>BCIA01000001.1:1709037-4109037 GCA_001599815.1 Furcasterigmium furcatum
TTTTTCCGGAGAGCCTGGCTCCCAGAGGATCCCAGGACCAGACCGTTGGCCCCTCGACCCTCTAGGATACCCGTCTCATCCATATTGTATCTGTTGGCTGGCTGGATAGCCTGGATCTCTGGGACGGCTAGACGTCGGAACCAAGTCCTGATAACGTCAGCTGAGGCTCCGTTGATACGCTGGGAATCGATAGGCCTGGCTCTATGGACCTTGATAGATGGGTTCCTCTTGAGGAAGGCTTGGAACCAGTTCTTCCCGATGCCCTGGGGGTCTCCTCGGAGGCGTAGTATCCGGTCTGCGAAATCCCTGACTTGTTGATGGGTTGGGGGGAGCCCTAGGGCAGCCTGGATCCGGATCCATTCTGATAGCTGTTTTTCCTGGGTCGGGGATAGCTTCTGCCGTTGGGTATGGGCAGTTTCCTTGGGTTGGACCCCATAGGCACGCGTTGAAAGGGTTGACCTAGGAATGCCCCACTCCAGGGAAGCCTTGCGGATAGATTGCCCATTTGCGATAGCTTCAAGAGCCTGGTCGACGTCATCTTCTGTATAGGTCTTCATAATTGATAGATCTAAAGCTGTAGAAAGTCTGGAAGAAATCTATCTAGGTTTCGTAAAGATATGAGCGATTTAGTTGGGGTGGTCAAAGAAGCGGTGTGGAGTTTTGGGGTGGCCAGGTAAGGGGGGTGGCCAGGTAATGGGTGTGGGACGTTAGTTCCAAGCAGACCAAATGCGGCCAGGGAGGATATCAAGACCATCGCCAGGTGCGCATCCACTCGGACATTTGGGCCAAGCCCGTGAGACTTCGCATCACCCGTTCGTACCCTTGTTGGTCGGATTCTGGGAATCCGACCAACAAGGGTACGGGTTGAAGCCCGCTGATTGATGAGACGCGGTGGGGAAAATGGGGAGGGGGTTTATCGAGACAAGTAAGGGGTTAGGCTCATGGAGAGCCCGAGGGAGCGATGCCATTTCACCACCACCTGTCCTCGACTGGCTGCGCTTCGCAAGTGTCCGCGACCTACGATCGAGTGAAAGTCATGGCCGCGGCGGACGCAGTCTTGACATGCACGGTGCCTTACAACAAAGGGCACTGGTCGACTGCCCATCTTACCTTCACTCCCCGAACTCTTGAAGACATGAGGCCTTTCGCTCAACCCAAGTGTCGGAGTCGACGGGCATCTCGCATACGTCATCCGCTCGTGGACGAGCTCGCTGAACATCGCCAACGAGCAGCTCATTGCATTGAGCGGCGATTGAAGGTTGAGCTAGACATCGGGGGTAACACAACAGCGCATCTCCTCGCGGAGTCCAACTGGGCACAGCATTCGATTGCGGGGCATTGTGACGGACCTGTCGACGGATTACACCTCGATTAAAGGCGGCGAGATCGAAAGAGGCAACTAGAAACACTATGAGAAGGCTGCCCGTTGGCATGTCCGGGTCCTTCTGTAGCTGGATGCGGCTCACGAGCTAGGCGTGGGACTTGAGAAGAAGACGCGGAATGTTCAGGCATTGTTGAGTGACATGGTCAAGTCTTGTTCCGACAGGAAGACAGGCTGGTACCCGTGCGAGATAATTTTCTTCTTTTCAGCTGCGCGTAGCCCCAGGACGGCAAAAATCGAGAATTGGCGGTTGCGCACTTACCCCTTCTCTGCTCCCCAGCGTTGACCATCCCGGGCCCACCTTTCCCGCGCTCGCAACAGCACCCGCCAAAACACCACGCATCACCAGTTCCGCACCTTCCACTTCCTGAGCAGAGAACCCGTGATTCAGAGGCCCCAACTCTGCCGCATTGAGTCCACCAACAATAGCAACCACACGCGCACTTGCCTCAGCTTTCGGCACTCATCCTCACTCCGACACTTTTCGTCCTCCCGCAAAACCACTGCAAAATTCTCTCTTCTCCTCCACTCAACACCAACACCAACACCAACAGCAACACCAACAACAACACCAACAGCAACAGCAGCAACAGCAACAATGGACGCCAACCCCATCCTCCCCACCATCGCAGCCATCGCGGATGGCAAGGTTCCCGGCGCCTCCCAGTCGGAGCAGCAAATGGCCGCTGTTGCCGCCGGTCTTGTTCTCGCCGCGGTCAACAGGCTACAAGACGGCCGAGTCCACATGGAGGAGGCCCTCGCGGAGCTGGTCAAACTCTTCGACTGTTTCAAGGGGGCGCTGGAGGCCATGCTCACCGACCCCGAGATGGTGAGTGTCAAGCTGCCTCCGTTGATTCACTGTGCTCCCTTTCGTCATTCAGGCATTCCACGTTGGTAACTAACTCGTCAATTCGACACAGGCCCGCAAGTTTGAAGAGATGTGCCGCGCGCAAGGCGCCGAGCACCATTACCAGCAGCTGGAGGCGCGCGTGAGCGCCCTCAAAGTCATACACGACGAGTCCGCCCTCGAGGCAGTTCGACAGGACTCAGAGATCGGCAGGGCCGTTTCGATGATGGGGGAAACTTTACCCACCGACATCAACAACAACAACAACAACCATGGGGACTTGGGAACCTCCTCGAGCAAGTTACCCGTCGACACCGGTACAGGCGCCGCGGGGCAGTCTCAGTCCATGGACTGGGAGCCTAACCCTGCTCCGGAGCTCCTCCAAAGCGCCGTCGCGATGCACGAGTCGAGTCTCGGCACATGGGCTACCGCTCCCGCCGTCAACTGTCTGGGGGTCGGGCCATCGTACCCAGCCCGTGATGGACTCTCCGCGACGGGCCCGAGCCAAGAGTGAGATACTGGAAAGGGGGACAAAGAAGCGCAAGACAATGACTATTCCAGACCATGGGGATGGCCGGCTTTATGAGCCGCGTTGGATGTTTGTCCAGAGTGTGTCAGAGCACTGGGGACCAGGTAACGTCTCAATGCTTGCAGGCACCTCTCCTGCCAGCCAGCCCCAGCCGGCCTGTTGTACTGAATCTGCCGCTTCAACCCTCGACGTCCGACTTTCTCCCATTTTAATACCCGGCCCGAACTAGATACCTGGACTTCTGGACATCCGGATCATCAATGCCATGTATGTAATTACCAAGGGGCTGTAGGGCGAACATTCCCTTCCTCCAGTATTTGTGTATGTTGGCAGAGAGGGAGATCAAGTTGCAGACTCCGTCCACTATATCCAGCTGTTCCAGTCTCTTCTTGAGCTTGTCCGCCCTTTCGCCGCCCCAGACACGCGAGCCAGGGCCTAAGCAGATGCATGTTGCATGAAACGCAGCAGCACCACCGGAGCCTCGCCATGCTCTGCTCTCGTCATGTTTCCGAGGAGATCCGTGAAGCTAGTAGTGACGGATTTTGACAACCGAACGGGACAATGTGGCAAGCATCTGGCATCGCCGCTCCTGTCACGACGCACTTGCATCCGTCGCGTTGTTTGCACTGATATCATGTTAGTCCTCCGTGGTCATATTCACTTACCCGGCTAGTAGTTTGCTCCATCGATTCCTCAACGCAGATCCAACCTTCACAAAATCAGTCGATCTCCTCCCCATAGACGAACAACAAATTCGTCTCGACCGTGCTCGGCAGGTTCGCGACAAGATTCGATTATTTCTCACAGGCAATGACTGGGAATTCACTGGCTACCAACTCGGCGCTCTCATCGCGATGCCCTTGGCAACTCTTGACCATGCCTTTGTCTTAGACGACATAGGAGCCCTCGAAAAGCAAATGCGCATGCTCCCCTACGCTATTCGATGACGTTAGTAGTTTCTTACCCTCATGCTAGATGTTTGTCGCTGGCACGATCACAAGTCACCCAGGCAAGGTTATTGGATGCGGCAAAGGCTGAGATCGCCCCTCCTCTCGCGCGTTGGTATGGCTGGTTGAAGCTGCACAAACATGACCAGGGGACCGATATGTCGAGCCATTACCACTGTAGTATTATGAAGACTTCAATAAAGCTCACACGTTTGCGGCGTCATACTTCCCTCCAATCGGCCCCTCGTCCCCAATGCTCGTGGCAGCCTGGCATCAAGCAACATAGAGTGTCTTATCGCCGTCATAGAACCGGGCCACCTGTTCCCTGATCAACTTAGTCGTACTGGCTTGAGGACAGGTCGGCTCTGTCATCTACGACCTGCCAGTCACTGCCGGTGTTCGAAGCCACCTGAGCGCCTGCAACTTGCTCGTTCCCACCTGCTGCCCCTGACAGCCCCGTGTTATTCTGCGGTTCCCCGAGCTTTCCGGTGTTGTCAGACGGAGGCGGCCCCTGTGTGAGATGGGTTCCATTGGTTTGATCAGACAGCATAACAGTCGTCTCCGTGGTAGTTTGAGTACCGAACGGTGGCTGCTCAACACCCGTGACGCCTGGCTGCTGCAGGAAACCCGTCTCGGTTGGTTGCTGGTAAACCAGCTGAGTGGTCTCATCCTGGGACGTCACCACGGGTTCTCCGTAGTTGGCATTTTGCCAGTCACTGACGTGCGCAACATCCACGAAGCTCGTGTCCAAAGGTGTTTGGGAGGGTTCGATGGATGTGTCGACCTGTACCGGCTCATAATCGGCCGACTCTGTAAATGGGAAGGGCTGGTACTGGGGCTGCAGAATCTGGAATTGCTGCTCAAATTGTTGCTGTTGCTGGATTTGCTGCTGCTGCTGAAGCTGTTGCTGCTGCTCGAATTGTTGCTGCTGCTGGAGTTGCTGTTGTTGCTGGAGCTCTTGCTGCTGCTGGAGCTGTTGTTGATGTTGTGGCGGCTGCTGCTGAGCCTGCTGGATTTGTTGATATTGAGGCTGTGGATGGGGTTGGTGCTGTTGAGGCTGCTGTTGTTGCTGGGTTTGTTGGGGCTGCTGATGCTGGGGCTGCAGATTCTGGGACTGCTGTTGAATCTGCGGGAGTTGTTGCTGTTGAGGCTGTTGCTGAAGCTGTAGAGTATGAAGCTGCTGCTGGAGCTGCTGGAGCTGCTGCTGAAGCGCTGGCTGGCTTGCCTGGCCCAGCAAACCTTGAGGAGAGGGTTGCGTTTGTGCTGGCTGCTGGGTCGAAAACGCGTTGACGATTCCTTGGGGGTCGACCTGGGGGTTGATCTGAAGGCTTAAGCCCTGGTCAGTGAGCTTGACTCCGTTAACTTTCAGTCCACTCGCAGCGAAGTTGCTCGTCGCATTCATCATGGTGCCCACTTTCCTCCAGGTGCTCTTCCTCCCCAGCTTCTGGATCTGTTCGCCCGCGACCTGCATGCCATGTGCCGTCATCTTTGCCGATGCTTTGGTCGCGGAGACAACTGCAGCGCTGTTGGGCCCGTTCATCGAGAATATCGGCTTCCTGTGCCTCGGCTGATCTCCTGGCCGATCCCACGTCGAGAGCCCCAGGTCTGGGTGCACATAGAACGAGACATGGTCCGGGGTTCTAAGCTCTCTCCATCCGGGCGGCAAGGAATTCGGCGGCTTCGTCCATGAGCTTTGGCCGCTTCCAGTGCTGATGTATAAGATCTTGCCATCTGGGGTCTGCCTCTCTTCCCACCCAGGCGGCAGCCCTGCAAACTCCAGCAAATTTGCGGAGGTCGGCTTGATGTGCGTTTTGAGGCCGGTCGCGGCGTGCGTGTACCACACTCGTCCCGCAGGGTTCTTGCGCGCCGTCCAACGACCCGGCGGCATTGTTTGAGACTCGACATGAGGATCAGACTCTGTGGTGAAGTACGTCTTGTCATGCGGATGAGGGACAGGACCGCTGGAGGCGAAGCACCATACACACAACCTTGCAACCATTTGCGCCGTGCTGCAGAGGAGGCACGTGTAGACGGCGACCTCGATGGGAATTCCTTTCAAGGCAATCGTTAGCAACGAACAAGATCAACTGGACCAACCATTCGTACCGTTGCCGCAATGTCCGCAATGCGCTGGCACCCCGCCGACATGGGTTGGCACCGCCCCGAAGGTGCTGTTGGGTACCGCAGGAGGTTGGCTGTTCATCACGGACGAAGGCGGTTGGACGACTGGGCTCATCGGCAGACTGCCGGAAGTTGTGGTAGGTGTGCCGGGCGTTGGCAGTCCATTACTGCTGGCGAAGCTCATGGTTCTGCTCAGAGTTGGTGAGCTCATTTGGATGCTGCCAGCCTGGCTCATAGTCCGCTGAGGCTGTGGCGCTGAGACGACCCGCGGAGAACCCTGCGCCGTATTCTGCAGGGGAGGCAATCGGAGAGGATTGGGCGCTTGTGCCGGTGCTTGTTGCCCAAGGACAGAAACATTGGCTGTGGTAGATAATGGAGAAAACTGCTGCGGTGGCTGCTGTACATGAAGCACCGGTCCGGGTGAGTTTTGCGGCATCTGATTCTGGGCGAGTCCAGCAGCAGGTAACGGATTGGCGGCAGCGTTCACTGAAGTTCCGGGCGATGGCTGAACATTGGGCGCTGAATTGACCGATTTTCTGGACACAGCCTTGCGAACCAGCGGCGGCGCACCGCTGCCGGGGATTGTGTTTGGTGGGTAGACATGCTGAGGCTGTTGCCCGACGGCCTGTTGGTGAAGCTGATGGGCGTCCATTCTCGCGAGGAAGGTCGCCCGGGAAGTCGCAAAATTGACGAAACCTGGTCTTCCAAGAATGATGGCTTCAGGCTGTCTCTTGAGGCGGATGAGCGGCATTTATTATGAGGCGACCCGTGCCAGCTGGCCAGGCTCCGTGGCCGTCCAGACCGAGCAAGTCTCACCCATGGAGCGTGTGGAGTCGTGGTCTATTGGCTTCCCATGGGGTTGCAACATCGAATACCCATGCATCTTCAACTCAGCCGCATCACGGTCGCCCAGTCACAATTCTCGGGCTCGGATTGTGGCGCGCTACCTGTCCAGAACCGCCTTAGCTGAAGTGAAGATAAGACAGGGGTTTGCCGATGTACCCGCCCACGCTCGCGAGGCTGGACCATCGGGAAGCTGAACGAGGAGATGCATGGCGGTGAACGCCCGGGAGCCAACATGCACTTTATTTCGACCACTTTCCCATGAGACAAGAATCGCCGTGCACCTCATTCAGGCACGAATTCCAGATCAGGGTCTCCAACCACTGATCTGGAAACTGGTACCTCATCCTTGAGGACATGCAAGTCTTCGTGTAACTTCACACTCGCGGGTCGCCATACTAATCCCTCGGAATGTCGGGGAAAACAATATGTTGAAGTTGGAACAGAGGGTAGAAGATATTAGTCAAGCACTGAGCCACGACAGGGCCAGTGCAACAGCGCATCTACTGCTTTTCACCTGGACCAGGCCAGTAAAATCAAGCGCGGGAGGTAGGTATGGAACATCTGACACAGACAACGGGCACTGCGAAGTAAGTTCGGCCCCAGAAGACTGAAAAGATAACGCTGGCGGCGCCCTAAGATGTTTGAGCTTCGTGCCACACGGATGATGCAAACATCCATGGATAGGTGAAGGATACAAGTCAAAGTTCTCTGCATTTAGGCGTTTTATTCTGTTGACATGCTCATCTTTTCCGGAAGAATACTCATCTTCGAAGGCACAGGAAGGCCGGACTATTCAGCCTGATTGGCTCTCAAGCAGCTTGGCTCCCACTCCTGGCGCCTCTCGGCGCCAACCGGTTAGTGTCTCGAGGAAGAGAGACTGTGCCGCTCAAAGATGTCAAGATAAAAATGAACGACCTGCCCGGAGTGGCGCGACATAACCTTCACATCACCAACTGGAACCACCAGCCAAAAAGCACGACGATACCCAGAAAATGCCTACAGTTACTGAAAGTATCATTGTCCCCGTGGTGATCATGGCCCTCTCACGAGAGCTGTTACTTCACTTGGCGGGCCACACCAGTCGGCCTACGAAATTATCGCCAACACGGTTTCCTTCATTCCTGAGCAGTGAGTCGCCCCATCATTCATTTTCATCATCAATTGCTCAAATCAGGACAGTATGTACATCAGTGTCCTTCCTCAGAGGCTTGCCGGGGTGGCCTCAAGGCCACAAGCTGCCGCAACCCGAGTAACCGTGTTCTGGTAGTGGTGCCAGATGTTGTGCTCATTGGCGCAGGCCATGCATCCGTCAAAGCGAGCAATCCATTGCCAGTTGGTGCAGTATCCCTCTTCCCGAGAGTAGGTGATGCTCAGGCCTGTGGAAGATGGCGTCAGCATTTAAGGTACGTTATTGGGCATCTGACGGACACAGGGAGTGTCCCTACTTACCGCAGTTCTCATGGCAGTTGTACAGAGGGGTGCCGGGCTCGGGCAGATCCTGGCGGGCGGCGAGGCGCATGGACTCGGGGAACTCCCAGTCACCTTGCGAGCGAGGGCTGAGAGGGCTGGCGGCCGCGAGGGTGGCGGTCAAAGCCAGAAGGGAAGCGAAGGAGAAGCGCATATTGACGGAGGTGAGAGGCTGGAAGGAACCGGTGTAGTATGTTTTCTTGTCGGGACTTATGAGACTGATATCGAAAGAGGGAGTCAGTGGGAAGAATCAGAGTCTGTGGCACCTATTTATACTTGAAGAATCGGTCTGACCACTCTTCCTCGGTTCCCAACAAACTGCTCCATCGGCAAACTGCCATGGTCGTGGCCCGGGATTCGAGGGCAAGGTCTTCCCTGGAAGCTCTCTCACGCCCGACATCGCTTAAACGGCCAAGGATGACCAGCTCGGTAGCTCCGGGAAAAAGCCTCACTGCGCCCTTGAACTGCCGCAACAATCCTAGCTCCCAGTGCCCTTCCCGCAGGCCATCCCCCGCAACTGCAACGGTCCTGTGGGGCGAGGCTTGAATAGCGCATCCCGTCCATCTAATCTCATCTTATCTGATCATCAAAAGTGGTCCCTCGTTGCATTCTCATCTCGGCAGCTTCTCCTTTCAGACGGCTTGGCGAGCGCCGTCGCCGGCCGGAGTCACATCGGAGACCGAGCTGCAGTGGTGGCGTCTCGGGAGGCAAAACTCATACGACAGGTTCATGGGCATCGCGTCACATGAGGACTTTGGTACGATCCTGCAGAGGGAAGGACACAAGCAGCATGGGCAGTGAGATGCATGTACTGCGGGAAGGGATTGTATTGAATGACTTCTCAAGTATTCCATCTGCCTATGCCACCAGTAGTCCCTCTGAGCTTTAGCCTCTCTCGTCCTTCCACTCCACTGCGCGTTCCACAAATCTCACGCATGAACCAGCGCCACGGGCCTGTCGGACGCAACCAGATGTGTGCGATGTACTCAAATCTAAAAAGCATCCGTCATCAAGACCGTATGTACTCTTCCTTACAAATACAAACGTGCTACAAAAGGAATCAACCACGAAATGCGGCAGTCCACGCGTTGGTAGATACGTTGAAGTGACGCGGAATGGCAAGGGTCCCCCGCTGGCGAAGGACATAACCACCCCGATACAAACATGGGCGACTCTCAAACCAAGCGGTTGACAATGTCCATCCAGCCTGTCACGACAATTTGGTACAGCTGGGTATCCTCCCACAGAGACTGCAGTCCCTTCCACGGCTGAAGGTACTGGTCCATATCGGGCTGCGAGTCCTCTCCGCCCTCGACGGATTCTGATTTGGAATGAGGCACCGCAGCTTTGATTCCAATGTTGTAGACAGAGTAGGATCCATCACCACTGATTCCGCCGCCTATCGAGGGGTTAGAATGGCCGACAAGGGGCTTTCGGGGAACGGTCTCTGCTTACAGGCGTCGAGAGGGTAACCCGGACAGGGATAATTACACTTCGCGTCTTCGACCAAAGTATCGGTTGCAGGGTACTCCTCGCCACAATAACATGCAGCCCCTCTGAGCGCCGCAACGGGCATCTCCTTCTGCCGGCAGATGTTGGCGCAACTTCCAGGCGACGCGAACCTGTCATTCTCGGTGGACCACGCGGACACCCGCGAGCTGAAGCAGCCTTGGCTTGTTACTTGACCGAGAACCGGCGTGGTCGCTGGTGGTTGCAGGTCGCGTTCAGCAGTGACCGCGGCGACGCACGCAGCGACCGCAATGGCCCAGTGAAGCTGCATGATGGAGATTGATGAGTGGTGCAAGGAGGCGGGGGATATGGGACTGATAAGATGATTGAGTAATGACCGTGTGGTTGAAGGATGGCGGGCGTGCGGAGAGGTCATTCACGGTGAACAGGTCGGAGGGATTCTCAAGGGCCACCGCCGCCGCGTGTAGCGGGTGCCGTGAAGCGAGATTAGGCAAGAAATCCAGTGCAAAAGTACTTAATTATAGTAACCCCCAGGCTACTGACGGGTGATCGGCATCAGCACTGGCACATGGCGGTCCGTGTGAACCACTAATACGCGTGTCGCCGGTCTGCCCCTCCTCGAAAGGGCGACAACTTGGATTCGCCCTCACCTGTGCAGAGTACAGTGCCTGAACTGGGGCAAGAAGAGTGAGTAGGCATTAATTGATCCGCAAAGACACACGGTTGGGCGAGCATATCGCCAAGTTGCTCTGTTCTGTGGTGGGAAACAATCGCGTCTGGTCGCAGCCTTTTCACTGCCGAGCCTGGAAGAGCAGGGAGCCTGCTCCAGGGTCCATCTCTGCAGTCTTTTTGTACTTCGGTTCGGTGCCTTCAACTTCCATGTTCAAAGTTATTAACCTTACGGCGGTAGTGTGTGTTTCTGACGCAGCGCCTCGTGATCTGCTCTTGAATGACGGCCAAGGTCCGCAACCGCCTTGTGTCCTGTCCATCACCATCGCCACCCCGCGGACCAAGATGATTCCTCTCAACTTCATGAAACGCTGCTTGGCTGCGTAGATCCGGTGTGAAGCCCGGACCCCATCTTATCGGATATTTGGGGAGTCCCCATCATGATGTTTCGTCCGATCACCCGCCCGCCGGGAGGCCGGCCAGGTCCACCTCGCATCGGTACCACCACTTTTGGCAATTGTCAATTCGGAGAAGAGTCTCATGGGCCGGAGGCGTTGGGACCCTCATGCCAACATCTCACAGTTCACCCGGATCCGCTGTTTGCGACCCGGTACTCCGGACAGTCCTGACGGGTCACGCTCTCCGCGCCTCTATGGACATTGACACGGGAGAGCACCATGCACATGGGAAAGCATGACGAGCTGGTAGATAAAAGGCCAGTCCGGTCCACGCTCAGTTCATGCCGGAATCATCATCACCTACAACATCATCATACTCTGACACCCAGCATCCAGGAACAACAGTCATCCAGACCACTCTTACTTCATCGACTCCCGATTCACCATACAAACAATCACAATGGATCCCGCCATGGCCGCTAAGCTTGCCAACGCCGTCACCGAGCGTCTTTTCATCCCCGTCAAGGGCGATGTTGAGAACTGGAAGCTTCAGCTCAAGTTCTTCCTCCAGGTTCTCAAGAACCAGCAGGGTTATCTCCGCACTCGCTGGGGACCTTGGAGCGAGAACCAGCAGACGCTCGAACTCTCTATCGGTAAGAGGATCCCATGAGCACCTCGCATTTTTCATCGCGTGTGACTGCTAACCGGCCGTCCCAGGTTGGATCTCGATCGAGGCCAGCGAGGCCTTCAAGAAGTCCAAGGACTACGAAGAGGCCGCGGCCAACTTTGCTCCCGTTCTCGACGGGACCCCGAGCAGCTACTTCCTCCGATTCAAGCCCCTGGCCCCCGCCGCTGTCATCAACTCCCCCATCGTCGAGGCCATCAGCTTCGAGAACGCGACCGAGAGCGAGGACTCGCTGCGCGAGCTCGTCGAGAAGGCGTCCACCCTCCCCGGCTGCAACGGCGTCGCCAGCGGCTACACCCTGTCCGAGGTTGAGGGCAAGGGCAAGATCTTCGTGGCTGTCGTCGGCTGGGCCAGCCTCGAGGCCAGCAAGGCCGCCAACAAGGCGCTCTACACCGGAGGCAAGACCGCCGAGACTCACCACGTCAACTTCAACTTCCCCATCAAGGGATTCAGGGGCCTGTAAGCAGGTGTCGGCCATGGAACCTGCGATGAGATTTGGTTCAAGATATCGGGGGTGGATTATGGGCAGGACTCATTCAGGCTAGGATGATTAACTCTCAATGGACTTGAATTTTCTGCGAGCTTTCTCACCACCTTGATTCCATGTGCCATGGTGTTTGAACCGACCTCCATTCATAAAGATGCGTATTGCCACGATCTAGCTTACTACACCGAATACTTGCTCCAGCTCCTGATCTTCGGGCCAAAGATGAAGAACAAAATTGGGAACGGCAGCATGAGCGTCGCGAATCCCGCCAAGGCCGTTGCCATCCACTCGACGCCCAGCGCATCATACATTGCTCTCGTCCAGATCGGGAACGTCGCGGCGAAAATCGACCGCACCGTGACGTGGATCGATATCGCAGAGACGACATTTGCCATGTACACGTCGACGATGTATACGATCCCGCTGGTGAACACGAGCTGCAGACCCAGGCCGATGAACAACGACGCGATAACCTGGGAAATCCAGTGTCTGCTCATTGACCATCCGAACCAGATGAGAGCCGGAGGGAGGATGCTGGCCCCGGCGATCATTGGAGGGAGGCGGTCCTCGGGAGTAGACTGCCGACCGCGTGCAATCCATCGCTTCTTGTACCAAGTCGTCATGAACACGGCAATGACGGCAGGCGACACCATTAGCCCCAAGGCCACGGAGATGAACGGCAGTGTCGCCGCGTCGACGGCCCAGCCACGTTCCTTGTACGCCAGCGGAAACAGTTGGTAGGCCATGTAGAGCAACCCGTAGACGAACGTCAGATGGATCGTCAAGATGATGAGGATCGGCTCCTTGCAGAACAATACGAGCGGCTTTGTGAGATACTTGCTCGCCATCTGGCGAAAATCGAATGCCCGAGAATAGGCAGGGCCTTTGGACCTGGGTTCCGCGCAGCCCCTCCCGTCTCTGCGAAGACGCCGGTTTCTCCGCGCCAGGATCCGCTGCGGTGCTGTTTCCTTCAGGAAGAAGATGGCCAGGGGTGCGAGGAAGGCGAAGAAGATGAGCGTGATCCATGCGATCCATCTCCAGCTGACGCGGGCGACGACGTAGCTGGAGACGATCGGCGCGAAGACGGAGCCGAGATTGACCACGGTTGCCGTGCATGCCAGCGCCGTGCCCCGGGGAATGGGGCCGTAGAGTTCGGAAACCATGCCCGAGCCGACGGCCAGGACCGCGCTGCCAAAGGCTCCGGCCAGGAACCGAGAGATCAAGATTGTTGCAACGTTCTCAGCCAGGCCAAGCGGAATCTGAAGCAGGCCGCAGCAGCAGAATCCGACCAGCACCGGGATGCTGTGGCCGCTGACCTCGGCGAGTGGCCCCCATAGCAAAGGTCCGACGGCAAACCCGGCAACGAAAAGCGAGACACCGAGCTGCATGACCGTCTCGGAAACATGATGCTTCTCAGCCAGGATCGCTGATGCGGGGCCGAAGACGCTCGAGGCGAACGACACGGCAAAGATCGCGGTGCACACCATGATCAGGAAGGCTAACTTGGTTGCTGACGACCAGTTCCGTGGATGATCTGGGTCTGCTGGGCCGTTGAAACCGACATAAACGACCTCGCCGTCCCTGCCGCTGGTTGAGTCGGAGCTGTCGCCTCTTTCGCCGTCCTGCTGAACGAGCATCGGCTCGGGCTTTCCGTCGAGCACATCGAGTGCGGTGCTGGAGGCAGTTGCCTCGATCGCCATACTCGTCGGCCTGGCGGTGGTTGACATGGTTTGGAGAGTTGTTGAACCAAAAGTTCTCGGTTGAGAGATGGGAATGGGGTTGCTGATCAATCCTCTTGGGGAGCTTCTTTCGGCTCGGCGGCGGTTTCACCGACATGATCGGAGCAGTTTCCGCGGCGTGCCCCGCATCCCAGGAGGCCCACCGGGGCCCGCCGAGTCCGCTTCGGCCCGGGTTGGCAGATGCCGCGAGAGGGGACATCTCTCGATCGAGGCACGGGAAAGGGCCGAAGAGCTGGCAATAAGAGACAGGGTTCACTTGTGGCAGCCATCTGAACTTACCACTCGATACCAGCGTGTGCTTCGAGTGATTGTTATGACCCAATATTGATATTGTACATCGTGTGCGCGCTGCAATACTCTCCCGTAACGCCTCGAATCCGAATCGTTCTCTTGCTTGTATTTGCACAAGTATTCTTCCCTGACAACAGCCCGCAGGTCTTCTGGGATCCGTCAGACCCCGACCTACTTGAATCCATTCAGGCTGGATCGTTTCGAAGGGCCTTGAATGGGGAGGCTCATCTCACGATCCCTCGGTGCCGTCTGTGCTTCCTCAAACTGGTGCACAATCTCAGTCTTGACACCAATTCGACCCGAAGGCGTGAAAAGCGCTTCCTCGCTGCTGTTGTCCGACGGTATGTTGTTCTTGACGTCGGGGTTGAAGCCAGGCTTGTCGCCCCGGGTCGCTGTAGCGGAGACACTCTGGCTCTGGGTTCCAGCGGTGTGCCCGAGACTCCTTGATACCATCTTGAAGCCTGAGAGCTTGTGGCTCCCGCTCCCAGAACTTCCGAGCAGACGAGGGGCGTATTTCTTCGCAAGCGCCTTGTATGAGGGGATGGAAGCTGCCAGAATGCCAATATTGGTCTCGATGACGGACCAGTACATCGCGTCAGCGATAACAAAAGTTGGATCGTCGGAAGTGAGCATCGGCGGAATGTAGGTAATGCGGATAATCGAAGAAATGCAAGCGCTGCATTGCGATTGAGTGTCAGCAAGTTGTGAACAGCACATGATTTCATCGCCAGGACCACTTACAAAAGACCCAGACCCAGAATGACGGTCAACCCGATCTTCTGGCGTCTCGGGAGTTGAAGACTGACCAGCATGGGGATCGGAAGGCTGTACGTGAGAATATCCGTGAAGATGTTGACGGCGGCGTTGGCAAGGTAGAAAGCGTTGATGTTGACGCATTTCACGTCTTCTGGCGGGATCGTGATGTCGTAGGCGGCTTGGACTGGCGCGCACTGAAAAATGCAGGCGAGAACATTCCCGCCTGCTTGGCAAAAGATGACGCCGACCATGAACATGGCAAGGCGGCGGAGAGTCCGATCACCCAGTCTCATGTACAACGAAAGTACCGAGACCTTGATGAAGCCGAGACAAGCGTTGTAGAAGATCGAGGACAGCCAAACAATCTGGAGATATGTAATCATGTTCTCGGTTCCTCGGGCCTGGACCTCTTCAATGTGGCTGCCGAGGCCATGCTGAACGGCTGACGCTGGAATCAGAACCTGATGCGGTCTAGTCACGATGCGGACAGTACTCACAGGCAATGTTGCAACCAATAAAGGCCCAAGATAGTAGCTGAAGCTGTCAGAGACGAATCTTGAACAGCAATGGGCTTCCCATACTTACCACAGCAACGCAGATGAGATCTGGATCCCAGGTCAGCACGGATTCCAATGCGAGCAGCTTCCAAAGGACACTTACAATCGTCTGACCAGACAGATTTGACGACGAACACCCGTGCCCACAGCCGCAATGCCAGAGCAACAAACGAAACCGCGGCAAACACGATGGCCACTGCCACCACTGTGGGCCCTCTGGTCTCCGAGGAGGTCATGATAGCGGTTGTGAAGAAGAGTTGATGAAAGAAGGGACAGACCGCTGCCCCGAGCAGGACAAATGACAGTAGCAGCAAAGTGAGAGATCAGAAAGGCAAAAAGGTTGGGTTCGTTGGCGTGCCGTTTCCACCGTGTCCCGCGGTGGCCCGCCCTCCATAAATATTGTTCCAAGGCATGCCCGGGCGCGCCCCTGATTATGATTTTGGCGCACAGCCTTTCCTCTGAGCACCGCGGGGACTGCAATGCAATGAATACAATTTGATAATCATATTTTCTCTCTGCCGAGCTCCATGCCTTCGACGCATTCGGCTCTGAATAGACCCAGAAGAAGAAAAAAGAGATCAACATGTTGCAACGCTGACAGGCCGGGATTGCTCCCCACGACCGTTGGATGATCTACAACGGCCGGACACATGGAGCTCCAGGCCCGGAGAAGATGCTCAGGGGCAGCCGCAAGACACTTCACCAATACTGCTGCCCACATATCCACCATGTGCCGCCGATCATTTCTCTTACCATGCAAGTGTTGCGAGGGGGCGAGGTTGCGAGTGTACTGGCGGTCTGGGTCATCGCTCGTGACAATTCTTGCTTTTCTGGCGCTGGGCATTCGGGATACTTCGACGAACCAGACACTCGGGAACGGTTTGAATTAGCATGATACGACTTCCAAGGCCTGGAACATTGGCATTGGCGTGCAAGATGCGTTCGCAGGTGTGGGAAGGCTGCCACATGCCGTCCACGAAGCCAACCGTTTGATGTGTGTCGTCGGAGAAAATGTGCCCGACAGGGGCAGGGGAGCGAGTGGGAGGCGAATGGCGGGAGAACGTTTTCTTTTGCCGGATGCCTCCCCGACAAATCAAATGCTCCTCGAGCGGTGGAACCGAGCTGCCCAGACAGCCGTTGACGACGAGCTAGCGCAGCCTCCCGAAACATGCAGGGGATGATGGCGGGAAGGCGCTGATCAATAACCAGAAGAGCGAAGTTGCAGTGCATGAAGATGCTGTAGATTCTGCAGGAGATGGCGTGTGATAGGAGTAGCATCCTGGGCTTATGCCGAGACATGATCTGAAGGTCTGGGAAGAGTCAATGTTCACATGAATTTTGCACACAAGATGTTCTGCCCACCAGCCTGAATCCTGCAGACACCGAGAGATTGATGCCCGCCCCCTTCCCTCTTCAATCTTCTCACTGGATCCACGTCACCCACCTGATTGAGAAAGCCACTGGAGCTCGGGTACGCCCGGCCCGCTGCCGCGGACCCGACAGACCGGCTGATATGCGTGACAGCATGAGTTGGCACACAACCAGTCCGGATGATTCGACCGCGGGAGGGCTCAGGCCTGTCACCGTACTTGGCAAATAAAACCCCGCTCGAAGACAGTGGGGGTTCTCCATGAGTGCAGGATTGGCATGACACTTGATAGGCAAACACCGCAGGCTTGAGGCGACCGTCGTTGTTGTCGTCAAATATCACATTCGGCGATGGAGACATGAACGCCCCAAGGCCCCAGATAAAATTCGAGAGGGCCCCTGAACGCACATCAAATCCACCTCAGGTACGACGGCGCAATGCCGCGCTGCGGCAATGATCCTCGGCCCCTGCTGCTCGGCAATTCGAAGGGCTCCAGCATCCGCGCAAGCGACCCCGACGCCGATGCAACCCAAGCCAGCGAGAAGCAACCTCTCGCCTCCCTCCCCGCCGGTTGCAGGCCTGAGCATGCGAGTGCGCACCAATTGCGCCAGAAGTATTACCTCGCCCGCAGGATCAGTCAACATGATGGCTGCAGCCACCGTGGGGACCGCGAAAAGCTGTCCTGAAAGAGGAGGTCGTCCAAGATGAGGGCCCTTGGGGGGCCCTGGAACCGGGCAGCACGTCGATCCTGGGCAGTGTGCTCAGCTATTATGTACAGTATTTTGTAGACTTGATCCCCCGCCGGCCCATCTGTCTTGCTTCATGTGACGACAAGATCGAAGAGTAGTCCGGCAAGATGGCATTGCTCAGCTTCAGCAACCTCGCTCTGGTGAGCACGGGCTATATCCTCTGGAATATCGCATACCAAGTTGTCCACTACCGTTTCTTCCATCCTCTTGCCAAGTTCCCCGGCAGCTTCTGGGGTAGCATCACAAGGTAATCATCCCGGTACGCGTGTTGAGACCTCGTCCTGACTTGAACCCAACATGAAGGCTCTGGATCACCTACCACAACGTCAAGGAAGGTAAGAAAGATCAGATCCCTGGCACAGGCACCAGGCCGTGACAGCTGCTAATGACCTGGCCAGATGAATGCGCAACATACCGAGCCCTCCACAAGGAGCATGGCCCCGTCATCCGCATCACCCCGACAATGCTCCTCGTGAGCGACGCGACCAAGCTGCCCGTCATCTACGCCCGCAACGTCAACAAGTCGAAACACTACATCACGGGCAGCTTCGGCAAGGATGAGTCCCTCTTCAACATGCAGGACGCCGCCGTCCACTCCAAGTTCCGCAAGATCGCCGCCTCGCCGTACAGCTTCAGCAACATCAAGAAGATGGAGCCTCTCATCGACAACCGCATCGAGGCCTGGATTGATAAGCTGCAGGAGAAGTTCGCCACGACGAACGACAAGTTCGACTTTGCGCCCTGGGCGGTGTACATGGCGTACGATGTCATCTCCGAGGTGGGCTTTGGCGCGCCGTTCGGCTTTGTCGAGCAGGGCAAGGACGTCGAGGGGCTGATCCAGGGGTTCCACGATGGACTGGTCCCCTTCGGCATCATGGCACGGCTGCATCCGTTCACAAACTGGGTCAAGGTATGTTACGTCTGCTCTCGGGTTTGCATGGTCTTCTAACCCGTCCGGGCGATAGAGCACATTCCTCGGGAAGTACTTGGTGGCTACTCCTGAGCAAGACTCCGGCATTGGCACACTGATGCGCTTCCGCGACCGCCTCATTGAGAAGCGATACAAAGATATCGAACAGGGCACCACGGATGGCCGAATTGATCTCCTCCAGACGTAGGTTCGCTGGCAATGATTGTGGTTGGAGATGGCTGACATGGCCAGGTTCATCGAAGCGAGGGATGAGGACGGCAAGCCCCTGGACATCGACTACATCAAGGCCGAGATCCTCCTTGTTCTTCTGGCGGGCGCCGACAGTATGTTCCCTTCCGTGGCATGGATTTCAATTTTCTGGCTCTGACAGATCTCGCAGCGACCGGCACTTCGTTCCAGGCAATGATGCTGCACATCCTTTCGAACACCTCAGTCTACGACAAGCTCATGGCCGAACTCGACGACGTGACGCGCAGCAAGAAGATCTCAGCAACCCCCCAGTACGACGAGGTGCTCACCCACTGCCCGTACTACGTGGCCTGCCTCAAGGAGAGCATGCGCCTCAACCCGTCGGCGCCCAACATCTTCCCCCGCATCGTCCCCAAGGGCGGCATCGAGCTGTTCGGGCAGTACGTCCCGGAGGGCACCGAGGTGACGTGCAACCCGTGGCTGGTCCACCGCGACCCGAACCTGTACGGCGCCGACGCCGACGTCTTCCGCCCGGAGAGGTGGCTGGACGCCGACAGGGCGAGGGAGTACGCCAAGTACAACATGGGCTTCGGGTACGGGGCCAGGAGCTGCCTCGGCAAGGACATCGCGTACATGGAGCTGTACAAGGCGCCGCTGCAGTTTCTGCGGTCGTTCCGCGTCGAGCTCCTCGACAGGGAGAACCCGGCCAAGTACTGCGTCAAGGGAGGCGTCAGCTACTTCGAGGACATGTGGGTGCGGATCGAGAGGAGGGCGCCGGTGGTTTAAATGAGCAGAGTGCTGAACTCGAATGCGAAGACGAATACCGGTCGTACTTGTACTTATGGGGATCTGGATCTGGTCTTGGCTCGTGTTCGGGTTCGTTCAGGGGAAGTGGAGTCGCTTCTTGTTCGCATCACGATTCCATGGCCAAGACGGAACACAGCATCCTGAGATGTCGGACAGAACCGCTACTAGTTAGGACAGAAGGCCCCGAATTTGATAAGATCGAATCTAAATCGTGGGGCCCCTGGATCTGGCCTCGACTTGCTAGATGTGGAAGCTGAGGCGTCGCCGATTGGTGATGCTGTTGGTGGTTCTCGCGATGAAGCTCACGCATTCGTATTCGCCTTACATCAAAGCACCAGCGTATTCGGTCACATACAAAACAAAGATTTTGTAAATGCTCTGGTATATAAGTTCCACGCAAGTCCTGTTCCAACTTTTAGGAAGCCGTCCAATTACGACTTATACCTCCTCTCTTGTCTTCCAACTCAACTCTCTCCAATTCCCTCGGAAAACAGCACCATTTCGACGCCAGAACACATCAAACCTTTTACAACATGGTTGAACACTCGGAAGAGAGCCGTGTGCTCCTGGCAAGCGATGCCACCTTCGAAAAGATCCTCCACAAACGCTCCGGCGCGCAAAACCTGGGCATGTCCGCCATGCTGAAGAAAGACCACGCTGCGCAAAAGGCGGCCTCGGACGACTACTTCAGACACTGGGACAACAAGACCGCAAAGGCAGAGACACAGGAGACTCGGGATGTGAGTGTCTTCTCTCTACCCAACCTCCACGCAAAATGCTGACCGCCCCTTCGCAGGCTCGCGTGGCAGACTACGAGACCATCTCGAGACAGTATGCACGACCCAGGAATTGGATCTTCTTCGTCACCGCTCTGCGACTTGTGTTAATGACGCTTAGATACTACAACCTCGCCACCGACTTCTACGAGTACGGCTTCGGCCAGAGCTTCCACTTCAGCCGAGCCGCCAAGGCGGAGTCCTTCGTCCAGAGCATCGTCCGGCACGAGCACTACCTCGCCCACCAGATGGACATCAAGACGGACATGAAGGTACTTGACGTGGGTTGTGGAGTTGGCGGGCCTGCCCGCGAGATCGCCAGGTTCACCGGCGCGTACATCACCGGTATCAACCTGAACGAGTACCAGGTGGAACGGGCGACGAGGTACACGGCGAAGGTGAAAATGGACAAGCAGGTCCAATTCGTCCAGGGAGATTTCATGGTAACAAACCCAGCCATCGCCGGATGATGCGTAGTAGACACTGACACGTCTTGCTTGTCCAGAGTCTGCCCTTCGAAGATAACACTTTCGACGCCGTGTACGCCATCGAGGCGACGGTGCACGCCCCCTCCCTGCAGGGCGTGTACTCCGAGATCTTCCGCGTCCTGAAGCCTGGCGGCACATTCGGCGTCTACGAATGGGTCATGACGGAAAAGTACGACAACGACAACCTCCACCACCGCGAGGCGCGCCTCAACATCGAACAGGGCAACGGAATCGCGAACATGGTCAAGGCATCCGAGGCTGTCCGTTCCATCCGGGCTGCTGGCTTCCACCTCCTGATGCACGAGGACATGGCGGACCGGGGCGACTCGATCCCCTGGTACTGGCCTCTCGACGCCGGCAGCTGGCGACATGCCCAGACGCTCGGCGACCTCATGTACACGTTCCGCATGACGTACTTCGGCCGGTACTTCACGAGGTACGTCCTGAGTGCCCTGGAGCTGGCGAGGATTGCACCCCCTGGAATGGTCAAGACCTCGGACAGCTTGTGTGCGGGCGCAGAGGCTCTTGTCCTGGGAGGAAAGGAGAAGATCTTCACGCCGATGTATTTGATGATCGGACGGAAGCCGGCGGCCAAGGAGGAATAGGGGGAGATGTGCAGACCTGCGAAGGGGAGCCGCGCTGAGAGAGACTTGCTGGGCTGACATACGCCACCCGGAATATTTTAATACAAAAATGTTGACCACGGTTGGGACACGCATTTTGCATAGGCGCCGCCTCGGAACCCGCCTCGGAGCTGCTCCAAACGTCACTACGACAGGCGAACACCAGGTCTTGCCGACAACGAGGCGGCGGTACCCGGCCGAGCTGTACTTGAGGCAAGGTGATTCGAATCGGAGACCAAGATTCGACTTGGTATATACCGCTGTTGATCCCGACAGCCCTATTTCTGGATAGCAGTTGGTCGAGCAAAGGAAAACCACTCGTGCATTGGCTCAATTTGACCCCAACCGGAGGGGCCACATCAATTCTTCGTGTTGTTCGAGGGGTCACCAATCACTCATCACTTTTTTCTGTCAATTGTGTCCCGTACATAATTCGGGTTCATGTCTTCTTCATTCATGATCATGAGCTTTGTCTAGCTTGATTGCGCGCTTTTGATGCCTCATCTGTGATGTACAGGTAAGTGGTTGTCGGAAGTATTGGGTGTCGGATCGAGGGCTCGGGCTTTACAGCTCGTTGTGCTCCTGGGTGTCGTCGGTGTCAGCAACGACGGTCTTGACAGCCTCGGCCGCTGCGCTAGCCGCGCTCGCGATCTTCTGGGCAGCGCCCTCCGCCTCGTCGGCGACCTCCTCAGCGGCCTCGGCGGCAGGGGCGTCCTTGTAGACGATCTTCTCGGGGTTGGGGACGCCGTCAATGCCCATGAGCTCGGTCTCGAAGACTAAAGGAGTTAGAATTAGCAAGGGGGAAGAAAAAAGTGACGGGCTGCGGCGGCATACTGAGAGTCGAGCCGGCAGGGATCGGGCCCATGGAACGCTGGCCGTAGCCGAGCTCGGGGGGGATGATAAGCGTCCTGGATAAATGTGAGCCAACCAGTGGGCAAAATGCCATCGCCTCACTCGTGAATAATTACCTCTTCTCGCCGATGCACATCTCGAGGAGACCCTCCTCCCATCTAGAAGACCCTTGTTAGCATCCACGTCCAGGGCGGAGTCGCGGGGCGGAAGATCGACGAACCCCTTGATCACCTGGCCGGCGCCGATGGTGACCTGGAAGGGCCTGCCGCGGTTGTAGGAGGCGTCGAATTCCTTCTCGGTGGCCTGCAGCTTGCCGCGGTAGTGGACGCTGATGCGGTCGCCCTTGACGGTCTTGCGCTCGCACTCGACGGCCTGGGTGACCTCGATCTTGAGCTCCTCGGCGGCGGCAACGAGGCCGACGGCGCCGGAGGCCAGGAGGCCGAGGTAGAAGAGGGCGCCCTGCATTGTGGGTTTGGGTGGTTTAGTAATTGTGAAAAGGAAGGGGTCAAAAGGCAGCTTTGCGAAGAAGTGAGGCGGATGGATCTCTGCCCAGGAGGTGTATGAGGACAAGTGGTGGTTGCGAACAGAGGGGCATCGGCCGGGGGACCGCACCCCTGGATTGGCCAATCCGGGGCGGTCAGCGCCACGAGATAAGATAAAGCTGGAGCTTATCTTATCTCGCTTATGAGCGGAACACTGTGATGTCACGTCTCCAGACGAGCGAAGCTGGCCGCCGAGGACGTGCTCTCGTCCACGCTTCTCACAGCCCCAAAATGCCTATGCCAAAGAAGCATCACTTGACAGCACTGCCCCGCCCCCAAAGCCCGGGCATGTCCTAGAATCGCTCGTTGACTCATCCGTCGAGGCAAGCAAGCAAGGGGATCGGATCCACGATTTTCGGTCAGCGTGGCAGTCTCAGGGCCGGGTTGCCCAGCCTCGATTCGGTGTCGTCGGCGATGAGCGTCATCACTCATTCAACTTGAACCTGCATCACAAGCCAACCACGTTCGCCCGTGACCATGCGAGCTGTCGCTCCTCACACCGACGACCACTAGGAACATGGTCCTCCCTTGTTTCAGACTGGATGTTTCTGGCAAATGGCATCCCGGTTGACGCGGGGATGCGTCCGTCCGGGAAGGGTCCATCCAGGCAGGGACCGACATGCGCCGGGTCGACCGAAGCAACATGCCGCCGCCGGCCACTGACAGCGACCGACCATGCAATTGTACTGACCTGTACCTGCAGACCAAGCTGCATGCTTGCCGGGACCTGCGAACCCATCGTATCGCACCCGTCCTGCCTGCATTAGCATGAAGGAATCCCACCGGCACCCTCCCAGACTCCCATTCCCGATTGGGCGCAGGCCTCAGAACGCAGGCTGCCGAGACGAAGGATCCGTCTGGCAGGTCGTCGACTCGTCATCCGAACGGTCAACTTCCAGATGACACGGGGACAAGCTGAGACCCAGTCCCTCGTCGTCCCTCGTCGTCCCTCTGTCCCCTCTGGCGCCCTGAAGATTTTTTTTTTCTTGTCTCATTACATTTCAGGGGCATTGGGCCAGGCGTTGTCGGTTGGGCACCGAACCCTCAGGAAACAAACCAGGACATGTCCAGTTCCTCTGTCAGTCAGTCATGCCCCCCTTCGGGCCTCACAAAGACCAGGAACATCCCTGTCGATTTATGTGGCTTGATAGACCCAAACGGATGGCCTCGTTGTTGGCGCCACAGCGAATCGAGGCGCAGGGTGCGCTTCGCCAGGCCCGTCGCGCTCGCGAACCAACCAGGAGCATTTCAGGCCTGCTTGCTGGTGTCGTTTTGCGAGCCCGAAAGCCCCCAATACGACGGTACCAGACGTCATGCCTTTTCCATCTTGCGTCAACCCGACTACTGCCTGGTCAGGAGGCCAGAGCACGGTTGACTAGAACTCGATCCAGCGTGCCGCTGCGCCATGTTCCGGGAGAAGCGATCTCGTCACCAGCTTCTGCGCCAAAGTATGTACACGGCAAAGAACAGGGCGGGTGTCTCACTGGCGGCCGGCCTCAAGAGCGCTGCAGAGCGGCACTCGACCCAACCACGCCGCAGCCCCGGAGCGACGATCCCCACCCAAACTGCGACCTGGCTCTCTCAAAGCGCTGTCTTCCGCCCCGTTTCCAGCTGAGAATCGCCACCTCGAATTGCCTTTTCTTGCCCTTGGAAGTTCCCGTGCCCTGGCATGCCTCCTTTTCCCGCGTGCCTGAACTAGAGCCCACCTGTTTTTGGTCCTTAGGACGGCGGGCGCCAACAGTGAGTGCCCAATGGAGCCCAGGGTTCCCTTACACGGGATCCATTTTCGGTGTGTTCCCCATTGCGATGGGCCAGGGATCCGGGTTCTTTGACTCATGGGGCAGGGCTCCTGTCGAGACTTGGACATGGCAAAGGCGCGGCACCCTTTGAGGCGGCGGTTCTGAACCCCCTTTGAAAGGTCCTAGACTTGGCCTTGAGTCTGCCTGCCAGTAGTGCTTAGGCCACGCGTACCTGAGTGCTTGTACCTGGCCCCAAGCCAAGGTGAGGCCTCGCTTTCCATTGTCATGATATAAATGTCCTCGACCCTCCTCCCTCTTCCCCCTTTCGTTTTCCTATCACCCATCTGTACACCAAACAAGCAACCGATCCATATCACGCCTGGCAAAGAACCCTCCTGTCAGCATCACCAACAAGCCTCTTCCACCAGCCAAGCTGCCCACCAACACAAGCACCACCACAAACACCACTTCCACCACCATGTCTCGCTATTCCACCTCCAGGCCGGTCATCCACCAGGCCGAGCCCTCCTTGAGCTCTGGATACTCCGGCTCTTCCTACTACACCACGTCCTCCTCGGGCAGCTCCACGCCGAGGAGCTCGCGCACCTACTACGCCGAGAGGACCGCTCGTGAGTACGGCGCCGAGGGCCACTCCATGGACGTCCGCACCCGCAACGACGTCGTGGTCATCAACCGCCACCAGTCCGGCTACGAGTACGCCGCGCCGACGCCCCGCCACGACAGCTGGGCCGCCAGCAAGGAGAGGAGCTCCAAGTCCAAGTCCAAGAAGTGAGCACCGCGCTCCCCAGGACTTGACCCTTCTCTCTGTACTATCCAGCGGCATCACTCGGCGTTTTCTACACCTCTTTTTTCACGGCACATGGCATTGTACAACTGGCACTTTATTAGATTTGGGGCCGCCCCGGCGAATGGGCAGGCATTGAGCGCGCGCTCCCGCGAGGGATCCGGAGACGAACTATAGACGGGAATCGACATACTTTTTTGTTACGGCGCGAGCACGGGAACGGGACATTGAGGATACCAAGTTGACAACGACGGGAGGATTATTCATTAGGGGATTTTGGACGGGAGGCTGGATCTGTATTGTATGATGAGAACCTTACACCAGCGGCTTATCGGCCGGTAAATTGAGGAAAGAAAGACATTGTCGCCTCATCGATTCGGGTGCCTACATGCGCGGTCTCAGATGCGAAGCTTCAGAAAGTGAATGCGTGTCCTGCAGTGTCTTGGACCCTGGATTTACGCGATGAATGAAAATCCGAGGTGCAGGGTGTCTTGGGCGACGGCGGGCCAATGGGTCGTGGTGCGCGCACGAGAGTGGCCGGAGGGAGCCCACCAGGCTGCCTACCCGCTGCAGGCACAGCATTTGGGCTGGGCATGGGTGGATGACGATGGAGGCACCGGGTTGTTGGTGGTGGGGGCCGTCGTGGGAGTCATCATTATTACACTTTCACTTGTTGGTCTGGTGTCGGGTGGGAGGTTCTGGAATGTCCTGTCTCATTTCAGGGTCTGAGAATTTTTTCTTCTCTACTCGTCGGGCAGCAATCCGGCCCCGTTGTGATAAGGTGGTCCATCTTGATTGAGGTGCTGAACGGGGTCCCGTCCGGGGTGCAGGGTGTAAGGCGATCCTGGGCGTATTACGCTGTAAGCTCACTGAAACACCACGGCCATGGATCACCATCCACCATCCATCCTCACGTGCTCACGTCACCCAGTCGAGCGAAGGTAAGAAAATGTCATGTATTTCATCATGTAGCCCAGGTATCAATTATCCGACAATCCGTGCGTTTGTTCGCGCATGATTCCATCCCGTGGTCTGCGCCGGCGACCGACTCGTCCGCCCATTTCAATCGGTCTCAATTACCTCCGCCCGCCATGTCGCGCCCGCCCCGGACCGTTCGCTCAGGCACCGCCCTCGCGCTTGGCGTACTCGTCCTCGATCGCCTCCTGGTACTTCTCGTCGGCGCTGCGCGGGTCCTCGTGGAGGACACCCTCCTTCAGCAGGGTTTCCGGCGACGGGCGGTGGGAGATCTTGTCGTTGAGCGAGTCGGCGCGCATGTGCTTCTCGAGCTCCTTCTGGTGCGCCTGCAAGGAGGGGGCGGCGTTCGAGGCGGGGAGGATGTTCTCTGTGAGGCAGGAGGGTCAGCTAGGGTACCTCGGTGGTCAGGGGGCAAATGCGACGTCATTCAAGGGGGCGAAGGGGGAGGTGCACGGTGCACGGTTTGGGGGCTGAAGCTGGGTTCGGGACAACGTACTCTGGATGAGCTCCTCGCGGTCGGGGCGGTGTTGGAGTTGCTTCTCCAGCGAGTTCTTGCGCTCGGTGCCGCCGGGACGGGCGGGCGAGATGGGGGTGTCGTCGATGGACTTCTGGGGGGCGTTGGACTCGTCGGCCATTGTGGCTATGTTATTGCAGTGTGATGGTGATGGTGATGGTGATGGTGTTGTAATAGTAGATGGTCAATCTGACAAGCTTGATGCAGTGGGATTGATCTGACGCGGAGGATGAAGAGGGGAAGCAGAGCTGCGAGGACAGGAGAAGAAGCTTCGGACGAACAATGGTCTTATACTGCGATCAGCCTGCACGTCACCTCATGGGGTCTTGGTCCTGGCCTTGGGCCGCCGGTATCCAGGGCAATCAATCACCTGCATCACCAGAGACGCACTAACATGCCACTGACCACTGACATCTCGTCCTGCCGAAAGCTCTCGGCGAATCCAAGTGAGTCGACCTCGGGGAGCTGATGACGGAAGAGGCGAGGAGCTGGGCCGTCACAAGTGGCCTCACCTCCTGTCACCACTGGCCGCGAGCTGGTCTACCCCGCAACCGGCAAGACCCTGCTGGAATCCTGGGAAGCTCGCTGGAAGGTGATGCAATGCAGTGGGCCAAAACCCGGGAGATGGGCGGGAGAATGCGGGGTCGCCCCCATTCAACGCCGTCACGATCCCTGTCGCGCGCGGGAAACACTGGGACACTGGGAACACATTCATGCCGTTGCTGGGGCGAAGACGTTCCACCATGGCATCCGTGGATCTCTCCGGGTGATGTCGAATGGGTGATATTCCGGGACCCTGTCCCTCATCTTACAGTAGTTATCGCCGTAGACTCCGTCGCTCGACCAGAAATAGACAACAATAGACAAATCCTACAGGTCGAATCGCAGCCCAAGCCCAATCACCGTCCAAAACAGTGCGCCAACCGTGAAGAACAGGCCGCTGTTAAGTACCGTCAGTCACTGGGCCAGCGATCTCGAAGGCATCGACACTCACAATCCCGCCCCCTTCCTCTGCCACACGGTGACAACATCCGCGGCGCACAAGATCGTCCCGGCGAGGATCAGCGTTCCCATCTCGCGCGTCTTTCCCTCCCACGAGAAGACAAACAGCGCCGTCGCGATCGTCAGGTCCCGCGCGCCCAGCAGGGGCAGCGCCAGTGTCACCGCCGCGATGTCGGGACTCAAACGCGGCTCGTCCGTTCTCTTGTTGGATAGCCCCGTCGCTGTGTCTGGTATGTCGAATAGGATCTTCCCCGATGTCTGTGGCAGTGCGTACGTGAGAATGCCGAGTCCGATGTAGCTGACTGCCACCGAGAGGCCGAGGACGTGCCAGGTCGATGGCTCCAGGATCGTCATCTTTGTGTTTCGTGAGGCAGATCCGCGGGATGTGCGTGCGAGATTTGACTTGCGATGGTTTTCGATTGGCCCCCCGGGCCAGAGACATCCCTTTTGTACTTTTGCAAGATCTGGTTTCACTTTTTGGGTGAGGGACCTCCGGGCCACAGCGCGCCGGCGACCCTCCGGAGGCGCCGGGACTGTTTCAGCTGTGGGCTCCACACGCCGCCCCGGACCTCCGTGGCTTGACAATCAGGGCCAAGAACGCTGGGTGAGAATCACTAGGTTTGAAGGCTCACCGTCAGGAGAGAGAAATTCTATTCCTTCTTCACTCCGCCGTAACACTACGACATTGCCTAGGGAACATCTAAACCCATCAGATAGGGAGGCGGTGATATTGAGAACACTTCCATGAGTTGACCATTACAGATGCAACGTGGAGCATGACTACAACAGCCTCTCAACGCTTTCATCTCTGCTCGCCACTCGGGGGCACCTGGACCGCACCAAGCGGTTGAGGTGCTCCAAAGTGAGGAACGTTATTCTCGTCAAAGGTAACAATGTGGGCCGAGGTGAACCTGTCGCCGCCACATGAGCCGGTCGCTCGGGTGGTGGCGTGGAATGCGTTCTGCCAGCAAGTCAGAAAGAGCTCCGAGTTACATCTCATTCTCAACGGCTTACCCAGATTTCAGTGCCGTCTGGAGACGTGAAGAAGGAATTGTGCGCAGTGCCGTAGAGCCCATTGGCCTGCTCGAAAACCGGGCCAGTTTTGTCCCACGACGATGCCAGGAGGGGATCGCCACCATTCCAATGGAGGAGGCCAAGCGAGTAATTGGGTGTTCCGCAGTTCGAACCTGAGTAGCAAAGCCAGAGATCGTCGCCGTGAACAAGTGGCTATTCGACCATGTCAGCAAGAAGATCCCATTCATCACAGAGTTCCGCACGATTGCCACGTACATGAGGAGCCTCGTTGACGCCAATCAGATCGTCTTGCGGTGGCGCGGCAGCTCCGGTGATGTTCCTTTCCCAGGGCTGGTCTGGGATGGAAATGACATGCCACGCCCCGACGGTCCATTTCTCCGTGTCGAGCGGCGTGATCGCCAGCGCCTGGTTGAACTCCCTGTCCCTGATGCTCAAGACGTGATACCGGCCGAAACCAGGCACCTCGAGGAACGTTCCATCGATGCTGAAGGCAAAGTTGTCGTCGAGGCCGCCGCGCTGACCCTCGGGTGGGATCAGGTCTGCGAGGTGGTCAAAGTCGCAGTCGAAGGGGCCGGGGTTGTCGCACCCGCGCAGGACGCGCGTGGAGCAGCTGTCGCAGCATGGAAGGGACGAGTCGCAGCTCGAATAGAACATGTACCAGGTGTCGTCGATCTGGTGTAGCTCCGGCGCCCACATATTGGCGTTGCGGGTGGTGTTGGTGTCTGTCCAGATCGTTCGCTCTTCGCCGTCCACCAGGCCGTTAAGCTTATCGGACCGGACGATTGTGATCTTGTCATAAGACGTAAACGTTCTAGGACCGTGTCAACAACCGAAAGCTTCAGGGACAAGCGACGTTACGAGGGAGTTCGCGCACAGGTAGTACATGCCATCTGCCATTACCAGAGACGGATCAGGGGCTGGGGCACGGATAGGGTTCTCGAAGGCGGCCATGGAGCTGCCCGCAAAGACCAAGCTCTGGGCCAAGGTCAACTTCCAACTAGGTGACATGATGTGAGCCTGAATATTGTGCCGAATATTCAACGTCAAGATATGGCCGTAGCTGAATAACCCTTTCTCGCATGTCTTCCGTGCATCGATGTTTCCAGGAAGGAAGTAGTTCTTATACCGGTATTCTACAAAGCCGCCCTCAATTGACCCGAAGTCTTGCTAGATGAAAGCTACTCTCAGTTTTATCCAGCCAATCCATCCTGTGCGCTTGGAAAAGCAAATCCACCACGATATGCATCTCGAGGCGGCGCCAACGCGGGGTGTTGCTGAGCCAAGGAACGATCCCACAGATCACGGCGTGCCGACCCTTTGCGGGCATCATCGACCGGCAATTCAACTCCACAAGCTTCCAGGATGCGGGGGAACTGGGAAAAGAAGAATGCCGATCATGAACCGAACGCATCTTGCTGTTTGGGCTTGCTCCATTCGCCTTGATGCGCACCAATTATAATGGATGGTGTACCCCGCGATGCCTCCTTACGACGCTGTTCTCAACTTCCGACGCACTGGTCATTTCCTGGTGTTGGTTGCCTTGCATCAGAAGTAACCTTTGTATGACTGTCCCGATGAGAACAGTGATTTTTATTCAGCAATGGATGATTATTGACCAGACAGAAAGAACACGGGACTGGACTATGTTAGTGTCTACCAACAGAAGTAGTAGTGAGATTCTTGTGGCTCAAACTCCAACTTCACATTCAATGCATCTTGAATGTTGACCAACAAGTTCAGTAGTCCGCACAGGGGTATCGACTCGATGACAAATTGGTTGTCTAACAGTGGCCCTCAGGCTGAATCAAATGAAATGAGGAGCGTTGATGATGATGCCCATGATGACTCCGGCCAGGGTGCCGGCGATAGGAATGGTGGCGATCCAGGAGAGCACGAGCAGACCAACACGCTGCCAGTTGACGGCCTTGAAGGTGCCATTGCACAGGCCAACACCAACGGTTGCACCAGTAATGCACATGGACGTGGACACGGGCAGACTGTACTGCGAGAAGACAAGCACCGTGATGGCTGCGCCCATCTCCATGGAGCAGCCACGGCTGGGAGAGTGGTAGGTGATCTTGTTCCCCATGACTAAGATCCCAGGTTAGTGGTTATGCTCAGTTGAAGGACGTATGCAGAAACATTACCCTTCATGATGTTATAGCCGTAGGTGATCAGACCAACGGAGAGAGTAGCAGACAGGACCGCAAGCTGCCAGATAGGCACGGGAGCCTTAGCCGCAGCGGCGTCGCCAGTAGACCATGCAGAGTAGATGACAGCCCAGGGGCCAACAGCGTTACCGATATCGTTGGCACCGTGGGCAAAGGACGCAGTACAGGCAGTCAGGACCTGGACGAAGGAGTAGGTGTGCTCAACCTCGTTGGCGTACTTCTTGGCGTGGGCGTAGACGCGAGCCATACGCTCACCCTCGGGGGTACCGGCGATGCCGGACTGGGCGGAGTGAATGTCGTAGTTCAGACCATAGAGGAGACCGACAGTGATTTGGGCGGGGATACGAATGAGAACCATGCGGATGTTATGAAGCTCATAGATCTGACCGGCGCCCAGGGGGTTGTTATGGAGGGTGCGCATGGCCCAGCCAAGAGGACCGCGCCTCTTTCGGAGACGGGCATGGAAACGGGCGCGACCTTGTGCCATGAGTTCCTTGTACGTGTACAGAGGAGTGCCCGCCTCGGCGTCGGCAAGGGTCTTCTCGCGGGGCTCCCTGCCACTCTGGTTCTCGACGTCGCTGGCAGAGTTATTGCTGGCCTTGGCTCCGTCCTTGAGAGAGTCGGGGGAGCGGGTAGAGGTGTCCTCGTCAGGATCCTCCTGGACAACGGCGTAGTTAGGGACAGCCGCGGTATCAGAACCCTCGGGAGCGGGACGGCGCCATAGGAGAGGGCCCATGATGACCATCCACCCCTTGATGCTGTGGTCCTTCTTGACAACCTTTGCGTGGAGCCAGGGGACGAAGAAGATGAGAGAAAGAAGGCCGAGGCCACCACCGCAGCCCATGGTAACTGCAGCGACGTACCACGCGGGCTTCTTGTTGAGTCCGAGGTTCGGTGAGCCCTTGTAAACGATGGACAGTGTGCAGATGGTGCCGGCAATGAGGAAGAAGAAGGGGGACGTCCAGATGGCCCAAGGAACGGGGTGCTTGCGGATGTGAACGACCAGCTTGATGAGCATGAAGATCGTAGCAGCGAAGCCGCCCGAGATTATAGGGGCCATGCCGAGACCTGCGAAGATGGCACCGAGGCCCTTGCCATCGTTCCATCCCCACTCGACCTGAGAGGCGCCAGCAACCGCAACACCAACACCAGCAACGGCCGATACAAGGGAGTAGGTGGACGAGACGTGGGCACTGTGCCTTGTGCACCCTGAAGTTGCATGATTAGCCAAGGCCGCTATGGCGTGTCACAAAGATCTATCCACTTACACATGACCCAAGAGGATGCACCGGCAAGAGCGCAGGTGAAGGCGAGCATCTGGACACCAGCGTTGTTCTCGAAGGCATCGATAGGAATGATGCCGTTCTTGATAGTCTGGGCTGTTCGAGCACCGACTGTGATAGCACCAAGCATCTCGAAGATGGCGCCACATACCATGGCCTGGCGGTAGGTGATGGACCTGGAAGAGACGCTGGTGGCCCACGCGTTGGCAACATCGTCTAGATGGGTGAGTATGATGATTTACTTTCATGGAAACGCGAGGTGTACGTACTGGCACCGTTGTTGTATGCATCGAGCAGGGCAAAGAACGTGCCGATGACGAAGATGTAGGTGTATTCGGTGAGCACCATCTTGCAAGTGGGGACCAAGGGTGGTCAGTCGACAGAAGAGATGGTGTGTGCTCTGCCTCTATGGCTTGCTGATCTGGGCTTTTGGTGTAGGAGGTCTGCTATGAGCCAAGGACTAGGGTTCAACTTCACGAGATACGAGGAGAGCCAAGCCGGCACCCCAGGTGCCAAGGCGGCCGTCTTATATGCCAAGAATCAAGAGACACCAATCCAACCCGCTTTCTCAGCTCGATACGGCAAGAAAGTCCTTCCTTCATGGTCGGTTAACCTGGATCCACGGGCGCCCCTCGACCACACACTTCAGCCCCTCCCGCGCCGGTGTCACATTTCATGACCGAGACTATCAAATCCCAAAGTGGCGGAGACAGGCCCTGAAGATCTTCGTTCTTTGCGGCGTCGAGACTGACACTTAGACTCACATGCTGTGCTTCGGTCGAGGCACTTGGCGAGCTTGATAGACGTGACTCGTGTTGTAAGTCGCCGAAGAGGGCCCTATGAGGAGTCCGGGGAGGCGCACGTGGATGCTAAGGAGAGCCTCTCTGGTTGAATTAGCTCTCTTGCTCGTGTGGGGAGACGCTGCGAACCGTCTGGGGAAGGGAAGATCCCGTCCCTTTGGCCTGCCGGGAAACATGCCAGATCCGGGTATTTGGGACCCTAACTGCTTCTGGGGACCGACGGTGGATCGATTTCCGGTACTAGCAGCAACAGCCGAAAAGCTTAGCATTTGAATCAGGGTCCTGGGAATCATGCTACTGGCTCCAAGTCAACGCCCACCGTTGCCACATCTCTTAGCAATCTCTTGGCGAGGTCCAGATGGACGACAAGCTGACCGAGGAGTGATGCTCCTCTTCTCGCGGAACGTGCTCACTTGCCGTATTCGTCAGGGAATGGTCGGCGATGCACTCGCATGTGTTGGGGCGAGAGGGCTGGCCTCTGCCTTTTTCGTCTGAATGTGACGAGGGAGTCTCACCGACAGAGGCGCAACGTTCTTCAACTCTCAGACGAATAAAGTGCGTGCTCAACAATGCCAAGCATGCTTACAAGTAAGCCTATTCGTAGCCCGACCGTGAGTTAGGCCGGCGTACTCTGGCTGATACCTTGTCTCCTGCGGCGGCGGTGCCGTTGATCAGTGATTAGTCGGGGCTGTTGGAGTCGGACGGTTCAAGGTTTGCCGCGTCGACTTTAAAACTCAACTACTAGTACTCATGGAGGCCAAGTCCAGACATGTGCTCGGCAGTTATGGCGCGCCGGCATTTTTGGTCATGACACGTGCTTTGTTCGCCCTCGCACAATAGGTTCAGCTGCCAGAATCCGTTTTGTCTCACCGACGGGGCAAAACGTACTAAGCGTACCACAAAGGGAACGGACCTCGGCCTACCACGCAAGGCAGCGTCAAGGAACAGGTCAGCCATTGTCCAGCCAATATCACATTCCTGGCCGACTTTCATCTCGTCTCCTCGAATGGCGGGACGTTTGACGCCAGATCCAATCCCTCGGGACAGCCCAGGACTTTTCGGTCAAGAACAAGCTTCGCCGCTCAATTCTGGCGCGAATTCATCGCGGTGCCAGAGTCAACATGAGGCGGATGAGGCTGGCTGGAAATGATGAGAAAATAGGACTATTGCCCCTGGGAGATCGGAAAACCACGACAAGTTCTGTGAGGCAAGAGCTACTTCCAACAGCAAATGCCCAGCCCACCTTGGAATTTCCGGATCATCTTCTCGTCATCCTCGATCCGACATTCGGATTGTTTGTGTAATGTTGAACGTAAACTGCCGCAAATTCGACGGACTTCTGTTTAGATATCTCAAGTCACCGTGGATTCAAGTCATATAAAGTTGCCATGAATCTGTGGTAGCGTCAAATCCTCCTACTTTACACGATGCAATACCCTGGCTGTTGATCGAACGAGCGAGACACGGCTGTAGACTCGTCGAGATCACCAAGCCCCTAAGGAGAGTAAATCACTTTTCAGAATAGCGTTACGAAAGATCATCGATTTTGTGAAGGGTTTCAGTTCCACTTACTCGTTCCATTTTCCAAACCCAACTTATCATGACATCTCGTTGTCATGGGATAACTTGAGGTGAACCAATACATCTCATTCCATGCGATTCGAACTTCAGTCTGCATCTCATTTTAAACCTCGCATGGTTGTTGAAGAGTGAGAATGACCAGTCTTAAGGTCCAGTACGGTCAAATAGCCTGATAGTGACTGCCTAGAGCAATACCCGACCCTGACACGTTGGACCATGGTGTGGTTTCTGCTTCATTTTAATCAGACCATTACTGGGTCAGAGATATCTTAAAGAGAAGCATCTTGAAGAAGCTAGCACGTGTAACGATCTCGTGGTAACCCTCGATGACCTTCTGTGAAGTATGTCATGACGTGGGTGAGGAAACGAGAACAGCCAAGTGGCATGATGAAGGCAGCAGCCCTGATTCCAGAAAATAACACTCGAATCGTCAAAAACGCGTGAGTTCAATGTCATTGATGAGCGGTAAGGACTTACACACTGATTGATAATGAATGACTGAAGGGCGAGATATCCATCCAGAAGCCGGGAGACCATGTGTCTTGTTCATCGTGGCCTGGTTGAACACCTTCCACTCTCAATGGCGGTACGGATTTCACAAAATGGTGATAATAACTCGTCATCGTATAAGAGTCCCACAGGTAAAAGTGGTGGTGATGGCGGCGCGCCAATCGTTGAGCCGCCGGGCGAAGGGAAGAGGGCTTTTGAGGCAACGGATGCGTCGGTGTCGGCGCTGGATCCGATCGGCAGGGATCACCCACCAGTGGAAACGATGCGATGTGACACCCTGCATGGGCTTGTGGCTTTGCGGCTCCGTTGGCACTTGGCGATGCGAACGACATCGTCAACATCGGGTCTCCAGATGGGCATGCAGCCAGGTCGTGAGGATTCGCAACCGAGGCAGCACCGCATTGCCCCTCGAGTCGGACAAGCGGGAACCCCCAAGAATGTGTCATTCATATGCCTCGAAATTTGAGTTTCGCATGAACAATGCGAGAGACCTCATTGATGAATGGGCTTCCCTGCACGTGGTGCCCCCAAAGCTGAGTCTTTTCCGAGGGTCCTGTGCCTTCAGTAAACGAAAAGACGTGCTCGGGTCACGGGAGATCCTTCCATTTCGCCGCATGGAGCCTTTTCCTGTCGTGAGTGGTTTGGAGTGTAAAAGTTGTGGACCAAGGAGCCGCCCAACACGGAGCGTTCGGCAACCTGCGATGCCAGGTTCAGCGGGATGAGCTCATGTTGACGATTTGCTTGGCGTAAGCGGAATTGGGGCGCGAGTCAAGGCGGATGGGTTTACAACGGACATGCAAGGACGCAAGTAGCGTCGTTTACGGCGTCCTTCTAGAAGCCTTGGGCGAACGTCTGATCCCCGGGCATCGTCCATCATAGGTAAGCATGGAAATCGTGAGTTGGTTATTCTTGACAGGAGTCCAACAGGCGACATTTTCGCCAGATAGCAACAATCAGACCAGTCAATGACGACAGACCAATCCTGCCATGCCCATCCACCACAGCTTCTTCTGGCCCCGCTGGATGGGGTCGTTCACGATAAAAAGCAGGCGGCGACAGCTCTCGCCTCGTGGGTCTCAGTTGGAGGATCTCGGGAATGAGCCGGGAAAGACAGCTCGAGGCAAGTCAAGACCCAAATCGCAGTTCGACATGGCCTTAAACCACTCCTACTCCTCCCGGGTCTGATCTGGGGATTGGGACTGGGGAAATAAGCGTATCTCTGGTTTTCTTCTGGGGATCCGGGGGCTTTGACTTCAAGTCAACTTGCAGATATCGTGATATCAAGAAGTCGAGGAGGATACGCCCCCGAGATGCGTGCCTCGGCACCTTTAATAATCGAAAATCTCCACCGCGGAATGATTCCCTGCCAAGGAACGCGGCTCAATTGAGCCAAGCCTCGAGGATTTTCCTCACATCGTCATCCCGCGTCCCTCTCCCCTCCTCTCGGGTTCCGTTTCTGCGCTGTTGGTCGGACTGAGGGGACTTGTTTCTGGGTTTGACCAACTTCCTCACGGCGGAAGTTTCGTGTCCTTAAACTCTCCGTTTGGCCGCGTGCTAAGTTGTTGCCTGCTAAGAAGGGACGATGTTGGCCCTGATCGAGAGACCTCGGAGCCCCCAAGGCAGATCCTAGGTGCTGCTCGCTAGCGGCCGCCCTGGCATGCGTGGCCAAGATGCTATTAGCGGAGCGCTAGACGGGCCTTTAGGACGGGTTCCGGCAAGATCGGAACTGACCTCGTCGATGGCCCGATACGATCGCCAAAACGCCCAGCTCTCAGGGGAATAAGCCGCTGTCAAATGCCGAACATTCATTAAGCCCGGTGTCGACAGACATTTCCACCAGTAAACCAGCAGCCATTGAGCCGTGGTCACCACGCCTTCTAGTCTCGAGCCAGGACAGTTTTGGAATCATAATGGGAGTTAATGCGCCCGCAACGGAAGCACCGGCCGTTCTGTGCACCGCCTATGGCGTGGGAGCCGCACAGAGCAGTTTCGGCGGGAAACGCCCACATCACGGCCATGACATCAGGCCATCTGAGCTCGAATTGCGGAGCTTTGCGCAGCATGTTGGATGATGGACCCCAGTGTTTTCTCCTATCTTTCGCTGTTTTGGCAGTGCCCACTAGGGCGTTTTGCAGAGTGGACTCGAGCAGATTCTGCAGGTGAGACAGACAGACCTCCAACATCACAGCATGAACTCCCTCGTCGTTGTTGGGCTGAACGAACATGTGATGGAAACCTTTACACGAATGTAATGTGCCGATGTGCCGTAGAATAGCGTCCGCCGGCCTAGAGAGCGGTGATCTCGCACTCATTCGGGTTCTCATGACTCCGGGTGGTGGTGACTTTGCTGGGGCCACCTCGCGCCGCCTTCAGTCAGGGTTACCCCACCGACGACTCAGGATGTCGCCTCCTCCGCGATGACCTCGCCATACCACCCGCGCTTCGGAGTCACCGTGCGTTCCTTAAGACCGATGCTGGTCAGCGGCTGGATTAAGAGACACCACATTAAAGGTCATCAGCTCCATCCTGGCTCCCTTTCATCCCGCGCAGGACACACTAGCCTTCACTCTTGTTTCTAGTCAACCCATCACCCACATTTCCTTACCCCGTACCGCCCCAGCACGCAAGGAGCACCTTTTTACCTTTTGCTGCTTCGCGTCCTTCCTCTCCACCTTCCCCGGAGCAGAGGAGGTTTGCCTCTCGGCCGCCACTGAGCTGGGTTCGCTCGATATAAGATACCCATCCCCAGGAGTGCCCATTTTGCACTTCAGCACCTTTCAAACTCCTCCCACATATCAACCCAATTTCGGCCCAAGAGATCAATAACGCCTCGAGACAACATGGCTGCCGTCATGGAGCCGAATCACAACGGCGTCCCGCCTACAACGATTGAGAAGGACTTCCAGCCCAAGCAGACCGGCTATGCTACCGGCTCCAGCGACGAGGAGCACGACGAGTATGTTCCCAACCAGGGTCGCAACTACGTTGATGATCACCACCACTTCCGCGGTCATCAGCTTCATCCCAGCTACAGCAACAACATGCCGGCCCTTGCTTTCGGTGGCGCCCTCCAGCCCGGTATCTGGAAGCCCTATGAGCACCGCAAGTTCGCCAACCCCGCGCCTCTCGGCCTGTGTGCCTTCGCCTTGACCACCTTCGTTCTCTCTGCCGTCAACCTCCATGCAAGAGGTGTCACTGCACCTAACATCGTTGTCCCCCTTGCGTTTGCTTATGGCGGAGTCGTCCAGCTCCTCGCTGGCATGTGGTAAGTCTATCTGATCGAGCCTCTCATCATTGGAAGGGAGGTGGCCGAGGACATCTCCATGTCTCATACACCGAGCAATCGAAAGGCAGAGACTGACTCAGTCTTACTATAGGGAAATGGCCGTCGGCAACACCTTCGGTGCCACCGCCCTCTCCTCCTACGGCGGCTTCTGGCTCGCCTACGCCCTCCTCCAGACACCCCAGCCCTGGCAGATCCTGTCCGAGTCGGGGCCCTATGCCGCCGACCCGCACGATATCGAGTCCGCGGTCGGCTTCTTCCTGACCGGCTGGTTCATCTTCACCACCATCCTGCTCCTGTGCACTCTAAAGTCGACCGTGGCATTCTTCACGCTCTTCTTCACCCTGGACCTGGCCTTCCTCTTCCTCGCGTGCGAGAACTACGCCAACAGCATGGGCCACACGACGGCCGGCCGCAACCTCCAGATCGCCGGCGGCACGTTCGGCATGCTCGCGGCGTTCATGGCGTGGTACAATGCGCTCGCGGGTCTGCAGGACAACAGCAACAGCTTCTTCAGGGTGCCGGTGATCCACATGCCTTGGTCTGACATGGGTCAGCAGATGAGGAAGGCGAAGAGCCGCCAACAGACCGGGCATGAGGACTGAGAGATGCAATGACAGGCGAAAGCAGAAAGGAGTAATGAGATGAGGGCATTGGGGATAGTAACAAGGAGGGTCACAACTGAAGGAGTAGCATTCTGGAGGTGGCGAGTTTAGGTACTGGATACCTGTGTGCACAGCTGTAGGGCCAAGATGACTCCCTCCCTCTCTCCCTCCTCCTCTTCGTAAGAATGTTGTAAGCAGCACGTCCTCGACCCATGGCTAAGGCCTAGAGCAGTCTGATTTGCTTGTCCAGGCTCGGGGGTAAAGCACGGAGATGAAATTGGGAGCCGTGCCGCCGCACATTGCAGCAGAGACGGGAACAACGCCAACGCGCGCCTTACTCACTCCCGTCCCCAGCAGCTAGGGCTTCTGTTGCTCGCAAGTCGTCGCCGCCCGCAGCCTCGAGATTTCTCCCTGTATTGTGATTGGTGCGTGCGTGCGCGTACATACGTACTCACATATGGACGCCGCGGTGGCGCTGACACTGCTCAGTTCAATACTATCTATCACAATTTGATTCTCAGCGTCCACTTAGAGTCTTGGCAACACTAGAGCGTATCTACGAGCGAGTCGACCCCTGGGCCTAATCTGTAAAGCTATGGTGGGCGTCGTTAGGGGCGAGCGAGCGCGCAGATGGAACCCTTATCGTCGTACGCTGCCAAGGCACAAATCTCACGAAGCGACCGCCGCTCTGTTCCAGGCTGTGGATACATGGTATCCGTGCCCGACGCTGAATCATCCAAGCATCTGACTTTCCCTTTAAGGACGCTATTCAGGAATAGCGGATTTTACCTTCCCGGTTCAGACACTTGGTACTAAGGATCCGCGTACAACAAGACATGAATTCTCGTGACCTCCATCTGCCCAGGCCGCCGCGCCCGGGGCTTGACGCGTTGTCGTGGTCCAAATTCTCAAAGGACACTAGATAGAGATAAGTTTCTATTAAAGCATAAAAGCTGCAGCGTATTCCAACTTATTTCCATCTTGATCACATTGTCATCCGCCTTGTTGAACTCTGAACTACATCATGTGGTTCCCGCAACTCCTCGCCACGGCGGCGGCTCTTGCTGCTCTTGCAACCGCTCTCCCTCACCCATCCGATGAGCCCGAACATGAGGTACACGTCTTCAAGCGAGGTGAACCCCTCACACCCGAGGACCTCATCCTTGCCGAGATGCATGAAGTGAATACTACAGAAAGTATGTATCCCAGTATTACATCACTACTACTAGGATCTGAACACTCTTTTGTCTGACTCTAATACGCTCTTAGTGTTTAAGCACTCCGTCATCAAGCGTCGAGGCGAAGAGGACGTTACAATTTGGGTCGACCATGGCTTTGAGGAGGCAATTGGCCCGCAAGAAGAAGATTCTTCTGTGGACAGACGCGCTCTCACGATTGTTGACAACGACTTCAGGCCACATACTGGTGGCTGGCATTACAACACATGCAGCCGCGTTGGCATGACGGGGAACTCAGGCCCCAACGGTCCCTGCACTGGAGGGCTCAAGGAGATTCGAGACTGGGTATACATAGCTCTGACCCCTTCAACGCTTGAATATTATTCTAACCCTCGTTGTAGGCCCGACGAAGCCCAGGCTTCTTCAGCTTCGAAAGGGCAGGCAATAACTGGCGCTCACTTGTGGCGGCAGGCAGTAATACCGGTTGCAACGGCCGCTTCCGGGCGCAGAGGAAGTATGTTGGTACTAGCGGTCCCGTCTTCATCGGGAACGTGAACATTCATAATCTGGTGGCGGATACCGTAAGCCGCTACGCGAATTGGTACTCTGGCAGGGAAAGGGCTCGATCCTATGGACACATGGAGTGTGGTCATTACTTCACGCCCATGAATTTCCAGGTCAATGAGTGGCCCCATAATGATATCTAGTCAGACCAGAGTCCCGAACTCGACGAGGCAAAAATAGACCATGAGGACGAGGAAGAAGGTGAAGACAAGGAAACCTAGAGAAGAACTTCTTAGGCAATCTCTACAATAGAACGCTTCTTCCCCTCGACTCTGACTACCAACTAGAAATGCGAATTCAGACGCGGACCACAACCTAGGGATGTGTTCTCACTGACCTCGAATATCGACTCCAGCAGCAAGAAGCGAGAAATACTACGACTAAGGGGCCACCCTTTTCCACACCGTCGGTGAGCGCTCGGAAGTGGGGTGGGTACTCACCGAGTCACCGAGGCTTCAGCTTGGCTTCAACATCTGCCCACTCCAAATCATACGATGGACATCAGCTGACACAAAGTTAAACATATACATCTCCCCGGGCCCCAATTGGAGACTGCTCCTTCTGCAAAGTTGCAACTGAAATGCTCCCGAGTCGAATTCGACGCCTGCTGCTCACGCTCCTCATCGGTATCTCCGCGATCGCGCTGGGCATGCTCTGCAACAGACTCATCTGCAAACCCCGTGCCGTTCAAGCGTTCCTTTACAAATCTTTCTCCTCCGGTGCAGCCTATATCATGTCTGAGAGTACCGCCAAAAACCCCGTCATCGTGGTCGGTTCCGGCCTCGCCGGGCTCGCCGCCGCCCACGAGGCACTCAAGACCGGAGCATCCGTGCGAATGCTCGACCGAGCCGCAAAGCCCGGCGGAAACAGCATCAAGGCCTCATCGGGCATCAACGGCGCAAACACCCGTTTTCAGAAGCAGCGGGGCATTGAGAGTGACGAGCTCTTCTTTGGCGACACGGTCAAATCGGCGGGGAGGAGGTTCACCGACTGGAAGGGAAAGGGAGAGGCCGCCTCGGGAATCGACCGCGAACAGCTCATCGCCAGACTCACGAATGAGTCGGCCACGGCGGTGGAATGGCTCACGGATGAGGTGGGCGTCGATCTCAGCGTTGTCGCTCCATTGGGTGGCCATTCTCTCCCCAGGACTCATCGTGGCTCGGGCAAGATGCCACCTGGGGCTGCTATCGTTACGACGCTGTTGAAGCAGCTTGGGGAGAACCCCTCATTCCAACTCACCACGTCCGCGGAGGTGACATCCCTGGAGGTTGTCGATGGTCAAGTCCGGGGAGTTAGTTTCACCCAGCAGGAGGGCGAGACGGCGACCGAGGCCAAGCTCGAGGGACCCGTCGTGTTTGCGGTTGGCGGCTTCGCTGGCGACGCCCATGGCTTGTTGGCAAAATACCGGCCTGATCTTGCAGGCATTCCCTCCACGAACGATGCCCGACCCGCATCGCACGGCATTCTGTCCTCCATCGGTGCCGAGCTCGTCGACATGGACAGCGTCCAGATCCACCCCACGGGCTTTGTCGACCCCAAGGATCGGACCGCTCAGTACAAGTTCCTCGCCGCCGAGATGCTGCGTGGAGAGGGCGGCATTTTGCTTTCCCACGAAGGCAAGCGGTTCATCAACGAGCTCCAGACGAGAGAGGTGATCAGCCGTGCGATCATGGAACTTCCTCCGACGAACGAAGACGGCAGCGATGTCAGGCAATGGGACGTCACGATCTTATTAGACCCGGGCGCGTGTGAGGCGGCTGCTTCTCATCTTGGCTTCTACACGTTCAAAGGGCTTGTAGAGAAGAGGAAGGTGAAGGACCTGCGGCCCGACGTCATCGAGGCCATGAAGAAGTACGCAGAGGCCGTTGCTTCTGGCGTTGAGAACGAGTTCGGAAGGAAAGACTTTGGCCACTGGCGTCTCCAGCCAGGTGAAACAATGCTTGATGAGGAAGTATGCGTCGGCAAGGTAACGCCCATCGTCCACTTCACCATGGGCGGGGTGGCCTTCAATGACAAAGCCCAGGTGTTGCGGAAGGATGAGGATGGAAAGTTGATTCCCGTGCCCGGACTCTGGGCGGCTGGCGAGATCACAGGCGGAATTCACGGCGACAATCGTCTCGGCGGCTCGTCGCTTCTCGAGTGCGCGGTATTTGGGCGCGAAGCAGGACGCCAGGCGGCGCAAGCATTGTAACAAGGCAGGGCATTTCCGCCGAAATGAAGTCAATTCACGGATCTCAACCCTAATAAATATTCTCAACCTGGACGCGTGAGTGCCCAAATCATGATCCATGTCGCGCCCATCATGTCATCGTAGGGGCCATTGCATGAAGGGTCTCGTTGAAAACTGTGTGCAGGAAAGACAGAAACAAGCAAGAAATGAAGCATCGGAAATAGTAATACAGTATGTACGGGAATGAAAAGAAGGGGTGATGGGGGACATGCTGTGAGCATGGTTTCTCAGGCACAGGAGTTCTTCGGCTGGCATTGAGAGTACCAGTCGTTGACGTAGACACACTTGGTGCCCTTCGCACACTTCTTAGGTGCGTCCCATGAAGCTTCCGAGTCGCATTGTCCCCACAAGGCCACTCGAGCGCTGGACGAAGGAACCGAGGCGGCAGGGCTGCTCGTCGTGGCCGGCACGGCAGGCGGCTTGGTAGTGGTTGTCTCAGCAGGACCATCAGTGTTCCCAGGCTGTTGAGGGGCAGATGGGCTTGAGGGAGTGGATGGTGCAGACGTGGTCTTAGGCTTTGACGAGGTCGTAGTCGTAGTTGATTTGGGAGGTGGGTTGGCACTTCCCGAGCCCGAACCTTGGAAGACAGGAAAGCTGCTATCGTCATCACGGACGCATCCAGAAACCGCAATGAGCTCCTTGGGACATTGGACCTGCTCGAACTCGATATCCGGGTTGTCTGCGTTCTTGAACCAGTCGAAGCGCCACTGGCAACCGTCTTTCAAGAGCTCGGGCATGCCATCACACTGAGAGCGGGACGAAACACCTCCGTAGCGCTCGCCGGGGAGAAGTTGTCCGAACTGAGCCGAGCAACCGTCGAAGATGCCGAGGCCTAGCTAGTCAGCTCATGGACCTGAATCTCAATAGTGGTTGTGAGGACTTGCCTCCACCGGGAATCATCAGGTCAAAGTGGTTGTTGGACAAGTCGCCTCCCGTGTTCGTGGACTGAACAACCATCTTCTTGCCAGCCACAGGGCCACTCGTGAATGTGATGCTTTCAGCAACAGTCCGTCAGTCCAGATCCATATCAAAAAGGCTCAAGTGCAGGACTCACGCGTAACACGCGCAGCACCAGCTACCCTCGGTGCCACCGCTGAGGGCTGTGGCAGCAAATCCATAAGCCAGGTCCTCGCTCACGGCCCAAGGGGAATTGTTGGTGCAGGCAAATGCCCCGCCTCCGTCGCAGCCGCTTCTGGCGTTGGCATCGACGATGGGGTTGTCCTGCTTGTTACAGGTCAGGACAGGCTCGGAGACGGATGCCTACAGCGAAATCAGTCAGCTTGTGCTTAATACTAATAGAATTGACAGTATTCGTACCTTGCCCTCCCATGCGCAAGAGGTCTTGCAGCAGTCCCAGTAGCGGGTGGTGTGGCCTTTGCCCGAAGTGGCCATGACTGAGGAGGGAACGGCGCCCACCAGTCCTAGGAGAATCCAACTTGCAATCATGATGTGAATGAGTGACGGAGAAGCAAAGGAATGTGGATGAAGGAGTGTCACAGACTAAGTCTGGAATATCGAAAATCGACAACGGAGGTCTGTTCCGGCCAGAACTTTGAATATGTACAAGACGATGGTTTACTTCTGGCCCCAATGCTAGGGGAAGGGCCGGAACTGGTTTAAGTATGCGAACGAGGGGCGACAGACAACTGTCCGGTCGTGCGAACTCACGAGCAGGTTTGAGCATGATGGGTTGATGGGGATCTGGGCAGCTAATCGGAGATTTCTCTGGTCCATGTCGTTGCGTGATGATAATCTCGGCTGCACCCGAATGGCACCATGGAGTCAGCAACAGCTGTCTGCCAAGATGAGGTGTTCCTGTCCTTGAATTTGACAGTTGAGCATTGTCCAGAGCATGCGATGATTTTTGGATATTCTCTTCGGCCAAAAGACCGTAGCGGCCACATCTGGCAGCAAGCGCCCACATGCCAGACCCATGTGCCGGGGTATGGTGCGTTCAGGGGTTGGCCGGTGGTCCCGGGCAGGCCCCGCGCCGTTTACATCGGGCTGGCGCAAACCGGCGGGGTCACTTTGACGACGGCCATGAGCTTCAGAATCACCTGGATGCTCCAAGGACATGAAAAATCATGGTAGGAGGGCTAGAATTCCATGTACACATCTCGACGAATCAGTCATTTTCAAAGGTGATGAACATTATCATTTGCGATAGCTCCGAACTTCGGGCTTGAGGCTGGTTGCCAAGAACACTACATACAGAGAACCCCATGGCAGACATGGCTTTGACGAAACAGTAACATCTTAAGGCTCTGGCTACGTTCTTTCAAAGACTTTTGTCTATGTGAGTGCACTTTCTCTCGAGCATCGAGCATATGGCAGTCTTAGACATCTCACAAGCCATAGTTCCACGTCCCTCAAGAGCCCCAGACTCAGACCTTATCCCCATGAACGGGAGGGTTGGCAGTCTCCTGGGGAGCGCCGTTGGGCTGGACCTTTCCAAGGAACTTGGTCTTCTTGAGCATGTTGAGCTTGTCCTCGTCGGCGTCGAGGTGGTTGAAGCAGAACCAGAAGGCGACACCACCGCAGAAGGCAATGATCGCAACGGCAGCGTAGTTCCAGACCAGGAGAGGGTCGGCGGACAGGGGGGTGAAGGCCTGGCCGATGGCGGCGCTGAAGGCGCTCATCAGGAGGTTCACGGCCATGACCAGGGACTTCATGTTGGCAGGGGCCTTGGAGAAGGCGTATTCGTACGAGGTGACGTTGGTGAAGATCTCAGAAACTACGGGGATGGATTAGCACGGGTGCCAGAAGAATCGAGCCAGCCTAGGGGCATGGAACTTACTGCCGACAAGAACGTAGGGCAGGCACTGGGCCCAAACGTTAATAGGGGCCTTGCGTCCCTCCTGGGCGCAGGCGTTGGCGTTGTCGCCGCAGGGGCCCAGCTTGTAGATGTAGTACTGCATGACGCAGGCGGCGATCATGGAGGCGGAGGCGAAGAAGAAGCCCGTAGTCATACGCTTGATGGGGGTGAAGGAGATGCCCATGCGGCGGAGACCGGGGTAGACAACTGAGTCCATGAGGGGGACCATGATGATGATGGAGAGAGGGTTGAGGTTCTGGATCACGTCGTTGGGGGCGCCATGGAGCTCCATGGTGGCAGCCTGAGAGGTGAGGTTGCTGGTCATCTGGTTGTAGCTAAGCCAGAAGATGGGCAGGAAGAGGAAGGTCTTGCAGGCCATCAGACCACGCTTGACTTCGTCAACCCAGGCATCATCGTATGTCATCCATCCGGGGCGCTCGGCAGGGGGGATGTTGCTGGGCTTGGAGACCTCCCAGTCCATCTTGAAGGCGCCGGGGGACTTCTTCTTGGTGTACCAGAACAGCTGGAAGAACTTCTCCAGGACGGAGCCGGTGGCAGGGGTCAGGTGGTACTTCTTCTTGTTGAGGCCGAGGACGATGGGGCAGAGGAGGAAGAGGATGGTGGGGAGGAGGAAGGCGAGCCAGAAGCTGTGGTACTTCTCGACGAAGACCATGCAGATCTGGCCGACGGTGGCGCCGACATTGATAGCGAAGTAGAACCAAAGGAAAATACGGGTGTTGGTTATGGCAGGGTCGACGATGACGCGCTCGCCGTTCTGGACCTCGACGCGCATGCGGGTGTCCTTGTTCTGCTCAGCTAGGAGGGGGGAGATGTTGGCCTTGAAGAGGCCGGTGCCGGTGCAGAGGAGCAGGAGGCCGATGATGAAGGCGCCGAAGGAGCCGCTGCTGTTCTTGAGAACGGGGGGAGCGGCGGCGATGGTCAGGACCACGTGGGCGACGGTCGAGACGACGATGGCGATGTGGATGGTGTTGTAACGACCGAACTTGGCATCAGCGAGCCATGCACCGAACAGGGGCATCAGGTAGGCGAAGAACTGGTTGAAAAGGCTCAGGCCCTGGGAGGCGCGCTGGCCCATCCCGAGAGCACCGGCGGGGATCTCGGGGTTGACGAGGGGCGCGCCGGTGGAAGAGCCAGCGGGCAGGGGGTGCTGGACGAAGTTGGTGTAGAGGACAGCCGAGCCGTAGTAGGAGAAGCGCTCGCACAGCTCGGCGAAGGCGATGGTGTAGATGGACCACTGGATGCCAGCCGAGACACGGCGGAGGGTCTGGAGGTCCTCGGCCGTCGGCTTGTCCTCGTAGTCCTCATCATCGGAGTCGTCATACTTGGGAGGGTTGGTCGTGGTAACGTCCACGGAGCCCATGCCGGCGTCGATCTCCTTCTCGGTGCCCTGGACGTTGGCCGGCGGCACAATGGCCTTGGCCAGGTCGGCATCCTGCAGAGGAGCTTGGCTCATCGTGACAGGTGACACGGGGGGGTTCAACAACGATACACAATAGGGGGCGGGGTCGATATGATGAGTCGACCTGGAGGATTCCTGAGAGGATCCAAAAGTTCAGATGGTATGCCAGCCACCTTGTTTAGAGGGAGGTTGAGACGAAAAGACACAACCTGGGGTCTTGATGGAGAATGCCACGAGGAGGGAAGGGAGAAGAGACGAGAAGCACAGGCGGGGGATGATGCACTCTAAATATCTGCTTCCGACTGGGGGTGGCGTGCTTGCGCTCGACCCTTATCAAGAGAGGGTCGCGCGAGTCGACTCGGGGGTCAGTACCATCCTGTTGGTGTAGCTGATCTTGTGCCACGGCATCCGCCGGGGGCATCCCACGACCTCCGCCTATCGACGGGTCCAGAAATGATTAGCAGCGGCACAGTCTGGCCGGAATATACCACGGACGTTGCAGCTGGGCTCATCGCGCGGGGAGGGGGAGACGGACTAACACGTCGCGGCCACTGAACGAGACGAGTCCATCCAAAGTCGCCCCAACAGACCCGAGTCTATGTCACGACCACCCGCCACATTAGGAAGGTCGTCACAAGTCTAGCGGACGGAGCCTTTGATATCACGGATGCGGCGCGCCGTCCATGGTGCACGTCGTCTGGCTGGTGGTGTTCCAGGTTTAGAGGAGCCAATTTGGGACCTAACAATGACAGTTGCTAGCGCCGTACGGAGTTCCCATTCGTTCTTTGTTTGCCCCCCTGGTCGCGGAGCCGAGGCTCAGCTCAGGGGTGGCCAGGATGGGCTCCGGGGTGGCACACAAGTGATCGACCTTGGCAGCCTCTACCGGGCGCCGGCGTTGCGCCAGATAAGCCAAGGCCAGTGACGGCGGCCCGCCGCTCGGCACTCCGGCACCTGGGTGCAACCTCTTGGCGCCTCCAGCAGCAGGTTGGTGTCGCGCGACCTGGGCTTCCAGAAGGGCTCTGCCGTGCTAGTTGGGAGAAAGGCCGCGGGGAGGAGGGACACTGGCCGCAGAGTTGACCACATTGGGCACAGCGTTCTCCCCTCGACTGCGCCCGTCTTCTTTATCCCGGCGCCATCGCTCTGCCAGTGGCGGAGCCGGCCGGCAGTCGACCTTCCCCAAGAGGAGAACCAGGCACCATGCCTGGTGAACCAGCGGAAGATAACGTCTTTGGGCTGCGTTCCTCGAAGCCATCGCGCCAGCCAAGACATGAATCGGCAGGGTGTTCTTGGCCGACGCCTTGTCGCACGCAAGGGCCGGGCGACTCTTGGCCGGGCGACGAACCCCGACGAACCGTTGCCAAGGTCCAGAGAATCAGGGGAACGGCCGTGCTTGGCAGCGCGCGACTCGGCCGACGGACGAGAAAAGATTTCTCTTAGCAATGCCGCCGCACTAGCTGTCGAGTCGGTCCAGTGCCTCGGTCTAGTTGTCTCTCTGGCCCTGGAATTCCGCCGAGATTGGCCCAGGGGCAAACTCCGAAGGGGGATGGTAGGCCGGGAAGGTTGGTCCTAGCCTGTATCCGGCCGGCGTCTTCAGCCGGGATGGCCCATCCCAAAATATGCGCGGCAGCACGCTTGTTGCGGGTTTTCATGGCGACTCGGTGGCGATGGAGGCATTCTCGTGGTCCCCGACGTGCGCTATTGCTGGGTCTGGGCAGCACGAACGCCGACGACGATGGAGATGCGATGGAGTCGCGATGGAGTCTGGCTTGACCTTATCTCCAGCAGGAATTCCGACGCCTTGGTTCGCTCCAGGACCTCATTACGCTATTCGATGTGGTCCATCGCGAACTGCCCCCGATGGTGTCTGAGAACCACGACTCCTAGGAGATGTCATTTCATCACCAACGTCACCGAGACACCACCACACCGACGATCATGAAAAAGTCAATTCCAGTTTGTTTACGAGGCGCGGATATCCAAGGCACAAGAGCAAAGCGCGCCGGGTTGCGAAGGCCTGGACGGTGCGAAAAAGCCACTGGGTCAGTGGCGCGCGCTTCAGCCGCTGCGTCTCTGATCGATGTCGCACGGCAGGTGGTTAGTGGGAGGGCGCTCGTTGATGGAGGGGGGGATCCCTGGACTGGCGCTGGGCAACGTTGCAGGTGGCGTCCGGGGATCGAACGGCGCCGGCCCCCTTGTCAAGGAGATTAGGGCATGCCGAAGACGAGGTGAGTTGGCCGCTTGTACGTAAAGACCCCTCTTCAAACACCGTGTTGTCAACCGTCTGGAGACCTCCTCTGCGCCATGGTCGGTGAGACTAGCTGGATATGTTCCCCATGGGCCGCACGGCTTGCCGCGGGGCACAGACCGAAGAATTCATGTTGTGGCGATACATACACCTCACGATGATACCATGCCGTGTAATCCGGGGAAATATCAACGGCGCTGGTGTCAATTGCCCCTCGATCGATTGCGTGCGGCCTCAATGCGGTGATACGATGACCTGACGTCGACTTGAAGAGCGCCGTCTTGCCGACTGCCGGGTGCCCAGAACGCCGAGCCTTTGGATGGTGGTTGGTCTACTTGGCAGGATGGTTGTCACTCCTCCGTCTTCAATACGTGTGTATGAGGTCTGTTTAGCCACTCCGGGCAGGTGGTTATCGTATACGGCACCCCCTGGCCAAGCCGGGATGAGGAGGGAGTGACATGGGCGCCCCCCTGTCGCGCGGAGGGTAGCCAAGCCGGCAAGGGTTTCCTGGGCGCGCATCCTTTTCCATGTGGCTGCCGTAGCCAACGGCCTCTCAAAAGCTTGTGTTGATGCCCAGGCGTATGATAAGATGGAAAGACAGGACGGGACAACATCTTGGGGGTACTGGTCTGATCCTCCGTGTCACTTGCAGGAGTCGCATGACGGCGATAAGGAGACGCATGGGGAGAGGCACGCACACCAACCAGACGTAAGTCTGGCCACATCTGTGCCGCACAGCGTGTGGCATGTGGGCAGCACAAGCGGTGGAGGTCCGCATCGAGACCTCCAGCCAGAGGGTCCAGACGACGAGACTGGAAATGAGCGCCCGCCCGCTGCGTGGATATCTGTATGTAATAGCGTGCTGAGGTTTGGGCGCCGGCCCTCTTGTTGTCTGGGGAAAGATGATATCTCCGCATGTGGTCACCGTATCAGTCCACTTGGCCGCGGGCTGTTCGGTTCGTGCTCCAAGCTGGTTGATCTAGTCGATGTCGACTATTGGCGGCGGCGCAAGACCTGTCTCGTTCCGAGGGTGAAAAGAACTCACGGAAGAGTTTGAGAATAGGTCCATTGAAACCTCTCTGGGTGCCTGGGGTACTCTTCATGCTCATGGAAAAGCCGACAATATTCGGTTTCCAACACGAGCCTTTTGTCATCACCGAGCTTCACCGAAAGTCCCGAGGTGAGGGACGGCACTGACCGAGCCCGGCTTCCCCGCTTGGTCCAAGCGTCACTCTGTCGCAATCAGCACGTCAGTTTGGAGCAGCCCGTGTCGGGTCCAGCAGCCAATCATGGTCACTTCTCCTCCGCACTCGACTCCGAAATGCCGGGAGTCACCCCCGAGATCATGATCCGAAGCACTGTACTGCCGGCAACTCGGCTCACATCCAGCTTCCTTCTTTTATCTAGCGTCAGCTCAACTCACAAGCTCTCTGCCAGCCCACACTTCGATCGTCACCACCCTCCTCTCATGCGGCTTGCCCTACCCAGACCTTCCCTAGCAGCCAGAGCTCACCTGAGTCCGTCCCGAACGAACCCATTCCTGATCCGAGCTCCCTTCTCTACCATGTCTGCGGAGAAGCAGCGCCTCAGGGTCGCCGTCCTGGACGACTACCAGGGCGTTTCCGAGCCGCACTTTGACGCTCTCGACAAGGCCCGGTTCAGCGTGGTCACTTTCAAGGACACCCTGCTGCCATGGGGCCATCCAGACACCCCTCAGCATGTCAAGGAGGCTCTCGTCCACAGGCTGGAGCCTTTCAATGTCATCTGTATGCCGCCCTTCACATACATCCCCTGAGTCCCTTGCTACAGGCCTGAGAGAACCCAGTATGACTAACAGTATCAAGGCTGCATGAGGGAGCGCACCCCCTTCCCTCGCGAGCTCATCTCCCGACTGCCTAACCTCAAGCTGTTCCTCACCACAGGCCTCCGGAACAACGCCCTCGACCTCACCGCGTTCAAGGAGGCGGGCATCCCTGTCGCCGGCACCGCTGACAAGTCCACCGGCAAGAACGTCGGCACGAACAGCACCACCGAGCACTGCGTGACCCTCATCCTCGGCATCGCCCGCAACATCGCGCAGGATGACGCCAACGTCAAGGCCGGCCACTGGCAGACCCGCCTCGCCTTCGGCCTGACGGGCAAGACCTTCGGCGTCGTCGGCCTCGGCCGCCTCGGCGTCGCGACGGCCAAGATCATGCACCTCGCCTTCGGCATGAAGATCATCGCCTGGAGCCAGAATCTGACGCAGGAGGCCGCAGATGAGAAGGCCCGGGCCGAGGGCCTGCCCGTCGAGGGACCGGGCGGCGAGAAGACGTTCCAGGTCGTCAGCCGCGAGGAGCTCTTCTCGCAGTCGGATGTCGTGAGCATCCATCTCGTCCTGTCGGATCGCTCCCGGGGCCTCGTCAACGCCGAGGACCTGAACCGTATGAAGAAGACGGCGTACCTGGTCAACACCTCGCGCGGGCCGCTCATCAATGAGGAGCATTTCCTGGGGGCCTTGAACCGCGGGGCCATCGCCGGCGCTGCGGTCGACGTCTTCGGCATCGAGCCGCTGCCCTCGGACAGCCCGTGGAGGACTACCAAGTGGGGAGAGGATGGCCGCAGCCAGGTTCTCCTGACACCTCACATGGGCTACGTGGAGGGCAACACGCTGAATGCCTGGTACAAGCAGCAGGCCGAGAACCTCCAGAGATGGGCAGATGGCGAAGTCCTGATTAACACTATGGCGTGAGTTCGTGGCACTGGGCGCCTGTCGTAAATAGACTATTTTCCTGCAGCACCGTCCTACATCTTGCTCGGCATCCTCATGCCGCCGTCCAGCCGGATGACCGTGCCGTTCAGCATGACGTTCTCGATGACGTGCCTCACCGTCGCCGCAAACTCCTCCGGCCGCCCCGCTCTCCGGGGGAACTCCATCGCGTTCTCCAGGCTCTTCCGCACCTTGTCGGGCATCATGCTCGTCATGCGAGACTCGAAGAGACTCGGGGCGATGGTGGCGACGCGGATGCCATATCGTGCCAGGTCTCGGGTCATGGGGAGGGTCATGGAGGCCACAGCACCTTTGCTCGCCGAATAGCTCACCTGGCCTCTTTGGCCGTCGAAGGCGGCGGATGATGCGACCATGATGACCACGCCTCGCTCCCCGTCGGGCTGAGAGGCTGGGAGTGACGCGAGGTGAGGAAGGGTCTGTCGCACGAGGTCGATGGTGCCTCGAAGGTTGACGTTGATCACAAAGTCGAAGTCCGACAGGGAGAGGGGATTGTTGTCGCGGTCGAGCATCTACGACAGTCAGTTTTCCATCTGATAACGGCTCCGTGAAGGCTCTCACCGTGGCAGGCGTTGCGACACCCGCGGCTGGGATCACGCCGCCCAGCGGCTTCTCGGTCTGCTCGGCCCAGTTGACGGAGCCCTGGACGGCCGCGGCGACGCTGTTGGTCTCGAGGACGTTGCAGGTGAAGAAGCGGGCCGAGGAGCCGAGCTGCTTGACAAGCTGCTCTCCCAGTTCTTCGTTCATGTCCAGAATCGCCACATTTCCGCCGTGCTTCACGATTTCCTCGACGCAGGCCTGGCCCAGGCCAGATGCCCTGGATGAGGTCAGTGAGGCCCGTTGCATGTGATTGTCGAGTTCAGGTTGACTTACCCGCCGGAAACCAGGAATGTGCGCCCTTCGATCTTCATAGTGTATTTCGATAATGAACTCTCGCTCTGATTGTAATTCTGAAGATGTCTTGATGAGGGGATACTTGTTTATGAATCCTTCGATGCTCAGTGCCGTCACCGAAGATGCCTCGGCATCATTACCCCGAATGCCGTCAAGCCACAGGTACAAAGCGGATGTACCTCCTACCCCACTCCCATCCCGAATTGGCAGGCGCCGCCACATGTTTAATCAAAGACCCGTTTCATGTGAGGCGGTGCTCAGGCGTCATCCCGCACTGGACTCCCTCGCCAACTGGGCGGGAATCGAGACCAGGAGAGCCCAAACCTGTTGTGCCGGAACATCGACACACCTGATCGGCGGCTTGGGACTGAAACGTCCGACGCTACGGCTCCAGCGACCTCAACGTCGCAGCCACCACCACCGTCCTGCTACCCGTTGTGCGACCGAATCCGCGCCATCCGGGCCTTATCATCACGAGATTTGCGACCTGAAGCCGCGCATTTGCAGAACGGCCACGATACGAGCGACCGACCGAGCGAGCGACCGTTGGCGAAGGCCTTTGGTCCGACAAGATGACGAGACCGCGCAAGTCGAGCGCCGCGAGCGAGGAGAGCACCGGCATGGTCGGCGAACAGGTGCGACCGCCCAGCGAGCTAGGGGACATGAGGGGGGAACAGACGACTGACGCGCAAACAATAGGAGCTGGGCAGCATGTACGACTACCTGGCCAAGATCATCCTGCTAGGCCCTTCGGGGTCCGGGAAGTGAGTACTCCGAATCAACGACTACCTAGACCGCCTTGCTCACCCGCGCAGGTCTTGCCTCCTCCACCGCTTCGTCAAGAATGAGTGGCGCATCCTCTCCTCGCAAACCATCGGCGTCGAGTTCGCGAGCAAGATCATCAAAGTCGGCACCGGCGCCCGGCGAAAACGGATCAAGCTGCAGGTGCGCAAGGCTCTTCCGGCCACCTGGGATACCTTATGTGCTGACTGACTCCCGCAGCTCTGGGATACCGCAGGAACTGAACGATTCCGCTCCGTCTCCCGATCCTACTACCGCGGCGCCGCGGGCGCCATCCTAGTCTACGACCTCACATCCCATTCTACATTCCGCGGCGTCCAGCCGTTCCTCAACGATGCCCGGGCCCTCGCGAGCCCGAACCTCTCCCTCCTCCTGGTCGGAAACAAGCTCGACCTCACCGCCGACGACACGCAATACCCCCCGCCGACGCCCAGCAGCGTCTCCTCCTCATCCACGGCGCTCCTGCAGAACGGCGGCGCCAGCGTCGGCTCGATCACGCTCGAACGCAGCGGCACCGGGACCATCTCCCGCGGGACCAAGGCGACCATCGCCCCGGAAGGGCGCGAGGTCAGCAGCGCCGACGCCAGCCGCTGGGCGAGCACCGTCAACATCCCCGTCGTCATGGAGGCGAGCGCCTTCACGGGCGAGGGCGTGGACGAGATCTTCGCGCGCCTGGCGGGCATCATCCTCACCAAGATCGAGCTCGGCGACATCGACCCCGACGACCCAATGAGCGGCATACAATACGGCGACGGCTACGGCGGCGGGTGGAACGCCGGCGCCAGCGACGGCGCGAGCATCAAGAGCTCCATGACGGCGGGGACGCTCGACGAGTCGGGCGGCGTCAGGAGACGGAGGGGTCGCGGCAAGGGCCGCGGCGGCGGGAACACGAACTGGGGCCTGCGGGAGTGGGAGGAGGTGTTCACGCTGACGAGCCGGCGGAGGGGGAATAATTGCTGCTGATGCGGCGTCGTGCTAGGAGACCCCCGGGTATATCCTTTGTTGTTTTCATCTTCCTTCCTTCTTTCGTTTAGCGGGAGTCTCTTGGAGTTGGGCGGTTGATTCATATTCTTGGCCTGCACGTTCGTCCGTCGAGTGCTTGACGCTCGCTTTAGCCCCTCGCGCCGGGATGGGCGCCGATGATTCCCTAGACTTACATACTCATACGCACACATTAATTACGAATACCAGGAGAAGTTGGACTTGTTGAGAGTGATCAGGATGGACTGGCCCGAGAGGCCTCAGGTTACCTCGAAAAGGGGCTGCATGTGGTGCACCCGGGCCCTTACAAGTGAATCACCGAGGCCACCTCGCCAACCGCCTGGACCACGCCGCCGTCATCACAACCCTCATAGCCCCGCGTTTTCTGGAATATGTTATTGGGGTCCGGCGCCGGTGGCCAAGGGGTAAAAGTCTCAGACTAGTAGCCCAACTGAGCTCTCACGGCGCTGGGCCGGGGCGGGTTCGACTCCCGCACTGGTCGCTGGCCTTCTCTTCGCAACAATGCGCTTGAGGAGGGCAGTGACCTTTTGCCTCCTTATATCGGGATTTATTTTTAGTAGTTATTTTTTATTACTGCCATAGATACTCCGTCCTATCTCCAAAAAGCGCTTCATCACGTCATAAATGCTGTGCAATGCACACAGCGTCGCAGCCGATGCAGCCTCACATCCTGGTCGGAGCATCGGACCGCCTCGGAGAATGGGAGGTCGCCTTTTACTCCGCCCGTGCCTTGACAAAGACTTGATCAGGCTATCTCACTTGCTATTTAGCCCACGAAGACACGATCTCAGGCTCCGGGTGGTGCAGCGCCAAGTATTACCTGCAGGGCTCAGAACTCCCCCTTTCAGACAACGGACAGTCCACGCCGGGAAATGCGGATCCTCGACTTGAGGCAATGATCGACGATTGAATCCCATGGGCAACCGAGATTCCTCTGGTTCGGGTGATCAACACTGCGTTTGGGCCAGGAAACAAGTGAAGATCTGAGCTTGTTGCTGGAGATCGCCGCGGATGGCCATGTGGTCTAGATGAACGGATTGAGTGACTGAGCCGCAACTCGACGACGGATGCGATTGGGTATCGTCAGTCGAAGTCCAAGTCCGGCAAAGTTATCTCCGGCTTCCAGGAACACCTCTCCCCAGAATCCCCAGAAACTCGGCGGTTCATCTGTATCGGCTCCAGGTTCCGGAGCACGTCAACCGCCTGTTTGCCACGAGCTGCGCGGACAGGTCTCGTCGACTCCCCGGACAGTGCTCGAGCGAGGTGCTAAGCCCCAAATCACGGTACCTGTTCCTCCGGGCCTTGGCCCTCTCGCTCTACCCCCATGCAAGAACTTACCCGGAGCAGATGGATCGCGGTGCCTGGCCTTGGCCGCCCGCCTGAGCTCCAGGAGCTGTGTCGCCGAGGCTTGGACCTGGATTCTGGCTAGCACGAAGCCCCGGCGCGTTGCTCGTCATTCGGACGTCCTCCGAGCTTGATACGGAAATCGTGCTGCTTGGCCTGGTCGATGTGCCAGCCATATAAGGCGGCACCGCCCTCCGGACAATGTCGACGAGGAGAACGTCGTCTCAGCCACGATAGCACGGGTCAAAATGCGTTCCACTGCCATCCTCACCGCGCTGTCCCTCGGCGGCGTCGCCCTCGCCCACCCGGGCCACCCCGGCAAGGCCACCAGCCCCGTCGCCCGCGATGTCGACGTAAACCCCTTCATCGGCAAGAAGGTGTTCGTCAGCCGGGCCTACGGCAACCAGCTCGAGGCGACCTTCGACCACTTCATCGCCGCCAACGACACCCTGAACGCCCTCAAGACCCGTACCGTCCAGAACACCGGCACCTTCGTCTGGGCCCCTAGCATCAGCGGCCTCGCTTCCCTCGACGTCGCCATCTCCGCCGCCCGTGCCGAGCAGATCCAGGGAGGCGTCCCCCAGATCGTCGGCCTCGTTCTCTACAACCTCCCCGACAGGGACTGCAGCGCCGGCGAGTCTGCCGGTGAGCTGTCCGGCCGCGACGGTCTCCGCCGCTACAAGGACGAGTACGTCAACGGCTGGTACGAGCGCCTCAAGAGGGCGTCCGACCTTACCTTCGCCATCTCCCTCGAGCCCGATGCCATCGGCAACATGGTCACCAACCAGCACATCGAGTTCTGCGCCGAGGCCAAGCCCATCCAGGAGGAGGGCATCGCCTACGCTATCAAGAAGCTCCAGCTCCCCAACGTCCACCTCTACCTTGATGCCTCTCACGGTGGCTGGCTGGGCTGGCCCGACAACCTGGTGCTGAGTACGTGATATCCTGTCCTCCTGTCTTGTCCACCGCGCTGACCACCCCCAATAGCCGCCGAGCAGTCCGCCAAGATCGTCGCCCTGGCCGGTGGCAACGCGAAGATCAGGGGATTCTCGACCAACATCAGCAACTACAACCCCTTCCAGGCCACCGTCCGCGAGGACTACACCGAGTGGTCCCCCTCGTGGGACGAGGACAACTTCACCCGCTCCCTGGCCGCCGAGATGGAGAAGGTCGGCCTCCCCACCCGGTTCATCGTCGACCAGAGCCGCGTGCACCTCCCCGGCGCCCGCGAGGAGTGGGGCGAGTGGTGCAACGTCCACCCCGCCGGCCTGGGCAGCCCAGAGAACACGGACACGGGCAACCCCTTCGTCGACGCCCTCGTCTGGGTCAAGCCCCCCGGCGAGAGCGACGGCCAGTGCGGCAAGGAGGGCGCCCCCCGCGCCGGCGCCTGGTTCAACGACTACGCCATCATGCTCGTCGAGAACGCGTCGGAGGACATCCAGCCCGCGGACTCCCTCGTGAGGCCCCAGCAGCCGTGGCACCCTGCCCACTAAGAGCGCTCAACGGGGACAGCCCTGAGGCTCATGGGTGAATGAGGTAGTGGCGAACAAAAGATAGCTTTCAGTCAAAAGTCCACCTGTACATAGATTTGGGACGCCGACGTGAATAGAGTACATACCACAGCCCTCCTTATTCACTTGATCGAGTGTTGGTGCCGAACCCTGGAACATGATGGCATGGAAGTGACATTGACCTTTTCGGACGGAATAGGCAGTAATATGTTTTCACTGCCGGCGAAATGAATCCGTGGCCGAAGATTAAGATAACGCTTCAAGGTTCTACTCCTCGCCAACCTCGGAAACCGGAGACAATGCCGGCGCCAGGGTCCGAAGTCTCCACTTGGCGCCCCGAGCGGGTCCGATCTGGGCCGCCGACCCGATGAATCTGACGATAAGACGTCCTCGGCCCCCAGTTCGAGATGAAAATTCACTTTGCTCCCCGTTTCCCAATAGAATTTCGCAATGCTCATTGTTCGCTTCTCCTTACGACCCTGACCACAGCTTCATCGGTATTGCGCCAACCGGAGACAATGGCCAGCGTTCCCTCGGGCTTTCTTGCTGATCGGGAACTTCTTCCGCCTTGACTGTGGCCAGTCTGGCTTAAGAGAGGAGAATCATCCTGAACGACCAAAACAACCAAACACTCAAGGGCTGGCTGTCAACTGTCACCATTGCTATCATGGCAAAGACAAGCCCAGCGCCTGTTCCTGGGGCGAACGACAGCAATCAGCACCCCGAGGCTTCACCTCCCGCCTGTTCAGATAAAACCGAATCGGATGCTTCCGACCCGGAATCGACTGTCTCGGAGGACGAAGACACCTACAACCGCTTCAAGGGCGCCCGCAGGCACTTGATCACGTTGACGCTATGCTACTGCGGCTTCCTCACCCCGATCAGCTCGACCGCCCTCCTCGTGGCCATCCCCGAGATCGCAGACTCCTTCGATACGACCGGTACCATCATTAACATCTCAAATGGCCTCTTCTTCGTTTTCATGGCCATCAGCCCGATATTCTGGGGCCCATTACTGAACGTCGTCGGCCGGCGCTGGATCTTCATCGTCGCCAGCATACTCCTCACGGCCTTCTCCATCGGCACGGCCGCCTCACCGAACCTAGCGGCCTTCTTCACATTCCGCATGCTCACGGCGTTCCAAGGAACCGCTTTTCTCGTCGCGGGATCCGTCGTTATCGGCGATGTGTACCCCCCGGAAAAGCGAGGCACGGCCCTCAGCTGGTTCATGTCCGGCATCCTGGTCGGCCCCAGCATTGCTCCCCTCCTGGGAGGCGTGGTCATCACATTCACTTCCTGGAGAGTGATCTTTTGGATCATGTCAGGCATGGGCCTGGCCAGTGTCTGCATGATCGTGTTCCTCCTCCCGGAGACGATGCCCGAAAAGTCAACGGCCTTGGATGGACTCGGCCCGAAGGAGAGCATGCAGACCCTCGCCCACCTCCTCAACCCATGGAGAGTGGTGAAGCCCCTTATTTTCTACCCGAATCTTTGGATCGCAGCGCTGGCTGTATCGTCTCTGATATGGAACCAGTACTCTCTCTTGACGCCCATTCGGTACGTCATCAATCCACGGTTCGGAATCACGAGCCCGATACAATCGGCGCTCTTCTTCCTGCCCCCAGGAATGGGATATCTTGCCGGGTCCTTCGTCGGCGGCCGCTGGTCCGACTACATTGTTCGCAAGTACATGAAGAAGCGAGGAAGGCGAGTGTCAGAGGACCGACTCATCGCGGCCGTCCCGATGATGGCAGTGGCAGTCCCGGGCAGCATGATCATCTACGGTTGGGCCGTCGACAAGCAGGTCGGGGGCATCCCGCTGGTCGTACTCTCCATGTTCTTCCAGGGGTTCCTCCAGCTGTTCTGCATGCCGAGCCTGAATACCTACTGCGTCGACGTCATGCAGGAGAAGGGCCAGAGTTCAGTGGTCGTCGCGGGAAACTATCTGACGAGATTCATGTTCGCTGCTGGCGCCTCCGCTGCTTGTTTACCGGCTATTGAGGCCATCGGGGTTGGTTGGTTCAGTACCATTTCGGGGTTGTTCATCGCGGCGACATCTGCCCTCGTCTGGCTTCTTACGCGGCACGGCGAGCGTTGGAGGCAGACCATTGACAAGACGATGGAATGAGGCCGCGGTTCGCACTTCTGGATAGACGATTACCACGCATTATGAAGCCTTTATGAGAGGAGCCGGACGAATGATATTTTTACTACTATCGAACGGGACGCAGATGTCCCTTCTTATACTTCGGTGCAGTGCTTGAGCCTTCTGGAGTTTTGAAGCCCATCATCTAGATCCGGAACTCAAAGAGAGTGAGGATCCTGACTCGAAAATACGTTCGGACAGTCCCGCAGCCCTCACGTACATCTGAGAACTTGGCCCCAAACCGATGCCCGAGCCAAGTCCAGTCAGCCAGCCGTCATTGGACAAATATGTCAACGCCATGGACTGCTAAACTGTTGCCTACGATGCCTTGAGATCTCTCCGTCCAATCACACATCTCTGAAGTCCCTGGTTTATCGCCGATGGCATGTTCAGTGGATCTCCGAGCCCTGTAAACGGGCTTCACTGGATCTTGACCCCCTGAGCCGCAGAAGTGCAGGAGTCGGTGGAGCGATGGTCAGTCGTCGGCTGATGCTTTTAAAACGCACTGCAGTCCGTCAGATTCATACACGCTTACTCCTACATTCTTCTCCATAGTCCATCTACTGAATTAGCCATCCCGCTTTCAGCTTCCGATTTCTAGATCTCGCACACCCATCAGACGCAAGAAATTCAACAACACGGCCCTGCGATGGAGCAGTACCGCTACTCGAGACTCGAGCCGCATCACGATGCCGAAGACGTCGAACCAAAGACGCTGGTGGATGAAGGTCTCGTTCAACAACCACCCCCTGTTGGACTCCACCACGAGGACTTTGATAGTAAAGTGCTCGTCGTGACATGTTTGGTCATCTTCGTCCCGGCTCTGACGGGTCTTGTTTGGTGGCTCACATCATGAGGTTGTCTTCCCTGGTATCGTAAGGTATTCCGCCCTCAACCATGCCATGCCTCTCGTCTGACGTCTAGCATGGAGGAGACCATAGATGTGAAGGTTATCGTCGAGGAAGAACACAGGCGAGAGTGGCATCTTGGCCGTCTTGGTGGATAGAAGCTTGGGGATGGACAGACTTGCGATCCAAAAGAGTGGCAGAGGAGATACCGGTAGTTGTGAGACTCTGTAGATACCGTTACCTATCTCATTCTCCGTGCTAAAGCCCTTTAGCCCGCGGATTGAACTTTTCCCACCGGCAACTCTGGTGTCCGAATCATTCATCCAGCAAAGTTCCCTGCTAGCTGGTCTTATGCTTGGTGAGAATTCTGGACCTCGACCCTCTTACCCATTCCTGGGCCCAGTCAGGCAATGCGCGAACCAGACGCGCCGCAGACAAGCTGGTTGGGATCATGATACGTCCACTTTTGCCTCGAACAATCTGCTCGACGATCCTTTCTCCTACATCATCCACGGGAAGCAGGTCGCTCCCAAATCTATCCCATATCGGCTCCGTCATGGCAGTCTTGACAAAGAACGGGTGGACAATGCTAGATTTTGGCGAGATTGTTAGTCTAGCTCGACACAGAACAGTACCCTGGCATGTAGAGATGCTAGCAAGAAACCAACCTGGTTCGTATATGTTTTACGCCGTATATGTGAATCAGATCTTGTCGGAGACCTTCGTGAAAGGCCATCGCCGAGGCCTTGGTGCAGCTGTAGTCCGTGTTGCCGGCGATAGTCACGAAGCTTCCCAGGCTCGCGACGGTGAGCACATGCCCATGGTCATTCGCGACCATATTGGGAACGAACTCCTTAGCCAGAATGAAGTGCGAGATGGTGTTGACGTCGAAGACCTTTCTGACCTGATCGACGGAGGTTGAGAGGACGTCCCCTGCATATCCGATACCCGCGTTGTTGACGAGAACGGTAGGGTGGCCGACCTCCTCGCGGAGAGACTCTGCCGCCTGGCTGACGGATTCAGGGCTGGCCACGTCGACCTTGTAGAAGAAGACGTTCGAGGGGAAGGACTCTTTTGGGCGGTTGAGATCGAACACGATAACCTTGATGCTTCGCTTGGCCAGCTTGCGGACAACCGATTCGCCGATCCCACTGCTGCCGCCGGTCACGAGAACGATCTCTTTGCGCCAGTCCCACCGGCGGGCCGTCGAGTAGTTGTTCCACGCCCACTCGTCCAGCACGTGGTTCAGGTTGTAGATCAGGATGCCGGCAATGGCTGATATGGCCGCTGTTTGAGCGACAGGATTGTCCCACAGCGCCCTCAAGAACTGAAAGGCAGGGTATGAATCCAGCGATTCCGGAAACCCCGGAAAGATCGCCATCTTTAGTTGTTCCACGGCAAATGGTGGTAGTCGGCGGTGCTTGTCGGCTGCTTGGTTACAGTTACTGTTAGGATTGACCTCTGCTTACTCTCATCTTTCGGGACCCCCTCCGCTTTTATAATATGAACCGATGGGCGTAACGTGGCCGGTAGCCCAGAGGATCAGGCAGAAAGACTTGAGGTCTCTTTGAGGACAGAGATGCTGACTTCAAGTGCTGACTGGCGCCATCATGCGCTGCTGATTGGACGGCTCGCACCCACGGAATGGACAGTTTCCCCGCACCCGACGACGACCTCACGGCACCACGAGTATCAAGATTGGAGCTGATGATTGCTGATGCCTTTTTATGGCTTCCTTGGTTAGTAGCAGTATAAATACCGAGTTCGAGGGGCACAGAGAACCCTTGGTAGTTCCACGATGGTCGAAGAAAAGACGGCCACCCTCGGAACAAGTTACAACCACGTCTACCAGCAGACTTCAGATCAAACCTGATCCTTGAGATATCCTCTGCCTTGACTTTAGAAAGTTGAGATATCATCTTGCTGATCTGGAGGTTGTTGAAAGGACGACCGGGGAGATTTGTAGATCTAGACGGCAAGATAGCTAGACCTGCCATGCGTGCCGCAACCCTCATCGCCCCTTGTCGCCCAACGCCAACAAAACAGCAGACATATATTGTGGGGGGCTCTTTGTAGCTGAAGAGTTTCACGAGGGCGGGGTACAATAGCTCAAGCGTTCGGTATCAAAACACGGCAGCCAGTGAACAGTCTTGTTGGTTGCTGGGTGTAAACATCTCCCATAATGCTGCGCCGAACTCGTATCTAGCACATACGACCATACCCGTCAGAGAACTCGGCATCCCGTCCGCTCTGCCCTAGATAAACTGGTGAGGGCTGGATTAGTAGTTGGGTCGGTGACGACCAGCGAATACCCGGTGTTGTATGTTTTTTGCCTTTCTATTCTAACTTGCCCCTCCCCTCCCCCCTTTTATTATTCTTTTTTTATGTGAATTAAAATTATTTAAACCTTTTGGCGCTGTTATAGTCCTTCTTGTTTTGTTTTAGCCCTCTCACCGAGGCGGAGTTATTACTATGTGAGATACGAGGCAGTGAGTGAGCTGATCCTTGCCTGAGATCCCCCCAGGCCGTTGACAGGTCGCCAATTCCGAGAACATCTCATCATATTTCCCATCACATGCCCATCTCTATCGATTGACGATGATCCCGTTGCTTTCTTTTGCTTCTTTGTGATTCAATGATGGGGGAGGGATGCCCCTTGTGTGGCTGGAGTGCAGTCCGAGATATCTGTGGTGGCTTTTAAAATAGTGAATGGCTGCTCAATATTGTCAACGAATCTCTTTCCTACACATTCAAAGGTTACAGAGAATTGAGTGGACGGACGCTTGAGCAGCACATTCATTGCGTTGGCGGAAAAGTATACGGCCGCGGTCATGGGTCGATTGGGCGTACCCGTCGCGAATGCGGGGGCAGAGGAGCAATGTGCAGGCCGGCGATCTGGTTCGCAGCGCAATTGTGCGGCCTGGCTCGACAGAAATGATTCTGGTCTTTGAGTCCCCGGTGAACGTTCTCCAATACATGTCTCAGCATGGCCTTCAGCAAGGAACTGCTGTTGAAGTGGAATTTGGGCATTTCCACGGTCAGAGACAGCTCCATTGGGGCCGGATTCACTTTTTGAAGGACCAAATGAACGTCCAAGTCAGGCAGGAGTATGAGCTCCCTCCCGAAAGGTTCATACTTGCTGAACATATCCCGGACGCTCGTTTGACGAACCAGTGTCAGTTTTGCGGCTGTAACCCTTCCCCGGCACAATGCTACACGCTACGTGATCCGTTTTGCAGCCCTCGGTAGATAAAATGATCCTGTTATAGGGGATTATGCGGTTAGGTTGACCAGTGGCTACTCGTCCTGATGAGGACTGGTTTGCGCCCTTCCAAATTAGGCTTAGCGTAATTCCAGACTGGCGTATCGAGTGCGCCCCGAAGTACGCGAAGATCTCCAAACTCTTCCCGAACTTTACGAGCGCACGCCTGCGCCCTCGTACTAAGAGGAAGTAGTTCCCGAGACGCCGGCGTTGAATTTCGGATACGCGTGGCTCTCTCAGGTTGTGGAGACCAGAAAAGTAGATGAGAAAGCCTTCTGCTTCTTGACTCAGGTAGACGTTGCTAACGCACCAATCATACGACAATATTATTGCCTGTTGGTTCAGTCGTCTGGAAAGGGTACTTACTAAGGTTACGCCGTCGCAGCGCTCGGGAAGGATCCGAGTCTTCTCCCGCCCGCGCCGTCCATCTCCAAACGGACTTTCATCATCCTACAGCATTCCTCCCTCCTCCGCCGCAGAGCCCTAGACTTCTTATCACGCATCTCGCCGGATTGGACTCCGTCGACCGCCACGGCCATCCGCGAGTTTTTCGATCATCCGCCTCACCCTCGAGCGCGTCCCAAGACCGCACCATCATCCCTCCATCATGGCTGCTCAAGCCAGGAGACGCAGCAGCATCGCCGGTCGCGTCAGAGGTGCATCGGTCTCAATCATAAACGCCAATCCCCAGCTGGGCGTCTGGCAGGCCGCCGGCACGGCAATCGCCCAGGCGCCCAATCTGACCGAGCTCCGCGACCCCGAGTCGGGAGGCGACAACATCACCTTCAACGCGCAGGGCCACTCGGCTCGTGTCGCGACCCTCAAGCATGACGGCGAGCTGGTCCTCGTCAGGACAAATTCGGCGCCCGGTGGAACCCCCGCCTCAGCTGGCAGCGACCGTCCAGTGTTTAGTCGTGTCTTCACCGGAGAATCCGGAGGGCTGAGATCTGTCGACGAAGTCGTGGCGGCCGGCCCGTCGCCAGGTAAAGCTGAACAAGATGCAGATGAAAGCCAACGTGACATCCCGCCGATCCGCCGGCGGCAGAGTCTCTATGAGAAGTACCGGTCTCCTGAGAAGGCAAATTGGAAAGTCACCGTCATGAACGGACTGAGCGCGTTCTGGAAGTTCTTCATCACTCCGCTGGGGTTCCTCATCACCATTTACTGCCTGAACATCGTAGTAGGTTTCTCCCGATCATGGTCTTCGCTGGACGCAGCTCTTGCTAACACGACACGCAGGCCTGGGGGGTGAGTCTTTCCCTCGCAGACACCGGTGCCACGTTCTGGATATCAATCTGCACCTCGTTCCAGGACTGCGATCGCTAACGGTGTTGAACGTCGCAGGCAATGCTCTTCTTCCTGCTTCTCAAGGCGGCCCCGGCCATGAACTACCCTACCGCGGACGACGACAACTCCCCCCGCAAGAAGTGGCTCGAGATTTCCTCCCAGATCCTCAACGCCCTCTTCTGCGTAACGGGTTTCGGCCTGGCCCCCTGGCGCTTCCGCGACCTGTACCTCTACATTCGGGCCGTCAACTTCCATAACCTCGCTGCTATGCAGAAGCTCGCCGCCCAGAACAAGGGCTGGTTCCGCCCGCCGGCTTGGTCCGTCGACGACCCGCAGAAGACGCCGGTGACCTTCACGGGCGAGGCGGCGCCGCCGACGCCGGTGTGGAAGCTCGGGTTCACCATCTGGATGATGGTCGCGAACACGTTCCTGCAGGCTGTGCTGTGCTACTTCATGTGGGGTTACAACAGGCTTGATCGTCCCGTAAGATCTTCTCTCCACCACTCCGCTGACGAGTTGTCTCCATGCCGTGGCCCAACAACACTGACTTCCGGCGACAGGGCTGGGCTACTGGGACATTCATCGGTCTTGGCTGTGGCGTGGCCATGCTGGCTGGTCTGATGAGCTGGTGGGAGGGACGCAAGGTCAAGAAGATTGAAGGGCCAGATGTCAAGATCCTCGACGAAGAGTCCGACCGAGAGATGGGGGAACTGAACAAACGGCCTTGACGTCAGACTGGATACTCGGCAGTTTTGGCAGCGCTGGATGGGACCTACTACCTGGGACTCATCCGTCATACCTCTTTTGTCAGTTGATGGCGGCCGTAATGACGGAAGGAACTCAGAGGAGAAGGTATAGGGGATTATCGCGCACGCGCTGGCGTTCTGAGAGCTATTAGCTACGCCTTACTCCAAGGCGCCATGGACGGCACGGGCACTGGTGCCGGCGAGAAGAGATAGTAGCTATGCGCGGCCACTCGTGCTTAAATGCTGTCTCAGGGGCAGCTTCAAAGAAGCCGGGAGAAGCTAGGACGGTGCTATAAACTGAGTAAGACTTGAACGGCAGGACCTGGAGTAATGTGAAATGCCAGGAGAGGGGGCACAGTTACAAGAGTTCACCTTGGAACTCCAAGACGACGAAGATGCTCAACTGCAAGATGGCCAAGTTGCAGAGGCTGGCTTTAGTCACGGTACTTTTGTGAATACAAAATTGCAGGAACAGGACGATCTTCCGTGTCTGGTTGTAACATGCGCCAAAGGTGGACCTGAGTTGTGGAGAGACTCTCTGGCCAAGCGCACGCTACGTCACAACATGCGACGCCAGAGCGTATCTGTGCCTATCATGTCACTCATGTCGCGATATCCTTCTCCACGATCTCTTGTCAAGGCTGCCAGGGCCGACCTGGCTCCCAATGCCGCCTCGGCTTGATGTCATAGCCACAAAGGAACCTTCTGACATACGGCGACCCAGGAACTTTGGGCGAACATCTTTACTTTTCGTAGACTCGTCCGAGATCCCCTGCCACGATGGAAGCTTTGGACGAGTATCCTTACTTATGGTAGACATATCCGAGATCTAGAATGTATGCACTGTGCAGCATTTGGACAGAATGCTTACGAGTCTCGGGAGATATGCGCGAGGCCAGGGGTATGCGGAGGGACTTTGGAGTCTTGGGCGATGCCTTCATTGAGAAACAAGCAAGAAGATAGACAGCACGTCAGGGACAACAGCTTCCTACACGACTATAAATGCACCGGCCATCTATGTGGGTTAACGCCTTCTCCTTCATCTCAGCATCCAGCATCCAATACAAGATTACAGCCGTAGCCGCTCAGCCCGTCTTCTTCAGCCTCATCCAATCGCTCGCAAGTCACCATGCGTTTCGCCTCATTCACTGGAGCTGTTCTGGCCGCCGCCTCCGCGGTCACTGCTGTCGCCGTTGGCTCTGCCAGCCCCGCCAAGTAAGTCACGTTCTCCTCATGCCACGGCAGTAATCACTAAGTACACCCACTGACTCACCTCCAGCAGCGTCATCGAGGCCCGCCAGCGCGTCCCCAACGAGGGCGACGCCCGTGCTCGCTGCGAGAAGCGCGGCCCTCAGGACGGCGAGCACGTCCTCGTCATCATCTGGTCCCAGTACGGCACCATCGGCGGCGACGGCGATCCGGCCATCGGCGACTCGGGCGCCTTCTACATGTTCAGCCACAACTGCAACAACCTCGGCTCCTCGTCATGGAGCGGCGCCCGCGGCGACTACTCCATTGACTTTGAGGGCGACCGCACCCTCAGCTTCTCCATCTCGGGCGGCGCGCTCGAGAACCACCCGCCCGGCACGCCCCAGAGCCCCCAGGTCGACGGAAACGACATGACCTACTTCGACTGCGTGCGCGAGGCCAACAGCGGCTTTGGGTATGCTTCCCACTACCGCACCTGCTCCATGAGGTGGTAGATGCTGGCCTGACGAGGAATTGTCGGGCGGGTGACCCAGTCGTGGCCTGCGGCATGGCGCTGGCTCTTAGAGAGTCCCAGCCGGAATGAATCCTGGAAAGATGGAATGGGGAACTCTGTCTTGTTTCCCTGTGTTACAATATTTTCTGGCAACGATATCCCATAGTTAAGTCGGTCGAAATCTTCTCACTGCATCGCCACGAATACCGTCGTGACTCACTCCCTTATTTGTATTTGTTTACCCTTTATTCAATGATATGTATGTATGGAGATTCTTGAAATGTCTGTAGCCTCCATCACATTTGTCCGTCTACGTGTGACGCCTCAACTCCCAAAATAGACAATAGAGGTTCGTCCAAAGGGTCATCTCAAGTTCCCTTCTGGCGATGATGATGCTGCAATTGAATCTGACGACGGTATACCATCGCTAAAGCAACCTCTGTTTGTAGTATTTTGGTGGTATCAGCGCTGCAAGGTAACTCAACGGGCGAACCGGCTCCGATTTTCGAGCCCTATATATGGGAACGCGAGTTCGAGTAAGAAACCATGCGCCGTGCATACCATGATCTAACACCAGACAGCTAGTCTTCCCATTATCAAACACTTTCTGTTGAGTCTTGTCCGCCGAGAGAGAAGAAATGGCATGGCGAATAGCGCCAGCGCTCAGCCTTGTCGGAGCGTCGACTGAGTACTGCCCATATGTAGGATTGGGATGGGGGCGATTGGGCAGCCTAGCCAATCGTACCATAGCAGGGCGCGGAGACCTGAGAATAGCGTCGCCTCCGAAGGGTCGACGCCCTTTTGATACAGATAAGATCGTAGTAGAGCTTGCCCGCGAGTGCTATAAGCCCAAGCTCCAAAACACCCACGGAAAGTCGGAGGATAAGGAGCGTAAGAGGCAACATTTTGATGATACTCAGGCGGCTGGGTTGAATATAATTTGCGAGTCGAGGCGCGATGATGTAGGTGATGCGTCTGCTGCGGTAAATATCAAATGCGTCTCAGTCGGGACCTCTGGGCGAGTCTGAGTTGGATGAAAATTGCATGGGAGTCTCAGCTGGCACCGAAGACCTAATACTTGTAATAATACCCGAGACCAGGCAGCGGGAGGTAATTAATGAAGATTCGACCCTTGATCAGAAATGGCGGAACCTAAAATTCATGTCCCAACACGAATGCGACACATCAGGCGTGCCTTCAAGAGGCTTATCCCCAACGGCCAGGAGGCAAGAGAATGTTTCGACAGGCCCGTGCAAGACCCCAGGGAGGTTCTTGCCACGATTAATTTCCAACAAAGGATTGTCAAGTTTTCTTTTATTGCTTTGGGTTGAAACTAAATCTAGCAGTCAGGTCCGAGGTCTATCCAGGTGTTACCTGAGCGAGCAATATGCTGGCCTGAAAAAGGATCGAGCTTGCTGGAAATTTGGATTGATAACTGGTTCCTACTATTCTACTACTCTACCCCGACATTTGCCCCATCTACCTGAGGAGTATTGTGATGACCCTGAACTTGGCGCCGAACCCGTGCCCCCCTTAACGTCCGTGGTCGAAGTGGCCGGCACGGTCGACAGGGTTTATCACCCAGTGGTACTGGGCTCCTGACGCTCCTCTTCAATCTTTTGCAGCGAGTCCTGATGCATGCAGAGTGCCATTGCCACCGGCTCGTAAGCCATGGCATGCCAGCTGCCCGGCGCAACCGTCAATGGCTCCCTCTTAATGATCAGTTTGGTACCTGTGTGCCCACCCTGCACCCTCCATATATTGCGCAGCGCGCCGAAAAGGGCTTTCAGCATGTCGTTGTCCTTGTGCCACGAGCTGAGCCAGTACAGGAAAATTGTCCCGGTCTTGGGACTTCGACAGAAGGTGACGATGAATGCGTCGCCGTTCCCAGCATGCCAGACCTGTAATATCCGGAGGCGTGGCATGTGGCGGTGCGATGTCGCAGCATCGAAGAGCAAACTTAGTGCCGGAAGGGTGTCTGCCGTCAGAGAAGCGCGGCTCAGAGACGTTGATGTCAGGCCCAGCTTGACGAGTTTAGGGTAGTGGTGACGGCCCGATGAGCTTTCCGAGAGAAAGAACCTTGCTTCCGAAAAGAACGAAGCGCAGAGGCTCACGAATCTGGTTGCTGCTTCGGCTAGAGCCGTGCCCATTTCCCTGTCAATGGAGCGCGACGCGTCCTGCAGTGGGCAGCTGGCGGCTGAGTCGCAATATAGGCGGAGCCGGTGCGCAGTCTGGGGAAGTGACTGTACTAACCAAAGGAAGCTGTGCCAACGATTTAGATGGACCGACCTATCTATGTGTGGCCAAGTCTCATAACTGAAATTAGCTAATTCTGGAAAGCTCTCTTGGATCAGTCTGCCCAGGAGTCCTGGGGATATATGTCGGTGAAACTGGCGCTTGATGTTCAAATTGCGCAGGATCGGTGCGGTTTTGAACTTTGCTTCCCCCCAAACTGCCGCGAAGTGTCGAGAATCGGGATCTCCTATGGTTGAAGTAATCCTCCTTTTGGCCCCCTTGAGAGGCTTTTTACCGTGGCACACGCGCTCCCACCCGGGACATGTGTCATGTGAATCTGCACTCTCCAATGCTCGGAAAGTGTGCTGGTAGTCACTTGGAGAATACCCCCCCAGATCCAGGTCGATTCCTCGATCGACGCCACTGACTAGCAGCTTGCGGCGGGAGGTTGGCGCGATGAGCCCGGATTCGGAGGCGCGGTCGGTGCTTTTCCAGTCTGACATGATATCCAAGAATTTTTCCAGGGTGTCTCGCAGTAGAATATCGTTGCCCTTGGCCATGGTGCCGTTCTCAGGCAACTGGCAAGTGCTACAGTCGTATTCTGGGAGCCTGACGCTCAGAAGTATCCGCTGAACATGCGGGCGGCGTGCTTCATTGGAGCTAACTAGCCGCTGAAAATCGCCAAGGCGGTCATGGTCCAGTTTGATAACACGGAAGTTAACATGCGAGAAATAGGCCTGCCACTCCCAAGACACCAGAGGATACGGAAGTTGTTGAAAAGAGGTGACCTTTGTCGGATGTGTGGGAATGTCGAGGATCTGGCATAAGTACTCGAAGATTATGAGGCGAAGTTCCGCTGGGAGATCAGACCAGCCGGCCATGTTCAAGGAGAGCTACCGCAGGTTGGCAAGGGAAATGATCTGATGGAGAGAAGGGAGGTTGTCGGTCATGCGTGTGTTGTGCCGTGGGCGGCTGCATTTGTAGGTGCATAGACGTGGATGAATCTTGCGGCGTCCAGGCAGAAGATGACGAGAGCAGCCAGTTTGAGTAGCAGTCTGGCCAAGAAGAATACTTATATAGGTATCGTGGTCTGTTGTGGCTGTTGTGGTGTGGATCTATTTGCCCTCCGATAGACTTCAGCCTCCTCGGACCGTAAATGAGGGTCATCTGAGGTAGCTCAAGCAGGACCTCGAACTCTATAAAGCTCATAGATTCCCACATTAGAAGTCAAGTCAGATATGTGAAGTTAACGCTGAAAAGCCTTGCGTGTTCGAGCTACAGCATCGTGATGGATGCAGTGGCTCCCGCATTTGCTTGGCTGGGTCACCGTAGCAGCCACCACCCAGCCGGCAAACGGCTGAAGAAAGACCCTTGTTAACTTGTCAACTCCTAGTATCAATTACGCAGCGCGTCCGTCTTAAATTCCCTGCTTAAAGGACTCCAGCTTATCCTGTCATCAGATCTCAGAACATAAGACTCCACGACATCCATGCTCTCCAAGCGCATGCGCGGTGTTGTATGTACTTTTGTGTGTCTTCCGGCTCCTCATCCCTACCTTGGGCCCAGTCCCGTGGCTTCGGCAGTGCTTGATTCCGGACCGTTACGCTTGCGGGTGGCGCAACGTTGGATCAAGCCAAGCAAGGGTCCATCCCTGAGTGATGGGATGGTGTTCCGGCTCGTGGGCGATGATGGTAACACCAGACGACTGGAGGCTATGCAAACGAGATGGGCGAACAATACACTCGAAATGAAGAAAGGTCCGGCATAGCAACGCAAGGTCACCGTGGGGAGCCACGCTCAATTTCGTGCCGGAGGCGATTCCGAACCTGGCTGCCGCTTGCTTCTTCGTTCAGCTTTGTTGTCGTCGCGCTAAGCTTCATGAAGATTTTCGTCGATGGGGCCCTGCGTCGATCATGGACAGATCGGTCCACAGGATACGGATCTCGACTATATTAGTGAAGCTGAATATGGCTCAAGTATTTGATAGGGCCAAGCAGGGTCCCTCGACCAGGCTTGTAATTGTGATCCACGATGCTTAATCCAATTGAGAATCTCGGGGTCCGCAGTCTATGCCATGTTCAGACTACGGCGAAAAGACCCCGTTGATCGTCAGATGGATTCTCTCGAATGCCGAATATGGGACCGCTCGCTATAAACCTGCTCGCGCCCCGGTGGGTGACCGCTTTGCGTCAAGCGGTCAAGAGGTCAGCTTCGGCTTTCTACATCCTACTGTCACGACGAGGGGACATCATTCTCATCACCGTCTCGAAAAAGCCATGGTACTCAGCTGGGCACGTTTGGGCGCGGCGGTGGCATTGCCATTGGCCGTGCTTGCCAACGGCTTGCCCAACTTGAAGCCCGAAGCGGTGGCAGGATCTTACATTGTCGAGTTCAGCGATGCTCACAGCGACATGGTATGTACAGTCCATCCGCCTAGACTACCTTCGCATCAACGACATCAGTAGCAATGACGTGAAAGTTGACAAGCTAACCTACTGTTGCCCAGTCTGGCGAAGACTTCATCTCACTCCTGGCTGCGGATGGCGTCCTCGCTACTCCTCGTCGGACACTTTCTTCCTCCCTGTTCCACGGCCTGTCCTTCACTCTCAGCAGCGTCCATCATGACCACGAGTCCACAGTCGAGAAGATCGCTTCCATGCCCCAGATCAGCTGGATCTCGCCCGTCCACTCAATCGCCGCCCCCGTAGATCGGGTCATGACCGCCGGCGACTCGACGACCTGGGATGTCCCCCACCCCATCCGCGCCCGCCAGGCCGATGGCGTTGAGCTGATTCACCAGATGACCGGTGTCGATAAGCTGCGCGAAGAAGGCTATTTCGGCACCGGCATCAAGGTTGCCGTCGTGGACTCGGGCATCGACTACACCCACCCGGCCCTCGGAGGCTGCTTTGGCGAGGGCTGCCTGGTGTCCTTCGGCGCTGACCTGGTCGGCGACAACTTCAACGCACCCATAACCGGCGACGACCCGTTTGCATCTTGCAATGGTCACGGTACCCATGTCTCTGGCTTGGTTGCGGCCCAGCCCAACGAGTACGGCTTCACCGGCGTCGCACCCAACGTCACCCTGGGCATGTATCGTGTGTTGGACTGCTTCGGCCGCGGCACCACGGACCTGTTCATCGACGCCTTCACTCGGGCTTATGATGCGGGAGCGGACATCATCACCGCGTCCCTCGGCGAGTACAGCGGCTGGTCCGAAGAGAAATGGAGTGTCGTGATCGCAAGGATCGCCGAGGCGGGCGTCCCCTGCCTCGTCGCGGTCGGCAACGACGGTTACTACGGCCCCTTCTACGCATCCAACGGCGCTCCCGGCAAGGATGCTACCGGTGTGGGCTCGGTCAACAGCCCGACGGCGAGCATGTTCTTGGTCAAGGCGTCCTACTCGTTGACAAGCCGTAACTCGTCGACTGACACCACCGCGTTTGGCTATACGCCCGCCACGGGACTCGACTTTACCAACGGAACATACACCCTCCACCCGCTCAGCCGCGACATCGCGGTGTCCGGGGATGCGTGCGCCCCCCTGTCGAACAGCACCCTGCCGGACCTCTCCGACAAGGTCGTCCTGGTTCGCCGCGGAGGCTGCACCTGGAACATCAAGGCCCAGAACGTGGCTGACGCTGGCGGCAAGAGGGTCTTGTTCTACAACACCGAGCCCGGAATATTCGAGGTCGCCGTCAGCGCCCAGGGCATCGAGAATGCGGGCATGGTTCCCCAGAGCACCGGCGAGGAGTGGGTGAAGCTGTCCGCCAACGGCTCCCGAACGATCGACGTCCACATGGTCGACACGGCCTCCGCCGGAAAGCTGTACAAGGTTGAGGAGAACAACCTCGCCGGAGGCTTCGTCAGTTACTTCACCCAATGGGGTCCGACCAACGAGCTGGACCTTCTGCCCACGGTCCTGGCTCCCGGAGGCCACATCATGTCGACGTATCCCCTGGCCAAGGGCGGTTATGCCGTGGAGTCGGGCACCTCCATGGCCACGCCCTACCTCGCCGGATGCATCGCCCTGATGATCGAGGCAAGGGGAAAGATGTCGCCCGCCACCATCAACGCACTTCTGAGCGCCAACGCGGATCCGAAGATGTTCCACGACGGCAGGACCGAATACCCTTGGCTCGGCACGGTCATCCAGCAAGGCGCCGGTCTGGCCAACGTGTACGACGCCGTCCACGCCACGACCCTGATCGACACCTCGAGCATCAGCTTCAACGACACCGAGAACCAGACTCCTCAGGAGTTCACCGTGCACAACCGGGGCAGCGAGTCCGTGACCTTCACCCTCGGCCAGGTGGGCAGCGGCACCGTGTACGTTCTCCCCGCGGACGGAAACCCGGTCCCCTCCCTGTTTGACTATGCCGACTTCCCAGAGACCGTCACCGAGTACGCCCAGCTGTCCTTCGATCCTCCCGTCGCTGTTGTCGGCCAGGACGAGAGCGTCACCGTCCGGGTGTCTGCCACCCTGCCCCCGGGCCTGAACGAGACGCGCCTCCCCGTGTACAGTGGCTACGTCACGCTCAACGGCACCAATGGTAATTCTCTTTCCATCCCCTACCTCGGCGTGGCCTCGGCTATGAAGGATGCGGTGATCCTCGACACCCAGCGCGGCGAGAACCAGCTGTCTTCGAGCCTCAGCAGCGACCCCATCGTCACCCCGGGACACACCTTCTATCTCCCCGCACCCAACTCCACCGCGAGCGGAGGAAACTTCACCTACCCGTCATTCAACCTCCGTCTCGCCATGGGATCGCGCCTCGTCCGCGCCGAAATCAAGTCTACCGCCACGAACAGCACGAGCAACTCTTCCGTGGTGGTAGGATCGATCCCCGGCTACCCCAAGTTGTACCAGTCCAGACACGGCGTCGGTCCCACCACTCTGCGATGGGACGGTACTCTGGCCGACGGAAAGCATGTTCCCGCGGGCAGCTACTCGCTTCTCCTGCGCGCATTGAAGATCTTCGGTGACCAGGAGAAGCCCGAGGACTACGACGTGGTCGAGACGCCGCGGTTTTCCATCCGGTACGTTTAGAGGCTTCAATTCGCTGGCCGGCCCTGGCATGGCCTACCATAGATTGCCATGATTAGAGACGAGACGACCTTGCATACTAGACGGTGGTACTTTACAGGTTATTTAGAATAGAAGCGTAATAGTAGAGAGCGTCCTGTTGATGGCGAGATGGTCCGCGGTGCGCACCCCAACAAGTCCACGTCTCTCACTCCTGGTATTGACAAAACTGCCGCAGCCAAAAAAAGAACATCCGAGGAAAAATGAAAAGAAAGGGCAAAAAAGAATCTCATGGCCCAGCTGAGCTGGGCGCGTCGATATATATCCGCGACGAGGGCAGGATTTGAACCTACGCGGGCGAACCCAACAGATGGCGCAGAACCGAGTCCGGAGACAGCCAAGTTCTAGTCTGTCGCCTTAACCACTCGGCCACCTCGCCTATTTGATGGAGATTCTTGGAAAGAACGGGGCCATGATCCCACCATTCGCGCCAGCCATCGATCCCCATCCTTCGAACGACAATCAGGACTGGCAGTCGCACATGCTGGCATGGGAAGTGTGCAATTACTACCCTTCTTCCTTACTCTATTTTCAGTTAAATCCTTCCGGCCTGACTTGCATCTCGGCAAAATCCCCTTCTGATTATACTGAGAAGTCGACAAAATCTTCCTATGGGAACCCTCCCTCTCCCTGCTTCTGGATAGAATCGGCAGGACTTCTGGAGCCTACACCAACTGGGCATCGATTTCCTCGAAGAACTTCTTCATTTCCGCGTCGTTGAAACCGGGGATGAGTCTCAGGTCTGGATTTTCGAGACTGAAAATGGCCACTGACATGTCGTCTCCCACACCTTGATGTTCTGGAATTGAGTCTGCCCGCTGCGTCTCCGATGACGAGGAACCCGACCCGTCTCCCAGGGACAGAGGAGGCGGCGGTGGTCCTTCGTCGAAGAACGCTTTGAATATGGCATCGGTCCCCGCGAGGTATGCCTCGTGCCACACGGCGTCCTTGTCCTCCTCGGAGAAGAAGCTCGGGAAGAGGCCGACGCGCTCCATCGCGCGGCGCATCGTGTCGCCCGCCTTGCGGCTCTGGACAAAAGCGCGGAGCTCCTCCTGCTCGTGCGTGAACCCGTGGTCGTTCCACGGCGACAGCGTCCGCCCGTCGTTGGGGAAGAACGCCTTGTAGACGATCTGCCACTTCTCGTCGTCCTTTGCGCCGCGCGGCGTCGCTGCTTGTATCTTCTTTCGCATCTCCTGGGTCCATCCCAGCGGGATGGGCGCCCCGGGGATCACCTCGCAGGACAGCGCCTCCTGGTGCTGGAGCCACGTCTCCTCGCTGCTCATGGTCTCCTTGCACCGTCCGCAGTACCGTGGCTGGGAGTGCTCTCGCTGCAGGTGGTACTTGACGTCGCAGAACCGATTCAGCGTCTTCTTGATGCACATCCTGTGGAGGAACGGGTTGTTCCTGTAGAATGGGCACGCGAAGGACAACGCGGGATCAGAGACCTTGTCCTTGCCTTTCGACTGTCGCTTGGGCGGGCGAGGGTCATCTTCCTCCTCTCCGTCCTCCTCCTCCCTCCTGTATTTGTTTCGATCGCTGCCATTCGACATCCGTGGCCGCTTGCTTCCCCCGGCACCGGAACCAGTGTTCGCGGTCCCCTGAGGATGAGACGAGCTCCCCGCGGGATCTGGCCCCGAGTGATTGGTTGCGCCCGCCGTGCGCTGCTTCCACGCTTTGTATGCCAGCAGTGTGCTCCTGGTAACGTCCGGGATGATCAGCCGCAGGGGATGGTCCTCAGCCAGGGCGGGAATCTCGTCAGAAGCATTGGAATTTGTGGCATATTCGTCCTCCGTCGGGGAGAGCGTTTCGTCTTCCTTCCCTATCAGACAGTCCGGCCACTCCTCGTCGCTCGGGCTGGGGCAATCTGGGGGTGCTGCGAGATCCTCGAATCTCATCGTCTGGCCCGGTGGCGGCGTGTGAACAGTTTCGCTGGTGTCATCGGTGAGAGATGGGATGGATTCCAGGCGTCGTCGGGGCTGCAAGTCGGGCGGGATCGAAGGCAATGGCTCGAACGACCTGATGGACAGGGAGATTTGTCCGGGGCCATTGTGCCGCTTGGAGTGAGCGCGAGTAGCTGAGGCGAAGCTGGTGAGTTCTTCATGGTCAAGGGAGCCCATCTCCAAGAGAGAAGCAGGGATGATGTCTGTGGTATCCCAGCAGCCCGCCCCGAAAAGGTCATGACCACTGTCGCATTGGACGGAATCTGGGACGACACAGAAGTCGTAGCCGTCAACATCATCGAAATCGGCCACCGAGGCGTAGTCTGGCTCGGAATTTCTCTCGGCTACCATGGAGCCATCCTCTTCGCGGAAGCGCCAGGCCTCTTGTTGACGGATCCCGTCTTTCTCGGTCTGTAATTCGAGGATATGCATCAAAGATTCGGTCGTCGGGGGCTGTGCGATGGTTGCAGGAGAGGAGGCGGGATCTTTGCGTCCGCTCCACAAGATGTTGACGACAGCGTCACTGTCGCCGCCCTCTGCACCAGCCACGGGGGCATCGCGGTCAGGGGCACGTCTGCTGAGCATTGCGCAAGTAGTACTTTGTTGGAAACGAAGGAAGTCAGGAGCGACGCCGCGGCATTGGCGCGAAATGCTCCGGAAGAGTAGCAGAAGAACACCAAGAAGGAGGGAATCCGATGTTCTCAGGAGAAATCGACAAAGCCGGGGCCCAGGACCAAGGGTCGAAGATTCTGGTGCTGAGACACCATGAAGCTGACCCGTAGCGACCTGCAGGCCGTGGCCCGAAGGAGTCGGTAGTTGGAAGTACACAATTGTGTAAGTTGGCCGTTGGTGTAAGAAGCCCGCCCAGCCTCCGGAGGCCCAGCCGCTGAACATCACGGTCGCGCCACCATGCACGGTAGACGCATGGCGACTTGTGATAGGTCTTTGGGCGCTGACGCTGATCTTCTAGAATTACGCACATGTGCGCAATGCTCGAATGCTGCTCTCCAGAATTACGCACATGTGTGCAATTCTCGAGAGCTGCTCGCCATAAGAGCAGTACATAAAGTAGAGAGCCAACGTAGAGAGGATATTCCAGACGAGCAAATCGCAGTACTCATTCCAATACATGACCGCACAAGTTGAACACTGCCTGGAAACATCCAAGATCTGAGGGAGACGCCTCTGCATCCGTCTGGCTACGACAGACGAACCCCGGCCATGTCCACCATCAGCGACACGCCTTCCGCGGCGGTCTCCGAAGAAGGCGGCCCCAAGTAAGAACACTCTTGAAGCACCGGCCATGTGCAACATTGTGCTGACAATGGCCAGAAATAAGGGCCAGCGCGATGCGATACAGGCATACCTGAGCGAGATCGATGGACCAGTCTCAGCGAGACTGTTCACTGTAGCCCCACTGGAGAAAAGCGTGTCTTATGTCTCGAAGGATGAGCCAGTCCGAACCCCCCGGGTAGCATCTGAATCTCAAGGCATGAAACGGAAAGGGAAAAAAAAGGATGTTTGAGGCTGGGGGTATAATTGTACAGCTACATTCGTGACAAGACGGCGTTTAGAGAAAGAAAGCTACATGTATTCGATGGAGAATCCTTCAAAGAACGGGGCCATCATCCATGTGCATGTGCCCATATCCGCCCGTGATCGCATCCTCACTGCGAATGATAACGAACTAGAAACGCCAACTGGCAGGGGCATCAATCGACCTGGGCGGGGGAGTCGATGGATTTGCGCGGGAACAAGAGGGTCACAGAAAGGATGGCAGCTCGGGCTCGAAACGCTCACGTCGACGAGACTTCAGATCAAGCCCCAGGAAATTGAGATGGCTGCTCTCTTGACTTGGGCAAGTCGAAATGACCTCTCTCTTAACCTCAGAAAATTGAGAGTGCTTCATACTCAGCCAGAAGCAATTCCAAGGGCCGCCCAATCGACTTTGAGCAGCTCAGAAGACAGCCTATCTGGACGGTACCAACACTCGACCGGCTATGTATCTATTCTACGACCCCTGTGCCCGGGGACAGAGAATAACGTACGCTGCGGCCCACCGTCTTCATCCAGTCCCGTGCACACCGAATGACGTCCTCGTCTCTGGCGGCGAGTCAGTGGGCTGTTGGGCTGGGAAGTCACAATGGCTTCCTGCCAAATCATATCTATTGATCAATAAAGTCAAGTCATCTACTCATTACTCCTTTTTACGCGTCCAGCATGCCCAGGTACCGCGTCTCGATCTTGGTGTCGTCCTTGGCGCCGCGGACGGCAATCTCGACCGTCTCGCCGGGCACAATGTCCACGAGGTTGTCCTCGAAGTGGACGCCGTCGTCCTCGCACTCGAGGGCGAGGCCCTTGATGGGCACCTCGGCGCTGATCTGGACGACCGAGTTGTCCTTGGCCAGCTTGGCCTCGAGCTTCTTGGGCTTCTGCAGGTGCAGGTACTTGAGCGGCTCCGGCCAGTTGACGTACCGCGCGAGCTGCTTGCCCTCCTTGTTGACAAGGTACGCCGCCACGATGATGCGGTTCTCCTGTCCCTTCTCCTTGACGGGGACGTCGAAGGCGGCGATCTCCGTCGATGCGTTCTTGGGAAGGTGGAAGTCCTTCTCAATCGTCTCCGAGTGCGTCACGTCGCCCGTCTCGACATCGAAACCTTTGATGACCAGGTCCGCAGTCACGTCCTCGAGCTGGAGGTTGGAGCCCCAAATCTCGATGCGAGTCTGGACGTCGATGTTGACGCGCGTGTACTTGTCCTTGGGGTGCTTGTGCTCGCGACGGGTGATGCCGATCGAGAGAGGTGCCATCTCTCGCTTCACGGTGTAGTAGGCGTGCTTGGGTCGCAGGTAGTAGTCGCAGATGGCCCACGAGGTGACCGGCCAGCAGTCGTTGATCTGCCAGACCAGGGCACCGCCGCAGTACTCGCGCTGGGGACCGCGCCACTCCCGCTTCCACAGGCGGTATGCAGACGCAAGGCACTCGGCCTGCATCAGCTGCGTGCAGTAGACAAAGTGCTCCAGAGGGTCAGGGGCATAGCGGAAGTTCTCGACAAGGTACAGGGCGATGCGGCGCTCGTGGCCATCTGCCTTGTTGTGGAAGTCGACAGTCGACGACTGAGGGTACCTGTCCGGGTCATCCTTGCCCAGGGGGAGGTAGGCGTCGATGGTCTTGACGGAGGGGAACGCCTCCATGCCGAACTCCGAGACGAAGCGACCGCCAAGCTTGTCAAAGTTTTGGTACTTCTCCTGGCTGCCGTGCCAGACGTTCCACTGGTGAATGTCACCGACCGTGGGATCCCTCGAGTCCTTGCCGCCCCAGGGGCTGCCGGGGTGGTAGTAGGTGGCGGGAATGAGCTCCTTGCAGACGTCAGGCAGGGTCTTTTCGTAGATGTAGCGGGCGGGGAAGTCGGTCTTGAGCCAGCTGTCTTCGTCGTTGTTCGTGGGGTCGTAGCCGGGGAGCGCGCCCTCGGCATACTGGTAGTCCTCGTTGTTGCCGGCCCAGATGACAATGGAGGGATGGTGGCGGAGCATCTTGACGTTCTCCTCGGCCTCGCGCTTGATGGAGTCGAGCAGCTCGGGCCAGACGGGGTAGTTGCCACAGCCGAACATGAAGTCCTGCCAGACAAGAATGCCGAGCTCGTCGCAGGCATCGTAGAACGCCTGCTCTTCGTAGATTCCGCCGCCCCAGACACGAATCATGAACTGGTTGCCATCCCTGAGCAGCCTGATCCAGTCGTAGTAGCGCTCCTTGGTGATCCGGGGGATGAAGTTGTCCGCCGGGATCCAGTCGCTGCCACCGCAGAAGATCGGGATGTTGTTGATGCGGAAGAAGAATGAAGTTCCGGGCTGGTCCTTCAGAGGGTCTTGCACGAGCTCGGCCTTGCGCAGGCCGATCTTCTTGGAGACGGAGTCAATCTCAACGTCATCGACGATGACCGTGGCCTTGACCGTGTAGAGAGGCTGCTTGCCGTAAGGGATTGGGTACCACAGAGCAGGATCCTGGATCTTGAAGGCGGCATTGGTCGTGCCCTCGGCAGCATCAACGGTCTGCGAGTCGACGACCTTGTCGTCCAGCGACACCTCAAACTTGACCTTGCTGGCCTTGCCTTCGACCTGGGCATGGGCGATAATTTCGGCCGACTTGAGCGAGTCGTCGACGGTGTTGTCAGTGTAGAGGTCAGAGACGCGAGCGTCGTAGATCTCGAGGTTGATGGGCCTCCAGGGGCCGCAGGTGAGCAGGGTCGGGCCCCAGTCCCAGCCCTAGAAGTGTCAGAACATCGATTTCTCTCTCAGTGAGCCGCCGTCAGACTTACCCAGTGGTATTGAGCTTTCCTCACAGCCAACCTCGAGTTATCGCCGTTCCAGCATCCCCACTTGTGGTCGGGGTACTTCTCGACAAGCTTCCAGCCGCGCAGGTATGCGCTATCGAACGTGATCTCGAGCTCGTTGTCGCCGTCAGCCTTGATGGTAGAGGTGACATCGACGCGCTCGGGGGTGAACATGTTGTCCGTCTCGAGGATCTTGGTGCCGTTCAGGACGACGGTGGCGAAGGTGTCGAGGCCATCGAAGGCGAGGATGGCCTTGGAGCCCTTGGACACGGATGGCGCTGAGAAGGTCGTCTTGTACACCCAGACGGCCTCGCCGATCCACTGCACGTCGAGCTCATTCTTTCCGATGAAAGGGTCGGGGATGATCTTGTGGTGGAGGAGATCCAGGTGGACGTTGGTCGGGAACTGGCCGACGGGGAGGAACTTGCTGTCTTCCTTGTCCGCCTGGCGGAACTCCCAGTTCTTGTCAATGGCCTGCACCGTGAAGGGAGCCATGGTGTAGGTGAGGTGAAGTGCAGGACGGGTGAGGGATAGGGAGGATGTCGGGAGGAGGAAGAGTGAAAGAAAGTGTCGAGCTGAAGAGAAGAACTTTGTAAGTGGCTCGACTTGCCCTCAGCCGTGCCTTCCGGTGGTGGACAGACTCGAGCAGTAAGAGCGATGCAAGGTCGCCCGGGGTAAATGCCCTGCTGGTGAGGTGAAGGAGGGGCAGATGAGGGGCAAAATGGTGATGATGAGGGGTGTGTGAGGGGTAAAGGGGTAAAGTAGAGCTGATTGAAGGTCACCTTTTGGTGAGACCAGACCCTGGCTACAAGCAGAATACGACGCCAGCTTTATATCGAGCCCTTGTATTGTCACGCGTTGGACATCCAGGCCGGGGAAGACCCGTCTTCCTGTCTGGACGGCGGGGGAACGGCCGCCGAGCTGCACTATAGGTGACGATGCTAATGGCTTCACCGTGGAGAATCAGGGATCACAGCTGTCGGGACCGCTGAACCGCCCCCACCATGCAGGGCCAAGAGGATGGACGTCGGTGTTCGTCCGTTCCAGTGGCGCCATAGGCGGTGCGGCCGGGCGAGGAGACCCCAACGCAGCCTGGAGTTTTCGGGGTAACCCCCTGGAGCGCCTCGGGCTAAGCGGCTCAGTCCACAGAGATGGGCCAGCCTACCCCATTTTCACCACGGGGATTCGTTTTCCGTGCCCTGTTCAGGCATGGCGCCGATCCCTCTGCCCCCCTTAGCCGCCTGTCGCAGCCCTCGCCGTCCAGGCGTCCCGCGCTACCAAGACTGCCATTCTCGCGAGAGCCGCTGGGGAGTTTCCAGAAAGGGCAAACGGGTTATCAAAAGAACGACACGATCGCCCCCACCAGCCAGGTGAATCGGACTGCACCCGACAGTGACGATGGACGCTAGCTGTGCCTAAGAAAGGATCTTGAAGAAACCTGGAAAGCGGATTTGAGCGCTTAGAACACCCCACGAGAAACACTGGTTTTCATGAGTCCAACTGGTTTCCGAGGCGCGGGGACACAAGATCAAGTTCAAGGCAATATCTATTGTATGCCCAATAACAAAACCCCGGCACCCAGAACGCCGAGAGGACCATGAATAGCCAAGCCCTCTCCCAGAGATCGATCAATGGTATCCCGGTACATCACCGATACCCCCATACTCCGTGGCGCCGTATATATCATGCAGCTCTACAGCCATCCGGTCCCCGAGCCGAGTGCTCACCATGCCGTAATACCACTTGCCGCCCATCTCCCGCATCCTCCTCTTCCTCTCGCGGTCGTTCAGCGCCGCCACGCCCTCCAGGTGCTCGACCCATCGCGCCTCGGCCACATACCACATCTCGCCGGCGATGCTCCGCGGGTCGACCGGCAGCTCCGGCCAGCGCAGGAACATGGTGGCGAAGAGCACGACGACCATGACGGCCAGCAGGCCCGCGCTGAGCCGCGCGCACACCGTGTGCACGATCTCCATCTGCGTCAGGTTGTACGGCACGTTCGCGAACAGCATCGGCAGGAAATCCGACAGCACGGCCATCAGCGACGTGCCGAAGAGGAGCCAGTCGCGGGCGCCGATGCCCGCGAAGATGCCCGTGACGGCGTACGTCGGGCGTCCCGAGAGGATCGAGCGGTTGGCCGTCTGGGGGCCGCCGGCCATGCGGCGGTACGGGGCAATGATCACGATACCTGTGACCGGGTGTGTCAGTACGGTTCATTGGTCTCGGGCGAGAGGATGAGCTTACTGCAGAAAACGCACTCCCAGCAGATCATCACGATGACGCCGAGCGCCGACGACACGAAGCGCGCGCCGAACTTCTGCCCCTCCATGAAGTGCTTGAGCTGGTCCGGCACCTTCATCCCCAGGTGGTAGAAGATGACCACCCCGAGAAGGGCGACGAGGTAGAAGAGGAAGATAGAACGCCACCAGAAGGTGAGGAACGCAAACGTGGCCGGGGGCCTCCTCTGCGTCGGCACCGGCCCCTGCGGCCGATACCCCATCGCCTCGGCGTACGCCGTCTCCCTCAGCATGGCGGCGCCCTCCTCCTCCCTCCTCACCCCCCGGAGGCTCCGGCCGGACTCATCGCAGAGGACGAGGCCGTACTCCTCGCGTCCGTCGTAGTTGCGGAACCATCCCAGGGTGAACTGCTTCTCGGCGACGGCGGCCTTGACAGCGCGGAAGTCGGGGGCCCCGATGCCCCTGACGTCCGGGTTGCGCGCGAGGGCGGCCGCGCCCGCGATGCACCACGGGTCCGCGAAGACGCCCGTCTTCCAGCGGGTGGTCACGATGGCGAGGATCGCGATGAGGAGGATGGCGATGGCCAGCAGGCACCCGACGAGGATGTAGGCCTCCGTCCTGGATACGCCGAGGTTCAGCGCGCACCCGTCGATGGCGTCGAAGGAGCAGCGGCCGTGGATCTTGAGGCCGATGGCCTCGCTGGCTATCGGCGGCAGGAAGGCTGATATCCAGACCGCCATGGTGCCCAGGAACGGCACGGGATGGCCCTGGCCGAGCATCGCGAACGGGCGCCAGAAGCCCTTCCAGCCCTCGAAGTGAAGCGTCAGGGAGTCGCGGCCGGACGCGCCCTTTGGGTGGGACAGCGCGGCGAACGGCTGGTAGAGCTTGGCTGTCTGGTCGATGGCGCGGATGGCGAGGGCCAGGAGGACGGCGAGCAGGGGAGGCAGGAACTTGCCAATGTAGTAGCCCGCCGAGGTGAGCGTGTATGTCGTGGCCTCCACGACCACGAACTGGTCCGTGGTGGGCGTCGATACTGATGTGATCACGACTCTTGTGGCAGGCTCGGAGGTCACCCGTGTGATCGGTGCTGGCGTCTCAATCACAGTCGTCGGCAGTCCGTCTGGCCCGTATGTGACATAGGTGGTCGGCGAGGGAGTCTCCATGTACGTCCGCAGTGTGCCCCCCCTTTCGCTCGTCATGACCTCGGTGACGGGTCCCTGGATCTGCTTGCCATCAGGTCCAACGGTGAACGTCGAGTATAGCGTCGTCTTGCCCGTCGACGCGTAGGTAATGGGCGGGCCGTCCTTTGTCACGATGACGGGGACGGTCTGAATGGTGTCCTTTTTCAACGTCGTGACGATTTCTTTCGTGACAGGGGGCTGAACAACTGGGCCTCCGTCGCCGGTTGGGGCTGGTTGACCGCCGCCGCCGCCACCTCCTCCTCCCTGCTGCGGTGGAGGTGTGGTAACAACTTCTTCGACGATCGTCGTTGTCCTCGTGGTGTTGTCCACAGGGTCCGTTATGGTCATGGTTTTCGTCTGGGTCGTGGTATAAGGAGTCGGCTCTTCTACGGGCGGCTCGGTCGAAGGGGCCGGCGGTTCCCCAGTAAAGTATGTTGTACCGGGAATGACCGTTGTGATAGTCGACACGACGTCGCTCGTCACCTTCGTCGTCGTGAACGTCGTGATGGTGACTTTGGGTCCCGGCTTGGTGACCATAGTCGTGAAGGGAACCTCGACGAGAGCGGTGGTGAGTCTCCCCTGGACATCGTCAGTCTCAGTCGGCCCAGCGCCGTTTGACTCTCCGTCCTTGTTGTCGGTGCCGTCTGCCGGGTCAGTCTCCCTCGGTGCCGGGTCTACGCTCTGCTCTGGCGTTGGGGCCGCAGGAGCTGGCTGTTCAGGGCCCTCAGTTGGTGCTGCGTTCTCCTGACGAGGGAGCAGCTCGTCCATCCTCTCCTTGAAGAGCATCCACGCCTCATCGTGGGTGAGTGATCGTTGCTCGATGGTAGCCGTGTCATCGGATCCACGGAACTCGCGGTCTGCGAACAGAACCAAGCCAGCCAATGCGAGGCATATCAGGATGAGAAGACTGATGTACCACCATCGCAGCGACACGGGTCGGTAATTCGGCTTTGGTCGCCCTTTGTCGTTGGTGAGTGATGCCCTTCGGTAGTCCTCCTCTTGAAATAGGGCTGAAATGTTATCCTGTGGCCCTTTCGTGTAGTAGTAGCCTGGAGGATTCATGGACCATATCGGCTGAACCTCGTCTTGTCGCGATACTTGCTGCATGGTGATGTGCGGCTCGACGCGAGAGCATCAGGAATCTCAGGTCACGGGAGTGAGAACACAGGGTCCGGGGTCCGCATCATATGGCTTTTCAAGTCACCCGTGAACCCTCAGGTCACGCCTGGTTGCTTCTGCCCAACGGCCGGCCATTTCAAGCTTAAAACGCCTCGTTTTGACGGCGTCTTCCGTCACCAAGACTATAGGGGGCGAGGCCATCTCACGATAGGCCCATGCGTAGGTAGAGCCAATCGGCAGGGTTGAGATCCGAGAGCCCCAGCCGCCTTGCCGTCGAAAAGACCAAGTCATGATCCAGCCAGCGCACGATGTCCATTGGAGGCGGCGGTGCTGGCTTGAACCAGTTCAGTTAGGACTGCAGTTGGGGCTGGCTGGTGGCAGAGCAGCTGAGGCATGCTGAGGTCTTAGACCCGCGGCCGACTTCAGCCGCAGCAATAGCTCAATGTCCGAACATCTCGCTAGAGCTCCCCAAAGCTTACATTCTATTGGCATGAGTGCGTCTTAGCTCCAAGCCAGGGTTTCGGCATCCATAGGGCTGGGGCTGGCTCGGCTCGGGAGGGAGGTCGACGGGCCTTCGACCTCGACCTGCCAACACCAGTGAGCTGGCTCGTTCATCACGGGGCGGAGGCCGATTGGCTCCCTCTCTGATGGAAAGTTTCGTCTGTTGGATCGTGGCTGATGCATCATTTACCAGAAGAGACAGGCCTCCCGTGGTGTTGTTCAATCATTCGGTTCCACGACGAAGACAGACACAGACACTGCATCGTCCCCCTCTCCCGTCTTGATTCAAGCAGTGCCGAAGAGGTATACTTAAATATCAACCAGGGTCTCCGTGAAAATGAGACGCACCAAACTGTAGTACCCGACCACGGGCGCACTCGACGTGCTTCGTTGGTCAGCGACCTTGCCTGGCTCTTGACTTGACTTGGTGTTCACTCTGCGCTTCAAACTTCAGTCCCAATCCCGTTCGAGGAAAGCCTGATGAGGCTGATGGCAATTGAAGTGTGGCTGTACATCGACTTCTGGCCGATGGCGGTACCGGCTATCACAGCAAACGCCAGCGACTCCATCATGGGCACGAGCAGATGGGAGACTTGCACGCATCTCTGTTCCTCTTCCCATTCCCGATCCCGTCTGGATTATTGGCTGTGAATCTGATGGGTATCACCGTCGGACCCGTAGACTGCCGGCGATTCCAGCAGCTGGCCTCCTCGTCGCGTAGCACCTGGCGACCCATACGAGTTCTTGAAGGACAGAGATGTCGGCCAACTTACACGACTCGCCAACACGGAAGACCTGTCGAAGCAGGGCGTGAGAAACCATCCGATACAATACGAGGGGATACCCATGCTACCAGACATCAGATGGAGGCCGGCCGAGATGTCGACGGTGCTCGACTGGAGGACCTCAACGGGAGGCGCACTCATGCCGACGGTGAGTGAGTTCCACCGATGCCGAGCTAGAAATCAATGTTCTGATAGAACCTTCTACCGCAGTAAACGTCCAAGCCAGAAGTACATACATGTACATCGCAGGTCGTACGGCCATCGTCTCTGCCCCTCGACCCTTACCGCAACGGATGCCCCCTGAAAAACTCCAAAATCGCCGGCGTGGCATTATACGACGCCGGCCCATCCCCATTCCCGTCCGGCAGCGGTCCATTATCCGCGTTCGGTCCCGTAAACGGCCAGCTATGCGCCTCCGCCTTCTCGTAAACGTGCGTTATCAGGTTGAACTCGCCCGATGCAGGTCCCCAGGTGAACACCTCCGCGTCACCTGTCAGATTTGTCCTCCTCGGACTGTCGACATACTCATCCCCGACCCCGTCCCGCGCGGCCCACTGCTCGACCCAGCGCCGTATGCCCGGCAGACACGCGCCTCGCCGGTCGGGCTCGCCGTCGTACCGGATCGTGGTGTCGTTTCCGCCGTGGATCTCCATGACGGGCACGTCATTCCTGCCGGGGGTGCAGGGGATATCCACGGTCGACGGATTGCAGTGCTGCTGGCCCTCGATGTAGAACGACCCGGCGACGGGTGCAAAGGCGGCAAAGCGCACGGAGAGCTGCGGGTGGCATGCTGCAAGACCGTTGAAGCCGCCGCCGTTGGACTTTCCCGTCATGAAGACGCGGTTGGTGTCGACGCAGAGGGTTTTATCTAGCTCGTCTAGGATGTCGTTGGTGTATCCCACGTCGTCTCTGTACGTGATGTTTGGCGTTCCCTCCCATCGTCCCTGAGATGCGTTAGCTACTCCGTCGACAGAGTACCCCGGACCGCTTACATCTATGCCCCGTGGGTACACGACAATGTACTCCGTGTTGAACTCGGGCGTCTCGAGTAGATCCAGATCCCGCTGGCGCTCAGGCGTCCTGCCCCCGCCATGATACGAGAAGACGACAGGGTTGGGCTTGGCTGTCGAATATCCAGGCGGTATGAACAAGAGCCAGTTCCGGTTGACATCGCCTCCGTATGTCATGTTATGTTCATGACCCAGCTGAAGACCGTGAGGCAGATATCCCCCGCAACCCCCTTTCTTCCCTGGCTTCTCGGTCACTGGTTTGGGGAGGGCCAGGACGACAGCCAATATGGTGCTGAGAGCTGCGAGAAACAACATGATGAAAGCAATGACAAGATATCTCTTCGTTCGCAGTTTGCTGAGTATCTTACTCCTGGTGCTCCCCGAGTTGCCCGCGCCCTCATCGCTTTTATACCCGCAGCACCGCGAGGCATCCGGGGAGCTCCCCAACTCACGCCGGGCTCCAGCACCCCGTGGGGATGCGCTGCATGATGACATCGCCATCATGTATCAACAAAGCAACGGCAGCTGAGCAGCCCTATGGTGAGCGCTAACCCCGCGTCGGGAGTGATGATCTCGGGTCGTGCGGCCCCGAGTCGTGCCGGCAGCCGTTGTACGATGACGACGATGATGGAAGAATCAACGAAGGGTAACCGGGCAAACGGATCGGCCGTGCATTGTGCTGAATAGTGATATGCGCTCGATCATCAGCGCAGCGAAGCGGTGAGGAGAGATCGGACACCAGTCGTGCCCCTTCTGGATGAGTAGGTGCTCATGATAACCCATCCGCTGCGTGGCGAATGCGAAGATGAACTCAACAGTATGTCTTGGGCAGCGCAGATCCTGGACGTCTATGGGCGCCGGACACAACGTGCTGCCAAGGTCCAGACAATGGATCAAGCGTTTTGGATCGCCGCCGACAAGTTGCCCGAGACAGGGAGAGACGAAGCTTCGACCGAGGCAGTGCTGATGCAGCTCCTTACGGGAACGAGAAGGGAGCTGGCTGGCCAGGGAACAAAGAAGATGGGCACCGACGCTGTGGGCGGTGAGGTCGAGTGCCGAAGATGTCTCAGTTCGGCTGGGCGATCCGAGTCCAGCCGCCAGCTCTGCGCATCCTCTGCTTCTCACCAAAAATAACTGCACGAACGGCCCTCTTGGAAATGTCTTCAATGAAACGCTAGTGTCTAGACTGTATGTGTGTGCTGGAGCAGGCGCTCCTCGCCTCTCCTCATCAACCGTTCGCTTCGCCGAGTCCAGGGCGACTGTCCTTCCTATTCCTTTCAAGCCCAGTAGTCTCCTCCTCCAAATGCGACTGCTGCGGAGCATGCGTCTGAAATGCTATTATATGGTTGTAGAGATCTTGCGATCGGTGGCAAACTGATTATATACATGGGCTAAGTCAGCTTGGTGAATGTAAGCCGCACCTAGCGACGTGCTCGTGCGGCAGCAGCCGAGGAGGCGGCCTTCTCCACGGCGGTGGTCATGGCCAGTCCAACTGGTGTCATGGCGCCATTCTGGGGGGCCGGGGTCGTGCTCCGGGAGGGTGCCGCAGACGGCGCCGCGGAGCGGTTGTGCTGCATGTGAGCCCTGACCAAGTGGCCGGCTGCCTGGGCACTGAGAAGCGAGAGCTCACCAGCCAGGGTCGCGGCAGCAATAATGCGTGCCAGGCGGCGGGCGTTCTCGCCGGGGTTCGTGGGGTGAGGACCGCGGATGCCGAGCATGTCGAGGACGGCACTCTGCGGCTCAAGGATGGTGCCGCCACCCAGGGTGCCGACTTCGATAGAAGGCATGGAGACGGAGATTTGGAGAGATCCACGGAGGCTGGTCGACTGTTAGTACTCATGTTTCATTCGGCAGGCACAATAAGACTCACTTCTTCATCGTCGTGATACAGTTGGCGCTCTCGACGACCTGCGCGGGATCCTGACCGGTGGCAAGGAAGATGGCGGCGACAATGTTGGCAGCGTGCGCGTTGAAACCGCCCATGGCACCGGCCATGGCGGAACCGATAAGGTTCTTATTCGTGTTCACGTCGACGACGCTGTCGACATCGCTCTTGAGGACCTTCTGCACGACGTCGCCGGGGATGATAGCCTCGGCGACCACAGACTTGCCTCGTCCGTCGATCCAGTTGATGGCAGCCGCCTTCTTGTCTGTGCAGTAGTTGCCAGACACGGTGACGATGTTCATGTCCTCGAATCCAGCCTCGGACTGCATGACGCCCAGGGCATGCTCGACACCCTTGGAGATCATGTTCATGCCCATGGCGTCGCCGGTGGTAGTCTTGAAACGGATGTACAGGTTGGTTCCGGCCATGGCGGTCTTCATGCTCTGCAGGCGAGCGAATCGACTGGTGGAGTTGAAGGCCTTCTTCATCGTGCTCTGGCCGGCATCAGAGTCGAGCCAGAGCTTGGCAGCACCGGCACGCTCGAGCGTCTCGAAGCTGATACAGGGGCCGCGGGTCATGCCATCACCAGTCAGCACAGTAACAGCGCCGCCGCCAGAGTTGATGGCCTTGCAGCCACGGTTGGTACTGGCAACCAGGACACCCTCTGTGGTAGCCATGGGGATGAAGTAGCTCTGGCCGTCGATGACCAGGGGACCAGCGACACCAACAGGGAGGGGCATGAAGCCGATGACGTTCTCGCAGCAAGCGCCGTGGACGCGCTCCCAGTTGTAGTCGGAATAGGGTAGCAGCGACCGTTCCAGAGAGTTGGTAATTGAGACGGTTGCCTTGGTGCGGGAGATGATGGAACGACGAATCTTGACGGCTCTAGTGAAGTCCTTCAGGGTGACCTCGAGAGCATAACCGGGAATCTTGCCGCGCATGGACAAAGCAACGACTTCCTCATCCGTCATCTCGACCACGCGCTTCTCAGCCAGCATGGCCTCGAGCTCCGCCATGGGGCGGTTCTCAATCGAATCGGACCTGGTGGGACGAAGGGGCTTCATGGCAAGTTCGGCCTCGTCATCCGTCGAGATGGGCGTTGCTGCCTTCTGGCCGTTCGTCGCAGGCGGGATATACTCGCCGAAAGGCAGGGTCGCGGCGCCATTATCATTGAACTTCTCCGCGCGAGCGAGCTCCTTGCGGTCGATCTGATGGTCTGGGTCGTTGGGATCTTTGATACCCCAGCGAGCCACGTTGAACAGGTAGCCGTTGAGAGCGACGCTCATAGCCAGGGCGACGATGATCCACTTGGAGAGGACAGGGTCTTCGAGGCTCTGCAGAAGGCTGCCGACGACTCGGCCGCCCATGCCGTAGTGGTCGAGATCGTATTCACCGCCGCCGCCGATGTGGACTGGAAGGGCATAGTGAACGGAGGGGAACTCCAGCTCGTACTTGATAGGGGTCAAAACGGTAACGAGAGTGGACTGTCCGCTGGCCTTAGCAGCCGCCAGGATGGCATCGAGGCCGTTCTGAGCAACCTTGAGAGGGTTAACAGGGGGCGAGGTGACAACGGCGCTGAGGCCGCTGGTCCAAGAAGAAAGCGTTGACAGGTTGTTGGCGTTGCGGAAGGGGATGGTGCAGATGTTGAGAATGTTGATGAGCACAAAGCCGGTGACCATGAGGACCTTAAACTTGGGCACGTTGCTGCTCTTCATCTGCTTGCCGAAGAGAGAGGTCTCCTTGGTGGCCTTGCCGTCAATATCGGCCCAGTCGCCGCTCTTGGCAACCTTCTCAGCGATCCGACGGCTGACACCATCGTCCTCGAGGGCGCGGCGTGTGGCGACGTGGCGCTTGATGCGGTTGATCTCCAGCTTGATGCTGAGGATGGCGGTGTAGAAGGAGAAGAGGAGGATGCAGTCGAAGAAGAGGATCCAGGCGGCGAGGAAGCAGAACTGCTGGAGGCCACCCTGGACGCCGGACGCGGCACCAAGAATCAGGATGCCAATCTCAATAGCGTAATCCTTGACGATTTCATAGCCCTTCTCCTTCATCGCAGCCTGCACTGCATACTGGATGATGTTGGACGAGGCCTCCAACTGCTTCTTCTTGTCGTCCTTACCCTGAGGACGGCGGTGCTCGATGGCATGCGAAAGGACGGCGCGGGTGAGCACGATGTTCTTTTCGAAGCCGATGGTAACAACCAAGAAAGGCAGGCCCTCGGACAAGAGAACCATGGTGATGGGGACGCCGAGCTTGGTGGTGACGAACAGGCCGAAAAGGAAGGCGAAGACGGACGAGAAGAGAACATTGGTGAAGAGCCAAAAGTTGGATCCCATGCGGCGCATCGAGAGAAAGAGCGAGACGAAGGTCAGGTGCATCGAGAGATAGCCGAGGACCATGATAAAGATGTCGAGGGACTCGGCGTTCTTGAGCAGGTCGAGGAACTCGGTCCAAGCGTTGGTGATCCAGTGCACAAAGCTGCTGCGAGTGTTGACCTTGGCGGCCTTCATAATCCACATCTTGGATTCGCGGCCGTGGACGGTCTCGCGGTACTGAGGGGTCTCATTGGTGTCATCGGGGATCTCCTGTACAGCCGACAGGAACGTGGGCGCCTCAGAGTAAGGGACAGAGAAAGCAAGGGCGCTGTCCTGGGCGTAGTTTCCGATCGAGTTGGAGGTCTCAGGCAACGCCTTGACGGACATGTTCGGGGGGAAGGGCACGACGTGGACCTTGGGTTTCGTGTTGACAGACTCGGCGGTCTGTGACTCGGGGAAGACGAGGGTCAGGAGGGCGAGATGTTCGGCGTCGACGGGGATGGCGGCATCCTGCTCAGCAGACTGCCACTTCCAGTTGGTGTCGGGGCCTGCGACGAGGCTCCTGCTGCCCTCGACAAGGGAGGACCAGTCGGCCTTGCGGACGCTTGTGGTGGCATCGAAGAGGCTCTCCTGCAGGAGGCCTACGTACGAAGAACTGGCGAGAACGGCGACGATGACGACGGTGTGGATGGGGTGAGAGCACGCGAGCCTCGAGAAGAACTGCAGAATCGGAGTAGTCTTCCTGCCCAGCCAAGAGGGTGCGTGTTGCTGGGAGGCGGGCTGCTCCCCCCTGAAGCGGTGGGGGAGGAAAGAGAGCATGTTGAAGGTATCGGCAGGGTTCTCTCCAGGTGTGTTAAGACATTGGAGGTCCGAGGTCGAGGCAGCGGACGAGGGTTTTTGCTCGGAGGGAGGGCTTTCTGAGAGGTGGTGTAAGTCAGCGTGTTGCTCTTGTGGCGATGATGCCTCCATTTTGGCGGTCTGGCTCGAGGGCAGCATCGCCAGCGCCAGAACCACTCGAAGGAGCCGATCAATGGCAGTACATGGTCTTTGGAACCAGGCACAAAGAGACTGGGAGGGCAAACAATTGCATACCGATTGGGTCCTCTTGGAGGGTGACGTCTGGCTCGGCTCGTCGTACTCGTGTTCGCGGGAATAGAAGGTAGCTGGGAATTCGAAGGGGCGAAGCTCCCGTGGCGGTTCACTGGTTGACAGAGGCCGTTCGAAGCTAGTTTCCCCTTGGTATAGAGTCGCACTCGGCGTCGGTCTCGGGTGTCGCGTGCGGTGATTGATCTCGCGAACGCACGTTCCGCAGATAGGGGATCGGATCGTGGGGAGAGGCGAAGGCTCGGCGATAAGACAGCCCTGGTGTAGGTGACGCAAGCTCGGGGTCTGGGAGTCGCAGCGAGGCACCGAAGACAGCCGGGAAGTCCTCACGAGCAGGAGGAGAGGGAGAAGGAGGGGAGAGGTCGGATTGGCGTCGGTGTCGTGAGGAGGGACGGTGTGGACTTTGACTGACCGGGGAAGAGTTGGGAAGAGAAAAAATGGACGGGGATTCGGAGGCTCCAGGTACGGCCGAGCCCGCAGCTGCAGAAGGATAAGGACGCGATGGTGGAGCACCGATTAAATGAGCTCTGCTTTGGGGGCAGGGGCGGGGGACAAAACGGTGGGAATGAGGACGAGCTAAACTATGGCGGGCTTAGTACGGGGGCATACGGTTGGGTGAACCTGTTCCGTCATCACCTTGATTTCTCCTTTCCAGCCTTTCAGTTTGGCTCGGGCAGTAACTTTTCCATTTACCCCTCCACCAGCACCCGCCGGGTCTCACTGCATACTGTTCAGAGCCCTGCCCGCATCTCAGGGGGCTGAACATGCTGACCGATGGCGCTATATCTGCTGCGCCAAGCTGCCACGAGGCGCTGGCCAGGGGCTCGTCCACCAATCCTCAGCGGTTCCTTGCAGCTCACCGACCGTTAACCAGTCCGGCCGCCACCCCTCGACGCACCATCAGCAGCGTCGGAACAAAGGCGGTGACACAACCAGGTGAGGGACAATGTAGATGGCCGCGAGGTCTGATATTGTTCTTGCGGCCGACGTGGTCGAGAAGCATCCAGCACCATTCTCGAACGACAAACCATCCACGATTCCGAGTCCCTTGCATCCATCCCTCGGGCTCCAAACTCACTTGTCCGTTTTCACGACGCTCCAGAACTGACTGACCATGGAAACGGCACAGACGGGGAGCCTCAAGTTATGAGACGAAACCCACAGCTGTCGGCATCCACTGACGTGACGTGTTAGGGGACAGCCGGCCGGTAGCTACTGTACGCTACTTGAGACTACTCACTTATCAGATCATGGCATTGCCTGCACGACGTTCCTGATTTACCCGGACTGATCCGCGATGATCTGCAAGAAAAAAGAAGTCTCTGCGTCATGCGTAATTCTGGGCAGATCCCCTCTCCCTGACTGAGATCACGGCCATATCAATGCATTCGCATGCACCTGCCCTGCAGTGCACCGCAAGAATTCCCGTCACAGCGAGCGGGCGTGCGCTGATAGGGCTGGAGGGGTTGGGCTATGCCGGAATCGGGAGGTGATGGAAAGCCTTCGCATTGAGACAGAGATGGCTTCTGAGGATCCCCTGTCAAACATCGAGATCTGGCGAAATCCGCGAGACCGCGCCCCCTGAAACCGATCTCCCGCCGAACGCCCGAGCCGAGTCTCACGATCCGGTGCTCTCGCCGGTCACCCTCCGGACCTCCGACCCTGAGAAACTGACAACTCTGACCCCCGCCTGCTCGAGCTCCGCCTTGCAGTCCTCCCACCCACTCGGGTCGACGCACCGCGTGCCCTCTTCCACGATGTACACCTTGAAGCCCTCCTTGACGGCGTCCACCGCCGTGCACTTGACGCAGTAGTCGCCCGCCAGCCCGACGACGTACACGTCCGTCACGCCCGCCTGCTTGAGCCGCCCGGACAGGCCGCTATCCGCGACGCGGGGTTGCTCGAAGGGGTCATAAAATGCGCTGTACATCTCCACTTCCCGTGTCTGACCCTTCTCGACGACCTCGTCCAGGAGCGATTTGTCCAGCTCGGGGACCAGCTTCGCCCCGTCCGTTCTCTGGACGCAGTGCACCGGCCACAGACGCGACGTGTACGTCTCATCCTTGTTATGGGGGTTGACGATCTCGGTCGTGGAGGTGAACGGCTCGGCGCCCTCGTGGTTTGCGGCGAAGGAGATGTGATCTGTGGGGTGCCAGTCCTTGGTTGCGATCTTGGTCTTGAAGGGGCTCTTGAGCAAGGCGTTGACTATGGGCGCGATGTCGCGGCCGTCCGTGACTGCCAGGGAACCATTCTGCAAGTGTCAGGGATGAATGCATCACTAGTTCACGGCTTGAGTGCGCCGGCGACGCATTGCATGCCGTATTCCACGAAGATGGGATGAACGGGAGGGCACATGACGTACGGGTGGGCAGAAGTCTTCTTGAAAGTCGACAACGATGAGGGCCGGCGCAAAGGTTTGGGAGCTCATGGTCGTTTCAGGGCAGGAGTTAGCATACGGAGAAAACTGAGATGAGAAAGTAGGGAGGTGTTGATCTCATGATGTGGGCGAGGATGGATGGATGTCATCAATATCTCGCTCGAGACTCAGGCTAAGAAGCTGCGCCCCGCAAACGGCCAGGAGATCCATGGATCTTATCAGCCAAGGCAACCCTACTTATCAGCTACTGTGTGACTCAGGGTCCTTCCCGAGAGCCTATTTGGGCGCCTTTGAAGTTTAGGTAGGTATCCCAGACAATAAACTCTGGCTGCTTCCTGGGTTTTAGATCGCCTCATCCAGATGCAGGTTCCATAAGGTAACGGAATCCAATCGTGATGCGTCAGCAACTCTGAACTCACCTCAGTGATAAGTAAGGCGGGGGTGGGCCTGAATTGAACGGGCGGCAGCTGCACGACCTCACAGGAGGCGTCCCCAATCGCACCTTACGGCGTTGACTCTCCTGTCAATCTAGGAACAGAAACTCCTCAAACTGCTCCTAACTCCGTTCCTCTCTCGTCACCCGACCGCCCAATAGACGCCTCCTCCTAAACCGCTACGATGGCCCCGATCACTCATATCGTTGCCGTGGGCTTCAAGGACGGCATCTCAGCTGAGAGCATTAAGGAGGTGAGGACATGGCAGTGTCGTTCGTGGAGATCCACGCTGACAACCAGACGAAGACCGCTGCCGGCTTCTTCAAGCTCAAGGAAACCTGCGTCAACCCAGAGACCCAGAAGCCCTACATCCTCTCCATCAAGGGCGGGAGGGACAACTCCCCCGAGGGCCTCCAGGTACGCGATCACCCCGACACCGACGCGCAATCACTTGTTGACTGGCGCAGAACGGCGTTACGCATGCCTTTGTGGTCGAGTTTGCCAGCGAGGAGGACAGGGACTACTACGTCAGCAAAGATCCCGCCCACAAGGCTTTCGCCCAGGGCCTTGCCGCGTCGGTTGGCGCCCTCGTGGTCACGGACTTTGCGGACGCCGTTTTCTGAGGAATGGGGGCTCAAATTCTTGGGTGTCATGAGGAGGTGCCAGAGGGTCGTTCTTAGAACCAATGACAACCATATCGCATCGCTCGAGACTGCCATTGATAGTGTCCACGTACCATGCGCTCGCTACCTGTCGTCTTCCACGGACCCCGCACAATCCAGATCCCAGTGTCGCATTCTTGCCACTCGATCGCACGATCTGCCACTGGACAGATATTGGCGAGGGAAACATGGCAGTCGTCACAGACAACGTACGATGGTGGTCGGAGCAGCCTTAAATCTATTCGAGCCGCCGTCATCGAGCAATGTAGTATTAGTATTAGCTTGCGAGGGTAAGACACTGCCGAGGCACATCGCCGAGCTGGTGGCGCGAGATGCACCGTGTTCTCCCAAACCCCCGGGTGCCACCTCCAATCAAGCCAGGTCCTTTCATCCAAGCACCCCTTGAATCCTCGAATGCGGCCGGGGGGCGCAGTGATGCCATGTTGGAGGATGCCATCGAAGGATGCCTCGGCTTGCGATACCCCGCGTTGGCTTCGGTGAATGCCCATTCAGGAGGGAATTTGCCCCCCACCGAATCAGTTCCAGCGGCGACGTGCAGCGCATCAGGAAGGAAGGATGGCCTGGAATATGCTGGGGTCCACCCCCAAGGGCACTACTAGGTACTTACCAGCGTCCGAGTCCCTGCCCTGGCGGGAGCTCGGGGACGGGACCGGTGCATCCCCTAGGAGTTGAGCTTAATAACGACCAACCTCCCGCGTCGCAGATCGTCGCGACAGCTCCCTCGAGATCCCCATCATTCGGATTTTTCTGTGCGGACTGTCACCCAACGTTGCTTTCACCCGGGTCCCATTCACGCCCTTCCTCGGTCTAGAAGCTAGCAGTATCATCGACATCGCCAACCGGCATCACCACCATGTCCGTCCCCGAGGACCTGGACGTCCTCATCATCGGGGCTGGTCTCACAGGCATCAACGCCGCTCATGTCCTCCAACAGGAGCTTCCCGGCACCAAATACGCCATTCTCGAAGGCCGGGACATTGTCGGCGGGACCTGGTCCTTCTGGAAGTATCCTGGATTCCGGTGCGATGCCCTCATGACCACCTTCGGATTCGACTGGCACCCGTGGCCGCACGACGAGCACATCGTCGACGGAAAGCTCATCGCAAAGTACATCGAAGATGCCATGGAGACGCAGGGCATTGATAAGAACGTCCGCCTGAAGCACCACGTCGTGTCTTCCAGCTGGGACTCCAGCGAGCACATGTGGACCGTGGTCGTCGACGCCGAGGGACAGGAGAAGATCTTCAGGGCGCCTTGGGTCATGTGGTGCATGGGATACTACGCATACGATCGCGCCCTCGAGACAACCATCCCCAACATCAGCGAGTTCAAGGGCTCGCTGGTCCATCCGCAGTGGTGGCCCGAGGACCTTGACTGGGCCGGCAAAAAGGTCATCCTCATCGGATCCGGCGCGACCACGTGGACACTTTTCCCGACGATGGCGGAGACGGCAGGCGAGATCACCGTCTTGCAACGAAGTCCCACCTTCGTCATGCCCCTGCCGAGAGTAAACATCTTCGACAGGTTCTGGAAGCGCATCATCCCCCTGTGGATGCTTCACTGGATCGCTCGATCCAGGGACTTGCTGCTGGAGACCCTCTTCGTATCCTTCCTCATCAACAACCCCAAACTGGGACGCAGACTTCTGTTGTGGAGGGCCAAGATGATGCTGCCCAAGAAGTACCCGGCGGAGGTGGACTTCAACCCAAGGTACGAGCCCTGGCAGCAGCGCCTCTGCATCGCCGCCGACGGCGACGTCTTCAAGGCGCTGCACAGGCCCAACGCCAAGATCGTGACGGACCACATCGAGGCGGTCACCTCGGACGGCATCCGCACGAGGACAGGCAAGTTCCTGCCGGCCGACATCATCGTCACGGCTACCGGTCTGCACATCGAGTTCTTCGGAAAGTCGGCCGTGAACATCGACGGCGCGCCGCTCAACATCCACGACCACTTCGTCTGGCGAGGCTCCATGCTCGAGGGCGTTCCCAACGCCGGCCTGATCATGGGCTACGTCAAGGGCTCCTGGACGCCCGGCGCCGACGCCGCGACGCGCATCTTCGTCAAGACCATCAAGAGCGCCCGGACCAAGGGTGCCGTGGCGGCGATGCCCTATCTCGACGAGGAGACCAAGCGCACGGCGGAGAGGCACATGCCGTTCGAGGCGACGAGCAACTACTTCAAGAGCGCGAAGGAGCGGATGCCCGTGTCGCTGAACAAGGGCCCGTGGTACGGGCGCATCAATATCGCCGTCGATCGGGCGGCGCTGTGGTTCGGCGATTTGACCGATGGTATGAGGTTCGAGGTGCCGGAGAAGGACAAGGACGCATGAGGCAGGCCATCGTGTATGAGTTGGGGGAGGTTGAAGTTCACTTATAATGATTACGCCTGGCTCGGCGTCAGCTTACAGCCCATGTATGAATGACGGACAATGTTGCTATTTTCCACCTTTGCAGGGGCTTACAGCCTGTCTCCATACCTACGATCTCACATCGATCGTCATCAGTGGGTTCGGCGGTGGTGCTGACAGAGGACCCATTGCCAGAAAGAGCATTCTCTTCGCAGAGTCCCTGAAAGTACATGATTCGCGGAGATAGTGTGCATCCACGAGATCTAGGCCTCCAAGGTGCAGTTACTAGATTGGGGGCCAGCTGAACTCGAGCGGGGCGTGATGGCCTCATCCATCCAGCAACTACTACTTCAGGCCTGTTGCCCCTCTGTCAAGGGCCGTAGATCTTGGCATCCTACATCGCCAAGGTTGTACCGATGGAGGGTCTTGAGCATATCTCGCGAGGACTCTTTGAGTCTACCCAAGAGTTTCGTGCACCACCGCCGAAAGAACTCTACGACACTTTTGAGATCACTCAGAGCGGTGCTTATCTCGCTCAACTCCCAGAGCCTGATCTCACAGCGTGGGCAGTGCGGCCTACCATCCAAGATGAGAAGGCATCGTCCACGGCTCTCAAGCTGGTCCGGATCTACCGCAACCTGGACGTCTCCCTTAACATCTCCAAGTCGGCCTTCACAAGCATATTCTCGGCCATGCGCGCAGACCCGTCAGTCTTATACATGATCTGCCGCGACTACGACGGCTTCCACGAGTACAGCGTCTCCAACACCGCCAGGAATGAGACATATCTCCCCACCCGCTTCGTCGGGACTCCCATCCACGCCGTGCTCTGGACCTTCAACCCCGCCACCTCAACGACGCTGGCCCTCTTCATCAACCGCCGCCGCGACACCTTCACCGGCTTCTGCCAGGTCCTCTCCGCCTTCGCCGAGTGCATCCACACCCCTCACATCCTCTGCTTCGCCATCGCCCTGCACCAGCTCCACTGGTTCGACGTCCAGACCGGCCAGGGCGAGCTGCCCATCATCCGCCGCATCGAGGAGCGCACAGGCTACGGCCCGAACCGCACGAAACCAGACGGGACGCCATGGCATAAGCTGCAGCTGACGCAGCTGAACCTCGGCATCGACGAGATCACGGAGTGGTCCCAGTCCATAGGGGAGGTGGCGGGGAACTTCGCGAATAAGCTGCGGCACCAGCATGTTGCCGGCCAGCTGCTCGATGCGCTCATGGCCGCAAGATGCGCCGGGGGAGAGGCATCGGGCATACCAGAGGGCCCAGCGAGGGAACGCTACGATAGGAGTATGGATACCCTGAGCGAGGCCGTCCCGAGCATCAAGCGACACATGGAGACGTATGCCGAGTTTTTGAAATACCTGCAAGACCGCGCCGAGCGGCTCTCCGGTGTAGTGAGTTTGCCCTCCTCATCTCGCCCCGATTCTTACTTACACGTACGACTCATCTAGTTGTTTGCGCTTCTCACACACGAAGACGCGGCCGCCGGCGTGACGCTCGCAGCAAAGGCCAAGCGCGACGCCTCGTCCATGAAGACCGTGGCCATCATGACCATGGCATTCCTGCCAGCGACGTTCTTCGCGGCGGTATTTTCCATGCCCTCCCTGGAATGGGACAAGCCTGGCGTTGTCACTTGGAGTTTCGCCGTCTACTGGGCTCTCACTGTGCCGGTTACGGCGCTGGTCTTTGGGATATGGCTCCTCATAGCCCACAAGAAACGAATAAGGGCGAGGGTGGAAGCTGCGAGGGGTGCTGAGTTTCTCAAAGAATGGTACAGGAAACCGTCGATGTAATGAGTATCCATGGACTTTAGGGAGTCGGGCAAAGTACCTGCTTGGTAAATGAACACCCAGCCAATGGTCATCACGCTTGGGGAGGTATTCCCTGACGACATCCATACACCGCACGCACTGGTTGGAAACCACCACAAGGCAGCACTTGTTGAAACTGTTAAAACGCTGTCTATGGTATCTCGTTCGTGACCCCGTCCCATGTGATGCAGCCCATGTGATGCGGCGAGATATAGACTCGTCAGCGCTTGCTGCTAAACTCCGACCCTAAATGCAAGTCTTTATAAAACTGCTGGCTCTACGAGACGTCCGCCAATAAATGCGCCGATGCTCAGCGCTTCAGGGGCGTCTGAACCTTCATCTGCACCCGTCTCACCTTCATGAACATGGAGCGGTTGTCGAACGTCTTGCTCTTCGGGTCCCAATGGGACCAGACGTCGACGAGCACGAAGCCCTTGGAGGTCTCGATCTCCACGAAGCCAGAAACACTGATGGATCCTCGCGGCGGGTAATCCTTGGTCGACCTCCAGGTTTGCGCCAGTTTCCTGCGAAACGCTATCCAGGGTCCGCTGGACATTTCCCTGGAGCCTTCGACGTGAGACATGGCCATGTCCTTGAGGAATTTGGTGCGTCCTCCGCTCACGGGGTCGTTAGATTGTCTCTCGCTGGCCGTCTTGTTCAGGGCGTTATCGGCACCAGTGTCAGCCGGTGTGCCGTCGAACGTCTGGCGGCCAGGGGCAGGGAGGTTCGAGGCGCCGGCCAACGTCGGGGGGCGGGGTTGCGAAGGCTGGGAGTCCGATGCTGACGAGAATCCCATGCTTCTCTTGACCTCGGCCCAGTGCTGCTTGACCATTGCTGATGTAAACGCCCAACTCGATTCGGCCATTGCGGTGGGCCACAAGATCTTGTTGGTGCGCTGAACAGTGAGAGAGTCGATGGGCTCTGAGGCCCACGAGACTCCTTCGTCGTCGATCAGGATGCTATTCGTCGTTAGTACGTACCCACGCAGAGCCACGAAGAATGCATACCCTCGATGCTCAAATGTCGGCGCAGGTCTATAGGGGAAGTCTATATCCAGCCAGTACCGTCTCAGGGTCATGTTGGAGCCGATGCGGGCTTTAAGGACGGGATGGCTCGAGACTGCGCGCCTGACCTGGTCGGCAAGGTCGTCTAAACATGGTAAGTAGCTGCCGCTCCGTCACGGTTTTGGGAAGGCTTGCTCACTCCGTATTCTCTCTTGGAGATCTTTGTCCTTGCTGATCTCTCCAAACTTCTTCCATTCCGGATCAGTCGCTTTATAGCCCACGGCATCGATCTTCTGGGTGGTGAACGGAAAGGGGATGAATATAGAGGAATCCTCCTCATTCATCTCCTGTGCGAGTTCCCGCTTCTCCTTGTGTGACAGTGACGCATATTCGTTCTCGAGATGCCTAATCAGAGGACTAATGACTGTCGATGTGTAGAGATGCCAGCAGCCATAGCCGACACAGCCGCCGATGGCGAGGGATCTGCGAAACAAACGGTCAGAATCGTGCCACATGCAAGTATCAAGATGGAAAATCGTACCGAAGCACATTCTTCCGCCTGTAGAACCGCACCCGCTGAATGATGACCTGTTGCCCGGATTCCGAACCTTGCTGCGCGGCAAGGCGGGCGGCGCGTACCCCAGGGGGCTGCCAGAATAGCCTTCTAAACATGACCCCAGAGGAGAAACGGTACGTCGGTATCTTTCGGCTCGTGGCAAGCAGAGTGAGGTAGATGGCGGGTGTTCCAGGGATTTGACCGGAGGGGCGAAGTCGCGACTTCCGGCCGGCCGATCGAAAGGCGGTTGATGGTGGTGCTCGCTCGAGAAGTAGAATGATCTACCAGACAGTAGGATGTTGAAGATGAATACCGAGGAGAACAAACGAAAGAGGAGACGCTACGAAATGGATGTGGTGGCAGAAGTTGTCGGACTGGTTGTGCAACCTGATCATTCTGTTCTGGTGGCTCAACAACGTCGATCCGGTTCGCAGGGTCCAGCCGCCGATGCCAAGAATTTGGCTTATCGGACTACAGTGCGGGGTGATAAGACGTGTGCCAGAACAAATACCGCCACAGTGCGAGTGGCATGCCCGGAACAACGCCTGCGCCGAATCACCGTGGTGGAACCTGGAACCTGGGACCGAGCAGGCATCGAGAAAGGGCCACTCCAGCTGGGAGCTTCATCAACAACCGCCACCTCTCGAATCACCACGGGTCATCGAATCAAGACGGTTCCGGATCTGTCTTCAACAACCTTCCCTAGAGCTCGACGTGACCCACGAGCCGCCATGAAGTTCTCCCTGGGCGTCGCCGCGGCCCTGGCAGGCTTCGCGTCCGCCGCCGCGCAGCTCCAGCCCGCGGCCGTCTACATCATGTCCCAGTCGCCGGACTCGACACCGGAATTGGGACGCGCCGTCGCCAACCTCATCTTCCTGCAGCGACTTGCATCTGGAGCCGACGCCGGCTCGCTGAAAGATTACCCCGAGGACGCTCTCGAGAGCGCCATCCGCAGCATCAACACCTATGGCAAGCAGCCCCAGGCGCTGTTCCAGGATGCCGCGCAGCAGCCCTCCCAGCTCCTCATCATGCTTGAGGGCATCACCGCCGACAACCACAAGATGCTGGAACAGGCTCTGGCGAAGGTGAAGCCGGCATTCCAGGTCAAGGACACGCCCAGGTCAGCTGCGCACGAGAGCTTCGTAGAGGACCTCTCCTCTGTCGGTGTTGTGCAGACCGGGTGCAGCCTGGACCGCGCCATCAACCCGACCGAGAAGGGATGCTGGAGCGGCAAGTCTTCCGTTGCTCTGTACGATCTCAAGAAGGTAGGAGACAGACCCTCTGCATTATTACAAGGCGACCGCTCACGTAGACTAGGACCCCAAGGTCGCCCAGTCCCTCGCCGACAACATCTCGCACCTCGTGAAGCTCGCCGCCGCCGGCGACATGGACACCACCCTCGTCCTCATCCCCGAGTCCACACGCGAATCCCAGTTCAAGTCCTGGCCGCCCGTCTCCCAGCTCTCCCGCCGCCAGATCGCCGAAGAGGTCATGACCGAGGTCGACGAAGCGGCGCCCACTTCCCCCTCGACGTCTTCCAAGACCGGCCCCTTCGTGATCAGCGCCAAGGACTCCACCATTCCCGCCTGCTTCAAGTCCGAGTCAGCCTGCATTACGGCCACCGGCAACTGCTCCGGCCATGGCGACTGCGTGAACAAGTACCCCAAGGCCGGCGAGGGCAAGGAGTGCATCTTCTGCCAATGCAAGCAGGCACCTAAGGGAGTCTTCTGGGGCGGTGCCTCGTGCAGCAAGAGGGACGTGAGCGTTCCGTTCTGGCTGTTCGTGAGCCTGGGATTGGGCCTGATCGGAATCATATCTTTCGCGGTCACCCTCCTCTTCAACGTCGGCGAGGAGACGCTGCCGGGAGTCATCGGCGCTGGCGTGTCAAAGTCGAAGTAGGAACGTCGTCGTTGAGATGAACGTTGGCCCGCGGCCAGGCCGCGCCGATTTGGTTCGGGATTCATGATACGCCGCCGGGGCGGGGGAGCTCGTAATAGGGAGGGAACAAGCGAGCTCGTTGGTCTGTACCATACATCAAGGGTGTGTTCACTAGCGGCGTTGCAATGGGAACGTCTGCCCTCTGACATGGAGGGTATTTCTTTACTTTAGTCATAGAGCACTCGAATCGAATTTGTATGATCACCAGCGGGCCGCCGCCAGCACGCCTCGGGATGCAATTTCAGGGGTATCAAATGTTCCATCTACTCGTTGTCGCCCACGTCCGGTCTTTGGTTCGGCGTGCTGCCGAAGCTCTCCAGCCCCCTGTGCACCGCCAGTTCGCTCATGCCGGCGTTCTGTATCTGCTGCGCCGGGGACTGGCCGGCTTCGAGGGCTGCGGGAGCCGCACCTCCGCCGCCGCCCGTAGCCGCCGTGTACTTCTTGCCAGCTTCGTCGAGCAGCCCCTGGACCTCCCCCTCTCGCTGAACGATTGCCTCCCGCTCTGCCCTGAGCTCGTCGACGCGGTTCTGCTTGCCCTGGAGGGTTGCCTCCATGCCCTGCAGGGTGGCCCTCAGACGCTGTAGGCATCCCTCGAGTTCGGGAAGAGGCGTGATCTTCGCGGGAACCTGGAGCGCCGCGTCCTTTGCTCGCACCTCCGGCCGGCTGAGGCCATCCATACCGCTGCGGGACTGCGCTGCCTCGAACGCGGCTCGCCGCTCGGCGTCGCTATCGTCCGATTCCTCGTCCGAGTTGCCCTCCGCCTGCTGGATCTGCTCTTGCATCTCCTTCCGGCGCCGCGCCTTGGCCTCTCGCTCCGCCTTCTTTCCGAGGGACAGGCCTCCGTCCTCGACAAAGTCGTCGAATCCCTCGCCCAGGTCCTCGTCCTCCGGCACGAGGCGGGTGTCCTCCGACTTCTTGGACGCGCCGTAGTCGTCCCCGTCGTCAAGGGAGATGAAATCCTGCTCATTGGCGAACCGCGCGCGCCGTTGCTTCCGCTCCTCGATCTCCGTGGCGGATAATATGTTGGTCTGCTTTGGAGGTGCGGGGGAGTACTCGCCGTCGTTCACGATGACGGCGCCCTCCAGCTCCGACTCGTCCAGCTCCATCTCGTCCGGGTCCTTGGTGCGCGCGGCCAGGTTCTGGGGCGTATTGGGCGTCGAGCTCTGAAGTTCGGCGAGGTACTCCTTGCTGTACCTGGGCCGGTCATCCTCGTCGTCGTTGAACCTTCGCAGGGGCAGCCGCTGGGTTGGTGTTGCTTTCTTGACGGCGCTGTTCTCTGTCGCTTGTTGGCCTAGGCCGGATTTTCTTGGTGTCGCAAGGGCAGAATCACCGCCCGCGTCTTCTCTCGGCCCAAAGGATAGCCGCGAGGACGGGCCGCGCTTCTTCTGCTTCGATGAGCCGGAGCGTGCGGCGTTTGGTCGCCTGACGACGGGGCCATCATCATCGTCATCGTCGGCTGCAGGCTTCGGCGCGGGGGAAGCTGCTGGAGATTCCTCCTCCGCGTCTTCGCTGAAGTTGATACTTTTTCGGAGACCCGACTGTCTGAACGGCTTCTTCGTGAACTTGGCCGCCGCCTGCGACGCATCTACACTCGGAACATTAGCCTTGGACGTGGGGATTAGCACAGCTCGTCGAAGCAGGCATGGATACGTACCGTTCAGGCTGTCCCCGCCGCTCGTCGCGGGTGCCGCTGGCCCGGAGGCCTCGTCATCGTCGACCTTGATGACGCGCGCCTTTCTTCGACCGCCGAAAGAGCTCATTTTGTACTGAATGTATGGTTGTCGCAAGGTTGAAAGTCCGGGGATGGCGACGATGCTGTGAAAACGCGACACTGATAAGGCTTATCGACACGTGATGCTGGGTTTTTTGGTGGGGCCTCCTCGAGCTTTCAGGCTGAGGGCGATCGATCGCGTCGCAAAGCTGCCATCGCCAATATCGTCCTCAGCCTCGTCACTCTACCCCCGCAATCAAGATGAAGCCAGCTCAGCCGGAACTCAAGAAGGTATGAATGCGTCACGGTGCTCTGTGCCTTCTGCGGGCTGCAATCGCTACCCCTGCATCTCCTTCGATGGGCCGTAACTGACTGACGGGTGCTAGTATCTCGAGAAGAGACTGTTCGTGCAGCTCAACGGCAGCCGCAAGGTCATTGGCATTCTGCGCGGCTACGATGTAAGCTGGGACTCCGGATCTTATACGCAAAACATGGCTGACTTTAGCAGGTCTTCCTGAACATCGTCCTGGACGAGGCGGTCGAGGAGAAGGACGGCGGCGAGAAGGTCAGGTTAGGCATGGTGGTACGTTGCATCCCCTTCTGCGAACCCATCTCCCCAAGCTAATGGCGACGCAGGTCATCCGCGGTAACTCGGTCGTCATGCTGGAAGCACTCGAGAGAATCGGCGGCGACGATCGCCGGGGCTAGACGCGCCCTCGCTCGCTCACGTGAGCCCTCCTTTCGACAGACGACGACTTTGGGACATTTTGCACTGGCGTTACGGCATAAAATCTTTGCGACGAGTAGAAGAAGGGAACTTGGCGGTCATGGTTGGGAAATGATACCAGGCGAAAGCACGAAAGAAGCAGAGCGGGACGAGACCATCGCCCCCGCGATCTACGTACGAGCAATCATCAGATTCCCTTTCCGGCCCAGACGTCCGCGTCGAACGCATCCATCATCTTGCCGCCGTAGCTGCGCACCCAGCCCTTGACGCCGCCCCTGAGGATGAGGGCCTGCACCGTGTCGCCGACCTCGTCAAAGTAGTCCTGCAGCCAGGCTGCAGAGCGAGGGCCTCGGCCGTTGCTGCTCCCTGGGCGGACGTGAGTGATGTTGTACGTAACAGGCAGCAATTGCAGGCGGTGACTAACCGCAGTAGAAGATGACTCGTCGTATGCCGGCCTGCTTGACAAGCTGATAGATCACAGGCCGGGTCTGGTACAGAGTGTGGGCCGGGAGGTTGATGGACGTCGAGATGGTTCCTCCCTCCCAGTCTGTCCGTCTCACGTCGACGAGCAAGAAATCCCTGGCCGACGAGGCGGGTTGATCGGCCTGCGCCTCGAGCAATTTCAGGACTTCATCCGGCTCAATATGCTCGCATTGGGCCTTGGGTGCAGGAAATGCAGCCCACCAAGGCGTTTCCTCCTTCGGGGCCTGATCCTGCGTATCCGCCATGGCGAGACCAAATCCTAGTACAGAGATCAAAAGTTCCCCGGTCTGACTATATCAGCAGGGGTGCCAGCTGCGGTGAACGAACCAGCTTCCGGTTCAGGCGCGTTTCCGAGGGGAAATGGGGTGTGGTTGTCACTGTTGCGTTCGCTCAGCGAAAGAATGGAGACAAAGCCGAGCTGACCGCCAGCCTGTGAAGCCTCTGCCGGGACTGTTGAACGGCCCTGGTGCCACCACCACACGGGGCTCCGCGGGGTTTCGCGCCCTGGACTTGCGCCCATTGGCCACCAGCCCGCCCGTTTTTCGGTTTCCAGAAGGCTTCCTCCGCAAGTCTACCGGCCTGCCGTCTTAGCGATAGCGCCATGCGAGTGCGGGGACTCCCGGTTACCAAAGCCACTGCTCGGATTTGGTGCCTGGAAGAATGACCAGCGCGATGCAGTTCTGAGCGAGATGTGGTCAGACTTGGGTTACATGGCAGCTTGACGGGCTGCTGCCTGGGTCACAAGAAATGTGCCCAGCTCACGGACACCTTGCGTAAGAAACCGCGCAATGTATCTCCGAAGTTCGAGGGCCAGAGACTCCCGCCGTCGTCAAAGTCTGATGGGCAGAGATGGAACATCGCCAAGGGGAGGGAGGTGGACGGACTCGTCCTCGGGCCCGAGTGCCTGTTCAAGCCTCTCGCTTCCGCCTACTCCCCCTGGCTAGAGGCTGCAGCAATTCAGGCACGGAGAGCGGCACATTGTTACCCGTTCTTGGATCCTTCAGGGCTTGACATCTGCAGCAATATTGGCGACCCATATAGCATAGTTATTGACACCCGTCGAAGACCACGGCATGCTGCAGGCGAAATGCGGCCTCTGGCTGTGCCTTGAGCGCCACGAGAACTGTTCAGACGAGCCGAAGAACCGGCAACGGCTTCACCTCGATGCTGTCCAGACAAACCATGCGTTCGTCCGGTGTTGACGACTGCCGGTACGGGCATTTTCTTCCCCGCAAAATTGCAGCGGCCTCGCGGGAGATCCCCGACCTCCCGGCCCGTTTATGCTTATCTCCAGCGAGGACCGACAGCGAGTCCGTGACCTTGGTGGGCGCCACTCTACCTCCCCAGGCCTCCCCCTGCGATACGAAGACCGGGCAGGGGAGAAAGCCATGACTACAGGGAAATGCAACCGCTCAACCATGGAGTTCACAAGGCAGACGGACGGGGTCAACGGCGGACTGCCCGCTAAATAACGCGGGGCCATCCAGGCACAACGGCCACAATTAGCGCGCCAGAAGGTCCAAGACCTGCTTTATCAGGCGCCACGGATCGTCACCCGTACGGGACCTTCTACTTTGGGTAAAGGATACTTGCATCCAATACGGTTTACGAGCCATGTTCCAGGGCTCAAATGAAGACCATCCGACACCTGCAGGCTCCAGCCCGTCCCTCGTGGCGCCGATGTTGTAAGCCGACTTCCAGGCTCCGACTAGCCGGCCGAGTTCCAGGCGATGGAAGAATGAACCGACGTCCGGGGCCTTGGCTCAGTATAAGTAGCCCGGGGTCCTTCGGCTCTACATAGTCCTTGCTGATCACAGACCTTTCTGCTCTGCCCAGGAAGCTCGCCAATATGACTCGGTGGATCGTCCCTTTCGTTGCTGGCGCCGCTGCCGTGGCCGCCGCCCCCTCTGGTCTTCCCGTGAGGCTCGAGACGAGATCAGAGATCAAGTCTCGCGTGGCCAATGTCCATGTCGAGTACGAGCGCGAAGTCCAGGGCTCTGTGACCTTCACCTATGGCCCCTGTTCTTCCAAGGAGCTGCGAGATGTTCACCACACTATCCTGGAGGCCGAAGCCGGTGATAACCACCGTCTCGTGTGGGTTGTTCCTGAAGATGCCGAGTCCGATGGCTGTCTGCAGGCGTGGGATGAGGACGGGTCTTTGATCGGCCGTAGTGAACCCCAGTCTCTCAAGCATCACTGGAAGCGCAGAGTGAAGAGGCAGGCTGGTTTGTTGCCCCCGTGTCCCGTTAAAGTTCCTTGCTGACATGCGAAGACGCCATTCATATGACCGAAGAAAATGGCTTCAGTCCCATCGGTGCCTGGTTCGAGGGTGTCAAGCTGCTGGAGGACAAGCAGCCGAGCCCCGTCGACGTTGAAGCGGCCAAGGCCAAGGAGGTGGCCATCGTCGGCGCCGGAATGTCTGGCCTCATGACCTGGCTCATCCTCGAGCAGGCCGGCCTCACTAACGTGTCCATCCTCGAGGGCAGCGAGCGCCTCGGTGGCCGTGTCCGTACCGAGTATCTCTCGGGCGGGCCTTTCGACTACTCGTACCAGGAGATGGGACCCATGAGATTCCCCTATCAGTACACCAACCCCAGGACCCAGAAGACGTACAACATCAGCGATCAGCAGATGATCTACCAGCTGGCGGACGAGCTGAACAAGCTCAACGGAAACGACCCGGAGCACTACATCAAGTTCATCGAGTGGATCCAGAGCGACCCGAATGGCCTCACGTACTTCAACGACTTCAAGATGCCCAACGGCCTGCCGCCGACTGTTGCCGAGATCGGCTTGAACTCCTCCCTCGGGCCCATTTCTCAGCCGCTGCCTGAGTCCGCCCAGGCCCTGAACGCCGAGTACAGCGCGCTCTTGCCCGAGTTTGGCAGCGAGATGTTCGATCTCGCAGCAAACAACCTGTTCAAGGCCCACGAAGAATGGGTCGAGAACGGCCTGGGCGGGATTGGCGGAGACACCTGGTCCGAGTTTGCCTTCCTCGTGAACAACCTCGGCGGCTCCCTCAACGACACGGACGCTCTCGGCATGATGCCCGGGGACCACACTTACTGGTACCTGCTGAACATCCTCGTCTACTTCGTTTTTGGCGACTGGCGCACCATCGACGGCGGCCTCAACCGCCTGCCGAACGCCTTCGGCCCTCTGCTGGGCGACTCCGTCTCCTTCGGGAAGCGCATCGAGCGCATCAAGCACCACTCCTGCAGCAACAGGGTCGAGCTCATCTGGCGGGACGATTTCACCTCCAGGGACTTCAACAACGCCACCTTCGACTACGCCGTCATCTCGGCCCCCTTCACCGTCGTCCGCGGCTGGCGCATGCCCGAGCTTGGCAGGACCATCACCAACGCCATCCAGAAGATGCCGTACGACACCGCCTGCAAGGTGGCCCTCGAGTACTCGGAGCGCTTCTGGGAGCAGTACGAGAACCCTATCTTCGGCGGCTGCAGCACGACGACGGACATACCCGGCATCGCGTCCGTCTGCTACCCGAGCTACAACCTCAACGGCACCGGGCCGGCGACCATCCTGGCGAGCTACTCGACGGGTCACTGGGGCCTGGAGTGGCTGGCGCGTAGCGAGGAGGAGCACGTCCAGTACGTGCTCGACGCCATGACGGATATCCACGGCGAGGAGACCAGGGCGCTGTACACGGGTAAGTACAAGCGCCAGTGCTGGACGCTCGACCCGTTGACCGCTGGCGGGTGGGCGAACCCGACGGTTGGCATGCACCAGCTGTACATTCCCGAGTACCACAAGACGCACAAGAACGTAAGTACACCTCCGTGGGAGTTCATCTGGAGGACTGCGGTGCTGACAGGCTGTAGATGATCTTCATCGGCGAGCACACATCGATCACCCACGCGTGGGTGTCTGCGGCCGTCGAGTCGGGCATTCGCGGTGGCGTGCAGCTGCTGCTTGAGCTTGGGCTTGTCGACGAGGCCAACGAGGCTGTTGACAAGTGGATGGCCAGGTGGATTGATATTGTAAGTCGCAAATGTGCCAGCCGAGAGACGCAGAGATGTGCTAACCACCTGGTGCGCAGTAAGGGGCGAGTGGGAGGTGATGGTTGAAGCTGCGAGGCAGTAATCTGGGTTTCTAGATTGGATAGACCTTGCCACAATGCGGAATGCTCCCGTCACCGATTGTTGCTTTGGAAACTTCCCGTGATATTGCGGCCACGAGCACAACTCTAGACGCACGCATATGCATGGTGAACGCGTGGTACAAGCTCAGGGGTAGCGTGACGGCGAACGCTTTTAAGGTGTGGCGCCAAGCCACTTCTTCCAGAGAAATTCCACAGGAAACACTAGAAAAAGACTGCCGGAAGAGCCGCCACGCCGCGACCCGCCGAAGAGCGACGCCCATCTCTGCCAAACGGTACGGAATAGGGAGGTGAGAAGCACGACATTTGTCAATCAAATAGCCTCAGCGCCTCCAAGCCGTCAGAAAGACCACTTCTGTCGAGAAAACAGTCAATCATCTGCCGACCCTGACCACAGAATCCCGACACCCTCGACAGTGGCGCCGGCCGCTTGCCCGGGCCAAGCCGCTAACCGAGACATGGCGCGGATGGCATCATCGCCAGCCAGTCCAAGACGAGCCTCAACGCTGGCAGAGTCCATCTGTTTGCTGTGCTTCTGTGATGGGGGGGAACTTTGGCAGCTATCGGCGGGTCTGGCTGACGGCGCCCGGGAATAGATGGGGCGAGGGCAGGTTATCAGCGGGTATCAGTGACTCCAGACGGCGAAAATCCTTTCACGGGCCCTGGCCACGACCCTGAGTGTCGGGTCCGGGAGACTGGGGCCCCGGGGGCGATTTGATGGTATAAGAGTCACGGACGGGACACCGAGGTGAGAGGTGTGCCTCTCTTTGAGTTCTTCTTTCTTGCTGAGCCGAACATCAGGTGACGAATCCGTCGCTATTCCGTACAAGTGTTTGCCCCTGAGCCGAACTGTACATTTTGATAATGGCCGATGCCGTGGAAAAGGCACCCGTTCCCGGGTCGCCGAAGACAGATGAGGTGACCCAGGACCCCTACAAGGGAGAGGAGGGCAACAGCTCGACTGTGCTTGACAAGGAGACCGAGAGGCGGCTGCTGAGGAAGCTCGATATTCGCATCGTCCCAACCCTCATGTGGATTTACCTCATGAACATGATGGATCGAGGTGAGTGACTCCAATCCTGGTTGGTGATGAGGCAGACGCTGACAGACTTCAAGTCAACATCGGCAACGGCCGTCTGTTCGGCCTCGAGGAAGATCTCAACCTCGTTGGCGACCAGTTCCAGCTGGCTGTCTCCGTCCTCTTCGTGACTTACTGTGTAAGTCTCCCGCAGGTCTTCTACTATCATCATCCGTGCAGCCAGACTAACACGACCCAGCTCTTCGAAGCCCCGTCCAACCTGATCATCAAGCGCCTCCAGCCCTCGCGCTACCTCGCGGGCCTCACCCTCGCCTGGGGCTTCATCGCGACCTTCAGCTGCTTCGTGCAGAACTTCGCCGGCCTGGTCGTCTGCCGTCTCCTGCTGGGCCTGTTCGAGGCCGGCCTCTTCCCCGGCGCGATCCTCTACCTGACCATGTTCTACGGCAAGCGCAGCATCGCCCTCCGCATGGCCTACTTCTTCGCCACCTCGGCCTTCTCGGGCGTCGCCGGCGGGCTCGTCGCCTACGGCATCAGCTTCCTCGACACCTCCGGCGGCTGGCGCGCCTGGCGCTGGATCATCCTGATCAACGGCATCCCGACCATCATCACGGGCATCCTCATCCCCTTCATCCTCCCCAACAGCCCCGAGACGGCCAAGTTCCTCACCGAGGAGGACCGCCGCAACCTGCTCCGCATGCAGGAGGCCGAGGTCGGCAAGGCCCGCAACGCCCGCGAGTTCGACTGGGCCGACGCCAAGGAGGGTATGACCGACTGGACCGTCTGGGTCTTCAGCGTCGCCCTCTACTGCCTCAACACCATGCTCTATTCCTTCGCGACATTCCTCCCCACTATTGTCCACGGCCTGGGCACCTGGTCGCCGACGGAGGTGCAGGCCCTCAGCGTGCCCGTGTACTTCGCCGGCGCGGTGGTGTACCTCGTCAACGCCCGCCTGAGCGACTACTTCCAGCGCCGCAGCTACTTCATCCTGGGGGGCACGTCCGTCTCCATGATCGGATACTGCATGCTGATCGCCAACAGGGGCGTGGGGGTCTCGTACGCCGGCTGCTTCTTCGTGGCGATGGGGTGCTACACCGCCGGCGGCATGTCCCTCGCCTGGCTCGCGACGAACAACCCGCGGTACGGCAAGCGCGCCATGGCCAGCGGCATCCATCTCACGCTGGGCAACGCCTCGGGCGTGGCCGCGCCGTTCCTCTTCCAGCGCGCGTACGGCCCGACGTTCTACCCCGGGTACGGCGCGACGATCGGCGTGCTGGCGCTGTCGCTGGTGCTGAACCTGATCCTGCTCTTCCACTTCAAGCGCCAGAACAAGGAGCGTGCGGAGGGCAAGCAGGACTGGAAGATCGAGGGCAAGACGGAGGAGGAGATCGAGGAGATGGGCGAGAAGAGCCCGCGGTTCAGGTTCACTATTTAGATTGTCTTGGAAGATACCCCGTCCGCGAAGCGAATGTAATAGAGACAGCCGTCAATCTTGTGAACATTAATTTTGCGTATATCTGGCTTGCCTTGGGTGTGATACTCGTCGGAGGGAAGCATCGTCAGTACCTCGGCCGGTCGTTGATCTTCTCATTTGGACTGAGGCAGCCCAATAAGTTAATACGGTCTACCTATGTAAGTAATGTTCTGTCAGGTCTTCCGTAGTTACACTTCCAAAAAGCAAAAAAACGAATCGAATCCATTGAGGATCGTCAGGAATTGAGCCCGACGTGGGGGTCGAACCCACAACCTTGAGATGTGATCTCTGTTAAGAGTCTCACGCTCTACCGATTGAGCTAGCCGGGCGTCCGGCTGGTTGTTGTGAAAACCCTTCACTCGGTGGGATTATGGAGGGTGTAAGTTGTGTGGGAAGATATTGTCTCGATCGAGGGTTTTGCGGCCCGCGCGAGTCGTGGTCTTGTGGGACCATCACCACCAACCAAAAAGGCCCCAGAGGCGTGCTATACCGGTCTAGTAAATCCATGGATACTTTAGGGGTCCAAGGGTCGTCACTCTGGGGCCCGGGGTCTCGTCGCAGACAAGGGCTTCCATGTTACACATGTGAGCTTCAATGCTCCGACACGGCTCGGAGGTTACGTCGTGGGATCAGTCTCATACAAAGTTGAGCGACTCCTGCACGATATCGATTCCTACTATGAATCTCCTCGCACCACCAACACGACACAGTCGCGCAGTCCCGACCGCTCGGCACACGCCTCGTGGGCCACCGCCTGGGCCTATTCACATCACTCAAACACCTGATTTCGAGTCGACGCAATCCTTTCCTCGGTGGTTTCAAAGAGGCGCGGGATGCCACTCTCAGCAAACGGGATATCATCCGAGATGATCCTGGCCAGACCCCTGGCGCAGAGCAGAATGAAGGCCATGCCATGCCCGTTGAACCCAGCGCAGACATATTGGCCTTCCTTCGACGGGATGGCACCCACGTGCGGCAGGAGATCGCTGGTGTACTGCAGCCGTCAGCCGGGGCGGGAGGGTACTGTGGCGCCGTTGCGCTACTCACGCCCATGATGCCCGTCCAGATCTTGTCTACTGACGCATCCGAGTCTTCCCAGCCTCGATAGAACCGCTGCATGAAACCGTCAAAGTATGGAACAGCGGCCGGGGGCACCTTGGAATCGTCGAACACGTTGTACCATTCCTGCTTCTGGTGGAAGATCTCGGTGCGAGCGCCACCTGCGACGATGCTGCCGTCAGGTCGCGTGACCTGGTAGTCATAGAGATTAGGACCATGGCGCAGGGCATAGCTGAACGGAAGGTGGGGGGCGGTCTTGTCCTCGGGGACTGAAATTCGAGAGCACACGCCCCGTACCGGGATGATGCGGTCCTTGAACTGAGGCAGCAGAGCGGCGGTGTATCCGTTGGTTGCGAAGATGACCTTTTTCGCTCGGATCGTGCCTCGGGGAGTCTTCACTGCCCAGAAGCCGTCGACCTTCGTCTCGGAGATCTCCAGGGCTGGCGTATGCGTGTAGAACTTGGCCCCTTTTTCGATGCTCTTTGAGAGCATGAACATGACCAGCTTGTACGGCCTTGGCCCGTCAGACTGGAACGATTCGACAAGTGCAGCACAGCCCGTAGGCGGCAGCAACATCCAGACACAACGGCTCGGCAACTCACGAGACCTACCAGACAGAGCCGCCTTGCGAGGCGAACGTGGCGCATGCGCCCTTGACATTGGAGACGGTCTCGGCAGCAGGTCCCCGGGTGCACTGAACCCGCCTGGCCGTCGGACTGCCGAGCCTTATGAGCTCGTCGAGGCTCTGCTTGCAGGCCGCCGCAAGGTCCGGGTCCCGGAAGACGGCCAGGGACGTGGTCAGCTGAAAATCGCAGTCGACGTCGTGTTCCCTGACGAGGTCCCAAACAGCATGGAAGTTTGCGAGCTCGAACTCGGCAATTTCCGAGGCCGCCTCGAGGCCGTACTTTGCCGCGCGGCCGGGGACGCTGCCATAGAGGTCGGGCCTCACATGGCCGCCTGTGGGCAGAATTGGTGAGCAGAAGAAAGCATGGACGCTGCGTGGTTGGCAATGGTGGATGGACGACAGCGTATGCACGTACCATTCCGCGCCGTAGCGCCTGAGCAGGCTTCCCTCGCCTCGAGAATGGTAATAGAAGGGCAGGGCGGGCAGGGAGCAGGGGGCGAGGGGCTTCTGGCGCCCCCGTTGTGTCCGCTCAGGTGGAATGCTAATGCGGCGCCAGAAAACCCGGATCCGATAATGACGATGTCCTGCTCGTCGGGGACCGTATCGGCGGCCTGGAAACTGTCCAGCTCGTGGAGCTCGGAGCGCCAGAAGGGGGTCGTGGCGTTGGGTACGGGAAATGGGTGGTCCATGGTGTTCATTCAGGCTGTGCTTGTTAGTCTGGACGGGGTGGCCAGGATGCAGAAGTTGAGAATTGCATGATCTCGATGCGGATGGGGAGGGGTGAAGACATGAACCCCAGCAGATGCCCATTGCGTGCTCTCAGGGGCCCTTCACAGCGAAGTGTTCAGTGCATGCTCCCGCTGAAGAAGTGCTGAATGCTTACTCAGCTTTCGCAGGGGCCGTTCCATTTGAGCCGCCGACGGACAAACCGTCCAGCCGAACTCGCCTAAAGCCTTGGCCCCCTGGCTCCATACAATCTTTCTCCCATCGCCCATCTCCCACCCATGCAAGGCACCAACGGGATGGCATGAACACCTTGCCCGTTTAGGCCGCCCTGGCTTTCCATTGACGCCATCAAATCCCATTGCCGAGTCACCGGTTCAGGGCCAGCGAACAGACAATCTCACCCGCGCCGGCCCTTCCACCCGTTGAATCCTCGTGACGGATGCAAGAGGCGTTCTGGAGCAAGAGTCCGGCCCGGCGTGGCGTTTCTTCTTCTCAGCTTCTCCGTCCGAGATCCGCTTCACTCCCCAGTCCCCACGTCTGCCCTCGGCCTCAGACGGACGGCGTCTTGGAAAAAGTCGACTCGTCACAATGTTCGGAGCTCTGCAGCATCGTGATGCTACCTACATCCTCTGCGCGGGATGATGGGTACCCCGCCATCATACGAGTTTCGCTCCCGGCAGTCTCCTACGCATGAGTGGCGTGGTTTTCCACGGCCCTGGTCTTCGGTCCCGTCGGTCATGGCTCGTGGATCCAGTGGCACGAGCCTGGATGTGATCCGCCAGATCGAACATGCCACGCCGCAACGGCGGTCCCACGCAAGGCAAGGCGGCATTGACGACTCAAATTTTTCCTGCGGCAGCTTCCTGTCGGTTCGTACGTTCGTTCGATGCTACGCCATCCCGAGCCGCCGCCCTACCGGCTTGTCGGCGAACCACCGATCGTCAATCTCGGTGTTGCCCTGATACCGAGTGTGTGTGCCTGCACCTTGGCTGAACCCTTGATCTCCAAATCATGTCATCTGTCAGGTTTCAGGCGACGGCCACAGCAAAGAGAAAATTTTAAAGAATATTCGATGGTTCCCCGCAGACGTCTGAGCACTCGGACGATTAGCGATCCAAGGTGCCGACTCGTCTGTGAGCCACATGAACGACCCATTTCCGTTCTGGGATACCCGGCTCCGTCCACACCGCGCTCGCGGAGGATCACTCGAAGACCCCGGGTCATCTTTCGGCGGCTCCCGCGTGACGACGAGGACGAATTCACTCCACGGGGGTGCGGGCAGCCAAGCTGGACGCGAAACCAGCCCCCCAAACCCCCAATATCAGACGAAGAATCCCTGCCGCCGCTCATCACATCGCAGCCGCGCTGCCATTGGTGGTGCCCTTCACGAACATGGTTCAACCATGCGGGTCCCGGCCTGTCAAGCAAAGTGTCACCCGAATTTAGACTCCTTCATCACAATCTCTCAATGAGTCGATCATACGATGTTCAACTTAGCGCCCTTGACGGGCATGGGCGGTGAGGCGGGCCACGAGCAGGCCACGACGAGTGACGAGGACAACCCGGGATGCGGAAGTGATGGCTCACGGATCAAGAGCACGGCATCGACGACTTTGGGACAGACGGCCGCGATATGCGTTGGCGCTGCGGTTGACAGGTCGAACCACGCCGGCATATATCTGTCCTGGATGTCCCGGCATCGAAACCACTCCCGGTCTTCCAGTATTCCTTCCAGAAAATTCCTGCCCCTCCTTCCTTCCTTCGTAGAACTCTTGATATTCTTCCCAAGAGCCGCTGAAGAACACTTTCTTGGACCCCAACCCTTCCCTCACCTTTCACCAGTCTGCCCCCTGCAGCATACATCCATCCACAATGGCCTTGACGTACAAGCAGTCGGTCCTCGTCCAGAGTTCCATCCCAGTCCTGCGTGAGCATGGCGAGACCATCACCACCCTGTTCTACGCCAACATGCTGCGTGCACACCCCGAGCTGCACGACATGTTCAACACAGTCAACCAGGCAAACGGCCGGCAACCAAGAGCCCTCACATCCATCATCCTCACCTTTGCGTCAAATCTGTACAACATCAGCGAGCTCATCCCCCGCCTAGAGCGCATGTGCAACAAGCACTGCACCCTCGGCATCCGGCCCGAACATTACGACATTGTCGGCAAGTACCTCCTGGAAGCGTTCGGTCAGATCCTGGGCCCTACCTGGACACCAGACGTCCATGCCGCGTGGTCCAAGGCCTACAGCATCCTCGCCAACATGCTCATCGGCCGCGAGGCACAGATGTACCGCGAGTTCGACGACTGGCAGGGCTTCCGCAAGTTCCGCATCGAGCGAAAGGTGGCCGAGACGGACGAGATCTACTCCTTTTACCTGGTGCCCGTCGACGGCCGTCGCCTGCCTGAGTTCACGCCGGGCCAGTACGTGACCTGCCGCGTCGACGTGCCGGCCCTGGGCCACTCGCAGATGAGGCAGTATTCACTGTCGGACGCGCCCAGGCCAGACTACTACCGTCTGACCATCAAGAGAGACCCGGGCTCCCAGATCGGCAAGGGCATCGAGGCCGTCCAGCTGGAGCCGGGCATCGTGTCCAACGTGATGGTCGACCACAAGAACCCCGGCGACATTGTCGAGCTCTCGCACCCGGCGGGCGACTTCGTCATGGACATGGAGGGCTCGAGCACTGTGCCGCTCATCCTCATCTCGGCCGGCGTCGGCGTCTCCCCGCTCGTGTCCATCCTGAACAGGGTCGTCGAGCGGCAGGCGGTGCGGCCCATCAGCTGGCTGCACTGTTCGGCGAGGGCGGCGCCGTTCGAGGAGCACGTGCGGCGCATCGCGGCGACGCGGGCGAAGTTTGCGACGCGCTTCTTCCGCAGCAAGGTGGCCGACCTCGACGACGGCAGCAGCACGGCCAGCGGCGAGGCGGGCCTGAGGATGGACCTGGCGCGGATAGACCCGAGCCAGCTGTACATGGACCACGGCGCGTCCGAGTACTACATCTGCGGCCCCGAGGCGTTCATGCAGGAGATGGCCAAGTACCTCATCGCGCAGGGCGTCGACTCGTCAAGAGTCAAGTTCGAGTGGTTCACGACGGGCGACCTGGTGTTCAGGCGCTGAGTGCGTGCCTCTTCCCTTTTCCCTTTGGATGGTGTTTTAGATGGCGTTCAAAAATCGACGAGCGATTGTTGTAAATAATACTTTCGGGTCTGGGATATCGGTCGGTCTGTGGATGGATCACGGGAAACGGCCGCGGGGATATAGAGCACGAGTCGGTCGAATCCCACCTCAAGAATCTTTCACGTCTGCTTTTCTCTCTCTCTCAACCGACGGGTGACGCACGGCGACGTCGGACTTTTTCAACTGAAGTCCTCGTGGCTGAAAGGTGCGCTTCTAGCTGCCGTTCTCGGCCCCTGGAGGAGACATCTCGAGGCCTCCTGATTGGGGCGGGTAAAGGCACCGGCTAAAATGCCAGCCATGGCGGCGCGCCGTCTCAGCGTTCGCGGCGGGTGGTGGGGAAGCGCGGCACATGGGTGAAGCGAAGCGCAGAGGGAGTGCCAGGACGGCGGGATTGAGATCCACTGCAGCTCTCTTTTCTCCCGCCGACAGCTTGGAGGAGCTCCTCAGGTGCGCGGGGAGTCGCCGTGTCGGTCTGTGTCCCGCGAGAACAACCCCTTTTTGCCGGCCGGGAGACCCCGTCGGTGCCCCTGGTGAGGTGGCCTAGTCTACTTCTGGCGCTGTCACGAGCTCGTGAAAAAAAGGAAAGCAGAAGAAAAGTGAGATCTAGACTGCTCCTCATTTGGGCGGGTGTTGTTGGGAAAGGATTGTAAATTAGTAGTGCTGCCCCTCCATCATCGGCGGTGACGTTGGTTGCCCCTCATTGACACTGAATTGAGTCTCTCGACCTTAACTCCCCCTCACCTCCCGCCGCTCTTCACTCTTCCTTCTGCCGTTTCTTCTGTCTCTCACTTTTACGACTGCAATCTGACACTAATTATTACACGGCAAACCCCCTATCTTCATCCTGACAGCGTATCACCGCGGGCTTCACGGCGAAAGGACAGCTCCCTCTCAGCCAACCTCCCCGCGTCCGGACCGAGACATCCCTCACCAACAGAGTCCCCGACAACCAATACAGACACAATGGCGTCCACCGACGGCAAGAGCGTATGCCTCCTCTCGACACTCAAATAGAACAGTCGTAGTCCGCAGCTCACACCCGCAGAACCTCTCCTTCGTCCTCAACAAGGTCCACGATGTGACCTTTGAAGAGCGACCCGTCCCCAAGCTCGCATCCCCCCACGACGTCCTCGTCGCCGTCAACTACACCGGCATCTGCGGCTCCGACGTGCACTACTACGACCACGGCGCCATCGGCCACTTCGTCGTCAAGGACCCCATGGTCCTCGGCCACGAGTCCGCCGGCACCGTCGTCGAAGTCGGCTCCGCCGTCACCACCCTCCAGCCCGGCGACCGCATCGCCCTCGAGCCCGGCTACCCCTGCCGCCGCTGCGGCGACTGCCTCGCCGGCAAGTACAACCTCTGCCACGAGATGGTCTTCGCCGCCACGCCCCCCTACCACGGCACCCTGACCGGCTTCTGGACCGCCCCCTTCGACTTCTGCTACAAGCTCCCCGACAACGTCTCCCTCCAGGAGGGCGCCCTCATCGAGCCCCTCGCCGTCGCCGTCCACATCGTCAAGCAGGCGAGCATCACCCCCGGCGCCTCCGTCGTCGTCATGGGCGCCGGCCCCGTCGGCCTCCTCTGCGCCGCCGTCGCCCGCGCCTTCGGCGCCACAAAGGTCGTCTCCGTCGACATCGTCCAGTCCAAGCTCGACTTCGCCAAGACCCTCGGCAGCACCCACACCTACCTCTCCCAGCGCCTGCCCGCCGAGGAGAACGCCGCCGCCCTCAAGGAGTCCGCCGGCCTCGGCAAGGGCGCCGACGTCGTCATCGACGCGTCCGGCGCCGAGCCCAGCATCCAGACCAGCCTGCACGTCGTGCGCATGGGCGGCACCTACGTCCAGGGCGGCATGGGCAAGGCCGACATCACCTTCCCCATCATGGCCATGTGCCTCAAGGAGGTGACGGCCAAGGGCAGCTTCCGGTACGGGCCCGGCGACTACAAGCTCGCCATCGAGCTGGTGGCGAGCGGGAGCGTCAGCGTGAAGAAGCTCATCTCGACCGTCGTGGACTTCAAGGACGCCGAGGACGCGTTCAAGAAGGTCAAGGAGGGGCAGGTCATCAAGATCCTCATCGCGGGGCCGAACGACAAGGCTTAGGGGGGATGGTGGCGAGCGGGTGCTTTGCGCATGGTTGGCGTTGGGGAGGCGGTGGTGAGGCCCAGGGGTGCTTCAGCCGATGTATGGCGTACTGGGTACGAGATAAATTGATGATTAATGTGACAGCAACAATATGTTCTCAATGTGCAGTTGAACTCAAGTCCAGCCGGGGATTCACTCACCAAGCCAGGCGAATAACCTCGGTGGTCTCAGTGGTGGAAGATGGATTTTCTACCAAGCCCCGAAATAGAAGATCAGCGCGTCTCCCTTCAGGTTCATTTCGGCCGAACGAGGACAGAAATGGTGGAGAAGTTGATTCGGAGGAGACAAGACGGAACCTCACGGATGATATACCTCCGTGTCTTCATGGTTGGGGTGCCTGAGAACCTAGACAGGCCAAGGATCTCGGGCTGCGAGGTGTTTGCAGCCCCATGGGCTGACAGCTTCACATGGTTCCCGCTAGGCCCATTGAAGCTCTCAGGAAGAAAGACTCTGGCTCTGAGTGAGTGCTCTCACCAAGCACCCGACCACCTCCCACACCCCAAAGCCGCCGTTGACTAGCCCCGGCCCGGCGCCCCCAAGTCCAACCCTCCTTCAGATCTTCCATGAATGACATCTCTTGGCGTGGGGCCAAGTGCCGGACCGTTGACGACTCCCGGATTGTTAGTTCCCATCACCACCAGATTCCATCAATGGAATCTCTTGGCGTGGGGAACGACTCATCTTCCGCGGTGCAGCAGCCCTGGGCGATCGGGTATTCGGCAGAGCTAGGGGTGCCGGCAAGGCACTCGAGATGAATGCGGGGAGGGGCCGGGGCTGGGGTTGACTCGTACGACTGATGAGATGATAGGCGGATTGAGTCTTCCGTTGCTGCCGGGTTCCGGGGCCCTGGGAGTGATGCAGGGGCCGGAAGCTTCTTTGGCTCTGGGGCTTGGGGCCTGGGGAGAGTCTGGGGCCCCGAGGTGTGGATGAGGTGGTGGTGATGAGTGCGGGAGAGAATACTTGGGGTTGAGGAGATGAATGACTAGTATAAAGTGAGCTGTTCCGCCACGATGTGAAAGACTTGATTCACCTGATACCCAAGGAACTCTATACGCTCGGCGTCTTCTTGACATCATCCTCCTTCGCCATGAGATTCTCATCCATCCTCGCCGTGCTCTCAGGGGCTGCAGCGGTCTTCGCCCTCGAAATTCCCGCTGGCGTTCCACGCTCCCTCGAGGAGTTCCGCCAGAAGCATCCGTATGAACGCCGAAGTGTCTGCGCTCGGAAGACAATCACCATCCGCGGCTCGAAGCACGACACGGACGACGTCGCGGATGAGTTCCTCAAGGCTCTCCACGACGCCAACCACGGCGGCACCTTGCACCTCCAGAAGGGCAAGACCTTCGTCATCGGCAAGCCCTTGGACCTGACCTTCCTCAACAACGTCCACGTGCGCCTTGACGGCGAGATCAAGTTCACCAACGACACCCCGTACTGGCAGGCCAACTCGTTCCGTCACCCGTTCCAGAACAGCATCATGTTCTGGAAGTGGGGCGGCAAGGACGTCAAGATCTACGGCGAGGGCACGCTGAACGGAAACGGCCAGCGGTGGTGGAACGAGTTCTCGGGCCGTGAGATCCTGGACACGACCAACGCGTACCTCCGGCCGATCCTGTTCTATGCTGAGAACGCGACTGGCCTGCATGTCGAGGGGATTCACTTCAAGGACTCGCCGTGCTGGACTACCTTTGTCGTGACCTGTGAGTCTTCCTCAACGACTGGCTTGATGCTGTGATGCTGACTCCGGATCCTCTAGCCAAGGACATTTCCTTCAAGGACGTGGCCTGCACTGCCGTCTCGAACAACGCCACGTCCCTGCCGAAGAACACCGACTTCTTCGACTCTCTGAACGTCGAGAAGGTCGTCGTCGAGAGGGCATGGGTTGATATTGGCGACGACTGCTTCTCGCCCAAGTCCAATGCCACCGATGTCTACGTCAACACCATGTACTGCAACGGTGCGTAATCAGGAACCCGCTGATACAAGTACACATTTCACTTACACGGACTCATGTAGGAACTCACGGCCAATCCATGGGCTCGATCGGCCAGTACTCCGGCGAGAAGAGCTACATCCAGGATGTCCTCATCGAGAACGTCTGGATGCTCAACGGCCAGGTAAGCCGCTCCCCCCATCAGCACCCAAATATTCCCCTAGCTCATCCCTCCCCAGCACGGCGCCCGGCTCAAGAGCTGGGCCGGCCCCGACGTCGGCTACGGCTTCATCAACAACGTGACGTTCCGCAACTTCTGGAACGCCAACAACGAGTACACGGCCTTCCTGGACAGCTGCTACTTCAACATCAACGCCACGGCGTGCGCGGCCAACCCCTCGCGCGTGGACATCTCCAACGTGCTCTTCGAGAACTTCACCGGAACCACGAGCGGCAAGTACGGCCGCGCCGTCGCCCGGCTGACCTGCAGCTCGAACCCCGACGCCGTGTGCGAGAACATCCGCTTCAAGGACTTCAACGTCGAGAGCCCGTGCGGCGGGCCCCCCGTGATCCTGTGCGACGGCATCAAGGACGGCGTCGGCGTGCCGTGCGTCTCGGCGTCGAGCGAGGAGGGGAAGAAGGCGCTGGCGCAGAAGTGCACCGCGCCGATGGCGAAGCTGCCCAAGCGCCCGTGGTGAGAGAGCGGGAGTCGTGGCCGGCTCGCGTCGCGATAACACCGGTATCTCCGGGTCTTTGTGGTGCTGTGCCGCGCTGGGAGATTCAGCGACCTAGAAGTGGACATCCAATGAGGCCGTATAGGCGATCATAGAGTTAAAGTACTTTTGATAGATCCAGGGGTTGAATGTGAGGGCCAATGGCGGTTGCTAGAATATCAGACATTCCCGTGTTCGGCTGGCTGTTCATGATGCGCCGGATTTAAGGACAGGAAGACCGAAGGTAGATAGATGTCTTTAGCATTGTTTTGCAATTATGTTTCAGACGGTGGTTCCTTCGTCTTCCTCCTGCTGTTTGTACATTGATTTATCCGGACATCATGAAGCTGATCATCACAGGCGCGACGGGGTTCGTGGCGACCGAGATCGTCCGCCAAAGCCTCCTGCACCCCAGGGTCACCACCGTCGTTGCCGTGGCCCGCAAGCCGGTGACCATCCCTGACGGTGTGGACGGGACGAAACTCAAGAATGTCACCATCAAGGACTACGACCAGTACTCCGACGCTGCGAGGGAGGAGTTCGCTGGCGCCGCCGCTTGCATCTGGACAGTCGCGGTTGGGCCCTGGAAAGCGAGGATGTACCCGGACTTTGAGACCGTGAGGAAGGTTTCCCAGGACTATACAGTGGCCGGTCTTCAGGCGATGCACGAGTCCAGGACGAAAAAGCCGTTCCGGTTCCTGTACTTGAGCGGGTCTACGAGCGAGAGGGATCAGAGCAAGAGCCATCTGGTCTGGAACCAGTACCGCCTCATGCGTGTAAGTGGTCTTCTCCGCCGCCCGAGTTGGTGCTGATGAATCCCAGGGCGAGGCAGAGAACCAAGTCTTGAGGTTTGCGGGTGAGCACCAGGGTGAAGTGGAAGCTGTCGTGGCCAGGCCAGGCCTCATCACCACCAACAAGACTGCATACGCAACGGCCGTCTCTGGGGTCGCGACCTTGGGGTTATTCGATTCCATCAGCCTCGAGGACCTAGCAAGGGCGCTCGTCGAGCAGGCGGTGCAAGGGTTTGAGAACGATCCGCTGTCGACGGCTGATCTAAATCGCATCGCGCAGAAAGCAAAGGCGTTGTAGACGGAACGATAAGAAACGATGTTTCAATTCTGAGCCTGCAAGATTCCCGGTTCTAAGCCAGTCCGCAGATCGGATTCTATGAGGCCTGCCTGCCTGCTGTCAATGATGCCTGGGTCTCTCTACTTACTACTTTCGGAGAAAGCGCGAAAGGATACTCTTCTTCTTCTTTTTCTTCTCGCCGCCGCTCCCGTTGCTGTCGCCGTCGTCCTCGTCGTCCCCGTCCTCCTCGACGCCCCCCCTCTGCCGCTCCTTGTCGTGCTTGTCCATCTCCTCCTTGGTGTCCAGCTGGTGCGTGTTCTCGTCCATGACCTGCTGCGCGAAGGAGACGGTGTCGGTGCGCTTGGGAGGCGGCCTGCCGTCTTCGATCGCCTGGGGCTCCTCCTGGTGGATGAAGAGGTCCTTGACGGCGCCGGGCCCGAAGAGCCGGTCGTAGACGGCGAGCGTTGTCCCGAATTCCTTGGACGCGCCGACCTTGATGGCGTCGAGGAGCTGCAGGGCGTAGGTCTGGCAGTTGTTGGAGATGAGGTTGTACGCGGGCGTGGCGTCTCTGATGCTCTGGATGACAGATTCGCCTGCTCGCCGGGTCGCGTCGTCGTTGAAGGTCGTCTCGCCGACCTTGAATGTGCGCCACTCCTCACGGTTGACCTTCTCGTTCGTGTAGATGACGTGGAAGTTCTCGTCCTGGGGGCATCGTCAGCGCGTCCGAGTCTCTGCGTGAGAGAAGGGCTCAGGCCGAGACTCACCATCCACAGCTGGTGCGCGTAGTCGCCGACGAGCACGGCCCAGTGCTGCGTGGGATCGGGGTACTTGTTGATCTTCTCGGTGATCATCTTGCCGAGGCCGGTCTCCTCGGCGAACCATTTACCGGCGAAGCCTCCGACGGGATGCCATCCGACCTCGACGGCGCGGGCCTCCCCGTCCATCCTGGGCTCGGTGACGGGGACGACGTTGGGCTGGTGCCCGAGGCCGGCGGCGCGCTTGAGGGCCATTTCGCCCTTGACGAGGTTCTTCTTGCTGGGTCATCGTGTCAGTGGAAGGCTCAGAAATGGCCCGCGAGGGTAGAATGGCGCGGCGCGTACAGAAACTCCGCCATGTCTTTCGTTTTGGCGGCGACCACATCACGCTTCCGCTCTCCCTCCTCCTGGCTCTTCCTCTCCTGTTCCTCGTCACGGTCTGATGCCATGACTGCAATGAGATGCGCACGACTCGCTAGATTGACGCGCTTTGGTTCGTTGAATTCCTCGAGTTCCTCAAGTCACGCAGCGGGAGGTTGAATGAACAATTGGGCGCGTCGAGGTGAGGCGGCTTTGCAGCCCAGCTGTGTCGCTGATCCACGAGCGAGTGACCTGAGTTGGACGAACGCACGTGTGGCGCCTCGGCGCGTTAACAATAAAAAGAAGTCGTCAGCTTATCGTTGGTTGGGCTGCGAATGAAAGTCGCCGCGCCCTGGGCTGAGCTGAGGCAGCCGATGCGCCGAAACCATCCAAGGATCACACATAGGACTTTAGCACAGTCGGACTAGGTTTTCCATTCGCAGTGTCTCATGGCTGAGGCTGCTGAACTGCGAATCAGGTATTATCTCGGGAATGTTCCGAACGTCCAAGGAGTCAACGCACCACCATTGACCCTGCCCGCTTGCTGACGACGACTTGTCGTCGCAAAGCCCCTGAGCGATTGCTTAGACTACCTAGGTAGGGATATTCCGGATCCACCACCTCTGCCGAGAGACAGATGCAGATGCCGTACTAGTAATTGTCTTCTTGTTGGTGATCATCCACTGCCGAAATGGTGGTAGCAGTAGTGAGCGAAGCCCCTGGAGCGGCTGGCTTTGGCGGGGTTCAAGAGAAGTTGCGGGGTCAATGTGTTGGACTCAGGGCGGCCCGGGGCTGAGGATGAGGATGAGTGCCAGACCATCAATCATCATGTCAGTGTCTCTTGGCTCTTGGCTTCTGGCGTCAAAAGCAGCAGCGCCTAATTGATGGCCGCAATGATTCCTGCTTCAACACCTTTCTCTTCTCCGCGGGAGCAGTCGTCCTGATGGCTTCTTCTGCTCCACCACTGTCGATACCGGCACCGCCGCCACCTCCGACGCCCCGGCCGGCGCTCCCCTCCTCGATAGCATTCTCCTCGCCGGTGCAGATGGCGTGGCATCGCCATGGACCTACTCCGAGGACGAGTTTGTGTCTCTGTGGACGCAGATCTATGAATTACTCGCCGTTATCGGGTATTTCGACAAGGACGACATCATCTACCCGCCCGCGGATACGGGTCGCCATGTGCTGGACCGCGCCCGGCTGCAGCAGCACTTTAACATGAGCGACCGGGTAGTCTCGCTGCTGGAGAGGCTGCCGTATCCTAAACCTGAGCCGGGTGGCCTTCCGCAGCAGGGGGAGTGGGAGTTCTTCGAAGAGTGTACGCCTTTCGACTACCTCAATATGGCCGTCGTGCCGAACGTCATGGCCCACACGATGCGGACGGCGTACGGCTAGCCCGGCAGTTTTAGGCGGGAGGATTGGCTCAGAGACAGGGAACGGATCTGTCGCTCAGCCTCTGACCTGAAAGATCGCATGGGAAGTCACTGGGAGACGCGAGAACATGTTAGGCTCTGGAGAGAGGACCCGACGCAGATACCTCCGCTCGAGTTGTAGTAGAAAGTAGTCTAGTAGTGGCCCGTTCCAGGCGGCAGTCGACGTGGAGCCGCGCCAGCAACTGCCCTGCGGGACGAGTTGGTGCACGTGATTAGTAACCCGACGCCTTCCAACGACAACCCCATGAGGACTCCCTGAACACTCACCCTGCTGCCTCACCACCAACCACCACCTCAACCTCGCCATTTGATCATGCGCAACGGCACTTGACTATCGCGATTTCTCCGATGTGGACCGTGCGCCATGAATGCGCTCATTCTCACAAGACTTTCGACTCCTTGGATCGAACATCAACAGCTGGACCTCATCTCACCAACACGACCAGAACTTGATCATCGACGGGGCAGTGATGCCTTCACCGGACACCAGAAACTCCGCAGCTGAGGTCACACCGAATTACTAGAGCTCATGATCGTTCATTCAATTTCGTTGGAGAGCCGGGACTTCCTTCCAAGACCAATACCTTCAAGTCAATACCCGCCAAAACGCCGCACGCCACCAGTCGATACCCTGCCGATGGGCTCAACAAGTCCCAATTATTCAATCACCTAGCCCGTCCGCACGGGTCCGAAAGTCTACAAAACCTGTTGCCGCCCTCTCACTCACTCCGTCGGCCTTCCCGGCCGCCCAGCTGCGCCCGCGCGATGTGCGCCAAGGCCTCTTCAACTGGAGACAGTTAACGTCAACCTGACGCGGAACGCTGGAGTGGGGCATTTACCTTGAGAGTTCATCTTGGATCTACCAGCGATGTACCACGCGTCGCTGACCTTATCTTCGACACGCTCATCACCGTGGCACGGGCAGAACTCGACGTCTGTTGCGAGCGGGGAAAGGTCTGGCGTGGAGAGCCGGGAGATCTGGGGTGCCAGGGGCGGCGAAGGGACTGCGGGCAGAATCTCCCACTCCGAGGCGATGTCTCCTGCCGTGGAGGCGTCCTCGCTGAAGGACCAGGAGCCGAGCGACTCGAGATCCATGGCTAGGACCTGGTCTCGCTCATGGATTCGCGACTCACGACGACGAGGGTAGCTCTCCGGAGCTGCTCCAGAGGAGCGAGCCACATTCTGGTGCTCGAAGCCGTCAGGCCTGGGGTGGAGGACTTGCGGGGCTCGATGGCCGCGTCGCTCGTGGTGCCAGTCTGGCTGCCATGCAACCTCGATTCGGCACCCCCAGTCTCGAGGATGATCCGATCGCGGTTTCTGAACTGCATTACCATGTAAAGTCATTTGAGGCATGACAGCATGGCTGGGTTGGCTGCGGCGCGGGCGAGGGACGGTGGTCCTACTGACGCCGGCTGGCGACGACGCCGCCGACTTTTTCTGACGGGTGGTGGACTTGCCAGGAATCTTCCTGGTGTAATCCCGATCATGAAAAGCCGTTGCGTGAGGCCAGTCACCTCCTTGGACGATGCTTGGCATCATGGTGGCCGCGGGCAGTGTGAGATGGGGGAAGAACGTCTGATAGGGGTATGTGAGTGCTCCTGGACACCGGCAAGGGGTCTTGGGGATGGAAAAGGGGCTTGGTTGAAAATTGGCGGCTCTTCTGATGATAACGAAGAGGAAGGAGAAGAAGGAGGGAAGGTATCAGAAAAGCATGACAGCGGGGGGTGCTGCGCTTTATGTGGTGAGTCCTCGAGGACGACCAACCCCTCACTGACCAATCAGAGGCCGAGGTGTGCCGTACCCCCCGGTCCTTTCCTCGACGACATCCCGTCCTCCACGTCCTTTCCCCCCCATCACCCTCCTTCAGCCATTGCTTTTGAACTTCCGGCCACCAACGTCGCAGTTGTCGTTTTTCCGGGGCGTGGAAGCCCCCAGGATCGCCAAAACGGCTTGGCGCAATATCACAGTGCTCGAACGAGGTCCAGGGACCCCCCCGACCCCGAGATCATGAACAGGCGGCCATGTTGCCTCGGATCGAGGATTTACAGATCAAGACCACTGGGAAACATTTCCCTGGGGTCGTCTGAACCTGTCATCAATTGGTGTTCACCGTCGCTCGCCTGCATCCCGTCGTGACGCTGTCCAGGACGACGACCAGGCTGAGGTGTCGCCAGGTCACGCATACGAGCACCCTTTCCATTGGAATCGGCTTTTTGACAGGATGCACTCGATCGGAAAGACGTTCATATCGGTTACTTGTCCTGTTCTTGCTGTTCGGTGTCACCAGTGTGAACATCGGGCCCTGCCCCCGTCCACCAGCAACAGGTCGGCCAACCCCGGATGCCATGGCTCTGCGATGACTTAATATGAGGTATTCACCTCCAAAAGAGTTCTGCCATTGTTCTGGAGCATTTGGTAATGGAAATTCTGGAAATGAAAACCTCTCTGGATGCGATGCTGAGGCATAGATCGCCCCTTGGCCTGGATTTGGCCTGGGTTGGCCTTGCCCTTCTGGGGAAGGTTTAATGCGGCGAATCTAATCCACGACATGCCCTTAAACATGTAGACCCCGGAAATTTTCGTTTGATATCACCATACACCGAGGCAGGTTGAATCGGGGCATGGCCAGTTGAGGTCCCAAGATGGTGGACATTGGTGGTCGTGTAAGACGGCCGACGGCGACCGGCTGCAGCCACGGGACGGGGGAGACCTTCGGCGACGCCGAGCACTAAAGTCGAAAAACATGAAATAAAAGCAAGTTTGAATCCTCTTCAAACGGCCAACATACGAAATTCAAGTTGATGCAGCGAAGAGCCAATCTCAAAGTCTCTTGGATGAGGTGAGGTCGTTGTCAAGGGGGCTCACGTGATTTACGGCAGCAATCGAGCAGGCGCCCACCCTTCCACCTCCCCCTGGTGCATCCAGCCTATTCCAGAAGTGGCCTGGCGCCAAATTGGGGTGGCTGCGACAATGGATGAATCGCTCTCGACCTCCAACAGCTTTTCGCGTCCGTCAATCAATCAGCCAACATCACCAGCTGCCAACCTCCTGCGCGCGGCACCAATACGGCCACAAACGCACAACCGCGCGATTGACATCCGGGACACTCCGAAAGTTACGAAACGAGCTCGACCGCAGATCGTCGCGATGGGCAAGAAGCGCACCCACGCGAGCGTCGAGGACATCCTCGAGCGCCCCTGGTGCTACTACTGTTAGTCTCGCGATGATGATGGCATTGGCGCGGAACGGCACTGACAACCCACAGGCGAGCGTGACTTTGAGGATCTCAAGCTTCTCATCTCCCACCAGAAAGCCAAGCACTTCAAGTGCGACCGATGCGGCCGCCGTCTGAACACGGCCGGAGGTATGCTCCCACGTAATCGCCCGAAGGGCCACACGAGCTGACCATCGCTTCCTCCTCTTAGGCCTCGCCGTGCACCTGAACCAGGTCCATAAAGAAACGCTCAACCAGGTCGAGAATGCGCTGCCGAACCGCCAGGGCCTCGATGTCGAGATCTTCGGCATGGAGGGTATCCCGCAGGAGATCCTCGAGCAGCACCGAAACCGAATCGTGCAGAACTTCTACCAGGCCCAGGAGGACCGGAGGATCGCGACAGGAAACCCGATCCCCGGGCAGGGGAAGCCGCCGAGGAAGAAGGTCAAGATCGAGAACACGGAGGACCTCAAGGCGCGGTTCGCGGAGCATCGGGCCAAGGTTGCGGCCGCAAAGGCCGCGGGAACAACTCTCAGCCCCGCCGCTGCGCCGCCGCCGTCGAGCGCAAGTCCCGGAGCCTTTGTGAGTTGAACGCCACCCCGACCGATGAACTATTGATGCTGACCAGCTTCCAGAACAACTCCCCGTACCCTCCCCCGCAAGCGCCGTACGCCGGCCCTCCCCCCGGTGCGCAGCAGTTCCCGCAACAAGGGTACGGCTACTCGGCCTCGTCGCTGCCCACACGGCCTACTGGCGCTCCGGGAGCCCCGGCTGGCCTACCGCAGCGGCCCGATGCAGCGGGCGGCTACTACGAAGCCCCGGGAGCCGCGGCCGGCGACGAGATCGACCAGCTCATCCGGATGGCCGAGTCGGGCATCAAGCCTGCGAAGAAACCGGAAGAGGACGCTGGGGCCGGAGAGAAGAAGGCCAAGAAGGGCGCCAGGATGGTCTATGCGGACGAAAACTTCAGCCCCGAGGAGGCCATGGCGCGGCTACCGCGGTATGCGTTTGTGCCGCCTGCATTATAGATGTGAGCGACAAGATGCGACACGGGAATGGACGATCCAGGGGCAACAGATGTTCAGCACGGCCGGGGAACGCCATAGATTCACGACCAGCGGTGCCCATGGTTGGCTTGGCGCCCGCCATTGTACCAAAATATGATTTCAGTAGGGGAATATTACGGCTTCTGATACCCAAAAAGCTGATGGCTCAATCCCAGTGACGACCACTCTCTCTGTCAATTCTAAAAAGGCGCAGCGGCTTTGGCCCTTACTTATGCAGGTCGACTAACATGGCCTAGACCCACGACTTCGCCCACTGAAATCAGGCTGTGGCAGTACGTGATCACATTCCCTGCCGTGCGACGACGCTGGTGACAAAACCTCGGGCTTCCCGGCACTGACTGGTTCTGAACTGTCCTCCAGCTCGACGCCGTCTAATCGAGAGTTGTCGGCCATGTGGTTCCTGGACACAGAAACCCACCAGCTGCGTCAGGCCGTGGACTCACGAGCCCGCATCGGGAGCCGTCGATATGCCATCCTCTCACACACTGGGGCGATGGCGAAGTCCTGTTCCAGGACATGGAAGACCTAGAGGGAGCGCGAAAGAAGGCCGGATGGGGCAAAATCGAGGCGACGTGCCGCATCGCGAAGCGCAAGTTCAGACACGCCTGGGTAGACACCTGTTGCATCGACAAGAGGAGTAGCGCCGAGCTCAGCGAGGCCATCAACTCCATGTTCGCCTGGTACAGAGACTCGACTGTCTGTTACGTATTCCTCGAAGATTTGGATCCGCTGCCCCCGGGTCAGACGAGCGCCGAGCAGCGAGCGTATCTCGGCAAGCAGTTACCCAAGTGCCGATGGTTCACGCGGGGATGGACGCTCCAGGAGCTGATCGCGCCTCGTGTCGTGGAGTTCTTCGACAAGGAATGGAATTTCATCGGCACCAAGTCAGACCTGGAGGATATTCTATCCAGCATCACGAACGTCGATGTGGCTATCCTGAGGGATAGCACGGTCCTGTCCTCGGTCCCGGTCGCGCGTCGCATGTCCTGGGCGGCGGACCGACGAACGACCCGCATCGAGGACCGGGCGTATTGTCTACTGGGCCTCTTCGATGTCAACATGCCGCTCCTGTATGGCGAGGGATCCAACGCGTTCGTCCGCTTGCAGGAGCACCTCGCAAACCAGATCAACGACCTGAGCCTCTTCGCGTGGCAGGTCGAGGTCAAGGAGTTTGCGAGGGAAGTGCCCACATTCGGCGGCATATTCGCCGAGTCCCCCAAGGATTTCAGACACTGCGCGACTCTGAAACGGCATCACGACCGGTTCCAGCTGAAGAACGAGTTCACCATCACCAACAACGGCCTCAAGATGGACGCCGTCGTCCGCAAGCTCCGCACCGGCTGGATGACGGGCTCCTCTGACGTTTCGGAGGCCGATTACCTGCTGTCCCTGGACTGCGTTGAGACGAGCGACAGGACGGAGAACGCGCCCAAGTGGCTCGCCATATGCCTCACCAAGGTCGGCAGCACGTTCGTCCGGCTGCGCCCGCACAAGGTCTACGTCAGCTCCTCGCGGTCCGAATGGACGAAGCAAAGCGTGCGCTTCACCATGTACATCTGCCGCAGCCTTCCCGCCGCCGAAAGCGAGCGGATCGAGGCGTTCATCGGAGCGAAGATCCGGTTCGAGCTCGACGAAAGTGTGCAGAATATTATTTCCCAGGCCGCCGCTTTCCCACCCGACGCCGGGACGTTGTCTTCAAGCAGAGCCGAGACTGTCGTCTTCGATTGCCACGGGAAAGACAACTTCATCGGCGTGTTCCGACTCAGCCTTCTTAATGGCCACAGGGTCGCTGTCATCTGCGGGATGCAGTGGAATGGGCAGGCCTGCGAGCCCTGGGTTGCGGTCTACGGGACCCTGTTGAACCCGAGGGAGAGCGAGTCGACATTCATTGACGCCGCATATCCCGCCTCGTCTCCCCCGGACCTGGAGGAGATCAAGGACATGATGCTGTGCAACAACTCGGACAGCTCAGGGCTCTACCAGGTGGAGGAGTTGCCCCTATCGGTGTACGTGGCCGGATATGGATTGAGGGGATGGCCGACACTCGTATGTTGTCGCAAGATCCCGAGGTTGTCGAAGAGAGTTGAGCTCGAGCGAAACGGGACGAGTGATGGATCTCAACGGAACGGGACGAGTGGCGAGAACGCATTGGCGTCTCCCGATGAGAAGAACGTCTACGTGTACAAGCTCGGAATGGAGGACAGGGCATCTGTGTAATCCCGTTGAGCATAATGCCTCGAGGAGCATAGGATCCGTCTGCTGCACAACTTCCGGGTGCTTAGTCCCATCAAGCACAATATTCTTCAAAGCAGGAGTCTGCAGTACACTCACTGGTCATCGCGAGTTGAACCGGATATCGCCTTGTCAAGGCGCGGCTCCTTGCACCGCATGGACCAGCCGTCCAGTCCTCGGAGCTTGCTGCTCCTGGTTTCCATTGGGAAGTGATGTTACATGGGACAGACAATCTGGCTGGTGGATGCAATCGGACGACAGCGTTGTTTGCAGAGCTCGCGGCTAAATATAATCTCCCGGTCCTCACCTCACGCCATGACAGTCTCCAAGCCCCGCAGACCCGCGTTTCCCTTTCGTGGAAGATCCAATGTCGATCCACTACTATAAGGTGGGATCCATGGCTATAGAGGCCTGGTTGGACCTGGATGATGTTGGATCGGTGGGTGGCATGCTTGGGGTAAGATGGTTCTCTCCAACGCTTTTGTCGCGGCCTCTGTGATGGAGCTTCATCAGGGAATATATCCAGGAGATTTCCCTCAACAGGGAACCTTCTGCTCGTCCTGAGAGTCAAAATCGGTGTTCCTCCAGGAACTGTGGCTTCGGCCCAGGGGGATCGCCGGCAATACGCCACGCAACCCCTGGTCTCCGGGGGGCGCCGGCCAAGCCGGTACTTCATCGCCATCACTTATATTCCTGCCGTAGCGTGCGGGGGAGCTCGACGACCGCCCATGTCCCCTCCAAGGCCTCGCCCGCCATGACCCGTCGTCCGGGGCGGAAAGGCCAGGCCCGCGATGATACCCTTTCCCTCGCCAGCCTCCCCTACCCCTCGCCGGTGATGGCAGCCGAGCTCTCGGCGTCAGGAGCTGCCATTTACCCGTTCGTCCCGGCTATGACGATCACCTTAGGCTACTCGCGGCACGCGGTCGAACCTGTCCCTTTTCCTGTCTACGTGCGGGAGCTCCCGGTACCTGAGCCCTCTGCCTGCCATTATTGGCTAGATGATGTTGCGTGGTTCGGGCCATCTGGCGCGGTGGCGGGGTAGAGTGATGGACTCACTATACATCGCCAAGTCGACCGGACCAGCATTCGTGATGCCGTCATGTCCCATCGCACATTTTGCCTCATGCTCCCTCCGCTCCGCATCTGGCCTTCTGTCAATGGCCGCGAGGAAGGTCGGGCAGGGTCATGAGGTTTCATTGAACCAGTCGAGGTCTGGTCTGACCTTGCATGATGTTATATAGCTGCTGTGCCCCTGACATGAAGCTTTCCCATCTCTGTCTGCTTTGCCGTCTATCCGATCGAGAAGCTCAGACGGAGCGCTTGAAAGCTGCCTGCTTGTTGATTTATTGTCTTGCGTTGGTCTACGATCACTCTGCACTGGCCGAAAGGCATCACCAAGGCGACAATGGCTTCCTACAAGTCGTTGACTCTCGCCGTCCTGTCGGCCATCTCACCCCTGGTGGCCGCCCTGGGTCAGCAGCCCATCATCTCCTTCGAGTCCTCCAGCGGGGCTCTTCAGATCGTCGGCGGAGAAACCGGGACCGGTCAGATCCGCGTGTCGAGCAACGAGTACTGGGGCGTCATCCGCGCCGCGGGCGACTTGGCCGCGGACTTTGGACGGGTTACCGGAACCAACTTCACCCTGAGCAACGGCGAGGACGACGCTTCTCCGGCGAGCTATACCTTTGCGCCCGTCGATGTTACCAACAACACGGTGGTGAGTAGTAGCAGCTGGGAGGACATCAAGGGCGGACAGTGACTTACACGGAACAGTTCCGCACCCTGGAGGAGGAGTCCTTCACCGGGCCTGAGTACGCAGACCCCGATGCCGAGAACACCCTCATCGTCGTCGGCACCGTCGGCCACTCTGAGGTCATTGACCAGCTCATCGAGGATGGTCTCATTGACGTCAGCGACATCGAGGGCCAGTGGGAGGCTTTCACCAGCCAGATCGTCGAAACCCCGATCGAGGGCGCCGCCCGTGCCCTCGTCATCGCCGGAAGCGACCCCCGCGGTACCATCTACGGCATCTACGATATCAGCGAGCAGATTGGCGTGAGCCCCTGGTTCTGGTGGGCCGATGTTCCCACTCGCCAGAGGGAGAACATCTACGTGCTCTCCGAGTCCAAGGTCCAGGCATCGCCCTCGGTCAAGTACCGTGGTATCTTCCTCAACGACGAGCAGCCTGGTCTTTCCAGCTGGGTTGGGTGAGTAGAAGCCACTCCGATGCAGTGCCTTGATAGAAACGTGCTGACTCTGGCCGTAGAACCCAGTGGGAGAACACTTGGAACGATGCCGCCCCTTACAACCACCACTTCTATGCCCTCGTTTCCGAGCTGCTGCTCCGTCTTCGCGCCAACTACATCTGGCCTACGCTCTGGGGGTCCATCGTCTACGTTGATGACCCTCTCAACCAGCCTCTTTTCGACGCCTACGAGATCGTTCTCGGTGGCTCGCACACCGAGCCCATGATGCGCGCGCAGAACGAGTTCCGGTCCTTCTACGAGGGCGAGTGGCAGTACAACAACAACAACGAGACCATCGATGAGTACTTCCGTTATGGTGTTGAGCGAGCCAAGCCCTACGCCCGTAACAGTCTGTGGACGATGGCCATGCGAGGCACCGGTGACACCGAGATTGAGGGCAACCTCGGCATCGACGCCATCGTGTCCATGCTCGAGGAGCTTGTTGAAAACCAGCGCACCATCATCGAGGAGGGCCTCGAGATTGACGATGTGTCTGAGGTCCCATCCCTGTGGTGTCTCTACAAGGAGGTTCAGTCCTACCAGGAGAGCGGCCTTATGGTCCCCGAGGATATCACCCTGCTCTGGGCCGATGACAACTGGGGCAACGTCCGCCGCCTCCCCACGACCAACGAGACTGACCGCTCCGGAGGTGCCGGCGTCTACTACCACTTCGACTACGTCGGCGGCCCGAGGAACTACAAGTGGATCAACACCATCCAGCTCGAGAAAACGGCCGAGCAGATGTACCTGGCCTACGAGCGTGATGCTCGCCGGATCTGGATCGTCAACGTCGGCGACCTGAAGCCCAAGGAGATCCCCATCAGCCACTTCCTCGACCTCGCCTACGACGCCGACCGCTGGGGCGTCGATGGCACCACCGACTGGATCAACGCCTGGGTGCAGCGAGAGTTCGGCACCGAGCACGCCGACCACATCACCGAGATCATGGTCCGCTACGGCATGTACGCCGCCCGCCGCAAGTACGAGCTCCTCGAGCCCCAGATCTACTCGGTCCTCAACTACCGCGAGGCCGATGCCATTCTTGAACAGTGGGCTGCCCTGAAGGAGGATGCCCAGGCCATCTACGATGCCCTCGACGAGGACGCCCAGCCAGCCTTCTTCCAGATGATCCTCCACCCGGTCCTCGGCGGCGAGATTGTTCACAAGATCCAGATCTACGGCGCCAAGAACCAGCTGTACGCCGGACAGAAGCGGAACTCGGCCAACGATGTCATCCGTGACTCTGTCCAGCTGATGTATGACGACTCCAACCTTACCCAGCGGTGGAATGAGATGCTTGATGGCAAGTGGGCACACATGATTGATCGTAAGTAGCCTGGCCGGCCTTGACGCAAGAGTATCAAGACTAATACTCGATAGAAACCCACCTCGGATATGATGAGCACTGGCAGCAGCCCATGAGGAATACCCTGCCCGACCTTCGCTACGTCCAGGATGTGTTCCCTTCGCTGGGCGGCGAATACGGTGTCGGCGTCGAGGGGTCCCGGGCCGCCGTTCAGGGCGATACGCCGTGGCACCCCAACTCGTCGAGCGACCTCAAGCTGCCGCCCCTGGATCCCTGGGGCGCCATCTCTCGGTACATCGAGATCTTTCACCGCGGTCCGAACTCTTGCAACTGGTACGCCGCGCCGTGGGAGTCCTACGTCCAGCTGTCCGAGTACAACGGAACCGTCGGCGGCGACAACGGCACCGACAGCCGCATCTACGTGACGGTCGACTGGGAGAACGCACCCCGGGCTCCGAACACCACCGAGGTGTACATCAACATCACCAGCGACTGCCGCGGTTTCGAGCAGTACGCCGCGCCCGAGCCCCGCATCGTCGCGACCATCATCAACCGCGGGGTCCCCGACAACTTCACCGCGGGCTTCGTCGAGTCGGACGGCGCCGTCGCCATCGAGGCTGAGCACTACCAGGACATCTACGACGGCGAGTCCTCCAACGTCCCGTCCAACAGCTCCAGGCCCTCCAACTCGAGCAGCGGCCCCGAGTACCACACCCTCAAGAACTATGGCCGCACCCTCTCCGGCGTCGGGCTGTTCCCGCTCGCCACGGAGAAGCTCGACGTCGGCGAGGGGCCCGCGCTCGAGTACAGCCTGTACCTCTTCACGAACCACACCCAGGCCAACGTGACGCTGTACATCTCCCCGGCGGCCAACTACCTCGGCGACACGAACCCGCTCGAGTACGCCGTCGTGCTGTTCCCGTCGGGCGAGGACCAGCCGGACCCGACGCTCGTGCAGCCCATCGGCCCCAACGTCGGATCGAACATGCCCGCGGGCTGGGACGACGCCGTGGCAAACTCCGTCTGGGGCCTGCACGGGAACTTCACGACGAGCACGTTCGAGGTTCCCGCCGAGGGCGCGTACACGCTGCGCATCTGGGCGCTGCTGCCGAACATCGTGGTGCAGAAGATCGTCGTCGACCTCGGCGGCGTGAAGGAGTCGTTCCTGGGCCCGCCGGAGAGTTTCCTCGTCGGACGGGATGAGCAGGGCTCGTACAACGGGACCTCGTTCACGTCGACGCATGGCATCGTGGGCGGTATTGACAGTGAAGGCAATGCTGGCAGGGTCACGAATGGCGATGGGCATGGTCATGGAGATGACGATGAGTCGGGGGCTGGTGCACTGGTGTCTGGCGGCGTGTGGACGGCCGTGTTGGCGATTGTCCTGGGCATCGCGATGATGTAGGGATGTTTCGTTCAGTGGGGTGAGGGTTAACGACTGGGGAGAGTGTGGTATGAGACAGATGAAGTAATAATGAAAATGATTCCACGAGTACTCTGGTAGTTGGGTTGATGCGATCTTGCTGTGTGGAGGTGATGAGTGAGAGCGCAGGATGAAGGAACACCCGTTTGTGGTGTTGGTTGGACGCCGAAGCAGCGCCACGTCGTTCAGGGGTCCAGATTGGAGTGGCGGTGCGCGCCGCCCACCCACGCTAAGGCCAGGTACCGGTTGCCAGGGACAACGCGTGAGCTGGAGCTCCGTTTCCCAAAACAAACGTCAGTGGATTTCAAGAACCCGCACTCCGGCATCGAAAGAGCACCACCGCACCCTCCATTCCTCGACAACCCACTGACCACCAGCAGCATCACAGCCTCTTTCTTTTCGCTTTTGGGCTTCGACACCGATTTGTTGCCAGGACATTGTTCCCCATGAGTACATATTTGCGTTGCAGCTCGCCGTTTGTTTTCTAGAGATTCCCCCCTTCCTTTTCGCGGAACAAGCACCGGATTGTTTACGCTGGACCTCGAAACCGGACGAGTCCGAGCGACGACTGAATCGCCACGCCCGTCAAAGACATTCCGAAACTTGACACATCCTGCGATATGGCATCCAACCCGGGCGCCTCCTCTATCACCGTGGCGGGTGGGTGTCATCGACGTCGACGAGGAAGCCTGCTGCTGACCATATGATCCAGTGCGAGTTCGACCGTTCACGATCAGAGAAGCCGCGCAACTGTATGCTTGACACGAAAACACAGCACCAACACCTGGGACCTGGGAGCTGACCAGACACAGGGTTCGCAACGATGACGGGCCGGTATTCCTCGGCGATGGCTCCCTCGCTGCCGCGCCGACGCCAAAGCTGAACACTCGCGGCATCAGATCCGTCATCAAAGTCGTCGATGACAGGTGCCTGTAAGATACTCCCGAGGCACCACGGAATGCGCCATCTGCTGACCGTCCATCACAGCGTGTTCGACCCTCCCGAAGACAACCCCGTCCAGAAATTCTCGAGATCGGTGGTGCCGAACGGCAAGAAGGTCAAAGACCAGGTCTTCGCCTTCGACAGGATATTCGACGAGAATGTCACACAGAACGACGTCTACGAGGGCACAACGCGGAGCCTGATTGATAGCGTTCTCGACGGCTACAACGCGACTGTCTTCGCCTACGGCGCCACGGGCTGCGGCAAAACCCATACGATTACCGGCACGTCGCAGCACCCGGGCATCATCTTCCTCACCATGCAGGAGCTCTTCGAGAAGATCCAGGACCAGAGCCAGGAAAAAACCACCGAGATCACGCTGTCGTATCTCGAGATCTACAACGAGACCATCCGCGACCTGCTCGTGCCCGGCGGCAGCAAACAGGGATTGATGCTGAGGGAGGACTCGAACCAAGCCGTCTCGGTCGCCGGTCTCACCAGCCACCGACCAAAGGATGTCCAAGAAGTCATGGACATGATCATCCAGGGCAACGAGTACAGGACCGTTTCGCCCACAGAAGCCAACGCCACCTCTTCTCGATCACATGCCGTGCTGCAGATCAACGTCGCCCAGAAGGACCGCAATGCGGCCGTGAACGAACCCCACACGATGGCCACCCTCAGCATCATTGACCTCGCTGGAAGCGAGCGTGCCAGTGCGACGAAGAACCGCGGCGAACGCCTGACCGAGGGCGCCAACATCAACAAGTCTCTGCTGGCGCTGGGCAGCTGCATCAACGCCCTCTGCGACATGCGGAAGCGCAACCACATCCCGTACCGGAACAGCAAGCTCACCCGACTACTCAAGTTTTCCCTTGGCGGAAACTGCAAGACGGTCATGATCGTGTGTGTCAGCCCTTCGAGCGTGCACTACGACGAGACGCAAAACACCCTCCGCTATGCGAACCGAGCCAAGAACATCCAGACTAAGGTGACGCGTAACGTCTTCAACGTCAACCGCCACGTCAAGGACTTCCTGGTCAAGATCGACGAGCAGATGGCCCTCATCAACGAGCTCAAGGCCCAGCAGAAGGACGCTGAGAATACGTTCTTCGCCAAGTTCCGCAAGCAGCAGGAACGCCGGGACGCCATCGCCCGTGAGGGTATCCAGCGCATCCGCGCTGCGTACGACAATGCGGCCGCTGAGCGAGAGGAGAAGATTGCCAACATGAAGAAGCTGAGAAGCTTTGAGAGGCGCATTGGCCTGCTCAACGCCTGGATCGCCTCTTTCAACTCCATCTCCGACGCTCGCGGTGACGAGGAGACTATGCCTCCGAACCTCATCTCCATCCGCAAGACTGCCCAAGGCATCCTCGCGGAGCTGGAGCATAGCCGTCATCACATGTACCAAAAGTTGGAGAAGTTCAACTGGGAACGCGCGCTCGATACCGCCCTGCACCACAGCATCAAGCAGTTGCCGGAAGGCGACTCGGCGGACTGTGGCGAGGTTGCTAATCTCAGTCGCGAGGTCGAGGTGCTCAAGGCCGGCTTCGGCCGCGAGGCTTACCGAGAAGTCCTTGAATTCGACAAGGCCGGTGATTCTATGGCCATCCAAGTCCTGCTCACTGCTCAGTTTGATATGCTATCATCTCTGTCAGAGACTCTATCGATGAACGAGGAAGAGGCCGTTACTCATGCCAAGGAGATCATCAACCGCCTCCTCGAGACCGGCTACTCGGCCGCCTCGCACGTCGTCAAGCCCGACGGCTCCTTGATGCCCGTCGAAAAGTTCTCGCCCCGCAAGCGCGGTACGCCCAAGAGGAAGAACGTCCTGGCGAATGTGGACATCCAGCCAATCGCCCCTCCTGCCTTGTCTGTTGCACCCGCCCTGTCGCAGCCGGTCTACGCATCGCCGATGAAGGGCTCACCGAAGCGGAGGAAACCCCTCAACGCTCGCAAGGGCGTCTCTGTCTCGTTCACGCCGGTGAAGAAGAAGAAGAGTGCTGTCCGCTGGCGAGACGACGAGACGGAGGAGGGAACTCTGGCGGACTTCGACAAGACGCCCAAGAAGTACGACTCGACGCCCGAACAGCCCTCGCCGGACAAGCCTGAGGTGTCGCTCTCGATGCCGCCCATGCCGTCGTATCTTGAGCCTCCCGTAGAGGAGCCAGAGGAAGAAGAGGAGGCAGAGCAGCAGCAGGAAGTTCAGCAATCCGAGTCCAGCCCATCCCTGGAGCTACCCAAGACGTCCACAATCATGGCGGCCAAGCCCAACCGATTCCAGGCTGGGTTCCTCTCGAAAGGAGGAGCTAGAGTCTCCTCTATTGGTAGTGTTTCTCCCATTCCGCAGGCGCCCAGTTTCTCCTTCAACCGGGCGTCCTTGTCCCCTTCTGGCAGCAACGAGGACACGCTCGCGCCGCTTAGGTCTCTGGATGTGTCCAGGTCCTCGAACCTGTCGCCGTCGTACCAATCGAGGATTGCCCGGCCAAGCCCGCCTCGGCTCTCGGTGCAGGGCATCACGGACGAGAACCAGCCCCCCATGTCATCCGGCAACTCGTCCGACTCTGACACGTCGATGCTCGATCCGCAGAAGATCCGGTCTGCCATTTATTCGGTGAAGAAGACCGGCCCGCGCAGGATGTCGTCCATGTCTAGCTCCACGTCATCCAACGCGAGGAGGATGTCCACGAGCCAGCACGGCGAGCGCCCCGGCCACAGAGCGTCGGCCAGCTATTCCGGCCCGCTCGCGAGCTCGACCAACGGCATCTCTCGTCATCGGCGTGATAGTGTCGAGCGCCGACGATCACCGCCGATGTCCTGCTCGCCGGCGGACCTCCGCGGCGCGTTCACGCCCGGCCAGGCTCGCCGCATGAACTTTGGAGGCAGTGTGCGCGGAGACGTTGGCAGCCCGAAGGACAGGGTCCCGAGCGGCGACAACAAGCACCGTCGCGTCACTATCAGCGGCCTCGGCGGCGCGATGGGCGGCGCGGCCATCAGGGGAAGGGATCAACAGGGAGCTGGCAGGGCTAGTGTCGGCTGGCGATAAAGTCCGGCTTTCTCTCGTCACGATCGGGGCATCGTTGCCCCGGGCTTATTCTAGGTGTTTTGGGCGTGTCTGTGAATTTGGCGTTCCGGGGGGATTGGACATGCGTTTCATACGTGCTCTCCTGCGCGAGTGCAGTTGAGGGTGAGATCCAAGACGATGCGGGTGTTCGAGCCCGCGGTGCTGGAGACTGACTGCTGTCAAGAAGTCCTGTCTTGACTTGTGTATATTAATGAGACCACGCATGGCAAGAATGTGATTACGGTGAATTTTCCCGAGCTATCCAAGGAGCTACGCTACTGGTGCATTATATGTGACGCGGTTGTTTTTCCTCCCACACTTGTTCGTGTTGATTGTACAGAACCGCCCCCTTCCCGGTCTTTGGGTATTTCATTGTTTACAGAAGGAGAGCAGCGAAGAGGCCGCCGGCGGCCAGCAGGGCGGGGATCTCGCGGCCCAGGGCGCCGCTGCCGTCGTCTGACTCGGAAGCGTCCGCGGCGTCCTCGCTCGTCTGGGAGGGCTCATCGCCGCCGGTGGAGCTGGCGGCCTCGTCAGAGCCAGTCTCGGACGCGGCGTCGTCGGTGGGAGTGGCGGCATCGTCGTCGGAGGTGGGGGTGGCATCGTCGTCGTCGTCGTCGCCGCCGGGGGTAGTCTCCTCGGCATCGCCAGGGGCGGTGGTGGTCTCCTCCTCGGCCTCGGTGGCGGTGGTGGTAGCAGGGGCGTCGCCAGAGCCAGTGGGCGTGGTGGTGGAGTCGTCGTCGTCGTTGTCGTCACCGCCGCCGACCTCGACGCCGGGGAAGAGGGCCTCGCGGCAGCTCTCGGGGACGGACCTGCCGGCGAACTCGGCGCGGTCGGCCTCGGGGCAGTCCTGCATGCACTGGATCAGGAGGCTGCCGGAGAAGGACTGGCAGCGGCAGAAGTCGAGGGCGTCGCCGGTCTCGTCGCCGTTGCAGAAGGAGGAGGTGGGACGGCGGGTGATGCAGTCCTGGATGCAGTCGGGCCAGTCGCGGGTCTGGGCGAGGGTGGTGGTGGCGGCGAGGCCGAGGAGGAGGAGGGTCTGCGTGAGCTGCATGATGGCTTCGGGGTAGAGGTCTGGTGGGTGTTGTGTTTACTTGGTGGATGACGGAATAGGTATTCTTAGGACTAAGGAGAGGCAAAACGAGAGACTGGAGACTGAAGCTGAGTGAACCTGGCTCTGTATTCCGGCGCTGGAAGCGGGACGGTCCTCGTTATATTACAGCTAAGGGACCCGGACCCTAATAAGGATCGTCATTAGAGCTCGAGGGGCTTCTCGCTTGGCTCGGTCCTGAGTGGATACGGGTATAATTAGCAGGGACTGGGCAGAGGGACACCCAAACAGCCACTCAGCCAAGCAATAAACACACCTCGACGTGTTGTCGCGACGATGATGGGCAGTGGAGGGAACGTGATGAGCAACGGCATCGCCCCCTTTTCGCCCGCGAAAGAGCCACGGCTGATGATAGGGGACGGGACCGGCGCGCCATGCGGGAGAGCTCATTGGGCTGAAGGATCTGTGGCGCCGCGACGGCGCCGTTGAGCTTGTCGCACTTAAGCTCAGTCGCTGTTCCTGAGTGGCTGAGACCGCTGGCTCAATGCGTTGTCTTGGAGGCGTGGTGCATCGACGGCCGGGGTGATCCCCGTGATGGTGCCGGTTTTGCCTGGAGACCTTGGAAGTGGTGGCGTTGAGTCTGCTGTGAGGATGTTAGACTGCTGGGGCTGAGCGAGGATCGACGGAGCATGGATGGCCGGCCGATGACAATGTCCGACACCCGTCTGGGGGTGGGTTCTGAGGAGCGTCGATGGGCACGAAGATTGAGATCACCTTGTCGGTGGGTACGGTACCCAGCATGCGATCAGGAATAGGAGGCCAGTCATCGTGCCGCTTGAGGTTGAGACTGGTCTCAGAGTGCACACAACTCGAGGCCAAGAATAGCATCTCGGGACATGCCCGCCAGCCAGCCACACCACGCGAGCCGGAGCATCGTGGCCTAGGTGCATCATGTCTGCCTGGACCTCCTTGCTGTCTGCGCCACTGCGGGGTTGGTGGTGTTGGGTGACGATCGAGCCGGCTTCTCACACCGCCCGCGGAGTTCTGGACCAAAGAGCATCGATCCTCGAGATGCAATCATGTATCATTCATCGTGATCTGGGCTGCACACCCAGAGTCTATGGCCACCACGGCCTCTATCGTCTATGCTCCTTGCTCTATGCTCCAGTCTCTAATCTCTAGTCTAGCATCATGCGTCTGTCTATTCCCACCCGATCATGAAGAGCTGGTAGCCACTCTCATCCCCCCTCCCAAGCCCGGCGCGCTTCTCGATCCTCTCCGAGCGAAGGATGGAAAGGACGCGGCCCGTGTCGTTCTTCGGCCTATCGGGGGCGGCGAAGGCCTTCTCGACCGTCTCGCAGACGTGGACGTCCTCGAAGTGGCCCTTCTGGCGCACCGTGATGAGCAGCCAGAAGACGCCGCTGGGGGCGAGGAGCTGAGATGCGCAGTCGCGAAGCCAGACGGCGTGCTCGTGGGCGTACACCACGTCGGTGGCGATGAGCATGTCGGCCGGCTGGTCGAGGGGCGCCGCGCGAGAAGGCGAGGACCAGTCGAGGAGACAGGCTTCCACGGGGACTTCGTCGCCCGCGGTCGAGAAGTTCGTCGCGATGTTGGCGCGGAGGTTCGCCAGCACCGCCTGGTGGTAGTCCGTCGCGATCACCTTGGGGTTCGTGAAGCCCAGGTGAGGCAGCATTGTGCCGAGGGCGAGTCCGACGAGCCCAGTGCCGGCGCCGAGCTCGATGATGCGCGGGGATGGCTTCTGCAGGGCGGAGGTGGTGAGGCCGAAGCGCCCAGGGTCGGCACATAGGAGATCCGAGAGCACGATGGAGGCGCTCCAGCTCTGGAGGCCGACGTCGTCCGGGTCCTGGGAGTTGGTGCCGGCGAGTCCGTCGTTAAGTCGGACGGTGAGAGGGACCGGCTCCTTCTCATGTCCCGGGATGGCGAGGTTGAATGTAAAATCTCGCGCATACTCCTCATCCACGGGGTCCTCGGCCGTCGGGGTGGCATAGAATGACTCGAGGATATACGATGCCTCGTCCAAGGCGCGCATGAGAGCATCCTCGGACTCGAAGCATGCCAGCTCCTCCGCCCGGCCGATGAATCCGGTCAGCCAACGCTCGGCAACGCCGCGCTCATAGTCGTCGGCCCTCAGGGCCGCGAACTTGTCTGCCGCATCGTCGACATGGTCGTCGGCGTCCTCGGTGGCGGACGTGTAACCGGAATCAACGAAGAGGGACGAGTCCGGCTGGGCGGTCGACGTCTCGCCGCTGGGGTTCAGCTTATGGGCGACGGAGGCGACATCCGGACAGTAGATGGTCGACAACCCCTCAAGGGCCGCAAAGATGCGACTCTCCTTCGACTCGCTGAGTGTTCGGAGGGGCGGCAGGCTGCTCGACGGAGGCAGCGGGCACACCGCGGGCCTCATCTGGGCGGGGACAGGATCTGGGGGAGGTTGGACTTGGTGTCAGGAATAGAGAAAAGGGTGGCATGGCGTCGGGTTGAGTGACTCTTTGCGCTGTGTTTGGCGCTCATCGTGAGGCGTTATCGGCGTTATCGGATAAGAAAAAAAGTGCCCCACCACCACCAGAATTTGATGCTATCGTCAAAAATTTCCAGGGGGCGAGACCCGACTCGGATCCATCCCCATTTCCCCATCCGCCCACGTGCTCCACCGTCTGGATCCAGGCCGCGGAGGCACGATTGCGATGCCCTTTGAGGTGGTGATGACTCAGGTTTGTCGAAGAGGAGCTGAGAGGCTGATTCAGTGCAGCCTCATCGAAGTCAGCAACAGGCCCTCCTGCGAACCAGAAGGACGGGCCTCTGGTTCCGCCGGCGAGGGGTGTGACAGACAAACAACGAAGCAACAACGAGTCCGGATGATCGACGATGCTGTTCAGACAATCGATACTGGCTTTATTGATCAAATTCGCCAGCTCAACCATGGCCATCCAACGTCCAAGCATTCAGCCAGTGGCGCAGAGCGGTCGGCCGGGTCATTGCCGGTACGATGTGAGGACTGATAAAGCCTTCTTTGCCATTGAACAGAATCGACAAAGCTTGGAGATCCGGGTTCGCATTGGTATTGCTCGTCTCAATCCGATCGACCCTTCAGCCCAGCGATATCGACCCCCAGGGTTCAACTGGCGGCGGCTTGAAGACGGCAGGAAGCAATGTCGATGTTTCAAGAGACTTGCGGAATCAAAATGCCACACGGCATACCTCTTATCAACAGCCGCGAACCTGTGCTGCTGTTACATTCTTGGCCCGGGGTTGGGGATCTGCGGATCGGGCATGCCGTGCCATGCTGCACTCCAGCTGATCGACCACCAAAGCTGCACCTACGATGCTTGCTCCAGCTGGACCTGCGGATGTGGCCCCTAGACTCGATTCAAGCGCCCTGATCGACGAGCACTAGCCGTCCTCTGCTGTCGACCACAACCCAAATTATGGTGGCATGCCTAGCTTCAACGCGCGCCGGTTCCCGACGGGAGAGACCTTATCTACCACCATGGGCCGTGACCAGAGCAACGGTCGACGGGTGTCGGACCCGAACAGGATCGCAACCTCGCCCCAGCTGAGCGCCACGTGCAACGGCGGCCATGTGACAATCGTCATCGTGTCATGGAATCCGGGTTGTGGACGCGCCCAAATTAACACTTGCCTCATTGCACCTCCCAGCTGCGAGAGGCGCTCCTGGGCAAGGCTCCAACCTGCCTCCTTGGGACTGGCGACATGCATCTGGTCGGGACACCAATGGCGCTGGCTGTCGGCCGCTCGGTTAACCACAGCCCGAGGGGGCAATGCACCGACAGTACGATGGACGGGCGACCACCGATCGGGCTCGCCGTTGGCCGGGCACATCCTCGAGACATTTGCACGCAGAAGGTCCCAAGTTCATTCGAAGGGCCAATACTGAAAGACCAGGACTGCATGATATGATGCTGTGGTACATCCAACTGCTCTTCATGAGGCAGCTCATCCCTTGGCCTCTTCCAGGGGTTAAGGTGGCGGACAGCAATATGAGCACATTTGCAGAAGAGAAAACACCTCCCAGGTACCGCAGCGCTGTGGTCATCCGGGTTCCCGCCGGCTGTCACAACATGGTTGCAATTCATGTTGTGATGCGCACCGTCACAAGTCGCATGCGAGGGTCCGTCAACATGGAGATCCGGCTCACTTCGCCCTGGCCTGGCAATCTAGAGGGCGGCAAGGATGGATGCGCCTTCGCCCTCGCATTGACCAACCAGCCGCCCTCATTTATGCGGCCTGCTCGAGTCGTAAGCACTCTTGGAGGATCATCATTCGGGCAGGCAACCGGGAAACTCCTTTGGCTCCCCCTCTCGACGAGGAGGCGCAAGACTTGATAAGCAGGCCAAGACCAGCGACCGCGAAGCTTCTCGTCGCCTTCCAGATCTGTCCATGTCGGCTCGTCCAGCTGCCTTGCCCAGCGGCCCTGCCGACCCCTGTCCCCGGCCGGGAACCATGCAAAATGGGATATTCCCATGCGGGGTGACCAGGGGTAATGTCTCTGGCCACAGCGCCAAGCTGGTAAAGAATCACCAGCAATTGGCCCAGCTCCTCGCCAAGGGTGGAGGAAGCAGGACGACCTTCCGTCTCGAGCAGGAGATAAGCGTTGCGGTGGATGCTTGAACCCTGGAACCCCAACCGTCGCGCTCCACCGGGAAGCTTGGTTCACTATCAAGAGCCCAGTCAATAGATCCGAGGTCGCCTTCGACACTATCTTGGGAAAGCAAATCCAGCAAGCATGAGGGAGGCGGAGGAGGAGAGACACGGGCTTCCGCAGGCCAGGAGCTTTCCGCCTTGGCGCGGGAAGACATAAAGTCCTCCCTCGGAGCTCTCGCGTCGCGTTCTTCTCTCCCTCCCCGTCTCCAAGCGCATCCCTCTGCTCGGTGCTCTCAAGTCAAGTCAAGTCAGGTCCTGGCAGTTCAGCTTCACGTCTAAGCCAATTCGCCCTCCCAACCTCTCACAATGCGTTTCTACCAGCTCTCCGGCGCGGCCCTGACCGCCGCCTCCGTCGCCGTCGGCAAGGAGCTCCCCAAGAACGAGAAGCTCGCCGCCGAATGGTACGACAACGGCCGGATGCACAGCGAGCACATGCAGAACAAGATCGACACGTGGACGGCCGAGGCTGACGCTGGTCTCATGGACTCCTCCAAGTGGCCTCGCCTCAACTACACCAAGTGTGTCAACGGCGTCGCCGAGGCCGTCGCCGGCGATCCTCTGCACACCTTCAAGTGCAAGAACGTCGACCTCTACGACTTCATCAACCACGAGACCCTTGGCTCCCCCAACGGCTGGGATGACGGCAACCCCCAGGGTCACCTCCTGACCGGCTCCTCCTCCTGGGGCTGGACCGACCCCGAGTCGGGCCGTGAGTTCATCGCCAACGGCATGTACGACGGCACTGCCTTCATCGAGATCCTGCCCGAGGGCAAGATGCTCCAGCTGGCTTTCCTGCCCGTCCCGGCTCCCACCACCTACAACGCCTTCTGGAAGGAGCTCCGCACCTACAAGCACTACATGGTACGTGATGACGAGACTCACTGAGTACCAGGAGCCAATTGCTAACAGCCGTCCAGCTTATCGGCTCGGAGATGCCCAGGCACGGTATCCAGATCTTCGACATGCGCAAGCTGCTCGACGTGGACGCCAGCGAGGGCGTTGTGGTCTACAACCCCCAGACGGATGTCACCGGTCACTTCACTGACCTGCCCGTCGGCCGCTCCCACAACGTCGTTGTCCACGAGGACAAGGACCTTGCCCTGGCTGTCGGCGCCCAGCCCGCCCTCACCGATGCCTGCCGCGGTGGTCCCATCTTCATTGACCTGAAGGACCCCTCCAACCCCACCAGGATCGCCTGCAACCCCGACGATGGCTACGTCCACGACGCTCAGTGCCTCGTCTACAAGGGCCCCGACGAGAGGTTCCTCGGCCGTGACATCTGCTACGGCTACAACGAGGACTCCCTCACCATCTACGATGTGACGGACCCCGCCCAGTCCACCATCATCTCCATCACCTCTTACGAGGGTGCCACCTACACTCACCAGGTAAGCCGGACCAGGCTGATGCGTGCGCCGGCCATAAGCTAACCCGATTCGCAGGGCTGGGTTCTCGACCCCGAGTGGCAGCAGTTCCTCGTCCTCGACGACGAGCTCGACGAGCTCCGCGGCAACGGCCTTGCTGCGGACGGCTACCCCGTGACCTACATTTGGGACATCTCCGACCTCGAGAAGCCCAAGCAGACCGGCCACTACAAGGGTGAGTTGCTCCCGGTCGTTGTCCTCCTTTTCTGACTAACCTCCCCTCCCAGGCTCCGTCCCCGCCGTCGACCACAACCAGTACATCAAGGACGGCCTCGTCTACCAGTCCAACTACATGGCCGGCCTCCGCATCTACGACATCACCTCCATCCCCGAGGACCCCACCGGTGACAGCGTCTGCGAGGTCGCCTACTTCGACGTCCACCCCGACGAGGACAGCGCGCCCGGCGGCGGCCTCCCCACGTACGACTTCGGCACGTGGTCCTCGTACGCCTACTTCAAGTCTGGCTTCATCTTCATCAACACCATCGAGCGCGGCGCCTTCCTCGTCAAGATGACCAAGCGCCAGTCCTGCCCCAAGGTCCACCCCTGCAACGCCGACAACTGCCTCCGCGCCATGCGCGCCAACAGCATCACCGGCCGCCTCGAGGAGTCCCAGGAGTTCTGCGGCGGCTTCCTCGACGAGGCCACCGCCGACGTCGGCGTCGTCCCCGACTACGCCGCCAAGGCCTGCGGCGTCAACGTCATCTCCCGCGTCTCCTCCGCCTGCTCCTGCCTGCCCACCCCCACCAGCGTGCCCACCACCACCTCCTCCGCCGCCGAGCCCACGCAGACCGACGACACCTGCGAGGAGGAGGACTAAGCTGGAGCAGCATGCCAGCGTGAAGAAGTAATGTCGTAATGCCGTGATGGCTCAGCCTTAGTTTCAAGAATTTACTGCTTTTGTGGTACACTGTCCGAGCGTGAACATGTTGTCAACCATCGTATGAGTGACGTTGATCATGGACAAGACTGGACTGTCATATCGGGGTGCTGGTTGGGAAGTATTATGTCTTCGTCCTCTTGGGCTAAGCTGTGCCGCAACTATTTGTACATAGAATCCGATGTTGCAACATGTCCCATCAGCCATCATGTTCCTTAGAGGGCCTGGCACCCGAGTGAAAGCAGCGAGAATACGCCACCTGCAACGCCACGGTCAACGGCCCCAGCAACTGAACTGCCAACAGTGGTGACAATGTCACACCAGCCGCTGTTGTCGTCATCGTGCCTCGTCGCAGTAACGTGCACATGAAGGTTAGCTAGCTGGCTGCCCTCGTCGTCCTCAACTCGGACAAGCACCAAGTTGGTCTGGTGGTACTGGTCAATGCTGTGGGTTTCCATAGCTGTTGAGAGGATGTGTTAGCAGGGCCCAGATCTAGCAACATATTTCTCAAATGACCGCCAACGTACTGCTGCAAGGGTCGATATTGCCACCGGTGCAGGCGCCAGTGTGCCAGAAGCGCTCCTCGACGTCGTAGGTGCCGCCGTCTGCAACGAGCTCGGTGGCCAGGTCGACTAGGTTCTCCAATGATCCGAGCTCGTTTTCTGACTGGAAGCTCCCCTCGATTGACACCTCCAGAGTGCCGTCGAAGTGGGAGGCCTGGTGGACGAACTCGGTCTCGAACTCCATGGTGTTCGCGCCGTGGCAGCCGACGCTCGAGCAATGCTCCTTGATCCGCTGCATGACTGACCAGGGCGTCGCTTTTCCCCAGTTGATGATATCATCTCCGGCATGCATGCGCACGTTGCCCCCATCCTCACTCCGCCACTCCTCCTGGGCCATGACACCAAGACCCCCGAGACCAGTCATGGCGACAGCAACGCCGAAGAGGTTATTGTTGTTGAAGTGCATGTTGAGTGGTTTGAAAAGAAGCTGAAGTAATAATCTCAGGCGGTATGTCGCACAATTTGTCGAGGTGTCAGGGTCTGCTGTTCGGGCGGCCAGTTGTGGACGAGATATAGACCAAAGTCTTACAGAAGCTTGCGGCGCCGGCCGGCCCCAGATCTTATACCAAAAGACTCAGTCGTCCTGTCTGAGTTCGGGCTTTGATCTTGAGCAACACCCGAGTCTTAAGATAGAACATTGGTTTTGGCTCACGTCAAGGGCCACTGCCAAGTCCAGATCGTCTCGGGATCTTTCTCTATGCAGCACTGTTAGCTTCTTAGGGCCCAGAGAAGGAAGCTATTCAGTGACATTAACGCGTCACAGTTCGGTTACTCGGACTCTGAACCGATGATCAGTCCTTGGCCCTTGCTACATCGTGACATCGCGGCTCGGCATCCGTAATTCGGGGGCCGTTCAGGCGGTCCACGCAACGAGGATCAGCGGGTACTAGTAGAATCGGCGGGTCCTGGCCCGCCTTACGGGGAGTTCTTACGCACGCCTAGAAACCGACGACATTGTTGTCTCGAGTGCTGCAAAGGTTCGAGGACTTTCAACAGCGGCTCGCAAGTCTGAAGCCCGAAGCTCAGTTGAGCCTGGCGCCCAAGGCCAACTCGCAGGTCTCGTTGTCTGCCACCTGGCTTCCGAATCTGTATCATCAAGTCTTAGACATGATATGTCATTGCTTGGCCCCATATCGTCTTAGCCCGGGATGCGATCCTCCCCCCATGGGTCGTGCAGTGTGTCAAAAGACACAGAGGCGCCATGACGAAGAGTAAGAACCTTGGTTTGGAGAGCTCCATTCCGGGTGGCTTCCTATCAACTCGATCGTCGCCGGCGGCAACAGTGGAACCACAAGTCTTTCTCAGCCCTCCGGTTTCCTGGTGCCCAGGCGTTGAAGATCGATACTGGCGTTCAAGATATTTCTGACACTGAGCAGGACACGCGTTTGAAGCGAAGAAAAGCGGCCGGGGATGGCGGTATGATGGAGGCGCTGGCGTGAGCACAAGGCCTTGTCAGGGCGCCTTATGCCTCTTCTGGGGTATTAGAGAGAAGGACAATAGAGTAAATGTATCTATGCGGGGCCAGACGCATGAGGGAGTGCCCGTACGTCTACTGAAAAACACAGAGTAGTCCATAAAACTCAGCCATTGGAAACGCCTGCCCAGACGCAGTCCATGGTTTGTTCCAACACTGCGAGGGAAGATCGAAGAGGCCCCGTGACGTCCACGGCACTGCTTCGTTCGGGCCTTCAACCCGGCCAACGACACGGGAGGAAATCACATGCAGAAACTGCACAACAGTCTGCATGCGGCTGAGCTAGCGCCCCCTGAACCGTACATACCCATGGGGTATGGTTCGCTAGGAAAATAGATGGGTGGTCTGGCTGCATGTGGCGCATCGGGAATCGGGACGCCGGCTGGCTCAGACGTAAGTCCACGATGTACGTCTCTGGGGTCGCCTGCGATTCCCGAAAATTCCGGTTGCCAAGTCCTCCCGCTACGTGCATGTGAACCTGTTGGAGGCCTGTATCATGGCCTGTCTCGTCGATGCGTCCGTACTATGTCGGCTGGACCAAATCCCAATTGCACGGCCAAGAGCTTGAAGGCCAAGCTTCAGCCACTTGTTTGTCCAAGCCGGGTGTTACATAGCCCAGACTCGCCAAGAACACGAAGCTTTCTTGTCGCTTCGGTTGGCGCTTGGTGAACCTCTCGATTGTGGTAGTGACCAAGCATCCGCCGCACATGTTGGAGGAACCTTTCGAGTCGGCATCCTCAGCGGAGGACCTCATTTCGGAGAAAATGGCATACTTCTTACCTGGTACCAATGCTGAAAGTTTTCAACAACATTCGTAAGTCGCAAAAGCACCAGAAATACCCTGACAAAGCGAATTCTGTGGTGTCTGCTCAACCGCCGATCCGACCCCCTGAGCTCGATGTGACTCGTCCTTCCAGCAGGCAAACTCTGGATGAACCTTTGTTGCAACTACTGGGAACCTAAGATCTGTCCAACTGATAGTCTGAATACTCACATCTCACTCGTTGTCAGAGTCCAACCATCTAGAGCATCCGAGCTTCTACGACACATCACCATCTTCAAACTCAGGCAGATAGCGTGAACGCATATGTATTTGTACTAACAACCAGACTTGGTCTCCCGCCCAGCTCTGGCCACTATTCTCTCGCCACATTAGAATGCCCCCAAAGCAACTCCCGGAAGCCGGAAGCGGCAGTTGGCACGGTAAAGAATGCGTGCTCCCCAGGTCCTTTTAGTTTTTTTGATGATGATTTTTCGACCTGGGGCTTCAAAAGAAAGCCAGACATGGCAGACTCAAACGCTCTTGACGTTGACAACGTCGCCGTACTGGTCGACGCTGATCTCCTTCTTGGCGGTGGAGTGCTTGACGGGGTTCTTGGCCTGGAAGACCTCGTCGAGCTCCTCGAGGGTGCGGCCCTTGGTCTCGGGGAGGAGGAAGTAGATGACGACGACCTGGATGGCGTCCCAGATGGTGAAGATGATGTAGGTCCTCCAGCCAATGTTGCCCATGGACACGGGCCAGGCGAAATGGTTGAGGAGACCGCCGGCGTTGACGGCCAGGGAGGAGAAGGCCATACCCTTGGCGCGCATCTCGAAGGAGAGGACCTCGACGGGGTAGAGGGCCTGGAGGGGGGTGATACCGACGGAGTAGAAGGAACCGAACATGAAGACCATGGCCAGGCAGGCGTACGAGGCGGATTTGTTCTGCAGCTTGTTAGCCAGTGTCCATATTAGTTAGATGAGAATGAGATGCTTACCTCGAAGATCTTGTTGCCCTTGTCGTTGATCTCGTAGGGGGACTGGTGGAGGATGGCGGAGGCGATGGTCATGCCGAACCAGACGACGGTGACGGCGGTGAAAGAGAAGAGGAGGAGAGGGCGACGGCCGACACGGTCGACGAGCAGAGCGCCGAAGATGGCGAAGGCGAACTGCTGGCAGGAGTTGATCAGGGTGATGTTGGCCTGCTCAATGGGGTGGTAGTAGCCGGCGGTCTCGAGGACGGAGCCCAGGAAGTAAGACAGCACGGCGTTTCCAGCCCACTGGCCGAAGAGAGACAGGATAATGTTGCAGCTGAGACGGTAGATGGAGGCACGGTCGCGGAAGAGCGCGCGGTAATCCCACCAGCGCTTGTCGGCACCGTCCATGTCGAGGAGCTCTTCGTACTCGTTCATCTGGAGCGAGACCCAGGCGGACTCGGGGTTGCCCAGACCGTGGTACTTGGTGAGCATGGCCCTGGCAGCCTCCTTCTTGTTGTTGACGTAGAGCCAGCGAGGAGACTCGGGCATCCACATGCAGAAGACGCAGATGACGCCGGAGAAGAGGCACTGCAGCCAGGTGATGAAGCGCCACGAGGCATCACCGCCGATGTGCTCGATGGCACCGCGAGCGGCGCCGGAGGCCAGAATGGCGCCGGAGAACCAGAGGGTGTTGTACATGGCACCAACGACACCACGATAGGCAGGGTGGTTGATCTCAATGACGTACATGGGACCGGCGGCGGCGGCAATGGAGACACCGAATCCGAGGAGGAAACGGCCGCCCATGAACTGGCCGGACTCGTTGGCGAGACCCTGGATGATGGTGCCGACAATGACGATCAGACCGCCGATGAACATGCCGACACGACGTCCCCAGGTATCGATGGCAGGGCCGACGAAGGGAAGAGCGACAACACCACCAATCTGGTACATGGAGGAGACGATGCCAGCCCAGATACCGGTGGACTCGACCTTGTAACGCTCCTTGAAGGCGGGGTTTTGGAGCAGGTTGTTGATGAGCGAGCCGTCCTGCACATTCCTGTTAGAACACTGGATTTACAAGGTAGAAGAGGAGTTGGCTGGACATACGTATCCGTTCATGGTGGAACAGAAGAAACCGACGACGGAGAAGGCGTAGAGCCAGAGCTGCGGCTTGGTCCAGGCAGCGGGAGGCTCCTTGATCATGGCCTCACCGAAGGCCTCGTTACCCCTGATGACCTTGGTCTCGACATGCTTCTGTGGGTGTGTTAGCACTGGCTAGCCTCGCCATGTGGCATGGCATCCGGGTCATGACGGCGTACCTGGTCGGAGGAATCCTGCTGGGGCTGGACAGCGTCCACGGCATCGATCTTCTCAGACATGGCTGGAACTGGGGCGGCAATCGCTGCCGGAGAGCGGTCCTCTGCTGGTGGTGGTGGTGGTGGTTAGGGGTTCTCTCACGAGACCACAGGCCGTGCTGTGCTGTTGCTGAAGGGAGGCAAAGGAAGCCGGGGCGAGGATGAGGATGGAAGGGAGGGAAGCAGACGTCTTGGAGGGCGGGACGAGCTTCGACTTTATGATTTTCGAGCTCACTGGCGCGACCAGGGGAGTTTTCGGATCGCGTTGCCTCGATGCCGGGCCCAAAATGGACACAGGAACATTTCTGGGTGCACCCGTCGTCCGCTGCAGGGATACACACCACCTCAGAGAACCGAGATGGCGGCTAGCCTGGCCGGGACATGGGCGTTTCTCACCCGCCAGATCGAATGCAGCTCGTTGTATGTACCACGCGCACCGTCGAAGCAGCAGATAGACCCCGGCGCGCGCCACACACCCCTGTCCGTGCGGCCTCGGCCGGGATCGATGTCTGGGGGCTCCGGCAGGCGTGTTGCCACCACGACTCGAGCTCTGAGAGGAGCACTGGACCTGACGGGGATATTAGGTGTGGCGGCAGCAGCAGGTACGATACTCTACTGGCGGAGCTTCACCTACTGTCCAGACTCTGACGCTCCCAGTGATGGCTGCACCGCAATCTAAAAGAGACGCCTCAGGCGCGTCGAGACTTTCGGGGTCCATGGAGACCAGTGTCCCAGCCGGAGAGCAGAGGACCTGGAGCTGATCCCGGCGATCTCGTGGATACGACAGACTAAGCTTCTGTCTGGTACGAGGAAGTATCAGCGCGGAAGCGTCGCATCATGCCTCCCCGGATTTGCGGGTTGTGTTCCTCCGCAGTCAAGAACCCCGTGTTCTTGTGGGTTGGGGCGGGACAGAACCAGTAAAGAGAGCTGGGGGCACCGGTCTGGGGACCACCGTCTGCGCGTGCGTGGGCTTGGAGGGCGGGCTAAGACATCCGAAGCTTTCCTCCGAGGCTTGTCACTCATACCAAGACTGGAAGAGCCGATCGCAAGGCTCGGTCACGACGACTTCGTGCGTCCGTCAGGCATGGCAGCGAGCGCGCTTGACCGGCCTTGGCCGCTCAGATAAAACCGCCTATGAAAAGCTTCATCGCGGAATCGTCGCGCCGGGCAGGTCTCAGGTAAGAGTCAAACCCTCGACGCCATGATCCGGGCCGCGATTCCAGGTGGCCTGTCGAGGCTCGAGGCCACGCGCGAAGATGGTGCGATTCACGAACGAGCTAACCTTCTCCAGACTGAGATCCCCACGCATCGAAAAGTCGGGGAAGTCCCAGGACGATCTAGCGGCCAACGGCGACCTACCGTTCGTTGGGGGGCGCAGAGGGGGGGATCTTGGTTCGAAAGGGGGGAGCTGTCAGTGCTGTCGTTGGGAATGGCGTCGTCGCTCGATGGACGGAACTCAGGGCAGGGATCATGACAAGCCAAGAGGGCCCAGCCGTCCAATCGATGCCCAGAATGCCGAGCCGGGGGCCCTCGAAGACTAAGCCTATCTCGTTGTCGGGCCGCGTTCCTCCGCACGTACAGATGCCTCGAATGGGGATACCAGCCGATGAGCAGGGGTAAGCGAGAGAACTAAACCTTCTGATGCTGTACCCCGTGGAGATTACCGTATCATCCTCCTTCGCTCGCGAGAGATGCTTTGTATGTACCAATCTTTCCCACGTAGCAACGGAAGTGCTTACATGCATCCTTCAAGGTCTAACCATGGCCTGAGATCAAACGGGCAGATTCGTCAACCTGCAGTTAAGTACAGGCAGCCTGGCGAAGATCTTGAGGAGCAGAGACCATGGAACTGACCTATTATTATTGATGCCAAGTCTGAAGGTACCTTCTGAACACTGGCGGTGGCAGCCAGAAGGGCCGACACGACGGCGGGGGTGGAACACCACCAGAACATACCTGACCCTGCTCTCCAGCCGTCCGTCAGCTCTCCAATAATATGTACTAATAGGTCGAGACATGAGGGACCAGGTGACACAGCTCTCCCCGTTGTCCTGTGCCCCCGTTGTCAGTGCTCAAGCGGCCCGGAACCCAGCGCCACGCTTCCTATCTGGGGGCCATGACCTGTGGAGTTCTACTAGTCAGTATTATTCGGCAGTGATGATCCAACTCGACAAGGTTTGTGAATCTCATGCTGCTGCAGTGCCGTCCCCCTCTCTCGCTCCGCTCGCTCGTGCAGGCAGGCCTCTCCTGGTGTCCCGAAGCAGCCAAGAGCAGAAGGCCGGAAATCGATCATTTCCGTCCCCGAGTGATACCATCCCTTCAGTAGCAACTGTCAAACTGTTTCGCCTGCCTCTGGCAGTCAGGGTGATCCTACCCTCGGGTCGCGACTCGCCACCACGTGCCCAGGGCAGATCTTCAATCAAAGTCTTGCAGCCAAGCTCACCAAGCTCACTAAGCTCATCAAGAACCAAACGAACACTTGTGGGGAACGCGGATTCATGCAGTCCGACGCCTTGGCCGGCCACCTCAACCGAGGAGCACCAGCAGCCAAGGAGTTGGAACCGAGGAGACAAGCTTTCGAGGTCCCCACGGCCCAATGAGGGGAATCTCACCACGGCGCGCCGAGTCGCAGTGGGCTTGGAGCCAAGGGCCAAGCCGGTCCCTCCGCAGCTCGTGGTGCCGTGATATCCAGATCGCGCGAGAGAGAGCTGTGCTACCCTTCAGGCGATGCGAACCACGAGACGAAACCACGCCGCAGGCTGGCCTCAACTCGTTCCGGTGAAATTGGATCATGTCTGGTAGGAGCTGAACGCTCCGCACAAGCCACAACAGCAGTCATCGGCTGGCGTTCCGGGCAGCCCCCGGACGCCGTCCCTAATTGGCATCAGATTGGCCACGGCACTCCTTGGCGGGAGAGGCCGCCTCGGGGCCTAGAGCCATGCCGCCCAACGGCATGAGAACGAACCCCCTCTACCACAGAGCCTGCCAGTATGCCAGCAACCCAAAAAGCCCAAATCGCCATCGGAAGCAGCTTCCTGGCGCTTTAACGAGATTTGGCACAAACTGTGGGCTGATGTGCCACCGTTCTGGACTTGGGGACCTGGTCCCCCTTTCGGCCTCCCGCATCCGTCTCACGTGGACAATTTGGAGACGCAGCGGCCGCCGTTGGAACAACCTCTCGCTCACGCTCGCTCAAACGGGCCACAGGCACTGCATTCAATGCGACTTCCGATGCGCACCACGGCGGCCGCTGAGGCGAAGCCCAACCCGGTCTTCCGTCTTCCTGCAGCACGCATACTAATCCTTCCCCGGGAGCTTTTCCTAGATCGCGGGAGGGTGAATCTGTGCCGCAGGGAGGCATGACGCTCTTCGAAAGGATCACCACGCTAGGCTGGTCTCGTCGTGGCCTCGCGATGCACTTCCGAGGATGCAGGTGCAAGATGAGGCCTAATTCCGCCTGACAGAGAAAATAAAGTGGTCTCCGCAGAGATATTAATGTGAGAGCACCTGCAAAGTGCCAAGTGTGGAGGGGGACCCGGCCACTTGGGATCTGGTGTCATGGCCAGATTCAGGGGCTCGCTGGAAGCGCTTCCGAAATCCCGCTTTTCGCGTCCGATTTGGTTTTCAGCTGCGGCCAGATCTCGTTCGTGGAGGCCTGTGGCTTTGGGAAGCTTGTCTCGTGCCGTTGCATCACATGGTAATCAGATTTCTACTCTCGTTGTCACCTCGTCGCCGGTGAAGCCTCAATTCTTCCAGAAGGGCCCCTCGATCTCCCCCCTGATACTCCATCTCCCGCTCGCATTCCACTCCGTTCACTCCAACTCATGGTTTCTGACTTTGCTATTTTTTTCTGTGGCCCCTTTCTCCCGACCCTCTCCCTCACCTAGACCATTGCGATGCGTTGGGACGAGCCCGCCGCCGCCTGATCCGACAACACACGAAAGGGGGCCCAACCATCAGAGATCTGGAATTCGATCTACAGAGGATGAGAGCGTTGGTGGCAAAACTGCTGACCCAACACCAGCTCGCAGTCCCCGAAAGAAGGGTCTCGACTCTCCGATTATCACGCGGACAACCCGGGATGCTCCAGCACTGGTATCGCTTAAGGCCTCGCCCCCGGGCCCGCCGATCACCGGTGAGCTTGCAGTGCGAACCGTGCAACTGGCAGTCGGATGACTTTGGAGTGGCGGTCTTGACAATTCAAGGCCAGTTGATCGAGAAAGTCACAGCATCTGGGAGATGATCCCAGGTGAGGCTTCTGGTGTCACCCAGAGAGCACCACTTGCCGGACCCTCGCGATGCGGAGCCTGATCCTATGCTACTCCCCCAACACATTGCTTACTCCAATAGCCTTACTCTCTGTTGTGATCGACAAATCTACAGAAAACCAGGAACCGAGAGTCCTTCTGACGAGCCCGAGAAGTCAACTAACCCCTTAGTGAGCACTCGAAAAAGGTTGCTCATCATTTCCGCGCCGAGTGCTCCGATACCTCGGAAGAGACTAGCCATTCAAAATCTGAAGTTCTAGGCAAAATGGCTGACCTCAGTGCCCTCAATCGGCAGACAGTTCAGCTATGCTGGCACGTACGATGGAGACGAGCCGCCCCCTATTTGCCTCCTTTATCGACTCTTAGTCAACGAACAACCATACACCACATTTTTATCCCGTCAAAAGCCTTATATTTCAAAAACTTGAAACGTATAGCACGTAATTAAAGACGTTCAAGCACAACAATCTGTTCCTCAGAAAGGAGGGACATGCGATTAGGCAACCTGGTGTCCGTTTCCGATGTCATTACATAGTTCAGGGCAGTATCATTATATTTCTTTGTGTTCTCTTCCCACTCTCTACTCGAACCTCGGGACTTTCTCTTGCGGCGTACACTGTACCCAGTCTCTTCATCACACTTTCCAGTGTATATCTATCTACTGGCAACTTTGATCCCACGCACATGAAGCCGTTTACCTTTGGGTCGGAGTCCAGTCTCCAGAAACCCGTCACTCTTTCCCAAATACACCCGCCGGCTCGACTTCTTCCCATATCGGAACAGCCTGCGTGCCTCTGCTGACCAGCTACTCCACGCAGGCAGGTCACATCCGAACACCATGCGAATAAAACGAAGAGTTTTGACGCGTCAGTCGTCTCTGAGACTCTGAAACATACTATATCTTCTAGACTCGCAGGCATAGTATCCCCCCAATATGATGCCTAAAGTGAAAGCAGCATATTGCTCCGGGCTCACGGATTCCTGGTGGGCTTTTCCGAGAGTCCAGCCAGTGTATCTACCCGCGACAAGACCCAAGAACTTTCCTTTCAAGAAATACCCTGTCCTATGCACGGCGAAAACTTCCACCTGCTGAAGTTAGAGCCTACGACTATTCTTCGATCAGATCTGTGCGGATGTAGTCAAAGTCCTGTCCAGAGTCAGTAAACACATCTCCACTTCGAAACGAACCAACTCACCGCCGGGTTCAAAATCGGCAGCCCCGAACCAGTGGTGTAGATGCCGAGGTGGGTGCCCACGAAGTTCTGCCAGCCGTCGATGTGGCGCTGGAGGTTCTCATTGCCGACGAAAGCCAGCCAGCGAGGCGCCTTGCATCCCGTGGAGTAGCCCAGCGTATAGCCCTCGTCTCGTGCCTCGATGTAGAGCTTGACCGGCTTGCCGGCGGCCACATCTTCGTCCTCGATAATGGTCGTGTTGAGAGTGGCTTCGGGACCGGTTCTCGCGTGGACGACGATGGCGCGGTTGCCCGACTCGCTGGACCGGGTGACGGCGACCTCGTTGTGGTAGTGGATGCTCAGGTACACCGTGACTCCGGCTTCCTGACGGCTGCTGCTGGGCTCGAAAGCGCTCAGTTCGGTGCTGAAGGTCGTGTTGAGGTCCACCTGCTTGCGCAGGAGAGCGGCGGGCGTTTCGCGGTGTGAGAGGGTATAGACGTTGCCGTGCAGACGAAGGCTTCCAGGGACAGATTCAAAGTCCTTGAACTCCTTGTAGGGTGCGCGCAGGTAGTAGTACTCCTTGTCCACCAGCCCTCCGTCAAAGTCGTCCTGCCAGGATGCAGGTCGCTCGAGATCATAGAGAACATCGGGATCGTGCTCCAAAATTGGCTCATTGTTGTTGAATACGGGCCACCCATCCTCCCAAGTCATGGGACAGAGGAATGTTTCCCGCCCGAGCTGAGGCCTTCCCTGGGAGTTGTTCGGGTCGCGAGGCCGGGTCGCGAGGAATACTGCCCACCAGGCGCCATCGGCATCCTCGACAATGTCGGCATGCCCCGTGGACAAGACAGGGCGCGAAAGGTCTTCGCCGTTGTAGACGAGAGGGTTGTTGGGGTTGTGTTCCCATGGCCCATCGAGACTCTCGGCCCGGTAACTGTTTGCCGACTGGAAGACATCGGTGCCGCTGTCTGCGGTGATCATGTGGTACATGCCATTGATCTTGTACAGGTGGCTTGCCTCGGTGAGTTGTGTGCTGGAATTGACCGTCGTCTGGTGGAGGAGACGTGTGTCTGTAAGAGAGTTGCCCGTCTTGATGTCGATTTCCGTGATCCAGTTGGCGAAGATTCCGACGTGATTGAAGCTGCCGTCCCCAAATGTGGTTGTGAGATACACCCGGCCATCATCATCAAACAAGAGATCAGGGTCAAAGCCCCATTGGTCAACATAAATCGGCTCGCTCCACGAGCTGTCATCCCAGATGTCGGTCGTGGTGACATACATGGACCTGGGCACTCGGTTGACCTAGTTGGAGTCAGAGGGGCGTTTCCCAGACGGGAATCTGCCACAATTACCTGATCAGGAGGGCTGATCACATCAAAGATTGTGCCAATCACATAGAACGTGCCGTTGTTGTATCGGATCGTGGGAGCAAAGTTGCCGCCACTCGGGGCCGTTCCCCGGAGCGGAAGCTGGGATGGGCGCGTAAAAGCGTGGCCGATATTGTCCCATTTCACCCTGAATGTCTGTCAAAACAGGCACAGAGGAGAGTAGGTGGCATCATACAAGTCTTTGGAGCGGTAGATGGGAATACCAGGGAAGAACTCAAAGGTGCTCGTGGCGAGGAAGAAGTCCTCACCAACCCGAACAATGCTCGGGTCCGGGTTGAAGCCAGGAATTATTGGGTTGATCAACCCGCTGACGGTGGCTGAGTGTGTCAGTTTTTGTTTTTCATGTGTTTGTTAAACGGGTTCAGGTTATCTCGACTTACATGCAAACAGTGCAGCCACCGCAGGGCCAAGCCGTACAAGATTGGTTGGCATCATTTTTTGCTTGACAGGAATGAATTGATCGAAATCACAGAGCTCACGTCCGCTACCACAGATTTAAATACCATGGTTATGGAGGAATGACACCATCCGCACTGAGAATGTAACCCTGTGCAGCTCCCCCGCCACTAAAGCCGGCAGAATTGTATTTAGGCATCGTGATCCTGCTGGATCCCTGTGAACAAGACTTCGTTCTCCGATCCCACAAATGAGGAGAGCAGGCGAGGAACCTGAGAATCCACATTGTATATAGGCGGGTAGAGTCTCCCTGCAAATACCCCGCCTGGATCTGCAGTGGTTCCTTGGCCGCGGTCAGTCGACCAGATGAGGGCAGCTCATCGCGGGAACAGACGAAGGAACACGGGAGTCGATGCCTGGCAGTTCACTCAAGACACTCTCCTACACGTCGAACATTGAGGGGCCTCATCACCGGCTGAAGTGGGCTCAGGCGGGGTCAGCGACAACCTAACTTGACGGTCTATAAAGTTCGAGATAGTATTGACTATCAAGTTGCTAGATGAAAGATGTGTGTTTGATCAAGCACGAATCGGCTGTGCCGAAGTGGTAGTGTCAAGCGAGTTCCGTGAGATCCGGCTGCCCCAACTCCCGAATCCTACTCCCGACCCCATTCTAGACTGCATTCTGCAGCATACCCAGATCAAGACAGCTGGTTTGAAGCCACCTTCGGGCCAGTTTCATTCTTCTCCTTACCCTCAGGCAAGCCCAATGATCCATGGGGGCTTGGAAGCTGTCCATCTGGCAGCGTCTTGTTGGTCTTCTTCTTGGCCTTCATGAACGGCCACCGGCCCTTGACCTCCTTGAAGCGCAGCAAGAACAACCACGCCATAACGCAGATCCAGTAGACATTGTACGAGATAACGGAACCATACGTGGCTGAGTTATTCCAGCCAAAGATGGCATTCAAAATTCCCCAGCCGCCGCCACCGTTGAGCTGGGGGCTGCAGCACTAACATCGGGGTGAGTATGTGGGACGGTTGACATTGGGAGGAAAGCCTACGTTGAGATGCCAGACACTCTTGTCAATGTCGTATGACCCTGGCCCGCTGCCAACCTCCGCTGCGTCGCCGCCGACAGCATCATTCCACTTTTGCGCCTCGAAGAACCAGACCGCGCGGGAGAAGAGGCCGGCGGCGACCAAGTACAACACGCAGGTTGAAACCACAAGGAAGATCTGGATCTTGGTGGAAGCTCCGCCCCTGGTCAAGGTTAGACTTGTAAGTTCAGTCTCCGGGGCTCCTGAATTGCTCACCTGTAGATGATGTAGCCCACAATTATTCCAGCTATCAATCCCACGACCACTGGTAGAGGGACGGCCGTTGCCGGGGCCGAGAAGGTGACGCCGGCAACAAAAACAATGGCCTCGATGCCTTCACGGAGGACCGTGATAAAAGGCAGGACGAACATGACATACTTCTCAGCGAAGCGTGCAATTCGGCCCTTCCTGCTGCCCTTCTCTGTGGGCTCCTCGAGGGCTCTGGCGAGTTTGATGCGCCACTTCTGCTGCATCTTTCCCACGCGCAGGAGAGCAACGCCCACAAGAGTGATGATGAGAGACGCAAAGAGTGCAAAGGCGCCTTCGTAGTAGTACTCATGGGCCTGCCAGCTGTCGCGTCCGACGCCGTAGAAGACACCGATGATGACGCCGGCGATGATCAGGCAGAGCAGAAGCCCAACGCCGATGCCTAACCAGACCTGAGAATACGTAAGAAAGTGCCTGGGGTAGTATTTGAGTAATGTTCATTTACCTGTTTGCGTAAGATCTTGTAGACCTTGGGGTCTCCCCCGGGACCACCGAGGGTCTGCTTCAGGAAGGCCATCAGCACCGAGACGATGATGACCGTCTCCAACGCCTCTCGAAAGACGACGAGGAAAACGGGAACAGAAAACACCGTCACAGTCATGGTGAAGTTGAGGCAAGTGATCTTTCTCACGGACAAGAAAGTGGGAGCTCAAGGGCCTGGAGGATAGCTTCAGCTGTGAAAAAGAGCCAGCAAGTCCGAGGTTGGGGGGAGTGAAAATCCATTTCAACCTGGGCCTCGGACAGGTCGGCGACCAGCCAGACATATCAGATCGAATCAACGAATAAGACGACCCCGACCCCTCGCGATTATCATGACCACCACCACGGCTAGCCGGCACTCTGTCTCGTAGGGTTCCGCAAATCCGTGACCGTGGCGCCATTCGAGAGGCGCTAATGCAATAATAGCGTTGTCGAAAAGCTTGTCTCTGGTACGGCTGAAAGCTTGTGCGTTGGGACTAACGACGCCGTCTACCAATCGAGTCGTGAATTTCTTCTATTTCGGGGAAAGATGCGTTCTACCGGTCAGGCCAGACTCTCGCCGGTGTTATGATCCAAGGACCCCTGGTGAGACGCGGCGGATCAGAGATGCCAGTCGATGATCCCAGGATCAAAAGAGGCTTGCATCGCCATGACTCGGCTTGCCGTTCTTCCGTTGGAGAAGCCAATGAGTGGCCTCATTATAAGGGAGAACCACCATTTGGGGACCGAGTCAACGGGTTTGACCGGGTTTCGTGGCGTTTTCGTCTGGCCTGATTATCAGATTGTCAGATTGATAACGCCGTCTCTCTTGCTTTGTCCTCCTTTCGGACGAGCAGCCGACATATCCTCGTACCCGGGGTCCTCCTTTGTCCCTCTTTCTCTCCATCTATCATCCATTGATCGACTCTTGCCGTCCTTGAGAGAACGATCACTCCCTTTTGCTCCTGCGTCTTGAGAGGATCTCCCTGGACACCGAGGCAGCAGTCCTCCTCCTGGCTTCAAGATGCTGCTTCTCAGTTTGATCTTCGCCTCGTTCTTCCTATGGCCAGCTCTCGCAGCCACAGTCACTTACAACTTCACTGTTGGATGGGTACGGGCCAACCCCGATGGCGCATACGAAAGGCCTACCATCGGCATCAACGGGAAATGGCCGATCCCCCGGATCGATGCCAACATCAACGACCGGATCATCATCGACGTTCACAATGATCTGGGAAACCAGTCAACCTCTTTGCATTTCCATGGGCTCTTTATGAATGGCACCACCCACATGGACGGGCCCTCTCAGGTGTCCCAGTGTGCGATCCCTCCCGGGTCGTCTTTCACATACAACTTTACGGTAAACAAGTCCCATCGCTGTGAGTCTATGACATGTCCCTTTCTGACCCCGACAGATCCAACAACCCGGCACGTACTGGTACCACTCGCACACACACAGCCAGTATCCCGACGGGCTTCGGGGACCCCTGATCATCCACGATCCAGACTCGCCGTTCAAGGACGAATACAGCGAGGAGATCGTGATGACCCTGTCGGATTGGTACCATGATGAGATGCAAACCTTGATCCCCATCTTCATCAACAAGAACAATCCGACAGGCGCAGAGCCCGTACCAAAGGCAGCCCTGATGAATGAAACTCAGAACCTGACCATCCCCGTCCAACCTGGCCAGACGTATCTATTCCGGCTGATCAACATCGCTGCCTTCGCCGGACAATACGTGTGGTTCGAGGGACACGATATCTCCATCGTCGAGGTAGACGGAGTGTACACGAAGCCCGCGAATGCCAGCATGATCTACATTGCTGCCGCCCAGCGATGCAGCTTTTTGCTCACCACCAAGAATGACACGAGCCAGAATTATCCCGTCGTTGGAAGCATGGACACGGTTGGTAGATTGCTCTCTGACCCGAGCCTTAGCTGACTTGCCGCAGGCCCTCTTCGACACCCTCCCCGACGACCTGAACTGGAACGTCACCGGGTGGCTCGTCTACGACGATGCAAAGCCCAAGCCAGACCCTGTCGTGATCTATGAGGAGTTTGACCCCTTCGATGACATGACGTTGGTGCCGTTCGACGAGCAAGAACGCTACCCTGAGCCGAACCAGATCGTCCATCTCGACGTGATTATGGACAACCTGGGCGACGGCGCCAACTACGCCTTCTTCAACAACATCACCTACAAGGCGCCGAAGGTCCCGACACTCTACACGGCCCTGTCGGCCGGAGACATGGCCACCGATCCCCAGGTCTACGGCTCATACACCCATAGCTTCGTGCTGGAGAAGGATGAGATCGTGCAGATCAACCTGAACAATCTCGACCCTGGCAGACACCCGTTCCATCTGCACGGCCACAACTTCCAAGCGCTACACCGCGCCCCGGAAGAGGGCGGAACCATCGAAGACACCAATCCCCAAGAAGCCGACTTCCCTCGGGTCCCCATGAGGCGAGACACTCTCGTGGTGTGGCCGAACGGCAACATCATCATGCGGTTCAAGGCAGACAACCCAGGTAGGTCGCTTGCTTTCCCCCGGCCTCTTGAATACCCCGTCACTGATCATTCATCGAAGGCGTCTGGCTATTCCACTGCCACATCGAATGGCACGTCACCTCCGGGCTCATGGCGACCTTCGTCGAGGCCCCTCTTGATCTTCAAAAGTCGCTCGAGTTGCCCGCAGACCATCTCGACGCGTGCTCAGCAGGGCAGGTGCCGACCAGAGGAAACGCCGCGGCGAACACCCAGGACCTGACGGACCTGGCCGGCCAGAATGCGCCGCCGGCTCCTCTCCCTGGAGGGTATGTGCCGAACCTCAACACCCCAAACAGAGCAAGACGTTGACAATACTCCTAGCTTCACGACCCGCGGCATCGTGGCGTTCGTTTTCACCTGCATCGCAGGTGTCCTCGGCGTCTGCGTCGTGGCGTGGTACGGCATGGCCGAGGTGAAGGATGGCGACCATGCCGACTCGGCTGACGGTCGCACTTCTGGGGACGCGAGCCTCTGGCCGTCGGCGTCGCCCCCGAACGAGGTCATGGAAACCGGAGTAACATCTCGGACTGCCTAGACTTGGGAGAATGAAAAGACTCGGTCGAATGAGTGACACTCGTTGAGACGGGGGTAGTAGCAAAGTCTGGTAAACATGGATCGGGATATGAGCCTGCGATAATGTCAACAATATGAATCTTCTTTGACTTGAAGTTTGTCGCCCTCTTAATCAGTGGAGTGGATGAGTCCCCAGTGGCTTTTCCCGATTCCCCGTAAATTCCAAGAATTCCCCCGTCTCGAGGCCTCGTCTCGGCTCCGGTGACGCCTCCGTTAGTTCGGCGCTTTACCCGCGATGTCCGCGCCCGCCCCCGCAGGCTCAAGACATGGCAATTGAAAAGGACGCAGCCGACGCAACAAGAGTCGCGACAACTCTCAGATCCCGAGAACCCCTTGATTTATGTCCTACGCAGCATTGACACTCAGCACCACATACCATACTCACCATGTCGTCCTCTCCGCTTCCTCCCATCCTGGCCATCGCCAAGATCAAGACCCCGACCAAGACGGCCCAAGATCGTGTACGGGATGAGATCCCCTCAGTCACGGATGAGCAAGTCGCCGGAAGCTGACCGCCTTGACGCAGTTCTTCGAGATCTTCCCGCCCCTGGTGGCTCACTCCAAGGACAATGAGCCGGACACCCTGAGCTACTACTTCTTCACGAACACGGCCGCTGATGACCACACCATCTACGGATTCGAAGCGTAGGGACGCCCGCACCACCATATAGCGCCTGAGCAGGTGACTGACTGACTCGGATCAGATATCCCACCAAGGACGCCCTGACCGAGGTCCACTCCAAGTCTGGGCCTTTCACGCGTCAATCGGCCATTCTTGCCGAGGAGAAGCTCTGCACGGTCGATGTGCCCATGTTCCGGCCCGTCTCCGGCTTCGTCCTCCGCGATGGAGCCGTCGAGAAGCCCGTCGAGCTCATCGTCATCAAGACGATCGCCGGCGGCGACGCGACAAAGGCCAGCCTGAACAGGCTCGTCGAACATGTCGAGAAGAGCGAAGCGGCCGCCGACACGCCCACGTTCCTGGTGATGGAGGAGCTCCAGACCGGCGAGCTCTGGACGTTCGAGCGCTACACCAGCAGGTCCTTCTATGAGCAGACGCACTCCAAGTCGGACGCCTTTGTCGCTGCCTTCGGTGGAGAGAGCAAGGCGTCGTCGGTGACCGAGTTCGCCGAGGCCAACGTGGGCTTCCTGCTCAAGTAGATGACGAATTGACAGTCGGTCGGTTTTCAGACTCGTGCAACTTTCGGCTTCGTTCGGTTCTTGATGGTGATCCACGCTCGCGGCCTCCAACCCTCCTCGGGAGTAGCGCAGGCCAAGAGCCCCGGATGTCTGGGTCGCCTGAATGCACTCATCTCAGCAGCGGACGCGTGGCTTAAGAAGACATTGCCCCGAGGTCCCCTTAATAAGGCTAAATGGAGGTGCCTGGCTAAGGGATATTGCAGGGTTGCGGCGATCTCCCTCGCGTAGACAGGCACGAGATTAGCCGCACGACATATATCCGTACAGCCGGCAAAACAACACCGCCAAGTATACCATTCCCTTTTCTGCCCCTGGACGTGTGCCCCGAGGTTGCATCGGCATACCCCAGACTTCTCCATCCGGCTGGAGCCTCAATGACTCCGTGCAGATCGTCCCTGCTTGGCACCGGCAAATTGACAGGCTGAATGTCTGCTCCCCGCATGAAGGGGTGGTCTGAGGGGGCCGCTGGCGATGGAACTATGAGCCGGGATGCTGGGGACAGTTAAAAGGCAGAGGTCGGCCGCTGGGTGTAGATCGCCTTCGGTTCCTCTTCTGATTCTCGGAGCCTGCCGAGATTCACTCCATCCCGGTGCTGTCCGCCAATCATTCATTTCTTATACTGAAGCTTAGGTGCCTCGACAAAGTCAAGATGAAGCCCACTGCCCTCCTCGCCCTGGCCGCTGCCGGCCTCGCCGCCGCCAAGCCTCACAAGTACGATGCCCTCCCCGAAAGAGCTTCATGTCCAGCCATTGACTTGATCCAAGGTGCGAAGGCCTCAATGCCGCCATCCAGGCCAAGGGCAAGAGCCATGTCGGCACTGCCCTGACGCTCCGTGACAACGAGCCCCTCGAGAACAAGATCATCGAGAACTACTACGAGATCGGTGCCGTGACCCCCGAGAACGCCATGAAGTGGGAGTCCACCGAGCCCCAGCGCGGCGTCTTCACCTTCGACAACGGTGACCGCCATGCCAACTTCGCCGTGGACCAGGGCCTCAGCCTGCGCTGCCACACCCTTGTCTGGCACAGCCAGCTCGCTCCCTGGGTCGAGGCGGGCAACTTCGACAACGCCACACTCATCGAGATCATGAGGGACCACATCTTTGCGGTTGCCGGCCAGTGGAAGGGCAAGTGCAAGCACTGGGACGTCATCAACGAGGGTAAGTGAACAGCTCACGTAAACGACGCAAAGCAGTCGCTCACCCTTCGTCATAGCCCTCGAGGAGGACGGCTCGTGGCGCCAGAGCGTCTTCTACAGGACCATCGGAGAGGCCTACTTCCCCCTCGCCTTCAAGTTCGCCGCCGAGGCCGACCCCGGCGCCCAGCTCTGGTACAATGACTACAACCTCGAGTATAACGGCATCAAGACCAGCGCCACCGCGGACCTCGTCAAGCTCGTCCGCCAGTACGGCGGCCGCATCGACGGCGTCGGTCTCCAGGGCCATCTCGTCACCGAGAGCACCCCGACCCAGAGCAACCCGACCCCCGACCAGGAAGTGCTCGACGCCGCGCTCCGCCAGTTCACCGACCTCGACGTCGACGTCGAGTACACCGAGGTCGACATCCGCATGAACACCCCCGCCACCCCCGAGAAGCTCGCCGTGCAGGCCGAGAACTACGACCGCGTCACCCGCTCGTGCATGGAGAACGACCGCTGCATCGGCATCACGCTCTGGGTAAGTTTTTGCTTTTGTTGTCTCCGGCTTCGTGGTTCTCGCATACTGATCTGGTGCTCTAGGGTATCTCTGACAAGTACTCTTGGATCCCCGGCGTCTTCGAGGGCGAGGGTGCCGCCCTGGTCTGGGACGAGGAGTACAAGAAGAAGCCTGCCTACGGCGCCATGCTCGAGGCGATCAAGACCTCCTAGATGCCGAGTCAGTAGGACAAATAGGTGTATATCTTCAAAAGTAGCAGTAGTAGCATTAGAATGTACAGACTATCACGTTCTGTGGACCGGCCCTCCCCCTCCCGCGCCTGTCGGCGTTTCGGCGATTTCACCGGTTGCCGACTCGGACCTTAGCGGTGCCGTGGTGGGGCTTCGGGCTGCCCCTATCCGTTACCCCTCCATCAGGAAAGGGGACCGTCGGATGCTGGAGCGCTAACTTCCTCCTACCAAGATCATTGCTAAATCTGCTAGGCCAGAAGCATGCTAGTCGACAACCCGACATCGCTCCCCCACTAAGAAACGCCCGTGGGGGAGTCGGTATTGGCAACATTGCTGAGAAATGGCGTCAAGTCAAGGCAGGGCGTGTGCTCAAGATAACAGTCTGGCTGAGATCCCCCTCACTTTTCAGAATCCAACTCTCTGTTAAAGGCAAGACGACAAGATGGGGTCTGTCAGTACTACAGCCAGGTCCTTGAGCCAGGACAAGATCCTCGTCATCCTGCCCATTGACCCGGACCAGACTTGGATCAGCGAGATAGAAGCCAAGTATCCGGGCATCGAGGTGCGATGGATCAACTTGACCCATAGGGGACCCGACACGCCGGATACCACGCCCGCCGAGGCCTGGGAGGGCATCACCATTTACTTCGGCTTCTTAGCGGTGTCAGCAGATCGACTGAAGGACGTGCGCCTCGTTCAACTGCCCTCTGCCGGGGCCGACAAGTGGCTTGACAATGACTTTTACACCAATAACCCGGAGGTTGTGTTCAGCTCTGCCAACGGAGTTCATCCGTAAGCCGTACTCTCTTTCTTCGGAACCATGACGGGTTGGACTAACAAAGTGCAGCCCCCAGATAGCAGAATGGGTCATCGCGACATGGCTGAACCACCAACATAGCTTCCTGGGTTACTATAACCATCAGCAACATGGCATCTGGAAGCGGCTCCCGGGCACCGTTGACGACTCGGTCGGCCTTCGAATGTGAGTGAGAGACTCACTATTCTTGAGCACGTATTGACAAAATCCAGGGGAGTTCTTGGATACGGTGCCATCGGTCGCCAGGTCGGACGACTCGGGCAGGCCCTGGGCATGGAGGTCTACGCCTACACCAGAGGCGAGCGCTCGACGCCCGAGTCTCGCAAGGACGATAGCTTCTGCATCCCGGGGACGGGCGATCCCGACGGCCTCATCCCCTCCAAGTGGTTCCACGGCGCATCAAAGGAGGCGATCAACAACTTCCTGGCGCAGGACCTCGACCTGCTGGTCATCGGCCTGCCCCTGACAAGGGAAACGGAGGGCCTGTTCGGACCGGAGCAGTTTGAGATCATGTCCAAGAGGAAGACCTTTGTCTCGAATATTGCCCGAGGAAAGATCATCCAGCAGGATCCCCTCATCAAGGCACTCGAGACGGGCAAGATCCGCGGCGCCGCCCTCGACGTGGCCGACCCCGAGCCCCTGCCCGCCGGCCACGCGCTGTTCACGGCTCCCAACATCTACGTGACGCCTCACGTCAGCGGTCTCACGACCAAGTATTGGGAGCGCGCGCTGGCCATCTTCGAGGCGAACCTGGGCCATCTGAGCAAGGGCGAGCCGTTGATCAATGTGATTGACCGGAAGCTGAACTATTAGAGTATGAGGCAGACGGACACGCGAATAGACACAATCAATGCGGTTAATTGTCATCATCATCATCTCATTGAAGCGCTACTCTACAAGACAAATGCAACGCTGACGCTCCCCCGTCATGTCCGATCGTCTTTGGTTAGCGCCGCCTCCGACGATGATGCTGATTTCCTCGCCTCCACAGAAGACGTCGTTATGTCTAGACTCCCCCGCGGCGGCTCCTCCTCGCTGGATATCCTCCGCAGCCCGCGCCACTGCCTCTCGAAGTCGTCCTCCCGCGTGACGTCCACGGACGTCGTGGTCATGACCATGATCCCGTCGCTGGGGCGCAGGCACCCCGTCATGGCGGGCTGCGCGGCGGCGTCGGCCTCGATGTTGACGCTGCCCTTCCTCGTCCGCTGCCGCGGCTGCGCGGCCCCGTTGCCGTCCAGGGGGTTGAGGGCCATGGTGCCCTGCAGACAGGTGTGCATCTGCTGGCTGCCGTCGAAGATGAAGTCCTCGCGGCAGCTGGCGCAGGGGATCTCCTGCACGCCGCCGGCGCCGCCCGTCGTGTTGGAGGCGCTCCGCGACTTGGTCAGATCCATGAGCTTGTTCAGGATGCTGAACTCAAGCTTGAGCTTGATGGAGTAGACCATGCCCTTGTAGGAGGTCTGCAGCTCGTAGTGGCCGGAGTACTCGAGGCCGAGGATGGTGATGTCGAGGAGGATGACGATGACGTTGACGATGATGAGGTGCCAGAGGATGCGGCGCTTGGTCGCCGAGGCGTGGAACGCCGAGCTGCGGAAGAACTTGAGGGTGGCGGCGATGTAGAGCCCCGAGATGATGCACTCCTGGACGAAGAAGATGGAGACCTGGATCTTCTCGGCGATGGAGTACGGCAGGACGAAGAGCTCCGCGGCGTTAGAGTTTGAGCCGTAGATCAGGACGGAGATGGTCGTGTGAATGACGACGCCGTTGACGATGATCATGGCCAGGACGAAGCGGAGGTGCGTCCTGTTCCGGTCGACGAGATGAAGCCGGGAGTACAGAACCACGGACTGGCCGGTGACGAGGCACACCCAGCCCACCAATATCATCGTGACGTAGACGTAGACGGCATTGTCGTTGATCCCCAGCCCCTTGAGGAGGAAGCCGAGCGAGTAGGGGATGATGCCGAAGGTGGCGACGCAGAAGCTCCAGAAGTACAGTCCATGGCGGTTCCTGAAGGAGGCGAAGATGATGAAGACGAGCTCTACGAAGTTGTAGAGAGCGATGGATAGGAACGCAACGGTCGGAAGGGTGTAGTTGAGGTTGGTCGTGCTGTTGCTCACGATGCCATGATCGATGTCGAACATGGTGAATGCACTCCCCCCCGATTAGGTACCCGGGGGAAGCGGTTGCTGCTCAATACTCCGTCGCTATAACGAAGCAGACTCTGTGTGTCACCGACTGGTGAGGAGGGACAGGCCAAACATCGTTCGGGGTTCGGCGAGGCCAGGCAACAAGACCAGAGAGTCAGTCGGTCCTTGGCTTGGAGTTGAGGTGATAGGGCTATGGCGAACTCAGGAGATGCATGCACCAGGGATGCCAGGGGCTGAGGGGCTTTGTATGTTTGATATGGACTCCAGTCTCCCCGCGAGGGCCGGACGTCACTCCTGCTGCCAAGGAAACACTGACTAGTTCTAGAGAAGTTAAACCAGCCGGGGAGGCCCTAAAGGTCCGGGTACTGGGGTCGAACGATTCAAGGGGGAGGACCATGAGGTAACGGCACAAGCGGCAGTTGGACGCCGTGACACAATATGGCCACCCCCGGACTAGATCTCGATGGGGACCTTGGCCGACGGCGGTTGGGTGCGCTGAGCCTGGAACCATGATAGGACCTTTGTCTCACCTATCCAGTTGGTGGTTGCTCGTGTCCATGGCCCTCGTTAGACAGGCGATCTCGCCGAGAGCAGTGGTTGGTCGTCGTCATCTGGCCGAGTGCTTCTTCACAACACCATAATTATGGGAGGGAAGCAGGCGAAGACACTCCGTCCGTCTAAGGCGTTAGCCTTGGCCATCGTCTCCAGCCAGTCTTCAGGGTGGCGCACCAATCTCCTGACAGCCAACCACCATGACAGGACCTGACTCGCCGCGCGTTTCTAGGTTGGACCGAACTTCGACGCTAGAAGCCAGCGTTGCCAGTTCGTCATCCGAGACAGGCTGCACGTGTGCCCCTGTTCCGCCAGAATCACCGAGTGTTGGTAGGGAGGAGGAGGGTTGCAGGGCTGCGAGGCGTCCACTGACTTGTCTGGCCGTCATTAGGATGTGTCTTCATCGACCCTATTCCTAGATAGCAGCCCTCTGCTGGCGGAGTCGCCCGTCGGCCCCCCTGACGTTTCCCCGAGGCTGACCATCCATCTCCGTCTTAGGCCCTTAGCCCCTGCATGAATAGAGTTCACGTCGGCTGTTCAGGCCTGTTGGCCAAACCTCCGCGACAGCAGTCGAATGCCCAAACAGAATCCAGGGTGGCGTTTGCAACGCACACCAGTCGGATCAGCGCTGCATTACCTCCCCGTCCTAAGCAGCCCCGGGGAACGCCAACCCAAGAGACGGGCCCCGGCGGAGGGTTGGCGGGGGCGGGCTTCGAAGAACTGAAATGGAAGCTTTTCGGCCCTTCGGTCGAGTCAGGCCATATTCCGTTCGCCGAACTCCGAGGCCTGCGTTGCTGCCGTTTCTGGACGGGCATCGTCTCATTTTCGAGGGTTTGCGTAAGATGCGACGTGGCAAGGGATACCAGAATAGTCTCATCATGGAGGGAATATGCCGAAGGACAGGACGGAGCAGAGACGGCGTCCGTATAATGGGTCTCTCTCGGTGGTATTAGCGGGATTTGCCATGAGAGAACTGCCGAAGATATCAGCGGCCAGGGTGCGACATCCCTGGCCGGCGGCCCTGTCGATCACTCAAGGATTTCCGCTGATCCTGGAGAGATCAGCATCCCCCAGCGATCGCTCACCGAGCACGGTGGTCAAACGGTGCGCCGCCGGCGACGGCGGGTAACATTCCGTCCTGGATGTCCCGAAATCCGGGTCCCCAGGTGTCAGGTCCCTAGAACGACGGCGCCTCCCGCGGGCTCTGATGCGAAAACTGGAACGAGATGTGGATGGGATGGGTATAACTATTCCGCTATAAGCTTACCAAGGGTTCAGTCAACAGGCCTAGTCGAAGCGCCAGAGGCGAGGTTGCGAGTCAAGCATCCCCGACTATCCCCCAGAACGCCAAGGCGAAAGAGGCAACATTCGTGGCCCAGAGAGCAAGCCACCAACGTCCCCAGCCGGTTGCACGACTCCGTCAGACTTCACTTCCAGTCCCCTGGACTGCCGTTCTGCCGCTACCTATCTACCTACTCGACGACCAGCACGCCCCTGAACCGGACCTTGCCAGAGAGCATGTGTTCCACGGCCTCAGGCACCTTGTCGAAGCCGAACGGCTCGACCATGCACTTGATGCCGTGAGTCCCGGCGAATGCAATAGCTTCCTCTGAGTCGATGGCGTGCCCGCTCGGCCAGCCGTGCACCGAGCACCCGCCCCCGATGAGGGCGCCGGTGTCGACCTCGAGGTTCCCCACGGGAGCGAGGACCAGCAGCTTGCCGCCGGGCTGCAGACCGCCCGTCAGGGGCGAGATGGCCTTCGGGTTCGGCGCTGTGGCGACGATGAGGGCCGCGCCGCCCATGGCCTTGAGCTTGGCGACGGGGTTGTCGACGCTCGTGTCGATGTACTCGTGCGCGCCCAGCTTGACGGCGAAGTCCTTCTTGGCGGCGCCCGAGCTCAGCGCGACGACCTTGTAGCCCATCTTGTTGGCGTACTGGACCGCCAGGTGGCCGAGGCCGCCCAGGCCCTGGACGGCGACGAGGTTGCCCTGCTCGACGTGCATCTTGCGGATGCCGTTGAACACGGTGACGCCGGCGCAGAGGAGCGGCGCCACTTCGACGGGGTCCAGGCCGGCCGGGATGCGGACGACGGCCTCGGCGCGGAGGAGGGTGTACTGCGCGTAGCCTCCGTCCTGGGTCACGCCGTTGATCTGCTTGTTCTCGCAGCACTGGTACTGAGCGCGCTGGCAGGGGCGGCACGCCTGGTCATGGCCTGAAGGGAGTCAGTCGTCGGAAACTGGATGTCCAAGGCGCAGGTGTTCGCGACTCACCTCCGTGCCAGGGTCCGCCGACCCGATCCCCGTTCTTGAACTTCTTCACGCCGTCGCCGACGGCTACAACTTCACCGACGATCTCGTGGCCGGGAACGCGGGGAAAGACAGGTCCCATATGGCCCTCCTGCATGCCGACATCCGAGTGGCACACGCCGCAAGCCTTGACTTTGACGAGAACCTGGCCCGGGCCTGGCTGCTTCAGCTCGACCTCCTTCGGAGTGAAGGGTGCGCCCGCCTTTTCGACGACCCAGGCTGTGTAAGTCTTCGGGAACGACATGGTGCGGTTGTTGTCAGTCGATTGTGGTGTTCTTTCGGGTGTGGGAAAGGCGATAGTGCAGAGTAGTTCCCCTCAAGCATTGGACAGCATGGATCTGTTCATCTTATAGATAACTGCGAGCTCTTTGCATCCGGCGATTAGGGACGGGCGCAAACGCCGTGACGCTCTCCGCATCCTCTGCGTCATGGCGGCCATCCATCGGCTGGAGCGGAAGACTGAGACAAGCTTCATCCACGCAGGCGACGAGCTGAAAGCCAGCATCTGCTCCCGGGACGCTAAACGATTCCTGGTAACCGGCCGATGAGAAGCCAATCGAATAACTGCATCCTGCGTTGCTCTCAGTTTGTTTAGTAGAATTGTATCGTAGGCTTTCAGGGCGATGATGAATCCCAGCTTTGTGTTACAGTAACAATGCATGGCGCGACTTTGCTGCAGTAGAGCTCTCAGAGACCAATTGTAACCATAATGGATGCCCCTTATGTCCGACAGGCTGACTGCCTTCGTCAGCCAGAACTTTGGTTTCTCGGAGCATACTTGGCTATCTCCGTGATCTAATGCAGCCCCCCAATCCCCCTGTGCTGACGCTCGTCGTCAGGGGGGAAAGCTGCCTCCTATCAGAACCCCGCACATAGTATGGATTAAGAGAATTGGATTTCTATGAATGGGTATTGATTCAGCCATGTCGCTACGTCTCATACCTGGCCTCCTTACAACCACCAAAAACCTGACTGCGTCCGCTCATGTTCTACTAATACCGTGCGTTGAGCGCTGCCAGTGCCGCCCGCAGTTCCTTGACAGCAGTCGGAACGTCCTCGAAGTTGAGCGCCGAGATGGCGAACCGGGCGTGCTTTGTTGCGCCGGGGATGTCGCCTTCTTCCTGTAGAGTCCTGATCACACTCATTAGCAAGGACGCAAGCCAAGCAGAAGATCCGCAGACGTACTGCACGGGCTCCGTGTATGTCTGAGGGGGCGGAGGTTGATATTGAGGCGTCGGTAGCGCAGGAGGCGACATGGCCATGTTGGGATGAGGCGCCGGTGCCGCCTGAGGAGCTGGAGGTGGCTGCCAGGGGGCCTGGTTGACTGGGCTCATGAACGGACCGGTAGATGCCTGCGGTGGCGGCGCGGGGGGTCCTGCAGCGCTCGTCTCGTTTGGTGAGGTCGGGAAGGATTGCGTCGGGGGGAAGTAGCCGGCCGGCGTCTGCACCGAAGGGGGGCCGAGGTCGCTCACGGATGGCAAGGCAGGGCCGGCTGACTGCGGGAAGTTTGCCTCGCTGGGCGACTTCGATGGCGGGATAGGCACGTTCGCCGCTGGTGTCGACGTCTCCGCGGTCTGCCGTTGGTAGAACTCGGCGTCCGGGTCGTCCTCGACAGTGACAGGCGGCGGAACCGCCCCGCCCACGAGCTGCTCGAGCTCGGCATCCTCTGCCGCCGCTTCGGGAGAAGGTTCTTCGTGCTTGGGGTTCGACTCGTTGGGGTCGTTTCCCTCTTTAATAGCTCGGAGAATGCGGGCGGCGTTCCACTTGGAGTATTTGATCTTCTTCTGCACCTCCGCGTCAAGGGGTCCCCAGGCGTTGAGGAGCTGGAAGAAAGTCGAGGCGGCATCGAACGTATCGGCGGTTTGCCTGAACTGTCAGCTGATTTTCCATGTTCCTGGCAGCTGCGTACCCACCTCGTCACCTTGTTTGCGGTCATGGTCCTCTCGGCGCGATCGAATGTCTGCTGGGCGAACTGCTCCACCACGGCCTGGCCGACGGTCTCGTCTGTGATGGCTTCTTCTTCGGCATGTTCTGATTTCGTCTGCAACAGGCTGTGAGAAGACTCTATTAATATCCTTGGGAGGGTCGCTTACCCTCTCCAGCTGGTCCATCAAGTTTGTGGTGAACGCGAGGGACTCCTCATCTTCGTTGTGCAGCTGCTTCTGGAGGATCTGGGTGACAACCCAATATTCGCCTTCGATTTGTCAGAACAGCTCTCTGCCGCATGTATTCTTCAAACACCTACACCAGTAGGTGATAGCTGGCTTGAACTGCCGAAGCTGGTTCGCGCGGTTTAGGAACCGCGTGATGTCTGCCTGTCGCAGCTTGGCAGGGATGGAGTCCGCCATGGTGGGATCGAGGCTGGGCGATGTTCCTCAGGGAGAAGCTCGGATGTTCGCTTGCGAGTCGGAGAGTAGAGTGTGGAATCTGAATTCGAGGTTGTTGGCGAGGTCGAAGTTGTGCCTCGGCGAGAGTCAGTACTCGATTGCAAGATCGATGTCGCAGGTTCCCGTGTCCCGCGATGGGCCTGAATTCCCCCGCAGTCAAGACGAGCTCCAGCCACGCGACTCCACAAAGGTGGGCCTGGACCTCCGAATTACGTAGGGCGTGATTCGCAACTGAGCTGCAGATCCTGAGGTTGAGAAAGATAAAGGCTCGAGGTTCGGGTGAATAGGCAGAGGCTATAGCGGGATCTTGAATTCCAGTGCACTGCTTTGGACCGACACGCTTTTGCTGGAATTGCGAGTCCTGTACCAATTCATGGAGCTCAGGCTTCTGGTACTGCACTATCGTCGCAGCTGGTGTGGAGAAGTGGCTGGGAGAGCTGCAGCACTGTGAAAGTCCGAGTGCCAACCCTGTTCCGGTTATTGTCTGTGAGGTGGCACTGCAGCACTTGGCGGGGGGCTGGCCCCCCTAAAGCCCTGTCTATATCTAGAAATAGGCACCCTTTGCAGACAGAGGCCCTGTGTGAAGCGGGGCCGATCTCACCAAGGACAACGGCGATTTCTTAAGAACCAGCTCATCCTCACCCGACCTCGATACCTCCACGCTGGCCTTTTGCCATTTCGGGGAAGAAGCCAACAATCAACATCTAGCAGCCAGCCTGGTCAATACATTAATTAAGCAGGAGCCTCCGACGACACGCCAGGCAGCTCTCCTCGCAATCCAATCTCACCCTCTACCGCGGCCCTCCAACCGCCTCCAACCGAGTCTACGCCTCTCGCACTTACACGACGATGCACCAGCACATCCTCGCCACGGGCCTCCTCGCCCTCGCCGCCCTCCCCGGCGCGCTCGGCGACGGCATCTATCCCAAGTCCTCGGCCGTTCTCAACGTCGACAGCAAGTCCTACGACCGTCTGATCGCCCAGTCCAACTACACCTCCATCGTCGAGTTCTACGCCCCCTGGTGCGGCCACTGCCAGAACCTCAAGCCCGCCTACGAGAAGGCGGCCAAGTCCCTCGATGGGCTCGCCAAGGTCGCCGCCGTCAACTGCGACGACGACGCGAACAAGCCCCTCTGCGGCCAGTTCGGCATCCAGGGATTCCCCACGCTCAAGATCGTCCGCCCCGGGAAGAAGGCAGGCCGCCCCGCGGTGGAGGACTACGAGGGGCCCCGAACCGCCAGCGGCATCGTCCAAGCCGTCCAGGACAAGATCAACAACCACGTCAAGAAGGTCACCGACAAGGATCTCGACGCCTTCCTCGCCGAGGAGGCGCCCAAGGCCCTGCTCATCACCGAGAAGGGCACCACGAGCTCGCTCCTCAAGAGCATCGCCATCGACTTCCTCGGCGTCGTCTCCGTGGGCCAGGCGCGCAACACACAAAAGGCCATCCTCGACAAATTCGACGTCAAGGAGTTCCCAGCCCTCGTCCTCCTGCCCTCCGGCGGCGGTGACCCCGTCGTCTACGACGGCGAGCTGAAGAAGGCGCCCCTGGTCAAGTTCATCTCGCAGCTCGGCGCCCCCAACCAGGACCCTCCCACCAAGAACTCCAAGTCGGAGAAGAAGGAGAAGAAGAAGACCGAGAAGAAGTCGGAGAAGGCCGCCCCCGAGCCCGAGGCCGCCCCTGAGGCCGAAACTCCCGTCGAGGAGCCGACCGTCGTCCCGGTAGCCCCCGCCGCCGCTCCCATCCCGTCCATCGCCACCGGCGAGACCCTCCAGCAGACCTGCCTCGCGCCCAAGTCGCACACCTGCGTCCTGGCCCTCGTCCCCGGCGCAGACAGCGAGAAGAAGACGGCCTCCCTCGCCGCCCTCGCCGAGATCTACCACAAGCACGAGCAGGGCGGCCGCCACCTGTTCCCCTTCTACGAGGTCCCTGAGGAGAACACCCTGGCCGGCTCCGTCCGCTCCGCCCTCGACCTGGGCGCTGACGTCGAGCTCGTCGCCGTCAACGCCCGCCGCAACTGGTTCAGGCGCTTCCAGGGCGAGTTCGACGCCGCAGGAATCGAGAGCTGGATCGACGCCATCCGCATGGGCGAGGGCGAGAAGAAGAAGCTCCCCGACGGTCTCGTGGGCGAGGCCGACGTCACCAACGAGGAGGCGCCGCCTTCCGCCGCTGCGGGAGAGGCCGAGTCCTCGGCCGCCGGAACCGCCGCTGATGCGCCCGAGCCCGAGACCGAGGCGCCGAGCGAGGAGATCAAGCACGAGGAGCTGTAAAGCAGACAGACTCTGGGGGCGGAAGCCAAAGAAATTGATGTACAATAACACGCAGCGTGATGTGATCGTCTCGAGGTGAACACACAGCTTTTCCGATTCCGATGATGCTACAAACCCATTCCCATGACCGGGGTATCATTGATAACACAAACAATCGCTAAATCCGTCCGACATCGCCTGCATCTTCCCAATCAGTCCTCCATGGCATCGTCCAGGGCGGCCGAGCGCTCTGCCGCGCCGTACGTGACCATCCTGTGCCCCTGCTCCCTGATGATCATGTCCAACTTGTCCCGCATCTGCCTGCACCCGTCCACGCCGCAGACTAGCATGCCCTCGAGCCGGCTGATCTGCACCCGCGTGTCGCTCACCATGACGACGACCTTGTCCGATGCGCCGAGCGTCGCCACCGTCATGAACGGCAGCTCCTCCTCCTCCTGCTTGTTGACGTCCACCAGGGGGTCCGCCTTTTCATCCCCGGCGGCGTGGAAGGTCGTCAGGCCCGCCGAGCAGGCGACGATGTAGTCAGACATGGGGATGCCGGCGTCGACGAGGGCCAGGGTAGTCGCATTGATGAGCGCCGCGAGGAGCGAGCCGTCCTGGTGGAGGACGTAGAGCGTGATGGAGATCTGGCTCATAGGGAAGAGGTGGGTGTGGACAGCCGAGGAGAAGGCTTCGCTGATGGTGATTTCGAGTTCCTGGATGCGCCTGCGACTATTAGCACGGGGGTTCGAGCTACAGGCAGCTGGAGCCTGGCTTGCCTGTCATTGCGACCGTGTCTCCTGTGCTCGACGGTACTGAAGCCCGCTAGGACAATGTTCACGTCGATGCTGGCGTCCTTGGTCTGATCGACCTTGCCGCCGCGCTTGGTCGGCTCCTTGGGGCCGTTGACGATGCACATGACCTTCGTGAGGCCCATCTCGAGGGTACTGGAGCCATCGGAGGCTTTCTGGGTGCGGATCTGGCCCGAGAAGCGCCGCAGCTCGTTCCATCGCCGGCCGTCGACCCGGAGGAAGGCGAGGGAGTATATCGATGTGTCCAGAGGCATGGCGGACGTTGGCGGTACCCGAGCTGGCAATTGGAGACGTTGGGGTCCTGGGTGTAGGTCGAGGCTGTGTAAAAATGTGCCACGGTCGTACGGGGTGCTGCTGCGTGGTGATTGCAATGCGATTGTTGATTTCGATGCCTACGCCAGAGCTTTCGCATGAAGCCAAAAATCTATGGTGGGGTTCAACACAGTCTAGAACAGTTTTGCACTGTGCTCCGTGATCCGCTTGAGGACGACTCTCACGCCAGCAGATCCAGCATGTTGATTTGTAGAAGAGGCAAAAGTAAGAAGCAATTTCATTCCGTCGTTGCGTGCTATAGTACAATATGTACTTGACTGAGTATCATGTTCCGTCCCTGTCCTATCCTGTCAAACGCCTGTCCGGCCCATTGTTGGAGGCAATAATAGTGATCGGCTTCAACCCCAGCCGAAAGTGAGAATTCATGATTAATATGAGCAAGCTGTGGCACTTCCTTGGTCTACGCCATGACCAGCACACTTGTCTGCGGCGCGAAAGCCTCGTCATCAAGCGACGAAGGCGGCACCCAGGTCAAGCTGACGGGAACTTCGGGCTCTTCAGGTTCGTCAGTCCAACCTCGTTCAGGGCCCCAGCGGATCATCCGGCCGTTTGCTGCCACGGTTTCGAGGAGGATACGCATCATGCCGCCGTTTTTCTTGACGCCGGGCCATCCATCAAAATGAACCGTGTGCGCCTGGGGCAACTCGGCGAGGACCTCGTTCAGCAGCCCGCGGCAGAAGCCTTCGTAGAAACCATCCGAGTGCCGGAAGCCCTTGAACGCACCATCGCTGGGATCAAATTCGACGAAAACCGTCAAGCGGCGAACGTTGACGCAATCCTTCAGGCCCAGTGCAGGGTTGACCACCCAGCCCCTCGGCGGCTTGTTCCAGCCGGGACCTACGCGCAGCTCGAGGGAGGTGAGGCACCCGCGCTTTGAAGGGGTCAAGCGGGCAAGCAGTGGCTTCTTCGTCTTGAAGAACCTGCCCGGGTACGTCGGGAAGATCCGAAACGGCCGTGTGCTGTAATAGTAGTGTGAGGATTCGGCATAGACCTGGCGGCATGTCTTGAAGATGGCCAGCTTTCGGTACAGTCGTTTATGATTGTCGGGGTCCAGGTCGACGGGATATGGCGTATCCGCAAAGTGATACTCGTAGACCTTGACGCGGAGCTCGCTGGGCAGGTCCATGAAGCGGAAGGCCTTTGGCCGCGGCTGCCTTGCGGATGTGAGCGACAAAGACCCAATGGGTATGCTGTTAACGTCACTGTCCACTTCGACTTCGGATGTATATGTGGATGGGAGCGCAGAGCTGAGAGGAGTCGTCTGAGAGGACGATATAGGCGTCGGGCGTAGGCTTAAGCCCATGGCCCGCGAACTTCTGCCACCGCGGCGCTGAGGCATTGTTGATTCTGACGGCAGGTGCTCGAGGAAGGTGGACGGGCGGTTGTAACTCGGCGATGAGGGGCACGGTTCAGATCTTGGTAAGGTATGTATCTGCAGCTGGGCAGGCCTAGGAGCAGTTGTGCAATGTCGTAGGAGTCGATCGAACGCTTCACGCACGGAAAGGCTGGCAGGAGTCTCCAAAGACGCAACGGATCACAGAGGGTGGTCCCATCGTGACACTGAGAGATTCAGTTTAGGGACCACCCTCTAGAACGCAGCGAGCGTGGCAGCCATGATGTCGGTGTGGTGGGCGTGATACTGGCTGGTTGTTCGGTGGACGAGAGGGGTAGGCGTTCCAAGGAGGGGGGATATATAGCCGTTTGGACGAGTGTTGGGGTTGGAGGTGCGTTGCGTTGCGTTCCGGAGTAGAGTAGTATGCGATAGAGGCAGGTTGGTTCGTGATTTGCGGGGAGGGGAACGACAGATGCTCAGGCAATTGGAATGCCCGGTCGTCGGACGGCGGAAAGATCGGACTCCCATTAGTCAAGCCATCCTTCAGTGGCGCGAGAGCCGGGGCACGTGAGACTTTACCGGGGTGGAAATTTGGAGGCCCAATCAGAGGTGCAGGATGACCTCATTCCAGATACAGTGTTGAATCACTCTGGCTGAAGCCACACTGCCCTGTGGACTGAGGAATTCGAGGCCGGCTAAATCTCGGCCACCGCTCTGGAGGAGCTCGGGACGGACCATTGAGTGAGGCCCGAAAAATTCAGGAAGCTTCCGTCGTCACCAAAGACATCACCACCGACCGACCATCACACCACCAGCTTTCCCAACCGACTGGATGGCGCGTGCAGGCCTTCTTCATTGATTGGACTGCTCGAAATTCGAATAACGCCCATATATCCCGATTTTACACAGAGAGCCGTCCACAATGCTCTCACGAGCAGCTCGCCTCGTGCCCGCCGCGGCGCCCTTGCTGCGCTCCGCCGTCAAGCCGACACTCGCCAGAACACAATTCGCATCGGCGCAATGGAGGACATACGCCAAGGTCGGCAAGCCGCAGCCTCCCAAGTTCGACCGTGAGGCGGAAAAGGCTATGAAGGAGGCGTCGCAAGCTTCCAAAAACGCGGCCCCCGAGTCTCATGCTTCCGCAGACCCGAACGCATCCAAATCGTCAGAGCAGCCCCCGGCCGAGAGCGAACCAGAGCCCCAGCAGCCTTCCCAACCGCTTCCCGACCTGACCCAGGGCATCCCTTCCACCCTCGAGTATGAGATGGCCGGCAAGTCCAGCAAGCAGGCCCTCGCGGCCATCGCCGAAGAAGAAGCCGAGTTCAGCGGCGGCAAGTCCAAGGGCGAGCTTCCCGACTCGGCATACGTGTCGTCGTCCGAGCGCAAGCGACAGCAGCTCGCGAACCGCATGTTCCTGGCCTTTATCGCGGCCGGTGTCGGCAGTCTTGTCTACATGGGCCGCAACTGGGAGGATGCCGCCGAGGAGAAGAGGCACCCGGATCAGCCCAACGGCTGGGGACTCGGCCTCTGGTGGAACCGCGTGTCTGCCCGCACCTCCGAGTTCACGAACTACTACCAGGAGCCCGCCTTCGAGAAGCTGCTGCCCGATGTCGACCCGTCCTTCGAACGACCCTACACCCTCTGCATCAGCTTGGAAGACATGCTCGTACACAGCGAGTGGTCCCGAGAACACGGCTGGAGGGTCGCGAAGAGGCCCGGCGTCGACTACTTCCTCCGATACCTCAGCCAGTACTACGAAATCGTCCTGTTCACCTCGGTGCCCTTTGCGATTGGCGAGCCGCTGATGCGCAAGCTGGACCCCTTCCGCTTCATCATGTGGCCCCTGTACCGTGAGGCGACCAAGTACGCGGACGGCGAGATTGTCAAGGTAAGAACCGTCCGATGGACAAGCAACGACCGACGCTGACCTGTTGCCAGGACCTGAGCTACCTCAACCGTGACCTGTCCAAGGTCATCATCATCGACACCAAGGCCGAACACGTCCGCCTCCAGCCCGAGAACGCCATCGTCCTCGACAAGTGGGTCGGCGACTCCAAGGACAAGGACCTCGTTGGCCTGATCCCCTTCCTCGAGTACATCCACACCATGCAGTACGGCGACGTTCGCAAGATCCTCAAGTCCTTCGACGGCAAGCACATCCCCACCGAGTTCTCCCGCCGCGAGGCCATCGCGCGCCGCGAATTCCAGAAGCAGGTCGAGGCCTCGGGCAAGAAGAAGACGCCCTCGGGCATGGGCATGCTCGGCGGCATGCTGGGCCTGAAGCCCTCCAACATGGCCCTGATGCAGGCCCCCGAGGGCGAGATCAGCCCCCAGGAGGCGTTCGCGCAGGGCAAGATGCTGCAGGACATTGCGCGCGAGCGCGGCCAGCGCCACTACGAGCTGCTCGAGAAGGAGATCCGCGAGAACGGCGAGAAGTGGCTCAAGGAGGAGGCCGCGATGCAGGAGAAGGCCCAGCAGGAGGCCCTGAACAGCATGATGGGCTCGTTCTCGGGATGGTTCGTCCCGGCGAAGAAGGACGACCAGCCTTCCGACGAGAAGAAGGCGTAAGGCGATGTTCGGCTCGGGAAGCCCCGCCGCCGACCGATGGCCTCTTTTGACTCTCCTCCTATTCTAATCTTGTGTACTCTAGGGGCTGGCGATCTGGGGATAAAATGGGGGGTGCAGGCCAGAACATTGCATATAGACTAACGACGCGGTGAATGCGCGCGCCTGTGTGAGTAGTATAACGAACCTTGTACAATAGGTAGGCTGCGAGAAGCCGCAATACCAGTTTGATTTGTCTACTTGTCGTTCCCGGTCCGTGAGTGGTTCGGAGCTCGGATGGGGGCTGTGGTCTGACATGCAGCCTCAGCCTGACTGACTTGGGACTTGGAGGCAGCGCGAAGGCAGCAACGGACTTTGAAACTCTCACAACCACGGACTCACAGACATCACATCGATGGCCTCGCCTTACGACCCGACATGCGCCGTCTGCCGTCGTGTTCTCTGCCCATCGTCTTCCGATCTCGGGCTGCACGGGCACCCGGAAGATCGTCCTGCTTTCGTCGCCTCCCAGACGTATGAGATATTCCGAGAAGCAGTCCAGCAAGGATGTCCTATCTGCCGCGCAGTATGGACGTGGATCACGAGCAACAGCACCCATCACAGGTCGTGGGAAGAGGCGCCGTTGTCTTTCATCCCCAATCAGTACATGGCCTACCGCACACTGAAGGACGGGCACCGGTACAGAGTGATACCGTCCGAGGAGGCCGCGACTGGGGAGGTCAGCGCGGTACTGCACGTCTACTGTATTCTTCCGCAGAGTAAAAGATCGGTCGAGGCATCACGCATGTGTCTTGTTCCCGCGGGCGGTACGTGTGACTCTGACATTTCCGTCCCTCTTGTCCAAGCATGTTCAAGCATCATTGACAGAGCGTCAGAGAGCACCGAGGCAGCCAAGTTCGCCAGTTTGCCGATTGACCCTAGCACGGGCTCGGCAAGGGCATTAGAAGCCGCTCGAGGATGGTTGTCGGACTGCCAGTTGAATCACGAACGCTGCAACCGGCCACAGCGAGTTGCGGAAGGCTTCTATCCCACGAGACTGATCGACCTGGGAGAGCCAGGCTCACTCAACTGGAAGCTCTGCGTCGTCTCAGAGGATGGCCTGTCGCACGAGTTTGCATCCTACATCACCCTCAGTTACCGATGGGTGTCCAACCCGAAGCTCACGCTGACCAGAAGCAACATGGCGGACCTACGGCGCGGCTCCGCCATCCGCGACCTTCCTAGGCTCTTCAGGAACGTGGCAGCTGTTGCTCGACAGTTCGATATTCGGTACCTCTGGATCGATGCTCTCTGCATCATCCAAGACTCGAAAGAAGACTGGGAGCTCGAGGCCCGTTCCATGCAGCACGTCTACGCCAACTCAGCCTGCACTATATCGGCATCCGCGTCGCAGGGGCCTCACGAGAGCCTCTTCCGGCTCAGAGATCCCCAGACTCTCCGGCCGAGCTTCGTCGAGAGCTCCTTGTTCCAGGTCGGAGAATATCCGCACCACATGCTGAGCGCCCGCTACTGGGACCAGGAGATCGACGGCCCCCTGGACGGCCGTGGATGGGTGTACCAAGAGCGATTCCTCTCTCCCCGTGTGCTTTATTTCGGCACCCGCCAGGTCCTCTGGGAGTGCCACACGGAGCAGAAGAGCGAGGTCTTCCCCCTGGGGGTCCCGATGCACCACTCCGACAAGGACGTCGACGCGCTGTGGAGCAACGCACAGGAGCGCCTCGAGGGGAGCCTGATGAGCGTGAGGACCTATAACCTGTGGCAGCGCCTGGTTTCCATGTACACTGCCTGCAAGTTCACCGAGGCCTCGGACCGGCTCATGGCCTTTGCCGGCATCGCCAGGCTCTTCGAGAAGGTCACTGGCGATGAATACGTGCAGGGCATGTGGAAGTCGTGCCTGGTTTCGATGCTGGACTGGCAGGTCGAACACCCGCGTCCGCGTCCTGAGAACCGGCTCGCCCCGTCGTACTCGTGGGCTGCCATCGACGGAGTCGTGCAAACCGTGGATACATATGGCGATGAGGCCATCCCTCTCATCCAGGTATCGTGGCAGAACATCAGCGACGATGCCCCCTTTGGCGTGAGGGTGCAGGGGAGACTTCTGCCGATACAATGCGTCGCCCGCCGCACAGGCGTACACCAGACCCAGGCATGCGTGCCTGTTCCACATCTGGACATCCTCAATGGACTGGTCATCTGGGATACGACGGACTTGGGAGACCGGGACGACATGAATCTGGACTGCCTGCCCACCAAACTACGGGCTTTGGGCTTTGGAGGGGAGTTCCGTTCCAGGTCGAATGGATACGCATGCTACGGGCTTGTTTTACGGAGGGAGACACGAAAAGGGGGTGATGGAGATCATTATCGTCGAGTCGGGCTCATCCAGTTTGACTCGTGGAGCACGGGAGAATCTCCCTTGGACAAGATCACGGAGCGGGAGATGAAATCTTTCATACTGATATAGGATTTGGCCAGCCCTTACTCGTCTGGATTCTCTCGACTTTCGTCAACCCCTTTCCTGCTGCTCTTCAAGACATGGATCCTCTATCACTCCGGCTTCTCGTCCTCGTCAGGATCAGACGTCCAGAGGCCTATGCACCACTCGCAGAGCCAGTTGGTCGTGCACTGGAAGTAGCTGGGGGGCGTATTAGCAAAGAACACACATGGTTCGATGTGCACTGTCTACTTACTCTCCCATGTTCTCCTCCTTGTCGATCTTCGAACAGTCGCACGTCTCCTCGAGCTCCTTGCAACGAACTGGGTCGGGGTCCGGGAGCTGGCGGCCGACGAGGGATTCGATTTCGGCCAGGGCATTGCGGGTGGACAGAGAACGTGGTTCCGAGAGGGCTGGTGCCCCGAGGACAGAGGAGCCCGCGAGGGCAAAGAGTAATGCAGAGGCCTTGAGTTGCATGTTGAACTGGTACTGTTGATGGTGAATAGTATTGTGGCAGAGATCTGCTGATGCTGGACAGGCTGAATGACAAGAGAGAGTCAGTCCCTTTCATATTCCGTCCCTTGAACATCGGGCATGATCGGGCGGTTGTGCCCGTCATCTCTACGATGTCGTGCCGCGTCGACATCGCTCGGCTTCTTCGACACCCCGGCCGCAATATCTCTCGATAACCCGTACACCACAGACAACAAACAATTACATCCACGACGACCTTCGGTGCCACGGTCTCTCGAGCAGCGGTCAGTGTTGGGGCAACGGCGGGCCGTTTGTGCGCGATTGTACGTCCGCAAGACACGCGTCCCGGGAAACATGTCTCGACCTGAATCCAGCAACGGCTGCTTCTAGAGCTACGACCCGACCCGTGTTCGGGTAGGGCAAAGCTCCTGTGGCAGAAGAGCCCTCGCCGTCGAGGCATCTTTCTGAGTAACAAATAGGATGGGGTTGAAGCTGACGAGAGCGGGACTTGCAACGCCGGGGACGAGAAGTGAACACAAGAGATGTTTGCTGTTGGCCCAGGGTCGTCGATTCGTTAACGTCGTGAGATGCCAAGTCATACTTTTCAGCTGCTCCTTGCTCAATGACCCAACGGCGGCGGGCCAGCTATGGTAGTACCGTTCACAACATCCCGGCATCGCCTCTGGTCCTGTTCATCATGCCGTGCATCTCCGTGAAAGCTGGTTTCCTCCTCGTGTTCAGGCTTGGCGTGCTTCTGAATTGTTGACGACTTTGTAGCTGGACAGATAGCCCAAGGCAAACATGATAGTACAAGAACTGACCCTGACGGTGAGATCGATGGTCCTGATGGCGGGAACTTCGAGTGTCAGCTGCCAGAACCCATACACGTCCCAACATATCAGCATCCTCACTCTGCTGCTTTGATACGCCGCATCTTTGGCCATACCTTGGCACCGGAATGATGAAGACTTGGAATATTAAAAAGAGATACTCCACTAATATGGGAGAGACGATGGGAATACACAAGCATTCTGCTGTGGACTGAAATTGGTTGCTGCGAGGCGTAGCTCTCAGCGGACAGACAAGTGCTGTGTTGGGTACTCGACTCAAGACGTGGATGATGCTACCAGGGCGGAGGGTCTTCCGAGACTCGGAAGCTCTCATTGTAAAGATCCATAGTAGAAGGCGGCATTGGAATAGAAGACAATGAACGTCTCGTGTAGTTCCGAAGCCCAGAAACGGCGTGGAACACAATGGGAATCGTCGAATGCCCACCACCAGACGTCTGTCATACCCAAGGCATCGCCCGTACACGACACAGCCTGCCAGACGGCAAGAGTCACATGGCAACGCGGCCATGCGCGCCGTTGGCATGGCAGCGTCCGGGCTCGCCTGTCGTGCCATCCGGGAAGCACGTCAGATCTTGACAGGGAGGCGACACAGCAATAGCGGTGGGCGCTCCGAGCGTTCACCTGCGGCACGCGACATGAGACCCGCGGCGTGGGACGGGAGGGAGATGCTGCACGAGGCCCGAGCCGGTGGAAAGGGGGCACCAGGGCATCACCGCTCCTTCGTTGCTGGGTGACGTCCTCGGCAACGGGGCCGCCGCTCAGCCGACGCTCAGCTGATCATGAGACGAGAACGAGATGAGCAGGATGAGCAACTGAAAACAGGGCTGCCGCCGTATTACATTCGTACATGCAGATCGTCTATGGGGTATCCTTCTGGTCAGGCCTCCGCGGCGTGACCGTAATGCCGTTCAGTTTGGGGGACACACTGGCTCCGTTGACCTTCACATCATAGCTGGACGGGGACGCCTTGGGGGCATCCCGGGGTCCGACAGCCTTGCTGTCTCCCCCGACGCCCGCGGCGAGGCAAACGCCATACGCAACCGCGACCACCACGGTGATGAGATCGATAATGTGCACCGCCCACCAAAAGTGCTGCCTCCCGAGCGCGCACGTGGCGTACTCGTACTTCCAGCTCCACGTCTCCTGGTCGAACCACGCGCTGAGCAGGCCGGCGTTCCCGCCGAAGTCGCCCATCATGCTCCGCACCGTGATCTCCCTGATGCCCGGGGCCTTCTCGAGGCCCATCGTGTTGTTTGCCTTAGCGTCCTCCCAGCTCTGTGCTTCCCAGAACCGGTTCCCCGACGTTTGCTGTTTGATGAAGTGGTAGGTATCACAGCCCTCGTGGTCGTGGCCGTTGAGGATCACGCCCGGCCGGCCCATACCCTTGCCGGGCGCCTTGGGGTCGCCGCTCATGCCGAAAATGCCCTCCAGGAAGCCCTTGCTCGCGTCGCCCGAGAGCATGTTCTGCTCCTTGACGCCCGTGTCCCCGTCGTGGAAGGAGAAGAAGGGCGAGTCCACGCAGATGCCCTCCTTCTTGTGAAGCGGGATGTGCGTGAGCACAACGGTGAAGTGTCCCCGGAACTCCACCGCCGTCGACGTCGTGATGATGTCGTTGAGGAACTTGTACGTTGCGTCCTGCAGGTCCGAGTCCCGTGCCGGCGTGTCCAGGTTCATGTCGTTGAGGACCACGATGCGCAGCTCCGGAGGGAGGTTGTCCGAGCTGGTGTTGCCGTCCTCGTCGAAAAGCGTCGCATTCAGCACTGGGTCCTCCACGGGCAGCTCGAAGCGGAGCTCGTAGTTGGCCTTGCCGTATACCCTCTCGAAGCGCTCGAAGCGGTTCTTGTTGATATCGCCAGCGTAGCCAATATCATGGTTTCCTGCTACATTGATAGCACGCCTCGCCCAGGCCGCGTCGTCATCCTTGTCCTGCCCCAGGATAGCAGCCAGGTCATAGTCCATGGCTGGGTAGGTCATCAACCCATCCGGGACACGCTCGGCTCCGCGGAACACCCTGTTCCAGAAGCGGTTTCCGCGGCGCTCGAACTCCTCATCCCTGATCCACTGGCTCCCGATGAGGTCCCCCAACACGGTGACGTGTGTCGGCTTCGTCCACCAGTGCACCGTGCGGAATATATGAGCGAGGTAGAAGTCGTTTCCGAAGAGATCGATGTGTTTGCGGACCGACTCGAGCTCGTTCGGGATGTCTTCGAAGAGAGCGTCGACGTAGTCGTGGAGGAACTGCCGTACTCGCGCGAGGAGGGAACCGTGCCTCGACTTGAAGGTGATGTGTTCCACGAGCTTCTTGAAGTGTGGCAGCCGGGGTCCCTTCATGTTCGGGATCGAGGTATCGCCTTCCAGCTGGGGGTCGCCCAAGGCGAGGAGCCGGAAGGGTGCCGGTGTGGCGCTGGCACCCAGCGGGGGGACCGGGAGAGGCACATGTTGTCGTGCGGCCTCGAGGAAGGCTGGCCAGGTATCGGAGGTCGTACTGTTCGCCCCGAAGGCAGCATCTGAGGGCAGAGGAAAGGCGCACCCGATGAAGACGGGGTACAAGTAGAGGTAGATGGTCTGAGCTATCGCCAGTGGAAGCAAGAGGCGGAGCGCATGGCGGAGGGCGGCCACGGGGAACATGTGGACGTTTGGCTGCGCCCAGAGGACACCAGCGACGTGAGGGAATGCTGTCGCCGGTCCTCGTGTGGACGTCCAAGGTCGAGCAGGGTGGGAGAAAAGGAGCGTGACTGAAGAATGCAACGATCCCTGATCGCGAGACAACCAAGAAAGATGGCAGCATGTGTTTAAGGGGCGCCCCGCACCGTGTGGCTCCGGCGTCGAAAAAAACTGTACCCCTGGTCCGGACCCCTGGATCCTGCAGCAAATCTCACGTGCATGTCTGCCTTCTTCGCCACATGCCTCTGCTGTGCTGTTCTGGAGCGACAGCAGTGATGCATTGGAAGTATTTGTCAAATTTGGCTGCGGATCCCGGGGTTCATGTTTTGTCCGCCCCTCGCCCTGCCTGGTAAAGCACCTTAGACGCCTGTGATAGTGCCCTCCTAACTCCATCAAGTCAATTCAACCCAGCTTCCGCGTGAAAAGGCATGTCTCCGTCCTTCGCCCCCGGTCTTACAATTCATCGCCCTCATATGCCTCGTCCAGGTTCGGCACATCAACGATGAACTCGACATCGTCCTCTCCCTCCGGCACAATCACGAAGGCGACGGGGCAGTTCTCCTTGAGTCCCTTCTGAATCGGAGTCTCGTCCCCTGTAATCCCGAGGTCTTTCCAGCCTTGTGTCAAGTCGACCTGGCTGACGGGGAGCGCATAGGCTATCCTCACGGTCTCGTCGAGGTCGGGCAGCGGCGTTGTCTCTGGGGAGGTGTGCGACAGGGCGAGGCCGTTGGGGAAGCGCTCGCGCAGAACCGCAAGGAGGGTCGTGTTGATTTCGGAGAAGGGCTGGAGAGAATCGACGAAGAGCAAAATCGTGTGGGCGCCGTATTTGAAGCGGACGGAGAAGAACGTGTCTTCGACTGTGGACGCCTGAGAAGCTGTTAGGAGATGCGACTGCGATGGCGGGACGTTGACGACCTTACCATTGTGGCTTCTGGAGATCCTACCGAACAGGAGGAGAGAAGTGTGCGGCGATGCGATTCGGGTGAGGAGATACCCGTAGTCTTCGGATGGCTGTAGTTGAGGAGCCTGTGGTGAAAGGATTCCAATCCAAGATCAGTTTGTCAGACAAACGATCGCGTCGGCGCGGTTGGGGCAGGCGCCCGACCCCGCTATAGGTGGTACCTACCCGTAAGGTGGCGCTAAATAGGACCCAGACCTCTGGAATTTGATGCGAAATCAGGTGATCGCGTGCCGTTTGAGCTCCCAACCGATGATGTTAGTGTTGGCTATGTGGTCCCTTCTTTATAAACACTCACAGAAAACCAACATAGATCCGATGGAAATGACTTCAACATGTCATATTGATCTGAGTCTAGTCTAGTATATCTTGTAATGCTCACTTGATTTGACTCCTCGTTGATGGGCACTGAACGGCTTAGGTAATGCAGGGGACCAGCCCGCGCACGGGCCAGGCAAACGGCCGGAAGCTCCCTGGCGATCTTCTGCAAGGCCCAGAGACCACTCCGGTAAATTTCAACCTCGACTGTCCACCCCATGACGAAGCTGCCCCGACGCCCGACTACCATGTGAAGCTCCAGAGTCGACTCGACAGAACCAATTGACCCAGCAAGGCTGTTCCAACCCCGCGATCGCCCACCATGGCCTCCTCCGCCATCACCCAACTTGCCGAGGACCTCGACATGGCCAAACCTGCGTTCGAGTCCCGCCTGTCGATGTCCTCCCTCAGCCGCGTCCCCTTGGCCGGCGTAGTAGCATTCTCTCTCGGCATGTCTCTCGGCATGGCCGAGGGGAGCCGGAATGCAGGCCTGCAGTTCCGCGCCGAGCACTCCCACAGGATGCCCACGTCCCATCCAGGATGGTATCTCTACCACAAGACGAAGAGCTACAGGTCGATGTACGCAGGCTTGGGAGAGGGCTTGAAGATGGGTGCGCGCCTCGGTATCTGGACTTCGCTGGCGTTCACATTGGAGAGCACCATTGACCGGTGTCGTGGCCGGTCGGACGCCCTGAGCACCGTGACTGCCAGTCTGACCACGGCCGGGGTCTTCAGTGCATGGAGTAAGTCCCGGACATCGCCTGCATATCTCCCCCGCTGACCCCTTTCAGACCGATTTTCCCTTCCCACCGCTGCCAGGACGGCCAGGTATGGGCTCGTCTTTGGCCTTGCCTATGGCGGCATCCAGGACGTTCTCTCTCTCATGAGGGGACGACCTGTCGGTTATGTCGAATTCGTTCGCCGCCATCTACCCTCGTTCCGCACCGCAGACGCGCAAAAGCAATCATAAACCGATGTCTGCCACTCGGATCACACCCCGTTCGTCAGGTGCAGCTCGTCGGATTGCCAGCTCATTGCTGCGCTTAGGAAGCCTGGTAGCTCACCGCGCCCTCCCGCAACAAGGGCCAGGTGACGATACCGGCGCTTGGCTGCTCCAGGGCCTGGACAAGCCGGTCACGAGCGCACCGGCCTTCCAAAACCGTCATGGTGATGACCACCAATGACCTGGACTTCTTCCGCACGCCGCTCATCAACCCCGCGTCGGTCGCCTCTTCCGACCGCCGGTCATCGTCTCCGACTCCCCCCCGGGATAGTCGGGTTTCCCCACATTGACGAGGGAGAGATAAGGAACGATGCTGAGAGCGCGACGGCCGCAGCCCGCTGATATCAGCTCCAATCCCGCAGTGTGATGGCCCTGCATCATACTTTTGATCAACCAGCCAATCGATCACACATCCCCTCCCGCCTTTATCGGCACGGCGTTGCGAGCGAGCTCCCGTGCCGCGTGATGCTCGTCTGTATCAGGGAGGAGATAAAGGAAGCACACCCAACTCCTCACATATAGAACCCGTCCTTGGGCGCAAGGCTCTACAAGGCACTCTCGCGTCACTTGTTGTAAAATAGACTTTTGAATCCAAACCCGGCTCAATTCTCTCCCAGCTGATTACTCCCATCAACACAATGACATTGACTCGGGGCGTCAGGCGCCGGGCAATATCTCTTGGATTCCAGGGCGCCTATCTCGGGCATCCAGCGGCGATCATCACCTCCGGCCACATACTACCACCTATATTCGCCCTGCACGGCACATCGAGGCAGGCCATCCATTCATCCAGCCCAAACCGCCTGAAGCCATCATCATCCAAGGACAATCTCCTTGCAAGCCCAAATGACATGCCTACCATCCCTCCCCCAGCACCACCGGCTCTCACCCGATCCGATGCCCCCCTCTCCGTCCTCCCTTTCTACATGATACTCCGCTCCCTCTTCATCACGACGGTTTCTTCCTCCCCCGTTCTGCTGCCTCCGTCCCTGGCGGTCATGTCCCTCCTGGCCAACTCCACGAACCCAGTCCTGAACCCAGACCACAACCCGCTGCTGCGCTGGGTCATGAAGAAGACCTTCTACGGCCAGTTCTGCGCGGGCGAGACGCCGGTCGAGGTGGCAGCCACCATCGGCAAGCTGAAGGGCATCGGGTTCACGGGCGTAATCCTCGGGTACGCGCGGGAGGTGGTCCTCACGGAGGAGCAGACCAAGAGCCTGGCGAGCTGCGGCGAGGGCGAGGTCGCCGAGGCCTGCATCAGGGATGAGATCACGCCGTGGGCGGAGGGGACGAAGGAGACGGTGAACCTCGCGTCGCCAGGGGACTTTGTCGCACTGAAGTAAGTCTGTCTGATGCCGGTTTGGGTTCTCGCTTCTATCTGAGGTGCCGAGCTGACGTTGCCCTAGGTTCACAGGGGCGGGCCGACAAGCCCTGTATAGCTTGTCTGAGCGGCTTCCTCCGTCGACTGCGCTCGCGGCGGCCATCGACGAGGTGTGCGCTTGTGCGGCCGAGCGGGGAGTGAGGCTGCTGTTCGATGCGGAGCAGGCTGCTGTCCAGGGCGGGATTGATGACTGGACCGTGGAGTATATGAGGAAGTACAATACCACGCCAGGCAAGGCAGTCATCTACGGCACGTATCAGGCGTACCTCAAGTCGACGCCGACGACGCTGGCATCGCACCTGGCTGTGGCCCGGGATGAGGGTTTCACGCTGGGCGTCAAGCTCGTCCGGGGGGCGTACCTGGGCAGCGATCCCAGGCACCTGATCCACGACACCAAGGGCGAGACAGACGCCGCATACAACTCTATCGCTGAGAGCCTTCTCCGAAGACGCTGGGGAGATGTCCTCAGGGCGAAGGAAGGAGAAGAGGGTGCGGTGTTTCCGCAGGTGAGCCTGGTGCTGGCGTCGCACAATGCCGAGTCGGTGCGCCGCGCGAGGGCCATCTGCGACGCCGGCGAGGCGCGGATCCAGGTGGCTTTTGGACAGCTCCAGGGTATGGCGGACGAGGTGAGCTGCGAACTGGTGTCGGCGAAGAAGGCGGCGGAGGCCGAGGCCGGAGTGGCAGCGGAGATGGGGATGCGGAAGAGGAAGGCGCTCGAGTCGTACAAGTACCTCGTCTGGGGGTCGACTGGCGAGTGCATGAAGTACCTGCTCAGAAGGGCCCACGAGAACAGAGACGCTGTGCAGAGGACCCGGGCGGGCAGGGACGCCATGCGTGCGGAAGTTGTCAGGAGGGCGAAGAAGACTGCCGGCTTGGCTTGAGTGGCGTGGTGTTTTGAGCGCTGAGCTTTGGGCGATTTTGGCGAGCGTGCCTGTCATGTCAGCTTTTGAATAGAGGATGCGTAGGTATCTGACATACTCTTTGTCTTGGGACTGTGTACACCAGTGTATTGCATGTCTCTCTGTGTTCCTCGGGGTTTGTTGTCGACGAGAACAGCTATGCGCCCCTCAGTGCCATGGCACTCATCACCAATCGGTCGGTCTGCTCCCGCTTCTCGGTTTCGTCCTTGATGGCCTCGAGCCAGTTGATTCCATTGATTTTGTAGTACTTTTTGACCTTTGACCAATCTGTGACGGCCGCAATGGTGTCGTCGGACAAGTCGGCCTCGGAGCCCTGAACGTTGGCCAGCAGGTGCTTCTCGACGTCGTCTCGCGAGAGGGGAGACGGCTTCGAGTCGGTAGGGAATGTGATCTTGACAACGACAAGATCTTTAGTAGAGGGGCTGATGCCAAAGCGACGGTAGGCTTCTGCGATCTGGTCCAGGGTCAGCTACGGGAAGTTGAACGGACAAGCAGGGGGCGTACGTTGTTGGAAGGGCTCATCGAGGTGACAATCTCAGCGTGGACGTTGGGCGTCTTGAGGGTACCGCCAAGCTTAGACGAGAGGGCCTTGAATGCGGCTGCAAGGACGTGGTTCCGAGATACGACAACAGAGGCGTCAATGAAGGCATATTCGAACTCGGCGTTGCGGGCGAGCAGCTGGGAATGCAGGAACTGGGCGTTCTGGATGTCGCGGAACAGGGCGACATGGACCTGGTGATCGGCTGGCACCAGCTCTAAAGGAACAGTCTCAACCATGATGCCTTGGGTGTGGGTGTTGGACGGTGAGTTGGATCGAGTATTTGGAGTGATGCACCGTTGGATATTTTTTTGGTTCAGACCAGATGAGGGGCAGAGTGACGATGCGGGGCATTTCAGTTGGCGGGGTACACCGACTCATACCGGGTTTACCGAGATACACCGAGGAACAGCCCTTTCCCCACGAAACATCCAGAACGGGAGGCGGTGGGAGAGAGTCGGACAATGACAACTCCGGTCACCTGCCAGCATCAAGACTCTTGCTTGCAGTCCTCCTCGTCCCCGAAAGCCAGCCGACTATAAGCTTTCATCGAAAGAAACGCAGTTTCTACACCATTACCAGCCAGAACGTTGACCGACGCTCTCACCAAACAGCCACATCGACGACACATAGTTGGCTCTAGACGCGTTCGCCCTGCGCTTGATCGTGGCCATGTCAAATTCCATGCTCGTCAAGACGTCGTCTCAACTCTCAACTGTGGCTGGGCAACGAGATAGTCATCTCAACTCTCCTATCGTGGATCCAATGGCCAAGATCCACAGCTTTGATAGGGGATCCCGGTCTCGCACTCAAACCGAGACGTTGCCCCAGCAGAGAGAGGCTGGGTACATGTACATACCCGGAGCTGCCGCTGCAACGGCTCGAAAGAACACGAACCCTGGCCTCCCGTATCAAGCCTTGGCTGCCAAGTGACTCAACCGTCGTCGTCGACGCTTCGTCGCCCTCGGACAATTCCCGGCGTATATTCCACCCATGGCGAGAACGTGACGCGTTTCCCTGGAGGCCTCGAGTCCAGAATTTGGAACCACCGCCCAACGAGTCGTGGGCCTGTTCAACACGAGACGAGCGAGTCTGTTGTCCCGCGTCTCCCATCCAGCTGGGATATCTCGAGTCGCCGATGCCGGATCCGGAGGCAAAACTGGTTCATCAGGGGTCGCGTCGAGTTAATGGTGTCTCGACTCGGTCGAAAACATGCCTGTTTTGGGGTTCCTGGTGCTCTTCCTTTCATTGAAGCCCGGTTTCTTTGTTGTAGCTATTTCAGGGGGGCTGAGTTCGAGGCTGATCACTCCGTGATGGATTAACTTGCTGCCAATTATGGCGGATCTGCCTCTAGACCTCTTAGGAGTATCGGGCCAGGCCTTGGACATGTCTCAGGTTCCCGTTCTTGTCGCTCAAAACCGGGGAGATCGAGCACATGTGATTGAGTTGATGAGATGAGATCAGCAGAAATAGAAATGGTGGCCGGTCGGTCTAGCCGCTCCTTTTCGTCTTGACTGTGAGATGATGGAGTGGCCGAACCGTCCTCGGGTTCGGTTTGGGGTCCATCTTGTCACTGACGGCGGGAGGAGCTGGTAAGGCGCCTTGCCCCCTAAACAGCAGGACGGGGGCCCACTAACGCCGCGTTAGCGCGCCCACTAACATCGCCCTGTGATTACGCCTTTCCCGATGCGACTTCTCTAGCATCACCACCATCCCGGGACACCCTTTTCCTTGCCGCCGCCGGCCTTGATCAGCAGCCCACCACCGCCAGGTTCATCAGCAGGCTGGTTCTGTGCGTGCTGCTCGACTGCCGGCGGCCCCTGGAGAAACGGACCCAAGAAGCCGCTGACAACAAACACCCCCTGCACCAACCACGCCCACGGGCGCCACCACCACAACCAAAAACTTGAACCACGACCACCAGCCAGCAACCACTACTAACCAACCGTCCCATCACGCATCCGGCCGGGTTGCGTCAGTGCCGTACCGTGGAAGCAGCGGATGTGGAGGAGGCTCCGCTACTGCCATATCGACTAGTCCCAGCCCTGTACCGAGCTTGTCTGCCAGTGCGCCTCGAACCACGGCTCGACCTGACGACTGCCGACGCGGCTATTCGCCTAGTCCTGTAGCTAGGCTGAGTAGACTCCATCGACGGGGTCTGTCTTCATCTTGTTTCCCGGTCTGCCCTCTTCAGACGACGTTCTTCTTCTCTTGCTGCCCAGCCTTCGCAGTCCATGGCGTCCGTCCCTTTAGCAACATCGAACTCGGCCTCCTCGTCCACATTGGCACGCTCTTCACCATCGACTGCCGGGCGATAGGCCCTCACCAGCACCGACTGACACGAACCGTTGCGACCGTTGCGACCCAAGCTGCCATCAAACGCCACCATGCCGCCGAAACGCCCCAGTCAGGAGGCATTCATTCACGATGCCAGCGACGACTTCGACGCCCTGCACGATGCCGCCAGGTCCAAGATGAAGCTGCCACGGAACCCGGTCAACGATGTCAACTCGGACTTTTCCGCGCAAGTCAAGAACAGACTGAGCCAGTACTCGAGAACGGGCCAGGCCTGCGATCGATGCAAGGTATGCTTGCGCCGCCGCTGGTGGTCAAGGTGACACCAACGCTGACTGACCCTGTCTCCAGGTGCGGAAAATCAAATGCGACGCCCTACCCGACGGCTGCTCCCATTGTATCCAGCAGAATCTCGACTGCTTCGTCACCGACCGCGTCACAGGAAGGACGGAGAAGAGGGGGTATATGCGCGAATTGGAGCGCAAGAAACAGCAAATGGAAAGCCACATCAGGGCTTTGGAGAAGATGCTTGGCGACAATGGCGTCGAGGTCAAGCCCTGGCCACAGAGCTCTTGCAAATCGGCCGCGCTGGCATCCTCCTTCGACGGCGGCAATTCCGAAGACAGAGATACTCAGGACTGGACGCATACCAATGGCAACTGGGAGAAGGGATCGCCGCACGGTTCGGACACCTACAAGCCGCAGAGATTCACCCGACCGAAACTTGAGACACGGCCGGCGGATCGCCATCTCGGCGTTGGCACGGACAACAAGACCATGAGTTCGATCAATGGCACCCACCTGTCCATCCTTGGAGCCACCATCGATATCACCGACTTTGACGGGGCCGACATGGTAGAGCCCAGCCCGAGGCTGAATTCCGACCCGCGCGCGTCACGGCCGCTGTATAACAAGTCGGTACATTCCCTCTGGCAGTCCATCCACAGGGTGAACCCCACACCGAACATCCAGCTGCCACCAAGGGCCGAGGGCCTTCAGTATGCGGAGTGGTACTTCCGTATCATGTCCCCCTTTCTCCCGGTGCTGCACAAGCCGACAGTGGTGAAGCTCGTACGTGTTCCCCTGCGCATCTCATGATTGCCGGCTAACTCTGCCTCAGTTGACGCGCATCTACGACGACACGACGTTCCAGCCGTCTGCCCCAGAGCTGGCCATTGCACACATGGTGATGGCCTTTATCTTCTTGCAAAAGGCCGTCAGAAACCAAGGACAGATCAGCTCACACGACGACAATAAGCGGTCCAACCTCCACTACCACTTTGCCTTGAGCAAGTTCCACGACCTGCAGACCTGCAAAACTGTGGCCGGAGTCCAGGCCATGGGCCTCATCGCCGTGCACTGCCGCGGTTTCCCCAAACCAGGGTGCAGTTCCATCGTAGCACAGCAGGCCCTGCGCTATGCCATCGATCTCGACCTGCACAGGGCAGTCAAGCGCCCCGCCGGCACGACTAATCTGGACAACGAAATCAGGAAGCGGACTTTCTGGACCGTTCTGGCTATTTTGGTGACGGTAGATGGTCGTCTTGGGCGACCGATGCCCATTACTGTGGATGAATATGATGTCGACTTCCCTGAGGCCATCGCCGACGAACTGCTCACTGACGACGACATCGACACGAGCCACAAGGGCCACTGCACATATCACCCCGGCCTAGCCGCGTTTCGCATCACTCCACTGATGATCGAGATGTATTCGAACATCTACAGTGTAAGACGCGACCCAGCCAACTACTCCTCGGTCATCAAGCATCTGGAACAGCAGCTTCAATTATGGAGGGATGAGCTGCCAGAGTCGTACCGCTCACAGGGAGCGGAGTTCCCGCAAAGTGAGATACAGATCCAACCGCTTTATGTCCAGGTCATGGAGCTCGACTACAGGCTTTCGCTACGGCACCCGTCGGTTGCGGTGCAGAGCGACCGGGAGCTGTGCGCGGAGAACTCGCGCGTTTGCGAGGAGACAGCAGCCGAGCTTCTCAAGGTCTACAAAATCCTCTCGGACATCAACGCGCTCGACACGACGTGGTACTCCGTGTCCGTCTACGTGGCGGCCATGTTTTCGACGCTCGTTGCGCATTGGGAGCGGAGGTTTATCGTGACCCCGGCACAGATTCAGAAGCTGGAGAGCGACATGAGGGACTGGCTAAAGGTCATCTCATCTGGCGCCTCTCTTTTCGGTGAGCACTTCCCCTCCTAGATTTGGTGTTTGCATGCTAACTTTGCACAGGCTCCAGCGGTCAGATCCGGTCGAAACTGCAGGGCATCGTGGAACGAACAATCCGTTCCATTGAGCAGGACAGCACTCAGAAGATCAGCCGCTCCGCGCCCGCTACGGCACAGTCCACGCCCCCGGTCAAGCGGGAGGCTGGGGCCACACCCGCAGGCCAGACAGTCCCGATCAGCTACGCGGATGGGACTGCAGCGGCGTCGCTCCCTCCCGACACATCCAGCAACGGCAACGCCAGCGGCGGGAACCTCAGGCACATGCCGAAGCAGTATTACGCCAGCTCAGCGGCACAGCAGACGTATCCCACCATGGCGTACGCGACGACCGCCTTCGACTCGACCAACGGGTACATGTACTCGCAGGCCAACGCGGCCTCGGCGCCGCCGGTTGTGTCGGGCACCGTCGAAGCTAACCCGCTGATCGAGTTCGCCTCGCAGGCGACGCAGCATGTGGTCGAGCCGTCGGGGTCGGACCAGTACTACTGGCGGCAGACGCAGGGGACCAACTGGCAGGAGTGGGCCGCGGCCATGGCAAGCAACCAGGACCAGTACGGCGCCAGCGCGCTGATGACGATGGGGCGCGATCTGCACACGCCGACGACAATGCCGCCCGACATGGCGACGCAGCAGTGGCCGATGCTGCTTTGGGGCGGGCACGAGCAGCCTGGTGCTTAGGCTGTTGTTGACATCACCTATTTCGAGGGGGATAGGAGCGTTTTCGGACCAGGGGTGGTGCGTAATAGACTCGGGACGAGGCGTTTGGCGCTGACGCAGGCCTCCAGGAAAGGGGAGGTCACGATTCAGTGAAAAAAAAAGGGGGTGGGACGGCAAAAATAAGGATGGCTGGGCGAGCATTTCGAGGCAAGTCTCCTCTCATGAGACTTGGGAGTTCTGTTTTTCGTTTCACTTTCTCATTCCTTGTGGAATAGCGACTTGGGGCGTTGGTTGATATTGCTGATACCCGGCGGGGAGATGAGTACTCGGTGGTGCCATGGTACATAAAGGGCGATGATGACTTTTGCTATGCTAAATATAGTTGATCGAGGTTCGAGAGGCTGTCGTTGTGTCAAGCGTTGATCCGTGGCGGGCCGGGACGGTGACACTGACGTGGTGGTGGGCTCGGAAGCGTCGGCGGCCTGCTGTTGTGATGATGTTGGATGCTACTGGTTAGTAGCGCCAGGGTGTGAAGTTATTACAGCCACGGGGCATGTGGGAGTAAAGCCGTCATCAACGGCGAAATGCCAATAGACATCGTGTTAGTTCATCGTGGCTGGTGAACCCAGTTTCGTCTCATCACATCGCGCAGCGCTTGGATGAGACTTTGGTATGTCACTCACGATTTATCAGACCAGGCTGAGATGTACATATGTACTGTAGATAGTGCACAGCTCGCTTGTATAGAGTATCGTTTGCCAAACTACCACGCCCGCCACGCTCTTCTGTCTCTCTCCGCCCCTTGAATGAAAGCACACCATGGTATCTAGCCAATTTTCCACCCCCGGTCGTATCCGAAGATCTACACGTTCTGCTTGCGCGGGGTGTCGAGGTGCACCTCGGCAGTGTCCTTCTCGCTGAGGCTGGAGGCCTTGGGGTTGAGGTCCGTGACGCCGAAGAGGGCGTCCATGTGCTCGAGGGACATGCCCTTGGTCTCGGGGACGAGGAACCAGACGAAGAAGAACATGGAGAAGGAGAAGGACGAGAAGAGGATGTATGTGCTGGCGGAGGGGTTAGCGTCTCTATTTCACGTGGGTTGATGCTTGGGAGTACTCACCCGTAGCCGTAAGGGCCCATGGTTTGCAGCATGACGGGGACGGTGCGGGCGATGACGAAGTTGAAGAGCCACTGGGTGGCGGCGGCGATGGCGACGTTCATGGAGCGGAGGCGGGCGGTCGGGATCTCGGAGACGTAGATCCAGCAGGCGGGGCCCCAGCCGAACTGGAAGAAGCCGGCGAAGAGGAAGATGGCGACGATGGCGACGTAGCCCTGGGCGGGGAGGGCCTCGTCCGGCTGGGGGGGCGAGATGCGGACGTAGAGGCCGACGTAGAGCATGGAGGCGCCCTGGGCGATGGACGTCCACAGCAGCGAGCGGCGGCGGCCGAGGGAGTCGGCGGCGAAGAGCAGGAAGGCGATGCAGGCGAGGACCTTGACGATTCCGTAGAGACCGGTGCCGAAGAGGGCGGGGCCAGAGCCGGTGAGGCCGAGGTTGTTGAAGATCTTGGGGGCGTACGAGTTGAGGGCGTTGGTGCCGGTCATCTGCTGGCAGATCATGAGGCCGATCGAGATGAGGACGCGGTTACGGTTGCCCTTGATCGTCCACATCTCGCGCTGGAGGTTCCAGAAGGTGGCGTCGCCGATGAGCTGGCGCTCGTGCTCGAGCTGCTCCTGGATCTCGCGGAACTCGTTCGAGATGTACTCGTGGTCCTCGGGCAGGTTGCGGAGCCTGGCGAGGATGGTCCTGGCCTCCTCCCAGCGGTCCTGGCGGGCCAGCCAGCGGGGCGACTCGGGGTTGAAGAACATGCAGAGGACGAGGAGGACGGCGGGGATGCCCTGGACGGAAAGGGGGATGATGTACTTGAGGGTGTCCGGGAGGTGCATGTCGCTGCCGAAGTTGATCCAGAAGGCGATCATAATGCCCGTGACGATAAACAGCTGATAGAGACCGGTGAGGAGACCACGGATGGCGCGGGGAGCGTTCTCAGAGACGTAGAGGGGGTTGACCGAGGAGGCAGCACCGACACCGAGACCAGCGATGAAACGACCGACGAAGATGGGGGCGAGATGACCGGTGGAGGCGGCCTGCAGGATGACACCGAGGATGATGGTGAGACCAGCGCCCATGAGGACGGGCTTGCGGCCCCATTTGTCGGTGATCGGGGAGGCAGCGAGGGCACCGACGAAGCAACCGGCCTGGAGGGTCGCGACGATATCACCAGTCAGGTTCGCAGTGTTGATGTTTTCGCCTTCGAGGCCGTAGTCACTACAGAGTATCAGAGTCAGCCACCTTATCTCGTCTCATGTTGAGAGCTGGATGGACTCACCGCATGAAAGGCTTCATGATGACAACACCGCCAATGACGGAGCTGTCCCAACCGAAGGACATGGCACCGAAGCAGGCGGAGCAGGCGAGGGCCAGGACCCTCCAGCAGTAGATCTCGTGAGGGTCCGTCTCCATCGCGTCATTGTGGACGATCTTCTTGAGGATTGATACGACACCCATGATGGCGGTTGTGTGTTGGAGCTGCCGGTGTGTGGTGTGTTGGGTATGGGCAGCTGGTGGCCTAGAAGTTCTCTTGCTCCCGATGGCGACAAGATCTTGGTTCTTCTGGTCTCGAGTCGTGGGACAGGAGTGCGAGTCGTGACGACTAAATACTCCTCCCCCAAGCTCGGGGTCCAGGCCAGCCATACGAGGGAGCATGAGTGATGGAACATTGACCAGCTGCTAACCCCGGGCTCTCCTCCCCCACCCCCGGACCATGCGAGCCAGCTTCAAATCGAGCCGCAATACTCAGGGCCGGCGGACGGTGAATTTCCCAGCGGATTTTCCACCATTCGGATGGGAGGGAGGGCGCCTTCCAGAGGGCCACGGTAGATGATCCCTCCTGCGGCCGGCGCGGCGACAGGGGGGGCATGCTGTCCTGGTGACTGCTTGGAGAGTGTGCTCGGCCTGGGGATGGCGCTGGAGTTTGAGAAGGGGGGGTGATCTTTACTGCGAAGAACGACAAGCAATGACCAAGGACAGACAAGCATTAGACAAGACAGGACAAGCACCGGACAAGCATTGGCACTGCATTGGTTGGGACGCCTCCCGGGGTTGGCAAGGGTTCAGCTGGGGGGTGTATGGGGGCAAGACTGGGCAGGGGGGGAGGGGAGCCCAGGGGCTACGCGGGGGAGGAACTGACTGGAGGACAGGTGAAGGGCGCGGTCTGGATGGTGAGCCGGGAGCTTGGCAGGCCTGCACGGCGCGACTGGAGAAATAGGAACGGCGCACTGCTTGTGCCGAGTTGACGCCGTTCTTCCGGTGGCTGACGGCACTTGTCCAGCAACCAGAGTTGAGAGAGCGATGGAGAGAGAGACAGGGCCAGCAGGACGCATCCCATCTGTCCCAGGCCAGCAAGGCCAAGCAAGCTCCCGAGAACCAACGCATCGTGGGCGCTGACTCGTGAGGGTGCTGGCCCCCCAGCCCGGCCTCCATTGCCACTGGACCTTCTTCGAGGCTTCCCCGCAGCGGGTAGACGAGCTTGTTGAATGGGTCTTCCACTGGGGTTCTCGGACTACTCGAATAAGGACCGCGGGAGTTGATACGAAAGAGGAGAAACTATGGGGCGACAATGCTTGTTTATTTGAAAACTGGAGACGTGGCTCCGCTCCGGCAACAAGCTTAACTCGGCGTCTCTTTCTTCGATCGTGACACGGCGGTTCCAGCGCCGGGAGTGCTCGTAGTGCGAAGGCCGTTCCATGTTGACGAGGGGGTCATCCCAAGTTGGGAGGCCTGAGTGCTCTTCAGCCATCTCGAGAAGACTCCATTTGGAATCGACAAATATTCCCAAGCACCGGTCAGTCCTCGAGTCTCTCCCCCAGACTGGGCCCCAGTTCGGTCTACACCACGAGTCCACGATCCAGGCTCACCGCAAACCAACCCCCTGCCACTACACATCAAATCTCCCAGATTGTTTGAGCCACACCGCTGCACGTCGGTGGTCTGACGCCGAGCCCATACCGAGCCATGGTTGGAAGAAACTGCTCGTAATCTCATATGGATGCATCGCCCCGAATGCCCCGACAGGCATCCTGAAAATATCACATCGCGTGGCATCCCGTGAATGAGCATCGCGTTCGCTGTGCTGCCCCCGAGGGATGGGCCGCCGAGAATGGTTCCACCAACCCCAGGCGCCAGAAGACGCCAGCACTAGAACGACAGCGGCTCGCCATGTGGATGGTGCGGAGAACCTGAGGCAGGTCGACCTCGACCCTGGGGGAGGCGGGCGACGTTGCAGTTGGAGGAGTAAGTACGCGCTGCCACACCGAGCAGACAGCGAGGATCCGTGTACTGTAGTGCCGCGTTTCCGTGGATGCTACCCTCCCTTATCCGAACGCACGATGCCGCATCGGGCAGCCGACTTGTTGGTGCAGCCACCCCGTGCCCGAGATAGATGATCACTTTTCTCGATTCCATGTCACTCCAGACTCAGGGCACGAGATGCCTCAGATGCCAAATCGGGCCCCGTGGCTTGCCTTTCTGTCTCCAAGCTGGACGGAAAAATTTCCCCATGGCCTTCAGATCATGCCCGCAGCCTCAAAAGTCGATCGCCGCGTCGCCATGCTGGTAGATCCGTCCAGTCGTCGCGCTGAACCCGGTCTGTCGGGTCCATGCTTGGATATTGGAGGTGGCATTGCTGAAAGGAGTGCTGGGACCGCCGGTCTCGCCCTGCCCAGTTCCTTGGCTCTGGGCCTGGCTCGCTTGCAGAGGATCGTACGCCCAGTTTGTCACGAAACATGGAGAATGAGGGTTCTTCACGGTGAATCAATTTTCATCTGTCGGCGCCGCGTTCATGCCACCCCTGCGAGGATTCATGTTTCTCCGGATCTACCCAGAGATTGCCTCGTGTGAGAGGCGGTGCATCATGGCGCCTCCAAATTGCCAAGACAAGCACCAAGGTTGGATTTCCCCCCTTGGCATAGATCGGAATGGTTGTTGGAGTCTTGAAGATTAAGTCCTGCTAATATCACCGCTTGAATTTGACTATCTCCACGGACATTTACGGATAAATGGAGGCCGAGGTTTGCGTTGCAACGACTGTGAACTTCTCCAAAAATAAAGACAACGATCTCAAAAGAAAAGCAGCTACTGGATACAGAAAGTATAAATATTCAGCAGGGAGGACTTCAACATGGGATTATTCCCAATCAATGAGGCATCAATAGATAGCAGGCATATATTTGAAGCATATCTGGCCATCTTAGTCTCAACGGAATTGTCAGGGGACTCGCGTATACTAGCAGGGTGGAGAGGTCGATGGACACCTGACAGCAGTGATACTGGCTACAACTGCTGGATCTGACGTAAGAGAACAACTGAACTCTGGCCCCCGAGTCGCAGTTCCTACCTTTCTTGACGTCCGATGCCGCTGCCTGCCGCAGTCATTACCGGTCGTCCTGACAGGAATGCACACTTTTCGACGGCACTAAGGTAGAGAAGCAGCTTCGAATCATATGAACAAGAAGTAGGTCTCTTTTCAACTCAGTTTATAACAAGACTCAATACCTTCGCTTTTTAAGTAGCCGTTGGTTCATGTTCGTCATATTTCTCATCCTCGGGGTCTACTAAATCCTGCAGAGCCGACCGTTACATACAGTTGTGGCTAAAACGCCCACCATGGAGCAAAGGAGCAAGACGGAACAAAACATGGTGACTCAAATGCAATTGGCTCTCACCATGCTGCTCGTTATTTCAGCAATTTGAGAGATGAATACATCACAAGAGGGGCACGGCATTTGATGAAGGGGTATTGCATTGACTATCTCAAGATAAGCTCCCAACATCGACAACTAAGTTTTCAGCACCAGAAGAAAGTCTCCCAAACATCCAACGACACCGATCAGCAGCTATAACCCCGAAAGCTGGGGGCTATTTACTCCTGGCGGTAGTGAGGGCGGTGGTGGCCGTGGTGATGGTGGTGGTGACCGTGGTGGTGGTGGTGGTGAGGGCGGGGGTGGGGGTAGTACCACCACTGGCGACGCTCAAGGCGGCCGGCCTCGGTGACTGCGTTACTGTTAGCACGCTCCCAGCCTGTGAGCTAGATGGTCGACTTACCCTCAGAGTCCTCGGTCTCGAAGTTCTCGCCGAGCGCCTCAATGATGCGCTCGACCTCCTGGAGGGCGGAGACCTGGGTCTCGTTGAGGGACTCGACCTCGAAGCGTCCACCGGAGATCATGCGGAGAAGGGTGGAGATGGTGGTGGTGGCCTGCTCGTTGGCGACCTCGTTGGCTGGGAAGTGTTAATGTGTGGTCGGGAGGTGAGAAGAACAGAAATGGTTCACTCACTGTTGACCTGGGTGGTGGCCTCAACCTCGGAGGGAGCGGCGACGGCCAGAGTGGCCAGGGCGAGGACAGCGAAGAAGCGCATGTTGACGGTTGGACGTTGAAGCTGGAGTGGTGTGATGGTGAAGTTGATGTGATGAGGATGAGGAAAGAAGATTGTAGAGCAGGCTAGAGATCATGCTCTATTTATGCCCTGTTGTCCATTGCCATCACATGTTGCGATTCGAGATATGTGATGGTGGAAAGCACGGCGTTGAAGGTGCAACGGCTGTGAGGAATGTGTTTTTGTGGGAGACTCAGGGGATGTCTCGGCGCATCTCGAGCTCATTTCAGGCCCCAGACGTTCCTCGCAGTCGAACAAACTGTCAGGGCGTTGCCTCTCTGAGACATGAATTCTTCGGTAACATACCCCGGCCTTCCCAATTAGCTTGTCATTGGCCCTGGGGGCCATATCTTCATCTCCTCTCATGAAGTTTGGGATGGCGTGCCGGAATAGCTCCCGGAGCCTGGATCGTGGCCATACATTGCTGTGAACAATACTGCTCCAGTCCTCTACCTACCTACCTCCAGATTACCGATACAAGGCTCCTCATCTCCAAGTCTCATACAATGTCCGTGATCGCGGGGTCCCAGCCCTACGGTCTGGGTGTGGCGCGGACAGGTATCGTCCCGACGAATGTATCTGACGGCAACCCAAAATCACGACAAGACACGTCGTTCGGGTTACCGGGGAACTCAATCACTGCATGCTCGCTCCCACGTGCCGGTGAGAGGCTGGGCTCGGGCCACTTGGCCCGGTAAAAGGCCGTGCCAACCTCAGGATTACTCAAATCGGAGGTTATATCACGGCTCGCGGCGCTGAGTCAACCCTCCAGTACGGAAAGATCAAGCCGAGCATCGAATATCTCATGGCCTGGGCTGGGCCTCGTGAGCATCCCCGGAGGGTTCGGTGTAATCGGTGAGAGTTATGATGGGGTCACGACGGCAGGCTCCTTGCATCTGAACATTCTCATCAGGGACGGAGAGTCCAATCATCTGAATTGCTACCGTGCCATTCACTCGCGACCACATGTCGGGCGACTGATGATTTGAGTTTGCTACCACTGATTCCTGCCATCAATCTTCTCGACCGTGACCTGGCTCCAATCGAGATTGTCGATCATGTTCAGGTTGACATTCTCGATCCGCGATCCGTCAATTTTCCAGTAGTCAGGTGTGTCTCCGTGGGTATGCATGCCACACCGCCCGCAGAAGTAGTGCTTGTTGACGCTCTCCTCGGAGACGAGGCGGCCACTCTTTGATTCGATCGTGAGCGATCCCGCGGGGAAATAGGCCCAGGTGGCGCCGGCGCGGGAGCAGAAGGAGCAGTTGCACTGCTTGGCGCTGTCGGGGAGGTGAGGGAGCGTGACCTTGGTGTCGCCGCAGAAACAGGTTGCTACTATGGGAGAGGACATGATGGTTGCGGTGAGGTCTATTGCCTGTTAGTCAGTGATGTTCAAGAGACCACCGGGGGTGAATATGCGGTGGAACGAGTTGGAATCATTGCGGGCACTGACGGTGACTTGGCTCTGATTGAGGTGTGGAACGTCAGGAAGACCTGCAGTTGATCGATGTCACGGACTTTCTGCTCCTAACAATGCGCTATTGGCTCAGTAGGGTTTCAATGGCCCTTGGATATGACTTGTTCAAGTTCAAAGCACACGTCTGGTTGTACTAAGTACTCGAGGCACTTTGGTTGCCTGCTGACAAACCGGACCATGACCACGCAACGACCGTCAGCACTGGCAACCGGATCCAGCTGCTGCCCCGTGCGGCCCCTGAGCTTACTGGTGGCCATGTCCTCTGGCGGCAGGCCCTCAACTTGACATCATCAAGATAGCCCGCGGGTTTCAGTCCACGTTAGGGATGAGTGGTGCTTGACGTCCCTCTTATGCCGCTCCAGCTGATCTGGTCTTGCGAACCCCTTCTTATTAGGACAGCCGGGAAGGTCGCATCTGTACACCCTCTCGTGACGGAGCAGGTGAGTTCTGGAGAGTCTTGTTAACAATATGCCCGCTTGGCGCAACCGGAACTCACTCACCTGAAGTCGCTGTTTCTTTTGAAGACTTTTAACCGTCCATCGACCACGCCACCGCGCTTGCAAGACATGCCTTCGGGGCATGTGTACGCCCCGGAGCCGCGTGCTTTCAGCTGTGAAAGCGAAGGGACGTCGTCGTCATCTTGAGCGTCGGTCATCGCGTCGGTGGTGCTCGAGTTGGCTCGTGGCCTCTCCGATGTGCCGTCTTCTGTCAAATCCATATTGGACGCCGAATCTGTGCCCAAGGATAGCTGCCTGCCACTTTGCCTGCTGTCAAGACCAGAGGTGACCGGCATCGGCAACGGGCAGGGCGGATGGGGGCCGCTGGACCAGATTTCACGGGTCGCCGAGAGCGTCAAGGCCAGCTGGTCGGCCAAGGATCTGACGGTCGTGTCAGCGAGAGTGCATTGCCTGGTCGCGAGTGGGAGAATCACTTCAGCGTCTGATGCTTCTCGTCCAGATAGTCCGTGATGCTGCCGTCATCCTGCTCGACCAGCAGGCTCATGTTGCTATTCGCGTAGTCATGCACAAACGTCCCATGGGCGATTTGGCCTGAAAACTGCGTGATTATATGAAGGACTCGAATCAGATAGGAGCCGATGTCGTTCAGGGGACATGTTCCCGCCGCGGGTTCGGCTGCATGGCCTGGCTCTCCCATCGACGATAGGGTCTCCGCGAGCTTGTGGGTGATCCAATCGAGCTCGGGACCCCTGGAGGGCGCGCCGCCATGGGCAGCTTGGAAGATGTGGTCAAGTGACCCGCCGGTTGTTGTCGGAACGATGGAGGTGGCCATGCTGGTGATCGAGGCGCCCTAGTCTTCTCTTTTGCTTGCCGGATCGAGGATGAAGCTTGCCAGGCTGTCAAGCCAAGTCTCCTCTTTTCTCTTTTTGATAGATCAGCGCCCCCTCCCCTCTTCTTGGTGGCGGTGACCGAGAGGCGGGGTGGCCAGACCCTTGTCCAAAGTCCCTAAAACGGCCCCCAAATGTCCGAATCTCACGCACCAGGCTGAGGAGATGCTGACACGCAGCTTTTCTTATGGTTCCCCGGATTCCGCCATCTGACGCTATCACGATGGCCTCATCCTGGATCCATCTCACCTGTCTCCGCTGATGGTTCCCTCCGCCGCGAAACGACGGCGCCGGGCCGACCCGGGCCCGGATCCGGGCTTGGCCGGCGCGGTTCCGGTGATTAGCGGCCGTGCCGAAAGCTCCGACAACCCCGCTCTCTTCGCGTCGGCGCCAGACGCGGCAGAGGATTTCGACTTTGCCTTTGTGCCGAGCCTGAAAGCCTTTGCCAACTGGGAGTCTGCTCGTGACTCTCAGCCCAAGCGAGGTGCGATGCCCCCGAGGTGCTTCTGTTGAGAGTAGCAGGCATGAACTGACGGTGGCCAACAGCGTATGATGACTTTGCCAACCAGCCAGACCTGGAGCTGGCGCCCTGGGTAGGAGACCACTTTGAAGGATTTCTGCCCTCGATACCTCTCCTGGATGGTTTAGGCCCAATCGACCTCACGCCACCGAATCCTCTACTTGATGCCGACGAATTCATCATCATCCACCCTATGCTGAGACACCCACCATCACACCCAGCGAGCCGCACCGATCGGGTCATCAATGCTCTCATCAAGTTCCGATTCGCCATGCCGGAAGCGCTGGAAGCGCCCAAGTTGATCAAGGTACTGGAACAGCCACCACTGGGTTCCCAGACATCCGACCAGCCGCCTGGGGTGGACATGCTGGGGACACCGAGTCAGCCTTCCCTGAGGGGAGCCATCTCGGTCTCGCGGCTACCGCCCAGTTTTGGCCAAGTCGCACTGGATAATCAGGTGGACAAGTTTCTTCATGAATTCTGTGAGCATCTAGTTTGATCTGGCGTGCGCGGGCTCTGCTGACTTGTGGGTAGACCTCGGCGCCGTCTGTCCCGGCAGAACGATCGTGAAGACGGACAATGCGTACGAGACGCAGTTCACGCCCATGGCCGAGAGAAGTCCGCTGGTCAAGCATGCCATCTTGTCACTGTCCGCCACATACATCCTCGATTTCAAGCAGCATCGCCGGCTTACTGACAGAGCCAATTTCCACCACGCCGAGTCCATCCGGCTGCTGACCGAGGAGTTGAGCACGCCCAATGTCTACAAGCCGGGAAAGGAGGAAGCAGTGGTCGCAGCGCTGTATCTCCTCGCCCACAACGAGGTAAGTCCCATGTGACCCTCGGCCGTGAACCCTTGCTGACCCGTCAGAACATCAACTGGGAAGCTCGGCGGCGGGAGGACAATCCCAAATGGCACCGATGTAGTCTCCAAGCCAAGGTGATCCTCGAGCGCTCCGACCCAGGCCAGCAGTTCGCAAAGCCGCGCAACGTGCAGTGCACCGAGGCGAGGACGCAGCTGGCGGCGCTCTGGGCGCAGGCCGTCGTCTTCAGCGACTGCTTCTACCCCCTGGACCTCACCGCGACGGCCAAGAAGTGTTCCTGGTCATGGCTGATGCAGGGCGATGAGCGCACGCAGAGGAAGATCACGGGCATGAACGGCCACAGCCCGAAGCTCACCCACCTGATGGCCAGGACGACGTACCTCGCGTCGCAGCTGTACAAGAACCCCAACAAGCAGGTCTCCCTCGGCGTCGCCAAGGAGATTGAGCGCCTGTACCAGGATTTCGGCCAGTGGTCCGACCTGTCGCCCAACTTTTACGACAACTCGGACGAGGCGATTGCGGCGCTGCCGCTGGACGAGACCGGGAAGTGCTGCACGGCCGTGGGCGTGAACCAGCTACACGCCTATCAGTATGCCCTGAGCGCGCATATCTACTTGCAATGCCGCGTGTTTAGGTGAGTCGGGCCCGAACAAACCTTGACCAAGTGATTCCATTACTGACGATGATCAGGCACACGAGAAAACACCCGAAAGTACAAGCCTTGCTCGCGAAACTGCTATGGTGCATTGAGCTCACCCCTACGTCTGGGGATCTGTATTGTGCCGACTCGCCTCTGTTCACTGTGTTTCTTGCCGGAGTCGTCTGCCATACTCCTGAGCAACGCGCGGTAATCTCGACCTACTTTGGTCCAACGAGTTCCGAGTCGAGAGGAGTGAGTATTGAAGTCGATTTTCAAGGATGCACCAAGACTGACGAAATGGCAGAACGTGACGCCTGCTTGGCAGTCCCTCAACTTTGTATGGACGTGGCTGGACGCGAATGATCTCGAGCAGGGATCTTTGGCCGAACTGGACGAAACCGTCGATGGGACGAAATTGAGCGCGTTGCCGGCTTGGTGGGAGGAGTTCGTGGCCGCAGTGGCGGAGAGGGAGGGCAGACTGAACATGCAATGATCTTCGAACCCGGCGTCCTTCGTTATTCATGCGCAGCCAGCTGGCGTTATTTGTAGCGATGATGAAATCTATTGACCGTAAAATGACAAGTTCCTCCCCCGAATTGAATGATTCGCTCAACTCCATAACCCATGCAGAACCACAGAACCGCTCCATCACGACGATCGAAAAAAAGCCTGGGTTACCCCTTACTCTAAGTACAGTTATCGCTTGGCCCTAATTCCACCGCAGAGTTTATTCAACCAGGACTGTATTTCGACTGAAGATTTCGGGGCCGATTCGCAGTACGGGGAGAAGTTGACCTGGCAAACCCAATCAGCACGACCCTGCGTCCCGACTCATGAGAGTACTTACGTGTTGGAATCCAACTGGAATTGTGAGCCCACTCCGGCCAACTCGTGCCACGAGCTTGAGAACGCCTGGTTGGCTCCGGGGAAGCTGTGGCTTCTTCTGACTGGCGGGGAAGTCTGGCGAGAGCAGCAATCGGGGAGCGGCCGGGGGACAGCCGGTTGGACGGTGGAGCTAATGTCGGAGCGCAACCACTGTTCCAGGGCGAATGACGCCCTCTGTGGTGCAGGAGAAGACCTGCACACATGGCATGACAGCGGGCATTGCACCGGGGGAGAGAGCAGTGGCAACGGCCTCGGCCTGTGAGGACACGGGCTGGATGATCTGCCCCGCCGGCTCGCCGGGAGCTGGCGCGGGCCGTTCGTGGAAAGGTTCGTGCGCATTGTCAAGAGATCTGATTATGTACTTCAGCTTGTACAGGATGGCGTAACCCAGGAGCGGGTGGCATCTAGCGGCCCATGTCTTTCCTATATATCATCGGGGTGTCCGGTCCCTCAGCTGTCCTAGGACTCAAGGCAACCCAGCGTCCCCCATGGTTAGGTAGTAGACTTGCTACCCTGTCGGTGAGGCTGTATCGCGCTGTCCTGAGTCTTCTCTTTTCCCGCCCGTTTTGGGAAGCGTTTGGAGGTAGCCCAGATAACATGTTCGTCAGAAGCAAGATCTCAGGAGGGCGTGTGCATAGGGCAGATGCGAGCCGGAACTCGGAGGGCGGCGGAGGAGAAGTGGGGGCGGGGCGGGGCGCAGCCAGGGGCCCGTCCCGGCCGATGACGGCGCTAGCCCCGTTCGGGCCGCATTTCGAGAAACGAGGAGAGAGGAGGGGAGATGCAGGAGATGCATCGCGCACCGCCATGACGACAGACCCGGCATTTCCATAAAGTGAGCAGGGTCGCCTTGTTCTCAGCCGCTTTTACACTTGAAAGTGTCAGGCAGCACTGGTGCTCGGATCCGGATCGAGACCTGACCTTCCCAACCCCCTTGTCGTGACCCCCGGACATTGTGACCTCGGAGACATCACTCAGTCACTCACCATGGCCCCCTCCTACATCATCGTCGGGTCGGGCGTCTTCGGCGCCTCGACAGCCCTGCACCTGATCCGGAAGTATCCCGATGCCCAGGTCACCCTGGTAGACCGCAACGCCTTCACGGCGCCAACGAGGGTCGCCGCCTCCTGGGACTGGAACAAGGTCGTCCGCGCCGACTACTCGGACTTTGAGTACACCAGGCTCGCGTGGGAGTCCCGCACCTTATGGAAGGAGGACCCCTTGTTCAAGCCGTACTACCACGAGAGCGGCATCTACTGGATATCCGCCACGGGGTTCGCCCAGACGGTCCTCGAGAACTTCAAGCGCCTGGGCGTCAACGGCGGGCTGTACTCGCACCCCGTCGAGGAGGCCAAGAAGCTGCACGGAGGTCTCTTCGACGACGCCGACTACTCGGGCATCAAGGAGGTCCTGATCAACAACAACAGTGGCTGGGCCGAGGCGAAGGAGGCCCTGCAGAACGTCATCGAGGCGTCCGTCAAGCTGGGCGTCAAGTACGTCGAGGCTGAGGTCACTTCTCTCCGGTTCGAGAACGGTACTGAGGGTGCTGTGAAGGGGATCGCCACCAAGGCAGGGGACGTCCTTGAGGCGGACAGGGTCATTCTCTGCACGGGTGCATACACGGCGAAGCTGCTGGCAGACAGCGCCCCTAACCGCACCTCGCTCCATGTAGGAGACCGCTTCATCGCGGCAGGAGTCACAGAGGCCATCGCGCCGTTGAACGACGAGCAGCTCGAGAAGTTCAAGGACATGCCGGTAGCCATCAACGAGGTGCCGCCAGAGAAGGGTGAGCGCTGCTTCTTCTCGCTGTGGTCCCCGTTCATACTGACACCGACTGCTAGGTGGTAGCAACGGAGGCCTGCCGCCCTTGAAGGAGAACCTGAGGGCGCTCAAGTACTGGGGCCAGCTGATCTTCCGCAACACCCAGCGGCACGAGGCGACAGGGCAGGACTTCTCGTCGCCGCCCCCCAAGCCGGACTACGAGCAGTGGAACGTCCCGGCGTCGTTGAAGGACGACGTCCGCTTCGCCAACAACGTCATCTTTGGCAAGAAGGCCCAGGACCTCGAGCTGTCGGACTTTAGAATCTGCTGGTGAGTTGCATAACGTGACTGACCCTGTGAGCCATCGGCATGCTGACGGTGCTCGTGTTCTAGGGAGGCTCTGACGCCAAGTGAGGACTTCATCATCTCGCCGCACGGGGGATGCGAGGGGTTGTACGTCGCGACGTGCGGCTCGTTCCACGGCTGGAAGTTCTTCCCAGTGCTCGGCAAGTACGTGGTGCAGATGCTGGACGGTGTTCTGGAGGACGGACTGACGAAGAAATGGGCCTGGGATCGCGAGGTTCCGTCGACGGACGAGAATACGTTCTGGCCGCGGCTGGAGCTCAAGGATTTCTAGGCTGTCAGAAGGACGGTGCTGCCGGCGTGTCAATGGCAGGGAGCTGTCTCTCCATCTTGAGGTCTTCTTGATACTACTTCACGTCAGCGACTTGCCAAGTCGACAAGGTAACACAAGATTCATGACCATCCATGGATACCTGAGACATCGCCTGCACCGTGAAGATATTGCCCCTGGCGATGCGCCCGTCGATTCTGTGCCTCACTCTGGCCGAAGGCAGTGGCAGCGACCGTAGTTCCAATGCCCAGAGGTCTCCTCGTTCAATTGCCCTGTTATGGTGCCTGGGAAGGAGTTGACCACCGACTTGGAGTAACCAGTGAGCACTATTCGGTAGAAATATCCTCCGTCAGGCGCTGCTAATGGGAGGCTGGCGGTCTAACTCGGCGACTCGGAGACGCTTTCAAGGTTCTCGGACTTTAGCCGGCACCAATGTCATGACTTCACAGACCCCAAGGCCTTGGCTCCAGGCAGCTTACGCACTTCTGCGGGTTGTTCCAGGACCCAGTTCTTGTCATAGGGCTGTGAATCCCATGCTTCTGACCGCTTCAACTGGGTCTGGGTCCCCTGCCGTCCTCCATGATCCCAGTCAGCTCCCCTCTGCCCTCGACCTCGACGAACACCATGCTCCCAGACCCCGATTGAGTACGGAGAAGCACAGCAACGATGTCGCAGCTTCCAGGCGACCAACAGCAACAGAATGACGCCGGCAGCGAGGCCGCCCCAAGGGGGCCCATGACCACGATCCCCTTCGACCAGCCCGTCGCCCTCACCCCGTCGGGCGCGCCCTTCCTCAACCCCCGAAGCTGCGTGACCTGCCGCAAGAGAAAGGTCCGCTGCGACAAGACGATGCCGTGCCACAACTGCCGGCGCGCGCAGATCAGCTGCATCTATCCGGCGCCCGGTCGAGCCCCCCGACGCCCGCGCCCGAGAGATCCGAACGCGCCCCCGAAGACCACCAGCGAACGAGAGCAGGTCCTGCTCAAGAGGCTACACAAGTTGGAGGGCATAGTGGAAGAGCTGAGCGGGCAGATCGACGGCGACGGCGTCAGCAGCAGCGCCGCAAAGACCGCCAGCGCGGGCCAGTCCCCGGACGCCGGCCAGACCGCGCGGCGGCCGGGCGAGAAGGAGACGTTCACGCCGGTCAGAGAAGCCGTGGTCACGGCGCATGGGCCCGAGTCAGATGCCACGAGGAAGATTGCCGACGAGCCTCCAAACGTATCCGCGCTGCAGAAGAACCTCGGCAGGCTGGTGCTCCACGACAAGGAGCGCGCTGCCAGGTACGTCTCGAACGCGTTCTGGTCGGATCTCAAGGACGAGCTGGACCAGCTGCGGAACGATGTGCACTCGTACAGCGAGGACACGGAGGACTCGGGCGACGAGACGACGCCGGATCAGTCGCCGGCGGCTGCCACCCAGACCGGCGCGGGCCATCACGCCTTTCTGCTCGGCTACAGCTCTGCCGATATCGATCTCAACAAGCTCCATCCCCTGCCCTCGCAAGTCCCCTTCCTGTGGCAGGTCTACCAGGAGAACGTCGATCCCCTAGTCAAGGTCCTACACAAGCCGTCTATCGAGAACCTCATGCGCGAGCTGCGCCGGAACCCGCAGGACCTCAAGGCCGCCGACCAGGCACTGATATTCACCATTTACTACTCCGCTGTTGCATCCATGGAGGAAGACGAAGTGTGTAGCATCGCGAGAACATGCAGTGATGATGAACGGCCGCGCTGACTGACTTGACAGGTCCAAACGAACTTCGGAGCGCCCCAGGCGCACTTCTTGTCCCAGTTCCGGTTTGCGCTCGAGCAGGCGCTCGCGCAGGCCAACCTCCTCAACACCACCGATATTGCCGTCGTGCAGTGCCTGGCCATCTTCCTGATGATCGCGAGGCGCCATGACGATTCCAAGTTCTGCTGGACCATGACCGCTCTCGTAGTAAGGCTCGCGCAGGCCCTGGGCCTTCACCGCGACGGCGTCCAGCTCGGCCTGTCCCCGTTCGAGGTCGAGACGCGACGGCGCCTCTGGTGGGCTATCATGGCGCTCGACCTGCGGTCCGCCGAAGAGCTCGGATCCGATCTGACGGTCAGCGACCGGTCGTTCGACACGCAGCTCCCCTCCAACATTGATGATATCGAGATCGACGAGAACACCGTCGAGATGCCTGTCTCCCGGGAGGGCCGCACCGACACGGCCGTCAGCCTCGTTCGCTACGAGATTTGCGGGCTCGCGAGGCGGCTGCACACCATCATGGCGGAGATGGGCACCGTCAGCAAGAAGGACGTGTCCGCGAGCCTCGAGGAGCGCGAGCGCATGCTCATCGAGGTGCACGACCGCGTCGAGCAGAAGTTCCTGCGGCACGTCATGACGGACAACGACCCCCTGTTCTGGGTGGCCTCGATGGTGGCCAGGGTCATCATGTCCAAGATCGGCCTCCTCATCTACCAGCCGGTCCTGTTCCCCGGGACGGGCCCCGAGCTGTCCAAGGAGATCCGCGACCGCCTGTTCATCTCGACCATCGAGATCGTCGAGTACAACCACATCCTCAACATCGACCCCCGCTGCAAGGCGTGGCGCTGGCTGTTCCAGACGTACAGGCAGTGGCACGCCATCGCCTATATGCTCCTGGACGTGTCGCGGCGGCCGTGGACGGCCACCTCGGAGCGGGCGTGGGACGCGGCGCAGATCCTGGGGTACGACAGCCACAGCCTGGAGCACGCGAAGCAGACGAACCACACGGCCGTCTGGATGCCCATGAAGAAGCTGTACCTGCGCGCCAAGCGCCACCGCGAGAGCGAGATCGAGCGCCTGCGGAACGACCCCGCCGCGGCCGTGCAGCTCGACGTCGAGGAGCGCATGAACCCCTTCACGGAGCGGCTCGACCCCGTCGCGGGCATGGAGTCGAGGATGTCCCAGCTGCGCGCGCGGTGGCGGCGCCTCGTCCGGGCCGACATTCCCAGCGAGAGGCCCCCGTTCCCGATCAAGAACCACCTCACGCCGCTCGTCCCGGGAGCAGGGGCGCCCGTGGCCCCGAGCAGCGTGGCATCCGTACCCGGGGCTCCGGTCGTCCAGCCCCCGGCCGGCCCGGAGATGGCGGACTCCCTCATGGCGGCGCCGGACTTTACGGCGCAGGACGTCTGGCACTACGTGTATGAGGGCAACGACGGCACAGCGGGCCTGCAGCAGCCGTCGGGCCTGTACCCGCCGAGCGTCGACAACTCCATGTCCAGCTCCATCAAGGCGTCGCCGGCGGTGTCTGGGCGCCTCGACCCGTCGTCCGCGGCGCACATGCAGACGCAGCCGCCGGGTGATGGTTTCGGGGACAACCCGGAGGCGTGGCTGTGGTCGGACCCGTTCAACTCGGCGAATGTGCCGTTTGATGACAACATGCCGCAGGACGACTTTGACACGAACATGGACTTTGGTGATGATTTCGACTGGAACGATTTCCAGAGGCAGCTCAAGGGCTTCAGGTAGGAGGTGTAGATAGATACGGCCGGTGCTGGATACCCTGGGAGGTGAACTGAAGATTTAGAACTTCATCTGAATGGTGTTGTCATGGGTAGATGAATTAACGAGTTTTCATGTCACAGGCTGGCCATGGTAAGTGATTGAGTGTCCGGGGATGAGGCAAAGTCGTTTGTCAAAAACTGGTGATGCTTTCGAATACTTAGATTTTTGAGATGAACCGGTACTACACCGACAAACAATCTCCAATCTTTTCGGGGCTGTGTTTCAATAGATATGGGCAGTACTACTGGGAGGTTCACATAGCCACCACCTCAGGTCACCAGTTGAGTTTCGCCTGAAAGATTGAAGTTGAAGAACCTGAACTGCCCTGACAGTGGGTCCCCGCAGCGGCAGTGAGTCACATGTGCCCCAGAGGCCGCCATAAGTAGCCTGGAACGAATCCCTATCAGGCGACGACTTCACATTTCATTCATTGGATGCACAGCAGTGGAGCGGAAAGCACATTCAGTCATTCCTTCATTTGACTCTTAACTTGAGCCCTCACGTCTTTAAAAGACCGTCGTCTACTCTCACTCAGATTCGACCAGACTCCTTCCACTGTCATCAACAGACACAACTCATCCAAGCAAACTCGCACAGAATGACGACAACGACAGAGGACCTGCCGAACCCCCGCGTGGGTGTCGCGGCCGTCATCCCCAACGCCCAGGGAAAGATCATCTGCGGCGAACGACTGGGCTCCCACGGATCAGGTATGTTCGGTTGCTGCGAGTCTAGGAACAGCAAGTTGACGCCTCACCCAGGAACATGGCAGCTCCCCGGAGGCCACCTCGAACACGGCGAGTCGTTCTTCGCCTGCGCCGAGAGGGAAACACTCGAGGAGACCGGACTCAAGGTCCGCGGCGTCAAGGTCATGAGCGTCACCAACGACGTCTTCCCTGAGAACAAGCACTACATCACCATCTTCGTGCTGTGCGAGATGCTCGAGGATGCCGAACCAAAGGTGCGTCGACGACGATCCATGGCCGCACGTCAGCTCGCTCGCTCTTGCTAACTCACTCCCTCGACAGGTCTTGGAGCCGGGAAAGTGTACCGGATGGCATTTTATGGACTGGGAGGAGCTGCGACGGGATGGTGACAGCCAGCGGAATCTGTTCCTGCCGCTGATTCATCTCTTCGAGCAACACGAGGATGTTGCGAAGTTGATGTAGACTACCCGGCGGAAAGGGCAATGCAAACGACTTACCCTGCGTCTCCCAGTGCTCCCTATTCTTACATCTCCGGTCCTCTCGGGCGCCCCGTCGTGTCTGTTTCCCTCTCTCGCATCATCCATTACTACACGTCCAGTCTTCATCGTCTCGCTGTCGTTGCAGCACCACGGCATTCTCCAGCCAGCAAACATCACAGTATTCCCAGGCAGCAAGCATCATACCATCCTTCTTTGCCCAGTCGTTCCATCACAATGGCTGGACCTCGCAATCGACACTTGAGTAGACGGGGCAATCTTGCTCGAATGAGCCCGCGCCCGCCAGCCCGTAGCTGGGACTTTCCCGACTCCGACTCTATGCCTACCATGGGATCCGGACGTCCTCGGTCATTCGAGCAGCCCGCCTCTCCGCCTGAGTCCCTTCCTCCCTCTGGCCCCCCCTCTCCCCCTGAGCCCGCCTCTCCGCCTGAGCCGAACGACTCTGGAGAAGCTGGATGTGAAAAACAACTTCCGATCGATTACATGTCGACAGCCTGGGTGCCGATGCCATACCAGCGCAATATCCGTCGACCAAACGAAGCGTCTCCGCCTAGCCTGGACACGATCTCAGAGTGCCCTGCCGAAAGCGACGGCATTGACGGTCTTGTCGTCGAATTCTTCAGCATACTCCCCCACGACGAGATGTTCTTGGCTAATTCGCTGAACAATCCCGCCGACCGCCCAGATTCCCCGAAGAACGCCCAGGGCAATGGCTTTGGTTCTGGAATATTGTCCCGGCGGCACAGCAAGAAGCCGAATACAGAAGGCCTATCTCTGCGGGCATCCAGCGAGAGCTTCCTCTCTCTTTTTCCCTGCGTCCGCTTCATGCGCCGTGTCCGTCCCTCTCCAGCGTGTGGCACTGCAGAGGACGGCGACGACGCTGTCGTCACCTCCCGAATTCCGCCATCGAACACTGCGCCTCATCAAAAACGAGGACCAAGGACCGCCGAGACAGCCAGGAGGATCTTCCACAAGTTCCTCCCGGAACCCCGAGCTCCAAGGGGTTCTCCGGGCCCGGAAAACAAAGCTTCTCAACAGCAACCGAGACCCGGCCCCGGCGTGACAGGGGATTTCAAGCGAGTCTGCCAGCTTCTCAACACCGTGGGGGCCAAGACGCTGTTCCGCACACACAACCACCGAGCAAGGTCCGAGCCAACAGCTGGATCGGCGCCAGGCATGAACCAGGCCGTCGCCTTGTCGCACCCGAAGCGCACGCGGCTGCTGATGAGGTTGACCCGGTATCGCGAGGTCTTGTGGGCTGTTGGTCGTTTTAGCGGATATTGGCTGGCCGTTCATGGTTTTTGATACAGCAGCCTATTCTTCAAGTCCACCATCGAGGTGCCATCAAGTGGTCTCTCACCGCCGGAAATGAGCATTGTTGGACAGCGTTGGCCTTGAATTCGGGCATGAGTCTAGCGTTTGGAAGCAGTCATTCATTCACCGGCTTTGAGCAGCTAGCTACTACCCACATGAACAGCGATGGTTGATTCCCGATTCCGTCTTCTGTGAACTCTTTTGTTGACGCCGCCCCAATCCCCGGGACTCACTCTTCCAGCTCTATGGGCCCCTGCCACCTACGCGTCGCAAAGCCTCTCGTGGACCCAGACTGGGTTGCTGGTAGCGCTGCCCCAGTTCATCCCAGCCATGGAGCGGCCAATCTGCGTGCTATCGTCGGCGCGGATGTAGTCGCCTGAGATGTATGTCAGCGGTCGTCATGTTTTCCACGAACACGGAGAAACTCACCCGCCCTGTGGTAGTACCACCAGTCCTGGGAGCGGAAGGCGTTCCCGGTGAGCTGGCTGATGGCATCGTTCCACCCGGTGTTGCGGTCGTGGTAGTGCGCGTGCTTGGCCCAGGCGATGTAGATCTTGGGGTGGTCGAGGCCCTGGCGGCCGTTGGAGCCGCCGCGGGGCTGCGAGGCGTCCTGGGCCGAGAAGGTGTTCTGGATGCTACCCCAGGACTTGCGGTCGTAGCCGGAGTGCTGGGACAGGAGGAGGTCGGCCTGGCGCCACTGGTTGTCGCCGCCGCGCCTCCAGACGACGATGACGCGCTCCCAGTCGCTGGACGGAGGTCAGTTCTCCTCATATCTCTCTCTCTGTGTCTATGCTACGTACTACGGGTGGCCGAAGATGCCGTCGGGGGTGAACCCGTCCTTCTCGTAGAAGACGTTGTAGGCGACGCGGACCTCGTCGTCGCGGCAGCGCTTGAAGGAGTAGTAGATTGGGAAGCTGGGGCCGGCGTTGCCGATGGCGACGCCGGGCGTGCGGCAGTTGCAGCCGGCGTTGGGCCAGCCGCAGAGGCCGCCGCGGGGCGTCTGGGCGCCGGAGGAGGGGTTCACGGCGTGGGTCGGGTAACAGGGCGGCTGGTTCATGGCCTGGCCGAAGAACCACATGGGCTGGGCGGCCATGGCGAGGCCGACGGCGTCGGAGGACAGGAAGCCGTTCATGGCGCCGTCGGAGATGGGGGTCACCGCCCAGGCGGCGCCGGCGAGGGCCAGGAGGGAGAGGAGGCGGACCATGGTGAGTGATCGATATCCGGGGCTCGATTCGGGGTTGGGAGAATGAACGTGAGGCCTAGGATGAGAGAGAGGCCGACGGCTTATACATGATGATGCCCATCCTGAGCATCCCGCCGAGTGTCACATCGGGCGCCGTTCGATGGCACCCACGTGCCGAAGGATGCCGCACGGCTCCTCATCCTCGCATTGATGCATGCTCGGATGCGACCCTTCGATAGGCACGTCGACGGGACGGGATGAGGCCTTTCGGGCGTCTTGCAGAGCCATGCTGCCCTGGCCGCAGGACGTGCCGTGGTGGAGAAGCCCCCGGGCTCCGGCTGCCCGGTCATCTCCCGGGGAGTGGCCGGAGTCTGCATCGTGATTGGTTTTGGGGTTCAACCACCTGCTGAATCGGGTTGGCGGGTTGGTGGAGCCAGCCCCTGAACCCCTGTAAATCTGCCGAAGGATCACCAGTTTTAGCGCTGTGGTTCCACTCAGTTGTCGAGAATATTTCATTTCGCAGCTCTCTGCTTTGTCTTGTGATCGCGGGGTCGCTTCAACAGAATGCCGCCTTGGAATGGCATCTACCGACAGACGTTAGCTCAGCCACCTCCGCTTCACAGGGCTGCTTAATCTCGCGGCAGATCTCGACCGCTGGAGGCTGAGGGCGCCTGATGAAGTGGACAAACATGTGATTCAAGGCATGTGCCCAGAGCTGCCTCTCATTCTCCAAGGCATTGAAGCTAGATTTCTCTCCATGCCAGCAGCTAATGAGGCGCTCCTTGGCGCCTGGGCTCGGTTGGGGCGGCACCGCTGTCTGGGACCACGGTAAGCGACTCTGTCGTCAATATGGTATCCTAACGACTGGCCAGATAGTGACATCGGCTACTTCACATTTCCTTCAGAGAAATAGGTATGGTTGCAATCCCTCCGTGTAAGGAGCTGGAATTATTTTATCCTCTGGCGATTTGCTAGTAGCCCCTGAATCCCCCAAGCTGTGACCATTCCCAACCCCAGTCACCACCGAGCAACCTTGAACTCATCAACGCCAAACTCCGACTAAGAACCAGCAAGTTGCGACACAGTTCTAACGAATTTCAACAGTCTTCGCAGTGTACAATCGAAGCACCTCTTCACCAACTGCTGCCAGACACGGACTTCCTCTGCGGCGCCTCCGACTTCATCTGGTTCCACAACGCAGACCCAGCAGCCGCGGCGCCGGACGCCGAACTGGCCTTCTCGGCGTGCGAGGGACACTTGCGCGGCGGCAACTGGCCCTGCGACTCGGAGAAGAACCGCGACACGTCGAACTGGTGGGCCGGGCCCGGGGCGGCGCAGGTCTCGCGGGCCACGGACGCGAGCAGCTGCGGCCAGCACGCGCCGCACCAGCGGTACCCGTGGAACTTCTCCAGCTGTCGGGCGTCGGCCAGCCGGATGATCCTCTGGCACAGCTTGTTGGAGCAGCACACTGTCGGGTCCATCGCCGGCCACCGCTCGCGGAACTGGTAGTTCCCCGTCATGGCCTGGCCGCGCTCGCTCTTGAGGCCCAGCGCCGCGCAGACGGGGTTGCAGTGGTGGGCGGCGAAGAAGCACTTGAAGCCCTCCGCGCCCATGTTGGTCTCGGTCAGCTTGAAGCGGTTTGGGTCCTTGGTGTGGATCGAGGGGTCCGTCAGCTGGGTGCCGACGCCCTGGAGGTCAACGACCATCAGATGCCCCCACGAGCGCTCAAAGGTGAAGTGCGAGAAGGCCTGGGCCATCCGGTTGAATGGGTCGTCGGGCGAGTCCTCCCTCGCGAATAGTGTGTTGTTATTGTATTTCACATATTCGCCGTCGAGGAATGGCTCGAGTGACATGAAGGAAGACGAGCCGGAACCCTGCGCCTTGGTCTGTAGGCACGATGTCACGATGAAGTCGAGAGGAGTGTCTGATTTTACGAGCCCGTTGAACTCGAGAGCGAAGGCCTTGCAGAGAGCTTGGACGTGCATGTCCTCGGTCAGATGCTCCAGGCCCTTGCCGTGTTGCTTCAGGTAGGTCTTGATGACGAAGCGGTCCGTCGACGCCGCAGTCCGAGCATATGATGCTGCTCTGACGCCCCCGTGCGCAAAGGGGTTCAGTCGTGAATGGACGGTAAGCTGGGTGACTCCCAGCTTGATCTGGTCATCGGAGGCCATCATGTCGCCCAGTGTGCTATCGTTGTACACTATTACTTCAGGACAGAATCCCTCGAGCTCCCACGTCTTGTCGAGCCAGCCGGGCGTATCCCACTGAGGCGGAGACTTGTCGAGGTTGACGGCCATTTTGCCGCCGTCGCCTCGCCCTTCAACCTCTCTGATAGCTGTGAGCTTGTTTCTGCTGTTGGTCAACGACGTGGGCTGGTCGCCCTGCACCGCCGAGAGGTACTTTGCAGTGTTCGAAACGGAGCTGGTAACCGTATGGACGACCAGGCGTCTCAGGGAGCTGTAATCCTCGCCCAACCGCAACTCTTCGAACTTGAGTTTGGGCCCATTCATGTCCTCGCGACTCTTCCCGGGGTCCATCCCACTGAAGTATCTGTTCGTCGGAAGCAGTTGGGGGACGACCCCGGCGGCAGCGTATACATCAGCGAACTTCATCGCCATCTTATCCGTGTGTTTGGTGATGTTAAGCAGGAAGTAGTTGATGCGGAGATTGATCATCCTCTGGACGAGCGGCTCGTATGTCAACCCGTGGGGCTCGCTGCCGGGCGCAGGATAGTTGTCGCACTTCGGCGGAAGATCATGCATGTCGGGACCGCCGTGGCAGGGGGCGTCGCCGATATGGACGATGCACCGCGTCTCCTGGTTCCACGACATCTCGAGGGCCTTCTGGATGCCGCCCAGGACGTCTTCGGCGAAGTCTATACCGTGACGGGTCTCGATCCCATCCAAAAACTGATGTACCTCTTCCGTGGACGTCGTGAAGCCGAGGCTCTCGATGTGAGGCGAGCAGGTGTGGTCCCTGTACGCGACCACGCCGACCCGGACCACCGACTCGTTGAGGAAAGCCTGCTTGATGTCGGCAACGATCAACTTGACCTGCTGTCTGGCGGCGTCTATGTACCGTCTCATCGAGTGAGTCGCGTCGATGAGGAACAAAAGATCCGTCTCACTGGCTTTGGCCAGGAGCCCTTCCGTGTGTCGCGGGGGGACGAGAGTGCTCGCTCGGCTGACCGTTTTTCGGAGCTGCGCTACGCGGAACTTGGATTCCTCCGCAGATATCTTGGGCGGCGAACTGGATAATGGCCCCGCGGCGGGCTGTTGAGGTTGAGCAACCGGAGCAACGGGAACCTTTGGCGGCTTGACGGGGACAGGTCGCGCGAACGGCGCAGACGAAGCCGACGAGAGATTGCTTGGTGCGGGCGAAGCCAGAAGGGTGTTGGCAAGAGACGAAAAAGAAGCTCGCGACGAGCCTGACCGGGACACCGATGCAGGTGATATGAGCGGCGACAATGGGGGCCTGTGAGGTAGCGTCGAGCGTAGCATCGTGGCTTTCACTTCCTCGTCGATATCTTGAGATGCCGCACCCGATGGCGCTGGAGGCGACGGGACTCTCTGAGCCTGCAAAGTTTCTGACAAGGTACTAGAACGATAAGGAGGCGGAGAGTGTGCAGGAGCCTTGGAGCTGCTCGGCGCGGCTGGTGATTGAAGCATCGAGGCCGACATGGCGGCAAGCTGCCCGCGCGAAACCTTGGATCGCGACACAGAGTCGGTTGACTCGGGCGATGCCATGATGGGAGACGAAGAGGGTATCTGGAGATAGCAGGAAGAGGGCAAGTGGGAAGACAGACAGACAAACACCACAACGCGGGGAATTGACGAGGGCTGAGAGAGATTTTAGATGTCGGCGAATAGCATCACTATCTATGAGCCAGACCGCTGGTTGGCAAGCTGAGATGAGGCGTCAGCCTCCGTCCACTTAGAGCTCCCAAGCTGAGAAGTGCACTATTGCACGGAGGCCGCCCTAGCCTGATATTGGGCCCTGCTGCAGGGAATCTGCCTGGGCTCGGGCGAGATCCCGTGAGCTGTGAGACCGGCGCAGCCTTGTGGCGTACCCTCAGGTTTGCGAGACTTCTTCCTCTGCTCTCCCAGTTCTGTGCTTCTAGGCCCTCAGCTCCCAGGCGCGCGCGGAGCGGATGGGCGACGAAACATGACATCCTACTCAAACCTCCTGGGACTGGCATCTTCTGAGGGCCTGGTCGTCACAAGCGGTCAACGACAACGAGTGGTGGCTCTGCTGAGCAAAGCTGAGCTCGCAGAGCCGGGACGCATCCCGAGCCTGGCCGATGACCCAGCACCATCATTCAGTTCCGAGCGGTTGCTCCCCTCAAACGCCCATGTCGCTCGCTCGTTGCTCGCCTACGAGCGGGTGAACAGCCCTGGCTACAGGCCTCCCGAGGCACAGAAGCGCGACAAGTGGTTAAGGGTGACAGACAAACAGAAAGAGGCGGCGAGAAACCAGGCTCTCTGGACATTCTCCTTGAACGAGGTGGCCAGCGCACTCGATCGCCTCCTCTCGCAACTATTTCTGCCACCGCTACCCGTGACTCAGGCGCTCTTATCCCATGCAGCTGGGACCTCTCTGGAAGAGCTCTGGTACCATCTTCATGACCATAAACTCGAAAAGAAGAAGGGCAGATGGTCCAGGACGTCGGAGTCTTCGGCTGTGCCCTACTCGACGTGGCTCGACAGGGTGATCGCCGAGAGCAACACGGACTACATCCATCTGCTGTGCCTGGCCAGGCCAGGTCAAGAGACCTTGGATAGGTCGCTAGGCTCCGCCCTGTACACGAAGTCGATAGATTCCGTGAAGGCCCTCCTGCGCTTCGGAGCGACAGCATCAGCACACCAAGATGCGATCAGGGAACACGTCAAGCTCGGCGACATCGCTCTGGTCAAGGTGTTGCTATCGGCCTCGCCTCGCTGCATGAGCATCGAGGCATGGCGCTATTGCTTGAGTCCTGAAGTTGACGGGCGAAAGCAACCGCCTACCATCCTGCTGCTATGCCTCGCCCACCGCCCCTCCGTGGCCTGCGAAGACCTGTTCCTCCAGGCCCTGCTGTCGCAGCATTACCCGGCAGCCGTCGTCTTGGTCGCCTACGGCTACCTGTACCACACAAGCCCTTTCTTGCCCAGGGCCACTGTCCGCGAACGCGCATGCGAGCTGGCAAGTCTCGTCGATGACTCCAGCCAGAGGCATGACTTCTTCGCACTTCTCGCGGAGGCGGGCCTTTTGGTCGACTGCCACGCCCTCCGCCGCGAGCTTTACACAGATGTCGTGGCTCGCTCTCTTCCCCTGGTCCGGCTTCTGGTCGGCGCCGGTGTCAGCCTGGATGCCAACGCCGGCATCAACACCGTGCAACGAGCTGTATCACACATGGACTTCGAACTCCTCGAATGCTTCGCGAACGTGCCTTTCCCGTTTCCCGCTGCCGTCGCCCTGGGTTATGCGCCTGACTCGACGCCGGAAGCGGACATGGTGCGCCTGGTCGATTATCTCGCCCCAAGAGGACTGCAAGGCGTCGGGTTGGATCAGATTCTGGTGCGGGCGACCCAAAAACAACATGCTCAGCTCGTAGAGAAGCTTCTTGAGCACGGGGCGTCGGTTGAATACGGACAAGGCGCCGCTTTCCTCGAGGCCGCGCAGAGGTGCAGCCTGCCACTGCTATTGATCCTGCACCAAAGAAGACCGCCGAATACAGCCATCTCGAAAGCCGTAGGCATCGCGTTTAACGCACGGCAAGCCTGTGGAAACAATGCGGCACTGGCGACTATCAAGCTGCTGCTTGGGTTCGGGGCAGAGGGTGAGCCACTGCACCACACACTCGTCGCGGCCACAGAAGCCCACGACAATGGCATGGCGAACCTACTAGCTCGGAATGGTGCCGACGCAAACTACTTCCAAGGCGCCTCATTCAAGGTCGCACTCCAGGCGCGGAATTTCTCGCTGCTCTGGATCTTGTGCGAGGCCTCGCCGCCCAGCCGAGAGACCATTGAGGCTGTTCTATTCACAGCGATAGAGCCTCAGAGTTATCGTCTCGACTGCCTGGAACTGCTTTTGGCCTCGAGAAAACGCTCCAAGGGTGAGCTCAGGGGCTCATGGGCACCGGCATGGTCTTCGAAGAAGCTGCGAGGAAATCCAAACCTGGATACCATCGTTCCCTGCTTCCTGCGGCATGGGATGGACGTGAACCTCGGGAACGGCGTCCTTGTTTGTTTCGCCGTGGAGGAAATGAGCGTCACCCTTCTTGACGACATCCTGGAGGCCGGCCCAAGCACCGTCTCGCTGGCTGCTGCGTTCCGGACCGCCGTCCGTGTCGAATCGCGACCTTTCCAGCTGACATCCATGAGAAAGCTCATTGAAGCTGCCGGGCGGGCTGAGATTGGACAGTCCAATGCGTTACTTGGCCAGACAGAGATTGCAATTGGTGGTGATCCCGCTGGTCTTGAGACCCTCTTGCTCTATGGCGCAGAAGTTGACCATCAAAACGGCGCAGCTGTCCAAGCAGCCGCCGCTGCGGGGTCTCATTCAGTGCTTCGCATGCTTATTGAATGCCTACCCTCCTCACACACCCTGGAAACGGCGATATTCGCCACAGAAGCATCCCTTGCGCTGGGACCTGAGGAAAAAGAGGGCATCTTCCGCATGCTTCTCGCCGCCAGCGACCAAGTATTGGCCGCAGATGACGGCTTCTCGAAGCTACTGATCGACTCTGTCACGTCTCTGCCACAAAACTCGCAACTCCCGGCACTCCTGATAGAAAGAGGCGCCACAGTCGGCCTTGATGTCCTCAGCGTGGCCCTGGCAACGGCTTCTCGGGAGCTCTTCGGGGCGCTGACGGCTGCCCTGAGTAATACAGCCGTGCCCTCGGTGTTCAGGGCAGCGCATAAGATGACCATGAACTCTGACCGGAGATTCTGGATCTACGAAATCTTGCTGGACAGAGGCGTCGTCCCCCCGGATGACACTACAAAGGCGCTCAGCAGCGTCGTAGAGTCCTGGGCTGCCACTTCCAACGATCCCCTCAACTACAAAGGAGGCCACCATGGCGTCAACTTCGATTACTTTACGATGTATCTGCTCCTTGCCAAGGGTGCGGACCCCAACAAGAAAGCGGCTTGGAGCTTCATTCTTGCTGCCGCGAGGGGCTCAGAGCCCGTCTTCCGACTTCTCAGCCCCCATGCCAACTTGAACGTGGTTCTCCGAGCGCTCCTGGACAACTTTACGGACGAATGGCAGGTGCTAAAATGGTTCGACATATGTATTGAAGAGCTGCCTGTTGAACCCATTCTCGATGACGACCAGCTGCTCGTCCACTCCATGCGCAAGTTCCCCCACAGCGCCGGGCTGGTCAGGGTGCTTCTAGACCATAGAATATCGGCTTCAGCCAACACGCCACACCGCTTCTGCTCCAAATGGCCGGAAGAGGACTGCACGCCGCTCATTTGGGCCCTATTCTCCTCACAGCGGATCAAGAACAACGTCATCATGGCACTTCTTGCTTACGGGGGGCTTTCAGGTATGTTCTCTCCTCCATTCCTCCCGCTGAAGCTGACCAAAACGGCATACAGCACTCCCAGAGTACTCGACACAGGAAAGCGGCGTGTCTGCGGCGCTTGGATGCATCCTCCACAAGCACCGGGCCCCTATTCTGAAGAGACTGCTTGCCCTCCTTGGAGACAAGCTGTTGAGCCAAACGACTCCTCGGGCCACCTTCGCTCGACTGGCCGCTGGCTCGGCAAAAAAGGCCAAACCAGACGGCCTCCCACTCGAAGTTGACATGCGGCAAGCCAGCATGTTCCTGGGCAACTTCGAAGCCTACCGCGAACTGGTGAAAGCCGAGGTGCCAAACGACGGGACCCTCCATACGGCTGCCTTACTGGCGCTCCCCAAGTTCGTGAAGTGGCTGCTGAACTTTCACGATGCGGACGCCAAGGACGCCGATTTCGACCAGATGATCCCGCTGGCTATTGCCTGTCGATCCAGGCCCTGCCCCTGGTCCAAGATTTCCAACCAGGAAGCGGACTGGGTGATGCGGCGGAACGAGACGATCCGCCTCCTGGCAGCCAAGACCAGCCCTGAATGGAAGTTCAATCAGAAGACCATCCTTCACATTGCACTGGAGGAAGGGCTTGGCGTCACCAAAGTCCTGGTCGAGGCCCTGAATGTCAGCGAGGACCCGCAACGAGATGAGAGGTATCTGTACACGGACAAGGGCGGGATTGAGTACTCGCCAGACCAATGGGTCCTGAGAATCATGGATGCCGGCGAGCCGCGGGAGAAGGAAAAGCTCGTGACCTACCTCCAGCAGCTCGGCATGCAGTCGCGCTATTTCAGAAGAGTACTCCCGGAACACGGACAGCAGCCGGAGGGCTACATGGGCCTACCGCCAGCATATGCTGAGGTTTGGGATCCTCCCGCCGGGGATCAATATCAGGGCGGCGGAGACAGGAATGCTTCTGATGACAATGAGTTGGCCATCCCAAAAGTCAACAGTATAATACCAGGCGCCCTTCAACCACAGAATCTCGGGTACAGAGGTTCACCCGACTTTCACCGAGTGGAGCCTCCTTACGGATGGTGGCCGCGATATTAGTATTCGGGATCGAGGGTGGCCACACCGACGGGGGGCCCTGACTTGTACCATCGCACACTCATAGAAACAGGATCCGTAGAAGGACACTTCAAGATATCAGCGAGGTTGTTCCAACTTTGACGAAGATGAAGCTGAGTGTATTCGATGTATTTACCAAAGGTGACTCATTTGATGTTCCTGGTGGTATTGAACTACGCCTTGACGGGCGGACGGGTTGCAGAAACTGCAACAAGTAAGGGGGACTTGACACCTCGGAATATGGACAAAACGTCTTTAAACGTGGTCTATGCTGCAAGATCTAAAGACTCGCCATGTGACGGCAGATCCTATCGGATACCAGAAAGGAGGCTGTGCAATTATCTATCTTTCAAAGGAGGAAGGCGAGAAGTCCCGATCACGTGGCTCGGGCGTAGCTCCACTGACGTCGGGATCGGCCTCGGCTCCAAGCCGGGACCTCCACCGGGGCCTCCGGCCCGTAACGGTTCTTGGGGTATCTTCATAAAAGCAAATTCAGCGTCTTCCACAGCCCTGACATCGGCTAATAGCTTCACCTCCTTCCCTCTTCCAGGGCACTCTCTCCGAAATATGCGGGCGGAAAGGGCGGGGTGGTGGGCACACGGGTCGTCTCCCTCGTGGGCGTGGTGATGGATCGATGCCGTTGGGATCCTGAGGATGTAGTATGATTTGCCGTACTAGGCGAAGTTCCGCTTGCCACAAAGTCCGTCTGCTCTCCTACATCGAAGCTGTACAGTTCTCCAGAACGGCCTTCCACATGAGAGGATTTGACGATCTTGGCGATGAAGTCGGCGATTGTCATCTCGATGTGGAGCTTAATCATGGCCGACATGGCCCGAAACTCGACATATCTAAACTAGTAAGCAGCTAGGACCTCGTATCTGTTTGTGGGAAGATGGCCACTTACATCTCTGAATGCCCAAGGGAGACCAACCCGATAACAGTGATGTCAAGTGATATCGATATAAAGACCATAACAATGTTGAACCGGAAGAGGTGGCGGTACTTTTTGAGCCCCGGGTTGACGAGCTTGGTCCGGACAAGGTAGATGAAGAACAGGTTGATGCTAGCATCAACAAACGTGAAAATGCTCTTCTCGACCCGGTGATATACCTGGTTGGTCCATTCCCACCTCTTGTTGATTTGGAGTTGAGCCGGGACCCAGGCTATCATCACCCCGATGTTTAAGAGAGTGATTATGATGAGGACGCCAATCTTCAGTCGATAAGCGTTCGCGGGGCTGTACATGATGAGAGACACCCGGTTGACCATGATCAATAGAAGCGTCTGGATCTGGATGTACCAAACCAAAACTGAGTAAGGCGGTCAGCTTCTCTCCTTCGAGATGCGTATTATTGTGGTACGGCTTACCTTGGAAGAAGAACAGCCAGAAACTATTGCATCAAGATGTTAGCAGCGACTCGTGGTCCACATGGTTCCTCGGAAACCCACCTGGGCCCAACCGTCTGGTGCAAGTAGGCGTAATTGAGGCTGGATTGGATCACGCCGCATGTCCAAGAAAGCCAGACCATGAAAATATAGGTCGTAAGTTTGCCCCTGAGCCTATGCCAGCACCAATACGTCTGCCGAGTAGCCTTGATGAACGCGAAGACGGCGCTGCATATGAAGAAACCAAGCATGATGGCGACGAGTTCGCTCACCCATGGCGGTGCAGGTACTGAAATGCTGTTAGAGTCGCGTTACAGCAGGTCGGGAAAGATGCGCAACATGCCGAACTGCCACCACGGCGGCACAAGGAAGCCCCGACCCATCTCTGCGTATGTCGACGACCGTTTCCTAGCATTCGACGGAGTCGCTAACTCAACCGGAACGTTGGTTAGGGTTAAAACACCGAGCGATCGGGCTTCATGATGAGAAGCATCGCAATCGTGCTTGTCGCGCAGCGAGGGTGGACAAGGACAGTCGATGGGGTTGCTCGCGATGAAAGGTGATAATGGTGATAGGTGATGAGAGGAGGCTCGAAGATGCATGCCTGTCGTCCCTCGATAGAACTTAACTTCAGAAGTGAGGGGTGGACGACGCCACGTTGGGGACTGCCGAGTCATGCGGCTGGGATGCGTTTGGAGAGGATTTGGTGAGCCGGGAGCTCGTGGTTGCCCGCTATGAAACTTTATTTCACAGGCTCCGGTACTTCAGCGGCCAATCCCTCTCCAATCAAATAACCCCAGTGACAGATCCGTTCTGTGCGGTTGATATCGGTGTGACGCCAACCTTCACCGAGCCACTGGCCAAACTTGAAGGGTTGGGTGTTGGATGTTGGATGGCAAGCGACGTGACCACCACATCAGGCCTCTCTGATTTTGTACTCGAACATTTGGTTCGAGGCAACGCCATTCCGATCTCTCATCTTCTCCGCCACCTCGGCACCGCCAACCGGAACCCGATACTCGAATGTCTTCCCGGCCGCTGGGACCCGTCCATCTGGTAGAGGGTACGGGTATGGGAGGTACTCAGGCATGAGTCCCAGCTGCCGCAGAACAGTACCCTGGTCCCAAGCAATGTGCTCGTGGTACAGTCTGTCTCCCCTGAAGTTCACCACGCCGGAGAACGGAACCTCAACCTGCTTCCCGGTCGGAGGAATTCCGGGAACACTAATGTTGGGGATGGATTAGCCACTCGTCCGAGTCGTCCCTGTCCCACCTGGGATTGGGGGCAGAACCAGAAAAGGGAGGTTGCTGCTTACAGCCAGTCTAGCTCCTTGTCATGAGTGAACTTGAAGATGAACTCGTCAATGACTCGATCGATGCCTATCGTGCGGCTGATGAGTTCCAGTTCAGTGTCTTCGGAGTTGTTGAAGATGAAGTGGCCGCGATAGAACTGGGAAAGCTTCGTTCGTCCAACGCCCCCCGTCAACTGAAGACCGACATTAGCTGAGAAGCATCAACACAAACAAGGGCACAAACCGTGGGCACATGATTGACGTATGGCTCTTGTACCATCGTAGACATGGTATGCTCGACCGACCGGTCGGCGAACTCGTAGTATGTATGTTCCTCCCAGAGGTTCTCCAAGTCAAAGCACGGGCCGCCAAGCAGTGGCTTGAGGAACGAAAGGTTTCTTGTGTAGGAAACAGACTCGGTGGTGTAGTGGAACTGGTCTTGGAATGGAACGGCGAAGAGATGGCTCTGGTGCTGGGGGTAGTGGTACTCCGTGATGCCATCTTTCTTGCTGGGACTCGGCCCTGAGATGCCGGCAATGTGTCTTAGCGTGGGTACCTGTCCTGCTGCAGGAAGGGTATCCTTATGAGGAGCGCCGATGTAAGTGACAGCTGCTGCAATCTTGGGTAGTTTCTCCAGCACGGGGGCAGCGAGGGTCCAGGCTTCTGGCGAGTACGCTGCGATGGTGTTAGGTTAACGAAGAACCGGAACAGGGCGGCCGTGCTCAAGAGTTGCAACTTACACACCAGTCCGATCTTGTCTTTAGGTTCGCATTTTTGGCACTGAAGGAGGGCGGCAACAGCCTCATTGAGGACGTCAAGGGCCGGCTTAATGCCACTCAGGGCAGCATGGCGGATCTCAACCACCGTGTAGCCCTCTTCGGCCCACTTCAGCAGGGGCGAAGGCACACCCTCCGAGATAGATACCGGGCTGGTTGATGAGTCCGAGTCAGGGCAGAGCACAATCAGGCCCGGTCCCTGATCACCCTTGCGAAGGAGAGGGGGCAGAAGCGACACGCCTGGCTGCAGTGCCTCCAGCTGGGGGGCCGGCAAGGGAGCCGGGGGCTTGGTGATATCCTCGTACATTGTAACTTTGGTGAGCTTAGGCCGTGTCCGGTTTGTCAATTCGGCGTGGCTCAGAATCTCGGCTGGCAGGTGGCTGTTTAGGGGCTGTCCTTGGGTGTGTCTGGTCGGCTGGCCGGGATGAGCACCACCCAGCCACTGAAAGTCAGGAACCGGCCCGGTACTTTAGTAGTATCACCGCACGTCTCCAACGGCTACAGGGCCCAACCAGCGACCCGGAACCAACCCCAGGTTATCGGCGCTGTCAGTCCAGGAACCAAGTTATGGGGCATACCCCAGATTCATCATTCCGGTATCTGGCCGGAACTAGCAATTCGCATTCCGATCCACTGCCCAGGCTTGTGGATTCCAGGCTTATCTCTAGATCCTTGGAATAGACGGCCTCTTATCGTATCGCACAGATGTTGAAGCGAAGTTGCGGTCGTCGCCCTGACCAGTGTGAACTCAGCTGGCATTGCAGACACGCGGCGTGCGCATCCGAACTGCTTTAGATCCCGGAATGTCTTAAAAGGCCCAGCAGATGAGATCATCTAGACCGGGCTCTGAGAGACACGGGTCGAAGCAGATCACCGATTCCGCCAGCACGACCACCACCACGTCGATCCAGTCACCACTGCTCGGTGATACCAGACAGTCTCGGTACTGCATCATTAACGTTACTACCCGTCTCTCTTCTCTTCACAATCCCCTTTTCTCCCCACGACATGTCGTCTATCATGAAGAAAGACGAAGGGGGCTCGAACGACGCAACGTCGTTCAGCACCACCCCGGGCGAGCTGCGCGATGCTACCAAGGAGGAAACCATCAGCGCGGCCGGCCATGAGGCCCCTGCCTATGCGTACGACCGCAAAATGGAGAGCAAGATCCGGCTCAAGATTGACCTATGCGTCATTCCTCTGGCTGCCCTGATCTTCCTCTTCTGCTTTATCGATAGGTCCAACATCGGGAACGCTCGTCTTGCAGGACTCGAGGCCGATCTGGGTCTGTCCGGCTACGACTTCAACTCGGTCAACACCGTCTTCTACATCTCGTACATCGTCTTTGAAATTCCCAGCAACATTCTCTGCAAGATCGTTGGCCCTGGCTGGTATCTGCCCGGGCTTACGATCCTGTTCGGCCTTCTCGTGAGTTCGTTCCCCCTCTCGATCCGAGGCTTGAACTAACAGACATGTGTTCTAGACTGTTGCCAGCGCCTATGTCAACAACTACTCCCAGCTGGCGGCATGCCGCTTCCTCCTCGGCATTGCTGAGGCTGGTGTCATGCCAGGCCTTTCGTACTACCTCTCGAGGTTCTACCGACACTCGGAGCTCACCTTCCGCCTCTCCCTGTACATCGTGATGGCGCCGTTAGCCGGCGCATTTGGCGGTCTGCTTGCCTCTGCCATTCTGAGGCTGCAGGGCTTCGGTGTGCGCATCCCCGCGGGATCCTGGCGTGCCATCTTCGCCGTCGAGGGAGTCATCACAGTGGTCGTGGGCCTGCTCACTCTGGTACTGTTGACTGATCGCCCCGAGACAGCACGCTTCCTGAAACCCGAGGAGCGGGAGATCGCAATCAACCGTCTCAAGGAAGAGCGTGTCGGTGCAACCGTCGTCCTGGACAAGATCAGCAAAAGCAAGATGCTCAAGGGCGCCATTAACCCTGTTACCGCGGCGACATCCATCTGCTTCATGTTCTGCAGTCTGTCCATCCAGGGCCTCGCGCTCTTCGCGCCCACAATCGTCAGGTCCATCTACCCCAATGTGAGTCTTGCCCCTATCGATCATTTTACAGCCCCGAGACTGATGGCTCGCAATGACAGACCAGCGTCACCCAACAGCAGCTCCTCACGGTCCCTCCCTACGCCTTTGGCGCCGCTTGCCTCCTGATCATGTGCTTCGCCAGCTGGAAGTTGAACAGGCGCCAGATATTCATGATTAGCTGCGCACCACCGATGATGATCGGATACCTCATCTTCCTCGTAACCGACCACACCCAGACTTCGGCTCGCTACGCCGCCGTCTTCTTCATGGCCAGCACCTCCTTCATCCTCGGGCCGCTCTGCCACTCGCAGTCCAGCGCCAACGTCAGCTCTGATACCGCCAGGAACATGTCCATCGCCATCTGTATGTTTTGGGGAAACGTCGGGAGCTTGGTGTCAACCTGGTCTTTCCTGCCGAACGACGCGCCCAACTATCCCATCGGTTGCGGGCTGAACTTCGCTACGTCGAGCCTGATTCTAGCCGTGGCTGTCGGCGCGTGGTTTTGGATGCGCTGGGATAACAAGAAGAGGGACGAGAAGGACATGGATGCCGAACTTGCGTCGCTCACTGCCGAGGAGGCGGAGCAGCTCGAGTGGAAGCATCCCGCATTCCGCTGGAGGATTTGAAATGGTTCTCTGCTGGGCATGGAAGCATTCTCGGGAGACAAGGGGAGCGCCCATCTTCCACCAGAGAATTTGGGGGTGGGTGGTCTTTGGCGAACTCGAGAAAAAAGGCTCCAAATCACACATGAAGGGGGGTTCCAGGGGCGGAAGCCGAAGCTGTATTACTTTCACCAGTTTATCGTGAACAAACATTTGTTGCCCCCTATTGCTACGATATGAACCCTGTACATCTTTTACAGCGCGACGCCGTGACAGTTCGCACTCTAGTCTCTAGACGGCGGTACAACGTTGCATGATGTGAAATCAAATTTTGGGTTCGTGTCGCGGGGCATCGCGATCGCGTCCAGTCCTACAACACCGGGTGCTCCAATGCTGCCACAAATTTCGGAGCATGGTGCCCTTGGTGCGACCCTTGTGGGTTGTTCCCGTAGTAATTACTGTGTTGTCTCCCCTCCCTCGGTCACATCCAGCCAGAACCACCAAGCACAAGGTGGGCCGAGAATCTACTCCACCCCCTTTCCGGCTCCATGGCGGAACGTTCCGATCCCAGCTTTTCGGCCAGGAATGGTCTCTTCGACCAGGACTAGACATCCTTGTTCATATGATTTGGGTCGGCGTATCGTGATTTCTTTGGCGCCTCATATGAGCGAAGCTAGGGACATATGAGAGCACCGAGTGAGTGAGTTGTGCAATCACAGGTCTCCAAGGCTGTCATCAACAATCGAAAACACATTATCAACAATCCATCTTCTAGTTGAAGGACATTCCTAGAAACACAGAGAATACCATTGATCAAAATGGTTGTTGACCTGTGAGTGATGGCCCAGTCTGGCCCCCGGGCCTGCCCCTTTTCTCCGAACTGGGAAGACCCTTCAGGGGTCGAGGATCGCAATGCATCTAGCCCTTGTCTTGCCATGAGACTGAACTTGCTAACGCTTGTACGCTGGCAGGGAGAAATATTCGGCATCTTTTGCCTTCTTCGAGGGCCTTTGGGAGGTAAGATCGCCCCCTTGCTCTGAGGAGACCACATGGCTGACACGAGCCTCACAATAGGCCGGGGTATCTCATGTTTTTGTAAATTTGGGGTCGGATCATCCGGCCATTATGGAAGCATTGGCACATGGTGCATTTCTTAAAGGTGTCAACTTCCCGAGGGTGATCACATGCCCTCATGAGGTAAGTTTATGGCGTTGCCAGCCCCGTAAACTTATGCTAACGATACACAGATGGTTGCCATGTCAATGGCCGACGGCTTCGCTCGTGTCACCGGAAAGCCTCAGTGCGTTCTCGTCCATGTTGACGTCGGCACACAGATGCTAGGATGTGCTGTTCACAACGCCTCCGTTGCGCGATGCCCAGTATTCGTCTTCGCCGGCTTGTCGCCCTTCACGCTCGAGGGTGAGATGCGAGGATCGCGAACAGAGTACATCCACTGGCTCCAAGACGCTCCCGACCAAAAGCAGATCGTCTCACAGTACTGTCGATTTACTGGCGAATTCAAGACCGGGAAGAACATCAAGCAAGTCTTGAACCGCGCTCTGCAGTTTGCAACCAGCGACCCAAAGGGCCCTGTCTACGTTGTCGGCGCCAGAGAGGTCATGGAGGAGGAAATTACCCCATACGCCCTGGACCAGACTGCTTGGGGGCCGATAGCGCCTACTGCGCTCCCAAACGAAGCCGTGGAACTGATTGCGTCTATGCTGGCGGCCGCTGAGAAGCCTCTTATCATCGTGGGTTACACCGGCCGCAACCATGCGACAGTTGCAGAGCTGGTACAGCTGGCAGAGAGCGTCCCTGGCACTCGCGTGCTTGATGCCCTTGGCTCCGACGTTTGCTTCCCCTATTCTCACCGCGCTTCTCTCGGCGTCAGGATCGGCCGCGACACCAGCATCGAGGAGGCCGACGTGATTCTGGTCGTCGACTGCGACGTGACCTGGATCCCGACGCAGTGCAAGCCGCGCTCAGACGCTAGGATCATCCACGTCGACGTCGACCCCCTGAAGCAAAATATGCCCCTGTACTACATTCCCGCCTTCCGGCGCTATCGCGCGGACTCTGAGACAGCGCTGCGGCAGCTGAACACGTACATCGCCCAACACGCGGACTACTCGACGCTTTCGACCAAGGAACCATACGTCTCACGGTGGGCGGCGCTCGACGAGTCGCACAAGGCGCGGATGCAAGAATTGGACGGTCTCGCGGCAGCGCCGGCAGACGACTCTGTTTATCCGACAACGCACTACCTGGTTTCCCAGCTCCGCAACATGTGCCCTGAGGACACCGTCTGGACCATCGAAGCGGTCACGAACGCGATGCCCATTTACAACCAGTTGCGAGTGGACAAGCCCGGGCAGCTGGTCAACTGCGGCGGCGGCGGCTTGGGGTGGTCTGGCGGAGCAACTCTGGGCGTGAAACTCGCTCAGGACTTCATCGCCGGCGGCACTAAGGGCAAATTTGTCTGCGAGATTGTAGGTGACGGGACGTACTTGTTTGGCTGCCCCGGAACGGTGTACTGGGTAGCCAGGCGATATGAGCTGCCCACGCTGACCATCGTGCTGAGCAACAAGGGTGAGTTGAGATCTCGGGGTTCGCCGTATGAACAGACACTGATACCAGAATCACAGGCTGGAACGCTCCGCGGAACTCGTTGCAGCTCGTCCATCCCAGCGGGTACGGAGCGGCATCGACCAACGCAGAGCTGAACATTTCATTCTCCCCGACCCCGGACTTTTCGGGTATCGCAAAGGCTGCAGCTGGCGGCAACGCCTGGGCCGGAGTCGCGGGTAGCGTCAAGGATCTCAATACCATGATTCCGGAGGCAGTGAAGGCGGTAGAGAGCGGCATTTCGGCCATCCTCGAGGTGCGGCTCAGCGGATCCTGGTGAAAGTAGATAGTTATTGAATTCCAAATACTTGCGGACTATTCCGAAATCCGGTCATGCTTGTGATGTGTGGTGGTACCTGTACGGAAGATGATTAGTCTTCCGATGTTCCGTGCAGGCCAGCGGATGCTGCAGATCCACGGAGACGGTTCCTAATACGGGAAACTGAAGCCACGTATCATAGTACAAGACGCCCCCAAGGCTGCTGCGCACCGGATATTCTTATTAGCCGGAACTTGAAGCGACCCCTCTTGTCTTGTCTTCGGCCCCTCCTTCATCTTTACAACTCTCACAAATGACAATGAACGGAACCATGTCAGCCCCAGAGACCGTCCCGCTGATCATCAACGGTAAAGACGTCGTTACCGACACGACCTTTCCCAAAATCGGCCCTCTCGACAACAAGCACATCTGGGACGCATCAGGTGCCTCCGAGAAGCATGCCATCGCTGCAGCAGACGCCGCTCAGGCGGCCTTCCCGGCATGGTCCAAAACGAAGCCTACGCATCGTCGTGATATCTTGCTGAAAGCTGCTGAAATCATTGAGAGACGTCGTGCCGAGCTGGGCGAGTACATGCGCCAAGAGATTGGCGCGAACCAGGGCTATCAGGACTTCATCCTGGGCCTGACGATCGAGGGCCTCAAGGACACGGCAGGGAAGATTGCCGACGCCTGCACAGGCACCGTGCCTGATTCAATCCATGATGGTATGCGGGCGATTGTTTACAAACGCCCATATGGAGTCATCTTGGGCATTGCACCATGGTAAGTACGCTCCTGAGAAACAGTCGTCCACGACCACAGACCTGACATCTTTAACCTAAGGAACGCGCCGTACCATCTTGGACTGCGCTCAGTCACCTTCGCCCTGGCGGCGGGTAACACAGCTGTGCTGAAGGGATCGGAGCTTATCCCAAGGTGCTATTATGCTATGGTAGATGTGTTCAGACAGGCCGGGCTCCCAGATGGCTGTCTGAACCTGATTCTTCACCGGCCTGAGGATGCGTCAGCTGTTACGAACGCACTCATTGCCCATCCGGCTGTCAGGAAGATCAACTTCACCGGCAGCAGCAAGGTTGGGAGCATCATCTCTGCAGAGGCTGGCCGCCATCTCAAGCCAGTTCTGATGGAGCTGGGTGGAAAAGCAAACGCTGTGGTGCTTTCAGACGCCAACCTGCCAAAGGCGGCCATGCATTGCGCTGTGGGAGCGTTCATTAATGTATGTGCCGCAGATACCCTAATGTCTGAATAACTTACTAATGAATTACAGGCTGGTCAGATCTGCATGTCCACAGAAAGGGTGCTCGTCCACTCATCTATTGCGGACGAGTTCCTGGAAGTCTTGAAGGAGACGGTCAACCAGATGTTCGGTTCCGTCGCAGACACCCCGATGCTCATCACCGCCCAATCTGCCAGCCGTAACAAGAAGCTTGTCGAAGACGCCCTGTCCAAGGGCGCCAAAGCTCTGGATATCTTCGCTTCTTCTGATTCGACAGAGACCGGGCACGAAGACATCGCAACCCGCATGAGGCCCGTGATCCTGACAAACATGGACAAGAAGATGGATCTCTACGGCGGCGAGTCCTTCGGTCCCAGCGTGTCCGTCTACACCTTTGACACGGAAGACGAGATGGTCGAGCTGGCCAACGACACAGAGTACGGTCTCGCAGCGTCCATCTACTCTGAAGATCTCCGAGTGGCCTTCCGAGTTGCCGACAGGCTGGAATCAGGCGCCATACATGTGAATACCATGTCAGTTCATGATGAGTTTAGCCTACCTCATGGAGGCGTGAAGAAGAGCGGATTTGGACGGTTCAATGGAACCGCGGGTTTGGAGGAGTTCATGTATTCCAAGACTGTTACATGGCTCGAGTGAGGGAGCCATGTTTGAGCGCAGAGCGGGCCGCACGATTTGGCGGGTAGGATTGTTGAAAGTGATGAATATTGATTGCCGTTGAACATTGATTACACATTATCGTTGCGGGCCGGAGGTCGTGGTGGGGCTCCGGGCCGGGAGCCGGGACCGATCCCATACGCTAGTGGAGACTGCGCCGTGCTATCTCGGCCTCGCCGTACTCAATGCGAGCTTCTCCTTTTCTCCCCTGTCGAAGATAGATAATTCTACAGCCTCCTTTCCGGTATCCGATTGGACTAGCCGCTAACATACCGAAACCATTGCCCAGAACATCACGCGAGCTAAGACCATTGCCTGTCGGCGCAAAAGAAAAAGAGGCTGATTCTGTTTCATGGATCTATCTGTCTAATCTTCGTAGGTAATGAGACCGTCGATCGTGCCCGCGTGCAATCCTCCGGTGATCGGGATGTCAGCAGCGGTTGTGAACCTCGCCGCATCAGAGAGCAGGTAGATGATGGCCCCCGTGAGGTCGTTCTGGGTGCTCAGTCTCTGCATGGGCGGAGCCAGCCACATCTGCTCGCCCTCGCGCTTCTTCTTCGTCGCCCTCACGTTTCGAGTCATTTCCGAGTCCACGAATCCAGGCGAGATGGTGTTGATGCGGATGTTGTGAGGGGCGAGCTCGACCGCCAGGGCCTTGGCCAGCATGAAGACGCCACCCTTGGACGCGTTGTACGCGGCCATACGGTAGCCTGGCAGACCGATGTGAGAGCACTGGGATGCCAGGAGGACCATTGAGCCTCCCTTCCCCTGCTTCAACATCTGCTTGGCGGCAAGTTGGACCGCAAAAAAGGTACCTCGGACCTATGAGGCGTTCTATCAGCAACGACGCTTGATGCGATACTACACTAACTTCGCCGATATACGCACGTTGATCTCTTGAATCCTGGTGAACTCGTCCCAGGTCTGGTCGATAAAAGGCTTGTCGATCGCGATGCCAGCCGACGGGACCAAGCCATCGATGGATCCGAGCTCCTCCACGGCTTTGGCGAAAGATGAGTTCAGGCTCTCCTCCTTGGTCACATCGGTCTGGATGTAAACCGCCTTGCAGTTGTACCTGGAGGATAGCGTCTCAAACTCGTCGACTGGCTTGGACTGGATGTCCATCACGGCCACGTTCCCGCCGAGTTCGCAGATGGCCCGTGTAGCAGCAAAGCCGATGCCCTGGACGTGGTAAGCCGATTGCCCTATTCGACATCCAAGATCATGTTGATTGGCCCGTGATGAGACATGCCACTCTCTCCTGGTTCGCGGTGGCTTACCTGGGCGCCACCCGTGATGACATAGTTGCGCCCTCGCAACGCGAACATAGGGAGCACATCTTCAAGCTGGTCGGCGGGCATGGTGATGAGATTTACTGACTGAATTGCGGTAGGATTGCAAGCAAGGGCTGGAATTCACGAGATGATCATGAGGACATATGGTTGGGGGAACCCAGTGGGAGCAAGCCGGGCTCCATCTTGTTATGCGCATCCCCTGGAGCCCGCGGAACCGGTAGTCACGCACAGTGCCTTCCTTTCCGACATTTAAAGCCCATAACTCTACGACGCCGCATCTATTCAGCTTGAGGGACCTGGACCACAAGAGCATGTCTGACAGAATCATTTGGTCAGCATCTTCTCCTCGTGTCCTGACGAGGTGTATCAATGGCTTACCGAGGTATCTAAGTCTTTCGAACCAGCTGGACGAGACAGTCTCTTGCGTGTCGTCCATCATCGACCGCTCCTTGCGACGGTCTACCGCCCAGCGTTGCACGGAATCTAGCACACGCCGCCACAGCAGCACCCACTCAGCCAACGGCCAACCCATCGCAGTGGGAGAATGGCCTGCCAACCTGCTAAACACGCGCTAGAGCGCCCTAGCATGGGAGCTTGCGCCAGGTTGGAGTCATAGGAACTCAAGTCCCAGTTCCGTTCCGGTTCCGATTCCGGAGTTGGTTCCAGCGCCTTGGCCTGATTCTGCCAGCGCCGCAAGTGCGGTTCCAGCGGGCGCCACGTGAGATAGCGATTTTCCACAGCCCTGAGGCTCCCAGTCCACTGGGGGAATGGTCAGCATGACAACTTCGAGTCAGGCCACCTAGGCGTTGAGCAGACTGCTTATCTGGCTGGGCGTGCGGAGGTGACGGAAGACCATTCCCTGAAGCATAGGGGCTAGTTTCGCATTGGTTGGAGAGTTCAGGCCCCGTCTCCTGTCACGAGGGGTGCCAGGGGCTCGGTCCATGCCGGCTGTCTTTTGGCGCATCCAAGTATTGGCGCTGGCTCTTCACTTGGAGTTTAGTGCCGAGTCGCCCTCAACATCCACAAGACGTCGGCCCAGTTCTCTCCGCGACCGCGCGCGCCACATGTCCCTCTCCCTCGAGGGAAGCGCGCCGCCGCCACTGCGTTCGGCGTCAGTGAGAATTCTGAAGGCAGTATCTGCATCAAAAAACTAGTAAATATTTCAAATCTCAACTCTCACTGTGCAATGTCGTGACCGCCAGGTCTTCATCTCTCGCACAGTATTCTATCCGGGTCATGAACAGTCACCGACTGGCCTTCAGGTTTCAGACCGACAGACTGAGCAGCTATCAGTCAAATCGCACTAAATGCGCCACCCCCGCAAATTCAGGTCCCTGTTCAGGGAAGACCCTGGGTGCTTTATCTTCAGAAGCTTGGGGAGCTGCTCCAGAGAGGCCCAGCGCCGGAGACGACTCCAACAGCACTACCAGATAAGGACTGGGCAGTCTTCTTGGGCTCTTCCCCGCGTCGCCAGCGCGATCCCTTTGTTCCTTTCCCCAACAACCCTTACAATTTCCTCAAGGCGTCCCAAACGATCATGTACGATATGGACAGCGACTCGTCGGCTTGTTTTGGCGGCAACAAGCGGCCTGCGGCGCCGACAGGACCCGAGTCAACCAAAAAGCGAGCCCCATATGCCTCAAGGGCGTGCGACGCCTGCCGGAGGCGCAAAGGAAGATGCTCGGGGGAGAGCCCTTGTACTTACTGCGTCTCGCGCTCACTCGAATGCGGTGGCATGGGCGAGCAGCAGGCGACTGGGTTCCAAGCGAACTTGACACCACCGCCGAGCGTAACATCCCGAGACTCGCGAACGACAACCGCGCCACTTCCTCCCAACCGGGGCCAGTTCCAGTCATTCTCAGGCGAGGAAACTCAATATGGCGCGAATGCAGACATAAGGTGAGCCAATCCTCCAGCACTGGCTGACGTAGGAACTGACACGCGGCATCGAGAATGCTGAGTTCCCTGGGAGACCTTGTCGCCAGCCTTCAGAAGGAGGTCGGCACCCTCACCTCAAAAATGAAAACCATGGAGCGGAACACCCCATCCCATCATGCAGATGACTACTCCGACTTGCACAACGCAGGTTCGTCCGCCTGCGGCTCGGAAGTTTATCCCTCCGACAAGCAAGCATCCCCGAGACAGCAGCTGCACAAGCGGGCGGCGCACCGAAGGCGCTTTTGTGGCCCGACATCACCAGATTACAGCCTTAATATGGCCCAGATGCATATGCAGCAGGGAGACTCAAGTCGCCGTTTCACCCGGCCCAGACTTCCCAGCATGGATGACACCCAGTCCGACGATGGCGACTCGAGCGACGGGCTCGATGACGGGGACGAGCCCTCGTCGGCACGGATTTCCGGCCGGGCCTTGGAGAAGTTGACGGGCTTCAGGAGACTTCTCAGCAAGCAAGAGTCGGTGAGACTCGTCTACACATACCAAGCAGTCTTTGGTGACTTCCACCCCATCGTGGACATGGAGGCCATGGTCAGACAAATCGATGCCTGGTATGAGCCGAATAAACCCACCGCAGACGAGTCTTTGCTCCTGATCACCAATCTCGTCCTCGCCATTGCTCTCTGCGCTGAGCCAACCTCCGAAGTCGACGTCGCAAAGGCCATTTACACATACTGCCGCGAAGCGATTGGCAAGAAGATTGTATGCCCAGCGCCCAACGTGACGAACGCTACTATACTTCTCCTTGTGGTTAGTTGTCAGCCGTGTCCTCCGTGGAGCTCTATTGTATTAACTAACTTCCAGGGTACCTACCATTTCTTCAAGGATGACGCCCGCTTCGCGTGGAGGATGGTCGGTGCTGCGGGCAATACGCTGCTTGAGCTTGGTCTGCACAGCCGAGACGCTTCCGAGCACATGATCGGCTCAGACAACGAGCGAGCGCAGGTAATAGCCACTATCTGTACAACAATCGTGTTGGATAGGCAGTGGAGCGCGGCAACTGGGCTTCCAACCCATTTTCAAGAGTCGCACTTTCACCATGCCATGAAGTCTTCGGACGTTGAGTCTCCGTACCTCAAGGCGATGGTTGCATTCATGGCTGTCAGCGACAAGTACACTTCCCCAATAGCACGCATCACAAACACAGACAAGCCATACGAAGAGGATGACACGTTTGAGATCCTCAACTTCCAGATCGAGCAGTGGCGGAAGAATGCCGTCGGCAACTACAACTTCACGCTGCACGGCACCTGGCGCACGACGCCAATCAGCCGAGTTCCCTCTTGGGCTGTTCTTCTCAACCTGCGGGCCAACGCGGCTCATAGCATGCTGCTGCGGCCGTTCTTCTTCACCAGCAAGTTGACGGCCGGAAGCAAGAAGAACATTGAACCCGCGGTGCATCTTTTCTCCGACACCATCAACATTCTCTCCAACCTGGATAAGTCGACGGAAGTGTACCGGAAACAGCAGCCGTTCTACATACACCTGCTGGTGAGCGCCTGTGCTCTGATGTCCCTCGTCATTGCACACGTTGCCCAGCACCACGCCGCGCTCGCTGCCGACCTGCCCGAGGACTTTTCTCAGACGCTGAGCAGGAGCTTCCGGAAGGCGTTCAATTTGGCAGAAACCCACAATGTCACGTCAAGAGCTTCTCGGAAGCTGTGGAAGAGACTTCTCCTGATGAGGGAACCATTGATACAACTCAACATCTTGCCACGAGAAGGGCAGCAGTCAAACAAGATGCCGAGCCAACTGGGACAGCGGCAACAGAAGGATCTGGTGTCACAAGCACAATTGGAGATGGGGCAAACGAGATATGGGAGAGGCTCTGGCTCTGGGGCCTCACAGCCCAGGCGGGACCAGGCTTCTTCCATGGCTATGTCACAAGCGACCATGAAGGATGTAAGCGAAGGAAGAAGCATCGGCACCAACGACGGAGCGCTCTACCAACACGCTGCCAACAATGAGTTCATGCCGGACTTGTCAGCGCCACCAGTCAACATGGGCCTGAATATGGCCGCGCTTGATGGGATCGGCGTGATGAACAACATGGCCGCATTTGGGGGCCCGTCGTCCATTTTCCACGATTGGCCGCTGGTGGATGGGCAGACCTTCTTCTCTGAAGGCGAGCTTCTGTACGAAGAATAGCGCGAGATGTACTCTGTTCATTTATCTTTTTGTTCCAGATGCGTGCCACATGCTCGCTAGAAGTCATTCCTTTTTTGTTCTTTAGCAGCGGGATTGAGCAATTTCATGAATGGATAGCTAATTCTTCTAATCTCTCTGAAAACCATCCCACCTCTCAAATCCATCGATGTGGAATCCTAAGGTGTCCAGCATGCGGCCAACACCCTGATCGATGACCTCCTCCAGACTCTTCGGCCGAGTGTAAAACGCCGGCACAGGCGGGAATATGACAGCACCCGCCCGCCGCAAGAACAGCATGTTGTCGAGATGGATATCGTTCAGCGGCGTCTCTCTTACAGCGAGCGTCAGCCGCCGGCCTTCCTTCAGCGTGACATCGGCCGCCCGCGTGATGAGGTCGTCGCCGAAGCCGGCCCGGACGGATGCCAACGTCTTCATGCTGCAGGGCACGATGATCATCCCGTCGTGCTGGAAGGACCCCGAGGCGATGGGCGCCGACATGTCTCTCCCCGTATAGTTCGCGGACGCGAGACCGCGGATCTGCGCCTCGCTCAGCGGCGTCTCGTACTTGAGGGTGGCGAGGGCCCATTTGCTCATGACGAGATGCGTCTCGACTTCCAGCTCGCGTAGGACTTCGAGAAGCCGTATTGCGTAGGGTGTTCCGGTTGCGCCTGTGATACCGACGACTATCCGCTTGGGGCGAGGAGGCATGTGCCGGATTTTCGTTCGAGAAGTCGCTGCGATTTGTGCATCTGAAGTTGTGTCTTTTCGCGATGTCGTTGTCTGGCTGAAGCTTTGATGCCCATGTTTGGAAGCGTGGCTGATGCTGGGACAGCATAACCGGGATGCGGCCGCTCTGACATTGAAGTCTGCGCGCCGGAAGATGGGCCCTAATAACATGGCGGCTTGCGGTAGGGTTGTGTGTACTTGATACTTCTCGAGTTAAACTCACTGCTTCCAGCATGAAAATGAACTGAAAGCAACACAGATATCGTCTGGCGAAAGCGAGTGAGAAGGCGAAGCTGAACTCAACCTACAGGTGTGTTCTTGGTGCATTTGCCGAGGCACGCAGGGGTCCAGGGAGAGCTCCAGGATATTCTCATTAAAGTCCCATACAGAATAGTTCCAGAGCTATTGGAATGTTCAGAATTCCATACTTCATCGGGGCCAAGCGTGATAGGAGTGCAGCGGAACGGGCGGCGGAACGTTCCTTAGCCCCTTTCCGTGACCACCCACACCCCGATCCGACGATCGGTCGCGTGCCAAGAGATCTTGACCAACAAGCAATTCGACAAGGACAGAATTGGAGACTCCTGGTAATCCGAATCTTGTCGCAATATGGACTTTATTGTCTTTCGTAATACAGTAGCCGTCGGGTTCTTCAATTGAGACGGCCACCCAGAGACCAGGCGCCATGGCAGCTTGTGCACGACCTCTTACACTCTTGCACCGCGTGTGTATCAGATCGAAGACTCTCTCTCCAATTTCATCTTCTTTCCGGGAAGTGTCCACGAAACAAGACAACATGGGTCAAGTTGGCAGCACCCAAGTAGACCCCGTCGAGGCCCAGCTCGACTTCAGAAAGTTCATCGACATCCTGCGACAAGACAATGACCTTGCGGAGATCAACGAAGAAGTGGACCCATATCTCGAGGTTGGTGCCATTGTGCGCCGGGTCAGCGAGGTCAACGACAAGGCACCGCTCTTCAATAATGTCAAAGGCGCCTGCGATGGTCTCTGGCGAATGTTTGGCAACACAGCCAGCCTGAGGCAGGGCGAGAAGGAGCGCTTTGGCAGGGTGGCCAGAAACCTAGGACTCCCCCCGGACGCCAGCTGGAAAGACATCTCCGATCGATTCATGTCTTGGAAAAAGGCAAAGCCGCTGCCGCCTAGCATCCTTCCAACTGGGCCATGCAAGGAGCACAAGATCCTCAGCGACAAGATCGACCTCGAGGCCCTCCCAGTCCCGTACTTGCATGAGGGCGACGGCGGAAAGTATCTCGCCACATATGGCATCCACGTCCTCCAGTCGCCCGACAAGGCCTGGACGAATTGGTCCATCTTCAGAGGTATGGTGCATGACAAGAACCATCTTGTGTGCCTCGTCGGCTCTGGGCAGCACAACTCCATCATCCGGGAGATGTGGATGAAAGAGGGGAAAACCGAAATGCCCTGGGCCCTGGCGTTGGGCGTGCCCCCTATTGCGTCTCTTGTCGCGTCCATGCCCGTCCCGGAGGGCGTTTCCGAGAGCGAGTACATCGGCGCCGTCACGGGCAGGCCGCTTGATCTGGTCAAATGCGAGCTCAGCGATCTCATGGTCCCAGCCAACAGCGAGATTGTTCTCGAGGGGACCATGTCCTTCACTGAGAAGGCGCCAGAGGGCCCGTTTGGCGATTATCTGGCGATGGTCTTCGACAACGAAGCAAGGCCAATGCCGCTTTTCAAGGTCGACGCCATTACTTACAGGGACAATGCAATCCTGCCCATATCATGCCCGGGCAACATTGTCGACGAATCCGTAAGTTCCCTTGCAGGCCCGCTGGCAACACTTCACTAACATTCGACAGCATACAACAGCGCAGCTGGCAGCCCCGGAGCTTCTACTTCATCTTCAAGAGCACGGCCTCCCCATCAAGGAGGCATACGCGCCCGTCGAGACACTGGCAACATGGTGCGCTCTCCAGGTCGACACCGAGAAGCTCCGGGAGATGCACACAACCTCCGAGGAGTTCTGCAGGAAGCTCGGCGATATCGCGTTCAGCAACAAGAGCTGCATGCTGATCAACCGCCTTCTGCTCGTCGGAGACGACATCGACGTCTACGACTGGAACAAAGTCATGTGGGCGTTCACAACTCGCTGCCGACCCTGCCATGATGACCACTGCTTCGAAGACGTCCGGTCCCATCCTCTAACGCCGTACATGTCCCAGGTCCCTGGTGCACCTAGGAAAGGCGGAAAGCTGGTCTCGGACTGTATTATGGCGTCCGAGTACCAGAAGCCGCGGAACTTCAAGCACGTCGACTTTGAGCATTCGTACCCGGAGGATATTAAGAAGAAGGTGCTTGGCAACTGGTCCAGCATGGGGTTTGCGGCGAACTGAGGCAGAATCTGTAGATTAATTCCACCACGGTATCCAAATTTCACTGTTATTTGAGGAGCTGGAATAAGAATGAACCTGAGAGGCGAGACTCGGCAGGCCATGAGTCGCCGAGGAATCGAATCTTGGGGCAGAGGACACGCATCGGCAAGAGGATGACTTATTGAGGTCACGTACCACAGTTTCAACGAGGACTCGCGCCTCCTCCGGATCAGCGCAGCCGATGCGATGCGGCCCTCGCGCCTCCCTGCCGGACCAACATGTCCACACCCAGCGCGTGCCCATATCGATGCGGATACGGTGCTGAACATTGTCTTGCGCAATCATCAGTTTGATTCCAAACACCAAAGTGCCGTGGTAACGCTGTAGAGCTGGCGATAAAGGTGTAATGGGTGGAATCGGAACGTTCCGATGTGCCCCTGCGCGTGGCTGAAGGAACGCCCACCCACCTTCCGAGCCGGGGGCAGGTGACAGATCTTCACTGATAGCTCGGACCCTTAGTGCGTCGAGGTATTCAGGTAACATTCGAGGCCATATCAGGAAATAAGGCATGGTACTGTACAGGATATGCAAGCGTGACAGGATTTGAAATACCAGGGAAGGGCGTTGTCAGGAAACTTGTCGCAGCACCTGTTTGTCATCTCTTGAGTATTCCGGGCTAATCGACGCTTTAGACTCCCAGACTCATCATGTACAACGTCATCGTTGTTGGCGCTGGTAAGCCCGCGAATACTCTGATATCATACATACTACGGAGAGCTGACATGGACCCGAGGCTGGTATGGCCTGGCTGCTGCCAAGGCGTACATCCAGGACCACCCGGATGACAAGGTCCTCGTCATCGAGGCAGAGAGCACTTGCGGCGGCACTTGGTCAAGGGATAGACTATACCCTGGCTTGAAGTCGAACAACCTGTGGGGATCATATGAGTACCCCGAATTTCCCATGCTCGAAAACGTCTACGGCGTTGGTGAAGGCCAACACATTCCTGCTTCCGTGCTCCATCGATACCTTACAGACTTCTCAAAGAAGTTTGGAGTCTTCGAGAGGACACGGTTTGACACCAAGGTCACGTCTGTGGAGTCAACGCCCTCCGAGACCTGGAAGATCGCGGTCACATCCAGCAAGTCCGAGGGCGGAGATGAGGTATTGGAGACGGAGAAGTTGATCATGGCGACAGGGCTCACATCCGAGCCCAACCTGCCCAGCTACTCCGGGCAAGAGACCTTCACTTCCAAGTTCCTCCATGCCAAGGACTTCTGCGCCAACTCCGAGACGGTCAACACCTGCAAGCGCGCCACCGTCGTCGGCGCTGGAAAGTCTGCATTCGACTGCGCCTACGCGTACGCGACGGCAGAAGGTAATGACCATGTGGACTTGATCATCCGTCCGACCGGCGATGGTCCTGTCTGGCTCTGTCCGCCCTACGTGACCCCTTTCTTGCAAAAGATGGAGGGCCTACTCTGCACTCGCGCCTTTTCCTGGTTCAGCCCTTGCCCCTGGGGAGATGAAGACGGATATGGGATCGTTCGTGGTTTCTTGCACAGAAGCGGCATCGGCAACTTCATCGTCGGAAACTTCTGGAACGTCCTGAGTATGGATGTAGTGCAAGCCCATGGATACAATGACCACCCTGAAGTCTTCAAACTGAAGCCGTGGCAGAGCCCCATGTGGACGGGAAGTGGTGTCGGCATTCACAACTTCGATACCAGCTTCTTCGACCTCGTCAGGGAGGGAAAGATCCGAGTTCACCTGTCAGACATCGCCCGCCTCGAGGGCTCAACAGTCCATCTGACAAGCGGCGAGGCTATCGAGACGGACATCGTCATGTGCGCGACGGGTTGGAAGAAGGAGTCATCCCTCAATTTCATCAACTTCGACAAGGGGCTGAAGCAGCAGGACACGGAGCGGGAAAAGCTCGTCAGGGATGCGGACGCGGAGGTGTGCGCGGCGTTCCCCATGCTCAAGGACCAGCCGGTCCTGCGCCGCGAGAAGTCCAAGGGAGAGCCGCTGCGGAACTACCGCTTCATCGTCCCCAGCCAGTCGGTCTTCAAGAAGAATTTCGCCTACGCGGGCATGGTGTCGACGGTGTTCACGTCCGTTTTCGCCAGCGTGCAGGGCCTCTGGATCTCGGCGTACTTTGACGGGAAGCTGAAGCGGGCGCCACAGTCCGACGCCGACGTCACGAAGGAGGTGATGCTGCACACGCAGTTCGGGAGGTGGAGGTATCCTTGCGGCTACGGAGCCAGTCTCCCAGACTTTGCATTTGATTCGATTCCGTACGTCGATTTGCTGCTTAACGACCTTGGCCTGAAGGCTCACCGGAAGGCCACGTCTATCATGGAGTTCAGCGAGGCGTACAAACCGGCTGACTATGCCGCCGTTGCAGAGGAGTGGCGGGAACGGAGATAGATCATGAATGATACTTCTAATTTTTGTGACGGAACACCGCGGTGCCCGGGGTATGAAGCCGGTTGCATCCATGTGGTCGACAAGTCAGAGAATCGCCGCAACCACTAGTACCATCCACTGCCAAGCAGGCTGCGGCGCCTCGTCGTTGCTCTGAGGCTGCGTTGCCGCTGCTGTTGTGGCCGGTGCCCTGCCGTCGTTGCTGCTGCGGCTGATGCTCCTCGGAAGAGGAGGCGTGGGGGGCAGCGCTTGTCGTGGGACGTTACATATTCTCCATGGCTCCTAATCTGCTAGAAACATATTCGAGGCCTCATCCATAGCCCATGAAAACGCCGCGTCATCATGCCACGCCGAGATGGCCTCCCCAGCCATGTCTCCGATCATCTGTTCCAGGTCATCAACCACAATTTCCACCCCCGTCTCAACCTGCAGTTGTTGCAGCGACATTTGCACCCCATTCTTCAACGAGGCAACGGCATTACGTGGTCTGTAATAGCCCTCCTCGATGGCCTCAAGCACAGATGTCTTGACCAACTCAAACAGATCTCGATATTTCCTGCCAACCGGCCACCGTTCGGCCATCACGTAGAGCATGATGCTACCATCGGTGAGCGCCCCGTGGTTCCTAAAGGATTTACTGTTGGCAGTATCAATCCACATGCAATAAACCAAGGTGAGTCCTGCAGTTGACGTAAATAACTAGCTCGAAGCGGATGGACGTGGAACATACCTGCTAAAAACACTGACTGTAGAGACAATGATGTGAAAGAAATCGGAAGCTTGGTATGTAACCGTTTGTATGTCTCGCAAACCCCTCGGCAGGCTTCTGCACAGAGTTCTAGATAGCGCTCGTTTACGCTTTCGTCGTACAGTCGTGGTTGGAGCAGAATTCTGAGTGTCTTGTGATAGGATGCCATCTGAGTATGGCTTGTTAACATTCATCTCGGCCCAGACGGTGAGACCAGTCGGCTGGCTGGCAATCATGACAACGTACATATGAGTCGTAACTGAGGTAAACCTGGCTCTCCGTCTTTCCTGGGTGGTTTTGCTGCTGGGGAATGGCGCTCTTCCACGCATGCAACATGTCGAGAAACCCATCTGTCTCCGCGTAGATGTCTTGCGAAGGCTTGATACTGTCGACACGATAAATTGTGTGTTGAATGGCTGACTCTATCTTCTTCAGCCTCAGGAGGTGGTTCAAGGTAGACATGGTCGTTGGCGGTGTGGGCGGGAGCGATCGATCTTGTTTTGTAGCCTTCCACAGTGTTTCAAGGTCTTGGGTATCTTCATCGACATCCAAGGGGAGCTGCGAGAAAGATTTAGCAAATTTCTTCGACCGAATTATAGATGGACAGTACCTCTACATCCATGTCATGGTCGCAAATCGAGGGCGGTCGCCCCATGGCTATTGCGATGTCTCGTTCATGCCAGTAGCAGATCCAGAATAAACGCTTGTTTCGCTCCGACTCGAGGCAAACCTTGGAGGATTTCTTCTGTCTGTGGAGACCAAGCTCTGTGCACATTCTCATGGCAAGCCCGAAATAGGTCCTTCACAGAGAAGAATGATTTGTCAGTTTCTCTTAAGATGAGAAAAGGACCGCACGGAAAACTAGCACCTACCATGCTCCAGGTTCCTTTGGCATTCTGTAACACTTATAATAAATCAATTAGCAATCAGGACCGTCGGGAGAGACAAAAGAATTTGTTGGATCTTACTTACATGTTGCCCCAGCAGCATCAGATATGTCAGAGCGCGAGTGTCTCCCAATTTCAAGATGCCGTCTCGTTCCTCAAGGGCCGCAAAGTAGAATTGTTCTGGGTCATGGGAGAGCCTCGATTCGCTGGTCTGGTTCGTGGTCAGAAAGAGCATCCAAAGTATCCATGGAGCACGATGACGAAAAACGTACGTGTTCCAGAAAGTGAACCCCAAGTCCATATATCAGGAGCAGAATGCTTTCTTCATAAACATCATTCAGATCGTGACGTCGTTGGTGCATATCGAGGACTTCGAATGTAAAGATGACGGGGAAGTTGGTACACATGTGCTTGAAATAAGCGTGCACCAGTGAGTCTGCCGTCTCCTGATTCATCTGAGCAAGGTGGCCGAAGCCAGTAGAACCCAAGCAGCTGTGATGGCTGTCAATGGATGCAGCGCGGCCTAGGTTCGTGTGTTCCGGAGTCAGGGCGGGCAATGAGAGCTGCGGCTTCCCTGCGAGCGCCGCACCCAAAGCCCGGCCGAGAGTGATGGTGGATGCTCCTCCGATGTAAGAGCCTGCAACGTCGAGGGATAGATCGCGAACGGCATTCCAGAGCGGTTGATTGTCGTTGCGATCCTCTGAATCCGCGTTGTCGGACATGTCGGTGGAAATGGCCCAGTGGTCGCGCGAGTTGGTGCGGTCTCCTCCATTCTTCAAGAGGGTTTCCAGCTCAGCGACGCGGTCCTCCAGTGCCTTGACATAGATCTTGGCCTGGGAAGGTTTCGGATTGGCTGGCATCACATAAAGGCACGATTGATTGAGGTTGAGACATCGTCCACACGATGGCTGGGCGCCGTTGCACTGTACAGGATTTAGGAACTGGCTCTCACAATATGGAGGTGATATCGATGACCTTTTGCTTACGGTGTTTGCATCTCTGGCAGGCCAACGATACCCTATCTCTTCGTGTAGTCTTGAACGGTCGAATCAAAAGTGGCTCTTCCTGGGGAATTGCTGTTCCCGAGGCCGGAGGGGAAGCCGAACTTCTTTCGATCTCCATGTTTGGACCGAGAGAGGGCGCAAGCAAGCCAAGAAAAGACGATTCGTTGCCAGAAGCACTAAAGTCGACTTCGGACGCTGATTCTGGTACTCGAAATGGCTGGATATTGGTCTCATTCATTCGTTTCGTTCATTCATGGAGATGTTTGAGGACGTTTGTCCCCCGCCTCGAATTCCCCGGTGAGTTGCGATGTTAGGGGCGGGGGAAGGGGCCAGCCGAAGTCCCCTGACTGGGACGGACAAGCTGAACACATCCGTTATCACATCTACCATGGATCTTGCGTCTGGGTCGAGCGAGTCGCGCCCGGCCTTATCGCACCCATGAAACATTGATGCTAGGCAGGGCCCATACTAGCTATGTCTAGGGAGGCAGGGGGTGGTCTGCCCCGAGAGGTGGCACGCTATCCGTTGGCCTGCTTGTCTCGGCCTTGTCCATCACGGAGGCCCTGATGGGTACCAAGTACATGTATGTATTGGGGCGGTTTGCCTGATCGCATTGGCCGCAAACCTTTTCTCCTCATCGGTTGCATTGGCACCATATTCAGCATGATCATTGTCGGCTTGGCTTCCTATACTTGCTTCCTCTGGTCATGCACATCTCCTTATCATTGTGATCGTTCATGTCCAGCGGTTGCGGATCGGCTCGGGTCTTCCGACCCGCCTTCGGTGGCTATCTGTCGTCTATCGCATTGTACATGCATGAACCACGCCTGCTTTTCCGACTCGCTCTCATCGTTATCGTTATCGGCATCGCATTCCGCTGGGCGGACTTGAGAACTTGCTTCCGTCTATCGGCAGAGACAACCGCCAACCAACCTGTACGGCGGGGACGATCGCGCTCAAACCAGATGGCGCACGCTCATGGCCCTATGTCCTGGCGAACGCATTGAAAAGTTCCATACTTGCCTTGATCAATGCCATTACTTCACTGCCCGACTCTTCCTGAATACCGTCAATTTCCTGTCAATGTCCAACATCAAACGCCTTGATTCTTTATCCAACTACGTGCAGCAAACTTCCTCTTCAACATGGCTCCCAAGAAGATTCAGCTCAACTTTTTTGAGATGACATGCAAGAGTGCCCACATGGGCCTCGGACTGTGGAAGTGAGCTCGTGTTCCCCAGCCCACTGAATGCCACGGACACTGATACAGCCTTGCAGAAACCCCGGCGATAGCCAGCCGCAAAAGGACAGCCTCGAATATTATACTTGGCTTGCAAAGCTGGCCGAGAAGGGCAAAATCAGTGGGATTTTCTTTGCTGATGTCTACGGCATTGACGACACCTTCCCCGACCAGTTTCGCGAACAGTTTCGATCTGGCTCAAACTGTGCCCAGATGGATCCCATTGTGTTCATATCTGCCATGGCCGCCGTCACGAAGTCTGTATGCTTTGGTGTTACCGGCAGCACCTCCTACATAAACGTTGGTCTCTTTGCTTTGCTTCTCATTTTGATCGTGCTTTGCGCATGCTGAGATTCCTCATAGCCCTTCATTCTCGCCCGCACTTATTCAACCCTCGATCATGCCACCAAGGGAAGAATTGCTTGGAACGTTGTCACAAGCTACTCTACCTCCAGTGCCAAGGCGAATGGGTATGACAATATTACCCCTCACGACAAGCGATATGAGAAAGCCTATGAGTACATGGATTTGTGCTACGCGTAAGGGAGTCCATCCTACTGGCTCAGAAAGCACCAAAACTAACGAGATCGAAGACTATGGGAAGGGTCCTGGGAAGACGATTCGGAGGTCTTCAACACGGAGAAGGACATCGCCTACGACCCTGCCAAAGTCCACAAAATCACCTTCAACGGGAAGTACCACAAAACCTCGGCAGTTGGCGCGGCGCATCCCTCGCCTCAGCGTACACCTGTCATTTTCCAGGCCGGTCAATCCACCGCCGGCAAGGCTTTTTCGGCATTGAATGCTGAAGCCATCTTTGTGGGAGGCGGCAAACCAGCAGACACGGCACCGTACGTCAAGCAGATCCGGGCTGCGGCAGCTGCAAATGGCCGCGACCCGAACCACATCAAAGTCTTCCCTCAGATGACGCCCATTCTAGGCCGCACTCCCGAGGAGGCTCAGGCCAAATACGAAAAGTTCAAGTCCCTATCTGACTGGCGTGGAGGACTGGCCAAGATCAGCCAGTACCTGAACGTCGATCTGAGCGCGTATCCCCCCGACGAACCCTTTGATATCGACTCCATCGGTAAGAGCGACAACTCCATCCACGCCATTATCAACGCCGTGCAACGCCACCGCGACATTGTGGTCACGCCACGTCTTTTGGGCGAGAAAATGGCCTTCTGTGGCTTCGGACCAATGCCAGTCGGAACGGCGGAGCAGGTGGCTGATGTGATTGAGGACTGGGCCACCAATGCTGATATAGACGGCTTCAACATTGCCTGTAAGTTTGGCTTCCAGGTTTCATTTCTTTAGGACTCTCCCACTAACCTATCTTGCTATGTAGATGTTTCGAATCCCACATCTTACGAAGATGTAGTTGAGCTGCTTGTCCCGGTACTACAGAAACGAGGTTTGATGTGGGATGACTACACCGTTCCCGGAGGCACTTACCGAGAGAACCTACTCAACACTCCTGGTCACCCAGGTGTGCCAGAGGGGCATCCTGCTCGCAACTTTCGGTACGACGTGTTGAAGAAGAAGTACTCGGACGAGAATGGTGACATCGTCATCGACCGGCAAGACAAACAAGCGTGCTCCGAGTCTGCGTCTGTCCCTGTGGCTGAGACGAAGAAGCTCGACATCAAGGAGGGCCCGGCTCCCACTACAGTGGAGGTTTCTGGTTGACAGATGGCGGGAAGTGAAGATTGACGGGTCTGTAACCTAACATTGCTGTATCCTCGTGGTCTCAGCGAGATGGGCCTGCTACCTTTCCTAGAATCTAAATACCTGAATAGCTCTACGACAATAACAGTTTTCCTTTCTTACGATATCCTTGTGGACAGTTGTGAACCGTTGCTGTGCCCTGAATCAGTAATATCCTGACAGGTCCTGTCGTAAATACCATCTTGACTTCTTAACACTCTACTTCATCTATCTACTATCTCTATACCATATGTTTATACGGCTTGAAACCAGTGCCTCAGTGACGGTGTTTTGCATCATTATCTTTCCATCGTGATCCCGCTCCGGTTTTCTGCATTCCATTCCAATTTACACTACAGACTCAGTGTCCGCTCCCAACCTAGCCTGCGCAAAAACGCGAGCGAGCTCGTAACCCCGGGCCGTAATACCACAGCAACACCGGGGCTGGTCCGCCGATACCAATTGCCAAGAATGCCAATAAGCTGTTTCCCCATCCGTTTCCAAGCGCCTGGTACATCGAAGGGGCAAACAAGGGAAATAGAAACGCTGCGACGCTTCGCAGAACTGCCGTTGCTGCCGTGGCGCTCGCTGCATAGGTCGGGTAGCTGTCGACTACGTATAGCATGAGAGAGTTGAAGCCCATCATGATGCCTGCAGCGAAAATGAATGCCCCTATATTGGGGAGGATCCAGTGGGCGTGGTATTCTGCGGTCCAACCGTACATGAGAAATCCGAGAGGCAGCAGTATAGCCGCGGGTATTAGAAGAGGAAGGCGAAATTCAGGTTGCCCAATGTTATTGTTGCGCTTTTTCAAAAGTCGGTAGATGTTATCTTGGAGATATGCAGACAGCTGAGACTGATGGTAAGCATTTTGTCCCGGCCGCAACGTAAGAAGCTCAACGTGGTAATTTACCTCGATGCCTCCGAGATATCCGAGACCAAGAGAAATGTAATTCAATCCAGCAATGCTTAGGGATTGATCGTAATCTTGCGTCCACAGACGAGGGAAAGTGGTGAGAACAATATACATCAGGCCGTACAGATATGCCTGATACAATCCCATGACGACAATGATGATTTGCGTGCCCATGAGCTTCATTGGACGCAACAGGGCCTGTCCTAGTGTATTGGCAAACGTACCGTCGATTTGCTCATGCCTCGTAAACAGTGCTTGGTTACCCGTCTCCAGGCTAAGCTTCTGCTTCCTTCGTTGGAGAAGAACAGGTGGGTAAGTTTCTTCAAGAAAAAGGATGCCAAGAATCAAAATTGGTACATCAACGATCGTGGTCCCCCAGAATCCCCAGCGCCACGTACTGTAGTCGGTGATGAAGCCGCCACAGATCGGACCGATGGCAGGACCGAGGATGGGGAGTAAGGTATAGATGCCGGCCGATAACCCACGCTCATCAGCAGAGAAGAGATCGGTCAGCACGCCGGGGCCCAGAGCCAACGGTGCCGATCCACCAAGGCCACCAAGGAGCCGGAAAGCAAGAAACTCTCCCTTGTTCCGGGCAAAGCCGCACGCGCAATTGAAAACAAAGAAAAGAATGTGGGAGCATTGGAGGGTGATATATCGGCCATACATTTCCGACATAGGGGCAAAGATGAGGGGCCCGGAGGCGAATCCGAGGACAAAGATAGAAAGGCAGAGAGACCTTTCACTCTGATTCTGGATGTTGAGATCTTGGCCGATTTGTTCGAGACTCGGAGCTAGGATGGACGACGCGACTGGCGACATGAACGTCAAGGCGGAAACTAGTTACAGAATACATGTAAGCCAAAGTCGTTCCATCAAAGGGATTCGGACTATTCAGCGAACCTAGAGCAATTGCTATCCATTTCCTTGATCGTTTCCAATTTTGAGGATGGCCAGGGTCTTCGTCGCACCACTCAATTAGATTCGGTTCGTCATCCATCGGCATAGGTGTTGTAGGGCGCGGAGGTGTAGCATCGGCCACCGACACTGGGCAGCCTTTCGTTTCACGGCGCATCGGGGTCGTATCCTGGTTATCTCCTTTGCTTTGATTATTCGAGCTGATTGGAGTTGGAGGGCCCATATCGGATGTTGTCGTTGTGTGTGGCGCTGCTGGTGACTGATACCGGGAGATTGGGGAGATATGCATTGTCTGTAAATGCACGTGAGGACTCTTCGATCTCGTGTCGCTCCAAAGTATTTCCTTCCTCGGTGGCTAAAATGACTACCGAGTCAGTCAGAAATTCATTAACCTTCTCAAGAGCAAAGATTTCCAATATACTTATAGGTAAAGAAGACGCGATCGAGAGAAAACCCGTCTCTGCTATTTCTTTTTGACAAACGCAATTGACATACATAGACGGGCGATGTAGTTCAGCATGTCGAAAACACGTAGGATTCCACCCGCGTTCGTGCCTTGGCTAGGTTTGGGCGCCCGCAATTGGGGAGCCTGGGATCGAGCCTGAGTAGCGGAGTTCATCGGCTGCTGTCTCGGATCGGAATCCCTTATCAGCGCAGTCCCAACCAGGTCCCGACGGCATCGGCAGGCACTTCCGCCCACCCATGTACTTAGAGCCAGGACTTACCAGCAGGAAGCTTTTTGTTGGTCAGCTGGAATGGAACAACTTGTCCTGTTCCGCTGTGACCGATAACACCGCCTCCGATAGAATTCTGACATGCTTTAAGCCGGAATGGGCAGATAACAAGTTGGTCCAAGTTCTAGACTTGTAGTACAGTATATATCGAACTGCGCATTGTACCCCGGGCAGTGTGGAGATAGCATTGCCGCACCCCGACACTCGAGGCTAGCTCATTTGATATTGAGGGCGATAACGTATCTCGAGCTCATACTCATGGTGTTCGTTCGCGAGTATACAAAGCCCTTCAGACCTGCCGCTCTATTTCGCCTCTTTCGCATCCCCGGAGAACGTCTACCCAAGCCAACCTCTACATCCCGTGCCTCTTTTCCTCAATTGCCATCGATAAATCATGTCCAAGTTCATGAAGTGGGCTGAGCTGCCCGCCAGAAAGGACATCTATCAGGACCAGGGAACAACTAAATGGGGCAATCATGATCTCTACCCCATTGTTCCAAACGAACGCACATACGGCGCCGGTGCCTACTTTCTCTACTGGGTCACCTGTGGAGCCGGTCTTTCTACCTTCGCCCTCGGAAGCTCATACGTCGCCGTGGGCTTGACAGCGGGTGAAGCATGTGGTGCCATTTTGATTGGATCTACCATCGCCAGCATCACTGCACTGCTCTGCGGTCGCCCAGGGGCTGAGAAGCATCTTGGTTATGTTCGTATTATCCAGAAACCCCTGTCTTCGTAGAATCTGCTGATGAAATATAGACAATGGTAGCCCGAGTTTCATTTGGACTTCGCGGCATGTGGCTTCCTCTCTTTTTTCAACTCATGAGTAACATGGTCTTCGTCCGTACAGCCAGGAAGAATTTCGATGGCACAATATCCAATACTGACGCATTCACCAGTTTGGTCTCCAGGCCGTCTACGGTGGTCAAGCCATCAGTCTCATGCTGGGAGCTATGATTCCACAATACAAAGACCTGGCGAACACTCTGCCAGCAAGGTATGCGAGGCATTTTGAAAGTATAGGACAATCTTTCTGACATCGTTGCAGCTCTGGCACAACCACAAAGGACATTGTAGGCTTTTTCATCTACATTATCCTATATTTCCCCGTCATCATATGGATCAAGCCACACAAGCTTGAACCCTTCATGTGGCCAGCATTCATCGCCACCGTTGGAACTGTCGTCGGAATCATGGCCTGGGCCGTTGCTGTAAATGGCGGCACCGCTGGCAACCTCGTGTCTCCGGCTATTGCCATTTCGGGCAGCTCTCGAGCATTCCGATTCGTTCAATGCATCAGCAGCATGTGAGTACAGTTTTGCTTGTGTTTTCCCTCTGCAGTGCCGCCGTTCGGAGATGTCATCTGTTTTGATCTTGCTGTGAGCACTTTGCTAACTTGTTTTCCAGCGGCGGCACGTATGGTGGAGCGGCAGACCGTTTCTCGGACTGGACTCGATTCTCGAAGAAGCCGAACTCGTCTGTTCTCGGCTCAGCGACTGCTCTGCCCCTCTCCATCACCATTTGTGCCCTCTTGGGTGTTTTAACGGCCAGTGCCACTCGGGCCCACTACGGAGAGGCGATGTGGCAACCTCTGGTAATTCTGAACTTTGCACAGACCGAGTTCTATACTCCGGGCGGACGGGCTCTGACCTTCTTTGCTGGTCTTGCCATCTGGTCCCACCAGCTCTTCGTCAATGTCACCCAGAACAATGTCGGGGCTGGCATGGATTTGGCGGGTATCTTCCCAAGATACATTTCCACACAGCGAGGTGCCATCCTGCTCACCGTTTGTGGTATTCTTGTTCAGCCATGGAGATTTTTCACCCAGGCAACAATTTTCATTTCAGTTATTTCCAGCTTTGGAGGTTTGTTCCCCTCTATTCCCAATATCTGATATGGCGTGCATCCAAACTAATTGGACAGTCTTCGCTTCGGTGGTCACGGCCATCATCGTTCTAGACTACTGGGTTATTCGCAAGAGGACTTGGAAAATTCCCGATTTGTTCCAAGGAGGCCCGGACTACATCTACTGGTACACACATGGCATCAACCTCAGGGCCTGGTCTGTCTACATTGTCACTGTTATCCCGTCCCTTCGTAAGTGTTACCTCCATATGTCTTGCTTTAGAATCATACTCATCGTTTTCCTCTAGCGGGCCTCGTCATGAGCATTATGGGCAAAACAAGCGGCGGGGCCGTTAGGATATACCAGATCACGTACCTGTTCGGCTTGGTTCTTGCTTCAATTCTATACCTGGCTGTGAACAAATTCTTCCCTCCAGAAGGGTTGGGAATATCGGAAGATTTTGATGGCCAGCAACTGGTGGTTACGGATGGCATCGAAGCGCCTAATGACGTCAGCCGAGCCCTTGCAAAAGAGTCTGAAACGTCCGACAAACAACTTTCAGATGACTTGAAGATCTAGCGGCCTTGCGAACCAAGTTTGGCAGTTGTTTAACTGCGACATCCCGTTTGGTAATTAATCGATTTCACGACTTAGAACGGGTCTTTTGACTGGGCGTGTGGGAGGGTAGTTACACACATTTAAGACTGTATGGTACGCTTTCTCAATATAAATGGCGATTTTGACCTCCTGAGACGCAAATTTCCAAGATGATTGATTGGCTTCAATGGAACAGTCACAGCTCCAGTAGCTGGGAGTAGGCTTACAGTGGCAAATATCCTGTTTCGTCCGAGCGCAAGCTTCGACAATGTCTATGTCCGCGTGATGGCGAATGTGACTTCAGTAGTTGAATAGTGATTCTCTCTTTCGTACTGGATGTTTTATAGCCTGAGGTGCTTGATCAAAGTCACCGGCACGGCTTATCGCAAGATAAGTAGATCCGGAGTAAGGGCGTTCCAGGGGCGCTCGACAAAACAGGACATTTTCCCACCAAGTCAACTCCCAGCCACTGCAGCTGTGGCTGTTTCATTTTAAAGTAGATCCATTCACAGCCAGTATCTATAGAAAGACCAGTGTAAACTCGAAGAAATGTCTCATCAGCTATCTACGGTGATACTCTAACCACTAGCTTTTTGCCGGCCATGTCGCCTCGCTTGAGCCGTTCAAGCCCTTCACAAACCATCTCAAGTCCGCCGTCTAGGACCGTCACTTGTGGCATGATAATCTTCCTTTCTTCGACGAGCCGGTTCAAGGCGTGAGAGTAGACTTGCGAGGCCTTGTTCAGAACAAACTGCTTCATCTCCACGGTTTTGACAGAGACATTCTGTGGCACAATGGTCTTGCTTGACAACATTGCCAATGGTGCAAACAAGACCCTCTGGCTCATCGACACCGCTTGCAAGCAAAGACTTGCTGTCTCAGGGCCAACCAGGTCGATGCCTCGGGTGATGTTGTCGTCTGCAATCGCCCTGATCTCCGATATGATCTCATCCCCTGTCTTTCCATCACGAATGACTGCGTGCGCCGCTCCTAGTTTCCGAGCCAGTTCCGCCGTCTTCGCCGATGTGACAGCAATCACCTTCAAGCCCCCAAGAGCTGCAATCTGAATTGCAACTTGTCCAGTGGCGGTGGATCCACCCCATATCAACAGATAGCCTGTTTCGGGGATTGTCTGTGACTCTACGGCGGGAGATCCGGGGACTTCGAGCCATAGCCACAGCGCCATTGCAGCAGTCAGCCCTGCGACACCCAAGCAAGACGATTCTTCGAAAGTCATGTTCGACGGAATGGGCAAAACAGTATGCTGGGGAACGGTGACAAAATGTTGGAAGCATCCTGCCCGACGGTCTTTGTAGTATGTGCCTGCACAACATAGGTTAGTTCAGGCGTTTCTACTGCTGTGCCTTGATCACTCATTTGCGGCTGACTTACTGGTCCAAACTCGCTGCCCAACCTTGACTTGTGTGACGGCAGATCCCACCTGCTCTACAATCCCGGCCATCTCCCGGCCGGTTATCCAAGGAAACTCGGGCAGACAAAACCCATAGTCCACCGACTTCCAGTCGATAGGGTTCAAGCCCACTGCCCTCGTCCGAATGACGACCTCTTCATCGTACTCCAGAGAGGGAAATGGGTATGCCTCTCGAATCTCGTATTCACCCTTGGCCACAACAAGCAATGCAGTGTTGAGTGGCGGTGGAGGCTCCGCCGTCCAGGGCTGTGAATCTGTCTCGAGGATGACTTTTGCTGGACGCTTTTCGAGTGAGCCGGTTGAGCGAGAAGACGAAATTGGTTTCTCTGGTTCGCAGGCGTATGATATCGGGGTGGCATCAATAACTTCTGGTCTCTTCCGCCAGAAGCAAAGAAGGCTGCTCAGGGAACTGAGAATGGACGGAGGCATTGTCGAAGAGTCGTGCCGGTCAGAACTATCCTCTAATCGAGAATGATGAATCAAATGAAGAGTTGCGGCTCAGCATACCCTTTCTCCTATGTCTTTTAAAATACAAATAGAAAACTGACATTGCTGACGTCCTACGAGAGTATTCGTCGTTGGGGAATGCGGAAGACTGGGCCGCCCGAGAAACGAGCATCCCATTCCGATCAGTGATAAGCTACTCGATGTAGATAAGGGGATGGTAGTAAATTGTCGGCGGACGCAGTGGTCGTCCCGCGTCGGATGAGAATCCCGCTAACCACCCCCCAGTCGGATGTCATCCCGCCCAACGGTTCTAACCTTCCGACACACAGGAACCATCGGGCAGATGGGAAAACTCACAATCGTTGCTTTTTTGTCTTCGGAGAGGGTCTTAAGGGTCTTGATCTGGCCGTCGCGGAGCTGCCGATATATATTTACTTTTCTTTAAAATCAGTTAGCACGCATCCAAGATACAGACCACACCAAACGTTGCATTTCGCACCGCACGTTCAACACCTACATTTCTAGTCCTCCATACGACTCCTCAAAATGTCTCAACCCAAGAAGAAGATGCAACTGAATTTCTTTGAGGCAGCCTGCACGGGCAGTCACACCGCTATTGGGCAATGGAAGTCAGTGTTTGCTTCAGTTTGCTGTCTCCGAACTCAACTAATCGATGCGCGCAAAGAGATCCAGAGGACAACTCGCGAACCAAAGACAGATTAGACTACTGGTTGTGGCTAGCCAAGCTCGCAGAAAGGGGGAAGATCACCGCTATCTTCATAGCGGATAGCTATGCTGGGCATAACATTTATGCCGGTTCTGCAGACGCTTCTTACAAAGGGGGTTCACATATCGGCAAACTTGATCCTTTGATGTGCATTTCAGCTATGGCGGCCACCACTCAATCGGTGTCTTTCGGCATCACCGTCAGCACGTCGTATGTTGGTGAGTAAACCTGCTGGACAAAACGAGGGGTGAGACGATGACTCTAACTCATTCTCTAGCACCATACGCCTTGGCTCGGACGTTTTCATCCCTTGATCATCTCACAAATGGTCGCGTCGGTTGGAACATCGTGACAAGTCACAGCAATTCGGCTGCTCAGGCATTCGGCATGGACCAAGTTGTCCCTCATGATGAACGATATGCCGCTGCCGAGGAGTATATGCAGATAGTGTACCAGTGAGTTCCTTTAAGCGACTATGAACGTCTGAACTTATATCTGACTCTTGTACTGCAAGGCTCTGGGAGAAGAGTTGGGAAGACGGTGCCCAGGTTTTTCAAGAAGAGCCAGAGATGGCGTACGATCCGTCTAAGATTCACAAAATCGAGTTCGAGGGGAAATACCACAGAATGCACGCTTTCCACCAAACCCATCCTTCGCCTCAACGGACGCCCCTTCTATTCCAAGCAGGATCCTCAAAGTCGGGCATCCAGTTCGGAGGGAAGCATGCCGAAGCTATCTTTTGCGCCAGCCCTACCATCGAGTCAACCAAAAAGTACACGTCCTCTGTTCGAGCCCAGGCCGTTGCGGAAGGTCGAAATCCCAATGACATCAAGTTCTTCCTGGGTATCATGCCGATCATTGGGCGCACAGTGGAAGAAGCAGAGGCCAAGTTCGAGGCCGCGAAGAAGCGTGTCAGTGTCAATGGAGGTCTTGCACGCTTCTGCGGATTCACCAACGTGGACTTGAGTTCATTTGAGCTGGATGAGGAGTTCAACTTTGAGGGGAAGCATTACGACAATTCCATCCAGGGTGTTATTGACAACATCCGTGTGATAGGACAAGAGAAGAAGTTCACACCTAGAGTCGTCGCGGAGATGTTTGCGCTCGGGGGATCTGGACCAAGGCCTGTCGGGACCGCCTCCATGGTGGCGGACTTCTTCGAAAAGTGGTGGAGAGAAGGAGACATTGACGGGTTCAACATCAACTGTAAGTCCTTTGCTGACGAGGGAGCAAGTGACAAAGGCTGACATCGAGCTAACCTTCCCCGCACAGATGTCTCGAACCCAGGTAGTTTTGAAGATGTGGTTGAGCTTCTTGTCCCGGAGTTGCAGAAGCGTGGAATCTACTGGGATGACTACGCTGCCCCCAGTGGGACTGCGCGAGAGAACTTGCACAACGCTCCCGGGGAGAAGTTGCTGGCACCAGCACATCCGGGGGCCAAACTCCGGTGGAATGCCCCGCAGATATCCGATTCTGCTTGAGACGACATTAGACCTGGTCTGATTGCTCAAGTCCACGCAGGGAACGGAAGACGAAGAGGCTCGTCGTGGAGCAGAGCGTTACGTTCGCTGAGGAGGGCTGGGAGCTTGTTCGTGCTCGGTTCGTGGTGGATTCTTCTTTTCCGCAAAAGGGGCTTGCGTGAATATGTGCCGGATGGTAGCAAGTCCGTCTTGAATTCGCCGGAGATGGGATCTGATAGCTCACTACTCAATTCCACTGCGATGAAGCAGGACTTCTCACAAGCCCGACACGCGGGAGGGGCTCACACTTGACATATGCCACAGGCTCCCGCCAGATCAACTCATTGGAGCCTTCCTCCACGCCTAGGTACCTTACTCAACGCAGCCATTCCAATGAAATCAAGTCTTGCTGCCGCAGCGCCGCCTGTCTGGCCAGGTTTGGGGCTGAGATACTCATCATCTGCCTGCATCGGTACCAAGGGACCCGGGTATAAAAGCCGACTTTTTATAACACAATAATTCTTGGCCATTTGTTGCCGGTGCGGTGCCGGGGGTGGTGTCGGCGGGGGTGCCGCAGTTTGCGGCCTTGTGGCCGCGTCCGCCACACTAAATAGTAATCAGTACTGTGCTGGATACCAAAAGGACATTTTGTGCTTACCCGATGGCATTTAATGCCTTTACGGCGGCGGCGGTCGCCACCGCCGCCTCCTCCTCCTCCTCCTTCTTCTTCTCCGCCTCCGCCACCAAGGCCATTAACAAGGCCCAAAAGGGCCGCAACCCCGCGATTCTGATATCGCTATTACTATGTTAGTATAGTGTAATATGCACTATCTTATAGGGCAGTGTTGGAAAGGTGGGAAGTTGGGGAACATATAACAGAGAGAACATACACGGGACAAGATGCTTCTGCTGCTGCGGTGGTGCTGTTTCGGTGGTGCGGCTGCTGCGGCTACCTATGATGGTGTTACTGCTGCGGCGCCGGTGCTGCTGCGGTGGTGCGGCTTTTGCTGTTATGGTGGTGTTACTGCTGCGGCGGTGGTGCTGCTGCTGCGGTGGTGGTGCTGCTGCGGTGGTGGTGCTGTGGTGGTGCTGCTGCGATGGTGCTGCTGCGATGGTGGTGATAATGCTGTTGGGTGGTAATAATCCTGGCGTGGTGCTGGTGTGGTGCTGCTGCTGTGGTGGTGGTGGTGGTATGAAGAAAAGACGAAGGGGAAAAGGAGCGGAAGAAGTGTTATGGGCAGCCTAGATTAAATGTTCTGGGACCGGAAGCTGCGTGCTGGTCACATGAGACTCAAGAGGTTGTGAGGAAGGAGCTGCTCCCTCAACTTTGCAGTGTGCCTTCTCAGCGATTAATCTCGCGTCAGCATCCATAGGGAAGCTGCATACTGCCTGGTCAAGTGAGACTTTGGAAACTGATGGGACCTACTGCGAGGAAGGAGCCACTCCCTACCTTACTACAAGGTACGGCAGGTTGCCTCCAGCTGTCCGCCAGCCCTGCCAACCCATGATGCATATCTCAGGGCAGAGGCACAAAGTCATCTCACCGCACGGTCTGCCTTCAACACACACGTCGTGGTGATCAAAGGCAACCTGGAAAGGAGTCTTTGCCTGCGCTTGTAAGTAAAAGGGAAGTGAGGCCAAAATCTTTTGCCCTCACCGTGAGTTGAACACGGGGCCTTTTCCTTCGATTGCGAGTGGTGGTGTCGTCACAAGCTTGCTAAAGTGCAACTGCAACTGTTTGCTCACCACATTACGTCCGGCGGCTCCGGCCTCTGCCTCTGATGCCAACATGGAGCCCGCCAACTTTGGTGCCGTCGCAAAAACCTGCCGCTGGACCGGCAGCTGTGTCGACCGACCTTTCGGGTAAATTGAAGTGCCGATTCGTCGCGGCGAACAAGATCCAGCCGCGCTCGAGGTCTCGAGAGTCTGTCTACCTAGTTAGGTCCGAAGACCGCCCATCGCTCCTCCTCGGCCAGGAAAGTACTGAACGCGTGGACGAAAGTGCTCTCGTCCCGACCGTTCCCGCCAGGCCCTTTGATCATCTGATCGGTTACAAAGTCTTAAACTCATCGAGGATCGGCTCTCTGCGCACGAGGCTCTCGCCATTGCAATTTTTCAGTGACGCCGAACTTGACTCACGAGACTAGAGCATCTGGATTCCAGATCCCAGGGCTAAGGTATCATACGCCTGGGTAAACCTGTTTGACCACTTCATAGCATAGCCCTCATTGATTCTGTGGTAGCAAAGCTTATGAGACGGGGACGTGGTCTTATATGCTACCTATATTAGGGCAGCGGACGCGCAAAGTCGAGCTTGTCTTGTGGACGCTGCGGGTAACTGGACAGGGCAGACAGTTGTTCCTGACATAAAGAACGCTGGCCGACCTCCGTCAATCACAAGATGTTCATGTGAGGAGCTAGGTACTTAACGCACTGTTACTCCCTAAGGTAGGCAAAGACTCCTTTCCAGGTTGCCTTTGATCACCTCGACACTCTCCGCGTGTTGATGCCTGAAGCCGTTTCTTCCTTCTCCGCTTCTTTTTTTCAAGCACCTACCTTACCCTCGCTCCTGCCACCCCCAAACTTCCTCTCCTCCCATCCCTCATCTCCCACCAGTCGCCACTCGCCCACTCCACAGCTTCTCGCCCTTGATGAGCACATCCTCCTTGCTCGACCATCAGCTCTATCCCACCCATCCCCCCTTCCCTCGGTCGAGAACACCGTCAACCAATGGCATCGCAGTCCGTGGAAGAGTCCTCCTCTCCCGAGGCGGTGACCGAAGAGAAGGGAGACTTTCAGTCCGACTCGGTCTACCTTCTTTACGACCCTGAACTGGAACAACAGGTCCACGATCTCATCGACGAGGAAGACGATCATTCCGCGCGCATCATTCCCATACATACTTACCAACAGCCGCACAACATGGCATCACTCAACTACGAGGTCCACCCCCTCCCTTATTTTGCCGGTATGGCGACATGCCTGGCATTCGGCCTGATGGATGCCCTATTTGCCGAGCCTGTGCATCTCGACAAAGATATCAATCAGAGGAACTTCCCGGGCCCCATCGTCAGACATGACCCAGGAAACACTCCCCTCCGTGCCGACCCCAGCATGGACTGGGAGAGGAGCGGTGCGGTCCGTCACCTCAGCGACTACATCGAGAAACGCGGCCCACAGAAAGATAACGTCAAACGACTCTATGAGGAGTACACTCGGGGCAGATTCGTCCAGATCAAGGAGATGATGGAGGCGGAGGTGGCAGCAAAGGCCAGAACAACTGTCGCGCCCTTGGCCGAGCAGCCACCTCAACTTCCAGCAGAACCGCGCCTGCAAAATGCATCGGAACCAGTGGTGGTGACAGCTTCCATGCTCTCGCAAGCTGCTACAGTTGACGAAGCCATTTCGGTTCTCATAGCCGCGGACATGGCTGCTGCCAGTAAAGATCCGAGCCAGCCGGCCAGTGACAAAATGGACGCCCAGTCAACAGCAAGTTCTCACACCCTGGATTTCGAGCCATCCACCGATTCTCCCGAGACTCTCGCGAGTGATGCCTCAGCACGGGAAGATAAGGACGAACACACCGCGCCGCGACAGGAAACCTGCCACCTCGAAACTGCCTCTGACCCGAACAACGCGGTGCCCGAAATCACCAAACACGCAACTACACCCTCCCACCCGAGTGGACGTGTCTCCCCCTCCATCAGCTCCGCTTCCTGCCGCGCTGATACTCCCACAAGTCCCACCCACGAGGCAGCACACCAACGTCCATCGGTTTCTTCTGCCAGCTTCGACTTTAACGCCATCACGCAAGCGCCTCTGTTCACTAAGTTGACCACGATGCCCGACGAGATGGGGCAGCAGAGCCGCGAAGAAGCCGCTGTCCAACAGGGAGCCCAACAGGAAGCCCAGCAGGAAGCTCAGCAGGAAGCTCAGCAGGAAGCCCAACATACCAGTTCAACCTGTACATCTGCCAACACAGAGCAGCAGGCCGCCATACTGCAAGACGACGGAGACGTGCAGACTCAGGATGAGGCAGAGAGGCAGCCGCAGGAGGAACCTGAGAGGCAGCCCCAGGACAGCGGCGGCGGCGATGACTACGTCTGCAATCAATACCATGACGACGACAACGGCTACGACGACGACGACGAACCCGAAGACGAGATATGCAGCCACACCCTTGAACATCCTCTCAACCGCCGCCGCAGCATTCCCGCGAATTTCCAACCCCACTACTACTACAACCGACTACAGAAATGGGCTCTTGTGCTTCAGCGCACGTATCCCCACATGGACGAGAGCGAACGCGTCGCCGATGCCAAGGAGAGGGAACACCAAAAGGCTACACGCCGGTACAGCGAGCCTCGATGGATGTTCTCGAGGGACGCCCGAGCCTGGGAGGATTTCGAGATTCCCCCCATGCTCATCACTCTTGCGGAGGGCGAGGACGAGAGCTGGCCAGGCTGCTCCGGCGTGGCCAAAAACTAGCACGAGGTGACTACCGGAGCCGTGAGCGCGGCTGGGGAGTCGAGGCAGCTCTCGCTGACTTGGAAAATGCTGTCGCAGGAAGAGGAGGAGGATTTTGACTCTGTCACGCTGTATGACAGCGGGCGTGAGCTTTGCGGAACAGAGCTTGGTGTCACAGAAAAGGTCGTCGGGGATGAAGAGCAGCCCTCGACGACCGCCGATGAGTCGCCGGACTTCAGCTCCAAGAAGAGCAAGAAAAAGAAGAAAACCAAGGCCGCCATTGTTGAAGTCGAGCCTGAGCCCGAACCTGCGGCTGCTCCGGCCGAGCAGCGTTCAGCAGAAGACCAATGGGAACCCAATCATGGGTCGGTGTCTAGCCTGACCGAGGATGGAGCTGGAGGCCAACTAGCAGATGACACTCCTGTGTTGGAAGATTAGGAACAAGTTGGCTATGAGGATGGGGAATCGGATACTCTGACAGGCGATCTTTCGGAGCTCGGGGAACGGGAAGACTGTGGCACCGGCGTTGACAACGCAGCCGAAGTGCCAGAGACGGACGGGCCTCACGAGGATGGCTTGCATGGCTCCAAGGATGAGACTTCGGAAGAAAGTCCACAGACGGAGGAGGCTGAAGGGCCAACGGCCCCTGACGACACAGACCAAGCCGCCGAACGACCGGAGCCGGACGACTCCCCTCCACGGGAGGACGGCGGCCACGATAGCGAGACGCGCCCAGAGACAGTTGACTCTGGCTCAACGAGCGAGGTCATCGCCAAGCCCGCCAACCTAGATGGTTTCGGTGAGGCAGACGGCTCTCCACCCTCAAGCCAGGACGAGGACCACACCCGCAATTTCAACGGGCCAGCAGAGCCTGACTCCAACACCGAAGAAGTGCTACAGCGGCACCCGAGGGCCCGGAATCGCAGTTGTACTGTGAATTTCGCGGGAACAATGGACTTTTACTTCCCCAGCTGCGGTCCATCATAGGTGAGTGATTCAACTCCGAGAACATGAATACAACAGACTGACCCACGCAGCCCTCTTTTTTTTACTTTTTCTTTCTGTCTGCTTTACACCCGGCCTCTCTCCTGGCAACATGTCCACGAATTTCGTCGAGGATTCGACAGGGGAATGGTGCCATACGGTAAGACGCGCCATGAGAAATAGCGTCATAATGAAGGAATTCCATCTTCTGGTGGTTTTCTGTGTGAGTACGATGAAAACAGCGGGCGGGGCTTAACAAGACGGAAAGCATCGAAGCGGCAGCATTTTGTACGAATAGAACCACAATTCATTTGCAGCCAGTCTTTGCATGAAATTCCCCATTGATTCGTCTTGTGATATTTCCCTCGTCGGACTCGGAGGTGAAACTGGTATGTCCCGACTGTGGCCCCTTTTCCAAAAGTGAGGGCATTCAGAGATTCTTGAAAAATGCCCCCCACTTCCAGCCTTGGGCGTCCCGTCTCCATAGCGCACGGTCCAGGGCCCCACCAAACGCAAAGAGCCAATCAGTTGCCGGGGCGGCCACAGCGTCGAAAGAGCTAGAAGGAGCTCGCCGCCTGAGAAGCAGAAATAAGGCGGCGGCCAGTGGAACGGAACAACTCTGACCTCCATCTGAAAGAAACCCGACACCACCACCAGGACTGAGAATCAACCAGCCCGTGAGCACTCTGCTTGATACCCCTCTACTACGGCACTTGGCTCTCACGATTCTTGACTTGGTTTCCTGCCTATTCACCGGGTAATCCGCTCATCTCCCGTTGCAACAAGCCTTCTCCGTCTTCTTCCAACGATCCCCCAACCCCGCCACCACCATGGCCACGGCAGACGAGCTCAAGGCTCTCGGCAACAAGGCTATTGCCGCCAAGGACTTCGATGATGCCATGTACGTCGTATCCCCCGGTAGATCCTCTGAGAGTATGCCTGCTAACTCCTCCCAAGCGACAAGTTCACCCAGGCCATCGCCATCGACCCCACCAACCACATCCTCTACAGCAACCGCTCCGCTGCCTACGCCTCCAAGAAGGAGTGGGACAATGCCCTGAACGACGCAGAGAAGACTACAGAGCTCAAGCCTGACTGGGCGAAGGGCTGGGGCCGCAAGGGCACCGCGCTGTGGGGCCAGGGAGACCTGCTGGGCGCCCACGATGCCTACGAGGAGGGTCTGAAGCAGGACCCGAACAACGCCGGCCTGAAGAAGGACCTGGCGTCCACGAAGAAGCAGATGGAGCAGGAAGTCGGCGCCGACCCTAGCGGCTCCGACCCCCTGGGCGCCATGGGCGGCCTCGGCCAGATGTTCCAGGACCCCAAGCTCATCGAGAAGCTCGCCAACAACCCCAAGACCAGCAGCCTCCTGGCCGACCCCTCCTTCATGGCCAAGCTGCAGCAGGTCCAGCAGAATCCCAGCAACGCCGACCTGTTCTCCGACCCCCGCATGCTCCAGGTCCTCGGCGTCCTCATGGGCGTCGACCTGCAGATGCGCGACCCCAGCGACATGCCCGAGGGCGCCGGCGCCGGCGGCGACACCGAGATGGCCGATGCCATGCCCGAGCCTCCCAGGCCCCAGCCTAAGAGGGCCCCCGAACCTGCGCCCGAGCCCGAGCCGGAAGACGAGGAGGCTCTCGAGAAGAAGAAGGCCAAGGAGGCCGCCGACAAGGAGAAGGCCCTCGGCACCGAGAACTACAAGAAGCGCAACTTTGACGAGGCCATCGCGCACTACACCAAGGCCTGGGAGCTGTTCAAGGACATCACCTACCTGAACAACCTCGGCGCCGCGCAGTTCGAGAAGGGCGACTACCAGGGCTGCATCGACACGTGCACCAAGGCCGTCGAGGAGGGTCGCGAGATCTACGCCGACTTCAAGCTTATCGCCAAGAGCTACGCCCGCATCGGCACCGCCAACGAGAAGCTCGGCGACTTTGACAAGGCCATCGAGAACTACAAGAAGTCGCTCACGGAGCACCGCACGCCCGACGTCAACACCAAGCTGCGCGCCGCCGAGAAGAACAAGCTCGAGTCGGGACGCCTCGCCTACATCGATCCGGTCAAGGCCGAGGAGGCCCGCGAGGACGGCAACAAGAAGTTCAAGGACATGGACCTCCCGGGCGCCGTGGCCGCCTACACGGAGATGACCAAGCGCGCGCCCGACGACCCCAGGGGCTACAGCAACCGCGCCGCCGCCTTCATCAAGCTGCTCGAGTTCCCCAGCGCCGTCGACGACTGCGAGCTGGCCATCAAGAAGGACCCCACGTTCATCCGCGCGTACATCCGCAAGGCGCAGGCCTACTTCGGCATGCGCAAGTACTCCGAGTCGGTCGACGCCTGCAGCCAGGCCAAGATCGTCGACCAGCAGCACCACAACGGCGCCAACGCGCGCGAGATCGACCAGCAGGAGCAGAAGGCCTTCTCGGCCATGTACTCGGCGCGCGACAACGAGACTGAGGAGCAGACGCGGGAGCGCCTGTCCAAGGACCCCGAGGTGAGTGGCAGTGCCGCCGTTATTCCCGCCCGAAATCAATCGCTAACTCGTCGCAGATCATGGGCATCATGAGCGATCCCGTCATGCAGGCCATCCTGCAGCAGGCGCAGTCGGATCCCGCGGCGCTCCAGGAGCACATGAAGAACCCCGACGTGCGGTCCAAGGTGCAGAAGCTGGTCGCCGCCGGCGTCATCCGCGTCGGTCGGTAAGGCTGCCGCGGCGGCGGCGGGGGAGGGACTTGAAAAGTGTACTTATGAAAGCGAGGAGCCGTGGGGGGGAGGCGGATGGTCACGTTTTAATGGCGGCGGTAGGCATCCCCTTCCCCGTGTACCCCTAGTGGTTGGCAGCATGACCAATAAAAGACACGAAGCTACGAGCATGGAGCGCGCCACGTGCAGTCGCGAAACCCGTGATGGTGGGCAGATGTCGCGCGCAGTCGATGTGCAGATGCGCATGGGGGCGGCGGTCATCTGCATTTGGGGGTGTCGCGATCCCGCTGAAGAAGTGTCACGCGGGTGCGGCCGCCAAGCGGCGGCAGTCAAATACCGTGCGGCGCCGCACCGCGCCCGCGGTCTCTCGAGGGTTGATGTATTGATCTGTTCAGAGTCGCCGCCTGCCATGGAATCGCCCATGGAAGAAGGTAAGCAGGTGTTTGTTGTAGTGGCTGTGGCGAGGCAGTGCTAACTGACGGCTCTCCCAGCATATCGCCGCCTTGTTGAAGTCATCGCCACACAGCCCGATACTAAACAGACACAGGAGCATATCCGCGGCCTGCTCGCCTCTCTGCCTGCCGTTCTCCAGACCAGGGACGCGCAGTCGCGGACACCCTTGCACCATGCCGCCGTAGCCGGGAAGCCTCTCCTGCTGCGCGCCATTCTCGACGTCACGTTCCCCCTGGATCTCGACCCTGCCGACAACGAAGGCCTGACGCCGCTGCATCTCGCTGCTCGGAACGGCCACTCCGAGACCGTCCATGCGCTACTGCGTGCCGGGGCCAGTGTCCGCCGCGAGGAGGCGTTTGGCGAGACCGCGTTGCATGAGGCTGCCAGGAACGGGCACGAGGGCCTTGTGCGCCTCTTTGTCGATGGCGGATCCGTAGTAGATGCCGGAAACCGGGACTCGAGCACCGCGCTGCATGTCGCCGCTCGAAGAGGACACGGGGGCGTCGTCGATGCGCTGCTCGCCGCTGGGGCGAATCCCGCGACGAGAGACAAGGTCGGTGACACGCCGCTGCACGATGCGGCGAGGGAAGGCCACGCGGATATTGTCGCGGCGCTGCTGTCGACCGGCCTGGTGGGCGTTGATGCGAGGAACGCCAACGGGCTGACGCCGCTCAGTGTTGCTGCGCGTCACGGACGGGAGGCCATCGTTCGGTCACTGCTCGAGCGTGGTGCGGACGTTGACGCGCTGAGCTCCGAGTTCACTGCGCCTCTGCACCAGGCCGCCGCCGAGGGACATGACGGTGTCATCAGGTGCCTGATTGCTGCCGGAGCTGAAGTGGACTTGCAGGATAAGGACTACCAGAGCGCACTCCATGCCGCGGTCATATTCGAGCACGCTACGGTTGTTGGGAGTCTGCTTGCCGCCCAGGCTTCCGTTGACCTCCGAGACACGGAGGACTGTACGCCGCTGCACCACGCCGTCAAGAACGGGAGCCAGATTATCGTCAGGGACCTGCTGGAGGCCGGGGCCGATCCGACGGTTCTATCTGCCGGCGGCGAGACGCCGCAGAGCCTGGCCCGGGTCTTGGGCAAGGAAACCATCGTCGAGCTGTTCGCCAGTCCCCAGGTCGTCCCCCGCCAGGACGTGGCGACCAACTTCCGTCCGAAGAAAGCAAGGCCCCCTTCGCGGCCCCTCGAAGAGATGGAGATCGAGGTGTGCAAGCACTTCAGGGGCACTCTATGGTGTCCTACCGCCGAGACGACCTTCGACGACCTCACCGTGTGGGATATTCTCTACGACCCAGAGACCGAGACGAAGTTGTCCCCCCAGCCGCCGGTAAAGCCACCCACTACGACATCGCCGCCTGCGTCCCCGGGAGTCTCGTTCGCCAGGGAGACCAAGGACATCCCGCGCCATCACCACCGCCGGAAAACGTCCTCGCGCCCGCCCTCGCCGCCGATCAAGCGCTGGATCCATCTACCCTCGAACAACATCCCCTGGGTCCTCGATCTCGTCCAGAAGCTGTCCGCTGTCGACGGCAAGACGGAAGCAGAGTGCGCCCGGATCATGCGGTTCGTGAGGGACACGTTCCTCGAAATGCGCTTCTCGGCGCCGTACCGGAAACCGCACTTCCGCCGGGAGAACGCGGGAGCAGCCAGTGCGAATGCCACCGACGGCCTAGACATCGCGGGCCTCGGCAGCGGGGAGCTGTTCTCCCTGGTAATGCCTGTTATCGACGTGGACATGGACGAGAAGACGCGGGTGCAGCTGCAATCCGTCAAGGGCGCGGACGGCAACGAGCCGAGGCGGGAGCTGCTTCGCGGGGATACGGAGGAGAGGCATCGCAGCCTCATCGCCATGCCGACGCAGTTGCAGCACCACCTGTTCCCGTACCTGAAGCATCTCGGCGCGATGGTGGACTTGAGGAAGTGCTTCACCAAGTCTGAGCTGCACGTACCGCGGACGCTTGATCAGTCGTACCACGAGTCGTTGAGCAAGGAGGAAGTTCGCCTGAGAAATGAGAGCCAGGTGGTGTACCGGTATTTACAACGCCTTGAGAAGGCTTTGGAGGCGGTCGTCGAGCTGGAGAGGCAGAGCCAGGAAGCGAAGGGTGAGGTCGGAGGAAGCGAACGGCAGTCGTCCGGTCAGCCTTCGGGTAACCCCTTTGAGCGCCGGGATCTCCTGTCGCAGGGCTCGAGCGACAAGCAGAAGCGTACTGATGGCACGAAGGAGCAGCTCATGCGGATGGCCGGGCGGCAGGATGTGGCCAGCAGCGTGAGAGCACGAGCGAGGCGGGAGCTCAAGGGGATTCAGCAGGATCAGAGAAAGCAGGTGCTCATGGTATCTCAGCTGTGGATGTGGAGGATAGACGAGCGTGAGTCCAGCCCCTGAGTTGCGAAGAGACAGCCTCTCACCCTTACAGACAACATCATCACCTGCTACCCGGAGCGCTGGGACGACAAGAACGCCAAGACGCTGCTCAACGAGATCAAGCACCGCATTCTCGGCCTCCAGCCGCTCAAGTCGCCGCAGACGGACATGATGCACGTCGTCTCGCACGTACTGTCGGCGGCCACGTCGTTCAGCGACGAGGAGTTCCACTTCCAGTTCTCGGGGCCGCGGAGCTACACGAACGTCTTCGCGTCGTCGATCGCCTTTGTGTCGAACGAGGCGATGAAGCGGTACGGGGACTTCAAGTCGAGCATCCGCGGGGGGCGCACCTCCAAGACCGTGCTGGGCGACCTGCGGGCGGAGATTGAGCTGTTGCAGGAGATTGACGACGTGAGCGAGGAGATCAACATGATCCAGCGGGTGCTCAAGGAGCAGGAGCGTGTCGTGGGGGAGTTCCACGCGGCGAAGGACGCAAAGTGCGTGATGCTCGAGGGGACGAAGACGGCTCCTGGGGCGGGCTTCTCGATTCCTACGCTGGACTTCTTCGAGCGGCTTGAGATGGATGCTACGAGGGTGCGGGAGTCGGTATGTTGCCATGGTCGACTTCAGGGAGTAATGATGCTGACGAGACAGATCACGACGCTGCTGGATCTCAGGCAGCGGGAGGCGAATATCGAGGAGGCGCTCTCTGCGAACGAGCAGTCCAAGATTCTATTCATCTTCACCGGCGCGACTGTGGTGTTTGTAAGTTCATGAAGTGCCGGTGCGATGCTCTAGCTGACGTCCCCAGGCCCCCTTGTCATGGATCACGGGCGTGTTCGAGGTCAACGTGAGCGGTCTTCCGGATCCTATTACCCCAGGTTATCTCGCCTTGGCAAGCAGTACGTCTCCTCCCCCTGGTCCTGTTGAGAGGGTCACATTATTCACGTCATCACAGCCGGTTCTCTTGTCGCCACCATTGCGGTCATCTGGTTGTCGCTGCAGATCTTCGAGCTGCTGTCACAAGGGGGGAACAACCCCAAGCGCCAGAGGCTGCACGAGCTCCTCGAGAAGCGGCACGACGTGATCAAATCAAAGCCAGAGCTGCCCCCTGCGCCGCCTGAGCCGCCAGCACCCGAGAGCCAGACTGCCCGCTCGTCCGCCCTGCGGTCAGAAGTTGCCCCCAGCGCCGCGGGCGTCGGGGGATCGGGACACCGCAAACTCCGGAAGAGGTACATTTTCCTGGGACGAGATGGCCGGAAGAGACTAGACGACGACGTTATGACCGCCGTGTGAGCGAGAACGTCTCAAGAGGAAAGGTCAAATTAAATTGCGTTGTTGTTTGCTCAGTCTCGTGTACAGGAAGAAGCCGCCCATAGTCATACAAGTCATTGAACAGGGTATCAATCTCCGCGTCGCTGCCGCTGCCGCTCCCCGCCTTTCCCAGCGCTGAAATCCCTCAGTAAGGACTGGCTTGCTGTACGGAGTTAGCAATCAACAGCACCTGGGGAAAACATCTGGCCTTGGCCTTGGGCAGGTACTTGCCTTCGTCTTTAGGGCGACTACTGATCTTCAGACCCGTCCTCTACAGGCGCTTCGTCCTCTGCAGGCGTTTCGTTTGCGATATCCTGCAGCCGAACCGAGAGGGTGCTATCCTGGTCCTTCAGCCACTCTGACAACATGCCGGGGTCGCTAATGGGCCTGTAAGATCAGATGCGTTCGACGGCTGGCTGGCGTTGGGGTTCAACTCACGATGGTGTTTCTTCATTGTCAGACATGGTGGCTGATGCGATGATGGCTTTGATCGTGCAGTCTTGGGTTTGGGAAAGGTGTTCTATCAGCAAGGAAGCTGTTGGTCCTGGCTAACTTTTGACCAGACACGGGCACGACTCGAAGGCGAACAGCGTCCATATTTATATCCAGAGCGGCAACAACCCCGCGGTGCGTCTTCCGAGATATTTCGTCCATCCGAAAAGAGGCGCGACGGAGGGCCATACTCCATGCCATGCCAACCGCAGCCCGAGATATCGACACTGGTCAGCAGGCCTGCCCGACGGCACAGACCGGTGACAGCCCAGAGGATGATCCCGCGCAGAGGCCGTCGACGATTCGCCAACGACACATCGCCATCGCTCGAGCTGCCCCTTTCAGCAGACGACACGGCGGAGGTATCATGCATGCACCCGGGACCGACGACCCCAGACATCATCAGCTTCCGACAGCACATGTCGAGCGGGATCTCGGCCACATACCAAGCGTCAACCCCTCTCCAAGGCCAATGGAAGCTATCGAAACGTTATGAACGTTGGTCAACGGTGTGCCGCCAACCCCGATCGTCAATATCGCAGTTGCATTTCACCACAGACCGATAAGAGATGCGCGGGGGTCCTGGGCGCGCCCCTCCACACCTCCTCTCATGCCTCATGCAAAGGACTGCAGTAGCCTGCACGACGAATCATTAAGGCAGCCAACAAGGAGGGCCGTCGCGTCATGGGCGAGGGAATGGATGGCCACCCATGCACCCAGACATCGCCGGCCGGGGCTGCTAGTGCCACGAGCTGGTCCCGGGCTCTCGGGTGTGGTGGTGCTCGCTGCTTGTGCTACCACGAGAGAGGAGCACGGCGGACCGGGGAATACAGGCCGGATAAAGGGAGAGGAAGGCCCGCCCATACTCGGGATTTTTTTCCCGCGTCGAGCGGGTTTCTGATCGAGGTGTTACGAGATTCCCGCCCCGCAAGGGGGCACACACGGCGCCGGGCCGCTCCCTCGCTCAGCTCAGCCAGCCGGCGGGTAACACAGGGACGGACGGAGCATACCTCGACCCGAGACAGGCCAGCTCGTCAAGGGAGCAGAGGAGGATCACGTCACACACCGCCATTCGTAATATGCGACAAATATCACGGCAGGCCGTTATTGGCGAGCGGGCGGGCGACGACGAGGCCAAAGGGGTGGCAAGGCTCGTCCGGAATCACCAAACGGTCCTCGGTGAAGAGAAAGAGTAAAGCTCCCGTCGCAGAAACCCGTCAGATGACGCTGCGTGACACGTATGGTGGTGCCATTCCCTGTCCGGCCCATGCAAGCAGCCCGTGGTAGCTGTCACTGACGCCGGGTATGATGCACTACGATGCAGGGAGAGCCAACCAGCGGTCGCGGTATGAGACTACAGGCCCAGCAGACGGGCCAGCAAGCCGCCGAGGGGGGGCAAGCTGCTGTCTGTGGGACAAGTGACGGGCTGCTGCTGGGGCAGGGGGCGGATCAAGATGCTCTGCTCAGGAAGCGCGGACTTCGCCCGCGCCGCGGAGCAGCTGGAGAAGCGGAGGGCACACCCCAGAAGAGGGGGGACAGCAGCCAGCAGAGCCTCAGAGCCGCACCGTTCAGGGTTTCCGGTGCTCCCCCCGCTCGAGCCCACGTTGTCCCCTACCGCCGAAGCTGCAGTCGGTCGGTTGGTGCGTGCGTACAGGGCCGCCCGCCGCCCTCCGCCTTGTTAGGCAAACAATAGTTCTCTCCACGGTGACAGATCCCCGGGAATCACATCTCATCTTGCTGATGGTGGTCGCCGCGAGGCAACCAGGAGGAAGGGGAAAAGACGATCGGTCCGCGAACCAGCAGCCCAGGTTCTATTTGAACGTGCTATCGCCCGCCCGCTCACAGCTTGGGGGGGCCGCCGCCCTGCTTCTCCTCCCACTCTTTCTGCTCGCGGAATGCCTCGTCGCGCCATTTGACCTCGACCCGCCGCGGGCCCTCGCCCGTGAACTTGACCAGGACCACCCGCTCGAAATCGCCGCCCCTGTCGCCGTCTTTGAGCTCCGGCCCCGGCTTGTCGAGCCCCAGGACGACCCGGTCGTCCGACTCCCGGAAGAACAGGGTGTGCGGGCTCATGACCTTGTCTGACCACGGGATCGCCGCCGTCGGGTGCTCGCCCGCCGCCGTCGGCACCCGCCGCAGAAACTCGACCAGCCGCGCCCTCTGCGCAGCATAGTGCCTGCGCGCATCCTCAGGATCCGATGGGGCATCTCCGTTGCAGAACTGAGCGACCAGGTGCAGCAGGAACACCTGCGGCGGGAAGATGATGAGCTCGCCCGTCAGCGCCTTGGCGAGCCAATTGGCCGCGTCGTCGAACCTGGCCGCCGTGTGCTCGACGCCGCCGTCGGGCGTCGGCACGATGATCTCCTGCTGCCGCGCCGCCTCGGCCGCCGTCGACGACCCGGACGTCCCGTCGGGAATCATGTACAGGTACATCTGGGTCGTGAAGCGGCGACTCGGCGCGTTCTTGGGCGTGACCCAGCGCGTGAAGGGCATCAGCCCCTCGACGTCCGGCACGCCGCCGACCGAGCCGACCCAGTCGCCGAAGCGCACCTCGTTCCCGTGGATCCTCTTCCGGGCGGCGTCGCGCTCGGCATCCGCCACGCTCAGCAGGGCCGCGCCGCCCTGGGCCTTCGCGAGCAGGATGCCCGTCTCCTCGAAACACTCCCTGATGGCGCCGATGCGGTACGCCGCGCTGTCGACGTGCACCTCGGGCGAGTCCGCCGCGGGGATCGCGCCGTCGTGGAAGGCGTCGAGGTTGCCGCCGGGGAAGACGTGCGCCGCGGCAAAGTTGCTCGACGTCTTGACGCGATGGAGCAGCAGCACCTGGTTCGAGGGCGAGAGGAGAAGGATGCTGCAGACGTCAGCGAGGGGAGTGTTCCCGACCGGCGGGACGGGGTGCGCACCTCGAGCTCGGCCTCAGCCCAGGCGCCGGGCGCTTCTTCTTCTTCTGCTGGTCTGTATTCGTGGCGGACATGTTGGCTTCCGGGGACGATGATGTTGCAAAAGTCGAGAATAAAGCTGGTCTACATGCGCATTCGCATCTCCAGGCACTTCGTGTCGAGGTCCTGAGCAGCCCGGTGAGAGATACAGGGAATAGGGTCGACATGGCTTCGGGCACATGTCATTCGTTCCCTCGGGGCCTCTCCCAGATCCTCGGGTCGCGATGAAGTGACGTTGATGAATTGGCCGGCTCAGGTTCCCCCAAGATGGCGGGGTAAAGTCTGCCGAGGTCCCCGCAAGTTAAGGCGTCCAGGGCGAACTCCTACGCTATTGCAGGGCGCGGCACGTCGTAATTTTAGGGGCTGCCGGGGTGCGCTTCTGGGGCGCGAACCACTTTGACCGCCTCGGTCCCCTCAGCTCGACCTCAAAAGTGGTCCGCATACCAGACGGGACGACGACCCCTGAGTGTTTGCCTCTTCTCGCCCACCCAATAAGTATTATCACCTGCACATCTGCACGCATGACACGAACGGGAGCACAGAGCCGGTCCATGTACGGCATCAAATTCCAATGCAAGGCACGCGCGCGTTGCATTCATCCTAAACCTTAAACAAACGCCCGATTCGACGTGTACTCAAGAGTCTGGCAATGACAAAAGCGGCCCGGGCGACCAAGGCCGACATTGCCTGGAAGACCTGGCCAACGACCATGTAGCCATTCAAAGGCCCTGGACTCCATCAGCTACTTCTATATTTGATGCAGAACCATTCAAAAAAATTCACAATCATCTCCTACCCATTGCGAACCACCTCACGAGGGCCGAGCTTTTCTCGTTGCATCAAAACACTGCATCTCATCGTGCATACATTTGGCTTGACTATGTGTTTAATGTCCGTTTATTCGGCGGCAACTCTCTTGCCAGCCTTCTGAGGTCGGGCTATTTATGCTGCTGAGATACCCGGAAGGGGAGAGAAAAGAGTCTTGCGAGGAAAAATCGAAATTCTGAGTGTTGAAAAATAGAGTGCTTTTATAGGAGATATTGGGCCTGTTGCGTTCAGCCCACCACTGATACGCAAGACAAGCGTATCTCGGTGAGGCTCATGGATTTATGGCCCAGTGCTTCACATCAGGGCTTCCAGTTGTGGTGCATCACAGGGGTATCAACTCCATTCTTGCTAGGTCGGTAATCAAGTCAGTGGACAGCCTGGAGGGCCAAGAGCGATTTCTCCCTCTGACAAGAAGGACACAGCATGAGTGCGCCTCATTTAATCTTCATTGCCATGCCACGCATCACATCACAACTAGTACCATGTTGACCAAAAATTATTTCCAGGGTATTCATGTCATGACCTCATGTACAAAGATGCTAGTACCGCTTCCGCTCCTTGCCCGACAGGTTCATCCGCCACAGACAACACACGCTCTTGGACTCGCACCACTGCTTGACTTGTCCCGGGGACACCTCGCCCTCGTAGCCCGCCTGGTCCAGGGGCCCCGTGTTCAGCCACGCCGCGAGGTCCTCCAGGATGACCGGCTCGTACATCAGCATCTTCTCGTGCCAGGACGGCTGGCTGGGGTCTTTCGTCGCCGGCGCCGCCTTGACGGCCTTGGTGATGCACACCATGAGTGAGGACTCTTCGTCACTGGCGCCGATATCCAGGGGGCCCTCCGTATGCTCGTCCAGGGACAGCGTCACGTCGATGCCCGGCGGCGAGGAAAACAGGTCCTCGGGCGACGACGGAATCGAGTCGAGGCCTTCAGAGTCCGAGTCAGGTATCTCAATGACGGCTTTCTTGCTTCGTTTGGTCGGCGTCCGGGGCGCGGCGGCCTTTGGTTTGGCTGCAGTCGTGTCCTTTCGGGGCCGGCCTCTGGGCTTCTTGGGTGATGCTGCCGCTGACTGGCCAGAGGGGGGAGGCTCTGGTGGCTCTGCTGCGGCCTTTTTCGGCCGGCCCCGTGCCCGCTTGGGTGAGTCTGCTTTGGCGCTGCTCGCCGTTGTGGTGGAGATTGAGCGGTTCGACGGCAGCGAGCTAAGGGGGGCCCTCGCACCGGCCTTGCTGTCCCAGCACTGGTCTAGTAGCGCAATCATGGCCGTTCGGCGCTTGATCGATTTGAAGCCGTACTTGGCCACCTCTGCTGCTAGTTGCACATCCGTGTAAAGATCGAACTTGGGTTTGGCGGGTGCGGTGTATGGCAGCTCCGGGCGTGGCTTGGCTGCAAGAGGCTGCTGAGTGGCGTTGGAATCGGGTGGGCTGCAGAGAAACTCGGGAACGGTTGAGATTTGTGGCTGTGCTTCCACCAGAATTTGGGGAGCTGAGGAGAGTTGCGTAGTGTGAGAGACAGCATCGTGCCCGGTCTGCTCGACCCTCGTCGCTGCTGCCTTTGTTGTCGGGGCCGTCCTGGCGCTGGGATACCCAAAAGGATTGATCTCCAGACCCATGGCGCCTGGATCGGGGCTGTCAACGAGGTTGATGACCGGGAGGTCAAGCACTTTGCCCTCCTCGTCCCTCGCGCCAACCTCCCACAGCTTTTGCTTCGGCTCAGGCTCGACCGCGTCACTGTTGATCGGCGTCGCGAACGGGTCTTCATCGCGGTACACGAAGTCCTTGTGCAGCGGCCGGTCCATCTGGGACACAGGCGCCGGCATGTCTTCCAGGACCAGCTGGCTTGACGTCCCAAACACGTACGCCTGGGCATCCACTTGACGAATTGCTGCATTTGGAGAGAGCAATACCGGTTCTGGCTCCGGCTCCCTCGTCTTCTTCTTCGCCCTGGTCTTCTTTGCTCCTTTCCGCGGCTCTGCATCTCCCTGCTGTTCGATATGGCTGGCCAAAGACACGGTTGCCGTTTCTGCTTCTGCTGCTGGCTCGACGGGAGCGTATGCTGCAGTAGCCAGATCTGTGATAGTTCTCGGTTTCTTCTTCTTTGGCGCCTTTTTCGCGGGAGCTTCGTTGGCGGTCATAATGGGCCCTCCCAGGGACCCGACATTAACAAGGTTCCTCTTCCCCAGGACCCCTGATGATGGCGCCCTGCTCTCTGGCGGCGCTTCATCGGCAGGTCTTCCATAATTCTGCAGCAGCGTGTCGAAAGCCTTTCCAGGCGGTGCCTCCGGCGAGCACAGAACCCCGGCATCCGACGACTTTGACCCAATGGTGATCACTTTGTCCGACGGCGGTGGCGTCCATTCCACTCTCCGCCGCGAGGCGGGAGCCAGCTCGAGGGGTTCATCCGGTTTCTTGCGCTTTTTCTTGGGTTCTGGATCCGGGCTGACGGATTTGGGTTCTCCCGAGAAATGGCGACTCCGCACGATTTCCTCCTCGGTGTTCTTCTTCGCCTTGCCCCGCGTCTTGGGCTTCTTCGGCTCAGGCGACTGGTACTTCCGCCACGGCTTCTCTTGATCCTCATCGGCAGGCGGCGGTTTCGGTGTTTTGGGCTTCCACTCCCGCAGCTTTCCCGATCCGTTCTTCCGCCTGTACCTCTTCTGTCCCGGGGCTGGGATCTTGATGATACGAACGTTGTCGTCCGGGTCGATGGATTCGGAGGGTGCTCGTGCAGGCGTAGTCAGGTCGATGGGGGTCGGATCAGGCCTCACAAAGCTCGAGGCGGTTGTGAACTTTGAAGGTGAGGCGCTCAGAGGGTTAGATGCCTGCGACGGCTTCTTGATCTTGGAGAGAATCTCGTCCAGCGACGGCAGCGGTGACGAGCTGTCATGCTGCAGGGGTCTGAACGGAGTAGCCATGGTGGCAGCCGTGACACAGGGTCGATGCCAAACGCGCGGGGCGCATCTTTTCGTCCAGAGGCGCAACAGGTTGGCAGCTGAGCCTCCAGGCCGTGCAATGCCGTGGGATGTTGAAGTGAATTGGTTGACGGGACTCGAGACGGCGACGCCCAGTAAACAAACGGGCCGGTGGAACCCGCCCCGTCACGAAGGCGTCGCGGGGTCACGTGCTGCTGCACGAGCAGATAAGATAAAATCTGTCACCTGACCAGCCCACTTTCCCACCTACCACAGGCCTTTGCGTCACCCCCACCACAATCGAAAATTCAGGGCTCGTGAGCAAAATTGTACCAGCGACTCGCACCGAGACACAACCTCCCCGACGACATCCCCAACACCCGACAACACACACTCCATCCCACATCGCAACAATGGAGAACGACCGCGGCGAAATTGTCGACCTGTACGGCTTCCTCCTGAGATAACCGACTGCGACGCAATTACTGACCCTGTATAGCTACGTCCCGAGGAAGTGCTCGGCGACCAACCGCATCATCAAGGCCAAGGACCACGCTTCCGTCCAGATCTCCATCGCCAAGGTCGACGAGAACGGCCGCGCCGTCCAGGGCGAGAACCACGTCTACGCCCTCTGCGGCTTCGTCCGCGCCATGGGCGAGTCCGATGACGCCCTCAACCGCCTCGCCCAGCGCGACGGCCTCGTCAAGAGCGTCTGGTCCGCCCAGCGGTAAATTCAAAAACGGGGAAAGGATGATGGTGGGTTTTCCCTGCCTCTGCGAGCGTCCGGCGCTCCCCGCTGACAGCCCGCAGGAATGAGGTTGCTCGGTTTTCGGTCGGTCGGTCGGTAGGGCAACATCATGGATCTAGAGTCGGTGGCACAGCCCGCCTCCGACACCAGGCGTCCGGCTCTCGTTTGAGAGGAATGGCATATTGCGCGGTTCCACGAATACACACCAAATGTCCCTCCGCGACGCGCTCCCCGTTTGTGCTCCTCGCCCGGCTAGCAAAGTCTCCCCGAACCCTCTCGTGGCCGGGGATTCTGGGGCTACCTCGATAGCCCCCGTGCCGCAGATCAATGAAGGCCTTGAAAAAGCCGTGTCGGTTAAGGTGTTCGCCATGGTACAGATACGGGTCTCACATTTTCGCCGTGATGCGCCTCCCTGGTGATGCTAACCACGCAGCTCCGCCGCTCTACCTCCACAGCCAGCCCTTGCCGTTGGGCACGTACGCACGCGAGATCATCTCCGCCACGACCGGCTTAATCGCCTCCCAGAACCCGCTCACCTCCGCCCGCCGCTGCCACGTCTCCATCGCCGCCCTGTCCCTGTACCGCGCGAAGATCCGCAGGCCCGTCTCGTTGTCCTCGCTCTGCAGCCCAAGGTAGGTCAGCACCTCGGCATCGCCCTCCTGCGCCGCCTCCACCGCCCGGCAGAGCGTCGTCAGAGCGACCAGCACCTCCTGCCGTCCCGCGGCATCCTTCGCCCGGATCTGGATGTCCTGCATGATCCCAGCCCTGGCCTTCGTCCCGGAGTAGTCGAGGAAGCCCCCGACGGCGGAAAAGTGGAAAATATCGAGGCCGGTCGTCATCGCGGGCAGAGCCTTCGGGAAGAAGCCCTCGGTCATGGCCGCCGACGTGAGGTGCGTTTCGTAGAGCTCCTTGCGCGAGCCGTACATCTCAAATGCGAAGAGGAAGTCGGTCTGCGACGGGTTTTCCTCATGCTCCAGCGGGATGCCGAACTGGTAGGCGAGGGAGTTGGGCTCCTCGGCGTAGACATACTTCTCCAGCTCATCGTACGCCGCTTGCCACTGTGGCTGTCAGCGGGGGTTGTCGACATGACGCTGGGGTACTCACGTCGTCATAGCGATCCGGCACGATGTTTACATTTCCACAGAGGATCAGCTTGCCGTCGAGAGAGGGCACCTGGACCATTTTGTGTGAGAAGCGGAACGAAGCTTGAATTATCTAGAGCACGATGAGTCGAGACGGTCTCACGCCTGGTCTCACACCACACAATTTCAACCTTGTCTCCTGTGCAGCTTTTATCATCCTGTCCCGATACTCCGATCATGAGGACGCCGGAGAATCGGCAAGCCTGTCAAAGCTGTAAATAGTTTAGAGCTGTTCTGGCGTCCAGTCCACCCCTAATCTGTGTTAGCTCATGGCTTCTGGAGGTGCCAACCCGGGGTGTATCAACGAATGAGGAGGTACTATTCGACGTCAAAGAAGCAAAAACCGTACTGCTGGGGGCGGACGGAAAAGTATAGGCAGTGAACTGGGTACGACGGCAAATGGAGAATTATGCAGTGTCCGAGACGCCTTCACGGCAGACGTCTAATTAATGCTCTCCCATGTGTCCCAAGACGGCAGGTATGTTGATCATTCTGCCGTGCGAAGCCCGAGCTGAGATGATGCCACACTATCATTACCAGGTGAGAAGTACACCTATGCGAGTTAAGGCCCTATTCTGCTCGATGCGATCGACGGAACTTCTGCTCGCCACCACATCCTCGGCATGATCCTCGTCTGGGATAACCACGAGAACTTTTGTGCTGATGACGTTATAAAGACTATAGGACCACTTCCTTGAAGACGCGGCTCGACACATCAGCCTCTTAGTAGTATCGTGAAGTGAGGCCCGGCACAGACAAAAGTTCATCCTGTCGGAGTCGGTCAGTCAGGAGCTCTCTTGGCTTCGTACCAGATAGATAGTGATATTCGATCAGAGGTCCAGGAATATTCTATTTAAGCCGCGCTTTTTCTCTTGTCAAACACATCGGGAGAGCGATAGATAACACCAAGTTCTTCCACAGCTTCATCTCCCACCCTCCCCAAGTCGCCGACTCCAACCAGTAGTTGATTGTTCGCCAGCCGCAATGCACGCCCTCACGCCCATTCTTCCTGTTGCCATCCTCGCCGGCATGACTCTCGGGGCCCCTCCCGTTCGCCGGGACGAAGAGATTGTCGGCGACGGCCCGACCAACATCGACGCCTCAGACAAGGCCATCAACTTTGGCGATATCCATCCCTCCGAGGTCTTCAAGAAGCTGCTTGACAACTGCTCCACCGCGGGCTGCAGCGGCGGCAACACCTTAACGTCCGACACCACCGTCATCGTCAACGACTGGACGCACCCTGATCCCATGGAGGTCAAGGTCTCCGCCGAAGCCGTGTTCAAGCCCGGCACGGACGCAACCCGCGAGACCATGGTGGAGCTCCTGAGAATCGTCGCCGACGAAGCCACCGAAGAGCGTGAGGAGACATGGGTGGACACGATGATCACTGGTTGGTTACCTGTGAATAGTCCATGCCTCGCATTACAGCCACTGACACCGTCCAACAGAAAAGAAGCTCACCCAGTACTACCTCTCCCAGCAAATCCACATCAACACAAACAACGACGGCGAGGACGCCAATTTGAACATCTACGTCGAGATTGGCCCGACGGAGAGCGACTTTTGCGCCAAGATCATCGGTGCCGCTGGGGCTATTGGCGGCGCCATCACTGCCGGCCCCGGTACGGCCTTTGGGCTTGCGTCTCTGGTGTGCAACTAGTAGAAAGGGGGAGCTTTAACCAGGTTATCAGGGATATACAAGAGCGGGCATGGTGCCTAGTTCAAGCGTACGAGTGAGGAAGCTCTGAGAGGCGAATATGCGAATAGAGCTGCTTTTCTGTTGACTGAGTGGTTGAGTTGTTTCGACAATGGTGCGGGACCGTGGCGTTTTGGCGCCTGAGCGGCCTGACCCAAACGCTCTGCTCGGAGGACGAAGCTTCAACTAGGTACCTACTGACACAGCTGAAAGCCTGATTCAATGCCGGGGGAAAAAATCAATTTGCATAAAAATTGCGCCTTTGCCACTTGTAAAATGACCGCCATGAATCGGCGTTTGTTGTTGGCTCTGTATTTATCAGGATAAATGCCCCCCTGGTCCCGGAATACCACGGACACCGGGCAACCCAGCGATATCCAATCAACACACTTGACTCAAACCAGAACGGTCTAAATCCTAGACAAACTGTGGATACAGAGTCAAGTCGGAAGCTTCGTGTGACACCGAAAAGCCGCTTACACTGCGTATTTGTGCGTGGTCTGTCGTAGGTGGTATATCTACAGTCTCCTCGGCGCAAGGGGTTCGGCATTTCCGTCCTTTTCCACATCAATCTCATCTTCGACTCATCCCTGTCTGCGAGAAATGGCCGTCACTAGAACCAAGTACATTCTCGTAAGTCAGCCATGGCCACACATTAATGTATGAGGTCCTGCTAACAACCGACAGATCAATGGCGTCTCTGGCCACATCGGCTTCCGCGTGTTGAGAGAAGCCCTCACGGCAGGCCATCGGGTCAAGGCAGTGCTCCGAAAGGAGTCTCAGATCGCACGGATCGAAGCGGTCGTCTCCATCCAGCAGTACCTGCCTATGCTTAGCTTTGTTGTGATCCCTGATCTGGCAGCAGCTGGTGCGTACGATCAGGCCCTGAGAGGTGCCTGGGCCATCATTCACATTGCTACCCCGACCTTCTCCGGGTTCGGCAATGTCAACGTCTCGGAATTTCTCTCCAATGCATGGAGCATCACGGCGAACACCTTGGCAGCTGCAACTAAATCACCTTCCATCAAGCGGGTGGTGATCACGTCCTCGATCAGCGCCATTACGCCTTTCTTGGAGGATGGGAATACCTCGACGGAATACTTCACCAGTATGATCTCGCACTATGCGCCTCGGGTGGAAGCGAAACTGACAAATCTGCCACAGGCGAGTCTCCCATTATGACCAGGAGGCTGGAATCGTTTCCAGAAGAGGCACCGGAAGCGCAGGCGTATGTTCTGTCCAAGATCTACGTCGCCGACAAGGTCCGCAGTTTCGTCGAGTCGAACAGTGTCGACTTTTCCGTTGTAAACGTGATCCCGGGAACGACCATTGGACCGAATGAGCTCGCGGCGACTCCGAGAGAGCTCATTGCCGGATCGAACATGTCGGCGCTGGGACCGTTGTTGGGCATCAAGTTCTCGCCGATCCCCTCCATACTTTCTCACGTCGACGATGTGGCCTTTGCCCATGTCAAGGCTCTCGACATCGACGTGCCTTCCGGGAGCATCGTCAATTCTCTGCCGGTTTTCAATTCGAAGGCGAACCCAGCTCCGTTTGACTGGGATGATTCTATTCAGATTGTTCGGGAAGACTTCCCCGAGGCCGAGAGCCTCTTCCCCTTGGGTGGGACTGTCCCGGTTGTGCGGCTTTGGGCCGATTCCACCGCCGACGAGGAACTACTAGGGAGGAAGTTCAAGGGATACAGAGAAGCCGTGGGCGACGTAGTGCGCCAGTATCTAGAATTGGCATCCGAGAGCAAGTAAGAACGACTCCGGTCCATCATCCATAGATAAATAGAGACCTCACGCCGTGGCGGAGGCTGTGGGAATGGTAGCAGCTTACAGTGAGCGTCTCTACGCTGACCATGACGTCAAGGATTTAAAAATAGCCACGCATTATTAGTTTGCTGTGCAATTTTGTGCACAGGAAAAGAACGCCGAGGGGGATACAATGGCCACCGGAGTCCACCAGTCCACCACGGCGATTCATCGGGACAACTCATACTGGCAGTACGAATGCGCCAAGATGGTCATGGTAAATTTGGTGCGGGTCAAGGCCTGGGTGCTCTGAAAGGGGCGTCTTCGGTGTGAGACTGCGGATGATGGACTGGTGGTGCCGGAGCAAAACATCGCAGACATAAGCCGTGGCGAAGGAGGTCCGTCCCGCTCTCCACTCTCGGCGGCGAACGACAAGCTCCTCCTCACGGACGAGGGACATGACGGGCACGCCATCGAGCCCCCGGTCGACAGGATGCGGAGCGGCTGATGTCTCTGGAATCCATGGCCGGTAAATGCTGTGCTCGTCCAAGGCAAACAAACATACCGTGGGCCTCGACGGAAGCGCGGTCCTGGCTCCTGCGCCGTGCGGGGAACCTTGGAGTCCCCAGCTAATGAGACGCGCCTCTCGGATCTTCTCGTCCTGTTCCCTCTTGGCGCTCGCCAGGCACAGATCCTTAGCGAGAGTTGGGGAACCCGAGGAACGTGGAGATTCCCCAGATCAGATACTCCGAGTCAGGGGTAATCTCGTCTTGCGCTCCCTGAACCGCGCCTCGTTGCCCTGGGCGTGTCAACCTTAAATGAACTCGACGTACTCAATGCTGCGCGTACTATATCGTCGGTAATTGCGAAGCGGTGCTGCAACAGCACGCAGCCCGAGACGAGTCTCCACGAGAAATGAAGGACTCCTAATACCCGGGCCCGTCTAGTCGAGCTTGCACCGGCTCAATGCATCAACAGGCCACATGTTCCCGATGTTCCGGAGTGCCACCCTCCGCGCCCACTCGGACAACCACGATGACCACCACCCTTCATCTTGCCGATCCCCTCAATCCGGCATGGCGCAAGGTCCCAATGGCTCGGCGCCATCTAGCTGACGTCGGTCCAAGCTCGCGTCAATGTCAGATCGTCGTCCCTTGCCGAGTTGGGGTCGCCGAGCTCCCATGCTCCCTCCGGCTTGGGTCTCCGTCGTGGCTTGCCCACGCTGGATCTGCCCCAGAGCTGGGGTCTCGGCATCTGACCGACCAAGTGCCTGCGGAATGACGGTCAGGTATCCTTCTTGGCGTCCGTATATAGGGAAGCGGCCTCTGGTTGTTTCCTGCGGTCACCGGGAGCTTGCTGTTCTTCATCCCAGGATCAATCATCGAAAACCGTCGCAATGGCTCTCAAGAACCTCGTCGTTGCCGCCGCCGCCTTGAGCACTGGCGCCTTCGCCAAGAACAAGTGCAGGCCCGTCGCCTCGTACGAGAACAGCCCCTTCGAGGGTGTCCAGCTCCGCCCCGACCCCTACTACGTCGACGAGATCGAGAACCTCGCCATCCCCCAGCTGCCCGCCGAGCTCGTGCCCGCCGCCGAGGAGCTCAAGGAGATCTCGACCTTCCAGTGGCTGTAAGTCGTCCCCGTGGCCCTCGACAGTTCGTCCCTAACATCCTTCGCAGGGACAAGATCGACAAGCTCGAGCTCCTCAACAGCACTCTGCACGAGATTCGTGCCGACAACGATGCTGGCGCCGCTCCCCCCTACGCCCACACCATTGTGGTGTACAACTTCCCCGACCGTGACTGCTCCGCCGAGGCTTCCGCCGGCGAGCTTCTGCTGGTCGAGGATGGCCTGAACAGGTACAAGACCGAGTACATCGACCCCATCGTCGATCTCCTCCGTGAATTCAGGGACATCCGCACCATCATTGCCTACGGTACGTCTTGTCCTCTATCGCTGAACCATCCACGCCGCTGACCCCCGTTAAGAGCCCGATGGTCTGGCCAACCTGATCACCAACATGGCGGTCGAGCGTTGCCAGGTCGCCGCTCCTGCGTACCGTGAGGCCACTGAGTATGCTCTTGCTGCTTTCGACCTCGCCCACGTGGCTGTCTACATCGATGCCGGCCACGCTGGCTGGCTGGGCTGGGATGGCAACCTGCCCCTCACCGCCGAGCTCTACGCCGAGCTGTACCAGAATGCCGGCTCTCCTGCTTCCACGAGGGGCATCATCACGAACGTCAGCAACTACAACGGCTTCAACCTGACCGTCCCTCCCCCGTTCACGGAGCCCAACGCTCAGTGGGATGAGTCCAAGTTCGCCCACGCCATCGCCCCCTACCTCGAGGAGAACGGCTTCCCGGCCCACGCTGTCATCGACCAGGGGCGTTCTGGCCAGCAGCCCGGTGGAAGGTCTGAGTGGGGACACTGGTGCAACATCAAAGGCTCTGGTTTCGGCATGAGGCCCACCACCGACGTCGCCGACGATGTCATCGACGCCGTCGTCTGGGTCAAGCCCGGCGGCGAGTCCGACGGCACCAGCGACGAGACCGCCACTCGCTTCGACGAGATGTGCGTCGGACCCTCTGCCTTTGTCCCCGCCCCCGAGGCTGGCGGCTGGTTCCAGGAGTACTTCGAGATGCTTCTCATCAACGCCAACCCCCCCTTCGCCTCTGCTTAAGCTTCTCGCCGAGATCACGAGATGGGCTAGACATGTATTTCAATACCACACTATCTAGCACCTTGTAATTCAATGGTAAAAAGGAGATATAACTATCTCAACGGATATAGAGTTTCTCGGCGTCATGCCCATGCGCCTCTTTGAGCACCTTGTAATACCAACGTGGTTGATTGTACGAGACCCAAAACTTTTGATGTGAGGGCCTCGTCGGCTTCGGGGCAAGTGGGGCCGAGTGCCGGCGCGGGCCGCACCGGGTGGGTCCACGGACTTCCCGCCACTTAATCTTCACGGCATTTTGGTGAGGGATCGGTAAACATTTGGCCTTCGGGAGAGTCAATCACCATTACATGTTGCAGCATGAGAGAGTGAAAATAGAGATCGAATTACTTGAGTCTCCATACATGGCAATTTGATTCACGCCTTCGATCGGCCCATTACACCCGCCATCTCAACCCATTGAGTGTTCTCGTTGACGTTTCTAATACTAACTAGACCTTTGGAAAGCACGATGTCCAGGCGCCTTCCTCTGCTTGGCACCTCAGCTTCACCAGTGGCGGTGGCCGCCGCCCCAGCGGCCGTATCCTCCTCCCCAGCCCCAGTAAGGACGCCAGTACGGGTTCCAACCGTAAGGGCGCCAGCCGTATCCGCCACCCCACCAGGCCTTGGACTCGTGCGATTGGGTGTTTCCAACAGGCTCAGGGGCATCGCGCTTCATGTTCCAATGTCCGGATCCGTACCCGTAAGGGTAACCGTAGCCGTAGTCGTAGCTCTTGTGGAGGTCATGGCTGTCAGCGATGGGGAGGGCGTCAGCCTCCTCGGGCTCGGCGCTGCGGATGTCGATGGCCATGTCGGGGTCATGAGGGGCCGGGGCAGCCAAAGCTGTAGCCAGGGTTGTGAGGATAAAAGCAGTGGTGATCTTCATCTTGGAGGGGTGGAAAAGAGAGAATTGGTGCTTGTTCTGAATGTAGGAGCTGGTTAATCTTGAAACTTGTCTTTGATGATGTCGAGAAGAGAGTGAGAACAGGAGAGGACTCGCGCTTCTTATAGACATTTTCTCGCCTCACAAAATGATGCCAGACAGACTCCGACCCCCATCCGTCAGCTCGGGAGACTCGGTTGTTGAACTTCATGGTTGTTGAACTTCATGGCTCGACGATCTTCGTGAGCGAAGATCCAGCTGCACTGTCATGAAGCGGTCTCAAAATTGGCCTGCGCCGTTGACGCTGGTGAAAGCTTATCTGGCTCAGCTCTTGGGCTCCGCTGTCAGACGCGGCAACGGAACGGGAACGGGAGAAGCCGAAGTACCAGCACTAGGAAACCCTTCATCTGGCATCGATCAATTAAGCCAGCTCAGCCGCAAAGAGAGCTCGACCCGGTAGCCAGGAAGCCGGAGTCGCCCACCCCAAATGGATATCAGATGGGCAGTTGGGACATCTAAGCTTCATTACCTGAGGCCTGCCCCTTGAATTTGATCAAGACGGAGCAGCCGTTGTGAGAGCAGATCCCAGCCTGGCATTGTATTGCAGAAACTGATGATGTCCCATGGAGTTTGCAACATTGTGAGATCGATCGATGATCTTCGGCCCCCGAAATTGAAGATCACTTCTCCGCGGGTCCTGAGATACGGTTTAGATGAGGCGTCAGCCCCGGGGCCAACGGCGGAAAGCTTATCATGTGTTGGGGGCCAAGGTGCTGGGCCCGTTGCTGACCTCTTGCTTGCTGATCTCAGCCCTGCTGGAGCCACAGTCGCGGAGAGTGCCGTTCAAAGCTTCTCTCGAGCCCGTGCCCGGTCTTCCCGCGGTGTAGCTCTCAATATTCTGGTGGAGAGGACCGGACCGCTCCAGGGTTACTTCATGTGATCCTCTCACAACCACAGCGCCGTTGGGCAAGTCCAATTGGCGTAGCTCATCATGAAGCATGGGGTCTAGTTCTCTCATCATAATCTCACGATATACTTTGACGTGATAGCTGACCATCGGCGGCGCTCAGCTACTCGGTCTGCTTGATCTCATGTTGAAGGATGTTATGTCCTCACCGTGAAATAAACCTAGCCCCCACAATCCCCTAAAGCTTCATCTTTGGATGAGATGTCTAGACTCTAGAACGACCCAAAGGCTCGTCTTGCCCATATGTGGCTCGAAGTCACTTTGAACCCGCGTTTGGACAGGCTCGACGCTATCACGACCCCGCGCGGGCAACCAAAGTTGCAAGCCACTCGCCTTGCCGACGAATTCCTTTTCCTGCCATGTTCATGCCATTAAGGTTGACCCCTGGAGGGTTGTTGGAACGACGGCAGCCCTTCTGGACAGCGAGTACACATTACAGTAGAATCAGGAAAATAAGTTTCCGATGAGAATTTGGGAATTTAGGCTGCTAGAGTATGTAATGTTTCTGGAGAAGGCTTCTCGTTTCAACAAGAATCCTCTGTACAGGATGCCGGACCATGGAGCTCGGAGGAGGCCGAAGTAGAAGTTTCGAGCGCACCCGAAGTCTGGTCCGACTCAGACCCCACCATACCGTGTTCTTGCCCAACAGAGGCGGCGTAGGGACTGAATGCGTTGAAATCAACGGGGGCATTGAAATCAACGGGGGCATTGGGATCAAAAGGGGCATTGAAATCAAAAGGGGCACTGAAATCAAAGGGGGCATTGGGATCAACGGGGGCATTGGGATCAAAAGGGGCATTGAAATCAAAAGGGGAGGGGTGGTCGGCTCTTGGGGCCGGGTGTTCGAGAAAGTCCTGCTTACTGTCAGGTCATCGTCAATGGCAGATCAGGAGGCACTTGACTGACGGGAGAAGCTGCAGATGTGGTGGCATCTTCGTTGCGACCCAGAGACTTGTCCCCTCTCAGTTCATTATCTTGTTGAGGTGTCGGAGGATTCAGCGTCAGCGCACGAGCCGCTGCTGCTTTTGCCTCGCTGAAGTTTTTGATAGCCTGAAGAAGCTGTTAAAAGATGCACACTGCATCAGCCAGCCTGGCAACTCACCACGGCGTGTTCAGCAGAACCTTTCGCCTTCGCCTCTCCGAGCTCCCGAATGCTGTCCATAAGCGCTGATGCAGCGGAACGCGCACCCCCTGAATCAGGAACCTCAAGGCATTCAGCCTTGCGGCATATACAGTGGAAACAGGCGCGCGTGCCTAAGTCGTCACCTGCAATCGCATAGGTTTAGTCAGGTGTTCTGGGTCACACGAAGACGAAGAACTTGAAGGTAGTACCTCTGTGGGAGTAGCATGCTAACGTCTTTCCATAGGAAATACGGAAAACGCATGCAGCGCAAGGTATCCGGCGCTCGTTACCCTGGAACCAATGGGGGTTGGACGCCATCTTCGGATATATTCGATGGAATCTCCGGGTGTTGGCAGTCCTTCTCACAATGACTGGTGATAATCGCGTGGTATTGTAGTCCAAGGACGGTTACGATGAATATTTGTGATGTGTTGAAGAATGGCCCAAAAGCTCAATCAGGTTCCTCGGGGAGGAAATGAGAGCATTTGCATTCGAGAAGAGCGGCGACAGGCAGAGTCGCGATCTGCTGGGCAGGAGTCAGCGGCAGGCAGGACGGCAAACACGGCAGGCAAAGTTCTCATGTGGCTGGTAGTGCACAGGGGCGCCTTCTTCAATAGAAGGTAGAACCGCCGAAGTGCCAGTCTGGCCAAGGCAGGGAGAGATCAAAAGTGAACGTCGGGCGGTCACGACCAAGGCCAGAATAAGTCCTGCCGTGACTCGGTCCATTACTACTACTACTGCTAGATGCTTAGGCCTCAACATCTGTCGACGTACCCATCACCTTGTCCATGCCCTTGTCAGCAGTCGCCCAGGACTTCTCAATGACATCCAGGACCCAGGGCCCGCGAGGCTTCAGCCGGAACCTGAACTCCTTCGGCACCGTCATGAACCCGACAACCACCATGTCCCAGGGGTTCACCTCGTCGACCGCCTCGACGTCGAACGCCCACAGGAGGTTCGCCAGCTGCATGAACGTGCCGTCGACAGCGACGCGCTTGCCCAGGCAGCTCCGCCGCCCCTGGCCGAACACGGGCAGCGGCAGCTCGTTGCGGACCCTCTGCTCCCCGTCGCCCTTGTCCTGCAGCCAGCGCTCGGGGTGGAAGCCCTGGAGGTCTCCGAGGGCGGGCTCGAAGACGCCCTCGTCGCGCCCGATGCCCCAGGCGTTGGCGATGATGACGGTGTTCTTCTTGATCGTGACGCCGTCGAGCTCGTCGGCCTTGTCGGCGCGGCGGGGGATGCTGCCGGGCGAGATGGGGCGCCAGCGGAACAGCTCGTGCGTGACGGCCTCGATGTACGTGAGCTGGGCGCGGTCGTCGAAGGTCGGCAGCTTGTCACGGCCGACGACCTCGTCGAGCACCTCGTGGGCCCGCTTCATGAAGGCGGGGTTCTGCATGGCCGCGACGAACAGCCAGAGGATCTGCCGGGGGGAGGTCTCCATGCCGCCCTGGATGGAGGTCGCGAGCGTGAAGGAGAGATCCAGGTCAGGGACGCCTCCGTCAGGGGCCACCTTGGCTGCCGTGACCAGGGCCTGCTTCGTGGCGTTCCAGCCGGGACAGGTCTTGCCATGCTCGAAAAGGCGGTTGTAGAGGTCGACCTGGTCAGCGAAGAGCTTATCGGCGTAGCGCTGCCAGGGCGACAGGAAGGTAGGCAGGTGTCGAAGGACCGGGATCATGTCCGGCAGACCAGGGTTGGCAGCCAGGTGAGTGACCTTGGTCTGGATGTCGATGATCTCATGGAGGATGGGCTCCGAGAACTCAGGGATGCGGAGGCCATAATGCAGCGCGAGGATGACGCTGGACTGTGTCCGTTCCAGGAGGGGATAGACGGCGGCGGTGCTGATGGTGTTGTTATCCGTGCCGCTCAGGGTGGCGAGAAGGTCGTGAAGGAGCTGCTTGGACTCAAGCTCCATGAGCGGCATGTACCGCGGGGCGGCGATGGGGCCCAGGCTCGGCGAGAGAAGACGGTGGTGAAGCTTGAGGTGGGCGTCATAGTCGTGCATGAGCGTGAAGCGAGACTCGCCGGGTCCAGCACCGGTGATCATCTCCATGGAGACGGAGGGAGGCCGGTTGCTGTACCACTGGCTCCGGCGGCTGAAGAGCTCAGTGGCCGCCTGCGAGGTGTTGAGGATGACGATGGGCACGATGCCCATCAGCTTGGTGCCGACGACGGGACCATTCTCCTTGGCCCAGCTGTCCCAGTTGGCGAGAGGCTGCTCAATGGGCGACTTGTGCAGATCGCCGATCAGGGGCAGCTTGAGCAGGGGCTTCTGGGCATTGTTATCGGCCTTCCTAGTCGAGTAGTAGAGGATGCCGACTGTCAGCAGGCCGACGGCGACGGCGGCCGAGGTCGAGGCGGCTGGGGGGAGCGTCTCCATCGTCTCACCATTCGACGCTGATCGTCAGTCACAACACGACGGGCAGAGACTTTTCCTTCCTTTTGTCGTGATGCCTCCTTCCAGCCAGACTGGATCCCGTCGAGGTCTTAAGTATGCAAGGTACGGTAAAAGCGGGCGCAATGCCTGCCAGCAGCGCGGGATATTCCCCAAGTCCGTTAGCCGTGCCAGGGGTGGGAGTTGAGCGAGTTGGATCGGCAGATGATGGCGTGTAGACAATGCGATTGTGCACGCACGTGGCGGGAGCTAGAGAACTCGTCCAGGGATGCGCCTCCTGACGATCTTGCTGACCGGACAGGGGACCTGATAAAGAACGGCGCTGATTTGGCTGGGGATGGGGGAGTAAACGGCTGCAACGTTCCGCTATGCGGGGCGCGGAGCCGCAAGGCATTCCCGTTAGGGGTTGACAAGTCCTGATAGAGCGGTGCTACCGGCGAGGCTTGCAGGGGACAGCAGGAATAGGGCAAATAGCGTCCCAGCGCCCAGGGGCCTAACGGCTTGTCGTGGCATCGTGCGTGGGGACTCGAATAACCAGCGTTTCATTCAATGCAGTCCGGGTCCCCATAGTGGACGGAATTTGCCATTCGCCATCACTCATCACTCACTCATCGCCAAATCGCTCAGGTCACTGTCGTGCCCCCCTCGTCCGACAAACATGCAGGGGGCTGGATGGTCAGAAAAATCCCGAAAACGCCCCCTCGTAGACGGGCCGGCAGCAGCAATATATCCTGCGGCGCTGTCCTCGGCAATCGTTCGAGCCCCTTGAACCCTCCCTCAACCCGTCAACGTCCATGTCCTTGTTGGTGAACTCGCGATGGCCACCTTTCCGATAGAGCAGCCCGCGCAGAGGGCCGTCTTGGGCGTGTCCATCACCTTCACCATCCTGACCTTCACCTTCGTCTGCCTCCGTCTTGTCGCCCACCAGATTGCCCGCAAGCAATGGACGCTAAGCGACTACCTGACCATCCTAGCGGCCGTATGTTCCCCAGAGGAGGAGACCGAGGCTGTGGCTGGGCGCTAACCCTCTCAACCAGATTATGGCCATTAGCCTGCAGGGCATCAGCATCACGGGCGTGATGCAGGCAGGCATTGGCTGGGGCCATGTGATGGATGTGGTTATGACTTACGGCCCGGAGCCCATCACTCTGCTACTCAAGGTCCGTACCTCACTTACTTGATCACCCAATGGCGGACTTCAGATGGGGGCAACAAGCTAATCCAGCTGTGTCACAGCTCCTCTTGCCGCTGCAGTTCCTCTGGGTCCTCAGCCTGAGTCTTTCCAAGGCCTCTATCCTGCTCCTTTACATCCGCATCTTCCCCGTGGGCTACATCATCAAGACGTCCTACGCCACGATGGCAATCATCGCTGCGTGGGCCCTGGCCACCATCCTCGTCGGCTGCCTCATCTGCCAGCCCATCCAGATGAACTGGGACCAGACCGCCGGCGGCAGCTGCGGTGACCAGGTCCTGTCCTTCACCATCACCGGCGTCATCAACCTCGTGACAGACGCCATCGTGCTCTTCCTCCCCATGCCCGCGCTGTTCAAGCTGCAGCTGGCAGCTTACAAGAAGATCACCCTGATCGGCGTCTTCGGCCTAGGCGTGGTGTACGTGTCCCCCGTCCCCCCTCCCGTAGAAGAAGTGAATCCCGGCTAACCTGCTTCCCACAGCACCTGCGTCATCAGCGGCCTGCGCATCTCCGTCCTCTCCACCATGGACTTCGAGGACATCACGTACTCGATCCCCCTCGCCAACATCTTCAGCTGCCTCGAGCCCTGCATCGCCATCATCCTCTCCTGCATCCCGCTCCTCAAGCCCCTGCTGGGTAAGTCCAACCAGACGCCCAACCCGAGCGGGTACCTCGGCAACCCCTCGGCGGACAAGTCCAAGTCGGACGACAGGAACTTCCAGCCGCTGGAGGACGACTCGAGCCAGTACAACCTGCGACCGGTCGGCCCGAAGAACCACACCGAGGTATCGGCGTCCAGGGAGGGGAGGGAGGAGGTCTCGGATGACCAGGACTCTCTGGAGCTCGGCGACGTGGGAAAATCGACGCGGAGGGATGAGAGCCCAAAGGGCATCAGCGTGAGGCACGAGTGGGATGTCTCGACGGGAAGGGCGTAATGCCGGGATAACAAAAAGGAAATAGCATATAGACGATAAAACAGCAAGGCTGGTGCTGTCGGAGCGGCATAGATAGGAGACTTCAATGTCAAATACACTGGATCATGCCCTCAGGGCTTTTACAGCCTTCGCTCCATGACGCCGAGTGCCTGCCCTGCTACCCGTCTCCCAACCTCGCTCCTACCCTACCATTCGCAGCTCTTCTGGATCATCTGAGAACTGGACTTGGTCACCCGGCGTCCATGATTTGTTAATAGCGGAAAGAAACCCAATCAAAGTGGAGGACAGATGCATGCCCAACGCAACGCAACGTTGTGGGAGGTCAGTCTTTTGAGTTCTGACGCCACCCCCTTTCTCCTGACACGTGGCTGTGCAGGTAACTCAACTTCACTTTGGACTCGACTTGAAGGCCGTTCTATATCACCAAAAGCTCAGCGAAAGCTTCTATCAACTCCGCAGGATGAATTGAGATCATCTTCATTGCACAAGCCATGATCTGCACTCAGGTCGATGCTGGTCGTACCAGGACCTCAGCCCTCACGACAAGGCGCCCTCCCGTGGGCCGCATTCAGTACCAGTCAGTCAAATGAAAGCAGCAGGGACGGCGAAATATAAAACCTGAGCGTACACAACTCAGTTCCTCGGACGCCCGTTGGCCTTTCTGCCGGATGTCGAGGCCAGAGAAATGGCTCAATTGAGTGAATGTATCCACTCTGAGCTTCACCGCCAACATGAAATATCGCCGGTCTAGACCTCGCACCCTTGGACGAAAGAAGGAAGTCTCAAAGATAGCAGATGTATTTCTTGGCCAATCGCAGCACGATCCCGCCATCGTGAGACCGACATGGCCTATCGATTCGCTACGAGTCATGGCCAGAGGCCTCGGTTCCCTTGCCGAAGTCGTACACCAGATCGCGCCTCCTTGTAAATATCGCAGCGCCTGTCAAAAAACCCTTTTCGTGAGTTCCTCAAACCCATTCTGGCCCATCTCCAGCGCAGAAAAGTGACCAGCATCGACGGAACCCGCCATCGCCTAACGCCATCGAGAACGGACCGGACCCCTGACCTGAGAACCTCGACCTCTCCCACATTGGTTCAACATGGAGTCGTTACCCTTCGTCCATGCAAACCTGTCGATTGACGTTACTTCCTCGAAAGGAAGACTGGTGAGTGCCGCCAAGTTTATCAAGGATGGCGAGGTCGTCATGGTCGACACCCCGTACACCCTCGTCCCGGCCATGATGGTCGACGATCCGCCTTTCCTATTGTGCAGTCGCCATGGGTGCAATCGCCGGATCCCCAGCAAAGTCGTTTCACAAACCAGCCGAGTCGGCTGCCCGGACCACTGCACCGCTGAAGTCGTCTGGTGCAGCGAGGAGTGCCGATCCCGGGACACCATCCGCCACGACATGGAATGCCTTTGGCTGAGACAGACATCCACAGAAATCCGAGACTCTCACGGCGACAGCGACTTCGGCCTGCTCTGGATGATCGCGAGGATACTCATCGTGAAGCACCTCGACGAGAAGGCAGCGACTCAGACGAACGGGCGACACTCGGACACCGCTGACCGACACGCGTCTTCCAACGTCAAGGTCTCCAGCTCTCATTTCGGCCGGAGAGGCTGGGACGCGGTGTGGAACTTGGAGGGAGAGCCCGACTCCTTTCCCGCCGACCAGGTCAGCAAATGGAGGGCGATGACGGCAAAGTACCTGGTCGGGGACACGCTACGGTTCAAGTATCTCGTCGACGACATCGTGAAGCTCATCTGCAAAGTCGAGACGAACTCCTTCGGCCTCTACCCCGGGATCACTGGCCAGTTCCCCGTGGTCTCGTCCGCCGGCCGCGGCGACTACTACGGCGGCGGCATATATCCCACGGCGGCCATGTTCAACCACGCATGCTGCCCTAATGTCGGTACTTGGTCCTGCTGCTCGCAGCAGGACCTGTGTGATTGCTTGCTCTATTCTCCGCCGTGGCAGCTGACTCTTTTTCCCCGGTAGATCACCCATGAAGTCGACGGACTTGGGCACAGGATATTCAGGGCCGGCCGGGACATCGAGCCCGGAGAGGAGTGCTGCATCTGCTATTTCGACCTGGCGGAGTTCGCGAGTGCAGCGGCCCGCCAGGAGGCCATCAGGACGAGCTGGGATTTCGCCTGCGCCTGCCAGCGATGCGACGAGGATGCGGATCTTCCCGACTTTTTGAAAGACATGATCATGGATTGAGCAGCAATTAAAGTCAATTTAGAAGTTCCACGTCACTTTGACCCCGAGCCCCCAGACCCGGCACGCTCCTTGCCCTTGCCCTTGGGCCCCTTCGCTCCCTTGTTTTTCTTCCTAACCCTCATCTCAGCCCAAACGCGGGGGCCACCGGACACGTTGGAGCCGCTGTTTGAGGGTTGGTTAGCTCAGCGGTGTGGTGCGGCCCTGGAAGCGGTCTTACCTTCGCCACCCGACGGGAAGCCTGGGACCTTCGACCCCGAAGATCTTTTCGTCCACCACCTGTAGGACATCCTCGATGGCTGGCTCGATACGATTCCAGTGAGTTCGAGTATAGACAGGGAGACCCAGAGGGCCGGCGGCGGTAACACGACTACGCAGCGTCTGGGACGACAGGTACTCGTTGACGTCCGAGTCGTGATCTGCGTCGTACCCGGCCGCGTGCTCTGCAAGCTTCTGGGCGATAGATCCATCTTCCTCCTGCCGACGGGGACGTTTGGTCGGATGGTCCGAGTCAGGCTCGCTTGGAGGTTGTCTCTTGTTGCGGAGCTTGATGGGCCGGGCCTCACTGTTGTCTAGGCGAGGGGCACCTGGGGAGAATGAGCATGCGGATGCCTTATGATGCCCATCCTCCGATGACTCGGCCCAGCAGACCGTCGTTTCTTGGGGGTTGAGTAGACCCAGCGGCACCTTGTGGCCATGGCACGGGTCCTCGCGGTTCAAGAAGGTGGCACGGCGTGGGTCATCCTCGCTACGGCAGCCCATGTCAGCATCACTGGAACTCATGATATCCGGGCAGACTTACTCGATCAGCGCAGCATGGCAACTCCCAAGGGTGATGGTCGAGTCTGTGGAGCTTGGCGAATGCCCGCGTAGGGCTCGACACGAGGCCATGATGTCTCACCCGGTGTTGCGGGTGGTGGAACGTAGTCAAGCGAGGGGATCCCAGCCGTCCCTCCCGTCCCGGGAGCACCTCTTTTAAAGGCCATCATTGTCCGATCAACAGGGTACCTCAGCAGCGTCCGTCCGGGAGGAGACCCCAGCTCCGATAAAACTTCCTAAACACCTTGTCTAATAAGCAAGGCATGGACAAGTGGCAGCCACCCCGAAAATTCGTGGGCATAAGTCCGCGCTCTCCACAGGACCCGGCAGGTTGGCACGTCTCTGATGGTGTGCAGGACCCGCTGGCGGTCCAGGGGAGAGCTGTTTCAGCGAACCACAGTAATCTCGTGAGCGTCGTCCCATGGGGGGGGGGGGGGGGGGGGAAGATGAATCCTCGAGCCGTGCCGTACCATATCTGGACTGTCTTGACGCAGCAGTAAGGAGCCCGAGGACGTGGAACCAATCGAGCGCCGTGGCTCAGGGGGCGACCCGCCCGGGGAGCATGTCGACAACGCCCGCGGGGGTGGTCAACCCCTGGCTAGCGCCGTCGCCTTGCGGGAGAAGAACCAGTTTGTTGGGAGCCCCGGGGGGAGCCACTGGGCCGGGTCTCTGCCTGGCTGACGGGACCATGGCACACTTGCGTGCTTGTTCTTTCGAAGCGATGGACGCTGTCGGGGAACTGGCGGTGAATCACCCGCGGAACCCGACGCTGCGGACCTTGACCGCGACCGAAGGGCAAGGATCATAAGGCTGTGCCTATTTCAGGTTCAGGCTCCGGGATCCCGCGCCAACGGCGACCCCACCAGTGCTCGCGGACAAAAGCAACAATGATGGACACGCATGCGGGCGCAGTGATGAGGACCCTCAGGACGCTGATTGCGATGGCCTTTTCGAGTGCCCGGTGGCAGGCCGCCCTCCTCGCCCATCCCGTGAGCTCGTCGCAGGTCGACCGTTGCATGTCGAGACCCACGCAGTAAAGGAGAAAGCCGGTGGTGCTGAGAATTTCGGCTGCCAGCACGGAAAAAGAAAGGACGAAACCCGCGCCGTTGGCAATGCAGGACAGACAGGGGGCGATGGTGAATATGAAGACGATCTCAGCGATTACCGCAGCGAGCACCACGGTCCTGGCGAGAGTTAGCGATGAGCGTCACCGTGAGTCTATAGATAATCAACGAACACGCCAAACTCGACTTCAGGCACTGGCGCGTAGACAGCCTCCAGGTCCTTGACAGCGTTCGCTACAAGCGCGACCAAAGCAATCTGGGTGATGGCGAGCAGAAAGAAGACACCACACTCGGCGCGTTTCTTGCGTGTCGCTCGCCTGGGTGATACGGATCGTCGTCGGTTGCCCAGGCGTCCGACCGGGAGCACGTTGGTGTACCTCGGCGGTTGTGGGAACAGGCTCTGGTACGACGGTGGCAGCCCTTCCCAGTCGGTGGGCTGGCTGATCGCCCTGCCGATCTGGGGGTCTAACAGTGAAGACGGAGGCTGCGTGTTGTCAGGCTCGAAGGCGTCGTCGACCATCTGGGCGAAGGAGTCCTGGCCGGAGCGCAGCAGCACGGCGGGCGCCGGCTTGGGGGCCGGCGGAGGAGCCTGCCAGTTGTCTGCAGACTCGATGCGGTCTTCCAGGAGTCGCGTCATGGTGCATTGGTGTGTCAATCAAGATTAGTTGCGAGATGAGGGAGCTCAGCTGTGCAGGGAGCGGAAATGTCTTTAATCTTATGAGCCATGGCGAGGGCATCGGAGGAGAGCCTGATGCGTGCGCCTAGCAGATCAGCCCCGTGATGCATTAGTAGCATACTGGTGCTTGATGAGGGCGCAAGGGCACTTGGGCGCCACAACGACACGGGATGGCCGTGCGTGTGGGAATCTGCCTTGGATGGTGATCGACGCAAAGCCTCACGCTACTCGCGCCGCCCGCGATATGATGGATCCTCAGGGGCTAGCGGACGGGATTGACCGAGGCTAGCTCGGTGAGTGACCGGAACGCTCGGTGTCCACCGGTGGGCGCTGACCTAATCCGTAATCCCCACCGAGGGGTAACACGCGCAATTGTCATCAAGGCCGCCGGGCGCAGTCCCGCGTCCATCTCACTTGAATCTTCCATGTCAACTCGGTCAAATCTCACAACCATCTCACTACGACGTCAAACGCCACCGCCGCCATGATCGCCGCAAAGATGCGCAGTTCCCAGGGCTGCTGGACCTGCCGGCTCCGGCGAAAGAAATGCGACGAGGCGCGCCCAATCTGTGAGGGCTGCAGCAGCCTCGAAATCACTTGCCACTTCGGCGATGCGAAGCCCGACTGGATGGACGGTGGCGCCCGCCAGCGGGAGATGGCGTCGCTGCTCAAACGGCAGGTCAAGGTGCAGGCAAACCACCGCCGCGAGCGCAAGTACCTGCAGAGCTTCGAGCTGGCCGCCTCCGCCCCGGACTATGAAGAGATGGGCTCCGACAGCGAGCAGGTCTCGCCGCCGCCCTCCGTCACCAACAGCTCGTCCCAGGCGGCGTCCAGCACGAGTCCACCGTCGACCCAGCATACACCGCCACCCGACCCGTTCCAGCTCGATGCCGTCAAGAAGGCGATCCCGGAGTTCTCGATGGAGGCACCTCCCCCCTGGGAGGCCGACCCGGCCGATGACGAGAACGAGATGAACTTTGTCATGGGCTACTTCGACCATGTGCTCCCGTACTTCTTCCCGCTCTACCGGCCCTCTCTCCTCGAAGGCGGCCGCGGCTGGGTCCTGTCTCTGCTGCGCAGCAACAGGGCCGCCTACCATACTGCCCTGAGCCTGAGCTCTTACTTCGCCACCGTTACCATGATGGCCGCAGAAGGCCACGAGGGCCCATGCCAGGCCAGGGCCCGAGACCGGCTCCAAGAACAGCAGGCTCTCGCCTTGCAGGAGCTACAGTCCGACATGACCAGCATCGTCGGCAGGGGCGCCAAGGAGGACCTCAAGGGGAGCATCCGAGTCCTCAACAGCATCATCCACCTGCTCGTCTTCGACGTGGCCGTCACCAGGTCGGGCCAGTGGTGCATCCACATGTCGGCCGCCATCTCGCTCTTCAAGCAGATCATCCCCGAGCCAGGTCTCTGGCACGACCGATTAATCGTGCAGATGGGGTACACCGGCGTCGACGACCTGAAGAAGCTCCGCCACACCATCCCCTGGACCACGGAGCAGGCGGCCATGCGCACGTTCGGCGGCGCCTTGTTCGTGCTCGACGTTCTCGCCTCGACCGCGGCCGAGCGCCGGCCCCTCCTGCAGGACTTCCACGCCACCGCCCTCGACCTCGAGCACTGCCGCAACCCTGCCTTTGAGACGCGGGCGCTCATCAAGTTCGAGGACCTCTTCGGCATGCAGACCTGGGTCATCCACGTCGTCGGCGAGATCGCCGCCCTGGACGCGTGGAAGAAGGAGAACAGGAAGCTCGGCACGCTGTCGGTGAGCCAGCTCGTGTCCCGTGCGTCCGTCCTCGAACAGGCACTGCGCGCCGGCATCGCCTGTCTCCTCGGCCAGTGCCCGTTACTGGCCTGCACGGAAGGTGGCAGCTCTTGCGCCGGCAAAATACCGCACCCGACCCACGAAATGCCGGCCAACCCTCCCCTTGCCGACGCCCTTGCCCTGTACGGACGCTTCAACAACGCCGAGCGTACCTGCGTCGTACCCATCTACACCATGATTTGGGCCTACGGCGCCCTGGTCTACCTCTCCGTCGTCGTGAACGGGTGGCAGCCCGCGTCAGAGGAGATTGTCGCGCCCATCACCGCGGCCCTCGAGCTGTTCGACAAGTTCCCCTCGCCCATCTGCACCCGCATCGTCGTCTGGCCCTTCTTCGTCGTCGGGTGCCTCTCGCCCCCGCACGTGCGCGACAAGCTCCGCGAGATCGTCGCCAAGATGGGCGCCCTCGACATCTTCGGCTCGGTGCACACGGCCATGGCCGCCATGGAAACGGTCTGGAAACGCGGCGACATCAAGGACGAGCAGTGGGACATCGCCGCGTGTCTCCAGAGCCTCGGCCATCCGGTACTGCTGCTCTGAGCGCGCGCGCGAGCATTGTCGAAATTTCCATGTCACACGGTGTTACTGGCTTTGAGCGAGCGCGTGAGGATATTCCCAAAGACTTTTGATATAGATATTACCCAGCTAACCCGGAACCCATTACAGCAGTCTGCAACCGCCGCCGCCTTGCAATATAGTATTTTGTGATGGTTTTAAGACATTATTACCCTCCCAACAAGCAAAAAAGGCCCAAATGCCCCGGAAAATCAAAACTACTTCCGTCCCGCAGCCAGCATCGTCTGCCGCTTCTGCGCCTCCAGGAGCCCGAGGTCCCACCAGCCGTCGATGATCTCCTTGATCGTCTTGCGCCTGGACTTGGACCGGGCCAGGCCGAGGCCGACGCCCTCCTCGACGGGCGACCTCGCCGCGGGCCCGAGGCCCGGCGAGTCCGGCATGGGCGGCATCGGGGGCATCACGGCCACCGGCACCGCCCTGGCGTCCTCGAACCCGTTGACGCCGTCGTCCACCACGAGGACGGACCTCGTTCGCACCTTCGCCGCGGCCTGAGGCGGGGGCGGGTAGCCGTGCCCCCCGCGCATGTGCACCGACTCGTCGTCCGAGTCGCTCGAGTCCCACCGCTTGTCCTGCGTCGCCAGCATCGCGGACGTCCCGAGGCTCCTGCTCGGCGGCGGCCGCGCCGGCTTGAGGATGGGACGCAGGGGTGGCGGGGGGATGCGCGGGGCCGCTGCTGCCGCCGTCGCCTCAGGGCCGCGGCCGCACCCTCATTGCTCCTCGACGTCCTTGGGCGCGGGGGCGGACATCTTCTGCACGCGCCAGAGGCAGATGGAGGTCACGGAGGAGAGGGCGAAGAGCACGCAGAGGGCGATGGAGAGGCCCCAGACGGCCTTTGTCGCGTAGCAGCTCTTCTGGGCGGCGCCGACCCAGACGTAGTAGTTGACGTTGCCGTCGTCGTCGGTGGCGTCGAGAATGTTCTTGCCGATGCTCTGGATGAAGGACGCGTTGCTGCCGGGCTCGGTGGGGAGGTCCTGGCAGGTGAGGAAGGAGAGGGGCTTGCCGAGGGTGACGGCAACGACGATGTTTGCGATCATCAGGGCGCCGTCGGCGCCGGTGGCGATGAGCAGCGGGAGCATCGAGTCCCAGTAGAGGATGAAGCTGATGACGACATACAAGGTCGCCATGCAGGCCACGACCAGCGTACCGATGAGCACGTCCGGCGGCTGGGTGTTTGCGCTAACCATCTCGGCGATGAAGTCACCGGTCATACCGACGATGGCCACGAGGGAGATGAACTGCATGGCGCGCATGGCCGTGAAGGTGTGCCCGAGGGCGCCGAGCTGAGGCATGCCGGGCATGGTGTGCAGGGAGGACGCGTAGTTGGATCTGCGTTCCTCTTCCAGGAGAAGCTCCTTCTCGAGGGCTTCCGGGGTGGTGATGAGGGTGAGCTTCGGTCTGAGCTTGTGGTAGTGGAGGGCCGTCCTCAAAGGGAAGTGAGGAGCCGGACCGGGGATTCGGGGGGAGAGTTGGATGCGAATTTTGGCGCGTGCCGTCGAGCCGAAGGGGGCCCGAGGAGAGAAGATGGGGAGGAGAGAGAAAGAATGCAAAGTCTCGTCAAGAGAGCTGAATGAAAGTACGGCGGGGTTTCTTAAGTGACTGAGAGATCGTGATGCGTCTGCGTCGTCGGTTGAGCCAGAAGGAGAGATGAGGAATCAAGCGAGGAGGAACGCCTAAGAAAGCCCGAACCCTGAGACCAAGGAAAGACAAATGAGAGAGAAAAAGGGAAAAGAAGTAGATGGTTGTGAGAGTGCTGTGTGATGATGAGCCAGAGAGGAACCAAGTGTGGCGGCGAAAGGCATCTCTTATTATAGAGGCTCCTCTGAGGACAAGAGAATCGGTCTGGCCCTCGACTTCGGCCATGGCAAGGCCATGACAAGACCATGCCGTGAGTCAAAAGACCGTTGCCTTGGCCGAGATCCTTGGTGTTGATCCAAATACAGCAACAAACAAGATCCAGCGGCACGGGCATGACACCACTCGGAGCATTCGAAGGCCATGCCAGCCTACCGATCGGGCCCCACGCCCAGGGAACCCGTTTCATGTAGGCAGACGGCCTTGGTCCAAAGGGCTCTGCGCGAAGTGAAGCATCCTAGCCCGTTGTGAGAGCCGCCGACATTGAAATGGTGAACCAATGAGCGACTGATTCCAGGGGTTGAAGAGAAAGAGTGGGGCGCTCTCCTGAGACGAGGCGCTTAGAAGGACGAGGACAAGAGACACAGAACATGGATGTTTATTTGCGGGGGATTCGCTGGTGACGCGGCGCCAATCATAATGACGACCGGGAGGATGCAGCGCGGCTTTTTGGGGCGAGAGCTGGCGGTCGAGACGATTGGGTTGGCTTCCTGGGTGTAGGAGTTCGTCCCCTCGAAGCGCGATGAGGCTCTGTCGGACTGCCGGCAGAGAACCCGGTGGTCTGGACGCCTCTGAGAATAGCATCGGGGAATTGCCTAGCGAGATGAGAGGGTGCAGACGGGCGGCCTCTGTACGGGCCCATGAGAGGCAGTGCGAGTCTCGTCCTGCGCAATTTGGCCAGCCCACGGGGCCTCACGCATCTAGGAACCAAGAGTGGAAACGGAATGGCAATCTTTTGCGCACCGGGACGCCTATCTACCTCCTGTGACCCTAACAGCGCACCCCGAGTCTTGTCCTGCTTCTCTCCGCCGTGTATTACGTATGTCTGATCAGCCCAGCAGATCGTCGAGGCCGTTGCTGGAGTTGCCGGCCGGCTTGGGCGCCGACGAGGAGGTGGCCGCCGGGGCGCCCCAGATGCCGGCGCTGCTCTTCTCTTTGGCGAGCTGGCCCATGGCCGGCCCAGCGCCCGTCGGGGCGCTCTTCTTCACGCCGGAGCTTGCCTGGTTCCACAGCGCTCCGAAAGCGTCGCCACCGGCGGCAGGCTTCGCCGCGGCAGCGGCGGCGGGGCGGGCAGCAGTAGCGTTACCGGCCGGCTGCGCCACCGGTGCCTGCACGGAGCCAAAGTAGTTCGGCCCCGTGGGCTGGTAGCCGCCGGTCTTGGGCACCTGGGTTTGGGCCGCCGGGGACGCCAGGCTCGGGGTGCTGAAAGCCGAGTAGTTGGGGCCTGAAGGGCCAGGGGAGGTCATGTTCACGATGCCGCTGAGGTCGGTCGCCTGCTGTGGTGTAATAGGCTTGGGTTGGGCGAATGTGGCAGTCGCCGGTGCCGTCTGTGTGACGGGGGCTGATGACGGCAAGCCTGTCTGGGGGGCGGACTGGAAGTCGTCAAACTCGTCATCGTCGTCGTTCTTGGGCGGGGCAGCGGGCGCCGACAGAGCTGCAATGCCGGACGGTGCGGCGGCAGGGGCCGCAGAAGTCGTGGAGACAGGTTCATCGAAGGAGAAAAGGTCGACCTCCGGGGCCTTCTGCTTTGGCGTCTCGGCCTTGGGGGCGGCGGCTGCGGCCCGTTCCACCCGCTTTGAGCGTGACGCGGAGGAGCTGCTGGCCGCCGGCCTGTCGCCCTCGTCGAACTCGTCGTACTCTTCAAACTTGTCGGCACCGCGCGAGCCGCCGGAGGCATCCCGCCAGTCATCCGTCTGTCCGCCGAAACCGCCGCCATCGCCGTAGACACCGCCCGAGTAGCCGCCAAAGTTGGCAGGGCCGGAGGAGGACGACTCGTTGCCAAAGCCACCATACCGGCTGCCGCTGCCGCTGCCGCCCCCGCTCGAGAAGCCACCTCCGAAGGACATGCCGCCCTCGACACCAGTGTATTTGTTCCTCGTGGAGCGTGCCTTCTTGCGCTCGGCGCGGATGCGTTCGACATCGCCGAGCAGGTCTGTCAGCTCCTTGGCGCGGTTGCGGACATTTATGCCCTGGTCCTTGCCGTTCGCGTCGATGAAGTGGAACTGACGAAGCATCTTGAGGAGCGTGATGTGGCCGCGGGCATCGTCGATGACGCGCTCGGAGCCGTGCTTGATGAGGAACTCGAGGAGTTGGAGGGCCTTGTAGATTTGGCGCCACTCCTCAGCGGACTTTTCGGTGAATCGGCGGTAGATCATTGGCATGATCTCGTTCAGAGTGGCACTGAAATGGCCACGTCAGCAAAGGACCGGAAGGAAGGACAGACGATGGGCTCACTAGTTAAATGTTCCATTGGCGATCTCCTGCATCACGCTGGACGATGCGCCCCATGGCTCGTTGTTGGTCGCCTCCCTGACCTGCCCGCGGGTTAATTGGGGATGCGGTGAAGCTGACGAGGAGCCCTACCTTGGCCTCCATCTCTGTGTAGTTCATGACAGCTACATCTGGGGTCAGCAAGCGCCCAAGCCTGGGGCTATCCGTGATGCATACCATTCTGGACTTTCCGGACACCGGCCTTGACGTCGTACAACGACATGTTGGTGACGGTGTCCCTGAGGTTATTCCAATCCATGGTGGGCGGTGTGTGGTGGTGTTGTCGGGGAATAGACAGGAGGATCCCGGTACGCCTCGACGATCGAGTTGCTCGGCGGATGGCAGGTCAAGATCGAAGGAAGGGCATTCGCATATTGGGGTTGAATTGGCCGCCAGACATCTAGACACTTTGGCCAGCAACAGCTTTGGGCCTGGAGGCTCGAGCGTCGGGCTTCCATGTCACTGGACAATGGGGCCAGTGGGGCGGTATCACGTGATCTTCAACCTTCACATGCAACAGCGGTTCGGGTTGGGAACTCAAAATGATTAACAAAAGGGGTGCAACTTAAATATCCATGGACAATACGTAGGAGAGTAATACATCTGCCCACCTACTAGGTAGTAGGAGACTGTGCCAGAGTATCCCCTAAATCCTTCGCCGGGCACTGGTCAACACAGCCGTCCGTCCACCCAGAAGTGGTCCGTGCTCGCCGTCAGGAGTCTCGATCCCCAAACTTTTCTTCCGCCTGGCCCCGAAGAGCAACACTTTGAGCTGTTCATCCCGTCCATCATCGACTCACGCCGTGTAACATTATCTCAATTACCTTCTCACAGACCTGTATTATACTCTCTTTTGGTGAGTACGCCCGTCTCTCTCGTCCTGTCCGGCGCCCATCCCTGGCCGCGTCACAAGCCCATGTCGTGCTGCTTCAGTCTGCCCCCTTTGCCGGCCGGGCAAGGAGAACGGCTGCACAGTTTGGCCGAGCACTCCCTCATACCCTCTCTGCCCGAGTCCTCCATGTTCTCGATTCGATTCGAGTCGCCTCCCTCCCTGACGCACCCGGCACCCGAGTGGGGGAAGCACTGGTTGAGAGACGCTGCATGAGCTCTCCTCAGCTTGCCCGGTCCGTCTCCTCCAATGGCTGCCCACCCATGTGGCTCGGCTAGCCTGACGTGCGTCTTGCGTTTCCTGTTCGCTGCTTGAGCTTGAGCTCTACCCGCGCGTCCAGCAGCCAGCCTCCAGAGGACTGAGAAGCACAAGACGTATGTCCGGCCTGCCTGTCTGCCCATCTCCTCGGATAGGGGCAAGCTGAGCTCTCCCTCACCTCCCACGCAATAGGAGGAAGTGGAGTGGCCCGGATCCGCTGGAAAAGTGGGCGAGAAGCAAGCTGGAGCTCGCGGGCTAGGACGAGTAGCTCTGTCGTGAGGTCATTGGGCTGTGTTGGCGGGCAATCGCGGAAAGCTGAGAGGCGATTCGGTGATCCTGCCTGTTCACGTCCTTCCAGCCTCAATTGGCTGGGAGAGGAGAGCTTGCTTCTTCGACAAAAGCCCCCGATCCGCGTTCCTGCCTCGAAACAAAGCAGCTGGAGCTGGCTGGAGCTGGGACAAGGGCAATCACCTCAGCAACAACCCCCATTCCTTCCTTCCCTGCTTCCCTCCCTCCTTCCCTGCCTCCCCCCTCTGGTCTGACTTCACGTGACCCGATTCGCCCCACCAAAATCGTCCAACCCCGCTGACGGCATCGCCTCCGCGACCTCTGATTCGCCAGCAGAGGTCCCTTTTCGGTGGGGATCTGGAGCTTCAGGCGCTAACCAGTGAATTACCCCTCCAGCAGCATCAGCAACAACAGTAGCAAAGCTACGTACCTCCCGAAAAAATGAGACCTGCCGCCGTCCTCCGACCCCTCCTACCCCGCCATCATAACCTCTTCTCCTGCTCTTCCGTTTCACCCTCGCCCTTTTCTCGACCTTCCTCCGCCTTCAAGCCAATTCGCGCACCTCTCCTTCAATCCAACACCAAGCTTCCCACCCGTTTCTTCTCTGCATCCGCCAACATGTCTGGTCCTCAGGTGTACGTTCACCCTCTCCCTCTGTCCCTCTCGGCTTCGTGCCTGCTCCTCGAAGCTCTCTAACGTCACCTCCAGTTACTTCGACCTCGAGTGGGAGGGTCCCCGCTACGACCCTGCCTCTGACAGCGCCAACGGCCCTGCTGAGCGTAAGTCATCATCACCACCACAGCAGCCATCAGATGGCATTGCCATGGACTTCTCCTCGCAGCAATCAAGCTGACACACCTCCAGCCCAGTCCGGCCGCATCACCTTCAACCTGTTCTACGATGTCGTCCCCAAGACCGCCGAGAACTTCCGTGCTCTCTGCACCGGCGAGAAGGGCTTCGGCTACCAGGGCTCTTCCTTCCACCGTGTCATCCCCGAGTTCATGCTCCAGGGCGGTGACTTCACCCGTGGCAACGTACGTCACATGTACCTCCCCCTCTCGTCTCAATCACGACACTAACCTCCCCCCAGGGCACCGGTGGCAAGTCCATCTACGGCGAGAAGTTCGCCGACGAGAACTTCCAGCTGAAGCACGACAAGCCCGGTCTGCTCTCCATGGCCAACGCCGGCCCCAACACGTAGGTGCCCCCCTCGTCTGTTACTCACAATCTCGTCGACCGCAAGCTGACGAACCCCCCCAGCAACGGCTCCCAGTTCTTCGTCACCACCGTCGTCACCTCGTGGCTCAACGGCCGCCACGTCGTCTTCGGCGAGGTCGCCGACCAGGAGTCCCTGAACATCGTCAAGGCTCTTGAGGCCACCGGCTCCAAGAGCGGCGCCGTCCGCTTCGGCAAGCGCCCCACCATCGTCAAGAGCGGTGCTCTGTAAATGCCTCCCCACCCTCACTTTCCCCGACAAGGGCTTGTACTCTTTGCTTCCCCGATTGCACGGGGCGGACGAAAAGTTCTCTGATGAGAGACGACGTACTGCGAGAAGGAGATTCACCGTGTCTGGCCCTTAAAGCCCGGATCTTCGGTCGATAGGTCAAGACAAACATACTTCTGCAATTGCGTCCCCGTGATGGTGCTCTGTGACCTATGGATATCATATCTTTACCGCCGTTGCTTGTTCCGTGCCCGCCGAAAACGCCAATGCCATGCACCCAAGGGGAATAAATATACAGACTGCCGCCCCGTGCCGTACCGCCCTGTGTCGGCCCTACTACTCCTGTCCGAGCCACTGCTGGAAGTACTGGCAGTTGCTCGCGCTCACCGGCCCGCCCTCCTCGCACAGGTCGAACACGGGGCACCGCCCGCAGGGAGCCTCCGTGTAGCCGTTGGTGAACGGCGCCGGCGCGCCCTTCTCGATGCCCGTGCCGTCGTCGGTGCCGCCGCGGCCCGCCCAGGTCTCGAGGCTCTGCCGCGCGACGCGGCTCACTCTGTAGCCGAGCCTACCAGCCACACGCACGGGTTCCACCAGGCCGTCGAAGATGAGGACGTCGACGAGCTTCTGGATGTCGTCCTCCCCGAGGATCGTCTCCGTCGTGATGCCCGCCTGCGAGATGAAGCGCGCAATGTCTCGCACGGTCGGGTACTCCCTGTACCCAGCGGGGAAGGGCAGAAACGCGGCGGAGCGCGCGGGGTGGTGGTGGCGGTGGTGTGTCTCTGCGGCGCCGCCGCCGTTGGCGTCGTCCTGGCTCATCTCGGCGGCGGCGCGCTTCTTGCCCGCGGAGGCGGGGGCCGCGCCCTTGAGCACGCCCTTCTTCGGCACGGCGGTGCGGGAGGACGATGAGGAGGACGAGGAGTCGCCCTTCTGGAAGTACGCGCTCTGCTGCTTGAGGTAGTCGAAGATGACGCGCTGGAGGTCCTCGATGAAGGCCTCGTCGAGCATCTGGTCCGTGAACCAGGGGCCGCCGGTCGCGCGCTCGGAGGGGCGCATGGTGGCCTTGATGTACATCTTCTTGTTGGGGTGCTCGACGTTCTTGAAGGGGGCGATGAGGCTCTTGGCCTGCAGCTGCTTGAGGGCGGTCTTCATGACGGCGTCGTTCATGGAGAGGCGCCCCATGATGGTCTTGGTCCAGATGCCGTCGCCGCCGGCATCGTCGATGAGGCCGTAGACGAGGCGCTGCTCGTCGGTCGTGCAGAGGGAGTACCTGGGGGGCGGAGGGGTTAGCCAGTCGTAAGACGACGTGTTCGCCAGCCCTGGTAGAGGCCGAGGAAGGGGGAGGGGTGCTCACTTCTTGGCCTCCTCGCGAGAGCGGTAGCGCCATGCGAGTCCGCCCTGGATAGAGACGACGATCAGGAGCTTGTCGTTGGTGAGGCTCTGGACCGTCTTGAGGAGGAGCTGGGGGTCGCGGTTCGGGATCACGTCGAGCTCGAAGAGGTCGTATTGCGTGTAGAGGCGGTCCTCGTCGCCATTGGACCGCATGCCCTCATAGATTGATTGCTTAAAGACATCCATCTTGGCGGGGTCTGCCGACGTGCTGGCCGTCGTGGCCGTCGAGGGGGATGCTTCGGGCATTGTGGTGGTGATGTTCGGGGAGGTTGGCGGGGTGAGTCAGGCGAAGGTGGTGATGCGAGGAGCCTGGTTCCAGGCTGAGGATGTTGATGGGATGTTGCTACATCTGCGGGGTGTGCGGTTCTCTGCTGAGTCTGCGCTCGAGGCTTGCGCCGGGCTGACTGTGTTTGTGGAGGGGAATTGGGTCGGCGACGAGGGATGTCAAAGGTTAGTGTTCTGGAGCAGCGAAAAAAAGTTGCCCCGCGCGCGCAGAATTGGGCAGGCCCACCAGCTCACCGAGGACCCCGGCCGCACTTGATCCCCCCGTTCACTAGCATCACTCTCACAATACAGAGACTATGGACATGGAACAAAAGAAGATTTTGTTTGATTGACCTGTATGTAAGGTAACTCGAGCAGGCAAACGCCCTCCTAGGCATCGCCAGACCTCGCGTCTATGTGAAAAAATGACCAGCAACGCCAGCTCGCTATGAGTGCATCCGTCAAATATCAAGGGAAGCACGCCCATTGCGGTTCTCTGTCTMCCTAGGCAAAMCCMCCCACGACCGCCATGAGCGTGGCGCCGCCCACCACGGCCAGGTACGCCCTCCAGCGCTTGTTCCCCGTGAGGGTCTGGTAGCTCTTCTCCGTAAGAAAATCCTCCGACAGGAGTTGCACAAGCCCGGCGAAGAGCAGCAGGCCGGCAGAGATGGAGTTCATAAAGCCGACCATCAGCAGGCCCGTCTGGCTCAGCGGGTCGTACATGTTGTGGACGATCAGGCCAATGGCCTGCCCGATGGGCGTGGTCGCGCCGAACGCAAGAACCATGAGCCACGGCCGCGCCGACCGGCGGGGCAGCTGGATGGCCGCGATGCGGCTCCCGAGGGCGAGACCCTCGAAAGTCTGATGGAAGCTGATGGCGATGAGAAAAACGACGAATGTCGAGCCCGTGGCGACAGAGATGGCCATGCCGATGAAAATGCTGTGAAAGAGGATGCCCCCCTCGAGCATGAGGCACTGGCGGAGCAGGCGGGCCTGCTCCTCAGGCGAGACCACGGCCGGCGTCGTCGGTGTCTGCGGCGCCTTACGTCGTGACGGCCCGCCGTTCATCGGCATCGTGTCGAGCTCATGCATATCGAGGTCGACGTCTGAGTCGTCATCGTTGTCGTTCGGGCCGTCGACCTTGAAAGTCGGCGGCGACATAGCGGCCGGTGACGGATTGTCGCTGTGCAAGGGAGACGCGCCCGCCATGAGGCCATCAGTGGCCTCGTCCAGCGCCATATCGGCGGGCCTGCCTCTGCCCTGCCGCCTCGCGGCGAGTCCGTTCGCGTGGCCGTTCGTTGTCGGCAGCGTCGTGTTCTTCAGCGCAGCCTGGGCGAAGTCCTGGGAGTCATTATCCCAAAAGTGATAGTGGTGCTTGTGGGAGTGGCCGGCGCCGCGGGTAGCGAGGTACTGCTCGAGGGCGACGACAGTGAGCGCGGCCATCATCGCGACCAGACCGGCCATGGGTGGAAAGCCCTCATTGAACAGGTAGGGAAGACACGGGTCCGTCAGGGAGAGGAAGGCCGTCGGAAGAAGGTGCACGAAGGCCGTGGCCAGCAGCACACCGGTGCCAAAGTGTTGGCAGTAGAAGATGACTCGTTTTTGAAGGCGGCCGGCCGAGGCCGAGCTGCGACCGGGTAGGAGGGGGATGCCGCAGGAGCATGTGCTCAGAACGAGGATCAGGATGAGGGCGCCGACGTGGAGGGCCGTGTCGTAGCTGCCTCGCTTCCCGGATCCGCATTGTGGTTTCGTGTCGTCGCCTGCTTCTCGCCGTCTCGCGAGTTCGGACAGCAGGACGTCGGTCGGGATCGTGGCCCAGGAGGCGTCTGCGGAAGAGAGGATAGGTGTCAGCAATAAGGGACGCGCGGACGGCCAAGGAGCCGTGGGAAAAGGGGTGAGGTCGTCGTACCTCGCGGCCGAGCGTCAATCATGGTCGTGGTCGTCGTCAAGAGTCGAGTTGATGTACCCCGGGGGTTGGCATCGCCCTATGCTGGCGATCTCGAAACGAAAGTAGATGTCCGGGACGGTGTCATGACGGAACCGGCGCTGAAAACGACAGCCCCCATCAAGGTTTTGGTCGCACCGCCATGGAGATCCGGCCAAGTATCAGTCATGATGGTCAAGGGGGAAGGGGTACCGAGAAAGTGTCTGAGGTGACCCTGGAGGGCAGGACGTGCCGGGCAGTTTTAGGAAACGCGGCGCAATGTACCGAAATCTACCTGTCGCGTCTTGCTTACGTACGCGAGGTACGCCCCACTTGACCTGACTGGGCCTCGCCTAATCTTCCGCCGACCGCTCGGGACACTGGACGTCATCCCCAGTTCTTGGCGTGCCAAGGGCGTTCGTGGGCCCGCGGGCCCGACATCTTTTCGTCCAGGTCCACGTCCTCGGCATTGGACAAAACGGGGGATTGATGGGGATGAGAGCCGTATTATTGGTGCGGTGCGAATGTACAAATGCCATTTTCTAACAATGCGACGCCATGCCCTTCTGCATGCATGCTTCCAATTACGATTACAACACCAGCAATGTGAACAGGACGACGACTGAATTATGCGCAGCAAGGGGGACAGACCGAACACCGATCCTTCATTATTCCTCCGATCCTTCTCTAGGCATCATACTTGGCCCAGGGAATGAGCGCCACAGCCTTGTAGCAGCCGACCTCTCGCGCAAACTCGTGGCTCGCGAGGGCGCCCTGTGGCAGCTCGGGAAGCTCGGCGCACTGCGGCACGAGACGGATCTTGGCGCATTTGCTGGGAGGCGCCTTGCCAGCCTCGGCGTGCTTGAGCAGGAGGAACTCTCGGTTGCCATAGTACGGGACAGGTTCGAGACAGGCGAGATAGGTGCCATCGGTAGGAGCCGTCAGGTAGGTGTACGAGTCAGGCGAGGTCGAGAGCTGGACGCCCGGGGTGCCAGGGCCGGCATCGACACGGACAGACGAGATGCCGTCTTTGGCGGCCAGCACATCGATGCCGTTCGGGAACGGGGGCGTGCCGCCGTCGGCGATGACCGTGCCTTCGTTGTCCGTGATCTGCGCCTCAGTGCCATTCAGGTACCACACGCGGGCCGAGTCAGTGTACAGCCCAGCGATAGCCTGCCCGGCGCCGTCGTGGATTGTCGAAAGGCTGTAGCCCTCGACGGACGGTGCGAGGTCGGTTGCCTTGTCGGTCACATGGACGTAGAGGGTGAACCCTTTGGACTTGTCCTGTGCAGGGCAGGGGGCGGCTGCGGCTAAGGCGACGAGGCTGACGAGGGACAAGAGGGCGTGCATGGCGGGGGATTAGAATTAGATAGTATTAGAGTAGAGCGAGTGTGGAAGTATTGGAGCTTGCAGACGGGAGTGAGGACATTCCCAAGACTGCGAGGAAGTCTTGCACTTATATAGACGAAGCTGCTCCCTTCCACCTCCCCTCGATCACCTCGATCAACGTCTCGAGTGGGTAACAACGAGACACCGCTCTGAGTGATGTCAACTCTGAAATCTGGGGCACAGCAAGCGCGATGTCCATCATTCTGCTGGATCCACGGGGCACGGGGCCAAGATGATGGGGTCAGCCAACGGTTACACATGTCTCTGCTTTCCATCTCTCTTTGTCTGCCTGGTCCTACCTGGGTAGATTACTCGGCAACAGCTCCCACGTTGCTGCACGCCTCTAACTGCACGTCACTACTAAGGCTTGTCCCACGATGTCTCTCGCCTGTAGCATCTTTGTATGACCCCCGGGAGCGATGTTCCGCAATACGACGTCGCATCCGCCGCATCTTGTACGAGGTCGCTGTCTTGGAGGTGAGCTTCGTGCCTGACCGGTTTAACTCCAGGGACAATTACAGTTCGCAGCCGCCGGATTTGACGGCTGACAGCGTTGCGCTTGTTGTGTCCGGCTCTTGCAAGCGCTGAGTGACGCGGGGGAGCGACGGGACGGGCTGAACTCTCAACAACATCCGGCCCAGGGCACCACGCGAGGCCCAGTATCTCGGCTGGATCAGGCCGTCTGGGCAAACTGGAAATGGCAAGCCGGGGAAGAGTGTGGACAGTCGCGGGGCTGCTAAAGCGCTCGGTCCGCCGGCATATGACGATGGATGCATCAACGTCTGGTGGTCTGAGTTCCATGTCCCTGACACTCAGCGGCTGACATGAGTCCGAAAGAGGAAATAGGCTGGTGGCAAAGTGCCCCTCTGGAAGCTTACCCTGTGGATGGCGCCATTGGCTCAAGAGGGGCGCGTCAATGACTTCACCGTGAGACCCTTAATCTGCTGCCAAAATAGGAAATGCCTGGAATCTTTTGGAACGGCGATGGTGATTAATCATTGACGTGATCTCGCAGGACAGCTCTCACCGCAACCCAAACTCTCCTGTTACAACACCAGCTCAAAATATCCGCCTGTAACCCCCGGCCATGCCCTTCACGATCCCTTCATTCCTCGCCCGCTTCACCCGCCCCTTCACGACCACGACCCTGCACATGGCGTCCGCCGGCACAGCCGACTTCCCCGCCGGCTCCAAGACGGCCACCGTCGCAGCCGGCTGCTTCTGGGGCGTCGAGCACCTCTACCGCAAGCACTTCGGCGCCGGCAAGGGCCTCCTCGACGCCCGCGTGGGCTACATCGGCGGAAACACCGAGCACCCGTCCTACCGTGCCGTCTGCACCGGCAGCACCGGCCACGCCGAGGCCCTGCAGGTCGTCTTCGACCCCGCCAAGGTCTCCTACGCCCAGCTCCTCGAGTTCTTCTACCGCATGCACGACCCCACCACCGCCAACCGCCAGGGGCCAGACGTCGGCACGCAGTACCGCAGCGCCATCTACTTCCACGACGACGAGCAGGAGTCCGTAGCCCGCGACATCACCCGCAGGGCGAACGAGCAGTGGTACGAAGGCAAGATCACCACCGAGATCGTCCCCGCCGGCAAGTGGTGGGACGCCGAGGACTACCACCAGGAGTACCTGCACAACAACCCCGGCGGCTACGAGTGCCCGAGCCACATCCTGCGGCCCTTCAAGCCGCTGGAGTGACTGGGCGGGACCATGGGGGAGGACAGGACGGGCTGGAAAATTCGCAGAGCGGTGGCCGGACTGGCCGGTTGGTTGACATCGTAGGATCCTTAATGAATGGCACATGAACTGATTGAAATCTGTATCAAATGTTTTTTTAATTTCTTTTTGTGCTGTGTATGGCTACTTTTACAGGGGAGCTTTCTACAAATAAACCTTGGAATCAGAAGAGGGGAGATTTGCTCCTCCTCCTCCCTCTACCTCAACTCCGGATCATCCTCCACTGCGCGCCGGCGGCGGATTGCCTCACTTCTTGCGGTTCTGCATCATCAGGATCTGGACCATGCGGATGAAGATGTTGAGGAAGTCGAGCTCGAGGGAGATGCTCTCGTTGACGGGGTCCTTCTTGATGACGCCGGCCTGGGCGAGGCGGGCGTGGTAGAGGACCTTCTGGACGTCGTAGAGGGTGAAGCCGCCGAAGACGGCGAGGCCGCCGTAGAGCCAGATGCTCTCAGTGAAGGCGAGGGTGCGGACAGCGGTGGCGGGGATGATGAGGGGGGCGAAGCCGGAGACGGCGACGATGGCGGCGCCGGCGAGGAGGGGACCGCCGATGTAGAGGTACTTCTCCTGCTTGGCGGTGGCGCCGACGACGGAGATGGCGCCCATCATGGCGACGGTGTACAGGCCGGCCCTGGCGAGGAGGGGCATGGGCACGAAGGCGAGCAGAGGGGCGACGAAGGCCGCCTGGGTCGCGTTGAAGGCGGTCCACATGGCGTACTTGGGGATGTAGCTGGGAGCGATTTGTCAGTCTCGAGCGTACTCACTGGGGGGGTCTTGGGCAACTCACTTGTCAGGGGAGATGGACCGCGTGCCGATCATGGTAGCGAAGCTGAGGGCGAGGCCGCCGATGCCGACAACCCACGGGTTGGTCACCATGAGGCGGTAGACGAAGCCGGTCTGGACCATCTGGCGGGCCGTGAGGCCGATGATGCCGATGCCGAGGCCGGTGTGGAGGAAGGTGCTGTTGAGGTACTCGCGCTCGAACAGCGGCATGCCGCCGTCATCGCGGGTCTCGCGGTTGAAGACGGCGTTGATGGCGACGAGGGTGCCGCCGAAGATGGCGCCGCCGACGAGCAGCTTGCGAATGTTGCCGCTCTCGGCTGTCGCGGTCTGGGTCTGCTGGGAGAAGCCGCGGGCGTTGCGGAAGGCGGCGCGCAGGGTGAAGGATGAGCCGAGGCCGGCGGCCGTCGTCGTCGTGGCGCGCGCTGTGAAGAAGGCCGGGGCCATCTTGGAGGTCTTGGATGCCGGTCGGGCGGCCTGGGAGAAGGCGCGCGATGCGACCGATCGGAAGGTGGTGGATTTTGTGAGTTCGGGCAGGCGCTGCGCGAGGCGCGCAGGCCCTTGTCGTAGCGTCATGTTGAAGGACATCATCGACAGAGGTGCGTCGCGATGCGTCTCGAGTGTTGACGATTTCGAGGATGAGGACGGGAGGGCGGAGAGCTCTTAATGAAGAGGTTGAGCGGCGGAGGCAAAGATCTAATGACGTCCCGAGGTGGACCCGGAGGATTAGCTAAGGCAGCGCTGTGAATGGCCAGAATTCGGTGGAAGCTTCCCGACTCGGTCGGTTGAGGGTGCCGCGACAGCTTAACTCCGGCGACGGTTCGCAAGTTATGACTCTAAAGTTGTCACATGACAGTGGACGACGGAGATAGGTATCGATGGATCAATTGATCTCGGATGGTGAAGGGTGAAGACTGGAATAGCGAGGGGCCTTGATGGGTCTGGCCTCGACCAATTCAAGAGCCGCAATCTTTTGCTGCTGTTTCTGGCCCTCCCTCGGGGGTTTGAGTTGGTCGTCCCAGTGAGGACAGAGAACAGCTTGGTAGGTTCAAGGCCGAAGCAGGTTGCTCAACATCCGATCCCCATTGATGGACTTGTCGTCGCTGTCGTCGGTTGGGGCGGCGATGGTGTCATTGTCAAGCCGTGGGGCTGTAGATGAACAAAGTTGAACCTGAAGAGACTCGAGACGGAATATATATCAATCGCTCATAGCTTATTGCTGTACAGCACCCCCACGCCGTCCCAATGTTAGGCGTGTTTGATGCGGTCGCGAGTGAGTTGAACTGTGAGTTAGAGGTTGAAGTTGAGCAGGAAGTTCAGGGACGTTGGTTCTGCTTGTAGGACGAGGCTCACATTGGGAAGTCTCCTTACAAAGTTGAGGTCAGTATACGCAGACTCGATACGCGGAAACCTGTTGATGAAGGACCGCAAGTACTAAATGTCTATGATAGTGAGCAATCACTATTATTATCCTCACCAACACATGCTGGACCAGAGTACTGAGTCCGGCAGTGTTTTGTCCTGCCTTGTCGTCCGGCCTACGCCCCCTCCAACTATCAAACGAGACGCCACCATACGGGATTTACAATGTGCTCTGCATCTCAAGGCCGGGTCTGTTGTGCCGCTACCTGGCGTTGCGGTTTCCTCTCGTCCCGGGGGGTGGCGCTCAAGTTGATAGGTCGGGCTGTGAGCCTTCACTTTGGTTCGCGATTTCCTACAGGCAGACTTTCGCGGAGTTGTATATAAAAGTGGCTGCTCAAGTAAGCTGGCGCTTCGTATTTTTGGACGTCCATTGCTGTTGGAGCAAACGGAAAGGAGGATTCCGAATCTGAGGCAGACATCGCACTGATGAAGTGCCCAGGCGAACCATCGTCTGTGCGCCCATGCCCCCGAGTTCGCATGGCTCAGCGCCCTTTCTGTCCATTCAGGATTGCATGAAATAGCATTCGAAATCGTCTCCCGGGAAAGAGGTCGTCCTGCGATAATGCTAACTAACTTGTTGCTATCTGTAGCGTGGATTCTGTGAGAGGGAGGCTGACGTTGGGCGCATTTAAAGAGGCTGGCGGCAGCCGTCCTGAATACCCAGTTCTCAAGTTCCAGCTCCCCATCCCTCGTCTGTTTCCTCAACGAATCCAAGTCTACCAGCTCAGTCACTCGTTCAGTCGTCCTCAATCACGAAATGAAATATTTGATCGCCCTTCAGCTGGCCGTCTGCCTCCTGGCTGCCACTGTCCTCGCCATGCCGGCGGCGCTCGAAAACCAGGCCCCTCTGACTCGGGGCGATTCTCAAACACACACATCACCATCGTCTGAGCCACCCGGGCCGACATCGCAGTCCGGCGGCAGCTGGTACCTGAATCCTTCCCGGTGGCTCCAGGGCGGAGACGAAACTCACACGGACGACACACCAAAGGCGGCCCTCTGCTTCTGCTCGGGGGGCTCCGTCTGCTGCAATGGGCGCAATGGGGTGGAATGCAACCACGGGCTTTGCGGGATTTGAGCGATGCGCCGCATCCTCATCAGATGTCAGGGGCTACATACAAGTATTACAGCTGGAAATGAGCGATGATAATCACATGCACTCTTATGCCGCATCCATGCCCTTATGTGATGAAGGACCATCATGCCACACGCTCGGCTTACCAACATCATGGACGCCCCGCTTGGAGACGGCTCGCGGGCGCGCGGACGGGAGATGTGAGGCTAAGGGGAGCACGGTCCAAGCGCTAGAAGCCTTCTCGAAGAAGGCAGTTGGGGAGGCTTGCCGCCCAAGGGCCAGGGCACTTCAGCAGCGCCAGTGCGCCACAGGTTCGTTTTGGAAGGTGATCGGGTGCGCTGCACGATCCCATGGGGTGGCGTGCCGGTGTGATGGCGGGATGGACGACAGCCAAAAGCAATTCCTGTTGGTCATCATGAACCAGGCGGCGTGGCCGAGGAGAAGCAACGAGGCCGCCGTTGGACGGTCTCGCATGAATCGTGCGTGCCGGCGGGCGCGAGGGCTGCGCAGCGCAGCGCAGCCAGAGATAAAGGTGTCGCAATCGTACTGTGCCGTGTGGTGACCTCGCAGGCCCCCGTGCAGGACTAGCCTGGCATGTGCTGCAGCGTTGCCAGCCCGTGGTGGCGTATGACCTTCTAGAAAACTTCCATCTCGGGCGGTACAGGGACGCCACGCCTTCCATGGGTGTTCTATGCAGCCCGGGTTGGCGATGTGATGGGGGGACCTCGTGGCGGTTGGTGCGAGGTGCCGGGGKTGGGRAAGGGGGKTGACGAGCTGACATGGGAAATTGAGCTGTGGGAAAAATTAAAAAGGGGACGAGTGAGGCAGCCATGCCTTTCCCTTTGCAGGGTGATAGGAAACACCCGCGTTTCCGTTCCGGGGAGGGAAATCATTTCCGTCGGGGGTCAGTTTGTGGGTGTCATCGCTGGGCCGAGGTTGGGGCGTTCTTTTTGGAGATAGGGGGCGAGGCAGGCGTTGATTGTGCCATAGCAGGGACGACTGACTCTATGGCGGCGGGAACGAAGTCGCTTAAGATATTTCCAGCATAGGAAGTCGGAAGAGAAAAAAAAGCTCGGCTCTGTGCTTGTTGCGGTACCGTGGGAGATCGAGAAGGGAATGCAGGGAACAGAAGCCCACATGCCGCGCGCGTCATTCTTCCCGCACCTCAAAGTTAGGTTGGATGTGGCCCGTGCAGAACCCTGCCGGCGCTCCAGAGGATCAGGTCCCCGAAGGTCGGGTTCTTGTACCTCCGTAGGGGGCCCGGGCTTCTCGTAACTTCAATCGTAGGGCGGGCTGCACGACGAAACGTTCGGGCGGTCCCACCCCCTGGAGCACTGAAGATCGCCGGTCGCGGATTGCTGCCAGAAGGGCTTCTACTGGGTGTAAAAAATCACAGAAAATCCATGATGACTATTCAGACCACCAGGGGTCAGCACAAAGTCCTCCGGTAAAATTCGGGGCAGACCTTGGCCAAAAAACGACCCCCAGGCATCGTCTGCCGGGCGGGTTATCATGGCGCGGCGGGGTCCAGTGACCTTGAGTGACCTCACCTCCCGTCAGCTTCTAGAGCGACGGCGGAAGATTCCCCACGCCCGTGGAAGCTGGCCCCGCTCCCCTGCACCACCACCACCACCACCAAGCTCGAGGCGATGGGAGGCAAGTGCGATGGACGGGGCACTCCCTCATCGGCAGCGGCGGTGGGACCCGCTGGGTCAGAGCACCGCACCGCACAGCTCGCACGCACCGCACCGCTCAGCAGCTTCAGCAACGGGAACCCGCCTTGGAAGTTCCCCTACACTAAGGGACCTCTCCACCTCACCTTCTTCACCGTGGACACTGGACTGCCGACCTCTCGCTAAGCTGCAACAAGACATCGGTTTGGTCCGCTCTCTAGCCCCAACCATTCCCCCATCCTCGCCCTTTCGGCTCGCGGCTCCTCCTCCTCCATCAATTCCATCATCGCCATCATCATCCTCTCCCTCCCCTTTGACATCCATCCGCCATCTGCCGCCCCTCCGCTCGGCTTCTTCGCCGACACCCACCCGCGTCCGCGCCCCCCGTTTGCAGCCACGACTCTTTGACCCGACAACGACACTGCTGCCCGTTTCACGCTGACGACACTTCTCCCCACCTCAGACCGGCGAGTTTGCTCTGTTGCTGAGCCCACGACATCAGCACCTCACCGGCACAATCAGCCAACGACGACGACGACCTGCTCCTTCTCGAAGCCCTCTTCGCCGCCACCGAGGCCCCTCCCTCCGAACAAACATCTGCCTACCCTGCCCGGCTGGCCCTCCGCATCGCCCGGAGGCGAGCGAGCATGATCCGCGCCGTCCACGGCTTTGTTCGACACGACATTTACGGGAACGGCGGCACAAGGGCCTTGCTGGCAGGACGGTGCCTTCGGCTCTGACCACTTTGTCTCGCCCGTTTCCTTACATCGTCGGTGCCTGACACCCCATAAGAAGCTCGCGCGTGGCCATCTGCCCTGACCCCTGGGCGGACGCCATTGCCGGCACCCCCTCCGAAGATCCTGGCGTCGACAAAGTCACACTCCCGGTATCCCCTCCGCAGCATGAGGCGGAACCGTTCGGGCTCGTCGCCCTCCCCCTACCGGGCCCTGGCCCACCAGCAGAACGGCGGTAACGCCGCTGCCCACCAGGTCCCCGACTCCATATCTCTCATCAGGTCGTTCAACGTCGAGGCCAACCCGACAAGACCTGTGCGGCCCTCGCCGCTGACCGCATCTACCATCCGCGACATGCCCCTCGACCTCCTCGACCGCATCCGTTCCTTTCCCTTGTTCCAGTCTGCCTCCGAGGACTTCCTGGCCGCCATCGGAAGCCACCTGCGGCCCCAGGTACATGCCGCGCAGGACCACATCCTGCACGAGGGAGACGATGCCAAGGCCATGTACTGGGTGGTGCGCGGCGTTGTCGCTGTCACGTCACGCGATGGCGAGGCCGTCTACGCCGAGCTCAAGGCCGGCTCCTTCTTCGGCGAGATTGGCGTGCTCATGGACGTGCCGCGGACAGCCTCCATCATCGCCCGCACAAAGTGCCTCCTGGTCGTCCTGAAGAAGGAGGACCTGCAGGCCGAACTACCCCATTACCCGGAAATGGAGCAGGCCATCCGCCAGGAAGCCGAGGAGCGCCTGAACCTTCTTAAGAAGAAGAGGAAAGAAGGCGGGCACACAGCCAGGTCGCCCCCGCCGACGACCAACGGGGCCCGCGAACCGGTACCGGGCGAGGTCTCTACCGGCGAGATCGGCGCCATCAGAGAGGGCGCCGTTGTCAACCACAAGAAGCGGAAGTCGCCCAGCCCTGGGGCAATCGAGGACCCTGCGGCCGGCAGCGCTCTCGGAAGTGGTTTCGTCAACGTGCGCAAGACCCTCAAGGAACTGCCCTTGTTTTCCACCCTGCCGGCTGATATCCTTCACTTCCTTGGCCTCAGCGCGCAGCCCAAGACCTTCTCCCCATTCACCGACATCATCCGCCAGGGCACTCCAGGCAACGACATCTTCTTCATTGTGAGAGGTGAGGCCGAGGTCATCCATGAGCAGCCCCATCAGGAAGAGGGTGTCCGGGGCATCTTCCGCGGTTCGTACGTACGTCCCAGGCTCAAGGCGGGCCAGTACTTTGGCGAGGTCGCCAGTCTCGGACTGTCAGCTGGTAGGACGGCTACGGTCCGGTCTATCACGACGGTCGAGTGTCTCATGATTGGAGGTGACGCGCTGGATGAGCTGTGGAGGCGATGCCCCCCAGCTATCAAGTCGCAGGTAGAGGAGACGGCACGTCTGCGATATCAAAAGCCGGATGAGGATGTCGAGATGGCCGACGCAGAATCTGGTGAAGGCCGAAGCAAATCAGACCCTCCGACGCCGACCACACCCAAGGCGCTGCCGCATGTCACATTCACGACACCGTCCAAGCCGACATCACCCACCAAAGACACCCGCGGTGAGACCATGCGCCCGCGGGACCCGGATCCGTTCCTGAGCGTCGACATGGAAAACATGAGGAATCGCCGGCGCAACTCCCTCGCGCCGCCCACGCCCCAGTCAGACATGTCATCTCCCGGCGGGATTAACGGCAGGGCAGCACCGCCAGATCCCACGCCCATCCGCTTTGCCGTGCCCCAGTCACCGCCTGATGATGAGGCGCCTTCAAAACGGGCCAGGACACTCCCTCATCGACCTTACTCTCAGCACATCCCTGCGCTTTCCGACAAGGTGATCGTTGGCATCTTCAGGTTCCTCGACGTTGCCGAGCTGATGCGACTGCGCCTGGTATCGCCGCATTGGCGTAAGCTGCTCGAGAAGGACCCCGGTGTCTGCTTGACGGCCGACCTCAGCCAGTACAACCGCAAGGTGACGGACCAGGCCATCAAGACATCCATTGGACCATTTCTTGGGGAGCGCCCGGAGACGATCGACATCAGCAGCTGCTTTCACATCACCGATGAGGGCTTCAAGAGCTTGTGGGAAATGTGTGGAAAGAATGTTAAGCGGTGGAAGATGCGGTCCGTCTGGGATGTGTCGGCCAACCAGATTCTCGACATGAGCGAAAACGCCAAGCGCCTTGAAGAGGTCGACTGGAGCAATTGCCGCAAAGTTGGTGACAACCTTTTGGCGCGGGTTGTCGGCTGGGTCGTGCCCGAGCCGCCGCCACCGATGCCCCAGAACAAACATGTTGTCATTTCGAGTTCGTCCTCCAAGGGCCGCCCCTCGAAGCAAGCCCCCAAGCCGGCCAATATGCCCAAGCCCGGTACGGTCATCGGGTGCCCGAAGCTGCAGATCTTGAACCTGTCATACTGCAAGCACATTACGGACCGGTCGATGGCCCATCTTGCTGCACATGCGTCGTCGCGTCTCCGATCTCTCTCCCTCACCCGCTGCACATCCATCACTGACGCCGGGTTCCAATCGTGGGCCCCCTTTCGTTTCTCGAACCTCACCCAGCTCTGCCTCGCGGACTGCACATACCTGTCGGACAATGCGATAGTGGCTCTGGTCGGAGCTGCTAAGAACTTGATGCATCTCGACCTGTCGTTTTGCTGTGCGCTCTCGGACACCTCAACCGAGGTTGTCGCCTTGGGCTTGCCGCTGCTGCGCGAGCTCCGTCTGGCCTTTTGCGGCAGCGCCGTCTCGGACGCCAGCCTGCAGTCTGTTGCGCTTCACCTGAACGACCTTCAGGGCATATCCGTGAGAGGCTGTGTGCGCGTGACCGGCGGTGGCGTCGAGAATCTTCTCGAGGGCTGCGGCAGGTTACGCTGGGTTGATGTCAGCCAGTGCCGTAACCTGGAGCCGTGGCTCCGTAGCGGCGGTGTCAGCCGTTGGGGGTTCGATGACCGAGGCGAGAGCGCCCTCCCATCGCCCATGTCACCGGACGAGGAAGCGCCTCTATCAAGGCCTCCGCCGCCCAGCAAGCGGTCCTCATCGAATCAGATGGGGCTGCCTGGCCGGACACTGAGCTTCAGGCGGCGCGCGAGGAAGCCGGTTCGCTTCATTGTGGAAAAGGGGGCCATCGGCCTCCGGTGATCTGTTACAATATTGCCATTTTCATGTACAGCCATTTATCTCCAGGACACTATTTAACTATCTCCAGGACACTATTTACATCGGGCATATCACGGGTTGGTATCTACCAGGCGGGCGGCGGCGTGATAGACTGGTTACGGTTGCAGTTGATACCCTGTCCCTTCCTGGCCATGAATCAAAATTGTTATTTATGCTATCTGTTCAGATATCGATCTCGCTAGCCGGGCGTGCAACGTTGGCGCGCCAGTGGTGCTTGTTCACGGGGTCCTTCTTGTAGAGGTTCAGCTCGAAGAACTTGTTGTGCTGGGTGCACTTGAAGTTTTTGTAGCTGAGGCTGTTAGCCGGGTTTTCTATTCGAAGGAAAGCACTTACGAGTTGACTTTGCTGAAGTTGGCGTTGATCAAGTCGCGCTCCTGGACCTCGACGAAGTTGTTGGAGGAGGGGTCCGGGGCGAGGTATCTCTTGGCCTCGACAGGCCCAAAGTTGACCTGGCGGACCATTTGGATGACATATGTGTCCTCGTCGAGGGTGGTCTCCCCCTGAGGAGGAGCGGACTCCTGAGGATAGGCAGCCCAAGCCATGAACCTGGTGAACTTTGAGTCATGTTCGGTACGGATGGGACGGTACGGCTGGAGGCCGTTGCAACAGAGGAGGGCAGACATAGTGGCGGTGGTATGATGGCACATAGCCTGGTGGGCATCACTGGCCCCGATGTGTCCTTCATCATGTCTATTTATGTTCATTTGGTACTCGGCTTGGACTGACTGACTGCCCTTGATCATCCTCCCACTGCTTGAGAGACGCCAACGTCTATGGATCTCGAGATGCCTCTCCACACCAAGCCAAAGGGTTTGAGGCCTAGCGCCGATTTCTCTTCTCATGGTTGGTCTGATGCCGGCAATGCAGAATGTCTGAGGCCTAGTGCCGTGAGGTCACCAATGATTCGCCATGGTGTCGGGTTATGCAGACGCCTCCTGACTGACCGACCTCCCAACTCGACAAGCCCTCGAGCCAGGTGAGGAAATGACAAGGAAAATCACGTTGACCAAGCGGCTCAGGCAGGATACCCGCGGTGTGCTGAGGTAGAAGCTTGTTCGGTGAGCTCCTCGGGCTATATAAGGCGAGTCCAAACCCCTTCGACTTCAACCAATTTCTTCCTCTCCACGGCACCCTGGAGGTCCAAGCCGCAGTCACTCCTTCTTGCTGATTTGACCTTCTTCGCCATTGTTTGACCACCTCAAGAAGCCATTCTTTTCTCCTGCTGCCTCCTTCTGGCCAACTCCTAGCAGAGCAGCGTCCCACCCACCCTAGCCTCCTCCTCAGGGGCCTCACATCCCTCCAAGCAGAGAAGCCGGTAAGCCAAGAGAACAAGAAGCTCAAAACTTTCGGTGTATCGACCCTTCTTGGCTTTGTGCGGGCAGTGATGGCCCGTTGCCCGAGTATGACTGGGACGGTGGCAATACCGTCGGCGCTGCATCTGCTGGCCAGAGCGCGGGAGAGACGTTGGCTTTACCGACAAGCGATGGCGATACAATACAGCAACCACTACACTCACTTGAACCGCAACAAGGACAATCGCAACATCAACAGCACCGAGACGTGCAATCACCACACCCCGCAGCCGGGTCGCTGGCCGGCCGGCAGACGCACACTCAGACGCACACCTGTCAATTTTGTCAAAAGACTTTTAAAGGCTCGAGGGAACGCCAACGCCACGAAGACGAGCAACACCGCCGCCGAGGCGAGTGGTTCTGCTCCTGGCCTGGGTGTAAAAGATCGAAGGGGTTCCCGAGAGATGGTAATTGCGCGAGGCACATGCGTACGCAGCACCCAGGGTTCGGAGGTCAACCGGTTTTCCGTCTCAGAAGAGAATGATTCCTTCTCGGTAGCAATACACAGGCCGATCTTGTCCATCTTGTCATCGACTACCAGTGACGTTCCCGTGCCGTGCATCGCTCACAGGTCATCCCGGCTCAGACCCCTCTTGTACTCGGCGAGCGCCCGCTCCCGGCAGCCCTTGTGCTCGACGATCGGCTTCGGGTAGCCGTTCTTCTTCGCCACGTCTCCGGCGCCCCGCGCGTACGGTTCGTGGATGGCCTTGCCCTGGACCTTGGCCAGCTCCGGCACCCACTTGCGGATGTACTCGCCGTCGGGGTCGAACTTCTCGCTCTGCAGGAGCGGGTTGAAGATGCGGAAGTACGGCTGCGGGTCGACGCCGACGCTGGCGCTGAAGCCCCAGCCGCCGTTGTTGGACGCGAAGTCGCCGTCGACCAGGCTCTCCATGAAGTAGCGCTCGCCCATGCGCCAGTCGAGGAGGAGGTCCTTGGCGAGGAACGAGGCGACGATCATGCGGCACCGGTTGTGCATCCAGCCCACGTGCCGCATCTGGCGCATCGCGGCGTCGACGATCGGGAAGCCCGTCTTGCCCTGCTTCCAGGCCTCGAAGTCGGTCTCCGAGTAGGACCACTCGATGTTGGCGTACTCGGGCTTGAAGGGCTTGTTCATACTGGGCACGGAATGAGATTTTCGGGGGTCTTCAAGGGGGGGGATGGAAGAGACTTACCAGACATAGGGCCAGTTGACGAGGACGTGCTTGTAGAAATCCCGCCAGGCCACCTCGCTGATCCACGTCTGGATCCCGTCGTCGCCGCCGTCCAGCTTCTTGGTCTTGTTGTGGTCGCGCGCCGTGCGCACGCAGATCCTCGCGCTGATGGTGCCGCTGGCCAGGTGCACCGAGAGGGAGGACGTGCCGTTGTCCGAGGGGATGTTGCGCTTGGCGGCGTACGAGCCGATCCTCTCCTCGCAGAACTTGTGCAGCCGGTCGCGGGCCTCGTGCTCGCCCGCGGGGAAGAGCGAGCGGTTCCGCTTCTTCTGCTCGCCGGTGAGGGTCTTGCCCTTGACGTCCTCGGGGATCTCGCTTTCGAAGAGGGCTGAGAGGCTGGACCTGGCGCCGCTTGGATTCTTGTGCGGCTGGTCGTAGAGCTCGAGGAGGTCGGGGTTCAGGTGAACGTGGCGCACCCACGCCCGGTACCACGGCGTGTAGACGGCGTATTGCCTGCCTGCGCCGCTCTGCAGCTCGCCTGGGGCGACGACGCATGTATCGTGGACGACTTCGAATGAGCGCTCCTTGTCGGCGAGCATCCTCACGAGCTTCGCCTCGCGCCGTAGCTCGTCCACCTCGTACTCCATGTTCGTGTACATGTGGCTCGCGCCCCATTCTTCCAACAGCTCGGCGATGCGGCCTGGGATCCTTTTCCTGTCGTCTACCGTCTCTACATAGAGGGGGATATCCAGCTTGGCCAGATCTTTGCGCAGGACCTGGAGGGACCGCAGGATGAAGTCGACGCGTACGGGGGCCGTGAGATGCGCCTCGAAATCCTCGGGGCTGACGATGTACATGGTGATGAGAGGGACACCCGCCTCTTTGGCCTTGTCACTGGCGAGGCGGAGGGACCTGTTGTCCGCTGTCCGTAGGTCTGTCTTGAACCAGTGCACCACTGCGCGCTCCACCTTGACCTTCTTCCTGGCAGCCGAGGTCTCCGTCTGGGCCTCGTGAAGGGTTTCGCTGGGCCGTTGAATCTCCCCCTCGTTGTATGCGCGGGCGCGCTCGTTGCTCATCTCATGCGGGTAATACTTGCGCAGCACGACGCCGCTGTCCTCTGCCTCCTTGTGGAAGGGATGCGGCTCGCGGAGGGGATCTCTGGCCCTTTTGCGGGCGCTGCCGCTGGGCTCTGTCGCATTCTGGCGCTTCTGTCCTCGCTTCTCGGCTTTTTGGGCTGGCATGGTTGTGAATTGATATCGGGATGCGCGGACTCGTCGTGGTGGTTGAAGACGAATTCTCACAAAGGGGCAGAGTCGAGGAAACATGGGAGGTGGGAGAGACGGGAAGAGAGAGCCCTCAATGTTGGTACGCGTTTCATTTCTTTTTTCTACGCCTGGTACCTGCTAGTACGCCAGGCCTTGTCCACCGCCATCGCGTCGGATCGCTGGCGCACGCGTTCCCGTTCAATCATCCGATTGTCGTGGACGTCATCAGCTCCCGGCGATCGGTGAGGTCAGTTCGGCGGACCAGAGATCGATCTCGGCCGCGGATCAGCTTAAGCGACGTTTAGCGCTGGGCCTTATTTAGTGGGGGCATCACGTGGTGATACAGAATCGTCCCGGGGGGCGATAAGGCAGCCGTCGCAGAAAGTTGGAACAGGAACAACTACCAAACCAGACAACAACGACATCACGACAAGATGGACCCCGGACGAAGAGCCATGCTGCAGTCGGGCAGGCCGTCGCCTGGAAGGGACATTACGGCGCCCAGGCGTGATAACAACAATCGCATCTCCAAGCCTTCGAACCCCCCGCCATCCGCGCGACCGCGACAAGCCGTCAATTCAGCGTCGTACATGTCGCAGGACGAGCAGGCCCGCCAGTTCGTTGCCGACGAGGACAAGTTCGTCCTCAAGCAGTCCAAGAAGAAGGCCGACATTCGCGTCCGAGAAGGCCGCGCCAAACCTGTCGACCTACTTGCCTTCAACCTCCGGTTCATCGACGCAGACCGCGATGTTTTCGACGACGAAGCAGCCGACACCCGCATCGCCGTCCCCTCCCCCGAGAAGGTTCTCCAGGATCTCGATGAGACACAGCTGCGCGACCTCGAAGCGGAGATCACATCATACCATACCCTCGAGTCGAACGCACGGAACCGGGAGTACTGGCAGTCCCTGAAGATCATATGTGCCGACAGGCGGAAGAAGCTCCAGCCCTCGGGGCCTGACGGGCGCGTTGTCAGCACGGTGTCTGCCGATGTCGACAAGATCCTCAGCCCGAAGACGTACGAGCAGCTGGAAGCCCTCGAGAAGCAGGTCAAGGCCAAGCTCTCGTCCGACGAGGATATCGATGCAGACTACTGGGAGCAGCTGCTGAGCAGCTTGCTGGTGTGGAAGGCGAAAGCCAAGCTCAAGAAGGTGTGGGAGGCGATACAAGCAAGCCGAGACACAGCGCAGCCGTCCGCTGACGGCTCAAATCCGGAGAGCGACACTGCCATCGCCAGCACTGCTCCTACTACTACGGCGGTTGCCCAGACGGCCCGTGCTGCTCCATCACAGCTCAGCTCGGCGCCGGGTAGTTCACGCTTCGCTCAAGTGGAGCAGGAAGACTTTTCCCAGGCAACCAAGGCCCTCTACGAGCGCGAGGTGGCGCGCGGCATCAGCGAGAACGAGGAGGTCTTCGCCGCGGAAGAGGCCGTGCCGACGGGTTCGAAGCCGCAGTGGGCGGACAAGTACCGGCCGCGGAAGCCGCGGTACTTCAACCGGGTGCAGATGGGCTACGAGTGGAACAAGTACAACCAGACGCACTACGACCACGACAACCCTCCGCCCAAGGTGGTGCAGGGGTACAAGTTCAACATCTTCTACCCGGAGCTCATCGACAAGACCAAGGCGCCGACGTTCAAGATCATCCGCGAGCACGGCCGTAAGAAGGGCGAGTCCTTCGCGCCGGCGGGCGAGGAGGACACGTGCCTGATCCGGTTCATCGCGGGGCCGCCGTACGAGGATATCGCGTTCCGCATCGTGGATCGCGAGTGGGACTACAGCGCGAAGAAGGACAGGGGGTTCAAGAGCTCGTTTGACAAGGTATGTCTGGGTTGTCGTCGTTGCTTCGGGACTCGGGCTGACATCTCGCGTGACAGGGTATCCTCCAGCTGCATTTCCAGTTCAAGAAGGTGAGTGAATGCCTGCCCTGTAGCTCTCAGACACACGCTGACCTTGGTGTAGATCTACTATCGGAAGTAGGCGGCCTGTTGGACTTGCCGCCCGGGGTGGACGATTATTGCAATGGCTGCTTCAGAGGTGGATGCCTGCCGAAGTCAACTCACACTTGCCCGACAGCTGTGTTGTTGGGATACAAATGGGCATTGGCCGAAAGACGTGCCAGCGAGTACAGATTCACGACAGAGACCAGCGCTCCTGGAAATATGTATACCATGGTTGATTCGGAGGTATATGGAGCGCTGGACAGGCTGTAGACCAACGTCGGGGTTGGCATGACGAATCGTCAGAGAGCAGACGTATCGTGCGAATAGAGCTCTTGTTTCTGTCGGGTATCCCCGTCCTCTCCCCGTGAGGTCCACGGGTCTATTCACAGCTATGCTGCTTATGGGCCGCGCCAACGTGTCTGGAGGCCGCATACTTGGCCATGTCGATGCTATTCAGGAGCTCCAGATTGAATGACACCTCGCGACTACGTCTGCATGAGGCTCAATACCATGAGCCGCACCTTCTGGCCTTGAGGCGTTCCCAGACACGCCGTAAGAATTCCCCTCTCCTTGCTGTACTCACCGCCGGGACGAAGATATGGAAGATGCCGCAGCGCGAGCGTCATGGGTGTTGCGGCAAGAGACATGCGGAACTCGCCCGCGGCTGGCTCAAAGAAGATGGGGAAGGTGCCGACGAGACGGCGGAAGCACTCTTCGGCATCCGTGTGCAGCATCAGCAGTGATGCGTCACTCTCGCCCAGTCCTAGACTCATCTCATCGTCGACCCGGAGATCCTGCAAGGCCTCCCCAAGAACCATACCCGTCATCCAGCATATGCTCATCAGACGAGCCGCGGCCAGTTCTTGCACCGTGAAAGGATTCATGCCCGAGAGCGTCTGGCACGTGTCCGAAGACGGGCGTGGCAGTTTGCGGGCGATGTCTCGTCCGAATCGGGCTTCCCAGACTTGCAGGCTCTGATCGGCAGAGATGCAGACTTTCAAAAGGCGTCTCCGTCGTGAGGTTGTTTCCTCGGTGCCATCTAGGTCTCTGAATTGGTTGATAGAACCTACGAGCGAGGTGACGTGGGCAAATATATCCACCACGTGATCACGCGGCGTCTTGGGGTGCCTCACCCACGGGCCGGTCAGCCACTCTGGTGAGGAGAAGGGCGTGGTTTTCTTAGCAGCGAGGCTTGCGAAGATCTGGTGGCTTCGGGTCAGTGCTGATGATGTTGAGAGCGGACTGCCGTCAACTCACAAGGTGACACCTGGAATCAACGAAAAAGCGATGTGAGATGCCATCTATGAATGACACAGGCGATCGAGAGAGTATCATGGTGATGTGGCCCTGTATGTGCGATAACCAAGTTCTTGCTTGATTCTCCGAACTCACGTCTGGGTGGCCGAGAGTCAGAGGCGACGGTCTCGAGCCATAGTGAGACTGCCCAATTCTTGTCAGTCGGTCGATCGCACATTCCGAGCAAGGTCATACCTCATATAGACTGAAAAGCTTGACGGCAGCTAGCATCTTGTTGCTCTGAGCCTGCTTTGGAGTCAGCAAGGCCGCCGCTACCTCGGCGAGTGCGTCGCTGTATAGCTGGAAACCATATGCGCGCATCTCCTCAACTCTTCCGGGGCCCTGGGTGGCTGCCAACGCCAGTGCCAGCACTATCCTGCGCAGCAATGGATCGCCAGACCGGCACAGCTGCTGGACCGGTAGGAGCCAGCCTCCCATGACGCTGTGTGCGACGTCGACAGGCAGGTCGCGCGAGTGAGGCATGTAGGCGCGCCAGAACAAGTCAATCTGCCCTGATTCCACGGCTTTGGCCGCCAGCGTGTCGTTCAGGGTGATCATGCGGTCATCTTGGGTCCGTGGAGTTACTGGGCTAACAGTCTTTGAGCGCGAGACCCTGTGCCGGCCAGAGTGCTTGTCTTGAGTGGTCGCCGCACTCTTGTTGATGAAAATCAAGCCGCTCCCGTCTTCGTATCCTTCACAGGAGAGGCATGCTCTTCGACATTGGCCACATGCAGGGCGGTGTTGGTCGCACTGGATTTCAGGTCAGCGTTGATCATTATGGCTCGGCATGCAGATGATGTAGAAGGGGCGTCCGAAGCAGGGTGTTAGAGCGACGTTCTGTTTCTTTAATTGACTGAGAAGGGAGTCTGACTTACACCCTTGCGACGTCGCAAGCATGTCGTGCAGGCCTTCGATCGCCTTCTTATCCCCACCATGTCGCTGAGGATAGGAGAATCCGAACTTTTACTAAAACGATGTAAATTGCCGTTGAAAAATCGCCGCGCGATGATGTTATTATGGGAGGACGATGACGGTGGTGTTGGGTGACGATCAACCAAGTTGGCGTTGAGACTCGTCGTGTTTCTGGCCAGCTACAGCGGCGGCTGGTACTTATTTACTTGAGGAAATAATGGTTCACTCTTATCAAAGCACGCAATGTCCGCTTAGGGGGGCATCAATTAAGCCTCTCAGGCCTGTTGGAGTGATGACGATGCCGGGTGTCCCGATTGCGTGCTTTTACTCGGCTACTCCTCGAAACCGCATTCTCCAGCGTCTCCTTAAATACCAGCGGCCCTGATACCGCCAGTCTCCAGCCTTTCCTTCGCTGTTTCGTCGTGACAAGCACCCGTGTACACCCCCGTCTTCAGACGCAAATCATCTTCCTCGGTTTCGTCAATCGGGTAGTTGACGGGGTCCTCGTCGAACATAGCCTGGAACTTATTCTCAATGTCCGCCGGGAGGTCAGGGACCAGCGTCGTGTCGCGCAGCCACACACGCAGCAGATGCCTCGGCTTCGAGGGATCTTCCGTGTAGGCCGTGTGAGCGTGCTGGTTTTGCAGGTTGTTGACCCTGAGGGATTGTCAGAACTATCTGCACGGCTCGTGGTAGCGAACGCTGTACGTACCACTCAAAGTCGCCTTCCTGGAGCTCTGTCATGAGGCTGAACTGGTGCGCGGTCCATTGCCATCCGCCGAAGGCCTCACGCTCATCCAGGGTGAGGGGAGCATACTCGGTGTCTCGCTCTGGGACCTGCGTATGTGATAAGCTCTTGTCGCCTCACCAGCTCTGACAGGAAGGTAGCATACCTCACCATAGCCAATGAATGGACGGGTCGAGAAATTGAGGAAGAGCTTGCCGTTCTTGTGGTGGATTAACCGAACCCCATCATCAGGGATGCCGCGCCTAATCACTCGTGTTAGTAGGTCTCGGGTACACCTGTTGGGTACAACATACCCCTTCCAGCGGAACTTGCGCTCCCCCAGGATGCGGACAATGTCAGGCCGATGCTCCGCAAGATGGTTATACACACGGGCCGCGTTTGCCACGGTTGAGACTCCGCCGTGGCCGGACTGGCTCACGGCCATGAGTCCAACGACATCGGATCCAGCATCGCTATGGAAGTGCTGGGCGTTCGTGTCTTGAGCAGACACGTAGATCTTCCCGCGTTTGGAGGGATCGACATGAATGATGCTCTTTTTCAGAGAATGAGCGACGTCTTCTGTCCTTGACTACTAGTTGCGCACATACCTTGATATGAACGATTCCGCGCCGGGCACCCTGGTCGAGCCGGCGGTCGGCAATCCACGAGTTCACACCGAGGAAGACCAGGGCCTGGTCCTCTTTTCCGTAGTTTGCGATGGGGAAACCACGCAAGAGCTGGACGCCAATGCCGTTGTATATGTTATCAGCTAGGCGCCGCAGAACAGGCCCGAGAGTAGGAAGCGGGAACCCCGAGCGCTGGAGCTCGCCGATGGGCTTGTTCAAGGATTTCCACGACTGTAATGCGACAATGTCAGCATGCCTAATTTCGTCAGGCCAGCCTTGAGGGAGCTTACCTTGAGTGCATTCTCAATCTCCTTGATCTCAATCTCGGAAAGGACGTGGATGTAAGATTGTGCTGTGGCTTGCATTAGTTTGAATGCGAAGAGAACGAGGACGCAACGGAAACATGCGGTTTCTTTCCAGCTCGTCACCACTCCAGACATGTGGCCCGGAGAACTTGGTCGGCCAACCCTCGGGCAAGGGGCCAAAGTCGAAGTTGTCTGGGTGTGCGCTGTTGACAGCATCCCATTCTGGTTTGTTGTACAAATAGCCTGGGGCGCTCGAGTAAAGCTCGTAAGGGGGAAGCGTTTGAGCAGTAGCCATGGTGAAGGTAGAGCGGTATTCGGTAGCAAGAGAAGGAGAGAAGAGTCCCAGAGTGGACAAATGATGAAGCGAAAAGCAAAATCACGGGGGTTGTGGTCATATTTCGGCCGGTGAGCGATCTCCTTGAAATATATGCCCGTGTCTTCAAGTTGCAGCCAGGTACCTACGAATGAGCTATTGATAGTTTGAGACCGTTAATCGCGCAAGCGAGGCTTCGAAATTCAGCTTTCATGGTGCGAATAATATTAAGAATGACGCAATATCTGAAAAGAACCTATCCAAGCGTTTACAGATGATGGAATTCGCGATGTTGTGTCCACGTTGCCCAGCATCGAAGCCACTGATCACCGGCCTGATGATGGCTTTGATAAGGGGCCTGTGGGCGGCGTAGAATATTGCCTTTTCGGGTGAGTCGAAAGGTTCTCCTGACTCGCTCGGGATTAATCATTACTACTTCACTCCTTTCCCGGCGTGTAGTGAGAATATGGCCGGGCCCAGACATCTGGAGATTCGACACGCAAGAAGATCCTATCACGCAGCCAGGCAACTTGACGACGCATGTGCAGGGCCTTTGGTTTGGGCTACAGCTGCAGCTCGCGCGGTCGATTCCCCGTTCTGGCTAGCGCCACGTCAAAGGACCGCCGTCATTGGCCGCTCATCCGTCTTGGCTCTACTGCGCATGCGGCCAGTCCCGTGTAACCAAATTCGCAACATGACGTTGCCGGACTCCCGCACAGACTGATTGGATGGATGTTGATAATCGACAGGGCCGGCCGTGACCACAGCGGTTGTCACTGGCATACGAGCTGTACTATGTACAGGCAAGGGAAGTTGGCGTCGGGTTGTGGCCTGAATATCCAGTCCGCGGCGAGGCATGATGCAATTGGGTCTAGGATGGCGTTCGAGTAATTCGAAGTCTGACGCTCTGAGCCATGCCAGCGCCGAAAAAAGCCCTCTCACTTCGGCACATATAAAGAGACACCATTGCCATGGCCCATCGTGTTATAGGTGAGCCCTTTCAACCCATGTCTTCCTCGCTTCCAACGTTGGCAACCATCATCGACAGAATGTCAGACCTCAAGAAAACGCCGACCACCTCGGCCGCTGATCTTGGCGGCGATGGCAACATCAAGTCCGCCGCCAGCTCCACCGGCTCAGATATATCACCAGACCCGACTCAAAAGGCCCGATGGTGGCAGTTCAAGAAGTATACTGAGGAACAGAAGCTGGTCCTCAAACTCGACCTCTTTATCCTGTGAGTTGCCCCTCATGGGACATGAGTCTCGACATAAGCGCGACAACGACGTGTATCTCACTCACCCTTTACCAGGTCTTGGGCATGCTTCGGCTATTTCATCCGACTTTTGGACACCACCAACATGAGTGAGTCGGCGGTCCCTTCGAGCGCTCACGTGGTGAGATGTGATTTTCATTCGCTAACAACCGAGACAGCCAACGCCTACGTGTCGGGAATGAAGGAGGTCCGTCAAGTCCCTCACGTCCCCGGGACGGCGCTTTCTGACGTTGAATAGGACCTCGGGCTGTACTCTAGCGAGTTCAACCTGTTTACCACGTTCTGGGTCGTCGGCTACACGATCGGCATGATCCCCAGCCAGGCCATCTTGACCTACATTCCTCGGCCTTCGATTTGGCTGCCGGCCCTCGAGTTCAGTTGGGCCATCATAACCTTCTGCTTTGCTGCTGTCCACAACGCAAAGCAGATCTACGCCATGCGGTTCCTCATCGGCCTCCTGGAGTCTCCGTTCTACGTTGGCGTCATGACCCTGCTGGGGAACTGGTACACCCCGAAAGGTGAGTCGTTGCCACGATTTCACAAATATCAGCAACAGCTGGGCCTTGGAAACTGACACAGAAATCTTGCTCAGAGCTGGCCAGTCGCACGACCATCTTCTACTCGGCCTCGTTTGCCGCAAACATGTTTTCCGGGTATCTCCAGGCTGCCGTCTACACCGGCCTGAACGGGACTCACGGTCTCCCTGGATGGCGCTGGCTCTTCATCATGTGCGGTGTGATCAGCGTGCCCGGCGCGCTGTGGGGATTTGTCGCCGTGCCTGACAGCCCCTGGAACTCCCGCGCCTTTTATCTCACGGAGAAGGAGCGCGAGCTCGCGCGAGACCGCATGGTCAACCTGGGCCGGAAGCCTTTCGCAGGTGTCAAGTGGTCGACCGTGAAGAGCATGTCCCTGAGGCCCTTCTTCTGGATATTCCTGGCCACCTACTCGTGAGTGACTCGACTTGAGTGATGAACATTCCTCAATATCTAACATTAAGGCACAGAACCTTTGTCATTGGCGTCAACGCGACGGCGTACTTCCCCATCTACCTCAAATCGCGACCGGAGTACACCATTCAGCAGGTCAACGTGTAAGCTAAGTTTTCTTTTCTAAGCGCCGAGCGTCTAGGCTGACAGCAACAAGGATCCCGAGTGGTGCATACGCTGTGGGCTTGGTGACCACGATCGCCTGGGGGCAGCTCTCGGACCGCATAGGCAGCAGGACGTTGGTAGCCCTCGCCATTACCGCGACCAACTTTGTTTCCAACACGACGCTCGCCACGGCCTCGAGCAAGGCCGGCATCATATCCGGATACGTGCTCAACTCGGCCACGTATGCATACGGTCCCGTCATCATTGTGAGTTTGCACTGGCAGAGATTTGCCCTCCCTTCGGAAACCCTGGTTTTCACCCAGACTGACGACTGAAAAGGCGTGGCTGTCAGAGGTGTATACTTCGCTGCCCGATGAGAGAGCCCTCATCCTCGGGTTCGCGCAGGCCTTTGGCGGACACTTCAACGCCTGGCTTCCGCTGGTCGCTTTCAACGTAGCTACCCAGGCTCCGCTGTTCAGAGCCGGCTGGACGACAGGTGCCGTCGGCGCGTGCGTCCAGCTGCTCACCATCTGGGGCCTTCGCTACTTTGGCGGCAGGATTGTTCGCCAGACGACTTCAGACATGGGTGAGAGCTCGGCGTAGGTATGAAGCCCACCAGGCTATCCCACTCCCGCCCAGGAACCCATTCTATTACGAGGTCTTCTCCACGGGAGATAGTAGCACTGGCTTACCCCCTTTGAGAGGGGGTCTCGTGGGCTTCGCAGCCTGTCCACGTTCGCAAATGAATGCTTGGCTGTTCAACCCGGATGACGATATGCACTTCTCATGGTCTACTTAAGAAACATGGAAATTATATTGCGTCAATTGTAACCGAATAAAACGCATTTCACTTTTCAAAAACTTCTTGCCAAGAAGTTCATGCTGTGCAGCGTTTCCGGTGTTCATCGCCGAGGACCCCTGGTCTGGGTCTCCAAGCAACAGGCCTGGAGAGAGAGCTTCTGCGCCCGCAGGCTGCTTCTAGGGTGTGATCGCCTTGACCATCGAGCGCATCGCGCGTATTGTATCAAGGCGGTCGTCTCCGTTCACCACAAGCCCCAATCCATTAAGTCCGGGGACGTCCAGGCTTGATCACCGAGAGTGCGCGTAAGAATGCGCGGGTAAATCTCACTACTCAAAAGGGCAGGTGACACTCAGCGTCCCCGTGACAATTGCTGTGCGCCCGGGGTGCAGTGGCTAGGATGTAACAGACAAGACGCGTCAGAGGCACAGCGTGCACCTCCTTCATGCTGATAGTGATACAGAGTGAGTCCACCCTTTGTCTAGAGTAGGAAGGTGAAGAGGCCGGGCACAGCAGAGTTGCAGAGCCAAGGTCTTGAGTGAAGACAGCCCGCCCAATAACGATGACAAGTTAGTTCCTGACACATAAACATGCATACGTGAGGGGGAGGCACAAATGAGCTCCAAGTGTCTGCGCCGCACTTCTCATCCTGATTTGAGGTACACAGCGCATGGACAAGGCTGGGTCATGGTGTTCATTGGTGATCGACACGTCTTGGGTTTAGCTGTGCTGCAGAGATAGCTGCGCGGCACAGGAGGCGTCCTCCAAGTAGTGAGACACAGAGCCAAGAGCACAACTCCGTGAATATGCGGGGAGGAGAACCGACGGTGATGGGGATACCGGCGAAGAAAAGCATATAATAATCTTGACCGCCTACGTGAGAACTCTGGAAACAAAGTCTCAACCCCATCCACTACTACTCATCAATCTTTCAAACAAACTTCAGTCACCACGCTTCGCATCTGTCACCATGAAGTTCTCCAACATCGCCGCTGTCTTCGTTGCCATTGCCTCTTCGGCTGCTGTGAGTACTTGCCCTGAGCATCCGCTCGGCTACCCCTGATAAGTGTCAACTCACACTATCCCTAGGCCGAGTCGCTCACCGATGTTCTGGACAACCTCTCTGCCCGTTCCGAGGGGGCCATGTTCTACCACTTTGGCGATGACCACGTCGTCCGCGCCATCTCTAGCGACTTCCGCGTCCTCGGTCGCCATGTCCTCCAGGACAGGCACGCCGCCGACTTTGCCGCCGAACTCGGCCAGGACCTCATGGAGCGTGCAGCGGACGTGGACGAGGCTGCCATCCTCGCAGATGTGGAGAAGCAGCGTCGGTACGTCGAGAGGAGGTCTTCTGGCACCCCCCCTCCCCCTGAGCTGGTTGAGCGTCAGAACTGCGTCTCCAACCCCTTCTGCCACCCCGGCTGCGGCGGGGCCAACTGCCACTGCGTTCTGAGTGGACTTGTAGGCGCCAGGTGCCGTGTCTAAGCGTCATGTTGAGAGTACATAGCTCTAGGTCGGCGAGGACAAGAGGTGTCTGACAGATGAATGTCTAGACTAGATAGGTAGTCTGGGAGCTTCAATCTGGATGTCCATGGCACCCTTTCGTGATTAATTGTCGGGTATCTGCTTTGGAGGAGCTGCGTGTATGCTCAGACGTCCACATCCAGGTCCAGGTCCACATCCGGTTGTTCCGGTACATGATGCGCGTCCCGCCGGAGGATGCGGCTATTCTTTCTGCGCAAGTAGACCCTACGGGGCTGGGAGGATTTCTCCAGGCTCCTCCAGGCTCCTCTCCTCTAACCGAAATGTATGGCTTGTGCCGCCGTAGGCCGCCACCCCCCATTTCAGAGCAGTGTTGGGGCTGGGCCGAGTCGCCGGTGGTAGCCACTCTGTGGGGGGTTGCATCATCTGACTTCAACAACTACGTCCGTAGAATAATGCTAATCAGCAGTAATACTTTTTTCAAAGCAGGTCGTGCACTCTGGTGGATTTACGGGGAGCAAATAGCTAGGACCGGGGACACTACTAGTACTCTCATTTCATACCCAGCGGTGAGACTGACTGCTTCCTCGTGTCTTGCTTTTCGGACTTTTACAGGGACAAAATGGATTCAGGAAGAAAACTTCCTATGTAGCCTCGAATGGGGCAGCGCTTCTTGAGCATCACTGGGACTGTTCAGCCTCCTGGGAGTGAGCAAAAATCAACGTCAAGTACAGGGACTGTTTGAGGTGGATTCAACAACCCCCATCCTCTCAGAACATCATCAAGTCGTCTGAGCCCTTGCGTATGCCCGCGGCCCTCCCAGGCCTATCATTTGGTTTGTAAGCCAAGAACTGGGTTGAAAGCTGTCGGTTGTATTTGGCAGGGCCATCATCTGGGCTCAGATTTCCTCAACGAATTGTAGATGCGACTGGGGAGTTGGCTCGGTTGCCCCCTGCATCAGTGGACCCTTGCGAGATACAGTACCCCTACTAGGCTAGAATCCAATGCCTAAAGGGAACTTAGTGCATCCATGGCGCTGAGAGGCTCATTCGAGGTGAGTCTGTTGTTGAGTAATCACTATGGGCAGCCTCGGGGAAGGGCGCGAAGTCCTCGGCTGTTTAGTAATCGTGATATTGCACACTGCGATTCTCAGAAAGCGGATTTGTCACAACGTTTCGTTGGCCTGCCTCGTGTCTTTTGATTTAATAATGCTTCACCGGCTGTTTATATTATGCTGAAGGGTCCTCAAGTGTTAGAATCAACCTGCGATGCACGTACTTCAAGAAGATGGACCAAGTAGCGGACATAGAGGGGGCGAATGCCCCGAACCCGCCCCAGCGACAGGACAGCCATCCGCCGCAACCCCAACCATGGGCGGATGACCCGGAGAATCCTTTGAACTGGTCTTCGGGCCAGAAATTCAGGATCATGTTCATGCTATCTGCCTCGGCATTCACAGCGTGAGATACCCGAGGCCACAAAGCTGTCACCCATGCGCTAACTCTGTCCTTTCTATCAAAGCTCCATAGGTACCTCCCTACCCAGCTCAGCGGCCCCTCAATTCCAAGAGGAATTCGGAGTAACAACAATACAATCCATTCTTCCGGTATCGATGTATGTCCTAGCACTGGGGCTGGGTCCCGTAGTCGGCGGTCCACTCTCGGAGACGGTCGGTAGACACCCGATATATGCCACGAGCATGCTCCTTGGTGCACTTTTCACTCTAGGCGCCGGATTCACCAATAACTTTGGCGCGTTGTGCTTCCTCCGTTTCATGGCGGGGTTCTGCTTCTCCCCCAGCCTATCGGTCGGCGCTGGGACCATCAGCGACATGTACCCCCCTGCTCAGCGGGGACTGCCGTCTACTGTCTTTATCCTGATGCCGTTCCTTGGGCCTGGTTTCGGGTGAGTAGAGGTGTCCTACGCCCCAACTATCGCGCTAACGTATCATACAGACCCGTCATAGGGGCGTTCCTCGTCGTGCGAAAGGGCTGGCGCTGGACACAGTGGACCTTGGTTCTCTTTGCCGCGGTGTCCTTCTTCGCCGCGCTCGCAGGCAGAGAGACATACCATCCTGTCCTCGAACGTCGACGCGCAAAGAGGCTAGGACTCTCCGTCGAGAAGAAGCCGCCTCCTCTGAGTCAACTGGGCTTCTTTTTCAGCATTGCCCTGTTCCGACCGATCCATATGCTCTTCACGGAGCCCATTATAACCTTCATATGTTTATACGTGGCCTGCGAGTTCGCCACGCTGTTCACGTTCTTCTCTGGTGTACCGCTCGTCTTTCGGAGGGTGTATCATTTCAGCCCAGAACAGCAAGGTCTCGTCTTCATCTCCATCATCATCGGCTGCTTACTGGGCGCCGCCACGGTGATCATTCTCACGGGACTCTTCTACTTCCCGCAGGTCAAGAAATACCCACCGAACCAGATACCTCCCGAACATCGTCTATACCCGGCCATGTTCGGCTCCGTCGGGCTCCCCCTCGGCATATTCATGTTTGGTTGGACGGCAAGAGGGAGCATCAACTGGGCCGTTCCCGCGTTTGCCATCATACCGTTCGCGTGGGGCAACCTCTGCGTGTTCGTGTCGACGGTGCAGTATATCGTGGACACTTACAAGGGCCACAATGTGGCAAGCGGGGCAAGCGCAAACAGCCTCGCGCGATACGGTTTTGCAGCAATCATACCCCTTTTCACCGTTCAGAGTAAGTTACCAGCGATCCGGATCATAGGGCACAGACTGACAATATTTCTCAGTGTACAATAGCCTAGGCATTCCATGGGCGGCCAGCCTCCTTGGGTTTGTTGCTGTGGCACTGGCCCCGGTGCCGTGGGTTCTGTTTAAGTGGGGGAGTGTGATTCGGGCAAAAAGCCGTTACGACACCGTGTAATGTGAATGGTTGGCGGGCTGAAAGCCAACGCCCTCGGCGACCGATGCATTCGAATCAATATGACAATTGGATATCACCAGCTTGGGCGCGCAAACCTCACCGGAGTTCAAACTCGAGCGGACTTTGACCCTATGTTGCTTAAGTCCGAACTCCGGCCATCATCCCGCAATATCCGGTAGGGATATCGCTAGTGCTCCTATAAAATCACCGTGGGAGCCTCAATTGCGCATCGCAGAGAGGGACATCACCAGAACACAACACCAGTCGATCGACCACACTCCACGTCACATCATGCATCTCATCCTCACCGGCGCCACGGGCCTCGTGGGCTCCGCGACCCTCGATGCCATGCTCAAGATGAAGGACATCACCAAGATCTCCGTGCTCAGCCGGCGGCCCGTGCCCATGGCAGAGGATGCCAAAGACGCCAGGGTCAATGTCATCATCCACAGGGACTTTGAATCCTACCCGCCCGAGTTGCTCGAGCAGCTCAGGGGCGCATCGGGCGCCGTATGGGCCTTGGGCATCTCCCAAACCCAGGTGTCGAGCGAGTATGAACAGCCCCATCCCTGGCTTGTGCCGTGAAGATGACCCCTACTGACACCCCGCCAGGGAATATGTCAAGATCACCCGCGACTACACGCTCGCGGGCGCCAAGGCCCTCGCCACCCTCCCCCAGCCCGGCGGCGAGCCCTTCCGCTTCATCTACGTGTCGGGCATGGGTGCGACGCAGACCCCCGGGCGCTTCGCGGCGATCTTCGCCCGCGTCAAGGGCGAGACGGAGACGGCGCTCTCCGCTCTGCGCGCCGCGGAGGGCTCCCGGCTCGCCGCAGAGTCCGTCCGGCCGGCCGGCGTCGACGCGACGGACCACGCAGCCATCAAGCCGTACATCCCCGCACCGGCGCTGGCCCTGCGCCTCATGTCCGTCACCGTCTTGCCGCTCATGCGCCTCGGACTGCGGTCGTACCTCACGCCGACGGAGCCCATGGGCAGGCTCTTCACTGAGATGGCCATGGGGAAGCACGACGCGGCGCTGAAGGCCGGGGGCGCTGGCATCGAGACCCTCAAGGGCGGGCTGAGGGTTGTGGAAAACTCGGCGCTGAGGAGGATGGGGAATATGAGTTAGTGAGGGGGCGGAGGGGTGACACCTGAAGATTGTACGATAGGTATTATGGGAAGGAGTGTTGAAGTTGAATGGACATGACTGCCGGCTGGTCCGCCGATTTCTGATCACCTCAGTTGGCCTTACTTAAGCACCTTGCCATTGGAGGCTTTCCAGAGGGAGCTTACTCATCCGTCAGGGGTATGGTGCATGATGGCGCCTGAAGGCGAACCCCTGTCGGTGCTAAGATGATTTATTGCCCAGCGACGCGCATGACGAGGAGCAGTTCCCGCATGGAGAAGGCCCCAAGATGAATAGCGGATGGGACCCGAGATGCACTCTAGGCGAATCGTTAGATCGGTCTCCATCTCATTAAAATCGACCTCCATTTGGTGAGGCGGCATCTCGTGGATGGTCGCCCAGCAGCAGCACCAAGAAGGACGCAACTTCTCATCGTCCTCCTTTTTTAATTTTCTCGTGGGAAACGCTGCTTCACTGTTTCATCTTCTCACAACCTCCGACCCTCCGACACGCCTCACCTAGGCATTTTCACCTTCGCCCTCTCTTCTCTTTTCTCTTGTGTTTATTTACTTATTACCTATTATCTCCTCTTTTAATCACCATCGCTGATCCCTGTTCGAAACAAACCTCCCACCCGTTCCTTTTTCCAGTCCTGCGTCTTGCGCCCGGCGGGTCGATCAGTGAATCCCGACAAACCACGCTCCTTCGATCCAGGTCACATCTTCCTTGTCTCGCCTCAGCCAGGCAACCCAGCCCAGCCAGCCCAGCAGGTTCTCCTGCCAGACCAGACCGACGCGTGCGCGCAGATCCAGCACCAACAAGAAGAAGGTGGCGCGACCTGTTGCCTGACGCGGGGAAGCTCCTTCTCGCTTCTCGGGCCCAGTCCCATTGACGAAGAGCGTCCGTCCACATCATCACGCGTCGGACGTTTGTTCCCCTCTCTTCCACTCTTTCTCCCACCAGCCAGCAGCCAGCACTGGCCCGTCCGCTCATTTGCCCTCCCGAACAAACGGCGAACCTGTTCCTGCACCCTCCCGCCGGTTCCGAAACACCATTCGGCCGTCTTTCGCGACCAGGCCGGCACAGGCCAGCAGCCAGACAAAGATCGCATGCGCGTCCAGGCCTCTCCTGCCCGCGACCCGTGCATGGCCACCGCCGCCGCCGCCAATCACTCCCCGCGCTTCGTCCAAAGCCGCTCTTGAACTCTGTCAACTCCAGCGGATCGCAAAGAACAGGCTTCTCCCACCAGCCACTATGGCCTGCCTGAGCTTCGTCGCGCTCTCTCCCGGCTCTTAAGACTGCATCCCGACCTACAGACAGACATGTCAATGACGTTGGCCACGGATGCCGCGACAACTTCAGACGAACAACTAACGCCCACTAGCCCGACAACCACCACCACCAACTCACCATCATGACCGACAACCCTCCCCATTTCCACCCCTCCGGGGACCACAAGCTCAAGCCCGCCCAGAGGCGCCAGTACCGCCTCTCCGACGACCACTCCCCCACCAGAGGCCGCATCCACGACGAGCTGCTGAGCCAGCTCACCCCCATGTCCGCCGTCGACGTCCTCCAACATCCCACTCCCGCGCTCAAGGCCTGCCTCGATGCCGCCACCTCGAACGAGCAGGAATTCGTTATGCGAACGGCCGTAGCCAGCCAGAGCATATACGAGTGGCTCGATGAGCTGTCCGAGTGGCCCTGGCCCTCAACACCCGGTTCGGAGGGCTTCGAGCTTCCCGCCCCTAAGAGGAGGAAGCTCTTTTCCACCGACACCTCACACGAAGAGGATCTCTCCTACCGCTATACCGGTAGCCTGCCCACTGAAGATGTCCTGCGATACGAGGACAGACTCGGAGACATCTTCCACGGCCTCGAAGACCTGGACATCGACGAGATTAAGACTCATGTCTTGCACAACCACATCTTGCCCCTCTCGAGACCCGGCACTCCCCTCTCGGATTCCAATCGCTCGGTCATCTCGGCCATCACGTTTAACAGACTCGACGACCTAGCCGCCTGCATCACCGCCATCATCATGCAGGCCTTGCCCAACCTTTCCCGCCTCAACCGTTTGCTGAACGTGTGGAGAGCCAGGTTGCTTGTTCTCCGCAAGCTGCCCTCGGTTCTGGCAGGCATTGTAGACGCTGAACTCGCACTGCAGTCCGGCTGGAATGTCATCGCTCCGCCAAAGACGCCCCTCGGCGGCGAGGATGAGAATGCATCGCGGGGTCTGACGCAGAAGGACTTCGATGTCATGAAGCTGGTCCTCTCCAAGAAAATCACCAAGCCAGGGCGGGATCTGGATTTCATGCTTGACACCCTGGAAGGAATGCAAGATACTCTCCCGGAAGCATGGCTGGATCGCATGGAGGCCGTTGAGCAGGGATATGCCGACTGGCATGTGGCTTGCGAGCGCAAGATCCGGGAGACGACATGGGCCGCGACAAGACCAAAGCAGACGACAGCCATCACCCCTCCGCCAGTCGAGCCTCAGACGCCCGTGAAGACCAGGTCAACAACCCCCACCACTCCTCCAACGCCACCAGCACAAGCAGACGAAGACACCCAACGAGGCAGGGTGAGACCAGCTGTCAATATTCGGATTGATCCACCCGAGGAGCACGCGTCTGGCAGTGACTCGTTTTCTGAGGGCGAGGAGACCACCCAGGAGGCTCTGGAGACACCACACGTCCCTCGAACACCTGCAAGGCCAACGGGTCTGTCCGCTTCTGGTCTTCCCGAGATTCTGTCCCCTCCCTCCACATCGGGGCCCCTTTCCCATCGGGCAGATCTCAGGACCCCCGCCTCCCTCCACCAGCGTGGCCTCAGCAGCTACGACGGCTCGGAAGATGTGGACCCCGTCAAGAGCGACCTGCCCACGCCCTTCACAGCACCCAGAAATCAGCAGGATCTGCAAACTCCCAGTGTTCGGCGTGTCACCTCGGAGGCTGTCGATGACGATACGGTCATCATCGGCAACGACAAAACCGCTCCCACCCAGGTCACGCTGAACGAGCTCGTCGACTCCGATAGCGATGTCCCCCAAACGCCTGACGTCTCCGATGGTGAACAGGATCTTCCGCCTCTAATCCACCAGGGTCGCCGTGCGAGCAATGCCTCCTGCTCATCAACCGTCGTTCACGAACCGTCCAGCCAGATTGTTACAAGCGATCTCCCCGAAGTCTCGGCCTCGCCGCCATTGCCTCGCGATAGGTTCTCTCATTCTCAGAAGCAACAGTTGCTCGAGTCTCCCATGTTGGAGTCGGTCGAGATGCCTGTCGCTGCCGCCGAGACGGAAGCGCCTTCTGTGGAGGAAGACTCTATCATCCGTCGTCTTTCGAGTTCGCCTCCTCTTAACGACAGCTTCAGGGAGGACAGCTTCGGCCCCGACGGTCAAGAGGACGATTCCATGTTCAGGTCGTCCGTCAACTCTATCCCATTCTCTTCCTCCTTCATCGAAGAAGATACGGAAGATACTTCGACCCTGCCCAACATCGACGAGGCTTCCGAATTCGGCCAGGACGAACAGCTTCACCAGCAAATCCACAACATCCTTGAGTCGATCCCCGCTAAGATCAAGCTGGCGGACTCGCCTCGAAAAGTCAACCTCAACCCGCCTCCCCTCGAGCTTCCCGTTCAGCGTGGGAAGAAGCCGGTCAAGGATCCGTTCCGGCGTAGCGCGTCGGGCTTGTCCTCGCGTGCCTCTACACGTGCCTCTACGCCTTCTTGGCTGCTTGCGCCAGCCTACGGAAAGAACCCTCGCCCTCAACGCCAGCGCGGCCAGCAAGAGACCAGGGTCTACCATTTCTCCCGCTCGACTGGCGAGGCCCCCATCAAGCTGCTCATTCGTTGCGTCGGCGAGCACGGCGAGCGTGTCATGGTGCGAGTCGGCGGTGGTTGGGCGGATCTTGGCGAGTACCTCAAGGATTATGCCGTCCGCCACGGCCGTCGAACCCAGAACGCCGACACGTCCAAGATCGAGATCCAGGACCTCCCTCGCGTGTCTGGAAGCCGAGCAAACACGACAAGCCCACCGGCACGACCAGCCTCGGCCCTCGAGCTGTCTCCCATGACACCACTCCAAATTCGCAAGACGAGGCGGTCCTTCGGCGCTGCCGCTGCTGCTGAGCATCCAAGGCCCGGCCCTTCCCGGCCGATGCCGGTCCCGCCGCCCAAGACACCAGGCCAGCCCGAGGATGATAACGAAAACGACACGCCGCCTTCTGACTCGTCGGCCCGCTCGAGATCCAGCTCCCGCCTTAGTTGGACGGAGGAGGATAGCTTCCTCGGACTCGCGGGCCCGACGGGACGAAAGGTTGAGATGAGCGACGAGAGCCGCGCATGGGTCGAGAGCGTCAAGGAGAAGGTCCGTCTTGCCAGCGGCGAGAGGAAGCCGCCCCCTCCCGAGGAAGGCCGCTTTGGCGAGCTCGGCAAGGTAGGCGGGACGAAGCGCCTTTTCCGCAAAGGCTGAACTCAACAATCGAGACCCTTCTCATCTCATCACAATACGGCACTGGACACTGCCCATCCTGCCTTTTATGAGGGAGCTTCAACGGATGACACCAGCATCCAACCAACACACTTACCGCGCTCTTCTGCGCTTTCTCGACATACCGACGATACATATTTACATACACCACGCCTATAAGGCGAGTCATTCTTTTACCAATAGCGCAGCGCCAGTACGGAGAGGCACATATTGCGCGAGGCCCGCAGATACCACTGGTAATGGACGCCAGCTTTCCCACACTCTCTTTTTTGATTGTTCTGTTATTCTACAATACCCAAGATTCGGTTGTTATTTCATTGTTGTTTTCGGCGTGTGCATAGTATGGGGGGCATAGCGTGTGAATACCCGGGAAGACGGGGGCATTCAGGACGCAGATACCACGGTAGAGCAAAAGAATACTTGTACATTCCAAGATGATGCCCTGACCAGCGTGATGAGTCTCTTTGAAGCAAATCTTGTCTGTCACGATATTGATGTGGAGATTCCTTTAGAATTGTGATTTGAAGGTCTCCGGGAAGAAAGATGGCATCGTCAGAACGGCCACGGCGACTAAGCTTAAGTTTCAGACGATACCTCTTTTTGCGTCAGGACAGCCCCTCCCTGCACTCGGAATCATTTCAAAACACTGAACGTCCAATAGACTTGTCAGAGGCCCGCAAGGACTATGTGAAAGCACATTTATGAAACCATGGTTGAGTTGATCAGGCTTGTCGACAGAGGAGTTTCCGCCATGTTGCATGCGCTTCGCTTCGAAGGGATCTATGTTTGGGTGACTTGGTGATTATTCGTGTTTTGTGTCCGCGGAGCAGGACATGACAGTACTTAGTAGAATCGTAGACGACTATCTGAATACATCATGGAACAAGAACGCCTAATGTTCGATCTCCCACTGGGATGTGCTGGCGGTGGCCGGTCCCCTTGCCCCAGATCACGACGAAAATATCCCACCATACCCTGCTAGAAACTAACTAACTTTTCGCGGTGTCGGATGTTCACTCCAGCGACGCCTTCAGAGGCAGGTTGCGGGAAGAGTTGCCGACGTAGACGGTCTTGGGATAGTCCGAGATGACCCAGTTCTGAGAGGCAGTGTCCCAGTTGCTAAGGTCTCGCCGGGTGATGTCGGCGCGGAAGGTCTCGGAGGTTCCGGGGTCGATACGGATGCGCGCAAATCCACGGAGAACCTTGGCAGGGTCGGTAGGGCCGCCCAGGGAGACGTAGAGCTGAGGAACCTCCTCGCCGACGATGTCTCCAGTGTTGCTGACGGTCACGAAGACCTGGTACATGACGTCCCAAAGCTGGGGGTTGCCGCCTGAGCCGCCACCAGCCGGGTGGGCGGGACGAGGAGCGGAATCCAGGACACCAGGAGGCAGGAACTCCTCGGCAGTGTCTCCATAGAAGGGATCTCCAAGGGCCTCCTCGGGGTCGGTGGATTTAAGGTAGGGGTAGATAAACTGCTCGACCTGCTCGAATCCTTCAGGGAAGACGTAGTCGGCGTAGTCGGAGCTGTGGTTACCGCTGATGCGAGGGGCAGGGATTGAGTTGCCGGTGTTGGGCTTATACTCGCGGGGGTTGGACTTCTCGATGCGAATGTTAGAGAACTCGAACGAAGTGTAAGATAATCCGAAACCGAACTCAAAGACAGGAGCGTCCTCGTGGTCCTCATCATCGCCCGTAACACTGTCGAACCACCGATAGTCGATAAAAACACCGTCTTCGAAGTTGTCCTGGGGTGCGCCATCGCCATTGTTAGGCTCAGTGATGATCTTGGTGCCGTAGCTTTCCTCGGAGGGACCCCAAGTGAAGGGAGTCTTACCCCCGGGGTTAACACGACCGTATAGGACATCTGTGATAGCATTGCCAGACTCCTGACCAGGAGCGCCAGCCCAGAGGATAGCAGTGACATTGGGGTTCTCGTACCAGTCGGTAACAAGGACAGGGCCAGTCGAGTGAATTACCACGATGGTGTTCGGGTTGTTAGCAGTGACAACCCTGATCAGATCGTCACCACCGTTCCAAAGAGTCAGGTTGTTGCGGTCGCCGATATTTCCCCCAACGGAGATATAGCCCTCGCCAGAGTTGGCGTTGACAAAGACGATAGCAGTAGCATCAGCCTCGCCAACAAGAGCGGCTGTACGGCCATGTTCCCAGTTGCTGAGTATGGCCTCATAGCGGCTACCATCCTCGATGGCCTTCCTCTGGAGAGCAGCATCAGGGGTGATAAGGTAGGGGAAGCTAGCAGTGCCAGAACCCCAGCCCGCAGCCAAGGTACCCTGGTTGCAGCCCTGGTCAGCGCAGCCGTTGGGGCCAACAGCGCGACCACCAGCGTCCTCGCCAATAACGGCAACAAACTTGGGAGATTTCAGAGGAAGTGCGCCCTCCTTGTTCTTCAGAAGCACAGTACCCTGGGCGGCGATACGACGAATAAGATCGCCGTGGTTTCCGCGTACGTCGATGTGCTGATTCACAACCTGGGTACGCTCCTGTGCAGCCCAGTGGAGAGGAGCTTCGGTCTTGCGGGTCCAAGAGGAGAAGTTGATATCAGGAGAGTCTTCGATGGTTCGGCCGACCTTGAAGAAAGCGCTCATGATACGCATAGCCATATCGTCGATACGGTGCTCAGGTACCGTGCCGTTAAGGACAGCGTTGGTGAGGTTGGCGCCCCAGTACGAGTTGCGGGAGTTGAAGGTGACATCGCCGGGCATCGTCATGTCAAGACCGGCAACAGCGGAAGCGACGCCGGTGTGCTGAGCCTGCCAGTCAGACAGGACGAATCCCTGGAAGCCGAGCTCATTCTTGAGCAGGTTGTTCAGGACAGCAGAGTTTTGACAACCGTAGCTGTTGTTGATCTGCTGATAGGAGCACATGACGGATCCGGCACCGGCCCGAATCGCATCGGCGAAGGGCCAAAGGTAGAGCTCGTGCATAGTCTTGTCGTCAACGTTGGAGGAGAGTGCCTCGACAACATCGTAGCCGTAGTTCAGGCCGTCGCCCTTCTGGCGGAAGTGTTCTACAGTCGAAATCGATTAGCGTGACTCAGGGAGAAATCGAGTTTCGAGAGGCTGTACTTACCCTGCTCGTTCATGATGAGATGCTTAACGTTGGCAATCACACCGGTCTCCTGGATACCCTTGACAGACTCGGAAACGGCCACGCCGGTCAGGTAGGGGTCGGGAGAGAAGCCCTCCCAGTTGCGGCCGCCTGTAGGGAAGCGTCCGAGAGGACCGATAGAAGGACCGAGGAGAACGTCGGCGCCCTTATCGCGGGCCTCGGCGGCGATAGCGCGTGCGCGTTGACGGATGAGACCACGGTCCCAAGTAGCAGCGGCTAACTGGCTCGATGTGAAGTAGGAGACGTAGTCGGCAAAACGCACACCCTGGGGGCCGTCCTGCATACACAAGCCGCGCCAGCCAAGGCGAGGGATAGAACCGACGTTGCCAACGCAAAGATCCGCCATCCACCCAGTTCCGGTGGTGAGGTTGACCTTCTCGAGCAGGGTCATCTCAGAGACGACCGCCTTGGCCTTCTGATAGGCTTCCTGCCAGCCCTGGGCCTCGGGGTCCATCCATGGCGAAGGGTAGTGGGGAGGCGAGTAGGCGAGGGCTCCAGGAGCAGAGTCATTCTGTCGCTAGACGTCAAAGTTAGCAGCGGCCTCTTCGCAGGAGGGCAATTGGTAGTGGGGAGAAGGGTTTCATTGTGCAATGGAAGAAACTGGTGGCATGAGAAAAGGTTTCGCTCACCTTTTGGAGACTCGGGACTCCTAAAGTGACGTCGCAAATTGCCAGGAAGGCAGCAGCGGTGGAAAGTCCCTTCATCTTATTGCTCCTGGTTCGAAGAGAAAGGGTGAGTAAATGCCATGCCTGATTTGTCGGGTGACTTACTACTTGATCTTCCTGATGGTGAGAGGCTGCTCGAGCTACCGTCAAGTTACCCGTGAGGGCACAAGCGATGATTTATACGTCCAGTGAGCCAAGCTGCCGGGTCTTCCCCCCCAGAGATCCCCTCTCAATTTTACAAGGGCACTCATCACGATGGCTCAGTCAGTGCATCTGCACGCGCCATCAGACAAGCTTGAGCTCGAACATCCATGGGACCAGGGTGTTGGAGAAGGGCGACATTGACAACGTTGGACAGGCATCATGTGCTCCAAGACTCGTCGGGCCGGATGAGGTGGAGGCGACGACCAGGGATGATGATGCGGGGAACTGTTTTCTGCCCGGCTCCGAGCGCGTGGAAGGGGGTGTCGACGTTGTATTCACTCAGGAACTCCGAGATTCCGCGATAGTAGTAGCTAGTACGCGATCAGACAAGAGTACTAGAGCCTACTAGTAGCGATCAGCGACCACGGACATCCATGGTTAGGGGCAATGACGTAAGATTCCCGGAGTCGAGATTGAGGTCGACGGTTTCTTGGCTGCAGAATCCCAATCTTGATGCCTCCGTGGTTGGGCCGCGGGACTGGACCGCCGGTGCGGGGACTCTTGAGAATAGCCACGGCAGAGATTTCTCTCAAAGCCGGAATCGGTCGCAAGGAACAATCCGATGCCGTGATGATGGCAGTCACCGGCTTGGTTGTCGAAAGATGTGCCGTTGCAAACGTGGGAACAGATGCAGGTTTCGCCCGCCATGCCCCTCCTCGAAGCACCACCACGTGCTGTTGAGCCCCGGTACGTGAGCGGCCCGGAGCGCCACTGCAGCTTCGACGTCAAAGAAGCGCCGAAGTGAACGCCGACGACCCCAATCTACGTGAGGGGTTAGGTATGCTCGAGTTACGTTACGTCCATGCTGCCCTCTCCGGCTTCGCCTCCGGCTTCCCGCATGCCCCGCGGGGCCCCAATATCATGCATGCAACGGCCGCATCTTTGTGGGGAAACGGCCCGATCTGATCTGCTTGGCCTTCTCTCTGTGCCGTCGAATCGCCTGCGCAATGATGCGTGAAGATGAGAAGTTAAATGGAAACCTTGCATTACCTCCTGCGAACCCGACGCGCTTACATGCATTTGGGTCCCATCTAATCTATTGGATGTTACCCTGAGAACACTCCACGCCACTAGACACAGGGACTAGTGCATCTGCCGATGTATTAGATTCGCGATTACCCGTATAGCGGTGTTGGCTCTCCGCCTCCCACTTGTATGAACCAAGGCAGCATGAATCTTCCCATTTGACAGGGGCACACATCCAATCACTGGTAGTGTCCGTGGCCCAGTAACATGGCTTCGCGTCAGCGACCGCTCAATTTACATGGCTTACTAAAGTTTTCTAACACGGAAATCAGACACGGCGCAAGATTGACTCCGACTTCACTCCATCAGTATATACAACTAGGAGGTAAGGATTGATTGTGAAATGCGCAATTTGGCGCCGACTATATCTGACCATGACACGCAGCTGGTGTGACGCTGGTGACCGATAATGCCAACTTGAAGGTACACCCAGAACATGGCTTGCGGCCTGGAAATCAGCCCATGGCATCATGGTGCGGATGACTAGAATATCAAGAAACCAGATACCAAAATACTTTAGCATACGTTCGAGTTCAACGCGTCGTTGAGGTTCCTGGGGATAATGCCGGCGCGAACGGCGTCTGCGAGATTTCGGTTAGCATCTTTCTTCCGCCACAAGACGGATACGTGGACAAACCTCGGTAGCCCCAGCGGTAATCACCCAACTGAGTCTTCCACGTCCAGAATACCCAGCCTTCAGTTCGCGTCTCATAGGCCTGAAGCTGGGCCGCGAACCACCTGCGGTAGAAGTCTTGCTGCTGGTTAGGGTGCCAGCCGCTGTCCCACTCGATCTCGGTCGGAGGGCTAATGCTCCATTCGCCGACAATGGTCGGGCCGGCGCTGTCCCCGTTTCGGTTGTCCCTGCAGGAAGTCGAGATGTAGCTCTGGTGGTTCCAAGGAACTTGGGGCGTCCACTTGAGGTATCGGTGATCGTCAAAGGCAGCAAAAGTGGTGTCGCTCAGGTACTGGACTGGGTTGCCCGAACCCCATAGCGTGCTCATCAGCTGGATGTGGACGCGGTTGTTCGCTGCGATATTGAGCTCGGACTCAATTCGTCGGATGGCCTGGGAAACTTAGCTACTGGGCAGGAATAAAGAAAGAAAAGCGGCCGGCTGATGTACATTCCATGCTCTGGGGTAGAAGTAGCTGCGCAGCGAGTCGCGGGCTTCGCCGTAATGCAGGGGCTCGTTGATGACCTGGATCATGCCGACATTGCGCAGCTCATGGCGAGAGTATTTGAGCCTTGTTAGATATTCAAGGAACCGCACAGCGCGATCATACTGGTAGTCGACATAGAAGCCCGGGGTTGGTGCGAACTAGGCGAGGTTAGCTGAATGAGTTGCCCTAGCGAGGTGGCAAAATAACGACGTGCCTGTCCCGTGAAAGCATTCTGGGCAACTTGAGCCCCGGGAGCACCATGGTGACTATTTTTCGTTAGGAAAGCTTTTCGCAGAAAGTTGGCACGGAAACATACTCCAAAATAATGTAGAGTCCGCGATCACTCGCCCAGCCGCAAAGCCTAATCAAGTACTGCTCGGCGCCCTGGTTGCACTGTCAGTAAGTTGAACGAGACGAAGAAAGATGATGAAGCTTGCCCGTGGAAAGTGCTCCGAGTCGTAGACAAGGTCCTCCCGTAGCCAATATCCCAGCGGGACACGGATGGTGTTGATGCCGTAGCTCACCATCTCATCGAGATCGGCCTGGGTGATCCAGGAATTCCAATGACGCTGGAAGGCTGCGTCAGAGCGTGCCTGGCCAGTGTTCATGACGCAGTCGAACTCCGATCTCTGCCCTCCACAGCCAATGTTGGACCATTCGGTCGTGGCAATCCATGGCTCAAACACAAAGAGAGATCCAAGATTGACGCCTCGGAGCTTGTGTCCGGGCCACCAAGCCAAGGATGTCGGGAGCAAAGCTGCCACGATAGCTAGATGAAACTTAACCATGGCTGTGACGATGACGATGAAGACGGTGCCAAAGCAAGCAAAGGAATAGGAGAGTCTTGGTTCGAGGTATATGTACACTTTGTAGACGAGACTGTTCTTAGAGGTATGTCCTGGCGCCGCGTTGGACTCATTCTGGGTTAGGGGACTTCACATGGGATTCGAACGCATGACCTACAGTCAGGAGGCGAAGGAAGAGACTAGCAGGGATCCTCGTTGCATCATGCCGGGTGCACGTCGGTTGCTCCATGCAGTAGTTGCATGAACTGCCGTGCTTGCAGGCCAATGGAGATCTCCTGGAAAACGTGGCACTGAAAGGACGCGTATGCCTGGTTTACTTTTCATAAAATAGTAACGTCAAGGCGACGCCGGAAACTGCCAGAAGGGCAGCAATGGTGATAATTTCTCTCTGTGATACAGTTCATCGTAAGAGTTCACTTGAAATATCGTGACGGGATTAGCACGAGCGGACGTCGTCGCCCCGGCTCTCGTCCTTGAGCACAAAGGCATCAATAATCACAGCAGATCGAGTTCGTAGGTCCAGTCATCCGATGTCGAGCTTGACCTTCCACTTAGAGAGAAGCAAGGATGTCGGCGAAGGGCCAAGGAAAAGAAGTTGAAAGGGGCACATGCATGGAACATTCCAAGATTGGTCGGAGCCGCTAGAGCAAAGAGATGTGACGGAGGGCTTGCCGGGAATGATGCGGGTCTGCACGTCTTGGTAACCCAATAATAGCGGGAAGTGGCGCCACTGACTGTCGGATGAATCGAAGTAGGCTGGCGTTTGACTAGATGGTGGATTGAGGCGATGCCACGACGAGAGCCACAATGATAACTCGAGGAATTTATTCACCTTGGTGTTCGTGGTACCCTGGCCGTTCTCGTCGGCTCCATGTCGGCTCATCAACAGTGCCGAGATAAAGATGACGACAGATGGAGAAATCATAGTGAATCAGGGACACACAAGAACTGCACTGGGCCTTGTTAAGTTGGGGGTTCTCTCCTGTTGCAGCGAAGTCATCACCATCCCGCCAGACTGAACTGTCTAGCTCTCTTGGCCCACATGACAGGGTCAGGATAACAACGAACAATATTGGAGGTCCCCACACCAGGTCATGGTATACTAGCCCTTGACGGCACATTTCTAGTCTCTAAGACTCCGTGGTTAGGCCGGGTCGGCCGGGGCAGTACAAGCGGGTCCCTTGTAGGGGGAATACAGAAGTGAAACGCACCCTCTCCACGATGCAGGCTCTAAGGGGATCCACCGGGGAGAAGCAGGGGGGGGACGGCAGGAAAGGGCCGATCTTTCAAGTTTCTGCGGGGGTTGGCCGACGGTGATGAGCATGTCCTGCTGGTTGGGGAATCCCGATGACAAGAATCGGGACACCAGTAACCCTTAGCCAGTTCTCTCAGCGTAAATGACCATTCTCGTCGTCACAGGCCGCATCCATGATTCTCTCGATTGAGCTTATTCAGCTAAGCTCTGAATTGTGAACAGCACAATCAAAGGCCTGTCTTAAGAGTGACAGGTTGGTCCGTGGTTGAGTACTAGTAACATAACGGAAGGTGTCATGTGTAGACTTGCGGTTCACGGCACCCCACAAGCTAACCCTTGAATTTGCATGGAGGTTGCATCGGCACATGTCCGCATGCCCGCATGCACCGCGGAAACCCGGGATGCCGGGGTAGAAACGTCGACGCGTATTGGCTACCCAGATCGGACTCCATATCTTCCACATTCTATTCTGCCGGCTTCTCTTCTCAAGGCTCCAAAAGCGGATCTCAATACTCTATCGCGCGCCCTTCCCGGATGCTCACCCAGACTCACCCAGCTCACACCTTTAGTTCCCTGCTTTACCCACTTGATCATCATTACCCGTGGAAGTGAATGAGCTACATCTCACTAACGGCCATGGCCATTTTCTTTGGCACATCCTCTCGATCCGTGTATTGGTATGATTATCGGGTGATATAGGCAGTGGCAATGTTCTTGCCGTGCAGTGCGCCCCAGCTCATATAGAGCCAATTATCTAGTGAAGAATCCCATTCAAATCAGCGAGAAGCTCAAGCAGTCGCATTGTTAGTGGGTTCCTCAGCGAGCGCGCCTTTGCTCACACGGCCCATGTCCTCGGCAAAAGTAGTCGTGGGGACCCATCTCGCGCTGTGACGAGGCGATGTCTCCTCCAGCATCTGGTCGATCTGCTCGAGCGAGAGGCCCTTCATCTCCGGAACGAGGAAGTATGCAAATATGGTGCCAAACAGGCAAAGGGCTCCCCAGAAGAAGAACACCTTGGGGCCGAGGTTCACGGCACCCCTCTCGTCTCCGGTCAAGTACGGCGAGATGACTGCGAGAACGCAGTTCCAGAACCAGCAGGACGCCGTCGAGAGTGCGACGCCGCGGGAGCGGATCGGCAGGGAGAAGATCTCGCCCACGACGACCCAGCCGGCCGGCCCCCAGGTGGTGGCGAAGAAGAAGATCTGGAGGCATATTATCGCGATCATCCCCTTCACTGCGTTCTCGTTCTCTGGCATGGCCGTGCCGACGGCCCCGATGACGTACTGCATGAGGAACATGCCCGTGCCGCCGACCAGCAGCAGCGGGCGGCGTCCGAAGCGCTCGATAGCCCAGAAGGCGAGGGGCGTCGACAGGACGTTGACCAGAGTGGTGATGAGCGAGATCAGGAAGGGGTCCGGGATGGTCCCCAGCTGCTGGAAGAAGGTCGTGCCGTAATAGAAGATGAAGTTCATCCCGCTGAGCTGCTGCCACATCTGGATGCCCGTGCCGACGATTGTTCTGCGAATGTTCGAGGAGGGCTTGCGGATGGAGCCGCGGAAGCAGACCAGCCAGGACTGGACATACCCCGAGCTGGGGATCAGGTTCGACTCGTACTCGTGGTTGGCGATGATCTCTGCCAGTTCAACTCGGATGTATTCGGAATCGGAAGGCTGTCCACGGATAAAGCAGAGGGCTGTGGTTGCCTTCTCGATCTTGCCAACCTTGACCCAGTAGCGGGGGGACTCGGCTGCGAGGCTCGAAGTCAGTTATATGCGAACAAGAAGAAAGAATCGGGCGGAACTCACGCAAAACGCAGAGTGCCGCTGCCAGGGTGATGGCCCAAATGAACTGAATCCCAATGGGAATTCTGTAGGAGCCCGAGTCACTCCGGCTCTGGGTGCCGTACACGGCGCAGTTTGCCAGAAGCAGGCCAATGGTTCTGATTGAAGCTGTCAGCCAGGCTCTTCCCACCAGAGGAAGCGGTTTGGTGCGTGATACTCACATGCAGAACTGGTACGCAGACACCACGGCTCCACGAATCTTCTTGGGTGCCACCTCGGACATGTAGAGGATGATAACGGCCGATTCGAAGCCCACACCCATGCCGGCAACGAAACGCCCAATGGTCATGAGCGCCAGCTGGCCAGAATAGGCGATCTGCAGAACAACACCAGCTGCGAAGATGAAGCAGCCGCCGATGATAGTAAGGCGACGCCCAACCATGTCGGCGCAGTCGCCTGCAATCAGGGCACCGAGGAAGGTTCCGAGGGAGAGAATAGACGTCATGAGTGACTTGTCCGAAGATGAGATGGCGAAGGTGGCAGACGCGTCCACGGGCGCCCCGGCCTCGAAGTCGTACTCGATGCCCGTGTGTTGCTGAATAAAGTACGGCATTCCAAGGACGCCGGACATCCAGCCGATGTCATAGCCGAAGAACAAGCCACCAAAGGCCGCGCAGACGCAGATGAGGTAGGCTTTCCAGGTGATGGGGGCTTCGATCTTGGAGAGATCGGCCCTGGTCCCTGAGCTCTCGACGTTGGGTTCGGCGCCCATGATGATCTCTTCCAAGGCAGCGTGATCACTCTCAGAAGTTGTTGATGGATGGGTATGAGGTGGAGGAATGGGCTGGCCAAGGAGTTGCGAGAAGACCTTGGCGGAGCGGTGGGCCGTCTAAAATATCCACGAGTTCGCCGTCTACAGCGCCGCCGCGAGAAAGGAGGCCCAGCTTCCCCAGAATTCCCCAGATGCCTTGCTCCGCGTTTGTTCAGGTTGCATCCGAAACCCCGGCCCCGGAGAGAGCAGACATATGTGGGGAACATCCGAGCCGGGCAAGCAGCGCCCGGATAAGTATCCATCGGATGCGAAGCTCCCTCAGCCAACGTCATTAACCCCGTGCTAACAGCCGGCTCGGGCCTTCCCCAGACTATCCCAGTTCCACCTGAAAGCTTTGAGGGGTGAACTTTGTTCTCGATGGCACAGTAGTACTAATAGGCACATTCCGCCGGAAGCCTCGTCGGGAGGCCGAGGCTCTCCACCGTCCCGTCCTCCAGTCGTCAGTAGCGATCGGATATTACTCCGCTCGGCATTGGCCAACCCCCTCGCTCGGTGGCGGGGCTGATGAGGGGTCTAAATCAAGCTGAAGTTGCTGCAACTTGAGCGCCTAGACTCTCCGAAGCATCCGTTTAATTGGTCTTCATCATCATGTCTTTCACTGGAAAAGTCTTTGCCGTTACTGGGGCTGGCAGTGGCATCGGCCTTGCCACCTCGAAGCTCATTGCTGCCAAGGGCGGCACGGTGTGCCTTGCGGATGTAGACGACGCTGCCCTCAGCGCGGCCGAGGAGTTCTTCGCCGCCCAGGCACCCCCTGTTCCCTTCATGGTGACAAAGGTCGATGTTGCAGAGAAGAGTCAGGTCGAGAGCTGGATCGCCGCGATCAAAGAGAGGTTTGGCCGGTTGGACGGGGCCGCCAATGTCGCCGGCGTGATCGGCAAGGATCACGGCATCAAGCCAGTCGCGGAGCTGGCCGACGACCAATGGGATAAGATTATTGCTGTCAACCTCACCGGTTTGATGTACTGCTTGCGAGCGGAACTGAAAATCATCGAGTCCGGCGGTTCCATCGTCAACATGGCGTCGATACACAGCACTGTCGGCAAGTTTTCCCCTGCTCCAGAGAGCCACGCCACGGTGCTGACCCCCACCACGTTGTTACTCCCGCTAATAATACATCTTTAGGCGTGAGTAACCACGGAGCATATGCCGCCAGCAAGCATGGAGTTCTTGGACTCACACGTGCTGCGGCGAAGGAGAACGGGGTCAGGGAGGTACGCGTCAATGCTGTCGCCCCGGGGCCTATCTACACGCCGATGATGGAGAAATACCTGAAGGACAATAATGTGCCAGAGGATGCACCGTTCAACGAGCCCATTGCCTTCAGGCGTATGGGCACGGCTGAGGAGGTTGCAAACGTTGTTCTCTTTCTCTTGGGCCCGGAGAGCTCGTTTGTTAGCGGCGCCTGTTACTCAGTTGACGGCGCATGGCTTTAAGTATTAAAATACCAGGACTCATCTTAATCTTCAAATCTTTTGGGTTGTTTGATCATCTCCTCTCCTTTCCGACACGCTTTCAATAGGTGTTTTAACATCTAGTTCTATATTCAGCCTTCCTAGTTCATGTCAGAGCGTGTTGAGGCAGACTACGAGTGCTAACACATGCTACGTAGAGCGTTGGCATAATGATTTCGCCAGTCACATTCCCTAGTAAGCACGCAGAACCCAGCCCTCGCGCCAAGTCGCCACCCGTCCCTTCCACCCTCAGGTTCACCCGACTCATGCACATAGTAGGACGACTAGTAAGAGGTGAAAGGGGCCAAAGCGGTCCTACATCTGCCTCACCCCTGCTCGGCCACTCTCTTCGTGAGATCGGCGCAATGTCGGCCGATAGTGTCGAAAGTTCAGGCCAGACAGGCTTGAAAAGACTATACATTGTCACCCAACCCTTCTGATACCCGAGACTCTCTCGCATGGGTGAAGTATACCCTTCGGATGAGAGCACTTACCGCAGACGTCTGGACAACGGGATATGGATGACGTTGGAATCGGCTGTCGGCCTCGCCGCTCCCGTTACAGGGCCGGCTCGATGGATACTTGAGAAAGGTACCTACGAGTCCCTTCTCACTTACCCGGCTACTCCGGTAGAGTACTGGGATAGTATCAAAGAGGTGCAGGAACACATTAGCGCGTGCCGGCGCTCTGGAACGGGCAGCAATTGGCCAACATTGTGCCCCCGCCTGCCTGCATGCATAGGGGCGCAACATGGGAGGGAGATGGGGGACGAGAGGCGATCCATTGCCTGTATGTATGGAAGTCCATAGCCTGAGTTCGTCACTTCCAGCATCTGAGGCCTAATCTCCTCCCAATCATCAAATACCCGTAGGCGCTGAAGTCAAAAGTCGGGACTTGCTCCCGAGTCATGCCAACTTGAACCCGCATCTCATTGCCAGCGACTTCCATCTCCGCACCGACGCCCAAGATATTAGCACCCAACTTTCACATGTCGCTACCAGAGCTCCCGCTCACCCCAGCGGACTTTGTGCGGGTTCATCCAGACTTTGCCGCGGACCCCGACGACGACGACCCCATGATCCACGGCGCGCCATCAGCAGAACAGATCGCCCGAATTCATGACCTCTTTAGGACGCAGCCGGATCCAGCCGTCGTAGGCAGCGGCGTTAGCCTTGTCGGGCACGAATGCCGCACCAGTCCGGACGCCATGCTTCTGATGGCAATAGAGCCTTCCTCGGGTAACTCGGCACTACACTCGGCCATCGAGGCGCGGAACTTCGTGGCCCTCAAGGCGGTCGGGGACATCTTCGGACCTCGAATGGACGTGGGACCAGGGGCGTATCAGCTTCCCCTGCGTTGCCTCAGAATGCTTCAGGGGCATGCGAACCATACGGGCGAGACCCTCCTGCACGTGGCTGCGCGGACGGGCGACAAGACGACGCTGGCCAAGGCCTGGGGCACCTTTCAGGGCCGCGACGGTCCCCTCGAGGAGGATCGGGGATGGGGTGATACGAGTGTGGGATGGGGTCAGGATTGGCCGACAAGGGAGCGCATCCGGACGCTCACGTTCTTGCTAGCCACCAACCTAAAGGGCCAGGACGCGGCGGCTGTTGCACGAGAGGCGGGCCATGATGACCTTGCCAGGTCAATCAAGAGGCTGCTCCGCGTATATGATCCCCGCCGAGAGCGGCACGATCCCAGCGCTGTGCAGCTTCTGCGGGACCAGTGCGCCGAGAACGCCAGGCCAGTCGACGAGCCGGAGACATGATCACGATAGCGGATGCGGCCGGCGCGGGTCTGCCCACGACGTTTTCTTCTTTTCGCCCTCCGTCACAGCTGCTACCTTACTCTGTGGTTAGATACCTCCCTTAGCTGTACATGACGATTGGGATGAAGCGGATGATGATGATGATGAGTAGGGGGAGTGAGAGTGAGAGTGATATGAGATAGATGCTGTAGCATGGACCTACTAGTCACAATCGAAGCAATCAAACACGGCTGCCGGTTCAAGACGTCGAGTATTGTCAGGTTAGAGACGGTCTATGTTTAGTCACTTTCGCGTTCACCCGCTCGTTCGGCTTAGCCCTGCACATCACCTCCGGCGGCCAGGTTCTCCTCCTTGTCCTTCTTCTGCTTCTCCTCGCGGCTGGCGAACCACACCACCAGAACGGTCCAGGCAACAAACGTGACTTGAAGTACAGCCTCCATAATGTAGCCCTTGAAGAACCTCGGCGCTTCCACGGTGGGAAACGACAGCAGGCCAACCCAGGCCCCGAAAGCGGTCGAAAATGCAAGCATGGAGCTGATGACAAAGGCGCGTTCCTCGGCATCGCCCGCACAAACGATGTTCGCTACGCTGTAGTTGATGGGCGACAGAGAAACCTCGATGTAGTTGATTACCGTGGCGAACCTGGACATTTGTTGTTAGCAGAGGCTCGTGGAAACGTCCATGATAATCTTGATGTACTCACCATTTGAACTCGAAGCTTGTCTCATCGAACAGGATCCAGGCAAACTTGGAAATGAAGTGGATGCCGCATGCCACAGTGATGGTCGGGAAGATGGACTTTCGGCCGTACTTATCGACGATCCAAGAAAAGACCATGATCCAGATGATACCCAGGCTTGGAGAAATTGCCTGGTAGGTGGTCAGCTGTCAGATCGGACGACTAACATCGGATATGCTACTCACAGTAAAGTTGTTGATTTGCGCCGTTGAGTACTGTGGCTGCGCACGCAGCCAAAGGGTCGGGGCACTGGAACCCATGCTCAGGAAACCAGTCGCCCACTGAATATTCCACGGGACCAGAAGCCAGAAATGCCACCTGCCGAGGAACCGCTTCAGAGACGCCTTTGAGAGGTTCAGGCCCTTGGGGTCCAGGCGGCCTTGCAAGGCCATGCGCTCCTTGGCCAGACCGAATTCGTGCTCCGTCATGAACCAGCGTTTGCCGTCCCTGGGGGTACCGGGGAGACTGGTGAAGCCCCAGATGGCGACAGGGAACGTGAGGAATGATGCAACCAAGTACATCCATCTCCATCCAGGGTATCCCAGGGCACCATTGAGATCAGTGTAAATGCGTGCGGCGAGGAGACCAGTAGTCATCGTACCCACGCCGCTGGAAACGTAAAAGATGCCAGCACGGCGGATGATTTCATCTGTACGGTACCAACTGCCCAAGATGTAATGGATTGAACAAAAGTAGGACCCTGGCACGTAAGGTCAGCCTTTTATGTTGAGAGTGAGGAGGGGATCGGGGTAAAAGAGCTCGACTCACCCTGGGACAGGGCCATCAGGAACCGATAGGCAACGAGCTCCGCGAAACTCTTAGCTTGAAAGCAGCAGATGCTCCAAACACCCCAAAAGAACATGCAGATAGGGATAACCCATTGCGACTTGTACTTGGTGATGAGGAGAGTCGCGGGTATCATGGAACTATCCGCGGTCAGCACAGGAAACCGGGCTCTGGCTCCGAGTGGAAGTGGCTTACATGCAGTATCCGGCGCTATACACAGCACGGAGCTGAATAAATTCATTGCCGAATAGTTTAAGATCCTCTCTCATGCCACTAACGTAGGCATTGGCAAGAACTCCGCGGTCAATATATAGAACCTGCCGCTTGTTAGTCATTTGGCAGTCCAGCATAATCATTCGTGATGTATTCAAGTGCAACTCACCCAGAACCCAACGAAAGCATACCCAAGAATAAAGAAGTCGAGCTTGTGTATCAGACGGCGCTCTGCAGGGCTATCGTTAGGGTCGAACCAGGAGAACAAGGATTTGTTGGGTGAAAGATTTCGGTTTGCGCCATAGACGTAAACCTCGGCCTCAGCAGGAGTAGAATCCTTCTCGGAGGAGCTTCCGGGATCCGGAGGAGACTCGGTAACGATAACCTGCTTTTCGGCTGCCATCTTGTGCAAGCTGTTATGGCTGAAAAGAGATGTTGGCGATGTCTCAACGGATCCGGATACCTATGCTTGTGATCTCGACATCGCAGCAGTCAAAGGTCTGGCGCCAGAACCTTTATATACTCCTAGCTGTCTAGTGTCTCCGTTTCCGAAAATGCATGAACCCCGTCTTCGGCTTTCGGTTGGCGACACTTGAAGTGCTTGCACTTCCTCATACTTGCGCGATCTGCCACGCGATGCACTTGGGCATTGCCGAAGCTCGCTTGTTCTTCTTGGCATCGAGCATGCAACTCACTGGGGGGGATGGCGACATTGGTCGCCCGCCGAGCTGTCATTTTCAGACAAACTTCCGGGCTCCAGTAACCAGGGCGCTGGGTCGCATCAGGCTGGGAAAACCGGAGCAAGAAATGGCGAAATGGCCAGGTATCTAGACGTCACTTCTGCCTTACCTCGAATGCTGGAGGTGGCGCTGGCCACATGGGAACTGATTCTTATCGGACCGCGCACAGCTTTTGGAACTTCGGTAGTTCTCGAAGGGGGGGTTTTCCGGGGGACCCGTATCTGCCACTGGCAGAATCTCGCAGTTATGGGCACCAGCGCTTGACACGGCGATGATTTTCTTGACATATGGCGGTAGGTGACTGATGTTGAGGCGGAATTTACCACAGACTACTGCAATACTATTCATCTGGAGCGGAGAATCCCCTGGTCTCCGGAGAAAGGCGCGAATTGCCCGCCCTCCGCGGACTTTAAAAATCACGGACCCTTATCATGTTGCTCTCGCCAGGGACAATGGCATCATCGTTGGCGCCGGCACCATGCATCCGCACCCGCCTTCCTTCAGCGATATCGGTACCAGTAAATCGAACGATGGGAGTTCTGTCAAGAGCACCAGAAGTGTCCGGAGATCAGGAAGACCCATGACTGGATGTCGTATTTATCGCAACAATATGGTACCCGTCTCCTACCTCGTGAAGCACTCGGTACGCAGCTGAGTTTGCGCAAATCTGTCGAGAAAGCCGCCATAAGCATGGGTTCTATTACAGAGGAATTCCCATTTCCTGCCAGGTCGGGCCAACCTGAGACTAAGCGCATTGATTCGAGATACTATCCAAGGGACCAGCCATGGAACCCTCATCGCCCGGTCAAGGTCAGTGCCTCCTCCTCCCTAGCCCAGCATTGAAGTTATTGTCCCGTCTAACATCATTTCCCTTAGATCGTCATCGTTGGCGCTGGCATCGGTGGAGTTGCGCAAGCTGTACTCCTGTCCAAGAAAGTGCCCAGTTCAACCATCACCGTGTATGACCGTTTGGAGAAAATTGTCCGTGATCCCGGATTCTTTACATGGCTCCTTATTGACCGAGGCTGACTTCCAATCACAGGGTGGAACTTGGGCCGCGAACGTGTATCCCGGGGTTCGATGCGATGTGCCATCACACGCGTACCGTACGTAGCTCCCCGATACTCATCCTCGCACGAGATGGAAGCTGATAGAGATCATAGAGCTTACACTGGAGCCGAACACGCAATGGTCTGAATACTACCCCAAAGGCAGCGAGATCCAGAAATATTACGAAGAGGTCGTCAGGAAGCATGGTCTCACGGACAACTTCAAGCTCCAACATGAGGTCGTACGAGCAACATGGCTCACAAGCGCTTCCCAGTGGGCGGTTGAAGTTCGAGATCTCAAAACCGGCCATGTCGCTGTCGATACGGCCGAGTTCCTCGTGAACTGCCAGGGCCGTATCAGCAAGCCAAAGTTCCCCGACATCGCAGACCTCGACGCCTACAAAGGCCCCCTAATTCACACTGCCCGGTGGCCTGCGGACTTCGACCTGACCGACAAGACTGTCGCCGTCATTGGCGCAGGCGCGTCAGCCGCCCAGCTCATCCCCAACATCGCCCCAAAGGTCAAGAAGATTGTCAATTTCGTCCGGAGCAAGACCTGGGTGTCCCCTACCTTTATCAAGGACATTCTTGAAGCCTCCTCTGATGCGCCCGGAGGACCTACCTATTCCGAGGAGCAGCTCGCTACTTTCCGCGATGATCACTCGGCGTATCTCGAACACCGGAGAGAATTCGAGCTGAGGTTCCAAACACGCGCCGTCAAGGGCGCCGACAAGCTGGGCAGTAAGCAGAATGCGGCCTTGCGGGAGCATGTGATTGCGACCATGCGTCAGCGCCTGGGCGGCGACGAGGAGTGGCTCCAGCGACTACTACCCGACTACGCACCTGGGTGTAAACGACTCACCCCGGCCCCAGGATATCTCGAGACTCTCCGCGGGCCGAAGGTTGATTACATCACGGAGCGCATTACGCAGCTCACTTCAACGGGAGTCCGGACAGCCGACGGCACTGAGCGTGATGTTGATGCAGTCATCCTGGCGACCGGCTTCGAGCCAAGCTTCACCACCGCATTCCCTGTTATCGGGAAGTCTGGTGTTGACCTCCGCGAGAAGTGGTCTCCCAGTGGTGACATCGGCTACCCCGAGACGTACCTGGGGATTATGGCTCCTGGGTTCCCGAACTACTTCTTCGTCCTTCAGGCCCAGGGCAATGCTCGTGGAGGGACTGTGCCGCTGCACATCGAGACATCAGCTGTGTTCATCGCAAAGGCGATCCGAAAGATCCAATCGCAGTCGTACGCGGCACTCGATGCCAAGGAGGAGGCGGCCCAAGACTTCAACGATCTTGTTGGCGGTTTCTTCGAGAATGGCGTCACGGGCGACTCGTGCACCAGTTGGTTCAAGAACGAGGCTGGCCCATCGAGAATCCTCATCGCCTGGCCTGGGTCATATCACCATCGAGCTGGCATCTTGCGAGACCCTCGATGGGAGGATTTCACGTTTGAGTCGAGGGCGGGGGCAGGTCGGAACCGATTTGAATACTTTGGTGACGGGACGGCGGAGAAGGAATCCGGTGTTACTCGGGACCCGGAGCGGTTGACCAGCTACCTGACCGAGGTTGGGAAGATTGACCTCGCAACATTCCAGGAATCATGGACTCTAGACCTTTGAAGGGGCGGTATGGGGGGACACCATGATGAGTTATATGATTGCAGCTGTGAAAGTCTCACGTGCATACGTTCTTGGCTGTAAATCTAATTCTCTTACACGCTCGATGCCTCTCGGTTGCGATGTCTTTGTGTTGCATGTGCATCGGCCAATATACGTATATTCTCAATTACACAAATGCGACATGATATTGTACTAAGACGACAGTGTTGCGAGCCAGAAAAACCGAGTCTTTCGTTGAGGCAGACATCACCGGTTTCTGGCGAGTTTGAACCTCCAGTGATCGATCTGTCAAAAAGACAGAACTGATTAAGCAATAATCAAATCTCAAAACTTACCCTCTACCATGACAAAGTAGCAGCGTTTGCCTCGCCACCCATGCCGGCCACCCAAGGAACAGGGGCCTACATCTCCGTAGCGCAGCCGATCTGAACGAGTCTCAACTTCCGGGCGTCCTTTGTTCCGACTTCCATCATCCACGCCTAAACGTCAGGTTCCATTCCAGACCACACAAGGGACGTGTGATTTCATTATTTCCGAGAAAAGCCGTTTAAGTCCGTTAAATCCATAACATCACGACATTGAGAAGGGTCCAGCCATTCATGGAGAACCGGTCGAGGTAGGAAATCTTGGCAAGTGTCATATGGCATATGTAGGTCAGGGATGAAGATAGTATGGAGATAGCGTCTGTCATTTGGGAAATCTTTAGCGCTGCTGTCAGGCACGTGGTTGGATATTGGCTGGTTAGCGACCTCACGCCAGACTCTCGCAGATGGCGACATCCCCCTTCCCTATTTTCACTGCAGGGGACATGATAAGCGATTCGACACTAAGATCGGTTCCAACGCCTGGGGGGCATAGATCTGGGGCCGGCTCCATCTCTAAGCTGGTGCTGCATGTTTGCCAGGGTCGCATTTGGCATTGCCTTGGGCGGTGGTGTTGTCCGGGCTCTCGAAGGGGACTATGCCGAGGCCCAGAATATCATCCCATCACACGCCCGATCACGACATACTCCTCATACGATATGGTTCTGCGCGTTTTCCATGTCGCGGAGCGATATCGGACGGCATTCATCAACAGACTGAATGTCAATGTTTCAAAGGTGACAGAAAAGCGACCCTTTGAAGCGCGGAGAGGAGGCGAATCCCCAGCATTACATTAGCTACCAACCAGTTCATCACTCGCAACATGTCCACCGTCCCTCATAACTTCATCCAGGGTGTGTCCTCGGAGCCTCTGTCAAAGGACCTGCTGGAAGGCAAGGTACAGCTGGAGCGGAAGTATGGGTACACGGCGGAAGGAAAGAAGAAGCGCATCTTGCTCAATGCCTTCGACATGAATGGCGTCGGCCATATTAGGTTTGTCGCCTATCTCACTTGGAACTTAGTAGAAGCCGTATCACTCATCACCCTGGCGCGTGTAGTATTGGACAATGGCAAAACCCCGAGGACAAGAGCTCCCAGAAAAACCGCCTTCCGTATTGGATTGAGCTGGCGAAGCTCTTGGATAAGGGGAAGTTCAACGCCCTCTTCCTTGGTACGTAGCAAGTCTTGATGATCTGCGGGTTGACGCTCCAACATCCGCCTATTCGACTAACCACGATTGAGCACAGCGGACAACTACGGTTCACACGACATCTACAAGGGCAGCCATGCACCAGCCATCAAGACAGCATCACAGTGGCCGATATACGACCCGTTCAGTGTCAGTCAGTTCTTGCATAAGGATGAAGTTACAGGGCTAATTTCCCATTCAGGTCATCTCAGCCATGGCTGCGGTCACTGACACTTTGGCTTTCGGAGTGACGGCCTCCACGACCTTCGAGCCCCCCTTCAGTCTGGCGAAGCGATTCTCAACTCTTGACCATTTAACTAATGGAAGGATTGCCTGGGTATGCCTGAAGTCCTGAGGATAACTAAAGAGAAAGTTGATTTTGTGGACTGCGCTGACATTCTAACATAGAACATCGTCACCTCGTGGAGCGACACAGCCGCTCGTGCACATGGCCTGGAACAGCTGCCTGAGCATGATACTCGCTATGACATGGCTGAAGAGTATCTGAGCCTGGTATACAAGTACGTTGTCTCTGTCCCCTCGAATGAATCCATTCTAATTGTCGGAGGCTCTGGGAGTCTTCGTGGGCGGACGGAGCTGTCGTCAAGGATCCCTCCACCCAAACCTACACCGACCCGACGAAGGTGCGCAAGGTCGAGCATCAGGGCAAGTTTTACAAGTCTTCGAGCGCCCACCAGGTAGACCCCAGCCCTCAGCGCACTCCGCTGCTCTTCCAGGCTGGGATGTCACCCGCCGGCACCTCCTTCGCTGCCAGGCACGCTGAGTGTATCTTCTGCGGCGGAGCGAGCCCTGCCATTGCCGCGAAGAACATCGAGGATACCCGCCAAAAGGCCCGAGAGAACAACCGCGACCCGTACGACATCAAGTTCTTCGTTCAGTTCACGCCCATCCTCGGGGCTACCGACGAGGAGGCCCAGGAGAAGTATGAGCGCTATCGCCAGTATGCCCTCGGCGACGGCGGCCTCGCGCTCCTCGGCAGTACCTCCGGCATCGACGTCTCCAAGTTTCCCTGGGATGAGGAGTTTCCCACCGACCCGGAGCACCCCCTCATGAAAGACCTGTCAGTGAAGCAGCGCAACAGGTTGCTGGCACGCCCGGCTGGTTTTGACCGCTGGACCCCGTGCATCCTGGCTGAGTATCAGTCCCTCGGCGGAAGTGCGCCGTATAAGATTGGAAGTGGCGCGACGGTTGCGGACGAGCTTGAACGGTGGATCACCGAGGCCGATGTCGACGGTTTCAACATCGGCCACATCGTTGTGCCTGGTGCCTGGGAGGACGTGATCAAGTATCTGATCCCCGAGTTGCAAAAGCGTGGCTGGCTTGGAGAAGATTATGCTGTCCCTCAAGGAACAGCGAGAGAGAACTTGTACGCGACTCCCGGTGACTCGCACCTGCGCAAATCCCATCCGGGGTACCAGTACAAATTCAAGGTAGATGGCTCGAACGGTAGCTCTGCACCCGACGCCTGATATGCCAAATATAACTTCGTCTTGTTCATTGCCTCATCAGAAATGAGGGAAGATATTCGTCCACTCCGGCGTCTCGTACGCCTCAAGCGGCTGTTCCCTGATACTGACAAAAGCTTCCACCACGACAAATATCCTAGCGAAGACCAGACTGAATCCGCAAATAAACACTATGAGCCCCAGCCCGAAAGTCTCAAAACTTGTCTTCTCTCCGTCAGCCCAGTGCTCCCAGAAGTCGTTGAGCTGTGGCAACCTCGCAACGATGAAGTTGAGCACCACCCAGAGCCCGCCACAGAAGGCAATGTACGAAGATGAAGCTCGCCATAACCACATCTCTGCCGTCGAGGGGAAGTGGTCATTCCAAGCCGCCACGTGAATGGCCCCGTAGCACAGGTTCGCAAACCACAGCACCATGCCCACCACCAGCCCGCCTACGTTGCGTAGGAGATCGTTAGATGGCCAGTTCTGAATGTGTTCCGCCACTAACTGATCTGGTCGCAGGTGAAGACAGGTGCTTTGCCCTCGCTCTTCTCCCCCGCTGGAGCCGCCTTCGCTGATGGTATGGGCGAAGAGAATCCTGTCTTTAAGGAGACCGGAATGTGTTGATAATGCAGATGTCATCAGCTCCCAGCGCGTCTGGTCGATAATACAGTTTTCTTTCGTTTGCGGCCGCTTGTCGTGGACCTGGGGCCGGCGCTCGAAGAAGGCTGTGCCGGTTTCCTTTTCACGCATGGCTTTAAGCTCGTCCAAGCAGGCACCAGGTGCTTTACAGAAGTTGACCGATGCATTCGGTATCAATTGCACATGCGGGTTGAGTTGCGGCTTCTCGTTTTGACCTGGGTCTTCAGTGTCGGAGTTATTGGCGTGAACAGTCAGCGATGAGGGGTCGCCTCTGACGCAGATGGATTCGAGCTCAGGAGTCTTGGAGTAGAGGTTGAGGTAGGCAAAGAAGGTCTTTACGATCGTCTGTGACTTGACGCGCTTGGGGTTGACGTAGCCGCTCATCTCGCTGCTTGAGTACATGAAGGCCGCCAAAGGGGCCAGCTCATCATCGCGAATGATGATGGGTTGATTGGGCAGCAGGGGCTTATGCCACCAGAAGGCGTACATAAGAAACGCGCAGAGGCTAGGATGACGGTTAGGAAAGTCTTCTGGCGATGAGAACTCATACATGGCAAGGGGCATCTGCTTACACATGGGCGACCGTGTTGACTTCGAGCAACGTGACAGGGAGCTGGGCGGCCAGGCGGCCAATCGCTTGCAATAGCATCCATGTCGCTTGCACGAGGACAGTTGATTTCGCCAGGTCGTTGGCTTTGCTTTTGTCTTCGATCTGCTCTGCTTCGATATCCGGCAAACAACCACAGCGTGCGAGCAAGGCAACGCCCTTGGCTGTGAGTGTAAGTCTCTCCACCCGCTGTGACTCGTCTTTCGGTTGGTCATGTATCGCATTCGTCAGACTCCTGATCTCGAAGGCGAAGCCGCCGGCGCAGGCGAAGAAGCTGTGAGCCATCGTCCAGGTAGATCGACGTCTCGGAACAGAGCCATTCTCCACGGCGGAGTTCAGGCTGTCCTCGACAATTTGTTGAAGAATCTTCGCGGAGCTCCATTGTCTCCACGCGGCGAAAACCACGAGCTCGGGGGCGTAGATACCGGCTATGATCCATCGAAGAATCAGGAAGACAGCCTGCCCCTTAGTCTGGTCGCGTCGAGGGACGTTGAGATGTACTGCAGACCAGACGCAAAGGACGAGTGTGACGAGACATGATATGACCAGCGAGGGCGTGCCGCGCCCTTCCGGATCGCTGATATATCCCACGAGCCGCGAAGACGGATCGGTTTCGTCCGACATGCGTGGAGCACAATTGAAAAGAATACACTAGCGATTGACAAATAACTAGATCCGGTAAATGAGAAAGTTGATGTTCAGGTCTGGGCTGAACTCCGACGGATTGCATCCGCTCATATCTGCCTGCGCAGCCGCCAGCCTCGAGAGGACATGAAACGCACCTATTTTAAGACTATGGTCATATCTATCCTCCTGCATGCAACTTCCCAAAAGGTAACCCATCTCAATGGTCAAAGAATCCCAAAACTCTGGTACCAAGCGCTGGTGAGGATGCCGGCGCTTAGATCACGTGCGAATGCGGCCGAGAGCAAGGATTAGCCGACGATCACGATTTCTGCAATGTCGCCTCTTCACGAATGTCTTGGGTTGAAGAAGGCTACCATCACCACTCATTTTTGAATTCTGGAATTGCGAATCGAAGGCCTCCGGGTTGTTGTCGTCTCATCGACTTTCTCTGAATCATCGGGTTTTGGGCAGAGTGGCGGGTTCCGACGATGAGCAAGGGGCCAAAAATGTCGCAGAAGGGATCAGAAGTCCCGAGAGGGGGCCTTTTGAGCTGGAAAGACATCAGTAAGACTATTCCAAAGAGCTAATAGCCTTCCGCTTTTCGAATTTCTCTGACTTCTTCTCACTCGTAGTGCCGTGGCAAAGGTTTGTTCGACACACTGGTCAAAGCGGGGAGCAGGCTAAAAGAGACTCAGGGACAATGAGTACATCCTCACAGGATATCGGTCAGTCAGAGCAGCCCCAGCATTCTCAAAAGCTCGCACTTGGCTGACTTGGATATGTAGGGCCGCATCTTTCTCGTATTTCAAGAGTCTGAGAAGTATCTTCCACATACATAACGAGACAGGTATGGACTCGCCCTGACCGTGGATGACGATGATCGGTTCTGAACGACCCCAGCCAACATCTGGTCTCATCTCCTCGGAGCTCTGTGGTTCATCCTCATGTTCATCGACTTCTTCTACATCAGGCGCCTCGCAAGCCGCACTGCGCTCCAGGACGCCCTCGCCCTCGGCCTGTACTACCTTTGCGTCGCGGTATGCTTCATCCTATCGACCAGCTTCCATACCTTCTCCGATCACAGCCCCGGGATGCACAAGTTCGGCAATGAGCTGGACCACCTCGGCATCGTCCTGGTCATGTGGGGGACGGGCATGTCTGGAACGCACTTTGCCTTCCACTGCCAGCCAGCATTCCGTAACGCCTACTTCGCCCTGCTGAGCACGACGGCGTTCGGTTGCGGCGTCTTCACGCTCCGACCAAAGTTCCGCCAACCGGCTTACCGAACGACCCGCTTCCTGATGTACGTCTTCCTGGGCGCCAGCCTCTTCTCGCCCGTCGTCCACGGGCTGTTCTCGTTCGGGCTCGCCCAGCTGGAGGAGATGATGGGGCTGAAGTCGTTCCTCGGCCTGGCGCTCATCAACTTCTCTGGGGCGGCGATCTATGCCGCGAGGATTCCCGAGAGGTGGTACCCGGGGACTTTCGACCTGCTCGGACAGAGTCACAACTGGATGCACGTGTTGGTGCTGACAGGGGCCCTCGTCAGGCTCGGGGGGCTGCTGCAGGTTGCGGAGGCGTGGCAAGAGGGCGGAGCCATGCACGGGTTCTGCGAGGGATTGTAGAGATGGACGGTTGGCCTCCGAGCTCCGGGGCGGATAGACTGTTGCAGGGTCTCTAGCGTGCATCTTTTCCGATGAGGTTGCGTTATCTACATTGGTGGTTACAGGGACGGCACCTCCATACCCACTCGGGCTTTGTACGGGATCCTGGCATTGGACCAAGCTCTACTAGGTTCATTGGATCTTCGAAGTGAGTGACAGACTGTTGACCTTCACTAGCTCGAGTTTGATGAGTCGGGGAAACGACTCGTTGAGATTCAAGCAATGACAGTAGACACTTGCCCCGATATCAACGGTCTGGAACGGGAGGTCGGCCGGACTTTCAATGCCGTCTTCTACATGCTGTAGCTTCCAGGCAAGCTCGACGTCGAACATCTGCAGCTAAGAGGGAGACTCACAAAGGAGTGTCGCTATCTTCGCACTAATGCGGTTCAGCCAAAGCTCAAGCTCCGTCGCGCGAAGCCATCGGACGAAGATGCGTCATCTCAGCTACGTGACTCAACCCGAGATATCACCCCAGGAGGAGCCGGAGGAACGCCGAATCCCGCCGTGTCCGTGTTGGGCTGGCAGCTGTTGAAGCCTCCAGCTCTCAGCATTATCACCCCGAGGCACAAGCCATTGCGACTTCTCGGCTATCTCTCAGCTCCTGCAAGCTGCCATCACTGGGCGACATGCCTTGGGTATAACAAAACCTCGGCAAAGCGCCAGAGCTCCGCCTTGGCAGCGGGAGGAGCTCTTTGATCTGGCCGTTCAAGCTCCGTGGTTCGGCCTCCTCCCGGCTCGAGCCCATGTGCAGGCTGACTGCTGACGATTGACAGAGATAGGGGCCCGAGGCTCTCTCACCGCCGAAAACAGGAGCTGGGCACCGGGTGAGCTCGGGGCACAGCTCATGCAGCTGTCCTCTTGAGGGCAAGCTCCATCTCCCTGCACATGGCACACATTGCTGGGCTGCATCGGCTGCGTGCCGGTGGTGGGTGGGTGGTGCGGGGGGAGTGCTCGATGCGGTAATCAGAGGGGGAAGAAGGGGGTTGGGTGCGGAGGAGCAGCCAATGGCCTGGAGGGTGGTGATGCGGTCAGGGAGGGAATGCGGGGAGTCGCTCAACTGTTGACTCTCAGTGACTCAGATAGTTGGAGGAGAGCCGACTGAACGGGCACGGGGGACCGCGTGGACGGTTTGACACGTCGCTTGTCACGACACGAGAGGAATTGGACCGGGGGATATCGGATGCTGAAGGGTTTAGAGGAGTCATAATAACAGGCGTCGGGGAGAGTGTCCGGTGCAGGGAGAGAGTCAATCCTCAGGGACGCTGGTGAGGGGATCTGCATGCGTCGAACAGGCTGGACGATGTCCGTTGAGGCCTGGTTTAAGCCTCAACTGCTAGCTCTGGGGGTCAATGCGAAAGATTCGACGGGCGGTAGGGTTTAGCTTCAGACGTGCCATTGTCTGCGGAAGCTTGTGCTCTGTGCCAAGATAGCGAGTCTAACAGACTTCGGCAGATCAAGTACGATCCGTCTGAGGTTTGTCTGCGGAATACTCCAGGTTCACATGCATTTCAGGGCGCGTATCGGTACTCCCAGCAGGGCCAAGCATCGCGGGCTGATCTTGTGGGACAGGCGGGAGAAACCCAAACATCGGACGTCGAGGCGATCATCAGAAGCCGTTTCGTCCGAAACCCAGGGCGGTCGAGCCGTGACATCCCAAGTCCATGCTGCGGGGCCGGGGGCTTGCGACTCGTCCCAATCACCTCGATCGTGATAGGGAGGACCGGCAGCCGTGTGTGTTTGAGGGCGGTGGGCACGAGCACTGTCAGACGGAAGGGCATTCCAGCGCGCGTTTCACAACCGGAGCTGATGTGTGAGCGGAACTGAACTGAAGCACCGCTGTGGGTGAGGGGACAGTTGGGGTACGGAGCTGCCCAGCAAAAGCAACCAGCCAGGCCCGGGCTCAAGGGGGAACGTCCCTGACCCTGCGAGAAAAAGAGCGGTGGAGGTCCGTTGTTGGGGGGCTCGACGCGTCCGTCCCGTCGTCGTCCACATCCCGACGGGACGGGATGGCTTGCCACTAGACGGAACCCTGTCGGGAGACTGGAGGACGTTCGGGGGAAACCGGAACAGGAGGTGACGAGTCTTTGAGATTAGAGAGTGACAATCCGCAGAGTGCCCAGCCAGGGGTTCCCGAGACGAGAGACGAAATGGAGCAGGCGAGCGAGCAAACACGGGCCGGAAGGGTCCATTCTCCTGAAGAGGGGAGAAAAGAGACCAGAAGCGCGCCCATCATTGTCTCCGAACGAGTAAAAAAAAAAAAGTCGGGAGGGCCACCAGGAATGGACCGCTAGGCCTGAAGCAGCGTGGCAGTTGGATGACAAGCTCAGGAGCAGCAGGGTTTTGGCACCGATGGCACCGACAAGCCGGCGCCGGGATGGTCAGGGGCAGGGAAGGGGCAGGGGTAAAGCCAGTTTTCTCAGCAGGGCATCTTCTCGCGTGCGCGGTCCGGACGGGGACGGGGTCCACCTCAAAATTTCCAGGTCCATCCATAGCCAAAAAGGGCCTGCAGGACGATATCCGGGAAGCGTGATTGGGGGGCGGCGCATGGAGTTGGAACGCCGCTGGATGGAGTCGACGAGCATGCATTCACCCTGCTGCTTGATACTCGGACGTGCAGGTTGGTCTTTTTTCTCTGCTCGAGTCTCCGAGTATTCCACGAAATTCTCGTCGGCTCTGGGAGTCGGGACTTGCGCGTTGCGGTCGAGCCTCCTGGCTACCGTTGAAGGATTTGACCTGTTCCCCAGAGGATTCGAGCTGGGGAGCGATCGCAGCTCGCAACGGCATGCCGGAGGGGGAGTCCGTCCACCGTCGGCGGGCAGGATGCTTTACGAGATGATAACCGCCTGTACGAAACAACACGAGCTGGTCAGGCGACGGTCACCCGGCAGTCAGGCACGCGTGGTGTGTAAGTCGCGTGAAAGTATTGGTGATTCACCACCACTTACCCGCCCCCTGTCCCGTGGCAACGGGCAACTCCCGCGTCACCTCACCTCACCGCCCCAAAGCAGGTAAGTCGGAGGCTGAAGAGAGGCCGCCATGGAAGGTTCCCCAACAAAAAAGTACCGTCCATTGAGTGATTGCGTAGCACCACCACCGGGCGATCGATGGAGCGGTACTGGGACTTCCATGCTGGCCTTACATCCATGGTCAGCGGGGACGGGATCCGTCCGTTAATTCGTGTCGGGACAACATTCCGGTCATCACCGGCGACGGCGTGGTTGAGGTCCGAATGGGAAATGGATGGCGAAAATGGAGAGATGATGACCGCGTCACGGGTGTCCCGATGACTGCTGCGCGCGTTGGGGCCCGCCCTTTGGGGCTGGTATTGGCATTGGGGTCTTGGGGTCTGTTGGAGAAGGGCGACACCGGGTTCTGGAAGCTCACTTCACTGTAAAAAGTCCACTGGGTGGATGGTTGAACGGAGATGCAACTCCGCGACTGTGGATGAAAGGTCGGAGATGGAACTCCATGCGCTCCCCAGCAGAGATATCGTCGCGCATTAGCGCACGCCTTGGCGCTGGCCTTGTTCCCCAGACTGCGGGACCCGGGTACACTAACGCCCGCTAACTTTGCAGGGCATTTGGGGCTCAACTGCGGCGGCCAAGGGCCCTGTGAACCGCTGCGATGTCGCTGGAGGTCCCTGGGACAGCTTTGAGTCATCTCATCCACCATGGAGAAGGTCGGGTTGGGTGTCCGGCAGCGACCTCGAATTGACTTTTTTTTTCTCCTTCCAGGCCAACTCGAGGTTTTCTTTCTCTCATCTCCCCTATTCATCTCCTTTCCCGTCCGTTCCACCCTGGACATTGGGCATCAACAGCGCCCCGAAAAGACTGGAAGGCCTCCCAGCTTCAGCCGGCACTCTGACCTTCAATTTCCAGACTCCGGTGCGCGTCCCGGTTTGTCCTCGTCCCTCTCCTGACGCCTGAAGATATCCCCACCACCACCACCAAGACGGACTTGGGACACCACCCTCCCTTTCCTTTTACTTACACCAAAAGGAGTCCGGGCTCCCGGTGCAACACTTCTGCTGCATACAGCTGCCCGTTACGACCTTGGGACGCCTAGGGGAAACCCGAGCCCCAGCAACTACAAACGCACGCCAAGTACCGGTACCTCAGTCCGGCTCCTTGTCCCTTAGGCTCTTGAAACCACCACCCCCCTTGCCATCCCAAACCCCCGAAGGGCATCCAAGCATCCCTCCGTCTTGCGACAGGCCCTTGTACCTTTCGCGACGACGACCTCGAACCCGTCCCTCGCCCGCTCACGATCCCTTCCGCACGGGGATGGGTCCTTCGCATGCGACCCCTGCCCGGCTCGGCTCGGTCTGTCCTTTAAATCACCAATTCCTCTCCCGACGACGCAACCTCTCCTCGTTGAGGAGGTCTCTCTCTGTTCCTGCTGCTCTCTCACACTCGCACCACACCACTTCTCGCATTCCTCCCTCCCCAACAACTGTAGCTGCTGCCGGTACCAGCACTGCTCCTCCTTCTCCATCTCTTACTCCTCCTCCTTCTCCTCGGGCTATCCTTCTCCGCTATCCCGCTGCCACCTCTTCCCTGCGCACTAGCACTAGTACCCTCCTGTCTTGGACCGTTCCTCCTCGTCCTCTCTCCCACCCGCCGTCGGACGTGCAAATGGCGTCGTATCCCTACAGTGCCAGCAGCTCCGATATTTCCACGCCCCGTTCCGCCTCCCCCGCCTCCGCGTCCGTCTCCGGTCGCTCCTCGCACACGTCTATATCTAAGCGCATGTCCATCTCCAGTCGCAGGATGACAGACTTCAACCCCATGTCCTCAGTCGACATCTCTGCCATCGAAGACAAGATGAAGGCCGCCTCTCTCGACCAGCACCGGGGCTATGCCTCCTCCACCTTCGGCGAGGTCCAGCAGACCAAGGAAGTCAGCGATGTCCCCGAGACCGCTGCCTGTGGCTACCAGGTCCTGCGCGAGCCCCTCTGGAATAAGGGTCAGTCCACCACCACGTCGCCACCACTCCCACTCCCACTCGTCGCTTGCTTGCCTCCATCGCCAACCTCACCGTCCCCCACTAACACATGCACACCACAGGCCTCGCCTTCACCCCCGAGGACCGCATCAACAGGAACCTCACTGGCCTCATCCCTCACACCATGGAGAGCTTGGAGATGCAGTGCCAGAGGGCGATGAAGATGATCAACACCCGCCAGACCAACATCGACAAGTACCTCTACCTCTCCTCCCTCAAGAACCAGAACATCGACCTGTTCTACCGCCTCCTCATCGACCACGTCCGCGAGCTCATGCCCCTCGTCTACACCCGTAAGACCCCTCCCCCCCAAATCCCAACAACGCCATCCAAGCCATTCCACATGTCTGACTTGCACAAACTCCAGCCACCATTGGCGATGTCTGCCTCCAGTACTCCACCCTCTACACCCGCCCCGAAGCCCTGTACATCAGCATCAAGCAGCGCAAGTCCATCCGCACAATGCTCAAGAACTGGCCGTATCCCGACCCCGAGATCTGCGTCGTCACCGACGGTTCCAGAATCCTGGGTCTTGGTGATCTCGGCGTGAACGGTGTCGGCATCTCGGTTAGTAATCCCCCGACGACCCGCGGGTTCCATTTTCCAGCTCCACGGCGCCCCCACTAACACGCATCGTCCCCCCAGGTCGGCAAGCTCGCCCTCTACACTGCCGCGGCCGGCGTTGACCCCAGCAAGACGATGCCCATTGTCCTCGACACCGGCACCAACAATGAGGATAACCTGAAGGACCCGCTGTACCTCGGCCTGAGGTCCAAGCGCGTCTCGGTCCAGATGCAGCAGGAGTTCATGGACGAGTTCATGGAGGCCGCTGCCGAGGTCTACCCCAACATGGTCATCCAGTTCGAGGACTTCGACACCGAGAAGGCCTTCAACTACCTCGACCGCTACCGCAACAAGTACAGGTCCTTCAACGACGACATTCAGGGCACTGGTGCCGTCGTTCTGGGAGGGTACGTCCACGCATGATGCCCGCAGACATCTAGACTTTTACTGACACGGATCGCAGATACATCGGCGCCGTCAACCTGTCCGGCGTGCCCCTCGAGGAGCAGCGACTCGTCTTCATGGGCGCTGGCTCCGCCGGTGTCGGTGTCGCCAAGCAGCTCGTCGAGTACTACACCCGTCGCGGCCTGACCGAGAAGGAGGCCCGCGAGAAGTTCTGGCTCGTCGACACCAAGGGTCTCGTGACCGCCGACCGTGGCGACCGCCTCGCCGACCACAAGAAGTACTTCATGCGCACCGACAACAACGGCCGCCAGTTCCGCAGCCTCGAGGAGGTCATCGAGTACGTCCGGCCGTCCGCCCTCGTCGGCCTCACCGCCACCTTCGGCGTGTTCACCGAGTCCATCGTCCGCGGCCTCAAGGCCTCCGTCGATGCCGGCGGTCTCGGCCGCCGCCCCATCCTCTTCCCCCTCAGCAACCCCCTCACCAAGGCCGAGTGCACCTTCGAGCAGGCCGTCCAGTGGACCGACGGCACCGTCATCTTCGCCTCGGGCTCCCCCTTCCAGTCCTTCAGCGTCAAGTCCGCCGACGGCGACTCCATCACCTACCACCCCAACCAGGGCAACAACGTCTATGTCTTCCCCGGCCTCGGCCTCGGCGCCATCCTCGCCAAGGCCTCCAAGGTCACCGACGAGATGGTCTACACCTCCGCCGCCGCCCTCTCCGAGTCCCTCAACACCGAGGAGCTCCGCAAGGGCCTCATCTACCCCGCCATCGAGCGCGTGCGCGACGCCAGCTTGATCGTCTGCCGCGAGGTCATGAAGGCCGCCCGCCGCGAGGGCGTCTCCGAGCTGCCCGAGGCCCAGTGGGTCGAGTGGGAGGAGTGGGGTGACGTCGCCCTCACCGCGTACATCAAGGAGCGCATGTACGATCCCAAGGCGTTCGCCACGGAGCGCGCCCGTTTCTAAGCGTTATGTATATGGCGTGTGAGAGCGAGTGTGTGAGAGAGATGCATTTGACGATACCAAGCAGGGTCTATAGCGGCCCCCCTAAGAGACGGTAATGGCGTTTGGAGGATAATTTTCTGTGGCTTTCCACACGGGGGGCAAGTGGTATATATTCACGGACCGCCCCTCGATGGGCATAAAAGGGGCCGAGGTGCCCGTAGTAGATTGTGGAGATAGAACTTGCCGAGAGCGAGGGCTCTTGGCCAGAATGAAAGCATCATGAACCATATATCCTTTGGAGTGTCTCGTCTGCGGGAGTGATGTGCGTGAACGTCTTTGTATATGTAGTTGGCTGGCGGTTGTACTCGCTCAACTTGGGCCTCACTAGCAATACCAGGTGTCCTGTCGCCTCGGTCTCACAACGTTGGCTCACATCAACGGCGCGCGCTTGCTACCGGTCAATGTGATCCATAGATTTAGCTCGTGGGCCACGCGAGAGTGCCGATGCTGCCAAGAACTCCCACGTGGGAGGAGGTGGTAAACCCGGGCTGGTACTAGTCCTCAAGGGGGAGATCAATAAATCCCCTGCTGCCTCGACTGTTATTATTTCCGTACCTGGGCCCGGTTTCAAGGAAGAACGGTGGGGTGGGTGAGACCGAGGGTTGGTCCCAAGTCCTGACTGGATGTCTGGATGAGGCTCTGGGTGATACAAGTCACAGCGATTGTGATTAGATTGGTACTTAGTCAACTTGACAAATGCGATGACAATGGTAACTTCAGGCCGCTTGCGGAGTCCCACGAGGACATTGAAAACGCGCCGCAGCCCTTCTGATCAACGGCAAAACGATCCGACTAGATCGAGCGTACCAGTAGTGTTCTGGCTCGTCACATCACTGGCAGCGGGGTTGCACACAATGTAAAGTCGACTTTCTCATGATCTTTCGGCGGACATCCTGCATCTCCCCTCCCGTGGTTTCCGAGTCGACGCGAAGAAGAAATGAAAACAACAGAGGCTGGCGGATTGAGGGAGTTCGGATCCTGGAATGCCTGTTTTCCGCGGGTTTTATTCATGATTTCCTGATGCAGAAGCAAGCCAAGTCCAGCATCCAATCGCGGCAGGTCTCAGCTCGGGAAGATCGGGGCCTGCTCGATGTCGCTGACTACGAACCCGCGCGCTTCCCGTCACCACCCCCTGAGTAGGCCGTAGCGATGGCCAAATCTGGTGCCGCCGGCGTTGAATGCAGCTGTGAGCTCCGACAAATTAAAGGATCGACATCTCCGGCCTCCCGCCCTCGAGAGTATTAGTAGCTGTGAACCGCGCGCCCACCGGTTTCTTTGTCAACCACCCAGGAGTCGTGGCGACCACCAACGGTCCGGCGCTCTATTGGAAGAGAGTTCCCTCTTATAACCCAATCCTGCGATCCTGTGGTCTCTCTATTCTTGCCCTTGTTTTTGCCTCTTCACGGATTCCAATCCCTCCCTCCTTTTGGAACGAGCCGATACCGACGACACCATAGGTCTGAACCGAAGCAAGCCAGGATGTCTATGCTCCCCGAAGCAGAGAGGACAATGTCCAATCGAGAAGAGGACCCAAAGGGCGAGAAAGTTGTCGTGGCCAAGTTCGACGGATCCTTCGCCGCTCTCGGTCGCCCGGAGACGAAACGCCCCGTTCCCTGGTATCGCGACCGCCAGTATTTCTTGGGATCGTGGTTGGACGCCTCGATTTGGAGGTCAGCGGTACGCATCATGTCCTGCATCCCCGATTTGCAGCTCACAGCTGGGTGGAAAACTGACAATGGGGGAATTTCAGTTCGTTGAGTTCGTGGGCACCACGTGCTTGGTGTACATCTCCGGACAGATCGCTGGGACTCTCTTCAGTTACGGGACCAACCAGGTCGGCGCTTATATCGGCATCTCGAACATTATCATCGTGTCCGTGTTCATCTACGCAACGGCGGCCGGTTCCGGTGGCCACATGAACCCCATGATTACCTTCTCGGTCATGCTGGCCGGCCTCTGTCCCCTTCCAAGAGGTTGGTCCAAGCCTCCATCTTCAAGAATACTACGCGGAGCTCCCAACAGCTGGTCTCTGATACTAACTTCGTCTTCACCCAGGGGTCTTGTATCTTTGTGGTCAGACACTCGGCGCCGCTCTGGGAGGCGGCATGCTCGCCGGAGCATGGGGTTACGAACGTACGATAATGTGAGGACACAATTATGATATCTCCCCTGGACACGGAGTAAAGCAACTCAGGCTGACTATTGTCCCCGTTGCCAGGAACCACGGAGGTGGCTGCTTTCTCGATCCGGCATTTTTGTCCCCGGGCCAGGCCTTCTTGAACGAGATGTTCATGTCTTTCGCCCTCCTGTTCCTGGCCTTCGGCGTCGGCCTCGACCCTCGTCAGGCACTTTTCTTCGGCCCACGGTTCGGCCCGTTGCTGGTCGGCATGGCGGTCGGCGCCGGGACGTTTGCCAGCAGTGGCATGGCCCCCGGGTACTCTGGCGCGCAGATGCATCCGGCCAGGTGCTTCGGGTTTGGGGTTGCGAAGCGGGATATGACCTGTGAGTGAAGAAAGATTGCGGGGTGTTTCTAGTACCATCGTCGGCTGTGGCTAACATGCAGAGTAGATCAATGGATATGGTGGTTCGGACCGGCCGCGGCATCAGTGCTGATGGGAATCATGTACAACTTGGTCCCTCCGCACCGAGAGGAGCGTGATAGGGGCGAGAGTAAGACTACCACTGAGGGGGCTTAGACGAATATGGAGAGCCACGGGAGTAAAAGGGCTGAAGGAGCCAAGTTGGTATGGCCATGATCATGGATTCGCGAGGACCGCACACAACTAGCATGGAATCTAGCATGACCCAAATATGTCGACAACCCATTCGGTAGGACCAGGGTCAAATACGGGATATGCCTGCAGCGGGGATTTCCCGCCGTTTTCAATACTACAGCGCGCGGTTAAAATGGCCGCATGATGTCTTCAGCCCCCCTGTTCCAATCTAGTTCTAGCTGGGTGACCTGCAGGATGAGGCTGCAGCAGGCAGCGCAACCTCGCTTCCTGGCCTGCTTACCCCAGCCGAAATGCCCTCAACTTCATGGGAAGCCTTTCCCAGTACCGAATTTTCCCCAACCATCGTCGCGTATGGCATGTATGCCTCCGTGAAAGGGACCCAGAAGAAACCGAAAGCACTCTCGAGATTCCCCCGCAATACCCTGGACCCTGCAAGCCAGGCGCACGCAGGCAGCCATGGCCGACATCACATCCGACCCGCAATGGAAGCTTGAGGTTTCCGGGTTCTACGGGCCTGGGGCATACCTCGCCTGGTTGCTTGTCATGGCTTCCATTCCCATCTCCCTCGTTAGCCGCCGAGGCGAGCCCACCCCCCCTTGGCGTTTCCCCCCTGCGGATATCATCGCCGCAGTACTCTATCCCGTCGTGGCAGCCGGTGATGCCGCGCTCAGGCTGGCCGACAGCTCGATCAACTGGGACCATATGGAGGCACGGTGTCCCCTCTTCGAGGCGGGCATCGACCGAGTCGAAGGATTCACCACCGATCCGTACCGCCCCAAGCTGGAACCATACTCGCAGGAGTTCCTCTCCCAATGCGTCGGCTTACAGCTGGCCCTGGAAGTCGCGCACTTCTTTCAGGGGCTATCTTATTTCTTCGTCCCTGTGGCTCTCTTCTGGATTCTCAGAAGGCAGCTGGACATGCCTCGCCACGGACGAGCAGTCTTCGTCAGCATCGTGGTCATCCCTCCTCTCTGGTGCCTTTCTGTCGGCATCGGCGCCGCCATCAGAGTCAAATCAAGCGGCAGCGCTGTACTTTACTTTCTGCTGAATGTGACGGCCCTCTACAAAATATTCTTTCTCCTCCTACTGGTCGGTGTGCCGGTGTTCATCTCCTCAATGCTGGGTCTGAGCGCCATTTTCCTGATCTGGGCAGCGCAGGAAGCCCGAGCCATGTTCAAGAGGCATCCAGCAAACGGGATAGAATTTGTGCTTTGCTATATCTTCTTCGGGACAATTCCGATGGCTTTCTTTCTGTGGGCAGTTGCTGGTTGGTGGTTTCCCCAGCAGTTTCGGGCTATCGTTTTCCTGGATGGGGTTGTTGGAATCTCACTGTCCGAGCTCGATCAGGTCACTGCCGCATGCGGTGGGCTCATCACCCTTATCTACGCTGCTCACACTTCAGGCTGGCTGCTCGGAGCACCCTATCGCATGATACGGCACGCCGCCGTTACCTATGACCGGAGCTTGAAGGCACAGAGTCGACGGAGGTGAGGAGAAGTTGGCTCGGAGGCCAGTTTTTCATTACGACTAGGATTACAGGAAGGCCGGTGATAGTTTTTAGAATATCAGGGTCGGGGATGGAGAATGGAAATCGGTTGAAGGACTTGAATTCTGTGGAGGCCTTTTGGACAGACGTCTCGCTGGTCTAGAGCCTGGGCTAACAAAGCCCACATCAACCAGCCTTCAATCACTGGAGACCTTTTGTAAGTCTCTCTTCCAAATCCGTTGCAGAATATGCTGTAACTCAAATCAATCTCCTGCAAATTGAAAGGATCTTCTCCCTTTTCCGTGGTTCAGTCCTTAGCCATCTCGGCGTAGCTTTGCAAGGCCTTGTCCAACCACTTCGGCGGGGTATTCAACCATCCACACTGACTCGCCTTCAGCTCACACATTATGGACCTTCGGGACTGATTCAGGACTAATAAAAACGGCCTCTCCTCTCTTTGGCGAGACTGAATGCCGAGCATGCAAGGAGAAGTCAAATCTCATCCTCGGCAACCCCCATCTTTCAAAGACGCACTAATCTGGCGCTGGCTCCCGGGACTCCAGGACAAAATGCGGTTGAGACGAGTTTCAGGACAAATTGATTCGAGAAGAGCCGAGGTCGTCCAGATTCCGAGTTTTCGAGGCTCTTTACCAAGAATCAGACACTGGACCAAGTGTTGAGTTTGGGTCTTCCCTTTTGTAGGTCGCGGGTCAAGCAAAACCGAGCCTGGACCGAGGCCGGGCCGGCGGTCTGCTTCGGCACTCGTTCACAGTGTCCGGACCGCGGCGAACGGGCCGAGCCCCCCACTTGCCGACGTCACCCCGCACCCCAGATTCAGGGGGCCGAGTGCGGAGATATCCCTTTTGGTTGTAATTGGAGAGAGAGCTCCGAATCCTCCTCCACTTGATGTTGGGGGTAGATCTCACACGGGGAAGTGATAAGCAACCCTGTCGCCAGGCCAAAACTCTAGGACGAGGAGCTAAAGGCTTTCCTTGAGATCCAACTCTCTCTATCCTCGATCACCGCCAACAGATCCGCCACCACGACCACCGAGATGGCTACATCACTACCGAGAAAGCTCTGGGAGCACCCGGACCCCGAGAGCACGGAGATGTACCGCTTCATGCAGGAGGCCAACAAAAGATACAGCCTGAAACTCAAGGTCAGTAGCCCACGATGACCGATGCTTCTCGGTGCTCCCTCGTTGACCGGCCCAGACCTATAGGGAATTATACAAATGGTCCTGTGACCAACGCACCCAGTTCTACGACCTCCTCTTCGAATGGTGCTGCATCATCCACACGGGCTCTTACACCGAAGTCGTGGATGAAAGCGCGCCCATTGATAGCATTCCCCGCTGGTTCAGGGGCGTCCAGCTGAATTGGGCGGAGAACATGCTGTATTCCAGGTGTTCCAGTGATCCTCAAGACCACAATGGAACCTCCGGCAAGGAAGACGGAAAGATCGCCATCAGCGAAGTGAGAGAGGGCAACAGCTCGGTGAGAGAGATGTCATGGGGAAGACTGAGAAGAGAGGCCGGACGACTGGCCGCCGCCATGAAGGCCCGGGGGGTGACCAAGGGCGACCGCATCGTCCTCGTCGGCGCCAATTCTATCGAGACGGCCCTGGTTTTCATCGCTGCAACATGGCTGGGGGCTCTCTTCTCCAGCTCATCCACCGACATGGGCGTCAGTGGCATCCTGCAGCGGGCGGTCCAGATTAACCCCAAGGTGAGTGCTGCATCACGGCTCTCAGTCCAGCCCCTGACGTGAGACGACCAGTTCATCTTCTTCGACGACGCGGCCTTGTACAACGGCAAACGCATCGATCTCCGAGAAAAGATGACCGGCGTGGCCCAGGGCATGAAGGGATGCTCCAACTTTGAGCGCGTCATCTCGATCCCCCGCTGGTCCGAGCCCCGCGATATCTCCAAGGTTCCACGCGCAGAGGCATGGGCAACCTTCCTCGCATCGGCACCGTCTCACGTCGCTCCCCCTCCATTCACGCGGGTCGACTTCCACGACCCATACTTGATCTACTACTCTTCCGGCACGACGGGCATCCCAAAAGCCATCGTGCACGCCGTCGGAAATATCACCATCAGCCTGCTCAAAGAGGCCAGGCTTCACGAGAACCTCGGACCGGACTCCGCCGGCCTCCAGTACACCACGACGGGATGGATCATGTACCTCGCCAACGTGTCGCAGCTCCTCTACGGCTCCAGGGCGGTTATGTACGACGGCTCCCCGTTCCAGCCCGATGCGAAGGCCTTCATTCGCATCCTGGAAGAGCAGAAGGTCACGAAATTCGGCACCAGCCCCCGGTGGATGGCAGAGGTGGTCAAGCAGGGCATCTCGCCCCGCGAGATCGCTGACCTGAGCAGCCTCCGAATCGTCACCACGACGGGCATGGTGCTCAGCGACCAGCTGTTCGAGTGGTTCTACGACACCGGGTTCCCGAAGGACGTTCACCTGGCCAACATCTCTGGCGGAACGGACATCGCCGGCCGCTTCGGCGGTGAAAACCCCCTGTCGCCGCTGTACGTGGGCGGCACCCAGGGACCGTCCCTCGGCATACCGGTCGCCATTTACGACGCGCAGCAGCCCGATGGGCCAGGGAAACCCGTCCCCGACGGAGAGCCGGGAGAGCTCGTTGCTACCGGCGCGTTCCCCAACATCCCCGTGTACCTTTGGGGCGACAAGACCCCAACCGCGCCGGAAGGGGAGCAAATCTCGGCGAGAAGGACATACACTGCCCCTGAGGGCTCGAGATACCACTCTGCGTACTTTGCGAGGTTCAACAATGTCTGGGCCCACGGAGACTTCTGCGTTATCGACCCTCAGACGGGGAATTTATCGTTCCTGGGCCGGGCGGACGGCGTGCTGAACCCCTCGGGGGTGCGTTTTGGAAGCGCCGAGATCTACGCCGTGTTGGATCGGGGCTTCTCAGACCGGGTGCAGGACAGCTTGTGCGTCGGTCAGCGGAGACCTGGAGACACGGATGAGAGCGTGATGCTGTTCCTGCTGATGCAGCCGGGCAACAAGTTCGACAGGGCGCTGGTGACGGAGGTCAAGGCGGCGATTCAGAAGGCGTTGACCAAGAGACACGTGCCGAAATGGATATTCGAGACACCTGAGATTCCGGTAAGTGATGCTGCGGGACATACTGTCTTGAAATTCAAGCTGACGATGACAGACCACGGTCAACCTGAAGAAGGTCGAGCTCCCGGTGAAGCAGATCGTGTCGGGTGGGCGGGTGAAGCCGAGCGGCACGCTGCTGAACCCGCAGAGCTTAGAGTACTATTACCAATTCGCCAAGGTAGAAGACCTGGTGGAGGCAAGGGGCAAGTTATAGACAGGGGCGACACGGAGAAAACATGTAGATTTCGAGTGTGGGAGTTTGTAGAACGTCAGGCCCGAGCGCCTAGAATATATCACATCGTACAAGTACACACACTCCTCGCCATCACGCACTCACGGGAAACTTGCCCCCGTGCACGCCGTACCTCCATCCCATGTAGCCAATTGTGCCCCCGACGCTCCCCAGACCAACAAGCCCCAGCCATCCCCTCCACCCGGCGGCCGCCTTCCCAAACACCGCCGCCCTCCCCCTGACCGTCGCCGCCAGCGCGACAGCAGCAAGCATGCTCCCATACGTCCAGTCATCCACCTCCAGCTGGCCCAGGTGCTGCGTCAGCCGCCAGCTCCTGTCGCGCCACTCGATGTCCTCGCGGCCCCACATGCGCGCGACGGTGGCGAGGGCGACGAAGCCGATGGTCCACGCCGTCGCCGTGCCAGCCTGGCGGACCAGCCGGGGGAGGAAGGGGGAGACGGTCTTGGTCGCCGCTGTTACTGGTGTGGGGAGGCCGGGGGCCGGGGACGGGGAGACGCGGCCGGGGAAGAAGCGGGCGGCGGTCTCGCGGGCGGCGAAGATGCCGAGGCCGACGACGGAGCCGGTCGTCACGGCGCGGGTGAGGATGTGGGTGAGGAGGATTGTGTGCCCGAGGGGCTGGTCCTCGGCGTAGGAGGTATGGGGGAAGAACCGGGACATGGTGATGTGAAGTGGTGTGATGTCGTGGGAGGTGAATAATTAACAGTGGTAGCGGAAATGGGAGCAAGAAGACCCGATTGCGACAGGATCGTGATGTCTCGGCGCGTCCTAGTCTGTTCGTTCTTTAGTGGCTGGATGGACTCGGCTTCAGTTCAGGAGCTCGGGAGGATGAATTAAATGTTTCTCAGATATTCCAAAGTGGTTTGAAGAATGCTGGCATGAGGACAAAGACGAGACCACCTCTTATGATTGTCAGGTGACAGCTCCCTTATAATATTTGTGCCTGAAGGCCTGTGAGGTAACACCGCCTTATCGCCGTAAACACCAGCTGGGAGCTCAGCTCCGAAGGATCGACGTCACTGCTGGAGCCCGCAGCTTCGAGGCAACGCTAATGGCGGGCGCACCGAAAGCGAGTGCGACAGAATTGGCGAATGAAAGCGCTTCGGTTGTCAGCGTGTCCGGGGTACACACTTCCAGAAGTCGGGATGACTTCCACCCGCGCCGACATTCGAAGGATCGATCGTGATGGATATCATTAATCAGCCTCTCAATGATCAGTAATGTAATGCTGTTGTCCCGTCCGCGCATATGCCTGCCTGCCCGCCTTGATTCATTCCCCAGACGCCGTCCCAAGAATCCCACAACCCGGGAGCTGATCAATCGTCGTCAGTCATTTCCATCATGCTCTCGCCCTTGTCGTCCTCGTCCAGCAGAGTCACCCTCCGCCCGGCGCCCGCTCTGCCCTTCCCTTTCGCGTCTCCTCTCCTCCGCGGCCGGGCCAGCTTTTCCCGCGCAGCCACTTTGCCCATGTCCAGGTCGTTCTCAAAGGCATCCAGCTCCTCGTCGTCCGCGACGTCGATGACCGACGACTCGTCCAGCGCCTTGTTCAACAGCTCCGTCGCGATGCCATCCTGCGGGTTTATCGCAAGGGCCTCGTGCAGCGGCAGGATCGCCTTCTCCGGCAACCCGTTCTCCAGGTAGATCAGCCCCTTGGCGCTCAGGATCGCCGCGTCCTTGCCGCCCAGGCGCAGCACCTCGTTGAACTCGTCCATCGCCTCCCTGAACTTCCGGAGGCGGCGGTAGCAGTGCGCCAGGTTCGTCCGCGCCGACAGCCACGCGCCGGGGTCCGAGTCGATCTCGTCCGCGATCTCCAGCGCGCGGAGGAAGAACCGCACCGCCTCGTCCGGCTTGTCCTGGTGGTACTTGACGACGCCCATCTCGTTGAGAAGCAGGGGGTCCGTCTTGCACAGCCCGTAGGCCGTCTTGAGGAACTCCTCCGCGACCGTCATGTTGTTGAGCGCGTGGTTCTGCATGCCCAGGAACACCTGGGGCAGGTGGGTGCCCATGAACAGCCGTGCGGCCGTCGAGTATGCCGAGATTGCCTGGTCGTGCTCTCCTTCCGCCGCGAACGTGTGCGCGAATCCTATCCAGGCAGGGCCGAAGTGTGCATCCATCATGCTCGCCTTGCTGAAGTACCGCCGGGCCTCGGCGATCTTGTCGATGGCGAAGTAGTAGATACCCACGGCCAGCCATGAGCAGGGTTCCTCGGGGTGGTTGTCTGCCAGGTCGTGTGCAACCAGGAACAGCACGTTCTTCATCTTGAGCTGGTACAGACATGCCAGGTGAAGTGGGTATATGGCGAAGTTGTACTTGTCGTCTTCGAGGATGGAGTCGGTAATAGCGAGGGCGTCCTTATATCGGCACTGTGTGTAGAGAAGGTCGGCCCTCGCGAGCAGAAGGTCGGGGTTGTCGCCGAGGTTGTAGTGTGTCGAGAGCGAGTCGTACGCGGCTGTGAAAGCGGCCGGGTCTCGGTATTTCGACAGTCGTGTTGTGTACAGGGTCTTCGTGAACTCTGCAGCCTCCTCCGAGGAGGACGGGTCTCCGCCGACGTTAATCGAGTCAAAGTCGAGCGTCTCTAGGAACTGCCACTCCTCATCGGGCGAGAGGAGCGAGTTGGACATGAGCTGCTGGAAAGCCTCGAAGCACTGGACGTCGATCCGCACGGCATCCTTGTAGCATTCCTTGGCACGGTCAAAAGCATTCTGCTTCGCATAGCATATGCCACGCAGATAGCAGATGGCTGCCTCGTATTTCCTGTTGGTAGCCTCCTCTTCCGCGGCCTCGTCCCGCGGCTGCTTGTCCCGTGCACCTCCCCTGGCCAGGGCGCCGTGCCTCCCCCCGTGGCCGGGCTGAGCCTTGCGCTTGTTGCTCGCATTGCTGATGAGATGGGTCGGGTTTCGGTCGCCGAGGACGTTGAGGGCCTCTTCGAACCTCGACTGCTTGATCAGGCAGTGTCCGGCGAGGTATCTGCAGGAGGTATTTCGGGCGACGAGGTCCTGTTTCTGGAGAAATGTCTGGGCACGGGTGTAGTTGCCAGTAGTAAAATGGACCTGCGCCAGCCAAAAAGCGTCCTTATCGTCGTCTGAGGGCAGCCTGTTGTCAGCAATGAGGCAGGCAGTATCGAGGACCAAGGTTGCGTACTGGTCAGTGCGAGCAGCTTGTCACCAACGAAGACGGCGGAGTCGTATTGGCCCTTGTTTAGGGCATCCTGCCGCCAGTCCCTCAAGAACTGCTCCATGTTCGACGGTTGAATCGAACTGTTGATGCAAAAACCATTAGGAGCTCTATTTTGGGGGTGCGTCGTAGCTATGGTGACGCAAGATGCTCTGTTGTCTCCGTGGTTCCGGGGCCGGGGGCAGTGATACGTATCGGGGATCGAGGGACACGCGACGAGGCGCGTTGGTGCTAAAGGTGGGATGAAGTCACCACAAATCTGGTCGCAGGGGTTGATCGCTGTCAGCTCGGAGGGTCGGGGAGCGTGTGTGTGGGGCAATCGGCGGGGCTCCACCTAGAGCTTCACGTGCGACGGGACAGCCTCGAGATTCGAATCGTTGACTTTGTCGATGCAGCTCTCCTGCGTCTTCGTACAGGATCTGAGGTTTGTACATAAATCCTTCGATTATGCCATGGTAAATTCTGAGGCCCGCCCACTGCACCTCATGAGACCCCCTCGGCGTCTTGTGTTGTAATGTTGCACGTCAGGTCTCCCCTGCCTTGCAGGCACCCAGATAGGAGGTCATGAGGACCCCGCTGAAGGACTCGTAGCAGGAGAATCTTCATCATGGAGATACAGGTCAATGAAAAGACCTGAAACAGTCGAGCATCGTTGCTGAGAACCCTCTCAAGCCATTCGGTTTCTGTTTCAGCAAGTCCCGAGCCGCCTCGATCAATCATATCAGGCGCAAAGCAGCACGCCTATTGGCTCCCAGCAGCCATCTCGCCCGCCTTAGCGAATATCCCCACTCCACAATTCCTGTAGCCTGCTTATGCGTCCGGCGGAGAGGCTGCCCCATCCAGTGATGAAGTTTCTTTGCTTTCCAGGCCGACCGACCTCGAGCTTTTGTCCGTCCCTCGCCCATCAACACTTTCGCACAACCGCCTCGCCTCCAACATCCCCATTCAAAGCATCCTTTGACGCCGCGACCCGACCTCCACCCAGCGCGCACCAGCAACCCCAGCATCTAATTGATCTACCCAAAATTATACAACCACCCGCAGCTCCCATCAACTGCCCGCGCCCGTCCAGCCTCCGTCCGTCCCTGCTCCGCATCGACAACGTGCCATCATCCCAACAACGACCAGGGCACCCTCCTCCTCACCCGAAACACCGCATCGATCGCCCACACCAATCCCTCCCGAACTGCTGCTCCAGCCCCTATAGTCTCCTTCACTCAGGCACCGCCGCACCTCGTCTCACCCCCTCCATACACCTGTAACAACAGTCACTAGTCGTCAAAATCATCATCGTGCTTGCGCGTGTTCACCACCCCAACACGCCAAGGTGTCGCTCGTTTAACAGAGAAGGAGCCGTAATCGCAGCCAGGGAACCCCACAAGAGAGAAATTGCTAAGGATAGTCCTCATGGCTGACAATCTATGGACTCGCCGCAATAAGTACGTCTGCCCTGTTACCCGTCCCTCCTGCGGCATTGCTAACTGGCCCGCCCCGTCAGCTCCGGCAAGCTCTCCCTCTCGACCCCCGGTCACGGTGCTTCCGCCTCCACTGGCAGCGATTCCAACCGAAATGGCTCCTTCTCAAAGAGACCCGGCGGCGGCGACTCGTCGCACGGGAACAAAAACCCCTTTGGCTCGGCGACCACGCCCGGCGGCACTAACCTTGCCTCACCGACCACATCCGCAACGAATGCCTTCGGCTTAGGCTCGGGCGCTTTTGCCTCCTTCGGCTCGGCTAAGACCCCAAAAACCCCAGGCAACCCGTTCGACGCCCTGGGCGCTCCAGGTTCCAAGACCCCGGCTGAGAAGTCGGGCGACCCCTTGGCCAAGGCCCGCTCCATGGCGTCCATCGCTGAGAATGCGGCGCAGGCTGGCGTCAAGCAGGGCATGGCCTCACAATCGAGCTCTGCCCGCGGCTCGTCTGAGGTCGCCAGGCCCCAGACCGGCCTTCAGTCTCACCCCCTGGAACATGAGTGGGTGGTCTGGTGCCGGCCCTGCCAGCCGAAGGGCCAGCCGTACGAGGAATATGCCAAGTCGCTGTCTCCCATGGTCCACTGCAAGACCCTTGAGGAGTTCTGGGCTGGTTTTAAGCACATCAAGCACCCCTCACAGATGCCGGTGGGCTGGGAATACCACTTCTTCAAGCGGGGGATCCGTCCGATATGGGAGGACGAGGTGAACCGCAACGGCGGCAAGTGGGTTCTGCGCCTGAAGAAGGGTATTGCCGATCGGTACTGGGAGTTGACGCGGTTCGCTCTCATCGGAGGCGCCTTCCAGGACGTGGGCGAGGACATCTGTGGTGCTGTGGTCAGCGTTCGCAACGGTGAAGATGTGATCAGCATCTGGACTCGCGCCACCGGCGGACGCGTCCTCAAGATTAGGTATGCCTTGCTGCTATTGCCCCATGTCGATTCTTCAGTTTCGCTAATCCGCCCCTAGGGACATCTGGAGGAATTATCTGGAGTGCCCCGCGAGCACGGGCCTCGATTTCAAGAAGCATCACGAGAGCATCCAGCAACGCGCCGCGATTGACGAGTCCCGCCGAGAGAAGCAGGGCGGCGACAAGCGCAAGCAGTCGTCTGGGGAGAAGCATCAGTCCTAGTACGCTGATGAGGGCCGTGGCAACGGGCTACCAGTTCCCAACTATGCATTTCCGACTGCGTACATGGCGACTGGGAACTATGGGACTGTTGGAATGGAGGCCACGCGCAGCCAAGACGGCCACTCGACGGAGATGGTCCCTTAGCCGGGTGGTCTTCTCGGCGACCGTCTCATACCTCAAGCACGATCTCGAGTTTCCCTCCCGGCCCTCCAAATGCGGCAGGCTTATCGGTTCCCCTCCCTATCCGAGGAACAAGCGTGGCAGCGATTTCAACTCTACCTCCGCGTAGCTGGTCTCGTCCGGTCAAACCCCCATCTCAACCAAGACGCTTCAGATGATGGCCTCGATGCCCAGGACTCGATTTGACAACCCCGTTGAAAACCACGTGAAGAAGATTCAGTGAAAACTGGTTCCATGACGTATGCTCAAGTGGCTGGCGAGCCGCGGTCGAAAAGCATGGCCGGGAATTGCGGCCATCGGATTATGTACAACAACATTCCGGGTGAACATCGGGAGGAAACAGGGCAGAAAGGGGCAGAAGGCGTTTGTCTGGTCTCTGCCCCGTGTTTGGCATACTGGCTGGCCGGCTGACTTTGATTCTTGCGGTCTGTTGCGTTGGCGCCATGTTTGCGTGTATCATGTACCATTACGAAAGGGTGAATTACCCCCTCAGCGAAATCCACGGCCGGGGAGTCGTATGACGGCGGCCTTGAATTGATTCTTCACAGCGCGAGGCTGCTCTACGCGGACATGAAGTGATGTGGTGATGAGCCGAGCTTGGTACAGGTTCATCAATATTCTTGCATTGGCTGACAGTCCAGCCTGGCGGAGCTTTCCTTTGTTCCCATGCGCCTTCCCCCGTGAAGCCATCTAGATATCTCATGGAGTTTGATGGATATATCTGTTCCCTGCCCATCCCTGGTTTTACTAATGGTACAAAACACCTACGCCCTGCCCTTGCCCTTGGGCGTCCGCCGCCTCTCCCAGATCTGCAAATACGTCTCGCCCAAGTACAGCAGCTCGGCCTGCACCTTGTCCACGAACAGGTCCTGGCAGACGACCCACTCGTCCCTCGCGCGGTCGCGCAGCTGGACCTTCCACGTCTTCCGCTCCTCGCCGACGGCGTCGGCGACGTCCTCCCTCCTGGCGCGAACAGCCTCGTGTACGACGTTCGCAACGAGGTCGTAGACGATGGGCTCGCCGGGGGGGTGCTGCTTGGGGTCGGGCTCGACGAGGTGGCTGACGTCGAGGCCGACGCGGGGGTCGAAGGTGACGATTGTGGGGTTGCGCTCGGAGACGAACTTGTTCTGCGAGAAGCGCTTGACGTGCAGAAGCAGGAAAGGGGGCAGGGGGTGGAGGAGGCGGTAGCGCTTGCGCTGGGCGAGGTGCTCCTGGGCCTGGCGGCCGTCGTACTTTGAGAGGATGGTGTGGAGGGGCACCTGGGGGATGATGCTCCTGTTGTTCTCGTCCTGGAAGAGGGGGGCGGGGGGCAGGTCGAGGGTGAGGAGGAGGAAGCGGGAGACAGCAACGTGGACGTCCGCGGCCTCCTCGAAGCGGAGGCGGTCGCCGGCGTCGGCGCGGGCGGTGATGGCCTGGGACTCGACCTTGAGCTTGCCCTGGAAGATGCGCTGTACGATGGAGGAGCCGGGCTTTGTTTTTGAGCCGCCGAGGCCGAGGTGGAGGTTGTTGAGGAACCAGGAGAGGAAGTCGACGGGGTCGGACTGTTGCGAGAGGGTGAAGCGCTTGTTGGACTCGAGGGCGATCTGCTGGAGGAGCTCGTGGGGGGAGACGTGGGACTTGAAGGCGCGGGGGTTCCAGATCTTGCGGAAGAGGATGCTGGTGCGCTTTGCTAGCTCGGAGCGGGAGGAGAGGTCCTCGAGGACGAGGTAGTTCCGCAGGGGGGCGACGTGGGAGAGCGCCTGCACCACGACGTTGAGGTAGTCGTTCTCCTTGATGTTGTTCATGCCGACGAAGCCCGGGGTATACTGCTTGCCGCCGAGGGTGAAGGAGGTTCGCGGCTTGCGGTCGAGCTGCATGACCTCTGCCTTGTCGTAGCGGGGGTCCGAGACGTATTTGATGTCGTCGAGTGACTTGCTCTTGACCTCGTATCCCTCCGGCAGCACGTAGACCTTCTGTGTCTGCATGTTGATGAAGACGTGGTGGTCCTCGTCGAGGGCGTGGAAGTATGCGTGCGATTTCGAACCGCGGCCCTGGAAATATTTGCCGCATACAAGGCATGCGTATACGTTGATATTCGAGAGACTGATGGAGCAGAGCTTCTCGAAGTCGAAATCCAGCACGTTGCGATCTATCGTATCGAGGTAGAGGTCGTCGTAGCCGTCTGTCGGCGCGGATTGCCTGGTCGGCGCGGCGGGCGCAAGGGTCTCGTCATCGTCAAAGTCATCCTCCGCGTCGCCTGTTGTTGTTTTACTCGTCTCTTTCGGTCTTTGCGATGTCCTCGCGTCGCCATTGACGGCCGTGTGTTCTGAGTCGCCGTTTTGCGCCGACGAGCTTCGTGACATGGAATTGTCGTCAACCCTTGATCTCTTCGATGCTGGCGAGTCGACCCCTGCTAGTTCGTCTAGAGCCTGGTCGGCTTGTCTCTTCCGTCTTGTTGCGTCCATCCTGGGTGGCTTGAGCGAGTCGATGGGTTGTTGTGGTTCGGTCGAGGTTTGTCGCAGGCACGAAGCTTGAAGCTCGGGTCCGTCCTGAAAATTCTTGATTATGTAAGCAAGTTCATTCTGCGAGTCGGATGAGGGTCCCAGAAAAGACGGCCGCCCCTCAGAACGACAACCTTGACCAGACTACAAATCAAGCCTCGAATAATTGAGATGGCCTCTTCCTGAACTAGTAAACTCAGATCCAAGGACGTGCCTCATCGAATTCAAGCAGTTCAAAATATGGCCTATCTGGACATCTGGACAGCTACGTCGCTAGTTGGACCGGCCATGTCTTTCGCAGCACTCATGGGATGGGTGAATCCAGATCTCTAGAATCAAGAAGATTGCTTGATCGACTTGGAGGTATCTATATGTCCTTATGTTTCCAAGTCGCAAGCCGCCTTGCCGCCTTCCATCAATCCATCCCAGCAACAGCAACCCAGCTCAAATCCTTGACCCCAATCCGAAGGCCATTTGTGAAGACATATACAGCTCAGGCTCTATCATTCAGAGTCAGAGTCCAATTGTCTGACAATCATGCACTCCAGGTCATATCCGCTGGTGCTTTACCCTTCGCCCTCCAGTCAAGGCTGCCGGCGTACGTCTCCAGCGGCCGGATGATCGTCGTCAATACTTTGTGAACAAACCCTTGCCTGTTGAGATCCGCATTGACACGAAGATCGATGGCCAGGCAACAATAAATGGCGTCAGCGATGTGTCTCCCGTGGGTTTCTTCCGCCGCCTCCTGCGGGTGCTCATACAGGGTAAGTCGTCCCAGTCAGAAAGTCCGAGCGACCGTGGTCATAACTGGGACTTTAACATTCCATTCTGTAGGACCAGCTCCCAAGCCTCCCATCACTCTCACGGACATGGAGGGGGAGGAGGTGTTAATAAGGCGCACTGCGTAAGTCGACCATCTGCATCATCCGACCCGATCTCGCGAACACTATCTGACTTGGCAGTGCCAATGCTGGACTGGTACATTCTTGAATTTGGATGTGGATGTCACATGCCCCTGTTGCGATCATATACTTAGTCGGACTTGTTGTCACCCCGCACCCCCGCCAGACGGCAAGTAGCTGTTTACTGAGTTAGCAGCCCGATTGGGCCCCAGTCAGAGCATTAGGGGCGGCACAGAAGAAGAAGATCATTCCCTTTCCATTTTCTCAAAGGCAGGCTCCTTGCCCGCCGTGGGTGGTGGCAGCTCAACAAGTACGCGTACTATTGCCGCCTCTTGCCAGCTTTGTCTCCTCCGACAACCATCAGCTGTCTACTCTCTCAAGTACTGGCATATACTCAAGAGGTGCTTCTATCTCAGCCCACTGCCCGCCTTCGAGATGAGTCCCCTGACGGTCACCATTCTGATCGAAGACCACCCACTTGGCGCCCTCTGGCAGATAGACTCGCCGAGATCTCTGCCCAGGCTTCAAGACAGGTGCCACCAGGTACCTCGGCCCAAACATGTACTGGTCGTCGATGTCCCAGGTCTTCTCGTCGTGTGGAAAGTCATAGAACACTGGTCGGATGACGGGGTCCCCCTTTGTGTGCGCATCGTCCATCAGCTGTCGCACGTAGTCCCGAAGGCGTTCCCTCAACCCGAGGTACGACTTGCAACGCTCGAACACGTCTGGGCCGTACGACCAGACCTCGTTGTCGGCCCCGGAGCAGCAGTGACTGCCGCCTGTCGTGCCGATTCTCTCTTGCCTGGGTTCGCGGTCCCCGTGTAGCCTCATCACAGGGCAAAAGGCAGCCCACTGGAACCACCGCGTGAATAGCTCCCTGAAAGCCTCGTCGTTGGGGTCTCCGCCGTGAAACCCGCCAATGTCTGTCGTCCACCACACGATGCCCGCGATCCCTGCGTTGAGGCCTGCCGAGAGCTGGTCCCTGAGGGACGACCAGCTCGACGCGATGTCTCCCGACCAGAGGAGGGCGCCGTACTTCTGCGACCCTGCCCATGCGCAGCGCACCAGGTTGACCACCTTGGCCTGGCCCGCTGCTCTCTGGCCATCGAACACCAGACGGGAGTAGTCCACGGGAAATGAGTTGCCGATCATCAGGTTCGGCCCTTTGTGGTATCGATAGATGTCAAAGTCGTAGATCGTATACTCTGGTTCCGCCTCATCCAGCCAGAATGTTCTGATGCCCTTGTCCCAGTAGTTCTGCTTGATCTTGCTCCAGACATATTCTCGGGTCTCGGGGTTGGTCGGGTCGATATGGATGCAGCTGCCGTTGCCTTCCATGCTGATACGCCAGCCGCGGTCCTGCCGGATAAGGAGCCCCTTTTCAAGGAGCTCGGTGTAGTTGATTGACCGGCGGTCGACAGTTGGCCATACCGAGACCATCAGCTCAACTCCGAGGTCCTTGAGCTCCGAAATCATGGCGTCTGCGAGTAAATGATGAGAACAGTTCACATGCGCAGTGTACAGCGTTGAACTCACCTGGGTCTGGCCAGAAGTCAGGGTCAAACCTCCACTCGCCCTCCTTCGGCCAATGGAAGAAATCGACGACGATCACGTCCATCGGCAGCTTCCTGTCAACCACGTGCTCCCTCGCCACCTTCAGCACCTGTTCCTGCGTCTGATATCGCAGCTTGCACTGCCAGAACCCGAGCCCGTACTCTGGCATCTCAGGGGCTCTACCCGTGACCGCCGCGTACGCACGGCAGATCTCGGCGGGCGTGTTCCCCGCCACGACCCAGTAGTCCAGGACCCGCGTGCTCCTGGCCTCAAAGGTGTGAATGTTCTTGCCGAATACGGCACGCCCGATGGCGGGGTTGTTCCAGAGGAAGCCATACCCGCGCGAGGAGAGGGCGAAGGGCACGCTTGCTTGCGAGTTGCGTTGGGCCAGCTCAAGATCCACGCCCTTGAGATCGAGACAGGGCTGCTGATATTGTCCCATGCCGAAGACCCGCTCTCTGGGATCGAGGGACTCGAAGCGGGCGGTGACCTGATACGTGTCGGTGCCGAGGCGTGGCACGAACTCGCGGGCTGTTATCTGGAGGGCGCTGCATTTCGGATCGCTAAGGTCCTGGCGGTGGCGCGTGTACTCTTCGAGGATCAATGTGCCGTGCTGGTTCTTGAAGCTCAGCTTGCCCCGAGGGGAGATCTCGACTGCGATGTTGCCATTTGTGGCTGTTGTAGGCTTGGACGACCGGTCGACTACGAGGGAAGTGTCGGCGGGTGTGAGAGGCTCGCTCAATGCCCAGTCTTCAGCGGGAAACCCAGCTTCCTGCGTTGCACGGATGCGGAGGGCGTTGTGTCCCCAGGCATCTATCCGGACGGTCTCGGAATCGTATCTGAATGTCAAGGAGCTGTCGGTAGATGTCCATGCCATTCGCGGCTCAGGGGCCGTTGTGAGACTCGCGGGATCCATGGCGCGGACAGAAAAGCGAAGACAGAAGAACCGATGAGAGGAGTACAGAGGAGGCGTGCTCTGTTCGTGGCTGATCTCTGTTGGCCCAATTCACCAGTCACCACTCCTGTTCTATATCGAACGATTGACCCCGCGAGACCATGAACTTCTACCCCGTCCGAACAGGCATCACCCACGGAGTGTCGGGTCAAACCTCGCCGAGGGGATTCAGCTCTTCATGGTACCGGAGAGCGGAGGTTGCCCAAAGTCCCCCGGAATTCCGCTGGTGATCGACTCGGGTGGTTAACATTGCTCTCCTTGGGATAGCCTCATGCATCCCCCTCACAACACGACACCCCGCAGGAACGAGGACGTGGGTGCGGAGAGGAGGCGGGGACTTTGCTGTGCTGACCGCAGCAGCTTCAAGCTCGGCTAAGCGGCAGTCGGGTTCGTTCTCGTAGGCCGTGTGCAAGCGATCAGCAGATGCTGATGTCCAGGGGCAGGGTTATTCCCCAAAGGATGGAGCTCATTTCCGTCAGGCCTTCTGCAAGGCATCAGGCTTTTCTCGAACGAGATGAACTGATGACATGCGAGATCTCGAGGCAGCTGTCGCGAGACACGCTTACGGGAGTTCATGCGGAATGATTGATGCCATAGGTCGGTCTCGAATCACTGGTTTCCAGAATTACTTAGCTGTATGAGCAGCACAGAGATGTATCAAACAGATCATTTTCAAGGAGTTGTACTGATTATTCCGGACATCCGACACTTTGACTTGACAAGGCCCTGGCCCTTTGAGCACCTGAACCTGGGAACCTCCTGGGCATCGGGCAAACCCTCCCGGCCGCAGTGACTACTCCTTCGACTCGATAGCCTCAGCCCCCTCCGCGTACGGGTTGACGACAGTGGACTTGAACTTCCTAGCGGGAGTCTTCTTCGCGAACAGCAAGTCCAGCTCCTCATACGTGCGGCCCCGGGTCTCCGGCAGGCGGAAGAACACCCACGTTGTCATGACGGCTGCCGTCCCGGCCCAGAAGAAGGCAGTCTTGCCCTTCCAGTTCCACTCCGTGGGGTTCATCATGTACGGCTGCAGCACCGCGCACACGATGGTGACGAGGTTGTAGGTGTTGCGAGCGAGCACGACGGTCTTGGCTCGCAGGCGGATGGCCGAGGTCTCCGAGATAATCGCGTAGCAGACGGGGCCGATGGAGAGAGAGTATACGAGCTGCCAGATCATGCACAAGCTTGCTTGCGCGTTGAGGCCCGGCGTGTTGTCTGTGGTCGCAGCGATGATGCCGATGAGGAGCAGGATGCCCGTCAAGGTGGCGATGCCCGTCAGGTAGATGGTTCTGCGCCCAAAGTAGCTAATCAGGATCCATGAGACGGCCGTGCCGAAGAAACCGAGGGCCGTTGAGCCGACGCCGAGCTGGTATGCGCGATGTGTGTCCATGCCCGCGCTGACGAAGAAGTACGCGGGGCCGTAGGCGAACTGGGCGCCCGCGAGCATCTGTGTGGCGAACGTGAGGCAGCAGACCTCGGTCCGGCGCAGGTCTACCCCCTTGAAGCAGTCCCAGTAGGAGGTTCCCGATTCCATCAGGTCTTCGATCTGGATAGTGTGAACCATCTGCGAGAGTGTGGCCCGGTGCTCCTCGTCGCTCCGGTCCACCAGCCGTCGGAGCGTCTTCTCGGCCTCTGCGATGCGGTCCTGCTTCACAAGCCACCACGGAGACTCGGGGGCAAAGATGCAGCCGATGATCAAGAAGGGGGGCCAAATCCACTGCAGCGCCCAGGGGATCCTGTACGCCCACTCAGTCGGGTTTCGGACGAGGCCCTCGAGGATGCCGTTGGCGAGCAGCTGCCCCGTTGCCCAGCACATGTTCACATAGACCGTGAGGTAGCCTCTCAGGTTCGTGGGACAAACCTCCGAGGCGTATGCTGGCCCTGTTGTCGCAAAGACCTATTGACGTTGTTAGCAGACAATCGAGAGTCAGGTCAGACGTTAAATGCTCACCCCCCATGGAATGCCGCAAAGGATTTGTCCAACAAGCAAGACTTGGACATTCGGCGAGAAAAAGACGACGAACAGGACCGCAGCCATCATGGCCATGGACGCAACCATGGTCTTCTTGTATCCGTAGCGAGCAGAGGCCCATCCGTTCAGGAACCCGCCGATGATGACGCCGCAGTTGGCACCATTACTGAGCCCTGCCATCCATGGACCTGGGACCTGGTACTTGTCGATGGACGGGTAGTAACGGCCATAGTCGCGCTGGAAAGACGGGTAGCCATAGAAAGACGGCAGAAGCGAGGTGTCGTAGCCCTCCATGATGATGGAGGTGCTGATCAGGACGCTCCATAGGATGGCGCGCTTGTTGGCCTTGATGGTGGGCCAGAGCTCGGCGGACCGTTCGGCATTGAAGGCGTTCTCTGCCTCTTCGTTGGAGAGATAGTTGCCCTTCTTGACATCCGAGATGGAGACGGCATCGTTGGTGATGACGCGATCGGCATGAACGGCTGTTGCCGACAAGTCTTGGTCAACACCAGTCGTATCGGGCGGTGCTTTGTCCATGGTTCTGGCGGATCAGAGCAGGTATAGAGACAGAGACTAAACACTCAGGGAAGATTCTGAGACTATGCTGAGATGATGAGAACCTGTGGGGAGTTCTGGGAACACGACCCGCAGGTGTACTCAGGCCTTGCAGTGAAGTTATATCCTCCAGTCTTCGCTCCAAGATATCCCGCCTGGACGGAGCTATTTACGCCATTGTAAGTTCCCAGCATCCTGGATCCCGGTGTTCACTACAGTGGTGTTCGGATGCCCGGCGCATGACAACCCCCGTCTGGCACAGACCTGCAATGATGCTTGTCCCGCTTGTCCCCCATGGGGAAGCGGGACGCCCGCGTCTTGGGGCCATCACCTGGTCATCACCTGATGGGGCAGTTTCTAGCACTCGTGTCGCGGGCTGTACGGGACTTTGGCTGCCCGACGCTGTATCAGGATACCCGTAGCACCGGGTAAAAGGGCATAGGCCAGGATGATTTCAGGCTATATAAGGACCTCGGCAGTGCAATGCCCCGAACCGCTGGAATCGCCTTTGCAGTCACCCATGTATCAATAATCATGGAGGCCAACAATCCTTGGCCTGAACTGACCTGCAGCATCCTGTCACTCCAGCCCATCCGAACCTGAACTTCCAAGAGCGGTAAACAGATGCACCTTTCTCCACCAACTGTCGGCTTGATACTCCCGAGACAACCTCGAGAGCTTCGCATCTCGGGTTAATGGTGGCCGTCTGGTATCCCAACATGCTTGCCAGTACTATTTCTGATGGTCAGCTCAGCTTGAAGTTCGTCGAATTGCCAGAGCACCGGCTTTCTACCAACCTGAGACGAGCCTAAGTCCAGTTGCTTCATTTCCGATACCCCGTTCAGTAACAATATCCGCCACCATGGCGCACACTCTCCAGATCACGGACCTTCGCTTCGAGCACCACCCGACCGGTCTCGGAATTCCCGTCGCTTCCCCTCGTCTCTCCTGGCGCTTTCGGTCAACAGATGAGACTCCCGACGGCTGGAACCAGTCATCGTATGATGTCGAGATCATCCGGGATTCCAGCCCCAATACCCCTCGCCTCTACAGCGTTCAAGGGGTCTCGTCCGTCTTGGTTCCCTGGCCAGATGCTCCACTGGCTTCCGGCGAAGCTGCTCAAGTCCGAGTCAAGTCCACCGGTCCTTCGCGGGGCACCACAGTCAGCACCGAGTGGTCGTCGTGGGCGTGTGTTGAGGCTGGCCTACTGAGCCGGGACGACTGGACTGCAAAGGTCATCAGCGCACCGGAACGTACCCTCGAGAAGCACGCAGATGAATGGGGCATCCGGCCGGTACGGTTTCGCAAGACTTTCGATGTTCCCTATTCGCCTAGTCGCGCGAGGCTCTACATCACCGCCCTGGGCTTGTACGAGGCGTATGTGAACGGAACTCGGGTTGGCGACGAAGCCCTCGCGCCAGGGTGGATATCGTATCAGGGGCGGATCCAGTATCAAGTATTCGATGTTGGTCCGCTCCTCAACAGCAATTCCCAGAATGTTCTGTCCATCGAGGTTGCTGAGGGGTGGTATGCTGGGCGTTTGCTCTGGAGCGAAGGCATCCCCTGCTTCTACGGCGACAGAATCGGATGTCTCGCCCAGCTTGCCATCTCTTCGGAAGGCGGGGAGAGCCCGATACGTCTTGTCACAGACGAGACATGGGAATCTTCCACCTCTCCTATCGTTGGGAGCGACATCTACGATGGCGAGACGTACGACCTGAGCCTCGAGACACCCAACTGGCACTCCGATGGCGGAAGCTGGACCAGCAGGGTTACCATTCTCGAGTTCCCTGCGGCCGAGCTCGTGGCATCGTCGTCACCTCCGGTCCGAGTGACACAGAAAATCAAGCCCGTCAAAGTCTTCGCTGACCCTGACGGCGTGACCCTCGTTGATTTCGGTCAGAACCTCGTTGGCAAATGCCTCATCCCTCAGCTCTCCAAGCCAGCTGGCCACCGCCTACGCATCCGCCACGCCGAAGTCCTCGAGAACGATCGACTAGGCACACGGCCTCTTCGACGAGCCAAACAAACAGACACCGTCATCTTCGGAGGCGACAGAGACCTGGAGAGCTGGTCTCCTCACTTCACCTACCACGGCTTCCGCTACGTCGAGCTCCACGGCTGGCCCGTCGAAGAAGTCAAGCTCGACTCTATCGTGGCCCTCGTTGCACACACCGACATGCCCCGGACAGGATACTTCAGCTGCTCTAACGAGAGCATCAACAAGCTGCACGAGAACGTCACGTGGAGTACTCGGGGCAACTTCGTTTCCATTCCCACCGACTGCCCGCAGCGTGACGAGCGCCTCGGCTGGACGGGCGACATTCAAGTATTCAGCCCCACGGCCAGTTTTCTCTTCGACTGCGCCGGGATGCTGGGCAACTGGCTCCGAGACTTGGTCATCGATCAGAAGGCCTGCGGCGGCATCGTCCCGCTCGTGGTGCCAAACGCGATGAAGCATGGCCCCTGGCCCGCGGTTCCGCAGGCCGTCTGGGACGATGTCATCATTCTCTTGCCGTGGACCCTGTACACCTGGTTCGGAGACGCAGGAGTCCTGCGAGAGACGTACCAAGGCATGCAGGACTACCTTCGAACGCTGCAACGAGGACATGATGGGCTCTGGGACCCGGCCCTCTGGCAGCTGGGCGACTGGCTGGACCCCAACGCGCCGCCTGCTGAGCCGGGTCTGGCAAGAACAGATGGAGTCCTCGTTGCAGACGCCTACCTTGTACACGTCACGGGGATCATGTCCAAGATTGCCAGAGTGCTTGGCCAGACGTCCGATGAGACCAAGTACGCCGAAGAAACCAGCAAGCTACGCAGCCTGTTCCAGGACAAGTACATCACCAAGGCAGGCTTCGTGGTGGCCGACTCCCAGACAGCCATGGCCCTGGCGCTGCTGTTTGACCTTCACGACGACCCCGTTCAGAAAAAGGCGGCGGCAGACCGACTTGCAGTGCTGGTCCGTTACTCCAAGTTTCGCGTGTCGACGGGCTTCGCGGGCACTCCCGCCATACTGCACGCGTTGTCCGAGAGCGGCCACACGAACCTCGCGTACGGCATGCTCCTCCAGAAGGAGTGCCCCTCGTGGCTGTACCCCGTGAGCATGGGCGCGACGACCATCTGGGAGCGGTGGGACAGCATGCTCGAAGACGGGACGATAAACCCCGGCCAGATGACAAGCTTCAACCACTACGCGCTGGGCTGCGTTGCCGAGTGGATTCATGCGAACATCGGGGGCGTGGCACCGCTTGAGCCGGGATGGCGGAAGTTCAGGGTCATGCCCCGGCTCGGCGGAGAGATCACCAGCGCCAAGGTGGACTTCTTAAGCCCACAGGGGCAGGTTCGGGTTTCCTGGGAGGTCAAGGGCCGCAAAGAGTTTTCTCTCAAGGTGGTTGTTCCGCCAAACTCGGGGGCTGTAGTTCAGCTGCCTGACGGGAGCCAGGCGGTCGAGGTGGGCTCGGGCCATCATGAGTTCGGATGTGCTGTGGACCTCGATGGCGGAGAGGCATGGCCCCCGAGACCGTTGTTGACGCAGTTCAGGGACCATGAAGGGTACCAGAAGGCATATGAGTAGCCGTCTTGTCTGTCACTGCAAGTCCTGCCGCACCAGGATGCAGAGCAGTGCTGCAGTTTTTAGATGGCACCTCATACTCAGAAGTGGTAAATCAAAATGCAACTGTTCAATGACTCCCAGATGCACGAGTATATAAAAGTCGAGCCACGGTCAACGATGGGTGGACGTGGGGGAAGCTCGAGGGCGCCGGGGGAACACCGCTGGCTGCCCCTGAGCCTCCCCGGGCACGAGCCTATATAACCCACCCCCCCCCCCCCCCCCCCCCCCCCCCCCCCCCCCCGATTCCTGGTATTATTGACCGTGGCGGCACCTGTGGAGGGTGTTCTGGTCAAGCGGTATGGTTGTGGATCGATTGGTTAACACAGGTTAGTCCGTAAGGAATTAAAACAACAACAACAACGGCAACTCAACAGAGGTCGTCAGTCACTCACGTCAGGGACGTAGGAGCCAGAGAAGCTCCGAACCCTTTTGCCTTTTTGCACTTAGGACCCGTTTCCTCCTGCTTTTCCTTTTTGAAGAATCGATCCAGACTTGCGTTGTGACTAATTATTTCTCTTGTATGAAATGGGGCAGTGTTGTTTGGAACTCTATGACCGATACCAGACCACTTCCTCACAGCGAGCCAAGCCCAAACAGTTCTTCCCTTCGGTTACATTTGTACCGCGCACAAGATCCCAGAAGCGAGAAGCAGCCAAGCCGGCATGGCAGTCGTCACCGCTGAGCCCTCCTCCTCTCCGCTGTAGCCCACGAGGCTGAACCGTTCGCTGAAGGCCTGGACGCTCCCTCCATCCGATGGACCCCTCATAACAGCCTCAAGGATAACTTCGGCCTCCTGGCGCTCGGTCGTGGCGTTTCTGTGGCTTTCCAGGAACTCGCGCACTTCAGTGGGATCCCACTCGTACTCGCCCGCTGAGATAGTAAGATTGGCCGCCAGGGGCTCTGTCCATGCGGTCGCAGCGCCGTCCTCCCCAGGCAGGAGCATGCTGAAGTGCATTTCCAGGGAGAGGGAGCGGAACTCGGTGGTTGGTGGCTCCGGCAGTGTCCAGGCGATGGTGATGCTGGAGACGGACACGTTCAGCGGCACGCCGGGCTCTGGGCTTGTCAGGAGAGCCACGGCGCCATTGAAAACCGCAACGAGGAGGGCGAGACGTGCTGGGATGCGCATGGTGATTTGTTTAAGAGACGACGCTTGAGGTGGATGAACAGTTGAGCGAGCAGAATAAAGTAACTCTGGACATAACAGTCACTCAACCCGGGCTCCTCCCGCGGTTTTAACCCGACTTGCCCGCTGGTTCGACAAAGGCAGGAAAAAGTTCGCGCACAAGAGGATTTTCAGGGTCTGATGACGATGACCGATATGACCGCCTAATAACATGACATACCAGGATTCACAAGTTGGCCCATCAGATAATTAAGTATGCAGCGGGATCTCCCGAGAAGACCCTGAATGCGATACTTACAACCCCGCTCCCAGATTCTGGACTCCCTTGGCAAAGGTTACCATTGCCCAAACGAGCCTGTCTGAGGCCAACTCATCTCACGACAAGCTCAAAGAACCCAGTGGCCCCGCAACCCGGAGTACTAGCGCAACGGTGAGCATCAGTTTGCTGCTTCTCGTCACTCGGGACTCCATCGTGTTGGCGCTACTCATCAGGTCACATGAGTGTTTGAAACAGATGCTGGGTGCCTCTCCACCATCTCGTATTTCCTCCAACAGAGACGCATTCCTCTGTCTATGCTCCGGTCCACGTGCAGGGCGAGGACAACGCCGAAGACCAGGTCGACAACGGAAAAACGGTCAGACAAAACATGTGTTTATTCTGGACTCTTAACAAATGGAGGGAGCCTGGAGACGCTCTCTGGCTTGGTCAGGAGTTTACTTTTCCTGAGTGATTATTGTCTGTCGTGATATCAATGTCTGGCCGGAGCAGACAGCTCATTGCTTCGCCGTGATACTCATATTTCCAACCGCCGGAAATGCCGCGAACATGATCTCCCCCTTGCGGTCTTTGTCCGCATCGTTGGACACGGTAGGCTCGAGGCGGCTGCCAAGCCTCAACACCAACTACAGAGTAATCCCCTGGTGTAGTTTGTTTATCAGCGTAACTACCAAAGCAATTCCAAATTCCCGAAGCTCTTACAGCTCCCGGGGAATCGGTCAAATCCAAGAATGTCGTCACTCGGGAACTTCGTCGCGCATCCAGCGTAAGTTGATACCTGACCTCTTGATTTCCTAACGCCACCAATGCTCTCAATATGATACAGCCAACTTGGCTTTAGGTCATGACAACGTCCCTCTCCGCAACATCTGCGTCCTGCATGATCAAATCGTCCATGGCAGGGGCCAAGTCATCCATCTCCTGCAGGGTATATTCCACCAGATAGCTCTCGTCCACCAGCTCCTCCATCCTCTTGTAATGCCGCTCCGTGTACACCTTGAGCGCATTCAGCACCTCTTTCAGGGACTGCTGTCCCCGGGCGCCCCTCACGGACAGGTTGGAGAGCTTCGACGCGGGATAGCTCCGCACCAACGTCCACAGGATCCTCTGCGCGACCGGTGCCGTCCTGGCGTTCGTGTTCCAGTCTCGTACCCGGAGCAGCAGCGTGAAGAGCTGCTCGTCGGACAGGGTTGCCAGGACCTGGTCCACGGCTTTCAGTCCCGTCAAGCTGTCCTTCTCGGGGGTGTTGGTGGTCACCACAGAGGTGAAGATGTTGAGGAGTCGGCCGGGGTGGTTCAGCTGCAGCGCGAGCACGATTGCGTCTCTGTACGAGCCGGCGTGCATGTGGTTCTCCAGCTCCTGCTCCTGCTCGACAAGCTTGAGTGCCGCTTGAGATGCCTCGGCCTTTGTCTCCGATGTCGTATCCTTCCAGAAGCACACCGTGGAGTCGCCACTGCCTGAGACGATGCCGTTCGTCTCGGGGTGGACAGCGAGAGCCCACACCCGGTCCTCGTGGTTGTCCAGGGTGCATTCCGTCTCGCCAGATTGCGCGTCCCAGACCTTGACGAGACCATCACCGGCCGCCGTGGCGAACTGGATCTGCCTCCTCGTCTTCTCCTCGTGCTTGGGGATGTTGAGCCACGCGACCTTCAAGACGCTGTTGGAATGGCCCTCGAAAGTCCTGATGCAGGTATAGCTCGACAAACTCCATAGCTTAACCGTCTTGTCGCCGCTGCCGGTCAACACCGCGCCCTTGCCAGCGACCGGGCCCTCGTCGCCCTGGAGCGTCGGTGTGCTTGCAGGCGCGAATCGGACAGACCACACACCTCTCTTGTGGCCCCGGAGAATACCCTGGACTTCACCCTCCGCCACGGACCAGATCTTGACCGTCTTATCCTGGGATGCCGTGGCAAACAGCTGGCCCGAGGGATGCACATCGATGGCGTTGATGTCCTTGTCGTGCGCCTTTCGCGTGAACACCGCCCTGGAACTGGTCTTCTTGCTCTGTCGGGGAACCTCCCATTTCTTCACCGTCATGTCTTGCGAGCCCGTGAGGAGGAAGGGTGGCGGGTGGTTCAGGGGGTCCTTGAACTGTGCTGATGACTCCTGAGGTACGTTCTTCGGCAGGCCGACGGCGCCCACGGACTCAGCGTGTCCCGTGAACACGGCCCAACATGTGTATGAATCGTTTGCCGGGTCGATGCGCCATAACCGGGCAGTGTTGTCCTTCGCTCCGGTCGCAATCCAGTGACCGGACCAGTCGACATCCATGGTGAGGACGATGTCCTCGTGACCCTTGAGCAGACCCACGTCCTGGCCGAAATATCTCGACCCAGCGGATGCCCAGTCTTCTGCTGTCCTTGCCGCCTCGGAAGCGGCGACTGACACGATGCGCACCTCCTCTTCGTTGGTACCCAAAGCCATGAGCGACCTGTCCGGCAGGAGATATGCCAGATCGATGATCTCATCGTGTGTTCCCGAAATGCGTCTGAACGGCTCAGGCACAGTGCCCTCCGCTGACTCTCGTGTGGGAGGGCGGTAGAGCGCCAGGGTCTGGTTGACCTGGACGCAGAGAATGAAGGGAAGTTCCGGGCGGTAGATGGCACTTGTGATACCCTCAACCTCAGACCTTGTAGCTTGCTCCTTGGTCAACTCCCGGCCGGTATCCGTGTCCCACACCCGCAGACACCCCTTGGCGCCCGCCGAGTAGGTCAGCCTGCCTTCGTCTGCAAACCCGACAGCCTCGACCAGCTCCAGGCATGGCGCGATATGCCTCTTCTTCCACGACTTGACATCCCACCAGATGATTGTCTTGTCTCTGCTGGCGGAGACAATGGCGTGTTGCTCCGGGGAGTAGTCCAGTCCTTGGACATCTGAGACGTGGGATTCGAGACTGGCGATGACCTTGCGCTTGTTCAGATCCCACACGCGGACCTCGCCGTTTTGGCTGCCGGATATCAGGCGAAATTGGGTTCCGACTTCTTCAGGTTCCTCCTCCTCCGTCTGTTGCGAACCCTTCTTTCCCTTCTTGGGCTTGGCTGGCACCTTGTCGCTGGCACGCGCAGCAACTTCGAAGAAGCGCAGTGCGGAGACAAGCACACTAGGCCCACGGAAAGTGTGCGTCACGTAGCCTCCAGCAATATCCCAGACCTTGATGGTTCCGTCTGTGCCTCCAGTGGCCAGGAGGGTGCTGGTTCGGTCGACGGCGAGGACGACAACGGGCGTCGTGTGCGGCTTGACGGATCGAACGGGGGTCGCTTGAATGGTGCCGTCTTCGGAGGTCTTGAGAGCGTAGATCTTCATCGACAGGGAGCGGGAGCAGATGATGAGGTGGGATCCATTGGGAGTTACTGCGAGAATGTCAGAGTCGGCGCAAGTCTGGTTCGAGGAGCCAACCTACGTGTCAAGGTCGAAATCGACTCGCCATCCTAGAGAGCCAGTTAGAAATGTCTGGAAGCGCCGGTCCAAAGAACATACTCCGTCAATCTTCGCCAGATGCTTTCCGTTGGAGGGGTCCGTCAGGATCGCATCCCCCTCCAGCGTTGTCGCAAGAATCTGGGCGCCATTGCTCAGTGCAACCGAGCCGCCGGTGTAAATCGGCCGGATGACCTTTTCGGGCTGGAAAGTCGTCTTGGAAGGTTGTCTGTTCGCCATTGTACCAGCCAGCAATTGTTCGGTCCTGGCGAGAATGTCCTCGAGTCCGTCGAGCTCTGCCTTCGTCTGGGAAATTTTTGTCCAGGATGCCGATAATTTCTTATCGATAAGAGCACTATCTTATCGGGCCCGCCCATCGTCATCTGTTACCTCCCCAGTCGCAAGTGCAACCACCTTCGCATCAACGCAAATCCCAGAGTCCCTGTCCATTGACTTTTTCGGTTTCCCGTCGCAAGCGTTTCCATGTTTTCTAGGTCGCCAGTCGAAGCATGACGAGGCTCGGCCCTTTGACGGCCCAAGCTTTGGTGAGTTGCACTCCAGCCGCGATCGCATCGCGGGCCTAACTCGAGTCTCCAGGGCCGATCACCCTTCGACGATGAAGTCCTCCAGGGAGAGGGCGAAGCGGACCCTCGCGCTCCTCACCAGCAATTCGACAGTCGCGGACGTCCGCACAACCCAGAAACCAGGCGAATGAACCGGGATATGGTGCGAGCCCACAACGAGGTCATGCAAATCATCGGCGTCGCAGAACCTGACTCGGGACCGACCGACGCGGAAAAGGAGGCGAAGCGGCGCTATCATGACTACGAGGAGGTCATGGGCCACAGGTTGCTCCGGCTTGGTCGCGCACTGGAGGTCGGCGGTGTCTGGGGCGTGAACGGTTTTCGCGCCCGGATACTGGTCTACCAACGATACGCCGACATACCCTTCCTCGACCTGTTCCGCTACGAAAGAAGCCAGAGGTCCATACCACAAATGTTCTTGGCCGGCCTGCCGACCTTCCTTGCGGGCCACGCACTAAAGGTGGCAACGCATTTCTGGGGTCCGTTGCGACGGAGACGACGGTGGTTGAACCCGATATTCTCGTACATCCGAGTTCATCTACAGCTGTACGTCTTCATGCAGAGGGTGGAGCTCATCCCGGCGAGCCAGTGGTTCCCTTCCTGGACATACTTCATTCCCGGTCTGCCGACGTCGCCGATTGCCGCGCCGGCCCCTCCAGAGGACTTCAGTGCGGCGTCGCTGCTCCGATATGCCGGCGCTTGGTGCATCAACGCCGCGCCCTTTGTCTCGTTTGTTGTCTGGGGCCAGATGTGGACGAGAGTCACCACATTCCTGTGGCAGGAGTTCTACAGTCGACTACCGAATACGGTTCACCACAGGAGGTTCCTCCCGACTCCTATGCCGCCGCCGCCGCCGCCAGCCGAGGAACCGCCCCAAGAAACCGGCCGACAGCCAGTCGATATATCGCCGCAGCACAGAGCCGAGGTCCTCCGCGACCTGAACGAAATGGCCATCGATGGTGAAGACGAGGTGCCTTCCACTGCTCTTACGAGGAGACCAAGCGGTTTCTCCATGCGCGGAGGGGACGATTTTGGCAGCGACGACGATGAAGATGGCGGTATAAGCGCTACTCTCATCAGCTTCGACGTTGAAGCGACAGATGCGACGGATGCTCCGCCGGGCCTCTGGTCGGCCGAGCTGCGCCCAAGTGCTGCGGCAGACGGGCCAGGCGCCGGTGGACCAGCGCCGCCAACGACCTACGTCGACACCATGCTCACGCGGCTGCCGGCCTGCCTAGCCTCGGACATTTTCACGGTCATCTCGTCGTACATACTCGTCGCGCCGTATGAGGCGATGGCGTTGCGCTTGGTGGCCCGATCATATCGCGAGCGCATGGGCCTCCCGTTTACGGACATTTACGAGCCGAACATCTTCGCGGGCATGACCCTGAACGGCATCACCAACTTTTTCGGCATCGAGTTCTTGCATCTGTCCATTGCCGGCGAGCTCTGGGCGCTGATAACCCTCTTTGCGCAGGTGTTCCACCTGACGGAGGAGGAATTCAAGGAGATGGAGGACGAAGAGCGGCAGGCGCGGCAGGAGGCAGCCGGTGAGCTAGCGGGGGTCCTCGATGACAGTCCTGATTAGAGGCTCGACTCGCGAGGCGTTCGGTGCGCGGATTGCATCTGGCAAGCCAGGATTCACGGAGTTTTCGGCAATGATACCATGTATAAATCAAAGCGATTGGTTTCCGTCATTAAAGTCGTGGCTCGTAATCAGACAGTGCTGGCCTCTGAACGCTCTCTCATCGTTTCGTCGCCTTCGCCTTGCCCTTCTCGGCCTTGTCTGCCTTGAGCTTGTCCACGTAGTCCTTGACGAGATCATGGAGATCAGGGTTTTTCCGCGCCAGGAGCATGACATCGTCAGTCGTGACAGTGGACCTTCCTGCGTGACGGCTGAAGCTCTCCAGGTCGGTCGCCGTGGATTCTGCGGGGTGTCAAGATGCGCGCAAGCCATGGAATGAAGAGAACTGACCGATCTGGTCCCAGACCATCTCCGTGAGGGCACCGATGAACTGTGGTGTGGCGTTTCGGTTCTTCTTGATGACTTCCTCGTCGACTATTTGGCCAACGGCGAACCAGAGGGCTGCCTTGAGGCGCTACAGGGGGTGTCAGTGAATTCCGGGACAAGGAGAGGGCTGTATAGACCAACCTCCTTATCGTCTTCGCTTGATGCATCTGCCATGGTGATGAGGTGTAGATGCTCTGGTTGATGGATGTCGGATGCTTCACTTTACGCGTCGAGCGCGTCGCGGGGTTGGTACAGTTGCCAGCTGCCAGCGGCTGGGACCGCTAGCTGATGAAAGTGCTGGTCAGCTACCTACCTACTTGAACAGGCACTTCTGGGATGGACCGATCAGTGATGATGAAAATGAAACATGTAATTCGATTTAAGAACACATCTAAAAACTATATGTTCAGCGACAGATGTGTTTGCGTCTGGTTGGGTCATGTAGTAGCATTGAGAGGCCAGCATACGGACCAGCATTTCATCCACATCCAGGGAGGCGTTTAACTGCTTCAGTCTCCTCGACAAACCGTAGCTATATCAATTGAAAGATGAAGCAGCTTATACCCCCAATCATTACTGCTTCTTGCAGCTTCTTCATGGCGTAATTCAGAAATGTCCGTCTTCCATTCTTGAATCAGTCGCCTTCCGCCTCGGCTCTACTTCTCACAGATTCAGCGACCAATGACATCACACCCATTGACGGCGGACGGGAGACCCTGAGAGGACGCCAAGACGGGCAAGCTTCGATGTGCCCCGCCAAAGCCCTTCTGTGGTGGGGTCCCTCTCTTCCGTGCCCTGCACCCGCCCGCCAGTCGGCGCCTCCGAAGCAAAACACAAATGCCGACGCTTCCAGACCTGCGGAGCTCAAGCACCTGATCGCGACTTTTCTGCGTGCGTTCGCAACGAAATAAATATCTCTCCCGAGTAATTCGCGCAAGACCTCTCTTCCTCCTCTCCTTCGCCCGAAACTCGTAACTTTTGCAAACCCACTGCTCCTACATCCTCCCAACGACGATCTCGTCTGCAAACATCCAAGGCTCGGCGCCCCGTTGCCAAGCAGACCGCCAGAGCTGTCCCGAGCTTCCGTTTCCCGCCGCGAACAGCCTCACGAGCTGCAATTCTCAATTCGCATCTCTGCTGCCACTCCTCTTTCACGCTCCTCTCGTTCATACCCCGCCGCCACGATGAGCGCAATCCTCGATCGCACGATAAACAACCTCCGCCTCACCTTCGAGGACCTCTCCCTCCACAAGCTCATCCGCATCGTCATCATCATCGGCGCCTACGTCCTCCTGCGCCCCTACCTCCTCAAGCTGTCTGGCCGCGCCCAGATGGACCAGCACGAGGCGCCCTCCGACGCGCCCCGAGCTCAGATCTCCCCCAACTCGTTACGTGGGCAGGTGGACATCCCTGAGGACTCGGGCGACGAGGAAGAGGTCGAGGCGAGCGGCGCCGACTGGGGCAAGAAGGCACGCAAGAGGCAGCGCGAGGTGCTGAAGAGGCTCCTCGACGCCGAGGAGGAGAGGCTCGCGAAGGAGCAGGAGGACGAGGAGGACAAGGATATCGACGAGTTCATGGTGAAGGAGTAGGCCAAGGTGCCACCCGAGCAGACTGCGAACGACGACTTGTAAAACACCTCTGAGACTACGTAGAGTGGATTGGCTTTGGCGTTACGGGGACCGGTTGGAGCGGTAATCATAATGACTTCGAGAACAATCTTGCAATCAATTCGGCTGTCGGAGAAACTCGCTTGGGTCCGGGACTTGACGGGGACTCCATTCAGACAAGCAACGAACCCCGGCTTGCCCAGGCGAGTGTGGGAACCATCAGTGCTTGGCTACGCTGGTTGTCCGGGGTGGCTCATGAGGACGGACCACCGACTGGGAGACCACACGTTTGACAAGGTCCCCCAGAGTCTCGTCAAATCTCGAATCACTTGAAGCACCTGCGCGGTCCCACGGGGAAATGTGCGGAGGGGGTCTCAAGCGCTAGCTCAGGCATGACTTAGTCTCGCCATCGCGCGGCCAAACTTGGCGTAGAGCCCGGAGCCCTGGACCGGGACATGGCCCGACAATGGAGTTTGTGTTGATCATAAGAGAAGGTCGAGGTTGAGTTGACTCTTCATGGGAAGAACAATCGCCAAGACATGTCACAGCTCGCATCCACAGGAGAGATGGCTACTAGAAGTAACAACTTTCTTTCCCACGTCTTCCGAATTGCGGTCTGGGGGCTCCTGGTGTCAACCGCGGCAACCAAGCCATTGGTCTCCCACCAGAACCCTACCGCGGAGACTCTGAATGGCACCGTAGGGGGTGTACATCTCAAGAATTTTGACCAGGACCATTTCCTGGGAGTTCCCTTTGCCCAACCGCCTGTTGGAGATCTCCGTCTGAGGCACCCCGCCTCACTGAACTCAACATGGGATGGAAAGCTGGATGCGACCACAAGGGGCCTGAGTTGCGTTGGCTATGCCGGTTTCGCTGAAGGGCTGACCATGGGAGAAGGTGAGCACCTCAATGTTATTCCTTCACTCAAATATCACTCACACTTTCAACGCAGACTGCTTATCTCTTGACATTGTTCGGCCTGCGGGGTGCAAAAAGGGCGAAGACCTCCCCGTATATGTCTGGATCTACGGAGGAGGTTTCACCGCTGGCGGCAGTGCGGATTCCCGGTACAACACCTCTTATCTTGTGAGGAACTCGGTCGAGATGGGGACCCCAATTATAGCAGTATCCATCAACTACAGACTGGGCGGCTGGGGCTTCTTGGCCTCCAGCGAAGTCCAAGAGGACGGGGCCTCAAACATCGGTCTCTTCGATCAGCGGCTCGCGCTTAGATGGATCCGCGAGAACATTCACGCATTTGGAGGAGATCCGGACAAGGTGACCATCACTGGTGAATCAGCAGGTGGTTTCAGCGTTGGGTATCACCTTGTCGGGTTCGACGGGAAGCACGACAAGCTGTTTAGGGGCGCTATCATGCAGAGCGGGACATCATTGGGACCTGGAAGTGAGTACTCCTTGTCATGCCAGACGGTTTCACATAATGCCACTGACACAGTGAAGTCAACGCCATCAAGGACATCGAGACAGCGTATCAGCCGATATACGACAACGTCACGCAGACGGTTGGGTGTTCGGATGCTGCTGACAGCCTGCAATGTCTCCGGCAAGTTCCGTTCAACGACCTCCGGGACGCATTTGCACCTTTTGTGCTTACGCCTGTCCTGGATGGAGAGTTTCTGTCTCGTCTTCCCTCCGAGTCGTTCGAGCAAGGCCTGACTGCCGATGTGGCTATCCTGACCGGAACCAACACCGACGAAGGAACCGCCACGTTCTTTGGTCCCCGGGGTTTGCTGAACAATGATTCCGATGTCGAGACATTCTTATCTGGGTTTGGAGCCGGGCTAGATGAGGACACGGTTACTGACCTGATGAGGCTGTATCCGGATGACCCTGCTCAGGGCTGTCCTTTCGACACGGGAGCGGAACGTTTCGCCCAGCATGGCATCCAGTATAAACGCGGCGCCGCTATTGTCGGAGACTCGGTCATTCATGCGGGACGAAGATTCACCACGCGCTACTACTCATCACTCTCCAAGCCAAGGAGGAGCCCGGTCTACTCTTATCGCTTCGACCAGAGTCCGTGGAACCAGAAGCTTCCGCTCATCGCGACAGAGGCACCCGTGTTTGCCACACATTACGCCGAGATTTGTTTCGTTTTCGACCTCGACCCGGTCCTAAGCAAGAACAACTCGAACTGGATCGGACCGTATCGGGAATACCACAAGCTCGCAAGGCAGATATCCCAGGCATGGATCTCGTTCGTGCACAGCCTCGACCCGAATCCCAGACACCGCCAAAGGGACGGGAAGCTGCCCAGATGGCCGGAGTATGGGTGCGGCACGGAGAACATGGTGTTCAAGGTCGGGGAGAGTTACATTGAGAGGGACGACTGGCGAGAGGAGCAGCTGGCGTACTGGGGCAGTGTCTGGAGGTCCTTAAAGACGTAGATACCTACCAGTGAATCATGGCAACTTCAAGGATACCGAATGAATACTCGACTTTTCGGTAAAGATTCATGCCGCGGCGTTCCCCTGCTGGTGTCTATAAATAGCCAGTGTATGTCTGCTCAAATTAGAGGTGAGCCGCAAGGAGTACAAGTCAAGGCGACTCGGGCAAAAGGCAGACTCTTGTGTCCAGCCTCGTGTGACTCGCATATTTCCCACGTGGAACTCATGACCACCTGATTGCACAGCGCCAAGTGACGCCCTCGCTTCTCTTTCGATAGACACCGAACCTCTCAGAACAGACACTCAGTTGGAGGCTTCAACATATGATCCAAGTCTTAGAATAGACTCATGCGCAGGCATCAGGCCATGCGAACGGCTGCTGGTTTGGTCAAGACAACACCGGGCTGGCTGGCATTTATGCGGGCTAACATGGCTGTGCATTATCGGTCTTCACGGAGATTTCACGTTCAGTGAGATCATCCCAAGTCCTCCTCACAGCACAAGGTTGAATGCTCATGGCAGGCTCCATCGCTTGCCGTCGTGGACTCATCAACCGGTAGTGTAGACAGATGTCCCTGCGTAGCTCAAGTGTGAGTGAAACCGAGTTCGCGATTCATCTAGCAGATTCCCTCAGTCTGGGGCGACGAAGTGATGTAGGCTCTACTACCACAGAGTAACGTCGGTACATGGGCAAGCAACAAAAGCTCACAGACATGACCAAGGTACATTGGAATCAACTTTGGTGTCTAATGCATGAAAAAGCCTGCAGCGCAATACCGGAAGCCTTAACAGCGGAGCAGGATCGGTTGCCTCCGAGCCAAGGGAAATCGGCTCGGCGGTGACCTACCCCGCGGATGCCGTGGATGTCCAGTCCCCGACATGCATATTTATCTTACGCGTCTGGAGGTCTCGAAGGTGCCGATTCTGCAGCATGGAGGAGATGGTGGGCAGCAAAAGAGGCGAGACACCATATCCAGGAGCCGGCCAAGGTGCCATGCAGCCGCACCGTCGGGATGGCTTGCATGAGGAAGAGAGACGGTGGCATTCTGTAGCGAGAGATGGTCAGTGGCAGCGGCGGCACTGCAGACCTAGGGCGTGATATAGTGGATCATCGAATCCGGCCAGACATCGACAACACATCCAGGCTGTATCACGGCAGCATGAAAGGCGCCGATCGTGGAAGCGGGAAGAAATCAGCGCCGGTGAGGGGCAAAGGAGATGCAGGAGAGGAAGTGGAGGGGAAACTGATGGAGTCGGGCAGCCAGCCTGGGCGTGGCTTGATGCGAGCGAGCCACTGGGCGGGGGCCCACCAGCCCACTAACGTGAGCTGCTCCAGGGGGACGGATCCCTGTCAGCCCTCCAAACTGGCCGCTGCGCCTCAGCATGGCAAGACCGACAGCCCACAGCGGGACCTAGAACGGTTTGGATCCTGGCGGACAATTGGACGCGGGCACCACCTGACGGGCGGCGGCAACAGCTTTGGGCCGTCCCCCAGGACAGGGCAGGCGCTCCTCAGTCGGTCTGACCTCTGACGACACTCCTCGAGCATTGACTTTACCTCTTCCCCCCAACCTCAACTCCCACCCAGGCACGCGGCTGGCCCTTTTCGACTTTTGAAGGTGTGCCTGATTGGAATTTGCTTCTCGATATATACACACTGGACCGGCCAGACTTTGGCTCACCAGACACCCAGCCTGATCGAGCAGCCGCGTTACCCAGCCAGTGTCATCCCGCCATCCATCTTCCTCACCGTCAGATTCAACCACTCGGCCCGCACCTGCCGCTTGTGTCACGATCCAGCACCTCGAGTCGACGTTCCCGGCCCAGGCTACGTGCGTCGCGGTCATTCGTCACCCTTGCAGCGAATCGGCACAGCGTTGCGATCATGTTTTGCAGCATTCTGCAGCCATCTTAGCGTGCCAGCCTGATTTCCCCGAACCATAATACTAAAGATCGCCCGCCTGGCCTCACGTCCAAGATGGAACCACGCAACGACATTGACAGTCTTCTGAGGACTGGATATTTTACCAACACAAGAGCCCGATCTCCCAGGCCGTAAGCCCTTCAAAACCTCCCCCTCCACTCCGACTCACCTCTCTGACACCTGCTACCCAACAGTCCGAGCCCTCCCCTATATGGTACATACGTCAGGCGAGCATCTCCTCGCCGAGATTTCGAGACTCCCAGATCCATGAACCGACCACCACCCCCGACCTGCGAAGATGAGGCCGAGGCCCTGCAGAAAGAGCACGGCAGCAGCGTTGCTGCCAGCTCCGTCGACGAAACACCCTCCCGTGGCGACATTGATCAGGCCACCCTTATGGAAGAGGTTCCCGAGTTCAATCCAGAGCGGCGGTTCGTTTTTGTCCCGAACCCAAATGGGCCCACCGAACTTGAGCGTCCCGAGCGGAAACCTGCAGTGAGCGAACGTCCAGCAGAGAAGCCGGCAGATAAGTCGGGAGACAGGCCACCGCCGTCGCCAGGCAGGCCCCCGAAAGACTACGAAGCAAACACGGCTCGACGATACGACACCAAGCTGGCCGCCGAGCCTGTGAATGGAGGCGGGCCCCGTGTTGAGCGGCGCAAAAGCCGACAGGATCTGCCGCCCATTGACACAGAGTTCCCCATAGAGCCCGTCAAGGGCCACCATCGCACTCGGTCCTCGCAATATGCCGACCAACCCCGGCCAGACTACTTCACCCCTAAAAGCAGCAATCGCCAGTCAACAAACGACGACCTTCTGTCCCCGCAGGTCATCAAGCATGCAACTGGCGGCCGTGACAAAGTCTACTATGATTACTCACGCGGCCAGCAAAGACCCCTCGCGCCGCATAGGAGCCGTTCGAACCTTGTGGGCGAGAAGCGAGCTGAGGAGAGCTACAATCGGCCAACGCAATCCCTCAGCCCTGCGGGCCCCCGTCGTGCCGCCGCGGATGTCGAGGTGCCACGCTCAAGCACCGCCGCATATGGTGAAGGGCCGAGTGAATCGTCTCGACGTGGCGAGTCTGACCGCAGACGAGAACGGCGCAGCTCGACATATAAGCGGGAGTCTCCAACCCGGGGCAGTCGTGATCGCAGAGATGGGAGCAACTCGAGCGGAGAGCACTCACTCAAGCCACAATCCTCGGCGTCTCGGCGACGACTGTCGACCGTCATCCATGACGACAGAGAGTTCCTTGCAACGCCGGACAGAGAAAGAGGGCCTGTGCCGTCAAGCAGAAGATCAAGGTCCAGAGCTCCAACATCTCCGCTTCCGTCGCCCAAGGTTTCCAACGGCTCGTTTGGCGACGGATTGCCTCCTCCGAGTCCACGGGCCTCTGGCACTTTCCCGCCTCCGAGCCCACGAGCCTCTGGCACTTTCCCGCCTACTCGTGAGAGTCGAGAGACGTCGCTGCCCTATCCCGAAGACGAACTTCATTCATCGTTCGAAGGGTTGAGCATTCGCGATGATCGGCGGCCCCCACCGCGATCTCGGTCTCGAGCACCACCAACAAAAAGCTCCGGTCCCTCTAGTTCTGTCCCTGCGGCTGCGATCATGCCCATTATGCCTGTGATGCCGTCACTTGACCAGGAGGCTTCATTTGATCGGCCATCACCAGGACTACCGCCACCGGAACCCCGGGTGTCATCGTCGCAGTTGAGCCAGGACACCGCGTGGCAGCCGGCGCCGTTCGACCCCACAAAGGATGGACTGAAGGTGGACCAGCCGACCATGAGCTACCGCCGGTATTCCGAGGATATCGGCAGAGGAGAGCTACCAGAGATTCCCGATTGTCCAAGAAGAAAGGGAGCCATCGGCAAGGCGGACTGGCTGGCGCTACCCCGTTGCGACAACTTCAACATCTGCCCTACGTGCTACACGGCCGTCTTTGACAAGTCGCCATTCCGCAACGAATTCGTGCCCATGCCATTCCGTCCTGCGGACAAGCTGATTGTCTGTGACTTTGGCAGCTCCCCGTGGTACCGCATCGCCTGGCTGCTGACCATCAAGAACGGTCAAGCCGGTCTCAGGCTCTTCCACCAAATCGCCCAGATTGCCAACATGGCCAGCAGCCAGCCATGCCCAGGGGACAGGGAAAGCGTCCGGGTTTGGTACTCTATCCGAGACCCGCGTCAGCAGAGCACACTGGCGGACTTTTCGGTTTGTTACGAGTGCTGCAAGACGATCGAGATTCTGCTGCCGAATCTCACAGGCATTTTCGTGCCTCAGCAACCAGCCGCCGTGCCCTCACGGAGTTACTGCTCCATGCATTTTCACCCAACCCGCAAGCGCTTCGTGCTGTACTTCGACGCCCTGGAGACAGTCTCAAACGACGCCTTGGCGAATGCCTCGGCACCAGATCTCACCCGCCTGTCCAGGGTCATCGGCCGCCTGGCCGCCTTCGCCGAATGCCGCCAGGACCGGCCCGTCCGAGACCAGAGCTGGCACGTCATGCAATACCTTCCCGAATTCACCGTCTGCGGCGAGTGTTTCGAGGAAGTCGTCAAGCCCGATCTGGAGGCAGGCGTCGTCGCGCGCAATTTTTACATGAAGCCACAGCGTTTGCCGGTGGCCACGTGCCATCTGTACTCGAAGAGGATGAGGGAAATTTTCGAAAGAGCATGCCGCCGTAGCGACCCGCAATATCTTGAGAACAAGGTGCTGGAGAGGCAGACCATCCAGGCGGACATTCAAGGGAGGATGCAGCACCTTTACCGGTATGGGGACCGCGATGATCGGACGAATCGGGAAGTGGACAGGTTGCTGGATGAGTGGAAGAGGTGGGAGTGAGAAGCCTGCCTGGATGTTGATGGGAACGCCGTCGGCGCTGGGCATATGATTGATGACATTGGATACCAAATAGATGAACATGGATGTGTCCTTGGAGCCTCTGGTCTGCGGGATGGTTGTCCCGACCCATATGAGTTTTCCATCTTTTAACTCATCACAATGAAAGTGAAGGGCGGGCTTCAGCTCTGCACCTCACCAACGTGGTGAAGTTCAAGGCTACAGTGCAGTAGACAGTGCATTCAGCCTATCGGCGACTTTGCACTGTAGGAGGTCGGCCATCATCACGTGAGAGACCCCACTTTGGCCCACTTTCGCTAAGAATCTGGTACGTACCTGCTAGGGTCGGCCGCCCACCACAGCCAAATTTCAATGAGGAAAATTCCCAAATTTCGCGACGCTGCCGCAACCTCCCACTCCCTCGTCACTAACCAACAGCAGCAAACCCACCCTGCGCCCGAGGTACGAAACAGATTTTCTCACGCCTCGATTCAATTGGGATTCTTCCTTTCCGACAGTCTAGACTAATATTGTTGCTCGTCGCTACAGGTCAACATCCGTCACAATGTCGAGGCCTACCGTCACCATCATCGGCGCCGATGGCAAGGCCACCGGTAACACCCACACCTGGCCTACCGTCTTCTCGGCTCCCATCCGTACCGATATCGTCCAGGAGGTTCACAAGGGCATGGCCAAGAACAAGCGCCAGCCCTACGCCGTGAGCGAGAAGGCCGGCGAGCAGACCTCTGCCGAGTCTTGGGGAACTGGTTAGTCGCCCGCGTTTTTCGATGTTTTGCTCGAAAGAGGATGAGGAGGGGCGGGAAGAAGGACGCAGGGCAAGAGGTGGATTGATGGAGAATGTGATCAGGACGACGGATCACGGCCTGCCGGTTGAGCGACGGACGGACGTCTGGAAAAATCTCGAGGATTTGGCTGACGAGAACATCACAGGTCGTGCTGTCGCCCGTATCCCCCGTGTCTCTGGTGGTGGTACCCACCGTGCCGGTCAGGCCGCCTTCGGTAACATGTGCCGTTCCGGTCGCATGTTCGCCCCTACCAAGGTCTGGCGCAAGTGGCACGTCAAGGTCAACCTGGGCCAGAAGTGAGTGTTGAACCGCCGCCGCCGACGAGGCTTTTGGGTCTGGGAAAATTGTCCCGCTAACAACTCCACCAGGCGCTACGCCGTTGCCTCTGCCCTGGCTGCCTCCGCCGTCCCCCCTCTGCTGCTGGCCCGCGGCCACCGCATCAACAACGTCGTCGAGGTTCCCCTCGTCATCGACTCCGCTGCCTTCGAGGCCGCCGCTTTCGCCAAGACCTCCGCCGCCGCCGGCCTGCTGAAGGCTGTCGGTGCCAGCGCCGACCTCGACAAGGTCAAGAAGTCCAAGAAGCTCCGCGCCGGTAAGGGCAAGATGCGTGGCCGCCGCTACCGCCAGCGCCGCGGCCCCCTCGTCGTCTACGACGCCGAGGTCGATGGCAAGGAGCTCATCGGCGGCTTCCGCAACATCCCCGGCGTTGAGACCTCGGCCGTCACCGACCTCAACCTCCTCCAGCTCGCCCCCGGCGGTCACCTCGGCCGCTTCATCGTCTGGACCTCCGCCGCCTTCAAGGCCCTCGACACCATCTACGGCACCACCACCAAGCCCTCCGAGCTCAAGAAGGACTTCCTGCTGCCCTCCAACGTCATCTCGCAGTCCGACCTGTCCCGTCTCATCAACTCCCAGGAGACCCAGTCCGCCCTGCGCGAGCCCAAGGGCCCCTCCAGCACCCGCCGCTCCGCCGTCCAGAAGAAGAACCCCCTGCGCAACAAGCAGGTCATGCTCCGCCTCAACCCCTACGCCTCCGTGTTCGCCAAGGAGGCCGCCCAGAAGAAGAACTAAGCTGGCCCCCGAGGGGACCGCTTGGTTTGACGGACGCGTCCTTCCGCGCCGGTGAAGCGCTGGAAGGTAACGAAAAAGGGACGGTTTGCGAGCTACGGTTGGGCATGGCATGCATGGTTTCTGATTGCGGCGTAATGGGCAACTAGGAATGTTGACCTGTCTTCATCAATGGAAAAGAAGATTCCCATACCGTGTTTTTGCGTTGGCTCATGTGCTTGCTTCCGTGAAATGTTCAATTGCTCGCCTAACTCCGTAGTATGTAAAATCGACCCTATTCAAAAAGCAGTGCCGTCATACAAACTCATCATTGCTCGCGTCTCTGCCTGGCAACACGCAAGTCCCCCGGACAGGCTCAGCATCCCATGCCATATCCAGCCAGGTTCCCCATGCCCTCTTCCTCGACGCCCGCGCCGGTGAACTCGTCCACCAGCTCCTCGATCTCCTTCACGCTCTTGATCCTCCAGAACCGATGCACAGCAGCAACCCACCGCTTCGAGCACGCGTCCACATCCTCCTCCGAGACGGCCGCGAAGCACAGGCGGTAATACGCCCAGGCGCTCTTGACCCTGACCTCGTCGTTCGCCGCAAACATCGCCCCCGGCCCGGCAAGGATAAGGTACGGCTTCCTCACGCAGAACGCCATCAGCGCGATCCCGAGCGCCTGGCCATCGATCACGGGCAACCGCGGCGTCGTGTCGTCGTCGTCCGACAGCGCGACGATGTCGTGCGCCACGATCCGGGCCCCCGCCGCCCTGCCGCCGTCGGGGCCGCTACCCTTGGCCATCCACAGCGGGTGCGTCTCGAAGTTCATGCGCAGCCAGAGGAACATGCCGCCGGCGGGCCAGGAGAAGGAGTACAGCTGGGTCTTGGAGACGACGCCCCAGTCGGCCAGGTCGTCGCGGACGGGGGTGGACTGCTTGAGCTGGACGCTGCCGGCCTCGAGGATGCGGGCCATGCGGGTCATGCGGCCCTCGTAGGCGCCACGGAGGCCGGCGAGCCAGCGGACCCAGCCGGAGACGTCCCAGCCGGTGAAGGCGAGCTGGTCGCGGGCGGAGAGGGAGGAGAAGGCGGACTTGGTGGCGGGGGGCTGGGAGGGGCCGAGGAGGAGCTCGGAGACCATGCCCTGGACGAAGCCGGAGGGCTGCTGGGTTGTGGTTTCGGCGATACTGGAGGGTTATCAGTACAGATTCTCGGGGTTCAACGATGGGTGGGAAAGGTGGGTAGGTAAGGAACATACCGGGTGAGGCGCTCGATGATGGCCGGCTGAGCGGTGATCCAGCCCAGACGGCAACCGGGGGCGACAGTCTTCGAGAAGGTATCAAGGCGGATGACCCTTCCGTCGACATCGAATGCGAGGAACGACGGCACCAGGGAGTCGAGGAACTCGTAGCCCGAGGACTTGGTCGGCTTGTAGACGGGCTGCTCCTCCGGCACGGCGGTGTTCCTGGCCAGGGCCTCCTCCGCCTTGGACGAGGGGTACTGCAGGTACCAGTAGGGGTCGTCCTCGATGATGACGATGTCGTACTGCTGGCAGAGGGCGTAGATCTCCTTGCGGCGCTTGACGCCGAGCACGCCGCTGGTGGGGTTGTGGCCCATGGTGACGGTGTACATCATGTGCGGGCGGCGGCCGTTCTTGGGGTTCCAGGTGCGCAGGACCTCTTCGAGGCCGCCGGGGCCATGGGCGAGCATGCCCTCGTCGTCGATCTCGACGGGGACGGCGCGGATGCCGCGCGGGGCGGTCTGGGCGAGGACGTTCGGGTACATGAACTTCTCGGAGAGGATGTGCGGGCGGTCCTCGGGGCGGTCGCGCGAGGGGTCCCAGGGGTCGGAGAGGAGCTCGACGGACTTGGCCATGCCGTCGGTGGAACCGCAGGTGAGGATGATCTCGGGGCCGCCTGCGTAGGGCACGCTGGGGTGGAGGTTCTCGCGGGTGAACTGTCGGACGAAGGACAGCAGGGGCGGGTAGCCTTCAGCGGTGCCGTACTGGAGGGCGGTGGTCAGGTCGATCTTCTTGAAGGGGTCGCGGCGGGCGTCGTCGGCCATGGGGACGGTGATGTGGTGAGCGGCCTGGGGGCCATCGGCGCTGTCGCTGCCGGAGGGAGACTGCGCAGCATTCTTCTTCTGGGTCTTGTGCTTCGCGATGCTAGGCTTGCCGTTGGGCGCGGAGGAGAGGGAAGTGGCAGCAATGCGGTCGGCGAGGGACTCGGCGTTGGGGGGGTAATTGGGCGTGGGCGTCCATCGTTCGGGCTTTGCGACTTGGGCCTCGAGGGTGTCGAAGGGGAAGAAGCTGGCGTTCGGGAGACCTAACGGCGATGCGATCAGCGGCTGACGGAAGGAATTGGGGCGGTCGCGTGGCAGCCATGTCTCTGGATTAGAAGCACGCCATGGCGCTTCCAGCTCTCAATTGGGCGGCAGACAACGGTGAGACAAGCTGATGTTGCACAAGGTGGGTGAGACGCACCTCCGGCCAGGTTTCCGATGCCCGGGATCTGGAAAAAGCGGTAGTACTTCTTGATATTACTTGCCAGACGGGCCTTGGTGGTTGCTGAGTAAAGATGGCTCAGGTCGAGCGGCGGTGCCTGCGGCTTGTTGGTCGACTCCATGGTGAGCCGAGACAGCTGTGCCGTTGCGTTTTGGAGATTGTAGTAGATGGATGCTTATAAATGCAGCTTTGGGGACACAGAGGATGGATTATCTCGAGTCCGGTGCCAGGAGTCGCAAAATTGGTGAAGCAGGGACAATTGACCAGAAGGAAGGAAACTCCGCTCACTCGATGAACAGCTACAATTACAGGGGAATCGTACAAGGGCGTGGCGGCGGACTATCGCATCCTCCTTGAACTGCCCGTGTGTCGGAGACGGAGATAGTGGACGGGAGCCTCGGACTCGGCCTGTGATGACTAAATCGGCAGGTCGCCTGCGGAGTGTGAGGGATGGCTCTAGTGGTATATGTCAGCTATGGATCCATCTTGGCACCTTTGGGAGACGGTGGATAAGGGCTTATCGCAAGGTGGAGGCACCTGAGGTCATCATCATTCAGTGGATCCATCGATGGACTCAGTTGGGTCGTTGGAGGAGGAGACACTGGCTGCCTCAACACCACGGTGCTCCAAGTCGGTACACAACTGAACAGTTGAAGCCAAGACAGACACACGTGAAATACCCCTGGAGGTCTGCTGGTTGCCAGGCCTGGCGCCATGCATCTGGCCCGGAACAGGTGATCGAGACCCTCTGTCGGCCGTGCGACCATCGACCACCCTCTCGTCCCAGGCCAAGCGCCTTGGAATCTTCGAACAGCCATGAATACGACACCAATGTCGTGCTGTGGTCTCGATGTCTCAGGCCGCATCGGACCGTCCACGCGACCCGCGTCTACAGGGGCCGTCACTGGGAGCTGAAGTCGTATTTTCCCCAGCTTCCAAGCGCTCGGCGCTTAGCCACACCATCCTATTCATCGCCGTTCGCTACCGTCTCCATACGGCGGCTACCCGCATCCTCTGCCGTTTCAATGCCTCCGTTCGGCCTGTTGATATTCGCCAGGACATGCGCGATGCCCACCCGCGTGCGAATCAGGACGCGGCGCCCATGAATATGAGACGCCATCCTGCAGAAGCGAACCGGCGAGGCGGCCTCGACTCTCGCGAATGGGACCGGGAGAACCAAGTGACATGAGCTGGGTGTGTTTAAGACGGGCTCTGCCTCCTGAGAGGGCACTCCCTGTTCCTCTGTGTTCATTCGTCGCCGTTGCACTCTCGCTCTCCCATGCTGTTTCTCTAGCGGTCTCTTTTGTCTTTCTTTACGGTTTCTGTTGCTTGATTTGCTTCTCCTAGGCGGGCTCTAGACCTGTCCTTCATCTGGTGCTATTGCCATGTCGGTCTCTCATACTGTTACTGTTACCACCACGAATCAGCCCAGCATCACAGCCTCCCAACATGGCTCCTCGAGGTCTCCCAGCTGGCGGGCTTCCCCCGCCCCAGCCACTCAGAAGCCAAAGCTAGACTCGCGCAAGTCGAGCTTCACAAGGAGTCTCAAAAAGTCCAACAGCGACTGTACCCTCAGTGACGGTATGCCCTCCTCTGAGTGTCTGGTGATGTTTTGACTAATGGAACGAAGAGCACAAGCACGGATGGAAACCCGTCACCATCACCGCAGCGGTTCTCGTGCCCTTCGCCGCCATCTCCGTGTTACTTATTGCCATACTGGAGGTGCTCAACCAAGAGAGTCAGCGAGCTGGAGGGCTCGCCCTGTCAAGAACGGGGGAAGAGTTTCCGACATACGTGACCTTCAGCTATCTGTTCTTACCAACCATTGTCGCCGTATTCTACAGCCTGTTCTGGAGTTGGGTCGATCTCGATGCGAAACGTATCCAACCATGGTTCGAGATGTCCAAAGACGGAGGCGTCACGGCGCAGAACTCGTTGCTGCTTGCATACCCCTACGAGTTCGTGGCGACCGTCCCCGTCGCTGCCTTGAGAAAAGGGTGAGTCTATTTCCGACAGTTGCCTCGAACCATATTAATCCACGACTGGCAGGCATTGGGTCGCTTTCTATGCCGGAACCACGATGGTCATCATTTTCTGGCTGGTAACGCCTCTTCAGGCGGCCATATTCGGCGCTGGCAGCATTCTCGTAACACGGCCTGTAGATCTTACGATTGCATCACAGCTGCTACCCTCCTCCGACCAAGCCGTTTTGCTTGACCAGTCCATCCTCAACGAAGCGTACGCCGTCACATGGCTCGACCAGCCGTACCCGGCGTTCACGACTTCAAACTACACCATCATGCCATTCAACATTTCGCAGGAACCAGACCAGGGAAGCGCCACCAACTACACGGGTGTGTCTTGGAAGTATTGGACCGAACTCGAATGTTGGCCCGCACAAGCCATGGTTGCAACACCGGAGAACAAGCGAACATTTCATTTCGACAATGGCAGAGGTTGCAACGCGACTGAGATCTCGCCTTACCCTGGTTTGGACTTCGACCGTCCCTACAAGATGATGTATCTTGGGTACCAGAACAGTCCGTGGGTGGACTACTCGTTGTCAGGCCAGTCATGTTCCGATGACGCTCAGCATCAGTTCCTCGCCACCTGGGCCCGAGGAAACAACATCAAGGTCACGGAATATCGCTCCGATGAGATCGAGGTCGAAGCCATCTTCTGCGAATCGAGCTACTTCAAGCAACCAGTTCAAGTCTCGGTGTCTGCCAAGGGCTTTGTCCCGATACCGGAGACTCTGGTCCCCCTTGCGTCCGCCCAGCGATTGCCAGAGTCAGAATTAAATATCACTGCTTTGGAGTATCTCATCAGCAGCGGAGTGTCGCTCGAGGAGGTGCTTCCAACCCAGAGAGACTTTCCCTTCGGACACCTGCTAGAGCAATACCCCCAAACATCAGACTTGGGACTCACCTACCCAATGTCAGCCATGACAGGCTTTGCCGTGGGACTCAAGAAGAAACCTGGGCTCGATGCGTTCAGAAACACGGAGTTCCTGGGCGAGGCTTTCAACGCGACACATAAGCTTGTCTTCGCGATGGCGTTCAATCGACTCCTGACCCAGGCCTCCACCGGTGAAGGCTACGCGGGCTCGGTGGACGTTGAAATGCACGGTATCGTCGTCAGCCGGCTCTTCTCAGCGATTGTCGAAGGGCTGCTGTCTCTGATCGCCGTCCTGACAATGTGTTTGTGGTGGACCAGCCATCGAGCCTCGAGCAAACTATCAGAAGACCCGGCATCCCTGGGCTCACTCATCAGTATCTGTCGAAGCAGCCCCGATATGCTCAAGGAGCTCTCGGGAAAGGGCTGCCTTGACGATGACGAGTTTGAGGCTGCCTTTTCCGACAGAAAATTCCAGCTCACCTGTGGCTGTGAAAGTCAAACCGGTCTGCCCGTCATCAATGTCCTCGACAATGACCAGAACAACACAACAACGAGGCAAATATGCCTTGGTTACGAGAACAGTCTTGATATTAAGGGGCATTACACGCCCGTGAAGCCATGGGCGCTCAGGCGGGACGTTGGGGTCGCTGTCATAGTGGTCATGTTGGGTGCCATCGCTCTCCTCTCCTATCTCAAAAGGCTGGAGCAGGTTGGGAACGGTGAGTTTGCTTGCGTTCATTGTCCTGGAACTGAAAAACATACTAACCATCTCCAAGGCTTGGACCGACCAAGCGCAAGCTTCGAAGTGATGCAACTCCTGCTCAACTTTCTTCCCATGATCTTTGCGACAGCATTCGAGCCCTTCTGGGTGTTGGTAAACAGGCTTCTCTGCATGCTCCAGCCCTTCAAGGATCTTTGGGCTGGCGGAAGGCCTGCCAAAGGGTCTATCAGTGCGAGGTATACTTCAGTACCTCCTCAGATGGTGTTTTGGCGCGCCGCCTGGTCTGGTCACTTCCTCCTCGCCGCCGTCTGCGCCATCGCTCTGCTCTCCAACCTGCTCGCTGTTGGCCTCGGTGGTCTTTTCGAGGAACTCCCTGTCTCTGTTGAAGTGGAGTTCACTTTTGAGCAGAGCCTTCTGCCCCGGCTGGTCAACGAATCTATCCACGAGTTCGACGACATCGCTGGCAACGCAGCCATGTTTCCTTACGAAGAGCATTTCTATGTCGCGATGAACAATGTCTCACAAGGAACACCGCTCCCACCATGGGTCAGCCAACAGTTCTTTTTCCAGCCTTTTCATCTTCCGCGAAATCATATCGACATCGGAGACGAAGTACAGGAAAGTAGGTCTTACAAGGCCATATCGAGGGGGTTTGGCGTCACTCCCAACTGCACCAGCATCGGCACCTTCAAATCCTCCACCGAGGGCCCTGTCGTCAACTACACGGTGACACGCGGCGGACAGCCCATGACCCAGTGCCCTGGTTTCTTTCAGTCGCCTTCCCTTGCTCTCAACTTGTCCCGCTACAAGATGCCTTCAGGCGAGTCATGTGCGGAGGTGGTTGACACGGTCACGCCTGGCATGGAGCTTCAGGTCTGCGATGTCCCGCTCATCCTCGGGTGGTCAAGGAGTTCCGAGGCTCGGAATCCCAACGGAACCATGGAAACATTGTTCGTCGTATGCGAACCTGTCTTCGAGACAGCAATGTTCGAGGTCACCGTCGATCAGGAAGGGCGAGTGCTGAACTCGACAAGGCAAACAGAAATCTCAACCACCCTCGACTACGAAGACTCAACCAACCACACGGACTCCGTGGCCGTGATACTGCATCACATGCTCAGAAACCCGAATAGCCACTGGCACAATGACACGCTGTCTCGCGACTGGATGAACTACCTTCTAAAAATCCGCCCAGGCAACGAAGACATCCTGAACCCCCGAGCCGGTCTGCCTGACCCAAACTCCATGATCCCTCACATCGAGACGATATACCGCCAGATCTACGCTCTCATGCTCGGCCTGAATCAGGATCTCTTCGCCCACAGTGACGAGCCAACATACATCCAGGGCACCCAGACCAGCACACAAGTCAGGATCTTCATGCCCCTCGCCGCGTTCATCATTAGTCTGGTCGTGCTCGGCCTGAACATCCTCACGGCTGTGGTCCTCTACACACACGGCGTCAAATTCTTTCTCCCCCGCATGCCGACAACCATCGGCTCCTCGCTGGCGTACATCGCGCCGAGCAGGGCCGTCAGGGAATACTCGCCCGCCGACGAGCCCTCGCGCGGCCCCGACGCGCGTACGTTCAGTTTCGGCAGGTACATCGGCGACGACGGGCGGGCGCATCTCGGCATCGAGATCGACCCGTACGTCGTACCTGTCAAGCTGTCCTCCCTGAGGAAGGGGAACACGCTTCCGAGCACCTCTCGGCTTAGGCGAGCCTTCACGAGGAAAGGTACCTCCGGCAGCGGCGATACATGGCTCTAAAGGCCTTTATGCGGGAGGTGTGGCTCCTGTCAAGTCCTGCCTTAGCGCGCGCGGTCGACAGACAGGTCTTTGACAGCTGCTTGGCGGTCCTCGGTGTGGGTGGTGTGGGTTTCGTTCGGTGGTCCACGTGAGGCTATCTAGGCCGACCCGAATATGTACGACTGACTAATGCTGCGTTGTTTGTACGCACAAGACGTTACATGAATCGAGCAGTCGTGGACACTACTGAGCCGAGCAATCGTGATCCACTATCGCGTTGGCCGATTTGCGCTGGTCGAGGGGGGCCGAGATTCTCAGAGAAGATCGAGTGCCACTGACAGAGTCTACGAGATCCCCAGATTTGCAGATCACTTTGCGAAAGGTCATTCTCAATGAGGTGTGCATCCAATATCATTGCGATATCTAGCGAAGGTCTAATCCAGTTTGCCGTGGCAAGTCTTTCCAAACATATGTACCGTGAAAAAAGTAAATGGTTCGGTATCACTCATACATGCGTGTATGTAGTGTAAACAATGGTATCAACCCATCCGTGATCCAACCGAACCCATATATGCGATCCGTCTTGTACCGAAACACCAAAAATAATGTACAACATGAAAGAAGATTGAGCTTAGGCGGACCTGAAGCGGACAGGACGAGACCTGCCGTTGCGGGTCACGATCATGTTGATGTTGGTGTTACGGCCGGGCTCGCAAGAAGTACCACCGGAAAGCTGCATGACAGTGGACCAAGAACCGCTGGCGCAACGCTGGAAGGAGTTTCCACCAACGCAGTTCCACTCACCCTCGCTGTCGCAAGGGGAGCCAACCTCCTGAGCACCGCTGCCGCTGGGAGGGCTCTGGGCAGGAGGGTTGACGGGAGCGCTGACGGGAGCCTCGACGGGAGCCTCAACGGGAGCCTTGACAGGAGACTCAATAGGAGCAGACTCCTCGCTGGTGGGCTCGGGAGCAGCGGCCTCAGAGGTGGTGGTGGGAACGGGCTTGAAGATACCGCCCAGAGGGGGGGTAGAGGCCTCGGAGTCGTCATCAGAGCCGCCAGTGGGAGCGGGAGGGGCCTCAGTGGTCGCGGGAGCACTGGTAGGAGCAGGAGCGCTGCCACCGTTGCCACCGTTGCCACCGCCAGGAGAGCCAGTGGGGCCGCAAGAGCCGTTGGGGCCCTTGAAGACATCGGTGGCGCCGTTGAGCTTCTCGACGCTGTCGCCAGGGTTGGGGAACTGGACATCAGTACCCTCATCGGTGCCGCAGCCAGTGCCGATGTTGGCGACCAGCATATCAGGCAGAGCCTGGTAGGAAGACTCGGAGCCACCCTCACCGGTCAGGGTGACAGGGCCGCAGTTCATGTACATCTCGCGGTTGCCGACCTTGTTGAACCAGGTCCAGGCGATGGTACCGTTGCCAGCAGGGATATCCTTGGGGATGTCGAAGGAGTACTTGTAGGGAACTGCGCCGGCGGCGTTCTCGGGAAGGTTACCGGGGGTGTCCTGGGCAGGGCAGCCACCCTCGATGGACTTGATGACCTTCCAGACGGAGTTCTTGTCCGGCTGAGCATCGTAGGTGATGGAAACCTGGCAAGAGCCGCCGCCATGGACGGCAGAGCCGATGAAAGCAAGCTCATTGCCAGTAGATCCAAGGTCGTAGACGTTGGAGGCACCCTGAGAGTCGTAGACACCATTGCGCTGCTTGCAGGGGAAGTCGGCGCCGTTGGGGTCCAGGGGACCGTTGTTCAGGGTAGAAGCGCCATAAGGCACAGGGGAGCTCATCTTGATGTGAGCGTTGGCCATGGAGGCCAAGCCACCGACGAGAGCAAAGGTCTTCGCGTACATTGTGGATTCGTGTAGCAAAGTCGTTGGGACTGTGTTGTCAAAGATGATCTAGCGTACCGGACGCAAGATAGATGATCTGAGATGTTGATGTCGTTGCGACGGAAGGACTGTGATAGTCTGTGGAGTTGTTCCTGAAAAGGATGGTAATGCGCCAGGCGTCAGATAAGTGAAGAGCAAGGGCTAGCCTTGTGTGAAGGAGTGAAAGTAAGAAGGTTAGGTCGTAACGACTCAACTCTGAACGAAGCCCACGAAAGGAATGTGTGATGCGTGATGATCCGAGAAAGGGAAGGGGAGGTCGGACAGGAGCATGGGGGACTCTTTTATAAGACATGAGGGCTGGCGGAATGGTGGATGACGATCTAGGGTCCCAAGTACCGGCACCACAGGCACCACAGGCACGCCACACTAGCGGACGCGAGGCAGAACAAACAGGAACAAGGGACATCTGGATGTACCCCTCCGGGAGGTGGTAGAGCGATTCAGGAACGATTGGTCCACGACGAGGCCAGTCAGTCGATGGGCGACGGACCCAGATCGCGCGGTCCACTCGTGCCAAGTCGAGAGATGTGGACCGGGGGGCAGAAGGAGGGAGCTTGGGAGCACAGCCCGGACGGGCCAGTCATGCCGTCCCTCGAGCTTGTGGTCCATGGAATTCGAGGCATGGCGGATCGACTCAGGGGATGGGGACGAGGAAGTTCGTGGTGGAGAATAGGGGAGGGCGGGCATAAAGACCGTGATAGGGTAGTGCGAAGACCTTCGGCGTGTTTCGCCCTGGCACGGGCTGCGGACTAGACAGGGGCCTGGGTGGAGAGGGTCCAGGATCACGCACGCGGGAGAAGCTGACCGTACCCCTGACTCGGGGCTGGGGAGGTGGGAGGGGCAAGGGCAGAATGACAGGGAGGGTGGGAACCGGACAAGGGTGTGTGGAATGCTGGTGCGGAATTTTCGCATCGTGTCCAAGGCAGGCTGGGATATCCCCCGCAACATCACCGAGGCTGAAGGAGATGGCAGAGGAACGGCACGGGAATCGCGATGAAAATAGGGGGAAGGGATTGGCGGTGTCTCCAGTGCACAAGCCGGAGCCAGCACACTACTGCAAGGCACCTCTCTGTGATACGACGGCTCATACGGGAACCCGGGTTGTGGAGGGCGGACTGGGAAGGGGAATCTGCAGAACACCAGCAGGAGCAGGAGCAAGCACACAGCTCTCTCTGCAGCGAGCCTCGGAGGGTCGACCGAAACGGGGTCCTGTCTTCGAGACGCTTCTGCGAGATTTCTGCTCCAGTCCCTCGGCTCTCGTCCGTTCCTTTGTCGAGGCCTGCTGACGCCGTGGCGGCGCCTAGTCGCAACGGGCGAAAGGGCATTTCTGACTCGCTTCCTTTCGTCTCGTCCGGGTCCCGAAGCGTGGTGACTGAACCTGTCAAAAGAGTGCCAAGTTGCGACCGACGTTGAACTTGGGTGATGCCCGGTTTGGAGACGGTGTGGCCGCGGCCAACCAGGAGGCCACCATCAGGGACAAGCGAACCACAAAGCCGGTGCGATGGTTGGCCACCAGCGGCGGCCTAGGACCAGGCGGTCGGCCACTCAGCTGCGCCGTTGGGGGGAAAACAGGGGTCTCAGGGGTAAACGTCACTCCTAAAGGCGACGCTCCCACACGGCATTGGCTGGCACGCCCTTTGTGCCTGACTTGCTAGTCTTTGTCCTGACCGTTGCTCCTTGGAAAGCGGCCTCCAGAACATTGTCTGGACTCTCCTCGTACCGCAGTCGTATCGAGGGTGAGATGTACGAGTATGTGGCGACGAGAAGTCTCCGATGTCAAACAGGTTCGTCCCGTGTCGGAGAGGTGTCAACGACAGATCTGCTGCTTCCTTCTGCTTGTTTCGACGAGGCACGGCTCACGATGAAACGAGCTGTTCCAGGTGGGGCAGGTCCTGCATCATTCGCGGAGAACGGTTCAACCAGCAAGTGGGAGGTGTGGTGTGGATGCCAAGGGAGACCAGTGCAGGTACCATCTTGTGGCAGCCAGCCACATATCGGAGGAGAAAGAAACTTCAAGCGGCGAGTCGGGAGGCAGACAACGGGCGACGGGAGTGATGTCCGGGACAATCGAGTCATCCCATCTTCTCGTCTTATTGATGGCGCCCGTGATTCCATGAGGTTTCCCCTCGACGGAGTTGAGCGATCAGACTTTGACAGGCGACCGACTCGCCTCGCTGCGACGGGTGCCTTTCCGTCCCACTTGGTGATCACCCGGGATCCTCGCCAGGCCCCACTGTCCGACCATGTTCAAAGAATGCGCTCTGCATCTGCGGGATGGAGTCAGTCAGGGACGGACGTTGAAAAGCGTGGTTTTCGGTTGTGTGCAGCCTTTGGTGGTGGAGTGGGGGAGAAAAGATGGGAGAAGTGTGAGTGGGTTTGGAAGGTCATCGAGGTGGTCGATGTCACCCTGCGGGACATTTCAGTGTGGAGTGACCTGGCGGCCGGGTTGCACCTGCCGTCACCGACGATTCCCAGCGTGGTTGCGTGGCTAGTGCCTGTCGACGACGGCTGTTCCTGCGCCACACCGAGTAATGCAGTGACGGTCGCGTGGAAAAAAAAAGCTCCGTTTTTTCCTTCCAGACTTCTAAACGCCGTTTGAAAATGAATCGCTCAGGCTGTCGTCATCCGTTCCATCTTGCCGACTTTTTCTTTTCGCCGCTGGCTGGCTGGACTTTGCGCTGCGCTACAGCGCAGCCGTCATCTTCGTTCCCACACGTTCCCAGCCACTCAAGTCCAGCCATCCCATCGTCACTTGGTCTTCACATGATGCCAAGCGGCAAAACGGCCCAGTCAGCTCCCGACGACAGGCCCTCGCAAAGGCCCGTGGCCAGGGGTAGGGCTTTTCGTCCGAAAAGGGCAATGCTGGCTCGTGCTGGACAGGGATCGCCTCCGCGCATCGACGGTTCCCCCAGAGGGCCGGTCCCTGTCTGCCAGTCCGAGCTGGCTGACGGACAGACATCGTGATCTGATCTTACCAGTTCAGTGAGACGCAGCTGGTTTCATCGCTGCAGCTTTCTTCTCCTTTCGGTCCGGGGGGCTTGGGACGATTTCTTGGGCGCTGTGAATTATCAACGCAGCCACTGACATGGCGAGGTGAGCCTGTCGCTCGTCACGTCCAGCGCGCTCGCGCGAGGGCGACGACTTAGGACCGACGACATCACACCACCAGATGCGACCAGAAGTGTGACCAGCTATCACTTGTACGCGAACCAATCTGTCGCCCTGCGCTTAAAGCTTCGCGAGAGCAAGTTCGGTGTGTTTCGTCCTCGCGTTGCCTGCCGGGCAGCATCGTAATCGTGCCTCACCTTGCTGTTGGTCCACGGGGACATGCTAAGCGCTCAGCTTCGACAACACTCGCTGGACCCGACACCATGGACCACTCCAAGCTCAGAGCTCTCACCGCTAACAAGCTGCGTGATTCTGGCCACGACGGCCAGGCTGTAACATCATACACCTGCGGCCGGCCATGCAGCCTTCATTTCCTTGCGACTCTAGGCGCCGTCACAGCTGCCCAAGTCTCATCTTCTCCCCTAGTCTGGCCGTTAGCTGTGTGGGCAGACATTTGCGGCCAGAACTACAAGCATCACATCACTGCGCAACTGTTGGTCTCGCCACGACTACTTCGCTACTCAGGCCCGACTCGGAGTTCAATTGCGCCGCCCCCGCGGTGGCTCGAATGATACATACTTGCACAGACACGGGAAGGGATCTCACAACAACCCCTGATGCCAGCATCTGCCACCCCCGGAATCCTTCCATATGCTCGCCTAGAAAACGTCCGAAGCACGGCTTCCTTCCTCATGCCCTCTTTAGATACTACGTAACCAGAACCTCAATACCAACCTGCCATGGTCCACCGGCCGGGGCTGGAGCTCGTGGCAAGGGTGGCAAGTGCCCGAGCCGTGTGCTCGAGCGTGTTCGACTTCGGATGATGATGGTCTGGGCAGCCCCTTCAAGGTAGCTCCCTGGCTGTCACTATTGTTTTGCATAAACATCTCATCTCTACCCGCAAACCATGCAGAGAACCCCAGAAAAGCCCAGCCCTCGGCCACTGCTGAGGCTAACCGGTACTACATCTCACGGAATGAGATGTTACGTTGTATGAACGACATGGGGAGGGCGGCACAGGCACGTTCGAGATGTTGATCTACGACCTCCAATGTCCGCCCACCCAATCCCCGAGCCCCTGAACCCAGTTGCCCAACAGTCCTAAGAATAATTATGATCTGCCCAGTTCGCAGAAGCAGAAAGTCGCACCAGCACGTGAAGGCGGGGACGACGATGTGTTTCGCCCTGGACGAGACAGGGAACAACGTGGCTCGGTCTGGCCCCCGCCCTCAGTACGCCACGATTTCCAGGAATCAACCTTGCAAAGGAGGTCATCAATTAATATCCAGGCCGCGTCTTGGTTCTCGGCCGCGTCAGAGTGTGGCGATGGCTCTCCTGATGCTCGCCATTGTGTCGAGACTGGAATGTGGGCCATGACCTGTTCGCGCCTTACACTGCTTGTTGAGCGCCTGAGACTGGGCGAATTCTGACCATACCAAAGTTCAAACGCGTTCATGAGCAGAGACAAGCAGACAAGAAAAGATCTGAATCAAGACACCCCTCTAAAGTACGAGTCAGTGGCTTTCGTGGCGGTCACATCGTGAGCCAGTGATGAGGCCGAAGCAGCAGTATCACCAACGGGGTTGCATTTCGAAGGAACAAGATTGAGACGCCGGCGTAGCAAGAACAGCCTGGAATCCTCGCATGAATCTCTGTCTATTGCTATTGTTTGACTACACAGAAGACACCAACCTGCATGCATCCAGATGCTCTATTCGGGGCATGACCGCCTCTGCTAGACCCGGTATCAGGTTCGGGGAATGCGTGGCCGACCAGTCGCAATTGCCATGTGTATACTCGCCAAAAGTCGATCTCGTAGTCTTTGTAATCATCTCGGGCACGGCGGGCGGTTATCTCGATTCTCCAAGGCTCGATCTGAGGTCTGGCCGACGAGGTCCTGCTGAGGGCGGTCATCTCTTATTCGAACCGCGTGCCCGCGTCTCCTGCACCAACAGAAACATATGGCTGCGCATCGCAAGCCACTGCTCAGGCGGGGGTTCGTTTCTCCTCGCCAGAAGTCCCATTGGGCTGCTGCTCAAATGCCTCGTCGCCGAGTCCTAAAAACAATCAGTCAACGCCCGTAGCTTCGCCATCCCCAATGCAAGGCTTCCTGCTACTCACCATCGTCTGAGAAGAATATCTCATCCCTCGCCCACTTCTGCAGCTTCTCCTTGCGGAAGTGCTCAAAGTCCCACTCGCCCTTCTCGATCCTCTCGGGGAAGATGAAGACGTACGCCGTCGTGTCGCGCTCCTCGCCCTCGACCTGGCCCTCGCCGCTGGCGCTCCCGACCTTTTCGAGAAGCCTGAGCTTTACAGGCAGACGGGCGTATTCATCACCTTCGAAGTGGTCGAGTTTGGCGATGTTGGCGTCCGTCAAGCCGGTGACGTAGGTCCCCAGGACGGACTGGCCGGGCTCCGGGATGATGGCGGGATAATCCTCGCCCTTGACGCGGTGACGGCAGTAATCGTGCAGCAGAGCCGGAGTGAAGGTGTACAGACTCTGGATGATGGCCGGGGGTTGAGGTGCGCCTTGAATGACCCGGAAAAAGACTCTTGGCTCCATCTTCACGGAGTCAGTGATTATTCGACGTGTCGCGGAGTTGATCTTACCAAGGTGCCTAGTATGTGAGTGAGCTTGGGTTCTTCACGTTCCATGAGCTAGAAACTAGTCGACTTACCATAGAAGAAGGCCGTGTGTTCGCCACTCATGCTGGCGGCTTTGGTCTCAACAGCACCAGCAGATAGGAGATTTGTGAACCGAGGCTGAAGTTGGCGGTCGTTAACCCCGCCTTCTATATATTCTGAAGCTCTCTTGTCGAAGAAATTCTACAGTAACCGTAACGGAAATCGTAGATCAAGAAAAGCGTGCCTCAGATGACGTGATGCTTATCCTGTCAACAAACTTGAAGCGAACCTGAAAAAGGCGGATGCAGGCGCAGCAAGAGATGTATAGATTGGAGGCGCGCACAATCACTTCTAAGGGATCCAACCCGTATAAAAGACCTCAGGAAGAAACGACTAGAGACGGCGACAACTTAGGGGTCGTCGTTGGGTTGGTTATATAGGTCAGAGTTGATCATCAAAAGGCGTCCAGAGCCCCAGACGATGCTCTGAGAAGGCGCGGAGGCGATAGGAGATAAGATTAGATCTTTTAGACCAATCGTTTGCCTTGAATTCCATCAATTGGCGGCCAATTGGGGCCCTAGCGCGGGACACTAAGCCCGGAACAATGTTCTTACATCGCCTAGCGCAAAGTGATTTGGCGACTCGCTCCCCCAGTCCAGCGCGTCTCCATGGAAATTTCAATCCATTCTGAGCTTCGGTCCCTCGCAGTGGCTTCTGCACGACTATCAACCTGCACCTCGCACCTTTTCAACGGGAATTCCCACACTGCACACACACGCGAATCGTGCAGTCCCGCCTTCCGATCACTCCTGACCACGGCATGTTTTAATTGAAAGCGCCGCCTTCACCGAATTTCCTTTTGTTGTACGACCGCGTTCTTCTGCGTCCATCAGTGATACCCCTCCAAAGCTGTCGCGAACGAGGCCGGCGTTCAGCCTCGCGATCGCATCGACCACCAGGTCCTATACGCACATGTCGCGACGCCATTAGCGCATACCGGCAACGACTGGGATGCCACGATGTCGGGCACTACCATTGATGATGTCGTCAAGCGTCTGAGTACGCCGGAGCTGGGTAAGTTGCCAGCGGCAGGGTGACGCTTCAAGTTGGCTCGGCTTGCCCAAGCCACCATCCGTCACTGACACGGACTTTGCAGACACGAAGATCAAGGTCGAAGCCGCCACGACCTTGCGCGACAGTCTCGACCATTACACAGGCGGTCCCATCTACGCACCATTCCTGAAGAAGTTGATGCCCATCTTTGTCAACATTCTGCGAGGACCATGCATCTTCCAGAGCAATTCCCCGGAGCAGGTGAGGATGCTCGAGGCTGTGCGATCCGGGTAGGTTGCTGATACTGTTATAGAAACTCCGAAACTGCATTCTCGAGGTGCTGAACCGATTGCCCACACATCCATCTCCCACGGAACCATTCGAGCCCTACGCCGATGAGGTCGTCGACCTCTTGATGACCCTGGTCCGGACGGACAACGAAGAAAATGCGACTCTCTGCGTCAAGATCATTTCGGATTTCATGCGTCATCAACACAAGGTGCTCGGGCCGAAGGTTCAACCCTTCCTGAGCCTGATCCAGGAGCTTTTCGAGCAGATGGAGAAGGTTGTTCGGGAGCAGCTGGATAACACGTCGCTGTCCACGAGCACAGCCGCCGGTGCACCCTCGACTCCTGGCAGCTCACAGACCAACTTCCAGTCGCCGCGACCAGGCTCACCCGTTGCTTCCGTCACAGACCTCGGCCCCGACCCGCAACAACAAAACCGGCCGCTTCTGAAGGGCATGTCCTCGTTCAAGGTCCTGTCCGAGTGTCCCATCATTGTGGTCTCGATATTCCAGGTGTACAGGAACACAGTGGCCTCCAACGTCAAGGCTTTCGTGCCCCTCATCAAGGGTGTTCTGTGCCTCCAGGCGGCGGCTCAGAAACAGGCCCATGCCGATGCCAGAGCCAAGGGCCAGATCTTCACGGGCGTCAGCCCGTTGATCAAGAACCGGGCAGCTTTTGGCGAGTTCATCACTGCACAAGTGAAGACTATGAGCTTCCTTGCCTATTTGCTCCGGCAATACTCGCAACAGCTTGCGGATTTCCTTCCGACTTTGCCAGAAATCGTCGTCCGACTTCTGCAGGACTGCCCCAGGGAGAAGAGCAGTACACGCAAGGAGTTGTTGGTTGCGATTCGTCACATCATCAACTTCAACTTCCGCAAGATCTTTCTTTCCAAGATTGACGAGTTGTTAGACGAGCGGACGCTCATCGGAGACGGACTTACAGTTTACGAAAGCATGCGCCCCCTCGCATACAGCATGCTGGCAGACCTGATCCACCACATCAGAGAGCAGCTGAGTCCAGCTCAAATCCGGAAAACCGTCGAGGTGTACACCAAGAATCTGCAGGACAACTACCCCGGCACGAGTTTCCAGACGATGAGTGCCAAGCTTCTTCTCAACATGGCAGAGTGCATCGCCAAAATGCCTGACAAGCAGGATGCGCGCCACTACCTGATGATGATTCTGGATGCCATCGGTGACAAGTTCAAGGCGATGAACCTTCAATATCCCAACGCCGTCAAGCTGTCGAAGCTTCACGCACAGCAGGTCGCCGACGGAACAGTCGAGAGCTACCTTGCCGACAAGGACCACCCCCCGGAATGGGACGAGACCGATATCTTTACCGCCATGCCCATCAAGACGACGCATCCACGAGATAGGGGCATCGACCCTGTGGCTGACAACAAGTTTCTTTTCAAGAACCTCATGAACGGTCTGAAGAACACCTTCTATCAGCTGCGGTCCTGCAACGCGAATACCAATGCCAACGTCAATCTTCAGAACGCCCCACAGCAGTGGCAAGAAGTTGCGTATGGGTTCACGGCTGAGGAGGTCAAGATCATCGTGAAGCTGTTCAGGGAGGGCGCCTACGTTTTCCGCTACTACGAAATCGAGAAGCCGGTGAACGAGTCGCAGTACGCTTCCCCTGTGGAGTACATGGCCAACTTCTATATGATCTCGAGCACCAAGGAGGAGAAAGAGCTCCTGGAGACGTTTGCGACAGTCTTCCATTGCATCGACCCAGCGACGTTCCACGAAGTCTTCCAGCAGGAGATTCCTCACCTCTACGACATGATTTTCGAGCACACGGCTCTCCTCCACATTCCCCAGTTCTTCCTCGCGAGCGAAGCCACCTCGCCGAGCTTTTGCGGCATGTTGCTGAAGTTTCTCATGGAGCGGATCGACCAGGTCGGATCCGCGGATGTCAAACGAGCTTCCATCCTCATCAGACTGTTCAAGCTGGCTTTCATGGCGGTTACCCTGTTCGCCAACCAGAACGAGAGCGTCCTCCTTCCTCACGTTGTGGATATCGTCACCAAGTCGATCGACCTGTCGACACGTGCCGAAGAGCCGATGAACTACTTTATTCTGCTGCGGGCCCTGTTTAGGAGCATAGGTGGCGGTAAGTTCGAGCATCTCTACAAACAGATCCTGCCACTTCTCGAGATGCTCCTGGACGTCCTGAACACCCTCCTCATGGCCGCACGCAAGCAGTCCGAGAGGGACCTCTATGTCGAGCTTTGCTTGACTGTTCCGGCGCGGCTGAGTAACCTGCTGCCGCACCTGAGCTTCCTGATGCGCCCTCTCGTGGTGGCACTCCGAGCTGGGACGGATCTCGTCGGCCAAGGGCTGCGGACCCTGGAGCTCTGTGTCGATAATCTCACCGCTGATTATCTGGATCCCATCATGGCGCCTGTAATCGACGAGCTCATGACAGCCCTCTTCGACCACCTTCGTCCCCACCCATACAGCCATTTCCACGCCCATACGACGATGCGAATCCTAGGAAAGCTTGGCGGCCGCAACCGCAAGTACATCACCGGCCCTCAGCCTCTGACTTTTGAGCAGTTTGCAGATGATCCCGCCAGCTTTGACGTCAGGCTGGTCGGCTCCAAGAAGGACCGGGCCTTTCCTGCGGAGCTTGGTATCGACCTTGCCATCCGGAAACTGATGGAGATTCCGAAGCCCACGAAGGGCAGCAATGGGCGACAGTTCGACGGGTATTACAAGAAGCAGGCCTTCCACCTCATCAAATCTCAGCTCAAGCTCCGAATCGGCTTTGACAACCTGCCCGATGACCTCCCACGGATCCTCCGTCTCCAGGCCCAGGACCTACTTGCCCGGAAGATCGAGGTTGATCTGTCTTCCTTCCAAGCTTCTGACCGCGAGAGGTCAATCTCGAAGAAGGATGCACAAGACGAACTCCTGCAGCGTCTCATCAAGGCCATCATGTTTGCAGAGTCTCTACCCGAGTTCAAAGAGGAAGCCAGCGCGTTCCTCGTGAACATTGCGAGGCATGTGACCATTGTCGAGGTCGGCCGATCACTGGTGGAGTTCAAGCAAACGTACAGCTCATTCAACCCCAACGCTGGCGAGGGACCGCAGTACATCGACACACGGGTCCTGTCAGATGCCATTGTGCAGTCGCTGTCGTCGGAGCACCCCGACGTCAGGGATTCGGCGAAGCGGACCGTCAAGGAGATCTACGATACGGCTGTGACAATATTCGGGTCGAGCCACGCAGTTGCCAGGCTGCCCTTCTTCAGCAACCTCAGCTCAACCTTCTGTCATGCCTGCTACGAAGAAGAGTGGTTCACCAAGGCCGGAGGCACACTGGGTCTCAACCTGCTCCTCACCGAGCTTGACCTCGGCGATCAATGGGTCATCCAGAAGCAGCTGGAGTTCATCCGCGCTTTGATGTACGTGATCAAGGATATGCCTCAGGACTTGCCGGAGAAGACTCGGTCTTCTGCGCAGGTCACCCTCGAGCTCCTTCTCCAAAGGATCACCAAGAACATCAAGAAGGAGGATCTGCTCCCTCCTCAACCACAGCAGGGCCAGCCGCCACAACGGAACAGGCATGCCCATCTGCCCGTGCAGTTTAACACAGAAGTTTCGCACCTGAATCGCCACGTCCGCGAAACCGCCAAGCGCTCCCTCGAGCTGCTTGCCAAGGCTGCAGGTTGCGAGGTGTGGGAGCTTCTCGACCCTCACAAGGATAGATTCCTCCAGCCGATCTACTCCAAACCACTGCGAGCGCTGCCCTTCCCCGTGCAGATTGGGTACATAGACGCTATGACCTATCACATGAATCTCAAGCACGACTGGGTTAAGTTTGACGACAACCTGACCCGACTGCTCATGGAGTCGTTGGCTCTGGCTGACGCGAATGATGACTCCCTGGCGAACAAACCCGCGGAGTTTAGAACACACGATTACATCGTCAACTTGCGCGTTGCATGCATCAAACTCCTGAGCACTGCCATGGGTTTCGATGACTTTGCTAAGGGCCCGAACAACGCTGCAACTCGCGCTAAGATCGTCTCGGTCTTCTTCAAAAGCCTGTACTCGGAGTCCAAGGACACCATCGATGCCGCGAATGATGCCCTCAAGTCGGTCCTCCAGCAGACAAACAAGCTACCGAAAGACTTGCTCCAGGGGGGCCTCCGGCCGGTGCTGGCTAGTCTGCAGGACCCGAAGAAGCTCACGTCACATGGTCTTGATAACCTTGCCCGCCTTTTGAAGCTTCTCACGACGTACTTCAAGGTCGAGATTGGCGCGAGGCTCCTGGATCACGTCAAGATCCTCGCCGAACCACCCCACCTTCAGGCCATTTCCTTCACTTACTTCGAGACGAATCCTCCAATGAAGGTCATTGCGGCCGTCCTCAACATATTCCACCTCCTCCCGCCTGCAGCGGAGACTTTCAAGGACCGATTGATCGATCTTGTGTTGGACCTGGAAGAGAAGCTGAGACGCACGCACGTCAGCCCTTTCCGCGCGCCTCTGTACAAATATCTCAACCGATACCCGAACGAGATGTGGACGTTCTTGCTGCCCAAGATCGAGGAGCTCAAGTACGGTCGCTTCCTGGCGCAAGTCCTTGCGCATCCCGAGAGTGGTCCTCTTCGAGGCGCAGTCTTGGCTGGGGTCGACAACTTGGTCCAGACCTGCAATGAGATCATCACGCAAGGCAAGGAAACCAAATACGTCGCCATTGTCAACACAATCCACATTTTGGACTCGCTTAGCAAATTCCCCGCGTCCGATGAGTGGATGAACAAGAAGGAGACCTTGACCTGGCTGAAGCAGGTGGGCAAGGACCTCGAGGGGGCTCTTCGCAAGGTTCAGCTGTCCCCCGAGCTTCGGATGCCGGCGAGCCAAGCTTCCGAGCAGCTGTTGTCGGTGCTTCTCAAAGCACTGGAGAAGAACCCCAAGGACCTCGACGGTCTCTTTTCCATTGTCGAGGCTGTCACCTCTGAGGATTTCCGTAACCCTCTGCCTTTGATTTCCTACCTCTACAAGTCCATCATCAGCAACGATTCCGTCGAGGTCTGGAAGGCTACTGTCCTGAAGTGCCTTGAGGCGTACCCCTCTCGGAACATCTCGCAGAAGATGAAGTTCTTCCTCTTGCATTACATTGTCAATCCCATCATCGCCATGGATGTCCAGAGGAATTGGGGTCCCACCCCTCAAGGTCAGGCACGCCTGATTGACCGAACTGTCATCGATGCCATCACGACCAAGATCTGGAAGACTCACCAGGACACCAGTCAAATCGACGCAGATGACGTTGCCCAGCCAGGTGTTGACCACACCCGGTTCGAGGTGCTCCAGCTCTCGGCTATGCTTGTCAAGTACCATCATCAGACAATCCAGGAGGCGCGCAAGGACATCATCAAGAGTTGTTGGACCTTCATCCGATTGGACGATGTCATCAACAAGCATGCTGCGTATGTTGTTATAGGATACTTCATCGCGCTGTACGAGACACCAGTCAAGATTGTGACGCAGGTCTACCTGTCGCTCCTCAAGACCAACCAGAACGAAGGCAGAGCTCTTGTCACGCAGGCCCTCGAGCTCATTGCTCCGGTTCTTCCTAAGAGGTTGAATACACAGCCCAATGACCGTAATGCGGCATGGGCTGTCGCTCCTCGCAGGGTGCTCGCCGACGAAGGCCAGAACCAGCAGATGATGACGAACATCTTCCACTTCCTCGTCCGGCACCCGGATCTCTTCTACGAGTCCCGGGACAAATATGCGATGCTCATCATCACTTCGCTGCGCAAGATTGCAACGCCCATGAACGCATCCACCGACTCGCGCAAATTGGCCCTGAACATGATGTGGCTGATCTGGGTCTGGGAACAACGACGAGTCGAGGGCAAGGGCGAGGCTCTCGCGAGAGCTGGATCCCTCTCACCCATGTCAAGGAAGAGGAAGTTGGACGGTGACTCGGTCATGTCATCCCCCGAATCTGCGAAACAGGTTCTGCCGACAACCAACGAGTATCAGATTCCCGTCGTCGGTCGCCATAAGCTGGTGCGGTATCTGGTCGAGTACATCGCCCAGCTGTCCGAGCGGTACCAACTTCCGTCCACCAAGCACAAGGACCCAGCACAATCGTATGGACCTGCCATGTCCCAAGGCACAGAGCTGTGCAAGAAGGCCATGGGACTTCTCTACAACCTTCTTCAGCCGCAATACTGGGCCGACCTCGACGTCGACCTATTCCCGCATGTCACGGATACCATCCTCGCCAGTGACAAGACGCAGACGGTGCTGGCCACGGACCCGAATGACAAGGAAAAGTCGGAGGACAAGTTCATCACCAGCATGGTCAACACTCTTCAGGTCGTCCGCATCATCCTCAACTTCAAGTCGGACGACTGGATTCAGAAGAACATGTCGGCGATTCAGAAGGTTCTCGACAAGTGCCTGAAGAGCGAAAACCCCGAACTGCAAGACTGCCTTCATCTCGCTGACAAGGAATACGATGATGGCCGTGACCTCAAGGCCATTGTCAAACGGGTCCTGGACGCTGTACCCGAGGACGTCCCGATGGAGGATGCCGATGCCGAGGGCGAGACGGAGTCACAGAATTCCGAGATCATGCAGAGTCTCTCCTCCATCGCTGGCGAGGCGATGGCTGCCAACAACTACACCTCTGGAGTCAACATCTTGTGGTCCCTTGGAAATCGGAAGCCAGCTGCCATCGACCAGCATATTCCTCTTCTCATGAAAGCCTTGCAGAGCAAGCTCGCTCGCGAGCACGTACAACACTGGACCATCGTGGCTAACATGCAAGCCGGCAACCAGCCTCCGCGCGCTCCTGACGCACCACCCAGTGGTGAAATGTCAAGCTATGACTTGGAGGTCTCGACGGCCCTCATGCTGAAGGCCATGCAAGCTGTGGCGTTTAGGATGGAGCTCCTGGGTGACAATCGCCGGCCTTTCCTCAGTGTGCTGGCCACCCTTGTCGAAAAGTCACTTCACATCCACCTCTGCGAAGAGATCCTCAACATGGTCGAGGGCTGGGTCTTCCGATCCGAAGGAACGTGGCCGACCCTCAAGGAAAAGACGGCTGTCCTGCACAAGATGCTTTCATTTGAGCATCGCCAAGATCCTACCATGCTCACCAAGTTCCTCGAACTGGTCATCCGGATTTACGAGGACCCCAAAATCGCTCGCAGTGAGCTCACAGTCAGGATGGAACACGCTTTCCTGATCGGTACGCGTGCACAGGACGTCGATATGCGCAACCGATTCATGGCCATCTTCGACAAGAGCTTGTCCAGGACTGCAACTGCCCGCCTGTCATACGTGTTGATTTCACAGAACTGGGACACCTTGGGCGACAGCTTCTGGCTGTCCCAAGCCACCCAACTTCTCCTGGGGGCGATTGAGCAGAACCCGGCAGCTCAACTTCACAGCGAAGACTTCAGAACACTCCCTGTCAGTCAAATCTGCGCCCTGTATGCCAAGGACACCAGAGAGCCAGCCAACATGGCGGACGACAAGTACGATGCCCTCTTGGCGCAGCACCGGCGATTCATGCACGAGATTGCCGATGTCAAGATCCGCGACCTTATTGAGCCTCTCTGCCAACTTCAGCACGTCGACACCACTCTGGCGCACCAGATGTGGGTGGCGATGTTCCCGATCTACTGGTCCGCAACAGCGAAGGATGAGCGTACGGAACTCGAGCGCGGCATGGTGGCTCTGCTCACCAAGGACTACCACAGCCGTCAGATTGACAAGCGACCCAATGTTGTCCAATCGCTTCTCGAGGGTGCGGCCAAGGCCTGGCCTGACTGCAGAATTCCACCCCACGTCCTCAAGTACGAAGCGAAGACTTATGACGCTTGGTATACAGCGCTCGTTCAGCTCGAAAACGCGGCCATCAAGCCCGAGGTCGAGTCTGTCAAGGTGCGCGAGAGCAATCTCGATGCTCTCGTTGAGGTGTATGCCTTACTTCAGGAGGATGACCTGTTCTACGGTACGTGGAGGCGCCGGTGCCAGTTCGTCGAGACGAACGCCGCGCTTTCCTACGAGCAGAACGGCATGTGGGACAAGGCGCAGAAGATGTACGAGGCTGCCCAGATCAAGGCGAGAACGGGCGTTATCCCCTTCTCCCAAGGCGAATATATGCTCTGGGAGGACCACTGGGTGCTCTGCGCTCAGAAGCTGCAGCAGTGGGACATTCTCCAGGACTTTGCGAAGCATGAAAACTTCCAGGATCTCCTTTTGGAGTGCGCCTGGCGCAGCACCGAGATGTGGCAGGGACAGGAGCAGCGCGAGGCCCTCGACAACCTCATCAAGGGCGTCATGGACGCGCCTACGCCGAGGAGAGCCTTTTTCCAGTCGTTCATGTCGCTGCTCAAGATCCACAATAAGCAGGAAGCTCATCCGGACTTCGCAAAGTCCTGCGACGAGGCGATCCAGCTGTCAATCCGCAAATGGCACCAGCTCCCACAGCACCTGACCAAGGCTCACATCCCCCTCCTCCAGAACTTCCAGCAGTTGGTTGAGCTGCACGATGCCCAGGTCATCTGCCAGAGCTTGGCAGGCACCACTCAAGCCAATCTCGATGTCAAGTCTGGAGAGCTGAAGCTTCTGTTGGGGGCATGGCGCGACCGCCTGCCAAACGTATGGGACGATATCACTGCCTGGCAGGACCTCGTCACTTGGCGCCAGCATATCTTCGGCCTCATCAACCAGACGTACCTCCAGCTTCTCCCTCAACAGGGCGGTCAGAACACAAGCGGTGCATCTTTCGCCTATCGCGGCTACCACGAGACGGCCTGGATCATCAACCGCTTCGCCCATGTTGCCCGAAAGCACAACCTTCCGGAGGTGTGCATCAGCCAGCTCAGCCGGATCTACACGCTGCCGAACATTGAAATCCAGGAAGCGTTCTTGAAGCTCCGTGAGCAGGCCAAGTGCCATTATGAGAACCCCGAGGAGCTGACGAGTGGCCTGGACGTCATCAACAACACCAACCTCAACTACTTCAACCCGCCTCAAAAGGCCGAATTCTACACTCTCAAGGGCATGTTCCTCGAGAAGTTGAAGCAGAAGGAGGAGGCCGATGCCGCGTACGGTACTGCTCTGTATTTCGACATTACCGCCGCAAAGGCCTGGGCGGAGTGGGGTTACTTCAACGAGCGCAAGTTCAAGGACGACCCGAGCGACATGAACTCGGCACGCCAGGCTCTGACTTCCTATCTGCAAGCCGCAGGAAGCTACAAGAACGCCAAGTCTCGCAAGCTTCTCTCCCGCATCTTGTGGCTGCTGAGCCTGGACGATGCCACCGGAACGATCGCCGCGGGCTTCGACGACTTCAAGGGCGAGACCCCGATCTGGTACTGGATCACCTTCATTCCGCAGCTCCTGACTGGTCTCGGCCACAAGGAGGCACCGCGCGTCCACCAAATCCTGGTGAAGATTGCCAAGTCCTACCCGCAAGCGCTCTACTTCCAGCTACGCACCAACCGAGAAGACATGGTCGTGATCAGGAAGAACCAGGAAGCCAAGGAGAAGGCCCGACAACGAGCGGCTTCTCAGCCTGCTGGCCCCAATGGCCAAGCCAGCGCCTCTCCTCAACAACGCAAGTCGGAGACCCCGGTGGTCGCCCCCTCCAGCTCAAGGCCGGGCACGGCCAACGGCGACAACGTCCCTGTCAAGGCCGAGGGTGTTGAGTCCAATGGCGCATCATCTGTGCCGCCTGAGGGTGGCGCTCAGCCCCAGGGTGAGCAGCAAGCCGCCCAACAGCAGGGCCAGCAGCAAGGTCAAGGTCAACAATCCGGACAAACACCTGCGGCTCAGCAAGGCCAGCAGCCAGCCCAAGCACAGCAGCAAAATGGCGCCGGTCAAAAGAAGCCGCCATGGGAACTTACGGAGGAGATCATGAGCGTCCTCAAGTCGGCTTTCCCGCTGCTGGCTTTGTCGATGGAGACGATGGTCGACCAGATTCAGAAGCACTTTAAGTGCCCGCCTGATGAGGACGCATATCGACTGATCGTGGCGCTCCTCAACGACGCACTCGCGTACGTCAGTAGGATGCCGTCGTCATTTGCTAAGATCAAGCTTCCAGCGGCGACCGAAACTAACATCACCCGCTTCGCCGAGACGATACTGCCTGCGCATATCAAGAAGTCATTCGAATCAGACTTTGTCGAGGTGAAGCCAACGATGGACGAGTACATATATAAGCTCCGTCGCTGGCGCAATAAGTTTGAGGAAAAGCTTGATCGAAGGACAACCCGCGTCTCGCTGGAGGCCTTCTCTCCGCATCTCAGCGAGTTCAGGTACCAGCGGTTTGACGACGTTGAGATCCCGGGACAGTACCTCGAGCACAAGGATAAGAACCAGGACTTCATCCGTATCGAGCGCTTCCTGCCCAACGTCGACCTTGTCCGGTCTATTAGCGCTTCCTACCGTCGCATCAAGATCCGCGGTCATGATGCGAGCATCCACGCCTGGGCCGTTCAGCACCCGGCAGCTAGGCATTGCAGGAGGGAGGAGCGCATCCTCCAACTCTTCAGGCAGCTCAACCAGACGTTGAACCGCAAGAAGGAGAGTCGACGTCGCGATATTCAGTTTACGCTGCCGCTCATGGTGCCCTTGGCTCCGCACATCCGCATCGTCCAGGAGGACACGTCTTACATCACACTGCAGGGTGTGTACGAGGACCACTGCCGCCGTCATTCCATGACGAAGGACGACCCGGTGCTCTTCACCATGGAGAAGCTGCGTGGCGTGTTGGACACTAAGACAGCCGTGAGTGCTACCCCTGCCGCCCCGTCAATCTGTGAGACTAACCCCTCGAAGCAGAAGCACGGCGAACAGAGCGCGACGGCGCGACTTGAGGTGTTCAACGCCATCCAGGAGAAGTGGGTGCCGCAGACGGTCATTCTGGAGTACTTCCAGAAGATCTTCCCGGATTTCGCGGAGTTCTGGCGATTCCGCCGGCAGTTCTCCTACCAGATGGCGTCATTGACGTTCATGACATACACGCTCTACATGCACAACAGGTACCCGCAGAAGATCAATGTCGCGCGAGCGTCCGGCAACATATGGGGCTCGGAGCTCATGTCGTACATGAGCACGAACAAGCCCTTCTTCCACAACCCCGAGCCGGTGCCCTTCCGTCTGACGCCCAACCTCCAGACGTTGATGGGACCGCTGGCCCTCGAGGGCATCTTCAGCTGCTCTCTGATGGCGATTGCTCGCTGTCTGCTCGAGCCGGAGCAGGAGCTCGAGCACGCGCTCACCCTGTTCGTTCGCGACGAGATGATCTACTGGTTCACCAGCTCCCACCGCGCAGCGCAGATGACGGAGCAACAGCTGCGGGACTCTGTCCAGGTGAACAGCGACTCGATCGTCAAGCGTGCTCAGAGCCTAGCGCAGAGCCCGGCCAGCAACCTGCCCGCGAACCAGACGGTCATTGACCTGATCGCTAAGGCCGTCAATCCGATGAACCTGGCGCAGTGCGATGCGTTGTGGATGCCGTATTTGTAAACAGGCAAAGGGAAATAAAGGGGGAGGAGCAAGGCGCTGCCTTGCGAGAGATGGGATATAATAGTAGAGATGCGCAAGAGTATCTGGTCCTTCAGTTTTTGAGCAAGGCGTTAGGGAGAGCCGGCGTGGAGGTTGGACCAAGTGTATTATCAGCAGAGCCTTACGATGTCACAATATTGCTTATTCAACGTTTTACCATCTTCACGTGTCTCTGCCGCAAAACCCCGTTCTGAAGTGATGCTGGAGATGTGGCTGACTTGAGGCATCGGCCCTGAAGACGGGTCCGTCCGGACCTCACGTGCATAAATTTATTGAGTGGGGCAGGAACTTGGAGTTGAGGACATCGATCAACTCACTCTCAACTCGTTCCATCTCATCAAGACAGCCCGATTTCCTGAAATATCCAGCCGTCTGAATAAGTCGCCATTTAAACCACATATATAGGCGTACACCAAGCATTTCGACCCAAAATGTCCCTCTCAGAAGAGGTCAACGAGGAGATCGAGGTCCTGAACTCCATCTACGGCGACGGCACGCTCCTCCCAGCAACATCCCAGGACGACCAGGGAGTGTATATCCTCATCCTCCCCAGCGTGGAAGAGGACGCAGACACTTCGGATCTCTCCAGCAGAACCACCGTCCGCATCTCATTCCCCTCAGCATACCCATCTACCGACCCTCCATCGGTCATCGCCACACACTCCGCCGGCGCAAACACCAAACCCGGCGCAGCAGCACACACCCTATCCCTCTTCCGCGACGCCATCTCCGCCTCCTTCGCCCCCGGCGCCGTCTGCCTCTTCGACGCCATCGAGGACTTCCGCACCCGCCTCGAGAACGCGGCCGCAGAAGAAGCCGCGAACCCGCCACCGCGGAGCCCCTCGCCTGGGCAAGCAGACGGCGCATCCCGCTCCGCGTCACCCGAGATCCCCGCGCAGGCGCCGCCATGGGTCCTCTCCGACCCGCTGACGGAGATGAAGTCCACATTCCTCGCGCGGGCGGCGCCCGTGCGGTCGCCGGCGCAGGCATCGGGGTTCGTGTCGCACCTGCTCGCGACGGATAAGCGGGCGCGGGCGGCGACACATAACATCACCGCGTGGCGGATACGCGGGGCGCAGGGTACGAGTTACCAGGACTGCGACGATGATGGGGAGACGGCGGCTGGGGGGAGGATGCTGAGGCTGCTGCAGCTGATGGACGTGTGGGATGTCATGGTCGTGGTGACGAGGTGGTACGGGGGCCAGAAGCTGGGCCCGAGGCGGTTTGCGGTGATCAACACCGTGGCGAGAGAGGCGGTGGKGRGGCTTGTTGGGGAGGGGGCGGCGGGAGGGAAGAAGAAGGGGAAATGAGGTGAGAGAGGACAGGACATGTCACAGGGCAGATCCAGCAGACACAACGAGGATGTGGACGGCACCTGGATATGATGAGGCTTCATTACTGCTAGATGCAGGTATAGCATATAGGCAGGGTTCGCCCCTGAGAGGAGAGCCCCGAGACGCCTTGACGCCTTGGCTTCATGATACATACAAAGAACAGCCGATGGTATCTTCCGGGCATGCAGACTACGACCTTTTACGCCAACGCATCGATTCTGACCAACACGGCCAATATCCATGGCCCTTTATCAAGGGATTAACCATGGGAACTTCGTCTCCTCCACCCTGTCGGCGCAGGTTGATAACAGATCCAGTCCAATGCCGCTCTCATTCCTTCACACCTGATTTTTTCGATGATCTGGGCGCTCATGCTTCCTTACTCATGAGCGGCCTCAGAATCTCAAGCGCTTGCCTCGACTGCTCCGGCGACAGGATGACAGTTCCGGCGCATGCAGTAGACAAGTACGACAGTCCGGGCTTTTCTTCGACCTTCATCTCCTGCACGAGCTTGCCGGCCACGGCGCAGACGATGCCCGTCGCCTCGAAAGGCAGATTATGCAGGTCAAGGGTGACAGGCACCAGCTCAACGCCGGGGTCGCCGATGAGGGAATCCCCGAACAGGGGCAGCAGTGTCGGGTCCAGCAGGAAAGACGCCGGGTCTCCGACGGCCAGTGTCGCGGAGAAGAAACGCGGCTCCGAGACGAGGGCGGATACCACGCTGGCGTAGAGCTTCGTGTCGACCTCGTCGAGCCAGCTGGCCGGCGGCTGGTCGTGTCGGCTGCCGCCGTTGGCAGTGCCGGCTCTGCTCAGGGCCGGGCGGCCGTAGCCCGCGCCTCCGCGGTTGCCGGATCCGTAGGATGAGTTGTGGCTCTGGTAGTCCCGCGCAGAGAGCTGGACGAGGCGCAGGCCGGGCTCGATGGTGGGCTCGACGCTGCGCTTCTTAAGCAAGTTGAACGTCCGCCCGAAGAGCTCGGAGACGGTGGCCGCGGAGGGCGCAGGAGAGGAGTGGTCCTGGCCCGGATAATGGGTTCGGCCTGCGACGAAGGAGTTTATGTCATTTTCGAGGGTGTTGAGGATGAAGCCCCTGTCTGCGAGGGCAGACTCAACGGTCGACCGGCTCTTGGACGGGACGAGGATGAAGTCTGAGTAGTAGGTCGAGATGAAGAAGATGGGGATGCCGGCGAGGGCCAGGGGGGACGTGAGCTCCATGATACGGCCGACGATATCGACGTCGCCGCTAATGACGGATAGTGCGTTGTAGGACTCGCTGGAGATGAAGACGTCCTTGCGCCGGTCTTTGGGGAGGGCGTCGATGGCGGGCTGGAAGACGGATGTGGCCCAGTCGGTGTGGCAGACGACTGAGCACTCAAGCGGTGTGACGGAGACGTTGAGAAAGGCGTGCTGGTGCTCCTTATCGAGCCCTGGGAGGGCGTGGTCGGGCCATTTCCTGTCGCTGGTGGTTGTTTGGGTCTGCGGGAGGAGGGTCTTGAGGACGGGTTGGAGCCATGATGAGTAGAGGTCGCGAGGGAAGTGGATGAGAGACACTTGGCCGGGCTGGAGCAGAGTGTTAGTTGACTCGCTTCTTCTTTTCAAAATATTCTGCCAGATGAGATGGATGAGGTGTATTTATCCAAGGGACTGGGGTGCGGGTGAGAGAAAGACACAAGACACCACACGACCTCCTCTCGTGGCACTCATCAACAACCAAGAATAAAACTCACCAGGAACGTCGCCTGAACATTCATCGTGGTAGCCATCTTGTCTCTCTCATTCTCCGGCACCTGAAGTGCTGGGAGATGCGGTGTTTTCGCGTTCGCAGTGAAATGACACACCCTCTGTTGTGACTAACACACGACTCGGACCTCAAATGCGCCCCCGACTCGGAGTGCGGCTCACCGGAGCAGCGCCTCGGCTCCGTGCTGCAGGGTCCAGGTGTTGACGCAAGAGAGCGCCCTTCTCGTTGGACGATTCCCTTGTCAGATCTCAGAGGATCTTCGGCTATCGATCCCAGAGAACCAGGAGTCGCAGAGGACGGACTTGGACAGGAAGAAAAAAGCAAGAATTCTTCCGTGTAGAGGATCGTGACCAGTCGGGTGGAGGGGTCGATCGCGCGTAGCTTGCGGGCGTTGGAGATGCGCCAGCGAGATAAGGGAGGGGAGCCGATGTGGAGTTGGACAGGGCCGGCCAACAAGGCCAGGAGGGGTTCGACAGCTAGCCGCGGAGGGCGACGAGATAGGTTTGTGTAAGAGACTTGACGATAACGACAGGGCCGAGGACAACCCGTGATGTGTGTTGGAGGATGGGATCTGCGTCTGCCGGTGGATGTTGGCGAGGTGATATTAGTAGCCGTACTCGAACTACTGCCGGTGACTGCCCGGAAGCATTTAGACTCTGGTGGCGGCCGGTTGACAGGTCCTCCCAGCTGATCTTGCTGGCGCAGCGCTATCGCGAGTCTCTGACGTGGTGTCGTTGCGACAACGTGGCCCAGGTGACCGGCGCAGCGGGAATGATTGGTAGTGTCGGTAGGGGGGGGAGGGAACAAGAAGGACGGGATTCGCTGCGATAATCTGGAGTAGGACTAATGCTCCGCGCCGAGGTGTTTCTTTGTCGTCCCGGCGATGGGTGATGCCGTGCGTCGGTCTTGGCCGGATGCGGCGATACGATCTGGGGAAGACACCTGAACTAAAGGGAACAACACTCTGATATCTAAAAGGACATGGAACGGATGGACGTGAAATCCATCACGCGGTAAATATGTACTTGTAATCATGAGGAACGTGAGCGAAGACAGGACGAGGCGCACCGCTCTTACATATCCGCGTTACCAACACACCCTCCACGTCCCCCGACCCTCACCCTTGTGGTAGGTTTACCCCGGCGCCAGGGAGGATCAGGCCTAGCGGCCACAGACCACCGACAAGGACAGCTGCAGAACACAGCGGGAGGACAGGGGTCGAGGCGCGGGCTGGGGTCTTGTGGTTTCTTGCACTTGCTTGCGCGACGCAGCGGCTGTTGTCGTCGCATCGACATCGTCATGGTGCGCCGGGCGGACGGGGCAGGGGGCTTGGACAGCTGCCGTTTTGGGCGCCCTGCATGGGCTCTTTGGGGGTTGTCTCAGTGTTCGACAGCTGGACAGGTTGGGGTTCGCTGTTCGACAAGTTTTCAGGGTGCTTGGGCGTGGGGGACCCTGGAGATCGATACAGTAAATGAGTCTCGGCATCATGCATATGTTTATGAGAGCGCAAGAAATGGTCTGTTTCTACCTACCTATGTAGAAGATCTTCCAAGCATCTCTGAGACCCTGTCTTCTTTGTAACTGATAGAACTCGTAAAGGGGCTAGGTCGACGCTCAGCGCATTGGCCAGCGTCTTTAGTCATCCCAACGGCGGAGCGTTTCTTCCCAGCCCGGCCACCTCCCGAAGCTCAGCTTCTCGTCTTCCAATCAACTCACCGAGCATCAATAATCAAGAACACCACACCTAATATCACAAGGCCCTACAGCTATACTTGATCCCGGATCTCAGGAGCCTCTGACGCCATATCCTCCCCCGTCACACCACGAGGCGCACCCCGCATCGCATAACCCCGGGTCCAGGCCCCCTGACACCCTCCATCACCAACGGCCACTACACTTTGGGACATATATTGGCCGCCTCGGCAGCCCCATCGCGTGAGATCTGACGCGATGCCGTCAACATTGGAGGGGCGGGCCTCCTAGTTCGCCAACTTTGGGTTGCCTCCCTGGCCCTTGACGCTCGCTGTCACCACACCCAGCCCTCCGCCCTACGCTCACTCATCCCATCTCCGTGCATTGGACGATTCCCGATATATATACCACGTCCCCGTTAGGCATAGAATGACGTCGGCCCATCTCGTGACGGCTCCCAGCTGCCCGTATTGCCAACCATCGTGTCGGCGCTGAGTCGAGCCCGTCAGCCGTAGGCAGTGGCCCTCTTCCACCCTCGTTCTCACCACATATGGCGGGTGTGTCGACCCCGGCAACCCAACCCCACGCACGCAGCAAGTAACTGTCCAAACGCCTGGTCCACGACCACGCGAACCAGTCCCGAGAAATGGCACCTCATGCAGCAAATCCCACGCATGTCCTCCGAACCGACGTCGAGCCCCACCCGGACAGCCGCCCTCCAGCGCCCGCTGGGTCTTGGGCTCCGCGGTCCGTCTGGCAGCTGGCGAACAAAAGACCCATCCTCTGACGTACGAACGTCCTCCAGGCCGACAGCTACTGGCCTTGACGGGACCCTGCACCGCTCCGGCTGCAGCGATCGATGCAACCGCGCCTCATACGTGGGGCCGTCGAGACCCTGTTGCTGCAACATCCCTTGCCCGCTGCAGCGCGGTGCCCTCTTTCACCTGCTTGCGCTGCTTGCGCTCGGGGGCAAGGCCGAGGATAGCCTGCTGAGGCCGCGGTGATGTGACATGTCGCCCGCATTGGGCTGCTGGCAGAGTGCTGTGCCTGCCGAGAACGTGTCGCTTCCAGCACGCCGGACTGGCGGGTGGCGGCCCGCTGGGAGGGGATTGGCGAGATTGGCGATGGGGTGCTCGTCCTTGGGGGTCCCGCCGGGGAGGGCGGGAGGTGAGCTCATCTCGTTGGCGGCTGGATGGAACGGAGACGTCATGACTGCGTTGGTAAAGTGTGCTCCGCGCATGGGAGTCATCGAGCAGCACGTATCGGCGACTGACTGAGGCTTCGAGACTCATCCCAGGCTCATGGCCGAGGGAGTATGGAGCCCCTGAGCACTGATTCATTGCCCATGCCGGGCGTCGGTAGGGGAGATCACACCGATAGCTTTGGCTGATTTCATGCAGGTCAGTCAGTCCACGGCTCGTGCCCTTTCACCTACCCATATCACCAGGGGCGGGTGGTCTAGGTACGGCTCGGTGGCTTGGGCTCTTGCCATACTTTTCTGCTGACTGTTCTTCGGACCGTGGCCATCCTGCCCGTATGTCTGGTGCCCAATATGCCATAAGCACATCCCTATCAGGAAGGTCTATAATCTCCGCATATCTTGTCCATCTCCTCCCCAGAACTGCCAGCTTCGCGGCCCACCTTAGAGTAAAGATCAGGCTACCTTACCTTGTGCCGTCCGGATGGGCTCTCCTTCGAAATGCTAGGAGTAGATTTAGCAGTCGCCAGGATTATCTGGAATTCAGTAAGCCTTACCTTGATTCCCTAGAACGCGGAGAGAGATCATCTCAATTATCTGAGGCTCAATCTGCTGCATCCTAGCCGAAGTGGTCGCTTTGAGGGCGAGTCTATCCTCATGCTGGTGTTGCGGTGCAACTCAGGGGAGTGTCGGGCATGAGTCTTCCCTTCGAAGCGGACTTTGTGAAAATAAGGAGTCTTCCTCCTGGTTTCTTATCGACTTGGACAGTCTGTTTGGCTGAGGCATAATGGTACCGTGTGGTTGTGCCGATGGACGGACGGCTGACTCTGGCACAGATCCCACGGGCAGGGTCCCGATGTCCCCAGATGCAGGTGAAGGGGCTGGCCTTGAAATCTTCCCCTAGGTACTACATTGAAAGTCTGAGATATCTCGGGCTCCCGATGCGGTATATCCCCATGAGACAGTTCCTTCAAAAGGTTTGAAAGGCGTGTGCGAGAAAAAGTATGGCGGATGCGCGAGCTTGTCATTTCGTTGGGAAGAAGTGGAAGTCCAATTCATCCAAAAAGACCACCTTCTTCTGACTCAGGCCTTTGAATTCCTGAGGCGACAATGTCTACTCTCACCACCCCTGGAAAGGTTGGTGGGAAGGTCACACAAAGACCAAGGCACCCCTAGCCCCTGACCCCTGAATGATGCCAAGGATCGCCGGCCGCCTTGTCTGCGGGAGGCTCACCACATCATCAGTTTCTTGTCTGACCAAACATGGACCCCATTGAAGGCTTAGGGCCTTGTAACGCCGAGACAAAGTGAAAATCCGGGCGTAGAGCTTTTCGGTTTGCGTTGATCCGCCACAGGATGGAAGGCGCTCAAGGTTGGGCCACGAGCTCCGCCCCCACGTTGTTGGCTCTTTCCTCGTCAACACCAACTCAACCTCAGGGCCAACGTGCCTTTCCAATATTCACTTCAGTTTTCACCGGCCACTTACCTCTCCCCCTCCTTCCTCTCTTCTCTTCCATCTCTTCTCCTCCCTTCACCACAACACGCGCCCTCTCTTCCATCTCTTGACCACACACTTGACACCTCCCTCGCACCCACCCTTCCTCGTCGCAACACCCCCAAGATACACGCGCTCTCGACTGATTACCCCTTCCTTGACTCCTCTGCCAGTTTTCCGACAACTCGCAGCACGGAAAGACCAGTCGGTCCATCGCTTTCCTCCATGGATCCAAAAGGAGCCGTGGGGGGTGGCTCAACCTGCAAGGCCCCCGTCGCAGAGGCTCTGTTCAACCACCTCGTCCTACCTCCGAAGCTGCCAGATCGTCCAGAGTTCATATCTGACGATGCAAGACTCCCCGATGCGCTTGTTTCTCTGCTCCTCCGCGCCTGCAGGTCACTCCAACATGTTCGCGCTGTCGATCCTGGAACGATATCCACTTGGAAAATCATCGAGAAGTCGTTGAGCAGCACCCGAGTCTTGAGGGGGGATCATCTGGGCAAGCAGACTCTACTGTCAGCTTTCCATGATCTCATCCATTATGACGATGCTGCGTGGCTTGCACTACATGTAGCGCAGCAAAACTCCGGTCTTCTGATCCACCGCGACTCCAGGTACGCTACCCGTCACTCCTCTGGCACTCCTGAACACGGCTCCCTGACACATCTCACAGCAACGGCACCATTGTCTTCGAAGCCTTTGAGATTTCTGCACCTCCCTCCAAGGTTCTTGAGGCCATCCATGCATTGTCATGGTCGTTTCCGGCTCGCGTCGTCGCCGTGCCACTCCACGTCTTCGCGGATCCCTCATTCGGCGACAACCTTGCCAGCTTCCTCGAGCAGGCTGGTACGGAGACTTTCGACCGCTTCGCCGCGAAAGTGCAGAAAGGAGGAGCCACTATCACCGAGTCTCGGGATTGCCCCAGGCCTGATCTTATCTGTCAGATGCTCATGTCGTTGCTTGAGGGACTTGGAAGTGCCGCCGTTGTCCAGCAGGTTACCAAAAAGGTCAGAGACGATGTGGTTCTCAGTTCAGCCCAATCCGAGAGACCTTGGCGCCGTTCACCAGACTGGCTTCTCTTGCGCGTCTCTCTATCTCGCCTTCTCATCACCCATCTGGGCCATCTCGAACCCGGCATCCATAGAGTCTACTACAAGTTCCTTCTCTGCGCGGCCTTCGCGCTCGTTCTGAAGGACTGTGCCGGAGTTCTCAGTCCTGACAAGGTCTTCATGCTTCGTTCCAAGCTTTGCCGCCGCTTGGCCAAGCTTGATACGGACCGTTCCTCCGCCTCGGGGCTTTTGCGGTCCGTCTATGAATCCTTCTTCGACGGCTCCTCCGACTTCTTCAATGACTCGGTTTCGGAAGTCGCAACCCAGATCACCAAGGCCTGGACCGACTTCAAGGCGCACACTACTCGAGCTATCCCGCTGCTACCAACAAAAGCTCGCGACAACGAGACCAAACTCTCCCTGGTCAACAGTGGCGGTCCGCTCCTGCAACTTCTTGCCCAGAAGAGCAGTGCACCGACTCGACAAAAGCCTTCTGAGCTTCCCATCTTGGTAGAAGGTACTGTCTCGCAAGTGCACCGTCTTGCGCAGCAGCATTCCAGGCTTGTCGATCATGAGAAGTCGGCCATTCACGAAGGGTTGAGTATCGACTGGGAAAGCCCTGAGGAGTCATGTACCATCCTATCGCGGCTGATCACCCAGCACCGTGAGATGGTGGGCAATGTCTTCCAGGGGGACGCGCTGCTGATGAGCCGGCATCTTCTGGTACTCTTCTCCCTCTGGGTAGGAATGGACCTCGCAGCCACGGCTGCCTGTCCACTCCTGCTGCAGTACCACCCTGGCTTCATGCCGGAGTCGCTAGACAGCATGTGCTTGCCAACATTGTCCGAGATGGAAAGACTCCAAAGAGTACAGGTATACCTGGCGGATCGCATCGAAAAGTCTCGGGAGGACTGTGGCACCATCTTCGACCATCCCAGGAGATCCAACGCATTTCCAGTCCAGTTTGTTCGGACCACGTCGGCTGGTGTTTCCATGGTCTCCGTGGGCCGCGATATCGACGAGGCGTCTACCAAAGCGAGGAAGGCAAAGGAAATTGAACTGAGGGATCTGAAGAACGAATATGATGACCTGACGGAAGAGATTCGGAACGGCGTGTGCATCTGCGTGAGGACAACTGACGGCATGATGGATGTTCGTGGCTGCCACAAGTGCTTCTGCTTCCGGAAGCGAAGGCGCCTCGCTATACGGGTGCATGAGGACTTCCTCCCATCAACAGACACGGAAATGGGGGACATGCATCGCGCCGCGATTCTCTTTGAGCTTCTCATGCCCCGCTACCTCCGACACTACCGCACTGCTACTTGGATGCTGAAGATGCTTGGCTGCACGACCCAGCCAACCTCTACGACCACACCCGCTCTTCTCCTCGAAGACTCAGAAGCCCTCGCCCATCGAGTCCCCAAGTCTGCCTTTGATTCCTCCTTGACTCTGGCGTCGAAGAGCAAGTCTTTTTTGCAGACCCACTACAAGGAGCTTAAGCTCCCGAAGCGCTTGGAAGAGGTTGTGCTCCCCTTCGGCGCCAGCTTTGCCTACTATGACCATGTGCACCAGGCGTGGACAGATGAAATTCCGTCTGTACCTTGGTATGAGACTCTTCTGGGACCATGGGTGCCGAAAGGTTTGCCCAATCCCTACGAATTCGCCGAATGTTACATCGATGCCGAGACTTTACCCCCCTCCTCATACAATATCGTGGCTCGCGCCACGCAGCACAGCCGTCCAGACGACATGTCTGTGCATGAGTTCTCCGCTCTACAGCGAATTCTTTCCTCAAGGGGTCGGCGATGGCTTGAAGTGTTGGCTGAGCTCGGATCTCCCAATATCAACTTCAGCAGCAGCGTCGCTGCAGCGCTCATCAATCACATAGCCATCCAGGCTGGCCCATCGACTTTCGAGCGAGGATTGTTGCGCGAGGCTCACATCATTTTCAGTGATGAGGCCTTTTGCGGCCGACTACTGGAACAGCTCACTGCCCGGCTGAACACCCTGGCCCCTTCAAGCTGGCGGGAGGTTCAATTTTTGAGCATCATCGTCACTCTCGCTTTGCGACTCTACCTCCTGTGCCCCCCCGGATACAAGACTGAGGCGAACAAAATCCTTCGAAAAATTCGGGATATCACATCAAACTGGATCAACATCCTCCGCAAAGTGGTGCGGTCGACGAGCGACGCGGGTGCTGCGCAGAAAGCGGCGACTTGCGCATTCTGGTCGGCTCTCCTTTGTCGCCAAACTTTCTCCATTTATGAGAACGACGGAGATGAAAACCCTGGGCCTATCGAGGCCCACGATGTGCAATGTTTCTTCCGGGCGTCCATCACTCTACAGGAGAATATTCTGGTTGACTTGGATCAATTGGATAAGAGTCTGAAGCAGCGGCTCGTGCGGGACCTGATCTCGACATACAGGATGCGAGAAGTCATTCAAGAATGGATGAATGACAACCCATCGGCGCTTGAGAGCGCCATCTCTGAGACCTGGTCAGATGTCGGGGGTGCTTCCAGGAGGCAATACTCTGCCTGGGCCCCGAACCCCCGGACAGGATGACTGGTGGGTTAAGTCACGGACCGCCAAGACGAGGAACTGCGCTTCACAAGTCGTTCACTTCCATCTTCTGGAAGGCCATCTCCTCGTGGATGGGAAGCCCCTGGGCAGACTTCCATTGGAAATGACAGACGATGCCGGCGTGCGCGAGATCTTCGGAAAGCAACACCTCCTGACTCGGCCATCGAACCTGGATGGCATGCAATACCGGCTCACCAATACTATCTCATCCCATGAGATTCACTTTGGGACTGGAGGAGGTCGGGTCATCATTCGTGCCAGACTGAACGGGTCTCTATGGGAGTACGTTCCATGTGCCATCTTCAAAGGCGAGGTTGTTGAAACAGACCTGCCTGCCAGCCTTGTCGATGATTGCGTCCACTGGCTCAACCTGAACACTGGCGAGCTCCAATGCCGCCGCAAACCCAAGATTTGGCAACATGAGAAGAAGTCGAACTGGGTCCTGGATGTCCGTGAGCGCAGAGCAACGAGGCACAAGGAGGCCAATGGCATAGGCCTCCACGGCGGCCAGTCTGCGAAACGGCAGGGTAAACGGGGCAGTTACCTCGTGGAGCCCAGATCGCGCCTTGGTCAACAGATTGCCAACATCTTCCGCGGTTTCGAGGACCCAGACAAGCTGACAATTTACCAGCCGATCATGGGCAGGTTGACCGTCGAGATGAAGAGACTAGAGATCCGATTTCTAGTCAACCGCAAGAAACTGCTTTTCTGTCCTCAGCTCAAAGCTGAAGTGGATCCTATTCAGGACGCCGGCACTCTCTACGGGCTCTCAAGCAAGATTGTTCTACGAAGCATCTCTAACGAACACCGCAAGAGTATTCTTGTGCCCAGAGGGCAGTTCTTCTGGGAGCGCAATGGCATGCACGTCAAGGTCACCATCGCCAACCAAGGAACGTACGCCCGGTTCACCATCGACCCCGTCCTCGGCCGCCTCACTTGTGCCCCCGAGCCGCGTCTTCTCTACATGAAAGCAGCCTTGCATGCTCTGACTTCTTTCCCCATTCCAGACTCTCTGACTCTCCGCACAGGCACCGAAGAGGCCCGGGGATGTCTTCGGGCGGCGTCTAGCCAGCATTGGGGCCCCCTGGATCCTGTTTCTCTAGACATGCTGTCAGTCATTCGTTCTCTCGCTCCAGAACGGTCTTACTATCCCCGGGGCAAGAAGCTGTACCAAAAGGTTGCCTGGATTGATGGGCTCACCATGACAGTCCAAAACGAGGGACTCGTTGCACTTGTTGACATCATTCGACAAGAATCAGACAGGCTCCAGAGACTGCAGCCGCCACCTCCTGGTTGCACGCAAGCTGCACTCGCAGCGACGGCATTGTCGACTACCCCGAAGGAACACCCAGAAGATTGTGACTGCGATGCCTGCCACCTCCGGTGCCGTGGCCGCCTTCGCCGCCAGTTGTACGAGCGTCTCCCGGAAGGCCTGTCGTTGCTCTATCGAGCGTGCGCGACTCTCACGTATGTGTCTCGTGATCGAGAACTCCAGTCGCAGCACAGCACACAAGTCTACCGAACCACCTCGGCTTTGGTCCTTGGTCGTATTGACGAAGAACAGTTTGAGATATCTCACACAACACCGCTCACATCTCTTCTGAGGGGAGTTGAAAACATCGGCGGCTTTCTTGAGACCTCGGCGCCCCTTGATATTCAGCTTAACTTGGATTCCGACCTTCGAGTCTCTTGGGGCTCTCATGTTCAGACATGTCGTCTTTCGGGCCCGGACAAGCACTACGATGTAGTCTTTTTGCTCGGACTCCTCGCTTTTGGGCAGCGCAGCGACATGAGATTGCTGAAGTGGCTCTTGTCTCTGGCCTGCAAGTCCAGCCTTCGGGCCATTGAACCTCCGGAACATGCTAGCTTCGGAGATTTCCAGCCGTTTGAGAAGCCATCAAAAGATGTCTTCGTGAACGCAATCTTGTGCAACCAGCCTGGTCACATTCCGAAGAAGCCCAAGAAAGGCCGTCATCAGACCGGCACGACCTTCAAGGATACCCAGAAGGAAGAGGCGGAGCAAGTCGCAGCCCTCCTACTAGAGCAGTGGCCAGATGTTCCTGAGTCCCTGGCAGACCTCGAGGGAAGGGTTGAGCACCTCGACCTTGAAAGCATTGACTTGCGACGCATCTGGAAGATGTTGCACAATCAAATGCAGAGACTATCCCACAACCACAACCTCAGTGAGTATCTTAGCCGACTCGAAGCGACAGCAAGGAACACACACCCGACATCAGGAACCATTCACGAGGCAGCGACACAGATATGGAAAAAGTCACCCCAGGCCCTGCTTTGTTTCGATTATAAACCCCGGAAAGAGGCTATCTTCTCCGTACCGCAGCTTGCTGATGATCTGGCTATGAAGCCGTACAACACGCCCGACCAATCCATGGTCGAACAGTCAGCAACGAAGTCTGTCAAGCAGACTCAAGTTGATCCTATCAGCAGCAATCATAAGCGACATGTCCAAGCCCATGCCCAAGCCGAAGGTCCCTCCTTGCCTCAGGAGATCTCAATCTTGAAAGATATCGTGGCCTATTTCAGATCGTCGTCGAATGCAACGAGGCAGCAGTACGGAGTGGACCTCCAACAATCCCTTGATGCACTCATTGAGAATCGGATGAAGCCCCAATCTGCTGAGGTGACGCGAGATCAGAAAGTCGCAGACCTCGAGGTGGGATTGCGCCGACGAGCTGTCAACAGGCAGTTTGCCAATATTTCCGAGGCCCTCTGTCAGGGTGAGACTGGCCGCTCCTGGCTTGTTGCGGGCAATCTTATGCCCTGCATATCGCCTGTCACTATTCTGATCCTTCTCCGTCAACATCAGCAGTCGAGCCTCAGTCGACACATGAGGCAGGCTATCGTGCAATATGGAGTTCACATCACAGAACTCCAGCGCCTTCTTCGTATGCGCGATGCGCTACTCTGTAAGGATTACAAGCGGGCACTTGACGAGCAGAGATACGAAGGTCACTTGAACTGGCAGCCGATGGATCATCCGGATTGGCTTCTCATCGAGATCGACAGCGACATTCTCATCCGTGAAGTCCAGGTCGACGTTGCACGAGCCATTATTTCGCCTTCTTCGCAGCAAAACTCGGTTCTTCAGATGAACATGGGACAAGGTGAGTGCTGACACGCTATCCTAATACTTTGTGTTCCAGAAGTTGCCATCTCGTAGATGAGCGGATTGCTGACAAGCCTTGAACCTAGGCAAAACATCTTGCATCGTCCCAATGGCCATGACAGCCCTGGCCGACCGAAGCAAGCTCTGCAGGTTGATCGTACCGGCGCCACTCTTGATACAGACCGCACAAGTCCTCCAAACCCGCCTCGGAGGGCTGGTCGGCCGCGTCGTCCGACACGTTCCATTTGCAAGGCGCACTCGTGCAGGCTCAGCTCTTTTGGACGAGTTTGAGAGAGTACATCAGCAGGCTCTCAGGAATGGCGGAGTAATGCTTTGCCTTCCTGAACACATCATGTCATTCAAGTTGAGTGGCCTTCAGAAGCTTGTGGATGGAACAGACAACGGCACGGCAAAAAGAATGATCGATCTACAGAACTGGTTCGAGCGCTCCTGTCGCGACGTGGTCGACGAGTCTGACTACACTCTTTCTACCAAGACGCAGCTTATCTATCCAAATGGATCACAGAGCGCTGTCGACGGGCATCCACTGAGATGGCAGGTTATTCAAGACTTGCTGCTATTGACGGAGAGCCACGCCAATACCCTCGAGCGGCAGTACCCAAGGAGCATTCAGATCACTCGACGCCACAAAGGATACCCGATCCTACATTTTCTGAAAACCGATGTTGAGCATGCCTTGAACGACCTCCTGGTGGACGACATCTGCCATGGAAGACTCCCGTTCATTCGTCTCAAGGACCTCACGTCATCATCCCAACGGGATGATCTCCGACAAATTGTGTGCGGCGCTGATGCATTGGAATCAACGTGGGCTCGTGTCGCACAGTCCTTAGAAGATGACACCAACACCGGAATGAAGATTCTCTGTCTCGTTCGTGGCCTTTTATCCCAGGGAATCTTGGTTCTCTGCTTGAAGAAACGGTGGAATGTGCAGTACGGTCTACACTCTGGCCGTGCGCCCATCTCTGTGCCCTTTGAGGCGAAGGGTGTTCCCTCGCAGACTGCCGAGTACGGGCACCCTGATACTGCTCTCGTCTTAAGTACGTTATCCCAGAGTCCATTTTCCCTTATTCTGGCTGTCTTAGGAGTCCTGCGACACGTTGTTGCTCCTAACACGAAGAGTAACTCCCAACACATTCATACAGAGCAATTACTGACTCCGCGCGTCAATAGCCTGCCTATCTTTCTACCAGACCGGCCTTACCAAAGGCCAAGTCAGGCAGAGCCTCCAACATGTGATGAGGTCAGACGATCCTGCTTCTCACTACGAGACCTGGATCCAAGGCAGCGACTCACTTCCACATCACCTTCGCGCATGGAACCAAGTCAATGCAGACGACGAGGCTCAAGTAGAGGAGTTGTGGAACCATCTTCGTTTTAACAGAAACGTTGCAAACAGCTTCATGAACACCTTTGTGTTCCCGGCTCATGCCAAACAGTTTGAGACGAAACTTCAAGCATCCGGCTGGGACATCCCCCTGCTTCATGTTGACAACGCCGGCAATGGCCACGCTACGGAATCTACCAGACCTGGTGGATGCCAAAGGCTGACAACGGGCTTCAGCGGCACGAACGACAACAAGAGAATTCTCCCCAAGACAATCAAGCAAAACGACTTGCTCAGCCTCGTCCAAACCAACGCCGAAGTCCTGACGTACCTTCTAGAAAGGAGAAACCAAACATGCATCCAGGCTGTCCAGCAGGGCTCACGGCTGTCTGAGCAGCAGCTCCTCGAATTGCTTCAAAAGTCTGGACCTCGGAACTCGCCCATCCGGGTGTTGATCGATGCAGGTGCTTACATCTTGGAGATGGAAAACGCAGCCCTAGCAGATGCTTGGCTAGCTGCTGACCCTGATGCACAAGGTGCTGTCTACTTCGATCACGAGGGTCGCATCATGGTACGCGCCCGTTTCCAAAAGATGGCTCTTCCACTTCTGGCAAGTCCATTTGCCGACAACCTGGAAGATTGTGTTGTCTACATCGATGAAGCCCACACGAGGGGTACTGATCTCAAGCTGCCGCCTAACGCCATGGGCGCGGTGACTCTCGGTCTTGGCCAAACGAAGGACAAGACAGTGCAAGGTAAGTCTCTTTCCTAAATGGCAACTCGCAGTCAGATGGTGAACGTTTGTCTCCTGAGCAATGGAATACTGACTATTTGTCCAGCTGCAATGAGGCTCAGACAGCTCGGTTCATCGCAATCAGTAACTTTTATCGCCCCTCCGGAAGTCTATCAGAGTATTGTTGACCTTCATTCACCCCAGAGGAAGAACAAGTCTGTGACGGTAACGTCGGTGGATGTTGTTCGCTGGCTCCTCGAGCAAAGCTGCAAGGCCAACGAGAGCATGTTATCCCTGTATGTGGCGCAAGGCATGGACTTTTGTCGCCGCTCCAATGCCCTCTGGAAAGCATCGAACAACCTCGCCACTGATACTGAGGTGACCGCCCGTGTTCTTCGTATCATTCAACAGCGTGAGGAAGAGACCCTGGAAGCCTTGTATGGCAACGGTCAGCCCGCCAACCACAAGGCAGCGCATTTCCGCACCAAGTTCCCCTTATTGAAGGAATACGCCGCTCAGCTTGGTGGAGAGAAAGCCGCAGGCGGCAAACATTCTTCGGCATTCGAGGAAGTTGAGCAGGAGCGTGAGGTCGAGTTTGAGGTCGAGCAGGTTCGCGAGAGACAGAGGTCGACGGGATTCAAGCCGCTGGAGTTCCCTGGTCTCAGCGATGCTCTACATCTATTCGTCAAGACAGGCATCTTGGATGATTCCAATGGCGATTTCGTCCAAGCATTCGACTACGTCGGCGGCACGACCATCGGCAAGAAGTATGGTGTTCAAGGTACAACCTCGAAACTCTATGTGACAGCCGAGTTTTGCCGGATTGTCTCGACCGAGGTTGCTTCACAGGACTGCGGAAACAAGAGCAAGGAAAAGAAGAAGAAGGCACAAGTCAATGGCCAGGCCAAAAGGCAGACCGAATGGTTGATGATGGTACGTAACCCATCCATTCATGTTGCAAGAGTGAAGCTGACTGAATGTAGCGGCCTGTTCAATGGATCCTCTGGAATCCCAAAACGCAGACGGCCGTTGTCGTGATCCCCGAAGAAGCAGAGATGCTGTTGCCAGCTCTGAGGGATCATCCAAAGGTCCACCTGCTCATCTACGCTGCTCCAGTGACCAAGTCCATGACTGTCTTCAACAGCTTGCGGTACTATACAGTCCCTTCAATGAAGAAGCGAGCCTCACTTCCAATCTGGCTTCGACTCGAGATCGGAATCATAGCCGGGCGCCTGTACATCGGGTTCGACGAGTATCGGCCCTTGTTAGCCTGGCTAGATCTTGAGTCAGGCTCCGAGTCCGACGACAGTGATCCGTCCGATGAAGAGACGTCTTCCCTCTCCGGCGGCTTGAAGCTTGAGGAGCCGCTGGCTTTTCTGATGGAGTGGCTCACACATAATCGTCAGACAGATGACATCTCACACACCCCGATGGGATTCATTTGCCAACGTCGAACACTGCACAAGGATCACTCGTTCTTCTCGACCTTGCCGGCGCTGCATGAATCAAGCTCTGAGGATGAGATGGCGGGAAGCAAGCACGGAGCTCATGGCGCTGACCTCGCGACGGACGAGGATGATGACTCGAGCGACACAAGCGAGGAGGATATGATGATGGCTCATGATGAGCTGGATGACGAAGATGAGCTGGAAGTGGACGAGGACGAGCAGCAAGAGGATGAGGATGAGCCGCAGGACGGTGTCAGTGACAAGGTCTTGAGTGAGCTAGAGGCTCTTGATCTGGACGAATGATGCCTGGAGGAGAATGTTTAAGATTCTGAAGGTTTGGTACTGAAGTGGGATGGGATGGATGGATACAGATCAGTTGTCAGGTTTTCGTTCATGATTCCGCAGTACCTTACAATGTATGAGAGTTATGTGAACACACGCAGCCCATGCACCCATCGTGCGACCTTCCAAGATAACCAGGCCAAATTTAGGGGTAGAAACTGGGCTTGGTTCCGGCTAAAACACTTCGGCCTCAACAATTGCAGTTTACTCAAAAGTCCAGGGCCAGGTGGGCGAGGAGAGATCGAGTACCTGGGTGAGATCACGGCTCATGTATCCAATTGACCAGGACCTCCCGGTGGTCTGTCTGTCATTCGAAGATCATTATTCGTGCTCTATACGCCGATGCCATGAGATGTAACCCGTCGCTCTACTTCTTAATGCCAATCACCACCAGGTTCCTGGGACTCTGCTTGTAGTCAAACACAGCTTCGACCCAGCAGTCTCGCACGACATCGTTGTGTTCCCTGAGGAACAACCACCTGTCTGTAACAATCAAGGACTCCACGATGGTTGCACTAAAGGCCATCAGACTCCAGATGGCGGCAACCTCGCGTCCGCGGGTATTGAACTGCTGCTCGTACTGTTCGATCTCCTCGTCCGTGATATCTGCCATCTTCGCCTTGATGATGGTGCTGTATTTATTCCAGTCGCGGTGCGTCGAGAGCTTGGTGATGGCGCCGCGGACGTATTCCTTAAAGGTGGCGTAGCACTTCTTAGGAAGGGAGCCGAGGATGACAGGTTCGACGGTTGCATCTATGGGCTTGAATGAGGGGTCTCTGTCGTTCTCTTCCGGCCTCGCGGCGGGGTCGCCCTCCTTTGGATCCCCCTTTCGGTAAAAGACGCGCTTGATGATGCCGCGGTCGAGGAATATCTTCTGCAGCATGGCGCGGTACAGGTTGCGGGCGAAGAAGTCGTGGCTTTCGACCTCGCTCCAGTTGTAAGGGGCCTGGCATGCCATCATCCGCGCGGTGATGTTGAAGCGGATTCCTTTGCTCTCGTACCTGGAGACCTTGTCGCTGATGGGGAAGCCCTCGGGGTCGAATTTGTGGGATTCTTCATAGACGCGGCCGTTGGTGGCGCGGAGGCTGGGCCTCACGAAGGGGAATTTGTATGTTGGCGGGCCGAGCTTCTCGGTGAGGAGGTTGTAGCAGCAGCCGACGATGGCGACGGCGTGGATGTCCTGGTTCAGGACGAGGGAGCGGATGCAGTAGTGGGACAGATTGCCACAGGAGTGGATTGACACGGCCATCATGCGGATGTCCTTCTTCTCTTCCTCGGGGATGACTTCGTCCTCGATCTTGGCGATCACGTCTGTCAGGTCGCCGCTCTCGAGGCGGCTTACGACATATGCCACGGAACCCTTACCCGGCTCGCGGATGTATTCCGCCTCCAGTTCTGTGGAGGGCCGCAAGTCCGCGTTGGGGTCTGCAACGATCTTGTGCTCGTTTGATGCCCGCGTGTCCATCTTCCAGGTGCGCTCTTCCTCGGGAATCTGGCTGTCGAGCTGCTGCATCCACATCTTCTTGTTGCGCTTGACTTTCTGCCGCGTTGCTAGGCCTGCTTGAATATCCAGCTGCCGAGAAGCGTCGATATTGTGCTGCCGGCCCTCGACAGCGATTACGTGCCTGTTGTACGGCGGGAGGGCGAGGGTGCGCCCGAGGTAGTTCTGCCCACTACCAAAGTCGACGAGGTGAGTGATCTCCTTCCCGTACTGGGAAGAGATCTCCCCTGACAGGTTGTCGACGTAGTCTGCAAAGTTGGCAACTTCGTGGACTTTCTTTGTCTTCATGCCCACGGATATTTCTCTCGTGAGCTTGGGCGCTACGCGCCGGGGGGCGAAGGTGCGCCGCAGAGAAAGACGGCGGATGGTGGAGATGTAGTCGAGGAGCGTTGGCGGCGGCCTGGACTCTTCCGGGATGGCGTCCAGGTCGTCTCGCATGAGCAGGTTGACGAAGTCCATGGCGTCCAGGGAGAGGATGTAGGCTTGCCATTCCTGGGGCAAGCAGGTCTCGAAGAGGCTGTTCTCGCCGATGAAGAAGTCGAGGAGGTGGATGCCGCCCGCGAGCATCTGGAATATGTCCTCGGTGTTGGCGAAGTGGAGGAGGGACTCGACGTACTCGTCTGGTGAAGAGAACTCGTCCGAGTATGGGAGCGGCTTCTCGGGCAACATTTTGAATTTGAGATGAGAAGCCCGTGGGGATTGCCCAAAGTCGATGGATGAGGAGAAAACGAGGAGTCCTGAAGGGTCTTGAGACAACCCAGTGAGTGATATCTTGAGATATTGAAACAGATACGAGCGGGGTATGCTCTGTGGCCTCGTCCTAAGCGCTTGTATTGTTCAAAGTCCAACTCAACCGCCGCCTTCTTACAGACTGAGATGAATTCAACGTGGGGCAGGGGATTTTTTCTCGGTCAACCCCACCATGTCCCGCATTGAGGCCGGTCAGTCTCGGTCAGTTCGGTGAGTCGAGGCACTAAGTGCGGCCCGAGGATAAGCCGACCCACTGAACGCGGCAGAGAAGCAACGTCATCCGCCCAGTTGGTCGTCCCCTGAGGTGCGCTGGGCAGCTCCGTGAAGGCCACCGTGGATCGCGACTGGGGCAGGCATCTACTTAATTACAACTTCTACAATTGTACACGCCCCGAGACCCGATGCCGCTATCAACCAGCACATTAACGTCATTGCCCCCGACATGATGTCCTCAACAAACGAGGAGGACCCTTTCCTCCAAGTCCAGCAGTATGTACTGTCTTTGCCTGTTCATGCGCTTCGAGACGCCGTGATTCTGCCGCTCGCGGTCAAACATGTAGGCAGCAAGCTAACACCTCCCAGGGATGTCCTCTCCCAACTCGATCAAACCCGCTCCCTCTTCTCCTCGTACCTGCGCATTCGCTCCCTAAACACCACATCCCCCGAGCTGGCATCCGCCCGCTCCGACCTCGAGTCCGCTCTGTCCTCCCTGGCCGAAGACCTCGCCGACCTCGTCGAGTCCGTCACGGCCATAGAATCCAACCCCGCGCAATATGGCATCTCCACCTCAGAGGTCACCCGGCGGAAACGGCTCGTCCAAGACGTCGGCGGCGAAACCGAGAACATGCGCCAGGAACTCCAGAAGAAGCTCGGCCCTGCCACGGCAGGCGGCGACTCAGACCTCCCCGATCCGAACGCGTTCAATATCCCCGACGGAGACGACGAATACGCTGCGTTCGAGCAGCAGCAGCAGGTCGAGATCATGCGCGAGCAGGACCAGCACCTGGACGGCGTGTTCCAGACCGTCGGCAACCTGCGGCGGCAGGCGGACGACATGGGTCGCGAGCTGGAGGAGCAGCGGGAGATGCTCGAGGTGGTAGATTCCGTGGCCGACCGCGTCGGCGGGAGGCTGCAGACGGGGATGAACAAGCTGCAGCATGTGATCAGGCGGAACGAGGACCGGATGAGTAGCTGCTGCATAGCGATGCTGATCATGGTGCTGATCATCCTGCTGGTGCTGCTTTTGATACTATAGACGCTTGTCCCCGGGCGGACGGGCAGAGCGAGCGGGTCTGGGCATTTATTGGATATGGGACATGCGTGTACATCACTAGCACTTTGGAGTTTTGCTATTTTCCGGGGCTGGGCTCCTTGAGACGATGAACAGCGATGTCTCGGGGTTTTGTTTGCTACACTTAGTATTCATCGTGTAGAGGTGCCTATGTCTTGCTGTCTTCCGGCAGCCGGGAGACAGATATGTTCATCTCGTCGTCGAATGGAGGTTTCTCCTCCAATCTCCTGCCCAGCAGGCGCCATGCCGAGCTGGGCTGTCTTCAATGCTCCATGCTGCTGCTGCGTTTCGTCTCCCCTCGCGTGAATGCTCCAAGCGCCAACTAGATTGACGCGCCATACAAGTCCACAGATGCCCTTTACTATGCCAATATTCATACAAGCGACGTCCAACTATGCGAGATTCAATCCCGAGTTGGTCTGCAACACCTGGCCCATGACCTGCAGCGCCTGGGCATCGTGAGTGTTGGGCGGTGCCTTCTTGGGAAACTGGACCAGGGCCGCCCGCAGCGCAGCGATTGCGGCGTTGCCGTAGAACTGAATGAAGCGCGCTTCATGGCCAGCAATCATCGCCTTGAGCACCCTGAAATGTGTGCTGGTGACGGACTGGGGCGGCGTGTTGACGATGGCCGCGAGGGCCATCCAGTAATTCGTCGGGGGGTAGGGGTTCTGTTTCGTTGCCTTGCTGAAGTCCCTGAGTGAGATGGAGGCATACCCGGCGCCAAGACCGCTCATCCTGTCCATGTGCGCCTGCTCAGGGATCCAGTGCCCGTCCAGCTTCCTCCAACCGATCGCGACGCGTCCGGCCGCCGTCCTGTCGTTGCCCCCGCTGCCGAAGAGGACAGGGCAGGAGACGCGGAACTTGGCGATGAGGATATCAATCATGGACTTACCCCGCCACTGGAACTCGGGGTTAGAGAAGATGTGAGCCGTGACAATGCCGATGGGCTCGGCGGCCTTCGAGTCGACGCCAGCCTCTGTTGAGAACTGCACGACGATGGCTTTGGCTAGGTGGCTGAGGAGGAATATGAAGACGGACGGGAGCTGGTCGCCGTTCTGGGCGGCGCCTTCCACGGGGTCTCTCTTGTCCTTGACGAAGAGACTGGCGTCTATGGGGTCGCTCGGGACAGCGCCCGACAAGGACGCTCGCAACGTCGCAGTGATGGAGTTGATCTGTACCTGTTAGTGGCCAATGCTAATAAAATCTTCTATGAAGCAACTCACAGGCTGAGTGTTGGCGTTCTTTCCCGCGGTAAGCTGGCCGATGGCTTTCCGTACTGTCCGTCTCATCTCACCCAGCTGGCCCTTGAGTGGGGAGCCTGGTACCTTGGACTGCTGGTCCAGCTGCTTTCGGAGCTTCTTCAGGTCCTGGTGGATTTGCACATATCTGTCTGTCTTCGCAGGGCTCGCAGCCGCGGGGGGCGGGGTCGGGGCAGGCGAGGGCGAAGGCGCGGGTTGTGCCTTGGCGGCAGCTTGTGCGAACGGAGATGGAGATGGCGCGGCGCCATTGACCTGTTGGGCGAAAGGAGAAGCCTTCTGGCCGAAAAGCGACGATGGTGGTGCTGTAGCCTGAGCTGGCTTGGGGCTGGGGGTTGGGATCGGGGCCGCTGCAGGCTTCGGCGCGCCAAAGATCGAGGTTGGCTGAGGCTGGCTTGGCTGTGTGGCAGCCGGTGCGGTCGGCTCTGTCTTCGCTTGCGCTGGCGTCGTTCCGTTTGTCTGCTTCTCTGTTTGCTCGACCTTGGGTTGCGGCGGAGGCGCCTGTTGCTTCGGGGGGTCCGGCTGGGGGGGCAGCGGCTCGACCTTCTTTGCCTGGAGCTCGCGAAGTCTCTCCTGCTCTGCGCGGACGGCAGCTTCGGCCTTGAAGCGGTCCTGCTCCCGCTTCTGTGCCTCCGTTATCCTCTTCTGCTCCTCCTGCAGATGGTGGATCTCGCCGATGCGGATGGCATTGAGGCGGATGCGCTCATGCTCGAGGCGGGCATATTCGAGAGCTTCCTGGTGGCTGGCCTCTGAGTTCCTGTCGGGCGAGAGGTAGTCGGAGATGGGACGTCGTTCGGGGCTCGGCCTCACTGGGCTGCTGCTGAAGCCGCTGCGCGGCGAAGCAGCCGAGGGCCGCGCCATACCTGGGTCTGGGGGGAGGGGGCAGCGGAGGGTGGGCGGATGTTCCCTCACAACATCTGGCGGGGGTGGGAGGACGGGACGAGACGAGGCTGACGGCGGCGGCGGTGGGCTGCGATGTGAAAGAGAAGAAGGTGGATCCCGGGCCTGATACGGAGCCAAAGGATGGTGCCGAGATCCAAGCTCTGCGTTCGGGCTTCCAGGGGGTCGCAAGGAGGTGTCGCGTGCCTGGAGACGGCCCCGTAACCAAGTGGTTGCTGGGCAAGGTGCGACTGATTCGGGGGGAGCGAGTGTAGCGTCGGGGCGCGCTTTGATGTTGAGGGTGCAACGCTTCGCGACAAACAGAGATCAATTTGTTGCTGGAGGAAACAATGGACTCAGAGGCTCAGTCGTTCGATTGGCCAGCCGCCAGCAACCAAAGCTTTCCGCTGCGGCTCACCAAGATGCAGGGCCCTTGGGCCCCTGGAGGCAGCTGTGGACAGGGGCCAGCAGGCCTGGGTTGACTGGGGAGCTATGCCGATCTGGGGAAAGCGGCGGGCTCGGAAAGGGAAGAGGGTTTTCCCGCCTTGCAGCAGCGCAATGCACAAGCGTGATGCCATCATCGGCGCAGGGAAGGCCACGCATTGATCCGCGCCTAGCTACTCGTAGATACCCAACTCATCACGGATCAGGCCCTAGATTTGTCCGAGATCTGATATCATCATGCCAACAAACAGAGCCCACGGGAAGCACAGGTCGGTTCTCCCCTGTGTCTGGGCCGTGGCAGATGTGATGAACACTTGGATACGAAGCACAGGTGGATACAGCAACGGAGAGGGACCGGGACTATTGAACAGGGGACACACACACTGGGAGAGCTTCCGTGCTCATTTTGCCCCTTCTGGACGTGTGTCTGGGAAATTTTCACAATCAGGTGACTCCCGTTGTCCCTCGTCGATCGCCTGTTGGGACGATCATCGCCGCACGGGAGGGGAGGCAACGGAGGGAGGCAAGGAGTACCGTGTCCTTGCTTCTTCCTGTCAGGCAAGCCCAGAGTCATGATTTCCAGTTGGATCAAGGTCGAGGACGCCAGCGAATGGGGTGGGAAACAGAAAAGGTGAAGAGCAGAGGACCCCTCGGACGCTCAAGAGCGGCTGCCCCACCCTGCACCCTCGGGAGGGCTAGCGGTCCCCCAGGAGCTTTCGGCCCAATCACACGACCGGGGGAAGAGCCTCGACGCAACCTTGGACCCCACCGGGGCCGTCCGTTAGGTCGCGAGCTCCGCTACAGCTGCTCGAACGGCACTGATGCCCGCTGTTGCTGGGGGCCCTTGTGCTTCAGTTCAGTGGACTTGGCCCCCCAATTGCTCCCCGTTCGCCCGCTGTGCGCGCCACACCAATGATGGAAGGAACCTTGGAAGGGGCAGGTGCACCCCAGAAGCCAGGTTGGCCACCAGTGCCCACCACCACCGTCACACCCCCGGCCCCAAACCCCAAATGCTCCATTCCCTTTTCCCCCCTCGAAGCTGCGGCAACCGCCAACCCAAACCTTCCCTCCCACCTCTCGTCAGTCCATCGCATCCTCTCCTGCACATCGTTGCATCCTCCTCCCCAAACCCAGCTGGTCGGTCTCTCCCAGCGAGGACTCCTCCATTCTGTCCATATCACCTTCTCTAGAACACAGCAACCAACCAATCCCACGCCCCTTTTTGATAAGAACGATCCTTGCTCTGCTCTGTTCGACCAGAAGCCAGAGCTTCCGCCGCCGTTCCCTTTTCCTGCAAGGACGGACCACAACTTGAAGCCTCATCATCATCGAAACCAAACAACAACGACCACAATTCAACTTCCACCCTCCTTGGATCCTGTGTTCAGACATCTGCATCAAGCTCCAGCTCTCCGCCATCTGCCTTTGGACCCTCGAGTCCTCCCGGGTTCAGCTCCACGGTATCCCCATCCCGCGCTGCTCGTCCCTGTCCCACCAACCCAGCCCGGCCTGATCGTCGTCATCGTCATCACTGCCAACCGATATCCAACCTCACACATACCAACTCGATCCCTCCACCCTCCACCTTCACGCACTCGACGTGCACTCCCTGCGCTGCTCACATCATCATCATGGATCAACAGCAGCAGCAGCCGCAGCCGCCGCAGCAACAGGCGCCTCAGCAGCAAGCCCAGGGCCCGCCGACAGGTGGTGTCCACGGCCCTGCTGGCCGCCGGCTGCACATTGCCCATCGACGAAGCCCCTCGGAGATGACGCCTCTCGTGAGCATGTTCCAGAACCCTGGTAGTAAGTGTCCCTTGATCATCCGCCTCCTCTGCCCTTCCAAACACACCAAGCGCTAACACTTGTCCCCTTCCCAGTGGAGCAGCTCGCCATCCAGCAACAGATCGAGCTCTTGCAGCAGCAACAGCAGCAGATCCAAGCTACTCAGCAACAATACATGAACATGGGAATGATGGCCCCCCAACAGCTCGGCCCTGGCGCTGCTTTCAATCCCTTGCAGCCCATGGGCGGCATGTCTCATCAGAATGCCTTCCAATTCCCACAACAGCTTCCACAGCAGAACGTCTCCATGGCCCCTCCTACCCAGCCTCTCTCTCACCGCCGCAACCAGTCGGCGCTGCCCAACATGGGCATGGGTCCTCCTCCTGCTCCCTCCTCCGGTGCTAGCGGCTCCGCCTTCGGCAACCTCGATGCCCAGCAGTCCAACCCTGGCAGAGAGAATGCTGGTGGCGGTCGAGGCGGCCGTGGAGGCGGCGGGGGTGGCCACCAGAGGCGACACTCCCTGGCCCTTTCCGACGCCAAGAAGGCTGCCGAACTCGCGCAGCAGAAGCGTACGACGTCCGGCTTCCAGTTCCCTGCCGCCCCTCCTGAGAATGGTGCCGAGGCCACCGCAGCTCCGGCTCAGTCCGAAGCGCAGCCCGCTCAGCCCGCCGCCCCTGGCATCGGTCGCGGCCGCGGAAGCGGTCATGGCCGCAGTCAGAGCATGGCGGTCGGTCGCGGTGGCGGCGGCATGGGCCGTGGCGGCCTTGATGCCAGTGCCAGCGACTTCACCCGTCGCGGCAGCGGCAACACCGGCCACGCCAGAACCGGCAGCCGTAACTTCGAGGGCAACTGGCGCACGCAGAACCAGAACCAGGAGCAGACCGGCGCGCAGGGCGGCCAGCAGCAGGGCTTCCAGCCTGGCCACCGCTCGCGCGGCTCTGTCAACCAGCAGTCCATCTCTGGCTTCCAGTTCCCCAACCAGGGCCAGATGATGCAGATGCCCAACCAGATGCTGCCTTTCCAGATGTATCCCGGACAGGCCTTGAACCCCATCCAGCTCAACCAGATTCAGGCCCTGCAGCAGATGAACGGCCAGCCGTTCCTCGGCCTCCAGGCCAGCCAGCATGCCCCCGGCCAACTCGGCGGCAACCAGAACCAGCAGCAGAGGAAGACCCTCTTCACTCCCTACCTCCCCCAGGCCACCCTCCCTGCCCTGCTCGGCGACGGCCAACTCGTCTCCGGCATCCTCCGTGTCAACAAGAAGAACCGTAGCGATGCCTATGTTTCCACTCAGGATGGTCTGCTCGATGCTGATATCTTTATTTGCGGTAGCAAGGATCGCAACCGTGCCCTCGAGGGAGACCTTGTGGCTGTCGAGCTTCTCGACGTCGACGAGGTCTGGGGACAGAAGCGCGAGAAGGAAGAGAAGAAGAAGCGCAAGGACATAACGGACACCCGCTCCGGCTCGACCAACGGCCAGAACCAGTCCTCCAACACCGCTGATGACAACAACAATGCCGAGGGCGGCATCCGCCGACGTGGCAGCTTGCGCCAGCGCCCTACCCAGAAGAAGAACGACGACGTCGAGGTCGAGGGCCAGAGCCTGCTGCTCGTTGAAGAGGAGGAGATAAGCGATGATCACAAGCCCCTCTACGCCGGCCATATCGTGGCCGTCATTGAGCGTGTTGCCGGCCAGATGTTCTCCGGCACACTCGGCCTTCTGCGTCCCAGCAGCCAGGCCACCAAGGAGAAGCAGGAGGCTGAGAGGGCCGCCCGTGACGGCGGAAACAACCGTCACAACGACAACCGCGCCCAGGAGAAGCCCAAGATTGTGTGGTTCAAGCCCACGGACAAGCGTGTCCCCCTCATTGCCATCCCCACCGAGCAGGCCCCTAAGGACTTTGTCGAGAAGCACCAGGAGTATGCCGACAGGATCTTCGTGGCCTGCATAAAGCGCTGGCCGATCACCTCCCTGCATCCCTTCGGTACCCTGGTCGAGCAGCTTGGACGCATGGGCGATCTTAAGGTTGAGACCGATGCCCTGCTCCGCGACAACAACTTCTCTTCGGATGACTTCTCCGAGGCCGTCCTGCGCAGCGTCGGCCTCCAGGACTGGTCCCTTGCCAAGGAGGACGAGGCGGTCCTCTCTCAGCGCCGCGATTTCCGCGATGAGAAGGTCGTCACCCTCGACATTGAAGGCTCCTCCGAGCTCGGCAACGCCATTCACGTCAAGGCCTGCCCCGATGGCAAGATTGACATTGCCATTCATATTCCCGACGTCACTCATTTCGTCAAGCCGAACTCGCTGGTCGACCGCGAGGCCAAGAAGCGCGGCACCGCTGTTCACCTTGTCAACCGGACGTGCGCTCTCCTGCCTCCTAAGATTGGCGGAGAGGTGTGCTCTCTTGCTCCCGGTCAGGAGCGCCTGACCGTCAGTATCGTCTTCCGCGTGAACCCCCATAACGGCAGCGTTGGCGAGGACGATATCTGGATTGGCAAGAGTATCATCAAGAGCACTGGCAAGATCACTCTGAAGGAGATCGACGATGCCCTCGCCGGCCAGGCTGAGTGGAAGCACGAATCCATCCAGCAGAAGGACGTACAGATCCTGAACGCCGTTGCCGAGAAGTTCAGGGAGGCCCGTGTGGGTTCTGGCGATGAGCCCATCGCCCCCCTGCGTCTCCTCCAGCAGCTCGATGACGAGAACATCCCCGTGAAGCACAACATCTTCGACTCAACCAGTGCCACGGAGCTCGTCGAGGAGCTTGTGCACAAGGCCAACTCCTATGTCGCCCAGCGCATTGCCAAGGGCCTGCCTGAGAAGGCCCTCCTCCGTCGCCAGGGTCCCCCCAACCCTCGCCGCCTGCAGACTATCTCTGAGCGCATGAACGCTATTGGGTACGATTTCGACGTGACCAGCAGCGGAAACCTGCAGAACAGCCTGTTCAAGGTCGGCGACATGGATATCCGCAAGGGCATGGAGACTCTAGTTCTGAAGTCGATGCAGCGTGCCAAGTACTTCATTGCCGGCAAGACCATCCAGCAGCTGTGGCCCCACTACGCTCTGAACTCGCCTCTGTACACTCACTTCACCTGCCCCACTCGTCGTTACGCCGACATCATTGTTCACCGCCAGCTCGAGGCTGTCCTGTCTGAAGGCAAGATCGAATATGGCGAGGACCTTGAGAACCTGGTCAAGACGATCGAGTCATGCAACACGAAGAAGGATTCTGCTCAGAATGCGCAGGAGCAGAGCATCCACATCGAGTCCTGCCGTGAGATGGACAAGAAGCGCCAGGAGGTCAACGGAGATCTCATCACCGAAGGCATCGTCGTTTGCGTGTATGAGTCTGCGTTCGACGTTCTCATCCCCGACTGGGGCTTCGAGAAGCGTGTGCATTGCGACCAGCTGCCCCTGAAGAAGGCCGAGTTCCGCAAGGAGAAGCGGGTCCTAGAGCTGTACTGGGAGAAGGGCGTGCCCAGCTCTGCGTACGTTCCCGAGGATGAGCGTCCCAAGGCCGCTGCGTCCCAGAGGATGTCCAACGCGAGGGCTGCGGCCCGCCAGGCTGAAGAGGCCGAGCGTGCCCGCAAGGAGCGCGAGGAGGCTGCGCGCAAGCAGACGGAGACTGGCACCATCTCAACGGACGATGTCGATGCTCTCTTTGATGATGACGAGGACAATGCCTCGGACATCACCGAGGCCATGGCCGGCGCCTCGCTTGCGGAGCGCCCCACCCAGAGCGTTCCCGGCTCGCCGACGCGCACCTCGTCCAACGCGAAGCCGCTGCAGCGCACCCGCTCCGACTCGAAGGTGCCCGTGTCGGAGGCTCCCGAGACACGCCTGTCGAACAAGGAGAAGTACCTCAAGCTGTTCAAGCTGCGCGAGGAGGGTGGCGAGTACATCCAGGACGTGACGGAGATGACCCGTGTCCCGATCATCCTCAAGACGGATCTCAGCAAGAGCCCACCGTAAGTCTTATCCCATTCCTGGCTTTTGTGCCCGATGCTAACATGGTGCGATAGTTGCCTGACCATCCGTTCCCTGAACCCCTATGCTCTGTAGTGGCGATACCCCGATGCGATGCCATTTATGCGGCGAGGCTGAGGCCTAGCAGCATGATGGTTGCGGAGAAGATGAGATGAATGAGAAGTGGCGAAAAATTAAGAGGTACATACATACTTAATGAGAGGTCTGGGGGACGTAACATAGCAGTGATACAGAGCAGCCATCACACAGAGTTTGACGCGGTGGTGGTTGAGCTGAGAGGAGTGGACAGAGGAGGAGAATCGACTTGCATTGCATTTTTCACTGACATGATTTTGCTGGATGTTCTTGGTGACGATTGTGTCTTGCGCGTAGTATGTTGTGCGGAGTATAGGGTTGATGTGTTCTACGGAAGGGCGTGATGCCGATGTGGCGGCGGGACGGTCTGACATCCTGACAGATCCCGCGTCGGAGGCTGATTCCGGGAGAACTTGCCATGAGACCAGACCGAGCAGCCGGCACCGCCAATGCAGGGGAGAAGGGAATTTGGGGGCGAGATTTCGCGCGGCTGCGATGGTGACATTGATGCTACATGCCACGGGCATCACACAGGCTAGGGGGAATGAAGGGATCGTGAGCGCTTCTCCGTGCTGGATGTAAGCGCAGTTCCAAGCATTGGCATCTTGTTGATATCTCGAGTTTGTTCGCCTCGATGCTGTCGGTTGACCCTACGAGGCTTTCGGCGGCAAGGTTAAATGACGAGGAGCGAGATCGTGAGACCAAGCGAGGGCTTGGATGACTTGGAGGCCGACGATGGTGAGGAGACGTTGAAACCTTTTGAGGGGCGGAGGGGCCGTGCAGGCCCGGGGTTTACTTGGTGCTGCGACGGGTGGCCGGGCGACCGAGTTTCGGGACCGTTTCGGGGGGTGGACCCGGACCACATTTGAAACGGCGCTCCTGGTCTTTTCGGGGGTTGGTGAAGCCGGTAGAGGAAGAGACCCAGAAATCAAGCTCATGCAGGGGTTTTCTCCCTCCTTATCCTCGGACTTACTTGAACATCCTGAGCGTGACACTCTATCGGCGCCTGCAAGGGCACTTCGTCCCATCTGGGGTAGATCGCGACATGGTAGGGGGCACGTCATGCTTCATCTCCGCAGGGGTCTTTGGACGGATGATTGGTGTTCCTGAGGGTGTAAGTGGTGATGGGTGTTCCGATTCGCTGGGACAGAGGCAAACGAAACCCGTCCCGGAGGGTATAGCTTTACAGTCCTCGTGAGGAGGCATACATATCAGATCTGACCTCTGGGTCTCTGAGCAGGGGGCCCTAGCCTGAATGCCATCCCAACTCCTGCGTCCACATGGAAGCTCCTCGGCAGCCGGTAGGGGTGGTATCAGGGACGCACTGGGCCCCTGGGCGAGGGACACGGATGCTTAACGGGTGAGTTAAGACGCCGGGTTTAAACGCCATTCCCTCTCTGGCTGGACTGGCGTGCTGGAGACGCAGCAGCCATGGCCTCCCTGAAGCTGTCACAGTCGAGCCAGGGTGGCCGTTGTACCCGCGCCGGCGCAAACGGCACCGCACGCGTGGGGTTTTCTGCGCTCGGGATGATCTCAAGCCGCATACGATCCCATCCGGGTCTTGGGCTTTCCAGTTGCAGGACCCCTCTCGGGACCCGGAAGGGCGGGGGGTGCCTCCTCTTCCGTGATGTCTACCCACCCATTGAGGCAGAGGGCTGCGACTATATTGTGCGCACGTCTCCCACCCTCCGGCCTGGTTTCATCTTTTCCTTCTCACCCTCAACCCGACTTCTCTTCTTCCAAACCAGCGTGTGTGTGCGTAGCGGCCTGTGGTCTGCTGTCCCTTCCCTTTACTTTCTTCACTTCTACACACAAGCACTGGTCTGCTTCCACACCCGGACTCCTCACTACGAAACTCAAGCACTCGTTACGCCTGCTACTCTTGAGATTCTATCCGGCTTTTTTACTCCCAACTTCTTTTTTAATTATTCAACCCGGGTGGTCCACGAGCAGACAAAAAGACAGCAGCGCTGGTCTGGATAACGCAACGAACCGACAAGGAAAAAGACGGACAGATCAAAATCAGCAAAGATGCCTTTCACCATGAAGACTGCGGTCGTTGCCGCGCTGGCGACTCTGGCTACGGCGATGCCCTCGGGCCCGAAGCTCAACTCGGAGCAGATGAAGCTGTATCAGCTGGCGAGGAGACAAAACGAGGGAGCGCAGCAAAGTGGCCTGACAGATATTGATATCCTGCAATTGTGAGTCTATTTGAAACGGGCTGGCCTCGAGAATCGCCTCAGAACTAACAAAAGCACCTCAGCGCTCTCACTCTCGAGTGGCTCGAAGGCACGTTCTACCAGCAGGGCTTCGCCCAGTTCCCGCCGGAGCAGTTCGCTGCCCTCGGCCTCAGCCAGCTGGAGATCAACGATCTCATCCAGGTCGGTGCGACGGAATTCTCCCACGTCACGTTCCTGCAGTCCGCCATCGCCCAGGCCGGCACCCAGCCCGTCCAGCCGTGCCAGTACAACTTTGGCTTCACGGACGCCGCCGGCATGGTTGGCACAGCTGCCATCCTCGAGAGCGTCGGCGTCTCCGCTTACCTCGGCGCCGCTCCCCTGATCGCGGACGCCGGCATCCTCTCCGCCGCCGGGTCCATCCTCACCGTCGAGGCGCGCCACCAGACCTTCATCCGCGCCGCGTCGCAGCAGGTCGCCATCCCCCAGGGCTTCGACACGCCCCTCGGTCCCCGCGCCGTCTTCTCCCTCGCCGCCCCCTTCATCGCCTCGTGCCCCGAGGGCTCGAACCTCGCCATCCAGGCCTTCCCTACCCTGACGCTCGCTGCCCCCGCCAACCCCGCCGCCGTCGCCATCGGCTCCACGATCCAGCTGCAGAGCGAGGCCGCCCCCGGCGCCGTGGCGTGCGCCTTCACCAACGGCGGCATCCTCCCCGGCGGCACGGCGTTCACGGCCTTCAACCCGGCCACTGGATGCGAAGTGCCCCAGAACCTGGCCGGCGTGACGTACGTGTCGCTGACCAACTCGGCGCCGCTGGACGGAGTGATCACGGATGCGATTACCGTCGCCGGACCGACGGTGCTGACCATCTCGTGAGCGCTTCCCGTCCAGCGAGGGTGGTGATGCCTACGCCGCGCCGGCGGCGGGGCTGGCGATGAGAGGAGACAGGGGAAAGCGTAAGGGGAAACGAGGATGGATCGAGGGGCGGGTAATGGGTTCACGTGAAGTTGTTGGAGATGCCCTTCTTCCCATCCTCCTCTTCTCTTTTTCCTCTCTTTGTCGCCTCTCCGATGCCTTCGGCAGCTTGTCGCCAGCCCCGGTTCGGCATAATTAATCAGAAAACCCAATCCAAGGCTCTTCCGACCCCGCAAAACCTCCCTTTTCTACTTTGTTTCTCTTCTCTTCCTTCCTTTACTACGGCGATTTTTGTATACACCTCGGCCCGGGGACTGGACAGTCCTGCTGTGTCCGATTAGATGTGGAGGAGGACGGCCGCCTATGATACCAGATGTTTTTCTTGACTTGTTAGTTGTAGCAGCAGCGTATAGGAAAGTCCCCGAGGGGATGGTAGACAAATAGCAGGCTTCTGCAGACCATGTGTTCTGGCCGTGAAATTTTTGCTTCGCCGTGGTGTTTGCGCGGAGTTCAGACATGATGGTCTCTGTCCCTCTGGAGTGGCACAAAGGCTGGGAATGTTCGAGACAGCGGCTCGGGCGAAGTCTCGGGAGAGGCCGACCCGAGCGGAAGCGAACTCGGCAGCTCGGATTCGGGTTAGGTCATGCAACAGGAATGCGATAGGCTCAGGGAGCTGTTACCTGTAAATACCCGAGACGGCATCTGATTCGTGCGCGGATTCCCCCAAAACGAGACTGCCACAAAAACGTGGCCAACGTGCGCCTCGACTCCGAACCGATGATGAATCATGAGGACAACACGCGAGCATTCCAACCCGAGCCGGATTTGCTTATGGTAGGTTCGCACTATCAGGACCTAGCACAAGGCAGTCGAGTAGAGTGATGACCGGCCATTTCAAGTCCAGGGGAGGTAAGCAGGCAAGTCGTAAACTCCGCCGGAAAGCCGGCGGAGTCTCTCCTCTTACATCCGGCCCCATCTCAACACTTTCGGCTCCGACGGCAACATAGTTGCGAATAGGCCACAACTGGCGCTGTAGCCTAGAACATAGTGTTCGACAGCCTGCCAGCAGGCTACCACTGCATTCTAGATGAGCAATCGCCGGAGGGTTTAAAAGGCTGAGAGGAGCAAGAGAGTGCGGAGCGAGAGCAACAAGGCCCACACCATCGGCAAAGTCGGTGTCTGTCCAGTCCGAGGTGGAGACGCTCAAGAGCGGCGCTAGCAAACCAGAGGACGGGGAACAACGGCGCATCACATAATCAGCGCCTTGGATGGGCAAACGGCAGCTGCGAGGGGACCGGGGGAGGGGACGGGAGATTGAGGTGGCCCTGGGTCCTGCCTTCGGTCCCGTGGAATAGGTAAATATCGAAACCCGCCGGGATTGCCTCCTCGACGGGCATCCAAGACCTGTACATACACCTCCATTCCAGTCATCATCTCTTCCCGTCTGCCATTGTTTGCCCGCTGTATTCTTGCCCCTCGACTCATGTCCAGTTTCAGGCCTGGTCCTCCCATCTGTCGTTGATCTTTTTTCGACTGAAGCGGCTTCTTACTTCCGCTTTCTTTCTGGTCAATGCTCAACGGCCTCGCTCGAGATCCGTGCTCGCAGCCCACCCGGCATCCGATTCAAACACACCAAAATCTCATTCATCTCATCATCTGATCGTCTTTGTCGTCGTCGTCCATCGATCTGTATCTGGATTGGCATGTTGCGACTGTCTTTGGCGACATAGCGCTTTGTACATCCGGGGACGGTACTAAGTACTAGACTCTCACTGTCGACATCGACCACCTCATCTTACTTAGTATACTAAGAGCCACAACGAAACACACACCCTAACCACGTCGTCTGCCTCACAATGGCGGACAAGGGCGCCAACCTCGAGGACAAGGCGCCCGATCCCCTGGCCGCTGCTGTCCAGCCTAACAACCCCAATAACCCCGTCGGAAACTCCCCCGTCGTCCAGATCGACCAGGATGAGATCACGTCTCAGGATGACAGGAGCCTCGACGCCATGGACGAGAAGAAGACCGACTTGAAGCACACCAAGAGCCATGCCACCGACGCCAGTGTCGCACCCAGCACCACCGCCTCTAGACATCCAGTCAAGAAGCCGTGGTACAAGACGCCCAATCCTCTACGATGGGGCGCCATCCCGCCAGTTCCCCAGGAGAGGACCCCATCACGGGAATACAAGGCCGGCTTCTTCAGCCAGCTGGTCTTCCAGTGGATGAACCCTCTCATGACCGCCGGCTACAAGCGCCAGCTCGAACAGAACGACATCTGGACCGTCAACCCAGACCGTGCCGCTGAGAAGCTCACCCTCAAGCTTCAGGCCTCCTTCGCCAAGCGCGTCGAACGTGGCGACAAGTACCCCCTCCTCTGGGCCATGCACGAGACTTTCGTCTTCGAGTTCTGGCTCGGCGGCATGCTGCAGGTCATGTCCACCATTTTCCAGGTCATGTCGCCCTTCACCCTGCGCTGGCTCATTCAGTTCGCCAATGACGCCTGGGACGCCGCGCAGCGAGGCGAATCACCGCCTCCGATATCCCAAGGCATCGGCCTCGTCCTCGGCGTCACGGCGATGCAGGTCCTGCAGAGCTTGGGAACCAATCACTTCATCTACCGCGGTATGATGATCGGAGGACAGGCGAGGGCCGTGCTCATCAGCATGATCTTCGAGAAGAGCATGGTCATATCCGGGCGGGCCAAGGCCGGTGGTGCAGGTGAAGGCACGCCGCAGGAGGCCGGTGACGGAGAGAAGGGGGACAAGTCGAAAAAGGGGGCAGCAGATGGCAAAACGGGCGACAATAAACCCGGCATCGCAGGAGACGGCGCTGGCTGGGGCAACGGCCGCATTGTCAACCTCATGTCCACCGACACTCACCGTATCGATCAGGCCTCGGCGCTCTTCCACCTCACCTGGACCGCGCCTCTGTCCATCATCATCACCCTCGTTGTCCTCTGCATCAACCTCGGCTACAGCGCCCTGGCTGGCTTCGCCCTCCTCATCGTTGGTATCCCTCTCCTGACTATGGCCATCCGCTCCCTCTTCCGGAGGCGCAAGGCCATCAACAAGATCACCGATCAGCGCGTCAGCCTTACCCAAGAAGTCCTCTCCTCTGTCCGCTTCGTCAAGTTCTTCGGCTGGGAGTCCTCCTTCCTCGACCGCCTCAAGGCCATCCGCAAGCGCGAGATCTACAGCATCCAGGTTCTCCTCGCCATCCGTAACGCCATCAATGCCGTCAGCATGTCCCTACCCATCTTCGCCTCCATGCTGGCTTTCATTACGTACTCCCTGACGGATAACCGCATGGCCCCCGCCCAAATCTTCTCATCGCTGGCCCTCTTCAACGGTCTGCGCATGCCGCTCAACATGCTGCCCATGGTTTTGGGTCAGGTCGTCGATGCGTGGTCGTCCGTGAAGCGGATCCAGGAGTTCCTCCTCGCCGAGGAGATGCAGGAGGACGTCGAGTGGGCTCCCGAGGGAGATAACGCCGTGGAGATGAAGGAGGCCAGCTTCACGTGGGAGAGGACGAAGACGCAGGAGAATCAGACAGGCGGTGCAAGCGTGACGAAAGCCGGCGAAAAGGGGGAGAAGGGAGAGAAGCAGCCTAAGCAGACGCAGCGCCCCGGATCGTCGGGAGACGCTTCGGAAGAGAGCACGCTGATCGAGGAGGAGAGGGAGCCGTTCAAGCTGCAGGGCATGGACTTCCAGATCAAGCGGGATGAGCTCGTGGCTGTCATCGGAACGGTTGGGTGCGGCAAGAGTTCCCTGCTCGCCGCTTTGGCAGGCGATATGAGGAAGACTTCGGGAGAGGTCGTGCTCGGCGCGAAGAGGGCGTTCTGTCCCCAGTACGCATGGATTCAGAACGCGACGGTCAGGGACAACATCCTCTTCGGCAAGGACCTGGACAAGAAGTGGTACGATTCCGTCATCGATGCCTGTGCCCTCCGACCGGACTTGGCCATGCTCCCCCAAGGCGACTACACCGAGATTGGTGAGAGAGGTATTACCATCTCCGGCGGGCAGAAGCAGCGTCTCAACATCGCACGGGCGATCTACTACGATGCCGATCTTGTGCTCATGGATGACCCTCTGTCGGCCGTCGACTCGCACACTGGTCGGCATATCTTCGACAAGGCCATCCTCGGACTCCTGGGCAACAAGTGCCGCATTCTCGCGACACATCAGCTGTGGGTGCTCCATCGTGTCGACAGAATCATATGGATGGATGCCGGCAAGGTCTTGGCTGTCGACACCTTCGATAATCTCATGAGGGACTCTCCGGAGTTTAGGCAGCTCCTGGAGACGACGGCCACCGACGACGAAAAGGACGAGGCTCCCGCTGCTCAGGCCGCCGAGGCCGACGGTAAAAACGACAAGAAGAACAAGAAGGGTGCCGCGCTGATGCAGCAGGAGGAGCGAGCCGTGGCAAGTGTTCCCTGGGCGGTGTACGACGCGTACATTCGTGCCTCCGGATCGATCCTGAACGCCCCACTGGTCATATTCCTGCTTCTGCTCTCGTTGGGTGCGAACCTGATGACCGGCATCTGGCTCTCGTGGTGGACGGGTGACGAGCTCAACCTCTCGACGGAGGAGTACATTGGTGTGTATGCCGCCTTTGGCTTTGCGCAGGCGTTCCTCATCTTTGGCTTCTCCATCTGGCTGTCCATCTTCGGCACGAGATCGAGTAGAGTCATGCTCAAGAACGCCGTGACCCGAGTCCTCCGCGCGCCGATGGCATTCTTCGATACGACACCGCTGGGACGCATTACGAACCGCTTCGGCCGTGATGTCGATGTGATGGACAACCAGCTGACAGAGTGAGTGCCCCTAATTCCACGCTGCGCAAGTTGTGACAACTAACGAATTGGTAGCGCCATGCGAATGTACGCCATCACCCTCGGCATGATCGTCGCCGTCTTCGCCCTCATCATCGCCTTCTTCCACTGGTTCGCCATCGCCCTCGTACCGCTCGTCGCCCTCTTCATCTTCGCTGCCGCCTACTACCGTGCCTCGGCCCGCGAGATCAAGCGCTTCGAATCCGTCCTCCGCTCGACCGTCTATGCGCGGTTCTCCGAGGGACTCACCGGTGTCGCCAGCATCCGCGCCTACGATCTCAAGACCCATTTCATCGACGATCTGCGCAAGGCCATTGACGAGATGAACGGTGCCTACTACCTCACCTTCTCCAACCAGCGCTGGCTCTCCACGCGCCTCGACTTCATCGGAAACCTTCTGGTCTTCATTGTCGGCATTCTCGTCGTCACTTCCCGCTTCAGCGTGTCCCCCAGCATCGGTGGACTGGTCCTTAGCTACATCCTCGGCACGGTCCAGATGATTCAGTTCACCGTTCGGCAGCTTGCAGAGGTTGAGAACGGCATGAACGCCGTCGAACGCCTGCAATACTACGGCACGCAGCTTGAGGAGGAAGCCCCCCTGAAGACCATCGACGTCCGGCCCTCGTGGCCTGAAAAGGGCGAGATCATTTTTGACAATGTCGAAATGCGCTACCGCGCAGAGCTCCCCCTTGTACTTTCGGGAATGACCATGCACGTCGCCGGTGGCGAGCGGATCGGCATCGTCGGCCGCACTGGCGCCGGAAAGTCCTCGATCATGGCGACCCTTTTCCGCCTCGTCGAGGTGTCCGGGGGCCGCATTACCATCGACGGCCTCGATATCTCGACGATCGGACTGCAGGACCTCCGCTCCCGTATGGCCATCATTCCGCAGGACCCGACGCTGTTCCGCGGCACAATTCGGTCAAACCTTGATCCGTTCGGGGAGCACACCGATCTCGAGCTGTGGTCGGCCTTGCGTCAGGCGGATCTCGTGCCCTCCGGGTCCTCGGGGCCCGAGGACCGCGATTCGGGGAGGATACACCTCGACAGCGCCGTCGAGGAAGACGGGTTGAACTTCTCCCTCGGGCAAAGGCAGCTCATGGCGCTCGCTCGTGCCTTGGTGCGCGGGTCGAGGATCATTGTCTGCGATGAGGCGACGAGCTCCGTGGACATGGAGACGGATGACAAGATCCAGAAGACCATCGCCACGGGTTTCAGGGGGCGGACGCTGCTGTGCATTGCCCATCGGCTGAGGACGATTATCGGGTACGACCGGATCTGCGTCATGGACAAGGGGCAGATCGCGGAACTGGGGACGCCGTTGGAGCTGTGGCAGATGGAGGGAGGAATCTTCAGAAGCATGTGTGACCGGAGTGGCATCCGGGCAGAGGATATCAGGGGAGCGGAGATAGAGATGAGTGGCGAGGGGAGTGAGAAAAAGGAGGAGTAAAAGGGGTAGGTAATAACATTGGACATGTAATCATTGGCCTGGGTGCATGTGGCATTTGGCGTTCAGGACATTCAGCACGAACATTGGGTCGAATAGATACAAAACGGAGCACAGGCCAGCGGTGTCTGTTTGTAATAGCTGGCAAACAACTTACTTGCTGTGTCTGTTGGACTGTCTCAACGTCATCATCCTCGTAATCGAGACTAACGAGTAATCCTGGGGTGAAATGTTTTGACTGAAGCACATATCAGCTAGCACAGGTCTAGCTAGGTGTAGCCACCTAATCAGAGCGTAGTAGATCGTGGATGGAACCATGGACTGAATTGTCGAGATTGATTCGCCTTTTACTTTTCGCCGAGTCAATCACAGCTTCCATCCATCGGGGGCAGCCTCAATCAGGCGCCGCCGGAAATATGTGTTCAGAAAGTTAAGAGTGCTTTCAGTCAAAACGGAGGTGAAAAAGGTCCTATCTCTGTGTTCAGGTAACCAAAATGCTCCGAGACTCATGTCCCCCCTGGCTCCCCGTCCCGTCGAGGAACTCTTTCGAGAAGCGAAGACACAGGAATGGCCCCCGCCTATGGCCGATCAAAAGTGTCGTGCCGACCGCATCCCACTCCGCGCTCCGATACTCGAGGGGCAGCCACAGCAACCGCTGCCCCTTCCACAGGATCCAGGCCCCGTCTTCACTCACGCACAGATCCGGGCGTCCACACTGCTGGTGATGGTCAGAATGGGAACATGGCCTCAAGAACTGGCCGCTGAATGCCTCCCACACCTTTGAAACCTGTCGAACCCTCTCAACGTCCCACACGCCGAAGATGGTGGGGATAAACGTGGTGTGGAGGGATCGGCCTGGCCACGAGAGGCAGGCCTCATGGAGCTCAACTGCGCCGTCGAAACGCCCGGAAATGGTGTCCCGCAGGTGTACAGTATCATCCTCACACATCGAAATCACCCGGGTGCCATCTGAGATGAACCCGATCCCCACGATGAACAACTCTGGGTCATCGGGAGTGGCCGTCGTTGGAATGTCCCCGTGGTGTGCCTCCCACTTCAACTCCCATTTCTTGAGAGGGCTCAATCTCCACATCTTGATCTTTGACCGCAAGGCCATGGCGAGGGAATTGCCGTCTGGCGAGAAGGCCACAAAGCCATGTTCTTTTGGGCCTGCCAGGATCTCTTCTGTGCCCCGGCTCACGTCTTGAAGCACAATCTTGTTCGAGTCGAACGTCGCGCCCGACATCATCAGCCGTTCGACCAGCACGATGTAGTCCAAAGTGGGTGATGTTGCCAGAACTTTTCCCGGAAGGATGTCTCCATATGCCAGTCTAGTCGTCTGGCGAAGTCTGAATATATCCAGTTCCCACATCTCAACTCTGTCGCCGATCATTGACAAGGCGCGCTTCTGATCGGACGAAATCAGCGGCCAGGTCTTATTTGTCTCGCCATCTTCCTGTTCGCTTGAAGCAAAGTCGAGGTGTCGAACGTCCCAAACCTTGATCATGCCGTCGCCGGAGCAGGAAGCGAGCGCGCAGCCGTCAGATGAGAAGGCGGCTGACCTGATGGTATTGTTGTGGTAACCTAAGAATCGCTTGCGATATGTCACGAGGTCGACTATGCTGAGTTTGCTGCCGTCGATGGTAGCAAGTATTGGCATGCCGGACGCAACGGCCAAGACCTCCGACTTCGATGTCAATACCGTCTGAGCCGACCAGCCTGATGCAGGGTCCCACGTTTTGATCATATCGAGGCAGCACGAGACGAACTTCCCTGATTTGGTAAAGGACATTGCAGTCACACAAGACGCGTGACCTCCGAGTGTCCGTACGCACTGGCCGGTGGTGACGTCCCAAATCTTTATTGTTCCGGAGCTTAGCCCAGCAAGGATTTGCGTGCTGTCCCGCGAAAAAGCCAGAGACCAGACGGAATGTACGCGGACTTCGAATATCCTTGGTGACTGATCAGAATTGACAGCCCAGACTTCGACGCCTGGCTTGTAGTTGCAAGCTGTTGCAAGGAGCTGGGCGTCTGGCGAAAAGACCAGGGAAGAACCGAGACTCTTTCGACCCCTGAAGGCTCGCAGCGCCTTGAAGGTCCTGAGGTCCCATATCTTGGTGTTCCCTGGCCATGCGTATGATGCCAGCAGGTTGCCGTCGGGTGAGAAAGCAACCGCACCGACATGATGCTTGTGGCCTTCCCAGGATCGACGACACTGCCCACTTGCCGTATCCCAGATCTTGATGAGCCCATTGCCTGACGCGGATGCGATTGTTTGGCCATCAGGAGAAAGGTCAACTCTCCCAACGTGGCCTTCTATGGTCTGGAGGCAGCGGCTCCATTCTCGTTCCATGGCCGGGAATACCGAAACGAACGCTGGTGCGTCGCTCGAGAACATATTCCTAACGACGCTGTCCGACGGACTAAATAACAACCCGGAGCAGTAGAGCTGGCGCGGGTCGAGTGTGATGCCATTCATGTGGTACCTTGAAAATCTCCAAGCGTCGTACACAAGGTCCCGTAGCTGCTCAGTGCTCACCCGGGCTGGGGCGGTGTTCTGTGCAGATGCTCCGAAAATGCCAGATACGCGCTGACGAAAGCCCTTCCTCTTGACCTGCATGGGAATTGGAGCTTCTATGGGCAACAATTCGATCTGATTCACCAGCGATTCGAGACTCCAGATCGCCAGATATGTGGACTCGAACAGGGCAAGAGCCTCGAGCCAATGCAGAATGTGCTGCTGGAAGAAGAGATGAACGGGCCCGTCTTCTCGAAGGCACTCGTGAGCTCTCGTTGGGTCCGTCCAAGTCCCGAATTGAAGATGAGCAATCCAATATAAACAGGCATATTGAATTGTGTGGAGAGGATGATGTTCTGGGATCGCGATGATAGGGGTTGGAGAAGGTGGCCATGGTAGATCGAGCATGTTTCTTCGTAGGAAGTCCGGCATGGCCTCCAACGAGAGAAAAGCGATCCTGAGGTGCTCGTCTTCCTTGCTTTGCGAGTAGATGCCCGGGTGATTCTCCTCGAGGAAGTCCTTGGCTGACTGGTGAACGAAGCGGACAACTCCCGCTTCGACCGTCAATAGGGAGCGACAAAATCCAATAGCACCCTCGAGAACTGTCAATTCCCGGGGAAGCCCTGTTGGCCATTCAACGAGCAGCAGCATTTCTGCCAGGCTCAGGGGTCGGTAAACCACCAGTGTGAGAGCAAGGATCCTGTGGCTCAGATCGTTGTATGTCGGCGACGAAGGATCCAACACCAGCCTGGCAATGCGGTGATATAGGGAATTCAACCCTGGCGGGAACGTTTGGAGCTGTCTCAGAGCCTGGCTTTCAAGCACAGGTCGACTCGCAAACTCCTGGCAGACCAGTGCCACCCACAGAAACGTGCCTTGGGCGTTTGTGCTCAGGTAGTGTTCCATCGCATCTCTGACCGCAGTCTTGTAGGTTCTCCCGAGTTGGTTGACCTTGTACTTGGTGAAGCATTCGACGGCCGCCGTTATTGCGTTGGAACTCGCCTCCAGGGAAACCGTAGTCAGGGGGTTCCCCTGGCAGACGTAGTTCAACCCAAGCTCGACCGCTGCTCCGGGCCGACTTGATACGAGAACCTTTACCTGCGGCGCAGAGATCTGAAGAATGAGCCGAAGCAGCTCGTCGAGGCCTTCAACGCACTCGTCGAGGGCATCCACAACGATGTATGTTTCTTGAAGATGTGGATCTTCAAGTGTTTCGGCAAACATCTTGGACAAGGCGTCCCAACTGTTGATATCGAGAGAGAACCCGAGATCCGTGTCGTCGTATTTCCGGCGTAGATGTGGTTGTGTCACAAATAAAAGTGCCACCAGACCCCGAAGAACCGCTATTGACGTGCTGAGCCGCTTGTCGGTTGCTTGGCAGAAGAAATAGGCGACTTTCGCTGGCGGGGAGGCATGTAGCTCGTCGATGATGCCACAGAGGAGCATGGTCTTCCCCTTCCCAGGATCTCCGGTGATCCAGAGAAGGCGGCTCTCATTCCCGTCGCGCCATTTCTTGAAGTCGGCATGGCCGAGAATCCACTGGTAACACTCTCTGAGGGGGCCGCCATGCCCGGCCTTTTGCCGTTGAATGCGATGCTTCTCGGTCTCGGGGTTAACCTGCCCAGGGGCGAAGAGTTCTCGGAGAAAATGGTGCTCCGTCCCGCCTTTTACGTCTCATCAGCGTGCACATTCGGGAATGAGATGAATGACGAGAGCTGATAATAAATTCTACCTCGGAAGTCTAGTTTTGCCAGGGGTCAAGGAGAGCCCTTACCGATGTTGATGGTCTGCGCTGAGTATTTGCCGGCATAGAAAGAGTGGCTGCTGCCCCCGCTCACGACATTCTGGTTCCCAAAGGCACCGGCTGCGACGTTCTGGGTTGCGTGTACCGAGTTGCCCTCCTCCAGGTCCGAGTCCTCGAGAGACTGCTCGACTTGCCGCAGGTCCTCAATGGCCTTCTTGATCTCTTCCATGTCGTCCTGGGTGGCGGACCTGAAGACCTCCTGCCATGCCAGCTTTTCAATATCCTCCATGATGTCGGTCATGAGCGTCTCGACCCGGCGTGCCTTGGATGCGCGTGCCGCATCGCGGTACCAGCCTCGGACCCTCTGCCAGACCTCGGCAGCATCTTGATCCTCCTTGCACTTCGACTCGATAGCTTCGAAGATTTGCTGCAAATCCTTCGCCTTGGCCTCGCATGACTTGAGGATACTGATGATGGCCGTGCGCTGGCGCTCGGTCAGCGGCGTTGCGTCCAGGCGTTCCTGAGCATCGTGAAGGAGCTTTTCGGCGAGAGGCAGCCGCTCTTGGACTTTTATAAACGCTGCCGGGAGATCCTTGATCTTGCCAATAGTTTCGTAGGTAGCGTTCACGGCCCCGAGGATGGCAAGGGCCGAGGTGATGATGGTGACGGGATCCATCTCCCCGAGGTCAACGTTCCGTTGAGCGGACAGCTCAGTTGTCTGAGGCCCGACGCGACCCAGACGAGAAGGGGCCGTACGGCTCTACTTATCAGAGCAGCTGAATTCAGGCTGAGCCCCAGGCGTCATAAGTAGGCAGACCAATTACCTCGCGAGCGCTTGCATCGCCAATCCGAGGGCCGACGGAATCAGCCACACTGGACATTATCGATGACTGCATCTTAGCGTGATGAGAAATCGGGGTCGCCCGGAGCCTTGCCCGAGCGACACTGGTGGGACTGGCACATAGTGGCACGGCGTTGCAGCTTTGGTGATCGTGGATAATCGAGCTGGTGTTGTAGGAAGGAGAATCCAATTCCTGACATGCTGAGGTGCAAGAGTGACAGATGAACAGCAGCCGACCTCAGCCACCAATCAGTTGGGCAGGAGCTCTCCCGTCGAATCTGATGAATGGATGGAGTTGTAACTATCCGAGTCGAATTTCTTCGAGTCAAACAGGGAGAAGGATGTGATGTGTTCTGCTCGGGGCCGCCCTCTCGGGACAACCACATCGACCAGTAGACTAGGTGCACAGTTCAGATCGAGCCTCGGATATTCAGATGACCTCTCTCAAGCTCAAGAAATCGACATGGCATCTCTCTTGAATTTAAGAAATTGACATGCCCTCTCGATTTTGAGAACTCGAGATGCCCTCTATCTCAATTGAAGAGAATCCAAGGGCAACATGGCTGAACAGGCCATGCATCTGGACCCTCCACTCATAACCGGCAGCGAGTCTAGGCCCCTTTAGCGCCTGCCCCAGCTCCTGGACAGGCATTCCCTGGCAGGCGAATCACGTCGCGACCCCGCCACCAGGAATATCCCCGAGCCGCATGCATGCGACACCAGCCTTCACAACGCTTTCGGCCGCTGCCAATGCCACTGCCACACTGCCACCCGGGCCAACAAGTCTAAAATAGATGGCCGGCAACATGAAGGAATAAAAATGTTTCCCTGCCCAGCGCTTGCGACGTCACTGCCGCCTCTCAAATACACGCCCAACGTCTGACAGACAAATCGCCGCCAGCACCGCGTCACGTCGGCATCACGAGATCCTCATCCACCGCGCTGACCCCCATCATGACCTCGACCGTCACAATGACAACGACAGCGCCGTTACCGACCCTCTCCCTCTCGACAGACCGGGACCCTCCCCTCCCAGCACATTGCTGCCCGAGCTGCGGCCTCGACCTCCCGCCCACCACGACCTCCTCCATCTACACCGGCAAGATCGAAGGCGAAGACGCCGCCCGCTCCCTCCTCGAAGCCCAGGCCCGCATCGCCGACCTCGAGGCCCAGGTCCGCCTCCTCAACCAGAAGGCCTCCGCCGCCATCGACCGATGGGCCGACTACGAGGACGAGCTCGCCCTCCTGCGACAGCAAGTCGCCGGGCGCGCGCAGTCCGAGCCTCCCCGGCAACAAGAACTGCAGACGCCCACCCGGCCGCAGACGGCGTCGGCGGCGCCGCCCTCGCCCTCGCCGACGCGCTCGTCGTTCCTGCCCTCCTCCGCAGGGGGCGTCGCGAACCGCCTCTCCGCCCTGCTGTCGCGAAAGTCGCAGCCGAACCTGCGGCCACAGTCTTCCGTGCAGGGGTCTCCTTCGACGCCGAATCTCGTGCTGCCGACAGAAGGATCGCCCGCCGCGGATGAGCCGCCCTTGTCGCCCGGGGGCTCCGAGGCACAGCACCCGCTGAATGCGCATGCGGACCTTTTATCTGCGCTGCGGCATGAGCAAAAACTCCGTGTCGCGGCAGAGTCACGCCTGAGCACGACGAGCAAGGAGGTCGAGGAGCTGAGCGTCAGCCTGTTTGAGCAGGCGAACGAGATGGTGGCGACGGAACGGAGAGCGAGGGCGAAGCTTGAAGAGAGGGTCGAGGTGTTGGAGAAGCGGGATGTGGACAAGAAGCGAAGGCTGGAGAGGCTGGAGGGAGCCATGGGACGGATCGAGCGGGTGAGAGCACTGCTGGGCGAAGAGAGGACGAGGAGGGATAGCCAGGCTTCTTCCACAGATGGTGCTGTGGAAGACGAAGAAGGCCGGCCGAAAGAAACTGGGGCTTGATGATTCACGACGGTTATGATGAGTATGGCATTGGGAACGATTTGTGGTAATGGGAGGTCATGGGCTGGATGGGTCGGGATATTGGACAGCAAGGGACATCATCGCATCAAGCTGGATTCATCAACAGGTAGCATAGCCGGAGTTCTTCATCATATGGCACGCAACTTTCTCTTCGAGCTTGTCGAGCCTTTACTCGCCAGTGGTGTTCAACTCTCATCTAATATTTGAGAAACATCTTTCTCCAGCATAAAGCGGCGGTTGCTGCCTTTCAGGGGCAAGGGACTGACTGAGTCTGAAGCCCCACAGCGCGCCGTCTCGTCACTCAACGTCGCGGCCCAAATAGCCAGGGTCATACTTGCGCGGGTACATGTCATGATTTGATGGGTTTGCCCCAATTTGTTTGTTTATTATTGTGAGCTGCTACCTGCCTCCACCAATGCTGCCGTCATGAGGGCAACGGATCTGGCCGAGACTTCAAGCTGCCATCACCACCGGAGTGTAATCCTAGTAGCGGCTCGTTGATCGTAGAACATACACCATGTTGGGAAGGCCTGACGTAATGTCGGCTGTCAGAGCGTTTGGCCCTGCTGGCTGGGTCGTGGTGGATGGAGTCTGAAGGCTGGATAGCAACCAGAAAGATCCTTGGCGTGCTGCCTTTGGCGATTCTCTGATCTCTGCTGTGAATACGCTGGTGAGCGTCTACTGCAGAAAGTTCGAGGCATGCCGCTTGGGCTGCAGCATGCGAAAACAGGACGCTGTGGTTCATGCGGGGAGCAGAAGGCCCCTTTCTCTTCGACAAGCCCGTTTCAGCTTCAATTCGGCTTCGCCACCTTGCGCGGCTCTCCGATACCCGTCTCGGGGTCGCGATACTCCTTCCAACTGACGGGCACCATGTCGTTGCCTGCCTCGCTCGTCGCCATGATGACGCCGAGTTCGTTGCTCGCAGTGGACAGGTAGTAGTTGGCCTGGTCACCTAGTGAAATCTGCACATTGTTAGCTTGTTGTTTCTAGAAGAAAGAACGCACAGAGGCAGAACTTACCACAAGCGCCTTGACTACGTCACCTGGCCTGAAACTCTCGTAGATCTTGACCTTGTCCTTCTCTGTCGCCCGCACGTCCTGCGATCTGATGACGCCCTGCCACTCCGTCTGCAGCACTGTCTCGCCGACCTGTTGGATCGACACGATGGCCTGCCGGGGCATCAGGCGCACGACGCGGCAGAGGACGATGTTGCCAACGTCGGGCAGGGCCTCGCGCTTCTTGCCGCTTCCGTGGCGGGAGACGGAGATGACCGACTTTTCGCCGGAGCTCAGTGCGCTCTGGATCCGCGTGAGGCGTTTTGTGCTGGGTACGCTGGTGGTCTGGGAGCCCGTGGGGGCGGTGATTGTGACGGCGCCGAGGAGGGAGGATATGACCTGGCCGTCGTGGATGTGTGTGCCTGCCCCAGCATGGTACTTGGATGAGGGCCCGAGGAGCTGGCCTGGCACGGCGGAGGCTGTTGACATGGCGTCGAGGGGCGGTGGTATTCTGGATGTCGTGTGGTTGGTGAAATTACGCTGTGAGAGGTGGTCTGCTGTTCGTGGTCTTGATATCATGAAAGCTTCACTGAAGCTTCCTCTTGCAGAAAAACAGAGCTTGGGACTGAGTGTGCGATTGAAGTGACCGGCCGCTGGCAGCTGGTGACAGGCTGGTCGAGCTCGTGTTCGGGTTGAAAAGTGCGGCGACGTTAGCAGCGGGTGGCCGCGGACGCCCACACTCAATGGCACGACCCGGATCTCAGAGTACCGACCCGCCAAAGCCGAACCACAGCAGGCGACAGGGGGGATCGACCGACCGCTGATCTCATTTTCAGGGGTCCGTCCCTGTCGCGCCGCGAAAAAAACATCCCTTTTCCCCAGCTTTGCGACAACCTTCATAACCAGCTCCTGGCCGTTGTGCTTTTGTCGTCAGCAGGTCAATCGGACTCGTCACATTCCTTCTTACACTTTTATACCATTTCTTTCTTTCTTGGGTCCTCTTTGGAGCACAGTCGCCGCAATGTCTCCCCCGCGCAACAGCAACAGCCTGGGTAGCTGGGTGATGTTCCTCGGAACCATCCTCGGTGTCATCATGCCCATCTACATCCTCCTCGAGAAGAACCTGGACATGTTCTACATCTTCGACCATGAGGAGCTGCACTCCCTCTCCCAGCGCGCCATCGCTGCCCACGGCAACGATACCAGGAGCATCACCGAGTTCATCGTCGCCGAGCTCCAGAAGACCCATGGCAACGCCATCAACCCCAACGCTGCCACCCACGACGAGTGGATGTTCAACAACGCCGGCGGTGCCATGGGCGCCATGACCCTCATCCACGCCAGTACGTTCTCATTTTGCCTCCCCGTCCATTAGATACCCCCCTGACTGACTCTGTCAGGCGTCACCGAGTACCTCATCGTCTTCGGCACTACAGTCGGCACCGAGGGCCACACCGGCCGCCACACCGCTGACGACTACTTCAACATCCTCACCGGAACCCAGTTGGCCTACCTCCCCGGCACCTACGAGCCCGAGGTCTACCCCGCTGGCACCTGCCACCACCTCCAGCGCGGCGTCGTCAAGCAGTACAAGATGCCCGAGGGCTGCTTCGCCCTCGAGTACGCCCGCGGCTGGATCCCTCCCATGCTCTTCTTCGGCTTCGCCGACACCTTTTCGAGCACCCTCGACTTCCCCACGCTCGGCTACACCGTTTGGATCACCGGTAGGGAGATGATTGGCAACCTGCTGCGCCTCAAGCTGTAAGGGGCCGCAGGTGCTACGTGAGGAGGGACGCCCGGGAGGCGGGACTACGTATGGCTGCATGAGACATGCCTGAATAATCTGAGGATAGCTGAGAGGAGAGTAGCTCCGAGGCTCGCAAAAGCTATTTTAGCTGCGAGCCATATATCCAGTGATAGACTATATTTTTAATGCTTAAAAGTTCACCAAGATCTGCCATCTGATATTGATATTGATGAGCACTGTGGCATGCATGTACGACAGTAACAAAATCATCCCGAACAAGGAAATTGACTGAAATCATGATGGGAGGCAACAGCCTCGGTGGTATCATTTCTATGTACCGGTCTTCGCCCGCAATGCAAGTCCTAAAACGCGTCTGCTCATCTCTCATCTAATCTGAAAACCCCTCCCACTCAGATTCCGTGTCGATCTTGGCCTTATTTCGGGGTGTCTGGCCCGGCTTCTTAGTATCATGGTTCGTCGCACGCACGAAGGAATTGGCATGGCTCTCACCCTCATCACCGGAGCTTGAATTTCTTCGTCGCTTCGACTCCTCTGGTGCCGACGAAGAGGCCGTCTTCTGCCGCTTGCTCGCCTGCTCGTCACCGTCGGCCGGCGAGGGCTGTCTCTTGGGCTTGAAGTTCTGGTTGCGGTCGCTGCGGAACGCCGGCTGGCTCTTGGGAGGTTGGGGGTGCCTCTCCTGCCACTCTGCGAGCAGCTTGGAGACTTTCGGCGCCCACTCCTTCTCGCCCTTGCTCAGGTCCGTGTATTCCAGACAGTTCGCGCCCAAAGAGAACTCGCCTTGCCGCGACCGGCCCAGCTCGGCCATGAGGCCGGCCGAGCCGACCTTCTGCCCCAGATCGTGGCAGAAGCTGCGGACGTAGAAGCCAGAGGTGACGGTCATGCGGATGCGCGCGGCAGGAGGGCCCTTGTCGGTCCAGGGGAGCGGGGAGTCGGTGGAAGGGGCCGACACGAGGTTCGAGCCCCTTCCGGGGACGGGTGATGCGGGGAGCTGTCCCAGGGCGCCGGACATTAGCGCGGGGTTCTTGCCATGTTTCCTTCGTTTGTGCGGTGGTAGATCTCTTACGAGCTCGTCTTGCTTCTCATCAAACTTGCGCTTCTGCGTCTCGTGCGCCGACACGGCCCTGTCGTCCTCCTCCGCCTCCTCGGGGGTTAGCTTCTTCGCGTTGGCCTGGTTCTTCTCCACCCGCCAGACCTGCTCCGCAAGGTTCTTCTCCGCCGTCTCGGCCTCTTCCAGCGGCCACCGGTGGTTGTGCGTGCCGGGCTCGTACCACTCGAGCAGCTCGAGTTCCGTGACTTCGACGTCGCGTCCGATGATCTCCCGGGGGATCGGCTTCCCCTCTCGTGCGTACTCGTAAAGCGGCTTTCCTTCCATCTTGAGAGCGGAGTATAGCGGCGGGATCTGCTCGAACTTTCCTCGGAAGTTGCCCATCTCCTTTTCCACCAGCTCTCGCGTAATGTGGTCGTACGGTCTCTTGGTGAGCACCCTGCCGGTGCGGTCGTAGCTGTCTGTGGCTGCGCCGAAGAGAATAGTTGTCTCGTATGTCTTGGTGCAGTCGAGGAACGACTGGAGCGACTTGGTGCCCGCGCCGACGCCGAGGATGAGGACACCCGTCGCTAAGGGGTCGAGGGTACCGCCGTGGCCCATCTTGACGCGGGCGTCCCGCTTCACGTGGCGGCGCTTCCTGAACTGGTTTTGGGACTCATTTCGGAGCTTATCGACTTGAGATTCGACGAGTGGCTGGAAGAATGCGGAAGGATTGAAGTATTGCTGACAATCGCGAATGACCTGCGCCGAGCTCATGCCCAGGGGCTTGTTGATGGCTGTATGTGGCAAGGCATGTAAGCGAAGGGCTCGCCCGAAGACTGCTGCGATCTCTTACCGAAGACGCCTTCGCGGACCGTCTCTTGTGCCATTTTCCAGAGTGCGTTGGTCAGTCGCATCGGTAGTGAGGAATTGTCCCAATGCGACCTGTGTAACCAGTGATGCGCTGGGGAAAGGTCAAGCTTCTGCGACGATGGACGCCCCGATGCAGGGCAATTTTTTTCGATTAAGAGCAAGTGGGGCCGCGTCTTATCTTATCGAGCACGTCTGGGGAGCGGTGCCTGCCAGTTCGAGGGGAAAGTACATATACCTCACTCACTCCAAATCTACTAAGTTAAAGCCATCAGATAGCTGCCCCTCCACGGTTCCTCTACTTCTCTCTGGAGCCACCTTAATTGACCTGCCGTCATTCTGCCCCGAAGCGCGTCGCGCGACCTTCGACCTCCCAACTTCCTCCACTTAACCGACCCCCAACGCTCCCATATCTGCATCAAGCCACAGCGTTTCTTCCCTCAACATACGCAACCCGAAGCACTTGCAAAACGACCCTTTGCCACTCCAAAGCACTCCTCGATGAGTTAGGCTGGACTCTGTTCCCCCTCCATCATGGGCCGTCAGCGCAGATGGTCCAACTCCACAGTCGCAACTGTCGACGAGGAGCGGATTCGGTACCGCAATGAAACGACCGTCCTGAAGACTACATCCCCCGAGGACGACGACTGGCACACCTCCTTCGTTCTCGAGGATGTTGCAGTGTTCAACAAAAAAGGGGAGCTGGGCAACCTCTTGTCGGTCGCTTTTGACGGGCCGTTCACAGTACGGGGTCGTATCCAGGTTGAGGAGGACCAGAAGGACCGGTGTAAGGTTGCCCAATTCTACTTCTCCAGTAGCTCCCGCTGACTCGCTAGTCCTCAAACGAAACCTCAAGTCTGCGTACATCTCCATCGAAGGGTGCACTCGCTACTCGGTCGGTGTCGGCGGCGAAGACAGCAGGAGCCCTTGCATCTGGGCGGGAGGACAGTGTGGGTGGTTCGAGATTCGCCCGCCTACCCCAGAATACTCACAGATCTACAACAAGATGGCTCAGGCTGTCTCCCTGTACTACACCCTACAGGACGTCCATGGAAATTACGAGAAGGAGCAGACAAGAGGCAGGCCGAAAAAGGGGCCGAAAAAGGCCAAGCGCGATAACATTTTGGCATCACTTGACATCGACACGACCTTCCTGAAGTACGCAGTCCTTGTCGGAGATGGATCGGTCCTGGAGGAGGTGATAGCGGCCTGCGACGAGCACGCCCCTTTCCTCATCTCACAATTCTCCCAGGACGAGGCGCTTCCTGCGGGCCACGAGGAGAAATTCGACTGGCGTCCTACAACTTTCTACAAGTGGTTGGTCTCGAGGCATCCTGTAAGCGCTTTTCACGTGACAGTATAGTGCCATTATGCTAATAAGCTCAGGATGTCGTCGCGAAGGTGACCAACCTGGGCGCAGGTAAGGCCACGCCCACCACCCAGCCGCTCGCCACCGAAACGCCCACCCTACTCGATGTCCCTCCTCTTGAAACGGCGCTGCCTAAACCAGCTGTGGCCTCAAAGCCACGGAAACAGAACAAGCTGGCCCACAACCCTGTCACCTCATCCAGACAGTCCACATCCTCGCGGCGTAGTAACAGCAGCCCGGAGATTGTTGAGACAAATTCTCAAGATTTCGCCACAAAGAGCCGCAGCCGCAGCTTGCGATCTTCCGATGAAGTCAAGGAGCAGCCACTAACCACCGCCCATGCCACAGCAGACGTTGAGGCGTCAACCATGGACATCGACTCTGTGGAGCCTGCCGCAAGTGTCGAGGCCACACCTCTGAATCATGACCTGGAGATGCAGGACGTTGAACAGGGCACGCCAGCGCAGACTTTGTTCATCGCAGTGGAAGAACTCGCGCGTGAGGCCGAGAAGCCGCTCACTTGGAGCTACATCAAGTCAAACATATATTACCGGCACAAGATCAAGAGGTACGACATCGCTGGAGAGATCCTGGAGTACTACTCGGCGGAACTACTTCCGATGCTGGACAAGGCCCGGTGGTCTGAGACGGGCTTCTTCAGGGAGCTACAGACGAAGGCTCAAGGTCCGAGAAAAGAGCCAGAGAACTTCACTCTCGCAGACATCGCACATTCTCTCCAACGACGCACAAAGGCGGAACCCAGGAACCCCCCCTCGAAGCCTGGACCCGCTCGAAAGAATGTCATGGAGGTTGAAACCCCTCAACCACGAAAACGCGGGCGGCCCGCCGGCAAAATGTCCAGCCTGCGACCTTCGAGCAAGAAGCGCGTCATGGACGACTCTGGCGAGGGTGTCCGGGGCTTCAAGTTCGCCAAACTATCACACTTTGCGGACCAGGACATTGGCGAAGACGACAGCGATGTTTTGGAGGATAGCTTGGATGAGGAAGATGAGCAAGCCGCGGCGGTCGACACGCCCGTGCCCATCAAACTCGTCCTTGAGGCAGAGAAATTACCCGATCTGACAGCGAAAGGGCCCAACGGCACTTGGGTGTGTGACCAAGACAACGACTGTGCCTTTGTCGAGCGGAACCCCGACGACGCCGATGGCAAGGCCCGAATCGAGCGACACATCGAAGAAGAGCACCAAAATGAATCTCAGGTTGAAAGAATCAACCTGGCCTTCCTGGAGGGTGGCCGCGGCCATTTGCCGATTGAGTATGACCCCCCGTTCTCATTTCCCTCGCCACCATCCCCTGTTTCTCCATCTTCAACCCCTTTCATATACGCATGCCCTTGCAGGTACGACCTGTCTCGATCAGGGCAAAAAGCGAGGCTCAGTAGCCTTGACTGGGTTTCTCCCCAGAGCCCTCATGTAACCAGCCACTTTTTCGAAGATCCGTCCTAGATCTGGCGGAACCGAGAAATGGCTTCAGCTCTTTCTTCCCTCGAGACCATCAGACCATCACATTCTAATGCCCTCACAATAGTCACCTCCTCGAGAAAATCCGACGAATGGGCGCCAAAGTCGATAGAGACGAAGAGGTAGAGGTCAACAATGAGACTCTCTCAAAACCTGTGAAGCGGCGGCTGCTTGTCTGATTCGGCATCCTCTCCTTTCAGAGATGTCTCGTCGGCCACAGCAGCCGGATACATAAACGATACCCACGGATGATCATTGCGTTTGGCGTTTTAGGGACTGGGGACGGGATTGATTTCGGCGGATTGGGCAATGATGACCATGGTCCAGGCTTGGATCTCATGCGCATGGAGACGACTTGCTTCCTTGCCACTACTCGGAAGGTAGCTCGGCTGACAACTGCCATGCCACAGGAAGCGATGTTGTTTGACTTGCTGTACAGGGAGAAATTCTATAGCAAACAGGTTGAGTATCGATCTGCTCAGCTAGGACTATCAAGTCCAAACAAGATTTCTTCCACCCCATCCTTGCTGGCTGGTGACAAACCATCGACCTTTTTGGCCTCTTTTTTCGATTTGGCTGACGATGCAAGTCGTCGGTGTGGGAATGAATGCACTGCTACAACTTTGTGGATAAGACATGGCATCCCTTGAGGCGAGGAAGGTTTCAGGGGTAATCGATCACAGCTCAGCTCCCCTAACATGCCCATCCGTTATGACGTGTCAAGGCATCACCGCAGACTGTTTGGAGCCTCAGAGGCATGCTTCTTTGTGTGGTTGGTACATGAATCATAAAGACTCGACCCGTTGAGTGGCTCCTTCCTTCTCTATGCACCTGCTGCTCACGTGAACACAGTCACCGTCTCCCAGTGAACCACCACCGTAGGGTTTTTCTGTCTGATATTGGATGTTCTACCAACAATTAGATTCACCGAGCGGTTCCTGCTCCCGTCTTTTCATTCAGTTCCCGCTAGCTTGAACACGGCTAACGGTTGAATAGGAACGTCGCGAGTTCGAACCGGTGCCCTGTCAACTAATTCCACCGCAGCAGAATCCGTCCAGTTTGCTGTACTCCCTTCGCTAATTGCTTTGATGACACATGGGGAGGTTTGTCTGGTAAGTTCCTAAACATTTCCTTACCATATGGGAGCGGGAACAGGCGATTTCTTTTTTTGAGGCGGGATTGTTGGTGATACTTTTTTTTGGCGTTTTGTGGCCAACACCCACAACAATGCGCCTTATGATGGTTTGACATCACACGCGCGTCTGAGCTGTGGATAAAACATACTCTGTTGTTGAATATTACCTGAATTCTACTAATTAAAGGTTTATATGAGATTGTCTGTGGTCTTTTCATTTTGTTCTGGCCTGACTTACGCAGCTTGCACCACCACTTACAAGATTAATGGCTTCACCTGGTCACTCTTCTCAAGGGTGCTCTGGCTTTTGATATTACTTGAATCTGGTTACTTAGATTCCTCCTTCTTGTACAAGTCGCCGTAGCTTGCAGCCAGCCTCATTAGGAGATGCTCGTCCGCTGTCAATACCTTCTTTTCCGCATACGGGTTCGCATTTGGTGTTCCCTCCTCCGGCTTGAAATTCTTGACGCGCTCGCTGGGAACGGAGTCTAGAGCGGCAGTGCCGACGGGATGGCAGAAGAAGGCGATGGAGTAGCGCGGGCCAGTGTCCGTCTCGCCCTCGACAGTGGCGGTGGAGTCCTTGCTGCCGCCGAATACCACGCGGTGGACAGTACTGCGGAGCAGGCCGTTGGTCCAGTAGCTTAGGAGGTCGCCGATGTTGACGAGGATGGGAGGCGAGGGGTCAGACTCGGTGCCGGCCGGGCGGACGGGTACGGGGGCCCAGGCGTTTTCGCGGGTGAGGATTTCAAGGCCGGCCTGGCCTGCAAGGCGGAAGAGCAGGGTGATGGAGCCGTAGTCTGAATGGGCGCCAGCGCGGATGTCCGAGTCGGAGGCGTTGGCGTCAGAGGTGGCCGGGTAGTAGAGGAGGCGGAGGATGGTGCCAGACTCGCCGCGCTCGGGCTGGTGGGCGGAGGAGAAGAAGTCGGCGGGTTGGACCTGGATGCTGTCAGGCCACCGTTGGGGAAGCGGAAAGCAGAGATATCACGAACCTCGAGCCCGACGCCGAGAAGGTACAGGATGCGGAGGCAGAACTTGTGGCACTGGTCTCTGAAGGCGTTGACCTGGGCCTCGTCCTCCTGGATGGTCTTTGGGAGAGGCTGTTGCGCCTTGCCATCCTTGAACTCGCCAAAGTTGAAGGCCCTGAGAGAGGCATCAGCACACAGAACATACAGAAACAGTAACAGGGCACGTGAGGTCTTCCACTGACTCCTTGTAATCTCCGACCTGGGTGGTGGTTAGTACATAATGCTGTGCTGGATGTCTGTGTTCCTCCACGGCTGCTCACCTTCTGTGTCTTCGGGTCCAGAGTCTCCGAGTGCATTCCCGACCAGCCGCGGTTGTTTGTCTGGATCGTGCAGGCTGCCTTTTCCTCCACAGGGGTTGTTGTGAAGAGCTTCTTAGACTGTGATGATATCAGCGTCATGGACGGCTCCGATGCACCGGGCACGCCGCCAAAAACTGACCAGACCAAAGGCACCGTCAACATCAGACAGGCCTATGTAGTCCCCGGTGTTCCTGATGTAGATGAAGCCATGCTCGACGGCGGCATCCACGAGCGCTCGGGCGACCTGGGCCTCGTCGCCTCCGGCACTCGAGATGTCGATGATGGGGATGTTGGCCTGGGGCGCCATGGCTGTGGACGATAGGAGGCGGGCTATTCAGCGAAGAGACAAACCCACTTGCGAGGATGAGGACACCGACCAGCTGATGTCTTAAAAAGTGAGTCAACAGATCGGGAGTTCCAGGTGCTCTTGGGGAAAGTCCAGAGTTGCTGCCCGGGTGCTTATCGCGATAAGACGCCCACTGGAAGGTGGGATGTGCGGGTGGAAACAGGACCCAAGTGAGGGGCAAGCTCAGGCTGCCCAGGGCAGAATGGACTACTGATCGAAAAAGAAACATGCAGAGTAATAAGAGTAAGGCACCTTAGAAACGATGGTCTGGGGGTTCTTTTAGTATCATATCACATCCTTGGGTTTTCAACATTGAAAGGAAGACTTGGGGTTGGGGCCTGGTCATTGCGGCGGCCGTGGTTCAAATAGAAAGTGGCAAGCCTCGCGCCTGTATTGGACTGCTGTTGGCTTCCGAGACAATGGAAGAATGCGTCTGATCAGGTACATGGAAGTCATCTGGAGTCCTGTTCGTCTCCACGCAATGCATCGTTGCCGTGACATGCAGCAGGAAGGCTGCACGGCGGCCAAGTGAGTCCTGCGGGAACATCCGCATCTCGGGAAGAGTGCAGTTGACACTCTTAGATCCATGGATGCACTGGGAGGAGAGACCAGACGGGAAGACACTGGACAAAAGACTGCACAGCCACATGTGCCGGGGGGGACAATTGACCCAACGCACCGCCACGTCTCAGCTTCTGACGCTTTACCCTAACCATACCTAGCGTGCCAAAATTCAAGGGTTGTCCACCCCCGGCTCAGGAGCCGCTCTCGGTACCTCTTCGCACCGTGCCGTCCAGGTAGTTCGAGAGAGGTACCTCCCTACCTCCCCCAGGAAGGAAGCAAGCACAAGCACCCGACTAGTCGTAGTACCTGCCCGAGCCGCCTCGAACCTTGCCTCCAGTCACGACTACGGCCTGCCTGAGCCACGCGCAATTCGGCAGCCTCGACCTTGCACGAAACAAACTTCACCACCTCTCCCCAAAATCTCCCCCATCGGCCACCGAGCTTCCACCTCACCCTCCCGCCCTCCACCCTCGCCGACGCTCAACCCTCTCCGGCGCAATTGGCCCTGCGGTTGGCCCCCTTTGGTTCATGTCCAGCTCAATCGCAGCCTCTGGAGCCGCCTGAGTTTCCGTTTCCTTGGCTATTTTTGGGGACCCCCCTTTGTTGATCTCCCGCGAGGTCTCGCGACCTTCTTCAACTCTTCCCCGTCAACGAGCCTCCTTTCCACGAGCTCGTCCACCCCTTTGCGAGGCCGCGCAAGGCCAGTCAAGATGCCTGGTACGTCTCTGTCTCTTTCCTTCAACCCCAACTCTCGTCCTGCGGCCGCAGCTTTTCTTGCGACTTTCCTTCCGGCCACTCCCAGCCCAGCTGCTCGGCCACGTCACATCCTGCCGACGACCTCGCCTCGCCTCATGTCAGCAACCCATCTTCCTCCGACTCCCTCTGCCCAGCATATGCATCAAGTCGAGTCTTGCCTGGAGCTTGCCGGCGCTTTGTCGACGGCTTGCACACTCCTCAGTAGCTTGCCACGGCCTCGGTAGCTCGGGGACGGGGACTATTCCACCACCGCCATGCGACGTGCTCCCCCATTCTCCAAACATCAGACTTTTCTGGGATGTCCTGCTGACAATTTCGCACAGCTCTTGTTGAGGATGCCTGGTTGAACGCCCAGGCAACGTGAGTTTGACGCCCGCCGAACCCTGCGAACCACCAGAACTGACCATCTATTACCCAGAACTCTCAATGTCTCCGAACTCGAGGAATGCGCCATCGCCATTGACGCGACATACTATCTCCAATTGATGCTGGAGACCCCTCCGTCTCGCGAGCCTCTGCTGTCGGCGATGGGAGGACTTACTGGCTTCGAAACGCACATTCGTGAGGATCTCGAACAGTGGGCCGCCCACAAGGTCGTGCCCTTCTTCATCTTCGACGGCCAGGACCTTCACGGCCAGACCGACGTCGCCATCAAGCGAGGCAAGGCCGCGCACCGTAAGGCGGACGAGGCCTGGGCTCTTTATGAGAAGGGCCACGCCGAGGACTCCGTCACTGCGTATGGCGCAAACAACGGTACGCATATCTCACGGGACATCCAGCCTTTGAACAAGACACTCCTAACGCTGTGGCACACAGGCGCATTCCGCGTCCGGGATCTCTACCCCATGCTCCAACGGATTCTCCGTGCCGAGGAGCTACACTTCCTCGTGGCCCCGTACAATGCGGCCGCACAAGTTCGTTCTGCTTGGCCCGTAGCTCCTGGCAACGTAGACTGACTGTCAGCAGATCGCTCATCTCGATAAAGTCGACTCTGATCAGTGCGCCGGCATCATGGGCTCCCAAGAGCTCCTCCTCTACCCCATCAACGACGGTGTCATCAGATCGATTGACTGGAACGCCAAGACTGTCACCGTGATCTTCAAGAAGAATCTGCTCCGCACACTTAACGTCAGTGAGGCAACGTTTATCGATGCGCTCCTCATGACCGGAACATCGTTTCTCTCGCCATTCCCGCCCTTGGAGGACCCTCAGACGGTCCGCCGCTCGCCCTACACCATCAATGATGCGTTGAACATGCTGCGGACAGTCGACAAGTCCGTGGCACAGAGCTGTTCCGCCTTCAGCGACGTCTTGGCAAAACAAGACCCGGATTGGCTGGACAGGTACAGGAGGGCTCGCATGGCGGTTGCCCACTTCATTTACATTGCAGAGTCGGGGGAGGTGAAGGTCGAGGGCTATGACAGCTTGACTAGGGACAACCTGCAGTACCTGGGTCTCCAGCTGCCTTCGGAGCTCTACCACTACCTGAACAGCGGCCTGCTCGGCGGCCGCCTCCTGAGCGGAATGACCCACCTTCAGATCACCATCCTCCCGACCCTGGACGGCAACCCGACCGAGGAGTACAAGAACCTGGTCAGCAGGGACCTCACAACGATTCGGGAGCAGACACTGGCTCTGATCCTTCCTCGTCTGCATCGCTGGATCGGACGGCAAGACATCACCCTGAAGGCCTGGTTCGATCCGACTTTCTCGCAGAAGCTTAACTATACTACCGTCAATCCGAACCCGGTGCAGCGCGCGTTCACCTGGGACGTCAGAGCGGCTGACCTGAACAAGAGCACGATGAAGACGAAACACCATCCAGGCAACATCGCGTTCGAAGTTATGTCCCTGCTCTTCCCCGAATTCTCACGGGCAACCATCTCCAAGGAGAAGCGCATCCGCGGCATTGACACTGCCGAGGAGATTGTTTCTCTCACCTTGTGGCGCTTCTTGCACATCAGGGACTACGTGGACAAGGACCACGGGCTGAATTCCTGGGGAAATGCCCTCGCCCTGTCGCTTATGCACGTCACTGAGTCGCTGGGCGAAGACCTGAACAGCGACAATGCCCTCGAGCTGTACGAGGCTGTTCTGATGGCCTTTGAACTCGTTCGGGCTGGCGTCCTCGGCGTCGCCCCCAAGTCGGGGCTGTCGAACGGCGTCGCCAACGGCGGGAATGCCTCACCATCCCCCCAAGTCCTGATCGCTCGATGCGCGACCCTTCTTACCCTTCGCCACCAAGCCAATGGGTACACGGGTCCCCTCAACAGGGACCTGCTCTACTTCCGATCACTGTCTTCCGCAGTCCGAGAGGCAGACCGTGACCTGATTGAGGCAGTCGCTGCCTCCACATTCATTCACGCTCAAGCTAAGAGGGACCGTGACGATTACCTGACGATAAGTCAAAAGTAGGCTGCTCCGAATATTATGTGGCGTGGCCCTCACACTGACATTCCTTCCCAGGCTCCCTTTCACCCACACGCCTGATATCGCAATGGGCATTGCCGTCCTCACCTTCCTCGGCAGCCTCTCCGCTGACGACACCGAAGAAGACAAGAAAGCGAAACTGGCCGAGATCCCTGCCCAGTATGTTCCGAACGCGACTCACTTTTCGGCCGACCTGATCAGGAGTCTCTCTTTCTTCGACTCCATCTATAAGGGCCTGTCAACGCTCTTCTCGGAGCTCCCCCCTGGCTCTGGCGCCTTGTGGCAGGAAGCGAAAGATTACCGCGAGGTCCGACGGATCTAGACTTTCCCAGGAGCCTGGTACTCTAGGATCAGCGACGAGTCGATAATGAACCCAATCTGGCGAGGAGCATCTTGACGCATGCCCCAGACGGTGTTTCTGCCGTTCTTCTCATGGCTGGCGGCAGCTATTCTCGCGGGTGTGTGGTCGCCGGGCACCTGCCACTCTTTCCTATCCAGACACAGCGGGAAAGGGAGCCATGAATTGTTCTGTCAACAGACATTTAACCCTCACAGTTTATTCCATGGCGGGAGGAAGCCCGTGAAAGGAAGGGAACGCAGGTGTAGCGTTTATACCAACGAGCAAGCTACACTTGCCTCGGTTTAGCGGAGGCCGAGCCAGCGGAAGAAGCATGATGAAGCAGGAAATCACGCCACATAACCCCAAACTACTACTACAACATCCTCTATGGCAGAGGCATGCCTTGCGACGGAGACAGACTCGTCGAGGGTATGCTTACAGAGAGCTGAAACTATCCCCATAGCATAGTGTACCGTCATGTACTACATCATCCTCATTTCTGTGACGGTCCCCCGATTTTGGCGTCGTGCGTGCATGAGAATCTACCCAGGCATAAATGGCCCTCGTTCTGTCATGTCATTTCTGAATCACATTTCCACCAGGTCATTCATTGGAAGGCGGCGGGATCCGTCATGGGTCATCAATGTTGTCATTATCATTATCCTACAGTGAACCCAGATCCCTAGCAAACCCTAAGAACATACGCAACAAGTAGCTTTTTCCCCGAGGGCTGCAGACCCGGGTGTGTACCTCCCATCAAACATGTCCGAGGTCCTGTGGTTCCAAACCGCCGCGGACGATGCGCCGAGGTGTGCCCATATGTGATCCAGCCCAGTTGGTGGTTTATACAACGACTAACGCATCAGGTCTCACAGACCCCTGGTCAGATGGAGGCGTGAAATCAGACCTGGTTCTCCTTCGACTCCCCCGTCACCGCTGCCTGCTCCTTCTGCGGCGGGATGAGGCTCTTCTCCCACTCGTTCAGCAGGTCGTTCGCCGTGCGCTTGATGTTACTCGGCGAGAGCCTGTTGACCATGTTGGGGAGGATCTCCTCCAGCTTCGCGGGCGAGAGGATCGGAGTCTGGAGGGGTTCCGTGGCGCGGCTGGTCTTGGTGGTGTCGAGCTTCATGCTCGCTCGGGACGCCTTTTTCTTCCTGGAATTGGGGTTAGCACACATTGTATCAGGACCATAGTGGGGTTTGATTCTACTCACAGTGGTGTCTCGTTCTCATCGGCCCTCTCGGGGATGGATGCTATTCCCTCCCCGGCGCCGACGGTCGACCCGCTCCACCGCGATGACTTGGCCGACGAGGCGGACGGCGAGTCCCAGTTCGACCAGTCGTTGTCGTCGAAGGAATCGAATGTCAGCGGCTGCCAGGAGAAATGCTTCGCCTTGGCCTTAGCCTTAGAGGCGGCCCGCTCCTGGGCCGGCGTGGGCGTCGTCGTGCGGCTGGGCGTCTCGGAGGGGGGCTCAAAGGCCGCGCTCAGCGAGGTCTTGGAGCGTTGCTGGGACGCGGAGGCCTTGATCGTGTCCTGATCGCCTGCGATGGACATGGGTCGCTGCCTCCGCACGGGTCTGTCCTGGGACCCTCCGGCCGAGGAGGGCGAGGGGACGCCGTTAATGGGCTCGTCGCCAACGGTGGCCTGGCGGATGTCTTCCATAAAGTTCCAGAGGCCCGTCCTAAGGTCCTCGGCGATTTGCTTGACGCCCTGCTGGCTGGGCTGGTAGGCACGGGGCTGCCAGGAGGCGCGCTTGTTGACGGCTGCGAGTGAGGGTGTGGTTGTTCTGCTGCTCGCGGCCGTGGTGCTGGGAGTGACGTCGACGCTCCTGAGACTCTCGACGTCTTCGTGGACGTTGAACGGGCTGTCTGGCTTGGTGGGTGAGAGGAGCGAGAGGGTCCTCGTGTGGCCGCCTCTCATGACCCGCCTCCTGCCCTCCTTCGGCGTGTTCTGATTTTGGAGGAGGGCCTTCCTCCTGTCGATGTCCATACTGCGCCGAGCGCCGGCGTCGTCTCCGGCTGCAGCATCCAGCTGGGGGCCCAGGGGACGCAGCAGCTCGATGTTGCGGGATGCGTTCCGCTTCTGGTGTGCCTCCTGAGCGGCCCATTGGCGTTTAAGCTTCGTAAGCTCTGCCTCAGCCCGGCACAGGTCCTCTCGGAGCTCGAGCACCTTTCTCTCTTGCGCTGCTATCGCAATGATGAAGTCGCTGGTTTCGATGGGGGATGTGACGGCGGAATCTACTGGTGTTGCAGGGTATGAGGAGAGGGCCGTGGAGGGAGGGCGGGATGGGTCGCTTGTCGGGGGTGCGATGGGCAGGGTCAAGGAGAGCCGGTGTGTGTTTCTTGAAGCATTCGATGTTGATCGTGAGATGCGTCCGAATGCCGTGTCATCCGGCGCCGGCGGCGGAGGCATGCTCTCGTCTACGACTGCCGGCGTTTTCCCTTCCAGCTGCATCTGCGCTTCGTGCACAGAGAAGCGGCATGGTCTTGGGGGCAGCGCGGGCACGTCTGCCTCGGTGGTGGTCGCTTCAAGGTCGATAAGGGGTGCCGGGTCGTCCGTTGATGATCGCGCAACCACGGAGGAGCGGCGACGGATGTGCTGGCTGCTCTGCATGTTGGCGAGGGTGAGGAGCCTCTTGGATGGTGGTGCCTGGAATGCCGTGCTGCAAATGGAGTCGGAAACTCGTCGTCTCTTGAGGGAATGAGTGGTGGCCGGGGGGGCGTGTGCCCTGCGGTAGTGCCGCCGTCTCCCAGCGGAGGAGAGAGAGTGCGTCGTTCTTCTGGCGACGAGAGCCTTGTAGCTGTTCAGGTGTTTCTGGTGATCATGTAAAAGAAGGTTGGAGCAGGACGAGATGGAGCAAATTTGCAGCAGGAAGATTGCAGTCATGGAGAGAACGAGAGGACGCTCTTCATGGTGAGCCGGCGAGCGAGCGGGAGCCGGGTGCGGCGAGTGGTGATGGAGTAAGTGGATGGAAAGGAAAGGATAGCCGTCAGTCAGTGCTTGCCTGCCTGCTGTTGGTCTCGGTAGTGCGCGTCTTGGTGCTTGTCAGGGACAGCGAATGTGAGGCCCTGGAGGGAATTGGGTGCGGTGATTGGGCGGGAGGCAGCTGTAAGATTGCGATTGTTCGGCGGATGTCAGGGGCTGAAGTGGAGATGGAGTTGAGAAGAGCGGGCGGGCGATGCGACGGGGGCAATAATTATTGGGGGGACCAGCAGGAGAGGTGGTCTGGGCCTCTCTCGTACGGGAAGAGGAGCTTGCTTTGCTGCTTGGAATGTGATCTCGCGTGTCGTGGCCGTGGACGGATGACGAAATTGGGGATCGGAGAGGGAGATGTAATAGGTAATGAGAGAAGCGAGGCTGCTACCGGGAGCAGGCGATATGGCGGAGAATAATGGCTGGGGTTCGCATTGATCAAATGTTTCCCGTCGAGATTGTGAGTCCGATGTTTATGCGGTTTGTTTGAACGACTGATCAGGGTTGATAGCTGTTGGCATGGGCGTTGTGGCGGGCTGGAATGCGAGAAACAACAGTGGCCAATCTGACAGGTGAACTTTTGCTGAATTGAAGCTTGATCAGGTCAGGTCAGGGGGGAAAGGAGGTCTCGCATTCTCAGGGGACTGTCTTTACTTTTAAGACGGACAATCCGGAAGTTCGCCTGCCTACATGAAATACGGAGTCAAACTCCAGTCCCCGAGCAACAGCAGCTGGAGGAGGAGCAGCCCGCAGCAGCTCATGCACGACTTTGCCTCCTTGAGTCTCGAGTCCATCGCCGTGCATCTGTTTACCCAGCAACCCGAGCGGTCAGCTGTTGTTTTGGCTCAGCCTTTGCCTCTAAAACGGCGCCATCCCAGACCATCGGCAGCGGAAACCAGTGGGGATTCGCGTGTTGCACTTGAGACGCTCCACTTGGTTCCAGGGGCCGGCTTCGCTGACGCAGGAACCAGCTGCAGCTTGCGGCGGGGAGACCCCGCCCAATTTCCCGTACTATTTCTGACGCTGCCGAGCACGGTGCCTCACCTGTACCTGCCCGGGCCCCTCCACGTGATTTCCCGTGGTGGTCGTGATCTACTTTCTGCTGACTCAGCCTTCTGGAACTTCAGAGCCCTGAAGTTATAGCGGTCTGCCTGCACGCGTCACGCGCCCACTGACACCCCACAAAGACTTGGTCACACCTGCCTCAACTCACACCCGACTTCGCTTCCATGCAAAGGATTCACCCGAAAAGAGGCAGCATCGCCATTCACTGCTGCCTACTTACTACCATGAACACTCTCCCTCACACCCCGTAGCCACGCCGACCAAACCCCGGAAGCATGCCCTTCCAATCGTATATGATCCGGGGGATAGCTTCACAGCGACCACTCACATACCTGGAGCACCCCGACATGTCGTAACGCATCGACATGCCCTTCCCATTTGTTTTCGTCTGCGATTTGCTCGCGCAGATCGAGAAGTGTCACAACTCGGGCAACCAAGCTTCCTCCTCTCCCTCCGGCATCATCTCCCAATGGTTCAAGAAGCACCGGTCCGCCGTCGACCATCCATCCACCGATACATCCGCGCTGTTCTCGACCCTCCTCCCCGAGAAGAGGACAGACCGTGTCTATGGCATCCAAGAGCCGACCCTCCACAAGATCATCGGCCGCGCCTTCTGTCTCGGAATATCTCGTCTGGCCCAGCTCAGGAGATATGAGCAGCCTGCAAGCGGCTTGGATCTCGCTGACTGCGTCGCCAGTATTCTCACTGAGACTCCCAACCCATCCTACAGTGCCCAGAGGCCTGTCACGGTCGAGGAGATCGACTCCTTGCTCCACGCCCTCGCCAGCACCTGTCGTTTTAGCTCGGCCGCAGTCCGTTCCTCCCGCCCAGCAGCCAAATTCGTAGACAAGAATGATCTCGGCACTCTATACTGCCGTCTCAGCTCGGTCGAGGCGAAATGGCTCACTCGCCTGGTCCTCAAGGCGTACGGCTCCGCTGCCCTCGATCCCAGGCTCGTCTACAGGCACTACGATAATCGCATGCCCGTGATCCTCCAGATCCAGGACAATTTCGACGTAGCTTTAGACTCACTGCGTAAGCTGCGAAACGCCAACCCCCTGAACCTAGGCAATGTCTTGCACCAAATCAGACCAATCCTTGGGACCAAGGTCGGCCGCCAGGACTGGCTCAAGGGCCGCAGTATCAAGCACTGCATCGACATGAGCCCGAGTCGCATCAGCTGTGAGAAGAAGATGGATGGCGAATACTGCCAGATCCATGTCGACCTGAGCAAGGGCCGCAACTGTATCCAGATATTTTCCAAGAGTGCCAAAGACAGTACGCAGGATCGCGCCTCCCTTCACCCGTATGCCCGCCCACCCACCATTCAACATGACGTTCCGTGTGCTGACAGGATCCAGGGCTATTCGGGAATCTTTGCGACTTGGCCGCGAGTCGCCAGCCATCACCAATGGTTGCATTCTCGAGGGAGAGATGGTAGTCTACAACGACAGGGCAAGCCCATCTTTTCAACCACAGACCCCTCCGACTCAGGGCTGACCATTCAACAGAAACGTAGAATTCTTCCTTTCGACAAGATCCGGAAATATGTCACCAGATCAGGCCACTTTATCGGCGTAGAGCAAGACTCCCCGTACGTACTGCTTCGCCATATGTCAGGCGCAAGACAGCTGACCAGCCAGACCCGACTGCGATGAGCATCTCATGATCGTTTATTTCGATGCACTTCTGATCGACAATGAGTCCCTTCTAGGCCTCCCCCAAACAGAGCGCTTCGACCGGCTGCAGAGGCTCATCACGGGCCGCGCCGGACACGCCGAAGTCGTCGAGAGGCAGATCATCAACCTCGATCAACGACTTGGAGCGTCGCATCTACGCAAGGCGTTTGCTCAGTGCATCGCTGCCCGTGGCGAGGGGCTGGTTCTCAAACCCGACGAGCCCTACTTCAACCTTGACGGGGCAGAGCGCAAATTTGCTGGTTGTCCCATCAAGCTGAAGAAGGAGTACGTTCAGGGGTTTGGTGATGTCGGAGATTTCGCCGTCGTGGGCGCTCGATACGACCCAGTCAGGGCGAAATCATATCGAATCCCGGGCATCAAGTGGACACACTTCTTTCTAGGATGCCTCACCAACAAAGAGGCTATACAGGCTCATCAGGCTAAGCCTTGCTTCACGGTCATTGATTCAGTCGAGGTCAATCAATCACAGCTCAAGACATTAATGCTCTACGCCAATCCTATGCCGGTGGCTGCTGAGAGCAACAACGCCCTGAATCTGCAAATCCCTCAACGTATCATCTCCGGGAAGGGGCCCACGGTGGTTTTCAGCAACCCGCCCGTGTTTGACATCAGGTGCTTCTCCTTCACCAAGCTAGGAAACACTGGCTTCTGGACGCCTCGCTTCCCACAGGTCTCAAAGATCCATTTCGACAGAGACTTCATGGACACCGTGACCTTCAGTCAGCTACAGTTGATAGCAGACGACAGCAAGTCGCTTGTGGGCCCGGCAGATAGCCAGGAGATGCAAGACTGGATCGCTGCCCTCGAGGCTGCCGACCCTCGTGGCCGGCCCGTCGATGCACAAAGTCAACTAACTGCGTCCTCGGCCATAACGCCATCACCGCGCACAGCTTCCACGCGTCAATCTCAACCCTCCAGCTTTTCTCCCTGTGAGAGTCCCACCAGAAGTCGGATGCGGATTGTAATTCACGATGACAGCCAGCACGCGCACTCCCAACCCCTTCCAAGCTCAGCTCCGCGGCCATCCGGTGCAACTGTGCCCTCGAGTCCCAAGAAGTCCGGCCAAGGAGCAACGCCGAAACGGAGCCTGACAAACATATCCGCCACAGGATCGGAAAACAAACGTCAGAAACTCCAGGCAAGCGAGGCTTCAGCTCTTCTGCCGCCGCAACAAACGAGCCAAGCTGAAGCATCGCAATCTCAGAATCGGGAGCCCCTTTCTACTATCAATATGAATGCCTCCCCGATCTTCAATAAACGCGACGATCCTCAGCCTTCTCCTCCTTCTCGAGATACTCGCAAACATACCGAGCCTACTACATTTAGCCCCGCAGCCCCTGCAACTGTTGTCGAGATGACATCTGCTCAATCTTCGCCGGTCAAGGATAGCACCTCGGCACTCCCAACACGCATGTCTCACCCATGCCGCCTCGCCGGCAACAACTGCCTACTTCGCAACCGCGATGTCATCCTCTCCCCGTGCGTTGCCGGCCAGCTTCTCCTGACAGAGGACTTCCTCCCCACCCATGGCATCACGTCCTGGATCACCGATCCGCAGGACTGGACACAGCACCCTCCACCGGCTGCCAACACGACACTCCAGCAATCTGCACCCTCGTCATCCCCTTCCGCACAGCAGTCCAGCACCGCCCGCCGACGTATCAAGGTCTGCTTCGTCGAGAGAATGCGTGGTGACGCAACACGTGCCTTCATCGAACGCATCGAGGCACTCGACCTCCGCCTTGCCAACGGGGAGCGCGAGTATGTCGAGGTCTATGACTGGCGCGGACTTCAAGCCATGGATCAGTCCGAGAAATCGCACCGCGGTGCGCGTCCGGAGGGGACGAAGCCGCTGATGGATTCACTTGTTGGGCTGGCTGGGAGGAGATAAGTCATGGGCCATCGAGAAGGAGCATGACTGGGCTGGCATGGAAAACGGAACGGGGGAGTCACTGCATTGTCTGGCGTAAGGGTCCGGTCTGTTCGTTTGTAGCATAGCGCGGCGTTTCCTGAGATACCCATTCTGTCCTCAATATTTGAGGTTACCTGCCACTAGCCCTGGGCGTGATGCACAAACCTCTTGTTACTATGGGTAGTTTCCTGTGATGCCCTTACCTCGAGACAACAACTTAGAGACCTTGAAAGCACACCCGTCCCTGTACCTATATGTGTATTCTCTGACAGCAGCCGAGTCATGCTAACCAGGTCCACCCTTTGAGATGTCGCCGAATGACTCAGCTGGTGATCCGGGCCACATCCGCGGGTATCCGGGCTCCTCCATTCCACGATGGCATCCCTGTCATCCTCTGCCGAAACAGTCTCCTCGGCCGCGTCCGACCCACCGCCTTGTCCCAGCGCTTGAGTCCAGATCATGCCGCGCACCCGGCATGCGCCACCTTGGGCGATTTTAGTCTCAGAATACCTCGAGAACGCCGTGGTCTCAGCAGGCATGGCGAATCGAAGCAGTCGGGATCTCCTATTGGTTATTGGAGGTTGAGGCAACCGGTGTTCAACTCATAATATCGCGGCCTCCCTCTGCCATCCCATCTGTCGCGTTTTCTGGTTGAATCTCCAAAGATCTCAGGACTACGCACGCAGGCAGCTTCCGGAGCCGGTACGCTTGTCACATGGCCAGGAAACACACGTTCATCCCTCTCGAGGACCGCGGAGGCGCTTCCCCTGAACGCTATGTCTTCCAGGGTCTTCCCGCTGCCCGCCGCTCCCGGGCCTGGGTGTTCCTCCAGTTGTTTGTGAGCTGGCTGTTCACTCTGGCAGCGTCCTTGGCGTTGTTCGCCGTGCTGTATTTCTACTCCGAGGTCATGGACATCATGGACAAGACGACCAAGCGACAGTACAACGCCATCATCACTGGCCTCTCCATTATTCTGGGCCTGTCCGTGACTCGGGGGCTGAATGAGATGGTCGGCATTCTTCGCTGGTGGGTTTTGAGCCGGCGGTACTACTCTGTCGGCAAGGTAAGCGGTTCTCTTGTCGTTTGGGTATTTCTCTGGGTAGTATCTAATGACGGTCTCAGATCGAATTGATCCTCCAAGCCGAGAGCGTACGGCAGGTCATCATACTTGCCTGCCGGACGAAGAGACTCAAGGTGCAAGCATCAGCCATCTTCTGGTTCTTGCTGGTCGTGGTAAGGACTACTAGTATTCTCGTGTCTGCTGGAATCAAATGACTGACCTCTCAGGCATCCCAAGTAGCCGTCGCCATGCTGGGCCTCTCCTACAGTGTCGAGGTGGCCGATGACCAGGCCCTCGTTGTGAACCCCGGCCAGGTCTTGGTCCCGGACATGAGCAACATCGAGTTGATCGGTAGCTTGCAGGGACAGGATACTTCTCCGTCCGTGCTGGAATATATGGCGAACAGGTCAGTGAATGCAGGGTATCATCATGTCGCTCCCTCTCGTTGACCCTTGCCGATAGTTACGGTACCATGTCCATCACATACAACACCGACACGGAGGACGAGGCCCCCGTCGAAGGCCAGCTCCGTGATGCTGCTGATCCCCTTATGTTCTGTGGCGACTCGTTTGGCGACTCGTACTGTCGATACGTCTTCTACGAACGGGCAGCCCCCAAGAACAACACCGACGGCGTTGATGACGATGACGACAATTCGATGCGCCTCATCGCCGCCACCTCTCGCAGCATCAATGCCACGGCCCGCTGCGAGGCCTGGACTGTCCTCGGCATCTCAGACGCAGACCAAGACAACGTCTCCCTCAGCACAAACACCAGCCAGCCCCTGAACGTCACGTTCCCGCTCATCGCGGGCGGAAACCAGACAATCTACCTCACCGACACCAACAGCTCCTGCGGCCGCGGCTGCGCCGCCATCTCCGCCATGGAAATCTCCCCGTCGGCCTCGTGGTACTACAGCTGCACGCTCACCGTCGGTCCCGTCGCCAACGCCACCCAGCCGCAGCACGAGGTTAGCGTCGACGTCCGCACACTCGCGGCCCGCAGCATCGCCCTCATGGGGTTCCTCGCCGAAGAGGCAGGCGGGCTGCAGCTGCAGATGTACCCCTCCCAGTCGGCGTTCGGTTTCCCCGCCGATGGCGCCGCGGACGCCATGGCGGCGAAGATGGCGCGGTTCGCCATCGGCGTGGTCGCCGTGACGGCGGAGAACAACTCGCCGGTCTCGGTACGCGGCACGGTGCCGGAGCAGGCCGTGACGCTGAAGGTCGAGCACTGGGGGTACGTGCTCCTGATCCTGATGCTTGTGACGATGTTCCATTTCGTGTTCGGCGTCGTAACGGCCTTTCTGGCGACCCGGGCCGTGATTCCCACAGGGGGGCCCGTCGCGCAGTCGCAGATTCTGAGGCCCATCGCGAAGTATCTGTATCACGGGGAGAAGAGCGGCGAGGGAACGAGGAGGTGGATGTACAAGAGTAGGTATATCGGGAGCGAAGGACGGTATGATCTATACATGGAGGAGCAGGACACGGGGAGGATGGACGATAGGAAAGGGAGCTCGTCACAGAGTTCATCTGATGGTGGTGAACGATAACACCAGAGAGGCGGGTGCTGGGAAGACAGCACGAGGGTCGCAAAATACATAACCTGTTCGGTTGAATTGTTGTCCAAATAGGTGTTCTTTCAAAGTACTTCAAGTTGATGAGGCAGTCCTTAGAGTTATCCCAGGACGTTATCTCAATTTCCTGAAGTTCCGAGAGAGATCATTTCGATTTTGCTGAGTTAAGATGGAGGTCGTGTCGATTATCTGACTGCCGATCTGAAGCCAACTGGTTGCCCCTGGACATGGACAGCTCCAAGGTGCCCGAGGCAGGTGCTCTGCTTATCTAAGCAAGGAAGAGCGGGGTGCAAGCTCCCACTGGGTGAGGTGCTTGCCAGGCATCCGCTGAACTTGGAAGTTGTACTTTCTCCACATGGCGGCTCACTGGCTCTCGGAGTTCCTCTCCAAGTTCCTCTCCATCATCAAGAACAACAGGCAGCAACAGCTCCAGCGCCCTCTCCCGCCCTCAACAGCCCATCCAGACCTCTCGACGGGCCATATCGGTGTATGCAGCCCGGACTTAGACCCCGGCTCAAGGCTCGGCCTTCTCTTGTGGATCTGCTCGTGCGCGAGAACGCAGAGCAATCGAACCCACTGTCGCCCTCGTTTACGGCTACAAGGACTCGTCGGAGTCGGTCAAGCACAAGCGCAAGCACAAGCACCAGCACTGAGGGCGGTCCACCCAGCGAGCTGCCCAGCCCACCTGCATTGGCCCTGCCTTCTCCAGCTGTCGACGTAGTTGTAGCTCGAGCCTCTGCTCAACCTCTGCCCTCCTCTCCAACCAAACCTCCTGCGCCCTTCCAGCAGCCGCCCACGCCCATCCTCGTGCTGCCCGACGAGGACCAAGACTCCATTTCCTCGAGCAGCCCTCCCTCGACTTCATCCATACCTAAGCCCGCCATGGCTCCCGTAAGCTGTCCCCCCGGATCGACCTCTCCTCCACCAGCCGTCGCCCTCCCAATCCCACGCATCCATCCACGCATCTCAACCTCTTGCGCCTGAACACACCAAGCTCCCTGCGATGCCCAGCTCGACGACACTTCTTCCCTCTCCGACAGAACACCCACTGACCATTGTCTTCTTCACAGAAAGCGACCGATGGCGAGGATGGCCTCCAGCCAGGTACGTAGCATCAACACCAGACCTCCGTCTCTGCAAAGAGCTCCCGCATCATCACAACAGCTAACACCTTTCCTCCAGGCAAGATTTACTCCATCTCTGGGTCAGTTTGAGCTCTCCCGGCGGCGCCTCCCCAAATCCCTCCACACGACCGAAGCTAATCAACATCTAGACCCGTCATTATCGCCGAAGAGATGCTCGGCGTCGCCATGTACGAGTTGGTACGTCCACACTGACACACCGAAGCATGCTCCTGGCCCCCCAAGCTCACCGTTATACAGGTCAAAGTAGGTCACGAGAATCTCGCCGGTGAGGTCATCCGAATCAACGGCGACCAAGCCACCATCCAGGTCTACGAGGAGACCGGTACGTTCTCAGCCCTCGGTTCCTCCCCCCGATAACCCGCCCAGCCAGTTGACACAAGACAGCCGGCGTCACTGTCGGTGACCCCGTTTTCCGAACCAAGAAGCCCCTGTCCGTCGAGCTCGGCCCCGGTCTGCTCAACGGCATCTACGACGGTATCCAGCGCCCCCTCGCCAAGATCAGCGAAGAAGCCAAGAGCATCTACATCCCCCGAGGCATCGCTGTGCCCGCCCTCGACAGGGAGAAGAAGTGGGAGTTCACCCCCACCATGAAGGTTGGCGATCACATCTCCGGCGGCGATGTCTGGGGCACCGTCTTCGAGAACTCCTTCATCTCCACCCACAGGATCCTCTTCCCTCCCCGCGCTCGCGGCACCATCACCAAGATCGCCGGCAAGGGCAGCTACACCGTCGCCGAGAACATCCTTGAGGTCGAGTTCGACGGCAAGAAGACCGACTACCCCATGATGCAGTCCTGGCCCGTCCGTGTGCCCCGTCCCACCACCGAGAAGCTCGCCGCCAGCCAGCCCTTCATCGTCGGCCAAAGAGTGCTGGATGCTCTCTTCCCCGGTGTCCAGGGCGGTACCATTGCCATCCCCGGCGCTTTCGGATGCGGCAAGACTGTCATCTCTCAGTCCGTCTCCAAGTTCTCCAACTCGGACGTCATCGTCTACGTCGGCTGCGGTGAGCGCGGTAATGAGATGGCTGAAGTCCTGAAGGATTTCCCCGAGCTCAGCATCGAGGTCGACGGCAGGAAAGAGGCCATCATGAAGCGCACCACCCTCATCGCCAACACCTCCAACATGCCCGTCGCTGCCCGTGAGGCCTCCATCTACACTGGAATTACGGTTGCCGAGTACTTCCGTGACCAGGGCCTTGACGTCGCCATGATGGCTGACTCGTCCTCTCGATGGGCTGAGGCTCTCCGTGAGCTTTCGGGTCGTCTGGGAGAAATGCCTGCCGATCAGGGTTTCCCCGCCTACCTCGGTGCCAAGCTCGCCAGTTTCTACGAGCGTGCCGGTCGTGTCCAGTCTCTCGGATCGCCCGACCGTCTCGGCAGTGTCAGCATCGTCGGCGCCGTCAGCCCGCCCGGTGGTGATTTCTCCGATCCCGTCACGAGTTCCACCCTCAGTATCGTGCAGGTCTTCTGGGGTCTCGACAAGAAGCTCGCCCAGCGCAAGCACTTCCCCTCGATCAACACCTCCCTCAGCTACAGCAAGTACACGGGTGTGCTGGATAAGTGGTACGAGAAGGATTACCCCGAGTTCCCTCGCCTCCGTGACCGCATCAGGCAGCTCCTCTCCGACTCGGAGGAACTTGACCAGGTCGTCCAGCTCGTCGGCAAGAGCGCGCTCTCGGACCCCGACAAGATCACCCTGGACATCGCCACGCTCCTCAAGGAAGACTTCCTGCAGCAGAACGGCTACTCCGACTACGACCAGTTCTGCCCTCTGTGGAAGACCGAATGGATGATGAAGCTCATGATGGGCTTCCACGACGAGTCACAGAAGGCCATCGCCCAGGGTCAGAGTTGGGCCAAGGTCCGCGAGGCGACGAGCGAACTGCAGGCCAAGCTTCGCCAGCTCAAGTTCGAGGTGCCCTCGGACGGCGAGGACGTCATCGTCAAGAAGGTGGGTGGCATCATGCGTCTACAGTGTCGGAAGGTTGCTAACAGCTCTGCAGTACGAGGCCATCCAACAGCAATTGCTGGACAAGTTCGCCTCTGTCATGGACGAGTAAGCGGCGCCCTCGGGGCTGGGGTATATGGCCGGTCTTGGATCGAGCCGGCAGTGTTTCTGTCTGCATTGTACGTCTCTGGGTTCGATAGATACATCATGGGAGCAGTTGCGCGGTTGTTCCCGTTCCTACAAGTCCTTGGTATGAGTAGGGATACTGAATTGAATGCATTTGTTATGCCTGCTTTTCGGCTCGATACCACTCTGAGAGTTTCCGGGTGCACATGTGTCTCCTCTGGGCTAACGGTGGCAGCTATTTTCATATTTCACACTATCGGCATCACATTCTTGATTTATCTCACGACCCACGGTGCGAGGGGCTTATGGCTGATATATTCAAGTCTCACGGCTATGCTCTCGCATTCGATACAATTTATGGATCAGCATTGGAACATTTTGCTTTTGGCCCACCCCCCGATAGCGACGAGATATCCCCATCTAGGCCATCTTGGCCCTCCTCTCAGCAACGCGGCGTCCGAGAAGCTCCAGGGCGTCCTTGTTCTTCGCGATGGCCGCGATGGCGGCCCTCGCGACCTCCTCAGAGTCCTGCTCCAGGCGATCGACCTCCTCCCAGCGGGCGGAGACGGAGTCGCGCTTGCGGAAGTTGATGCCGATCTTGGGGACGAAGCAGTTGTCCTGGGCCCTGGCAGCGCGGAGGGAGCAGAGCTCCAGGCGCTTGCACTCGGCGTCGCAGCCGTCGGACTCGTCGCGGAAGCCGCGGCTCTTGCGGCGCATGTAGGCGGCGAAGGCGTCGTCGTCGGCCTCGAGGGCGTCGGTGACCTCGTGCCAGAAGGCGGGCGTGAGCTCGGCGGGGGCGCCGGAGGCGGCGAGGGGCCCGTAGGTCTCGCGGGCGGAGTAGTACTTCTGCCACTTGGGGCCGGAGGCGAAGTCGGCGGCGTTGAGGTCGGCGTAGTACGTGTGGACGTCCAGGACGGCGTAGGTGACGGGGTCAACGTCCAGGACGCGGAAGGCAGGGTTGCGGCCGGAGAGGGGGGTGACGGAGGGGGCGATGTAGGACATGGCGAGGGCGTTGGCGGCGGAGCGGTTGCGGTAGTCGGAGTAGGTGAGCTGGAAGTGGTCGGAGTGGGTGTGGCCGAAGAACATGCCGCGGATGGTGGCGCTGTAGCGGGCGATGACACGGTCGATGCTGGAGGTCGGGTCGCGGAAGGCTCCCTTGTCGCCGAAGGCCTGGTGGCCGAGGAGCCAGACGTGCTCCTCGGCGGCCTCGGCGGCGGCGAGCTCGGCGATGAGCCAGGCGATCTGGCCGTCGGGGTCGGGGTGCATGGTCTTCTCGAACATGTAGTAGTTGTTGGTGTAGTAGAAGTTTGTGTTGAGGGTGATGATGCGCAGGTTGGGCAGCGAGGGATGGGGGATCGAGTAGCCGCCGAAAGAGCGGAGGGAGGCGACGGCCTGGTCGTCGAGCCAGCGGCCGACGGAGGCGGCGACCGAGTCGTACATCCACTGGGCGCTGTTGTCGACGTGCTTGGGGGCGATGACATTGGTCGGGTGCATCTCGTGGTTGCCGATGACGCCGTAGACCTGGGAGAAGACGGCGGCCATGTCATCGAAGGAGGAGGCGACTGGATGGGGGAGTCAGTATGGTCAGGGGCAGGGAGAGTCAGGGGGTGGATGGATGGATAACATACTCAGCTCCTCGTTGGTCCTCCTCGAGGTGGCCCAGACGTGGTGGCTGATGATATCACCGGTGAAGATGGTGAAGGCCGGGTCGCCGACGAGCTCGTTGATGTACTCGTACATGCTGTCCATCAGGGACTGGGGAGTGTTGCAGTTGCCATCGCCAAAGGGGCTGGCGGGGTTGGAGGTCTGGCCAGGGGCATCACCAGGGGKATAGGGGCTAAGTCGTCGAGGTCAGCCATCGTCCCCTCTCTTGAGTACGTGAGGATTCATTCAACTGGAGCAACTCACCGGCAGCAGCTGGGCTTGGTGCACTGAGTGTTGGAGCCAGGCGTGTAGAGGGGGTCGATATGGGTGTCGGCAACGTGGACGACCTTGATCGGGGCCTGGCCGCTTGGCTGGGGCCGCTGGCGGTTGGGGTTGGTGCCGGGGAACGCAGGCGCAAAGACCTCGACGGGAGGAGAGGGGCAGAGGCCGAGGAAGGTCATGCAGAAGAGCCTGGACGACTTGGAGTTGAGGCTCATCTCGCGGATGGCCTTGCGGATGATAGGGGCCTGAGTGCCGATGGCGCCCTCGCAGACATCATCGTCTTGGACCTGTCCCCGTGTAAGTCTTTCAAGCCAATACTACTAAAGTCCTGCTGAGACGATACTACCTACCTTGGCAAGCTTGCAGATCTCGATGATGGTTCGGCTGAAGGCTCCATCGCCGAAGACGGCCAGGCCCTTGAGGAGGCCGAGGACAGACTGAGTGCTTGTTAGTTGGCTTTGCTCGTATGGTTGTCGTAACACAGAAACACACGTACCTGGCACCCGGCACAGGTGGCAGCATCGGTGATGGCCTTCCAGATATCCTCCAGGAGGCCACGCTCCTCGATGATGCTCACAGCAGTGGTGTCGTCGATGCCGGCGACAGCCACAGCCCGTGCGACGAGGTCATCCTCGTGGGTGAGAGAAGCGGCCGCGCTTCCGAGGCCGAGGGCCAGAGTCAAGACAGTAGAGGGACGCATCGTGCAACGCAGCAGGAAACTGAACTGAGTCTCTTGACCAACAGAGCAACTCTGTGAAGATCAGCCTCCTCCCTCTCTCTTGCTGGCAACGACTGGCCCTATAAACAACTCCGCGCAGTCTTCCCGGGTCGCCAAGTCGCCCCTTGCTCAGTGTTGTCAAGTCACCCATCCCCCCGACACAGGTTGGGCTGCTCCCCTCACACCACTGCCGCCGTGCGCTCGCCAATCAGCTCCGGCGAGCACGACCACGACACGACCCGTCAACGCCTGAGAAGGATCCTGCTCGAGGCCGACTGGCGGGTCGATCGGCGCGCCCCCTTCTAGAAGCTGGCAAGCCGCGCTGCAGGGCCGGGAACGGGGGGCTGGGGGGCCGCGCAGGGTGGTATTCGTGATTCCATCCTCGCAGAGGTCAAGGCAGTCCTGCCAGTCCCCAATCTCCTCGCCGGCCAGTCTCTTCACGTGGGCGGGACAGCAGCTCTTGGCCAGCGCGCGGGTGACGCTGGATGGCCTGGTGATTGGTCCCCGTGCTTGGGATGAATGGCCAGGGATCTTCAGGGACGGACGACCCATGGCCCAGATGGTCCCCGCGGGCCACCGATGTTCTGCAGACGACTGCAGCATGTATGTATGTAAGTAGCTAAATACGCCGGCAAGCCGGCCGAAGAGGAAGGTAATGCCGTGCGACGGAACCCGTGGTGTTGTTGAGTTGCAATAGCCTCAGCGCAAGTTGTCATGCATCCATGTCAATCGATCATCGTGTCCTTGAATTGACATGTGAGAGCGAGCACTCGCCTCGGCAGATCTAAGTAAGTACCTTTGGTACTCTTCCAACGGGTCCAGCTAAGGTCAGCTCAACGACACACTGGGATATCCAAGTAGACACAGAAACATGGTGGTTGTGTGTCACCTCAAGTCCCGGCTCTCGGAATCCCGCATCATGAACTTCACTTCACTTCACAGAGCGCCAGAACCCAAGCAGGCCTCGGTGTAACGTCCCACCTCGATTCTGCACCCGCCGGCAGCCTGCAGCATCCACCTCGACGGTGTAGGCCCCGCGAAGCTTCATAGTCAAGAGGCTTGCCCGTTGAGTCTCTCTGTGTCCCTCCTTCGTCCTCTCCAACATCCGGCTCTGGCTTTCGGTTCAGCCTCTCCTAGCTCGCAAATACATTCATGAAACCGAAACCAAGACTCATCCACGCCAAATCCTATTCACTCACCAACCCACTTGAAGCGTCCCAGCACATGCCGGGCCCCGAGATCCTGCGCGACGTCTTGGTACCGCGGGCGGCCGCCTCGCAGACTGCATGTCTCATTACACGAGGCCTGCACCGGCGCGTGTGCAACGTCGCAAGGCGGAAGCTTTTTTCTCTCCTGCTCGAGCTCTGACATGACATGACGTCTGACACCTGTCTCGCGTGTCTCGTGTCGGTCCCCAGACCGCTCCATCGCGAGCGGTGAACCTGGTGACCGCCAACATGCTGGACAGCATCGAGGCATGTCACCATGGCAGACTGACCGACCAGGACACTCGTCAGGACGCCCTTCTCAGACATGGCCGCCAACACCCACACACAACGAAAACACACAAAGTGGTAAAGAACGGTCTGATTAGTAGAGGTATAGAACATGAAAGGCCCAGATCCTGACTCCCCGACCGCTGCGCCCCGTCCCAAATGCGATGCCAGCCAGAGGCAAACCAAAGACACCCCGCCCAGCCCGCGCCGAGAGCCGTACCCCGGGATCTCGAAATGTCGGGATATTTTTTCTATACGAAATGGAAACGCCCCCCTCCCGCTACCCGCGCCGGTATCCCTAGTATCGAGGCCCCGGAGACCGCTGGGGGTTAGGCGGCGGCATCTGGCTCGGCGGGAAGGCCTGCGGGTTCTCGTCCAGCAGATCCTCGAGGTACGCGCTGGGCGCGCGGTTGCCTTGCTGCCCTGGGGCGGAGAGGTTGAGGGAGCTCGTGCTCATGTCGCGGCGGGCGGCAAACTGAGGCGAGTCTGGGGGCGTCACTTCACGCATGCCCCTGCCCATGCCTCGAGAGTCGGGCCGCAGGTTTGTGAGGCTGATAGAGTGTGTGTGGTTGGGTCCTGGCGACGAGTTGCCAGCAGCATAGAAGCCCGAAGGCAGGAAACGAGAGTCGCGCGCGTTTGCATTGCCGCCGGCACCGTGGGCGGCAGTGGGCGAGAAGAAGAGGTTGGACTGGCTGGGGGTGGCAGAGGGAATAGGTCCGCGGTTTGTGCGGCGCGTGCCCTTGCCGATGGCCGATCCGCCCGCGAGGGAGAGCGACGAGTTGTGATCGCTGTACTTGTAGAACTGGGCGGGAGGGGCCGGGAAGGAGGCCTTGTCGTTGGTGACGTGCTGTTCCATAGCGGCACGGCGGACCGAACGGTGGAGGAGACAGGCGACAATACCTCGCCAGAGCAGGATGCCGAGGCCAAATGCGCCGAGGATGGCGCCCACAACGATGAAAACGGTGCCTTCGGGGGCCGTTGAGCGGTGCATGAATGGGGCGTCGATTGTCGGAGGAACGGCGGCCGCTGGGTATGTGTAGTCCAGGGGGCCGTTGACGAGCGTTGGGAAATCTTCCTCCGACGCCGTCGCAGAGTCCGCTGCGCCGCCTGTGACGGCCACGGCACCGTCACTTGTCGTGGAGGGTGTGGATGAAAGGTCTAGATTGGTGACCTCCTCGCCGCCCGTGATCACGGCGTTTCCACCCGAGCTGGTGGGAGTCTCCTCGTCACCGTTGTTGTTGCGGCCGCCAGTAGTCGTAGGGGGCGGATCCTCGTTCTCTTCCTCTTCCTCGGGGGTAGGTGCCGGGGCGTTGCCTCGGGTAGTAGTCTCCTCTTCGTTCTCGGGATCGTTGCTTCTCTGGGCAAGAGTTGTCGTCGAGAAAATGGCGATGGTCGCAAGGGTCGAGGGCAACAGGGCCGGGCGCCTCGCGGGCAGGCGAAGGCGCACCATGGTGGGAAGAGAGGGTGATTGAGCTAGTCGGTGATGTATGCAGGAATGTAAGACGGCTGCGACACGGGTTGAGCAGCGTCGGAAATGGCGTTCTGGTGTTGTCGCACGACTGAGGTGTCACGCAGGCACGTCGTGCACACGTCGGGAACAAGGGAAGGTCGTATGCCGCCCGGATATCGCGTCGCGGACGGACGGGTATGGATAAAATGAAACAAACGATGGTGGTGGTGTTGACAAAACAACGGGAGAAGGAGGGAAATCGAAGTAATGCTGGTGGTTAGTGTGAAAAACAGAGGATGCTGCCGAGTGGTCTGTCTGGCTCCTGGAGGCGGAAGGCACCGAAAGGGGCGTGGAGGAGTTGGGACGGGTGCAACGACGATGGAGAGGGAAGGACGACCCAACGGGCGCACGGGCGCGCTGCCAGCCCGTGCAAAGCAGGAAAATGCCCAGGAAAGGGGCAAAGTCTGCCCTGGCATTGGCTGTACAGTGCATAGAATTTTGGAACTGTAATGTCACCACCCAGTTCGTACTGAGCTAACGCGAGGGCGGCTGTGACGCACTGTGTTCGTATTGCGCAGCGTGCCAGTTGATCTCCCTAACACGCTCCCTAAATAGCGACCCAATCCCCTGTCCGCGCATGTTCTCGCCCACCCCGCCACGACTGCGAATGAATGGCGCAGCCAGTTGGCTCCGGGAATGTACGAGACCGTCATTGCCTTCCATTACCTGCCTTGACACCTGCCCATGTTGATTTTTCCGCCGACTTCCAGGTTACGAGCATCGAGCATCGTACCGAAGAGTGAACATGCTAAAATCGCCAAATGGGATAACCGGTCCCACTCAATACGGCATCATCTTCCAGGCACCATTCCAGTTAATCCAGGGCAGGGTCCGGTGACTTTTATTTAGCGGCCGTCTCAATGTCCCAGGGCAGGCGCTTGACGGCCATCGGTGCAATTCGGGGCTCTGGTAGGGGTTCATTGGCGTCCATTAATATCCGACAGGCTCCACTAAAATTATTTCCACCCCGCCAACCCTCAGCCTCGTGGTTGCAGCCTTGCCTACTTTTTCTGCAACACCATCAGGGCCTTCACGTTGAACGCCGACATCTTCTCTCAGAGACCGTATACACCCCCCATTTGTCGCCCACTCACCTGAACAAACGTCACACACTTCAACTCGAGCACCGGAATCTTCTCCTGAAGACCGCATACGCCCCCATCCGCGCACGAGACACAACCGCAACCATGGGTGTTCAGAAGAAGACTCGCAAGTTCGCTGAGGTCGGTCCCCCCCTCCCCCCCTCTTCTTCTTCGCCGCTAATCAATTTCCGCTCCAGGTCAAGCGTGTCATCGGAAAGAGGGACGGCCGCCGCAAGGAGAACATCAAGAAGGCCGACGACGCCCTCGCCGCGAAGAAGAAATCCGGTCCCTCTGGCGAGCTCGTCCGCGATGTGCCGCAAATGCCCAGTCAGATGTTCTTCGCGTCTAATCAGGCACTTGTCCCGCCATACAGTGTGCTGGTTGATACTTCATTCTTTTCTCGAAGTGTCCAAATGAAGCTGCCCATTCTGGAGACGATGATGGACTGTCTCTACGCATCATGTACAGTTATCGTGACTGATTGTAAGTTCGAGGCTACATAGAGACTTCCTAGCGTGGGTGTTCATCCGGCTAACATTACCTCAGGCATTATGGTATGCTCCGCTCGCCGAAGAATCTCCCGAACATCTTTATAACTCTTTCAGGCCGAGCTCGAGTCTCTCGGGCCCAAATTCTCTATCGCAACGCGGGTAGCCCGTGACGAGCGCTGGGAACGCGTCAAGTGCCAGCATAAGGGAGTGAGTTACTCTACCAACATAGCTGGTCCCCTCCAGGGCTTGTCAACTGACACCTTCTACAGCACTATGGTGACGATTGCCTGTTCGATCGAGCATTTAAGGACAGGTCAGCTCACCTCCGGACGTATCTCAAAGCAACAGAAGGCTAACTTATCCCAGGATCTACATTGTTGCCACCCAGGTTCGTGACACCCTAATGCGGTTCATCGGATGTAGAGAAGGAAGTTGGGAAGCTAACACACCCTAAGGATAAGGGATTGCAATCCAGAATTCGAAAACTCCCTGGTTTGTCCAACCCTTTCCCTCTCCCTCCATGTGTTCGCGTGGACTAACAAGAGCGAAGGCGTGCCGATCCTCAAGGTCGGACGAGGAAAGTTCTTCATTGAGAGACTGCCCGGAGCACTGGAGTGATCTGCGGAGTAGGGGCGTGGGCAGAGAGCACGCGATGCAAAGAACAAACAACATTCGTTTTGACATTGTACGGAGTTTAGGCGTCTTCAAAATGGCCATGATGATCTTGGCGCAGTGGGAGAGAATGGGCTTTGACGGCCGTCCTGGTCGTGTTGGGCTCGATGTAGGCTGGATTCAGGCTGGATTTGGGGTATGTCTGCCCATCGACGGATCATACAGGTCGTATCCTTGGGAACGCTATGTTGGCACAAGTTGTGGGATTGCCATGAGCCTGGTCGAAGCAATGTCGGGGCTAAAGGCATGAGCTCTGTAGGAGCGCCTTGGGCGTCAGTTTGTCTATTGGAAACCAGAATATCTTTGGCGGGGCCGTCATCTGGGGTCGAGACCAAATCAATACATGTCCGCATGAACTCCCTGTGTAAGCACTTGAGGTCTCCACCACATCCTTTCCTCCCTAACATCCGGACGGTACTGAATGTTCTTGGATGCCTGATGATCGTCTTGTCCTTACCTTCCTCGAGGGATATATGGTACTGACCGAGGTAGAAGGTGTTTCGTTGAATGGAGCATGCTCAACGGCACTGAATCCAGGCATCTCATTCCTGCTAGCACAGTTCAACAACTCTTCAAAAGAACAGGTCAGTTCTTCCCAGGCTTGCCATGTGGCTGTCCTAAACTAGGCTTCCCTGGGAGCCCTGGGATGGTAGAGCTTAATCCATCACGATGCGAACCCCGCTGGGAAGTTACGACTGCCGAACTTCCAGTCGATCTGTGCCTCTCACGTGGATATCTGTCTTATTTCATTTGGCATCCATGAACGGACTCAACAAATGTCTGCAAGTCCACAACAAAATCCACCATGATCAACCCAAGCCCAGCAGACAGATTGGCTGCGGTCTCGCCTTTGATCACGATCGCCACCGTTATCCTTGTGAGCAGGTCTTCAGCCCTCTCTGAAGAGGTGAAGCCAAGTGAGGCCCAGAATCGGCTTCCAGGATTCCAAGGGAACAACTACTCGGGCCGCAAGGGAATTGCATCCGCTGTACAAGCCATGACGCGTATCCCGGCCTTCGATGCCTGGTCTGACAACCTTGATCCCATCAGCAGCAAATTGCTTCGCGAGGCTGAAGCACGAAGGGATGTGTGGAACTATGGTAAATGGGCTACTTAGGAGCGTGGTGGTGCTGCCTTCGAAAAGCTTCGTCGTGAACACGCGCATGTGATACAGCCAGTACCACGGATGCCATGGCCTCAGTGTAGCGCGAGGAAACCTTCCGGAGCCTGCCAGACAACGACGTCGTCAAGGAGTCACCGAAAGATCCTGCAGTCGCAGGGTCAGTGATCGATCGCTCATCTGAATACCTAGGCACTTGTCTCCGAGGGTTGATCAGTCGAGGCGTCTGATAGCTGACTAAGCATCTGATTAGTCATGGTCTTCATGCTGGTTGCGTCCGGGCAGGCTTGTTTTCTCCAGACATATCTTGCGATTCTGTCCGCGCATCTCCAGATTTCAGCGGCGTCGGCGCATCCAGACCGTGGAGTGAATCTCCTGCTTCCCCGGAGTTTTCGGTGCGTAAGTGCTGTGACTGTCGGGGTTGCACATGATCCCCAGGACTCCAGGAGACGTGAGGATGGACCGTCCGGGGAAGATGTCAAGCAGCCAATCAGGACGGGGGTCGAACTCCGCGGAGATGCTCAATCCGCCGCCTGTGCAAGCTTCGCCTGGATCGGTAACACTGCACGAGAGGCTCAAGCCATGACGGCATGTGTTGGCGAGGGCCAAAGGTCACTGGCTGGAGAGCGGTTGTACGTAATGACAAGAGACAACAGGTAGAGCTTAGGTAGCACACCGAGACTTCCCCCTTCGGCGGCCGCCGCGGGCCAGACAGATTGTTAAGCCATGATTGGGGTCAAGTCGCGGCGGCGAGATAACGAAGTGATCGACACAACGTGCGCTGTTGCCCGGGCGTGGTTCGGTCAGACAGGGCAATGGCCGGAGCGGCAAGGGACCACTTTCAGCGAGAGCGCGGCCCGCAGTTCTCGGGCAGGAGGTGCGTGGTATCGTTAGTATGTACAGAGGACAGTTTTTCTCCGTGCGGCGGAGCTTCGCAATTCGGACGGTTGATCAAGAGATGACAAGAACACCGTCACTAGCCTGACATCGGCTCACCGAGTCTAGAATCTAGACTGTTGCTCACTAGCAGCATCTTTCAAGCTATGCCATCAAGGGTCGCCCCCCCGAGGCATGTAGGTACCTGTCGGCACGAGTATGCCATGGGGGCCCGGATTCGGGGCCGGCATGGCTGGTTCCTCCATGCGGAGGCGCGCAAAAGCGGATAAGGAACTGATCACGCGGCAAGGCGTGCAATGTAACGATGCAGCATGACTGGGGGGATCGTGGCGCCGCGCAGAGGCCATGGGATATTGCGAACCCAAGAAGAAGGTGCCCAGCATTCCCCCATCGTGACCCAAGATGACGATGAGATGGCGAGAATGACCGCCCCGCGGAGCATTTCACTTTCGTGGAGGTGCCGATCATGCAGGACAGCAGACGCTTCCTATCGGGCAAACACCTCCTCCACATACTACAGTATGCAAGAGAACAAACGGTTCCGGGGGTGGTATCGAGCATGTTAGTGATATCTGCCTGGCACTTGTGCGTACGACTCGTCAAGTTTGGCGGTACTGGCTCGCTGGTGTTGCTTGTTGTTCACGAGTCGAAGCTATCAGAGATAGATATCGAGACCGGGTAGCCACCCGGGAGATAGTCAGTGCTAGTGGCAGGGATCAAGGGAGAGGCCCAAGGGCTAGCAAAAACGGGATGTCAGATGATCGTGGAGCAGCATGAGACGACGGAGACGGGCCCCGTTCGATGGGAGAGTGGATGCCGCCGGTCGGGTGCTGCTGAGGTAGCCTGCCTGGCAGGCTGGGAATGGAATCAACAAATTCCCGGGATGCGAGTCGGCGGAGTCGCCCACCACGAAAGAGGGGCAGAAGCTGACGCGAGGCGGGACAGGTTTGATGCGATCCAGGCCCATGACATGGTTTATTACTTTCAGGCAAGTCGAGACGTGAGTGAGATAGCCGACGGAAACCAGGGAGGTGTCGGTGTGCATGCCTGGTCCTGTCTGTCGTGGCTCTCGGGGGCCCAAGTTCCAAAGAAAGGACCGGAGATCAGTGGTAGTTAGTTGGGAGACCGGCCCCGGATCGGAAGTGGAGGAGGATTCGATGGGCGACAGAGCTTGGCCGATATTAGCAGGGAAGGAGGGGAGCGGTCGTCGAGAGATAAGGAAAAATTTTCGGCTCTGGCTGGCTTGGATCGAAGGCCGAGTCGGGCGGAGGCACCGCCGTGCAAGGGGAGAGTCAATGGACTGAGCTCGACCCAGTCCACCAAGGACGCTTTTACCTAATGTTGACGGCTCTGGGTCAGAAAAGGCAGTGGACGAAGCAGTTTGTCCACTCATGGGGCCACGAGCTTGCATCATGGCCAGGCGTGTGCGCGTGTGCCGGGCCAGCACAGGGGGCTGGCTCGTCAGGGAGCTAGGGACCAAAGTGTTAATAACAACCAAGGCGGATGATTGGGGGGGACGATTCTGTGATTTTCTATATGTGTAAAGTCGTGGCCGGGTGTGGACGCTCAGTTGACGAGAGGGGAGGAGGGGCAACGGAAATGCTCGAGAGGGGCAACTTTGCTGGCCATTTGCTGGAGGGTGACGACGATGATAAGAGCGCGCGCTGTCCTGGTCCTTTTCTTTTGCGAGTCGTTGTTCTTGGTGAGGGTTCGAGAAATCGTCAGATCAGACTTGCGACACACACTGAAGAGGCAGTCGGGACTACTGACTACCTACCTGCCTGATACCTACCCGCACATCACTCGACCCATCGCATTGCATCTCTTTGCATCGCGCCTGCCTCTGCCTCCCTGACGCTGACGTCGTAAACTTATCGGAGTCCGGGAAGGCGCTGCCGGTCATACCTGCCTTACAAACACCTTGATAAATCCCAAGCAGGGGAAGGTGCTTCCAGAAGAAGTGCTGCTGCCCTACCTATCTCGCCGTCCCATCCTATCCCATCCCATCCCATCAGTCAGGCACGATATCAAGCCTCGGATCGCGTCATTGCACCGGCACCCAACAAAAGCTGCCCTTTTACCACCCACCCCCAGATCGACACTTATCAGCGCCTGCATCCATCTCTACTCCGCCGCGTCTTCTCTCGACACTCCGGATCATTCCAAGCAAACACCGACTTGCAGACATACGGGGCCCACGCTTTGCGAACCTTGCTCCCGATTGGATCATTCAATCATTCACCCCAGCCGGAGCCAACGCCGTTATCGCTGCTGTCTTCTGCCATTCATCAGCCCTCAAGAGCTTCCTCGGCCGAGCTCTCGCGCCTCAACTCATCGTTTTCAACTCCGTATACGTTGCCCCGTTCGCCTTCGCTGCGCGAAACTGGGCCCTCGAGAAGGAACCCCTCTCTTCACCACGATCACAATCTCCTCCGGCAGACAACCTGCCCCTCGAACCCCGGATTCTCGGATCGTCTCCGTGCCCCTCTCGCCGACATCCTCATTCCTCTCCTGGCTGGAGCTTCGTCTCTCGCAATTGCACCAACTCTTGGCTCACCGGGGTCACCCCGCCATCCTCACTCAATCAACGGCGGCTTCACTCGTCCGCGCTGGCTCGAGCACGATAAGCACCATCACCAGCTTCCCCATTCTGAACAGGCCGCGCTCCTCGACCGCCCCCTCGCTCGCCTGATTTCGCCCCTCCGCAACCCTCAGGGTTCTGTCCGTCTGTGCCCGTCGACCTGCTGATAGGCGCACCCTGTTCGACGGCCTTGTTCGCGTTTGTGGTTGCAACTGCATCTGCCCTCTGCTGCATTCCGCCGCCCTGCGCCATCCCTTCTTACCCCTTGCGTCGTGTTGCATAACGTCGCTATCTCCTCGTGTACCTGCTGGGAGATAAGCGCTCCGACACTGCCATAGGCCCGGTCTGGTTACGTGTTAGCTCTGTCCGACGGAGTGCCCAAATTTCAGATCCCCATGGTCTAGACATAGCCGTTTTCGGGGCCGCCTTCTCCACACCACGATTTCACTTACAACATCGAATCCGGGGAACAGCGGGGACTCGTCCAAATCCTCGAGCAAATCCTTTTCGCGCACTCGCGTCATTGTTTGCGCTCTTTCGCAAAATTCCTCTCTGGCTCGGCCACTCCCCTCCTTTCCTTCTCTCTCCTCAACCGCTCCGTTTTGCCCCTCCCCCGCCATTTCTCCCTGGGTCTGCTCGGTGCGCGTCTCCGAGTCACTTAGATGGTGACCCTGATGCCTTCGCAAATCAACGGGGTCGGGATTCCTATCCGCCCCGCTAACCGCCAGCTCGACCAGCACCGCGACCAGGTCACCGAGCTCAACAAAACCCACAAGCACTCGCGCTCCTCCTACTCGGACTCGTCGCCCCTGGTCTCGCGAAACAACTCCCTGACCTTCCGTCCCGCCAAGCGCTCCATGCCCTCCCCCAACAAGACCATCGCGGTCATCAACGCCGCTGGGCGTCAGGCTGCCTCCTTCATCCGGGTAGCAACGGCCGTCGGCTACCATGTGCGCGCCCAGCTGCGCAACTTGGAGGGCGTTGTCGCGACGGAAGTGAGCACAAATCCGAACGTCACAGTCCTCGTTGGCGAGCTGTACCTGCGTCACAAGCCGACGCCTGACAATCGCGACGTGACCAAGAACGGCCCCATCAGCGGCCTCGGTGTCAACCATGATCTGATCAAGGACTTGTTCAGGGGCACCCAGCTCGCCTTCATCAACACCACCTTTTACGGTGACGAATTCCAGATGGGCAAGGCACTTGCCGACGCCGCCAAAGATGCTGGCATCCAGCACTACATCTACTCTTCCATGCCTGACCACTCGGCGTACAACCCCGAATGGCCCTCTCTGCCGCTGTGGGCATCCAAGCACCAGGTCGAGGACTATATCCGCAAGACGGATCTGCCCGCCACGTTCGTGTACACGGGCATCTACAACAACAACTTCACGTCGTTGCTGTACCCTCTCTTCTGCATGGAGCTTCAAGACGATGGGTCTTTCCTTTGGCAAGCTCCCTTCCATGAACATGTCAAGCTGCCTTGGCTCGACGCCGAGCACGACGTCGGCCCTGCGATCCTGCAGATCATCAAGGACGGGCCCTCCAAATGGCGAGGCAGGCGTGCCTCTCTTGCGTGGGAAAAACTCTCTCCGATCGAGGCATGCGACGTCTTCTCGAAGGGCGTTGGCCGCCCGGTCAAGTATGTCCGGGGACCTATCGAAGTCAAGGTACCGATCCCCGCCGGGTATAGAGAACAGCTGGTCGCCCTCGAGAAGCTCTGGGATCCCGCCAACAAGGACCCCAAGAAGCAGCCGCCGTACTTCGGCGATATCGACCTGGAGGACAGCTACCCCGAGCAGTCAATGGCGCTTTGGGAAGGTCCGAGGGGTCTGGAAGAGTATGCTCGAGAGGTCTTCGCGCTGGAGGAACAGGCCAATGGCTTGACGTGGATGCTCGAGGACGAAGATGAGATTGCCGGCACTACCGAGCATGCGGCGCACTCGCGAACAGAACAAGAGGAAGAGGAGGAAGAAGAGGAGGACGATGATGGACTGGTAATGAAGGGCAGGAAGCGCGATGAGGAGGAATGGCTTGCCTGAGTTGGCTCTGTGCCGACGATTGCCGTCTGGACTCGATCCGCATGGTTTCCCGACGACTGGGGCGACTGGCGCCACCCTCGGCTGGGCCTCTCTTGGTTTGTCGATCTTTCAACACTCATCATTGCATTCGACGGCGTCTCTGGTCACACAAAGTGGGAAAAGTATTGGATTTGCATGGTTATGAAGGAGGTTCAGGGACCGGTACCTTGTCACAAGTGGGCGGAATCTTCCACGGGTGGGCAATTGCCGGAAAATACATACGGCGCAGAGCCGACATGCTGGCGCGTTGATGTTCATGGCTTCTCCCATCTCCCCACCATATTTAGCAAGGAATTAGGCGCGGCGTTCGGATCTCAAAAATCCGGGAGCAGAGGCACACCGACGCAGCGACTTGGTGACTGCCGAGGCTTCTTTGAAATACTGGCAGCAGCGACGCATAGCGCGCGACCTCGGAAGTTTATCTTTAGATAGCCAAAAAAGTTGGATTTCGAGAGATCAGCCGAAGGGTGTTGTTTGGTTTGTGAGGTGACGATGAGCGGGCTCTGAGGCAGATCCGCGCGGGGAGTGAGGCCTGTTTATATATACGTCCCGTCGGGGGGAGAGCTAGAGGCCATATCATATGCACGTCCGGAGACAAGGCGTGGGGGTACACCGTCCGGGGAGCCGGAGAACGTTGCCACACTGCACTGGCTGCATTGATTGTTATGATGACCAAAATACGTCTGTCTGTTGGCCTTGTGCGGTCTGGCCTTCTTCGTCCTGCTGCAGGGAGAGGGCGGCTCGCAGCGACGGGCTTCCCAGGCGTCGGCGTGGGGTGGATGAGCGCGGTCGAGGACAGCTTGTGCCGCCCACGCGAGCGGGCGATGCGCTGTCCAGCCACCGTGGAGGTTATGATCCGGGGTCCGGTTTCAGTGAGCTGCTCCCTCACGAGGGCCACAGAACAAATGCATGGCCGGTGGGTATGTTGCCATCTAGATACGTTGCCCTTGAATTGCCTGTAATTGAGCAAGAGGCTACCCTCGGTTTCTTCAGACCAAGGGAGGGGCCATGTCAATTTCTTGAATTCGAGAGAAAGGTCATCTTAATTATCCAAGGCTCGACCTGCAGTCTACTGTCGAAGTAGGCGTTCCATGGGCGGCCATCTTTACTGTGCCTGACGTCGATCTCATCCCGCCGAGTGTCCTGTTGATCGGGGGGCTGTTCCGGGCAGATATTGCAAGTCATTGTCCACGGTCCCTGAAACGACTACTAAATCAGGTAGTATGATACTCACCAAGAGTAAAGTACCTGGCCTGCTTAATCTCGAGGTCGAAGAGGCCAAAATATGACGGGGTATGAGGTCTGGGATCCGGGCAGAAGACTTCTGGGCTTGCGGACTGTCTGGACATTGAACTACTAGGCGGAGAAGACGAAGTGCTTCAACAGGTTGCCCTCGGCGATTCTGGCCCTATTGTTGAAATTGGTCATCGATGACTCTCGTGTACTTCAAAAGCAAGAGAAGAGTTGAGACACGATCACACTGTCGGCGGTATTCATGTTACGCATGGAACACGGGCAATCTGCTTCAACCTAACAGCACAATCAGTTCCTGCCTACTCCATACTCCAGGCCTACGAGCTCTGTCTGTCTATCCGTACACTGTGGCCCCTCCTGCCTGGAGCTCATGCCATGCCAGCCCAGCCAAATCGTCGTTGTCGCTCATCCAGCCACTGGCACAAACAAGCCTGCAGACGTTCCACCGCTTGTTCCGTAACGCCTTTTTGTGCCTCAGAGGCAGGTTCGTATAAATACATCAACGTGGTGCAGTCCACGGGCACGGGAGAGTTTGGCGCGGTTGGCTACTCCGACTCAGAGCCGGAGTCCTCGCCGTCCTCGCCAGGTGCCATGCCCAGCAACGAGCGCTCCATGTCGTCAAGCTCCTCGTCCTCTCCACCACTGTTGCCGCCAAGACCGGTCTTGTCTGCCTCGTCGATATCGTCCATGGTGACATCGCCGTTGGCATCGCCGTTGAGCTTCGAGCGGCGCTTCGCCTTGCCGTTCGCCCGGGGGCCGCTGTACGGAACCGACAGCAGCTCGCTGGCGTCGTGGTCACCGTCGACGTCGATATCGTCATCGAGAGGCTGTTGCGGCGGCCTGTGCTTCCTGATCGGCGCGATGACACCCTTGTCGGTACCCTTGTAGGGCGCCCAGCGATTCAGCCGACGAATGCTGCGGCGGATGGCGGAGCTGGCCGCGACGGCCTCCTCGCCAAAGTCGTCCTCCTCGTCGAGCAATTGGGCGAAGCCGCCAATGCCCCTGGCGCGGAACTTGCTGTTTGGTTCCTTGAAGCCATTGGCCATGAGCTGTCGCTGGACCTCCTCATCAGGATCGCTGTCGTCGAGCCAGTTCTCCATGCTGGTGATGCGCTTCCAGGCTCTGGCGACGACGCTTTCCTTCTTACGGGCCTTGCGGGCCTTGTGGTGCTCCTTGCGGAGGCCCTGGTCGAGAGTGTGTTCGACCCGCTGGTTGCGGTTGCGTTCGACGGCGAGCTGGTGCGCCGTAGGGGGCCGGGGCTTGCGAGAGATGACTCCGTCCACGGTCTGCTGGCCCGGGCCCGCGGGCGAGGAGCCCTCGATGATCTGGTACTTGAGGGGCGCGCCACGACGCCCAGAGCTCTTCGCCATCTGACTGAGCATCTTAGGCGGAGGAGTCGATCTGGTGCTATCAATATCGGACTCGTGGCGAGAGGGTCGGATTCGAGGGAGTATGGCAGGGCCGTCTTCGGTAAAGATTCGTGCCGGTCGCGAGCCTCGCTTGTTCTGGTCAATGAGTTGCTGATCTGCTTCGAGGATCGTGGAACGAAGCTTCTGTTTCTCTTTGCCAAAGTCCGTCTCCGCTTGTGTGTCGACGTTTTCCGCTTCTTCTTCCTCAGGTGTCATCTCTTCTAGGCGGGGCACGCCTTGGTTGGCAACGTCCACGCCGTAGTCGACACCTGAGCCAAACGGATTCTCCTCGCAGCCCTCCTCGGTGAAGTCCGACTCGAGGTAGAACCACATGATCCAGAGGAAGGCCTTGGCCCGGGATGTGCTTGAGAAGTTTGTCTTCATGACGAGGTCATGGAACTCTTGTCCGGGCGGGAAGTGCAGCTCTGCCACCTTAGCTGCAGTGCTGCAGATGACAAAGAGCAGGTTCACGGGGTTGGTGCGAGGCACTTCACGAGCCTTGATCTTGTTAAGGCTTCCAGGCTCTTGACGGTCCTCCGCGCCACCCTTGAGGATAGACTTGAGACGTGGTGCATCTTGAAGCTGTTTATAGGCATGCGTATCTTGATAGGCCTGCAGGGAGGGGATCGCGTGGTAGGTTCTGAGCTGAGCGCGCATCTCGGGGAAGACTGGGAAGGCTTTAGTCAGAATCAAGTTGCTAAGGAGGTGCGACACAAATGGAGCAACTATACTCACAATTTAGCGTGGTGTTCATTCTTCCAATGTTAACCAAAAGGCAGACCATAGCCATGCCCTTGGCGGCGTCTCGGTCGCTGAGCAGCTTGTCCCGCAGGACCTTGCTCGTCTTGCTGCTCCTCGACATGGTGTCGATGTACAAGTCTGCGAATGTCTGCGGTGGCTTATCGGGTTCGTAGGAGTTGGTGAAGACCCTGAGATCGTCATCGAACACGGCCTTGAGGAAATCGTATTGGATGTCTTTGCGCCAAAGCGGCTCGCCGTCCTCCTTCTTCAGATGTCTAATCTTGCCGATTGGAGGGTGCGTTTCCTTGCCCTGCTTGCCCTTCCCTCGCCCCGACTTTTCAGTAGGCTCGGGGGTCATGTCGCCCATGCGGGTGTCTTCATCGTCGGCCTCAGTCATGGCTTGCGACATGAAGGACTTGCCTTCGAGATGGGCAGGCGAGCTGGGGGGCTCTGCGTCGGAACCAGGGCCGGCGGCAGGCGAGCTTGCTGGCGAAGGGGATGTCATCGTGATGGCAGTCGGTTAACTGGCAAAGCGGCGCGCGCTGGGGGATGTAGTAGTCGTGTCGATTCAGGCCACGGCCCTGTCAATTGGAGAACACGCGGCAGCTCAACGCGCGATCAGAGAAAGGGACGCATGCAAGGGGAATATCGCTAATAAGAAGGGGCGATTCGCAAATCGGCGCGCTCAGGTGCGCTTCGTGACGTCGCCTCGTGATGTATGGGTGTGGAAGGATGGCGCAGAGTTCCCGTGGAGATGTGTGGAAGGGGAAAACTCGCTGTGATGTGATGGCAGATTTTCGGAGCTCACAAGCCGACGAGGCAGACAGCGCAAACGCTCTCGTCGGATTGCACAGGGCAGGCACCTTCACCGAGTCACCGAAGTTGGACGTGGGTTGGCCCGAGCGTCTATCGTGACTTTCTTATCCGCCTTTGTGATTGGCCCGTCGTCCGCTGGCCTTCTACTCCGTGAGACTCGAGTACTGGAGGTATCATGAAGCTGAGTATCAGGCCCTTGATCAAGACAACCTCACGTCAAACCCAGCCTCCATCCAGAAAGGAGCGATCAAGCCCTCAATGAAGACAGTTCCCTGGCTCTGGAGAATATCATGGGTCATCCGACGTTGGACCTCGTCTGCAAGTCCCCAATATCAAGCGGACAACACATGTCAAGCAACATCACGCGGGTCTTATTTTGTGAACAGCGAATATTTTTTATTCGGACTTCTCAGTTCCTCTGCTGGCAGTCAATCTCAGGAGTCCATGGCATGGTGAGAGAGCGCCCAAATGTCCGTCCAGACCAAGCATCCGAGGTCTCTGAAGCTCCCTGCGCTGCCGTGCGCTAGAGCCGGATGGAGACCATGTCCGTCCCGTCTGCCTGCTTTGAAAGAGCAAAAAACTTTTGTGGTATCACTTTCCCCTTGGGTGGAAGGTCCTCCTTCCATGCGCGTGGGAAAGACCGCCGTCGTCCATGCTCTCGAAAAGGCTCCGCCAACCATCCATCCCCTGGCCACCAGTCCAGTCCATTATGCCCTCGCCCATGTTCGAGCGTCACATTCCTCCTGTGACTTTGGGAGGCATCGTTGACCGGGTCGCAGTAGACCGAGAACCGAGAAATCCACTTTTGTCTATGAGTGCACGGGCAAAGTGCATGACCCCTCTATCGTCGCAACGCGAGAAATGCCTCTTGGGAAACAAGCTTCAAAAGGCGAAAAACATGATCTCTGTGGCACCCGACCAGATCCTCCCAGGTTCTGGTCAGTGCTGTAGATCAAGACGTGCAGGCGCGCGCGTCTCGCATCTTGTTCTTCTGAAACGTTTCCCCCAACGCGGTCTAAAGGGTATCATGATGAGGGTCGGGACCGAAACCAAAGGCTCTATCGAAGTCGTTCGGGTCCTGACGCCTGATTATGCTTCTCGCTGGAGGGAGAGGCTACCGACTCGCCAGTCCGGGTCATGCCGCCGTGCCGAAATGCAGATAATCGCAGAACAATGCGCAGAAAAAAGAGTAAAGGCGTCCAAGTCCAAAAGGGAAAAGTCGAGAGAAAAACGTGTGTCGGCTTGAGCATGCGGTCAAGGGAGCCCAAAAGACGAGGCGCTCCAACCCGCCGAGAGTCCGTGTGGTGCGAATGATTTACCACCAGGACTGGCCGCCAGGGCCGCCGGGGTTGCCGTAGCCACCGCCGCCGCCGCCGCCGTAGCCACCACCACCGCCGCCGCTGTAGCCGCCGCCGCCGGCACCGCCGCTGAAGCCGCCGGAAGCAGGAGGGCCTCCGAAGCCAGGGCCACCCCCGCCGTAGCCGCCAGCACCACCTCCCTGAGGTCCGCTGAAGCCGCCGCCGCCGCCGCCAGCACCGCCGAAACCACCACCGCCGTACTTGCGGAAATCACGGTTGGCACCAGCGCCGCGGCCACGACCACCACCAGCGCGGCCACGACCGCCACCGCCGAAGGACGACTCACGGGCGATGGTCTCGAGGAACTGGGGAACCTCCTGGTTGGCCTCCTTGAGGAGCTCGAGGAGGTCACGGACAACGCCACGGTTGCCGCGGTTGAAGAAGGCGGTGGAGTGACCGGTGTTGCCGGCACGACCGGTACGACCGATACGATGGACGTAGTCGTCAATGTCGGTGGGAAGGTCGTAGTTGATGACGTGGGTGACGTTAGGGATATCGAGACCACGAGCAGCCACAGCAGTGGCGACGAGGATAGGGCAACGACCGTTGCGGAAGAACTCGAGGGCACGCTCACGCTCACGCTGAGTACGGTCACCGTGAATGGAGGTGGCGGGGAAGCTCTGGTTGATCAAGAAGTCGGAGAGAGAGTCGGCCATGCGCTTGGTCTCAACGAAGATGAGGGTGAGACCGGCTCCGTGGGTGTGGAGAATGTCGAGCAGGACAGAGCGCTTGTCAACGTCCTCAACGTACTCGACCTTCTGGGTAATGTTCTCAGAGGTGGAACCGACACGGCCGACGGAAAGGAAGACGTAGTCCTTGAGGAAGTCGCGGGCGAGCATCTGGATGTCGCGGGGGAAGGTGGCCGAGAACATGAGCGTCTGGCGGCCCTGGACGCCGGGCATGTCCTCACCCTCGACGATGCGGCGGATCTGAGGCTCGAAACCCATGTCAAGCATGCGGTCAGCCTCGTCGAGAACGAGGTACTTGATGTTCTGCAGGGAGATGCGACCACGCTCTATGAGGTCGACCAGACGGCCAGGAGTGGCCACGAGCAGATCACACCCACGCTCGATCTGGCGAAGCTGGGAGCCAATGTCGGCACCACCGTAGACAACGCAGGGGCGAACCCAGGAGCGGTAGGCGAACTTGCGGGACTCATCGTAGATCTGGGAGACAAGCTCACGGGTGGGGGCAAGGATGAGAGCGGTGGGGTAGGCCTTGCGCTGGCGGCCGAAGCCACCGCTGGGAGCTCCGGCAGGGACGACGGAGGGACCGTTGATGAAGGACTGGGAGAGGATGGGGAACAAGAAGCCACCCGTCTTGCCGGAACCGGTCTGAGCGCAAGCCATCAGATCACGACCACCCATGACGATGGGGATCGAGTACTTCTGGACGGGGGTGGGGACCTTGTAGTGAGCCATTGTGATGTTGGCAATGAGGTGCTCGTCCAGGGGAGGGTTGGTGAAGGTGTGGACAGGCTCGGGGACGTTCTGGCCGGAAGCCTCAACGGGAATGTCATCGTACTTCTCGAAGTTGATGCCAGTGTGCTGCTTGGAAGGGTCGTCGGGAGTGCCGAAGAGCTCGCGCTCGACGCGAGGGTTGGCAGGGCCAGCAATGTGCTTGCCGTCGCGCCACTGGCCGTCGCCAGAACCACGGGCGTGCTGAGGAGCACCGCCAGCATTACCACCATAGCCACCACCACCGCTGAATCCACGGTCACTCCAGCCGCGACCGCCTCCGCGACCACCACCACCGCCGTACTGCTGGGGAGGGCCGCCGGCGCCGGCACCCATGCCCCAGTCACCGCCTCCGCGGCCTGCAGCAGGATAGTTGGTGCCGTTGCTGCAGAAGAGGTTAGCGTGCCTGCCATCATCGATTGTGGGAGAAAGGGTATGCTTACGCAGCCCAGGCGCTCTGGTTGAGTCCGCCGGCAGCCATGGGAGGGCCGCCGGGAGCAGGGGCACCACCAGGAGGGGGGCCAGGGGGACCGCCAGGGACACCCGGAGGAGGACCAGCGGCCATGGGAGGAGGGCCCTGGGCAGCCGCCGGAGGCATCTTGCCCCTCATATGGGGAGGGATGTAAGAGCGGGCGCCCGGACCGTTGGGGCCCTCAGGGCCAGAGCCGAGGTTGAGGCCGTTGATGTTCAGCTGATCAGCCATATTGATGGTTGACTTGATGACGATCGGAAGGGAGTTGTACGGGATGTCGTTGATTTGAGATGCGTCGATCGGATGTCGCGTTGTACCCTTGGAAAGAACGTGTCGCTACGTTCCTGAAGAGCGGATGCAAAGGAAAGACCGGCCGTGGGAAAAGACAGTCGGACCGAAACAAAGGCGATCGTCGAGAAAAGAGAGGAAGAAAGACTGGGAGGCGTCTTTCTGCTGGTATCTCTCAGGTCTATTACGTGTCAGGAGGATGTGCTCGCCAAATTCGGGCACGGATTAGGCGTCTGCGTCTTGCGTGTTTTCCCAGGAAGAACGAGGAAAATCTTCAAAGGAAAGACAAAAGACAAGAAAAACGATGATGCCGTGTTTTTCGTGATGTAGAGGAAACGCGTCCCTGTTTGCGTTGTTGATGGGGGAGGGAGGAAGTAGTGTTTTGGAGGAGGAGGGAGATTGTGGTGGAGGGTTGGAAGGGGAAAGGAAAAAAGAAGAAGGCTCTTCAACTGGAGGCGACACCAGGGGAAAAAATTGCCTGCCTGCCTGCCCGGGTTTGAAAAGTGTCTGAAGGTGGCTAGCCTCATCCCTGCAACCCGCAGAAAAAATTAGGGGGGGAAGCCCGCGGGGGGCTCTTGCCATTCCAGTCCAGTGCTGTCTCGTTCAGCAGGTGCGGTGAGGAGCCGGCAGGAGCTGGCAGCCGACAGGCAGGGACGGGCCCAGTGGAAACCCGGAAGGGACAAGCGCCACCCCTGAGTGGTTGGCAGTGGCAGCCTTAGGTCGCTTTGGCCACCCAGATTGCGTCGAATCTGTGGGCTCCACTGTTTCGAAGGAAAAGCGGGTCTAGGCCGTAGTGGTTCGCAAGCACTGATTCATGGAAGTCCACGGTGTTGGACAGAGGCGGGCGGGCAGCGACTGATGATCTCAGAGGGCACCCTTTGGATGGTACATAGACTTTGTCCCAGTCGGACTTCCGGGGGCACGAAGAGTATGTGGACAAGGAGCCGGGAATACAGAAAAGGTGGGAGTTCCCTGACTAAGATGCTTAGATGCAAGTATGTATCGGTCGAGCCGACAAAGTGAGGCCGCCTTTTGCCAGGCTCTCGTTAGTCTGGCTGCTGAGCCTTTTGCACCATGACGCTGGTTGCTGAGGTGCCTCGTGATTGGCATGTTGGACAGCAACATCAGGTCACACCGCAACATCGAGATGCTTCCAGAAGCCGGGACAACAATAACAAATTTGGCGGTCCTTTCTCTCTGGGGCGCAGGCATTCTCGCAGACTGATATATCCCCACCCTGAGATGTGTGCCTGGGGGCACCTCGACGTCATAAGCGCTGGAGGGGCATACGTACCTAGAGCCATGATGTGTTCGTTAGACCTGTGGAAGTCGACACTCTGGTGGATCTACAGGGAAACACACATCTAGCCCGAGTCCAAAAATGTCCCTCACCGCTTCTGGCCACAACTTGGGAGACGATCATGCGATCCGCTGTCAAGGCCGGGATGCGACTCTCCGTTGGCCGCCGCCATATGGAATTATGTGCACGCGGGCGCGCAGTCAGTCGCGGCTCATCCGATTGGCCTGACAGCCCGCCCGACAGCCCTCGCCTGGACGTGATCAACATCATGGCAATGAAGGAGTCTTCCTGTGCTAAAGATTCGACGCCTGTATCGTTTACCGACCGAGTCTAGTAATACATGTCAAAGGTTCTGCCCAGCATTGCAGACCTTTGCTGGTTCAATGTGGCCGCGGCTTCCCCGCCCCTTTAAGCACTCTTGACCACCCGGTCATCGTCGAACTCGATGTCGACGATGCCGTCCTTAGTCACAGCTTTCACCAACATGCCCTTGAAGTCGACGGGCATCCTCCTCTTGAGCTCGTCCGTGCACATGGTAAGGATCTTGATACCCTGGCCGAGTGTGATGTCAGGGTGGTGGTGCTTATCCAGGATGGACAAGCAGTAGTATCTGTGCGTATCATGTTAGCGATGGTCATGTCTAATTAGTTTCATGCGCGCCCTGTCACGTACTGTGCGTAGCCGTGGGCGGCGTAGGGGACGGGAGCCAGCGACGCGAGGTAGTCCATCCAGTACAGGGCGGGCTTGTGGGTGATGGGGTCGACACCTCCGAGCAAGAGGTTAACGTTGTAGGGCTTCCGCGAACGCAGGCTGGAGGCCAGCTCGCCACGGACGAAGTGGGCGACTGCCGAGGGAGAGAGGTCCGTCTCGTTGCGCATCGAGTAGAGCTGGGCGTTGGCTTGGATGTACTCGGCAAATTGTACTGGAAAGGAGGCCACGGGTCAGCAAACGCCCCTCGTCACGATGAAGAAGCTCAGCTAGCTCGTACCTGTATCGCCTGCCTCTCCGGAGAATGCCATCAGCGTGTGCTTGTTGAGCTGTCTCGTCTTGTCGTCGGCGGCCTTGAGGATCGTCGCGCCTCGCATGGCAGCCTTGGACGCGGCAATGATGGTAAAGTCCTTGCCCGTGATTCCCAAAAGCACCTCCCTAGGGCACTGTTAGCAAGCACGAGGTGCTGTGGCTTTGGCATAGCTCACATGATGGCTGTTGTAGTCGCGAGCGGCTCGGTTGTTGGTGGTGGGAAAGGACGCAGTTACGGACGAGGCCAGCTCTGAGGTCGAGTGCCAGCAGGTCAATCAGTTGAGATCGTTGGCTTCTGCTTCGCCAAACTGGTGGTTGAATGCTGGTGATGGTTGGGGTGGTGGACGAGAGACAGGAGGATGAAGCTAGCTCTGGACCTCGCCCGAACGCGCAGACAAGCTACAGCCTGGTCGTTGCTCACACCCAATTCTGCCGCGATTGACCGCTTAAGCGCCCAAGCTCAAGGTGACCACATTTGCCCCACCAATCCGAGAATCTCCCCCGAACTAGGACCCACCTGCCGAACTTTTTTTCTGAGAAGCCGCCTACTTTTTGGTAGCAGCAGAAAAAAAGTCACGAGCAGCGGGACATCCAAAGCCGTCGAGTGCATTGTTCCGGCCGCAATCACCACCGTCCCGGCCAGCCACGATGTCCTCTTTCTTCAGCATCCCGGGGGCGAAAAAGAGGAAACCCACAACGGCTTCGGAAAAGCCGAGGAAGCGCATTGCGACCTCCAAGCCTGGCAGACCGACCGCCAAAGGCACATCGTCGAAGGGGGCCGCCTCATCCAAGTCCAAGACCGTCGAGCGGGAGGACTCGATCTCCGGCAGCGATATTGACGATGACGAGAGCATTGAGAGCGTAGAAGACGCAGAAGAGGGTGGAAGTGGCTCAGAATCTGAAAGAGAAGGAGAAACAGCCGCCGAGAGGAGACTGCGGCTCGCGGAGCAGTACCTCTCCAACATCTCCAAGGAGATCCAGGACGACGTGGGCTTCGATGCCCGAGACGTTGACCGCGAACTCCTTGCCGAGAGGATACAGCTCGACGTATCCGAGGCCAAGGGCCGGGTCTACCGCAGCATCGCCAACGAGCTCGACTTCGAAAACTCAACCCATTGCTACTTCAAGAACAACTCCGAGTCCTGGACCTCCGTGGCTCTCCGTGCTCCCTACGCCTACACAACGACGAAAGACCTCTACGTGCATAAATGGCGGATACAAGACCTTCCCAAGGACCAATGGCCGCAGACACGAAGAAAGAAGCCCAAGAACGCCCCTCCGCCAAAGAAGAAGCCCGAGCTTGAGCAGTGGATCAGGGGCAACGCCCTCAAGAGCAAGGACAACAACTACAAGCGCCACCTAGACCGCATCCTCTGCGTCGCGGTCTCCTCCGACGGAAAGTTCCTCGTCACCGGCGGCGAGGACAAGCGTCTCATTGTCCACGATGCCGCCTCCCTCAAGCCCATCAAGGTCTTCACCCACCACCGCGATGCCGTTACCGGCCTCGCCTTCCGCCGTGGTACGAACCAGCTCTACTCGTGCTCCAAGGACCGCACCGTCAAGGTCTGGTCTCTCGATGAGCTTGCGTACGTTGAGACCTTGTTCGGCCACCAGGACGAGGTCGTCGACATCGATGCCCTCGCCCAGGAGCGCTGCGTCAGCGTTGGCGCCCGCGACCGCACAGCTCGCCTGTGGAAAGTCGTCGAGGAAACCCAGCTTGTCTTCCGCGGCGGTGGCAGCGGTGTGGACAAGAAGAACCCCCTCATCGGCGTGGACCCACGCTCCGTCTCCCACGAAGGCAGCATGGACCGTATCGCCATGCTCGATGACGACTTATTCGTGACAGGCAGCGACAACGGTGCCCTGTCGCTCTGGAGCGTTGCCAAGAAGAAGCCCCTCCACATCATCCCTATCGCCCACGGGCTGGAGGAGCCGCTGCTCCCGACAGAGGCATCGGCCGAGCAGGCTCCAGATGCCGATGTCGTGCCCCCACCCCAGCCGCGATGGATCACTGCGCTGCGAGCAATTCCCTACTCGGACCTCGTCCTCAGCGGCAGCTGGGACGGCCACGTCCGTGTGTGGAAGCTCTCAGATGACAAGAGAAAGCTGGAAAGACTTGGCGTGCTCTGCGGCGGCAAGCCCGCCGACGGAGAAAAGACCGAGTCAGGGCCCATGATCAGGGGCATCGTCAACGACATCGCAGTATGCGAGCGTGGTGAGCGTGCCAAGGATGGCATCTGCATCGTTGCCGTGGTAGGCACACAACACAGAAGCGGACGGTGGAAGATCGGCAAGGGCAAAGGGAAGAACGGTGGCTATGTTTTTGAGGTGCCGCGGACTACCACGCCTGCGGTGAATGGGCATCATGAAGACGCGGATATGGAGAGCGATTAGGTCATTACTCGGCGTTTCAGAGGTGCGGAATGCGAGTATAGGTAATGTACAAACCTGTAGTCAGATGAGGAGCCACGCCCCTTATTTCTACCATCCGCGACTGAGGATGTCTACAATCACAAGCATTCAGCGATATGACGGATGCGCAATTATGAGGCTGAAAGTTCGACGTACTGATTGTGGGTTACCCCTGACACAATGTTCCCCGAGTCTATCATCGCCCAAACAACGTGTGATGGCACACGTCCCCGCTACTAAAGATGCTACGCTGCTCATGGGATGCTTCCAGGGTGCCTCCAAACGCCAGACCAAATGTAGTTTCCCTCCGAACGCCTCATCGCGACGTCGCTGCCTTGTGCGCCGACCTCTCAATGCGGTGGCCGACTGGCCTGGACCTGCTCGATCAGTCATCCTCCGTCAAGTCGACAGTCCCCTGCGCCTTCTGATATCGGAAAGGATTACCCCCAGCCTGACCCGTTCCTCTCGTGTCTGCCATTGTCGGTCGTTCAGGTTTCTCCCACGTGTGATCCCGCCGCGCGCGCTGCTGCCTTGGAGATCGCCTCGTCGCGGGAATGTCAACAGCAAAGTAGGAACTCGTGACCCTCGTCTGTTGATCCGCCGCCCGAACAGGGCTGTCGTCGGCGATCTCGATCGGATTGCTCCTAGTGCTACGCCTTGAGTGGCTTGGGGTTGGCGTCCTGTCCCGCTGCCCTGCTGGGCGAGGCACGGGAGTCGTCTCCGATGCTGTATAGTACGTCTCCGAAGAGTCGCCCGTATGCTCCTCAGTTGGTGTCTGCTTAGCACCATTCGTTGGGGAGCAAGACTCGCAATGGCGAGATGCGGGTGCCTCACTGTCATCTTCAAGCATGGCTTTATATAGCTCACGATCAGGTGTGCGGTCGATGTTCCGTGGTGGCGTGCTCTCCAGTCTCCTCGGTGGCGACGTGGGTAATCTTTGGAGGAACGTGATGGACTGCTGTCGATCATCGTTGGCGTTGCCGCTTGCAAGTCCAGGTCTGTCGCTGTTCGTACTGTCGACCCTGGACTCGGACATTTGTTGCGGAGGGTTTGCAGGAGCAGCGTCTGGGTAACTTATCACTTCAGCCTGAATTTGTTGAATGGATTCGACAGCGGGATTTTCATTCGCTTTGGGGGTTTCGGCCTCAGCTGCGGCTCTGGGTGATCCTGCGCCGCTGGGGAATCCACTAGACGGGCGGTCAGAAGATGGCTCCTGCGCGTCGACGGGATCGTTCGTACCAGGGGATTGCTGGGCTACCGGTAAAGAGTCGTCGGCTCCCCTACTCTTCGCCAGCTTGTCTGCCTTGGCTCGCTTCTTCGCTTCCTTCTCCTCCCTCTCACCATCGCGTCTCGCATTCTGCTCCCGGCGTAGCTTCATGACCAGGTTTCGAATACTGACCCTCATCGTGCCCGGGTCGATTTTCCAGTTCATATCCTGCTTAAGGACGATCTGTCGGACAGCCTTATCCGGGTTCTTGAAGAACTCCTCCATGTAGCCGAGGAGATATGCGCCACAGCTGGAGAAGTCATCCTGCTCGGGGATACCCCTGGCCGTGAGGCCGAAGCGGGCGGGCGCTTCGATGTCGGCGTTCCGACGGTTTTTCGCTTCTTGGACAAGATATTCACGAAGGTTGGTGCACGTCGGAGAATGAGTGCCGGCCAAGGAGTCGAGGGTGATGACACGCGGTTCGCTAGCGTCGGGCGGGTTCTTCTGTTTCCCTGCAGCCTGGTTTCGAGGCAGCAATGGCTTTGCAGGGCGATCGACCGTTTCAGATGCGATGTCGGATTTGATGCTCAGGGCGATATCCTCGCTGCGCTGCTCCACTGAGTCCTGGGGTGCCTGTGAGGGAGGCTTCTTGGGTTGATCGGACGAAGATGAAAGAGACTGAGAATCCACGTCCATAGCAGTGGCCTCCTCGGCAGCTTGCGGGAGAAGCTTGCCTGGATGGCAAATAATCGCGAGATACCAGTGTGCGTGCTCGTTGACCGGCACAACGACATAGTCAAACTTGAACAGATCGACTTTGGCAGTCCAAGACTTAACAGCGTCGTAGTTGATGCCTCGGCCCTTCTTCTGCGTAAGCTTCTCGTAGAACCATGGGTTCATGACGTGGATTCGCTGGGAGTCCGCCTTTTTCGCCTTCTCCAGTTCGATTTGCAGATGCCGTGAGTAGAAAACGATCAGGTTGTCGTTGAAAAGTTCCCCATCCTCAAGCCTCGGGATATCCTCCATGGTCACTTGCGCCGAGTTGCGACCAGTGGGTGGGTAGATGAGAGGACGATCATCCCATATGTCCTTCCAGCTTGGGTTTTCGTCAATCCATCTCTTTGGATTCGGTTGCGATCGGAAAGCAGTGCTCGTAGTGCCAGATCTTGTGGCGCGCTTGTGCACATGTTGGATATTGCCGTCATCGTCACCGTCATCGCCAAAAGGAATGAAGTCCGGTGAATCGTTGGTCGGCGGTACATCATCCGACCTCATGTTTCTCCCAATATGGGGTTTCGGGGCGGCTGCAGAGCCTGTCGCATTGGTGAGGGGCGCAGCAGTTTGCTTCTGTTGCCTCCGAGCTTCTGTTGCTTCGAGGTAGTTCAGGTCATTTTCCGGCTCTTGGAGGGCCTTCTGACCGATCCGCGCAAGAGATTCTGCAAAGCGCTTCTCGAACACTTTCGTCATGTGATCACTGTAATCGTGAGCTTCTGGGATACTGACCGCAAGAGGGAAAGAGGAACCTACACCGATTTGCAGCTGACTTGCATGTTGACGGATGGCTTGATTTGGTCCTTTCGTTCGCCAATCCAGGTCATGAGTTTCTTGTGATCACTGTCTGTAGACAGTTCCAGAAACAAATCAGGGCCGCCTTCCTTTCCAGCAGCACGGTGAATGCAGATAGGAGCAGGTCCAGATGCGGCTGACAACGAGTGAACCATTCCGAGATTGATCCTGAGAAAATCAAAGCCCTTGACTGCTTCAAACTTGTGATTAACAGGAATCAAAACGGCTCCTGCAGTGGGTACCAAGTAAAGCTGTTGAGAGGGATCTGATTCAGAGGCATCGTAGGTATGATTACCACACGCCGCGCGAGAGACGGCAATCTTGAGCCTGGTCGACTTGAAGACGGTTTGTTTCATGTCTGCAGACGGCCTCAGAGCTCTTGAGCGAGGATTAGGCCTCGGCAGGGGAGAAGTGTTGTGGGTCAATTCGTCGCTCTCGTCATCGACGGTTTCTGCGGGTGGATGGAAGGGGTCGTGATGTTTGAAGCTCCTGCTGGAGGCAAACCCGCGCGGTTTTCGCTCAATGAATGTTCGCTCTGGTGACGGACGAGCTGCCTCATTCAGTACATTGGCCGCGGCAACGGGATCTGGACTGGGGCTGTGCCGTTCACGACGGGGAGCCTTGATGGGGACTCGGCCGTCGTCGACAGTCGGGCAGGGTCTTTTTTGGCCTTGGGAGACAAGATGGGGTCTTTTGGGTCGTTGATTGGGGGTCGAATCGTGTGCCGGGGCCTTGCGTTTCGACCTGTCGCTGATGTTGTCGTCGATAAGGGCAAGTCTTGCGTTTGTATGGGGGTTGGTCGAGGAGAGTGAATCGCGGGGGGATTTGTCGTGGAGGTTGTTTTTGGGTTGAAACCCGCCGCTCAATATGTTTTTTCCCATGTCAGGCTCAAGGTGCCGAGGCCGTCAGGCCGGGACGTGTTGCGTGAGGTTGCGGGTCGAGATGGTGCCAGCCGCAGGACAGCGCTGCGCACCTTCAGGGTCAGCGGATGGTTATCTGCACAAGGTGCCAGCCGGAGGACCTACCTACAAACCCGTAGAGCGCCCCTAACTGCCGGTTCATCGATCTTTATTCCCACCTAATCACTCCCCCAACACCTCCCTCCTCGCGCTGCTGTGAGTGGAGGTAACCCAGGTTCACGATCTCGGTCGAATTCGCCGTAGGACTTGAGACATTCGGACATGTGGTCGGTGCGTATTGAGCGCGGAACGGAAGCCCGGGAGCATTGCAAGCTGCGTACAAAGGTGAGCCTGTCTGGAAAAGACTATGGTAGCACGCGCTCGAGGAGCTGGCGAGAAAGGAGTGTCGGTCCCTCGTTTGTCTGGGAGGTCAAGGATGGATCAAATGTGAATGCGAGGTGGTTTGCTGGTGGGGTACACCACTCCCATCATCGATGTCTGCCCCGAAGATCCACTGGACGCGCATAGGTGGACGCCAACCGCACCACGCGACTTCAGGGTCTGGCTCCCCCAGGCGCTAAAAGGGCAAGAGCCTCAGAGGAAGGTACCCACCTTTTCTTTGTAACAGAACGTATGTCATAAGGTGGGAGAAGGTGGCCAACAGTGCTTGACCGCTTCGACAACAGACCAAGAGCTGACAACTACGCCTGAGCAGGGTTTTATACCCATCAAAAAGAGTCATCATACTGGTAGAAACAGAAGCGAAATACGCCCAGACTGAAAGGATGTACATAGTCGTCCTGAAGAACGGGAAGCAACAACGATCTCCCACAAGCTCCTGCCCAGCGGGTCCCCCTGTTTGAGCCAATCAAACCTACCCAAACCGGACAGCTCTCCTGTCCCTTGAACCTCTCCACCAAACCACCAGCATCTGAGGTCGTGATCTGTTCAACTCACCCAACGCGACCAACACAGGCCACCACCCTCCTGTCCCTAGCGCCGCGGCGCCAATCCCGCCAAAATGTACAGCTCCCTCAATCGCATACAGACCGCCTTCGGGTCGTTCACAACCTTCGCCTTCATCTTCGCAGCCCTCATCGCCCTCTCCGACCTCATCGTCCCCCGCGCCCCATCCGCCGGCGTCATCAAGACCGACTCCCTCCAGGTCGTCAAGGGCCGCCCTCACTACTACTCCTCCAAGAAGGAGGAGTACGCCATCATCAAGTTCTCCCTTGATGCCGACCTATCCGACCTCTTCACCTGGAACACAAAACAGGTGTTCGTCTACGTTACCGCTGAGTGGCCCGAGGCCGCTGGCCAGAACGCCACGAACCAGGCCGTCATCTGGGATCAGATCATCACGAATCCCTCTGCCGACTACCTCACAAACCTGAGCCCCATCGCCAAGAAGAAGCTCCTCCAGAGCGGGCAGGGCAAGAGCATTGACCCCAGCCGGTACGTCTCCCTGCCACCAAGCGCAGACTTGCAATCTCCAGGAAACGTCCGTCTACTAACCAGACACAACAGGGGCAAGCTCAGGCTGAAGAACCAGAAGCCCAAGTACCAAATCACCCACCCCTCGGGCAAGATGGCCGAGATCGACAACGTCAAGCTGAGGCTGCACTACAACGTCCAGCCCTGGGTTGGCCTCCTCACATGGAATCAAAACATCGATATCGGCTATTGGAAGGCCATCAAGGGTGGTGCCAGCAAGGCCTTCAAGTTGCCCGCCCTCAAGAAGAAGGAGGGATCTAAGTAAACTACGAAGGCAACCAACCTGTTCAACATGCATTCGGGCACGGTGATGTGGTTTGCGGTCGAAGATGGTCCCCCTAATATGCTTATTGTCATGACTGTCTGTAAATTTTCGATCCACACATCTTCTACGGCATCAGATGTGTGTAGTCTAATGCGTTGCACTAACAACCATCCCCCATCTCGACGGTTTATACCACGGATCAGACCGTCAAGACCTCGACGCCAGAATGCCGAGCCATGAATGACTCTGAGCGAACCCTGTAGCCACTGACTTCAAGAACATGCTTGCCTCCCGAAGAGAGGCCGCCATCTCTAGTTTGTGGCAGCTTCGGCTGTTGTAGCGGCACCGCGTCCACGACCTCGACCACCCCTGCCGCGTCCCCGTCCCCGACCACGACCGTCCAGGTTGGCAGGAGGAGGGACATTTGCGTACATGGGCTGCTGCGGCGCGGCAGCCGCAGCCGGAGCCGGCGCTCCGTTGGCCTGCTGTCCTCCACGTCCACGGCCCCGACCTCTATTAGGGCCGCCTCGGCCGCGAGGGCCATTCGAGCCTTGCCGGTTGCCGTCGCCGTTGGGATGGGGCCGATACACCAGGCTGCTGTGGAGTAGCTTCGGCTCGCCGTTCTGCCCCTGACCGCCGGCTTGGCGGGTTGACTGTGCCTGGCCGTGCACGGCGCCGCGCCACGTACCCCGAAGGGGTGCAGGGGCGCCAGCATCCTTGTACTGTGGGTTTCCAGTGGCGTTATAGGCGCTGGTTGTGAGGGAGGAGGCGGCAGGCACTGCGCGGCGGGCAGTCGCAGCCTTGGAGTCGGATACGACTTGCATGTTGCTCGTGTTGAGAACGGATGAGGAGGAAACCGTCATGCCGCGGAATGGAGGCGTGCGCTCACCCAGTGTGGTGCCGCTCATGAAGGTGACATCCCACACAACGTCGAGAAGCACAGCATTGGCCGTCCGGCCGATGCCAACGACGGTACCGCGGGTGGCCAGCGGCACCTTGCCAGTCGCAGCCACGTAAGTCACACGATCTCCGAGTGTGAACCTCTGGTTGCCCATCAGCAGCTCCGCGTCGGTTGGCTTGAGAAGCGCAGAGCGCGGGACGTTGTTGAGCTTCTTGATGTTTGTCTCCTGAGAAGCGTGGTACGCCTGCTCGCCGGCCTGAGCCAGTGTCATGACAACGTTGGAGTCCAGTTGCTCCGCATCGAGGGGAACACGCTCGAACTTGTTCGTCTCCGAAGACTTGAGCCAGGCGCCAATCTCCTTGATCCGCTTCGATGCTGTAGCTTGGTCGTTCCAGATATCAGTGTCGCTAATGTCACTCATCTGAGCCTTGGCCTGGATCGCGGCGAAGAAATCGGGGAACTGGGCGACGTAACTAGCAAGCAGCTGGATCGCTGCATTGCTGAACTCCCAGCCCGAGTTCGACTTTTGCGAGTACCCAAGCACCTTTTGTTTCTTGGCGTCGAACTTGAGGTTGAGGCCAAGATTAACCCTCAGTCCGCCGACAGTGCTGACCTGGTAGGAGGAAAGGATCTTGCTCAAGATGAGAGGATGGAGGCCAAGCATTTTGGCCACCGCATAAGATGGGGTGTAGCGGTTCTGGCGGCTGACATCGTGAATGATGGACTTGGCAAAATCTGGTTCCTTGATGTTGGCCACCGAGACGACGATATTAGCCTTGTTGCCATTGTGACCCAGTACCTCGAGTGGGCGACCGTAGAAGGCACTGCCGAGGAAGAAGGCGCGGGTGCCGACGGGATATTCTTCGTCTATGGGCACGGCCGCTTTTTCGATGAAGCGCTCGTCCTCGTTGACAACATCGTCGACAACAGTCTGCGTAGCGTAGACACTGCGCATGCTCGGGTTCTCGGCGTACTCCTTGATCAGGGCGCCTTCTTCAGTCTTGATGAGACCCTTGAGCATGTGGACCCGGACGAGCGACTCGACCTCGCCAATGACGAATCCGAGGCGCTTTGAGTGCCAGTTCTCGATGTACTGTGCCTCTCTGGCGAAGTCCTCGGTTTCGCGAGGGCTGTGGTTCTTCTGGAAGACCTGGCCGCTGGCGTCGAGCTCATAGTCAAATAGCTCGTCCGAGACACGGACAACCTTGGCTTCCTGCAGGAAGGGGTACCCAACAAAGCAACGCTTACCAAGCTTCTTCTTGGCCTCTTCGGCTTTGGTTCGCTTGTCAGAGTCGATCAAGGTCACAATCTGGCTGGGGTTTCGGCTGTCCGCCTGGAAGACATTGACGCCGTAACCCTCCACAAGAGCTGCACTGTAAGGCAGCGTGTGGATCGTGGGGAAACCGGCAAGGGCTTCAATGTTGATCTTGACATCGTCCATCAAGCCCTGTCGGAGCTCCAGACCGTCGGTGTTCGGAAGCTCGAAGATGTTCTCGACACAACGGCAGTTCGGGAGGTCGGGGAAAACTCCGACCATGGATGAGGGGTACACAAAGTTGACGTCGGCGTCGTAGGTAAACTTCAACGCCACACCGAAGCCATTGCGGCTCTTCTGATCGTCGCTCAGCAGCTCGTTCTTCGGGGCCATGGCGTCAAGCAGTCGCTTTTCATCGATGAAGGGAATCTTCACGACGGCCTCCCACTCCATCTTTTTCCCGTTCATGTCGAGCTCGAAGTCGCGGGGGTAGAAGTCAAAGATGGGTGACTTGGGATCCGTCATGAGCTCCCAGTAGACAGTCGGCACAATGCTCTTACTGCGATCCGGGAGAACGCCCATCAGCTGCTCATATGGTCGGAAAGGCTGGCCAAGCTTGAAGTTAAGGTCGGCACCAAGGCCCTTGATGACATCTGAGAAGGGTTAGATCATTATCATCATCGCCAATATTTTGCACAGGATATGCTTACCTGATGTGAGGGGTGAGTAGTGGTAGGCGTAGAACCAGGGCCACGAGGCGATTCCACGGTAGTAGTAATACAACACCCACTGCAGCCCCTGAACATAGTTCTGACACAGCTTGACGAGTTCGGATTCGTAGGCCTCCGGCTTCCATTCCTCGAACTTTTGCAGGTAGTACTTGGTCTTCCAACCCTGGTACTTCTGCTGGTACAAGTCCTCATAGTGTTTCTTGGCGTCGTCAGGGGTAATGTCGACAACCGTTGCCCGGTCATAGTGCTGCATCACGCGGTAGAGGGCAAGGGTGCCTTCCTCCTCTTCGTCATCCTCGCCGGCTTCTCCCCCTTTCAGAGGAGATGCCAGGATCAGGTGACGATGGCCCTCTTCGTCCTCCTTGGTGCTCCAGTCCAGATGCATTGATTCGGCAAGGTCCTGAACAAACTTTCGGTCTGCTGCTTTGAGCTCTGTGCCGAGATCCAGAGGCTCCTTGGTGGGCTTCCTGAGAAAAGGCTTGATGGAGGTCTTCCACAGAGTCTTTTGCGAAGTCGTCATGACAACTCCGCCTTTGCCCTTCGCTGACTTGGACTGGGCAAGGCCCTCCTGCTGCTCGCTCAGCAGCTTGGACTGGAACCACTTCTCATCAGCCACATCACCTTCGAACTGATCTTTCTCGTCCTTGGCAAGCTCGCCGAGCAGTCGCGAGAGTCGCTCGAGATTTATGACGCCTCCCTCGTTGATGTAGCCCTCGCCCTGAGGCAGAATGGTCTTGTAGATCCGGAACATGGCTGCAAGCGCGCCCTCGTTGATGTGAAGTCGTGGAAGGTTGGGCAGGAAATCGTTGCCGACGAAGAAGCCCATGAGGATGAAATCGTCAATGACCCGCTCTAGGTCAAAGGGGAAGCTCAGAGCGCCCTCCTGCTTGAGCTCCTGAAACTCCATCTCTAGATATTCTCTGACGATGCAGAGATGTAGGAGATGGAAGTTCTGGTGCTCAAGCTCCTTCGACTTTTGGGATTTGGGACCGCGACCGAACGTGACCTCTTCACGCAGAAGACAGAAGTGAGGGTCATGGCTGAGGAGGCCAAGCATGATGAGATCGGCATCAAGGCCGTACAGACAGTGTCGGATGTTGTGGTCGTACTCGGGCTGCGCCTTGGCATTCCGGATGTACTCCATGATCTTGTGTTCACCCTCGCCGGGGACTTCGTGTCCCGACAAGACAATCTCACAGCCCTGCCAGTCAGCGTCCTCGGACACCTTCTTGTTGACGAAGTACCTGAGCTGGCGCGACAGCTTCGCCATGAACTCGGTACCAGGGGTGATACAGTTGCTGTCGAAGGGAGGCTCCTTGGGCATCTCCACGCCCTCCTTGATGGCCTTCTCCCGCGCGTTTTCGGCGTCGAGGGCGGTCCTGAAGCGACGAGAGCGCTGCTGGTTCATCTTGGCGCGCGGGGCGACACCATCGATTGCCATGTAGAAGATCTTCTTGGGCTTGATCTTGCCGAACAGATGCTCGATGTAGTTGAAGATGCGAATAAACATCTCCTCCTCACTGAGTCGAAAGGTAGTGTCCTCTCCCGCATCCTTGTGTGTGCAGTTATGGATGATGCCATTCATATCAAGCTACCACGCCACTGTCAGTATGAAAAGCGGCAACAGAACGGAGGATCGGGCTAGCGCACGTAGAGGCAGTCGAACTCCGGAATTCGGTTGTCAGCGATGACTTGCGAGATGGCCGGATAGCGCTCCGAGAGCCATCTGAAGAACTTGGGGACACTGGTGGGGGATTGATTAGCTAGAGGGACGCGGCTTTTGCGACCGAGAGCAGCGTACCCCATGATGAAGATGCACAAGCAACGCAGAGGTTGGAGTAGCAGTGTCTGTAAAAGTATCGCTGAGAATGGGTCGAATATTCGTCAGAGTCTTGGAAAGGAAGGAAGTCCTGCTGAGCACGAGAGGCTGGAAGCGATGTTGGGGTGAATCCTGTGATCAGAAAGACGATGAAGCTGAGATGGCCAGGGAAAGGCGGCCGACCCGAACTGATGAACAAGTAAAAGTTGCAAAAAGCACCAGGCTTAACAGGGAACTCGAGGGTCGAGCTGTGTGTCGATGTGCTGATCAACCGTACTGACGTCGCGAAAGGATGCGAACGGTTGGGAGATGTTATCGGGAAGAACGAAGTCGAAGTGGCGCCGACGCAGCCTCGTTGTGATTCCTCCAATTCGATGGACGTCAGTCACGCCGGACAGCAAATATGGGGTGGCCCGTGCGCCGATGTCCCACACCGGACAAGGACCCCTGCGGGCTGCAGGTGCGCTTTGACAATACGGGGCGGACACTGTACAAAACGTTTCCAGCAGCTGAAGCATGTCCTTTCGAAAAGGCAAGCAAATAAAGCACCTATGAAGTCAGCCCGAGCCCAGTGGAAAGGAGTAGGTAGTGGCAATGATACCTACTTTCGCGATGGGATACCCGATGGCCATGGCGACAGGTCACTCCTTGAACTCGGTATTTCGAGTCCACGCGCCGATCTGTCACTTTTCTTGCTCTACTCCTTTGTGATGTCCCGATTTTCAAATACATGGATGGCACAGATGAAAGCCAAGACACGGCCTATTTCTCTTTTGTAGGTGTCCTTCAACGAAAGAACACAGAGCCCCGACCTTCAAGTACATCTATATCTCACACGCAGAGAGGGCGAACGGCTGATTCAGTCCCCACAAGTCCCTCCATCTGACAGCCACATCCGTATCAGAAGATTTCAGAAACATCATAGACCAGCCTTTTGCCTCTTGAAACTAGGTAGTGCCAGGGTGCCCTGGGTTGCTTGGGCATGGAGGTCATTGAATGCATGACCGGTCCAGCCATGTTGTCGTCCAGATACGTTGCTCTTGATGTATCTCTGATTGACCAAGAGGCCATCTCGAGGTTTTGAATCAAGAGAGGGACCATCTTAATTATCCCGGGCTCAGTCTGAACTTTACTAGTCGACTTGGTCGTTCTGAGCGCGGCCATCTTTTGAGTGACCCTCCATGTTCCAAGTGGTGGTGCTTGGCCTGATGCTAAGAGTGTCTTGCTTACCTAAAGAGCCCCCTTCCCTGCACGGAGACTGTGAAGCTGGAAGTTGCCCCCACTTATTTTCTACTTTACGCGATCCACTGTCCCCTTCGCGTCCTTGGTTCGAATCGCGTCTTTCGTTTGACCTCCTCCAAACCCGAACATCGTCAACCAGGGCTCCAACTGACCTACGAGAAGCAACCGCGACTTCTGCCCCCAGATATCCCCTCCCTTCATAAACTTCAATTTGAATTTCAATCAAGAATCATTCCGGCGCAGAATCAAGCAATGGCGCCGGCTCAGGTTGTTGACGAGGTGGACGGTAAGCTTCCCCGCGATGAACAACCCTTTGCGCCCGCTCGCGCACTCTTTGCTAGTTGATGCTGACACACAGTATAGTCGACATGGTCCAGGAAGAGGATGATGATCAGGAACAGCGCCTCATCAACGAGGGTTAGTACCTGGCACATGCCCCGCTTGGCTGAATTGATCTGACCAGCACCCAGAGTACAAGACGTGGAAAAAGAACAGCCCTTTCCTCTATGACATGATTCTCAGGTACTTCTAAGCCCTCCCGCCAGAAATACCACGCGCTGACATACAAAAAACAGCACCGCATTGGAGTGGCCGACGCTCACCACCCAGTGGTTCCCTGATGTCACCGAGACGGAGGACAGCACCTATCGCACTCACCGTCTGCTTCTCGGCACTCATACCTCTGAGGGCATCCCGAACCACCTCCAAATTGCCGAAGTCAAGATCCCCAAGGCCGCCGTACCGAATGCTGAGGAACTCGATGAGGAGCGCGGCGAGATCGGCGGATACGCCAAGTCCGGAACACCGATCCAATTCAAGATCGTACAGAAGATCGACCACCCCGGCGAGGTCAACAAGGCCCGCTACCAGCCTCAGAACCCCGATATCATCGCAACGCTGTGCGTTGATGGCAAGATTCTCATCTTCGACCGCACCAAGCACAGCCTCTTCCCCGATGGCAACGTCAGCAGCGAGATCGAGTTAGTTGGCCACAAGCAGGAGGGCTACGGTTTGAGCTGGAATCCCCACGAGCAGGGCTGCCTTGCGTCCGGCAGTGAAGACACCACTGTTTGCCTCTGGTGAGCATGTTTGCATTTCTCCGGTCGATTGATCCGCTGACCCGGTCTGTAGGGACATCAAAACGGTACAGGAGGGCAGCCGCAGCCTCAAGCCTGCACGCCGATACACCCACCACACGCAGATCGTCAACGACGTTCAGTACCACCCCGTCTCTAAGAGTCTCATCGGCACCGTTTCCGACGACCTTACCATGCAGATTCTCGACGTTCGTCAGGCTGACACCTCACGCGCTGCCGTCTCCGCCAAGCGTGGCCACTCTGACGCCATCAACGCCCTTGCCTTCAACCCTGCGTCCGAGACACTTGTTGCGACTGCGTCCGCTGACAAGACTATTGGTGTTTGGGACCTGCGGAACCTGAAGGAGAAGATACACACCCTCGAGGGCCACAACGACGCCGTCACGTCCCTCTCCTGGCACCCGCAGGAAGTTGGCATCCTTGGCAGCGGTAGCTACGACCGCCGCGTCATCTTCTGGGACCTCTCCAAGGTCGGCGAGGAGCAGATGCCTGAGGACCAGGAGGACGGTCCCCCAGAGCTGTACGTCCCTTATTACTTTCGCGGTGCTTGAACCCGTCCTTCTGGATGTAAACTAACCCTGTCTTAACAGTCTCTTCATGCATGGTGGCCACACAAACCACCTGGCGGACTTCACTTGGAACCCTAACGACCCCTGGCTCGTCTGTTCCGCCGCAGAGGACAACCTCCTTCAAATCTGGCGTGTGGCCGAGTCCATCGTGGGTAGGGACGACGGCGAAGTGAGCCTTGACGAAATCGACCGCTAGGAGGCGGCGTCCAGCGAGAGTTCAGCCACCTTGTCGGGCAACGAGTCGACCGATTGTCCTGCAGGAGATCGACGACGTCGTCGATTCCTTTGGTTTTCCCGCGGGACTTGATCGAATCGGCCCGGGAATACACTCTCCCCCCTGCCGGAGTTCTTAGGACAAGGAGAGATGTCCTGTGGTGGAATCCTCCTGGAGAAAGAGTTTCATCGGCAGTTTCGGCGTTTTTACATGTACGAGCACATCATTCATAGGCTCAAGCAGCTAGGTTACGGCCAGCGCTAGGACGGCAGCAGCTCCAGATATGTGGTCTGGGGAGCGTTGGGCGCCTGCAATACAGCGTTCAAAATATGCATCAAGCCATGTGTGTGGTGACACATGTATGCTGACTTTGTGGGAACGTGAGGCATCTGTACTTGCCAGGAAAGTGCCCACTCCTCGATGTGATTGGGATATCGCCGCACATCCCTTGTCTAGGTACTACGGCACCGACATACACTTCGTTCACCACAATAGACTCCATCCGACACTTCTGTCATAAAAACGCGCCATCCATGTATATTGGGTAGGAATCCCACCACTGTCGCCCGGGGTATCTATCATTATTCCATTGCACTTCGGTCTGGTCCTGTCCATCCCAGAGCTCGCTCCTCATAAGTCATGCCAGAATTCCCAGCTGTGCAAAACAGTAAGAGTTCGTCAAAACGACCGATCGACTCCTTTGCCCTTGCTTTTTGAATGCCCTGTCTGAAGCAGATGTCTTAGACTGCCTTCGGCATGGCTGGGGTTCTTGTCCCCAGATGCCGAGGTGGGACTGAGCCCGAGTGCGGGAGGGAAAGACCATGTTGGCATCCAGCCTTTCAGCCCTCCCAATAAGGTATCCTGTGATGATTGTTCATGCGACCCCTCGGGATTCAGCGGTCCATTTCGAACGTTTTCGGGGTTCTGGACGACAGAATCCTCTTGCTTCAGCTGCGTATCTGACTGCCTTCGTTCGGGTTCCGTGCGAACTTCGAGGTGACTTGTTGACGTGTGAGGCAGTGCCGGCTCGCTCACCAACGTGGCGGCGGAGCTCCGCGGCGATGCCGCATCGGTGGCGGCATGTTGCCTGGCACTTTCCATCATCGCAGTGGCAAGTGCGGAAGACTTCTTCTTCGTCAAACTCCTTGCTTGTGTCGTTCGATTGTTGCTCTGAGGTTGTGTCCCGTCAGGCGACTCATCTTGGTGTAATAATACCCTGGCTGCTCGACCGCGAATCTCATCTGCCAGCTCGCTTGCCGACTTTTTCTTTGATTTTCCATCCTCGGAAGACCCGCTTGACGACATGATGGTCTCAAGGGTGCCGACGGCGACGCTCTTCCGCCTGCCGCCACCGCTCCGCCGCTTTCTGTGTCTTCTCGCGCTTTGTTCGTCATCAGAGCCGACTGCCTGGAGAGTCGGACCCGAAGGCCGCTGATGACGCTTCGACGAGGCGGACGCCAGGAAAGCCGCCCCCGAGCCGTGAGGTGCAACGTGGACCTCGTACTGGTTGCTCAGGGAATAGCGCGACCTTGCACAGATCTCGGCTATGCGGTCCAGGTCGGCGTTGATGGTGTTATCCTCTCCCTGCGCATCCAGACCAGACATCATGCTCTTGAAACTGTAGGCCTCGATGGGTGGCAACTTGGCCGGCGCATCAAAGTCGTGCCGGCCGCCACCCTTCTTCGCCTTGGCCCTCGCCATGCTGAGCAGGCTCTGTTCTTTTCCACCGAACGGGGTGCGGAGTGCTATGATGCGGCGCACCGAGGCCGCGGGGCCGCTGGTAACAGATGATCCGCCGGCTGGCCGTGTTATCCTACGCTCTCCCCCTACGCTGCGGGTCGTACTGGACTGTCGACTCGGACTCCCGGAATATGTTCGCACCAGCACAGGTTGTGCGTATGTAGTACTCTGAGCGCCCGTCGATTTAGCGTAGCGATGCCGCGACGGATAGTTCGTGCTGATCGTCCTCAGAGCGGATGTTCGACTGGCAGCAGTCGCATTATCGAGCGGGATCGGCTTGCCTTCGGCAGTGGAAGGTATCAAGGAGGTAGATGACGTATTGGGCTGGAACACGGGTGGGAAGGAGAATGAAAGAGACACGTTTGTTGTTGGTTTCCTCGGGGGACGAGATGCGGCCGATCGAGGTGGTGAGCCCTTGGGTGTTGGTATGGAAGGAGTGGAGGAGGAGTCGACCCTGGGTTGGGACGGGCCAGTGTGGCCTATTGATACTGGGGGAGAATGATCCATCTCTACGCGCAAACGCTGCAGCGATGGGCTATATATGCGATGCAAGACAGCGAAGCATTGAATCGGCGGTCGAGATGGGAGGCGTGGGTGAGGTGAGGCGCGCCGGTGGGATCAGACGGGTTCGTGCAACAACAGGGGGCATTGTCTCCGATCGGGCTGGTTCCTGGCGGCGTCAGAGCTGCGGTTGCAGGCGATGCGTAGCCGACATGCATACGCCTCTGCGTTGGCGAGTCTTGCAGAGCGACCTGGGCGTGGGCGGTCGTGGTGTTCGCCGGCGACGACGCCGGAAGACGGGAGCTGTGATCAAGTGGAGATGAAGGAGTCGGGCAATGTCATCAGGCGGGGCACGAGGCGGGACGAGCATCTGCTGGGGTGCCCGACCCGAGTTTCGTGCAAGGCGTTCCAGGTTCCGTCAGCGTCGAGACCTCGATGTGGGCGAGGGGAGGCAAGTTGTTGGCATGTCAGGAGAGGGGAGGAGAGAAGAAGAAAAAAACATCCATGTCGGCGACGACGAAGGGCAAGTGGTGGGCGGCAGCCCAAGCGCAGGAGGTGCGTCGGTTGCTGCTGCATGAGTGTCGTGGCTGCCGTTCAAAGGTGAGTCCAAGGTGGTCCAAGGGTCGCCGTGCAGGGGCCTAGACAGCGGGGAAATGGGCCCGGGCCAATCATCGGGGTCGGATAATGGTGCTAGTGTCTCTGCCCTGTGAGACGTTCGCACTGTCGTCGCCCAGCATCTCCCACGAAATTCCATTGGGTTGAAGAAGGCGATGCGGACAACTCCATGCTGTCTTTTCCACACCGAACTTCCCCCCTCCGTCCCCGCTCTCATCCGGTCGTCTGGTTCCAATGAGACATCGGCCGAGAACCATGCTTCTTGCAGTTTGGTCGAGTCCTGCCGTGCCAGCTCAGCACCCGGCGCATCACCGCGAATCCCACAAGCCCGATCGCGGACACGAAGTGATGCAGGAGCATGGCGTATTTTCGTACCTATGGAGGGAGGTGAGTACCTCTACAGTCTGAGCCATGCTGTTCCTTCTCCTCTATCCTCCTTTCCCGTGATATCAAGATATTGCCAGGATTACCCAAACGCCTTGCGGTCCATCATCTCCCGGCGGAAGCAAAAGGGTATCATGGCGCACTGCGCTTCCGCCGAGGCCGCCCGTATTCGGCCGTTGCCGAGTGGGACGTATCGTCCTGCATCGCTTCTTCTTCCTCTTACATGGTGCCGTAGCCCGAAGGGTTCTGCACCTTGTCGCTGTAGACACCAGGGGCACGGCTGGTGAGAGGACGACCCTGTGCCAGCTGATCGCGGCGGTCGTAGTAGACGTAGAGGACGTAGAGACCGTGTATCAGGCCAGGGAGGAATCCGAGGATAGTGAGCAGTATGTTGACAATGAAGTCTAAGGATGAGATGGTTAGTAGTTGGGAATTGCTCAGAGGCAGCATTGGCTTACCCATGCCGCAGCCAGCGACGGCGAGAACACCGATCGGGGGGACGAAGAGAGTCACGAGGACAATGATGAGAGCTGCGATACCGCTCATGTTTACGGTGGTGGTGGGTGTTGGTTGATTGGGTGTAGGATCGTGCGTTGTCGATCAGGAGAAGCTGATTCGGGAAGTGAGTCGGTTGGTTATCGGGGTGGACAGGAGCAAAGAAATCATCTTAGACCTGCCCTGCCCATTCGCGACACTTCCCACCAGATATATACCCTTTCTAGTACTCGGTCGCCCCAGCCTTTCCCTAGCAATCCCGCTGCCGTCATCGACCATGTGGTGTCCGTCTAACTTGATGTAAAGATTGCGCGTCCCCCAAGCCCAAGACTACTTTCAACTTGATTTAGCATGGCCAGTGGGTTGATTCGTAGCAGGCGGTGGCGGTCGCGACCACTGGTTGCGGTGCATGACGTATTTTGACAAGCGCCAATCCGGGAGTTCGGATGGGCCTAGGCGCTGAGCCGCTGAACTACCTCGCCTCAGACTCCCGGCGGCCAGAGTCTCGGCAGCTAGACGGCTCGGGAGACTACCTAGAGTAGCAGGGATGGGAATCGATCACCGGGTCTTTGCTTTGGGAACCTGCAGCCGATGCAGCCGCGCAGTTCCGTGGCATCCAACGTATCCCATCTTTGACGAGGCCCTTGCCTTCGGTCCCTCTCGGTGGGAAAAGGCAACGGGCTAATTAAGCTCAGACCAGGCCCAGCATTTTCAAACAAGACAAGACCCTGGCACGAGGGCACAGAATACATGGCCGGTCCAGCCGTATTACCGTCCAGATACGTGTGAATCAGAACCACTTGAAGTCGTTAAGGTGCTCCTGCAAATCATCTCTAGTTCAGTCAGAGGCCGTCTCAATTTTCTTGCATCAAAAGAGAAGGCATCTCGATTTCCTAAGGCTCAAACCGAGGTCTGCTAGTCGGCATGGCCTTTCAAAGGGCGGCCATCTTTTTCTATATATGACCATATTGCACTGAAGACAATCGCCAGAATTATGTCTGTAGCTGGCTAACAGAGTAGGTCTGATTAATGTCCGGTTCGATTGGCATCAAGACACAAAAGCCAGACTCTGGACAGGGACATGCTGGTTTCCTTGCTACATAACACACCCAGCGCTACAAAAGTGCCATAAGTCCCTCACATCTGCTGCCTGTTGTAAAGAAAGGGGCTTTAGAGCTCTCAAGTTGCCCTCTTTCAACCTCCGAAAGTTAGAACAAGCATGCGAAATGCCTGTCTGCAGATGCTCACTCGCCGAAGGACGGCTCTTTGCCCTGACCGTGGGCCACCGAATGGCGCTAGTGATGGCCACATCCCAAGCCACATGGCTGTTAGCAGTGGGCGTTCCTTCCACGAGGTCCTCGTTCCTCGGTTTGTCATGGATGTTTCACCTTCCATTCTCCAAGATCCGATCATTAAGTTCCATCTGTACGATCAACTTTCCCGATGCAATCTCCATACGTTCTGCCGTCACTGGAAGCAAAGCCAATCTCTTGTCGAAATCCACGGACCGCTGTTCGCCTGGGCAGGGCGAACTCTCAGTGGAACGAATGCTAGGAATCCGCCATCGAACTGCTCAGTTCGAGACCGCAGATCCCCGAGGTTCAGTGAAGTCCTGACCGGACCGGCAGAGAACGGCCGACTATCACCATCATCTGCCTCAATCTCTGCAACGCGAGGCAACATGAGAGCCAGGAGAACTTCGTGGCTTCGCATTCCCTCGAGCGGAATGCGAAAGATCTAGCTGCCTGGCTTGCCCTCAGACTGCCGCCACTACTTTCGGACAGGGTGCGTGCGTGGGACAGCCCAGACCAGCCAGACCGACAACATCATTGTGGACTGATGATTGTGATTGGGGGCAGATGACGCCTGGAACCCCAGATTACCCGGCTTCGGCCATCATCCGCCACCAGCTTCTCTCCTGAAGTGCTGCAAGTGCACAAGGCGGAGGAACTGCTCGGAACCGCGCTGAGACATTGCTTCGGAGAAGCGTCAATCAACACTCAAGTTACGACGTGCCATGACACTTGTTGAGATCGTGGCTGTGTATGAGCTCGGGCTATGGGAGATAGCTTCCGGTTCGACGATCTGAAGCAAGCCGGGATGGCCCTCGCAACACGACCATGGATTTCTATGCTGCTGCCTCGTGGCTTTGATGCTGCGGGAGGACTCCCGCTGTCGCCGCACGCTGCAGATCAGCAAGTGTCGACGACCGGATGAGCTCGATGTCTCAAATGCCCACCAAGCCGGATGGCCATGACGAATTTGGGAATGCCTCCAGGTACCTCCGATGAGGCTCCCGAGGCTGACGTGCCTTATTTTGAGGGCGCCCTTTTACCCCTGGACGGACCGTCCCAGGGCGTTGGGAGGTGCTAGGCGCTCCCCGTGTCCCCGCCGGATTTTCACAGGCTGCTTGGACTCGTTGGAGACATGTCAAACTCCACCTCCAACTCTGGTTCTCCTCACATCGGCTCTCCGGCCCTGACGAATCCCCATTGCGACCGAAATGCCAGGCGCCGGGTTGGAGGTTTTCGTGGAGCGCGCTCGAGAGACAGAGTCATGTCGCTTGGCACGGTAACGTGGCCTTCCATTTTCACATCCTCGACACATGAATGTCGTTTTCTTCGATCTTGAGCTCGATCTTCGGGAACGGCGGATGGCTCCATTCTTGGCCCCTTTTGATGGGATGGGATGCCCCCTGGCTCGGGGTGGTGCAGGCCGTTGAACGGAACCAGAAACGTTGTGTCGTCCCGAGGCGTTGGCAGACGGTACCCTCGAGCGTTGTCACCTCGAACACCACATCCAACCGGGCGGCGTTTTTCATTGCGCGTACCTACAAGCTGCCTGCCTGCATGGGCCTCTGGCCCTCGGCCTGCGTCTCCTCCACCTGCTCCTGTGGCTGTCATGGACGTGACATGGACATGGGCATGAGCATCGAGGGAGACCTGCATGCCTACCTATGGATGATGAGGCTTCTCAGAATACCCTCCTCCATGTGATGATGATGGACTACCACCCACGGCCTGACTCTTGTTGTCCAGAGGCTTTGGACGGGAGAAGAATCTTAGGCCTTGGGAGCTCCGGCTGGTGCCCATTGGTGACCTGTGCCAAAAGCGACTCCGCCGGCACAGGCACAGTTATTCACACAGACCGGGTCCTCCCCACAACCGTCAGCCATTCTGCTGCCCTGGCGCTTTCTCAGGCAAGGCTAGAGCCCACTGACGGAGGCCTTAGGTAGAGACGGAGGACTGTGGGAAAGCTGCGTCCCGGCAGGAAAAGATCAACGCGTAAGGTACTTCTGCTGGTTGCCAGAGGCCGCTGCGCGACGCGGTACCCGAGGAGGAGAGAGAACCGAACCTGGTACCTTACCTCACCAGGACCTTGCCTGATGCTGCTAACTGCTTTCCCGCGCCAACACCAAATTTGTGCCTTTCCTGCTTCCACTGTTTCTTCTCACCTCTCACTCTCCGTTTCGCCTTATCTTCCCCCTTTCCTACCTGCCTCCGACATCCTCGCAGACCTCCAGCTGCTATCCCCCGACGACCGCCGAACTCGTGGATAGATCGAGCTGCAAGTCCTTGTCCCGAGGACCGCGCCAATTTCTGCCTTCGACGCCTTCGACGCCCCTTTCGCGTGTCCCCCCGACTTCTTCCCCCGGCCGGCTTTCCGCCGCCGCGTACATTGAACCTCTCCATTACACTCTGACCGGCCCTGCATCCTTCTCTGCAGAACGTGGCGGCCGTTATTCTTACGTACTGCCCGGGGTAGCTCTTCTCAAGCTCCCGGCAATCTTCCACCGTCGTCGAATCGTCGTTGGATTCGACAGGCTCCGAAGCCTCGACCTCCGCTCCTCTTGAGCGTCAGCGCGTGTCGCCCGACAACGTCCCAGCTCGGGAACTTTCCAGCTCCGCTCGCCGAGCATCTGGCTGTACATTATCCATCCTTTTCCCACGACCGCCCAGCATGTCTGCTCCTCAGGCGGGCTCTCAGCCCCCCATCGATCGCTACGTCGTGATCCACGTCGCTACCACCTGCGACGAACATGGTGTCTACGTCACCAAGGACTCTGCTGAAGTCATTGAGCTCGGCTGGATCTTGCTCGATGCCAAGTCTCTCGAGGAGGTAAGCTTCCCCGTCGCTGCCAGCGCCTGCTCCGTCAAAAGAAGAGACAAAATAGCTGACCGGGGCCCTTCCTCCAGATTGTCCGCGAGAGCGTCCTTGTCAAGCCCATCAACACCCCCATCACTCCTCTCTGCAGTGAGTCCTCGCCCGCAATATCTCAACCATTGCCTCGGTGTGGCCTGCGCCTGAGGTTGCAGGCCTGCCGAGGACAGACTTGCTTGGTCGATCATGATAGCTGACTGCCTGCCTCCGTAGCGAGTCTCACGACTCTGACTTGGGAGCACGTTCGAAACGCTGGTTCCTTTAGAGATGCTATTAACCGGTTCGATGCTTTCGCCAACGAGCACCTGACGTCGCAGAACCTCGACTTCGTCTTCGTCACCCTCGATGCCTGGGACCTCCGTGTCCAGCTCCCCCGCGAGGCTCGCGACAAGGCCGTCGTCCTCCCCCCATACCTCCAGCACTCGCGGACCTTCGACCTCCGTACCGAGTACCAGCGGTGGCAACAACATCACCCGGAGTCCCTTCCCTTTGGGCCCTCCATGCTGTCTAACATATGCGCCGCTCTCGAGGTCGAGCCCGTCCAGTCGAGCGCCCCCATCAAGCACAACCTGCCCTTCCACCTGCAGGCCCTCGCACCAGCGTCGCCTCGCCGTGCCATGGAGGAGGCTGTCACCCTTGCCCGAGTTCTCCGTGGCCTCCTTCGCAAGTCACAGCCCGCCCACGAACACCCCGATGTTCTGACTCGGCCCATGGATGCCCGCGCCGATGTTCGCGCTTTCCTTTCCGAGCGCAGCAAGGTTTTGCACATGTCCGGTCTGCCCCACGACACCACTCAATCTGAGCTTGAGAGCTGGTTCACCCAGTTCGGTGGCCGTCCCATCGCTTTCTGGACTCTGCGCACTCCCGAGCAGCACAAGCCTACCGGCAGCGGCTTTGCCGTGTTCTCTTCTCACGAGGAGGTACGTCCCCTCAATTGGAACGATTCCCCTTACAATTTCACTTTGCTAACCATCGGAACAGGCTGCTGAGAGCCTCTGCATGAACGGCCGTGCCCTCAATGAGAAGGCCATCGAGGTCTCTCCGTCCTCGAGCCGTGTCCTCGACCGTGCTGCCGAGATCCTGACTCCCTTCCCTCCGAGCAAGAACCGTCCCCGTCCTGGCGACTGGACCTGCCCCTCTTGTGGCTTCTCCAACTTCCAGCGTCGCACTGCTTGCTTCCGCTGCTCTTTCCCCGCCATGGGAGCCGGTGCTCAGGGTGGTGAGATGGGCTACGGCGGTGGCGGCGGTGGCGGTGGTGGCTATGGCGGCGGTGGCTACGGTCCTCCCCAGATCATGCCCCCTCCTCATCAGCACCATGGACACATGGGCCACGGCGGTGGCGGCCGCATGGGCGGCAGCGGTGTTGTTCCTTTCCGTGCTGGTGACTGGAAGTGTGGCAACGAGGTCTGCGGCTACCACAACTTTGCGAAGAATGTGTGCTGCCTCCGCTGCGGCGCGAGCCGTGCCGGAGCTGCCGTCGTTGCCGATGCCAGTGGCTATCCCTCTCCCATGGACGCTGGCTCCAACTACAACATGAACCAGGGCTCCATGGGCGGCACCCCTGGTCCCGGCCCCTTCGCTTCTGCCGGCGGCAACTTCGGCTCTGGTGGTGGTTATGGTGGACAGCAGCACTTTGGCGGTCCTCCCAGCACCTATGCCCTACCCTCGGGCCTGGGCGCCGGCGCGGCTCCTTACCCGTCGTCGCTGAACACCCACTTCGGTCCTGCCCCCGGCTCCCACTCCGCCGGTCCCTTCGACAGCCGTGCTGCCGAGGCTGCTTTCCAGTCTGCCTCGAACGGACCCGCTTCCGCTGGCCCCTCCAACAACTTCTACTCCCAGAACGAGAACGACCCCTTCGCGTTCCTCTCCAGCGGCATCGGCGGTCTCTCTGTCAGCGGCGGCGATGCCCGCCAGAACGGCGGCTCGGCTCCCCCCAGCAAGTCTCCCGCCTAAATAGGTTGGACTCGGCCTGGTACGGAACTCAGCCCCGTACCCTTCAGATGTGAATACTTTGGCGACGCCTGGTTCTCGTTTCGAAGCAAGGAGAAGATAGAAAGTATTTGGGCCGTCGCGAATCATTGGCCTGACTGCCCTCAAAACACCTGCTTTTGCGTTTTGAGGGTTGTCTGACAAGTTTATTTGGAACATCTCGGACCCCGAGACACATTGTGGCATACCACGGACGGCGGACATGACAAAAGTTTGCGAATGGCTTTCAAAGACACACTTTACACACCACAATGAGTGTTACAATAAGGGACGGAACCTCGGACACCTCGGCGGAGTTGCTTTTGATGCCATTGCGCATCAGACCAGTATAAAAGGGCTGGCTTACTGGGGGATCGGCAGCCCCGTGTGCAAAAAGGGTCTGGGGGGTTGCTTGAAATGCGTACGCGCATGGTTTGCGGTTTGGCAGCGGGCAAAGGATGGACGAGATGCATAGCGAAAAGGGAGCGGGCTCGGAATACCTCGGCCTTTTGTGTTGCAGTCTCAGCCACGCGGTTCTCGACTTGTTGTTTTTCCTCTCCTTGTTCCCCCTCTCATCATCATCAACTTCTTCTCTCTCGCCCTCTCTCCCCATGGCAAACAACCCCCATCTATCACTATACTCTCTCTCTCTCTCTCTCTTCTCCCCCCTCCTGTTCTTCCTCCCTCGCACTTCACTTCTCCTCCTGTCCTTTACACGATTCCACCACTTTTCCCTCACACACGCGCTTTGGCATTTGGACTCTTTGGTCTTTCATACCGCTTGGAGATGGATTCTAAACGGCTGGGCTGGACGGGCGGCTGAGTTGGGGAGTCGGGGAGTGAACAGGTCAGGCGGGCTGACTGATTAATACCTCTTGTCATTGCAAATTCATTGCTCATTTGCTGTTGTTAGTTTGTAAGACTCACAGAAGAATGCATATGCATCATCTCTGACCATGTTGTCCGTGTCTAGTCCCAGGTGTGATGTGCCGAGTTGAGGGAAGAAGCTCATGATTGTCTCTACACAAATCCGAGTCCTCGAGTCAAGAGATGGCGGATAGGGTACGGAAAATGGCACCCATAAAGTAAGGTGACGTGTTAGGCATTGATCCAGCTTCGCGGATGCATATGAAGATAGGTTTCGAGTAGGCCTCTCATCCAGCAAATGGTTGTTTAATCTGGTCCTCCCTATTCGCTTTTTCCTCGAGACCAGAGAGACATATCCAGCCGCCGAGAGCGCATCGCTCTCTGGAGAGAACCAGGCCAGTACATCATATCATAGAAGCAAAGTCCGGGCCGACCCGACCCAGGCTCAGCCTTGAAGCTACATCCCGCGCCTGTCTGTCTACTCAGACTCATCATCTTCCTCCTCCCCCTCCTCCTCCTCCTCGTCCTCGTCATCGTCTTCGATTTCACTATCTCCCGGCGCGTTGATCCACTCCACGTACTCGTTCCAGTACGTGTTGTTCTCATCGTCAACATCGTGGTCGTTCCAGGCACGGTCGCCACGATCCATGAGATCCAAGTCGAACGGGATGCCGACGGGCCCGAACAGCTTCCTGTTGACATACTCGAACAGCTCCGGGTCATGGCCGGGGTCGGGAGGCGCGGCGTTCATGGCCGCCTGGATCGCAGGCGTGATGGACGGTTCGGTCCGCGAAGAGGCGAGGTGGGCGCTGGCGTAGATGGCCGTCAGAGCAGTGATGCGCCTCGGCACGTGGGTTGGGTCGGGAAGGGCGGTGAGATCAAGACCGTCGTGGGGGTTGACGTTGGCCTCTGCCGGGTCAGGGGCCGCCTGTGATACGTTCTGGGGCGCGCTGGCGTCGAGGGCCGCGGAAATCAGGGGGTGGATGGTCCCCGCTGCGTGGGCCTCGGCGATCTCGACGCGGTGCTGGGCGATGAACCCATGGACCCTTTGGAGGTAGATGTTGTTCTCGTCGTTGAGCCAGAGGTCCTCCTTCATGAGGTCGGACTTTTCGTAGTGGTGGAGCTCCTGCCAGGTGGGCTCCAGGAGATAGCTGGCCACGTCGTCCTCGTCCTTATCCTCGTCCCTGTCCTCCTCCTCGTCGTCGTCATCATTGGAGTTGTCCAGGGCGGCGGCGACGTGGTCGACGTTGATAATATTGTCTTCGTTGAAGTCGTACTCGTCACGGCCCCAGAGGATCATGTATATGATGTACTTGTCTATCTCGAGGCCGCGGCGGGTGGCCTCCCTGGAGATCAGCTCGTCAGGGCGGGCGAGGTGGCCGATACCGCGGCCCCAGCCCTCGAGATGAACCGTGCCGACTTCGCGGGGTGGTACACCATAAAGTTCTTCTCCGAAGAGGCAGCGTCGGAACTGCTCCTGGGTGGGAATATAGTCGTAGCGGACCTTGAGCTGCTCGCACTCGTCTCGGGTCTGAAGCTCGCGGCGGGTGAGCATGAGCCACATCTTTGTGAGGCCGCGCTGGCCGAGGAGGAGTTGGACCATGGTCGTGGAGCCATGGTTGGGCCAAACGGGGTCCAGGAGGAACAGGGAAAGCTTGACGAAGAACATCTGGGCCTGATAGAGGTCGTCGGGGGTCCAAAGGGCGCGGTTGGCGAGCATGTTCTGACGACCCTGGGTGGTGGCAACGTCCATAAGGAGCCAGAGCTTCTTGAGGACGAGCTCAGTGCCGCGGGGGAGGCGGTGACCGGCATCCTCGATGGCCTCGACGATGTCGTCGACGCATTCCTCGCGGTAGACGACCATCTCGTACCAACGGAGCGTGGGAACGAGGCGGACGGCTTGGTTCTGCCGCGGGTCAAGGCACAGGGGGTCAGGGGCGTTGAAGGCGTTGGTTCGACCGATGGGATCAGGGATGCAGAGCTTGCGATAGAGGCGGAAGGAGAAGATATCGCTGCTCTCCTCGGCACGGGAGCGCACCCACATGCGGATGCTCGAGGTGATGCTGGCGTTGAGCGTCTCGTTGAAGCACTTACTGACGGAGTAGAGGGTGAGAATGTCCTCCGGGTCAAGATGGTAGCCAACCTCGACGAGCAGCTCCGTATACTGTGAGATCTTGTCGATGAGGCAGAACCCGACGCCCATCTGGCCCATGTTGCCTTGAATATCGAGGACGGGGTTGTCGATCTTGAGGCGCTTGACGCGCTCCTTCTCAGTGAGCTCGTGGGTCTGGGCATTCTTCTAGTCCTGCCCTTCGAAACCATGCTGGAGAGAATCGTTGATTGCAGCCTCGTCGTGAATGACGCCCTCCATCGCGAGCTCCTCTTCACCCATTTCGATCCCGCCCTGCTGGAGCTGATGTGCGACTTGAGCATCGCTCATCTCCTCCAGCTCCTTTTGGGCACGGAGCCGGACCATGACGGCGAGCATGTTGGGGCTGATGTTCGAGTGAGGGAACCTCTGCTTGAGAGACTCCCTGGTTTCCTCGATGAATTCCATGAGGTCCTGGTAGTTGACACCCGGGGGGGCCAAGGGCACCCCCTCGAAGGGCGCCATCGAGAGTTGGGGGCGGCTCATAGTGATGGGTGGCGGTTGTGGTGATGGTGTTGAGTGTGTTAGTTGTGTGGTGGTGTTGAGAGAGAGCGCGCAGAGAGATCGGGTGGCGGATTTCAGATTGTTGTTGGCGGAACTTGGATGGAATACCTAAGGCAGAATCAGCGGGACAGGAGTGGGCAGCTGGTCTTAGGCGGCAGTCAATAGGGGAATAACAGTCGCCCCTGAATGTAGACAATAGACTGAATAGGGGCGGCCTGGCATTGTTGCGCCTTGTGGCGGGGCATTCACTCAGTCACTTGTACTGAGAGGTACGTAGCATCACAGCGGTGCCCAAACCAGCGTCAAGCCGAGAAATCCTCTCTGAAATTGATTCGCCATGACTGATTTCGCTGATGTACACTTGAGGTATGATATATCTTACAATGAAAGGCCAGCCGCGTGATCTCATCCAGCCTTCGGCTCGCTGCCCTCTAAAAGATGTCCGTCGTTGTACGGTCGTTGGCAAGCTATCTCTCTCGAGATGGAGCCTGTCCTCATGGCTCCTAGCCGGCTCCCAGCGTCGTTCCATGCCAGAGCAACCTGGCATGCTATTATGACTGCATGCTTTCCTTTCCCCCTGAGATGCCACGCTGAGTGCATGCTGGGTATACGCCTGCCAAAACAACACACCGCCTTCGTTGCGGCTTGTACTACAACCGCGTTTCGGTGGCTTCGCTTATAGCATGCACCGGGTCCTACTTCTTGCCTGGTCCCTCGCCACTCGGCTGTCCTGAGGTCGACGGTGGCGGCGGCTTGCCTTCAACATGGACCCTCTTCGCCTCGCCGCGTTGGTCATGCGTCTCATTCTCCCGCTTTCGGTCCTTGTCACGAGGCTTCCCGTCACGGCCTTCCTTGCGGGCTGCGTGCCGCGCTTCACGTTCCCTCCGCTCGTTCTCTTTCCGGTGAGCCTTGGACTCGAGTTCGTGCCATTCGCCGTCGATCGAGGCAAGCCTAGGATACACGGTCAGTTGTCGTCAATCAGATGGATGGGGAGGTTAACTCACTCAACAGCTTGTCGCGGAGGGGGCTCTTCGGTCGTGAAGTACGGGTGCGCAAGGGCTTCTGCTGCCGAGGGCCGTTTCGCGGGATCGTACCGGAAGATCGAGCACATGAGTTCGTACGCCGCGGGAGTCAGCTTCTCCTTGTACTTGGCGGCAAACGAGTTGGCTCGTCGGTAGCTTGGTCGCAGCAGCTCAAACCAGGCCATGTCGACCAAACCAGGCCACTCGGCCTTGTTCGGCGTGCCAATGACGTTGTATATCTTGTCGAGCTGATTCGCCTCACTGCCGTCTCCAGGGAAGGTGGCATGCCGGGTGAAAATCTCCATCATGATGCAGGCTGTGCTCCAGATGTCGCAAGCGGGACCGTACTGCGTCTCGCCAAGCAAGAGCTCTGGTGAACGATACCAGATCGTGATGACACGGTTGGTGTAGTCAAGCTGATGACGCTTCGCGTAGAAGCGCGCAAGGCCGAAATCGGCAATCTTGAGAATGCCGTCGCTGCTGACAAGGATATTCGCGGCCTTGAGGTCGCGATGGAGAACGCCTCGGGTGTGGAGGTAGTCGAGGCCCTCGAATATCTGACGAGCCAGGTGTTTCCTTTGTGCCGCATCCAACTTGAAGGTGGGGTGGTTCAGAAGTCCCGTGAGGTCGTGAGAGAGATACTCGAAGACCATGAAGCAGTCGTGCTTCTCGACCATCACCTCCTGGAGCTGCACAATGTTGGGGTGGCGAAGAGATTGGAGCAGCTTAATCTCTCGTACCGCCGTGACCGGGAAGCCATCCTTCTCACCTTCCATCCGAATGCGCTTCAGGGCGACCAAATTCTTGGTGTAGACATGCAGGCCCTTGAAGACCTTCCCGTAGGTACCGGAGCCAACGACGGACTCATTGCCGGGTTTGCGGAAGTAGACCGAATCTGAGTTGACCAGGTCATCGGGCAGCACCTCACGGGGCTTGAGACGCTTCATCTTCTTCTTAATAGTTCGCGTCTTGGGCCGCGTGGGAGCCGAAGCCTTGGGCCCTGTTGGCGGCTGAGGTCGAGAATCTTGTCTGCCTCGAGCGGATGCCGGCTCAGTTGGAGCGCCTTGGGGTACGCCTCGGTCCAGCTTGTCGCGCTGTCGGTTGTCATGCTGTCGACCGTCCTGCCGACTGTCATGTCGACTGTCTCTGTCTCTGTCTCGGTGGCCCTCGTGAGATCGGCCCTCGTGATACCGATCATCACTTCGGCGGCTGTCACCGTACCGGCTATCATGCTGGCGGCTGTCTGACTGACGATGATCTGATCGCCGTTGGTCTGCTTGGCGCTGGTCAGAGTGTTGACTGTCGCGCTGCTGGGTTGGCTCCTGCTTTTGAGGTGCCGCGTTAAACTTCTGGGAAATCTCAGGCTTGGGCGCCGTCGGAGTAGGTTTCGAAGACGCCTTAAATGCGAAACTGAACTTCGATGATGCCGTGTTCTGAGCGGCTGGACCTGTAGGAGGAGCTCGATTGGGGGGCGGCATCTCCTTGTCGGATTGCTTGTCGAGCGGCCTGCTATCTTCAACCTGCAGGTCTTTCGAGGGTCGGAAAGGGTTGGATTGCCCCTCTGCCGGTTCGTCTTTCTCAGGCCTGGACGGCCCAGTCGGTGCTGACGCCGCATCGTCGATTTGTGTGAATCCGCCCCGGCCAGCACTCTGTGACGAGTTCCACTGGGTGCTCTTGAAGTTGTTTCCCCGGTAAGCTCCTCGTCCCTGTCCGAACTGGTTCCCCCCTCGGAAGGCTCCTCCGCCTCCTCTGTAGCCGCCTCTGGAGAATTGCTGCATGGGCCCTGTTGGCGCCGATGGGGGAGGGGGTGAAAACGGAGGGTTTGAGGGATGCTGCTGTGATCCTTGAGGGTGTTGTCCAGGATATTGGCTAAAGTAAACGTCAGCAGGGGCACTTGTGGAGCGGGGGCAACGATAGACATACTGTGTGGGCGAGCCATTCCAGCCACCCCTTCCATAAGGGGACTCATGGGGTGAGTTGTGGTAGGGATTTGGCGTCATATGAGGGGACTGGGAATACTGGCGTGGGTCATTGTACCCGGCGTTGCCAGCGAATGCGTTGTGCATCTGTTGACGGCCGCCGAAGCTTCCGCGGTGGCCCCGGCCGGCCATGCTGACTTCGACGTTGTTAGCCCCCGTAGACGGTTGCTCTGAACCGGCTTGCGAATTGTCGCCCTGCCTGGCCCGCCTGCCCGAGCCCCTGCTAGTGGAACGGGATGCGTGGCGAGAGCCACGGCCGCGACGTGCTGGCTCGGAAGCTTGGGGGGAACGGTCCCTGTGGCTTCTCCGTGGCGATGGGGATTGCCTTCCGGGCTTCCTCACGGGAGAGCGCGTCCGGGATGAGCGACGCGCGGAGGAACGACTATCGTCCCGGGGACGGGATCGGTCTCGAGGGCGTCGGGTCGGAGGAGAATCCGGACGTATGTCGTGTCTAGACCGGGTGGGGGATCGGGACCTGCTTCGTCGGTGATCCTCTCGCCTCCTGTCTCTGTCTTTCGCCCGCGACCGACTGGAGGAGTCTCGGACTGGACTAGCTGGTCGACGAGAGCGGGAGCGAGAACCCCGGGGCTCACGTGAGGCTTTCCGCGAATCCCGGTCCCTTCTCGTGTCTCTGTCTCGAGATCGATCTCGGCGAGGGCTGTCGTCTCGTCTCGGTCGCTTCCTGTCGTGTCTCGAGGGCGGGGGGGTTCTGCTCCGGAGGCGCTTTGCGGAGGGCGAGGGAGGCTGGCCGTGTCGCGACCGAGGAGGGCTGGGGCTTCGTGTCCGCTGCGTCTCGCCGCGTGCACCACCTCGATCACGCCTGGTATCAATCAGGTTTCTCGGACGCGACGAACTGTATCGGCCGTCCCTGGATGCGTCACGTCGGGGAGGAGACGGGCTCAGGCGGCGAGGACGATCTCCGCTTCGGTTGCGGTGCTTGTCCCTGGATGGCTCGGCGGACTGTTCAGCAGGCTGGCGTTTAGGTGGGCGGTCGTGGAGGCGATCGTCCTGTGTCCGCTCGGCGTCACGGGGCTTCCGAGGCGGCGGCGACGAGGATCTGCGATGAGCTGCCTCGCCTTGACCTGCTCTGCCTCGATCTCTGCGGTCGTTGGCGTGTCTTCGGTCGTCTCTCATTGCGACATATTGCGTACGTCGACAATAGAAGGGCTCCATCACCACTCACTTGCTCTCCCCAATCTGATTTGAGTTTTCAGGGTGGTCTCTGCCGAGGTTTATCCGATGGTGATGCGATAAGTGGGTGGGTGTTGGCGCACGGACCAACTGGAGTTGGATGTTGGAGCTGGTGGTGAGAGGAGGTGGATGGCGACGACCAACTGCCGACTCGCGACGACGAAGATGGAGGGAATGGGTGGGGTGTGCTGGGAAAGCTTCGAGATGCTTTGAACCCAAAGTCCCCAGGTCTGAGTGAGGGCGACTTTTGGCTTTTTTTTTGGCCAGGCGGGACAAGGCTGCGGACAAGATCTGCGCTTGCAGTTCGGCGGCGTCGGCCAGTAAAGAATCAAAATCAGGCTCCCCCAACGTTGAACTCTAGGAAATCAGGCCCCCTGGAACAAGTCGTCCCTTAGAGGGACGGGGACCTGAGACCTACCTCCAGTACACAGCTGCGGTGGCATCACACCGGCTTAGCCCTTCGTGGCCTGGGCCACAGTAACCATGGCTTCATGGAAAGCAGGCTGGGCTCATGCCCCAGAGTCCTCAGCACTGGCTGGGATGCTGATCGGACAAGCGGCATCAACATAGCAGCAAAGTCCCCGAAGCTGGTGCCCGGGATCTTGAGGCAGAATCCGACACCGCCTCCTCCTGACCACTGCGGCCCCAACCCGCTTCCGTCTCTTTAATCCCAAGTGACATCGGCAGGTACCCACGAAGGGCAACAAGTGCCGCCCGCATCGACTATGTACGAACAATTACGAAGACCTCAGATCGAAGGGTAATCTGTAGTTAGTGAAGCAGGTCCGGGCGATCGGCAGCGTTCCGATATCCGCCCAGTTGAGCCCATCCTCCAATGCTGTGTGCACCAACCCAAATTGTCCCGGAGGTCGTGACGACACGAGGCTTGTCACCAGCGCATCGTCCGCTGGTAGTCCTAATGCTCGACGCAGGCGGCCGATCTGGAGGTCTCAAGTTGCAATGATGGTCTACTAGATGTCCACCACCAAGGCAGGTAGGGCGTCCCAATGCAATGGCGTCCAGCGGCAGCTTGGTGTCGACGCCGAGATCACCCGACGGGTTCGAATCTGGTTCCAATGCCGCTGCGTGACTCGAATACCAGGAATATCTGCCCGCAGATATGACTGCAATCATTGCATGTCAGGAATGAGGTCGATCGCTCGACTGGTCGGCACAGCCGTCAGGCATTCTCGGAGCCACGAGGCATGCAAATGCCAACTTTCGATGGATGACTGGACACGGATAATAGACCGCACGAGAAAGCCCAATTCCAACCCGGGGACCGCAAAATGGCCCAGATCAATCCCCCACAGACGAGCAGGTCTGGATGACGCACGCGTTTCGCTCTTCCAGCGGCGGTTGCTGGTGCAAAGCCCTCGTTCATACTTGCGCCGAGCGACAAGGAATTAGACTGGGCGTAGTCAGACATCTCCGCTGAGTATCCAGAGTCGCTGTGGGCGCTGTTTATCGCCGTGGATGACATCTCTGTCCAGTGAGGGAATAACAGAACTGGCGGCTATCGCCGTGTCTGCATGGTCACGAGTGCGCCCCAACGTCAACGGAGGGGTTTTCGAGAGCCACAATAGCCATATCTTCGGATACTTGAGGGCGAATAAAAGGGGTGGTCAAGTAGCGGTATCGGGTGCTGGGAGAGGGAGTCGCGATCAGACGGGATCAGCGACCGGTGTCGGTGCAGCAGCGCCGACGTGCTGCATGATTTCGATATGAGAGCGGCCTTGCTTGAGATGAAATGACCCGGGTTTTCTCGTGAATATCCATCCTCTGTCCATCGTCGGAGGATTGCTCGCGGGTTATGGGCTGGGGTGTTGTTTTGGCCATCTTGACCGACAGCAGGTGGAGAAATGATGATCGAAAACCTTGACGGAAAATGTCACATGATCTACCTATGACAAATCACGTGACTAGAACCCCCTAACCCCTGGATGTCAAGCTTGTGCCGACAGCACTGTAACACTGCAGCACATTTGGACGGTACTTGTGAGAAACGATGTTCACCTTCGCATTCCAGGTTGTTGCCTGAGAATCCGACCCAAGCCGTAGACACCAGATCAAAAGGTTGGGGCGGGTGAAATGTCCAAAACTCACTGGTGATCGACGGTCTGTGGAAACCTGTACACTGGCAACTGGCAAACTGGCAACTGAACTGGGCAATCTAAGGTAGGATTAGGTACGTATTGCTGTTGCATCAGTAACTATTCCGGATTGAAACAAGAGCTGTCTCCGTTTCCTGATATATCGAGGACTTGATTCTATTCCCCAGGACTCGGTCTTTAGCAAGGTCACTTACGTCTTTCCACTCAACTACCACTGTCGTCTCTTGTTGGACCCCTCTTGCTGAGGTGTCATGTGCGCCGTCTGAGAACCGACTCTCTGATGGATGTCTGGGGTACCGAGGCGGCATCTCGCTGATTGGCCGTGTGGGTTCTCGTCACGATGCTCTTTTACTCTTTTGCATGCTGCTTCCAATGTGCAGCGTACCTAGCGCGTCTAACCCCGCATTCTATGGCGTCATACTGAGTCAGCAGGTGTCCTGTGCAGAAGCTCTAGCTTGCACCTGGCCAGTCGAAATTGCACATTCCACCCCAGGAGCCCAGAGCGCACTAATGCCGCTGGTACAGTTGAGTGACTTAAAGCAACGGCGTTTCCAACGCCAGATTTGGGTCTAGACCAGACACAAACTTTCAATCCCGAGGAGACAGACGGGTGGTTGTGAGCGATTTCTTCCCATTGAAACAATATGGTAATACGAACTGATAAGAAGAACGGCGACGGGTGAATACGGGTATGATGTCGCCCCTGTGGCGGGATTCGATGCACACGTCTGGAAAAGGGAATTCAGCGGTGACTTGTTGAGGAAAGGATTCCCAGGGCAGGCGAGGAATTTTGTTCAGGCCGCCATGGGACTGGTCCGGACGAGGTGACAGGTAAAGTACTGCCCAGGTATCAGCAGTAGCGGGGCACACCCGGAGGGCGCTCCCGGCGAGGTCTCGCCCCTGCGGTGGCTCCGAGCGAAGGCATCCACCCCACTGAGAGCCAGGCCTGTGGCAGCGCGGGCCCCGTTGCTCGACCAATGCTTAGCGCATCTTGACCCCCTAGCTACTTTCTCTGCACGGAGCGCCGTGGATCGGGGGAGGATCGAGGGAACGAGCTGCCAGCCAACACCACCACGACGGCCAGCCCAGGCTCGCTTCCACCGAGAGACCTACTGGAAAGCTCTTCTCTAAAATCTCGCCTGCGTCCCTCTTGGTTTCGTCATCTGCATACCTTACTTCTCCAATTCCTCTGCGCAAGCTCGGGGGCTTGAACTGATCTCTCCTCCATCCACCTACCTAAGCTCCCATCCTTCTCAGAGGCACCACCAGGTCTTCCTCTGAACAGCTCGAGTCTCTGTTCCCTCCCCTCGTCATCCCTCATCGGCACCCAGTCACTCCGGCTCGCAGGTACGCACTTCCCATTGTTCCACGGTTGCGCCAGCCGGCCGGCCGGCCTATTCATCCTCTGTCTGTCTTGGGCCATCCGAGACAGAGCGCCGATCAGCACTCCTCGTCGCGCGGGGGCCTGAATTGCGCTCATTACCTGCTGTTGTCCGCCGGGCATTGTGTTGACCTCGTCCTCGGCAGACCTTTAGTACCGCAACCATGTCGGAGGGAAGTGGTCGCGAGGTGAAGAACCATCTCCTTTTCGAGATTGCGACCGAGGTCGCTCATCGCGGTAAGCTTCGTCCACCTCGCCCCTGCCCTGCAGCCCATGATCTGACACTTCGTTCTTGTCCAGTCGGCGGTATCTACTCGGTCATCAAGTCGAAAGCCCCAGTCACTACTGCCGAATATGGCGACCGATACACCCTCATTGGACCCCTCAACCACCAATCCGTAGGCTACATACCCGCCGCCCATATCACCATTGGCCACCACTAACACTGCAGCAGGCGGCTGTCGAGGTCGAGGAGCTGGAGCCCACCAACCCGGAGCTGGCCGCCACCATAGCGTCCATGAAAGAACGCGGCATTGGCATCCTCTACGGCCGGTGGCTCATCGAAGGAGCCCCGCGTGTTCTGTTGATGGACACGAAGACCGCGTACGGATTCCTGGACGAGTGGAAATCCGATCTGTGGAATCTCGCCGGCATCCCCTCCCCTCCCAACGACGACGAGACGAACGAGGCTATTGTTTTTGGCTACCTCGTGGCCTGGTTCCTCGGAGAGGTAAGCTTAGCTCGCGTTCACCATTGGGTCCTAAAATGAATGCCCCCGAGCTCCAGCTAACCAATGCGCCTGCAGTTCGTGTGTCACGAGAAGAAGAAGGCCGTCATCGCCCACTTCCACGAGTGGCTCGCCGGCGTCGCCCTCCCCCTGGCCAAGAAGCGCCGCATCGATGTGACAACTATCTTCACCACCCATGCCACCCTGCTGGGTCGCTACCTTTGCGCTGGATCAGTGGACTTCTACAACAACCTGCAGTATTTCGACGTGGATGCCGAAGCCGGGAAGCGCGGCATCTATCACAGGTACTGCATAGAGCGTGCCGCCGCCCACTCTTGCGATGTGTTCACCACCGTCTCCCACATCACCGCATACGAGAGCGAGCATCTGCTCAAGCGCAAGCCCGACGGCGTGCTGCCCAACGGTCTCAACGTCACAAAGTTCGCCGCCGTGCACGAGTTCCAGAACCTGCACCAGCAGGCCAAGGAGAAGATCCACGACTTTGTACGCGGCCACTTTTACGGACACTACGACTTTGATCCCGAGAACACCCTCTACTTCTTCACTGCCGGCCGATACGAGTTCAGGAACAAGGGTGTTGACATGTTCATCGAGTCGCTAGCTCGCCTCAACCACCGTCTCAAGACAGCGGGCAGCAAGATGACTGTTGTGGCTTTCGTCATCATGCCTGCGCAGACGACGTCGCTGACTGTCGAGGCTCTTAAGGGCCAGGCTGTGATGAAATCTCTCCGCGACACGGTAGACATCATCGAGCGCGGCATCGGCAAGCGCATCTTCGAACGTTCCCTCAGATGGCACGATGGTGACCCGCTGCCCGACGAGAAGGAGCTCATCACCAGCGCTGACCGCGTGCTGCTCCGCAGGCGCCTCTTCGCGATGAAGAGGCACGGGCTTCCTCCTATCGTTACTCATAACATGATTAATGACCACGAAGACCCGATCCTGAACCAGATCAGGCGCGTGCAGCTCTTCAACCACCCGTCGGATCGCGTCAAGGTGATCTTCCACCCGGAGTTCCTCAACTCGGCCAACCCCGTGCTGCCCATGGACTACGACGAATTTGTGCGAGGCACGCACATGGGCATCTTTGCGTCCTACTACGAGCCGTGGGGCTACACCCCGGCTGAGTGCACGGTCATGGGTGTGCCGAGCATCACGACCAACCTTTCCGGCTTCGGCTGCTACATGGAGGAGCTGATCGAGAACTCGAGCGACTACGGCATCTACATTGTCGACCGGAGGAACAAGGGCGTGGACGACTCGGTCAACCAGCTGACGACCCAAATGTTCGACTTCTGCCAGAAGAGCCGTCGCCAGCGTATCAACCAGCGCAACAGGACGGAGCGCTTGAGCGACCTCCTGGACTGGAAGAGGATGGGCATGGAATACGTCAAGGCGCGCCAGCTGGCCCTGCGCCGGGCGTATCCCAACTCGTTCCAGGGCGAGGAGGAGGAGGATGTTGTCCTCGGCGTGGAGCAGAAGATCTCCCGCCCGTTCTCCGTGCCCGGGTCGCCGCGCGACCGCACCGGGATGATGACGCCAGGCGACTTTGCGAGCCTGCAGGAGGGACGCGAGGGTCTGAGCACCGAGGACTACGTTGCGTGGAAGCTTCCTGAGGAGGAGGATCCCGACGAGTACCCGTTCCCGCTGACGCTGCGAACCAAGCGATCGGGGCCCGCGAGCCCCCTGGACGGCGTGCCTCTGCATAACGGCAACAGCAGCTGAAAGGTCGACAGGTAGCACGGTTTTGGCGAAGTGCTCTTCGGTGTGACTTGTTGGATAAGCCCCAGCGTCCACAGAAACAGGAGTGAGCCGTCTTGGGAGAAGCTGGTGTTTCCGCCGGCCCCTCCCCGATCGTCCACGCCTGGGGAACAGTGCTTGGCAAGGTGTGACCCGGCTGTTGAACAGCGGCAGCCGGCCGGAGATGACGGGGGATGATAGTGGGCAAGCCAGACTGCATCGGGCAAATGGCGGCGGCGGTGTACAGATAGGGGCGACCATGCATGACAGCAGCGGATGTTGTTCCGTGTTTCTATTCTCATTCTGTTATACAGGTATGTACTGGCGGATTGATCGAGCTAGGTGCTTGCTTTCTCGCTTGGCGGCAGAGACGAGGGCGCTTCCGATGGAGTAGGTACGTAGCAGTAATAATTTGATACGCGCACTTTGGGGCGATCCCATCCATGTCGATTGGCGTGCCCGTGGATGGACGGATGATTGATTGACGGTCCAGGTCCGGGCGTTTCGTTTCTTTGGCCTGGTTGGGATGATGGAGGTCAGCAGCAAGGTAGGCGTCAGGGGTTCAGGGGTATTTTGGGGCTAAGGCGGAGGGGCAATCAGTGCTTGACGGGCTTGGTCGCGTCGATTCAGAGGCTTCCCCCACACTGGAGGGTGAGGGGATCCCTGTTTAGCGGTCTTCGCGGTGGGTGTCAAAATCCTACGGCCTCTGATTTGCTCCTGCCCTCGCATTTGGGCAATGCGCCGCGCTTTCTCTCCCGGCGGCCGCGACCTTTTTCCCGCCTGCGCGCCCTGTCCTCTCAGGTTTCCTTTTCCACCACTGGACCTGCACCCGACCTTCACTCCTCCACGGCTGTGCTGCAGCTTACTTACCTGCCCAAAGAAAAAGGGGCGCGGTGTCTTGTCTGCTGCAATCCGACAAGCCATGCCGCGAGGACCGTCTGATGGCCCTTGAATACATGCCTTCTTTGTTTCTTGCGACCCCTCTCGGATATACATAAGACACCAAAGCAAGCACGGCGCACACACGACTCAAAGGCAAGCTTTCGTGCTTCAGCGCCTCTGCGACCCCCCGTTTCTGCCCACTCCCTGCGGAACACCCTGTCGTCAATGGCGCTCTGAATACGGCCAGCAGCATCCTCTTGCGCCTCATTGTTCGTCAAGCCGTCGCTTCACCTAGGTCCCCGAAGTTGGGCTCCTGCCTCGAACCGGCTCGCAGCTTCTCCAAGGGCCGACGTGAATATCAGGCTGCGAACCTCTCAACCAATCGATATATCTTCCTCCCATATCCTGCTCCAGCGCTCTCTGCAACGAGTTTCCCTTGGCCACTTCGACCTTACCTTAGCGATTGGTCATTCCTTGTTCCCCGGGGATTCTCCAATTCCCGAAACCTCCCTCCCGTCTCTGCGTCCTGGTTCTCTGCCCTCCGCTGAGACATTCGAACACAAAAGGGTTGCAGCCACACGCTCGCGACCTCCAGCCGTTGCGTCGATCCTCCGTCCAAGGAACGCCGGCAGCCACCCTGATCGGCCGTGTGGCTCCCCGTTTCTGCCGCCTCCCCCTTCCGATCCCCTGAAAAAAGTCGCGGCGCCCACCCACTCGATTCCGCCTCCCCTTCTCCTCCTGCACCATGAAACTTCCCTTCCGCAAAATGGGCATTTTCAGCTTCAGGAAGAAGGACAAGAAGAACAAGGAGGCCCTCGGCCTTCCGGGGAAGAATGGCTATGCGGAGAAGAACGGCACCCACCGCCAGAACGGCAACGCCTCCCACTATCCCCCCACCTTCGCCTCGGCCGACCTGCTGCTTCACCTCCCCTCCCCGCTAGTCGAACGCATTTTCTCCTTCGTCTGCCCGCATACGCAAGATGAGTCGTATGAGACGTGCGAGCAGAGTGCTTTGGAGAACTCATGCATGCTCTGTGACCTCAGGGACCTGGCGCACTGCGCTCAGGTCTGCAAGAAGTGGCGGGCTTCCGCCAGGAAGCTCTTGTAAGCCCCCTTTCCCAGATCTGAGTCCTTTCTCTGAGACACTAGCTAATTGAGATGCTCTACAGGTACCACAGCATTCGTATCGACTCGGTTCATTACTGCGACCGCGAGGCGTTCCTCGCCGAGGCCCGCAAGCGCCGCACCCGTTTCGACCGCAATGGCGAGCCTGAGGATACACCCAGTGCCCGCCTGAAGCTGCTCTGCCGCACCGTCCGCGAGGATCCCACCCGCCTCGGTGCCCGCGTACGATTCCTGAAGACGCCGTACATGCTGCGCGAAGCGGCTCAAGCGGACCTCGCGCGCACCATCGCCGTCCTCCCGAACCTGCTGTACGTGGACCTCCCAGAGGGCCTCTTTTCCGACGACCCTCACTTTGCGACCTTGAGGCTCGAGGTTGAGGCGCGATGCCCGAATCTCCAGAAGATGACCTACCGAGGTGGTGCGGAGCGCAGCTTGACCAAGCTCGCTCACGGCACCATCTGGCCGAACCTTCAGTCTCTGGAGCTCGTCAAAATCAACATGGACCCCAACGTTCTTCGCCAGGTCCTCAGCGCGCTGCAACATCTGCACGCCTTGAAGGTTACAGACAGCAGGGCGTTTAATGACGACGTGTTCGCCTACAATGAGATGCTTGCCCCGTTCCCACCCCTTGAGCAGCTAGTCTTGACCAGGACCCCAAACATTACTGCCACCGGACTCGTCGAGTATCTCAGCCAGCCAGAGGCACGCATGTCGCTCACGGTGCTGTCTTTGAACAAGACGGGCGTCGAGCTGCCTCGAGTGCATGAGATTCTCTCCACAGCAACCTCCCTGAAGACATTGATCGTTCAACAGAGAGTCAGTCTTCCATTCAAGAGCGGCCCGCACACCCAGCGCATGGCATCCAACTCCCTCGAGACGCTCCGATACGAAATCACGAGCGACCCGGAAGCCAGCCCCTATTCGGGGGTCACCAAGACTTACTACACCTACCTCGCCTCCTCGATTCTGGCCAGCGGCCTTCGCAACTTGCGCGCCGTCTACGTTATCGACGAAGACTTTGCCGAGCAGCTCCAAGGCCTCCCGTCACCTCCGCTCCCACGCCCTCCCTTCGCTCAGAACGGCCGGCCGTCTTCCTCAGGCGCCGGTCTCTCATCTTCGCCCCGGGGCAACTTCCTCACCCCCCATGGCACCGGCCTGCAGCCACCTGTGCGCCCTTTCGCGCCCGGAGCTGCGGCCTCGAACCGCTTCAGTTCCAACAACCCCTTCGCCGGGACAGGGTCCCTGACGCATACGCTCGAGATCTTCGCCAAGAAGGACGAGGCCATGAACTGGTCCTTCGTCAAGGTGTCCCCGACAGCTGTGGGCCCGTCCAGCGCCTCCTCGCGCTTTAGTATGGCCCCCGTCGGTGGCGGAGACAGGCCCGTGAGCTCGTACGGTCTCGGCGCCGATATGATCGGTCAGGGATGGAACACAGCCGGGGCGCGCAGGAGCATCATGGTGGGCAACGGCGCAGGCGGCTTCGTTGCACTGCCGCAGGATGTACCGCCACTGCCCACTGGAGGTGAGGAGCTGTGGCCCCGCCCCGTCAGCAGCGCGGGCGAGAAGAGGGGAGATCGGGATATGTGGAGGTGATTCTCTAACGCCAGGTTCGAGACAACAGATACGGACGAGGCGGACAGGCCAGACGTGCCTGCGGGTGGAGGAAGAGCTGACGAGCAATGAATGATGGGTCACGGAGAGGTCGGCAACGGCAGGTGTGTTTCTTGAGCTCCCCTCAGGGAGACGGTTTGGTCGACAGACATTCAGCGGACGCGAAAACGTATAGCACCCGCTTCTTTAGTCTTCCGCGCTCTTCTTTCTTCGCGGCGGAAGACTCGGCATGGTCCCGCCCCTGCGTCTGCGGCGCGCCGAGCAGTTGGGCGGTTCTTCTCCATGAGATTTGGGGAATATTGGGTGTTGACAATTTTGTCTCGCAGTATACCCTCTGCTTCTTTGCTGTGGATTTGGGAGGGGAATTGAATGTTGTGTAGCATAGGGGGAAGATAATGCCAGCCTTGGTTTCTCTAATGATTGATGGTAGACCCTCTGTTCTGCCATGTCCTCGTCTGCATAACCGAATCAGTATGGCCGTGTGAGTGAGCCATCGGGTCACGTCGAGGATGATTCGTCCTGCACAGCATGAACTACCGTGATGCCACTCTAGCAGAGCGTGTGGAAACTGGAAAGAGACTGAATCACGGTGCGGTGTCAAGTAGGCATTGCCTGGTTTATATCGGGCGGTGACACCGAGGATGGGCGTGTGTGCGAAAGCCTTGATGAATATCAACATGCAATAGTGGTGCATATCCCTGGTTTGAGCACACCAGTCAGTCCCCGCGTTAGAAAATCTGGCTGCCAAGATACCTTCAGCCCTGAGTACAGACCTACACAGATCAAAGCTGCACCAGAGCAGCCTTGCCGGCGCGAGTGACCGGGCCTCAGCTTGCCCGCATGCTAGAAGCCCACGAGGCTATCCCTGGAGCCGCCAATATCAAGAAGAGCTTCTCCGATGATCCGGGTCTTAACTTGTCACCATAGTCTCGCCAATAATGCATGAGAAGAAAGATGTAAGTATTGATCAGGGATACTGGAAGAGCCAGCTCAAGGTCATTTTGGCCATCGTGACCTTTCCGCGTTGGAGGTATAAGAATCCAAGGCGCAGGATAGCTACACACATTTCAGTTCAGGCTGATCAGCCACAGGCAGGACATGAACATTTCAACTTGTGTTTCTTGCTACCTAGGCATCTTCTCGGCCATCCGAGGCTTGATCGGAAGCCGTCGTCAGCCCTGTCTCTCCCGGGCCAGTTCTCTGTCATTAGGTAGCTCGGGTCTGGCCCTGCGTGCTTCAACGCCCGCAAGCTTCTACATGCTCGGCTTTACGCACTTCAATACAGGCGCGCGGACCCTGACTGCCTAATGATTCCCGGTCATCACGCCCAGGCTGAGTGAGAGGGGGACGCCAACTCTGGAATGATCAACCGTAAATCAGTCGCCTGTACCATCAGTTTGCAGGGGCTGGTGGGCTGACGGGATGTCGGTGTTCGGACAGGCGGAACCCTCCTATCAGCGAGATAACTATACCCCAACTTGCAATCTCTACATTCATCTGAATTCCATATGGTCTTGTGAGCGATCTGGCCCTCCAGCCTCTAGGACGGTATGACATCCGTGAAGGGATCCTCCACCCGAATAACAGTTCCGCAGTCGTGACCAGCCGAATTTGTCTCGTCTTATGTTCAACGGATAGAATAGGCCAGAATCACACACCAGCCCCTTCAGATATCCAAAATCACCAACATGCCACCACTGGTGAACGACGTCACGATGCGTCGAAGTGTCGCCTCCGTCCAGGGTCAGCCCAGACCCTACGTGCGACGTAGCATTCCAACATGGGTGATCCCACCCTTCGAGGGAAGTGACTTTCAAGACAGTGTCTGTTTTTCCGACGCAAAGATCCGAAATACTCCTCATCAAGCAACCCTGCTCTCGCCTAAGAGCCTCCTAGGCTGTGGGACTCGTGCTGCATGGCAGGAAGGAAGCAGGTTTTGTGGCAGTGGGTTTCGTGGCAGTCTTTCCCACAGAATGCAATGTTCCCCCACACATCTGCCATTCAGACTGGCATGCTGGCCGCCGCGGGAGAGGGGGGTTGGATGTGCAGCCAGCTTGCACCTATGTGACGCTCGCCAATTGCCGAATCAGGGTCCTACAACCATGACATCATCCCGTCCGTTTCGTTTCGCGGGCGGGAGGCCGGGTTGCGACCCACTTTCGGCCCCGGCGCGGTCCTCGACACTGACAAAAGGACCCTGATCGTCCCAAGTGTTGCTCCTGTGGCAATGGAAGTCCAACTTTGGGGCAATTGAGGGTTGATCGCTTGTGGTAGCTTTCATCATCGAGAAACCCTCGGGACGGAGTGGTTATGCCAGGGTGCTCAGTCGAGAACAGCTCCGGAGGAGCGTCAGCAATGCCTTGTGAGCCTCGATCTAGTGACGGAGATCTTGCAGTGATTGGCATTGCTAATGCGAACATGACCGATTCAACTCTAAATGCTGGATTGTCGTGGCAACTCGCGGACTGACCTTATCCCGAGAGAGCCAATGTCAGCTCAGGTTCCCCTGAGCCCGAGAGTAAGGGTGCCAATCATCTTGATGATCACCGCTATGAGAGATGCGGCAATCGGACGAAGTCATCTTCCAGCAGAATATCATCTTGCCTGTTTGCATGTCATTGCTACTCTGACCGCCACTTGTACCAGACCAACGGCATACTCCGCCAAATCCGCCTCGACCCCAAGGGCCGGCTCGAGTCTAAAGTGACCACTCCAAGAGGCTACACGCTTGACGCCCCTGTCCACGATGGACCGCATTCACATCATCCGGCTGCCAAAAATAAGATCGAGGTTGATCACTCCGCGATCCCCAAAGTCACCTCATTCAAATCAGCCTTCCGCCGGGCACTGTGTCGAGATACTTTCATTCCCATCGAGCCACGAGACACACCGGGGAATGAGCCGACGGACCCCTCCACGACGAAGTCCTGACTTCGCCCATGCCGATCCCCGCTCCGAAGGCTGAGAGACATCGCCGCGGCACTAAACCGCGACGCAGACCCGACACCGCCATCAGATATCGCAGGCCGGCATGGCATGTACTTGTAGAGAGGTGAGATCCTGAAGGATGCGATACCCCGGCCTCGCGCGGCTGTCATCTTTCCCGCGGCATCGATTTAGTCTACCCATCCCCGCGGGCCCCAAGTCGTCCTACCAGCAAGTCACTGTGTTACAGAGTACGATCCTCAAGGAAGCCGGTGCATCACCGCTCCTGGCCTCGCAGGCAACTCCCGGGGTCATCGACAACGCACGAACGACAACAACAAAGTCTCTCTGCAACTCGGTGGTTAGCATGACAACTTTGGAAGCAAAACCCGCGGATGGCACGTCGACAGGCGCAGCCATTGTAAGCTTATCGCGGTTCTGCGCGGCTGTGCCCATGATATCTGCCCTCGACGTCGGGGATGGCCCGGTCAGCACCAGCCGCATTTAGGACCCGGCGCTGCCACGTCGTTGGCCCGAACGAGCAGCTATGCGCCGTATACAGCCCCCAAACTCCCGCGGAGAGCCTCGAAATAGCATCGCCAGCAACATCAAGAAGGGGTACATCGAGGTCGAGTGTAAGCCAGCTCGATACTGTGCAGCCAGGTACAGGTCGCTGTCTCCTGCGACCGCGCGGGCAATTCATCTCGGCACGTGAGCGCGAAGGGTCGACGAGCTGCGGCCGTGGCTTGACCTGCAACATGGACAGCAACAGCGTCCTTTAACCGGTAGATGCGAGCACCACCACGATCCCGCGGGGAAATTATGTACCACGACCGCTGTGTCGAGTCAAGGTGCGGGGCGGCAAGCAAGATTATACAGGGACGCGGCGAGTCGCCCGGGGTGTCGACTTGAGACGATGACAGGGCCGGTGATGGGACGAAGATGCGCAAGAGAGATGTTTCCGGGCAAGGCCCTCGGAGGTCCTTGCACGTTTGATCTGCTCGGACCGGTAGGGCGCAGATCACGGGCACAGGTGATGATGCAACTGATGGACCGGCTGAAACTGTCTCGGTTCCGAGACCCTGGGCCGGGGTAAAGACTGTGGGTTAGGCATGTCCAACGAGCTTGCCATGTGTGAAGGAACTTATGTCGAATAAGTCGGCTCGAGTCGCATATAGCGTCAAAGCATCAGTCAGATAGGCCAGTCTCTGGATCGTCGTCTCTCGGGGAACAGAGCAACAGGGCTGCGCAACACAGTGCTCGTCTCAACCTCTCATGTACCTCACATCTCCCCGACTCATCGCCTTGCGACCGAGAAGAGTCTGTTCAGGAAACCGCACCCATAGTCTCGAATAGCTCTGCAAGCCTCGAGGAGGGAATTTTCAATACGAGGACGTGACCTTTTCGTCGGGAAGACCGCTCGTCCATATGACAAAAGTGGCAGAGGCCCCTCCATTTTTAGAAGCCGTCAAGAGGAACCGGTCCGTCGCTATCCCCAACACGGTTAGCGGGATCTCAGGTCGAAGCTGTGTGTGTGGCTGGAGGGCTGAAGGTTGAACTGGTGGTGTCGGCGACAGCGGCGGCTGGAGTCGGATTTGAGTGGCTGACTGAACCTGGGCTGCAGGCATTCGGGGCAGAATGACGTTGAGAACAACTCAGTTGCACCCTTCCTAGAGGTCCCGCAACGGCCAGGCGTTCAACCGTTTCGTGCCTAAAACTGTCGGCCGTCAATCATTGTGGACTCGTCTTTCGACCCATCTGGCGCCCAGAATCGTGCGACTCGTTCGCTCCGGACTTCTGGAAATTCGGGATTCTTCCACAGTAGAGAGAGAGAAAACCTTATTGCAGTAACTGCAGGCGAGCAGAAAATTTCCTGGCCCTCCTGCATCTCGCTGCGGCGCGGCAGGGGACTCGGCGGTCCTCGTAACGGCGCAGCAAGGGTCGCCGTCCCCCAATCCCCTTCACCACCACGATTACGAGGCACCACCCCCTGTCGCAAAATATCACGAGCGGACTGGTGGAGGCAAGGGCCCCAAGAACCTGGCCTGGCGCTTGGAGCGGCTCATGGACGGGTCGCTGGACTGGCTTCCAAAATCACTTGCATGCGAAGTCGCGACCAGTGTCGAAAAATGTTTCCTCGTCGTCCCAAGTCCTTCGCGAGCCCGGGCCCCGTCGAAACAAATGTCAAATCCCCATCCCGGCTCGTGAGGCACTCTGGATGTCAAAAGTGTTTGGGCGACAAGGTCCGCCCGTCCCACATACATCAGACGACTTGGCTGCCCAGGGTATCAGGGCCAACTGCTGACCAGGGCGCCCTGGGATGCGTTTCAAAGTCGGTGAGAGCGCGTGTGACCCTCGTCGTACATACTGGCGGCGGCCCTGAAGGCGAAACCCAAGCAGCCAGGGGTGGGGTGGTGGGCGTCCTCCGGCCGAGTCGCTCGAACCAGAGCGCCCCCGAGGTCCCCAGGCGCGCAAACCAGATTTGGAGGGGCATTCAAGGCCACACCTGAACACTGCTCATACATACATACCATGCGGACGTCCCTTCATGTCCCTCATCGTGGCCATCCCGTTATTACTTGCATGATGCCACTTGGTGCTCACTCAAGTCTCGGACGATCATCTCGAATTGCGATGTTCAGGAGAACTGGCGCTCAGGGGCCCGTCAAGAGACCGCCTGGTGTTGCTAAAGGGGCGGTCAGGGGAAGAGAGGGGCAGCAGGGCGAGCGAACCTCCCGTGTCTGTGATGTGATTCGCTCAATGCGGAGAGAGTAGTCGCTGGCCGCCACCCAAGAAGTGGTGTGGTGTGGTGGGCAGAGAGCGTCTGGTGTCCACGATGCACGATGTCCTCGACCAGCTGTCCAGTGACAAGTCGAGGCTTGGGTCTCCTGCGAGGCTGCCATGGCATGGCACACTACTAGTTCGAAAGTTGTCTCTGGGAGGTTCCCAAGCAAGGACGATGCAACGAGCGGCATTTGGATGATATCGCTGCACGGTGTGGTGCTTGTACCGAAGATCCAGCGCGATGCGTTCCAAGCTTCACGATCCGTCGCCCTTGCCACTCGTCTCTTCGAGTGCTCGAACCATGTGGTTGGCTGCTCGCTTCGATCAAGGGTTGATGAGTACTCGATCCGGCCGCTCAATGAATGCTCGAAGAAGTGGTCGATTGAGAGTGTTTCCGGTTGCATCGCGAGTGTTTCGCGTGCTCCGACGAGCAGCGCCGGCCAGCCTCGGAATTACACACCCTCGGATTCGTCTTGGGCAGAACAATCCATTGATGGCTTGCAATGTGTCGAGGCCCAATGCCTGGCCAGACGGAGCACCAAACGAACGGGCCACTAGTTCGTCACTGGACAAAGGGGAACACCTCCAGAACAAAGAAGAGTAGATAAGATCACCTGAAGAATCTCGGGAACCCCACAGACCCTGCCAGATGGCTGGCATGCTCTGTGCATTCACCTCGGCGACCAGAAGCTGCGTTACATTCTTGACGATGGCTTCTCGGTGGCTTCGCGGGCTGGAATGCCGCTGTCCGAGAGTGAGTCTGCAACAAAATATGGGGGCCCTTCTCGAAAACTGGCAGAAGGCATGTCCAAGATCCTGGTGGCGATGATGGTAGAAGTTGCTGATGCCCCTGCCAACTTGATCCTAGTCGGTTCGAGTTGACCCTATTGTCGCCGTTGCGTCTGACGAGAGCAGGTGCGGTTTCACCCTCGAGGAGCTTGTAAGTCAGACAGACACCAACGGAGTCCCTGCGCTGCCCGTGACACCACTTAGTGTGAGCTGTGAAGATGAATCGGGGTTGGTTGCGCTGCCTGAACAACCTCTCTGGATCATCCCTTCTGTGTCTTGTCTTCATTCCAAGCCGGGGCAGGGAATGTTGGCGCGTGCCACCGCAAAGAATTGGACGTCTCCTTACTTGAAACATTCGATTTGAGGATCCATATCTGTCCCTCATATCCGCGATCTGGCTCGTGCCGAAGGGACGAGGAGATGGCCAAGGCTCGTTGGCTCACCGGCTGACTGACCAGGGGCGGAGGAAGGGCCGCATGGGGTCCCTGAGCTGTCCGCCCGGTGCTCGGCTCAACAATTGCAAGTGCTGGCTGGGAGAAGAGGGCCTGGATTTGGGAATGCGACAATTGAGTTCGCCGTCGTCCATGTTGGAGAAGCAGAGCTGGGTCTGGATTGTGTACTGAAGTGAGCTCATGGGTTAGTCAGACTGGTAATCATTAGCGCTGTAGGTAGGTACCCTCAGTTTCGAGGGAAGGAGCTTGCCGTGAGAAGCAGGAACCAGCTCTCCGTGCCATCTCTATCCACGGCACTGTCCTCGAGGTACCTCCTTCCCATCCAACCTTCTGGGCACCCCACCCTCGAACTTGCCCGTTTGGTGCGGGCCACCTAGCGCCGGGGTCCCCCTGGCCCATCATGCGCACATCCCCTTGCCCATCTCTGCCCATCCATGCCAACCCAAGGCCGGGTTCCGAGTTAAAACACCATGGCCTCGCACTCCCCAGCCTTCCACTTCTTCTCAGACCCTCTCTGGGAAGAAAAGCGACTTTGCGAGTCTACCGGTTCCTTTGTATCACCTCATACAGTTTCATTCCCTACCAAGGCTGGCTCACTTGCAAAGCCCACATACGACAACCACCGCTGTAGATCAGCCCTTTTTCCTTATACCACGCTCCCCCTCACCTCTCACACTTCTCACCACAAGTACATCCCACCCGGTGAAACATCCAGGTCTCAGACACCCACTGCTCCTTTGCTCCAGGGAGCACCGCACGCCTGAAGACGCCCACGCCACCATGTCTATGGTGGATCAGCATATCCCTAAGAGGGAGCTTCAGCATTCCAGCAACGCAAAAGAGGTGGTTGCGGTGGAGAAGCACCAGGACACTTATAGGGCTTCCGCAGCTCTCTCTGACGCCCCTCGGTCCATCTACTCATCCCAAGACGACGACGACGACGATTCCTACGACCACACCATGCTTAACGAGTACTACGACGATGTCATGGGACAGGATCCCAAGAAGTCCCACGACGACCAGAAGGAGGACGTTCCCGCCCTCCCCGCGAAGAGCAACCTCAGGGCATCCAGACTACTCAATGCCTTCGACATGAAGCTCGGCACCACAGAGACGACGACTCTCTCCAGGGCTACGCCGCAGGAGATCTACCTCTCTTCGGAGGAGGATCCCTCCTCCTCGGCTGACGAGTTCTCCGACTACGACTTCGATTCCGATAGCGAGGACTCGGAGAAGTCCCCACAGAGGAGGAGGAGCCACGAGGATACCGCCAAGGTCGTCTCTGTTATTTTTGTCGGCAAGCCCTCGATCATTGACCTGCCCCCGTCAAGGCGGTCGCCCACTCCCGAGTCCATCCCGGGGCGAGCACCAACCCGCATCAACACTTCTGCAACAGAGCCCATCCTCTCTAGGCGGCTGTCTGTGTCCTCCACGTCCACAGCCATGTCTACCCAGACGACACCGCACCCTGCTCGATCCAGCAGCACCCTCTCCAACCTCGTCGCCAAGAAGAGGCCGTCGTTCCTCAGCATTGACCCCTATGCGGGCAAGACCTATCAGGAGACGATCGACGAGAAGGAGGATGAGCCCCTGGCCACCCCCAAGACTCCCACTGCCCTCTTCAAGAGGGGTATGAGCATCATGCGCAAGAGGAGCAAGCCTCATCTGAGGGACAGCTTCAGCGCCTCCCGCGACAGCCTCTCTATCCGCTCTAGCACCAACCTCTCCCTCGAGGCTGAGGAGCGGCAGCCCGAGCAAACCGGCCCCGTCACCTACAATGACATTGTCAAGGGGGCCAAGAAGAAGGCCCGCGACTCGCTTTCCGTGGCTCCCCCTGCCTCCCCTGCGGTCCAGTCACCAGCCACCCCGACCGGCAAGAACAGGATCCTGAGCAGCTTCCACAGGCGGCGGAGCATCAAGGCATAAGCACACACTCACTTTGCTGCCAAGGCGGTTCACTGTCTTTTCTCTGTCCAAGATACCTCTTTGTTTTTCTTTTGCATTTAGGCGAGGCGTTTGTCGACTTGCGGCGGGCAGGGGTCTGCGAAGTCCGGATACGGCGTTTCACCCGACGGGCGGGCACATGAACGGGATCTCATGGGAATTTGATACTTTTGTGGATTTGGGGGGGGGGGGATCTATGTGCTTGCGTACATACGATGGTAATGGTGTGTCTTCTGCCAACTTGCGAGAATGGCATGAAGAGGGAGAAGCCTGGGCACATGGACGCGCATCAACCAGCCCGCGAGGCTGATGGCGGCCAAGATGGTCGTCAGACTAGATGACAGACAATTGATATCAGCACCTCTCACTCACCTGTTGTTGCTTTTCCTTCCGAGCCTCGTGTGATCCGTTCGCAGCTTGCTTGCTTAGCCTGGCAGCCTTCAAGTTCAAGTCCCACCAGTGGCGCAACCTGGTGGCTCACGGACACGCCATGGTGGCATGTCATTTCCACTAGACGGCGCCAATACCCAGGTACCGCTCACCAACAGCACGCACGTGGGACTGTGCATCGTGCAAGAGCAAGAAGTATTTTCTCTCATCGGCCGCCGGACATCTATCTGATGGGCGGGGCCTCGGCGTGGGGCCCGGAGGAAGGGTTCAAGTTTTCATCTATCTGGGAGCGTGCGGCTGCATGGACGGAGATTACGACCGGCGCCAGGTAGTCGAGGGGATCACGGATGAGCGCGACAGGTACTGTACATATGTACCTACTATGTGGTCGTACAAGTCAATTGGGATCTGAAGCGGCTATCTTGGGCCAAGAGATGAATCTCCCGGCACGATCCTTGGGGAAAGAAGGGGACTCTGGAGGTGAGGGTGACGCCGATGGATGGAGTGAGTGTTTCACTGCCGCTGGACCTTGGGACGAAATCCATGCATCCCCAATAGTAGATCTCGCCTTGATTAATACGAAATACTACTTATACCAGGTCAACCTGGCCTGGCCAAAGCGTGAACGATACGACGCGACTTGCGAGCGGGAAGATCATATCGACGACCCTTGAGATTAATCAACCATAGCAAACGCCTAGCCGTAAGTAAGTGCAATACTGTGCCCTCAAAGTCACATCGAGAAGGACGGTGCACGGCAACGGCGATGTGCTGGGAGATTGCTTCAAGGGGCCGTGCGACACCAATTCCGGCCTGGTCCTCGGTCTGAACCTCGACGATGACATCGGCTAGCATCGCGAATCGATGAGAAGAGCTAGCGGGACGCGCTATGCGTCCGTGACACTCGATAGTCGCCAGCGGCAAAGGAGGTTCGTGAGAGAGGCAGAGGGCCCGAGGGAGAGGAAATAAGAGCACGGATGGCTCGCGCTTGTCGCTGTGTAGCGTCTTGGTCGCCGTTTGACGTCGATATTAGCCACATTGGAGACCTTCCTTGGCCGATGGGCTCTCTGTGCCGTCGACGAGGACGCCCTCGGTACTGTGCTCGTATGTACATGTCACCACAGCGTCCTGATAAGCCAGCCCCTTTCCGTCTGACTTGCACCTGAACAGATGAGCCTGTACAAGTAAAAGGGAAGAAGAAGACTCCTCATCCCGGCCGAGTCCCTCTTGCTAGATCGGACGGTGTGCAGGACCCCTTGTCCTGGCCCTCCCCTTGCTAATGTTCCTCTGGCGGTGTCTGTCAGGGGTCACCCCTGAACGTGGCGCGAGTGTGGGGGAGCCATGCGGTGAGGTTATTTGCTGTCTCTGCCCAGAAGGACACAGACGTCGCTTGGCGCTGTACCTCGCGCTCGTCCACGACTGACCCAGGCTGTTTCAGATTGACCAGGACACAGGAAAGGTTTGTCCCTGGTATTTCCTTTGCCTCTCTTCCAGAACCACGGCTGGCGATGAGTTGGGGTGTATCTCCGGGTGGGGTGGGTAGGTGAGATCAAGACATTCATCGAGCACGTGGGAGAGTCGAGTCGAGTCGAGCGGGCTCTATGACGATGCAAGGAGAGTGAGTGAGTGAGCGAGCTGGTGAGCTGGCAAGGGAGCAGGGTCTCTGTTGCGTAAGTACTTACACACTTACTTACTCGGGACTTTTCTTCGGAGTCGGGAATTTACAAGTCAGGCAATCGGCATCTGTGCTATTCGAGTCTCGGAGGAGGCCCTCCTCCCTCTTGTCGCCCTTCTCGGGCTCGAGTATACCGCGTCCACACCATCTCCTATCCCTGCGACCACTCACCGGCCTCCTGGCCACCTCACGTACAGCCGGCATGTCATGCAGGTACAGTCACCCCCTTCATTGGACGAGCAACAGACGGCGCACTCAACTCTGGTACCGGGGGTGGGCAAAACTTGGGACCAACCTCCCGCCGACTGAAGGACCAGTTGGATGAGATCACGCTCAAGGGGGTTCCTCACCGCCCCTGAGTCGGGACTCCAGAAAGGGTTGCAGAGTCACATTCCTCGTGCAGTGGCTGGCCAAGCCGCTGGAACTACTCTCATGGTCGACTTGATATCGAGCCGTGCTGGTGTTCCCCTCACGATCCCCCGGGGCCACGGAGGCTCGGCCTCCGTCCCGTGTGCTGGTGCTCCACCAAACGCCCGAGCCGACTTACACGCACTGCAGCACTTAGGAGGGAGCGAACGTCACCCAAGTCACTTACACCTTACCCAGATCACCGCATCCTCGATCTACGCCTATATCTCCAGTCTCGTAAGGGTATATTGGAGATACTATCCTCGATATTGCGTTCCGTGACCGCGCGCAGCATCGCTGCTGCAATCCTCATAGGCCACCGTCAACCTACTCCCCCCGATGTCGCTCAACTCTGAGGCTGCTGTGCCCAGATGAGCCCATTGCACAAAACCTTCGCCCGTCTGGAGCTGACGTTCGAGGCCCCGAAAGCTGGGGATCCGTGGGCTGAGAAGTACCTCGCGGCTTCTCACCCTTACTGTGCTCACTGTGCTCCAAATTCACGGGTGTTTCCTCCCATCTTCCTCTGAACATCGAATACCATCTTCCATTTATCTGATGTCTCGGGTCCAGAACCCATACTCTTGGTTGTCCAGATCTATACCCAACACCACAAGCGGAATAGATCCGGCGGCTGAGAAGTCGTAGCACCCTCCAACTCCAAGAGCACGTTGCTGACCTGACCTAGCCAAGACAAAGAACCACCAGTGCCTGGACATCCTGTTGGGCGGTGCCTGATGGCTCGAGGGCCCAGAACCAGGATGTCGGCAGACGGGAGGGAGGCAAGTTCGCCGGAGAGGGAACGGCGGGAAACTCAAATCCGGGGGRGGGKATTTTAGGTCGCCGGGGCAGACGGAGAGACTATGCCAGCCAAGCGGATGACAGAAAGGATGGCCGCCCTCAGTAGCAGCCATGTCGACCAGCAGACTTGAGATCGAGCAATAGAATCGAGATGACCTCTCTCTCAACCCTAAGAAATTGACATAGCCTCTATCTTGATTGCAAGAAATCGATTCTCATTTAGAGAGAATCCAAGGGCAACGCAGCTGGACGGCAACGTAGCTGGACCGGCCATGTATTCTGTGGACCGCTTGCCCAGCTTGAGGATGGGCAGAGCGCGGAGATCAGACGGTCTCGCCCGCGCCTCGTTGCCGGATCCGGACAGCTTGGGAGGCGGCGATGGCCGGCCGGCTGGGCGACGCTGGAGGGACGACCGATCGAGGTGAGACACTTGCGGCACGGCCGGATTCGGCAAGTGCCAACAACTTCGGGCGATGATTAAGGCAGCCCCAGACCCCGGCTTTTGGGACCATGGACCTGATACATGAACAAAGCCCGAGTTGATTTGGCGGTGAGATCCCGCCGGTGCAACCGGGATGTGGGAGAAGCCAGGACTGACTGTGCTGTCGGGATCTCTCCACGGCATGTCGTGAGACAGTTGGCCGGTGTACTGGGTTGGTTAGAGATCTGGCGCTGGCTGGCTCCTGGTGCAGCATAGCAGAAACATGGAAGCCTGCATTTCAAGAGGCCCGACTATCCTGTACATATGATAACTCCAAGAGAAATCAAATGTCTGCCCTACCTATGCGTGGCCTCTGACCCAGTGCTCTGCATCCTGATGAATCGAGCTGTGATTTTAGCAGGTGCTCTAAGATACTAAATCCTCGAATCAGCTTCCTCGTCATCATGATTTCCCATTGCGATCAAATAAGATGATGTTTTGCCAGATTCGAATCATCGGTCTTCAGTCTTGGGCCCCCCAACCAACTCGCAGAAACAATTAAACAAAATGTTATCAAGGAGAAGTTTTGTTTATTAGATAGAAGAGAGAGGGCCAAAAAACATGGGATCCCGCGCGGCCTGGTGCCTCGCATGCGTTTTGAACTGTCAGTCGCTAGGCATCCAAGGCGCTCTTGCACCAGCCATTCCAGACTCATGACAACGCTCCCCAGCCAGACCATCCACTCCAGTGAACCAGGCTGTTTGGAATTGATGGGACTGGAACCGCTTATGTTCTACTGTCATGGATTGGGAAGGTGCTGGTGGGTGAGCAGCTGGCAAACTTACACAGCGGGAAGGAAGCTGCAGGAGCCCGACAGCTGGAGAGCCCCCGCCTCACCAACAGATGGGATCTTCAATGGCCTGCCGTCTTCTTGTGATACGGGCATGCCATACTGATGATGTCACTGTTGACATGCCCACTGTCACACCCTCCACCTCATGTACCCGGGCTTCAGAGTGAGTGGTTCGAGTCCTACCTACCTTGGTTCAGGTGATATGCATCTGGTGCCACTCAACATGATCCCTCGTTTTCATAGAATGCCGGATCAACAAACACAAATGCAAAAAGGAAAAAGTCAGGTCAGAATAACAGTCAAAAACCCCCCCAAAAATAAAAAAATTGGCCGCTTCCGGCGCAGGGTCGAACTGCAGGCTCAAGGGCGTCCCCTCCAACCCGCCTGCAGTTAACCGTTGCACCATCCACGACTGTGGACACGGGATATTGATACTTGAATAGCTCGGGACCATTATGAACCTTCTTCGGAGGGAAGGGACCAGGGGAGTTGGGTCATATGGATGGGCAGGCGGGCACGGCAGGCGGCTGGGGCGCTCCTGCTCCCAAAAGCATCATGAAGTGGGCTCATGTAAGCAAAATGATGCTACCCAAACAGGAGCATGGCTGGACGTCAAAGAGTACCTACAAGACGATCGGCTGGGGCCATGGGGTTTATGATGATAGATAGGTAGGTAGTTGCCATAGTTTTGTATTGGCATCCGATAGGCCTCGTCTACGTACTGTCCCCCCGGTTTCAAGAGCTCACATACAAGTGCATCTCGAGGGGAGTTGACGTCCTTTCTTACCACTTGCCAGGGGTAAGAAAGGGCTCCTCGTCCCCCCTGTCTCTTCTGGCATATGTGATATCAAGCATCACCGAAGGATCGACACAAGACATAGATGATACATGATTAGACTCAACATCGCCTATTATCATCTCACGGCACCCCCCTACCGCCTCGTCACCTGGGGTGCCCTCCGCCATTGATCTACGTACACAACACAGGAAACATGAAAATATTACAAGGCTGTACCAAAAATGACTCCCCCCCAAGGGAGAAAGGGGGCTGAGCGTGCCGAAGAACAACCAGCTCAACGCCCCTGGCAACGAGCCCTGTTGCCTTCCCCTTCCTTTTTGATGATGATGATGATGCCCGCCAACCATATGCCGTGGCCCCTGACACCGTATTCGCCCAGATTGCACCGACACGTACACATGCGACCATCGTCAGCCTGCCCGCCCCTAATGTCATGACGATGTAGCCATAAAACACAGTCCTTGCGGTAGACATCATCTACCGCCCCGCCCTATGAGAAGTTGGTGTTGCGGGTCATGAAAAGGCAAACCGCGCAAGGGCACGGAGGAGCATGCGGTCATTCACGTGCAGCCAAGAGGCTGCTGGGTGTGTGACCCCATGCATCCGCAGCGTTCCCGGATATATACCGCCTCCAAGAATGAAAAGCCTGGCACAAGCATCGCCGCTTAAGCCTTGCGCGAGCGAGGGGTGGAGCCGCCGGCCTTGGCACCGGTGGTGGTCGCGGAGCCGTTGGTCTTGCTGTTGGGGGAGGACAGGCGAGCAATGTCGTGAGGGTCGGGGAGGGGAGCCTGGGACATGCGGCGCAGAGACTTGCGGGTGGTGGAGCCGCCCTTCTTGCCGTCCTTCTTGTAGGTGGCGAAGTAGAAGGAGATGAAGAGAAGGAGGTAGGAGCTGAGGGTGATGATACCGGCAAAGGCGGCGAACTCCTCACCGGCGCACTTGCCAGCGTTGGGCATGGAGGGGAAGTAGGTGGAGGTGAAGTAAGTGTACGAGGCGAAGTACACGAAGCCGAGGTCGATGACGAACTGGATGATCTGGAGACGGGTGACCCACTCCTTCCACCAGATACGGACGCCGCGGGCGCTCTGGAAGTAGTACCAGTACATGACGACGTGGACCATCAGGTTGAGGGTGATGGGAACCCAGGAGACGGCGGTGGAACCAATGAGCTGGGTGTAGCACAGGAAGGCGGTGGCGCCGTGGTGGTAGCAGTGGAGGAAGGCTGGAGAGGGGTTCAGGTCAGCCATGGATTTGGTTCTACCGGTTTCAAAATGACGGGGGCAGCGCATACTCAGGGGCTTCTTCTTGAGGAAGAGGAAGCAGGTGTCGAGAAGCTCGAGGTACTTGGTCAGGTAGTTGAGCTGCGAGCGAGTCAGTTCACCCGTTGCGACACCAGGAAACCACCGGGGCGCATACGTAGTAGAGGACAACAAGGGGCTGAGTCCAGCCGCCCTCGGTGTGGCAGATGGCGTGGAAGATGCCGCCACGGACGACGGTGGGGAGAAGCTGCTCAACGAAGAGAGCCAGGAGGATGGCGCTGATGGCGGTGAGGTAGAAGTTGTGGATCAGGAAGAGCGTCTTGAGCTTGTAGGGCTCGCGGTTGCGCATCCACTCGCGTCCGCCGAAGATGACGGCGTAGTAGATGACGATGAAGATGGAGGTCTCCTTGATGGTCGACATGGGAGTTGAGCCCTGAACGAAGCGGAACTCGCTGGAAGGGTAACCAAGGACGGCCGTCAAGGCCTTATCGAAGATGGGCCATAGCTCGACGCCGAAGGGACGGTCGATGGTCGGCAGAGGCAGCTGCTCGTAGAAGGTGGTGGGTGAGGTAGTCATCTTGACAGGAGGTATTATCGACGAGTCGCGAATGCGATCCACGTGTGATTCGTTCGACGGGGGAGCCGGGCAAGGCGAGGTTTTGTTTGTCCTCGGGGGGCAACGAAGCCAAATAAGAAAGCCTAAGGAGTGACGAGAAAGGGACCAGACGACCGCGCAACCAACGAGATCCTGAAGAGGAGTCTGGCAGTACGGACGGGAAGGGAGGAAGGGAAGGACGAAGGAGAAGAAATAGACAGATCTACGGATCTTGGGGAAGGAGGGAAAAAGAGAGACGGCAGGCGGAGATGACCAGGCTTGGGGTTGGATCAAAGGGGGGAATTTTCGAGCGCAGCACGGGCAGGCATTGGCAGCGCGGCGCGGCGCGAATAGTGACTGGTGTGGGCAACTGGGTACGCAGGTATGGGAAATGGAAGCTACCGCCCGACATAGGTACCGTGTACTTGGGCCTGTGTCACGGGAGATTGGCTGAACCGCATGTGATTTGGCGTCTTGGCCAATCATGTCGCCGAAGAAATGGGTCTCATTTACTGGCACGTGATCTTGTAGTGAGCATGAATCCTCGGACACCAACAGGAGAAGGTGGAAAAGGGGTACACCAGAGGTCGCGGATACCTTGGCCCTCAGTAATCTCCGTGCATCGCTTTTGCTCCATCGACGTCAACTCGCGCTGGGCATGATCCTCCCGGAGACAAAATGTGGAGGACTAGAGAGAAAGCCTCGGCCCCTTTCTGACTCGGGTGCAGGAGGCCGAGGATGAGGGCGAAATGGACCCATTGGATGAATATTGATGGATGACGATGCAGCGCAATTTTTGGTCTGCTTTGAAGAATGCCATATTAGTATGGAACAAGAAAGTTTTCCCGGTCGGCCAGCCTTGTTGCTTCCAAGGTTGCCACAAGTCAGCCTCGCCCGACTTCTAGAAGGACGACCATTCACGACAGGCGCAAATGCTTACATACCCCCGACGTTCGTTGCAGGGCTGCCGCCAATGGCAGCGCCGCCCAGGAAAGCTGCATCTGTTGCTGAGCAAGTCTGACCACTTTGCACGTCAGGGAACCTCGACAACAGGGTGTTCCTGAATACAGTAGGTGGCATCCTGAACACTGTGCAATCTCACCTCCTCGAAGCGGGCAGCATGCGTTTCCGACACAATTCACACGGCCTGGAGCTCACCCTGCCGACTGAGACTACCAGGGCTTAGTCATCCAATCAAATTCTCGCAGAAACCAATCCCCGAGCCCGCTGGCCCCAAACACAACCGACATCATTCGATGCCGGCCAGTCCCATTGGAGCCGACCCGCGAGTGGACAGAGCTGAGCCCGGTCCTTTCCACCTTGCGAAACTTCTCCCATCGCTCAATCCCACGTCCCGAATACCGTCACCAACAATCACCACCACCACCACACCCGCATCGCCGTGCTGCCCTCTCTCACAATGGCCTCCGCTTCGTCTCTCCTCCGCGTCGCCGCCCGCCGCGGCGTCTCCTCCTCCTTCTTCTACTCCAGCCCCGTCGTCCGCTCCGCGCCCCTCGCCGCCCGCGCTTCCGTGGTCCCGACCTTCACCTCCAACTTCAGCACCGCACCCGTCCTGCGCTCCGGCGAGCACGCCGAGGAGACCTTCGAGGAGTTCTCCGCCAGGTACGATTGATCCGTCGATGCACCTCTCGATTACGCTTCTCCTGGGTCCTTGGCGGCGTCTCAATTGGCGATTCGATTCCTCCGGTCGTCCAGCGTCGAATATATGTGGGGAGGGCTTTTTTCCCTCCCTCGCTCGATGCTGGAACCGGGGAGACGGCGAGCCACCACACGACGGACGCACCGCCAACCCGCCAGGGCCTTGCACGGAGCTCTCAATTGACCAGTCCCGGAGCTGACGATTTCTCCCCCGCCAGGTTCGAGAAGGAATTCGACGGCGTCAACGATGTTTTCGAGCTCCAGGTACGCACGGCTCCCGACGCCTCATACACGCATGGGCCAAAGTGGTCTGATCGGAACAATTGAGACTAACCACCACCACCACGCAGCGCAACCTCAACAACGCCTTCGCCTACGATCTCGTCCCCTCTCCCCAGGTCGTCGCCGCCGCCCTGAAAGCCGCCCGCCGCGTCAACGACTTTGCGACCGCCATCCGCATCTTCGAGGGTATGACATGACTCGTCCCTATTACCTCGGCCCATCGCGTGGCACCACGCAATTGCATCGCCGACGTCTCCCCAACACAGCTAGCTGACACCATCTGCAGGAATCAAGGCCAAGGTCGAGAACAAGGGCCAGTACGAGCAGTACCTCGCCGAGCTTAAGCCCCTGCGGGAGGAGCTCGGTGTCCCCCTGAAGGAGGACATCTACCCCGAGGCGAAGAACTAAACCCGACATCGCGAATACCCCTTCCTGCCCTTCTCCCCTCGCCAGCCTGCGCACTCTGTCGTCTTTAATCAACCGGAAGACAAGATGACCAGGCCCAGCGAGGGGCGGAGGGCAGCAGAGCCATGGCTCACGCGGGCCGACAGGCTTTCGATTTCTTCACCGGCACTCGAAGTCGCGGAACGAAAGAGAGGAAAAGGCGCGAAAATCATTAACCCTGTACATCTCTGTCGAGCAAGGAGGGGGAGAGGCCGGGAGTCGCGAGCAGGAGCGAGTTGGAGAATCAGAAAGAGAGGCATCAATTCCCTCAGGGAGTTGACTTCTTGTGTTAGAGGGACGGCAGGCGAAACTTGTACATTTCCATTACTAGAGGCGAAAGACCACATCACCTTCACCGGCTGCCCTGCGCGTGATTACAGGTTGACTGCCAGCTCCAGACAAGTTGATGGCCGACTTGGCACATGATAGCATGTACTGACTCACTCCCCAGGCTCTCTCTCGAAATCACCGCAAAGCGTCTCATTATAACATCTGGCTACTGGAGCTCGAATTTGGGTTATCTGGCGAGGACACGAGTTAAGGGAATCAAGAAATAAAGGACGTCATATCAGGCGTAACTATTCTCGGGTCCCGACCATGCAGGGTATCAACATTTGAACCGACCGCCCTCCTTCAATCTAGCAACCGCACCCAGGCTAATATCCCCGTGCTCACTTGGAGGCCTCGTCGTATCTTGCCGCACTCACAAGAAGTCCCTCAAGTGATTGAACCGCGCGTTTGCCGAGGGCGGGTTGAAGAACTGGCTCCCGGGCACTGCAGGTGGCATCCCGGCCTGATCGAACGGCGCAGCCAGATGCGCCGGCGACGTGCCCCTGCTAACGCCCGTGCTGGCTGCCGTGCTGGCCACCGTGCTCATCCCGCCCCGTCCGTTCCTGGGGCTCATGACGCCCATCCTTGGGCTCCGCGGCACACTAGCACCCCTCGTCTCCCGTCGGCCGTTCTTCAGCGCCTTGAGCTCCTCCTTGACGCGGTCCAGCTCCGCCTCGCGGTCGCGCGCGATCGACTGCGCCTCGTGAACCAGCCGCTGCATCTCCGTGTGCCCGTTGGCCGCGTTGATGCTCTGCACCTTGATGAGATCCTGCGCCCTCTCGGTCTTGAGCTTCTGCAGCTGTTCCCGGAGGTCTCGGTTCTCCGATATCGTCTGCTGCGCCTCCTGCCGCTCGTTCTGGAATACGGACCTAGCGTAGTCCAGATCACCGTCCTTGTTCTTGAGCCTGCGCTCCAGCTCCTTGATCTTGGCCTGGGCGTCCTCCAGCTCCTTGTCTTTGGCGGTGAGTTGGGCGAAGGTCGCGTCCTCGGAGGACCGCTCCTCCACGGCTTGACGGTACTTATGCTCCATCATGGAGTACTTATCTTCCACGGATTTGAGGATCGCGTCCGTAGCCTTTGCGCTCTCATCGGCGGCCATGCGGGCCTTCTCAGCGGAGGCACGCTCATGCTGGGCCTCCATGAGCCTCTGCTGTATGCTGTTGGCAGTGCTCTCGTAGCTCTTGATCTGCTTCGACATCTGACTGATCTGCCTTCCCCTGATGATCTCGAGCTCCTCGCTCTCCTTGAGCTTCTCCCCGAGCTGGTCGACGGTAGCCTGGAGGGCATCGAGGTGGGCTTTGGTGACAGTAAGATGGACTTGCGAGGGGTCGGGAACGACTTGGCTGCGAACAGTCTCGTCGAGCTCCCCTTGTGGCATCGAATGGCGGGGACGCTTGGACGATACGTCCTCAGTGTCGTCCTGGCATGAAGTAAGTAGATGTCCCGCAAGCTGGTGATAGTGGTTGACGAACAAGCTTGCGTTTGCGAGAGTCAGAGTCATCTGCATCTGGCTGTGCCTGCGGAGACTCCTTGGGCTGCGTGCGTTGCGCGGTCCCATAGAAATCCAACAAAATATGAGGAACTTCTTGGGGTTTCCAGTCAAAGAAGGCATCCTGCTCCTGCTCCTGCTCCATAATGTGACCGGCAAAGTGTGCAGCAATTCTGTCAGCAGGTATGTCGTCTTCAAAGTGGGACAAGTAAGGTCTGCTGTGGTAGAGAGAGATCAACATCGCATTCTTCCGCGTGAGGTTGTCCATGCCCGGGGGGATGGCAAGGTCGAGATGCTCGATGGTGTACGTATTCACGAGAGTGATGATCATCGGCCTGGTGTTGCTGGGGATGGCCTCGAGACGGTTGGCAAGTTCTGATGACGCGAAGCTGGAGTCGAGTGCAACGACCACATCAAAGTTGCCAGGGTCTTTGACATGTTGCTCCGCCCGCGTGAGCACCACCGCCAGCTCTGGCTCGGAGCCGCGGTCTTTGATATCGTCGAGATCGGTCTTTGAATAAGCGACATCGTCGATCGAGGTGATGATGGCCTCCAGATAACCGACCAATTCGGATGAGCGAGCGACGACGAGCACGTTTTTGTTCGAGGTCGCGAGCTTCTCGATCAGCTGGCCCACGAAGAACAACTTGACGTTGCTGCTCAGGGCGTGCTTTGCCAGGTCTTGGGACGAGAGCTGTCGGATTGTCTGGGGACTGTTCTCGCCAGGGTAGTCGCATAGTCGATAGAGCTGGTCAAGGAGCACATCGATCTTTGCGATCAGTGCGGGATCAATCTCCTGGCTCTCCCGTCGAGCCTCACTGAACACCTCGATTTCATGCTTGTATGAATTGTACGTGTCCACGTAGAGTTGCATAACGTTAGCGGGCATCTGTAGGGTGACCAAATATTCATTGGTTCCTGCGGTTGACGAGTCTTCTCCCTCGATCAGAGGGGACGCCGTTCCCGGAGTGGGAATGGGCAGCGCTTCCTCCGGCCCAGTGTTGTCGAGACCAAGGTCCAAGGGTTCATCCATCTGCAGTGGGGGCAGCTCAGGCTCAACAGAGCGGCTGATCTCGGATGGAGAGACGGTTCGTGGGAGTGACTCTGTGATATCGGGGCCCAAAAAGGGACCGGTCATCGAATCCGGAATGGGAACTAATGGTTGCGGATGCTGCGGCTCAGGATTGGAAATGGCGATGGGATCGACAGATGTGATTTGCAAGGTGATGTCCGGTTGAGGCTCCGAGTTGATGTGGATAGAAGGTGCCATCTGGATTGCAGGTTGCAAAGTCTCCGCGTGGAGAGTTGTGGTGCTTGTGGGGAGGTTTGTAGGAGGAGACGGCTCTGGTTCCAGGACCGGCGCAGATTCCGGTGCCCCCCCTGCCTGTGCGCCTGAGGTATCACCTGAGGCATCTGGCTGCGGTTCCGGAAGCTGTGCCTCGTTGGGCTCTGGGACCAAGGGTTTGAAGCCAGATAACGCAGCCTCCATCAGAATCTCTCTGGTGGAGCGCTTCGGCGTGCCGGATGAACTCATCCTGGACGGTGTACGGACTACTGATGAAGACCGAGACGGCGCAGGAGATTCAGTGTTGCGCACAAGTCGGGTGGCCGCGAAAGAAAAGCGAGATGAGTTAGATGACGGTGAAGAAGGTTCCCACGGGTGGACGTGTGGATAGCGGCTTAGTGTTTGATGCCGTTCCTCCGTCAAGAATCTACTCCCACGAAGTACGGTGTCCGGTACGATGTTGGAGCTGCTGCTGCTGCTGCTCTGGTCGAGCTGGCTATGCGGCGGCAGGGTAAAGATGGGAGTGACGACCTGTGCTGCCTGTGAAGGGCCTGAAAGAGTCTGTGAAACTCCTACAGCCGGCTCGCTGGTGATAAGCTCGCCGTCTGTAACCGTCTGCGGGCCAGCACTGTGAGACAGACGGTAGTAGTTGCTGTCCGGGTCCTGCGTGAGAAAAACAGGCTGGGAAGGCGTTTCCTCGATAGTGTAAGGAGCCTCGGACTCCGACTCCTGTGCTGGCTCGAAATTGACAGAATCGTCTGGAGTCAAGCTTGGTACTCTCGAGAAAGATTCTTGATCGGGTTGCCGTGAGGGGATAGGCGACTCGGTGGCGAGGCTTTGTTCTCTCCTTGGCTCCGTACGTCCCTCGACCGCAATGGGGCCAGATCCAGTGTCAAGACTCGAGTTCGTCTGAGAGTCGGGAACCTCGATGGATTGCTGTGGCACAGAATCCAACTCCTGCGAATCTGGTATGGTCCTCTGACTGTCGATGGGGACGTGGATTTGCTCGTCCTCGTCCTCCTGTGCGGATATGGACTGCGAGTTGGTGTTTTGAGAATTCAACACGCTCAAGTACTCCGAGGTGTCGTAGCCCAGCTTCTGGGGGATGCAGACCTCGAAAGAATGACTGCGCCCGACAGCGATGGAAGGGGTGGAGTGTGTGTTGTCAGACTCAAGTCTCGGTCGTTTCGAGATAGGGTCGTCTCCGCTGAGGTCGGATTCAGGTGTCGGCGAAGGACGGCGCCTGGGTCTCTTGCGCTGGTTCGCAGGTAGCACGGGCTGGCTACTGTTGTCTGTCGGCGCCGATACGGCCGGCTCGCTCTTGTCGTCGGGCCTCAAGCGCTGGTGTCGGTTCTTCTTGTGGGCGGATCTCCCGGGCTCTTGCCTTCTCTGAGATTGTCTTCGCTGCCAATCTGCGAGTGCAGTAATGTTGATGTATTCCTCGGGTTCCTGGTGTTGTTAGTGAACGACTACGGCGGACGGGACGGAACGACCGATTGCGTACCCAGGTTGGTTGATACTCCTCGCCCGTTTCTTTATTGGGACACCAGTCTACGCGGTATTCCTTCTTCCTGGGGTTGCGTGCGCTCCTCCTCTCTGCGATGATGTGTTTGACCTGGAACCACTCTGTCGTGGGGTCCGATGAATCTGGGTGTTGGTTGGACGTTTCTTGGCTCATTGAATCAGCCAGGTCGGTGGGCAGGTTTCGAGGTTGCGCGCTAGGCCGCTCAGCCCTCTTGCTGGTCCGAATACATGGATCGCGGGGGGTTCGGACGGACGGGGTTGTGTCCTGGATGGGTCTGGCATTCCGCCCTGAGAGGCTGTTGTTGCGGGTTGATGTAGTTGTCGAAGCTCCGGGGTAGCTCGAGGTGGGTTGGGCAGCGCTCTGGCCAATGGAGCGCCTCGATCGCACCATAGCCACAGCCTTGTCATCAATCGGATGCGCCTGCCAATCACATTAGCGTCTGGTTTCCACACGAGCCACACACACAAGGCTGTGGAGGTGGTCTTCAGTGATGTCTCAGTACCTCGTAAATGGGTCGAAAATGGCCGCGCTGAATGGCAAGTGAAGATATCTGCGTATGGACAAGATGTGAAAGAACTTGTAGTCGGAAGGTTGAGCGCTGCCAAATCGTCGAGAGCCACTGAGGTGGGAGCAGCCTTTAGTCGGGCTTGCTTGACGTCCTTTCCAGTTGCTCGAAGAGGTCTGATTGTGTAGGTAGCTGGTTGCTTCTGACTCCCTCTGGAACTTCCACCTACTTACCTCACTCAACGGGGAGCGGCCACCACTTGAAATCATAAGGGAGGCAGGCAGGCAAGTGATCTATTGGTAGCTTGTTTGTTCCCCTTTGAGGTGCCTTCCTAATCCAACAATCTCGTTATTCTATGGAATGCGCCCAGAAACAACCGTTTTCATGTCCTTGAAATGCTCGCATGAGATAGATGTGATAGAAATGCCTCGAGGTGTCCCGAGACAGCGCCTCCTGGAGGCGGGGATGTCAAACGATGAGAATGACAATGAAGATGAAGATGATGATGCTCCTCCCAAACCTTCGTCCTGTCAATTTGCCATATGTGCAGCTGCGGAATTACTCCAGAAATGTGAACAGATGCGTATGCAGAACATTCATCGCCCTCGTCGCGTTCCGGGCCTCGATGACGCAAGAAATATTGATCTCGCTGGCACCTGTTGGGATGTGTGTCAGTTTTCTCATCTCCCCCCCGCAAAAGAAACGCTTTGTTTGCTTACCCTGAGAAATCATCTCCAGGTTGATCTGGTGCTCGCCGAGCGTGGAGAACATGCGTCCGGCAATGCCCCTCATGTTCTTCATCTCAGCACCCACGAGGCTCAGAATCGCCATGTCGTGCAGGATGCTGACGTCGCCACAGGCTTCCAGCTCGACCTTGGCCTTGTCGAAATGCCCAGGCTCGGCGTTACCCACATGGATGGCCATGGAAACATGGACCTCACTCGTGGAGATGAGGTCGACCGAGATCTGGTGCCTGTCGAGGATGGTAAACACTCTCGCGAAGAAGCCGTGCGAGATGGACCGCTTGTTCGAGTGGACGTTGATGACGGAGATCTTGTCCTTGATCGTCACGGCCGTCGGCCGCTGGGGCTTCTTCCTGACCGCAGGGTTTGACCACACCGAGCGCTGGATCTGGTGTCCTGCAGCCAGCACCGGGTCAGGGATGACGATCGTGCCGATGCCGGAGGGGTTCTTCACGTTCTTGATGCGGATGGGGATGGGCGGGCTGGCGTGGATGACCTGGTCCATGGTCAGGTGGTGGATGACCTCGGAGCCGTAGAATGTCAGCTCAGCCGCTTCCGAGGGCGTGATGGACGACAGTAGCCGTGCCGTGGGCACCTTGGTGGGATCTGCCGTGAAGATGCCGTCCACCTCCTTCCACACCTGCAGCTCGTCCGCCTTTACTCCCACCGCGCAGAGTGCTGCGCAAAGATCCGTGTAGCCGCGGCCAATGTCACCGTCGATGAGACTTCCCGGGACGTTGCCGAAGAACCCGGTGACGACTGGGACGCGATTCTCACATGCCGCGATCTTCTTCTGCAGTGCTTCCGCGGCTTCTTGGTAGAATGAATGCGTCAAACGAGCGGTGGCGTCGTAATGGAAGACGTCACTGAGATCGACATATTCCGATGCGACTCCATGGTCCCGGAGCAGGGCGGCCATAAACCGACAGCTCAGCTTCTCACCGAAGCTGATGACCCTGTCTTTCGATCTCGCGTTGATCTCGAGGTTGAAGCGTTTTGATGCGACGATGTACTCGGTGAGCTCCTGGCATTCGTCCTCGATTTCTTTCGAGAGCACCGCTTGCAGCTTGGCGTCGTGGATGAAGGTGTGTACGGCCATGACGTGCTCATTGGAGATGTCGAGGATGAGGCTTTTCGCCTCCTCCATGATGCTGTTCTGCGTCTCCTCATCGTTGGTGGCTGCAGCAATGGCCTTGAGCTTGTTGTAGACGCCAAGCAGCCTGTTCCCGGGGTCAGATCTGGTCGAGTCAGGGTCTGGCGGCGATGCTCGTGACTCACCGACTCGTCGTGCCCTCGGCCTTTTTGCCCGTACTCCTGGCCGAGCAGACGACGACAACTCTGTGCTGAGAGAGGCTTGCCCTGAATAGAGTGTCAATTTGCTGATTCATTCATCCAGCCATCGAGTTGGTGGCTCCATACCTCACGATATCTGTTGCGATCTGTGATGTGACCGTCAGCCAGGTTGCCCATGTCCAGACACCACACCCACACCGCGAACACAGAGAGACAAACAGTACACACCTTGTCCGGAAACTTGCCCACACTGGTGCCGCCGAATTTCTGTACAACCCACCCATTCTGAGGTGAGTTGCCGGTCAATTGGCTGCCCATGACGATGGTGCCCGCAGAGCGCGAGGGAAGTGAGACAGAAGCCGGGGTCGGTCGAGAGTACTGTGTGCTTCTTTCTTTCCTTCAACAACAGACCATGGGACCGACGGGTCGAGGGTCGAAGGGCCGTATATACGCAGCAAGCAACAAATGCAACAAACGGGATTAACTCAGCAACTAGCTCAAAGGTTCCGTCTTTCAGCTCAGCGAGCTTGTTGCGTAATGGGTGGGAGGCTGTGGTGAACGAGTCCAATGGGGGAGGCCGAATCCAGAGGGCCTAATGGCTAGGAGCAGGTGAAATGCTAAGTTAAGTTGTCAGGATAACTAGCATCCAACGTGAGATGTTTGCTTTGCTTTGGGGGGTTGGGAGGGAAGAGTCATAAGTGGACGGACAAGGACGGAATCGGCGAAATGTCTCTCATGAGCCAATGCATTGAATTGACATCTACGGACCGGCGGAGTCATGGGCCTCTGCTGAATCGAGAGGGCAATGGGGACAGTCGCCGCCGGTTGCCGGACCTGGATGCGCTAGCAAAAATTCTCCAGGACAGAATTCCACCACCCAACGGACTTTTACGGCGCGCTTCGGCGCTGCCAAACGTGGCGGGGGTCTGCCCGCTCCGGATGCCCTGGAGGTGGTACTTCGGGCCCGCCACCCACCTTGGTGCCTTGCAGTGTGGCGGAGGCTGCATTGCCAGCCCTGGAGCGCATTGGGAGTTCAGTTTTGACTTTCACCACGAGCACCGCCACTCCTCTCAGCTGGCAGCAGCTGAGGCACCCGCAAAGCGCTTACCCCTGAAGCCTCCTCAACATTGACCACGCTTCGGAGCACTTATTGCTGTCACTCGAGGAGTCGAGTCACACCATGTCCGAGGACTCTCAATCGCAACGGCCGCGACCGGGCATCATATTACATGTCTTAGCTTCCACGTAAACTCGAGTGCGGATCGCCTCGACCCTCCCTGTGAGAAAATCCCAAGTAGTGAGCACTGATGATACAGCATTGCCCAATCCTCCGCCGTAGCCAAGTGCGCCCCGGAAACCCAAGTCATACAAATCAAGCAAGGTATCTGTTCTGCTCACCGAACCGCCCGCCCGCCGAAGCCCCAATCCCAAGAGAATATGGCGGGGTTTCCCGCAACTCATACAGTCGTCCCATTCGTGCCATCATTACAACAATGCCGCGCCACTCATGCCGCGGCAAGGCCAGGTGTGGCGAGGAGCGCTTGGTCCACCTCGCTCTGTGAAAATGTGTACTTGTCCATGGCGAAATCCTCATCTGGCGTGCGGATGCCGATTCCACTATCATCCGGGTTGCTTCCGCCGCTCAGTGCCGGGGCTTCGGCGGCGCTCACATTGTTGGTGGAGGGAAACGGGGCCCGGTCAGGCTGCGACTGGGAAAGGTTGGAAAAGTTGAACCCTTCGCTGCCACTGCTGTATCTCGATCCTTGCGGCCGCGACTGCTTCTGCTCGACCGGGACGTCTTCGGCCGCTTCGGCAGTCTGCGTGGTCTTCATCTTCATGAAGCCACCCTGCTCGGCGAGGAACGCAATCATCTCGTCGATCCAGCACTTGGTCACCCACCAAGAGCCAAAGCTCTTACCCTGTGCCATGGTGAGGTCTCTCATGACGGCAGTGCCGATGCGCTGGACACAGTACACAATGTCCGCATGGGGGGCGTAAGGGAAGCGAGTGGGTAAAGATCGCAGGAAGGCCACCCAGCGATCCAATACGTTCTTGCCGCTAGATCCTTCGGTGGACTCTGATCCAGGTTGGAAGCCCTTTTTAACTGCCATGTCGCCATAGACAGTCAGGCATTCCACTTCCCAAGGTACATTTTGAGGGTCGAGAAGGTCTCGGAGCTCTGTGACCATCGTATCGACAAAGTGGTCCATCCCCCGAGTCGGGATCGACTCGGCCACTTTTCGTACGGGTACCATAGTGATCCAGTCGAGGTACATCTGATCCCTGTTGGCAGGATTAGAGAGCATGTTGGCGGCGGCATGCGCCGTGAGGTTGACTCGGAGTGCCCGGTCGAGCAACGCGGCAAAGACGGTAGCTGGGGCCTCCTTCGCGCGGATCACATGCAGCGGCTGGCCCTGGAAGGATTCTCTGATGTGTGGCACCAAGCGCATCGAGATATTTCGCAAAGTGTCCAGCACAGGTTTCGGTACAACTTGCAGCGTGAGGCCAGAGACGATCTGCATCATTCGCTGGTAGAGGATAAAGTCGCATTCCTCAATCCATGGGGCGATACTAGGGTGTCCGAGTAGCTTCTGCACGGGCATCGTCAAGGTGCCCTGGAAGGAGGTGTATAGGTGGAAGAAAGTCTTTTCCTTGCAATACCGGACACACTCAACGAGTGACGTGCTGTGGGATCGATAGAGCGCCGACAGGCTCTTCGCCGCGTCGGGGTCGGCACCCTTGGGAAGGAAAGACTCGATGCGTGGCAACAATAGCGACTCAGCCTGACTGAACATGGCCTCTTCCTCCTCTGTTGTGAAGGAGAGCTCAACTGATGTTTTCGCGGAGGAAGACTGAATTTGGTCCGCAGTACTTAATATCGGCACACTGTAGAAGCTGTGAGAGCGAGAAGCTGCTGATCGGGGCAGAGCTGGAGTGTTGTTCTCAGAGCGCTCGGCTGCGGATTGACTCCTCCTGAGAAGGGATGCGCCGGGGGGCTTTGAGGGGGCAGCGCTGGCGCTCCTGGAGAATGTTGGCGCAACTGCCAGCGGCAACGGGGCCTCGGGCTCCCTCAGATCAGGTTGATCGTCAACCAGAGCGAAGTTGACATAGTGGTACTTGGATTCTCCTCGAACGCCCAGTCGACGGGTCTTGAGCCCGGGAAACAAGACGCGGACAAGCTTTCCGAAGCTCGCGGGGTTCAGAACGGTGACCCTTTCTGTAGCGCATCGCGATGCATAGTTGGCGTACACCCGGCCACGGGGAACGGAACCCTTTCCTTTGGAGCAGACAGCGTTGATCCAGAGCATTGCAAATACCTGGCGAGTGCGTTCCGAGTTGGGACCGCGCTCGTTGCCGTGCAGCTCCTTTGCAACCTCCTGCAGCGACCGATGCTTGTTGGCACCAAACAGATGGCGCATCTCGAGCTCATTGTTAGCGCTTGACCGGGCCGATGCAGACTTGGGCATCCCCGCTGCCGCAACCAGGGAATCACCCTCGTCCTGGTCGTCCCTGTCGAGCATCTGGCTGTCCTCGGTGAAGCTGTTGTTCATCATGGCGTCGGAGGCCTGGGAGTGGCTTTGCAGCGGTTGCTGAAACGACATGGAGTGATTGACCGAGGCGTTGACGGAGGGGGTCATCGAGTACTCCCGCATGTTTTGCATGTGGGATGCAGCCTGGAGCATCATGCCGTCCGGGGACATGCGAGGGGCGGGGGCGATGGGCTTCGGATGTCTTTGGTCGTTGTTGACCCATTGTGCCGAGTAAAGCTCCTGTGGTGCATCGGCATACCCTTGCTGGTCGAGTCCAGGCTGGGTGGTGACGGAGGCTGTCGAGCCTCGAGACTGTGGCCTCTTCTTCATGAGAGCCTGTGCGGCTGGATCTGCGAGAGATACAATGTCAGTAACCCAGGGGTCAAAGAAGAAGCCGGATCGCATTGCTACGACGGGTGCTGCGCCATACCTTGCTCCATCATGGCACTTCTGTCGACCGTGAATATGCTGTTCTCGATGCGACAATAACAATCGTGGTGCGACGAGCCAGGACCCCAAAACAAGTCCAAAACAAATGTGAAAGAGTGAAGAGGTTGAAGCGCAATGCCTAGACCATGGAGGCCGGTGGGGAGCGATGCTGGAGGGTTAGTAGGCGTTGCGCTGGGCGCACTTTATCTGACGATGCGGCGGCCGGTTGAAGGTTTGTGAGGAGGAAAGGGTCTTGTTTTGGGCGGGATTCCCAAGTTGTTGTTGTTGCTCGGTAACGGGGGGCAGGAAAAGTGGAGAATAATGAGTGTGGCTGGTTTTCGCTTGTGTCGTTTCCTGATGCGGCTTCCGCTAAACCCGGCGCGGATGGGGGAATGTTGTCATTTCGCCGGCCAATCACATGCCGCAGGTTTCATGTTTGAAGGCCTCGCTTATCTTATCGCGGCGGTCTGGGCGAACTCTATGGGGCATTAGCAGTCTTTTTGGGCTTAGTATCAGAAGTACCTAGGATCTGACTATGACTCGCAGCCGATGAAAGTACCTCCGATCGATTCACTCGGGCGGCCAATAGCCCCTCCCCTCACCTCTGCCGCCGCCCCCCTCCTTCACTGAGCTGGACGGGAGCTTTGGCCTGACGCTTGACGCAAGAGGCCCGTGGGCCCCTGAAGCTGAACACGTCGTCATCCGCCTTCTCCCTTCGTCACTATCTATCTCCTGCACAGATTCTCCAGTCTGACCATCGCATTCTGCATATTTCTTCCGACTCATATTACTCCCGTGCTTTCAACAGCAAACATCCCGGGCCTATAAATCCTTTCTCAAGTCAGTCTACTCTGCATTTCCAATGCGACAGCTCCCTTCCCGATGCCCGATCTTCATCTGCATCTCCAACCCAGCTGCTAACCCTGGCCCAGCGCACCAAACAGAACTGAAATACTCCTTTCCCAAAAATCGCCAAGATGTCTGCCCAGGATCGCGTCCACGGATACCTCCGGCAGCTCGACACGGAGGTGAGCCTCACGCCCCCGGAGCCTCCGTCTGCCGTATCGGGACAAATGTGCTAATGCGCTCCGTGACAGCTTTCCAAGTACCCCGCCCTGAACAACTTGGAGAAGCAGACCAATGTTCCCAAGGCGTACGCTGTTATCGGCGTTGTCGCCCTCTACTTCTTCTTCATCATCCTGAACCTCGGCGGTCAGCTCCTCACCAACATCGCCGGCTTCGTCATCCCCGCCTACTACTCCACGGCTGCGCTCTTTTCAACCACCAAAGAGGATGACACCCAGTGGTTGACCGTAAGGCCCTGCTTCCCCAGACGCTGAAACGCTTCCGTGCGACATGAGCTAACACTGGCCACAGTACTGGGTCGTTTTCGCCGCTTTCACGTACGTATCTCGATCTGTGTGACGTGGGCATGTTTGGTAATTAGTTACTGACCCGCCCGCAGCGTTGTCGAAAGCCTGGTCAACGTCATCTACTGGTTCCCCTTCTACTTCACCTTCAAGTTCATCTTCCTGCTGTGGCTGTCTCTGCCCATGTTCCGGTACGTCGTCGTGGACCGCGTCCCGCTGCCCGGGCGCATGCTGACCTTGCCAGTGGCGCCGACCTCATCTTCCACAACTTCATGGCCCCCATGCTCCAGAAGCACTTCACCGGCCAGTCGACCGCCCCCGGCATCCGCTCCCGCGCTTCCGGCCTCGACAAGTCCGAGTAGTTTCTCAACCGCCGACTGCCGCCGGCCGCCCGAGGGCGGCCAAGCGCAACCAATACCTTGATTCTTCCTCCTTTCAGTGATGCTGCTCGGCAAGGCTTGGTGTTTCTACGAGGGTTCCACGCCTGAGAACGAAGTAATGAGGCACAACAACAACAACAACAAGGACGGATCATGGGTTCACGAGACAATGGTGATGACTCTGGGTTTCTATGGCCTAGGTTACGAAAGGGTCAGCAGAGAGGCTGGGAGTTCCGTTTGCACCTTTTATATAGTACTGTTTGGGTCGGTTACTGGATCATCGGTTAGTACAATGGCAACTGCCTTGGGTTTCCTAGACCTGGTTTATCCCGGGGGTCGTGGCAGTTGTGGCTCAGTGATATGTGCATGCGTCTCCAAATCGGGGTCACTCGATCCCTTCTTCGATGTGCGGCGACTCGAATGCTCCCGCGCCAAGGCAAATCCCGCTGGTGCGTCGGCGGGCCGTTGTGCTAGCCAGCACCGTCAGGCCGCCGGTGTGGGGCATTCGACCGCCATATCTTGCCAACAACAACGCGCTTCGATTTACGAGAAATGGCGTCCGAGTGCAATTTGTCGTCCTTGAGAGATCTAACAAAGTGCGCCCTCGATCCGAGGCAAAGTCGATCACACGTGGTGAAAGGTGAAATCCATCGGGCGTGAGATTGTGGCTTACAATACCCCTGCTGCGCCACATTGACAGGAACCAGGGGCCGGCTTACGCATTTGCGACTTCAGCTGGTGAATACGAAACGCGACACGGGCTGAATTCGACACAACGCCGCCGCCCATGCCAGATACCCAAGTGCGACAGACGATTAATTACGACTCGACGATTAATGCCCTCCTCCCACGTTACGAGATCCATTGGAAGCAACCTCCTCCTCGCCAGAAAGTGCGCTTCGACAGCGCGTTCATGATGCAGCATTACAACCGACGAGGTCCAAGATAACTGCCTACACCCCGATCGAGACGACAAAGGGGGCTGAGTCTGACCCAAGTCAACCCCAGGAGGCAGTGCCTCTTCGAAAGAAAACATCTCTCCCTTCTTCACAATCGAACCGCACCGACGGCAATCGATTAGCCCCTCGAGGGCAAGCTGCTCCCATGATGCAACTCAGCCCACTGCAGTCGCGACTTGCGGCGTCGCTCGTCGCATCAGTATCCCTCCTCGTCCTGTACTTTTTCCTGGTCTCGCCCGGCCTGGCACAAGCAGCAGAGCTCCACGGGGGGTCAACAGTGGTGCTGGAGGAGAATGACCTGGAATTGCCCGTTGGTGACAGGTCATCACTAGATCCGGCATACCAACCAGAGTTCTCCCTGTTCGGGAGAAGCATCGTTGGAAGGGCGCCGCCAGGCGTGACGGGATTGTTGGACAATGTCAGGGAGAACCGCAATGTCGTCCCGGGTACTGTTCAGCCGTTTGTGTTCGAGGCCGCTAGAATATGGTCTCGGTCGAGCGAGAGCGAGAGCGACATCACCCCCATGCGACCTCGGGGCTTCAACGAGACTTGGGGTCCTCAATCGATGGAGACCGAGGAATTGGACGATGCGCAGGGCGGCGAGAAGGATGGCAACGAGCTGCGGCGCCGACAGCGGAGGCCCAAGATGATCTACATTTCCGCCACCGCGTGCCTGCAACCACAGAGGAAGCCAAACAACACCGAGATGGACCCTCCGCAGCTGACGCTTTTTGTCTCGACTGACCCGGAGAACCAGACTCCAGGCCCTGACCAACCGATGTCACAACAAGACTTCAAACCCTTTGACGAGGGCGCCGTGACGTGGCAGGTGAACGCGACGGGGGATGTGTTCTTCAGCATTTCTGCCCCCACAACCAACGAGGGATGGTTTGACGGCAGCTGGAACTTCGACGTGGCCGTCTCGACTGAAGAGTTCTATCATACGTATGACGAGGCGCCATCTGCGGTACTCTGGGTGGAGAGCGATTCGACCGCCGCTCTCCTGCAGACGCCGAACCTCACAGACACCTCCGACGCCAACACAGTCCAGCAGATCATGAGCGCTGGACCGCAGTACGTCATGTTCGTCGAGAATCAGAAGGGCTGGGCTACTAGGGGCGTGCGGCACTCCATGTGCGGGCTGTCGAACTACGCCCTGATGGCTGCGAAAACCAGCGGGCAGTTTGGCGACAAGGCCACCACAATCATGACGACACGGGGCCCAGGTGGGCTGCCGAAGCAGCAGTTCCACTTCAACGGGCTTAATGCCAGCTCGTCATACTGGGGCATCCTGGCACACGTGGGCGTGTCGTCTCGGAAACGTCAGTTCGAGAACAGGGCCGGCGGCGGAGGACAGGTCTTCCAGGCCGTACAATTCGAGACCAAGACCGGTATGTACCGACCCGCGCCTCTGGAACACGGCTCCTTGCTAACTACCTACAGGCGAAAACTGCAAGATCATCACCGACCTCAGCTTCTGCAACGAGACTGAGTACGCCGTCCCCGCCAACGACCGCAACTTGAACATCACCGCCCTCGCGCGGTTCTACGACGACTACGCCCGGGACATGTACGACAACTTCAAGAAGCAGCTCGCCCAGGTCGCGTGCGACGTCCCCGCGGAGCAGCGGTACTCGCTCGTGCGCGACTGCGGCGACTGCGAGGCGTCGTACAAGAAGTGGCTCTGCTCCGTGACCATCCCGCGCTGCGAGGACTTTACCACGGGCGACACCAACACCTCCTTCGTTCGCAACGTGGGCCAGCCGTTTCCGAACGGCACGCTGCTGCCGGACAGCGTCAGGAACGGGTTCAACGGGACGGCACACAACAAGTCGCGTATTGCGCGGATTGACGAGGTCGTGGCGCCGGGCCCGTATCGGGAGATCCTCCCCTGTGAGGACCTGTGTTACGATCTTGTGAGGGATTGCCCCGCAAGCCTGCAGTTCAGCTGTCCGAAGAAGTCGCACGGCGAGCGGTTCGCGGCGAGTTATCAGGTGAGGGGCCAGGGCGAAGGGTTGACGTGTAATTATCCCGGCGCGGTGCGGAATCCGTCTGCTGCCTCGGGCCTGGTGGTGTCTTGGGTGCTGCTGGCAGCTGTCGTCTCCGCGTCCACGGGGCTCCTGGCATGATGTGGGAATATGTTGAGAGGCGGCGGCAGGGGAGGGTTAGTGTCGATACTCTCCTGGGTTGTGCATTGCATCGGCGTTGAAGTTGGGACATGTACACAGCGATGATGGTTTGAATATCATGCATACTCCTAGAGATGGAGGTAATACCAAATCGGGTTTTTACATTCGAACTCAGAAGTAAGACTTAGACGACTGGGTGTATCTGATGTGCCGGCATTCTGCAGCAGCTCGCCCGTTCCCGCCTACTCGTATTTGGACCTCGCGAAACAGCTCCTCAGGGAGGATGATAGCCCCGGATGCAAGCATAGTGATGCGGCAGCAGTTCAGGTGCGCGTGCATTGCGCTGGGTATCTTTGGCCCATATTCATACAGCAGACTATCCTACATCATGCGCCACCACATCCATTTCCTCTCTTCATCCATTATCGTTATGGCGATGCGGCCTTTCCATTTATTTCTTCTCCTTCTCCTTCTGCTGTCGCTGCAACTCGTCTACTTTCGCCTCGAGAGAGTCCACGAGCTGCGTTCGCTCGGCCTTGAGCTCGTCTTGCTCGAGCTTCATCCATCCGAGGTAGGCAATTTGGTAGGTCACTATGGCCATGAGGAGGACCTTGAGCACGGGTCGGGTGAAGGTCTTGTAGAAGCTGGCCTGGAGAAGTCCTCGTGAGTCTGGTGTATCCTGAAATGGTCACGTCGGGGGGCCATACCATCTGGGACGGCTTCTTGCCTTCCGAAGCATACGACCGGAGTTGTGATCTCGGGACTCGAGAGATGGGCGCGCGCAGTCGCGGTGCCTGGGCGACCAGGCTCGTCCGTAATGTATTCATCGTGTCTGTCGTCTGGGTATGGGTCGTGGATGTTTGATGTCGTGTGTATGATCGACGATGAGAGATGGAGCTCTCCATCCCAAAATCCCAGTCCCTCGTGGCTGATGCGTCGTCGAGCCGAGCCGCATCGCTATGGGTCGTGGCGGTGCTCGCCCAGTTCCCCCCGCACTCTTTTCGACCGAGCGATGCGATGGGGCCCGCCCGTGCCATGCAGGTCCGTGGCCTTGGCGCCAATCAGTGCGGACGGCGGACGGAGCTTTCAGCTAGGGAGAGGGACCATCGCTTCACGCCACATGTCCTTCGCCGCTTCGCTTCGTCCATAGTTGATCAGACGGCCCAAATCCCCGGTACCATCGGAAACCCGACGTGGCTCTTCCTCCTTTCCACGCTCCTTTCCTCACCTACCGAGTACCTGCTGAAGATACACCAACCACCCTGTCCACTTCAGCGGCCTTCCATTGACTTCTCAGTCCACGTCATCGGCCTTGCCTCCCTGATACCCGTGCGAACACGTTCACGATACAGATACCCAGGGGTATTTAACCGTGCCGTCTGCCAGCGTCAGAAGTTCCTTGACTCTGTCACCCATCTTTCAACGTCACACACACATAGTCACAATGGTATGTGTTGCCCGGCAGGACGAAGACTTGCGATACCATGATCTTCCGAACACCGCTCCCATCTCCCTTGGGACCACGCGCTTCGTCGCAAACATGGCGCTGACCCAACCCCCTCCGCCCACAGGTCCAGACACCGCAACAGCGTCGCGCGAACGCCAAGTTCGCAAAGGGCAACGAAGCTCGCATGGGCAAGTCCGTTGAGAACATCAAGCAGAAGACGAAGGAGACCCCCAAGGTTCCCATCTCCCCCATCTGGATCGGTACGTACAGCCTCATCCACTGCCAAATGCGCTTCCTCAACACACCTCTCCCTATGCATCCTGGTGTGTGTTTGTAGATGCTAACTTGACCGTCCAGCTGTTCTTGCCTTCATCCTCATCGGCGGCCTCGTCTTCGATCCGATCTCCCGCATGCTGGGCTTCTAAGTCAGTGCGGCCGTCCAACTGCGAAAGCAACAGAAGAAGAAGACATAAAATGGAGGAACATTGGTCCCGAGCTGTAACGGCCTGTGCAGGAGGCCAGGGACAGACGTGGGGGACCCCTTATCGAGCGACCAGCAAGCCGTCGCTTATGACAGACAGACACTCGGTCGACGTGTAATCATGCATCCGGATTGCGGACTTTCCAGGAGCTAAGGCGCAGCAGACGAAATACTTCACTACTTGGTGGAATACAGTCAATGTTATTTACTTTTTTTTTTCTCCTGATGGTATACCTGGCCAGCCCGGCCTTTCGAAATCTCAGGTGCTTCCTACCAGACAGGCCGCCGTGGCCGGAAACAAAGACGGGGTACTTTTTGGCCTTCCTCCAAACGCCGCAGCCATGGGAAAGATGAAGAATCATAGCAAAATGGTATCATCACTGGGTCGCCGCTCTCGGCTCGCCCTCGCCGACAGAGTGCGCCTCTCAAGCACCAAGACCGCGCCTGGCACCGCCGCCGTCCCACTTCATGTGCATGCCGGCGTTGAACTGCTTCTCCAGGTCCGCGTTGACCTTGCTGATGTTCGTCTTGTCCTTGGCTGCGTGGTGACCGCCCGCGGCGGCGCCCTTCTTTCCGCCCCCGAGCAGCTTGAGGAACTTCTGCTGGCGCGCGGCGCCGCCGTCGAGTTCGCCCACGTTCCACCCCTCGCCTTCGTCGGCACCGGCTGCCTCCTCGGCGGTCGTCTCGGCCTCCTTCTTGGCCTTCTTCTTCTTCTTCTTGTCGGCCTTGCTGACATCCTCCTCGGGCTCGTCCTCGGCGTCACGCTTCCGCTTGCTCTTCTTCTCCTGCACCTCGGCCGGAGCCGCCTCCTCGGTCTCCTCGGCGGCCTCGACCTGAAGCTTCTTCTTGTTGTATTTCGACTTGTCCCTCTTGGGCTTCTCCTTGGCCTCGGCCTCGGCGGCCTTGGCCTTCTTCTTCTGCTTCTTCCTCTCCTTTTTGCTCATCGTCTCCTCCTTCGCGGGAGTCGCCTCGGGGAGGTCGGGGAGAACATCTCCGGGCGGACCGCTGAGTCCCTCGCTCTCGGCTCGCAGTTGGGCGTTGGCGGAGGCCATCTCGACGTCGCCCTCTCCGTCCTTGGAAACGGGCGCACCTCCTTCCTGCTCGGAGTCGGCATCAGAGTCGGCGTCGGAGTCGGAGCTGGAGCTGGAGCTGGAGCTATCATCGTCGCTGCTAGCGTCGTCCTCGTCGGGAATGTCTTCGGCCAGCTTCTGGGTCTGGGGCACGCACGTCAGCATGAGGGGACCGGGGGATGAAGGGACACTGCAGCTCTCGACCGCACCTCTTCTTGGGCGACCATGCGGCTGTGCTTGGCACGGAGCTCCTCCGATTCCCTGAGGAGCCTCTTGGCCCTCACCTCGAGCTTGTTAGCCCTTGCGAGCAAGCGGTTGCGAGCCTTGATGGCCTTGTTCGGCTTGGCTCCGCTCTGGACCTGGTCCTTCTCGAGGGCCTTGCGGGCGCGCTTCGCCTCTGTCTTCTTAGAGTTTTTCTCGGAGATGGCCATTTTGGCTGCCTTCTTGCGGGCGAGTTTGGCCGCTGTTCCCGTGGTCGCATGTCAGCTGCGGTTCGCGTGTTGGTGATGATGCGACGCCCGCGGAAACGGCTTACCCTTGGAATCGGCGGGCTTCTTGCCCTGGGCGGGCTTTGGGTTACCCTCTTCTGCCATTGTGAGCTTGCTGACAGGAGAACGAGTTGGTTCTACACAATTGCACCAAGCAGGACGGACGATCGTGTCGTGGGCTGGTTTCGCGGTGCTGGATGTAAGAAAAAAAGTTGGGGATTTTGCCAGGCGGTGAGTAGTGTGGTGGACAGGGACCCTTCAACTGGCAGTCATAAAAGCAGTGTAAGAGTGGAGATCACTTCAAGTTCAGACATTATCCACCTAAGTTTCTTGGGCTCATGCGCGGGCAGGCTTCAATGTCTTCCATACGACACACTAGGGGGTCAGCGGCCGCGCTGGATACTCGATCACACTCCACGGCCTCCGGTCCATCATATACAGTGTCTCCCTAGTCAGGGGCTTTTTCTCCCAGCAGTCACGGTAGATGTCGTGGCGCGTGAGGACTCTGGTGTATTCTACCCTCCTGCGATTGCTCCTGTCGCCGAGCACTGGCAGCGGGCAGGACTCCTCCGAGGGTGCTTCGGCGAGGAGGAAATCCACCAGACGTTGCTGCTGCTCGTCATGGAGCTCATACGGCTGAAAGGTGACCTTGTGACGGCTCGAGTGCAGCCAGATGTTTGGTAGCGAGTGGGGGCTCCTTGCCTCCGCTCGGCGGTTGAAAATGACAACGCCCCCCAGAATGCGACTCTCGGCCCAGTACCCTACTACGTCGGCGACCCCGTCAGGATACACGTCCTCGTCTAGGTACCCGGTGTGGTTGAACATGGTCGACCGCGGGATCCCTGGGACGTCGCTGTAAGAAGTGGGCGGCATCGTCCACTGGGCGATACGGTCGATGTCTCCATTGTGAAGACGCAGATCCAGTTTGAACAGGGCCGCGGCAAGCTGGTGCACTGCAGTGGCAACGAGTTCAATCAACCGGTTCTGGAACACCTTGGAACTCGGGTCCGCGTCCTGAAATGCCTGGAGAACCTGGCGCCACTGTCAATTGGACTAGACAAGATGAGTACCGATGCTTGAGATGAGCAGCAAGCTTTCCTCACCTCCGGGTTGAATTTCAAGTCAGCTGGAGACCAGGCCTGGTGGAACTCGCGAGCCTTTTCCAGGACGCCAGGACAGAGCGTCTCATGTTCCTCGTCGATCGGGTGGTCACCTTCGATGCCCGGGCCCCGTTGGTCCCAGGCCACATCTCCCGTCGGCAGACCATCCATAAGCTGAGCGAAGGTGAAGATGCCTAGCTCGGTGGACTGAATGTTGCGAATTGCCCGGACCAGTATCTGGCGGCGCTCCAGGGCAAGGTTCTCGATCGGGACCCGGTTGGCATATTGCACTTCCGCGATCTCGCGCATCCTAAGGCTAATGGCTGCGACATCTTCCTCGGTCAACATCTCGATGTCCATGCCTGAAAGATAGCTTGGCGCCATGATGTCGTGGGAATAGGACGATAACAACGATGCAACTCCTTTCTGGTCAATGACAACCAGTGAGTGAGTGGCGATGTCGACGGCACTGAGAACCTGCACGATCATCGACTTATATAAACTTCTCGAATAACCTTCCGTTTTCGGGTTATCCTATGCGAACTCGTCCTGTGCGAACTGCTGCCTATGTGCAAACAAAAGCCGCCCTCATACTTGCTCCGCAGAGGCAACCTCTAGGCCACGCTGGAGGCAAACAAAGGCAGCCGAAGGCGAGTGAGGCTGCCTGTTTGCCTGCCTGCGACCAACCCAGATGGGGACATGGGGGAGCGCCAACTTATGCGTGGCACCACATGTAGGTATGTGCTGGATGTACCTCACTGTTCACCTCTGTTGTACGGGACTGGCTGCTATGATGGGGGACGGCACTTATGAGAGAGCCGGTGAGAAGAAGCCTTCAGTATCGGTTGGAGGAGCTGAGGAGTATCATGTACCGGATTGCCAGGGGCCGCCACCTTCAAGACCCAGACAACCGATCATGACATTGATGACTTGGGATCATGCTCAGCAGGGGCTGCATCTCGCACCAATCAGGCATCCTGCGCGCCCAGCCAGCTCAGCTTCGATGTCACAGTCACCGTGACCTTCATCTTCATATCCTTCTCGGTTTGCTGATCGCACATCTAGCATCCTCTCCTCCTCAGTGCTGGTCATCGTCAACCCACCTCAATGTCGCAGCTGGATCCTCGCTTGTACACCGTGGCCTGGATAGCGCCTCTCGAGATCGAGGTGCGCGCGGCCTTGCTCATGCTCGATCGCCGGCACGAGGGACGGTTCGCCGTGAGCACCGGAGACGACTACGTCTTCCTCCCCGGCGATGTCTGCGGCCACAACGTCATCGTCGCAACCTTGCCCGCCGGCCAAGAATACGGCACGGGGTCCAGCGCGGCCCTCGCCAGCCAGGTGAAGAAGTTCTTCCCCAACCTCTGGTTCGGGCTCCTCGTCGGCGTGGCCGCCGGTCTCCCCGACCTCGCCCGCCGGCCGCCGCGCGATATCCGCCTGGGCGACGTGCTCGTTGCCCTCCCCGAAGGCGAAAGCGCAGGACTGGTGGCGTATGACCTCGGCAAGGAAACGGGCCCTGCTGGAGGCTTCCAGCTGCTGCGGTCCGGACACGTGCTGGCTACCACGGAGGCTGTCGTCCGATCTGCGATTGGCAGTATCAAGCTTCACGCACCCGACGAGGCCGAGCTTTTCCTCAAGCATTATCTTGCTATAAGGGACAAGGGACACGCGACGGGCACGTTTGCCGATCCCGGGCAGGAGCAGGACCGACTCTACGAGGCCGGTGACGAAGGTTTGTGGATGGAAGTAGAGAGACCTCCGAGGCCTGGCTCCGGGAGAACGCGGGTCTGGTATGGACCGGTCGGTTCGGGCGACAAGCTGATGAAGGACGGGCAGAAGAGGAACGAGCTCCGCGATAGGTTTGGTCTGATCGGCCTGGAAATGGAGGCGGCTGGGACTATGAACCGCATCCCCGTGGGTGTTGTCCGGGGCGTCTGCGACTACGGAGACGACCACAAGAACAAGATATGGCAGCCTTATGCGGCGGCGATGGCGGCGGCGTACGCCAAGGCCATCTTGTCCGAGATACCAGGCAAGATTCCTCCCCCCCCTGGGGGTGGGACAGATGGTCCGGTGTTCCACGGGCCTATTTCTGGCCGCAATGTTGTCGCGGGGGTAGTATCAACGTCAGGGGGCACCACGAATCTGAGCTTTTCCTAGGAGGCATGGCATACCTTAGTACTCTGCGAATGTCCGAGTTCTTCTGCTCTGCTTCTATCTCTCCAATTCCCGTCTCAAGGCCGCAAGGTCACGTCCGCATGCAATAGTCGTTGGGTGGTCTGGCCCGAGGACGGAATGATAGCCCTTCCATGCCCTGTCGAAGAACTGTCCCGCCTGTTCCGAGTGTCCTTGCTTGACGGACAGAAGGGCGAGTTGATAGACGCTATTGATCGTCCCGATGTGTTCCGGGCCCAGCGCCCTCTCTCGTCCATGGAGCGAAAATCGAAGCATCTCCTCCGCTTCATCGTACTTCGCCTGGAGTCGTAGCAGCCTGCCGAGAATATATGCGCAACGGAGGGACCCGGGATGCTCCAGGCCGAACCCCTTCTTGAAACCTTCAAGCCCCCGTCGATACATGTTCTCGGCATCTTCGTACCGGCCCTGCTCATGCAGCACGATCCCGAGATTTGTGATAGTCCTCAGCGTGGAGGCATGCTCCGGGCCCAACGCCTTCTTGTGACCCTCAAGCACCCATCGGAGTATTCTCTCCGCCTCGTCGTACTGGCCCAGATCAACCAATACCATCCCGACGTTGCCTCCAGTTACGCGCGTGTCTCTGTGTTCTAAGCCCAGAATCTTTTGGAAGCCCTCAAACCCCCGTCGAAGGATCCTCTCCGCATCTTCACACTTGGCTTGGTCTTTTAGCGCGAGACCAAGACAGTTGATGCTGACCAGCGTATTGGGATGCTCTGAGCCCAGCGCCTCCTCGTTCAGGCCAACTGCCTTTCTCAACATCCTCTCAGAAGCTCTATACAGCCCTCAAGTCGATCTGTACATCGCTGCCTTCGTCAATACCTTCGCCATGTCTACTGCTTGGACCTGATCCTCTGGTTCTGCATCCTCGATGAGCCTGATGTGCAGGTCCAGTTCCCGACACCTCGCCCAGTTCTCGTAACTTTCTCCATAGGGGTAGCTCATGGACAAGGCTCTCAGGAACACACCCTTCGCAGCCCGCGTCCTGCCCGTGAAGGAAAGCCACTGTTGGGTGCAGAACTGCACCATCGGGTGCATTTCCAGCATGCCTTGGTCCATAGTTACCGCCACCAGCGAGTATCCTCTCAGAACGTCCAGGTCGTCCTCGAGCTTATCGTCATTGGCGCTGCTGCCGCTGCCCTGGCGCTTTCGAAAGACCCAGACTGGGATCCCCTGGGGGCTAAAGAAGCTCATCAGCGAGAGCAGATCCGCCGCCGACGGCCGGTCCCGCTGTATGACCTCAAACGTCATCTGCCACGTTGACATGATCGAGTTGTTGGCGCTCGGGTCTCGTCGAATGTCGCCCATGTCCATTCCGAGGAGTCTGGCTTTCTTCCCCTCATCGCGCCGGAAGTTCGTTAGATACATGGGCAGAGACATGAGAGGCCCTTGCCGAACAATATACGCCGCTGCTTGTGATATGGCCAGCGGAAGGCACCCGAGCGCGTGGACCACGTCAGTCGTCGTCGAAGCGTCGTGCTCCTTGCCGAGCTTGTGATGGAATAGTTGCGAAGCCTGTTTCTCGTTCATCGATGGCACGGCCATGACGTTGTGGCCATGACCCGTCAGTCGCTCCGCCACGGCGCTGCTCCGCGACGTGACGAGTATTGATCCGTTCTCCGTCTGCGGGACAAAGGCGGCGAGCGGTTCTCGACGATCGGCATTCGCGAAGAACACCATGCCATCGTCGGCATTGTCGAGCACCATCAGCCACCGCCCGTTCGCCTGGTCGCACAGCCAGTTGCGCACCAGGCGCAAGACGTCGGCGTCGGTACCATATCGCTGCAGCAGCCCCAGCCTCTCGGCAATGGTGCGGTATGCCTCCTCGAACCGCTGGGTCGTGCCCGCATGCACCCAAAAGACATATGTGTCGGGCGACGAAGTCCGGACGTCTTGCGCGTAGCGGATGACTATCTGCGATTTGCTGCACTGCGGTCAGTCGTCGGGACTTCTATCGCGCCTCTATCATCGGACCTACCCGATGCCCCCGAGACCGACGAGGGCGGCGCGGCGCGGCAGCCGGCCGAGACGATCGTGCAACCACGCGGTGATGTCTGGCCGTTCGACGAAGTCGGGGTCCGACAGGAAAGGCACCGTCGAGAACGGGCCAGGTGCAGGGGGAGCGGCGTGCGGAGCGGCACCGTGATTGTGAATATTGATCGAGCCGCCATGCGACGCCTGCGGCGCCGCGATGACCGTATGCCCTTCGAGACCCGCGTGAAACGCGGGCCCAGACATGGCGATCTATCAGGGTCGGTGATGGTGTGAGGAGTCAGTCCAGCCGCCCTGGCAGAGATCAGCCCCCTCCCTGGTTGGGGAGGTAAGTTTGTATGTCTCGCAGGTTCACAAGGCTGGCCGGCAGCATTCAACCACGCTGATTCGACCATGACCTCGACCTGTTCGGAGGCCAGCCAAGGCCGACCCAGCCACGACGGCGGGATTCTGTATGATGCTCAGAGAAGGATGTGAGTGCCAAGGGGTGGGATGAATGCTTCAGAATCAGTCCGATAAGACTTATACGCTGTCGACCTCACACCTCTGTGATAGAGACTAACCATGTCGCTTGCAATGCCCAACACATGCCATTCTCCAGTAGAACCCCGGCTGAGCTACGTCTCATGCAACAACACCGGCGGCATCATCACCGCCGCCGCCCTCCTGTGCCTCCGCAGTCGGCGCCGGCTTCTTCTTTTTCTTCTTCTTGACAGTCACCGGCTCTCCCTCGCCGGCAACAGCCACCGCCCCGTTCCCCTCATCCCCGGCCACAGGCTCGACCTTCTTCTTCTTCTTCTTCACCACCGCGACCCCGTCGCCCTCCGCCCCGGCAGCGACGCTCTTCTTCTTAGCCTTCTTCTTCACCACGGTGCCCTCGACATCGACCCCCTGGGCGACCTGTATCCGCTCGTTGGCGCGCTGCATCTCCAACCGAAGCCGCTCCACTTCCTTCATCGCTTGCTGCATTTCCGCCTCCTCGCGCTGCTGCCGCTCGTAGTCGTAGGGATTTGACGATGTGCTGACACTCTTCTCCTCGCCTTCCAAGCTTAACGAGCCAATATGCGACGAGTCCACACCCAGGAGACCCTGTCGCAGCTTCTTGGCTCGGGACTTGGTGAAACTATCCGAGTTGTTCTCCGACTCATAGTTGCGCGGCGTAGAACGGCCGCTGACAGCAAGCGTCTCGTCGGCGGCGATGACGACTTTCTGACGGGGCCGAGGAGCGGGCCGTTGCGTAGCGCTGGCCGAAGGCGCGGAGGTCCCGAGCTTGTTGAGGTCCAATTGCATGATAGGTATAGAGTCGATGTCCAGGTCGGGCCCGTTCTCCTTCTGGAGGATATTGTGGATGGGCGTTGATGCCCGAGGTGTGCCGCTGAAGCCGCCGATGTAGAAGGGGTCATCGCGGTTGCGATCCTGGCGCTCAGCTTTTCGCCTGGCAAGGATGTCGGCATCCAGGTATGTATCCTCTGTCGGCTCCTGATACGAGCTCGCTTCCTGGGGCTCCGCGCCCTCGACAAGCCTGTTGAAGGCGGGCTGGGAGGAAGAGATGCTCGCCGGCGCTGGCCGCTCGTGGTAGTATATCGCAAAGTCGTCCTCCTCCTCCGTGTTGACGGGCAAGATGTCCGACCCAGCCAGAAGGGAATTGAGATTGGCATGGATAGGCTCGTCCAAGTCCAGGCCGTCAGGGGGCGGCACATGTCTCTGGGCTCCCGGTGCCACAGAGTTTAGTTCCCAGCCCTGGAACAACGAGGGAATGGCCTGGGTCAGAAGCAGCGGAGGATCCTGCTCGGCGTCATCGTTTGACGTGGCTTGCGAGGAAGCAGCTTCAGCCGTCAGCTTGAGAAGTTCCACAAACTCAACCGCTCGTTCTTGCACCTCCAGGTTCGGATGAAGCGCCAGGGGCTCTAAAACGTGAATGACACGAGCCATCAAGAGTGTTATCCTGGACTTCCACTCCGGCGTCCAGAGTTGCCTGTCATTGCTGGCAATGTACGAGAAGATCTTCGCCACCGCTTGGACGCATGTCACCAGGATGCCCGGCACGCTGACGCGCGGAACGGTTTGGAGCAGAGCAGACAGGGTATCGTCGGGCGAAGAGAGCATTGTCGGGTACTCTCCTACCAGCCAGGCTGTAGACTTGATGACGCCCGAGGTGACCGTATGTCCGCTTGGCGTGTCGGCGTTGAGTTGTGTTAGGATCATGTCCGAAGCCCGGATGGCCGACCCTCTCATTGCCATCACCTTTACAGCGACGTTGCGCAGTTCGTCGCCGATCTTCTCGGTGACATCAGCGCCGGTGGCATCGCCGTACGAGGCAGACGACTCCAGCTCGCCACCGACGATGCGAGGCGCGGGCGCCATGCGCACCAACTGCGTCAGAACGTCAATGTACCAGTCAAAGTCCACCATGCTGCTGTAGTTTTGCTGAGAGCACATGTCGATGATCCTTCGGATCACGTCCGTTCGATAGTCGTCGGGCAAGGGCGGCGCTTGACCCTTCTCTCTCGAATCAGGGTTGGCGGTGAGTTCTGCCTCGTCCTCTGAATCATCTACTGGCTCTAGCCCCAGAGGTGCCCCCGGCTGCTGGCGCTCCTTAACCGGGGCAGACGACCTCAGCTGCTTCATCAGGCGGCTGACGATGGACACCAGATTGTCGCTGCTGACCATTCCCTTGACAAGATCAAGAGCTTTGATTCGTATCGTGATGTCCGGGCTGTCGATGCACTCAAGGATGACGTCTTCCTGCTGCGCGACGAGGTAAGAATGCGTCTGGACGATCTTGTTAAATGCCAGCAGCGCAACGTATTTCACTGTGGCGGTTAGTCTCCATCTATCCAGGGGGGTTGTCAAGAGGAATGCCTACGGTTGGGATCGCCCTCGATGAGAAGCATCCCTCTGAGCTTGTTGACACAGAGAGTTGCGATCTCCTCGGCTCCGTCGTCTGCGCTACCCAGGATGCCACCCTGGATAATACCGTTGATGCACTCGTACAACAGCGACATGGCAGGCGTCGTTCGGATGAGGTCGGTCAGGGGCGGCAACAGCTTGCGAACAAGTCGTGGCTCCAGCGGCGTGAGCGTCGCAAACTACACAATGGACGGTCAGTCACTGTCAGTTTTGCCGCAAATCATATCCCGGGACGCACCAGCTTGATCAACTTGATCGCCATCCAGTTGTTGCCCCCTTCTACCAGCAGCTCGAATAGTCTGGGGGCGAGGGGCAAAAAGTCGTGTGGTCTCCGCCATCCGAGCTCGCAGACGACATTGACAATGGCGGCCGTCACACTGGCATCCTCATCCTTGTCCATCAGACGCTCCTTGATCTTGGGCCAGGCCGCCCTCAGGGTTTCGGGGTAGACGAGGGCTAGCCGGTAGAGAGTGACGATGACTTTCTTCCTGATGTTCGGGTGCGAGTGGCTCAGTCGCGGGAGCAAGTCGGGAAGTGTCGACAGGGCAAGGGAGGGCGTGATGACGTGCGGTAGGGTGATCATGGGAAGGGTGATCGTGGTCGGATGCGGCGATGCGAGGTCCTAGGAAGACGGTAAGCAGGAAGCCCAGCCAAGAACCGAAAAATGCATGCCAACCTTCTTCAGGAGGTTCGTAGCCAGCATCAAGACCTCGGTGTCCGGCCGGAAGCTCTGCACAGCGGCCAGATAACCAACCCTCTTCTGGTGGTACTTGGGCGAGGACATGACCTCCAGCACGTGGAAAGATGCCCATGACATGTCATGGCCGACCATCTCCAGGTAAACGAGCTTCATGAGGGCCGTGGCCTTGACGTCTATGGGAGGTGTAAGCGGTTGTCGGGCAACCACCTAGGAATCGGGTACTGGGAGCTCACCCATGTCCTGGCCGCGGACTTCGGCGCGACATTCTTTCAGGCTGTTCTGGATGTACTCGCGCTCGTTGCCCTTGTGGTTCCTCAGACCTCGGATGAGGTCGTAGAGGGACTTTTCGAACCTGTCGGCAGCGTGTCAGTTCCTGTCGGGGGTGGCCCTGGAAGGGAGAGAGATGTATTACATCTTGTCGGCGGCCGTGGCCACGTGTGGCGTCGATGGAGGGAAGCGGGCTCGTCAGGCGGTCGCTCGAGCTTGGGTCCAGAAACAAATCTAGGTTTTTAGGTCGAGCGACATATTCGGAGCTCAAGGGCAGGGTCGGTCGGAGCTGGGCGGGCGTGGTTGTTCTGCCAGCGTTGCGGCTTGGGAGGATGTCGGTGGAGAGCTGCACGGCATTTCCCAGACGCTCCGACGAGTCCCCCACCATGACGAGCCCGACTGACGCACTTCAGGGAGACCGTACCGTGCGGGGCAAACTTGTGAACGATGCTCGCACGTTAACACTATCTAAAACGATGGGCCATACATTGAATGATAATTATTTGGTGATTGGTACAACTCAAGTCCTTCTTAGAAAAGATTCCTAGGACAGGATTTATGTCGTTCTATCTCAGACTGACCATGATTTAGACTCATTCTTGACGTCTCAACTCTACCTACAACACCGACCTAGGTAGGTAGTCATGGATCATAGCCATCTCGAGCAGTTGATTACTTCCTCAGTTGAATCAGTAACTCTTCTTAGTGCTTTACAGACCGGATCGCCACCCGACATGCCGAGAGCTGGTGATATCTCGTCGGGAGGCGAACTTGAAGTGAGTGCCGAGCAGTGCTATGCGATGGATGTGAAGTAATCGGTAAGATGAACTCAGTGTCCCATCACAACGGTTCGGCAGTCCAGCGGACCCGACCACACCGCCTGCTCTGCCCCTCATTGGCCGCCAATGCGCCCCGAGCCGGGGCACTTCCCCTGTCAATCCTCGGACTCAATCTTCAACTCCATGACAGCATCACCTTGAATCACCTCCGAATCCAGCACCCAGAAGAACCGGGCATTGCGCCTTCGCCACAACCCCCCTCCTTTCCACACCGACTCGGCATACTATGGCACGATAGCATCAACCGTCTATCTCTCGACAACCTCTCCCCACCTCCCCCGGCGCAATGTCCCGAACTCTCCTCCTCAAGGCCCGGCCCCTCCTCCGGCCTCGCGCACCACCCTCCCGCGCCTTCTTCTCCCTCCCCGATCTCCCCTCCCCGCCTCAGACCCTCACCGCGACTCGGACTCTCCCATACCCCTCCGGCGATCTCTATACCCTCATCGCCGACGTCGACGACTACTCCTCCTTCGTCCCGTACTGCTCCCACTCGAGGGTAACCCACTGGACGACGCCCTTGCCCACCGACCCCGACGCCCCTCGCTACCCGACCCAAGCTGACCTCCGCGTCGGCTGGGGTGGCTTCGAGGAGACCTTCACCTCCCGTCTCCGCTGCGTCCCCGGCCAGAGCGTTGAGGCCCTCAGCGGTGCCGACGCCGGCACCGACAGCGCAGGTGGCGCAGTCTTCAGGAGCCTCGTGACAAAATGGCACGTCCAGCCGCTCGATGATGCAGACACAAAGACAAAGGTCAACCTCATCATCCGATTCCAGTTCGCGAATCCACTCTACGCCGCCGTCAGCGCCGCAGTCTCCGATAAAGTCGCCGGTATCATGATCGAGGCCTTTGAGAAGCGTGCCAGGAGAATGCTCGGCGCCCCGAAATGACCAACCACTGGCAGTGTATAACAGCGACGATAAATGATAGACAGCATTAGAAGGGGAGAAGCGCCTCGAAAAGAACTTGTACCAACAACAAGACAATGTATTTAACCAGCAACCAGCCATGCAACCAAAGCAGATCTAGCTCCCCAAATCATGTACCAACCAACCAAACACATATCTCATCCAAATCATGCATCACTACTTACATCCCGCCCATGCCCCCCTCAGGCCCAACACTGCGCCGATGTTCCTCCAAATTCAAGCGGGCAATGCTCCCATCCCGAGCGTACGCCTCCACCAACAGATTATAGCACATGGTCATCTCGGGGTATCGTCGGTAATTTTCCGTCGAGTCGAAGGAGATGCCTGTATAATGTAACGGGAATCCCAAGAGAAACGCGATAGAGGTATCATAGATGTCCAAAGCAAATAGATGGCAGAAGATCCTCCATGCTAGGGAAGGGAGAAGAGACTCCAAGTCCCCTGACCGCGAAACCAGATGAAACAATATGAGGGAGATGTTCAGTCGAATAGCCGCAGTCCGCGACGTGCCATTATTTCTTCGACGACCTGTTGACAAGCGGGTTAGTTTCCATGGGTTCGGCACATATCCAGAACCAGACTGCAGGACTCACTTTTTCTTGGGAGGCTTCCCACCTGCCATCCAAGCAGCGAACCCGCTTGACGACTTCTTCTTGCTGCGTGGTGGCTCCACCTCAATGATATCAGCGGGCAGGCCGCCGCCGCCTCGGACACGTTCACCACCTGGCGGGGGCATGCGGCCTCGGAAGTGCGGCGGTGGCGGCGGCGCCTGGCCTGGAGGAAAGCCGCCGCCGCCCCCAGGGCGAGTGGGCATTGCGCCTGCGGCTTGCGCGTTCCTCGCTTGTTGGGCGCGCAGTCTCTGGACCATGTCGTTGTATTGCTGCGTCCCGGGGCGTATGTGTGCCATGTTGGGGAAGCCCGGGGGGTACTGGCCTTGCATCTGACCCCGCTTGCTCTCCGGCCACATCTTCATTTCGATCGCCCAGTCTGGCTCGATGACCTTGTCCCAGATCTGTGGGAGGATGATCTGCCCGTCAGGCCCAATCAGGTCGTAGTGACCTTGCTGTACTTGAGGCCCGATGACATCGACGTGAACAAAAGCTTGCTTGATGAGCTCTTGCATATCCTAGGCCGGTGGTTAGCAAAGCGTGTTCCGCTCAAATCAGGGGGTACCATATCCTCACCTCCCATCTGCGGCAGACGTGAAACGGAAAGGCAAACTTCCTGCCCACGGCGTCCTTGAACTTGATGACCGACTTGTCGGTCTTCTTCTTGAGGTCGGCCTCATACTTTGCCGTCGCTTCTTCCGCGGCCTTCTTCTTCATGTCATCGTCGTCCTTCTTCTTCTGGGCATCTGCCGCCGCCTTCTCCGCGGCCGCCTTGGCCTCCGCGGCGAGCTTATCGCGAGCGTCAGCTTCGGCCTTGGCCTTGGCCTCCTCCTCCCACTTCTTCTTCGCTTCCGCCTCCTCAGCGGCCTTCTTCTCGGCGGCAGCCTTGGCCTCGGCATCTGCCTTCAGTTTTTCTTCGAACTTCCTGCGCGCTGCTGCTTCAGCTTCAACCCGGGCCAGCTCTTCAGCCTTCTTGCGCTCTTCGGCCGCCTTCACCTCCGCCTCGTACTTCTCTTTCGCCTCGCGCTGAATCCGAGCCATCATTTCCGCGTGAGCCTTGGCTTTCTCGGCTTCTTGCTTGCGCTCTGCGTCCAGCTTCTCCCGAGCTTGTCGTTCGGCCTCTGCCTTGGCCCGTTCGAATTCCTTCTTCGCGTCTTCCATCGCCTTCCTGCGCGCCTCCTCTCTGATTTTATACTCCTCCTCGGTCTTCCGCCTGATCTCTTCCTCGAAGAGTCTGCGCTTTTCTTCGTCTTCTTTCTTCTGCTGTTCGAGTTTGAGCGCCTGCAGCTCGGCCTCTAGTTTGATTTTGGCGGGGTCGGGTTTTGGTTCTGGCTCTGCCGGCGTTTTTGCACGTCCGGGATGCTCTGTCGCAGGCGGTCCTGGTGGCGGGTGCTGCATGTAGGCAGCCAGGTGGGGAGGCATGCCGCCGTAGGGGCCGTAGAAATTGCCTTGTTGCCCGTAGGGCATCATTTCATATGGTGGGCGCTGCTCGCCCCCGCCGAAATAGCTCTGGCCGCTTCCGTTCGACATGGGCGAGAAAGGGTTGCCGAATCCGCCGTATGGCACGACCTGCTGGTTGGGGGGCCCATACGGGCTTCCCATGAACCCGCCAGCATGGCTCTGCGGGTAGCCTCCTCCGTTATACATGTGGCTCATGCGGCCACCGCCGCCACCGCCAAAGTGCCCCCCCGGAGGACCATAGCCCCCGCGTTCGCGGGGGGGCGGCCCGTAGGCGGCGTACTCCTCGGAAGGATCCACGCTTTCGGTTCCCTGTGGCACGTACTCGTGCCCTCGGGGATACTGTGGTCGTGATGGAACGAAGTGCTGGCGCGGAGGGGGGTGGCGCGAGCGCGAGCGGGAGCGCGGCGGGGCGTAGCGATGGTTGCTTGCGGATGCCGAGTCGTCCGGATCTACTTCCGAGTACTCGTCCTCCCAGTGGCTTTGGCTTGTAGTTTCGGAGCTGTAGTCTTCGCTGTGGTGTCGAGAGGAGCCTTCTTCCTCGCTTAGGGATGCTGACCTGGACGCGCGGGGTCCTTGATCGAGGTGATTCGCCGATGGTCGTCTTCGTCTTGGTGCGAGGTCAGTGAAATGGCCTTTGGGAATGTCTGGCCTGAGTTGTAGCTGCAGACTTACGACATTGGCGCAGGAGCGATAATGAATAACCTCTACTCGCGACTGCCTCGACAGAAGCCGGAGTAAAGGCACGTCGCAGGAAAGAAAATTGGGCAAGGTTCGGAAACTTGCGCGATGGCTCGAGGCCAAGCTAATCGCCAGGAGGTTCGCGGAGTCTGGTCGAGAAACAAGGGCACCCGGACCTGAAGAGTCACAGGGGATAGCGCGGCGGTGCGAGTCGAAGATCTATCACGGAGGCCCTAGAGTGAAGGACAACGGTAGCTTTGAAGGCTCTCGGGGCAGGTCCTCGGGCAAAGGCGGGTGAGATACGTGATCAGGCCGCGAGGTCAGGCGCAAGAAGTGAGGGTCTGAATTGAACAAGCGCGGGAGGAGTGAAATTTGATGGTGGAAATGCGGCGACAGAACCAGGAAGTCCCTTGCTTCAAGATGCCAATAATGGGGTGCTGCGAAGTTGGGCGCTGGTACCGGCTGCTATTGGATGTGCTGGAGTGCGGTGAGGGAGGAGGGGTGAGAAGGAGACCAAGTGCCGTAGTGGAGGCAGCTGGGCAGCGACTCTGAGGTATGCGGGTCGCTAAGGACAGTGGTCCGGATGAGCGCAAACAGCTGGGCGTCAGATGGGTAGTGGCGGAAATGGGATGGTCTGGACGGTGGTCGACAGGAGAAGGCGGTGACGAGGTGAGGATTTTCGGTGTGACCTGGAGAGGGGCGATGACACTCGCTGCTGGGCCTTTGGAGAGGGAGGGGTAAGTTGGTCAGCTCCGGGGTCGATGGATAGATAGTTTGTTCGAAGATCGGGCGAGGATTTGACTAGAGTGCAAGGATCGGTCAGTACTGGGCGCCCATGTTCATCGCGCAAATTCGATCAAGTCGAATCGGGTGGTTGCTGTTTGCTGATCCGTTGCTTGCACTGTCGGAACCAGCGGCGGCGGTGGGAAAAGGAAACGGAACCCGTCAGCCCCTCCTGGTTTTGTTTCGTCTCCCCTCCCTTGTCTGGCGGCGCTGTCCGTCCCCCTCCATCCGAAGGTCTGTGTCCCCTCTTCTTTGCTTGCCTGGACCAGCATGGACGGAGGGTCAAGGCGCGGCTTGGGATGGCTTGTGGGAGAGGGTGCTGCAATCAGGCGGAGCATACATTTCAATGCCGCCATTCGACGGCCAAGTATGTAAGGTAGACCAGGTGCAGGGTGCAGAACATCGGTAGGGCAGAGGCCTGCTGTGGGTGGAGGAGACAACAATCGGAACTCGACTTACACGATGCGTGTGTTGTTGCTCTTGCCGGCCCAACAGTCTGACTGAGCGTTGACTTTCAACGTCTCTTTGTTTGCGGAACGGGACGGGCCTTGTTTGGGTCCTGAACGGGGCAAAACCTTGGTTGCCTGGGCCCAGTTTTTGTTGCTCTGCTTGAGAGTGTGGAGGGAGTTGGAGGGTATTGCGAGAGTGTGGCGATGTTGTTGCCGGTGTCGCTGGACGCGGGTCCGCCGTGTTGATGGAGGAGGAGGGTTGCGACTTTCTCGCCGGGACAAGACGACGATGCGTTTTGGCCTCCGAGGAGCTGGTCGTACCTGCCTTGTGATTTCTACCTAGGTAGGTAGGTCGGAGCGGGAAAGCGCAGGGCAGGATCCCAGCGGCGTCAGGAAGGCGCGTCGTGGGTGCTGCTGGTGCAGAGCCGACAGGGCAGGCACAAGACGTTGGGCGGGAACGACCTGCGGGTGTTGCTGGGCTCCGGGCAGGATGGAGTTGTTTAGGTTGCGTCTGTCCACTGACGTCCGGGCAGTGACGTGCGCTGGTCGTTGCCGTGGTCACCGCCAATGGATGCGACAGCGAGCGCCGTTTCCCTTCGCTCGCAACAGCCTCGACTGAACTGACCACGCCTCGGTTCTCACCAGTCGAGGGGAACCTAGGACGAGTCGACCGACGATGAAGAGTGCAGAATGCGCAAGCAGCAACAGGAGCGAGCTGATCGGTCCCGAGAGGGTGTCCACGGGCTTAAGTAGCGACAGGGTTTCACTACCATCGATTGCTCCTCATTCCTCTCCCTCTCGCCGTGCCGTTGGTCGTCCGCCCCCAACCAGCGCACCCCATCGTCAGCGCCAGCACCCAAACCCGCATCCAAGATGCAGGCGTCCCCTTCACCGATGTCCGAACGGCTTTAGCTCTGTCTGTGCCTGGGAGTCTGCCTGGCCAGGCGGGCCCACCACGTAAGGTACTGGGAGGAGCCGGACAGCGGGAGCACCCATCAGTCAAGCAAGATCTGGTCCCTTCGGGAGCCTGGATGAAGCAGTATCTCAGATGCCGTTCATTTGCTCGTCGCACTTTGGCACTTCACACGAGAAGCGGCGTGTTTCTCCCCTGCCGATACTGTCTCGCCCTGGCCTGTCCGACGCAAAACAAAGAAACATGCTGAGACAACACGGCCGCTTGACTCATATCCCCATTTGACACAGCACACAATCCCCAAGTGGCATCGCCGTCATCTTTCCTGGGTCGCCTTTGGAATTGTCTGGAAGCCAACCTATGGCTTACCTCTGCCCGATGGGACAGCCAACGAGGCAGTGTCCCATGCTATCATGGCCGCGTCTCCCAATCGGAAATTCCTCTACTTCTTGTGCATGCCTGATGCATCCCGTTTCTGCCCAATTCGTCAACTGCCCGCCCCGGATGACGACACTCGACGCTGAACCGCCCGAATGTGGTCCCATGTCTGTTCCACACAAGGACGGACCCCCGCTAAAAGCAAGAATCCCACGATGGAGGCCCTTTGGATCTGGCATAGGGCGCCGATGAGCCGATACAGGCCCAACGTTCCGTCTCGTTGCCTCCATGATTTCTCCCCTGGCATAGTCACCTTCACAAACACTCGCAGCATGCGTACTTCACATGGCACGGACAGAGCCAAGGGACATGATTAATTCGTCACTGGACCAGGGTGGGGAGGGGGAGACCTCGTGATCCATATCGTGGCCTTCTCATCGCACCAGTTGCGGCGCATCCTTCTCCAGCAGATCCCTCGCTGCCGCAACCTCGGCCTTGGCGTATCCCTGCCACAAGCTCTCTCCCGCGCCGTTGCGCCGCACAATCTCCGCCAGTTTCTTCGTAGCCAGCTCGTTCAGCCTCTCCGTCGTCTCAGTAGCCGGCAGAGGGAACTCATCGGGATCGGACTTGCCGGATTGTTTGGGCGCGTCCTTCAGCAGCTTGCCGGTGGCCTATCAAACGTCAGAGGGGCTTGAGCGCGTCGGGGGCAAGCGTGTTTTCTTACCAGCTTCAGGCCGTAGTACCCACGCAGGTAGTCGTCGCACAGCTCGATACTGCGGGAGAATCGCTTGATAGACTCCGCCAGATATCTCGCGGCAGAGCCCTCTATTGTTGAAGCCGCCATGTAGAGGATCTCGCCCAGCCTCGCGTGAATCTACAGATCGTCAGTCGGAAGTGAAAACTTGCTGCGTCAAAAAAGTACTGACGTTCCAAGCATTCGGCGTCAGGATCAGCACCTCCTCCAAGGCGAAGATCGACTGTGCGTACAGGCCTTGCGAGAGGTACACATCCGAGAGCTCCGACCACGCCTCGGCATCTGTGGGAGAGAATTCCAGGAGGTTGTTCAGAGACTCGATAGCCTCGGAGATCTTGCCCATGGACCGCAAGAGCGCGATCCTCCGCTTCGCCACTGGCTATTCGTATGTTAGCCAGCAATGACCGGTCCCATCGCAGGTTGGGCGCTCACAATATTCGTAGCCTCCGGCCCCAATATCGAATCATACTCCATCAGCAGCTGCGTCAGCTCTCCTTGGTTGTCTGCGATCGACTCCTTCACCAGGCCCTTCAGAGCCATGACGCGCTCGTTCGTGTCACCAAACCGCACCACCAGTCTCTCCACGCATTCATGCGCAGACTTGCTGTCGCCCGAGCGGCAGCAAGACAGTATCAGATTCTCGTAGATAATCCATATCTCAGGTGACTCGGCGGCGGAGAAAAGGGAGATGAGGGGCGTCGAGGAGAAGGCTTTCGGATTGCTCTTGAGGATGGATGGAGCTTGTTGAGCGAGGTTCAGTGCCTCTTGGGGGGACAGCTCGCCCTGTGGGCGGTTAAGCTTTGCCACCATTGTCCAGTCCCGATCGGTGTAATGTGTTCAAATTTCCGACTGTGCCGAATTAAGCTGCGTTCTCAAGGATCGTGATGTTGCCGGTTCGAGGAGCTGTCGATGATAGAAGCCAGGTAGCTCTCCACTGTCAAGCAAGTTGCAGCTGTCAGCAAATTGCAGAGCCGGGTCCGTGCACCCCGGCTGTGGAAGGAGTGGCGGTGTCTGTGGCTGGAGCGGAGCGACTAAGCCACAAGCGCATACCGTCAAGCCCGTCCACACGGCGTCTCCAGACATGAAAGCAACCCCGACTCCATCCGTCAATCTACCTAGTAGGTTGGGCTAAGTTCAACTCCAGTCCCTGGTGTTCGAAACGAGATGGTGTTTGAGTTGCCATCGGGACACTATTGGTATCTCGACGCTTCGATGCTGCACCCCTTCTCCAATATCTGGTCTCTTCAAGTTGTCTGTTTGGTCAGCTTTTTATCTTCGTCCTTTCTGGCGTTGCAACATCTGGGAAACCGGCTTTGCCGAAAAGAAGTTCCCCGGTGCATTATGCCGCGCGCTGCGTCTCGTGTTCTGACCTCTATTCGCCGTATCTTCTGCACGAGAATCCCCGAGACGCTGCCCGGAGCCTTAGGTTCCGGCATATAGTGAAGTCTGGGACGAATCCGGGGAACCTTGTGTGTTGACAGCTTATAGGAGCGGAAGAGTATCTTCGGCCCTCCGGACCTTTTCGGGTTTCTGCGCAACCCTCAATTGTCCGCTTTACACCGTGTGATTTCTCCGGGGTATTACTCCGGCCCCTCGTGAGAACCGGATGACCCCGGTGGCTGGAGTGGGCGGTTGACAGGCCAATGGCAGGAGGTCTTCTTGAAGGATATATATGAATGTATATTGAGAACACCAACTCAGGTAAGGACCTCGGTGGTTGTGGATGTCATCTTGTTTCCGTTCCCTGGTTCTGGAATATGACCGGATCAACAGACGTGGAGGCCTGACATTGACAACGAGGAGGAGGACATGAGAGAAAAATGTGTATAAATAGGCCCTCTGAGTGCTGGCCGTCAACCAAGTGTCGAATTCTTTCCTCATCCACTCATTCCTCTCCATCTTCCAAGGGCAGAATCGTCTCAACGACTCGTTTCCTCACATATCACCCAATTACTACGAGCATGGTCTCCTTCAAGGCTTCCATCTTGACGCTGGCAGTCACCTCTGCCATTGGGGTCTCGGCCCACTACAACTACGATCGCCTGATCATCAACGGTGAATACACTGGAGAATATGAGTACACTCGCCGCACCACCAACGGCAATGGCCCCATCGAGGACGTCACGACCGACTCCATGATCTGCAACCAAGGCGGCCTGGACGCCAACATTCGTGCTGCTACCGACACCGCCGTCGTCCAAGCCGGTGATCAGCTCGGCTTCAACGTTAGAGATATCCTCGAACATCCCGGTCCCCTCAATGTCTACCTGTCCAAAGCCCCCGACGGCGTCTCTGCCCAGGATTACCTCGGCGATGGCGACTGGTTCAACATCTACTCTCTCGGCGTGCGCCAGTTTCGCCCTCATCAGGGAGCTCTGTGGGCTGTGATGCCTAACGGCAATCGTGGAATTCACAACTTCACCTTCACCCTGCCAGAGGACGTCCCCCCTGGCGAGTATCTTCTGCGAGCAGAGCACATCGGCCTCCACGCGGCCGGGACCTTTGGCAAGGCCCAGTTCTACATCGGCTGCGCCCAGTTGACCATCCAGGGATCCGGCACAGGCACACCTGGGCCGACTGTCAAGTTCCCCGGCGCGTATAACGGCCGCGAGCCCGGCATCCTGATCCCGCTCTTCTGGCCTCCTCTGTACGACTATGAGAACCCCGGACCGGCTACCTGGCCCAATGCTTGCGAGGACCACACAGCCAACTATGCCGGCCAGCAGAGCGATGGCGATTGCACCCCCATTCTGCCTTGCGTGGGTTGTTGAGGCAGCAGGCGATACCGTAGCGCAGCGCCGACTCATACATAGCTACCATATACGGTCTCCGATTGGAAATTGGGAGGATTCTTATATTGGAAGAATGCAATCCGTGAATATACCTTCATCGATGCAGTTATTGTCCTTCACAGGACTGCAAGTGCCCTCCACTTTGACCTCTTGTGAACATTGTGAAGTCAGGTGAGTGCCATGACTTACGTAATCAGGGGCAGCCAGGGGAGCGACGCCTTATTGGCCCGCCGGCGGCCGGCCCAACCGCAGCACCGGCCGGATTCTGCCCCACCTGAACTTTTTCCAGGTTCAAATTACTTCTCGAAAATTTCTGGCGCTTCCCTTCTCCCATCTCTTCTCCCACAACCAGGCGACCAACCTCGTCCTGGAAGGACGAACACAACGCGCAAGGGCTCGAGGCTCCTCCTGATTTCCTTTCAACGGTGCAAAAGACTTTTCTCTTCTGCGCCATGGAGGCACCCTTGACGCCCTCTATTTCTGCCGACGAGCAAGGTCTCGTCGAGCAAACCGCTGCTCTTCAGGTTGACAAGCCAGAGCCCGCAGCTGAGAAGACCGAGGCCGAGGCCCTCCCGCCTCACAGGTCGCACGACCCAGAGAACAATCTCAAGAGGAGCGATCCCTTCCAGTTCGGCAGCCGCCTGCTTGGGGAGGCCGACAATGTCTACGAGTTCAATGCCTGGGACCATGTCGAGACTGACGACACGTACAAGGCGTACGCGGAAGAGCAGTACGAGCTGCAGCGTCAGTCTCCCGTGTCTGACTTTGACAAGAGTGAGTTTTCCCCCTTTTCAGTTTTCTCTCTCTGCCCCCGGCTGTCATGATGATCCATCTTTTTACGCATAGTTCACCTGATCTTTGTGATGAAACTAGCAATTTTAGTCTTTCGCTCCCATCTGACTACTCAGCCTTTACATTCATTTTCTGTCTGCACATCTTGCTTGGGAAGGAGCACCCGGCTAACAAGGCAATTCTCAGACAGGTTAAATGGCAATCCTGCCCGGATGTGGGATCTTTTCTACAAGAACAACACGGCCAACTTCTTCAAGAACCGCAAGTGGCTGCAGCAGGAGTTCCCCATTCTCGGTGAAGTGACCAAGGAAGACGCCGGCCCCAAGGTGATCCTGGAGATCGGCGCCGGCGCGGGCAACACCGCCTTCCCCATCCTAGCCAACAACAAGAACCCCGAGCTCAAGGTCCACGCGTGCGACTACTCCAAGAAAGCCGTAGAGGTCATGCGAGGCTCGGAGGATTACGATCGCGCCAAGATGCAGGCCGACGTGTGGGACGCGACGAGTGACGAGTTCCCGCCAGGTCTGACAGAGGGTTCCGTGGACGTGGCGATCCTCGTTTTCATCTTCTCTGCCCTGTCGCCGGACCAGTGGAAGAAGGCGACGGACAACGTGCACCGCCTGCTCAAGCCCGGGGGCGTGGTCTGCTTCCGAGACTATGGAAGAGGGGACCTCGCCCAGGTCAGGTTCAAGAAGGGCCGTTACCTCGACGAGAACTTCTACGTCCGCGGGGACGGCACGAGGGTGTACTTCTTTGAGCAGGAGGAGCTCGAGAGCATATGGTCGGGCAAGATAGACGAGACGTGGCCGAGCTTCGAGATTATGAAGCTGGGCGCCGACAGGCGCATGCTGGTCAACAGGGCCCGCAAGCTGAAGATGTACCGCTGCTGGATGCAGGGCAGCTTCAAGAAGAAGACATGATATCCGAATAGACATGATAATGACCATTGCGCCTGAACATGCAAGTACAGTGCTCCTCCATCCCACGCTAGTACAACAAAAGCTCCCTCAGCTGCTCGCGCTCCTTTTCCACGAAACCGATGGTGTCCAGGTAGTTCTCAACACCGCCATAACGCGTGGACAGGTGCTCATCCAGGGCGACGATCATCCTGGCGTCGACCTTGCCCCATTCCTTTGTCAGGCCGATCCGCGAGATCTCCGCCAGACTGCTCTTCGCAAAAATCGCCAGGCCCGCCTCCGACAGGACGTAGTCGTTCTCGATGGCGGCAACAGGGACGCCGAGAATCATGAGGACCAGCGCCACGATGAGGCCGGTCCTGTCCTTGCCCTGCGTGCAGTGGACGAGGGATGGCACGCCGGCCGGCTTGATGTAAGATCTGAGCGCCTGTCAATGTGTCAGTCAATATGTCCGGTCGGTCAGTTCCCGGGATCTCTCTCATACCGTCGCAATCTCAGGCCCGGAATGGTCCACCATGTCCAGCCCGAACCCGACCAACCCCTTGGGCTTCATGACCTCGCGAGCAATGATACCCACCGCCTCGACACGCCACCCGAAGAGCACGCATACGATAAGTTGGCTGGCCAATATTAGTAAACCCTCTGAGCTTGTCACACCATGATCGGGGTTGACTGACAAGTAGCTCCACCAACCCAGCTGGCTCACGAGGTACTTCTCCAGCCCTTTGCCGGTGAGGTTCACAAGCTCGTACCGCACGCCGGGAATCCGGAACGGCAGGACAGCGTCGGCCTGGCTCTGCGTGACGTTGGATCCATCCCCATCAGTGCCCTGCTTGCGAGGCTGGCTCGATTGCTCGGTCCTGATCGCGTAAGCCGAGTGTGTCGATCCATGCGGAGTGCTTCCTCTCCTGGCGGGGTACGTACTTTGTCCGCAAGTCGAGGATCGTCTTGATGCCGAGGTCAACCCTCAGCGCCTCCTCGTCCCTGGGCGTGGCATCATCTACACAGGTCAGACTTGCGAGGCTCTGCTGACGGTCTTCAGGCCCAAGGCGACTCACCAGGGCGAGCAGAGCGATACAGGAGGCTTTCCTTGACGAGTCTGGACGGCCAGCGTCAGCACTTTATCTCGACTCCCCATGAAATGAGTCTCACCTCCGCCCGAGAAATTCATTCACCGTCTGGCCCACATCCCGGAGGTTCGCGATAGAAGTGATGCCCCCTACGGGGGAGAGATCGGGCATTGTGTCCGTTTGCTGATCTGAACGGAGTCGGAGGGTATGTAAGTCTTAGACTCTTAGATCGAACGGTTACTTTATCAGAAGCTGTTTGGGCCGAGGCTTGCGGGGGAACCATTGGGCCGGGCGCTGGACGGGTACCTGAGAAGAAAGCCGCCAGGGGTAGCAGGAGGCTGCACCTCTCTTTGGCCAGTGGCTTCACGTGCTGCCGAGAATGGGCTAGGGCGCGGGAGAGGAAACGATCGAGACTCCGTTCTGTCTTTCGGGCGGCGAAAAGTCCAGCGATCGTGTTTCTTGGGGATAGGGGGCGATTCGGACCTTTTGTTATCATCCTTCGGAGTGGCAATGCCATTGTACTTTTAATATTTCTAGCGAGACATCTTTAATTCTAGCCTCCATCCCATTTTGGGATCCCGCCTTTGTTGAGTTTTCACCACCCAGTCGCAGGCATAATGTCTACGGCCAAAAACGTCGTGGGCGAGCCACTGACGCTGGAATGCGGCTTAACGCTACCAAACCGCCTCGTCAAGGCCGCCATGGCGGAGCATGAAGTCGGCCGCGACATGCTCCCGAACGATGCCATCATCTCATCCTACGGGCCCTGGGCGGATGGAGGATGGGGCATGGTCTTGACCGGTGAGTAGAGGCCCGAGTATCTTTGTATTGGTGAGACTGAGGAGCTGATGGCCGGCGGCAGGAAATGTCATGGTAGATCCCAGACACATTGGAAACAATGGCGACGTCGCCTATAACGACCGGGTAAGCTACGAGGACCAGCTCAGGCACTGGAAACGCTGGGCGGAGAGATGCAACCGCCATGGTACGCCGACGTTGGTGCAGATCAACCATCCCGGCAGGCAGAGTTTGCCTTTCTCTGGCAAGCGGTGGTTCTGGGAGAAAACTCTCTCATCGAGCGCGGTGCCGTTCAGGGTGGGCAGCGGGCTTCTGTCGTCCTTCATCGGTTCCTTGATATTCGGCACGCCAAAAGAGATGTCCCTAGAGGATATTCAGTTCGTCGTCAGGGGGTTCGCAAGAACCGCAAAGTTGGCGGCCGACGCCGGATTCGCAGGTGCTGAGATCCACGGTGCCCACGGCTACCTCATCGACCAGTTTCTCTCGCCGAGGGTCAACCAGCGCACCGACGAGTATGGCGGCACGCCAGCTAAGCGAGCCCGGATCGTGGTCGAGATTATCCATGCCATGAAGGCGGTGGTGCCGACAGGCTTCTGCATCGGCATCAAGTTCAACTCGGTGGACCACCAGTCCCAGGAACAGCTCAGGGCGTGCATAGAGCAGCTCAAGCTCATCACTGCTGCCGGCGTCGATTTCATGGAAGTGAGCGGCGGTACATACGAGAACCCGAAGGTGTGTGCCTCGAAGCCCCCGGGTGTCAGGGCAAAGCAACGCTAACCACAACTTTGATTCTCTAGATGATGGCAGCCGCGGCCACACCAGAGAAGAAGACCGAGCGAACAAAAGCGCGCGAGGCTTTCTTTCTCGAGTTTGCAAGCGCGATCCGCCGTGAGTTCCCGGGAACGCCGCTGATGGTGACTGGCGGTTTCCGCTCGCGCAAGGGCATGCAGAGCGCCATCGACGAGGGCGACTGTGATCTCATCGGCTTGGGACGGCCGGCGGTGCTCGACCCGTCTCTGCCGGAGAGCACAATCTTGAATCGTCACGTTAAGGACGACGATGCCACGCTGTACGCGAGGAGTATCAGCACGCCACCCATCGCCCGGATGCTGGGCCTCAAGTCGCTCGCGGGAAGTGTTGGCGCTGGTGCTGAGATAGTGAGTTCTCCTGCTGCTCTTTGGAGCATGAAGAAACCAGGATGCTAATGTCTGATTCCAGGTGTGGTACGCAATGAAGATCCGGGCCCTGGGCAAGTAAGTCTTAGACATGGACCCTGCCTGTGGGCGTGCTCTGTCGGTGACGTCGCATTGTATGCAGACCTAGATATTGGGAACAAGTTCAAACGCCAATGTCCTCTGTCCAACTGCCGGAGTTAGTTCAGCACCTGATCCCTAGTAGCCGTTCATCAGTATGTAAATCCCAATCAAACATGCAAGAGCCGGATGGGCCAAACAGCCTGCGGACCCTCCAGGGACCACCCAGCCGGGTAAGTCCCTGTTCCTGGGCGATCTTCGCTGGTAATTCGGTGCCCTCCGAGCCGGAATCGACGAGGCGCAGCGCAAAAAGGGGACTAGCTCGCCGGCCTGGTTTCGGGGGCGCGGGACCCTGATGTCATATCAGCCCCGGGCCAGCATCTGGATGTTACCGTGAAACCCCTGATCTGGGGAACCTGAACGGAGTCAGCTCCGTCGCAGAAGTTGTTCTGCTGCAGGCCAAATCTGTTGGATGCAATGCAATACAGGTACAAGTACGGTGCATACGTACTTAGATCTCAGCTGGTGCCCGCTTTTGATTTACAGGGTCTCGTCCGATGATCTCGGGTGCTCGGTTGGGTGGGAAGATCTGCAATGCTGCGGACGGTGAGACTTGATATCTTGGTCCTAGTTGAGTGGGTAGCTGAATAGCCATTGAGTTCTGATGATGTGTTTGCCCTGCTCGAGCAGCCACGACTCCTCCTCGTGTTGGCGTAGGCCGCCCAGGGGAAATGTCTGAGACCTGGTGCCTCTGTGTCCAGTGGCCAGACGCCAGACTCGTGGGAGGAGGGCGTTGTGCTTGGTTGGTCCTGTGGTGTGCTTGTCGCCAGCTCGACAAGGGTCGGTCAGCTCCGTCCGTCATGCGTGAGTGGTCTGTGTTGATTTTGCCCGTGTTGATGGTGCATGCTGGATGGGATCGATCTCCATGTCTCCAGCCTCCAGGGCTGGATCAGATCAGGAATGGCGGGGGCAGGCGATGCCCCTAAAGGGGCGCTAAGACCAGCGCTAGCGTGGCCCCCAGCGACCGGCGCCGGTGAGTGACGTAATTGTGCTGGTCGCTATCCTCCATTGAACCTGAAGTTGCATCAAGGCGGGCGGGAGCCGATGGAGCGATGAATGAATGGAGCCAACCCGTGTCTGGTCTGTGCCGGGCAATGCCATCACCACTCCTGAACATCACCCATCTTCCTCGTCTTAGCACTGCTAAGCACTACTAGTTTTTAGTAACTGGGAGGAGCAGACAGACCGAAACCAGAACCTAGCATCTCTCTCTTTTAAATCTCCCCTCATGCCCACTGACTCCTGCTCGGCGGCCGTGCCGAGTTCCTGTCGTCGCACCGCCTTTTGCTGTCTCTTCCTGGTGTTCCAGTTCCAGCAGCACGACGCCCGGGCACATGTGGGAGAATACCACTGATAACAACAAGAAGGGGCCCATTTGACGAATCCATACCACACCACTACCCACTGCCCAGGTATTCCAGACCACGATCTCCCCCATCTATATCTATCTTTGGCGACAACGCGCGACAGCGACAGACAGCGGGAATCCCGGCATCCCGCACGGGGCGAGATCAGCCTCTCGCGCTCGCTCATCCAGCTCCGAACGAACACTACCCTCGATCATCCCAGCTCACCCGACCCAATACGAAAGCTTGTTCCTTGCCTGCCCAGGCGCAGCATTCAGAATTCCACTGGCAGCATGGCCGAGACACAGTACCAGGTTGCGCCTCACGGTACGTAATCCCGCCTGCTTGCTGCTTGCTGCCGTCTGCCGTCATGTCATGCAAATGACTTGACTTGACCGCCGTGGCTGTGGCCCACCGGCGCAGGCTTCAAGTCCCCGATGAATCTGACATCACCCCCCAACCTCGACCTCACACACACATGACCTTCACTCAATCCTCAGTCATAACTACATTACCTAGCTTCACTCCGAGCTGATCGTCTCTGGGCGACCCGCCATCTCATCTCATCATCTTCTCACTAACACTCACCCGCAGGAGGCCGCATCACCTACGCCAGAGCCCAGGACCTCCCCAGCTTTCCGTCCTCCGGCCTGCGCAAGGACGGTGCCGCAGCCAGCGCAGCAGCCTCTCTCGGTTGGGCAAACCAGAAAACCACCGACTCGTGGAAACCAGACAAATCCGCCTCGGCTTCCGCCGCCGCCGTTCTCGCAAAGGACTACAAGATGGCCCCTCAGTGGCAGCCCGACGCGAACTCCTCCGCCGGTGCCAAGGCTGCCCTCCTCGCGACGGCCTCCGCAAAGCGACAGCAGGAGCAACAGGCCTCCCTCGCTGCCAGCAACCTGTCCATGTCGCGGTCCAAGAGCAATTCCGCCTCATTCGGCGGCTCTGCTGCAACCCAGGCCGCCGCCGCCATGAGACAGAGGTCCTTATCATCTACCTCACCGCCATCTCAGGCAAACTTTGGGAGCTCGGCCGCCACGTCCGCGTTCAGGACCATGTCCGTCAGGCGACCAGCTCAGACGCCACTCCAGCCACAACTCAGCGGCGGGCGCAGAGAAGGATCCGGATCGCTGTCCGCCGCACAAACGGCCATGCCTACCAAGCGCCGCCCGCGCGCGGCCTCCACACCCCTATTGAGGGACTCTTACCCCGGCGAGTCAAACGCCGCCGCCAACGCTCTGAGCGCTGCCACCGCCGCCCACGGCCCGTCTATGGCGGCCAAGGCCATGGTCGAAAAGGGCGGTTCGGTCCCGTACACGGCTCTGCCCCGCAGCATGTTCACGTCCAACCCCAAGATCGGCCCGGAGGCGGATGACGAGAAGAGGGCAGACCTCCTGCACGCCTCGGCCGTGGCCATGGCGAAGAAGATGTACTCCCAGCAGCAGAAGATGGCGAACCAGACGAAGGAGGCCTACGGCGGCGACAGGGGCAGCATGGACGACAACGCGCCCCGGCCGTACGTCAACCTGCAGGAGGCGGCGTACAAGATGGCCCAGGACCGCCTCGCCAAGCTGGAAGAAGAGCACAAGAGCAGGCGGTTCCAGGAGTACTACGGCGGCGGAAGCACGCAGAAGCGCAACACCCTCCAACGGCGCTTTACCATGAAGGGCAGGCTGAGGCGGCGGTCTGCCAGCGACGATGAGCTCGAGGCGGACGACAAGGAGCAATCCGACAAGATCCGCCAGCAGATGTCCATCTTCTCGAACAACCTGTCCAAGGTCGACGAGCAGAAGCGCGCCAAGGACCGCCAGGCCGTCATGGAAGCCGCGCAGAGGAACGTCAGGGCGAGGCTGCAGGGCATGGACGACAAGCTCTACGCCGAGACGGGCAAGCTGCCGCCGCCGCGGAAGCTGAGCGAGTGGGAGCTCAAGGCGCACGAGGCCGCGCAGGCGATGCACGACTCGCGCAACGAGCACAAGGGCAAGGTCAACATGGGCGGCGGCATGTTCATGAGCCCCGAGGACGTGGACGCCATCGCCACCAAGAAGGTGCAGCCCGTGCTGGACGAGATCAACGAAAAGGCCGCCATCGAGCGCGAGCGGCAGGAGGTGCTCCGCGCCGAGGCTGATGCTAAGAAGCGGGATGAGGAGAAGCGCAAGGAGAGAGACAGGGAGATCAAGGATATCAACAAGAAGATCAAGGGTGAGTCCGCCGTTCTTCAATCTGGCACCAATCCCTCCTTACTGACTCCGTACCAGACCAAGAACGGGCAGAAGAGCGCGAGCGGAGACTGCAGGAGAAGCAGGAGCAGAAAGCCAAGAAGGACGAAGAAAAAGCCGCCGTGGCCGAGGAGAAGCGTCATGCCAAGGAGGAGAAGCGCAAGTCCAAGCTGGCAGAGAGGCAAGCCGCCGTGGCTGCTGGCCAAACCACCACCGATGCCGCGCACGACACCGATAGCGATGAGAACGAGCCGGAGCATCCCATGTCACACGTCCACCCGGAGCCGCTGGAGACACAGCACCACGATACATCGCCCAACGAGCCAAAGAGCCCGAAGGAGGCTGGCTCGCCGACGAACAAGGTCAAGTCGTGGCTCAAGTCACGCTTCCACCGGCCGAGGGGCAAGTCGGGCAGCTCAGACAAGGGTTTCATCGGTGGTGCCACGCTGAGTAGCCGGTTGAACGAGTCGACTACCAGCCTCGATAACCGCGCCGGGAGCATGAGGGAGTTGGCCGAGGCTGGCCGTGGCAGGGGCCATACGCTCGAGAGCAGAACGAGCACGGCAGGGAGGGACGTGAGCCCCCTGAGTTCAGAGGGAGGGCCTGTAAACCGTGCCGAGGTGGAGAGAGCGATCACGCCGCCAACGAAGATTCGGGACCCCAACGAGGATAAGGGGAGTCCGAGCCGGGATTCGAGGTTCAGGGAGAACCTCGAGTAGACTTGTAATGCGGAGGAGAAGTGGAATTGGCGTCGGGGCGCTGGTACTTTTGGCATGGGAACAACACCAGTATGGGCTTGGTTATGAGCAATGCCTTGGACGACACCTGAGTATCGTTATACTGTATGTGGTACTGGTAGACTGTATGATCAGATGTACCTAACGAGAGTCGCTGGTTTCTGATCTTGGATATACATGATGTGTCACCACTGGAATTCAAGAGGATTCCCTCAAGTATCGCGAAGTACGATTGCCAATCGGGTTCTCCACCTCCTACACAAAATCCACCATATGATACCGCGAGGGTCAAGTTTAGAAGAATTATGCTCATGCGCATTAAAATTTATTCTCTCGTACACATTTGTTAATCCATCCATGGATTTCCCAGATGCAGTTAGTCATGCACTCTGTGGTGAACGTATCGTATCGGCCATGTCTATATCCTGAACGCCAGAACCAAAAAGCCAATCGCTATGGGCTCGCATGCGACGAGTACCCATTGATGCACCCTATCGACCTTTAAAACCATGTATGCCGCATCTCTATTTTCCCAACATTCCTTTGACGTCTTCGCCAGGGGACATCTCCTTAGTTCCTCTCAGGCTCTCGCTCCATGTATCGCGGATACTGCTGGCCGGGGATAATGCTTGCCCGCGCGGCACCGGCAACAGTGCCCTCCTCCATCTCCATCTCGGGTGACGACGTCGCCGAGTCGTCCGGCTGGGGCATTCCCGGCTTCGAGAAGCGCATGGCCTTGTTCTTAGTGTACACAGCGGGCCAAAGGTCCATGACGAAGGAGAAGATGTAGAAGGAGAAGACGAGGGCGACGACCCATTCAAGGATGGCGGCCGTGTTTGAGTTGGAGAGGAACATGTTCACTCCAAAGGCCACCGCGAGGGCGACCTCGACGAAGATGAAGGTGAGCTTGATCCAGAAAGAGATGCGCAGGATGCGGTGCTGACGGTGCTTGATGCCGAGGCGCTGGTACTCCGCGCAGATGAAGATGGCGGAGAGGATGTAGCCGAGAATGAAGAGGAGGAGGAAGAGGCGGTGGAGCTGGGTGTGGTTGACGGTGTCGAAGATGGCGAGGCAGACGAGGCCGACGGTGCCAAGGATTGCAAATGCGATGGTGAAGCCCATGAGAACCTTTTCGGAGACGGAGACGTTGGGGACAAGGCGACCGCGGTGGCGGAGCCATCTGTCTGCGAGGAAGGAGAGGTCGAAGGCGACGGCGGAGATGACGCAGCCTGCGATGAAGAGTGGTTTGAGCTCCGAGGCGCCGATGTCACTGATGTAAGCGATGGTCTGGTTGTCGCTCATGGAGGAATATATGCGACTGTGTGTGTGTATGATCCAGTAGAGGAGCATCGTGAGCAGCATGGCGAGCCATACGACGCCCGCGACGACGGGTAGCATCTGGGGGTGTTAGCGGGAGTACTGTTTCGAGTGAATCGGCGAATAGACATACCCAATATGAAAGGAACCTCATCATGGCGACGTTGTGTTGGAGATGTTGCTGTGGGGGGAGAATACTGCGTGAGGTGTTGTTGCTCTTGTTCGAGTGCAATTGCTAGTTGAGGCGCAAGGGGAGAATATATCCTCCTCGTGAGGTGCTGCCGTAAGGGGTTTGTGGTTGTGGTTGTGGTGTGGTGTGGTGGACAGATTCGTGGATGCTGATCGGAGACCAAGACAATAAAACGATTGATCCCCAAGGCTCATGAGCTTCACAGCCACGCGACGCCTGTGTGCCGCGTCGTCGTCGTAGATACCGGGCCCAAAAACAGCTACTCGGTGCGCAGCAGGCCACAATCGACCCGAAAACTCCGCAGGTGTGCAGTGAGAAAAAAGGTGAGTGCCAGATTGGGCTCCGGGTGATATGTAAAGTCCGGGAGGAATTACGAGTAATTGGCCCGTCTCAGAAGCTGCTGGATGCGCCTTGGACGTGACGTCACGAGATGGAATGATCGCCAACAGGCTCTGAAGGCGCCCAAAGTGGTGAGCCAAGCAACCAAGAAGGTGACAGCACATCCCACTAGCATCTTAGCGGTGGTGCTGCGCCTGCCGGGCCCTGAGCAGGGATCCGCCCTCGGGGGGGATTTAGGGGCCAAGGTGCGCTGGGGTGACCGTTCGGGATATTCATGCGTTCCGCGTGTCGGTGATAAACGGCTCGTACGGAGTTTGGACATGACGTACGCCGGGAGGCACAGCGCCGGTCGGCGAGGCGTCAACGGGTGGCTGCTGACTTACGCCTTGCTGAGGGTGTCCACGGCTCCGACGGATCGGCCGTTGGGGCGGGACATGGCCGGGCAAGGTCCGCTGGGACCTTATTAATTACCCAGCATCCTTCCCTCGATCTGGTGTCGACTTGCAAGTTGGCGGCGTTCCGGGCCCTCGAGTTGGCTACGATTCGAGTCTTGGGTGTCTTGTCTGCTCAAGAGTCTCGACTGTTGAATCGGTCGAAGTGCGGGCACCTGGAACGATTGGTAAGATAAAAGTGATGAACAACATCCGCCGTGGTCGTGCGCCGCGGCCTTCCCGAGATTCGCATTTGTCAGGGAAGTTGAGTTCAGACGGGTCGTCAGAGCTCCCCGTCCCGTCTTGATCCCGAACAAGTGTCGGGCGTCATGGAATCGATGGAAGCTTCCACTGCCGTGTGAGACTTGGAGGACGTCGGGGCTCCCCAACGGGAGGACGGCCCCACTGAAATTTGGAGCTCCAGGCCTAAACTACCCCAAAATCTCCAGGCCAATCAGTGCTCATCCCGGCAGGCGCAAGGCTGATGGCAGCCATCACCTCCATCTGCTCTGATTTCGGCCTCGTCTTTGTTTGTTCCAACACCAGGGGATGACCGCCTAGCAACCGCCACCATGTCGGCCTCACCCCTCGTCCTCCGCCCGACGGAGGCAATCAAGTCGGCCTCGGCCCTCTCATCCCCCTTCAAAAACCCGACCTCAAACGACGCCTCTGCGAGCGCAACACCACAGCCGAGCGACGCCGCCGCCACGACAAAACCATCTGCCGCCAGCCGCGCCGCAAAGCCCCTGGTCTCGCTGCCCCCGATGCTCGATCTCGCCGAACAGATGAACGAGGAGGAGAAGCGCAAATACATCAAAGGCAAGAAGCTCGGCGAGGGTACCTACGCCATCGTCTTCCTCGGCCGCCTGCGCGCCGACCCCGCCTCCCTCGTCGCCATCAAGAAGATCAAGGTCCAGAAGGAATACCGCGAGGGCATGGCCCCCGACGCCGTCCGCGAGCTCAAGCACCTCCAGGAGCTGCAGCACCCCAACATCATCTCCCTCCTCTCCGTCTTCTCCTCCAAGGACCAGAACCTCAACCTTGTCCTCGAGTACCTGCCCCTCGGCGACCTCGAGATGCTCATCAAGGACACGGACCAGGTCCGCTACGGCGCCGCAGACATCAAGGCCTGGATGGGCATGCTGTCCCGCGCTGTCTGGTTCTGCCACGAGAACTTCGTCCTCCATCGCGATATCAAGCCCAACAACTTGCTCATCGCCGCCGACGGCGACGTCAAGCTCGCCGATTTCGGTCTCGCACGCAGCTTCGCCGACCCCCTCGCCGTCATGTCCTCCCAGGTCATCACGCGCTGGTACCGGCCCCCGGAGCTCCTCTTCGGCGCAAAGCACTACTCCGGCGCCGTCGACGTCTGGTCCGTCGGCTGTGTCTTCGCCGAGCTCATCATCCGCCACCCCTTCATGCCCTCCGACACGGAGGTCCAGCAGATCGCCGTCATCTGCCAGGCCATCGGCACGCCCACCGAGGACAACTGGCCCGGCGTCACGAAGCTGCCCCACTACGCCGTCCCCGACGAGATCGAGCCGCCGAAGGGCAGGGAGCACTTCATGGGCTTCTTCAGCACCGTCGGTCCCGAGGGTGTTGATCTGCTGATGAAGACCCTCTCGCTCGACCCGAGCAAGCGGATCACCGCGCGGGACATGCTGCGGCATCCCTGGTGGCATGCCCAGCCCAAGCCAACCCGCAAGGAGAACCTGCCGCGCAAGGAGGGCGGAGAGGACAAGATGGGCGAGGATCTGAAGCGGAGGCCTGGCATGCTCACCGAGGATAACCGGGGGAGCAAAGTGGCGCGCAAGCTGGATTTCGGAAAGTAAAGAGGGGACTACACGTGATACGGGCGGGGAGTCCGGAAGCGGAGCGTACACTTGACGGTTTTATGTATCATGACCAAGGCGTTTGGAGTCATTTTCACTCAAAATCTCGGCGGACATAGCCACACGGGCAGAGAAAACGGACCAGAATTTATCGCCTTAGAATAGGTAGATGCTGAAGCTGGGCCTTTGTGTTTTTCTTTTCTTCTTTGAAGCAGAAATCATACCCTTCGCCCCATTCGCGATCCGAGTCTGATGTTTCGTCTCCCACTGTATCATTATATATCTCGTCATATGTTCATAATCGTCGCTACATCAAAGAGCAGTCCATCCCGTACATGGCCCTCTCCACGCGGCTGCGGACCTGGTACCAGTCCGCCCGCCGCTGCGCGTACTCGTACACCTCTTCCGCGCGGAAGATGCCCCCGAACCGATCGCCGTCTGCAATCACCGTCGCCATCTCCTTGGCATGCCGCGGCTCAATCAGGTAGATCTGGCTCAGCTCCCGGAGAGCCTTGAAGTAGGCCAGCAGGTCCGGGTTCTTCAGCGTGCGGATGTAGTCGAAGTACAGGTTCATGTCGGCGATGAGCTTGATGGCGCCATCCGTGCTGACGCGCTGCCGCTTGAGGTGCTTGCACACGGCCGTGAACAGGCGCAGGCCGACCTCGCCGTTGAACACGTCCAGCATAGACTTGTCCGTGCTGCCGACCAACATGCGCGTGTGCGAGGAGACGAGGTCGACGATCTTCTTGGCCGTGTCTGTCGGCCCGGGGTCGGCGAGGAGCCCCCCTGTCGATTCAACGTCGGGGTTGTAGTCGGTGGGCTGCTGCGTCGTGCCGTTGAGGTACTCGACTTCGTCCATGAGCACGTCGATGCCCTTGTTGAGGCCAGCGGCGACGCTCTCGTCGAGCATCTGCTCCCACTTCTTCTTCGCCATGCCGGCCGGGTCGAGGAAGTCGTTCTTGTCTGCGATCTTGGGGCCGGCGAGCTGCTGCTCGTAGAAGACGTCGATCATCTGGGAGATGAGGTCGCCTACGTTGACCAGTTCGATAAACATGACGAGCGGCGCAACGCCAGATTGATCGTGCGAGTTGACCTCGCGTGGGTTATAATGAGACAGGTGCACCACGGCCCTGTCGAAGCCGGTCTTGACGTGCCGCGAGCCCAGAATTCGTAGCAGCTCGATGAAAATGGTCTCGCACTGCTCTCTGGCCTCTTCGCCATATTGGCCTCCCAAGCGGATGAACAAGGCCGCACGCCCGAGGCTGGACTGTGCTGCGTGTACCAGGTTGAGGGCGATTTCGATGCTGAAGAGAGATTTGATGCCCTCCAAGCGATTGGCCATCAGTGCCGCCTTGGCAGCGAGCTCATCTGTCGGTGCCTTTTCAGGGAGCGGGCTTATTCGTCCATTGACGCTTGTTCTCTGGCCAGCATTGTCGGGCTGTGCCAGCTGCATGGTGTTGCCATTTGCATCATTCGACGGTGCTGTTGTTGGCTTGGATGAGCCAAAGGGAGTACCGATAGGAAATGTTGGCAAAACGTTGATGGGCATCATCACGACTTTCTTGAAAGAATTCAAGAAGTCAGACTTGTCCGCCTGTCGGTTGAAGTTGGACATGTAGAACGATTCCACGGATGCGTCCTGCTCCGAAAGCCGCGTCTCCCAGGTTTGCACCTCAGTGTCGGCATGTTTCTTGAAGAAGTCCAGCTCCTCCTGGAGGTAAAGGTCGATGTGCGGCTCGAAAACCTTCATCGTCATCTCCTTGGCCTTGGCTTCCAGGATCTCCCTCGAGCTGCCGGGCGGCGTCAGGGACCTGAAGAACAGGAGGCTCTGCTCGAAGATCCCAGCGACCGCTTTCAGGTATGACGAGAGGCTGCGGTCGTGCGCCGCGTCGAAAAGCGATGTCGCGTACTCCATCACGACATCCTCGCGCACCTTGTCGACAAACTCCCAGAATGCCGCCTCTGCCCCCGGGAATATCCTCTCTATCACACTCGACTGTTCGTTGACCTTGCGAAGCAGGTTCTCGAAAAACATCCTCGAAGGGTCTAGTGTTATGTCACCAGAGGACGCCTGGTTGATGCAGTCGACCGAGTTGGCCGATATCACATCCGGATCGTTGAAGATCGGATGCTTCTGGATGAAGAGATCGACGCCCGCGTTACCGCCATTGAGGGTATGCAGGACGTGTGCATACCGCTTCATGCGGCCATCGACATCCCAAAACTCGTATCCCTGCTCGAACTCTCGGAGCACGGCACTTTCGAATATGCTCACCATTGACGCGAGCTTCTCCTCCCTCAACGCCCAGCCCTGCGCCCAGTCGCTCTTCGCGAATCGCGTCAGGTTCGACAGCATCTTGGCCTGCTGCTCGGGGTCCCTGAAGACCTGGAACACGACGGGATCCGTGTGGCTCTTCGCCTTCGTCAAGTCGAAGTAGAAAGGGGCCAGAGCGCTGTATACCTTCCCGTACTCCTCCCTCGCATGACCTCGTATACTCTTTGCGTTCTCGAGTACTGTGAGCACGGACTGGGTGTCTTTGAAAGTGTCGCTGGGCTGTGTTGGGGCCAGCGACATCTTCTCGAATCCATCCACGGGAGGTTCAGCAGAGAGTCGCTTCTCTTCCACGGTGGCATCGAACAGCGTCGACCCCGGCCTGACCCCCGTAGCTCCTCCAGCGGCGGTCTTGGACGCGGCAGCCTTGGCCTGCTCGGCAGCTTCGCGTCTCCGTCGCATCGCATCTTCGAATCTCTTTCTCGCCTCGGTCTCGTTCCACAGCCCCATGCTTTTCAACCGTGTTACCCATCTCGTGTCGTCATATACCATCTCTCGCAGTCGCCATGATGTCTGGGCGAATCGCATAAGATCCGAAACAGGGAGGTAGTCGAGCACCTTGACAATTAGTTCTGTAGATGTTAGCTTTCGCGTCTTCCGAGGACTCTGGCGGATGGTGCCGTACCAGCAGGCAGCGTTGGTCTCGAGTCCAGCATCTCCGTCGCCTTGAGGGCGCTGAGGATGCTGCTCTGAGCAGCTCCCCTCGGTTTGTACATCTTGCAGATCGGAGACGTGCAAGAGTCTGAGAATGTGTGGTCAAGCTTTCTGAGAAGCCATTGCAGGACGCGCAATTATCGTTTGCGGTCTAGTCGTCGCGGCTGCGCGTGAATTGGTGCCGTTCTGGGTGTCAGACGGAGTGGTTGGATGCATCCAGGAGCTGTCCATGCTCTGGTGCTGCGGCGAGAGGATAGCGTCACATTAGCAGGGGAGCCTTGGTGGCGGGGATGGTTGGCCTTGCCAGCTGCCGCCAAGTGACAGCCCCTCCATTCAGGGGCGAGACCCCTGAACTCTCCTGATTCTGTTGCATGGTACTGCATAATAATACTTTCTACCTGCACAGATCTAATTCAACGTTGGGTATCGGTAACTTAACGCCCAATAATATCTACCTGCATTGCGTCGTCTCCCTATAAATCTCAATACCGGGTATCTGTGAGTATCAAACGCCGTGTACACCATTCTCCCTCCTCTCCTCTGCAGCCTCTGCGGCCAGGAACCCCCGGATTGCAGGGTTCTCAATGCGCTCATCACGCGCCTCTGCCTCCCTGTCCTTAGCAACATGGCCAAATAGACACTCCCACAAATCATCCTTGTCCACCGCCTCTCCGGCAGTCCTGTCCTTGCTCATGAGTTTCGACAGCTTGGCCTGCTCCATCTCCAGAGTATTCGCATCCTCTAGGGTCGGCTCTAGGACCTCGGGAGTAGAAGCCCTTGATTTACCAAGTGACCCTTTACCCATGTGTTCCATGCGCCGTCGGACTGAAAGGTTGTAGATCGACTCCTCGACCGTGCCCTCGATAAGGTACAGCCAGACGGTCGTCTCGTGCTGCTGTCCGATTCGATCAACACGGGCGATGGCCTGCAGCTCCAACGCCGTGTTGAGGACCGGCTCGCAGAGGAACACATGGCTGGCGTTGACCAAGTTGAGGCCGCTGGAGTGAGCTCGGCCGTGAAGAAGGAAACATTCGATGGCGGCGTCATTCTTGAAATCCTCGATTCCTTGCGGATTGTCAATCGACCTGTATCCAATGCGGGATCGTAAGAGGGCGAGCCCAATGACATTCAGAAAGTCGCGGTATCTGTTACGTCGGTCAGCCAATGATCAATGAGGACCGTCCGACGACTGGTCACTTACTGAGAGAAAATGATTGACTTTGCCCCAGGGTCGGATTCTCTGAGCCACAGAATGTGCCGCACAATCGAGTCGACCTTGGTGGTGAATGACGGTCCAGGCAATTCGATGTCATTGATCTCGGCCAATTTGTCGGATCCGAACTCTGAGTAGATGCCCGTCTTCTTCGAGACCGGACTCCGTTTTGGCTCAGGGGCCGGGGCATCTTCCGTGTGAAGCTTGAGCTCTCGAGGCTTCAATGTGATGTTGTGGAGCTCTGTCAGCTTGAGATGCCGCTTGCACATCGGGCAATTATGATGGGCTCTGAACCAGAGCATCATGCATTCCTTGCAAAATTGATGGCCACACACTGTCAACACTCCCGTTGTGAAGGGCGATTGGCAGATGATACACATTCGGGGCTCACCCGTGTTTGCTCCAGGATCTTGGAGGCTCAGCACTGAGCAAAGTCAGAAAACATTCATATCAAACCCAAAGAGCGACGAAGAAGCCCAGAACACGGTTCTGATCACCAGATGCCCCTCAATCCTTGCAGACAGAAGAGTGAACTTACAATAACGATGCTTTCCCTGCAGCGACTCGAGCTTGTTATGACTCGCCTGCTCAGAAGCAATACACTCGGCGATAGCGGCCTCGTCTTTCGGCCCTTCGTATGGCTCAACGCTGTCCGAGACGTTCTGGAGTTGGCGGTAGTAGTCCAGCCGTACGTTCATCGCACTGGTGAACTTCTCACATTCGCGCTCGAGAGCTTGCGCCGCCTTGGTCTGGGACGAAATCTGGGCCTGCATATCTTTAATTTGCCGGCTGATGACCTCGTGCTCCATGCTCTGCCTCGATTTGGCGTCGTTATCGCGCGGCAGCTTGCCAAGCAGAGCGCGAAGGGCGCCCAGGGCTGCTCGGAGGGAGCCAATCTCGCCGTGGAGCTGCGGTTGCATTTGGGATCGAACCTGGACCAGCTCGAGAAATTTGTCAGGCGCAGGACCCTCGCCGTCCTTGGCCATAGTCATGGCCGTCTGAAGCTCGTGCCGGACCAGCGCATTTTCCAGACCAGAGATGGCGGTTTGTCGATCGGCTATCATTGCCCGTAGCAGCTGAACATAGACCATGAGGTGCTCCTGGCCTAAAGTCGAGTCCGCGAACTCGTCTCCAGTCAGTTCCACCTCCAGCTCTTCGTCGACCAGAGGCCGTAACAACAGCTGGATGATCGCCTCCCGCCAGTCATCGAGCACACCGGCTTGTAGGTTGAGCAGACCGTAGAGTTCTTCGACACGCTCGACAACAGAAGCGCTCTCCAGACCCTTTAGGTCATTGGGCTTGGCTTCCGGCAAAACAACAAAGCTCTGTGACGATGCCAAGTCGCGTAATTTCTTCATGTGATTCGTTGCCTTTCTGTGGTTCTCGGAAAGAATCTCACGGCGGATTTTTTGAGCAGCGTTGTAAGTGTCCTCCTCCGTCTTCTGCAAAGCGTGGAATTCGGCAGAGTCGGGGGCTGTGAAGTCGACGTTGCTCTTGATTTGGAAAAAGGCATTCGCGCAGAAGAAGACGGCCCTGTGTTGAGTCTCGAGGGCATTGCGGAGTCTCATGCGCGCCTCGCCAACTTTGCCTTTGCTCTGGCCCTCTTCGACGTCGTCATCGTCCTCGGCCGCATCAGCATTCGAGTTTGACTCCTCGCTGTTCTCCGCCGCCCCTTGAGCTTGCCTTGCCTCAAGAGTAGCCTTCACGAGCTCATCCCGACACTTTGTGACATTGGCGTCTGCGAGCTCCTGCACACTCTGCCAAATAGCCAAAGCCTCCTTGACCCGCGGGCCATTTTCAAGCATTTGGCCATGCGCGAGCCTGGCGTTCAGGTAATTCCTCTGCTCCGTCCTGATCAAAAGATCGCTTGAATCGATCATGGCAGTGAGAACCTCGTCGATGGTCCGAAGTGGGCCAGCCTTGTGTCCCAAGGCCCGACGGTTCTGCACGCCAACCTCAGGGTGGAGGGCTGTTTGCCGCAGTCGGTTGAGCCAGGACCTCATGCCCTCTTCATAGTCTTCGGGGTTCCATTCATCAACGACTGGATTCCCTGCCATATCCATGCCGCAAGCCTCGGTCATTTCATCGAAGAGGCTTCGGTAGTGTTGTTCCTCGATAGCAGTGAAGGGCATAGTGATCACGAACCGCTTCTGCGGGGGGATGGTAAGCTCGTTCCGAACCAGTCGCTTCGTGTGCCTAATGGAGATGTTGTTGAACAGCTCTCGGAACAAGTCCTTGTGCTGCGTAGTCAAGGCATTCCAGATGTGGGGGGATGAACAGTACGGCTCGTATCTCAGGAAGAGGAGTAAGCCCAGAAGATCTTTAACGTCGTTCTTGACAGGTGTACCGGTGATGCCCCAAGCATTGACCCGGTGAAGCACCTGGGCAACAAGGGCTGCAGAACTGACGCCGCTTTCGATCATCTGCGCCTCATCCAGACACACCCTCCACCACGAGATCTGCACAAGAGGGGACTTGGGCCGTGGGTAAGCGCGTTCCTGCCGGCGAGCCCGTTCCGGCGCCTTCGTTGCGTAGTGAATCTCGTTTCTGAGCACATTGTAGGTCGTCACGACGACGTCCTGATGCGCCAAATGCGTGACCAGCTCCGTTTCGTCGGTGATTCCATCGACTACCCGATTCATGTGTCCACGACCCGGGTAGTAGCTGACCATGAGCTGGGGCGCGTGCCTCTCGAGTTCTTCGAGCCATTGTTGGCGGAGGGATTCAGGACAGACGATCAGGGTGGCACCGCTGCGCATGAGATCCTCTCCGTAGACGTGAACAAAAGGAGTCTCCCGCTCCAAGCTCCGCCGATGCAATAGAACAAGACCGATTATTTCCAACGTCTTGCCAAGGCCCATCTCCTCTGCCAGAATACCACCCTTGATGAGCTTATCGACCTGGGCAAATTGAGACGTATCGCGGGTGATAGCTTGGTGGAGTTTGCTGAAGTAGAGGGGTCGATGACCTGCGATGTCCACGGACGATGATGGACTTGACGGCTTGAACTCGCTGAAGCTGAAGGCGTTTGGGACCTCATCTTCTGCACCGAGCTGTTTGAGCCCCGGCGAAGAATCAGAATTCGGATGTACCCACCTCACGCCTTCTCGATTCAGAAGCCACTGGAGCGTTCGCTTCTGATACGGATATAGAGAGGCTGTCAGGCCCGGTACAGAGATGGAGTCTGAGACCTCGTCATTCGCGGGTGGTACATGCGCCGCCTCGTAGAAATCCAGAGGTGTCCAAGTCATCGGGCCGTCATCGGCAGTGTTGCCGTTCTCGCGGGTGGGAAGCAGCCATGACAAAACCTGCTCGCTGATCTTGCGCTGTTTCTTTCTTCGGAGACTATAAGGCGAGTGTGTTGTGTTCCAGTAGAGTTGAAGGAAGATGTCGAGCCGCAACGAGTTCTGGTCCTGCTCGAGGCGCAGGTCGATCTTCGTCCACAATGCCCCTTCAAGCCATCTCGACTCATTCGCTTGATGAACCCCGAGGCAGACGTCGAGCTTTTCGCCCAGCAACTCGGGATTCATCCCCAAATACACGTACATATCGTTGCGGCCGGTTAATTTCTTGGGGAAGAACAACCAGAGCGAGTCGGAATGGGAAGGATTGCCTCGCGTCAAGCCAATTCTGACATGTTCTCCCACATCTTCACGCACTATGGGCAGAGGCTGCGAAGGCGATGCTTCTCTCGGCAAGTCGAGACAGATGTGGAGTGACGTGAGACAAAGGGACTCGACAGGGCCGGAGAGTCGGATTCTCTTGGAGGGCGGTTCGGACGACGGTTCGGATAGTTCTCCGGGCTGCCTCGCGGCGGTTTCTTGGAGAGCGAGTAATGACTCGATAATTTCGGGTGGGAGTGTGTCTGCGGAACTCTGGTCAGCAGGGAAAGTGAAAACCGGCCAGAAAGAGTACGCACCACTCGGTCCAAGGCGCACCCTCACCGGGGCCGCCGGCCGCCTCGCTGTCGGTTTTGTTCGGGGCATGTTCACGACTTGTCCATCGACAGCGAAGCCAGGGCTCGATGAATGATGGACAACTGGTATAAAAGTGTCGACGGTGCGTCGTCGTCTTGATGGATCAAACGAGAGACAGGTCTGGACGCGGCACCATGATGGGTGAGCGGTTTGAGAAACGGCAGGTCGTTAATTTATGAAGACGTCGGCCTCGAGAAGAGCCAAAGGGCCGCTGGCTGGAGATTTGCATGGATTGAGACAGGCATCCGTCCAAGGCAACAGTGGCAGTTGGTCGGAGGCAACTTTCACCACTTATCGATAACGCGGGACGCGTCTAGGATCTTCGCTGCCCCGCGAATCCACTTTACCGGATGGAAGTGGTGCGCGCACTGGCTGGTGGCGCCGGAACGCGGCGCGGAATTTACCCGAGACTGCTTACCTAAGGCGACTTTTTTTCGACCTGCAAATTGACACACCAGGAGGGAGCTCGACGCTTCACGAGGCATCAGAACGACGACACCTGTTAGACCTCAATTGTGCTGCCAGCTCTACCTACTGCCAAGAGGCGCACGTGGAGTCGCAGACACATACCCGCTGGCATCGCTGTCAGCTTGAGGTGGTAGGTTCGGCCACTGCGCGCACCAGAGAGCTGCCAACTGACGTTTTGCTTGCACACGATCAGGTCACCACCATGAAGGCTCCTCAGATCCGGTTACCTTCGCTCTGCTCCATCATTCCCCGAGTCGCCACACCAGCAGCCACGACACATCAGGCGAGATGGATGTCTAAAGGCCGCACGAGGCCCACAGTCCCAGCACCCATCCCTCTGGTACCCGATGTGCCGACCTTCCTCAAGGTCCTCGGCCGCGGCCTGAGCCAATACGCCGACAAGTTCCCCTCCTGGGATTCCCTCTTCACGCTCGACAGCACCCAAATGAAAGACCTCGGCATCGAGCCGCCACGGACTCGCCGCTACCTCCTGACCTGGCTGGACCGCTACAGGCGCGGCGCGCTGGGCCCGGGTGGAGACTTCCAGCACGTCGAGAACGGCGAGGCCTTCCTCAAGGTCGCGAGCAACGAGGCCCAGAGCAAGAAATGGGTCGTCAACGTGCCGAGCCTGGATACGAAGACGATCGGCGAGGATAATGGTTTCAAGGTGCAGAACTACAAGGTCGTCGGCGTCCACACGATTGCAGGCCCGTTCGCGACCCCCCTGAAGGCCGGCGTGGGCGCAAAGGTCCAGGTCATCGAGGGCATGTGGGAGCACAAGCAGGGTCACAAGGTGGACGGCGGTGAGAGAAGGAGGGCCGAGGTGCGCTACAAGAGGCGTGTTGCTGAACGACGGGCCGCGAGGGAGGCTGCTCTGTCCCGCTGAGGTACCGACTCCCGGCCCCCGAACCTTCCGCCACGTACTCGTGTCGATGTATCATACCTGTCACCATGTACCATTATTAGAAAGCAGATCAACCGGTATGCCTCGCCATTGACCCCTTGTTGTGAAGCGTCGATGATCCATCCCTTCTTCGAGACGCTCCTGAAATTTCATCAGGTGTCGGTCTAGGTCTGGGCACGGGGCAGGATCCCCTTCGAGACAATTGCCATCCAGGCGCCCAGCGGCACGGGGCGTGGCAACAACGACGCCGACGGGCTTTGAGTCCACCAATCTCCGCGTGCTAACGAGACATGAGACATGGATGGGGGCCGATCGACCCGGATCTCTTCGCGAGTTCGCCTCCGCGAAGGGCGTGATAGGGACGCGCCGGCCAGGCGCTGGGTGACAATGGCGCAAGTGGCTGCGCCAATCCGCCTCGTATCGTTCGTGGCCGTCGCTTGGCCGTGACTCGGCACAAAGGAGCGGCAAATACTCAACTGACATGCTCTGCTCCACGAACGCTAGAAGACGCCTTGCAGCGGCGAGGCCCGAGATGGAACCGATTTCGAGAGACGTTGAAGTCCGAGGCATTTCGGAGCCGCGGAAGCAGGGTGTCTCGTGGCAGGTAAGGGTTGTGATCCTTGTGCGGCTGGCATTATGCATCGAGGTCTGGATACCGATGCCTCAGGGGGGTGTGCGAATGCGACTCCGACTGCGAGCGCCCAATCTTCATGCAGCATACAGGCTGTCCTGCGCAGCGGAAACAGGAGCGCGAGGGTGGCAGAGGCGCTTGGCTTGCGCCTGAGAGGAGGTACCTGGCCCGGCTGAGTCTGGATTCGGATGCGAACACGCCGTATCGGACATCGGGCCAAATATCAAGATGCTTACGGCCTTGTCTGCGCGCTTCGCCCAGAGGTGGGAGATGGCCCGAACCACCATACAGACACACAGAGCGCCAACAACCGCGACAGGCTTGCCGGAAAGAGCGCAGACAATTTGGGGGCGAGTTATTTTCCTCCAGCAGGAGGATGGATGGTGATTTCTCGAATTTGTTGTCGGTGACGTCCGCCGGCGCCGGGCGGACCAGCCGGATGTTTTGTGGGGACACGCCGGCGGCCCAGGCTCGGTCTTGTGGCGGGGCAGACGTGGTGAGACGCAGAGCTCAACCTCGACGGGCAGAAACAGATGCGAATCGTTCTGTCTGCCGTGGGAGAATAACATGATACTCGTAGACATCGAGGTTCTGAAATCCGCTTCTTAAAGACCCCAAAAGCTTAATTCGACGTCAAAAGCTGGTCGCACGACGCCTCTGGCGCCACTCTCCTCGTGGTAGTGTATCTGTCAGCGTTTACTAAGGGCGTTAAACATGTGGTGGCTGGATGGCTGCGGACCGTCCCCGGATTCCATGGATGGGGCGTTGGGCTATGCCCCTTGATCGGCGACATGCCTTGCAGGCTGGCGCTCGTGGTGTCACAACCACACATGGAATCGCAGATCCGTAGGGCAGGGCCTGCAGCCAGCCAGCCCGGGCTGAGAAGGTCGTCGAGGCCAACGAGGCCGGCTTCGCAGAGCTCACCATCACATGTGAGTCTGACCACGGCACCTATCTTTCGGTGACGCGGGACAGAGCAGGAGTAAGACGACAAAAAAGTTGGCAAATATTGGCTGGGCGTTGCGTTGTCATCAGCTACACGATCGATGAACCGATGGATGGCACCGACCTGCCCGGCCTGAGTGAGTGAAATTCTGTTGCCTGCGCCATGAAGCAGTGTGGCCGTGGCAGCTGGGCATATGGCTGAGTCTGCCTCTGCATATAGACCGCGCTCTGATTTGCCCACCGGAGCTGGAGATGTGCTTGCTGTGACGCAGATGGTAGCCTACGACGGCCGCACATGAAGATGCAAGGCTGATGCCGCTGGGGGCCATCGTCTGTGTGCATGACACTTCTCTCGGACGCTTTCAGTGTTTGCCCAGCATGGATGTCGCAGGCAGATTTCCCGTCAGCCGCGAGACCTCAGCCGACGATGGGTGTCTCCCTAGCAAATAATTCCCAAGAGGGGGACTGGCCCTTAGGTTGCTCTTGTCGAAGACATCTGCAGTCTGGAAAATAAATGAGGAAACGAGTTGGAGCTCCTCGCTTCTGACCCCCCTGTCGATGTAACCTGACACCGGCAGAAAAAGGAAAGCGGAGGTGCCTTGGGGGGTCTCCATTGGGGTGTCAAAGGAATGAAGCAGCATTGATTGGCTCAGTTGAACAAGCCCAAGCCGACGGTCTGAACGAACTGTGTGGCAGGGCATGTGCCAATCAAAAGCTCAGGCCCGAGACCGACGATGTCCCGGCAATCAGCCGTCCCGCCGATCCCACGCTGCTGTCTCAACGTCGATCAGCGAGGACCCTGGCCTTGTAAGGCAGACCTCCAAAGCAGCTAGCCTCTTCTATTCTTGTGTTTAACCTTTTGGACCCCTCAGACAGGTGGCTGGCACGCTGGGTGCCACCGCCTTGGCGCTCCTCCGTCGCTCGCCTCGTCTCTCATGCCACGAAAGCGACGAGACCGAGAGCCACGACGACATGGGCAGTCATTCGCCCTGGCGACACACGTCGTCATGACGAGTACGTCTTCGGATTTCGTGTTCAGACCGCGCGGCTGAGAGCACCCGAAGCTTCCACGCACATTCGGGGCTTCTGGCCGAGGCTCTCTTAGGCAGAAGCTTGAGCATGCAGCGAGGATGCAGGACAGGTGCAAGCCACAGTCCAACGGGTCGACACACAGCAGCTTGCCAAGATACGGAGCCCAGGCGGTAGGGTCGGTGTCAGTGGCCTGCATGGAGGATGCGTCAGGGCACGTGCGCAAGCTCTGATCGTGGCCATGTCAAGCTTGACGTTGGAAAAAGCCACCGACGCCGCGGATGAACCATCATCCCACCGGCCTGTCTGAAGGCAAACGCCTCGCCGTCGGTTAGACCGTCGGCGCCCGCGGCGTCGGCCACCCACCTTGCCACCCCGCAACTGATCGATCCCCGTCAACCCGTCAACCCGTGCCATTGTCCAAGACGGCACTTGGTGGCCATCCCTGCGTTCATTCGGCCGGAGAGCGGAGAGCCACTGAATCGAGTCGCTCGACAAGTCACTGAGACTACTCGCACCTACCGAGACATTAGCATTCCTCAGCTGTGTCGATCAACCGTATTGCTCACCAGTCAGGAGACGACCCAAATATAGCAGATACTAACGAAAACTTATGCACGATGTGCAGCGTGATGGTCCACGACGAGACCGGCTCTCGTGCGACTGGTGGCTGCCGGCGATGTGAGGGGTTCAACGCACCGGCCGGTGGCTTTGGCACCCGTTCTGGCGCAAGCCTCCCGAAGAACAAAGTCAAGACCTGCCTTCGATGGGCCCTTTCAAACGGCGGACTCTGTGGGCGCTCCACGATCCAATCTCTTCTCCCATTCGAGGGTCTTCCCCCACTTGCTGCGCTTCCGAGTCGCCCACGGCGGCACATCAAAGGCGGGATATTGGCCCCCAACGAGCTTCCAAGGGGTAGCGACCCGTCACCCAAGTCAGCGGTAAATCTCCAAGCCTACCCCCAGGACTGCCTTGCCGAGATTGTCGGCTGCACCTGGGGCCGCTTGACGAGGCTTGTCTGGACCCTGGTATAATCTAGCCGGGTCCATCGGCAGCCAGTTCTCAGTGCTCAGGACACGCCAGCGCACTCCAGCAGTTCCGCTTCTCTCACGACGGAGAGCTGGCATGCTTAATTCTATGCTTACTGGAGAGGCGAATGCTTGGTCTGGAAAGTTCAACGGCTTCCACGGCACGACGCCTACTCCACTTGGACTCTCTTCAGCCAGATTAGTAGGTCGATGTTCGGCCGTTGGCGCGATGCTAGACTCGGCTGCTGCTCGAAGCGAGAACAACATGAATCCACAAAGAAAGGAGCGGACCGGACACATGATCCCTTCCATGGCCCCAGTTTGCGGTTCCGCTATGATCATCGCCGAGAGGTTCGGGGACCTGGAAGTGCTGGTGCTGTATGCCCGAGGAATTGCGCGTGTCGAGAGCTAATGTCTGCTCAGCCCTGCCAGGGCGTTTTGGGCGCCCTGGTGTGTCCTGGCATACATCGAGCGGGCGCAAACCATATTGCTGGAGCAATTTCTCGACAACTGCATGCGCGCGCTTTTGCGAATACGTCTCGCTGCCCGCCGGCACCACGGAGGTTTGTTCAGGATAGGATGGCATCGAAGGGCGTGTGTGGCAGACATGCGCGGGTGTCGACTGAGTGGTGAGTGGTTGCCCGCGCCACCATGCACCGGCTTCCACCCAACGAGGAGAATTTTCAGCTTCCGCCCCGGTACAGCAGTGAAACCTGGCAGCGGAAAACAAGCCCGGCACAGCACGCAAAAACATGCGAGATCAGGGACTGCAGCCGTCCTGCTGATTTCGTAATGAGTGGGAGAATCAACGGCAACCAACACCCCTTAGCGTGGGTGCAAATGGGACTCAGGGGGCTGTCATGGAGCTGACCCCGGCTGACCACCCAACCCAGACCCCCTTCGCCAGAGAATTCGGGGTACCTTATCCGTCTTCGCTTCCGATCTGCTGCTTCAGGTCAGGCGTCATCCCGTTTACTTTGTTGATCCTGAATGTGCCGCAGGTCGAGGATCAGTCTCGGGGCAAGGCTTTCTGCGCGACCGACATGGAGCAGTCTCCATGATCCTTCGACCAACTCAAGGGGTCAACCTCGAATGGCCTTCTTTTCTCGGCACTTGCATCCAGCAGCTGTCATTTCAGCTGTATGTGCAAGTACCAAAAGATCACATGGTGATCCCTGTTGCCCAAGGCCACCCCTGGACATCTTGGCTTCCCACGCAAAGGACGGGAGTCAAGATTGGATGACCAAGGTTGCAATGAGGCTGCCCAAGGATCTGTTGTCGGCGGCAGAGGTGACCGAGCCCCGATATGGCACGGCTGCCGTACCTACTGCTGCATGTCACCACCACAAGCCCAACCCAAGATCCAGCCCTTTCCTCTCATGCGGCGCAAAGACCCCCCCTCTCCTCTGGCCTTGCATGGGCGTCCCCTCGCGCCGGCACTACCAGCAAAAGGGGTAGGGTCACTGCTCTTGTTCACACCCCACCTCCATCGACGGCCCCGGCTCCCCAAGTAAATCAAGACCAGGCCACTTTCATCTTGACTTAGCCTTCGCCCCTGACTGACCGAAGCCCATATCTGGCCGCCGGGAAGAGCTAATGGACATACCCCTTGTCACTGGTCCACACGAGGAGAGCCCTGCTGGTCATGGCATGCGTCTTGTTCACCCCATCCGCGAAGCGATGGACTCCTGCGTCACGTCCGACTCATATGCAACGGGTGTCCAGGGCATCGTTCTCGAATCTGCCCTACAGGTGGGTTCAAGGCAGTTCGGATTCGCCCGTCAGGATAGTTGCTTCTCTCTAGTGCTGCCTATTTCTCTCATCCCGCTTCCAATCCCGTCTTGACAGCAACGACCACACGATCTATATAACTGCCGGGTTCGTCTTCACCGTTGCCGAAGTTCCAATGCCCCCAGCATCACCAAACGCGGCTTCTCTCCCATCCCACCACCACTCCACCCGCTCCGCCAACACCATACATACTTAGAGTCCTTTGGACATCTTCGTCTCCCAAACCCCCATAAGAGTGTTTCGTTATTCCCCTATACCAGCACTCTCTTTGATATTCTGCGGTCCCTACCTTTAGGCCTGCATGATTTAATCGTGAGCCTTCAAGTTCTCTCTTGCGTTGATGACTGGCGCTCAACGACCTAAAGGTCGCCCTAGACTTCCAAAGCTCGACGTCGAGAACGTAGAGGTTCAGAAAGAGGAAGAGGAAGAAGACGATCTGGTCACACCCCGAGCGCATAGACCACAGCAACATCTCCCCACCATCGGCGGCAACCTACCCACTCGAACAAGGCCAGGACCTTCCCTCAAGAGAGCCGTCAGCGACATCGAACTATCAGGTTCAGAACCCGAGACAGAAAGCACCATGTCCTCCAAGTCGTCCAAGCACCACTCCGAGTCGGGGAGCAGCGGTAGCAACAGCAAGAAGCACGGTGCCTCGAAGTCCAAGTCCAAGACGACCAAGTCGGACGACTGGACCGACGTGACGGAGCCAGACGAGAGGAGGCGCATCCAGAATCGCATTGCGCAGCGCAAGTTCAGTAAGCAGACATGGCCGCCCCCTGACGACGAATACTGACCCATTGGACAGGAGAAAAGGCTCGCGAGAACAAGGAGAGATCCGAACGCGACGCCCAGAATCAAGAGCACGCCGGCAGGAGTTACCACATCCCGACGGCGGTGGACCTGGGCGAGGAGCCGGAGGGCGATCCCGGCCTGCCATGGGGGGGCATCAGCATGAAGCACGTCGTGGCCCGCGGCCACGAGGCGGAGAGCCGACGAAGCAGCGGGCGAGGCGACTACATGCGCGACGACTCACGGACTCTGAGCCCCGATCTGGGCTACACCAACCAGTTCGCTAACTACCGCCAGCCGCCCAGCTACGGCAGCAGCGGCGGCGACGACCCTTACCCGGAGGAGGACCTGTACTACTACGACTACGACTACGACCAAGCCGGCAATCCCCAGCAAAAGAGTTAGTCTCCTCGCGGCCTTATATTGTGCTTTGTTTTCGCGACTCCCCCCTTTGGTTTTGTTCTCTCTGCGCCTGCGCCCGCGCCTCCGAGCGCCCATCCATGTCGAGTTCGGAACCTTTATGCTGATGTTATCTTTTCCGTCTCTCCAGTCGCACCATTCGGGCATGTCGCCATGTTCCCATCACAGTCGCCAGCGCCGGCGGACCCCTGGCAGCCATACGACACGGCGTCGCCGGGCAGCAGCAGCGCGTCTTCCCACGGATACCATGGCCTCCACGGCCTCTAGATGGAGGAGGAGGAAGAGGGCAGGAGGGGTAATTTCGGAAGGCACCACGGTGCGCGAGCGTCGGACCAGCGGGAAGCGTGTGTCGAGGGCGGTGGACGTGTCGTGGGCTGGCATGACGGACGACGTTTTGACGAAGATATTCCCCTATACCCGCCCCATGATGATTGATTTTCCCACTCTTGTTCCAGCTTCATTTACGATTTGGCTTCCTTTTTCTTTGTCTGAGGGTCCTTTGCAGACCCACCGCCTTCTTCATCCTTGCTCCTCATCATGCGCGGTTGGGTTTCGTTCGGGGGGCAGGGGTAGACAGACACACCAGCAGTCATATGCAAGCAAACGGCCGAAACTGGGACTGGGAGCATGGGGAACAAACAGGATGGACCGGCCGGGCTTTAGATCTCCTCTTGTTTTATCGAAACGCTCCTCTCCAGCGGGAACCTCCTCCTCCTCTGCGTCCTCTGTGATGATCGACTGCTAACGCGGCATTTGTATGCTCTGAAATGAAAATTGTCCCTGCGCGCGCCTGGGTCCCATCCAGTCCACAGGCCAGCCAGACATGCCCTGATCTCCGACCCAGTTCGCGCATGCGCGGGGGATCTTGCAGGGTCCTGGGACTGGGACAGAGGGGGGGACATCGGGGAACAGAGCTGGGGGGTCAACATTGCTCACCCCTGACCCCTGGCCCCTGACGCTGGTCAACCCCCTTCCCCTCGTTTACCGCTTTCTTCTGCTTGCACCCGCGGAAATGGCCCATTGGAGGGGCCAACCCGGCTTCGGCACAACTCACCCAGACTGGCACACGCGACATTGTATCGTACCGTCTGTTTAACCTATTCCTCCGGGGGCGCTTCTTGTCACCGCCAGCCTCGTACACTCCCATTCGCCCAGCTGCAATCTCGTAAATAACGGTCGAATCAGAGCGCCGGGCCAAGACAAGAGACGCGAGGAACGGGATTCCACTGGGCGCGCGCCGCCCGCCTTGCCCAACACAACTGGGGCGGACTACACTCCGGCTCCGGACTCGGCGGGCTTTCTGGCTCGAGTCCCCCTCGTAAGCTTTCCAATAAGGTTGATCGCACTGGACTGGCATTGTGGGCTTTGGCTTGAGCTTGTCTCGCCCGCAAGGCTGAGAAGCGACGAGATAAATACGACTTACGACGGCTACATACTTGCACATGACACTTGGTAAACATGTTGACATCGTGCATGGTAGCAAATATCCCAGCTTGAATGTCCAGGCAATACATACAGTACGCTGTAGGCGAGTTCCGGCGGAGTGCCTGACCGGGATACTGATCGCTTCCGACTGGCTCATATTTTGGAGTAGTATTGATCAGGCTCTCCATCGTTGATCAGTGATCGGCTCCGGGCGCAGCTGGCCACCATGCCGCCCAGGACCTCCAACTTTGACGAGGCCCCGGGGAGAGGGCTTAGAGTTGCCAATGCCTCGAAAGAGCTGCCGACTCTGCTCGGTCTGTGACTCTCTCACCGCCCAGCGCTGCTCAGCTACTTCCTACGACTTACATGGAACTGCATGTTCGGTGTCGAAAGGAGTGTGGTGTCCTGGAGAACCGTTCGACGCCGTTGGTCTGCGCGGAAACAATGCCGGTCTCAAGGCGCACTTCAAGGTCACAATCGCAAGTGCTGATGGTCCCCCGGGCTCAACCCGCGTCGTGAACCCCCCTTCTGGGTTGTTATCGTCCGAGTCGTAGGAATGTGCTGTTGTTGATGAATGCCCGCATCTGTCTAGGTGACGACTACTGGTCGGTGTACTGTACCCGGTTACGATACGACGAATGCGAGAAGAATTCGTCAGGGATCCGTGTGGTCCGTGGGCTTCTTCTCTCATCCCTTGGGTCAGGGGAAATGGTCAGGGGTCTACACTGCATCTCCAAGCTGACACCGTGTAGACCCAGGGTTCACCCGACGTAGACCCCGTAAGACACCCCAGCTCGGCCCGGCGTCCGGGGTAACCATGGCCGGGAAGCCGATGGGGGCCTGATGGCGGTGATCCCGAGTCGATCACACCCGCCAAGATATAACGAACAGGCCCCTCGTGTCCGTGATCGTTTCTCGGGCCCTGCGTATCCTGACAAATCGACCCTCAGAGATACTCGGTCCACGTCACCACGCTGCTGTCTGGCAGTCTTACGAAAAGGGACAAATGACGGCATATGTGTTGCCAGCGTTCCTAAAAACAGGACTGCCCTCGAAGCAACCCCAGTGCGACCTCGACCCAAGACATGCGCGGACACGATGTAACGTTCATCTGGCTCGGGACGCCAAGCAGCAACATAAAGTGATATTACAACGGACGACACCCCTGACATCATAACGCCCAAGAGTAACGCACTCACTCCTCGCTCGTACCTGGGTGCAGCGAGCGGGCACAGCCTGGCCTGACGGGATGGCTGAGGTGAGCCTCGACAGTGCCACACGGCTGCATCAGCCCCCCGGCCCGATCAGGAAACAAGAGCACAGCGGCCACCGCCAGTGCAAATGTTTCCCGAACGGTCGGTCGCCGGCCCCGCTCCCCGGGAAAGGGGGTCTGGGGCTGTTTGTTACTTACACGCCATCTGCTTTCATGGACTGATTCATCTCCACGGGCGGCTCGGTGCAGGGCGTAGGGCAGACAGCGAGGGCTCGAGCGATGGATGCCCAGATGGATGGAGCCTTGCCGTGACGAGAACGACATGAAGGTGGGCAGATGCAGCAGTCGTGTGTCATGATGGTTCAGTTCAGCCTTGCGGGATTCGCTCGCCTCACACCAGATAATGTCGTTGTGCAGTCGGGGTCCATATTCGGGGCGTCTTGGCTTCAGCTGGGCGAGCCCAGGCTGCGAAGATACGGCTTGTTCGGCGAGAAGAAAGCCTGTTGACGCTGTGTAACCAGCGAAGCAATCTCATGCTACCTAGGTATGCTTTCTCTCAGGCAGCATCGGCTCTGGGCTTGGAATATGCATGGAAGCTTAGACAACCTGCAGTCCAGACACCCTGCGGTTCAGACGAGTCGACTCGAGGGCAGCATCATGAACGTCGCCTGGACCGGGGCGACAACAAAGTTGAAAAAGTCGCCCCTGAAGGTCTCGAACCGAAAGTTTTTGGTAATGTCCATCCCCGGGAACTCGCACCGCAGGCACCTCTGAACCGCGTACCCATAAAAGTCGCCTGCCTCGAGATAAACCTTCTGCACATACAAACTGGCGATCTCGTAGTCGCTAAGGCTTTTGCTATCCGCGCCGAAGGCAGTAAGGATGCTATTGGCCTGCGTCTCGCGCCGCAGCTGGTCGAACGATTTGTTTAGTGCGAGCTCTATAAGCAGAATCCCGAGGGTAAAAAGGGTTGGATTGTGTACTAGGCCAGCTGGTATGTTGAATGATGAGAGGGGAAGCTGGGGTGCCTTGGTCTGGAGGCCCGTCTCTTGAGGCGCCCTGGCTAATAACCCGTGGAGTCAGTGGCAGCGGAGACATATCGCAACCCCCCAGGATATTGGGGATGAACTCGGACATAACGTACTGAAGAGAGAGGTTGTGGAGGGATAGTATCGAGCTTCTTTGGAAGCGTCGAAGAACACCTGGATTTCCTGGGCCGCATTCCGCTCCAACGACAGCCATGGCGAGTCAGAAAGATAGAGGGCAGCCCAGACTGCCGCCGCTGCGAGGGCGAATCTGTCTTTCCTGGGGAGACAGAAAGGGCTCATCTGACTCGAAAGGTCTTGCGCCAGTATGTCGCTCAAAGGTATGGCCTTGACCCCAAGGTCAAGGAGTTTGTGCCGCTCAAGCCAGACTTCTGACCCTGTTTTCTGGGGCAAACGACCGATGGGCGTTGGGTCTCGAAGAAATGAGCATAGGCAAGAAACCTCGGGAGGCGCCGGTACAGGTGTCGGTGGCGGCATAGAAAGTTGGTTCGTCTCCCGCTTTGTCTCCCGCTTCGACCTGGGCTGAACCAGTGTCCTGAGGCGTTTCTTCATCGAGGGTGCGTCGGAAGGCGTCGGCGGCGGCGGCAAGGGTTGATCGCGCATCTCGACATCCTTCTGCTCGGTTGGGGATCTAACCTCCAAGCTAATGTCCTGCCACCTTTCGATGATGTCACTTAGATCATCATCTCTGGTGGAAAGGGCAATATCGAAGCGTTCGGGGGCCCCGGTTGACCCAGTATGCCACTGCAGCTTGAGGCCACCTCTGTGGTAGTGACTGGAACAGCCCCAGGCTCGTGACATGGTTCGATGAATGTGTACAGCATGTTGCCGGACAGTGCTGCAGACGGCCGAATCAAAAGTGGATTGAACTCTCTGCAGCGTCGAATTCGGGGCACCAGCGTCGGTGATGAGGGGGACCTCGCTTTTCTCAAAGCAGTTCTTGAGAGCATCGTTCCAGAACTGGAGCTCGTCGATGAGCTTCTGACGGGAAGCTCTGCCAAAGCTCCGCCTGACCCTGCGCCATTCCCAGGAGACGCGATCTGGCGGCTCGTCTGACCATCGGGGCTGGAGGTTGTTAGGAAGGTTGTCAGTTTGCTCCTGGTTCCTCCTGAGATCTTGCGAGACGGGCTTCACTCACCTTGCCGCGGCTATCGATATCCAGCTTCTCCATTAGCTTTGCTAGAAGATGCTCCATGTGCTTGATGATGTCGATGAAGGCACCGCATTTCTCTGGATGAAACTGTCGCAGATGGAGTTCGAGCTGTGCAGTCGTCGGATTGATCAGGCCGACTGACCGCAACGTTATCTGGAGTTGCTGCTGCTGGATGAAGACATGGCTTCGAATCAGCTTCAGGGTGGACTCGAAGCGCCAGAAGTCGGTCGACGCTTCGAGGCACCTGTGATAGTTGTCGATGGCGTAGAGGACAAGGGGCAGAGCGCCCAGGACGACTCCAGCCGCCTCCATGAAATCGCGAGAGTCACCGAGCCCTCGGGGAAGTGAGACGAACCCTCCCCTTGTCGAAGGAAATCGAGACGGACGCTTGCTGATCTTGTGATAACTCCAAAGAACAACAATCTGGACGGCGGGGTAACTGGATCGGCCGTGTATCTTCTGACCCTCACTGGAAGGATCAATCAAGTCACCTCAGCCGACTGACGCTGTGGCCAATCGGGACCTGCAAAACGTGCAGGGGATGGGACGGGACGAGCAGGCAGGCGCCTCAGCTGGGCTCCTTCCCTCAAACAACACCACACTCGCAGCCAGGACGGACGGAGAGCCAGCTCTCTTGGGCTCTAAATCCAAAACTCACACATTGCAATGGTCGTCCTACCTCGCTGCCAGATCACAACATGGACGACCCAGGGGAGCGCGACCGCCATGCGGACAGGATCAAGGAGATGGAGTCCACGATTAACTCTCTTCGAAACACTATGAGGACCATTCTCGCAGAGAGTGACAAGCGCATCGACACGATAGAGGCGCGGGTGCAGGCGCAGGAAGCTGTCCGAGTCGAGGAGACCCGACAGCTTCAAGAGAAGATCAGTCAACTCGAGAGCCAAAAACAGCTGCGGAATCTTCTCAGCGAGAGAGACGAGCGTCTTTCCATGATAGAGAAGCGTATGGGCGAGCAGGAGGCCGCCCGAGTCCAAGAGTACCATCGCTTTACAGAAGACACGAGACGCCTTGAGAGGCAAAACGGGGAACTTCTCCTTGCCATCAAGGAACTTAGACAATCAAGCCAGTCTAAACAACCCGAACAAGGAACAGTCACAGGGCCATCCAATTTACCATCACCTACCCAGCTGGCACCCGGCAGCGATGACATTGCTGGCTGGGCCGAGCTGGCTATGGCCCTCTTCCGCGACCTCATAGCGCTGTGCAGTGACGAGGCGAGGCCTGCGCAGAACAGCCACCTCGAACGACTGCTTGAAGAGTACGGGAGGCTCAAAGTCTGGATGGAGCAGACCGGCGCACTGCAGCGAGGGCGTGGCTCTCTAGATGAAGCGTTGCGTAACGACTCCTCGCTGCATTCATCTTTCACGGATGTTCTCCAGCGTATATCAAGGCAGACTGCCCTGGGTGAGTTCCATTCTCATCATCTAGCTCGTATCTGGAGTCTGCGTCCTAACCATCCATGCCTGCAGCCATCGACATGGGTAATGGAATTCCACCATCTATTCAAGATGATGAGAGCGGCTTGACATCCGACAGCGACTACTCGGATGACCACCAAGAAACCGCTTCTGCTGGCCTTGTGCTGCGGGAGCGGCCCAAGGTCTCCAAATTCTCTCTCATATTGAGCCACATCTTTGAGCAAATCAAGCTCCTCTATCAGTTCAGCACCATCCTCCGCCGACCCAAATTGGGTGGTCGTTATCTTCACTCGAAACCAGAGCACGCACAGCCCCTGGTACCCAGCTTTGAGTTTCTGCACGTCGAGCAGAAACTTAGAGAGTGGTTTGGCGAGACATTGAGTAAGATTGACTCTAAAGGGAAGGGAAAATCCCGAGCCTCCGAAGAGCACCAGGAGGACGATGACGGCTTGTCCGACACGGCCAGAATCCTCAACATGCGCATCGCATCCGCCAACTTCCGCAGACGCCAACAGTTCCTGTACTGGCGGGAACACCCCTTTGACCTGCCGCCCGAGGAGCGAGCACAGTCTGCGGAGCCCGATGCTTCGATGGCTGATGCTCAGAGCCAGGCTGCGCCCTCCGAAGCCCTCACGAACCCAACCATCAACACGTTCTCCTCCGTGAGCCGCTCACACATCTTAGAGAGGGGTTCTGGTTCCGAAACTAACCGCACTGTCTACGCCGACTCTATGGCTGGTGCCACTTCTAGCGACACATCAGTCAGGCGTGTTCCCAAAGTGCCCATTGAATCCACGCGATCCATCTCCTTCAAGTGTCCTTACTGCGGCATGACTCTGGATTCTCGGCAGATGCAGGACCGGAACACCTGGAAGTAAGTCGATTGATTCGATAACACTCACATGTCATCCTACTGGGTTACCCCTATCTAACCAGATCAGACGCCACGTCTTCAGGGATCTTCGCCCTTACACTTGCACCGCCACGAGATGCAGCAACCCAGACAAGATGTATGCTGCCAGACGAGACTGGATCTTTCACGAAGTACAAACGCACCTAAGGCAGTGGAACTGCCGTCTCTGCGACCACGAGGCCTTCCAGCAGGAGGATGCGCTGGGAAAGCACATCAGCACGCAGCACGCAGACCGCATCAGGCCAACACAGATCCCAGCGATGCTTCGAATCTCTGAGAGCAAGCTAAAAGAGTCCACTATTCACAGATGTGAGTTTTGTTACCTCGAAGACTCGGTAGTGAATCTTCTGGATCATATGGCAGGGCACATGGAGCAATTGGCGCTCTTCACTCTACCAACGGGCGATGATGAGGAGGAGTATCTCTGGGGCTCGGAAGACGACCTATCCTCGGACAATGGATCACCTACCCAGACCGAGGATCTCAAAGATAACCGAGACGATGACGAATGGGATGATAAGATGGAGCATGAAGAGGACGAAGTTGTCCGTTCGCTCACATCAGGTTCGTTCCCCCCTGCGGCATTGCGTCGCGATAATCTAGGAGGCTCTCTCATGAGCTTTGCCACTGACGATGCCCTCTCTGCCCAGGGCAATTCAAGTGCACAAAGTGCGATAAAGCCTTCAGCCAGAAACCCGCCCTCACGTTCGTAACCCCACGTCCCTCTTCAGAGATTTGTAGAAGACACATAGACTCATCCTCACTCTCCAACAGCAAGCATCTACAGACCCGCCACAGGAGATACACGTGCGCCGTCGTCGGCTGCAACAAGAATTATTCTACCCAGAAAGCCCTCCAGCGCCACATGAACGATAAGCACCTCAGGAGCCGAGTATTCTACTGTACAGAGCAGGGTTGCATCTATGGCAAGGGCGGCACCAAGGTATTCCCACGCATGGACAACTGGAGGAGGCACATGCAAAAGATACACGGAATCACGACCACAAGAGACATGCACCCAATCCCAGTCTCCAATGTTTCCCCTGCTTCTACAGCGCCAGGCTCGCCTCTTCTTAGTCCATGGTTACAGCACCTAGGCGAGCCGGATGATGGGGGATTCAATCTTCACTGATGCCATCAGCCGCCTGGTGGGCTGATGCAGCTTTTACGAACACATACTCCTCAATGAGACAAAACATGCCAGCATTCAGCAAGACAAGCAAGGCAGTTGAAATTCATATCCCTCATTCTCCCGTGACACATGTGCTCTATGTACAGACACCGGCAGAGCCCACAACGACATCGTACAGCGAAAGCCCGGCCACTCCTTGGAGCACCATGCCGTGTAAGCAAAAAATAACTCCCTTCGTCGTTGTATCCGCCAGAAACAGCGCGCCGTCTACAGCTTAATGGCCACCCCCTAATCCTCCATGGGCTTGTCCTCCAGCGTCACCCCCCTCGGCGCGCCGCTGATCTCCGGGTTCCCCGACCCCGAGGAGGCCGTTACCCGCCTGCCGCCGGCGAAGCGCGCCCCGCGCCCGAGGCTGTTCCGCTTCTCGAGGGGGGACTCTTCCAGTCCCTCGAGGGGTACTTCGACGCCCTCGCCGTTGGCGGGAGGCTGCGAGAAGCGCTCCGTCGCCCTCCCGCGCTCCTGGGGCGAGTCCATGCCGGGCTCGGGAGGCTCGAGGCTCTGGCGCTTCGCGGCTACTCCGCCGACGACGCTGCCGAGGCTGGCGCGGTGACGGTCGCCGGCGGTGGTCGGGCTGGTCTGGATGGGGAAGCGGGTCTCGGGACCGCCGACGGAGCGGTCGCGGCGGTGGCCGGTGCGGGGACTCGGCGCGGGGCTGGTGGCGCGGCTGCGGCTGCCGGTGGCTTGCGACTTTTCGAGCAGGAGCCTGTTGCGCTCCTCCACGTTGGCGCGGCGGTTGCTCTCGTCAGTGCTAATGGCGCGAGGACGGCCGCCCGGGCCGGCGTTGAGGGAGCCCGAGTTGCCGGCGGACATGCGCTTGAGCTCGGTGAAGATGGGTTCCTTGAACTGGAAGAGATCGCGGATGAGGCGGTAGGCGTGCTTCTCTTCCATTGTCAGAGAGGTCTCGGCGCGGGGACGAAGGATGCAAGGGGCGAGGGTGTTGGCAAGGGCAGTGACGTATTCCTCGTCGGCGGACGTCAGATCGATCAGCCGTGTGAAATGGTTCATGCAGGCATCCAGAGTCGCGATGTTTGTGAGGCGCAGCTGTGCAAGAGTTCCTTGGAGGATTGATATCCGCGAGTCATCCGAGTAGTCTGCTGATGTCGTGGCGTAGATATTCCTGCTGATTTCGTACATATGCGAAGGGACCAGCGAATCTGAGCTGTGTTAGCGATGGGATATACGGGGGGATGGAGCTTCTACTCACCAGGAAGTTCCAGCAAGTACAGCTTCAACAGGCTGGCTACCGTCGGAATATCGAATTCCTCAAAGACATCCTGCGCGATGGGTTTGCCGTCATTCACCTTGGCCCGCAGCTGATGCGTCTTTTGCAGGGGCACATCCACCAGCCAGACGCCTCTCCGAGCCTCGTCGCCCTCCAGGTCGGGATAGTGATGGTCGAGGTATGTGAGGAGAGTCGTGACGATCGTAGGCACGCGCTTCTTATCCGCCTTGGCTCTCGCCTCGAGATCGACACCGAAAGTCTGCTCGTCGACCTTGTTGTAGTAGTTCTCGTACACGACGACCTTGGGCTGGTAGCGGCCGGTACGGTAGTTCTCAAGCAGGTACCGAAGGTCGTTCGTAGGCTGGACGGTCTCCTGGAAGAGCATCATGTTGTCGACGGCCGACTGCAGGGTCGGGATGACGTTGCTCATAGTGCCCGAAAAGTCGAGAATGACGGTCTTGACGGCCTTGAGCCTGTCCAGCTCACAACGCTCGAGGAAACGCAGGTGAAGGAAGATGTTCTCCTCCAAATCACAACGGAGTGTGTCGAGCCTGCGCACCGCATGCTTGTACTTGTCATCGGCCTCGCGGGCCTCGCGGCGCAGGCGCTCGGCAGGAGTCTCGTTGGGGTGTGCGTTGTTCAGGACGTTCCAGTTGGCCAGGTACTCGCTAACGGTACCGACAACCGGGGAATCAGAGCTACCGTCGGAGGTGGGCATAGAGAAGGTCCGGCTGAGGGCCTGCTTCTTCTCCGGTACCCCGGCAATCTGGAAGGCCAGGGGCTTCCACTGGTACATCATCTTGGAGCTGTTGGCGAAGGTGTTGCCGACGTTGCCGATGAGTCGCAGGAACCCGTGGGTGATGAGGTCCTGGCCAATCCTCTCGGCGTAGCTGACGCTGGTGCCTCCCATATTCCTGGACAGGTACTCGACGATCTCCGTGCCGGCCGACACGTTCAGGTAGGTTCCCATGATGGGGACCCGGTGCTCGCCCAGAGTGATGGTGCTCAGCATGTGCGAGAGGATCTTCTTGACCTGGTCCTTCGTGTAGACCTCATCGCCGATCTCGAAGATCTCGTCTTCTTCCTCCACTTCGGGCTCGGGCTCCTTGTTTTCCGAGACCTTGATTTCGGGGATGTTGCCCTTGGGGCTCGACTCAGGGTCCTGGAAGGCGAGTTTGTTCTCCTCCTCGATGTCCTCAACCAGGCGGCACTTGTTGAAATAGTTGCTCCTGAGCTTCTTGACCAGTTCGGCCTGGCGGTCGTGGCTCTTGATGCGCACTTGGAGCTCGTCTTGGGATTCTTGGATGCGGGCCTCGTGGGCATCGCACCATCGGGAGAAGGGGTTCACGACGAGGTCCCGGATGCCTTGGGCAATTCGCTTGTGGCTCTTCGCTGCATCTTCCATCTCAGTTCGGACACCATCGTACGCCTGTTGGAGGGGAGTGTCAGCACTGGTTTGCACGTCGGGGACATTTCTGTGCCGGGGAAATTCGGTGGCGCGCGCACCTTGCGAACAGTGGCACCCTCGTCCTTTGCGAAGCCGCCCTGTACTCTGTCTGCAGCAGGCACGATGTCTGCGAGTCTGTTTCCGTACATATCCTCGGCTTCAGCACGCATCCTCGCCATGGTCAGGACCTGGCGGTTCTCGAGGACGCCTTGCTGGAGCTTGCCGAACAGAACGCCGAGGCCTAGAGGGGCGGTCAGGAGCTGCTGTGATACACGACACCCATTGAGCCGGATGCTCACCTGCGGCATAGTCGGCCGACCAGAACGCGGAGTCGAATCCCGGCATCGTGGAGGTGTTGGGTGTTGAAGGAGAGAAGAGTGAGTGTCTGAGGTTGCTAGAATGACGTCAAGGGCGAGAGTCAGTCGCGATGCGACAAGAGCGCTGGTGGCGCTGAATCGAGAGACAGGTCTATGCTTGGCGGAAGTCGAAGCAGCCGGGAGGAGAGGAGAGAGATCGTCGGCGAGGCGAAGTGGTGCGAGCGAAAGTCGGACAGGCTGACGTCCTGCGAAGGATCAATGAATAGCCCTACAACGAAATCCGGGGGGCGCAGGGGTTGGGAATTGTTTCGGCTCGTCGCTGTCCGTGATGATCTCGAGGACAAGAGGGCCAGGCAGGCTGCTTCACAGGATCCAGATCTGCCGCGGCACGACGGGAGGCAATGTGGGTGGAGGTTGTTTGGTGGTGATGCAGGAGTGCAAGTTGCCAGACCGCGAGCTTCTGTTGGAGGATGGAAGCTGAGCTGAGTCGTGTCCATCCTCCCAGCCGTTCCCGGCGTTGCCCTGGGCCTCCGCTAAAGTGAGGTCCAGGTGCTGCCGTTGGCCCCCAGCAGCTGCCGGCGAGTGGGAAAATGCCCTGCGCGCTATCCATTTGGGGAAGTTTTCCAGGGGTCCGCGCAGCCGTCGTCAGCAATCGGCACCAAAAACATGCACATGGAAATTCGAGGACCAGGGGCCCGACAGGACTCAGGGGCAGGCTAGGGCACTCCGAAGCCACTGTGATGCCGGTTCGTCTCGTGTTTGGGCTCGCATGGCCGCAACGTCATTGGCCCGCCCCTCAAACTGGCGCCTGGCAGTCAGCCCGGCCAAGCCTTTTTTTCCAGAGGGACCCCTGCGAAGGAGGGCTGACCGACAGCATCCCCACAGGAGGAGGCCGCCTGGCGGCCTAGGCGGCACCTGGCAGCAACTGTCTCGGAGACTTCCTGCGTCTCACTCGAGGGCCGTTTGATGATACGCGCATAATGCTGCCCAATTGGTGTGATATTGGATTGCTCAGGCCAATAATTCAATCGCAGCAACCGATGGCTTATTGAGGGTCCCTGAAATTTGCAATCCTTTACTTCCAACGTCTGCTAAAAGTTGAGCCTGGGAAGAGGACGGATCCCGAGGGTGTCCGAGTTTAGAGCTCGGGAGGTCCCCACATATGTTTACTAATTCGGTATGGAGGCCGAATCACTTATCAATCAGTTGAGCATCAATTGCTCCAACGAAACCGACGTCTCACACGAATGCTTCCCTCTCCTAACTACACTTAGTCTAACTGAGTTCATTCAACTAATAGACTTCAGCCCGTGCCACTGGCCCAGGCAATGTTGCACCGCAAACGTTAGTCGTTGATTGAGCCTCCGTCTCAAAGCTACGCCACACCCTCCGACTTACTTATCCTCGGCCTGGTCTTCGTGATGGGCTCAGACTACCACTACTCCAAGCTCGAGAAGGAGCAGAAGCAGGAGCAGGAAGAGACCCCTGCTCCCTCCATCCCTGAGAGGAGCTTCTTCCATCATGCTGACCCCGAATTGGCCGGCGAGCCAGCCATGGGCCATGAGAACCGAAGGAGACACCGCATCGCCATCTTCACCACCCTCGCTTGCCTGTTCTATGTCATCTTCGCCCAGAAGACCTTCTACTCCGCCCCATGCCACGGCTCGTTCTCCCTGGAGGATAGAGCACGGGGGATCCTCTCAGAAAGCCCCTTGATCGGTAGCTCCCCCCCACCCCCCCTTCCTCAGTACTGGTGTTCAGTCGCTCACATTGGACAGATGGACACAATGACTTGCCCATCCTCGTTCGGTTTCTCTTCAACAACCACGTCTATGACAAGAACTTCACCGGGCCCTTCGAAAATGGTGGCATGCCCATGCATGTTGACATCCCCCGCCTCAGGGAGGGACAAAACGGCGGTGCCTTCTGGAGTGTCTTCGTTCCCTGTCCCGAGAATGGCACCGACTTCTCCGATGAGAACTACGCTGCCAGTAAGATTTCTCACGATGTGCTGTCTTGGGAGATTTACTGATCTGGTACCCAGGCGTTCAATGGACTATCCAGCAGATCGATGTCATGACGAGGATCAAGCAGGCCTACCCTGATGTCTTCTCCCCCATGGTCAACAGCAGCGACGCCCTCGAGGCCTTCAAGAAGGGCCAGCTCATCTCACCTCTTGGCGTCGAGGGCCTTCATCAGATCGGCAACCAAGTCGCAAACCTCCGCCATTTCCACGACTTGGGTGCCCGATACAGCACCCTCACTCACAACTGCCACAACAGATTCGCTGACGCTGCCATCCTCGAGAACCCCCTCCGAAAGGCCGAGCCGCTCTGGCATGGCGTCTCTCCTCTCGGGCGTCAGCTGATCAATGAGATGAACAGGATTGGCATGCTTGTCGACTTGTCCCACGTCAGGTAAGTCTTGACAGAACCTCTTCCACAGCCGACTGCCAGATCTCGCTGACCCTTCCAGCGAGGACACCATGATCGACGTCCTCAGCGGCAAGGACGACTGGCACGGCAGCAAGGCTCCCATTATGTTCTCTCACAGCTCTGCCTACAGCATCTGCCCGCACCCTCGTAACGTCAAGGACCACGTCCTGGAGCTCGTCAAGAAGCGCAACTCTGTCGTCATGGTGAACTTCAGCCCAGATTTCATCTCATGCGTTGAGTCGGACAGCGAGAGCGGTCTGCCCGAGTTCGCCCCCGAGAACGCCACCCTGGCACAGGTCGTCAAGCACGTCCTCCACATCGGCAACCTCATCGGCTTCGACCACGTCGGCTTCGGCTCGGATTTTGACGGCATCGCGTCCGTCCCTGAGGGGCTTGAGGATGTCTCGAAGTACCCAGACCTTGTTGCCGAGCTGCTGCGACAGGGTGTGAGCGATGCCGATGTTTCCAAGATAATCGGCGGAAACGTGCTGCGCGTGTGGAAGGAGGCGGACGCGGTTGCGCTGAAGATGCAGGCGGAGGGCGAGCCGATCCTTGAGGATGACCTGCCCAGTCTCACCATGGAAGGTCTGTACGCTTAGAGGGTGTGTGTATAGTATTGTATTGAGTAAGCCGTCTGTTGAGGCTCTGGTTCCACCGCTGCGACATCTCTATCGTGACATTTGTTGTACATTTTATGTTCTCCGCCGAAAGGGACTCGATGTCGTTCAAGGCCCTCCGGGTACGCCGGTCCACCGCAGTGGTCGACAGGACCAAGCCAGCCCCGTGTGGCCGGCAGGCACCCACAGTACTTCCACCGTTTCGAGGAGCATCTTATTGCCTTCTCTCAATCCTGTTGAGCTTCTTCGCCGTCTCGATCTGGGTCCTCGTGTTCTGGCCTCTCACGGGCAGGTTCATCGCGTGTCGTCGTCCCCTGTACGATCCGGTGTCTTTCAGGCGCTTGATGTTCTCCTGCATGATCTTTCGCGCGTCGTTTTCGAGGGTCATGTTTCCCAGTTCGGCCGTTAACGATGTGATGGTCCTGGGCGGCAGGGAGCCGACTTTTGCGAGGGGGTGGATGGAGTATTTCGCGAGGATGCGGACGGACGTGCTAGGCCCCAGGTTATAGAAGGACTCGAGGGCTTTCTACAAGAAGCGGAAATGTCAGAGGATCTGTCTGCAATGGAGGGACTGGGCAGTCTGTGGTGCGATTCGGGAGTCGGGTGGTGGGACGAGATCGCGTGCTGCGTACCTTGACGAGCTTCTGCTCGGAGAAGTTGACGCCGAGGATGAAGACCTGAGATATGTTAGTCAATTGAGTGCCGTCTAGAGTAAAAGAAGACACAAACCATCTTGGCGATCGGGGCAGGGCCTGCGGAATTGCTTGTCGTTGTCGCGATGCCGTAGTCTCAGAGCGCTGGTCTGTCTTGGTGGAGTCTCGATGTTCGATTTTCGTTACGCTTACAGGGGGCGCTCGGTTTGACCACTAAGCTACAGGACATATATGCAGAAAACGGGTCAGTCCTGATTTATGCATATGACACTCCCTACCGTCTCAGGTCTCAACGCCTGGAGACTGAGATTCGATGCCCTTTGGTTGTCAGTCACTGCACTGGAATCGAAGCACCGTTCGCATTACTCTCTTGTATTCTACTGTTTACTGCAATTAAATGGCTGCATGAGAGACTCTCCCTGGATATCAAAATAACACATCATTGAAGCACTTCCCACCATTCATTCCCCCTTCCCTCAACTTTGCCTGCTTGCGGGAGATACCGCAAAGGGCGATCGCGGCGACGCGGATTGGGGATCCAGCTCTGTCCGTGGCTGCGCAGTTTCGGAGTGCAGCTCGAATGGCTGAGGAGCCGGCATCTCGACAGGGGGAGCCGCGGGGGGAGCCATGGGGGGAGCCATGGGTGCCGGCGTGCTCTCTTCGCTCGCGTTCTTCATCGGGACGTTCTTCATCTGTTGTTGGTCGTGCTGGAAGTCGGCCGGCGACGACGCCCCGAACCTCTTTCTCTGTCTCCTTCGAAGGAACCACACGGCGAAGGCAATGATTCCAACCGCCGCAATACCTCCAACGACGCCACCCGCGATGGCGCCTGCGTTTACTCCGTCGCCATCGTCGCCATCTCCATTGCCATCAACTGTCGATCCGCCACTTTGGTCGGAACTTGGGCTGTCTCCGCCAGAGTTGTTGTCGGATTCGTTGTTGTTTGCGCTGACAAAGAGGCGCTGCACGTCTTCAGAGTCCCATTCGACGCTGTCAAGATTGCTACTCCGCGTCAGCCCCTGGCTCGGGTGTGTGTGTGTGTGTGTGTTTCCCAAACACCGCATGAGACTTACCCTTCCTCGTACCAGCTTCTCACGCTCTCGGGAGACTCGTACGCGCGCGCATTGGCGTCGAAGCTGGTCTTCCACCGCTGGTCGGTCAGGTCGAAGATGCCCAGGCCCCGAGGGAACTTGTCCGCCGTCCGCCACAGGGCTGAATTTGTGCGAGAGAGGTCTGTACCACCGACGACCAGCATCTGGCGACGTCCAACGAGCGCGCAACCCATCGCTGCCCTTGGATCGGTCCGGCTGTCAAGCTCCGTCCACTCAAAGGCTGGCAGGCTGAGCACGTGAACCCTGTCGTAGGTTCTTCTGCTTTCGTCATGGCCGCCGAAAACAAAGCTGAAGCTGCGGTTAGCCAGGTACTTGTGGACAAAATGCCCGGCGGCCTGCCACTCACATCTCGAAAGTGCCGTTGCTGCTCTCCACGCCAACACTGCAGTGGAATACACGCTTTCCAGGCACCCCGCCAGTCGTCTTCTGCTTGTACCAGGTCCTCGTCACGGGGTCCATGAAATGAATCATGTCCATGGGGAGATATTTCGAGTCGTCAGGGTTGCCAATCTCCCTGGCTTCGCCGCCCACGAGCACGATCAAACCGTTGGGGCCAAATGTCGGGACCCAAGTGGCCGTGGCGCCGTATATGGTCCCCTCGTCGGAGTAGGGCGCCTCCGTCTCGTTCTGCCAAGAGTGGTCTCCGGAGGTAAGGTTGAAGTGGAAGTAGCCTGGCACAGGACCCTCGGGGCGGTTTGTGCTGGCGTCGGTTGACTCGCCGCCGAAGTGGAATCCCAAGTCCCCCGTACTGACATAGGCGCCGGCTTGCGATCGAACGAGGTTGGTGTAGGCATCGTCCTGCGAGCCGGACTCCCAGGAACCGCCACCCTCTCCGTCGGCAGTGAACTTCCAAAGACCAGAAGATTCGGCATCTGGCCGATCACTCCTGGCCATGCTGTAGCCGCCCCAGATGTAGAAGGAGTCGGACGACTCGTCTGTGAAGAGGGACTGGAGGACGAGACCGGGCGCGTCCTTCGACAGCTGCCTCATCTCCACATCCCTCACCGCCCATGAGCTTGAGATATCGATGGACAGTGTCTGGTTTACTGACCCAGGCATAGATTAGTATGGGCCTTCGAACACCAACAACCTCACCTGCGATGGTTCGTCACATACCTGGCTTCTGAATTTCGGCTTCACCATCCACAAGCTGGGAAATATGGCCTCCGTCTATGTATACATAGTCGCCGATGACCGTCACTGTCCTTCTGTCAGTACCTCGGTAGCGCGCAGAACAGCTGACGTCTCTCGTAGCGACTAAGGGGCGGAAATATCACGAACCTCTCGGACCATGTCTGACGAGGAAGTTGTCGACCGAAGGCGCGCTGCTGATGGTTTCTTGCGCCTGGGCTCCTGTCCACAATTGGCCGAAGGCCAGAGCCACCACAACACCGGTGTGTAGTGCCATTGTGTCAACTCTCAACGCGCTGTCCGCTTCGAAGGGTCTACGATCGGCCGGTATGTTCAACTGAAGAACGACAGGCAGAAAATGGAGATCAGGACGAGATTCAACAATCCAGCCATAGATGCGAGAAGAGCGAGGAGTCAAAGAGGTGCTTGGACCTGAACCTGATCCGAGGAGAGCAGGAAGGGGAATCCTTGTTCATGGACCGACCCCAACCCGGAGCGCATTCAGTCTGGGAATATGCTACCATGAGGCACAGCAACCCCCCTGGAGGCCAATCGTGGTAGATTAAATCTTGGCCAACGGGGGTGACGATCAGACTTCAACCGAGGGTGCCAAGGTGTGGACGGTAGGTTGCTACCACACGATGCCCGCTCTTCCGCCATGGCGAAGATAGGATTGCATCCTCCATGCCTCCCCTCGCCGGGCCTTTCACAGCAAGCGCGCGGCTGATCGCCGGGGAGGCTGCCTCATCTGTGCAACAGCTCCGGCCAGTGACGGCGTCGTGCATGGCCCCAATGCCGAAGATTCTTGGCCAGGCCGTGGTGGTTGATACGACTGTCCAGTCTAGGATGTCGTCATATTGCGCCCGAACCGCTGCGACTATCCGCGTTTAATGTCTTGGCTCACCACTCGGGCGGTCGACCCCTGATATTGTGCGACGCACAGCATCCCCCCATCCCCCCATCCCCCCATCCCCCTCGGCAACTCGGCTCGTGCGAATGAGAATCTGTGAAGTTTCAGCAACTTAACATTTCCATGGCCAAGACCTTGGGGCTCATGGCCGGGGCCGGGGGCTGTGAACAGGGCTGATGTTCACACGCGATGAGCCCCCCCCCCAGACCCCGGTAAGCTTTAGCCGTTGAGATTCTTCCAGCTCGGAATCAAACCCATTGCTGGGGACAGCTGTAAAGATCAGGCGATCTTTCGAAGCTAGAACGTCTTCCAAGACGCCGGCGCATCCAGCGACATACATAGCGGGGACTGGTCTCTGAGCAGTCAACAGTTATGTACGGCCTACGGCATCAAGTAATAAGAATGCCGTATTTAGACACGAGAAGGCCCGGACGCCCACTGCCCGCCGGCCCGCCCAAAGGACATTCTTCTGAAATTACAAGAACAGCCTTGAGGAGCCCCCATGCCCCTGGCTCGTCTCCAAGCTAAGCTTTTGCCGAGGACTCACTCATCCTTACAGCTGTCTATGATCTCCGGATCTGTCCCAATCGTTGCCGCCGGAGGACCCGAAGATATGACGATCTGTTTTCGGCAGGCTGGGCTCGCCTCCCAAGCTCCCACCCGTCTGATGTGGCGCGCACCCGGAATGAGACGACATGTGTTGCTTTAGGTGCTGCAACTCCATCGAGTAAATCGTATCCATGCAATTGCTCCCTGCGTCTCATGAGGACTGTCCCGGCACTTCGTCTGGAGTGAAGTCCTCAACCCTGCCCCCAACCACACGGTGGTAATGTGATATCCCTGGCACCCTGCGTAGAGTTGTTGTCAGTCCGATATACTATACGTCTTCATTAGGGGCCGGGTATACCTCTTCTGGAAAGCCCATTCGCGGATCGCCTCGAAGTTCCTGCACGTGTGTGGTATTCCGATCCTGGGCACAAGCTTGGGGTGGTCCTTTTCTGCTGACCACCGATACCATTGTGGCTCGATGTCTGCGGTACAAACCAGACGCTGTCTCATGATTTCGATGCAGTGACCTCGAGGGCAATGTCAGACAGGTCTCCTTCAGCTGGCGGCCGACGTACCGATGTGCTTCCAACTCATCTCATCGAGCTTTCCGTTCGGAAATTGATGCGTCGAGTTGTATCTCTCCGGGAAATATCCCATGCGGATAATGTTCTAGGATCGCTACATCAACCACCGTCGATCCTAGATGTAATACCATGGACAACTCACCAGACAGTGAAGCTGATGGAAAACATCCAGCGTGCCGAGATAATGGTCTTCGAGTCCAGCGACCGGTACTCGCTCCACGTCACCTGGAAGTTGCAGATCGCCGATATCCTCGGGAGAAAATGCGAGGTCCGTTCCCTCTATTGGCGGTAAAGTTCATCTTAGTCGAGGACTTCTAGCAAGCCACATGGATCAGCGTACCGTTATACATGTCCTGCCAGAGTGCATCCAGCCTGTCGTTTGGCCAGCCCTGGTATGAGCTGGTGTCGTCCCCGATGGCTGCTTTGAATCTCCGTCTCTCGTACTTGACCAGATGAGCGGCCGGTGCTGCTCTGATTAGCCGGGCCGCAACCCTTGGGCTGATGAAGGCTGAAATCCTTCAACAGGAACAGAAAGCGGAAAGATTAAGGCTGGGGGACAGTGGCTTACATGGACCTGTACTGGGATCCCTTGGTGCCTTGCTGATCACAACCCAAGCCGACAGGAGAAGAGCCGCGAAGATGACATTGAGGCCAAGGGAAGCGATCAGAAGACCTCGATAATGCCGTCGGGATTGTGGCCGAAGGCTGTGATCCCCTTCGCTGGATTTCGAGGGCGACAAGAAAGGTTGCGCTTCATCGATGCTGCCATCTGCAAGCTTCGTGAACTTGTCACCGACAGCTAACATTGGCGCCGCCATTTTTTGGCTCACAACCGCCAGTGATGTTGACACTGTTGTATTGAAGCAAGCTCTAATCGGACGGACTCAGCGAACTCGCCCACAAACTATCGTCACCAGGCCTGAGGGGCACCTCCGGGAGTACACAGCTCATAACTGCCGGGCAGTGGGAAGTGTCCATCGCATATGCAAACGCCATGAGCATCCTGATGTCGTGATAGTCGCATTCTTAACTGCCGTTGGAGGCGCTGTCATCGCGGCCCGCTCCGAGTCCCACGAGGGCCACGAGAATCCTGCGGGGTTGTTCGTTTCAGGAAGGAGACGATAATTGAGGCTGGTGACGTTCGAACATATACCTGCCAAAAGGGGCTGATCAGCAGATCTTCATCGACACGCAATGCTTGGTCGTGGGACTTTCGTCACGAATCGCATACAGAACACAAAATGTAAACACGCGGATTGGACTGATCTTATGGGCCGAAACTGGGCCTTTTGCTGTCCGATACACAACGCAACCTTTCGTGACGATGGCAAAGATGGCATCAGAGAGTCGCCATCTGGTCGAAGTCAGCCGAGAAGTGGTGAGAATCTATAGACGTGGGATGGTGGCACGGATGGATATAAAGGGCAGGCGAGACGCTTCTGAAGTTTGAATATTTCGTGCATCTCCTCTGTAGGCAAGCAGAAGAAAGAGAAAAGCTTCAAAAACAAATCCTATACCAACCATGTAAGTAAACACGGGGCCTTGGAGATCTTCTCGCCCCTTCAGAACCTCATATTTCTTCGCGCAGCTTCCAACGACATCCGGCTGCAAATATGAAGACGGCCGCTCTCCTCCTTGCCCTCTCCAGCCTGGCCATCGCAGCCCCGGCCACCGAAAAGACGAAGGACGTCCAACCCGGCGAGGATTTTTCGGCTGACGGCAACTTTTTTGTCGTCAACTGGAAGCGCGACGAGAAAGCCGACTCTGATGACCAGAACGCCGACTCGAACTTCTTCGTGGTCAACTGGAGACGCGATGCTCCAGCGCCTGAGGAGGAGGAGGACGCCACCGCCGATGGCAACTTCTTCGTTATCAACTGGAGAAAGAGGGAGGCTTGGCCTGTGACTCGAGATGCCGACGGCTCTTACAAGAATCTGGAGTGATTATGCTCGACTTGGGATCTACTCAAGCTCAGGCTATGCTGGTGGGAAGTACATGCTTCATATAGGGCTCCAGAGTCGCGCAGATAAGTGAGGCAGAAGAACACTTCATCACTTGGTTTTGAGATTGCTTTAAGGCTGGTACACAATGACCAATGTCTATGCAACGCGGCATCATTGAATGAAAGAATGGTCAAATGTATTGTCACTGCTTGTTGGGTCCGTCCGCAGGCAAGCGCCAGAAGCGAACCCTAAGAGGTCCATGTTGCCTTGATGCCGAACTGAATGTAAGTGAACATGTGGTTCCATAGGTAGTCTCAGCTTAGAGGCACTGAGAGTACCACTGGTTGGACACCACGCATCTGAAAGGCGCGGCGCAAACAGTCGGTCCAGTGTAGCCCTGCCCACCACATTGTCCCCATTGAGGAACCGTGCCAGAGGGAGGGTTGCTGGTAGGAGTCGTGGGAGGCGAGGGGGTCTGAGTCGGCGTCGGGGGCGTGGTGCCTGAGCGCCAGCCACGGTTGCGGGACAGCTCGTACCACCAGTTGCGGAACATCCATCCGTCGAACTCGGTGATGACGCTGGAAGCGCCGGCTTTCATGATGAAACCGCCGACGCCGCTGGGGGTCCAGTCTGTACCGGTCAGTTACGTACCTAGTGTGGCCATGAGCAACTCGAAGGTGATGACATACCATAGAAGTCGTCAAGGCCGAAGGTGTGGCCGATTTCGTGGAGGTAGATGTGGATGTTTTCCTGGGTGACGGAGTTCATGAAGTACTCCCTGCCCATGCGAGAGCCCCAGTCGCCGCCGGCACCTCCTCCGAAGCCGTCGGTGAGCCACAGGGTCTGGTCGTACCGACGAGCAGCACCGCCGGGGCAGTTCGCATAGTTGCCGTTCTGGTTGAAGAAGCGGCCGCAGGCAGGGGCGCACTGGGGGATGCCCGCGGAGTCTGTGTTGGTGTAGACGTCGATTCCGGCGGTTGACCCCTGGAGGAGAGACCTGTCACGGACAGCCCAGCCGGTGACCCTAACGGGAATGTTCTGGTACGGGAAGCCGTCGTATCCGTAGAGCCAGGAGAACCATTTCTGGTACGACCTGTTGGCAGCGGCAGCAATCTGGGCGCGCTGCGCTTCGGTGACGGGGGCGCTGGACTCCCAGCGGACACAGATGTTCACGGATCTGTCGAGTAGTCAGCGTGTGATTCGGCCCGCGGCCTGGATACTCTTAGTTACCCGCCAGAGCTGGGAGCCATGAGCTGGTCCCATCCGTAGTTCCTGAAGCCGAAGAGACCGCTGGAATAAGTCGCGACGCAGTGGTCCCAAACTTGGCGCAGGGGGGAAACCAGGTTGCTGGGCGGGTTCCAGCCTGACTGGCGCTTGGTCGGCTTGTTGGAGGTGACATCGCGGCTCTCGTGGTCGGCGGAGACAGACTCCCAGACCGAAGCGTCACTGTCACCAGACGTGGAAAAGTCCAGGCCGTGGGCAACCCCGGAGAGGGCCAGGGCCACCGTTGGGATGACCGAGACACGCATGGCGGAGAAGAGTCAAGTAGGCAGTTGACGAGGCGCAGGTGACTGTGGATGGCCAGAAGGAGAGGCTTGCACACTCAACAAGGAGATTAGAACATCTTCAACGTGAAATGCTACTTCTTATATACCTCATGAGTTGTTCGAAGCCGAGGGGCTCTCCCCCGCCGGAGGGAAACCCCCGTACGAACAATGGAACATTATTGATTAAGTCGAGATTAAAGTGCGACTTCAACAACTGGAGGGAAATCCACGTCGACAGCTCAGAGTGACAGGCGAGGCCGGGTTCGGAAGGCGACAAGTTCGCGTGGCCATTGCGGCGCAAGACGATATCACGATACTCGGACGAAGGCGCTCCGTGATGGCTTGGAAAGTCTTCGTCTGGCCAGGATCGTGAAGGAGAGAACAAGGGTTCAGAGTCCTTCATATCCCCCGAAATCCAGATCCGTCGGGGAAGGGCTCCGACGATTCGAGGAAAAGTTCAGACGACAAGCTCTCAGACAAGGTGTAGAGTAGCATCGATGGGGAGATGCTAAGCGATTGCGGTTGCGCCATTGGGCCGCAAGTGAGATGCCCGGGGTAATGCATGTGGGTGGCGGAGGAAGTGCTGCTGCTGGTGGTTTCATCAACCCAAGAAAAGGGGCCGGGCCCAGACTCTGACCATCCGTGGTCCATTTGCGGGGGAGCGTTGCGTGTGTGGCTGTCTCGGGGTATATCCTCGGGATTCGCCCTGTCAGATGCACGCAGCCCCTTTTGGCGATTATATGTCCCTGACCAAGCAGACGGACGCCAACCTTTATAGATTGCAAGCAAGGGGGTAGAACTCGGCAACTGAGATTGACGTGAACTTTGGCTTGCCTAGGACTTTGCTTCAGTGTTGGGAGATGGCAAGTGTTCGATGTCTTCCAAGGGGGTGATCCTACGGCGATTGAGGTGAACCTGAGATCCATGTCCAATACAGTAAGTAAGTTGGTCAGTGTCTACCACAACGCCGAGTCCAACTCCAGCTTTTCAACCCCACAGACACGCTGATTTAATCTAATCAAATCTCCTGCGGCGGTCGCTCTCTTCGAGCCCGCTCATCTCGTAGCCTATGCTGGCCTCGTCGCCCCGATCCCCAAAGTTGACCGTGACCTCCTCCGTCTTGATGATCTTGGGCCGCCCCTCCAAGATGCTCTTGTCACTCGCCGCATCGGGCAAGACTGTCGAGCCATGGCCATGCGCCGAGACGGACACGACGTTGGTGCCGGGTCGGGTCATGCGCGACTTGCGGTTCCTCTCATCCTTCGAGGTGGACCGAAAGTATCCGGCGCCCGAGCGATCGGCCCTGCCTGTGCTGATCTCGCGGGCGAGGGTTCGGAGGACGGGGATCGAGGCCGCCACGATGGTCGTCGAGATTTCCGTCGATGCCCAGATGATGAGCTCGCCTCCTTCCACTATCATCCATGCGTTAGTCCGGGTCTCGGGGTCATGTCATGGGAAACAACAGAGTGGACGTACAGGTGAAGTCGCTGCTTGCGAGGATCTGGAGCTTCGCGCACTTGATGAATGCAGTGACCGCGGCAACCACGCCCATGCTCATGGCGACAGCAATGCCGATCTTCTCCTTCTTCTTGATCTGCAGGTCCTTGAGAACGATCCAGGGGATGGCAGCCAGGACAAGATCCATGACTCCGGAGTAGGCTACGTGGCTGTCAGCATCGATCGACGGGGACGGGCAAAGTAGAGAAGACTCGGACGTACCTGCGCTGCCCATGGACATTCCCAGGTTGATGTGGTAGTCCCAGCATTGCCCTACCGGCATGAACGGGTTCCAGACCTTCTCCAGAGGAGTGCACTGCACGAACTGCACAATGATGGCCGCGGCCTGGAAGATGTTCATCGAGATGGCGATGGCCCAGAGGGCGATGATGAGCTTGGGGCCCGAGATCCTCGTCAGGGTGAGGATGAAAGAGGTCTTGCTGAGCACAGGCGCAACCATGACCATGGTTCCGACCACGAGGCCACCGAGGCCGACCTGGTAGGAGTTCTTGGGGTCGATGTTGGCACCCGGCCTGCCGAATCCATGGGCGATATTGATGCTCAGTTGGATGGCGCCCACGAGGAAGCAGACCTGTCATGGAAGTCAGCACCAGGCTCGGATCCCACGCCTACTACCTCAGGTTTGAATGCTTTTCCTTACCCATGATGCAATCAGAACATGATCATCCCACCAAAGTCCCCGATGCCTCCGGAACTTGCAGTACACGCGCAGGCTGAGGAAGATGGTGGCGAGCGCAACCAGACACCAGACCGCGATGTTCACGGTAGGGCCGTTGTTAGGGGCGTCCGGGTCGAAGACCCAGACGGGATCCTGGGAGCCGTCGTTTGACATGTTTCCTCAAGCTTTTGGCGAAGGGAGATCGACGAACTGCTGCTGCCGATCTTGTCGTGGAAAGGAAAGCGGCGAGTTCGGGGGGGCCCAGAGGGACGGGCTTTAACTCGCAACGAGAGCACGGGCAACAGCAAGATCAAGGATTTTGGAAGACAGACAACGTCCGTGTGGCCCTCGAGTCCGGGGTCCAACGGTTTTCAAAAAAAGGGGCGGGAGCTTTTGTCATTCTGGGTGGAGGCGAGGGGAACTGATAACCATGAGACCCAACGACAAGCCTTCTACACATCTAGCCTGGCCGCTGGGCATGGATGACACTGCTGACATTGTGAGCATTAAGGCCTCCGAAACAAGGGTGGCCTTGCACTAGTTCTGGGAGAAAAGATGCAGACATGGAAAGCTGGTGCAGTGTTAGTTCTAGAAGAGTGGAAAGGGTGACGCTTCGGGACGGTTCACCGGCCGCTAGGCGACGGCCGCCAGGGGTTCGAGATTCGGGTTCGGATGCCCCCTACTTAATTGGTAGGTGCGAAGCCTGCCGAAGCCTGCCGATGCCTGCCAGCGGACTGCCAGAGACCCCTCGCCGCGATTTCCGAGCGGCGTAGCATCGCTTGGCCACGCCGCAACCGTTGCTTGGCCTGGGCGGTGGACCGGCTAACACGGGAGGCCCGGCACCGCGGCGGCGCACGAACCTGGCCATATATCTTCCGGTACGAGCGGGCTAATCAAAGTACCTGAATGCATTGCCTATAACAACAAATACTTGTAATAATATTGTCTCGTTGCACTCGTCTCTCTCTCCACTGCCGGGAAAGAACGCCACATGCGTAGTTCCCCGGGTGTCTGTGCAATGCCACGGACTTTTGGTGTACTACGCTCATTTTCTCTCCTCCAGGTCAGGAGAAGTACCTCCACGTGGCTGGCGGAACCGCGCCCCGTACATAGTGTTAACCGTTTAAAGAGACAGGAGGGGCAGACAAAAAAGAAAAGACGAGATACTGGACATAAAACAGCTCAGGTGGGTTCAGGGATGAAGGCGTCAGGGCTGGTCGACACCACGTGCCGAGATGCCTGTCTGTGTTGGTGGCGTAGCGTCGGCGAGTCTCAAGAGTCCGAAGCGTCGGCTCCGCAACAGCATTACTCGTGTAGGGGAGTCCCCTGTGGTCTGCCTTACTCTTACCTTGCCCAGTAATCACTTGCACACAAGGAGAAGGGACTCTCTCCTCGGCTGCCGTTTTCGGGAATAATCCCGAAAGCCGGAGTCCAGTTGTCCAGGTGCCCGGAGCAGGGGGGCTCGGATCCATCAATATCTCATGAGGCCCCCTTGGCCCCTCAGCTGCACTCGGACTATTGAAATCGGCGGTATGCAGACCTCTGCTTCCGGTCCTGTGCAGCGGATGCAAGGTACGGTTCAGTTGGTAATTCCGAGTCTGCGGGCAGGAAATGATCCGTGCCAGCCAGACACGTGGGAATGGCCGTCCAGGTTCTCGTTCCTTGCATTGATCCCGTCCAGAGGGACAGACAGACAACCAGGAGGATCAAGCAAGACCCAAGGCCATGGGCAACAATCGACCCCAACCAAACCACGCCGGCGGTCAGTGGATCAGTGGAGGCAAATCCCTCGTGGCTTTCTGCTGATCGCAGGTTCGCCCAAGAGCGGCTTTTCCACTCCGTGTATGATGCACAAGTAGTATCCTCGAAGACCTTTCTCTCGCTCCCGGGCCGTTCGCATGCTGGCCACCTCGCATTTGCCAGTCTCGTGGAGCAAGCCCGTTCTGGCATGACTGCTCCAGAGCATTATTATTATCGATTGGAACTTGAGTACAAGCCAACTCCGTTCACCAGAGACTGTGGATACAGCATGGATCACAGCCGCGTTGTCTGCAGGGATCAAGGCACGCCTCTGGGCTGTTCTCATCTCGCCCCTCCCCACCAAGGAGTGAAGAGCCAAAGTACTTAATTACCATCGTCTGCAGGCCTCTGACAACCTTCCTGGAGTGTCCGAGCCAAGTTCCGGCAAGCCAACAACCGTCCATCGCAACTGGATCCGACCAGCCTGGTTCTTCTCACACAATGGCCTCCTCCAGCATCTACGCTTTGACATCTCTCGTCGCCCTCCTGGCCACAGAGGTGTCCGGTGCCAGCACCAAGCATGCCTCCACGGCGGAGAACGTTGCGGTCTGCGTAAGATCACACCAGACCGGATGAAGCCCTCCGGACCAGCCCATTTGCTGACACTCCTCTCCAGTGCCAAAAGCTGCATGATGCCTACCCTGACCAGGTCGTTCTGTCTGGCAACTCCTCGTACGAGTCTTGGAACGGGCGGTGGGCGGACACTGCCGAGCTGAGCCCCTCGTGCATCTTCCGGCCTCAGTCTGCCGACGACGTGTCCTTCGCCGTCAAGACTTTCGCCGCGGGCGCCGGTGGCTGCAATGACTTCTGCCCCTTCTCGATCAAGGGCGGTGGCCATACCCCCTGGGCTGGCGCCAACAATGTCGATGACGGCATTGCCATCGACCTCGGCACCATGAACCAGATCGTCCTCTCGGAGGACCGGTCCTACGCCAGGCTCGGTGGCGGTGCCATCTGGCACGATGTCTACTCTCAGACGGACGGCCAGGGAGTCGCCTTCCCTGGCGGTCGTTGCCCGGGCACCGGTGTCGGTGGCGTTACGCTGGGTGGTGGTTACTCGTAAGTCCCTTCCGGGTTTCATGAGAGAGGAACGGAGTGCTGACCCTTGTCCAGCTGGTTCACCGGCTCCGTCGGCTTCTCGGCCGACAGCGTCCGCAACTATGAGGTCGTCCTGGCCTCCGGCGAGATCGTCAACGCCAACGCCACCAGCAACACTGACCTGTTCAAGGCGCTCAAGGGCGGCAACAACAACTTTGGTGTCGTCACTCGCTTCGACGTCAACGCCATCCCCCACAGCCAGCAGGTCTATGGCGGCCTCGTCATCGTCCCGACCAGTGTCTCTGATGACGTTATCACTCACCTTCACAACTTCACCGACGACTCGACAGGCGTCCACACCAACGTTGGCCTGCAGATCGAGTACTTCCTGGACTCCCCCGAGGGTGACGGCCAGATCCTTCTCTGGCTGATCGACACGGATGCCACTGGCGATCACGGTCCCCTGCAGCCCTTCTTCGAGATGGAGCCCAAGCTCCTCAACCAGGTCTATTCCACTTCCATCGCCGACTACCCCACGTCGATCCCCGCCGTCTCCCGCGTCCTCATGGCCGATGCCACCTTCGTCAACGACCTCGAGACCATCAAGGGAATCTACAACCTCACCAGGGAGATCCACAGGACTCTCGCCCACGTCCCTGACCTGATCTGGGACTTCCAGTTCGAGCCCCTCCCCCGCCACGTCATCGACGCCAGCAACGCCAGGGGCGGCAACTCCCTTGGTCTCGAGGACATCGAGGAGGATCTCATGAGTACGTTGGCCCTAGAAACGCTTTGTTGAGGCCACATCGCTAACCCCGCCATAGTCGTCTTCATCATGCCCCTCTGGCAGGACGCCGCGTACGACAAGGACGTCCACGAGGCATCCGAGGCCTGGTACAAGGCCGTCCATGAGTACACCCAGAAGCGCGGCAAGGGCCACCGGTTCGAGTTCGCCAACTACGCCGCGTGGTTCCAGGACCCCATGGCCAGCTACGGCCCCGAGAGCCTCAAGTTCCTGCAGACCGTCAGCCGCAAGTACGATCCCGGCCGCCTCTTCCAGAAGGCCGTCAAGGGTGGCTACAAGGTCGGCCTGTAGATATATGAGATGGCTTCGTTTTAGATCCCCTACTTGTACATTGTAGTATTGTAAGTAATTCGTTCGGCGTTCTTTCGGCGACAGAAAGCGGCGCCCTATTCTTGCACATAGTTGATAGATTCGCACATATGAGAGCGAGGCCTGGAGAGCCATGGAATGGAAATTCGATCTCTTCCTCACCACTATGCTGGGTTTGCAGACGCGTGAAGTTGTTGCGGAGGGGAAACGGGCGGCCGTTTCCCACCAGTCCAGTTGTCTCAAGCCAAAGTCCAACCCTTGACCGGTGCCAGGTGGCACGCTGAGTGAGACACGCACAGCGGAACTGCTCCTTCCAGCGTTGACGAATCCGTCCAAAAATGACCCATAAATCCTCGACACCCCCGCACTCTGGTGTTGCACTATTCACAGCTTCCCATTGGTTCTCAGTGATGCAAAGGGCCCGAGCTCCTGCGTTATGTGCCGCTGAGGGGAGCAATTGGAGACGCTCGGGGTCCGTTTGAAACGTGGTACTAAGCATTCCATTAACAGGTGGCTTTCTTTCTCTCCCTCCAGCTCGAACTCTCCTCCTTCAACATCCCATATCCAGCAAGCCACAATCGAATACAGCAGCCATGTTCAACCTTCGCAGGCTCGTCCTTTCGGCCACTCTGCTCTTCGCAGTCGGCCTGGTCTTCTTCTCCCAGACCGCCGAGGCCACCAAGGGCCCCAAGATCACCCACAAGGTCTACTTCGACATCCAGCAAGGCGATGAGGCCCTCGGCCGCGTCGTCCTCGGCCTCTACGGCAAGACCGTCCCCAAGACCGCCGAGAACTTCCGCGCTCTCGCCACCGGCGAGAAGGGCTTCGGCTACGAGGGCTCCACCTTCCACCGCGTCATCAAGAACTTCATGATCCAGGGCGGCGACTTCACCAAGGGCGACGGCACCGGTGGCAAGTCCAGTAAGTCAATGCGCTCTCAATTCGACCCAAAGTCCGCATTCTGACCTGATTGTCTTCCAGTCTACGGCGAGAAGTTCCCCGATGAGAACTTCAAGCTCAAGCACTCCAAGAAGGGCCTCCTGTCCATGGCCAACGCCGGCCCCGACACCAACGGCTCCCAGTTCTTCATCACCACCGTCCTCACCTCGTAAGAATCAAACCCCGAGCATACTGCCGCTCAAGAATGTCAAATCGCTGATAACCCCCCGTCCAGTTGGCTCGATGGCCGCCACGTCGTCTTCGGCGAGGTCCTTGAGGGCTACGAGATCATCGAGAAGATCGAGAACTCCAAGACCCAGCCTGGCGACAAGCCCGTCCAGACTGTCAAGATCGCCAAGTCCGGCGAGCTGGAGGTTCCCCCCGAAGGTATCCATGTGGAACTCTAAGCAACCTCTATCACTTGCAAACTCGACGTCTCTCCTGTCAAAAATCCAATCTGTTAGACGTCCCTGCACCGCCTCCCTGTCGTTTTCCCACCATCGCGGGACGTATGCTAACACGACGTCTGTTGCAGAGGAGATTCTGGGAGGCGCCGCGTGGGCGAGCGGCCAGAACACGGAGGACGCGCCTCTTACAGTGAGCGCCGGAAGCGACGTGAGCGAGGGCTGGTCCCTCATCTCGAAGGGCCTGTTCTTCCTCGTCATCGTCGCTGCTGTCGCCGGTGTCCTTCGCTTCAAGCACAAGCGCGAGCAGGAGGAGATTCTGCGTGAGAAGGCATGGAACGCGTAAAGGGGTACATAGGAGAGGTGGAATACACAAAAGCTTTTTCTCCCTTTATCAGAAATACCAAGAGTGACATGGAGCTGCTAGTGGCCCGACCGATTCATTAATTCAACTGGTCGCTGCAGTTTATTTTGCATGTGGTTTTGCGTTGCCGAATAAGTATACAATCTTGGTTCGAGTCGGCTCTCAATAGTGGACGTTTTGCCTCCTCCACGGTGTGGGTCACAAACCTCACCCCCAAAAAAATTCAAGACGAGAGCCGCGACTTCAGACTTTCGACAGCAGCCTCTCAACATAATATCTCCACGACCAACAGTCCCGATCACAATGAAGATCCTCAGCTTAAATTTCCTCACTTGCGCCGTCAAGGCGTGCAAGTCTTCCACGGCCTCGTACCCCCTCCACCCGAAGGATGCAGAGCTCGTCCAAGACGATATCGAGATCAACGAGCAGATGCTGCTCAATGTGCTGCCTCGCCTCGACTGGGCCGCCCTGAGGACGAACGCGACCGAGGTGAGTCTCATACATGTGACCTGTTGCATCTCATTCAACTGCCGCCACACCCTATTTTCCAACTCACCATGCCCCTACTTCGTTCCACGCCGTCGCACTCCGCCTACATTCAACCATCATGTGCTGATCACTGCGCATAGCTCGGTTTCCCCGAACTGCCCGCCGAAGCACCCACGGCTGAGCAGCTGCAGTCGGACGAGAAGACCCTGAAGGACCTGCATCACCTCCTGCTTGAGACGCAGATCATGGAGGGCAAGCTGGTCTGCGGGAACTGCGGGCACGAGTACGCCATTCGCGAGGGCATCGCCAACTTCCTGCTCCCCGCCCACTTGGTATGAGCAGCGCGATCTGGAGAGGGATTTATGAGGAGTTTCAATGAGGCATCTCCGGCAGGGGAGCAGATGGCGTTTACGGCGTTCACGACATGGCAAAGGGTGAAAAGTTCGATAGAAGTCATCCCATGATGAGGTAACTGAACTGGGGAGAATGGCATGCGATCACGCAGTCGGTCACGGTCATGGATATGCGGCGGTTCAAGTGCAATGAGTTCTCTTCTTTCTGCTGATTGATGCTCGAAAACCACCCGTAACTCCCGGTGTTGTCATACAGTATACACTGCGCGCACATGGAAAATGCAGCGCAACCCGCAGTCCCTCTCAACCGTGATCCCATGCATTAGTTGTGCTTCTTCTGAGCCGCGGGCCCCATCTCCTTGTCGAACGCGCCGTAGGGCACCTCCAGGCTGCTCAGGGCGCGGAGACCAACGTAGAGGATAGACAGAACGAAAAAGGCGACCAGGAGGCCGTGGAAGATACCTGGGTGATCGTCAGCAGGTGTCCTTTTTCAGGGGTCAAGGTCTTCTGCTCCCGAGGGGAGATCCGCTTACCAGGCGTGAAGAACTGGTACTTCTCGAAGAGGGGCAACTTGTTCCAGTCCGTCTCGTTGTTCGCCCTGCGAACGGGGATGTCGCGGGCACGGAGCTTCCTCAGCTCGTCAGACATGGTGTTGCCAAAGTCGGATTCGTATGTGGACGCCTCGCTGGGGCTGGTCAGGTAGAAGACCGTGTACGAGTCGGAGGTCTGGGCCTCCTCGACGGCGTGGCCGAGGAGCACGTCTATTCGCAATGTCAACATGTCTGCATCACATGGCTTGCACTATCGAAGGCTTCTTCGTACCATTGTCGGCCATTTGGCTGGCGCGATCGCCGGAGGAGAGGGCGGGGAGGCTGGTCTCAGCAACCGTCACGGTCTTGCCGTTCTTCTCGCATGCGGCTTGGATGTACTCCGTCAGAGCTTGCGCGTCGACCTGGCCGACGACCTCGGCGACGCTGAAGGATCCCTTGACGCGGGAATCGGCGACGGCGCTGCAGAGGTTGGGAGCAGCGCAGCCATTGGCGTTTCGGATGTCGGCGGCGCTCGCGTTGGGCTGGGAGATGATCTGGTAGCGCGCGGTGGGGCACGACTCGAGGATGGCCTTGACTGAGTTCAGGACCTGGTGCCCAGTCTGGAGCTGGTCGTTGTTCGACGGAGCATCGAATCTACGGAGATGGGTGAGCTGCTTGTTGGAGACTCGAGAAGGGGGCGCCCGCGGTGGCATACTCAGCAGTGGACAGGACGACGAAGGGAGAGGTGTCGGAGAGGGCGTGCACCGAGGCGGCAAAGGCCAGAAGGCCTGATGATGGTGAGAGACGCATGGCTGTTGTGTTGGGCTTCAGCTCGTCGATGCCATGCGTTTGGCAGCTTGTCGTCGATGGCTTCGAGCTCGCGGAATGACGGTGCCTGGACTGGACCTGTTACAGCCTGAGAGGATGCATTTATCAGAGCTAGTACGCTTTGATAAAGGCATTTCTTTCGGGGCGGATGGAGCTTGGCCATGCATATAATGAAGGCCACAGATTATCCGATCCCGTAGTTGACGTTATCTTATCAGCTGCCTTCCCATGTCTAAAATCTTCCTGCATCTCGAAGACTTGAAGGATCCTAACCACAGCACACGAGCCAGCCCACCATGTTTGCGAAACCCAGAGTCAAGAAGACGGCGCCGCCGCCGCCCAAGAAGAGGAAGACGACGTCAGCCGTGGAAGAGGTCAATTTTGATTTCGATGCCCGGGAAGACTACCTGACCGGCTTCCACAAGCGCAAGGTCCAGCGCCAGAAGTGGGCGCAGGAGCAGGCCGCAAAACGAGAGAAGGAAGAGAAGCTGGAGATGCGGAAGCAGGTATGTCGTCCATTACATGCGGTCACCTTCGCGACACGCGGCTGACTATCGCAGATACGACAAGAGCGACAACGGGAAGTCGAGGAGCACGTCCAGTCAGTGAACAACATGCTTCGCGAGGCCCAAGCAGCCGATTCCGACGGCGACCAAGAGATCCAAGCGGAAGACTTCGAGGAATGGAACGGCATAGAGGAGGACAAGAACAAAGTGGTGGATTACGAAGACGAGTACATCGACGAGGACAAGTACACAACAGTCAAGGTGGAAGCCGTGTCTGTCTCCCGAGACGGCTTCGAGAAGATTTACGAGTCAGACGACGACAAAGACGAAGAAATGAAGGAAGCAGGGAAGCCGTCTGAAGGAGACGACGCCGCGACCAAGAAGAAGCAGTGGCCCAAAAAGGAGAAGAAGCCCAAGTTCAGATACGAGCTGAAACTCGACCGGCAAAACGAGGCAAGGAAACAGCGGGCAAAGAAGAAGGCCAGGATCAAAGGGAATGAATAAATTAGCGGGTTCGAGGAAGACGGTGCCGATCCGTCAGTACCATTAGTTGGTTTGGCTTCCAGAATCACACATTTCATGACAGCGCGCGCCATGCGTCTCGGTTCGACAAAGACAGAGCTCGTGTTGAGCAGCAACAACAAAGATGCTAGCATAAAACGCGGAAATACGAATCCTTCGGTTCCTCCTCAGCTACTCCCAGAGCAGGTTGATGGGGCCCTGAAGGACGACAGCCTCCCGGAAACCATCAAGTGGATATCTACCATGAAGGTTCTTGTGCACAGTGAAAGAGACAGCAGAGCTTAGATGTTGCCGATCTCGTTCTGGAGGTCTTCCAGGTCCTTCTTGAGGTCGGCGTGCTTCTTAGCCATCTCCTCGTACTTGGCCTCCCACTGGTCGCGCTCGACCTCGAGAGCCTGGACCTTGCGCTCGAAGTGGCCAGCCTTGACGTCGGTCTGGCGGAGCCTAGAAAAAGGAGGATTCGTTAGTGGTTGAAGCAGAGAAGAAGGGGGGGGGAGGGGGGGTCGTGGACGCACTTCTCGTTGGCCTCGCGGAGTGTCTTGTCGGCCTCCTCGGCCTCCTCCTCGAGCAGCTGGAGCCTCCGCTGCAGGGTCTCGTTCTGCGTGCCAGCGCTAGTGCTCTCGTCGGCAACCTTCTTGAAGTCCTTAACATTGGTCTCGAGCTTCTCGACCTCGGACTCGAGGAGCCCGTTCTTGTGCTGCAGCGAGGTGATTTCCTGCTCCTTGGAGAGGTTCTCCTGCTCGAGGGTCTTGACGCGAGTCTGGAGCTCCTCGACCTTGGCGGTGGCCTCGTCGGCCTCCAGGCGGAGGGAGTTCATCTTCTGTTGGAGGGAAGAGGGCCGTCAGCATGATATCGCGACATTAGGGGTTACCCCTCCACCTCCTTGATTGTCGGTGGTGGGGCAACAGGGGGAACGTGGCCGCAAGCTTACCTCCTTGATGCGGTCCATGATTGCTAGGTTGCGAGGGAAGTCGTGGAGATGTGTGGGATGGCGTGCGATGGGTGCGAAGGGGCGGTATTCGACGGTGAGACGGCGTAGGATGTCGAAAGGTGATAGAGGGGAGGGTGTTTCTGAAAGTGGGAGGAAATAACGACGTACCCCTCTACGTGCAAGGTGCAGATGAATGCACAGGAAGGCCCCGATAGGCAGCTGAACCCGCCGGCGCCTGCCTGTTGCTTGTTGCCTTTCAAAGTGTGGCCGTGCGCTGGCCAAACCACTGCCACCTCAGCACTGGCGGGCAAGCTGAGGGGACGGTGGGGCAGCCGGAGGCAGGCGGGGTGGCTTGTGCTAGAGCGCGCCCCGACGGAAACTCTCTGGAAGGGGTCAGTCGTCCCGTTGACCTGACAACGGCATTCTTCCCTAAACAGCAAGATTGGGCCATCTCAACCCCTTTCTTCCCGACGACGGCACGACCGGAAATCTCACAATCAATTCAAGAAACGTCGACGAATCGTTGCAATCGCCTACAACCATCACAATCAATCCGATACTTTGTCGTCAGGCAATCGACATGCTCGCGCTCAGGGACGAAAATATCGTCAACGCAGCCGAGGCTGCTCGACAGGTCCACGGCAAGAGTCATCTGGCTCCCAAGACTCCTGGAGCCCGGTTCCCCAAGACACCCTCGAAGATTCCCCTCAACGACGAGAATGCGGTTGGAGGAAAGACTGCGCTGAAGCCCAAGGGCACTGGTCTCAAGCAGAGGAACCTCGTGACCCCCTCCGGTATGTCTGGCCTCTTATATGAATGATTTGGTAAGTGTGGTCTGACAGCAGTATCCAGAGACCCAGAGTCGCGCACCCCTCGGAAACAAGACCACGAATGCAAAGGCAAGGGCCGGCAATGCTCTTGGTGTGAAGGACATCGTCAACGAGTTCGAGAAGACCCAGCAAGCCAAGCCCACGACAGTCAAGAAAGTCCGACAGAAGACCTCCAGCCTCGACCCCCTTCGAGTTGCCGTACTCAACGACAAGAAGTCATCCGAGGAACCCGACGTTGAGTCTGCACCCCCAAGGGCACAAGACTTGCCCTACGAATCAGACGTCTTCCCCGGCACCTTGAGTTTCGAAGGCCTGAAGCAGGAGAACGTCCTCAAGGGATACTACAACTACTTCTACAACCCTGTTGGCGAAGATGGAAAGAGGCTGCTGGATAGACAGCATGAGGAGCGTATGGCAAAGGCTCTTAAGGAGAACGACGAGGCCATGCTCCGGGAAATCGACACAATGGACTGGTCTATCGCCGGGATGCCTGGATCTGACAAGCTCGTCAAGAAGAAGACCGCACCCGTTGCAAACCCTACTGCCCTCCAGAACAAGAAGACAGGGCCTTTAACCTCCAAGTACCCCCCAACCATCAACTCGCGCAAGGCCGCATCGGCCCTGTCCATGGCCACCGGATCGACGATCAGGCAGAACAAGGTCCCCGAGAAGGCTCCTGCCCGTCGTCCTGTCTCAGCTTTGCTTCCCGGCAAGCGCACGGTCAGGCCTGTTGCTCCTTTGAGAACAGCAGCCGGTGAGAGTGCAGTGGCAGAGGCGACATCCCGCAGCACACTTGGCTACACCAAGGGCCGATCAGCCTCTTCCCTGCTGAGCGGCAGGCCCCAGCTCCCGAATGCCCAGCGTGAAGCCGTCAAGCCTGCCTTGGTTAGGCCCGACCCCGATGCGACCATCCGGCCGCGCCAGGCAGAGAACGTATCTCGGGATGACGGCCAGCTCCCGCAGCGTCTGCAGCTGCTGTCCATCTTCGACCCCGAAGAAGATGACATCGACCTGGGTGGCAAGCCGCAGTTTGACGAAGACCTTGACGACGACTTTGAGCTGAAGCTGGTTTGAGCATGTCGTCGACTGTATTATTTGGATTGACGGCGTTCGGAAACAACTTTGGTTCGATGTACTATACACTCACTGCAACATGGATTACTTCACGGCAGGAGAACCATACTTCCTGTCGCTGATGCACACGGTGGCGCCCAAAGGTTGAAACTACTTGCGAAAGGGATATCGGCTCCCTGGAGCTGAGCACACATCTGACTGGGCGGACTCAAGTGGTCCATCCTGGTTTTTTTTTTTCAAGGGTGCAGTCATGATTAGCCACCGGCTTGTAATGAATGAATGAGACATGTCCTACAAAGTCCGATGCCTTGAAGTCGTGACTGTCTGCGGCCTGGTATAGCACTGCGCCTGAACGTACGGCCGACCGACCGACCCAGCTGTTCAGTTGTCGAGTGCTCGAGTTCAACTTTTAGCCACAATGGCGACGGCCGCAAGCAGCCCGCCCACCCACAGCAAAAGGGCAAGGTTGTTGCTGAAGTCGATAAAGAGACCAAACAAGTATCCAACCCCGATCACCGCTGCGCCAGTTGCCAGAATGAGTGTCCCCCAGGCCACCAGCGAAGCCACTGCGCTGATGTTGCGGGTCTGTAGCAGCCCGTTGAATGTTCGGATGCGCCACGGCTCCTCGATTCTCTTGAGCACATCGTTTGTGTTGGGCTCCCTGGTCCATTCTTCGGCAAACCAGGCGTCGTCGTAGTACGGGAACCGGTCGTGGAGATCCTGATCGAGCCTGTGCTGGTCGGCCTTATGCTCGCCTGCACGCATGCAGGAGAGCATGTCCAGGCGAACCGACAGTCCATTGGTGTCGTCTTGGAGGCTGCCAACCTTGACCTGGCGCATCTTGATCGGACTGACTCGGGGCTCTTGCAGGGTGATCGAACTGGTGAAGTCATCCTCGTAACAGGACACGCCCTGTCGGACCTGGTTATTAGTCACCTTCTTCCAGCCGAGTGGCGTTGTCCGCTCCGAAGTCATGCGCTTGGAGAGCAGAGGGACCTCCTCCGTCGCGGAAAGGGGCCCGATACCGCCAGCTATACACCGTCTCACTGCGTTTCTCGCGGTCTCGTCTTCTTCTCTAGACAGATGTTCCAACACTTTCCCCGGGATAGGAACCATCGCACCGCCTACTGTAGCCTCGTGTTCGAAAAAGTATGCTATTGTTTCGGAAGCAATGCGTCCCTCGCCTACCCCCCTTTCAAGGCGTCTGAAGATTTCTGATATAATGGTGGGCATGGCTGCGTTCCGAAAAGACTGGATATACTGTGAGAATACCGAAGCAGACGCTCCCCTGCTGAAGTTCGTGCGGCCCCTCTAGATCCGGATGGGATCGCAAGTGATTTATCCCTCCCGACAACACACCCAAAATCGCAGAGCTTTGCAGTCCAGCCTGTTTCTGTCTGAAAGACGAGCACGTTCTCGGGCTTCAGGTCGCCGTGTGTGAAGTTGTTATCGTGGAGACTTCGCAGACCGTGGCCGACGTCAACACACAGGAGTCGGACGACCTCATGAGAGTCTTCTTGAAGGCCCATGAGTACCTCGATCTTGTTCCAGTGCAACCGCCGCCGAGGGTTTATTTGATTGTGTGGCTCAATTTGTGACTCGTCAACGCCGTTCATGCTGACATGGGGGAACAAGTTGCCCAAGAGCTGGCCCAGATCCATCTCAGCTCGCTCGAATACCAACAGCGGAAGCTGGAGGCCGCGGCAGCACGGGCTTGTGGGGTCCTCCATGGTATCAAGGCAAAGGCCCCATCCTACCAGCTTTACGATATTGGGCTCATTGCGAAATAGCCCAGGGGCCAGAGCCAGGACCTCACACTCGGCAGCCCGAAATCGAGAGCAGAGGTCCTCCTGACTGACGGGAGACTTGTGGCCGCCGTTCCAAGCCTCCCTCGCTCGCCCCAGGTGCTGCTTGATGGCGATCTGCTCGACAGGCCACGTCTTGCGGATGCGCTTGTGCGTTCGACGATACTTCTCCTTGAAGGCAAGGTCAAGCCCGCGAACATTGCCTTGGCCGCCTTCTCCAAGAGGGAAGGAGAACTCCGATTCCAGACGGAATAGTTGGGGACCAGGCACACCATTCTCATGCAACGTATTCAAGAGTCGATTGAGGATGGCGACGGGGTTTCCTCCGGTCTCATGCCGGATGGTGGCGTGTCGAGTGCTGGCCCAGGAGGATGCTTCGGACTGAGTGTGCAAGTCGGGCGCGCGAAGCCTGGCGCGGCCAGTTCTTTGACGTGTAGCTGGACGTCGACGCTGATCTTCCGTAGGCACATTTCCGAGTCGGAGTGAGGTGCAGCAGACCTCGTCGCCGCCGGTGGACATTGCTTCACTCGGTACTTAGACCATGGTCTGGATGGAGCAGGGAGTGTCGCAGCTTGCGAGGCTGCTCTGGGAAGAAAGTATTGAGGTGAGAAACCGGCCACGAACTGGCCTTGAGAAGCCAGAGGCGGCGCACCTCGACCTGAACCCAGGGAAGCTGGGAGCGGTCAAGTTCAACCTTGCGGGTTGCCGGCTGCAACAAGACCAATTCTAGGGCGGTCATTCGCCGTACTCTCCTTTGTTGGCAGGCAATAGTATCATGCGGACAGGGAAAACGGCGCCAATCATGAAGAGCTGTGGCGACCAAGATGGCCAGCCAAGACCACAGCCTGATGTGTACTTTTCTTAAGAGTGGCACAGCCCGCCGCAAAAGGAAGCAGGTCAACATCTGCATTTCCTCCTCATCGACACGAACCGAATCTCACTTTGATTTGGCTGTCAAGAGATGGACCCGGCCAGTCTAGCCTTCGGGCTGGTGGCCGTCTTCAAGGACACTTACCTGACCATCAAGTTCATCCGCAACACCATTCAAAGCCTCAAAGGCTACCAGGGCGAGCAGCGCCAGCTGTTGACACACTTCGACGTCCAGCTATGTCTGTTGAAGAATCTCTCCAGGCTCTTCCGCGCCGCCAACGACAACCAGGTCGACTTTGAGCTTTTGGCCACGGTTCCAGATGTTCGCTGCGTCAATGAGTCCCTGAGCTGAACGATGAGCTGACACGTTGTCGCAGGACTACATCAGAACCGTACGTGATGTTTTGGTTGAGCTTCAACAGGTTCTTGCCGAGTACGCCAAGCTTGCTGCGTCGCTCGACTCGGACTATCAGCGATTCTCTCCCATGAGCCCTCGTTTTAAGCTTGAGTCCGTCAAGGATTCCTGGGAGATAGATGACGCAAAGGCACTGGAGGATGTCGGCGATCCAGATCATGAGGATCGCGTCAATGCCCCTGATGCGCTGGTTTCGTCCAAGTCGAAGCGATACTCAATATTTCGAGGTTTCGGATGGGCAAGCTTGAAACCCTCCTCCGAGTCCTCGAAAGGGGCAAAGAAGACGTTCTCCCTGCCGTCAAATGTCCAGTGGCTCTTCAAAAAAGGTGAACTGCAGAAGACGCTGGAAAAGTTCAGGGAGTGGAATAACGATCTCAAGGACATGATCGGCCCCTTGCTAGATGGATTTGGCTTCTTTCGTAATATTGAACTCCAGAAGCGCCTGCGATCCGATGGCAACCTGAACATCTTCACGGGCCACATTGCCCTGAACAGACTGGCCAACGACCCGAGCAACAAGCTGGAGGACGCTGAGATATCTGAAGGTAAGTGAGCACTGTCCGAATGGTGAACACGCACCGGCCCGGCTGACATCAACTCAGACAGCTTCATCTCCCTGGAAGAGGCCAAGGCCAAGGTAGACAAGCCCAGGGTTCTAGCAGAGTTCAAGCAGGTCGCCATGCCGCTGAAACAAGGCGACGCAGATCCTGTCCGTTCCATGAGGGAGCTTTACGGGCCGCAACTCGCCCGCCTCCTCCAGACCGCCAGCAATCATCCAGATCATTCTTTCCGCACGCTGAGCTTCAACTCATACGCCTGGGATGCCGAAAACTCACAGTACATCTATCTGTTCGACTTCCCGCCGGACACATCAAGCCGAAAGCCCAAGAGCCTCAACGACCTCATCTTGCTCAGCGACAAGGAGCCGCGGTACAAGCTGGAACTCAAGCAGCGCTTCTTCGTCGCCCAGATCATGGCGCGGGCCATCGGCGCGTTCCATTCTGACGGGTGGCTTCACAAAAACATCCGGGCGCATGCCGTCAAGTTCTTCTTCTTGCCGGACGAGCACACCTGCAACTTCGCCAATCCGTACCTGACAGACTTTGAGTTCTCGCGCCCTGCCGCAGCCGTCACGCGCCTGGTCCCGCAGGCTGTCGATCTCGACCATGAGGTCTACCGGCACCCGGACAGGCACGGCATGCCGAGCACCAGTTTCAGCAAGATGCACGATATCTACTCGCTGGGCGTCGTGCTGCTCGAGATTGGCCTGTGGCAGACTGCGAGACAGATTTATGACGATGTCATCAAATACGACATGGGCGGTGTCACGCCGCCGGGCGGGCTGTCGCCGCAGAAGATGAAGGACGTGTTCCTCCAGGAGGCCAAGGAGAGGCTGGGACACCGGATGGGGTCGGCATACCAGGAGGCGGCCATCGCATGTCTGGACAATGATTGGGATCGTTTCGTGGAGAGCAGTGAGCTTGCGAGGGAGTTCCAGGACAAGGTCGGTCAGAAGGTTGACATCAGGGCGTTCGTGGGTTAAGGGGGGGATCCTTGTTTTTTGCACCTTTCCAAAGCTCCCTCAAACTCCAACACGGGGCCCCCTCCAACGGTCGGTCACATGCCGTATCGGGGACGTTGGTGACGGCCCTCTTCGGCACATGGCCGACGCTACAACTTAGTCTCCCGAAAAGCTTAGCCTAAGCTTGTTTTTGACCACGCATGGATTGAGACAGCACAGCCCCTTTCCTCCTCCATCAGGGGCTCCTTTCTGGTTGGAGACCGCCCCTTGGGCCCGGAGAAAGTGATGGAGATCTACGCCACCATCATCCCCGATTCGCCGGTGCCAAGAAATCACGCATCCGAACTGAAGGGATATGACCGCCTTTGTAGCAGTGAGGTCACGATATCAGAGCGAAGAAGCACCCGTGTATCCCGTGGAGTGCTGCGCCGAGTTCCGGTACCATAAGATTCAGGGTCATCCCGAGATTGCTTGCCGTGATCCTGCTCTTGAATTTATATATTAGACACACATCCGGAGTCTCCTGGCAGAGCTGTTGCTCAAGATTAACTGCCGAAGATTTGCCTGGACCATCTGCTCTCCGATACCATGTGGCGCCCTCGGATTAATTTCATTACTCTTCACTGTGAGACCCTGGACAGTAGGCAGCTCTTCACACAGGGAGACCCTCTAACACATACCAGACACTTGGATCATATTTTGCAGTCTTCTCGGACTCGTCGTGATTTATCCATATGGAAACATCTCCGCCATCGACTCGTTCTTCTTTGGTGCCAGCGCCTCAACCGAGTCAGGTCTCAACACGTCAGTTCGGAGCCCTCAAGAGTTGATGCTGAAGCTGACGTCTCTTCAGGGTTGATTTGAAAGACCTGAAAACCTACCAACAGCTCTTCGTCTACTTCGTCCCTTTGGTAACAAATGTCGGGTTTATCAATGCTGTGGTGGTGGCCGTCCGCCTGTTCTGGTTCGAACGACACATCAAGAAATCTGGTTGGTCAATTTTGGTGGTTTTCAATACGTGAGACTGACGTTCAGAAGCATCCTTGATGCCAAAGCCGGTTCCCAGTCGAGAATACAGAGACGTAGAGGCTAACACGCTGCCGGTGAACGACGAAAAGGGGGTGGTCCCCGAATCCCACAAGGAGGATGCCTCAAACGAAGCCAAGCAGCTTTCAGACGAACATGTTGGAGAGAGGTATGACACTCTGGGATAAATCTATCACTTTTCGGGATGGTTGACGATCGTAGGTTTACCGATCGCTCTCCAGAGCAGCCGGACGAAAGGCAGACTCCGTGCGATGAGGGCACCTCTCAAGAGGTTGAGCCAAAACAGGAAACTCGACTCCCAGAAGGTCGTATCACCTTTGCCAAGGATGTCAATATCCCTCGAAACAGCCCGAGATCCTTGCATATTCCAACACCGAGAGAGCGCGATAGAGGTAGGCCAGGACGGAACTCAGTGGTTGGATCACCGGCAGCTGACACTGCCCAGGCTATCCGATTGTTGAGAAAGACGAGAAAGTGCCCAATGAAGGTTGGTAATTTACGCTTCTCTGTGGGACTGCCGACTGACAAACTCTTCAGATGAAGACGAGATCAAGCCCGTACAGTCGGCCTCCCGCGTAGACTCAGGGCTGATGCGGAGGCGGCCTTTCAGGCGCGACAGTGGCAGCCTCTCCATGGCCAGGTCAGTCGAAAGAGCGGCGACCTCCATGTTTATCCTTGGGACGACACCGGTTCGGGAGAGCAGAGAACATTCCCGTTCAATGTCCCGCCCACGCGAGGCCCAGTTGCCCTATCTGTCCCGCGAGGTCACGATAGGGAGGAATTCACAGTTCAACAATTTGACTGCTGATGACCGAGAGCGGTTAGGTGGCATTGAGTATCGCGCGCTCAAGTTGTTATTGAAAGTCGTGTTTGGTATGGAGTCTCTCGGTTCCAGACACGCTCGCGGTTCTCGTCGCTGACGGTGATCACAGGCTTCTTCTTTGGCCTTCACGTCCTGGGTACCATTTGCCTGGTACCGTGGATTCACCATGCCCCCCGAAAGTATACCGAATACTTGGCAGAATGCGGGCTAGATGAGACGTGGTGGTGAGTACTCATGATCTCCCTGACATATCTCCCAGGGGCAGCATATTGACGTCCAGCTTCAGGGCCTTCTACTCGGCCCAGACCATGGCCAACAATCTCGGGTTTACCCTCACGCCCGACTCGATGATCACCTTTCGAGATGCGACATGGCCGATGCTGGTCATGACATTCCTCGCCTTTGCCGGGAACACATGCTATCCCATCATCCTGCGTCTCATTCTCTGGGTGATCTCCAAGGCAGTCCCTCGCAAGTCATCCACGCGGGAGACCCTCCAGTTTCTCCTCGACCATCCGCGGCGCTGCTATACCCTTCTCTTCCCGAGCCAACCAACATGGATCCTCTTCGGCATCATCTTTGCCCTCAACTTCATCGACGTACTCCTCATCATCTTGCTTGATCTCGACAACCCAGAGGTGAACACGCTCGCTGTCGGACCTCGCATCCTCGCAGCCCTCTTCCAAGCTGCGTCTGCCCGGCATACGGGCACCGCGACCTTCAACCTGGCGGCTGTCAACCCGGGGGTGCAGTTCAGTCTCCTCATCATGATGTACATCGCCGTACTCCCCATCGCCATCAGCATCCGCGCATCAAACACGTACGAGGAGAAGACGCTGGGCATCTATGCCGACCAGCAGCAGCCACTGGACGAGTCGGACGGCAAGTCGTATCTCATGACGCATATCCGGAACCAGTTCAGTTTCGACCTGTGGTACATCTTCCTCGGGACGTTCTGCATCTGCATCGCCGAGGCCGACAGGATCATGGACGCTTCTGATCCGGTAAGAGGTCCCATGATCAAACCGTCGATGCTCGGTCTGCTAACGTCTCTGCCAGGCCTTTGCGGTATTCCCGGTCTTCTTCGAGGTCGTCTCTGCGTATGGCAATGTCGGCCTCTCGCTAGGTCATCCGTCCGTGCTCACCTCCTTATCCGGGCAGTTCACGACTTTCAGCAAGGTGGTCATCTGTGCCATGATGATCCGTGGCCGGCACCGTGGGCTACCATACGCCCTGGATCACGCGATCATGCTTCCAGGAGAGAGAGGGGGGGCCTCCAGCAGCAGCAGCGATGAGACGCAGGAACGGAGATCCGAGGATAGGGGCAGACGGGACAGGATTAGCAAGGAAGATCTGAGAATTGATTTGGCCAGCTGAAATGGAGGATGCGGGGATGACGATGTTGGGCGGGCATTTCGCTCATGGATGAGAAAACATGGTCTGTCGGTCTGGTTCAATGAGACGACACCCAATGAGAGGACTAAAGATTCCCGGAGCTCAAACCCATTAACGATTCCTCACGACTGACGCGCCGCAACACGAAAATGCGCGACTCCACAAAGGAGATCACGTGCCATCGGATCTAAAATTGTGGGTGGATAACCTCCCCGCCGGCCAATGGGTGGCGCCCGTCAATCTCGAGCGGCGCTTCAACCATTCCGTTCCGTGGCATCCCTGAAAGATCTCGACAACACCAATTCTTTGACCTCCTCCTCCGACCTGGCCTTCGCATCCTACAACGCCCAACCTGTCCATCATCGGCGCCGTCAACGCCATCTATTTGGCAAGGCACAGCCTGATCTTCTTTTCCTGTTTTCAGCGCTCGCGCGCGACTTCCGCCGACGAAGCGGCGTCGAATCTGCCGCCTTCTTCCTCTTCAGCTGGCCCGCTCCTGGTCGCGTGAACCTTTCCCCCAATCCCTTCGCAATACCCTCAACAAACCCTATCCCCCACATTGACGCATGATTCCTCATACCAGACATCGCCTACAATCAGGGATGGTCGGAGGCATGGTGAGGCGGTAGAAGCAGATCCCTCCCACGATGACGCGCCAGCAGAACGCGGGCTTCGCCCAGTTCTTCCCTGCTGCTCCACGGGCCGCTAGGGATAGGGCCACGGAGCGGGAAAAGGCGCGGGCAAAGACGCACGAGTCGGCGACAACACATCCTGCCTCGCAACAAGCAGCCAACGCCGGCACCAGTGATACCTCGAATCATCAGAGTCCTGCGGGCGACGGGTCGCTTCCCAACGGGTCCCAACCCCCGACCGATGATCGCGGCTCTCCTCTGGGAGATACACTACACAATCTCGGCTCCGCGAGCTCCTATGCGAGTACGGGCTCGTCTGTCTTCAGTGCCACCGCGCGCCAACACGCTCCCAACGGGACATCCCACATGCCCACAACGAGTCTCACCCCGCTCACCACCATTGACTCGCCCTCTCACCCCGGCCAACCAACCACACAGACCAAATCGAACATGTCCGTCTCGCAGTCGAACGATCAACTCGATATCCCTGCTTCGGCGACGCTGCCAAACGGCTCGCCCCTTGCTTCATCCTCTCACGTCGGTCGCATCCATGCGCGCGATCCCTCCCGGTCGCGGAAAGGCTTCAAGTGCACATATGATCCCAACACCGATCGAATCTCGGCGAAGGATAAGAAGAACGCGAAGCCTGTGATTAAAGAGTTTGGACTGGTACGTCTGATACATAATACCTATACCCATCCTGAGAGGCGGGGGCGTCATCGCTTGAGTGAGATTTGGCTAATGAGATGAGCAGGACGACGATGACGCCCCCCCTCCAGATCCCCGGCTCGATGAGAACGGTGGCCACATGGGCTACATAAACACCGACTTCCACCTGCCCAAAGCACGACTTCGGCACGCGCCCTACAACCTCAGACCTTACACCTTCGACGCCAAGACGTCACTGGGCCCTGGTCCCCCGACACAAATTGTCGTCATCGGCTTCAACCCTCTCATCAACTTCTCCAGGGTGGCGCAAGCTTTCGCCAACTACGGTAATGTCGCGGAAAGCAGCAACAAGATGCACCCGGAGACAGGTAGCTACCTGGGCTTCGCCACTTTTCGCTACAAAGATGCGCCGCCGAGCCGGTCAAGGCCAGTGCCCGTAAAAGCCATGGACGCCGCTCGTCGTGCCATGCGGGCCATGAACGGGCAGAAGATCGAGTCGCACCCAATCCGAGTCGAGTTCGACCCTGAAGGCAAGAAGAGTCGTCGCATGTTGGAGGAAATACTCAGAAAAGAAAAGGAGGCGCAAACTACGCAAACATCTCTTACCAGGGCCGTGCCTACCGGCCCACGCTCGGTCGCACCGACTCCCGCGCCTGGCCCTCCGCTGTTGGCGCCGAGAGGGCCAGCGTCGCAAAGGCCCGCCGTCCCCTTCCCTGCACCGACGCAGGCCAGCAAAGCCCCGATGCAACCGAAGCAACACATCATTATCGAGAACGAGCCTGTCGCGCCCCAGGTGGCTGCGCATCCCTACATTTTTGTTCCTGGCACCTCCGTACCCGTCATGTCTACGACAGTGCCACATATGAAGAAGAGACTGAAAGCGTATCAGTTCGACGACATTCGTGTCGACCGAACCGGCTACTTCATTCTTTTCCCGAACAACCAGAGTGGTCGCGACGAGGCGAAGCGGTGCCAGCGTCTCGCTAAGGGAACTGAGTTTTTCAACTACGAGTTTCACATGCTGCTACGATTGCCACCAGATGAATCAGAGACTTCGGTACAGCCGTCATCCAAACGGGCGCCGAGTCCTGAAATACTCCGTAAGACGGAAATCAGGGCTCGCGAGGACAAGGATCGGCGGCGGCGCGAGGAAGAGAACGACATCGAAGAGGAGAAGCGACAGCGAGCGAAGAACTTCGACCCCGTGCTAGCTGCATGCGAGGTTATTCGCAAGGAGCTCGCGGAGCACCTTATCAAGCACATCCGCACTCGAGTCGCAGCTCCGGCACTGACCTCCTATCTGAATCCTGCCAACCACACGGCCAACCGCAGGAAGCTCGGTCTGGAAGATGCCGTTGACAGATCACAGTCTGCTGGTATGGGAGACGAGAGCCCTCGTGTGGGCACTCCCAACTCAGGCGCCGACCCGATCGAAAGGCGCACCGGGCGTCTCGAGGTTGCTGCTCTCCCGCGCATTCGCAAGGTCAAGGGCAACCAGAAGAACCTGCAACAGAATCACGCATTGACGGAGCTGTATGGGAGGAAACGGGCCACGGTAAAGCGGAGCGCCGTTGTGCGTTCTTTGCACCATCGTCTGCAGAGCTTCGATAGCGACGCTGAGTCTGACGATGATGGTGACGCCCGTGTTTCCGTCGCCCGCGAGACCGAAGAGCCTGAGTCTCGGCCTCGCAGTCGCATGAGCACAGATGACGAACTGTCTCGAGATGACTTGGCGTCGTGGGGCCCCGGAGACCGGGACGACGACTCGATGACGGACGTCAGCTTCGCCGTTTCGAAGAAGCGCAAACTCGAGCCTGAAGCCCAGACGGCCATCAAGCGACAAAAGAAATCGGACGAGGAGCTTTTCGGTGTCACACTGGACCATATCGAGACGGAACTGCCGGCGACGGACGTGCCCGTTCACGACATATCCGAGGAGGCGACCCCTGATGTTGATATTGAAGCGAGAGTTGCCCAATTGGACGCTGCCCCGTTGGCGGCGGGCAAGGCCCTACTCAAGCAAAGGGCCAAGAGGAAATCCAAGAAGCAAATATTCGAAGAGCGCGAGGCCAAGAAGCAGCTGGAGCCCGAGCGGATCAGGGTGGAAGAAGTGTTTCCTGAGACTGAAGAATCCGTTGCGGAGACTGAAGAACCAGTTGAGAAGGTTAAGGTCGAAGAACAACCGGTGCCACAACCACCGGTGAAAATCACGGACTTCGACCTATTCTCTCACGATGTCTTGGCAGCGCTCGAGCTTCCAGAGGACTTCACGCTGGATCTTTTCGGTCTCGAGGCAGCCTCTCTGTCGGCCGTGGATGCCCCTGAGATGGCCAAGTTGCGCAGGAAGTTCGCCCCCGCGATCGTGGAGGACCCTCTGCAGTGGTTATGGAGGCGTAACCGGGTTCGCGATGTCAACATGGACCCCGCAAGCAACGAACAGAGGCGCATCGAGGGCTACTATGTCGCCAACGCCACAGGCAGTGCCCGGACGGAAGGCGTCAAGAAGATCCTCAACTCGGAGAAATCCAAGTACCTTCCGCATCACATCAAGGTGCAGAAGGCCCGCGAGGCACGGGAGGCGAGGAACAAGAAGGATGGCAAGGACAGCAGCGCGGCAGTGCCTGCTCCTCCAGCGCCTGCCAAGGGCAACTCCAGAGCCAACCGCGCCAGCAACCGCCGCCACGTCACGCTGCTTCAAGACGAACTGAAGTCCTCGACCGATCCAGACGTCTTCAAGTTCAATGCACTCAAGAAGCGGAAGAAGCCCGTCAAGTTTGCACGGTCCGCAATTCACAATTGGGGTCTCTACACCGAGGAGAATATCAATAAGGACGACATGATCATCGAATACGTGGGAGAACAGGTCCGGCAACAAATCTCGGAGATTCGCGAGAAGAAGTATCTGAAGCAGGGCATGGGCAGCAGCTACCTGTTCCGCATCGACGAGGACACGGTCATCGACGCCACGAAGAAGGGCGGCATCGCTCGCTTCATCAACCACAGCTGCATGCCCAACTGCACCGCCAAGATCATCAAAGTGGATGGCAGCAAGAGAATTGTCATCTATGCGCTCCGCGACATTCCTCGGAGTAAGTTCTTTCGGTGTTGCTTGACCGAGTATGAGAAGATTGCTGACTTTGTAACTGCAGACGAAGAGTTGACATACGACTACAAGTTTGAACGAGAGATCAACAGCTTGGATCGTATTCCCTGTCTGTGCGGCACGGCGTTATGCAAGGGCTTCCTCAACTAAGCTCCTTGCTCCTGGGCAGGCGTCGTGGAGGGCGTTGCCGTTTTGACGAAAGTCGGGGGAAACCACTGAGGGTCTGCTTCATTCAACCTGCGGACCATGGGGTATGCGCTGGCTACCCAACCTCCCTGAATCAGGGACCTCTTCCTTTTTTCTCCCCTTTGGATCATTTGTGCGCTATATAGGCGATTCGCGGGTGGCTGCCGACGGCTGATGCAAGAACATCAGCAGTGTATGATTGGTCTGCTTCTTCGATGCCAGGGAATGGCATCCGGCGTTTTCGGTTCTGCGGCAGGGCGGAAAAGCGAGTTGCGGCTCCGGCAAGGGATGCCGGGGCCCGTCGCCGTGCCTTTGATGCTAATTTGGGCGACGCTGCCCCTTGTCTACATATCGTGAGAGGTCCGCGTCGACGTTGAGAGAAAGTTCGACGGGACGAGAGCAGAGCAGAGCAGAGCAGAGGAGGAGAGTAGTTGGCGGGGGTGGAGGGGCTGAAGCCCCGTGAATGGAGAATTGAGTTGAAGTGATCAACTGCGTGCCTCCTTTCGTGATGCCTGTGCCTGGTCTCGTAGACTCAGGGTCCTGACGAAGTTGCTGAGCGGGAACAAGGGGCCGCTGAATTCCATATCGTACCTGGAAGGTCAGTCAGTAAGAGTCTCTTCGCCACTTTTGAGTATAGGCAAATACCAGTAGTTGACGGCGAGAACGAAGCCCTCATCGTCCGCAGTGCAGAATTGAGATACTTTGTGATACCACATGGCGGGGAGATACAGCATATCCCCGGGCTCAAGGACCACTTCCATCGGATCGGCGAGGTGAGAGTACGGCGTGGCGTTCACCTCCGGGCTGTCCGGGTCCCACGTCGCGAAGGGGACGTCTTCGGCGCCCTCGTCGAGGCTGAGATGCAGGCCGTTGTCTGACGTGCCGGCAGCTGTGTCTTGTGGGGTTGCACGGCGGTAGGTGGCGGCGCGGAGGGGCCGCTCGGCGACGCATGGCTGGCAGAGGGGCGGGAGGAGGACGAAGCGTTTGCGGCCGCGGAGCTGGACGTATATGTTCTCGTAGTTGTCCTTGTGGAGAGCCGTGGTGGCGCGGGCGTTGCCGATCCATAGGTTGAGGGCGTCGGGTTGTTGCTGGTCAAGGGCGATGCGGGCAAAGGGGATGGAGGTGGGGAGGTGGTTGAGGGAGAAAAGGGCTGCGTATTCGTTGCGGAGGTTGTCGTTTTGGGTCTGGGCGTAGAGCACTTCTTGGCTGGTACCGGAGGATTCAGGGGCGGTGCCGAGGTCGGCTTTGGTTTGGCTGATGATGGTGGAGAGGAATGAATCGAAGGGCTGGTCTTCTTCGTGAGGCTTGGAGAGGGTGAGGGTGCCGTCTTGAAGTGGTGTTGGGGCGTCAGCGTTGCTGGTGATGTCGTTAGCCGGGAGAAGAATGGGGGATGGGCATGTGCTGAGGGCGCGCGGGAGACGCTCACCCGAAGGGAGTCACGGCGACGTTGACTTGTTGTTCAGCGAGGGTGTTGATGAGAAAGTCGGCATCCCATGTCTGGAAAGCCTTCCAGTCTGTGGCGGCTTTGCGAACTACAAAGGGTGTGTTGCGGGCAACATGTCTCATGAACTCGAGGGGACTCGGATCTTCATGGAGTTCTTCGATCACCGAGGCATTGAGCTCGTTGTAGTTGGTTATGAGCTCGGCGACGGGATCGTCCGTTGAGAACTGGAGCTCCATCTCTGGAGAGGCAGGTAGGTGGTGGTGATATTATGGCTCAGGGGCAAGAGTCTGGGTTGATTGAGTGAGAATCTCGGCTCATGTGGCATGAGATCAACGAGCCTGAGGTCAGTTCGGGACGAACATCCCCACTGCTTGCACCGAAGCTTCGGCAGAGACCCACTAATACTGGCAGCAAGTGAAAGCACTGGCACTCATCAACGTCAAATCATCTGGAGTTTCACGACACCTCTTCTATTCTTCCACTGCCAGCCCTGCCATCCACGGTTCACGAAGACTCATCTCTACGCACCTGGCCCTCATTTACAGTCCTAGTCTCACCAGAAACGCGCTTATCTGCCTCAGCTTCCTCACGCCATCCATCCCGCAGAGGGACCTCTTCGACAGTCGTCCTGCTCTTCCCGTTGGCTTCCAGCAGCTGGCGGTGCATCTCGAGCAGGTCCCGTTCGCCCCAGGCAGCAGCAGCAGGCCCCTTTCTAAAACGACGGGCCAACGTCGGAATGAACTGCTCAAGGACTATGAGCAGCACGGCGAGGAAGAGAAACGCCAGCAGTCCTGCGAAGTGGAAGTTCTTGAACGAGGCGTTCTGCACCCGTTGAGACGAACAGATGAGCTTCTCGATGTCAGACCTGCCAGAAGACAGGACGGGCAACATGTTTACTAGACCCGGCAAAGTCGGGTCTGGGGGGCCCGTCGCCACCCGGATCAGTTCCAGCTGCAGTTTGGCGAGGCCGATGTCGAACCAGTACGCCACCTCCTTCTTCCACTGATCGTCGGGCAGAGGGTGCTGAAACCCTTCCAGAATGCCCGGGAACTTCTTTGCCAGGAGCGCCTCAGGACCGAGGACCTTCACAAGGGTTCCCATGTCGCCCGCGCTTTCGAGCGCCCACACCATTGTCACCAGCGTCGCGAATTGGCGGCTGGAGAGCCCCAGTTCCTTTGTTGCGTTGGTCGGGTCGAAAAAGTCCCCCAGGCCCGCTGCCTTAGTCCACTTTTTGGAGACGGGGTTTCCGAAGGCATACTGGTCTACGCATCCTATGGCCGTGATCTGGTGGTCCGGCCAGAAGTATCCGGCATGCATCGTCAGGGGCCGCGTGGCCGAGAAGAAAGGGTCGCGGCATCCCTTCTCCGACGTGGATCCGATGGCAATCAGATTGTTGTTCAGAAACATGACCGAGACGTCGGCATCGGGGCGCCGTAACTCAGGGATGGGTTCGAAAAGTGAACTGAAGGCGCTCCCGCTCTGCGATCTGCTCCAGAAGGACCTTTACTCTGGGTCAGCTTTCGCACTCTGCCTGACCGCCCCTGGACAAAACGAGTGAACCTACTGAAGGGTATAGTGCGGCCCGGTCGTGATCTTATAGTGGCTGACCGCAACCGTGTGGTTCTGCCGCTTGTTCGCTCGTCCGAAAAAGACTGCCGTCCTCTCCTCCCCTGGCAAGTCGCCTTCTAACACGCGGGTGAAATTAGAAACGGCCAGAGGAGAGCATGTCATCGTCCTCTGCAGCAAGACGCGCCCATCAGGAGGGGAGTTGATGCCGAGGTGTTCGTGCGAGTCGATATCTTCCGTCTGTATAATGACCGCAGGAAGCTTCTCGGAGGTGGTCTGAGAGACAAGGCACATGTCGTCGTCGAAGGGACAGGCGCCACCGGTCCAGGCGAGCTTTGACAGGCGACGCTGCACGTTGTGCTCGTCACACAGCGAGGAGGGTGCGTTGTTGAGGTAGCAGCTGTCCGTGTAGGCGACCGCCTCCCATGTCTTGTTCGTCATGGCTGTTGTCGCCGTCACCTCATTGTCGCTGATCGGGGCAGCCCAAAAGCCGCAGTTCGGACTATGAACCAGGGCCTCCGTGCCCTGGCTGTCGACAAGGCTCATAGAAAGCAGCGGAGGAAAGGCGGCCAGAAACACGCCTGCGCTCAAGAAGGCAATGACGACGGTACTCCAGGTGAGTCGCCATCCACTACGCCCGGGGCCGTGCCGATTTTCATACTGCAATTTGATGAATTCGCAGCCAACGCCCAAGGGACCCCCTTCGTTGCGAAGAACCACCTGCTGCTGGAGAAACAGGGGGTTCTGAGGGTCTTTGACTACCCTGTCGCGGAAGCATGACCACGCGAAGGCTATCAAGCGCCAGACGCTGGTCATGACGAATGCGACGAGCAGACCGATGAAGATGTTGACCATGTCAGCCTGGTCCTTTTGGACGGTGATCCGGCCTCCTCCGGCCGCACCCCCGTCCCAGTTCGTCCAGGGCCGTCGGTATACGTGCTCGGACGGCACGAAGAAGTTGGAGTTTGGCGACATGGTTGACGACCGTTGGGAATTCCCTCTGCAACACTGATCCTGATAGAGTGCGTGGCAGGCCGAAAAGCCAGCAGCCTGGTGTCTATATACGTTGGCCTAGGTACTTGTAATCGTAGCTGGCGATGCCCAGACCGCACTACCCATGCTGGAGGCCGCTGCGCCGGCAGCAGCAGTTCCTACTGGTAGATGGTACGTGGCGAGGCTGCGATGTTCCTCCGTCCAGGGTCCAGTATTGGTGGTTCAGGGGCACGGCTCACCCAGCTGAAGACGCCTCCGGAGCGCCACAATGCACCATTATCGCAGCTATCCGTGAGGGACCTGTCAGTGCGCTCCAACTGAGGCTTCCTGCCAGCATGGCGCCCCAACACCTGGCGCAACTGCTGGGAAAGAGGTTTGGAACACGGAAGGATTATGTTTTTCTACTTCTTCCTGGCGCACCTATGCACCACTCACCGGCCGGTGAGGTCCGGCCCTCGTCCGGAAGTGGACCCACTCTTGGTGCCGTAGGTTCGGGCGAGGGCGTCGGAGACCAGTTCTCAATAACGGTAAGCCATGATTCAAGGGAAGGCGTTTTCTCGACATCTAATAAAAACATCCCATAATAGGAAGATGGTATGTGAGGGTCAGCGTATGCTTTTGCCAGGCATTCTCGCACATGGCACCGTTCCTTCTATCCCTTCCTACTCTGTTTCGGACGGGCTACGAAACAGGATGAATTAGCGAGAGTCAATATGTTCCAGGTAATGAAATCCGGATTAGTAACCACCACCATGATGCGCCGGTGATCTGTGCCGTGTTTTGTTTGTTTCAGCCGGTGATCTGGAAGATGGCCGGCCCAGCTATGATGCCGTCCGGGTATGTTGCCCTTGAATTATCTCTAATCAAGCAAGAGGCCAACCCAATTTCTTGGGGTTGACAGAGAGGTCATCTCGATTTTCATAGGCTCGATTTGACGCCCGTTGGTCGAGGTTGCTATTCCGAAGGGGCCGTCTTTTCTGCGATCCTTTCGCCTGGCTTACATTCCTTCAATGCCACAGGAAGAGACGGAGCTTCTCAAGACTGAGGTGGAAGAATCAATGTTTGTCCACTGGCAATCTGTCAAAAAAAAAAACCCGAATTGCGCCCTTCACACAGCTCCTTCCCCCCATCCCCCTACTGTACAGAGGTACCTAAGTACTCACTTACAGTACTTGAGTACCTAAGGCGCATGACTCTATGGACTGGTAGTCGCTGATCTGGTAGGGGTCCAGGCTTACGGGTTCGTGGAGGCGCGGCCAATGGGGAGCGAGGAGACCCGGGCGGATCTGTGGAAATGGCCTGACTTCTGGGCCAGCTCGCCTGATTATGATGAAGCTCCCCAAACAGGGCCGCGATACCACGGAATTTAGGAACCGGCAATTTCCAGAACTAATCAAGTCCGATCGAGTTGCATCCTGGGGGATACAGGGGTCGAGCATTGAAAAGGGTGCCGACGACCCAGCGCTGTGGATGGGCGTTTTCCTCTTCTTCTCCAAGTCACGGTCCAAGGCCGCCCGACACGGCTGACGAACGAACGACGACCACGATGCTCCGAGCCCTCTCCTCTGCCCTCGATGTTCTGCTCCCGCCGACTTGCTGCTGCCGACTTGCTCTTGCCATGGAACAGAAGAGCCAGTGCTCATCGATCCGCTGCGACCTCCTCTGTCCTCGGCCGAACCGGAGAGTTCCACGCTCGCTGCTGTCCTGTCCGAGATCCGGCCTTGCCACCCCCGAGAGAGAGGCCGCGTGGATTGATTCCAGCGCCAGCCACATTGAAGAAGCAGTTGCTCGGGCGAACATCGAAGAAGGACGACAAGTGCCAGTCTTTCGAGTGAAGGATGGGTGGGAGCATCGGACACGCCGCCAGCGCGAGTGTTAGGTCCCGTCACCACCTGTCGCATACCCGCCGCCAAAACACCTTTGGCCGGACTCTTAGGGATGCTAACGGGACCCAGACCGGGCCACTGACGGTCCCGGCGACAGGCTCGGGTGCGCTCGTCTGCAACTTTGTTCGCTTGTCACAAGCCAAAAAAAGTAACGGTGCATACGGAAGTAGGTTTGGTTCTTTTTGGGGCACCACACTCACCGATCCCGTCCACGGGTCCGTCTCGCGGAGGGCTCGAAAGCTCCCCGGCCCAGCGGTTGTTCCGCCGAGGCCACCCCCTAAAGAGGGGCCCCCTCCAAGACGCTTAGCCCGTTCTGGACCACACCGAACCAGCCCACTGATCGATGCGCCCCGGCTGATCCTCGTCCGCTGAGACGGCCAGACAGACACACCCGACGTACCACCGCCGCCGGGCATCATCCAATTCCATCCATCGCACATGGAGCGTGGTCCCACCAACGAACGACCTGCTGCTTGACTGACCATCTCATCGGCATCCCTCCAGACTCCTCCGGCATCTCTGACGCATCGGCTCATGCCCTCGACGCCGAGGGCTCGCAGAAAATAGCAGCGACCTCGACGATTGCTCCGCTCCCGACGACGCCGACAAGCCACTGAACCTGCTGTGCAGCGTCCGTCGAACCAACGGCGGCCTCGCCTCCACCACAATCCCTTGCCTGTCTCACTCTGCACCGCGCTATCTGTCTTCGCATTGCCGAACTGGGTTAAGAGACCCTCAATTGCGGCGCCCTCGCATTCTCCTCCCGCCGCGTTGAAGCTTCAACACCCGACACCTCGACTCCACCAGCAGACAGACAGACGGACAGACGGACAGACGGACACACAGGCCACGCATTCTCGCCTCGGTCATCTTCGTCGACTGTGGCCCCCGGAAGGTCATGAAGTCGTCAACCGCGTACACGAGGACAACATGCTGCTGCTGCTGCTCGACTAAAGCCCAACACCCCCCGGCTAGGAATTCTGCATAATACGGCCCCCCCAAGGGCGGCGGCCACAACATCTGCCGCAGATGATCTGGTATCTGCTCTATCCCTTCCGAGGGTGAGTTCTCGCCGAGTGCACCCCGTCCGTTCTCCAGAGATGACGCGCGCCTCTAACCTTGCTCGCTCAGAACGTCCGAAGTCCCGGTCCTCGATCCCTCTCATCCACTTCGCCAGGCCTTCACGCGGTACGGCGCCCATGTTGCGCGCCATGTCGTCACGACGCTCTTGATATCCTCCGCCGTCGCCGCCATCCTGATATACCCCTTTCCCTTCCTTTACACCTCCGACTTCACCAATGGCGCCTCCAACTTGCCCCATCATGTCTGGACCCTCGCCCAGCCCTTGGACAACGTTGCCATCCAGCCCGATGTCATCATGCGGTCCTTCTGGGTGCATGGGAGCTACATGAAGGCCCTTGACCGCGAGGTGCTGCTGGGCGCGCTCGAGCTGCAGGATCAGATCTTGGGCCCCACGATCGACTTCAACCCCAGGAGACCGAAAGACCCCACGATTGCCGACAAACCCTGGACCGATTTCACCCCGGAAGACCGCGACTCCTTCCATGTCATCAACGGCCTCACAAATCAGTCCTGGTTCTTCCACTCGCCGCTGCAGTACTGGTCCGGGGACCCGGAAAGGATCATCGCCGATCCGGACATACTAGCGACTGTCAACCAGCGCAAGAACCAGCCCACCTCGGTGAATGTCACCTTGAGACACTCCATCGTGTTCAGCGGCAAGAACTTCGAGGACCGAAGGCTACTGGCAGCCGACGCCCTTGTCGTAACACTCATCCATCTGCGAGACTCGCCTGTTGGCCGTCAATTTGAGCGACGAGCCGAGGAGGTGGCCATCAGGATGTCTGACAAGTGGACCACGTATCCTTCAAGCGGCAGGAGCCTGTCAAGCCAGCTGTACGAGTTCCAGTTCAGGCCAATGTCTTACCAGGACACGATCACCCTCGCTCTCGCCTACGGCCTTGTATCAGTCTACTTCCTCGTGAGCATGTCCAAGCTCCGAGCTGTCAAGTCCAAGTTCGGCCTCGTCGTCACTGTCTTGTCTCAGATTGTGCTGTCCATCATGTCCAGCTTCACGGTCTGCGCCGTATTCAAGATTGACCTATCGAGAATCCCACAGGCGGCTTACCCCGTGGTGGTGCTCTCAATGAGTCTCGAGAACATCTTCCGCCTCATCAACGCCGTCATTGCCACGCCATCGGAGGACAGCACAAGCAGCCGCATCAGCTACGCCTTTGGCGACACGGCCCACATCGCCCTCGCGAGCTCAACACAGAACGTCCTCATCTTGTGGGCGCTGTCAAAGGTCGTTTCTCCCGGCGTTTCGGCTTTCTGCACTTTCGCAGCTGTCGCCATTGTCTTTGACTATTTCTACCTCTCGACCTTCTTCTTGTCGGTTCTCTGCGTCGATGTTCGCAGAACCGAGCTCAGTGACGCACTCGCCAAGGCGTCTTCTCAAAACAAGCGTCGCAGAAGTGAGAGCAAATCATCTCTGAGCTGGACTGAGGCCATGCTTCAAGGCAGGGTTGCCATGTCCACTCGTATCGCCGGGACGATCATAATGCTCACATTTGTCCTCGTCGCCCAGTGGCACTTTTTCGAAAACGAGACCATCTTTCGAGTCGTGTGCAATTCTCTCAGCATATTTAGCGGGGTGGAGGACACCCTGAGCAAGCAAAAGGAGTCTCTCCTTGTCGATATTCACCAAGCCCGTAGCCCGACTTCATGGCTCAAGCTCCAGGATCACGAGACTGCCCGCGAGGTCATCAACGTCATCAAGCCAGATTCGCATAGCTACATCGCCAGGGTGCATGATCCAGTCATCTTCGTTCTCAACGGCGCAGATCGCACGCCTCCTGACTCGGAACGCCCCTTTCTTCCAGCCTTGTATGACTTTGTGGACCATCACCTGACACGCTTCCTTGTTACAGTCCTCTTCATCCTGGCCGCGGTTCATCTGCTTATGAAGTACTTGCTGTGGGAGGAAGAATCGGACTCCAAGTCCGGGTACGATTCCGACGATGACCCTCTGATCTCGATCAGATCACTGGAAGGCGGCCACTCACTCGATGTTGCCTTGATGAAAGCCTCAGTCGATGGCCATATCGTCTCCATTGGTCTCGACCGAGCCATCAGGCTGTGGGAGGTCAAGTCACACGGGCAAAACTACTCCTTGGCCGACATTGCCCGACCTCCTCACGACCCCTTCCCAATTCTCTCCATGGCCATGGATGATAATTGCTCCTGGCTCGCACTCTTATCGCCGGATAAGGCCCAGCTTTGGAGCATGAGCGAGCACGCCTGGATGTACTCCATTCCCATCGAGTTGAATGGCCACAGGCCACAGGCATTTTTCTTCGAGCCGGCTTTGGCTGAGGGCTTGCCGCCGTTAGTTGTCGTACGCCGCAACGGTGTCATGACGCGCCTTGTACCCGGCGTCGCGGAACCTACCGATTTTGTCATTTGCAAGAGCCTCCTGGCATCCGCGGAGACTCTTGTTCAGATGGGTACGTCTCTCCTGGAGCCCCGTTTTGGAAGTGCAACTGTTAACGCCCGAGAAGGAGACGGGTTGTCCCCGACTAAGTATCGGGTTCTTACAGCGTCCCGGAAAGGCTGCATTCATGTTGCGGGCCAGACGTCATCATCAGCATGGTCGTCTCTCAGCATCGATCTTCACTCAGCAGACGACCGCGACGCCCATCAGGTCTTGCCCCTCTCAGACTTGGACTGCTTCCTTATTGCCCGACAGCAATCAGTAGACCTCGTCGACGGCAAGACGAATTCTCTCATCCACACTTTTCAAACAAGCGCGATGCAGCCTCGGTCCCTACGATGCTACCACTCAGCTCGCAGAAAACCGCAATGCGGTTCAATAGGACTCATCTCTCTCGGCCTGGCATACACGAGCGCCGAAACCGGAGAATGCATCATCCGAACATACTCACCCAAAGATGACGGCGACACGATATGTTTCCGTAACTCCAAGCTCCCCGCGAGCAGGAGTTGTTGCGACTGGATGGACACCAAGCTCTCCACCCGCCACGTTCCCAACCCCGGAACCTGGGAAGCCCTTCCGAACGGTTTTGTCGTCGGCGTACGCCGCCTCATGCCCTCTCCGAGCACCAGCGGCGACTCCTCCCCAACTCAGACGGGCCTGCGCCGCCGCATCTACAGCTATAGCCGCAGCGAGTCACGCCCCAAGAGGTCGGACGCCTGGCAAGTGTGGGTGGCGTACCACTCGGGTCGGCAGGACATTTACGAGACGAAACCGCTGCACTCGGATGAGCAGCAGGGCAGCCACCTCATCATATCCGACCTGGGGCCGATGGTGCAGGTCGGCACGGCCTCGGTGGTCGTGGGCTTTGGGGACATATTGAAGCTCGTCACGGTCGGGCACGAGCGGTTCGAGAAGACGAGGGTCACGAACCGGACGCAGGAGCCGTGGAATGTGGGCAGCAGGCGCCGCAAGCTGGGCCAGACAGCTGCCAGGGCAAGGGTGAATCAGTGGATGTGATTTCTCTCATGTGTCACGACGTTTACAGGGCTGTCATGTCCAACGGGGAAAAAGCCGGCGTATGTGGTTGCTTTCATGGGTATACCCCCCTGGAATGGAGTTTTGGATGATTTATATTAGGGACTTAGAATAGGGGCCTTGGAGGCCCTGGTGAGGCACGCTGATGGCTACCTCAGTTGGTTACCGGTACGCGCCTCGGATATGTGCGAATGTATCAATATTCAAAGCCGTCATTGTTGAAGCTGAGATGAGCCATCTTCTGGCTGGCTGCGAGACGTCCAATCTGTTTCCGAATTCTAACCATGGCCTGTAGGCCCTCTGCCAACGAATGCATCACCGGCATCCAAAACCAGTTCGCTAGACCAGGCCCAATCCGGCCCCAAAGAAACCCTGTATCCCTGTATCTCTATCCCATTTTGTGTAGCCCTGCTCCTTTTCTGGCATCATGATCATACATCGTCATACGCTATCGTGAACATGCCCAGTCTCCAGATCGACGAGTTCCAGCCTCGCAGCCTCCTTTCTAGTCGCTCAATCCCGTGTATGCTCTCGCAATCCTACATCTCAGCCATTCGCTGTAAACTCGTCGCTTGTTGAAATAGCATCTCTTCGTTGTCCCACAGCACCACCTCACTGATAACGCGGTCTCTTGAGGGGGAACTTGTCCGGGAACCATGTGAGGCACTCATCGCAGCCGTCGTCGAGGGGGATGCTGTGCCAGATCTGCCGCTCGCCGCAGGGTTTCTGGATGAGGCTTGCGGGAGCGCAGAAGCGGGCGAAGGTGTAGGTGAGATGCTTGCACGAGAAGACGTGCGCGTAGTACTGGCACATGTTGCGTGCTTGAGGCCTCGGGACCCGAATTCTGGGCTGGCAGCAGAGGTGTGCCGTCGGGGCAGGGGACGAAACTCGTCGGTCGAGCGGTGGGCCTGCTCTCTGGTTGCCCGGCGGCGATGGTGGGATAGAGGATATTGTAGATGAAGGTGGCAGAGATATCGCTGTGGTCTGTAGGTCTCGAGCAGTGTTCAATGGGCAAGATGAAGCTTCTCTCTTGTATGGCGCACCCTTGCAAAGAGGTTGGATGACATGCGTGCCACGTTGAATTTGTATTCGGCTGTGGGATCTGAAAAAAAAAAAAGGAAAAAGGGATGATGTTCTTTATTTAGGCAAGCTTGCAGGCGGCTACACACACATTTATTCGGACATCATCTGGCTCAAATGCATGGCATGGTGCGTATCAACTACCCTGAATCTCACATGCACGGCGGGTTAGGCTCCGAGATGCCTCTGTTCGACACTCACAAGAATGTTTGCAAGCTGCTGGAAGCCTCTTGTCAGGCGTCGGGCCGGCGCGACGACGAGACCTCAAGCCAATAGCAGGTGAGGCGTACCGACGGCCCTGGGCAGTGGGAGATTTTGTTACCCATTTGGTGCTGCAAGAGCCCGGCATGTTTGCTTCTCAGCTCGAGTCAAACGAAGCCTCAGAGAAGGTGGCGGGAAAAGGGGGAAACAGGCAGCTTCACTTGAAGGGCAGAGTGACGAGGATATGGATCTACATCTCCGTCGAGGTGTCGGGCAGGAACAGAACAGCGCCCGTTTGCAGTCATACTTGCCCGGCTTCCACTGGCTAGATCGAGGTGGCACGGGACAATGAGCTGTTGGCATGGCCAGTGGATGTGAGGCGGATGGTCGGGTAGTAGTCCTCAGGTAGGTCAAGCCGGCGCAGCCTCAGGGAGCCCAGGCTATTTGTGAAGCCGCCTCAGGACATATGCAAGGCGCAAGAGGGCTGGAAGGACAGGCTCGTTGGCAGGTGCCTAGCGGAGGAAGAACACCCGGTGCCACGGTTGTGCGATCGGGCAGTTACTCCAAGGAGACCTCGGGGTTTGAGATGAGGTCGTGGCATCTCGGGGAGGGCAAAAACAGGAACACGGCGATACAGATCGAGTAGCTTCCGCCTGTCGTCCCATGTTCTGCCTCTGCCACGCATTGCATGCCGCGGGCCTGTCAGCTGCGGGAGCCGGGTTGACGACTCGGTTATGCCGGTGCTCCTACAACAGCAGACGCAGCGCCCAGGGCAACCTCTTCTGACAGGAGCCGGTAGACGCAGGCAAGAGGGGCTCGCATTTGCTCTGTGGCTTCTGGTAGGGCCGCCCAAAGGGTACCGGGCCTGATTGTACCTCTCACCGCCATTCTGAGAGGCAACTCGTGCCCACTTTACGTCAGGAGGTTCTAAGACGACTTGGATGTTTCCTCAAAGGACGTGTCAGTCGTGGAACGTCTGGAGGCTCGAGGGCTGGGTGGATGGGGGGCTGGCCGCATAGACCGAGGCCAAGTGCATGACCAGAACGCTTGCCAGCTGGCCATCGGGCAATGTTTCCTCAAGGCGAGGGACTCTTCAGGCGTCTACATCTTGACATCGTAGTGAAGCTGATGTGAGTGACGAGGGAACGGAGGCAACCAACGGTCGATGATAGATGATTTGGTCGTCTTCGGCTACGGCGCACTCGCACGTGTCGAATATGGGGATGGAATATTTGACGTTCAGGTTGGTAGTTGACGGTGTGCCGGGTTGCCGCTTGGGAGCTTGAAAAAAATCGGGTGGCTGGGAAGGACCAGGAGCCAGGGGGTTGAACACTTGGAGGTGGTTTCGCGTCAAAGTCGCGTTTCCACTGCCAGCAGGTGGAGGAGTACCTCACTGTACCCACATGGTCAGCATTTAAGTCGCAGCGAGGGAGTATCCTCGGGTCGAGTAAGCCGCACTGGTACGACGTGCATCGGTGAATACACCACGCTTCTTCCAGTCCCGTCCCATGTTCAGGCGGGAGGGAACCGGCAAAGGCCCACCTGTGGTGCGCGATGGCGACGATGGTGGAACAACGTTGTACAGTACTCGACTGCCCTGGACGTTGCGCAAATTGCCGCCCGTGGCTGCGAGTGGGAGCATGCCACAACCTCGAACGTTGCAAGATCGTTGAAGCCGCGAAATTTGTAGCGGGTGAGGGAGGGTTGAGGCGCAAAAAGCAACGTCTGTCTCGGACGGTATCGAGGTGCAGGAACCCGCGCGCGAGACACGAGGTAGGGTGAGTCAAGTCGTGGGCTGTCTCCCAGAGGTGCTGATCATGGCTGAAGGATGCGTATTGCCCAGGCGTTTCATTGGCGTTCCCAAGACAAGTCTGCTGGTCTTTGTGCGCTGATGAAAGGAAGAGACGGGTGGATGATGGGGTTTTGGAAAATCTCCCGAGCGGCAAGGCAGACGGGAGGAAATGAAACATGGAACGTACCTACCTGACTGATGAGTGCCTGGGGAAGGTGATCCCAGCTGGCGCCCGCCCTTCAGCACATCCCAAATGCTCCTGCCTGCCCGTGAAGCTTTGTTTAGCGCATGTGCAGTGTGCAGCGTCAAATTAGGCTCTGGCCGCTTACTTCAGCCCTCCGGACAGGCTCTGCTGGGCATCCATCCGGGCATCCATGGTTCCTTCTCCCGTCCCGGCAGCTCATCTCCCCAGCCAAAGTCGCCAATCTCACCCAGCGCGTCTCGCCCAATCTTGCTCCCCTTCAACACTTCTTCTTCCACTTCACACTCTCGCCATTGCTCGCATTCTGCATTGCGAAGATCCCCAGCCTCTGCAGATCGAATCAGGAGACATCTGCACTGCTCCGGCTGACGACGGCAGACCACAACGCCAGAACTGATGTCACTGGCCTGAAATCACAGCTCCAAGCACCCAAGAGCTCAGGGCACAAACGGAGAACGGATCCTTTGCTCGCCGCCTCTCATTCGACACGCTCTGGCCCCCGAGAGACGTCTTCAGCCGCTTGATTCGTCGGTCCGGTGCAGTTGGACAACGCATCGTGCAGCTCACCCCATCGTCATTTGCCGCGCAAACCCGCGCCTCCGGCCGGAGCTCGGGCGACCTTGCTACCTTACCTACCCTACGTCAATTCGATCGGGAGCTCCGTTCGTTCGTTGCCTCCGACTGGCAAGGCAAGTCTTGGAGGAGGTACCTTCGGGGCTCGGTGACCTGGTTGGGGCAGACTGGTCCAAGCTGCAGCTACCTAGCTGCTGCACCTCTCTGAGCAGCCGTGAGCTCGGCCTCGATTCGCCCAGCCGCCTATTTTCTTCAACACCAGACGACAGACACACCCGACCCGCGGCGACGAGGGACCAGACCACAGGCCAGGTCAGGCAGCCTGTGGCGGCCGGCCCACAACCGTTCATGCACCAGATCTCCACGCCCAGCGCCTTGTACAGACTCTGATCGCTCCCGAAGCCTGCTGCTGCTGATACATCCGTACAAGTACCAGCATTGCACCCCAGCCAACCCTGCGTTCCGCTTCTGCATGCGCCTGCAAGTCCCCTTTAGCATACATACAGCTACATTAACTCCCTGCACCTCTGCGTCCGGCTCGCGCTTCCTCTCTCACGACCACTTTCCCCTAGTTCTTGCGACTTTGCTGCTGCTGGGGATGCCCTCACCTTCCACCTCGCGATAGTCGGCTCCTCGCATACCCACGATCTTGCCCTCGCCCGCGCGAGCTGGCCACCTCTCGGCCCACCAACCCTGCCCCTCGACACTTGGGCGAACTTCCCTGCCTCCGGCCCCGCGAAGCACGAGCTCGACCGCCTCCTCACCGCCTCAACCTTGCCTCCGAGGCTCTTCACCCACACTCGTTTGATCATCTTCTGGGATTGACCCTTCCAATCCACCCAATTGGCACTTGTCAGCTTGCGCATCTCCCGTTCACCAAGGCGACAGTGTGGTACCGATTCCCTGACCTCGAAACACGTCGCAATGCCCTCTGCGCTACCGCAACTGCTCGTCATATTCACCTCGCACCTCGGCCATTGCTCCCAGACCGCCGCAAGCCTCCCCGTCTGTTGATGCTCGCCCGATTTGGATTCGATTCGACATATAATTCTGGTTGCTGTATTTTTTGTATACACGTGCAATTGGCCCGAACGGCCAGTGATCTAATCCGTATTCGTCGACAGTAGTTGTACGTCTACAGCTAACCTACCCACGGTCTCGGGTCGCATGTCTCACCACTGACGGGCCACTCAGACACTTCGAACATAATTCTGCGCGCCATCGCTGCTTTCAGTCGAGACCAACGGTCTCTTTGCATCACAAACCACAAGTAATTCTCTCAAAGACGGCGCTTCTTACTCCGCAGTCCGCAGCGATCGTCTCTACCAACGATTATATTCCCGCCTCGACCCCACCAGCCGTCAAGTTGTTGTCCTGGTCTCAACTCAGCGACGAGGCACAGGCGGACTTGATGGCGTCGTCCCTCGTCGACCAGAAGTTTCTCGGCAAACTCGCCAAGAATGTCGAGCAAGACAACCCTCTGCTGTCGTCCATGCTCTTTAAAATCCTCGGGCTCTCCTTAAGCCTCGCGGAGCAGACTGTGGCTGCGAAAAGGCAACGACGGCCCGATCCTGCCCGCAGCCCACAGTCCCTGGAACTCATCTACCACATCATATGGCTCTCCAGGGAGGGACTGGTTATGCTTCAGCAATACGTCATCCCGATGGTTGGGAAATACACGGAGCTCAAGGTTCTCGCATACAAGCTCCAGGCGTCATTTTATTACATATTCGTTCTCTTCCACAACAACCCTCCAGTGTCAACCATTGGCATATCCACGCCGGACACCAACGCAGGTGGGAACCCTCAGAGTTTCACACCGCCACGAATCGACAAGGGAAAGGGCCTTGCTGTTGAGGAGACCTTGAATGCATCGCAGAGTTCCTTACAACCTACGCATGCACTTGAAGGAGGTCCCGTTGGGCCGCCGCCAGGCTTCGCCCCAAAGGCAGGCAGCGTCGACCTGCCGGCCAAGTTCCTGAAGGAGCCTGAAGATTTTCTGCCTACAGCACACCGGTATTTTGAGGAGGCAGTGGCCCTGGCTGACCAGCATCTATGGGGCTCCCATTCCCTGCGACTCTCCGTCAAGACCGAGTATGCTGGTTTTCTATACGACTGCGTGCGTGATGCCGAGGCAAGTCGCAGCCTCGCCAAAAAGACGATATCCGAGGTCTACGACGCCACTGAGGGCATGGACGACGACATGTTCTCGGATGCCTGCGAGCTTGTCACCGTCTTGGGCAAGATGATGAAGCGAGGCCTGGGGTCCAACAACACATTACGAAGCAAAGCCCAGGCTTCCAGCCCGGCTCCCACCCAGCAACCCGTGGCAGCCGTCCCACCTCCCGGCATGGAGAATCCCATTTGATTGACTCGCCATATCACCCTTCACGTCTGGTGTACCACTCGGCCCCTCAGAGAGGGACGTAAATATTTCAGCGGAGCCATGGTTCCCGCAACGTGTCACATAGGGGATCTGATTTCAAGGGGCAAAAGGCGTTCAGCATGTACCCGGGCGTTCCTGGTTGCGGAATAGCATAGCAAGGCTTGGTTCGAGCAGCACCCCGGTTCTGGGTGCGGATTGTATTCTACAAGCGAGATGGTGGTTGATAGGAGGCGATTTTCTTTCAGGTCGAGACTGGGCGGCTGCGTATATTTTTGTACTTGATACCCCTGTGTTATCTGCAGGAGGACGAATTGATCTGGGTTCCTCACAGTCATCGAAAGGCCTGGCTCGAATCACGAAGCAGTCAACATGGTGCTAAGTACTCGAATCAATTGACTAGAAGGTCTAAGTAGGTAAGCAACCGTCCATCGTTAACCTGAGCCATGGTGAAATCCCATGCCAGGAAATATTCTCTAGAGAACCCAGTGGTGAGACCCGGGCGTCCTGTCCAGCCAACGCCATTCTCCTGGCGTAGTGCCCAAAGCGCTCCTATCTTTCCCAAGTGACCCCATCTAGTAGTTACCCAAGCGGAACACGTGAGAAAAAGAACCCAGAACTCCTCCGTCAGCCACCCGTGTCGTAGTTTCCCTTGCCCATGCCTGCGCATCATCCCAACCAGTGGCAGGTGGCACCTGAAAGAGGACGCCTGGGTGATGCATGCCGGGAACTCAAGTAAAGCAATATCGTGACCTGGCGAGATATGTCCCGCGTGGTGAGAACGCGAGCGGGGTGGTGTGTCGTCTACCACTCGCTCGAGTCACCGCTCTCGTTGTCGCTCTCGTCGCTGTCCGAGAGCGCATCGACGGGCCTCTCCTTTGCCTGGGCAGGGTCGAGCAGCTCGGCGCCGTAGGCGACAGACTCGGTCCAGTTCGCGACCTTGCGCTCCCCGCGGGCGAGGTAGCCGATCTCGCCCTCGCAGGGACTATTGTTCTCCCACTTAGCCTTGATCAAGTGCAGGGGGATCATGCGGCCGGTGACGTTGTAGAAGTTGGTCTGCATCTCGAGCCATTTGCGGCCGACGTGGCGATCGTGGAGAGCCTCGAGGAGGGCGCGGTCGCCGCGGGAGAAGCCCTGGTCGACGAGGGTGTCACGGTCCGAGAACTCGCCGGGGAAGAGGGCGGCGTAATGTCTTCGTGTCATGTAACGCTCCACACGGCGACGGTAGCGCTCGTCGGCGATGGGATCAGCGGGGTCTGCGAAAGGGTCATAATCGGAGGCGTCGTAGCCGTCGTCGTCATCGGTGACAGAAGAGGAGTCCGAGTCATCTTCGCGAAGGAGATCAAGGTGGAGGTCGGCGCTGCTAGCTTTGTCGTCCTCCACCTCGTCAAAGTCAAGGCTGGACTCATCCTCTGATTCCTCAACAAAGGCATAGCCGTCTTCATAATCCGATGAGGCTGCGGCGCTGGAGTTTGCCTCACTGGCCAGGTTCTCGTTCCATATACGAGTGACTTCGTCGTGATTGGCGGTGGCGTGGGCTTGGTTGATCTTGAGTTCGTAGTATCGTTTTCGAACTTGGGGCTTGGAGCGCTGGATACTGTCGGCGATGAGAGTCCAACTGGCACCTTGTTCCTCTAGGATCAGGGGTTAGCGAATGTGATGGAGGAGATACGTGTGAAAGGTAACTCTTTCGCTGATCGCGAGGTGAAAGGGGGAAACTTACTCATGCTCACGATCATGGCATCCTCCGACATGCTCCAGTTAGTAACCCCCGTTGTCGAGATGGGCATGAACGGTCCATCAAGAGCGGGAGGTGATGCCGCAGGGCTATTGGTGCCCTCTGCAAAAGTGACTGATTTAATCGGAGGCTCTGTGGTGGCGACGACGGCACTATCAGCGTCCGTCGAAGCGTCGTTGGTCGAAGTCTCCTCGCTTTGGCTGGTAACTTCGGCCTCGCAACGTTCCTCAGGACCAGCGCTGGACTCAGCACAAGAGGAAGACTCTGTGCACGAGGGAGAATCGACCACAGACTCGCTGGCGGATGACTGAGTGTCACTCTCCGCCTCCTTAGCCGACGTGATATATGCTGACTTGGCTTGGGGGGGCTCAGTCTCACTGGCATCTATGGAAGAGTCGACAGGTAGGGCGCCAGAGGCAAAGGGCGAAGGGGGGTCTTCGTCAGTCTGAGTGGACGTGTCCAGGTGGCTTTGGTGCCGACCCTTGGCCTTGTCGGCGAGCAGCTTCTTCGTCTTGCTGGTTGAAACCATTGGATCAAGACCCAACATCATGTTCGTAGCCGAGAAGCGGTAGTCATGGGAAAGACCTAGGCCGTGCTTGGTGACCTTGTCGCTGATATCGTAGATATGGTCTGTAGGAGGCGACTCCTTGGCGGCTTTTCCGCCAGGGTGTTTATCCTTCTTGCCGCCCATGATTGCCCCTTCGAGATTATCAGTGACTGAGTGTTAATGTTTGTCGACGAGTTGATTGGGAGAGAGGCAGGGTTTGTGTAGGGGAAGGATTGAGAAGACGCGTTCGAACGCGTCAAAAGGAGAGAAAAAGCTGATGCGAAGGCTCATGTGTGACAAGGGGAGAGGAGGTGGTACTTACAGAGGTGATTGGGGCGATATGAGAGCTTGCAGGGAGTTAAGACGGAACTGCAGGTTAGAAGAGAGAGTTTCTGTGGCCAAAGCTGTTGAGGAACAGGACCCTGGCGAGGTGAAGTTAAAGAAAAAACCAACAACGCGTAGCTGGGATCCAAAGTTGGCTGGTGGAAGAACAACAAATGTGAATGAGGTTGCGCGAGGAGCAAGAGCTTGATTCCACGAGGGGGCCCGAGCTTTTGAATACGTATTATCACAATACGGCACTTGTGCTTTTTCCCTCGGATATTCCCACGCCGTGGCTTGGTCAAGAAAGGGAAGCGTGATAGCCAGCACTTGGTGCATGGACCCCCTGAGTTGGCTCAGAGCAAGCAATAGAGAGAAGCTCTTCGGATGTCCTCGGGTAAGAGGCTATTCTCGTCGCAGATGCTGGAGCCTCTTGGGAGGGTTGATCATCCGATCGTACAATGACCGGACGCGAGTGGTGCCCTCAAGAGGTGCGGGAACTGGCATGAAGACGCAACTTGAACAGGCCTGGAAGATCCCGAGGACAAAAGAACTGCTTTCAAGGCTTGAGCCTCTAGGCACCGTCCCAGGAGATCCGAAGCCAGGCTCTCCTGCCTAACGCAGAGGGCAGCAAACACTCGTTTGCCTCCATCATGCAGGTTCCCGAGACCTTGGTCACGTGGGACGTCTTGTTCAAGCTGGAGAACGGCCGTCCAGCGTAAAAAGACCATCATAGGCGGCCCGCCTTTATCCCATGACGACGGCCCTGTGCCACCGATGTCGTCTAACCAAGTTCGACATGCTCGAGGGACGAGTCCGGGCTCTGTCGAGTCGGTCGACACGGACTGTCGCACATGGGCGAGGGTGTCACAGGTTCGCCAACCCCGAACTGCGCTGATCCGGTGTGTCGTCGAGACATGCTGCCAAGATGACACTGGACGTCTTGTTTGCTTCTTGACAGTCGAATGTCTGAATGAAGGGAAGTGACACAGAGTCGTCGTCCACAGAGGCGGAGCCAATCACCGACCAACCATAATCGCTTACTCATTCACATCGCTGATAAGATCTATGGCAGTGGAGACTCAAACACCAAACGAAATATCACGAGACACTCGTCGCCTTGTTTTTCACATCAAGGGATACCGTCACAAAGCATACAAAGAAAGCACATCATGGCTGCCGAGCTACCCCAACTCCCGGCCAACTACGCCAAAGCCCTCGAGCTCATTGACGAGGCACACAGCCGAGATCCTCGTCCCTCGACAACCAAGGATGAGTCCACCGACGACGCCACCGTCCCCTTCGAGCTCGACTACGCTCGCAAGATGACCCGCTGGCTCGCCGTCCGCTGTCCCACCGCCGAACCAGAGCTTCAGCTCGCCTGCCGCGCCCAGCACTACCGCCGCTGGGAGATCCCCCGGAACACCTTCCCCATGACCCGGCCGGGATACCTCACCTGGCGCGCCAAGCTCAAGTCGCAAGCCGCAGCACAGGTGGCCGAGCTGCTCCAGACTTCCTCTGCCATCGATCCCCCGCTGGCGCCCGAGGCGGTCGACCGTGTTGCGGCACTCATCCGCAAGGAGAACCTGAGCAAGGATGAGGGAACTCAGGTGCTCGAGGACGTTGCCTGTCTCGTGTTCTTGGATGACCAGTTCGACGACTTTGAGAAGAGGGAGGAGCTTGACGAGGAGAAGATTGTGAGTATTCTGAGGAAGACATGGGGCAAGATGAGCGAGCCAGGGAGGCAGCTTGCCCTTGGGATGGACTTGAGTGATCGGGCCAAGGAGCTGGTCACCAAGGCCCTCTCAGGGTAGACCTGCCCCAAGAAATCAAACCAAAGTTGAATAATCACATCGCATCGCATTATGATGCTGGCTGTTTCCTTTCCGTCGGGTCAGGCCTGTTCCTCCGGAGCCGACGGGGAATAGTGACGCCTTCTCCAACTGCCCCCGTGACTCGGCACATTTACGGCCGAGGCGAGCTCCACATGCCGAGCTTCCACCCCTTCCACCCCGTCATCTTCCCCAGACGAACCCCCGACTCCAGCCCGGGGAATCTGCCGATCGTGGTAGCATCTTAACGAGACGCGACGAGGATGGATTGCGCCTCATAAAGGTCATGGTTCCCGCCCTCTCGCCCTTATCCTCCCTCTGACTGACGCTGGCCACTCTGTTCCCCATCATGTCCATGATCCTCACCCGGGAAGACGTAGCCAAGCACCGCCGCCTTAACGATCTTTGGCTCATTATCGATCACCAGGTCTGGGACTTCACAGACTTTGTCCGCGAGCACCCCGGTGGTATGGCCCCGATCCTCAAGTGCGCCGGCAAAGACGCGACTGCGACGTATTCGGAGGTCCACGGCCCGCGGCTGGTCGGAGGCACCCTTGATCCCTCCAAGCTCAAGGGACGAGTGCTACCAGAGGACTCGGAGCAACCAAAAGCCAAAATGGCTTCACAGACAACACCACCAAGAGCAGACCCTCCCGCTGAAGCGCAGAGCATGCCGAATCCAACACCTCCCCAGGAGGTCTCAGGAAAACCGCCCCTCGATACCCTCATCAGCGCCCAAGACTTCGAATTGGCCGCTTCAAAGTCCTTCTCGCCCAAGGCATGGGCCTTCGTCTCCTCCGCTGCGACAGACCTGCACACCAAAACCCGCAACTCCTCCGCCTACGCTTCCATCGGACTCCGCCCGCGTGTCCTTTGCGACGTCGCCTCCATCACCACCACCTCAGCCATGCTCGGCCACACCTCCCAGCTCCCCATCTTCGCCCCTCCCACGGCCATGGCGAAGCTCATCCACCCCCAGGGCGAGCAAGAACTTGGCCGCGCCCTCAAAGCCTCCGGCATCCCGCAGTGCGTCTCCGTCAGCGCCTCCTTCCCCCTCTCGGACATTCTAGCCGCCCATGCCGAGACGCAGTCCCCCTACGACGTGCCCGTCTTCTTCCAGCTCTACGTCGACAAGAACCGCGCCAACTCGGAGCGCCTCCTCCGCGACGCGCAGGCCCGCGGCGTCAAGGCCCTCTTCCTCACCGTCGACGCCCCGATTCCCGGTAAGCGCGAGGCCGACGAGCGCGTACGCTCCGACGAGAGCCTCAGCTCGCCCATCTCGGGCGCCACCGCGAAGAACGACAGCAAGGGCGGCGCGCTCGGGAGGATCATGGGGAGCTACATCGACGCGAGCGTCAACTGGGACGACATTGCCTGGCTGAGGCGGACGGTGCCGGGGCTGCCGATCGTGCTCAAGGGGATCCAGACGTGGATGGACGCGGTGCGAGCGATGGAGTTTGGCGTCGAGGCGATTGCGATTTCGAACCATGGCGGGCGGAGCTTGGACACGTCGCCTGCGACGGTGCTGGTGCTGCTGGAGCTGCAGAAGAATTGCCCTGAGGTATTTGATAGGATGGAGGTGTATGTCGACGGGGGTATCACCAGGGGGACTGATATCTTCAAGGCGCTCTGTTTGGGGGCCAAGGCTGTGGGGGTTGGGAGGGGTTTCCTGTACGCGCTCAACTATGGGCGCGAGGGTGTCGAGAGATTCATTGGCAGTAAGTTGACCCGAGGTGCTATGAGAGGAGGCTTGATGCTAATCTGCGCAGTTTTGAAAGACGAGCTGGAGACGACGATGAAGATGTGTGGCATCACGAGCCTCGACCAAGTTCACCCAGGACTCCTGAATACGCTTGCGGTAGATCATCTCATTCCGGGAAGAGAAGAGCATCCGTATGCTCACTGGAGGCCTGGAGGCAAGAGTCGACTGTGAGGAGACACATATACAGCGTAGAATCAGGTGTACGAAGACACAAGAGCTTGACTCGGCACATGAAGATATGCGGCTCTCATTCTACAATGGCCAATCTGCATGTAACAATCCGTTTACAAAACCATCCATGCGCTGATGAAGTACAATCATGGAACCTCCTGAGTCACTCTTCCCAAGAGGCCCAATTGTTCCAAGCACTGGCGACAAGAGGAGGTGCAGGGCCATAAATCAAAGTAAGGCCGACGCTCAACTCACACAGATCTTCCCTTCATAACTCACCAGAAGAAAAAAAAGAAGAAAGCAAAAGGCAAGGATCCCGGTCGAACCGGGACCCTTTCTCTACGCCCTCCCTTTCTGGGAGCGCGGGCTTACAGCGCGATAGAGCCTATTTACTTTAACTGGCGTTAGTACCAGGGCGCCGCCCATCTCGGCCAGTGGGATTCTGGCGGGCAATAACCATCTGAATATTTTAGCCCTATTAAGGTAGTGAGGAAGGAGCTAGACGCGTCGTTGTGACGCTGATTGCTACGCGGTCTGTGGTAGCCCCTGAGAACGACCCCGCCATGCACCACGGCCCCGTTCCGCATGAAGCGTGCCGGAATCTCAGGCCATGTAATTACTACATGAGTAGCAGGAATAAAGGCTACTGTGCTCCTAGGCGAATGCTGTTCAATATACGCCCTCAACAAGCTCTGTGGTGCACATGAGATTCAAGGGGTGATGTCGCATTTCCGCCCAGGGGGCCGATGATGGAAGGGAATTTCTCTCCACACATCTATTTCTACAGTGAGAGTTGGCAAATTCTCAGACACCACCGCAAACCCCCAGGGCCTGGGCCCATCTGATGTCGGATGTCGGAGGCTGCATCCCGTAGACCAGGTACGTGACCAAGGACGGCATCGGGGGCCCGTCTCGGTATGAATCTTCACTTTCATCCCGGCCATCGAAACGCAGCCCTGGTTTCAGAGCACACGCGAAGGGAAGGGGTGGAAGCCTGGTGATGCAGACAGGTTGCACAGGGCTGGACGGGACGTCGCTCCGCCAGCATTGACCATGCCGCTTCAGTGTCCCCGGCCGTGTCTTGAGAGTAAGCTGTTGTGGCGGCGAAGATTCCGTCCGCAGCGTAAAGGTGCCTATCTTATTTAGGGCTTCCCGTAATGGTCAAAGTCGCGAGGAACCTTGGGACGCGGCGGCTGGGGTGTGCCCCCGATGTGCAGGACAACACGGGAAACTGCGGATCTTGGGCACATCAGCTGCGAGATTTACTTGGATCTGGGAGCATCGAGCTGCAATCGTGCCACAGTACCGGGTCGTGCAGTCTGCACGACCGAGTGGACGAACTGTTGGGTCAACGGATGAGCGACCACGTATAGACAGACACGCTCTTGGGTGACTGGGTGCTGGAGCCTCTCGTTGAGACGCAATTCTTGTGTGTCACATCTCCGGAAACCCCATGATACATGTTATCTAGAACAGAATCTCGCCGGGCCCAGCCTCGTCTGCTCGCCTTTTCTCTGCACTCCAGGTCAGCAGTGCTTTGAGAGGTATGCCGCAATCTCTCGAGCCAAGTCCCCCCTGGGACTCTTGGAATCCAGCATACCCGGGGCGCTCTTGTGTTACTCCAGGAGAAATGACAAAACCAGCCCATAGCTTCCAACATGCTTGAGCGCAACGCGAGCCAAAGTTGGTGTGGTGGCCTCCTGCTGGAGCTCATGGCCATCGCCATGAGCATGCAGGGCACTGGTTCCCACACGACGGAAACATGCTGCTGTATCTCGATGGGGCGTGCGATATCTGACAGGCCGCAGGCGATCAGCCAATCGATTTGTGATAAGCCAGGCCGAAGATATACGGACCGTTACACAATGCCATCTGATCGGTTCGATGCGGCCTCCAGATTCGAAATTTGGGGATCTGATACTGATCATGTGCCTATGCGCGCAGTGACGTGCATGGCGTGGCTTGACATTACCATTGGAAGGCGGCCGATGGAAGGGATGGTGGCTGCCTGGGAGCATCGTAATCAGGCGCTTCCGGTCGTTGGCGCGAATGACGAATGATGCTGCTCAGCTTTCCGTGCGCTGTGTTTCAATCATCGATGAGCGAAGCGGACTGAGTTCCGACGTTGTTGAGAGCCCTCCCCAAATTTACCGATGCAAGTGAAATCTGACCGCTCTGCCTGCAGAGCTGAGTCGACGAACGTCTTTCCAGAGATCATGATGTTGGCAGTGTCAAGCTGAAAGATCGGCAGTGAGAGCCTTGTTTCGACCGTAGTCTCTGTAGATCCTCCTGACTGACTCGCGATTCCTTCCACTGGGCAGGCTGGAATTAGCTATCGGACGAGTTGACGGCCCTTCTTTGTTGAAGGGCATCGTGGTCATGTCTCGGACACTGATGTGCCCCCCTCCCCCCGGCTCTGGCGCTTGACAGCTGACGGGCGGCCCCAGTTGCCTGGAGACGCGAACATGCTTCCGCAGAGTCAAGTTGACAAGGTGTTGAGAGAGATCTTGAATGCTATTGGATCCTTCCATCATAGGATGTGGGAGCGTCGCCGTCATCCGAGACTAGCTTGTTACTTAGCCTGACTATCAACATCCCTGACGACCTGAAGAGTTGACGAGAATGACCAATGGACCAAGAATTGATGGCCCCACGCAGCGGGAGGGCCCGTCATGATGTCTGCCAGGCATGTAGAACAGACGTCGAGGCGAGCCTGCCGGGAGAGACAATCCCGTTAGCGCAGGGTCGCCCGGCGGCTACCCACCCGACGACATCGCCCTTTTCCAGGGCTGAGGTTGACGACATGGGGGCCGGATCGGACATTGTCTTGCATGCCTAAGCCACAGGTCGCCGAATGGCGCTCTCGGGGCTCTTGGGACGTTTGTGATTAGTGATGGGCGGTGACATGCAAAAGAAAGGAACAATCGATAGATTCAGAGGGGCTGGATCTGAGAGATGACGCTCTGCAAGGCGGCCAAGCAATCGTCAAGCATCTGACATTTGTTTTGCAGTCGGGTGATTTCCCGCCCGGCGGACGTGGGCGCGTGTGTCTCAGCTCCAGGCTGCTTCGGCCAGCTCAGCCTGATGTGGCGATGGTGGTGACGACCGACTGTGAGTACTGGGTAGGGAGGTGGGCAGCTGATGGAGGAAAGACGGTTATTCAGTTGGGCCGTGGTGTTTTTACCTCTCGAAGCCCTCCATTTGCTGGGGAAAGAGCGACCCAAGATCCGGGTTCCAGGTACCTACCTACTTTACAGCGGGAAGGGACAACCTACTGCCCCTTCCAGAGCTCGCTGGAATCCCAGGCACACATTCTCCCGTCCTTTCCACTGATCCCGTCTCGCCTCGCCTTGATTCTTCCCATCTGCATGCCTCGTCCGTCTCCCAAGACCGCTTCACCCGCCGACTTCTGAATCATGGCTGCGGCCTCTGCCCGGCCATTGCGAGCCTCGTCGAGGGCTGGTGACCCTAGCCCCGCCTGACATTTCTTCTTCCGCGCACCGAGCCCGAAAAATCTCGGCTTTGAGGCGTTAAAATGTCGACGACTAACGACAATCATCGAGCCATACGACTCGAACTATCCAGGATCTGGGACGTGGCGCTCGTTGATCGACCGCCGTCGGCGCCTTTGCCGCTCCTTCTTCTGCCGCCGCCGTTGGTTGTGGCTCGTCCGTCGTACTCCCTTCGCAACGCTTCTGATCTTGGATTCACCACCGTTCACTCCATTTCGGGCTGGACCGTCAAATCACTCATCGCCAATACCCTCCGTAAACAGCTCCCAACGATCCAGCCAGGCCAGGCTCGCTCCCCTGGCTTCCCCCTTCCACGGTTCCCCCACACCCATTCCCAGGGTCCTGGCCTGCTGTGTCACGTTCCCCGTCGACCTCGACGTTCCAGTCGACGGCCAAAGGTGGGCCTTGTGGTCGCCCGTTCAGCTGTCCTCTGTCAAACCGCTCCCTCGGATGGATCAGCGTCTCCCCGGCTGGTCGAGCTAACCACATCGCCGGCCATGCCCCCTACCTAGTCTGGGCCGAGTCCCGCAAATCCCAGGCTGCTGAGCCCCGAGCTCCTGGGCGCCTGGACAGCTTCCGCCAGCCCTTCGTCCCGCCGTCGTCTGCGTCGGATGATGGGCACAAAGCAGGCCCCTTGTTGACTCGCATACATGCTTGCCGGACAGGGTAGGTAGGTGGGTGTCTCTGATCTTGCCCAGGTCTCCCTTCTTCACGCTTGCGCCGGACTCCCGTCCGTCCACCGGTACAGCGGGGGACCTGCATACCTGGGCGGCTGAGGTTGCACGGAGCAAAGTCACTGGCTCCCTGGTGTCCTTGATCCACGGTTTCCTTCTTCTCTGGATCCCGCGCGCGCAAGGTTCCGCCCCTCTGGAACGGGGTCCCGTCGGTCCATCATCCGAGTACGTACCCCGACAATGATATAAACGCCGACCCGCTCGCTCAACAAGAGCTCGCGTTTCTGTACAATGAGCTCTGTTCTCAGTATCTTGCCCTTCCCGTAATATCTAGGACCGGCCTCTCTCACCGGACGCTTCAGCTCGCATCAAGGATTTGCTTCCTCCGAGTTCCGCTCTGCATCTGCTTTGCACCCCAATTCTACACGTAACTTCGAGTGCCCTGGACGACACGGAACCTCGAGCCATACTACCAGAGACAATATCGGTTCTTTGCTTCTCGGAAACTCTAGCTCCACCCCGAACAAGGCACAGGAAGACTTCCATAATCCAGCCAGGACTTAGGGCTCGTTTCCAGTCCTCCAATCCTCACAGCTGCAACCGGCTGCGGCGACGTCAACTGATTCCGGTAGGCTGGCCCGTGCCGGCAGCTTTCCCCCGCTCCGGACCTGCATCTCGTCTCGGCCAACCAACCGCGGACGAGCAGGAGGAACGACAATCACTCGCGCCACCTTGGGAAAGATAATTTGTGGTACGCTTCTGAGAAAGTTGTCGGTCTTTTCACGCCTGATTCGAGGCCAGCCGCACAACCGTTGGAGGATTGGACGTGGTACAACATGAACGCTTTTGGCTCTGGCTCTTCGGCCGGCGCATCTGCTGGCCCATCGTCGTCAGGTCCCTCGTTCCATCAATCTCAGGTACGCACCATGCCCTGCAGTCGTCACCGCCACACCCGGAATTCCAGGGTTCTAACGCGCCTGAATGTAGGCCCTCAATGACCCCGACTTTGACATGTTTGAGTGGTACACCAAGTTCCAGTCTTGCGTCCGTTACTTCCTGGATCATGCCCAGTACGTGAGCCCTGTGCAGGCTGTGGCGGCTTTTGTCAACATACGGCTTCCCTTTCAGCAATTGCCACACCCCATCTTGTCGTCAAAATCAGTCCCCTCCTCGCCTGCGGCCGCGGCCACGGTTGCAAGTCACTCTTCATCCGCCACGGCCCGCAACAGCGGCTTTCCGCATTCACTGGCGGGGGCCCCGACCGCCGGCGGCGGTACGGTGTCTCTCATCCCCTACATCCGCCGGCTTGTTGCGACAGGGTTCGATAACGAAGGCATCCTTCACGGGTTCTTCGGGGACGACTGGGCCGCCGGCATTGGACGTCTGCATGAGACAGAGCGCAGGAACTATCTGTTTGCCGCCAAGAGCTCACCCTGGCTCTCAGTCAAGGACTCCTACGACATGCCTGACGGCCAGTATGTGCCCTTTCTCCGCCCGCTCCGTGAGCCGACCGAAGTCGAGTTCCGGGCGGCGGATGCCAATTGGAGTGAATGGCTAGGCACCGCAGACCAGCAATGGGATGACTGGATGGCCATGCAGGATTGGGTTCTTGGACCACGCGACCCGAGGCCAAACCAGCGGCCAGGCGGCTCAAATCGGGCATTCGGCATCAAGCGTGAGATGGAGGATTGAGACGATAGCCAGGCCATGGACTGGAGCCATTACTGCGCAATCGATCAGCATGGCCGAACCTGCTGTGTCATGTACATTGGTATGGGATGGACTAGATGATTTCCTTGGGAGTAATGGGGACTGATAGGCGGCGGCAATCGTGTTGGGTGCCTCCGTTTTGGCGGTGCCCGTTCATCGGGATAATCGACTGTTTTCATCACGCACGTACTCACACACGGTTCGGACAGTGCAGCGATCTCTATTTTCAACGCCCAGAAATGCTCCAGTTGCATGGTATTCGCAGATGGGTTGACACGCAATGCCTCCAGTAATGACACTTTTAGATTGAGGACCAGGTTCACCGCTTCTTCGATTTCGACTTTGCCGCCACCCTCTTTTGCGCACGCAAGTCTTTCTTCATCCTCGAGTCGACAATCTGGTACCTGCCCCTGACGCCTTTGGGACGGCCCTTGACACCACGGTTGGAACCTGAGGGATGATGTTAGCAGTGTCCCAGCGAGTCTATACGGGGACGCTCCGGGTGAGGAACATCTCCGTTGGATTAGGGGGAACTCACCCTTGGCGACGACAAGCGTCGGCTTGGGCCTCCTCTTGACCTGTCCCGCCTTGCTCATGAGCTTGGCGATGGTGCTCGCCTTCTCCTTCTCCGTCAGGCCCTCCTCGCCGAGGAGCATGTCGCTCTTCTTCTTGAGCTTCTCGAGGCGCTGGGCCATCTTGAACTTCTTGCGCGCCTTGGCCTCGCGGACCTTCTTGATGGGACGGGCGTTGTACGCGCGCAGCTTCTCCTTGATGGCGTCGGCAGCGGCCTTGGTGATGGGCTTCTGCGGGCGGTCGTGCTTGGTCTCGTCGTCGAGGAACCACTCGGGCAGGCCGTCGCGGTCGCGGAAGGCGTGCCGGTTGAACCCGTCGTCCGTCAAGTCGTGCGTCGTCCTCTGGCCTGTCGCGAGTTGGTGCGCGAGCGTCATCGCTTCCGCGGTGATGATGTCGATGTCGAGCGTTCCGTCGGCCTTGCGCTTGTCGCTGTCGTCTTCCCACGCGGGATCCTCCTCGGCGCGCTTGACCACCTGGATGCGATCTTCGTCTTCGCTGTCTTCCTCCAACTCGGCGGCCGGAGCAGCGGCCTCGGATGATGTCTTGGTGGACTTCGTCTTCTCGGCTTGCGGCTGCTTCTTCGCGTTGGACTTGGCGGACTCGATCATCGCGTCGATGGCTGCGTCGTCGATGTCCTCGTCGCCGGTCTTCTTCGGCTCTGCGTCCTTCATCTCCACGTCCTCCTCTTCGTCTACCAGGCCCTCGAAGATGTCCTGGCTGAAGAAGTTCTTCGCCCGCCGGGACAATGCGCCGTCCTCAGTGGGTTCATCGTCGAGGCTTCGCAGGAGCGGCTTGCCACTAGATGTGCCCTCGTCGTCAGACTCGTCGCTGCTGCTCTCCTCGAGCTGCAGGTCATCAGCGCTATCAGCCTCCTCACCGCCCGAGAAGCCCTCAAACTCGTCCTTGTGCTCCTCGCGCGCTCGCTTCGCCCGGTACTTCGCATCGGCCTCGGCCTTCTTCTCCCGGTACTGCTCGTACATGCCGTCGAGCTCGCGCTCGAGGCGGTCCTCCTCCTCGTCAGACTCGCTGTCCGTCTCGCCGGAAGAGCCCAGTCCGCTGTCCTTTTGCTCCGTCTGCGGGATGAGCATCCTTCCCTTGGCGAGCTTGTCGGTGGCATTCGCCTTGTCAACGGTCTTCAGAGAGAACATGGCATCCGGGCCCATGGGACCCTCCTGCTCCATACCAATGTCCATGGGCGCCACCATGTTCATCTGCATGCGAACGATACCCTTCTGCTTCTTCTCGTTCTCTCTCCGCCTCTCCCTCTTCTTCTTGGAGTTCTCTCGGTCCCGCATGGCCTGGAGCTCTTCCTGTATCTTCAGCTCCTCATCCATGGGTTCGACCTCGGCGACCTCCTCGCCCTGCTTTGCCTCGTCTTCTGCCGTGGTAGAGAGGCCGAAGATATCTCTGACCTTGAGACGCCATCGCAGGAGATGCTTGAAATCTTTCCTGCCCAGGACCTTCAGATCGTTGCAGTTCGCCCGGATCTCCTCGGTTGTGATGGGCAGCTGCTCCATGGCTGCGAGCGCGACGTCGCCGTTCTTCGGCTGCTGGAAGGAGAGCTTATTGTAGTTTCCGAGGATATGGAGCGGATCCGTCGTCGTGATGAACTCGCTCGCCGGGATCTCCTTGAACTGGGTGTAGTCGCCCTCCTCGTAACCGTCGCGCTTCCTCTTCTTCTTCTCGGGGTTGTACACCTTTGCCTCGTTATTCGGCGCCTCATCCTTGAGCTCGGCGAAGACGGAACGGGGATCGAGGAAGCGGGGGTCGATGCGCTTGGGGGCCTTGAAGCCGGTGCAGACGACGAAGATTTCGGCGGAGACGTTACGGGATGACGGGGGCTTCGTGGCCTCGACCTTTGTGAAGAGCTGGTTGAAGACCCAGAGCAGGGGGTTGTAGTCCTTCGATCGGAAGACCTTGGTGACGAATGTGCCGCCCTCGGCGAGGAACTCGGTGGCGAGCTTCATCGACTGCAGCACCAGCTCGGCCTGGTTGAAGGAATCCTGCGTCCAGGCGGTACCGACGTTGGGGGCACCGTCGTGGAGGACGGTGTCACACTTCCATGTCTTGAAATGCGAGCGGATTGTCGCGCGGCACTTTTCGGTCGTGATGTCGCTCTGGAAGGTGATGACTCTCGGGATGGGCTTGATGGGCGCGAGATCGACGCCGACGATAAGACTGTTGACGGGCATGACTTCGGCGGCGACTTGACACCAGGACTGCACGGGCAGGTCAGAATTGTCGTTTGAAGTATCTGGGGGATGGGAAACCTACTCCTGGTGCGGCGCAAAGATCCAGCAGGACCTTGCTCTTCTCCAAGAAGCCATACTTCTTGTTCAGCTGGATCAGCTTGAAGGCAGCTCTGGCACGGTATCCCTTCTCCTTGGCGAGCTTGTACCACTTGTCGAGACGGCCTTTGCCGTGCTTCTTCTGGATGGCCATTGCGGGCGCGGTCGACAGACAATGGCGCTGGTGTTCGCTGGGAGAGAGTCGCGGATGTGTGCTGGAGTGGCCCCGCCAGATTCGCAGTCTGAAGTCGAGATAGAAATTTTGACGATGGACGGGAGCTGATAAGATAAGAAAATTTGGCGGTGGCAGGGGAAGATGCGTCACTAGTCTCGATTCGGCTACTCGCTTTTGGCTCTATGCTTAGCCTTGGCACAGGACGAGCCTGAGCCACGAAGGAAGGTCACAATAAGAACAGCTCGCTTTTCCTCACTGAAGGGTCTCTATTCTAGGTAAGGTACCTATATTCCACAGACATATGAACCTTGTGAGAAATTTCCTTGGATCTATCTCATTTTATCATCTCCGACTGACATTAGCGTGCAAAGTTCGTGGGGGAGTGCAACTTTGGGAGACTGTGCTGGAGTTTCTGTGTAGATGAGGAGCTGCCATTGGTTTATGTTTCTCTGGATGAATGAAATAGAAAACAATGAAGTTTTAAGCAATGTATGGAAGTAAAGGCTAAGGTTCCTGTCGGGAGGCGTGCAACATCTTGTGCGGAAGTTGTGGCTCGGTGATCAATGCCCCGATAGTCTGGCGGGTTCAGCGGTGCGCATTCCGTGGTGGCTGACCGCCCCGCCCGCTGTGGGCTCCTGTCACGCCGGGGATTCGGCGCCGTGGACACGGCCTGTGCACCCTCGAACCAAAGACGCGTCCAGCGCGTTTCTGACGTGTAAAGTGAGTGGCCACAGCTCTGGCCAACGTCAGGACTCAGGACCAGACCCTTGGTTCCTGCACCTTGACAAACCTAGCCACAAGACAGCTCCAGAACTGGCCTTTGGTCCTTCTCGAACCACCTCAACTTCGACGACTCCTGCCTTCACTGGCTTCTCCAGCTTACACGTACTTATCTCCCACCCACGAGCAACTGCCCGAGCAACGCACCTGTCCAACGAACCCATCGTCACTTCCGGTTCTGCCAGCCAGCATGAACAGCCCACCACCAAGCGATGGGCTGGTCCCGCCCTCCTCCCCGGCCACGGAGAACACAGAGCCTCTCCGGATGAAGCGTAAAGCTGTCTTGACGCCCAGGAAGTTCAACAGGTTCTTCACCCCTCGCAGCCAGGCATCGACCCAGCCTCAGCCCGCTCTTCAACCTCTACCCGAGTCAACTCTCAACGTCCAGCCCGAATCCTCTCATGCGCCTCCATCCGATCCTCATCACACCCCTCTGTCCCCGAATTCAGTACTCGCCTCATCGCCGCTGAACCCCTCGATAAAACGAAAGCGAACATCCCCCTTGACTCGACCAGCAACGAGCAATGCTTCCAGCAGCCGCTCTCAAGCTACAGAACCCACAACTCCAAGGGCAGAGCGAGCACCCTCAGCTAGAACACAACACAACGATACTGGAGCCGATGACAACAGAGCCAGCCCTCTGGTGCTACACCGCCCGTACTCCGGTCCTGCATACTTGACATCTGTCAGCCAGACTATTGCACCGGTGCCACTGGACTTTGGCCGCGATCGACCAACCACGCCTGCAGTTGTAGGTTCCTCGGCTATGAACCTGAATTCTGGCCGAAACATGATTTGCTGACGTTCATGCAGACGGACTTCTTCAAGGCCAAGCGTCGACGGGCCATGGCGGCTCAAAAGGATGCTACTGATGAGGCTCAGTCTCTACCCGAGCCGGCGACCAACCTAACTATCGTACGTGAAGATTGCTTGATGATATTGACAAACCTGGCTGATTCGTTTTCAGGATGTCCCGGGTTATCAACCGAAGAACTTTATCAAGCTGCGCAACCGAGGCATGGGCGCCCAGCTCCTGCTCCGCGAGCAGGGAATGACCTCCCGACCAGGCAGGCAGCTTCTCCAATACCCAGCTCATGGTACGTTGACCGGCCAAGCTGTCTCCCCCCCTCTTGCCTAACTGGAGCACAGATACGTATGCAGAGACCTCCAGGTTCTTCAGCCGTTCCACCGACTGGGACATGTGCGCCATGGAGGATCCCGAGGGCGGCCCTGCAAAGACGAGCATCCCTTTCAGTGTGGCTAGCAGTCACAAGCGCCACCTCACCGCTGTCGGCGACGAAGAAGGAATTGTTCGCATGTTCGACACTCACTCGACACCCGCCAATGGAGGATTTATTAAGGACAAATTCAAGGCCCGGTTCAAGGTCCATGAAAACGCCATCATGGACCTGGCTTTCTCCGACGACGACCTTCGCCTCGCCACGGCCTGCGGAGACCGCACTGGCAAGATCATCGACACGGTCACTTCTATGGTTGCTGCTGAGATGAACCTGGGCCATGAGCAGGCCATGCGCCGTGTCAAGTTCCAGCCTGGCCAGGCTAATGGGAACGTCTTGGCCACCTGCGACAAGGCGGGCAGGATCCAAATTTGGGACCTGCGTCTCGGCTCGTCTCCTGTAGGTGCCTTCAGCACCATCGACAGGAGCACTGGCTCCAAGCAGCTCAAGCCCAGGAACGCGGCCGCCGCCCCTTACAATGTGGGCATCTACAACACCTTCGACCGAGCGCACATGAAGAAGGTACGGAACAAGGAGAAGTTGAGCTCAGTCACGGCGCTCCAGTACATGGGTGCCGGCCGGGAGCATCTCCTGCTCTCGGCCAGCGAGAATGACGCTCGCATCAAGCTCTGGGACACTCGCTACATCAACCGCCGCAACCAAGCCCCAGAGCCACTGTCCGGGACCGCTCCTCCGATCAACCACGCATGGAGGAACTTTGGCATCACCTCCCTGGCCCTCAACACCGACACCTCCCGCCTCTACGCCGTCTGCAAAGACTCGACCGTCTACGCGTATTCAACCGCCCACCTGATGCTCGGCTCGGCCCCTCAGTTGTCGACCAGCCCTCCCCGCCAGCGAGCCGGCCAGGACGAGACTGGACTTGCCCCCCTCTACGGCTTCCAGCACGGCAATCTCGATGTCCGCTCCTTCTACGTCCGCTGCGCCGTCCGTCCCACCACCCAGGGCTCCGGCCCCGAGCTCCTGGCCGTCGGCTCCTCCAAAGGCAACGCTGTCCTATTCCCCACAGACGAGTCCACTCTCCGCGAGGTCTGGGACCGCGAATCCGTCCGCCGGTACGACCCGCGCTGGGCCCGGACCAAGCTCCATACGACCGACGGCAACACCCTCGACATCATCACCCCCTCGTCTACTTCCGGCGCCGTCGCCGACCCGTACAGCCCGAAATTCCGCTACCGCCGTCCCGCCAAACGCCCCGCTAGTCGCAGGGACGCCACCGGCACGCTCGCCGTAGTTTGGAACGGCACCACCCTCGCAGGCGCCCACAGGCGCGAGGTCACCGGCGTCTCGTGGACCCGCGACGGCAAGCTCGTCACCATCTCCGACGACATGACCGTCCGCCAGTGGCAGGAGAAGCCGACCCGCGGCGTGCGCGAGGCCGATGACATCCCCCGCGACGCGAGGGACCTGCGCATGGACCGGAAAAACGACACAAAGGCGCACTATGCCGGATGGGCGAGAACGAGGTTCTACTGGGACAAAGAGGACGACAACTCGCCATTTGCCGACTAGAGTGAGGCAGGTTTGTAAGGTCCCAGTACCAAGGGAACCGGGGCGAGGTGATCTGCCCCCCGTTGGCAGACTTTTCGGTCTATGTTCCCGCGAGGAGAAATCAAAACGGAAGAAGATTAGGAGATGAACTCGAGGCGACAACCTCGATATCTTGACATGACTGGCGGGTGAGCAGCTTGCTCCACGGCCACTGTACAGTATAGACTCGCCAGGATGGCATGCGCATATAGCAGCCGAGAATATCGGCCTCAGGGACCAGACGGAATGCATGGAAAGACCTGGAATGGTAAAAGCGTGCATTAAGCGGCGTTTTGGACGCACAGTCAACATTGTAGATACCCTCGTTTTTACTACGATGCAAATGCAATGCAACAGCGAATCTACTTCTAACAATAACTGGATTGCCAAACAGAGAACAGCTCTCTCTCATATGACTCTGCTCTGACTCTGACAGAGCCCAGATCGTAAGATGAGTGATATAGTATGGTATTCAATCAAGCATGGTTCTATCGTTTAGAGGCCGCTGTGGTATCATCGTATCGCAAGTACTCCGCCCAATCACTCGTCAAACTATGTCATGCCGCTCATAAACTCCGCCATGCAGCAAGCCCATGAAAGCATCAGGAAACCACCGCTCACCACTCCGTGTTGTCTGCAAGGTACTCAGGTGTTTCCTCTCCTCCGCTCCTAGCAAAGTACATCGTCCTAAGAAGGGCAGCCACGGCGGCGACCAGGAGAATGTTGGACAGGACGGTCTTTGCTGTCACGCCATTGGCTGCAGGGAGGTCGCGCAGGCTGTTCTTTTCCAGTGCTGCGGGACACTCGGCGCTTTCCCTCCGTGACGCAGGGCCATCCAGGGAGAAGAAGGACCGCCGCTTGGACTGCTTTCTGTCTGGGGTGGGAGGCTTCGCCTCGAAACGCACTGACTTGCTCAGCAAGGCGCAGCATTCGTTTTGGTCGTCAGACGCATTTCCAGATGGCGAGGAGTGGTGTGCGGAGTGCCAGTCGTGAGAGATGCTGTCGTCTGATGCACCCTTGGCGTGTTGACTTGTGCTCTGGATGCCCTTTCCGTGGAGATGCCCGTTGCAATGCCTTCCCTCCTTGAAATTCGGGTACTGTTCAGGATCACTGGCCTCGCTGCTCATGCTCTGCGCGACTGCCCTCCTCTCCTTTGCGACAACCACCGAGTCCCTCAGACGAGCCCCAAAGGCGGCAGGCGAGGCAAAGATCGGGTCGACGTTAGCGTTTGCGTCAAGGTTGGTGCCGCAAACCCCATCTAGCTGAGAAACCAAGAGCAGCATGTTTTCGAAAATGCAGATGGCTTCTTGAACGATGTCGTGACGTTCACGAGCACCGAGCATTTCTTCCGCGGCCGCGAGACGCTTCTTAAACTCGTGCTTCAGCTCCTCGCCGTCCGCCGGGGCAGCGAAATGGAAGAAGGAAAGTGGCAGAGCCGTTCCATCGGGATTCGTAGCGTGAGTCGAGTGCTTGGTGTCGCGGTCTTCGAAGAAGCTTGTCGAGGGATCCTGTTCCGCTGCTGGAGTGGAAGGCGGAGGGCGAGGCGAGCGGTGGCAGGTCAGGTCGTTGGGCCGGACCGGAGAGGGCGTCTTCTCCCAGAAGCCATCTTGATCGGCAACAGATTCCAGAGTAGCACGGAGGAAACGACCTCCAGCAAACAGAGCCATGAAGAGGATATAAGAGTAGGAGATGAGAACGTGGGGACGCTTTTCGACGGCTCGACGAATGTGACGGATGAACTCGGAGAGGCGGCCTTCTCTTGACACGGCCTTGAGTTGTTCGTTTAGGACCTGAGGGCTCCATCCCGTGATGGCACGGATATCTGATCTGAGGCGATCAGAGCGCATGAGGTTAGGCAAATGGAGGTCTCGCAGCATCTCCATGGTCGCCTGGTTTGTGGCATGGTTGCCATGGGTGCCTCCGCCGGGGCCAACATTTGTTGGCAGAGTAGTGCCACAGGGGGTAGAGGGATCAGATGTGTGCGGCGAGGTGAGGAGGTTCTGCCAGAGAGACTCGAAGGTGATGTAGACGGGGGCGATATGGAGGAGTCCAGAGGCGTAGAGGGAGGCGTCTGAGGTGTGAGGAGGGAGTGCGAGGGGTAGGCGAGCTACGATGAGCCTGTTAAGCTTGGTGTGAATATTTCGGGTAGCAACGTTAATGGCTTCCCCGAGGGTACGCTGTCGAGGCTGAGGGCCAGGCGGGGAGGCCGTCGCGAAGGGCATCGTGGCAGGGTGACAGCCTTGACGGTGCCCTGGAGGCGAATAGGGCGTTGGTGCCGAGGGAAAGGCTGAGCAATAGGAATACCGAAGCGAACGTCGAGGTCGAGTTTCTGAAGGGCCGAGGTGGTGAGAGAGATGGAGGAGGAGAGTTGAAGGTTGGTGAACGGCCGCCAGAATATCATGGAAAGCCCTCGGCTCAGATTTGCTGGAGCTCTAACCGGCAACTTTCAAACTGAAGGACCTGGGCCAGTGGCAGGTCACCCGCTCCCGATCAGAAGAGAAGGCAGCCCCGAGTCGCTGCTGCCTTGGTGTGCCTGGCACCTACCTAGTCGGAGAAGGAGGCACGAGGCAGGCTGGAGATGGCAGCTGACTGGAGGTGCTGCACTAACTGAGGTGCAGCCCGCAGACCCAAGATTCTTGGGACGGGAGGCGCCTGGACCTGGACCCTATCCGAACACCGTTCCAAGCTGTACTTGAGAACGTGAAGAACAGAATAAAATACTGCAGGCAGAGGAAAGAGAAGGAGAGAATATTGATGCTGGACCAAGAACCGGTCTCCGGGCCTCGAAGTCGATCTCCTCTGACTAGACCCTCTTCGGTTTAAGGTAAGGAGGAAGAACGGTGCCGCTTTATTCTTAGAGTTCCGACAGGGCCCGTTGCCGATGAACCAACAACTGGAACTTGGAAGCGGGAAAAGCTGTCATTTACCCCTCCATCAGCGTGCCCATTGTCGATCAGTGCCAAGGGTGGCTCCGAGCCCTGAAGATGTCACTCAACCCGGGTCAGATGAGCCACGTCAACTGACCATTTCTGTCCGACTGCTACCCCGATATCAGTCCAAACCAACATCCGCGGTCCTTGGATTTTCCAGCAAAGCCTCACTCGTTCCATCATCTTATTCTATCCTCTTTGCTGGACACGGCACCGTCCGAATCCGCGGGTTTGGATGGATTCAGGGTCGAGTCTCGCCATTTCCCAGCGTCGACATGGGATTTGGGGTGTCAGGATCGAATTTCTGGCTTTGGATCGGGAATTTGGGGTCTCACCAAGCCGCCGCGACGCCATGCAGAACCCACTGGGGTACCCAGGGAATTGGTAGCGGAGGGGCACCGACGGATCAAAGGTTCCTGAACTCCACCGCCTCGCGGGGTTCCTGTCGATCCTCAAGCTTATCACGAGTCAGTCAGTCACGTCCAGGCATTTGGTACAGAAGTAGACAGCGCATGGACACTCGTTATCTTGATCATCTTCGGCTCTATTCGTCCTTTGATGGCCCCCAGACCCAAACACCTCTATGCATGATATCTACCCTGACACCAGCGTCCTCGGCTCACTCTTGAGTCTGAGGTCCCTCAGACGCGTTCTTGTCATCCTTGCTCTCATGGTTGACGAACACGAAAGATATAAACACCACCGCAGCTCCCAGCCAGTACACCCAGCTCGAGAACTGCGAATACTGGATGATCTCTCCGATCAGGGACAGCGGTATTGTCAGAGACAACCCAACCGTCACCACCAACGGCGTGGTTAGCAGCATAGCATACGCCCACGAAATGTCGCTCACAAACGACGAGATCGAGTTGGCGATGATGATCGCCCACACCTGTCCTGTAGGGGGCAACTGGAACTGTGTGTTTCGTCAGCCTTTGCCCTTCTGCTCACCGACGTATCATATCGGAACACTTACCGTCTCCAGCCCCGAGAAGTGCAGGACGAAGAACAACGGCCACAGGAACACAATGTTGAACGCGCCCACCAGCCCGAAAAACAGCTGCATGTCCACCCGGTCCTCGTTGCCCACCCTCCTCTTCATCACCGTCACGTACAGACCATAGATGACGGCGCTCAGAAACGCCATGAAGTCACCCAGCGCCATCTCCCCCGGGCTCTTGTGCGGGAACGAGCCCCGGTCCTCGTCGCTGTTCCCCGACAGGTCCACCGTCGAGATGAGCGCCACCCCGGCCAGCGACGCCAGCACCCCGAACAGCTTGCGCGCGGTGAACGTCTCCAGCCGCATGGCCGCGCAGAAGATCAGCGTCCACACGCTGCTCGTCGACGTCAGGATCGTCACGCTCCCCACGCTCGTGAACTGCAGGCACGCCGAGGAGAAGTAGTTGGCCACGAACCACAGCATGCAGAACTCGAGGCTCAGCACCGCCGTCTCGCGGAAGTTGAGCTGTGCCTCGCTCAGGCCGGCCGCGCGCTTAGCCGTGCTGACCGACTCCTCATCGAAGCCCTCTGCCGTGATGGCATCCTCGTCGTCGACGAGGAGCCGCTCGCCCGCTGTTGCGTCTTCGTCTTCGGGGGACTTGATGTGCGGCCCGCTGTGTCTGTGCTCGTGCCACATCTGCATCGCTTCGCTGCGGATGCCGGAGATGCCGTGCCGCGCCAGAAAGCGCACGAGAGTCGGTACCAGGTTGATAGCAAACACCGATGTGTTCAGGTAGACGACGAAGAACGGCTTGTCATATGTGCTGTCGGAAAAGATGTACTAGGTAGCAGTGTTAGTGCTTCCCTCTTCACGCGTGAACAGTACCACCCACCGATGCCATGAAATTCGATATTGTCCAGAGGAACACCGTCAGAAGAAGACAACCGATCCCAATTGTCCGCCTCGCGACCCCTCCTAGACCGATTTTCGACCTCCACGACGAGAATGTGCTGTTGTTCGACCTCGTCCGTCGTAATGAATCCATGGTCCCTCGCTCGTCTCCTTCATCTGACAATGCCGCGGATCTCCTCATGTGCGCATCTCCAGACGCCGCCATTGTGTCGGACGGCGCGAGCAGCGGTTCGTTGACGGTCATTTGTTCGCAGCCAAGCCGACTTCAAGGAAGCTCCTGGTCCGAATCTCTGCGATCTGCACTCTATTCTCCTCCTCCAACGAGCCCAAGTTTCGAGCGGGGTGTCTTCTTTTATGTCCTCCAGCAATCCTGCCGATACTCCGTCAACCGCGCAACGCGGCGCGCCCAGTCTCCTCAGCGGCACGTTTCTGCCGTCTCATTGAGCGCCCTCGGGATCGCGGGTCGCAACTCGGCACAGGACGTGGGGAAGCCGACTCTCGTCGGTGACGCGTTCGCCGTACGTGCTCGGGGGTCGGATCGGAACGGTCGGCTGGTTGGAGCAGATTCTATATTGAAGTCGAGCCGTCGAGTGCTGTCCAAGGCAGAGCGTGGATATTTTTGGGCAGAGGAGAGACGAAGGAGAGGAAGTCGGGCTTTGAATCAGAGGCGGGAGTCATTTCTGTAGACCCGGATGCGGCCCTGTGGACCGCTGATATGCCGCTATTGGGGGCAGGGTCCTTCAGCCCAGACGCCCGCTGAAACGGAACGCCAGGACGCTAACCCCGCCTGCCATGACGACAGGTACATCTGAGATCGCGTGAGCCTCATTCGTTGGGGGGCCGGGGGTTGCTTCTCTCGGCCTGACAGGCAGGCAGAGCAAATGTCAGACTCAGCCCGAGAAAGTCTAACTCCAGTACGGGCGAGGCGAGAACCTAGGTAGCCAACAGTCTTCATCCATAGCTCCTCTACATCTCAGCCTCCGGCAGTGGCAATACACAACCTTAATCGCAAAGCTCCAGTTTGTGGTTGCTATCTTGGGAACACAATCTGTTACATCAATCGACAAGCCTCACTTGTTCGATGCGACGCTCAGCCAGGATTCTCCTTGGCAGTGTCAGAAGCACGGCTTCGAGACCTCAGACCTGTCTAAGCTTTCATTCACGAAAAAGCTCTCCCTCCCATTCGCGTCAAAGGTTACTACTGCGCAAGCAAGCCTCGCAAAACACCCGATTCAACCCGGTGCGGTGCCGGAACTATGCTACATCAAGTCCTAGGTATAGTATGCCGTTGTCCTGTACTTGGATGCAATCATTGGGGAAAAGAGTAAAATCAAACCAAACGAAATGCCGCGTCCGTCCCAATACGGCATCTGTCCATTGTCTTCAAGCCTATCTGCTGCATCATCAGCCCACCGAATGAGTGCTTAGCAAGCACATCCGTCGCGGTCGTTCTCGATGTGGATGTTGATGGGGTCCTGGAAGTCGCCGCTGAACTCTTCCGACTCCTCCTGGGCCAGGGCGTTGCGTGCGATAACTGTGATACGTCAGAGATCGGACCTCATCATGCATGGGCTTTCTGATAGCAGACATACCCTCGAAAGCCTGCTCGACGTTGATAGCCTCCTTCGCACTGGTCTCGAAGTAGGGGATGCCGCCCTTGGACTGGCAGAATGTCATCGCGCGCTTGGTCGAGATCTGCATAGATTGCATCAGCTTCCGCGTTTCTGCCACGAGCACCTCTTGGGCCAAGGGCCACTTACCACTCTCTTGCTCTCCTCGACATCAATCTTGTTGCCGAGGACAACAAAGGGGAAGTTGTCCGGGTCGCGCGGCGAGGCCTGGATCAGGAACTCGTCTCTCCAGCTGTCCAGCGCATCGAAGCTCTTGGAGTTGTTCACGTCGTACACGAGGACGCAGCAGTCGGCGCCACGGTAGAAGGCAACGCCGAGGGATTGGAATCGTTCCTGGCCAGCGGTGTCCCAGAGCTGCGGTATGATTAGCGCCATTTCTCATTGTCCGCTGCTGCTGCCGGTGTCCCTACCTGCATCGTCACCTGCCTGTCGTCGACGATAACTTCCCTGGTGAGGAAGTCCGCACCAATGGTCGCCTTGTAGCTCGCGCTGAACTTCTTGTTGACCTGTACGTGTGGTTGTCGTCGTCAGTTGATGCTCGCGTGCCCAAGGGAATATGACTCGTCGGTTCGCTCGTACATATTGGTTCATCAAGCTCGTCTTGCCGACACCGCTGTCACCAAGGATGATAACCTGCGGGAAATCATGTTAGCACAGGTCAAGGCACTTCGCAAATGTATCGGAGGCCTACCTTAAGGAGGACCTTCTTCCTCGTAGACATCTTGACTGTCTGCCTGCCGGAAAAGTCAAGGGTGTGCTGTTGGAGGCGGTATCGAGGCGGCCGTCGCCTGGTCGTCGATGATGCAATGGGTCAACACTGCAGGGAAGAACGTTTGCTACACTGGCAGCTGTCGCGTGTGCCGGCGGGTATCCCTTGGATACGTATATGGAGTTGCGCAATGTCGTCGGTGGACGGTCGTCTGAGGCAGAAAGATGGAGGAGGTTAGGAGCATCGATGGATGGATGGAGCCTGCCTCGGACGTGTGATTGCGGTCACTGATAGCTCTCGTCTCGTCTTGAAATGGGGGTACACTGTACCTCCACTTGCTTAGGTCCCGCTCAGATGTTCCCTGTCGAGCCTATCAGATCGCTTGTCTCGAGGCCTGCATGCACCCGGAGCAGCTAGCGGCCCCAACGTGAGGTCACCGGGGCGCTGTCTGCATTGCATAATTGGTCCCGCGCCACAGATAATGCATCATCCAAGGGTGACGAGGCTGGTGAGCTTCACCCATCCATTCCATTGTCGACCGCCGAGAATCCTGATGGGAGACGACAGAAGGGTTGAACTGCAGCCTTGTTCTCTCATGGACACCTTGCGGTGTTTTCATAGGGACCATTATGGCGGATGAACAGCTGTTGAGTAAGGTCCATGGTCTGAGTGACCTGGAGCTGGCGGCGTTGCTCTGCCTCGTGAATCGGGAGCATTGTCTCATGAGCACGCCGCCAGATGCCTTGGATGAGCTCGTCGAGGAGCTTCAGCTGGTGAGTTACCCTCGACTCATCAATTTGCATGAAACTGAGAGGGAACACTCGATCTAACTCGTCCCAGATCGCCGCTAAGACATTTGGCCTTCGGCCAGCCGTCGTCCACTGCTCTGCCCAGACAACCCTCGACGACTTCGCCGCGGCCATCCTCATCCCCCAGTCTCCAGCGGCAGGCCGCGCCAACTCGCCTTTCCAATCCCGGAGCAGCGGCCTCGTCTCAGACTCATACTTCTCCTCCCGCCCGGGAGCCCTGACGCCGCTCAACCCCATCAAGGCCACGAGCCCAACCCCCGGTGCCCCTTCCATGGCCAACGTAGTCATCGCCAAAAACCTCGACCTCGCCCCCAAATCCGTCCAGATCCAGACTCTCGAGCTCCTCCGCACTCGCCGCATCTTCACCCGTACCTCCGTCCAGGCGGCGCCAAAGCAGTTCCTCCTGGTCGCGGCGCTGGGTGCACGGACCGGCGGCTCCGCGAGGGTCACTCCCCATCTCAACGACCACTTCTACCTCGCGCACTGGCATGACCCGGAAGACGGCTTCGCAAATCTCGAGGAGGGGTATGACGTCGACCTCGTCGGGGGCGGGGATGACCCGGAGACAGGCAGCACCGAGAGCGTCGTTGTGAAGAAGGGCTTGAACGGGGATCCTGTCGTTAGCAACGATCCCCTCCTGCGTGACGTTGTGAGTGGCCCCATTACCGCTGGCGTAAACAAACCATTGACTCACTGGTGATTTCTAGGACATTTCCACGCTGGCCAAGCTGGGCCACCAGGTCCAGCTCGACATCGACGTCGTGCGCTACCAGATGAACATCATCTCATACATGCGGATGCACCGCGCTGTTGGGGGCGGGGTCAGCCCGTCAGCTACGAAACACTTTGAGCAGCTCGTCAAGTCCCTGGCGCCGCTGCATGGACTAGACTACGTCACACCCTCGATAGTAGCACTGGCGGTCAAGAAGGTCTACTTGCACAGGATACAAATGGCGCAGCCAGACCAGGAGAGGAGCATGCAATGGGGCAGCCAGCTCGACGCCGTACAGGCCTATCTCGAAGAGTTCGGGCCCGAAGACGTTATGGACGAAGTCCTCGAAATGGTGTCTACGCCATTATGATCTGTGCTGCAATGCCCAAAGGGAGCGAGACAGCAGGCGGGGGAGCAAGCGTGTTCAATTGGTATATAAATATGCGAAAGGCGGGCCATCATCACGCCTCGCCGCTTTCTAATCGAGACTTTACGTGTCTCCCGTCATGGAATTACAACCTCTATAGCATACAAACCACCAAAACGCCAGTGTCATCATGTATCCAGCTACTCGATCTGGCTGACCTTGCAGTCCCAGCCGGAGCCGGGGGCCAGAAGGGGCAGGCTGAACGTTGTTAGCACGTATTCATCTAGCTGTGGGGAGAAAGACAACTCACCTGGCACCCAGGCACCAGCCCAATTCATTACCCTTGATCTTCTTGGCGATCTTGACTTCGCGCTCGATAGGCATTTCATAACCCGTGTGCAGAAGCGCCATCATAAAGTTGAGGTCCAAGCAGTGGTCGGGGCGATCGCGGAGCTCCGTCAGCGCGTCGGGGATGGTCGAGAAGAGGTCCCACGTCGCCTCACCGCCACAGACGGTGTTAGTCAGGTCGTGCATCTCGCGAAGGGTGAAGGAGTCGGGCATGCCCAGGGGCTTGGTGCGGTCGTAGAAGAAGGAGAAGATGTAGACGTCTTCAAGAGCGAAGGTCTTGGCGAGCGAGGGCTGGTGCACGCCGTTGAAGGAGCAGGGCGCGAGGCCGCACTCGACATCCTTCTTCAGGATTCTTTCGGCCAGGGCGCGGCACTGGGCGGGCGCGGGGTTGGTCGGGCCGGTCATGTTGACGGTGATGGTCTCGCCCAGGACATGGTCTTCGCCAAGTTTGATCGGGGTCTCCTTGGTGAAGCCGGGGGCAATGCAGGGGTTGACGATGGGCTTCTTCAGCCACTCGCGGTCGCTGCCCTTAACCTTGAGGAGGTCGTCAAGGAAGAGCGTGTGAAGGGCGTCGCGAGCGGCCATCAGGCCGTATCCCAGATGCGAGTGCTGGTAGAGTTCGAAGGCCTGGCCACCAAAGGACAGAGCGTACTTGTGGTCACCCTCGGCGAGCTTCTGGGGCATACCGCCATCGGCCAATCCCTTGAACGTCGGCTCGAAAACAATCTGGGTCGAGCCGCCGCCGAGGTCGAAGATGGCAGCGGTGGGGTTCTTGTCGGGGCCGCCAATCTTGCCGAGGAGGTAGTTGGTGGTGATCCAGGCATAGACGCCCTCGTCGGCGCCGTCCATGATGGCAACGCCAGCCTTCTCCTTGGAGACGACAGGGAAGGGGTACTTCGTCTCAAGGTGGGTGCGAACAGTCTCGAGGATCTTGTCCGCGGCTTCGGTGCCGATCATGCGGAGACCGGCGGTGGCCTTGACGGCGACAGGGCTGCAGCCCTTCAGCTTTTCGGGAACAGTCTCCATGGCCACGGCCATGAGGGCATCGAGAGTCTTCGCGGCAGCCTCGGGGTCGTCCTTATACTTGCTCAGGCCGCCAACCGACTTCTCGGTCATCTTGAACTCCTCCTTCTCGAGCTCGGGGGTCGCCCCGCAGTTGTTGAACTTGTACACGTGGATGCGGGAGCCAGTGCTGCCTGCATCAATCATGAGGACATATTGAACAATCGGCTTGGAGCTCGAGCTCGACTTGGTGCAACGATCGGTGCCGTAGGACGAGTCGGAGGGCGTCTGTCCGCCTGCGCTTCCTGATGATACGGCTGTTCATGGCGTCAGTGACTGCGAGCCTTCCGGTCCATATTCCAACAGCTTCTCACCTCCTTGGTACATATCAACACCCTTGGGCGACAGCCAGATGAGGCCCAGGACGACGAGGAATATGATGGCCCCCGTCTTGAACCATCTTGACTTCTGTGATTGCGACATTAGGATAGCTTTAACTCCGCCCCAAAAGCCGGGCTTTCGAGCAGGCGCAAATCGGCCGGGTTTCTCGAAGGGATCGCGGTTGTTCTTGATGGTCGGCAACGACACGGACGGCGATCGCATTTGTTCGTGTCGGAAAGGGAGGGAGGCTTCAAGGAAGCACCGGCCGCCGCATTCGTCTGAAGAGGAGGGTCGTAATTGTCGTGGATCGTGCCGACGGGAGAAGCGAAGGAAAGAACGTCGATTACAAGGGCTAAGTGATCGGACTCGAAGTTGTCAAGGGCAAAAGGAGCGAGGAGAGTCGTACAAACAGCAATCAAGGATGGAAAGTCAGGGGAATGGACAAAAGCTAAGTGGCCCGCCGAGAACGACTTTTGCGGAGTGGCGGAGACTGCGTGGAGCCTGCCGTTTTCGGGGAACCCCTAAGATGACTAAGCGCCCCTTTTCATACCTCCAGTGTCTGATCGGTTTCTCTTGTCAATATGCCCCGTTGCACAGAAGATGGCAGCAACTACATCAAACATGTCTGCACGTTGGGCCTCAGATGATTGAGGTTTTCTGTGTAATGTTCTCATCGAGTTGAGATTGGCACTCGCTGGAGCTGTTAACCTTGATTGACCATCAAGTCGATTTTGAGAGCTCATGAAGAGAACATCTGAACGGCGAGGAGTAGCTCAAGTCTCGGGAACTTTAGACGACCTCGTCTAAATTGGCGGTCGAGTCAGGTTCTCACAGTTCAAGCAAGAGGATAGGTGACGGGAGGTACCGTGTAGCGGTCCACATACGCAGGCCGAACGCCCATCATTCCAGACGGGCGAGAATAAACAGGCACCCTCCCAGCGGCCAGATCGATTCCTAATTCCTTCAAACCCCGTTGGAGCTCGTCCACCTCATGTCTGACTTGAGGTCCGCAGTGATCCAGTCTGACAGTTAGCAGATCCTCTCCCAGTCCCAACCAGCTAATCACCATGCTGGTGTAAAGACTTTCAGCTTTGGCGGGAGCATGTCAACCAGATGCTCTCTGGGATCGTCTTCTGGCAGATCGACCCAAAGACAAGGGCCGTCGAGTAGGACTGTTCGACCTCTAGGATCTCGAGCTGGTCTTTTGGCCTGGGGTGATGAAGGCTGAAGCTCCGACTCGCAGGCTACCTTGGGTGGGGGTTCGAACAAACAAAAGCCACCCTGGAAGAATCGCGTCCATCAGAACTCAGGTTAGGCTTCAGACAATCGAGATGATCCCACTCTTCTTCACATGGGAGAAGCAAGATAGTAGCTGGATCCGTGACTCTGGTGGCGGTGCAAGTTCACTGTGGATGGGACGCGGAGTGGCGGATGGAGTTAAGCCGGAGGTGTGGGTTCTAGCCAATGAGATGTCAGTAAACGCACTCAGCAGCACCAGGATGGAAGCTTCCATCCCGCTGCGGGAATCATGGGTAGAACCTCCCCTGTTTTTGGTGGATGTCATCAGCGTCGTGTGCCTGTTGTTGCCTCCCAACACCTTTGCGCTCTCCTTGTAGGTATATCACAAGACACAACCCCCTTGGAATCCCGGCCTCGGCCTGACCTGTCTGCTGCCGTACACATCTCTATCTTCCCCGAAACGACTACGCAGCCTCTTCCAATCCTCAGATGGAGGTCCATCTCCTCATCTACGACCTCTCACAAGGTCTTGCGAAACAGATGTCGCAGGGGTTTCTCGGCTTCCAGCTCGACGCAATATACCATACCTCGATTGAGATTCTGGGCCGCGAGTACGTGTATGATGGCGGCATTGTCGACATAATTCCAGGCACGTCCCATCTCGGCCGGCCCCTTCAGAGGCAGCTTCTGGGCGTCACCGAATTGCCGCTGGACGTCATTGAGCAGTTTATCGACTCGATGAGGCCGGTATTCACAGCGCAGGTAGGCCACTCAGACGGTCAGCTTGCCAAATCAGACACTGACAACGGACAGGCATACGACCTTTGGAAGCACAACTGCAACAACTGGTCCGATACCTTCGCCAAGTTCCTCCTTGGCACAGGCATCCCTGAACACATCACCAGCATGCCCGAGACTGTGATGAACACCCCGCTGGGAAGGATGCTCCTGCCGCAACTGAATCATGCCGTCGACTCGTCGAGACAGAACGGCTCGATCCTGGGGATCCAAGGGAGCAGCTCAAACGGTCCCCGGCCAACGCCGACAGCATCGGTGCCAAAAGTGAAGATTGTCAACAGCCTCCAGGAACTCGAGACTGCGCTCGCTTCAGCAGCGAGATCCAGCGCCGCAATCTTCTTCACAGCAGAAAGATGCGCCCCGTGCAAGGTGCTCTACCCACTGTATGACGAGTTGGCCGCGGAATTCGAAGGCAAGGTCCTCCTAATCAAGGTCGACATCACGAAGGCCAGAGACGTCGGCCATAGATATGCTACCTGGTCCACGCCGACTTTTATGACATTCCTCCACGGCGAGAAAGAGAAACAATGGACTGGGGCTGACAGGAGTGCCCTGAGAAGCAATATTCAGGCTCTGGCCCTCGCGGCGCATCCCCAACACCCTCACGAGCGGCTGAATCTTCCAAGCTTCTCGGCTCCCAGCAACAAACCAATTTTGTACACCAAGGTGCCTCCTATGCCCAAGCTACTGGCCAAGATGGGGGACGTAGCGCAGGATCCGGCGGTGCAGTCGATCAAGCACTTCATCGAGGCCCGCTCGGCGCATGGGGCAGCGCAGGCTATTTTGCCAGATATGCAACAGCTGTCGAGCTTCATCCAAAGATCTACGCAGTCACTGGCCCCGGAGGTCCTCTTCAGCATTGTGGACCTGTTTAGGTGCACACTGGCCGACTCGCGGATGAGCGCCTACTTTGCCGAAGAGAAGGATCACCAGACTGTCGCTGGCCTTCTGGACGCAGTAAACGGCAATGCGGCGTGTCCATATGCTTTGCGCCTCGTCACGCTACAGATGGCATGCAATCTATTCTCAACGCCGCTCTACGCAGATCCGATATTACATCATGAACGGCTCAGGGGAAGTGCGATCCAGCTCATTTCGACGAGCTTCCTGGATGACAGTCATAACAATATTCGGGTGGCAGCATCATCCCTAATGTTCAATGTCGCTTTGGCCAACAGCCAGGCAAGGAAGCGAGGGGCGGAAGGGCTGCCCGAAGGAGAGCAGATCGAGCTAGCGGCGTCGGTATTGGAGGCCATCGGGCAAGAGGAGGGGTCGCCGGAGGCTCTCCAGGGGATGCTGCTTGCACTGGGCCACTTGGTGTACCGCACGCCGCTTGATGGCGAGTTGGCAGATCTTCTGCGGACGCTGGATGCGGAGGATACCGTGCTTGGGAAGAAGAAGCACTTTGCAGGCGAGAAGCTGGTGGCTGAGGTCGGGGCAGAGTTGCTAGGGAAAGGGTTGAAACGAGCTTGAATATGCGAGAGCAGGATACATATCATGGAATGGGCAGGGCACCTACGGCGCAAGTCATCCGAGCGATTGAATTTCTGATACGGGTAATGACAGGAGGACGGAGTTGGTGGTGAGCCGGCCGTTGTTAGTGGATGGGAAGATGCGCAAGCGTCCCTCAGTTCCTTTTGTTGATTTCCCCTCTGAACACCCGGCAGGAAATAAACATGATCCTCTTCACCTCCCTCCCAAGCCTGCATTATCCCCTTCTTTACACGAAAACTCATTCACTCGTTCAACTTCTGCGCCATCATTCACTTCCCAGCTTGTCGCTGCTTTCATTGTCAATTAATGCCCAAGCTTTTGTTAGCAGGTCAAGTTGCCCCTGACCCCTGTCTGCCAGCGTGTCGCTGCCACTGCCGTCCAATTCCTCCCCCAGTCTGAGCCGCTGGTCGATCCGGCAACGACGCCCCACCAAGAAGCCCGTCCCAATTGGGCAATCAAGTAAACACTCCCTGCTCAGTGACCAGGCGGCCTTCCCGGAATGTGATGTGGGCAATCCATCGACATCGCCTCCATCAACTCGTCGAAGAAATCAACCAGACATTGCTTGGAATGGCCCTGGATACTCGACTGATGCCCTCCCCCGCCGCCGCCCTCTCTGAAGTCCCGGCCATCCGGTCGTCTGCCTCGACTCCTTCGCTGCGCTCTCGCGATGGCACTTTACCACCACATTTTAGAATGGACGGAGGAGGAAACGTGCGCGTCGTCGTCCGCGTTCGGGCTTTCCTTCCGAGGGGTAAGTCGAAAAGAATCTGGGGATCGGAGGTGATGATTGCGTGCTGACTGACTGGCCTTGATCCTCAGAACTCGAGCGCGGCGCCGAATGCTTGATCGAGATGGACCCCATCACCCAGCAGACGACTCTGCTTGTCCCCAACGACATGGATCCCGCCAATGCACGAGCAAAATCCAGAAAAGTCATCGAGGAGAAGAACTTCACCTTTGATAACTCCTTCTGGAGTCACAACACCAAGGACAAGCATTACGCTCACCAAGAAGAAATATACAACAGCCTCGGCGAGGACTTCCTCGACCACAACTTCGAAGGCTACCACACATGCATCTTTGCATATGGACAGACAGGCTCCGGAAAGAGTTATACCATGATGGGGACACCAGACCAGCCGGGCCTGATCCCCCGGACATGCGAGGACCTCTTTGAGCGAATCGAGGCGGCGCAGAACGAGACCCCCAACATCTCGTACAACGTCAGAGTATCGTACTTCGAAGTGTACAATGAGCATGTCCGGGATCTCCTCGTCCCCGTGGTACCGAATCAGCCGCCCTACTACCTCAAGATTCGAGAGTCGCCGACCGAAGGGCCCTACGTCAAAGACCTCACTGAAGTGCCGGTCCGCAACATCAACGAGATCCTCCGGTACATGAAGTCGGGCGACAACTCACGAACGACAGCAAGCACCAAGATGAACGACACGAGTAGCCGAAGCCACGCCGTCTTCACCATCATGCTCAAGCAAATCCACCACGACATGGAAACGGACGAGACGACAGAACGCAGCTCGCGTATCCGCCTGGTCGATCTTGCCGGCAGCGAGCGGGCGAAATCCACCGAGGCCACGGGGCAGCGTCTCCGCGAGGGCAGCAACATCAACAAGTCGCTGACGACGCTCGGCCGCGTCATAGGAGCCCTGGCCGACGCCAAGCAGAGCTCGCGCAAACGGAACAAGGACATCGTGCCGTACCGCGACTCCATTCTGACTTGGCTCCTCAAGGACTCGCTGGGCGGCAACAGCAAGACGGCCATGATTGCGTGCATCGCGCCCTCGGACTACGAGGAGACCCTGTCGACTCTGCGCTACGCAGATCAGGCCAAGCGCATTCGCACCCGGGCTGTCGTCAACCAGGACCACATCTCCGCGGCAGAGAGAGACGCACAGATTGCCACCATGGCAGAGGAAATCAGGGCGCTGCAACTGTCCGTCTCCGAGTCGAGAAGGCGCGAGAAAGATACCACCAAGGAGCAAGAGGAGAGGCTGGAGGAGTACCAGAAGAGCGTGTCATCGATGCAACGCATGATGGAGGAGCGCAGCCTGGTCGCCGAGGGCAAGATCCGAAGCTTGCAGACGGAGAACGAGGCACTCAGACTGCACCTCAAGCTCGCGCTAGACAGCTTGAAGAACCCCATCCCGAAGGTTGAGATACGGTCACCAGCCCCGGCAAGCGTCAAGTTCGCCGAGGAGGTGGAGGCGCAGGAGGATGACAAGGAGAACGACGACGATGCGGTGTCGTATGATGGCGACTCGGACAGCACGGCGTGCGATTCCGAGGGCGGGCATGACGATGACATGGAGGACTACATGAAGAATCTTCTCAGTGACCTGGGCATGTTCCGACGGAAGATCGGAGACGACATGGGGCGGTGGATGGACTCGCGGGCACCATTGGTGAACTTGTGAGCTCACCGTGTTAGACCTTGACGGGTGGGCTTGGGTTCGGAGTTTGCTCCTCATGATGGACGACAGCATGGTGTTACCCGGAGTTTTGTTCCCTTTGATCAATTACGTAGAATGCATAGGACACAGAATGAATACCTATCTCGGCAGCATTTTTTGGGCAGACTGAATCAATAGTGATCGTGATAAGATCGACTGTCGCGACGCCATATAACGGGCCGGCACGGTTATGCGCCGAAGCGGATGCGCGGCGGTCGGTTGTGGGCCCCGGAAGCCCCCGTTGCCCAGCGAAGCCCGCGGGCCCGGTCCCTTAATTCGGGACCTGGAACTACTGGAGCAGAGGCACTCTCCTTCAGGTCATGTTTGAGCGACCCGCCAAGGATGCCACAGCCCCGGCGGCTCAGGGGCCCAAAACGCCGTTTCAGATCTTGCAGCGTGCGAGGCGTCTTATTTCCACTTCGACCTGGGTTAGCCAGCCAACCAGCCAGCCAGTCGGCGACCCTGGGTCTCGGGCGTGCTGCCGATGTGCGTGAAAAGATCGGACGGTTCTGGGCAGGTACTGTATTTGCGCCGATCGAGGAATGGAATGGAGAAAGGAGAATTGGATGTAGATGCGTGTACAGATGAGATTCCTCTCGGATGACCTGCACCCAGGGGGACTTGGGTCTACCCCTTTTCCCTTCAATGGCGCGCCTAGCTACCTACCTACCGAGTCTGGGGTGTTTTCACCTCAGACTTTACCACCCGTGACAAACCCCTTAGGGGCGTTCTTATGAACCTCTCATGTTGAACCCGACAAGCCGAGTCAAGCCTCAACCAAGCCTCGACGTCTTTGTTCTTTTGTGATTCGCCCGAGAACTACAAGGGACCTGAAGAGCTGAGCTTCCTTTCATGGCCGTTGTCCGCCATTAGTGCTACGACAACGGTGGATGCCCTCCACTGACACGAGCTCGATCCGCACTCTAGTGACCCCTTGCCACTAAACTCACTAGTCCAGGCCCCTGGAAGCAGCCGCGGGACCCCACCTCCACGCCCCTTTTAACCTCCCCGCCGGCTGCCGAACACACTGACTCGGACTCGTCCCTGGCCCTGACCCTGACCGACCTGACCCCTCGTCGATCAGCGCCTAAACTCAGCGTCCCATCAGCTGTTTCGATCCCTCCCACAGACGCACCTCGTCCCGTTGTCTGACAGGACCGTCAGTTAACTCGCTCCCCTTTTAAGGAGAGGCACATCCACCCTCGAATCGACTCGACTCGACTCTCCCCGTCCACGGCCACCCGACAACCCCTCCTTCACCTCCCAGAATCGCCCATCATGTCCCGCCTCCCGTCCCTCTTCACATCCGGCCTCTCGGGCGGCACTCAGCCCGGCGACGTCGCCTCGCCCGCCGACCAGCGTGACGACGCCAAGCGCAACTTCCTCAAGGCCATGCGTCCCCTCCCCACGCAGCACTACTGGCACGTCTACTTCGACAAGCAGCAGCCCCAGAACGCCGGCGGCGGCGGCGCCGACGAGTACCAGGTCCAGCTCGAGCAGCTCGACACCCAGATCGGGTCCGTCCAGGACTTCTGGAAGTACAACAACAACACCCCGGTCGAGCAGATCAAGACCCGCGAGAGCATCTACCTCTTCAAGCAGGGCTTCCGCCCCGTCTGGGAGGACAGGCGGAATATCAGCGGCGGCGCGTGGACCTTCCGCGTGCCCAAGGCCATCGGCCCTGATGTGTGGACGAGGGTGCAGCTGCTGGCCATTGGCGAGCAGCTGCAAGGCGTCTTGGATGATGGTGAGATTCCCTGCGCTCGTGCTCTACGACCGTCCCGGGGGTGATTATTTGCTAACAGACCTGCGCCTAGACGACCAGCTCTGCGGAGTCGGCCTCTCCGTCCGCTTCAACTCCCACCTCATCTCCATTTGGCACCGCGACTCGTCCAAACAAAAGTCCGTCGACGCCATCCTCGCCTGCGTCCTCGAGGACCTGCCCCCCGAGCTGCGCCCCAAGTCCGACGGGTCTTTCTATAAGCGCCACCAGGACCATCCAGGCTTCAAAGCCCCGCCCGAGCTGCAGGCCGTCCTCGACTCGCAGAAGCGCAACGAAGAGAAGGCCAAGGCTGCCGCGGCGGAGAAGGCGGAGGAGAGCGTGGCAGCGTAGATGGTAGGGGCGCACGCCAACATTTGGCATGCGTGTTCGGTACAAAGCGAGGCGGGGATGTGAAAGAAAGTCGAGTACGCCTCGATTGAGTCTTTGTGGGATGGCTTTGGTGCATCTGTTTGGCGTTTTTAGCAAATCCAGGCCGAGTCATGGTGCCCAGGGAAGGAAACAGGCAGGACATCGAGGCCAGTGAGCCGGAGCCACGGCTGATGATCTAAACGAGATCGTCACCGATGTGTGGCAGAGGCCCAGAACTGCACACTCGGGGGTTGGCATCGGCACGAAACATAGAAATCGGCATTTTTACCCAGCTGGACAGTATCTAGCGTCTGCCAGTATGCAGAATCCATGAATGCCCAAATAGACAGGCCTCAATATATGGCCTCTCCTCCCGCTGAGTGGAAGCAAAACCCCAACGCCTCGCTCGAAAGATCGTGATGCTCGTGAGTATCGTCAGCCCGCCGCCGTGCCAGATCACTTGAACACCCCTGCCCGTCGCATGACATCCGTGAACTCTTCTCTCCCGACCCCGGCGCCGACGCCCGCCCCCGCGTTTGCCTCGAGCACCATGTCCCTCAACACGTCGTCGCCGACCTCCTCCTTCAGCAGCGCGGCCACCCTCTTCAGGTCTCCGAGGGTGATCACATCCTCCCCAGCCCTGCCCTTCCCCTTCCTCCCGCCATCCGCGGCCCTGCCGGCCGTGAACAGCGCGAACGCTTCGTCCACCTCCCTCTGCCTCTCCTCGTCGGCCTCCTCGTCGCCGCGCGCGTGGTACTTCAGCGCGCACACGGCGAAGAAGTCCTCGTAGCGCGCGTGCCCCTCGCCCTCGGGGTCGAGCACCTCGATGAACTCGGCCTGCTCGGCGCGCGAGGCGGGCGGGATGCCGAGGGCCGCGAGGGCGGAGCGGACCTCGGTCGTGGGCATGAGGCCGTGCTTGCGCTCGTCGGGGTCGCGGGAGCCGGAGGGGGCGGGCTCGGCGAAGAGGGTCCAGGCCTCGTGGATCTCGGATTCCTCGCGTGCGCTGAGGTTGTGTTGCTTCGCGAGGGCGGAGGCGCGCTTGCGGCTGGCGCCGGTGGCCGTCGTGGGAGGTTTTCGCTTGGGCGCCTATGCGGGGATCAGAGACGGCGGGTTGCCTGGACGGAGAGGGGAATTAGGACATACCATGGCTGTGGTAATGTGTAGGGGATGTCGAGTGCTTAGGATGGTGCGCTTTTGGGCGGGCGGGCGGTGTGGAAGAGAGCGCCGTGCAGCCCGTTGGAGGTTGAGGTTGTCGTCGTCGCGTGAATTCGGTGAGCGAAGCCGTGGTGGACGTGCTTCGGTGACGTTCACGCGTTAATGGGTCCAGACAGTGTGGGTTTAACGGTGCGTGTTTGGTTCCTGACGGTCTCAGTGGACTACTTTTTAGCTGTTGGAACCTGGAGACCTGAAATTTTCTCTCCTCCACATCCAACATCGGTCAACGTCGAGGAGTCTCAATCAGACAACAGGTTCGAGGACACCCTCTTGGAAGGGTCCGAGTCTCAATTAGACTCCCGCCACCTCACAAAGAGCTCATTCAGCTCTTGCTGGCACCGACGCCCCTCTTCGAGCAATTCGCGACTCCAAGAACCTCGGATGCGATTCCTCCGCCAGAACCAGACGTGACACCTCGCTTCTACAAATGCTAGAGCTTGCCGCCTTCTATTTACCAGAGCGAGCAAGTGTGGACAATGAAGCAAAATTAAACACATCGTCGTGTCGCGACCCTCAAAGAGGGCCGGCGCGGGGTCCGCGGGCTACACCAGTCACTCGACTTTGTCGGGTGCTTTGTGCTTGTCGGGGACATTCATTCTTCCACTGCGATGCGCCATTGATGCGAGTGTTCAGAGGCGCAGATGTGATGAGGTTGTCAGGACTTGATCGTAGATTGGCCTATCTCGAGGCTATTCGCAATATCCTCCGCTTCGTGGCAACTAATCGCATCCAGATGCCTCCTCGCCTGGACCTCTCGTGACCATGTCGTTCGGTCCTTCTCAGATCTTAGACCAAGGGGGTGGCCTGTAACGAAGCCGGGCTCAGCAAACCGGTCTTGCGACCAGGTTGTCGTTACGAAATTTACTTACTACACCCGCACTCACTTGAAGTTGTTCTTCATCTCACGCAACTTGGCCATGACCTCCACGGGGTCGCTGGCGCCCGTCACCTTGAGGATCTCGGGGTCCTACGATCTGTTCAGCAGAGGTCATCGGGTTTCTCGCAGATCATCACTCACGCTGACGCGCATAAACACATTGTGCTTCTGTTGTTGACACACGAAACAGTCAGTCTCCCGATTTCACGATGCATCATCAGAATAGTGCGTTGGCAGGGCATCGCTTACCTTCTCGTCGCCAATTGTAAACTTGCCCTGCGTCTCCTTGTTGTTCTCCGCGAAGTCCTGCAACTTCTTGATCGCGTCGTTCTGCAACACCGACACGCAGAATTGGACGTTGGACTTGGTGTATTCGTGGCCGGGCTAAAGGCACAAATGTCAGCCAGTCCAGGTCTCCCTGCTACTTCCCGCGGAAGACCCACGTAGACGGCGGTCTCATCGGGCAGCGAGCCGAGAGTCTCGTTCAGGGCCTTGTGCATTTCTTTGGCATTTCCCTCGAAAAAGCGGCCGCATCCTGGATGGAAGGAAGCATGTCAGCCGATGCAGCCGTCTGAACGGTGTCTCTTGCTACGCACCTCCGATGAAGAGCGTGTCGCCAGTGAACACGACCTTCTCGTCGCCGTCCTGCATGAACCAGCAGATACTGTCCTGGGTATGGCAGGGCGTGTGGAGGGCCTTGACGGCGATGCTGCCGATGTTGAAGATGGTGCCGTGAGCAGGGGTCTTGGTGACGCCCTCACACTGGTTGCCGCCGATGATGGGGAGGTCGTTGAGGCCGAGATCAGCGAGCTACGGCATGTTAGCCGACTTAGTATGAGCTAAAGCTGCGTTGAGTAACATTCCAGCTTCTTGTTGCCTCCGGAATGATCCCAATGGCTAGCAGCGTGTTAGTTTGGTGAGCGCCACCGAGAACGAGGGGGGGCGATCGGTTGTTTACTGGTGGGTGTTGACGATGGCCGTCAGGTTGATCTCATTTCCATCAATGGCCTTCTTCAGGATGGGAGCAACTCTATCGTGGATTTAGTTCTGCTTCCCGGGCAGTCCGAGGCGTGCAACACCTACTCGGGAGGGTTCGCGGGGTCAATAATGACGGCATCTTTGGTCTTGTCGTCGCGCACGAGGTAGGCATAGTTGTTGCTACTGCCCACCCCTGAGACAGAAGTTTGTTAGAATGCATCTACGGTCTCGCTGGGGTATTCGGACATACACATGGGGATCGACTGGATGTGCATGGCTTCGGAGCGTGTGAGCTGGTGAGGGCGTCAGCACCGCATTACAAATCCCAGCTCAGCTACTGGACGAGGGTGAAGTTGACGACAACTCACAACAGCGGTGACGGACGTAAGGTTCTGTCTCAGAAATGGCCTGCGAGATACGATGCCGAACATGAATGGAGATGGGGATATTGAGTATGAATGCAGATGATGAGATTGGATGTAAGAGTGAGTTTGACCTTGGGGGGTTGATGAATGACGTTTGATGTTACACCATGGATGGCGGCGTGGGCTATTGGCCCAAGCTTCGAAGCTCTTGTGGGGGCATTTCTTCGATTCGGACTAGTCTTCTTCCCCCAGAACAACCCGAGGACGAGGGTCATATCAAACTACATGTTGCCTTGCAGTCTGAAAGTTATCTGGCGTGGAAATGCCGAAGTCTGCCTCTTGAAAAGCCCCTTTCATATGATCCAAAGATGTGAAGATTCAAGATCAGCTGGCAGCCAATGTCCGGCAGGCAAGCCCGATTCCTTACTCTTCATCCTCCTCTTCCTCAGATCGCCTCGACTGTTCATGAGCGACACGGTACTCTTGGTAGATCATATGCATGCGAGCTCTATCGAAACAAGTGGTCAGTACATAGCTGTACAGCAGTGAAGTTGCTCCCTGTCACAGAAAAGGTACGTACCCTTGACCGGGAGTGAAGTGCCGGATGCAGGCATCGAATTCGTAGCTCATGAAGTTGTGGATATCATCGAGTCCTTCGTGCTGAAAGCACGTGTCAGTTCCCTCGCGGCACCTCGTCGTGGGCTCGCGAGCGCGAGGTGTGTCCTCGACCAGGTCGCCCATGCCGTTGCAGCCGTTGCAGAGACCGTCGAAGATGCTGCAGTTGCCCTCGAAAGTATGCCACAGGCCGAACCAGTGGCCGATCTCGTGCACGGCCGTCTTGCCCTCGTTGCAGCAGGGGCGGCTGTCGTCACCCGGCATGGTGTTGATGTTGACGATGCATCCGTCGAGAATCTCCTTCTCGGGGTTCCAGAACTGCGACTGGGGGTTGGTGCAGGATCCCGCGTTGCCAACCGTGTTGTTGGCGAAGGGGAAGTAGACGTTCAGCGTAGTGTAGTCGCCGACGTGGAGCTTGCGCTTGTAGTCGTCACGGTAGCGGCCGGGTTCGTCATAGTATGTCGTGTTGATGTCGTACCTAGCACCGAGGAAGTTGAAGCTGATGCCATGAGGTCCATAGGCTTCCTCAACTACAGCGAGCTGAGCAGCAACTTCTTCTTCCTGAATAGAAAGCCATCAGTCTGTATTTATACTAGTCTCCCTGTAAGAACAGTCTTACCGTAAGGTACCCCTTCTCGCGAGTCTCGTCACCGGCGAGAATGTGGAAGACGAGATCCACGGTGATATCCTCCTGGGCAGCAGCAGCGAGAAGCCTGGAGTGCTCATCGTCGAGGACATGGTGGTGCGCCTTGACAAGGCCAGGAGGGCCACAGCGGTAGCCATCATCAGTTTGAACATCGCGAATGACATGGGCTTGGACCATAGAGGCAGCCGCCAGGCCAAGAAGAGTCGCTTTGGAGAACATGGTGGATGTGTATCCAAAAGTTGACAATGGGACAATAGATGATTCCAAAAACAGGTCTGGCTAGATCTTCGACAGGCTCTGAAGAGGCTAAGCTGTTGATGACTTCAGGAACGCATACTTAGGCGGAGGACGAGGTCCTACTTATACTTGATGTTTTCCTTCTCGATACCCTCCGATGGAGAAAACTCTGCTCGAAATTCCGGCGACATTCCCGCGAGAGAATCTCGGACAACCTCCAGCATGCGGACCGGGGACCGTCATGAAGAACCAGGGGCCCAACTGGCCAGTGGCTCACTCACCCTCCCACCGGGCATCCCCTAATCCAATACCAGGACGAGGACTGCCACTCGTACATGACCTTGAACCGCAACTCGACCATTCGGTCTCACGCTCTCCCACTGGCTGATTCGGGCCTTTGATGCGGACAGGATAGGCTTCCATCGGATAGAAGGGCCGCAAGAAAACTCCGGGTATCAGGACCGAGAGCGAGGGATTCTCCTCGCAACGAACACTGAGCTCAGGGGGCCGGGGCGGTTGATGAGGAGGCTCGTCAGCTTCGGTCAGCCCACGTGGCCGTGAAATGGAACATGTCCGCACTCACCGAGAGCAGGGATCACAACATGCTTCTGAAATGAACTGGGCGGATCGAGCACCCTCATAAGAGTTAGCGGTGTGATGAGCAAGGAGGTGGTTGCATATCCGGCGAAGACGCGGGCCTGGCATGTACATATGATATCTGAGTGTGTCGAGGGTTGGGGTGTCTGGTAGGTTGTCGAATAGGATCCAAGGGACACAGAGCCATTGAAGAGCCAAGACAGCTTGGCAAGTAATACGAGTATATCGGATCTGGTTGGATTCCTTGAAGACACGCCGAAGAAGGGAGCTCGGACGGGTTCACACAAACAGGGCGTCTAGCGCGAACTGGCGGCGTCGGCCGGATAGCCTCCTGCTTCCCCGTCCCTCAAGCGAGCATGCAGAGCCGTGCAGAACAGGGGCTCTGGCGGAGGATGCGTGGGGGGACTCAGAACGAGTGGCCCAGGTTGAGTTAGTTTCGGAGAGAACGAAGAGCGCTGAGTTAGTTTTTAGGAGTCGACAGCAGGCCGGAGTTCCCTTGGACTTGTCAGCCTAGCCCATACAACCCTCCGGCAGATGGACTTGCGTATAGTACGGCAGATGGCCGAACCAGGCAGTTGGTTCTTGTTGGGTAGTATCCGGCAAGGATCGAGGGATGTGTGGCAGCAACTTAGTAAGTTCTTCAACTGCCCGGTACCAATGAAGCGGTCAGCTCAACGGAGTGTTCCGGATCATCCGCTGTCCGCATGACGCATGTTAGAGGTAGTCAGGGGGACGAAATGCTTATGCAGAAGAAGAAGAAGAAGAAGCGGTACTCTGTGCCAGTGGTGCGCGGATGATGCCAGTCTCGCCTCGGCTCACCTCACATCAGATTTCTCTGGAGTCACTACCCAACAAGGGTGGATGGATACGCATACGCATCCTCGCGGGCCGTCAGCGGAATAGGGGCGCAGTAAAGGTCGAAAAGATCCTTTCGGTATCACGCATTACAAGCGAGCAACCTCCCCTGAACGCCGTCTAGGCCTGATGCAGTAATGATGCCCAGAGGTCAGGGAGGGCTGCCAGGGTTTCGTTGCCATCCCGGGAGGCCTTGCTGACGGCCAATCGGGAAGGGCAAGGTCCTTGTCATTGAGACTGTAATGTCAAACGAGGTGGCAACATCTGCTCGTCTCTTGGAGCTTCGGATGTTGTGATAATACAGCACTCTCTTCTGATCGGATGAACATTGTGAAATCTCTCTCACCGACATGCCATCCCAGGTTGGCTCGCAAGAATCACCGCCTTGACCCCAGCGCTGGCCATCCGTTTGAGGGATGTACCCAGCGGTCAAGGCGTACCTAGCACCGATGGGTCAGATTCCAGGCTTGACTATAAGAACAAAATCTTCAGTAGCTATTTTACGTTGTCCAGTCTAGAATCAAGACTAGCTCGACCTCTCATGGTCGTTTTGGGGGCTCGTCTTGGTCCTCTGGGGCCTTCTCTGCCTTGGCGCCCGGCAGCTCTTCTGGCCAAATTTACGATTCGTGTTGCGACTTGCCAGAGCTGTGCCGGGCTGTTGTATCTGATTTCGAAGAAAATGAGCGCCCATTGTGGCCCGGAACACAGCGCCGGCGGGATTTTGGGAATTCTGTCGTCTGAGATGTTCCCAAGCAGCCCCTTCGTCGAACAAGGGTGTAAAGGTTGAGTGCAGCCCACATAGTTTGAGCAGGATCGACCTGACCCGAAAGCGATCCTGGAGCAAGTACCCGACCGCAAGTTTCTTGAAGAAGGGATACGGTTCCCTGGGGCCAGGCTGCAGCTTCTTCCTGTTTGACGAGCGGCGAAGATGTTCGTCCACCGACCTTAGCAAGGGATCCGCAGCCTCCCACACGTCAGTGCAGATCCCAGCGAGGCGTTCTGTGATTTTGTCGTCCATGGATGGGCTCGGGAATTCATGCTCGGTCAGCTCGAGAAAGGCGTTGAGTTGGGAGTTTTCCAGGTCCGGCTGTTCCAGTAGAGCAGCGGCGAGGACAAGCTTGTAGTGTTCCTTGTCGAGGATGGCCTTAATGAGTCCGCGATAGAGGGGCATGCGAATCACCTGAACCTGCCGGAACATGGCACGGGATGCGTGAGCCACCCGTTGAATATCCTTGACTGACAGGAGATGCCCAAGGATCTTCGACCGCATCTCCGGGGGCAGGAGTTTGAACACGTCCATGGCGGCGTCTTACTGTGTGGACTGTAGTTTGAGGGCGATGTATGGGAATTCGGGAGAGAGTTGAGGGATTGGGTCCTCTATTTATATAAGAGCCAGCGGAAGAGGCTTCCAGGACGACCCTTATAGTTGACCAGGGCTGCATGTTGCTTCCAGTCGCGAGAGCAAATCCGTGCCATTTGAGTTTTGAGGCTATCCACCACGCCCCTTTAGCTTTACCACACTCGGCCTGCCTCTCTGCCTGCCAACTTACTGGAATACATGCAGTGTATGCTCACTCAGTCAGTCCCAGATGGTATCAGGGCTTGGAGCCGCGGAAAATCGGAATCTCGACCACCAAACTCTCGCCATTCTTCTAACAGTCGTTTTGCGAGATCTTCCAGGGACGACGTCTGTAGTTGGCCCCTGACAGTGGCTTCAAGGGACACATCTCGATTGGCTCCGTATTGGAGGAAGAGCCCGATAACGTTCGCTTCAAACGCCATTTGGCGCTCGGGGTAGAACAGCGTCGTTGTTCGATAGAGATACACCTCGCGTATCACCTCGCCGAGGAAGAGGGTCCATTCCGTCGTCTGCGGCCCCTTGATGCGATTAGGGTTTCCGTTCGGGTCTGCTCCCCTCGCCAGCAACATCTCTACGATGCGGGTGCCGCGTCGCAACGCCACGTAGACGCGAACATAGACTGTTGGTCCGATGGAGCGGCGCCACGAGCTGTGCGGTGATGGCTCGCCGCACATCAGAAACGGGACCCTCAACGAGGCTGCCAGCAGGGTCTGGAGCCGTTCCTGCGAGATGTCCGGTTGCCCCCGCAGCTTTGCAATGACATAGTGCTCGATGTGCAGCGTAGTCGCGAGTTCCAAGAACCCATAGCTGCCATGGTTCGATGCGAGGAGCAGGTTCGTCCACGCTCCGACGCCGTCCGGTATGCGGGGGAGATCAGCCTTGGCTAGATCCCACAGCTTGCCGTACGTAGGGTCGAGCTCGTCGAGAAGGCCTTCGTAGTTCTCGACCCTCTCCCCCATCTTCGCCAGCCTGCAGGCTGCCTCGAGTGCCTCAAAGAGTCCGATGAAGATCGACTTGCCCAAACGCCACGACTCCGCGTCGCCAAGCTTCCATTTTGCGAGCATCTGGAACTCGGTTATAACGTGTGCGCTGATTTTCACTCGTCGGACTATCCCGCTGAGGAGGGCCAGATCAAGATCTGGCGGGCTCCAGCGCCGCCTCGACACAGCCAGAGCCTCCCACATGTATCCCCGCGACACGAACTGCCTGGCCGTCAGGTGCATGAAAGTCACGCTCTCCGAGCCCTCCAAGAGTCCGCCGCATCTGCTCCGGAGCCGACGCTGCAGCCCCTTCCAGCGGGGTTCCAGCTCTTCCCAGGACTGCGGTGCAACTTTCTCCTTTCTGGCCGTGGCGATTCGCTCAAATTCGGTGACAGTGAGGCCTTCTGCCGAGAGAAACAGTAAGATAATGTCCAGGGGCGTCGATACACCCTGGCCCACGCATCTGAACGCCTCCCAATGGCCCACCAACTGGAAGAGCTGAGACGCCTCGCCAAGATATTCCCGCTTGATGTTGCGCATCATGTGCATGTATAGACCATTCCTTCCTCCGAGCCTCGATGGCAAGGCGACCAGGTGCCGCTTCAGCGCCTCGGAGCTGTTGCCGTCCAGGTAGCCGTCGATAATCGTGTTCATGATCAACCGGACCCAGACGAAGACACCTTGTGACTGTCTCGTCACAGAATCAACAAACATATCTCGGTCCTCGAGCTCTGGAGCTTCATCGGATAGTCGTCGATCACAGTACTCTCGAATAGCCCCTTGCGTATGCTGGTGGACTCGTATCCTCGGCAGCGTGCTGAATCGTTGCTCGAAAATGTTCAGCTCGCGGCAGGCGAAGCAGACCTTGACTTTTGAAGATCGCCTGAACTCGAGGAGAAACTCGGAAATATGCTTGTGGCCATCCGTTATCCACGCGTTGGTGCCCCATGCCTCGTCTTCGTTCTCGCCGTCGTAGAGGAGGTCCTTCTGCTCTTCCGTGTACTCGCTCCGCTTCTCGTGCATGCGGAATTCGTCCAGGCCATCGACCACCAGCATCAGCTTGAAGCGTTCCGAGCTGCTCAGCAAGGCGTTGAACGCAGCCTTCAGCACGGGCCAAACGTGAAGATCCTCGGCGATGAAGGTTTCATCCTCCGTGAAGAGCATGGGGAAGGCCGTGGGGATCAGGTCCTGTCGACTGTTCAGAATCTGGTGGAGGATACTCCGCAGCATGCCCTCTCGGGAGCTCTCCAGGTCTTTGCCCTGCTCTCGAAAGAAGAAGGCGGCCTTGGTGACATGCTGGCCACCTGCCCATCCCCGAAGGCTCTCCTCGACCTTGTGGTGCTCGTGGATGTACCCCATCACCGTGGACTTTCCGCACCCAGCCTTGCCGCTTATCCAGAACAGAGGCTCTTCGCTTTTGAGCCAGTCCATGAGGCCTGATGAGGTCGCCGGGTCAGCCTCGGGGTTGGGGTCGTCCATTATCCAGTCACAAGTGCCATCGTATGGCTCGGCGATGGCTTCTCGCCATTCGTTGATGGTGGAATATCTCAAGCTTTCAAGAATCTCTATTCTCTGTCTCAGCACAATGTTGTATTTTCACATTTGGTCGACAACTGGATGAGGGCGCTCACCCTTTTTTATTTTCTGGGCATTCCTCGTCGTCACTAAGCGCTCATAGTCAGCCAGCCCGTCTCCTCAACAGAATGGCCCAGTTAAGGGATGTATTGCCTGTCATGGGTACCTTGTTGCGTGGGTATGCTGAAGGTGCAGACATCTCTGATGTAACCCAATGTGCGCTGATAGCCCGTCTCAGTCGAGGAAGTGAATCGTGCCATGTCCATGTGGTTGGCGTTGATCGAGCCACGGCGAACATTGAACCCGTCGTAAGAGGCGGAAGACTCTGGGACAATCTAACACCAACCATCAGCGTCTGGGACTATGGCGACGAGTACTGAATGGAGACTTACCACTCCTATGCCGGTCGGGAGCTCTTCCCTGATGCATATGATGCTCATTGACTGTGAGATTGTAGTGAACTCGTCTCGCTGATTCTCGAGAATATGCGAGTCTTGTCTAAGTGTCCGAAGAAGCTGCTCATTCGGCTGGCGGAGGGTGACTTTGGCAATCCCTATCAAGACGTCTGCATAAGCCTCTTTCGAGCTGCCCCGATGTGGTGTTCCCATGAAGACCACGCCGTTTGTTGACGAATAGATGGCGCCCAGGGAAGGGTGTCTATTGTTGTTCATGTAATTTGCCGCCTTGATGAGGGCTTGCTTCACCACGAGACCCCCAAGACTGTGGCAGACGAATACAATTGGTCTTGTCTGTAGGCTGTCAGCTCCCTGAATACCATGCTCACCGAAGCATCCGAGCCCTCGAGGCCCTGCCGCAGTAATAGGATGAACGACGTACAATCCCAGCCCTGAGCTGCGCCAGATCCTCAAGCAGGGTATCGGCGTGGCCGAAGATACTTTCTTGACTGGATGCGTGAAAGATCCTGGCAACACTGGCATCGTAGCCCCAGGCGATGACCCTGGCGTTCTCCAGGTCATCCTTCAATAAGTCTCTCGGCCAGCAGACAGCTTCGGCGCCTCTTGACGTCCAAGTGCCCAGTCGGGTGCCGCGCAGGCCGTGAATGAAGACGATGTCGGTTCCGCCACTGATGCTCGTTGCTTTCCCATTCCTGTCAGCGGCTTCGACGAGCACGACCGGCCCGATTCCATGGCTTTCGTGAACCGGGAGGTCTAAGTCGCTGCTGGACCCGTTGGAGGGGCTCCTGAAGTTCCTCCAGAACTTCAAGTCTCTCGGCATGACGGCGACAGAGCGCTGGAGTACGTCGCTTGTTCGGATGAGTTTGCCTCGGGGTTGGACGAGAGTGAGGAGGAGGAGGCCTTTCCTGGTTCTGCTCGCGTGAAGGGCTAATTACTGGTAGCACAGAGGTCTGAGTTCATTGTGAGGGCTCCCTCCTCACAGCCTGATTTGTGAGGGCTGAATGAGGCGAAGTGTAGAAGTGTCCCCCTCATTGGACGCATCATCGGACAGGGGTGTGTGCTGAAAGTCCCAAGCTGCAGCTCGTTGGGTGGTGCCGATAAGCCCCGTGATCCCCTAAATTGATGGCCACTTCAGGTTCGCGATAGTGTAGTAGGTCGGCCAAAAGAAGGGCCTGTTGCTTGGGTATCTCAAGATGAGTATCATCATCATACGACGCCGATCGGTTTTGGCTTCCATGCGCCCACGTGCGGTGACCAGCCGGTGCCGTCGCCATCCCCTGATACGTTGTCGCCTTCGCCAGCGGTCTCCTCGGAGGCGGCTCCGGCTTTGGTGGGCTCAGCATCCTTCATGGTCTCGTCCTCCACTTCCTCTGTTGCCCGCGCAAGCAACACCTCTCTCGTCATCCTCAACGCCTTCAGCATGACCCCGGTGGACGGCGGATCATCCGTGATCCCCTCCAGGGCCCGTAAGATCCTATCCCAGTCCCAGCGCCTGATCAACTCTGTTCGAGAATACTCATCATCCCCACCGTTGAGATGCTCAAGAACCGCCTCTCGGCAGTGACTGTCGTCTCCCCTCGAAACAGCGACGCTCCCTTGCCCCTCCTGCGGAGATGCGTTGTCTGTGAGCTGCCGCCAGTAATACTCCCAAATCCACTCGAGGGCCTTCCGTGCTGCCGAGCGCAGCTTCGCCAGCGACGGGAGCTGCTCGTGCGTTGCCTGGTGGCGCAGCTCGACGAAAGTAGCAGGCAGACCGATGGTCTTGGCCACCGAGTACATGCTGAGCTTGCGCTGCTTATCTTGATGGCCATCAAGGAGGCCAGTGACGAACCTGTGGTAGCATATCAGTCCTGACATACGCTCGTTAAAGATAAATTCGGAGAGTACACACCGACTAAAAGCCGCCGCATATGCCGCCCGGGCAGCGTACGTCCCAGCGCTCCCACCACCAGTCGCGGCAGCAGAGGAGGACGCGGCATCGCTCAGTATCGCCGCCGTCAACAGGGCGGTAGACTCGACCAGGTGCGGACATCCCCCACGCTGCATCCACACCGACACCCGCGCGACGGCCCGGTGCTTCTCCTCCGGGCGTGTCTCATCGTCGGGGCCTCCGGGGCCGGATGTGCCTGAGATCCCATCCGGAAAGAACTGCCGCCGGACCTCGAGCAGCTCGCGGCGGTGCCGCCACGGCGTGAGAATGTACTGCACCATGGATGGATGGCGTGCCGTCTCTTGACCGCCGGTCGAGACCCTCCTCCTCGATCCCTTGCGATCCCAGGGAGTTGCAAGCTGAGGACAGCTCAATCGGCGCGCGTCCCGGCGTCTCGTACAGGCTATTGCCGCGTGCTCAACGTCGCAAAAGAAAGCTCCAATCGGGCCGGGGGTCCTGGAGAGGAGAAGTCAAGCGCCACAGGGCTGCAGAGAGAACGCGGTGGATGGCAGGGTGCGTATGTGTCTAACAGGTAAATGTTTGCTTCTCCCTATTGTTGGTCGGACTCTGTATCTGGGGAAACTTTTATGTGGAGACGGCAACATTCTCGACGTCCACCATGATCGCACCGACGGAAACATTTTCACCCCCTGAACACACACCCCACGCTTCAACCTCGCCTCACCACCCTGACAGCCATGTCTCGCATGGCAACCGATCCCTCGGAAAAAGAATATAGTACTTCCCTCACACCTCCAGCCCTGCAGAGGCTTGCTTCTGCACACTGATCGCCACGTCTCAATCGGATCGACGAGCCGACTGACATATCTCCCTTTGCATTCCACCCTCCGCCAAGGACTGAATGTCTCATCACAGCTGAAGTGGTCGCTCGTCACGCCTAATAACCTGTACGTTGTCACATCTTGGGATTTTCTCTATTCCGAAACACATGATCGGCCGAGACCTAGGGGATGGATGCATCATAAGCATCTTTTTTGTCTACCCCCCCCCCTGCCATCCCAATCTAGACGCCAGCGCAAGGGTAATCTAAGACACGGTCTTCTCCACCATCTCAATGCCGTAGCTCTCCTTCAGCTCCTTGATGAGCGGGTCGTTGATCTTGGAGCTCATGGGCGCCAGCACGCCCTTGTCCGACAGCGTGCCGTTGAGGACCTGCTTGACCGCGACGGCGCACGGGACGCCGACGAGCTTGGCCATGGCCGAGTAGCCCTTGGGGTCGCCGTACTCCACGAGGGTCGACGTGCGGGTCTCGCGCTCGCCCGACTTGTGCTCGATCTCGAACTTGTGCTGGAGCATGACGAGGTCGCGCTCGCCCTCCTCGAACTGCATCTTCTTTTCGAGGGTGGCGCAGAGGGTGTCGAGGGGGTTGCCGCGGGGGATCGTCTGCTCGTCGGAGAAGAGGCCGATCCAGCGGAGGCCGCTGAGGATGCGCTGACGGTCCTCGGCGGAGTCGAAGCTGGCCTTGGAGACGATGGCGGCCTCGAGGTCGGCGGCGGAGCTGGAGGAGGCGCCGACGATGGACTTGGTGGCCTCCTTCCAGGACTGAGCCTGGGCGAGGGCGTCGGTGGCGGTGTCGTCGAGGAAGCCGATCTCGACGAGGACGCGGATGAACTGGGGGAAGCCCTGGAAACGGAGGGTGCCGCGGATGATGGTCTCGGCCTCGGGGATGTTGTAACGCTCCTTGTAGGGGGTCGAGTCGCGGTTGGGGTAGGCGACGAAAGCATAGCCGGGGTAGATGAAGTAGGGCTTCGCGGTGCCCATGAGGTCCTTGGAGGCGACGTCGACGATGGAGCCGCCCTGGTAGTACCTGGCGGCGTTCCTCAGGGCGAGCAGCACGCCACGGGACGACCAGGAGAACTTGTAGCCCAATGGGTTTCCGCTGTTTTCAGGAGCAGGACTGGACCATTTATTAGCATGTTACCCTGTCATTGGGGCGAAAGGGGAGACTTGCAGGCCACCGCAGTAGGAGAGGAAGGACAGGATCTTGCCGCCATCGCGGTGGACCTCCTCGATGGTCTTGACGGCATCTGGGAACGCGTTAATATCAACGATCGGTCCAGGTTCCACGTGGGCACCTACAAAGGTGGTCAATGCCCGGGTCGAGGCCAATCTCGTTCATGACGGTGATGCCAGCATCCTTGGCGGCCTGGTCAAGCTCCATCATGGCGGGGGAGACATAGCTCGTCGTGACAACGTGCTTCTTCTGGCGGATGGCCGACTTGATGACGGTCGCGTGGAAGGTGTAAGGGATCAAGCTGATGACCAGGTCGTGCTTGGCCACCTCAGCGTCGAGGGCGGCATCGTTGGTCACATCGAGGGAGATGGGGGTGGAGTGGGCGACGCCCTCAGAGAGCTTCTTGGCCGACTCGAGGGTGCGGCAGGCTGGAGAATCAGGCATTAGAGTGTTGTTCCCCTTCCAAGGATACCATCGACCAAGCTTGGGGCCACGTACCGACGGTGACGGGGATGCCGGACGCGCTGAGGATGTCGAGAGTTGGTCGGGTCACGAAGCCCGCGCCGAGCATCAGCACACTCCTAGGAGACAACGGCGGTCAGCTGAGTGCTTCCATCTTAGAGGGACGAGTTTGTCGAAGATGTTCAAGCACATACTGGGAAGCCATGTTGATTCAATGTGATAATCTGTCGAATTGGGAATTATCTGGTAGCATCAGAAAGCTCCCAAGTCTGAGTCGCTCCTCGAAAATTTACCCCCTCCTCGACATGGTGGGGTAAAGCCCGATAACGGCCTATCACCCCTCCTCTGTCATCATCGCCCCTCGTTCTGATGAAAAAGATTGGGCCGTGCTTCTGAGCTTACATAACTCTGACATCGCTCAAGGTTTCAAAATTGGGAGGCTGGCTGGTTGGCTGGCAAGCTCCATGGTCTCCTTGGCCACTGCCAGACTAACAAAATTCTCCTCCCCTCCGTCCCCGCCCAGACATCACAAGCGGGTCAGAGTCCCAGGTTGCCAGGCTCTTGGTGGTCCCTGCGCCCTCCTTTCTTCAGTTCCTCTCACAACCTCCACTGTCGGCCGCGCTAAAAACCGAGGAGGTTAAAGTGGAGAAAACGGGCGGGGGTGGAGCCCCTCAGTTTTGGGAACGCCCTGCGAGTGTTTGGCCAATTGCAGCCCTTCAAACACTGATCCTGTGGAGCACGTACCGCTCCAGGAGGCCAAGACACATGTGAGACAGGGATCTTTTGGCGGCTCTGCCCTTCTCGCTTATTTTTAGCGGCCGGGAGCGAAGGACAACGATGATGGAACGATCGACGAATCGCCGTGCACGTTGCACCAATTCTCTTCCCTCTCCCCCTCCCCCCTGGAATTGGTATTCTCGTCTCCCGCTGGCCCCAGCAATATCGTCTTGCTACCAGCCAGCAGAGCATGCATCACATTGAAACACATTGCTTCTTTATGCACCTGTGAGACCTCATCGTGCGAGTCTTGGAATCTTCAATCCTATTCTTCTCAGCGAGTTCTTGCCGCTTTGGGCACCCTTTTGCAAGGGCACTGTCGCTACCTACTACATGCCCTATCTATGTCTGGGTATCCGTCTCCTGATGACGCCTGAACCAGTCCCTTTTGTTCTTTCCCATTCCTACACCGTTCAGAAGCAATACCCAAATACGCCACGCTGATCCCGACAAAAAACAACGCTGTAGATCCATGATAATACACCCTGAGCCACCTCGCTCAACAGGTTGGTCATACAAAAATAAAGTGATTCACGAGTGACATCGACTCGTGCTCAGGCCGCCTGCGGTACCTTGACCCGTTCCTCCTGCTCATCTTCCTGGTCATCACCATCTGCGTCATCGTCTTGCTCATCATCGCTCTCGGGTGGGCACCAAGCCTCCTCAAGCTTGAGACCCTTGCCGGTGCCTTCCCTACGACGGGGTGCGCTAAGAAGGGACGACATGGCAGAGCGAGAATGGCTCAGATGGGGGTCGTCGTCGATCTTCTCCGGTGCATCGTACAGTCCCATGCCGATGAGGATCTCGCCCTCTTCCTCGGGCTCATCCAGCGACTGGTAGGGGATGGACTCTTCCGACGAGACGGCAGGCTGAGGCTGCTGAGACTGAGGCAGGTTCTCAGGAGTCGGCGGCGAGGTGCTGCTGAAGCCCTGCGAGGCGAACGATGCCCACGCTGCAGCTGTTGAGGCATAATCCGAGGTGGGCAAGGCTGGGAATGGTTCCGTGTTGCAGCCGCATGACGAGACGTAGGCGGGGACGTGGTGCTGAGGCACGTTCCATCCCTCGACCGGCAGGTAAGGGGTCGAGTCAAAGGTATTATAGGGCAGAGAAGTAGGGGAGAAGGAGGAATTTGGTGAAGTGCTGCAAGAGTAGGCGGGGACCGGGGAGAAGTGAGGCTGGTACGCTGCGGACAGATCTCCGTCGAGTGTTGCCGGGAAGGGATACTGGGTAAAATTTTGGTGTTGTTGCTGGTATGGCGCGGACATGGCCACCTGATGTTGCGGGTAGGAAGACGGGTGCCAGCTGACCGGCCGGGTTGATCGAGGCTGCGAGCTGACCGCCTCGGGCGTGTAAGTGGGCATCACCGCCTGGCCCATCTGCTGCCTCCTCCTCGCCGCCACGGTCGTCTCGTTCATGATGGTTCTCCTCCTGGAAGCCATGGTGGACGAGAGGGGGCTGTTGTTGGCGCTGCTGGGCTTCACAATGCGCATGGCATTGCCCATGGAATTTGCTGGGCGATGGTGCTGGCCTGCGGCTCCTCTTGACAGCCTTCGTGATGCCTGGGAAGCCGCCATTTGCCGCGAAAGATCATCCAGAAATGTGTCTGTGGGGTACAAGGTGCCCGCGGGGTGGGCAACGCCCAGGTATGTTGAAGGCATCATCGTGATGGAAGTTGTGTCGGTGTTGGAAGGTTTGAGCTGCCACGAGTGGGCAGTGAGAGATGGCGAGGGAGCGTGTCGACGTGGTTGTATGTATACCACTTGGCTCAAGGGTGTGGTCTGAAAGGGGGGAATCGTCGGTGATATACGAACAAGAGAGTCCGTGTTGGTGGGGGAAAGGCCTTGCTCGGCTGGTCTCAGAGGTGTGGCAGGGCCGGAGACGGGGACATAATAAATCGAACCTGGATCTTGCAAGGGACAGCCATTTCATCTAGATCCCAGGAGTGGGCCGGCCGGAGGAGAAGGGGACAAGAAACACGGCAATAAAGCGTTGGCGGATCTGGTATGCGTTGGAAGAGCGCCCCAAAATGCGGGTTGCATGGGATGTGAGGTCGGTCATGGCCAGGGACAAGGGCGGAGGAGCCCATGTACACACCTCCATAGTACGTAGGTACCTACCTGAGAAGCTCGTCTCCGCGTGCCTATTGCAACGCTACTCTTGTGCATGTCTGACTATCCGTCGACGGGTCAGGGTGGTGGGCTGCGTCATACGGCTGAGCAGGGATGCCCATCACCAGGGGACCAAACTCCCCAACATGGGTCCATTTGGGATGAAAGTTTCCCGTTCCTTTGGGCGGCCTTGGCTCATGTAAACAGATGCATGCCGCAAAAGCCCGGCCCGTTGGGGGTGGGCAATGGACAAGTGGGTGTGGCGTGGGCGACGCGCTTGCCCTTGGCCGGGCTGGTGCATGGTCCTGGCTGCTGTGAATAAGGGGGGTGTGGATGATCCTGGGGCGGGAGAATTGAAGATGATACTTACCGCGCCGTGTGGAGCGGCTTCTAGTCGGTTGCAGAGCGAGGGAGGCATCCACTCTGGGCCTCTTGACGGACGGAATCGTAAGGCTCGGTGCTCAGCTCTCCCCTGCTAGCCCGGTCCTCTGGGTAGCCTCCCTCCTGGCCGTTCCTCTGGTCTCGGGTGGTGGCTCGGCGAATCATGAGGTGGGCCGCCGCCATCGAGGAAGAAATGGAAAAGAACAAGGATGGAAAGGAACCGCCGCTCGGGCCAGGCGGCGGCCACCCACACCTGCAGCATCGCAGTCTGGAGGCGAGTGGAGATGGGCGGCGCAGGGGAGCCCGCCGGCGGTCCACGTTGGATCGAGAGGCACGTCCACCTCGGGGTGGGCGGATTGGAGGTTTGAGCTCCAGGCCGAATTTAGGGGGCGCCTCCCACGAGAATCCACGCCGAGAGGTCGCCTACAGCGGGGTCTTTGCGGTGGTTGAACGGGTACAGGGCGTGAACGTATGTGCCACTGGGGGTAAGGGCCAGCGGCTCGAGTTTGGGCTCTGCAAGGGCGTCAAATCCAACAAGTGATCGATAGTACAGTATGTAGTACTCGCACCTACAGGCTCCCTCGCAGTCCCTTTCATGTCCAAGATCAAGTCATGTCGCAGGCGCTCTGGACATACGCACCCAGGCGAGTGGAGGTGTCATCGTGGACCGGGACACGGCCATAAGTACGCCCCTCAGTGACAGTCCACACCTCCAACCCGCTGTGTCCATATGCCGATGTTCGTCCACCTTGACTGCAGTTCCTTCAGGCCTGGCAAGCGAAGCGGAGACGTGATAGGGGGGTGGCAGCTTGCACCTCAGCTTTTCAACAAGCACAATAGGGCTGTTACGAGAAGGGTACAAGTATGTACAGTTTCTCAGCGTCCGAGGCTAGAAGGCGGCGGCGGCGGCACAAAGTCAGTTGCCCCCTGAGGGAATCAGAGCCTGCTGAGTTGAGTGTCAGCGCCGGGGCCGGGCCAGGGTCGGAGATGGAATGCCAGGTGCATCAGCAGGCGCCTCGTTCTTTTCCTGTTGCGTTTCGACTATGGGCGGCGATCCCCGCACTAAGGGCGCTGCAGGAGCCTGGCTCCCAAGTCCCTGATTATTGCGCATTTGAGCCAAAATCATGAAGTGGCCGGAGGCAAACGAGCAACCGGCAGGGTGTTGTTTGTTAGTTTGCCGACATTTGAGTGTGGAATGTCTGCCTCTTGGCTGAGGAAGAAGGCCCCAGGTTGAGGGAATAGCTGTATGGGGGGCGTATGCATAGTGAGAAACGAGCCGCTCTTGGGGGTTAAAGTGGTCTGGACAGGACGAAAAGATGTTCGTTCCGCAGTGGTCAAGGTAGTGGGTGCAGACCCCATGGTGCAAGGGCAGAAGACAGATTGCCGGGGCGCGTTCTGTCACGAGTCGCGATCAGGTTTTCGACCTTGTCAAACTAACTGCCCGAGAGAGACGTGCATGTGGGGTTCAGGGTGTTCCGGGCTGTCCGTGAACAGCATGCGCACTAGGGTGCCGACGGTGGGCGTGGTGACGCGACGAACTCCTGGCAACGAGCTTCGTCTGGGTGTCTCGTGGTTCCGCACCGTCAGGGTAGCGCCTGAAGAAGGGACGGGTACGAGCAAGTCGCACCCCGGTCTCACCTAGCTACTTGGGCTACCTAGTTGCCTAGTGATGGCTGGCTCTGGCGCCAACAGACTGTCCAGAAGGGTACGTACATGACGCTGATCGTGAGGGAATGGGATGCCGTGTACGCGGCCGGGTGTATGGTTCGATCCGTGGACGCGCAGGGGAGGGATCGCAATCTCATTCGATGGCCTGGCTTGCGTGAGACGGATTCGGGCTGAGCGGGCCACAAAGCGGGAGTCGAGGTCCCCTTGTTCCCGTTCGTTGGGTGTTTGGTGGTTGAAGGGACAGTGGGGGGTTACGACTTCTGTACGCTGTCGAATGGTCGGCAGGGGGGGGTCGCCGGCGAACGAACAATGCCAGCCAGCGAGCATGAGGCGAGACAGAGGTGACGAGCAGCCAACAGATGACAAGTCGTCTCGCCCGAGGCAGCTGACTGGTTGATCTGGCGGCGGGCAGGGAAGAGGCGTTGTTGGTGAGGCCAGTGTGGAATGCGCATCGACCGTAAGATCATTGGGTGGGCTGGCCAGGGGCCAGCACATGCGGGCTTGAGAAAGCAACAGGCCAAGGCCAGGCATTGAACCGAAACTCAGTCGTGTGGATGGGTGCTGATGAGCGTGTGACGCTGGGATGGAGACATGGGGAGCGAGTAAGGGGGGCTGTGCGAAAGGAGGTTGCAAACGAAAGGAAAAAGGAAGAGGCATTCAAGATGTGGAGCCCCGCGGACCCAAGCAGACAGCCCGCCCGCCGGTCGACCAAATTAGCCCAGGGCGGTGAAGCGCAGCCAGCGGAGGGCAGGTGCGAGGGAGGGGCCGATCAGCACCTCGACAGGGTGGAAGGAGCAGGTCTGAAAGGAAAGGAGAGAAGCGGGATGGGTGATTGGCCTTGGGGTCGGACGAGGTAGGTGCGAGAGGGGCCGGCCTGCCCAAATGCATGCGATGGAACCCCTGTGCGAGACATTTTCCCTGGAGCGACCGAGGTTGTGTGCAACAATGGAGACGTCCACGGGTACTGAAGCGACCTCGAGCGTCCATAATGTGCGCTCTGGGCGCCGTGTGATTTCGGGGGGAACTGATCCGCCCTATAGGCAGGCTTAGCCAGTGCAGGCGCAGGGCGCGGCGCAACCCGGGCACCAAGCCAACCTGGAACCCGGACCAGTCGCCGGGGATGCGTGGCCTCCCAGGGCCTCAGCAAAGTGATTCAGTGGATGTCAGCCACTAAAATTTAGCCCCGAGGGGGTTTGCTAGGCGGGTTGGCGGGCGCTGCGGGCGGCAGAAACTTGGGGCGCCCTCCCTGAACAGGCAGGCCACCTAGGCAGGAGCTACCCTCCATGAAAGGCATCTAATGACGGGACCGGGACTGGAAGGAGGGGCAAAGGGCCACCGACTCGAGGAAGGTGCCACGGTGCCACTTCAGTCAGGCGGGACTGGCGAGTGTCGCCGGACAAGCCCGAAAAATGCCAGCACACCGCCCGCGAGATCCTCCATCCCTCCCAATTCCGGCACGTCTCGTCTTCTGTCCTCTTGTCTCCTTCACCTGACTTGCATTGATCACAACGCCACCGCAAGATCGGTCCCCCTCGCCTGCGCCAAACGCGATGGAATACCCGAGCTGGCCAGCCGTGTCTTCCGACTCTTTGGGTGTGGTCGTCTCACAATCCTTCAACCTCCCACCACCCTGAGTCTGCAAGTACTTGTAGTCATAGGCCGTGGCTGGCCTGTCCATCCGTCCATCCATCCCCCGAGTCAAGCCGCGAGTTTCCACCAGCCAGGCCAGGATCGGAGACGGTGAAGCACAAAAGTTCGTTTGTCACAGGTCATCCATGCACACAGGAGACGGGAGACCATCACCGCCGCCTTGCCACGAACCTCAAGCCGCATTGAAATGACGGTCCAACTTGCACGCGACAGTTCCCATGTCTTGTGAAAGCAAGAAACTAGATCACAACCAGCTACCACGGTACACAGAGCTCCTCAGTGGTTAACCAATCATACATCCAAGCCCCGTGGCACCTCGCCAAGCTGTGTCCTGACCAGGCAGGGGTCGACATCGCCCGTGAGGGCAGTGGCGCCGCTGTACCGCTGCGGTTGCTGTGAGGCTGGGGGAACGACCGAAAGACCATGACCTAATTTCCTCCGGGAATGCGAATGCTCAGAATTGGCATCGGGCTCGCTCTCCACCCACACGCCTCCGACTCCGACTCCGAAAGCCCGCACCCGCCAGCCCGCCCAGACAAGACCAGACTGCTCATTCAACTCTGAATCCGTCCTGACTCATCGCGGAGGGTCCCCCAATCCCCCACGGCTGTGACCGGCTTCAGCTTTTCATTTCCCAGCTCTGGCGCTGCTGATCTATGTACGAACTTCACAGATGAGGTACCTCTGGCACGAGCAAGTTTTCACACGAGTCAACCCCTTGCCCAAGTCCCACGCCCCTATCTCAGCGCCAACGTCATGCTGGGATGCAAAACGCCCCGTCTGCAGGAAGTATTGCCATGCTTTCGTATGTATGTACGATACTGTACGCAGACAAAGACACGAGAGCATGCACTTGCCACCATCCCCGCGCACTCGGTACTGGGTTGTGAGTCTGACAGGATGACCTCCGGCCGACTTATTCAACCGATCTTCATCAGACGAAACTCGAGGATAAACTTGCGAAGTATCGGACTTGGATGGAGGAACACGCATGACAGCGAGAGCTACATTCTTCGACACCGCCCTGCGCCATGCACCTCCAAACGGTACCTGGGGGCTGACCTACTTTGGACGAGGAAAGGCGGGCAGCACGTATCTCCACCTTCCAAGTACTTGTATTACTTCGGCCGCGACATCCAGATGATTTCTTCATTCCATGTGGGACTCAGAGCTTCAAACTGGGCCAGCTCGGCCCCGCTGGATACCGACTTTGACTTGCCTCTGGCGAGGTCACGAAGCAGCTCCGGCACCCAGGCCTAGACCTTGCACTGTCCTTGGCGCCAGCAACGAGGGAGGACGACACAGATTTGGGTCTTCACTCGGTCTTTCGAGGTGACCTCGATACTGTACCGTGACACAACGTGCATGGCCTCCCGTGACATGGAAGAACCCCTCTTACCTTCCGCCTACCATCACAAAGACGAAGATGCTTGCTGTCTCATCGACTGCCGACGATCATGTCGTGGGCTGTACAACTTTGGTCGTGTTGACCTTGGTGCTCATGCCAAGCAGAGGTGCAAAGGGTTTGGTGTTTTGGCTCGTGACGTCGTGCGAGCCCGGGACACCCCTGGGCGTTCGGCTAACGATCCCGTTTTCGCGCGAGGATGGCCATCCTGGGTAGTGATGACAACGTCTCCATCTTGCCGTTGAAGGCGGCCAAAGACGCTGTTGCCTTCTCATGGCTTCTCTCTTGACCTCGAGTTTCAAACCACTCAACCGCGCGACGCCGGAGCCCTCCCGAGGTGTCTCGGTGCAACCCGAACTTCCACTATTGCGACGTCTGGCAAAAACAAGCACGCCCGAATTTGGGCCAAATGCCTGCGGGTTTTAGCTGGACCTTTCGACAATGGAAACTGGCATCATGTCAGGTAACAAAAGGGGTATTCTTGCATTGCCCACCCCCTGGCATGGCACCCCGCCGCCCGTCGGCAGGGACTGGCTGTTGGGCCAGCTGGAGACGATCGCAACACAGACGACTGACTGGATGCACCCGGCAAGCGTCGCTAGCGCAGCCAGCTTGCTGAACCGATGCCATGGACCTCCTGCCCGGCCCTATCAACCACCTGGCTGGGCACGACGAATGCGTGGCATTCTGCACTAGCTCTGGCAGGGGTTCCGTTGTGTCGATGTCACCTGCGAAAGGTCAAATCAGGGGGCTCTGCTGCACCGGTCCTTGGCAACTGTACCTCTCACACTCCTGATCGAAAGCCTCCGCCCACACACTTAGATCCACATGCAGCCAGGAGTCACGGGCGGCGACGAGTGGGAGGGGGCGAGCTGACGAGGCGACCTCGGTCGAGAACAGCGGGTTGTTGATCAAAGCCTGGCCCCAGTGCTAATGTAAGTACTTTTGCCGGAGTATGTATGTGCAAACGAGTTGGCCTCCGCTTCCGAAACCGAAACGCCACCCGCAACCCCCCATGGCTGGCACCACAACAAGGAGTCAACGACGGATGGGAGGAGGGTGCCGCATGGACGTTGCCGTACCCATGACTCGGTCAGTGCAGGCTGAACAGGCCAACACAGTCCGGCGGTCAAATGCTGTATCACCCCGGCCGGCTAGTTGTCCGTCCGATGTTCACCTCACAGTGACCCGACGCGGTGCCGTGCTCGTTGGCGCCCTTAGTTCTTCATCATGTTTAATGGCGCCCGGACTCCGCCTCAGACAAGAAGGAGGATGGACAGGTCCCCGGTCCGCCCATCGAGGTCCAAACAGTGCCATTGCATCCTGTTGCAGATGCTTCCAGCACCGAGCGGTCTCGTTTCGCGACAGCCACCGACCCGTGGAGGATTCAGACAGCCTGACGATCGGATCACCATGGGTTTTGGGACCGGGCACCTGCTGGACCCCGATCATTGGCCCCCTTTTTCTGAAGTCTGTTCAGAAAGGATTGCAAAACATCAGCAGCATTGCTTGCCATAGCACTCAGGTCGGTCCCCAGATCCCGAGTGATCTGCGACGAGACTCATGTCATTGTACATACATTGGTTGTCGGAGGGCTTCCGTCCAGCCGTCATGCACTGGATTCACCGCCTGTTGTCCCCCCGCAATCGGCATGTACCAGCTCATCACTCGCTGCCTGACTGCATGAGGACCGACTGGATGGTGGTCCGGAGCTCTCTGGTCCCTTTCATCATAGCGCCCGTTCACACGCCAGCTGTTGCGTGTCCATGACCGGCCTCATCCGACCTTTCGAGCGTCCGAGGCATACCTACCTCGGCGGCAGATCGTTGCCTGGCGCCATTATTTTGGCGGCTATGTCGTCGAAACCCTCCTGCTGGACCTTGCACGTCGCTAGGTCGACAGCAAATCGCAGCACTCTCAACGGATCCCAGTCGCCGGCTCGCCTGGTCAGGCCGTACAGGGCGCCAGCAACAAATGTATCTCCTGCGCCGACGGTACTACCATGACGACGATGCCTGTTAGTGAATGGCCTGGCAAGAGCAGCACCGGAAGCAGCCCGCCTCTCGAGACATGAGGACGGACACTACTTGGTCTGGTACTTACTCGACGACGTGAACACGGCCCTCTCGAATCAGGCATCGGAAGCAGGCTTCTTCATGGTCGACCAGGCATGCAGCCCCGTCAGCACCCCATGTGCAGAAGGCCAAGGACCTGGACCATACCCACCACAAGTCAGTGTCGGGCAAACAGGTGCATAGGCGCCTTCGCTCGCCTGTGCAAGGAGGGATCCAGTCGACTCACGCTCTCGGCGGCTTCTCCCCCCGTAGGCACGCCTCTGGAGAGGAGTATCCGCTGTGCTGCAAAGTCGACACATCATCTGTCAGCAACACCGCTTGGGAGCACCGCCGAGGCAGAAAAGGGGGGTGAGGGGCACGCTGGGAAGGGGTCGGTCGTGTCGGTTGTGGTGGGTGGCGGTGGGGGTTCGACCTCGTCTGGCTTCGTCTCCTCTCGCCTCTCTCGTGAATCCTCCGAGCTGCATGCACTCGCATGACCTGCGGCAAGATGCGTGTGCCTTTGCATTGCTGCATTCCCCTCTTGGACCATCGGTCATTCGATTTACGAAAGGGGCCTGCGATGCGCCGCCACCGTGTCGCCCGCCGTCTTTGCTTTCGACTCACCTCAGCCCAGCTGCGCGAATAGAACACCACGTCCGCCTCGGCAGCCAGCTCCCGCAGCCCCTCGCGCCCAGGCTTCTCGACCTCGACGCTGATACGGAGGCCACCAGCCCCCCTATCTCCCTCAGCGCGACTTTCATCGTGGTCCGCGAACGTCCGGCGCAGCACGCGGATGCATTCGAGAGTCGTGTCAGGGATGCGGCCTTCGAAGTGCCACCACCACTCTTGTTGTTGTCGTCGTCCACCAGCAGCTGCAACCCCATGCGTAGCGTCGCGTCGGAGCGAGTCGACGATATCCGTGAACTCGTCCACCGTCATCTCGGGAAGGTTATTGTAGTTTACCAGCGTCCGGCTCCCGGTCGCGGCGCTTCGCAAGACGTAGCTGCTCGCGGGCGCGTCGTGGCCCTCGCGGTACAGGCAGCGTGAGAAGTCGACCTCGCCAGGCTCGCCTCGGCCGTGGCCGAACGACGACAGGATCTGGGCGGTGGCGGCAGATCCCCGCGCTGGCAGAGGCGAGACGAGGTGCGTCTGGATGCGCGTGCCGCTTCCTTCCGCCTGCAGGCCCGAGCTCCCCGGCGTGGCGACGACGTCCTTGCTGATCCTGCTGCCAGCCGGTGCATGGAGAAGCTGCAGTAGCACCTCGAGGCTGTTGGGACAGTTGCCGCCCCGGCGGACGGAGAGGCTCGTGGCGCGGAGCTTAGAGTCTTCCTCCGGGTAGTGAGGGACGCTGCAGAGTGGCTGGTAAGCACGGCGCAGAAGGGTGAGTGTGACTGAGCACAAGCGAGGATGGGATGCTGGCGTTCCCAGAGAGATGCAGGGTTGATCGCCTGATGACAGTCGCATGCGACCCCGAGTGCGTTCCGGGGAAGGAACCGCGTCTCCTTTCTGCCAGAGGATTGTGATACGCACAAGTGGTGTGCCGACCTACCTCAGGATGGTGTCCAGGTAGCATGCGCCCACGAGGACGAGGTGTTGCTGTGACGCTGTCGACATCGTCCTTGCGGAAGCGAGTGCTTCTCTGCTGCGAAGATACCGGCCTGCCTTGCCGTGGGGCCAACTCTTGATGAGCCAGCGCCAAGTGCCGCACCCGTTGTTGTCAAGTAGCGGTATGGCTTCCCAGCCCGTGGTGGTGTTGTCGATGCAAGACGAAGCATTCGAAAAGTAACGGTGAACACGGATGACGTAAAGGCAGGCCCGAGTCTACCCGAGACTCGTCGCCCTGGGCTTCTCATTGCCGGGCATGATTTGTTCCTTGCACATACCAGACTGGCTGCACCTGTGGTCAGGTCATGGTGACCCAGATACTGCTCAGCTAACCAGACTCCGTGATCGAAGGTACACCAAAGTGACAGGTGTGTATTAGGGAGTGTATTTTCTGAGGACTGGACCTGCCTCTGCCGAAGCTGGGGTCTGGAAAAAACAATTCAACTTTAACTCCAAGCCAATGCAATCTATGTACGCGGCCTGAGCGACAGACAGAGCTCGCTCAGATTAGGAAAGTAGGCTTGGCGCTGCCATGGGCTGTAGTTTTTGCTGAAGAGTCCCAGTCATCGTCCACCTATTCTTCTCTTCGGCGTCTCGCATCTACCAACCAGAGTCTTTGCGGTGTTACGCCTCCTCCTCCTGCTGCTTCACATACACACTCAACCTGTTCCCGGCGCCGCAGAACTCGTCCTCCGCGCCTGAGCAGAGCATGCCGCACTCGCCCTCGTCGACTTCCTCGGAGCCCGCATGGACCTCGTCGCCGCAGTAGCACTCCGCGCCGTACTCGGTGCCGAAGTACTCGTGATCGGCGCAGAACTCCGCGCAAACCTCGTTCGTCATGTCGGCCGCCGCCGTGGCGCGGGCAGAGAGGGCCCTGGCGCCCGCGGGCTCGGTGCGGCAGCCATAGAAGACGAAGTTCCCGGCGACGGCGGGCTGGCGCGGCTCAGGGGCGGGCTCCTCGGGGCCGGCGGCTGGGTTCTCGTAGAGGGTGAGGCGGTTGGGGCCGCCGCAGAACTGGGACGCGTCGCCGGAGCAGGGCATGGCGCACTCGGAGAGCGGGGCGGGCGAGGAGGAGGCGTGGAGGGCGTTGCCGCAGTAGCACTCGGCGGAGTATTCGGTGCCGAAGTAGCGGAAGCCTTCGCAGAACTCGGCGCAGGCGGAGAGGGTGAGGGCCGTGCCGGAGGAGTAGGTCTTGCCGGAGAGAGCGCGGGCGCCGGAGCCTTCGGTCTGGCAGCCGACGAGGGTGAAGGGGGCGATGGTCGGGCGGTGCGAGGGGCCGGTGGGCGTGGATGAGGTAGTAGTCGTTGTCGTCGAGGTCGTGGATGCGCTTAAGGTCGCGGAGGCGCTCGATGTCACGGACTCGCTGGTGCTGGCTTGAAGGGGGTTAGTGATACTTATTCTCGTCTCGTCGTCGTCGGTGGTCGAGTGTCTTGCGACTATCCTCGCCGCGGGCCAGTGCCGACGCGAATCAGAAGGGAAATGGCCGCGTACCTGGTGTTGAGGTTGAGGTCGTCAGGGTTGCCGGAGCGGCCCGGTAGAGCTCGAGACGGCTTCCGGCGCCACAGTACTGGAAGGGGTTGCCCGCACAGACCATATTGCACTGCTCCTCAGGAGCCGGGTTGCTGGACGAGTGCAGCGAGTTGCCGCAGTAGCCTGTCATGGTCAGTATCTTGTCACGGCTTGATCGGGGGCTGACCTACATTCGCGGCCGTACTCGGTGCCGAAGTACGTGAATGCCGAGCAGTAGTCCGCGCACATCTCGAGGGTCATGCCATCGTCCGCCGTGGATGCTCCCGTCAGAGCACGAACGCCGGTGCCTTCGGTCTGGCATCCGACGAGCGAGTACCTGCCAACGGTAGGAACGCGGGCAAGAGTACCCGTCGGCGCAGGAGCGGAGGAAGTCGACGTCGACGTCGTAGACCGAGTGGCGGTCGTCGAGTACAGCTCGAGTCTGTTGCCGGCGCCGCAGTATTGCGTGTCATCGCCGCCGCAGACCATGTTGCACTCGCCCAGGGGCGCGGAGGAGCTGGACCCGTGGAGTGAGTTTCCGCAGTAGCACTCGGTGCCATACTCAGTTCCCCAGTAGTCGAACCCTGTGCAGTTGGACATGCAGCTTTCGAGAGTCATGGAGGAGTATGCGAAGGCAGCGCCGTCGAGAGCGCGGGCGCCGACACCCTCGGTCCAGCAGGATACGAGCCTGTAACCGCCCATTACCTCTCTGTGGTGGAGCGAAGGGGCTGGCCCGGTGCTTGTCGTGGTCGAAGAGACCGTGCTTGTCGAGAGAGTAGGCGGCCGGGACGACGTGGGTGGCTGCGTCGAAGTCGACGGAGATTGCGAGGTCGTGGAGCTGGAACCGCCAGGAACGCTGCAAGTCCCAGGGGTCGTGAAGGCGCGGCAAGTTCCGCCGAGAATCCTCGTCTTCTTGAAGGACTCGGTTACCGCTGAAGAGCCGGTACCGCTGATGATGTCGAAATCCGCCTCAGCGCTGTGGCCGCCGGGGATGGTGGTGCTCACGGAGAAGAAGGTGTACGCGCCGTTGCAGTTACCCTTGGTCATGTCGAGGGTCACACTCGTCAGCGCGGGCACGACGCTGTTCGACTGGTTCACCTTGTACGAGATAAAGGCCCTCACAGGGAGGTCAGCGCGATCATTGCGCACAGCCGCTGTAAGGGTAAACACGCCGGACGTCTGAAGGAGGCAGCTTTGATATCGCTGCAGGAAGACGGCATCCTGGACGGGATAACCAACGCCGTTATTGTCATGAAGCTCGGTGGTGCTGTCGGTGCGGCGGATGGTAACGGTAAACGAGGAGATGCCGACGTTGACGGGGATCGTCACTGAAAAGGGGAACCAGACAAACTCGTCGTTGATGCCCCTGCCGAGGCCTAGAGCGGAGACTGTGAACGAGCATGGGCCAGAGCCGCAGGTTGTGCCGCCGCTGCGATTCTTATAGTTGATGGTCAGCCCGGCGAGTGTGGTCCTGGGAACCTCCGTCGTCCGGATACGGATAGAACCACTGAACTCCAGGACGCTGGACTGAGCGCCCAGGGTGAGCTGGATATCAACCGGCTTGACGTTGTACGGCTGGATCGGGTCGCTGAGAGTGACGCCTGCAGGGACGGTGTCGATCATCTTTTGCAGAACGGCCCTGCACGTACTCTGAAAGGCAGCCGCCTCCGCCATGGCTATCATGGTAGCATTGGCATCGGAGCTGAAGACTTTCCAATCCGAGTGCCTGTTGAGTCCGACAGCGGGGCCAACCACGAGAGGGTTCGTCGTCGCCCAGTTGAGATATTCAGTGACAACCTTGTTATCGAAGACGGCAACGGTAGAGTCCAGGGGGATCTGGTCGCCGGGCTGCGTGCCGGGAGGAACAATCTCCGGGAACTCTGCCGAGTGCACGCTGCCGAGGGTGTGTCCACAAGCCGTGACCTGGATCATCTCCGCATTCGTGAAGCCCATTCTCGTGAACTGGTTCCTGAAGATTCCGATTGCGTTCTGGGGTTGGGGGACACCGATGCTGCCAGGCCCCGTGGCATCGATTCGGCCGGCGCGAATAGGCACAGCAGGCCCGCCGCATGTCCTGACGGAAGTGTAGACGCCGAGGGCGATGAGGTCAGAGAGCGAGCTTTTCCTGGACACGTACGGGGCCATGAATCTGAATGTCGTCGCGAAGGCAGGGCCGGCATTGTCGCCATTGTTCAGCTCATACTGCAGCGAGCCATCCAACCCTCCAACAAGATTCAAACGACTGTGAGTCGCCATGTCGTGGAAGGCGGTTCTCAACCATTCGGCGGCAGCACGGCGTCCCGGACCGGAGGCTTGGTTCGAGCACGGGGAGACACTGTCGGCGAACTTGCGGGATCCGACACTGTCCGTCTGGAACATGATCTCCTCCAGCTCGTCGATGCTGGATGGCCATGTCGGGTCGGCTCTGGTCTGGGCTGTGAGAGCCAGCAGGCCCAGCAGCCATGTCGTTCCGAACCTCATCGTAGGTGGTCTATGCGGGTTGAATCACCAAAATTATTATAAACGAGTGGCACGGCAATCAAGGCGACAAGGCGATGATCGCGAGGCTCAACAACACGAAAGACCGGCACTAAGGGTGAGAAGGGAAGAAGAAGGGAGACGACGACAACTACGCGGATGTGCCAGCAGAGCTCCGGGCTAACAGGGAAACCTGCGAGCACAGGCAGAGGTAAGAAGGCTGAAAGACGCCGAGAGGGCTGAACATGCATCGAGCATTACATGGCGCTGCAGGCGCAAGGGCCAAGACGTCGGGAGATCAGCCATGGGCATCCAGGAAGAGGTCGGCGCGCTCGGAGAACACCTAGAAAGGATGCGCTGCGGCCCCGGCGGAGTGGACCGACCGCCCAACGCCTACGTGGCGAGGTGAGGCATCTTGAGTGAAGGCTCGGGTCAATCATCAGAGTGACATTGATATGCAGTTCGGTTCGTATTTTGGGATGTGCCACCTGGCACTAGTGAAGCGGAAAGGGCAAAGGCGTTGAAGAGGGGGCGCTCATTGGAAGCGGGCATCAGCCGCTGGAGGGGTGATTATCAGGGCCAGCCCCTGGATCAGGGGTCAAGGGGGCAGCAGCTTTGCGTCCATGCCGATTGAGGATTGCCATGCGACGGCCAGACCGTTGAAGCCGTTCGATCCTGTCCCGAGCCCGCATCGGTGAGGCTCGTGTCTTGGACGATGACCCGTCCGTGAAAGCGCCGTCTCGCTGGGCATGCTCTGGGCATTTCGGGGGACGTGTCATGGCCAGTCGTGGTTGCAGTGCGCGGCCAGACTATTGATGCCGTGACTGACACTGCTTCTGCTTCTGCTTCTGCTTCTGGGGGCGAGGATCTGACGCCAGGGCGGTTTCCGGAGGGGGACCTGTCGCATTGAGATCGATGTCCTGAAGAAAGGCAAAAGAGAAGGCTTGCAGAGTGGCGCGAGGCAGCCCGGGCCCTCGGGTCTTTTTCGCGAGACACACTGGCGACACCTTGCTGAATCCCATCTTGTGATCCGCTATCTGTGTTTCCCGAACTTTCGGGATCTTCACATGGCTAACATCAGCAGCGCAGCCCGCCCTGTGAAGAGGGCCATGGGAAGATGTTGAAGGAACCGGGTGCTGGCAGCCATTGCCGATCTCCTGCGGGCAGCCGGCTGCCACACCTCGTGTGGTTGAGGGTGGGGAGAGCTGGGTTTGCTGTACGTATTATTTCCCCATTCGGACCATGGGCACATATGCAGCCGATAGGAAGACATTTGATATCCTTGGCTGCTGATTGACCGACTGATACATGTACTTGTATGTGCCAGCAAGAGAAGAAGGGGAGAGGTCAGGATGGGCTAGATTCTTCAGCTGCCGAGCCGTTTGTTGGCGCCAATTAGGCCCGGGGAAAAGAAAACGGTCGGGCTGTGCCCCGAACAGGGGTCCGAGTGGTGTGTCCAGGAAGAAAGACAAGCAAGGATGGCAAAAGAAAAGGGGCGAGCGGTCAGTGGCTTTGGCAGTGGAAATGACCGAAGAAGCAGGTGGGCGGCAGGACCCCGAATGAATGTGGGATTCGACCAGGCGAGTGAATGAATAATCGATCAGAGGAGGTCTCCTGAGAGCCGTTGAACCTTGGATATGGATGCTGCCGTATCACCCTGGGTCTGGGCCGAGCGAGGGGACTTCCAGGCTCTGTTGCCTGCAGCAAAGGAATATGAACACGAGGAGATGCAGGAGGAGAAATCGGCTTTGGGCCTAGGCAGGAAGCCAGGCTCGGGTAATCCCGTGCCCGTTGTGGCTCCGTAGCGGGGCTCGACTGCGATGGTGGCTGACAGATTACTAAGGACTACAGTTGAGGAGGGGACAGATGTTGCAACTTGAACTCTTCACAGACAGACCACACGATGCCTGTGGGAGGATCACCGTGGGGGCCATCATAGCTATCTAGCCTTGGCCATCCTCTCTGGAGATGGTACTAAATAGTAGTATTAGGGTCTTGAGAGAAACAGTGCAAACCCATCGTTTAAGGGATGACAGATGCTACAACCAGCGGCCCTGGCAGAGGTTCATGGCCGCAAACCTCACATCTTCCGCTACTCTCGACTCGTTGATGCACACGGAGGCGAGGCTGCGCGTATTCTGGCCACGGGCAGACTCGCTCCATGAAATTCCGACGGAAAAGACTGCGACGCCCAACGCAGCGACGACACAACCTGATCTATTTCGGGGGGTAAGGCTGCCCATTTCATGCCCAACTCAAACATGAATCCTCACGCTGGTGATGGTCGAGATTCCAGAGTCCTCTTTGACTCCGGTGCCTGCATATGGAGCCACTCGAGATACTGGGCGCATCGGCCGCCGCCATCCAGATTGCCGAGAAAGGCCTCAAGATTGTGATATTCCTTTGCAACATTGTCGCGGGCTTGAGAGATGCACCCGATGTTCTCAGAGACCGCGTGGCCAGGATCTCTCAGCTCGAAGCACTCTTCCGCGTCATCACCGACCACCCTTCCTTTCAGACTGAGTTCGTTACAGCCGAACTGAAACGATGTGTTAGCTCTGTCGAGGGCCTTCGAGATACGCTGGATCGTCTAAACACGACCCCAGATGCCGGGAAGTTGAGGCGCTGGTCAAAAAGGGTCTGTGCTGTCTTGAAAGACGATGGCATCGAGAAGTACTTCCTCGAGATGACCAGAGAGACCGGCTATCTTGCCCTGGCGCTCCGGCACGCGGACGCGTGAGCCTCTTCCTCGTATGCCGGGACGCGCTGGACCACCGGCTGACTTTGATCCAGGCAGCTGTTGAGCGATCTTGGAATTGAGATTCGCTCCATCCACGGCCATGTCACCCATACATCAGTGACGGTGGACAGGATTTCGGAACAGCTCGAGGGGACTGGCGAGAACGTTCGCCAGATTCTAGGCAAGCTCGGCGCGATTACGCAAAGCCTGGAACCAGGCCTGGGATCAGGTCCGCCTCAGCGACCACCTCGACTCATCAATGTGCCGTATCATCGTGTCAAGAAATTCATCGGCCGGGAGACTCTTCTGTCATCCATTAAGGACCACTTCGACAAGGAGACACGCTCTGGCCCCGAGCTGGTCATTCTCAGGGGACTCCTTGGGCAAGGGAAAACGTCCATCGCCATCGAGTATTGCCGCCGTTCCCTGGGCCAAGCTTACCAGACCATTTTGTGGCTCGACGCGAGCTCCAAGGAATCCCTTGAGTATGATTTGGCAGTTTGTGCTTCACAAATCCCGCTTGAAACCCAGACGATCCCTCCAACGCTCGAAGGTAAGGCGGCGGCGGTTTTTCGCACGCTCTCCGACGCAGCATTTCCTTGGCTCGTGGTCTTTGACAACCGTGATGATCCCAACCTGATGCCCAGATTCAAGGACTATCTGCCCACGGCCCCCAACACTTCCATCATTGTCACCTCCCGGAGACGGGACCTCAATGACCTTGTGTCATGCGAATTGCTCGTCGATGTCGAGGCGTTCGACGAGGAGGAGGCAGTGGCACTACTCATGAAGGGTTCCACGGATCCCCGGGGCCACGCAAAGGACGTCGAGAACAAGGATGCCGCCAGCCGTCTGGTCAAAGACTTGTGGTGCCACCCGCTCACCATCGCCCAGGCTCAACGCTACATGTCTCGGCTGCGGCTGGACGTGCAGGCGTTTTCCAGCCGATATGAGAGTAGGCTGCCTATAATTAGCGAAAAGCTGTTGGTCTCGGATTACTTCACAGCCATGGAAGGCTCTGAGATGCCAGCAGCTCTCACGGCCACCACGATCTGGGACTTGTCGCTGAGCCAACTCGTCAACGACCCGTGCGAGGGACCCAAAGCACACAAGGACGACCTTCTGAACCTGATCGCAAGTCAGCCGTCACAGGCCTTTTCCGAATCAGACTTTCTGATGTTCTGCGGAATAATGGAGCCATGGGGCACGAGAGAGGAGATGGCGGCAAAGCCAGTGTCCTTTCTCGCCGCGTGCCTCAGGTGTTGGGATTCTCGGGCCTTCGGGGAGGTTCTTGCCGAGCTGAGCGATCTGGGGCTGTTGCAATACTATGCCCTCGGGCAGGATGGTCTCTACCACGGGAGAGTGCACAAGATCGTCCAGGACATCGCTCGTCTCCGTCTCCCTGAAGGAGCCAGGGCGGAGTATGAAGCCCTCTCCATCGACATTGCCCTCCATTTGAACCTGAACCAGCCGCTTCTCGCTGATGAACCGTCTTCGCCTCAAAGCTCAACTGGACCGGTCCCGGATCATGACAGCGAGGATGAAAAGGGGGACGAGGATGATGTCACGCTCCTGATCACGTCTTGGGACCTCCCAGCCTGGCCAGAGGTTGTGGCGCGACTAATCACCAACATCTATTTTCCAATGACGGATAACACAGTAAACAAGGCTGTTACGCCCAAGCAAGTCGAAGTGTTGGATGCGTTGCGATTTGAGGCCTTGCTTTTCGACCGGACATCCACGGAAACCCTCAGCAGACTCGAAGATAAGATCACGGCTGCGGCTGCGTCAGCACTGCAGTGCCCGGATGAATGTGCTATAGCTGACGTTCTCGAAACAGTCGGCAACGTTCTCTACGTGCAAGAAGATGTATCCCCGGAGGTCTCCAAACTCGAGGAATGGTTCTTACCGGTGCTCAAATCCTCCGGCCTCTTGTCACAGCATTTTATCACGCTCGTCGAGCTGCTGGGACGCGTTTCGGTCAAGCAGCCCGTCGTTACGAAGAAATTCGAAGGGGCCCAGATGTTGAAATCTGTACTAGCATTGCGGATCTCCCAGCACCATGCTGGAAGCAACATGATCACGACATACTGGGCTTGTGCGAGGGCCTTTGCGCAGTGTTATCAATGGAGGGATGCGGAAGTCCTGACCCGACACCTGGTTGGCCTCTTGAACCCCGGACCAGGCATGGCGAATAAAGAGGCTCTCGATGCAAAGCGGAAACTCGGCATCTGTCTCTATTCCCAGGAAGGTAAAGGGGAGGAATCGGTACGGGTGTTGGAGGAGACATCTGCAGGGTTCGATAGGCTGTCGGCTCTTGAACCCTCTTGCGGCGTGCTCAAACTCAGGACGGATATACACCTGGCTTTCGCTTTGGCGTGGACTGGAAGAGTGAAAGAGGCGCTTGGTCTGTCAGAGAGCACGATGAGAGGGCTGGCTCAGCAGGAAGACATTCCCGACTGGGACGCCAGACAGATCGAGTGGCAGTGTCAAGAGATGCGGTCCTTTTGTTTCAACAAGCTGGGCAGACTCGGCCCAGCGATCAAGGCGAAACGGAAGGAAATCACCCTGAGAGAACTATGTCAGAAAGATGGTTGGGAGATCCCCTACGAGATGGCGAGGCTGGCATCGATGCTGGTTGACGATGGTTCGCTAGAGGAAGCTGAGAAAGTCGCGAGGAAAGCGGTTGCTAGGCTGGCCGCCTTTCATATTGATGCAAGTCACGACGCTGTTATCTATAGCCACGAGGTTCTTAGGAAGACTCGAGCCTGGCGAGAGATGGATGAGTCGGAATGACATTGTTTAGAGTGTGAGTCGTCCCTCGGGGGCAGCAAGGATACTTATTAGTGCTTCTTCTTCAAGTCTTCAAAGCGAATAAGGGACAGGATGTGATATTAGACCGATGCCAAGTCAACTCGCCCCTGATCTTGCTGGCGTTGTTGTTCCCTGGCTGCTTTCCAACTCCGCCGCCGCGTTCACGCGGACGCTCTCGGAATCGAGCTGCGCCGGGCCGCGGCCCAGTTCCCGCGTGAACATGCCATTGAGGGACTCGTGGCTTCTTAGAGAAGGTAGAAATGACCCTCGAGAGTTCCGGTTATAACCCGTCGTCGCATCGTGGTTTCGGGGGACTTGCAGCAAGTTTACCGTCGCAGAGGACGAGGAAGATCCAGTAGAACCCGACGTCTTCCTCCCACGACCGCCGCCTGGGGATGGGATCTCCTCGTTATTTATGGTCGCAGCCTTTGCTCTGTCCCCTTGGAGCTGGACCATGATGTAGTCTCGCTGAAGCAGGAGGATCTCCTCGTCGATGGCCTCCGCCTCCCCCGGGCGCGTCTCGAGGGTCAGAGATGTTGACACGAGCGTCTCCAGGCCTGGCGCCTTCACGAAGGCGCCCAAGGCGCAGACGTTCCACTGAGCCAGGCCGCTGCTTTTCACCTTGAGCTGCTTGACCATGAAGTCCCTGTCTCCGGCCTTGGCGGATGGTCGAAGCACTATCGAGTTGCCGAAGACTTTGGTCTGCAACTTCGGGACTGAAGCTTGTTAGTCAATACTTCACTCACAGGCAGGGAAAATGAGAAACTGCAGACTTACTGTTCATCTTCAACATGGTGTAGTTGCCGTTGGGCTCCTTCGCGAAGAGAACGAGTAACGGCGACGGCACGTGGTCAGAGAGGTAGAACTGCTGACCAGTGGATGAATCGGCGAACAGGCTCAGGTTGTCACTCAGGTGGCGGCTTGCCTGGCCGCTGATGGTGGTCTGCGATACTGGCCGACCAGACTGGACAGGCGAGCCGACTCTGGCGCTCCTCGTCAGTGAGCGTCGCTGCCACAGCTGGACCTCCCCCGAAGCCGCCAGTTCAGGATGGCCCCTCAACCTGAGGGCGTTGACAATGACGAGTTTGTGCCGGCGGTGCGTGAGGTAGATCCCGACGTTTTCAAAGCAGCAATGGACGTCGTATCCGGTAACGAGGCTCTGGAATCCCAGGGCTTCCTGCTTGTCCTGGAACTGGTAGATGTCGGGCTCGCCACCCTCGTCGTAGCGGACCTCAACATTCCACTCGTTGGTGTGGTATTCGGTGATAGCGTATATCGGGATGACGACGTCTCTGTTGATGCAGAGATACCGCACATCACCGGCCTGGAATTCTGGCTCACCGGGTCTTTGAAAGTGCTCGGCGACGCGGAGCCTGTCCCTGGCGCCGTGCGCCCTCCATACTTTCAGCCTCCGCGCCGTTCCGTCCACAGGAACGAGGTTGAACACTGCATCTACGTTGGGAAGGTCGTAACTGTGGGAGAGGTTGATGACCGACGACCTCTGCATCGTGCAGCACTGTGTCTTGTCGAGGTTTGTCTGAAGCGTAAGATCCTGGGGTGCATGCAGTGGTGCCGGAGAAAAGGAGCCACTGGGGAAAGCGAGCACGCGATAGAAGTTGAAGAGGAGGACATCGCAGAGCCTTGCCGGTCGCAGTCGCAGGCCAGGGAGAGACAGACAGACTCCCATGTCTGCCTCGGCGCAACGCCGTAGTCTTGGCAGGCCAATGTGTTGTTCATGCAGGCTGCTGTAGCACCAGTGAAGAAGAGCGGCAGTTTGAGACCAGCTAGGCCTTCTGATGTGGTTGATTGGCACGATCCTTGGCACATGATGGTTTCTCTCTCTGTCCCGTTCGGTCTGCGCCCAGCGCCACCAGCTGAATAGCCACCACAGCCGTTCTATCACCCAGCCATCTTAATAGTCCGGCAGCCCGCATCAGAAGCGGCCAGTGAGGTGAACAAGGACCAGGGGCGAAGCCACCACGAACCGCCTGTGGCGAGACAGCGACGGGGTTGAAAAAGCATTTTCGGCCATTCGAGGCTGTTTCTCTGCTCCCGCCCGCGAGCAGGCTGATCACTTTTCCAATAAGACCATCCTCGTCCGGCTAGCAAGATGGGCTCTCCAGGCGAGAGACAGACATTCTTCTTCCCCGTGTGACGACAAGACCCAAGGCCGCAAACATGGTTCTCAGAGACGGCTATGAGAACAATGCGCCGGGGTTGCCCGGGGCGTCGCTCAGCAATCGTGAGGATCTCAGGCGACAGCTTGCGCAGCTTGATGCCCAGAGAGAGGTGAGCTCAACATCATCCTTCTGCCCTGCCTTGCGCTCTCTTCGGATATCTCGCTGACACTCCACGACCAGGGAGTCGACCTGTCACCCACGTCCGCCCAGCGACTGGGTCCCTTTACCGTTGGGGCTCTCATCCTGAACAGGACCATCGGGACTGGCATATTTGCGCAGCCTACCAACGTCCTGAAGCTCACAGGAAGCGCTGGGGTCGCGATCACGCTGTGGGGAGCGGGCGGCATCATCATCCTCTGTGTACTTGTCAGCTGGCTGGAGCTCTGCATGACCGTGCCGCTCTTTCACTACGTTGACGAGGATGGAACGCCTACGACGGTGTCTACTCCTCGAAGCGGCGGAGACAAGAACTTTGTGGGTTGAGACCTTCCAAGCCGGTCTTCGGATAATGAGCGCTGCCACTGACGAACGCGCAATGACAGCTCGAGTACATCTACCAGAAGCCAAGGTTCCTCGCCACCTGCATCTTCGGTGTCGTATTCATCGTCTTCGGCCACCTGGCAGGCAACGCGATCCAGTTCGGAATCTTCATGGCAACGCTGATGAATCCCCATTGCTCGGAAGGGGAACCGTGCTTCAGCAAGGCGATAGTCATCGGCTGGGCCCTTGCGGTGGTCACCATCTGCTGCCTCATCAACATCTCGACGCGCCAGTTCGCCATCAGCCTCAACAATTTCTTCGCCATCGCAAAGGTCCTCTTCGTGGCGACTCTCGGACTGATGGGTATCATATACGGGACCATGCACGGCGACGGCTGCCGCAAGATCACCTGGGAGACCCAGGAATCCGGGGGCCACTTCGGCGACATCGTCCTCGCGCTTGTGTACGCCTCCTACCCCTATACCGGGTTTGAGCAGCCGTTTTACGTGCTGGCCGAGGTCAGAGACCCTCGGCGCACGTTCCCAAAGGCGACCATTATTGCTCTGCTCATCGCATTGGTCATCTTCCCCATGGCCAACGTCGGCTACCTCTGTGTCACCCCCTATACCGGGAACGAATCCTTGCCCAATAATATGGTGGTTGCCATGTTTGAGAGAGTGTCTGGCGCATCAAGCTCTGCCTCGACGGAGAACGGTGGCCCCGTTACGCGAGTCGTGGCTGGAATCCTCGCCCTCTCCGCCTTCGCCACTATCATGGCGCAGACGTTCACGGGGGCTCGGGTCAAGCAAGAGATCGCCAAGGAGGGCATCCTTCCGTTCTCGCTGGTCTTCGCGACGGGCAGTGATTCCTTGGTCTCCAAACTGCGCGCGCCTCGGTCACGGAGCACACGCCTGGACCTCGACGACATCGACCAGCATGCCGAACAGGTCCCCGTAGCCGCTACGTTCCTCCATCTGGCGTTCGAGGTCATCCTCATCCTGGCCGTCGGCATCCCCCTCGAGCCGACCTCGGCGTACAGACTCCTGACGGCGATCAAGGTCTTCACCATCGTCGGGGTCCTCGGCCTCTTCACGGTAGCTGGCTTGCTGTACCTGAAAGTAGACAGCTGGATCCGCGGCACCAGTGGCAGGGCATGGCACAGCATCGTCAAGTTCAAGCCATGGCTTGATCCACTGCCGGCCGTGGTAGCAACGCTGGGGTTGAGTTTGCTGCTCTTCGGCACCTTCGCACCCCCGAGCGTGTCTCTTGGAGACAACCTGCCACATTTCACGGGCCCGTTGACGGCGTGGGCCATCACCCTTGCGTCCGTTGGCTGGTGGCTGTGGCTCAAGTTCGACCTGTGGAGAGACAGGAAGTATCTGCACGTGGAGAGGAAGCCGTTCATCGAGAGGGATGGCGAGGATGGCGAGCTGGTACTCAAGGCGGAGCTTGTGGTGGTCGAGCGCCTGCCAGCCCGTGCGAGGAACCAGTTTGCGTGATGATCAGATCTTGCAGTCTCCGAACTTCATCAAGCCTGCTTAATTTTCGATTCAACCCCAGAGTTCAGGCGGATTGGTCGGCCGTGGGTGTCACTTCCCTCTCCCCTGTAGCTGTCGCGACAAACTTCTTGGCTTTCTGGCGTTTCTGGCCATGCTGAATAGTTCAATTGAATTTTGAAGCACCTCGAGTGGTTGAAGTTGTCGATGCAAGTGGTGATGTGTGGGCCGCAGCTGCTGTGGCAGTTTGGCTCCCAAGTGGGTACAAAAATACATGACCGGTTTCTCAAGAACACCTTCACTTTGCCAGCCGATATCAGGAACAATATCTCGACTTGAACAAATTTCAATTACACCATCTGATTGCCAGAAAGCACAAGAGTCATTCCTCTGATTTTTGTTTTCTTTACTTGTCATCTGCTCCCAGAATACCAAGTCAAATCGAGGAGCCGTCTGAGAAACCGGCCTACTATATTTGTACCCACTTGGCTCCGAACTTGGGACTTGGAAGGCTTGAAAGGGTCAAGACCCTGCGCCACTCCACCCGTGGCGGCGAGTCCCCATCCCAAGCTCCCCCGACCAATCGCTCGACTACGGTAACCCACATGACATCATCAGCCACACTTCCTCGTCATCACCATCCTGTCGCCCTCCATCCCCCATCCGTCGTCGCCCACTTAGAACCTCACCACCAAGAAGAGGCCTCTTGAGGTCTGCCGAGGATGGCCGGATCGGCGCTAGATGCGTAAGTTCTCCAAGTGCAACACTTGGAAGACGCTGGGCTGGAAGAACCTTTAATATATTCGAGATGTCCCACCACCCCTCCTCCCCTTCCCACGTCTCGTTCCTGCATATTGGTGCTGCGACTCCAGCCGTAAGAGAAACATATTTTCCCGCCCAACACCTACCTATCACAACCAATTGATACGCGGGCCGGTGACGCGTACCTTATTCTCGGGGAATAGAGCCCGCCACTTCCTCACACTCGCCGTGTATTACTTCCAAGTTGCCTCAGGTCACTCACTCCACCCGAGAGTTTCCATCACCGAAGTGACCTGATCCTCCCCCGGTTGGTCTCACAAAAGAACATCACCACCCCCAAACACACCAACCAACACCACCACCGTCACAATGGCCGGCGCAGGATTCGCCCTCAAGCTGCTGCAGTGGTTCATCCGCGGCGTCCAGTTCTGCTGCTCCGCCCTCGTCCTCGCCATATTTTGCTACTTCCTCGCGACCCTCTCCAACCACAATCTCAACATCTCCGACCACATCCGCGCGGTCACCGGCATCTCCGGCCTCGCAACCCTCTACACAATTGCCGGCCTCGTCCTCCTCTGCTGCCTCGCAGGCCTCGCCTTCACCTCCTTCATCGCAATTGTCCTCGACTTCTGCTTCGCTGGCGCCTTCATCTACGTCGCCTGGGTCAACCGCAACGGCGCCGGCTCCTGCGACGGCTACCTCGACACCCCGTACGGCCAGGGCAACGCCCAAGCCACCGTCAACGGCTCCGACGGCTTCACCTCCCTCCCCTCCTTCCGCTCCGCCTGCCGCATGCAGACCGCCTGCTTCGCCGTCTCCATCGTCGCCATCTTCTTCTTCCTCTTCTCCATCGTCACCGAGGTCTACCTCGTCCGCCACCGCCGCAAGGAGCGCCGCTTCGGCCCCGGCCCCAGCAACAACTACACCTCCGGCTCCGGACGCAAGGGCGGCCTCTTCGGCTGGCGCCGCAAGAAGTACGAGAAGCCCCTGGACACCGAGAACCACCTCCCGGAGCACACCACTCCCGACCAGATGCGCCACAGCTACAACACCGAGGCCACCGCCGTCGGACACCCCGAGAACGCGCCCGGCGCGTACAACAAGCCCGGCGAGGCGGGATACGCCCACGACGCCCCCGGTGCCCCCGGCTCCGGCACGTACCGGTACGATGACGCCAGCGCCACGAACCCCTACACCGGCGGGTACGGCCAGCAGTCCGGCGTCCAGGAGATGCCCGCGGGTTACCAGTATGGCGACGGTGTGTATGAGCGCCCCACGAGGTCCAATTTCTGAGAAACGCCTATCAGGAATGACTGAAGAATGACGACGCTGTGCGATGACGGAAAGGGAAAGGGGAACAAGGCAGGCGGATATACCCATACAAACACTGGAAGGAAAGCTCTAGACCGGTCAGGTCTCACGATCGTTATGTTCGGTGTTGGCTGTAGACTTGTGCACTTATGTCCTTAACGGCTTAATGTCTAATATTCATCAAGCCCGTGTCTCATCGCTCGTAATCCCGCCAGCTGGTATTCATCCTCAGATCTGCGCCAGGTCCGCCAAAGTCTCGACATGACGCCACTATGATTCCTAGGTGAGCAAGGCCAGGTGCGATTAGTATCCCGCAACGGACACTACTCAGGGTCAGTAAATCGTCGAGCATTCTCCACATGCAGGAACTCACTGTTCGACCCATCATCGTCCTGCCACGACAGGCCGAGCTTCTCCAGCTCCCGGGTAAAGAATCCCTGCTCCTCCCGGACCGCCGCCCTCAACTCGCCTGCAATCTTGCCCGGGTACCTCCTCACGTTGAACCAGTGCGTCAGGCTCCGCAGCGCCTGCTCCAGTGGCAGCGCCGAGTCGACCTCCGCGTCGACATCGCTGCCAGCAAGCCACTCGTCGCGCAGCTCGGGCCGCACGTGCAGGTATACCGCCGTGATGACGCGCATGTTGCTCTGGCGCCACTTGCGGCCGCAGTAGGGGACCTGATTCTTGAAAAGCTTGAGCGTGTACAGGCGGAGCAGCGGCTGCGGGACCTTGAGCGACTTTCGTAGTATGTTAGACGACTTGTACTGAACCAGCATCAGATTCCGGTGCGCCTTCCGCTTGCACAGCTTCTGCATGATGCGGAGGTAGTTGATCATCGAGAAGAAATTCCGCCGCGAGAAGTCCGTGATGGGTTCCTGGGGCAAGGGGTTGATCGGATAGCCCAGCTCGTCCACCTCGGGTCGTGTCGGAGCTTGGCCTGCCTGGGGCTGGGAATCGCCTTCTGGCATGTCGGGCAGGTCAGGCCGAGGCGGCGAGCGCCTTCTCTTAATCGGAGGCGGGGCCGCCTCATCCTCGCTGTCCGTATGGATGATTTCGCTCTCGGCGGGGTTCGGGATGTGTACATCCTCATCATCATGTGTCTTGGATCGAAGGTTGCAGAAATGGAAGAAGCTGTTCTCGAGACGGTCCGTCTTGCTATCGACGACTTGTTGAATGTCCTGGTGGGCGAATAACTTGAGAACTAGCGGGACATAGTTATGGTCCAGCAAAAGTTGCGCCAAGTACTCAAATTTCAACACGTCTGTCACAGAGTAAGCACACTGGCAGGCAGCCATGTCGAGGGCACACAAAGACTCACGAGTCAGCTTCAGCCACTTGAGAAGCAAGAGTATTGACCCAGTGGCCGCCTTGGTCATGATCTCCCGAGACCTCGTCGCATCGAGCTCTTCGGGCGAAAGCTCCCGTGGCTCAGGAGGCGGCGCGGCCTGCGGCTCCTGTGGCCTTGCCTGTCCTCCCGGTCCGCCATTCGCACCCGGGTTGCCGCCCCTACCAGCCATGCCGGGGTGTTGTTGGTTTTGCGGGGGCTGGGAGACTGCAGACACGTTCATGAATGTTGGCCTCAGCAACACTATTGCCAAGGACTGCAAATGGGGCAGCAGTTCATCCTGTGGTGGTGTCAGCGGCCTCTCAAAGTCGCCATCGCTGCTGCTATCGAGGTCACTCACGTAGAAGTTTTCCACAGCTACCATCCGCCGCCGAGATTCTTCATCAATGTCGTCACCATGCGGTCCGTAGTCGATCTCGACCTTTTCTGAGGGGCCGTCGGCTGTTTTCTTGACCCTCTTGCTGGCGCCTCCCCTCATTTCTAAGATGATCTCTCTCTCCTCCAACGTGAGCTCACTCAAGTCGAGGTCAAGGTCTGTCTCGGGGTCGAGCCCGGAATCGAGGTCCAGGTTATCAACATCGTCGTCGAGGGAATCCTCGTCCCAGCCCCTCTCGGACTTCATGAACTTTTCCCGCTCATTCCAGAGCTGTCTTGTGGCACGGTTCATTCGAACACGCCTGGAAAAGAGCTCCCCCGCCTCGAGGATTGATGCTGGGATATCGCTCCCTTCCCATTTGCGCCCGACAAGCTCGTGTTGCAGTCCAGCGCCGCCCTTGCCGCCTGCACTGTTGCTCGTCTCATCGAGCGGCGGGTACAGGAAGGGAAAGTTCTGGTTCGTTTGATAGTTTTGTTTCTTACCACCCTTTCCACCAACGGCCGGAGAAGGAGGGGGAGACGGGGCCGGGGTGGCAATGTGAACAGGCTGGTGTAGGATCGATGCGCCGCCACTCTGGGAATTCGGAGGCCCGGGTAGAATACCATTCGACGTGTTCTTGGGGGGCTGGTTTGGCGGAGGAGGCAGAATGCTGCTGTTTTCCGCTTCCAGGGGTATCAAAGGCTGCGGGGGTACGTACGCTGGGTATTTGGAAGTCAACTCCTGGCGGAAGGAATGGTAATCGAGAGGTGAGGCTGTGATGAGGTCGTCCGACTTCTCGTCCTTGTCGGTCTCGCTGATGGCCTTCTTAACCTCGTCGATTTCTGGGGTGCCGCCAAATACCAACAGGATGGACTTCCAGAGTAGGAGCAACATCTGCGATGATTAGCAAAGTTTGCTCCGGGGGGAGTTCTCTAGTGATCTCACCTGAGGCAGAGGCAGAGCGTTACTCTCATCCCAGCGTACTTTGGATGTTGCCAGCGACATGAAGTTGACAAGGTTTGGATTCAGGCGGACTGTGTTCATGTCAGCATGCTGTCGGTCGTGAGGAGGGGGGTAACCCATACGAAGCTCTTTTCGTGTGATTTCCATGCCCTCTGGGTCACTGAGGGCCTCCTGGATGGCGATGTACATGATCGTCATCAGGTTGAGCACCTCGTCGTGGGCATCCTGGAGATTGCTCGGCTGGACGACCTGCATGTCGTCCGCCCAAAAGACCCGAAATGCCTTCTGCGTAGCCTTCCATACAATACCCAATCCTCCCATAGATGTCATGAGCTCAACAGAGGACTTGATGCCTTCCAGCTGCGACGGACTGGCGGCAGATCGGTCACTGACCGGCTCGGTGTAAGGCGAAGCCGTCTCGACCCACCGGCCCAGCACCAGATACAGCAGGCTTCGAATGGCGTCCATGCGCTCCAGAAACTCATCAGACTGTAGGGAGTCGAAACAGCTGCGAACGAGCTGGGCTCTCTGGGTCTGGTCGGCCTGCTCCCACGTCGTCGGCCCGATTTGTTCATCCCACAGCGCCTCGAAGGCTGCCTGGGCGGCATTGAGCCTCACCCATTGCCAGAACTGGTAGACGAACCATTCGTCAATCTCCTCCTCCAGAGGACCGAGGTCTTCGTAGTGAAAGTCGTACGCGATCGGTTCGGGTTTATTGAACTCAGCCACGATCCTACGCAGCTGGACAAGCGACAGAGAGTCGGTGGGCGGTGGATGGGGGCCAGATGCTGACGGGGGCATAGGAGCAGGCGGTACAGGTACTGGCGGTGGTGTTGCCTGGTTTCTCTGCAGGCCTGGTCGCGTCAAGTTGGCGGGGGGCGGAGGAGGCGGTCTGTCGCCGTGTTCGGGCCCGATGTCTTCGATGTTCGCATCGGCGGCCTCGGTCGACTGCCTGTCGGAGGAGGCCTCGGAGCCTTCGGCTGTTGGCTTCGATAACCAGGAGGAGTGCATGGTGTCGGAGAAGACTCAAAAGGTACTTGAAGAGAATGGAAGAGGCGGTCTCGTGCCTCGGGCTCACGACAGGAGGTGGCGGCAACGAGTGTCCATCGGCAGAAATGACTGTGCTGGAGAAACTGCTACATGTAAGATTGGGATTCTTGATGGAATAGAGAGCCGTCCGATAAGCTTCGCAGGCGAATTCGGGGCTCTGGTCGCTGGATGCTGGCGTTGCAAGATCAACGTTGAGGTCGTGGGAGCTTCCAGCCTCGGAGATCTGAGGTGGGATGCCCAACGGTGATCGTCGTACTTGATTGGCTGCCTTTCGCGCCGGCTGGTGCGCAAGAAGCTGCGTTGGTGGAGCCCCTGCCGTAGCTCTCAAATCCTAGTGGGGGTTGCCAGACTAGCGGGCTCTTGTTAGGGAGTTTTCACCACCTAAGCCCAGAACACCGAGCTTCGATTATTAGGTTGCAGGTGAGTTCCGCGTTCGCTGAGTAACGACAGACAACGGTGCCTCCACCGCGTCACACCTTGAAAGAACAACGTCGTTGAGAAATACAGACTGTTTCGAGCCCAACTTTGCCTCAAAATCAATAACACTGCGGGCAGACAATCCCCGACGTCACAGACGCTGCGCTCCCGACGACTCTGGCTCATATAGCAGCCAGCGTAGTCATCCTTTGAGTTATATCAAAAACCCCGCGTCGCGCACCAGCATCTCACATCGCCACGGTTCATCCTTTGTCCCTCATCGCCGTCATGGGGACCAAAGGCAGTCAGAACGGCAAGCACATTACGTTTGAGGACGATTCGGACTCTGACGGAAGCCATGGCTCTCATCAAGAACCGGTTGAGGTATGTACGCCCAGCCATTCCGGCGTGTCCCTATGTCACATGTAGACATACTTATGAGCCCCCCTCAACTAGGTCACCTTCGACCCGACCAGCCCATACCGCCGCAAGAGCTCCCTCGTAGCCTCTGAAGCAACGAGGATGGCCCCGAGTCGCAAAGCGATGAAGACGGAGTGCGTCGTCCACCAGTTTCTGGAGAGCCAGAGGAAGAGCCGAGACGCCCTGGCCTCTATCAGCGACCATGGCGATGAGGTTGACGGCGACATCGCGGAGCCAGAGACAAGCGAGATGTATCGCAGTCACCCAAAGCTTGATCACAGGCACCCCCATGTTACTCACGAGGACCTCTCAGCCGAACAGGGGCTTAAGAGGAGCGTCGAGCCAAAAGGGTCCACCCACGGGAAGCGCGCTGACATCCTCGCCCTGGGACCCGGCACTCCAGACGAAAACGTTGGCCAGAAGAACATTGGCCAGGCAGACGAGGAGTCATGGAAGAGCCAGATTACCAAGTCAGAGTCGGAGCTCGACATGTCGCACTCCTCCAGGACCCCGCCAGAAAGGGACGAGCTGCACAGCCGGCTGCTCACCAAGAAGCAACTCAGCGAGATGGCGTGGGGTGTGCGCGAACTCAGCAGACGGCTGAGCAGCATGCGCATCAGGTTCAGGGTCAAGAGTATCTTCATCTTGACCAAGATCCACGACCCGGACCTCATCTACAGCACGCGCGAGCTGGTAAAGTGGCTTCTTGGCCCGGAACACGACACACGGTACGCCATCTACTTGGAGGACAGGTTCAAAGATAACAAAAGATTCAACGCGGCCGGCATGATGGAAGAGTTGCGACAAGAGTTCATCAAGACGGGCGAGATGAAAGAAGAAGATGGTGACCAGGCCATCTCCTCGCGTCTGAGGTACTGGAGCAGCCACATGTGCCGCACGAGGCCTCACACATTCGACTTTGTCATCACCCTCGGCGGCGATGGCACCGTCCTGTACGCCAGCTGGCTCTTCCAGAGGATCGTCCCGCCCGTCCTGAGCTTCGCCCTCGGCAGCCTCGGGTTCCTGACCAAGTTCGATTTCGAAGAGCACCGCTCTATCCTGCAGGGAGCCTTCCAGAAGGGTGTCACCGTCAGCCTGCGCCTCCGCTTCGAGGGAACCATCATGCGAAGCCAGAAGCGCGCCGCCGTCGCCAGTGACGAACTCAGCAGCTCTAGCTCACAGGAGGAAGAGAGCAAGCAGCGCGACCTCGTCGAGGAACTCATTGGCGAGGAGCGAGACGACGAACACACGCACAAGCCCGACGGCACCTTTGAGATTCTCAACGAGATTGTCGTCGACCGTGGCCCCAATCCGAGTAAGCACCAGTCCTGCAAAACCTAGTAGGCAGCCCGGCTAACAAACCCAAGCAATGTCCTACACCGAAATATTTGGCGACGACGAGCACTTCACCTCCGTCCAAGCCGACGGCATCTGCGTCTCCACACCGACTGGCAGCACGGCCTACAACCTTGCCGCCGGTGGCTCCCTCTGTCATCCCGAAAACCCCGTGATGCTCGTCACCGCCATCTGCGCGCACACCCTCTCCTTCCGCCCCATCATCCTCCCAGACACCATCGTCCTGAGGGTCGGCGTTCCCTACCAAGCTCGCACCAGCTCCTGGGCAAGCTTCGACGGCCGCGAGCGCCACGAGCTCCTCCCCGGAGACTACGTCACCATCTCCGCGAGCCGGTACCCATTCGCCACGGTGCAGGCGCAGGGGCGGCGGAGCGAGGACTGGGTGAATAGTATCAGCGGGAAACTGGGGTGGAACACGCGGCAGAAGCAGAAGGGGTACAAGGAGTGGGCGTAGCCGGGCAAGACGTCTTCGCGGATGCAAGGGCATGATCGATTCTTGGGCTGCTCCTCCCACTTCGGATGTAGAGGGATTCTCGGAACATGGCCGGCAAGGTACAAGATGGGTATGGGACTGGCTGGTATCACGAAGAAACGGAGTTATGCGTGGTCTTTTGGGGAGTCTGGACGGTATGCTTCCTACACAAATGAATTCAGGTCTCTCGGCATGACGTGGCTGGTGTCTCAGCAGACCGCCGAGAGATAACATGCAGCGGAGAATCAACTGCCTCATTACACACCAATAAGTCGCGGCGGAACAACGAGAAGACGTGACTGACACAGGAATCAACGGCGCTTCCTCCTGGGTGTGCCTCGGTGCTACGATAAAGGGTAAGGTGTGCCGAGCTTCAACATGCACGAAACTGCCCGAGCTCGCAGACGGCGGCATAAACCGGGCGAGCTGTCCGTGCGACGACCAACCACAGCCGAAGAGCGTTGAGAAGTGATATTCGAAGCATCCGAGCTCAGAGACTAGCCTCAGCCCGGGCTGGACAAGAAGCACCGACAACGAGCCGGGGGGAGACTGCAGCGCGGGCCGGGCCCGGCCTGACTGGTATCTCGCTACCCCTGAGGAGTCGACACGAGTTTGTCTCTCCACCAGGGTAGTATCTCGGGAAGGTTATCGATCCGCCAACCAGTCAGTTGATCATGGCTGGTCTGGGACAGATCCCGTCGGCTTCGGATAACCACGTGTGGAGTTGACAGGCGCCCAGCATTTTCATGACAGGCAAGGTCATTGAAACTACCTCGACGTCACAGTGGATGAGACAATCTTGTGATACTGCAACAGAACTCCAACACCAGGCTATGAGAGGCTGCTGAACCCAACCCACGATGTGGCCACGAGGGTCATGACGTAGTTACGTGGGGATTTGACCGCGGTTCCCTCAGGAGAGACGCGTCGAGCAGGAGAAGACGGGACGGATGGCAAACGCCCACGGGTTGCAAGACACAATCATCCAATCAGTCGCTGTCCATGCAAGGAGCTTTGCCCTGGAAAACGTTGGGCGCCACAGCTTCCTGGAGGGATGGTCCGAGACCCGCATGATATGATAGAAGTCAGTGGGAGCCTGGAAGTGACCTGAGATTCGGAGAGAAGAAGTCGAGCGGTTGGTGAGGCGTGGCGGAGAGTCTGCTCCGGATCGACCACATAGTCGGGACTTGCATGCAAACTGCAGAGGTAGATCTCGATCCAGACTGCGAGAGAAGTGCATCGAAGTCGTCAGCTGACGGGAAAGGTGTGCTTGAAGTCTAGACCACCAGCTTCCAGAAATGCCGTCATTCCGCACGGGCCCAAGGAGATGCCACTTGCCTGCAATGGATCAGGCGGGGGAGGGGTAGGTTGCGAGGAGGTGATGCACGCAGCACGGGAGCCTCAAGTGGCTGTGCTCCGCTAACGAGATCGAGATGTCGGAGTACTTGCTCGTAAAGTCGATGCCGCTATCTCACTGTACGAGCGGCCATCGCTATCACTAAGGTACCTAGGCGGAACTTGGACAAGCCGAGGCCCTGAGTCCGTCCGGAAACCGGAGTAGACTTCCGGCCAATCTTGGAGGAGATGTACTCCCGATGAGGAGATCACTTGCGTCCGTCCGTTGAGGCAGTGATTGTTTGGTAGCAAACGGCTTGGGATGTACGGAGCTAGCAATGGACGAGCTTTTCTGCCCTTTCCGTTCATCTGGGCAAGCAGAGAGAGATGGACAACAAGCTCACTGCTGCCCGGTGCCCCGCCAATTCGGCGCTCTGCCGTAGGCGCCCCACCCAATAGCGCTGGGTGGCGCTGAGGAACAAGTGCCGCGGTGACGTAGGGGCTTGCCGTTCCTGCCACCAGTCCCGATGACGTAGGAACGAAAGGAGAAAGCTCCGGCGTGGCTCGTGCAATTACACGACGTACCATTCTCTCATCAGAACATCATCCGCCACAAAAGCTCCGCCAGATGGGTCTAGTCTGGTAGGCGGCTAGCCTCATCTGAGGCAGCTTCGTGCTTCACCTTGCCGGGTCCTGCCTAACAGGTGCAACTTGCCTGCCTCACGCGTAGTCTATGACGCACTTGCGTCCATCCACACCAGCGAAGCGCCAATAGTGACAAGTCGAGCCACATGATGAGTCCCTGACAAGCAGGTGTGGATAGGGAAGAGCACGGGAAAGAGCGGGCTCTGACATGCAACGCAGGAAGGAGCCAACCTGCCGTCGGTGCTCGTGATACCCGTCCATCTCTCTATAAAAACCACCACCGCCTCCCCTTCAACAACCCTCCTCTTTCCATCATCAACAACCTCAAACAACAATCATCAAGTCTTCTACACACAACCCAATCCACAAACAACCCACTCTCAATCACAATGGAGTCCATCAAGAACGCCGCCAACTACGTCTCTGAGACCGTCCAGGGCGCTGGTGCCACCGCCTCCAAGGAGGCCAACAAGGAGGTCGCCAAGGACAACAACGCCTCCATCGGCAGCCGGTACGCTCCCTCTGCCTCTCCCTCTTCATCTCCAACACCCCTCTAACATTCTCTCTCAGTGCCACCGCCGCCAAGGATGCCGTCGGCGACAAGTTCGACGAGTCCAAGCACAACACCCAGGCCGATGTCCACAAGGAGGCCGCCAAGCACTAAATGCTTCCTCCCGCATCTACCTACCACCGATTGATACCCCATGAAATGGTCATGATGGCGTCTGGAACTTTGGAACTTGGAAGGGAGGGATGATGGAATTGAGACAGCAAACAGCAAACGTACTTATGGCGGAGGATCCCCTACAATTCTTCGGCCTCATTAGCTGTTAATCCTGAAATCAACGACTTTTCCCCCCAATGAAATCTTGACAAGATGCTGTGTTGTACTCGCGAATCCTTGGGGTTGAAGCTTCTCCTCCTCATAGGTTTTGGATATGTGACGCAGTGTAGGTATTTGGCACGGGGGCAATCACATGTTTTCCATTGCCATCTTGCGAACGATTTTACTCAACCTTCTAGAGCCTAACAGTTGCAATTTTTAACTCGTTTCATTGACCATAATCAAACATCACCCTTCCACCCAACCAAACGGGAGCTTGTGAGCGATTGAGAAATGCCCTCTCGTGAGACCGGATGCCGATGGTATGGCTACATGCCCCTGAGGATCTGATTTCCTCGTAATTTGGTCTCTATCCGGCACGGGCATGGGCGAAAGGAGCGAGCAGCATCGGGAGGCAGCCAGGCAAGTCTTGGCGTACTGTCTCACCACGAAGACTTTGCACAGACTCCATTAACTGTTCGCCGGAATGAAAGTTGATGTTGAACAGTGGAATCAAAGCGGATTTTAGTTGGTTTCCGGGTTTGGTCTCCGTGCTTGAAGATGGCCTCGAGGCATCGGCGTTGGTCTCAGAAGTTGACAAGATGCAGCTCTTTTCTGCGTCCGAATGAGAAGGAGACTTTGCCTGGCTTCTTTTTGGGGCCTCTGCGGGCTCGTCGATTGAGTCTGTTGCATCTTGAAGAACAAAGATTGAAGAGGCATGCTGTTCTCCGCCTGCCTCCTCGGGGGTCATCGGCTTGGGTCCTCTGTCAAGACTCCTGGGTGCGGCCAAGTGAGCTCACTTAGCGAACTGCTCCCGTGGTCAACCTACCGGGATGCCTAACGGCGAATCGATAACCTGAACCTAGATAATTGAGCATGGGTTGATATTAGAGACTCGAAGAATGACTATAAAAGTGGCCTTCCACTAGGTAGTACTACACTACTGCAACATACTAATGCTTTTGTCGATGGGATTGGGCGATGATGTGGGACATTCTGGTGGTTGACGATCTCTTGTAACAGTCGAATGCATGGTGCAGCCCGAGCAAGGCTTGAGCACATCCCTTATAGCTCCGTGATTTCCAGCATATGCTATACGGGATCCAGCGCCGGTGGCCAAGGGGTAAAAATCTCAGATTAGTAGCCCAACTGAGCTCTCGCGGCGCGGGACCGGGGCGGGTTCGACTCCCGCACTGGTGGCTGCCTTTCTCTTCGCAAGACAACTTGCGCTTGGGGAGGGCAGTTGCCTTTTGCATTCCGGGCGGGTTCCCCTCCTTTTTGCCTCAGAGGATCCTATTATACCTAGCTCGGAAAGGGTCTGTAAGGAGCTCGTACTGGACAAGGACGGTGACACTGGGAAAGACCCAGGTCAGGTCCAGCGGAGCAGGTGCAAGTCCTTGGAGGTGCTGTCCACGTTCCGCCTTGTGGGCCTCCCTACGTACTCCCCGCGGTAGATCAACGGGATCCACTTTGCCAAGCTCGACCCCTGAAATTGTTCCCGTCATCTCTAATTTCCTGGAGCTTCAACCTCAAGAACGTGAGTTGTCACCTTACTTTTCCCACGCGCAACTTTGCGACTTCTCCTTCACTCCTGTCACTCCTTACCCGGCACTCCCACAAATCGCCGAAATGTCTTCCCCCGACGCCGCCTTGTCCCTCCTCCCACCGGACCTCTTCGACACCACGACCCTCGTCTCTCTCTTCTCGACCCTCGTCCTCCTGGGCATTGCCCTCGTCCTCTCGCGCGCGGTCCTCCACCCCTCCACGACTGCTGCCTACCGCTTCCTCTTCATCTGGCACGCCTTCGACGCCCTCATTCACTTCTTCCTCGAAGGCAGCTTCCTCTACCACTGCTTCTTCAGCTACCTCAACGTTGCCGACCTCAAGGTCTCCCAGCTCGAGGCCCTCTACCCCACTCCCTCCAACTTCCTGGGCTTCGTCGATCGCGCCTATGGATCGCAGGCCGGCGGCGAGAACCCCTTTGCGCAGCTGTGGATGGTCTACTCGAACGCGGACAAGCGCTGGGCCGGCTCTGATCTGGCAAGTCGCACTCGCGCCGCTCATCGTGCTGGAAGAGGCATCTGCTAACACGTCGCTACTCGCAGACCATCATCAGCATCGAGCTTCTCACCGTCTTCGGCGCTGGCCCCCTGGCCGTGTACATCTGCTACCTCATCGCGAAGCGGGATCCCAAGGTCAACTTCTGGCTGGTCGTGATTGCCACGGCTGAGATCTACGGCGGTATGTCCCCCCTCACAGCTCCTTGGGCAGGCAAACAGACGGCTGACCTTGATACCCTAGGCTGGATGACCTTCTGCCCCGAGTGGCTTACCTTCAACCCCAACCTTGACACCAGCAACTGGATGTACCTCTGGCTCTACCTCGTCTTCTTCAACGGTCTCTGGGTCATCATTCCGCTCTATGCGCTGTATGTCGCCTTTGGCGAGATCAGCAAGGCGTTCGATGCACAGCAGGTCGCGAAGAAGAGGTGATTTGGAAGCTGTGGTGGCCGCGGTTGCGGAGATGTTATGGAGGGGATGATATCATGCCACAGTGAGTACGACATGCGGACGCGGATGGGATCTGCACAGCACCACTCGGGAGGACACTGTTAGCCGATATATACATTAATTAGCTGAGCCATTCTTACTACAGAGGCCAGAAGGAAGGGCCATCTCACCCTGCTCTACTATTGAGCCGAACAGGCGGGCACGACAGCCCAATAACACACACGATACATCACGCTTCACGTTTCTCTTCGAATGACAAGCGAGCAATTTATTCGCCATGTCTTTCCCCCAAGTACGTCCAACTAACTACACCCCTTAGTTGCCGCCGTTGGGTCCGCCAACCCAGCTGGGGTTGCGGTCCAGAATGACCTCGCGGTCATGGAAGCAGTTCTCGACAAGCTTGTTGAACCAGGTGGCGGTCCTCAGGACGGCCTTGGCCATCTGGATCTCGGCGATGGGCCAGGCGCCCTCGGCGTAGCCGCTGGTGAGCAGGTCGGTGCCCTCGGTGACCTGGCTGAAGGCAAAGTCGCAGTTCCACTCGTTGGCGTCGCGGGCCCAGGCCATGGGGCAGGCCATGGGGGTGCCGGGGGAGGAGCACTTGAGCCACTCGGAGGTGGGCGTGAAGAGCGTGTCGTTGCGGATGCGGTCGACCATGTTGGCGAAGAAGGGGTCGAGGGTGTCGCGGGAGAAGGCGGTCACATTGGCGAGGGAGTAGACGATGCGGCCGTCCCAGATCTGGCCCGGGGTTAGCACTGATACGCCGAGTAGCACTATGGAGTTTCCGTTTTTGCAGTTCTGAGGATCGTGGGCAAGACTTACAGCGTGCAGGTTGGTGTCGACTCCACCAAAGTTAACGGGGATGTCGTTGCCTCCGCGGGCGATGCCAGTGACGTGCATGGGCTGGGCGATGTCCTGGGTGAAGTGAGTGATGTACTTGACGGCGTTGGCGCACTTGGAGTCGGTGCCGTTGGTGAGACGGCCGAGCTTGGCATCCCTGACGCAGCTCTTGAGGGTCTGGGTCTCGTTGGCGATGGCGCTGACGATGCAGCCGCCCTCGGTGCAGTCGCGGTTGAAGTAGACGTTGCACAGCTGGGGAGGCTCGTCCGAGGGGTTGATCCAGTGCCAGGTTGTCGAGTGACGGCCCTCGTCAGTGCCACGGTGCTGGTCGGCCCAGGCAGAGACGAGGCCGAGGCTGCCCTTGTTCTCGGGCTCGAGGATCTTGCCCAGGATCTCCTTGGTCTCGGGCGTCAGGAACTCCTCGCTGGCGAAGCCGATCTGGTGGTGAACTGACTGGAGTCAGGTGGCTTTCTGAGCATTCAGCTGGCAGGGAAACTCACCATCGGTGTTCCAGGCGAGAGCCGGGGCGGCGAGAACGCCGGCGAGGGCGACGACCTGAGCAGTGCGCATTATCGTGTCTTGCGATTACTAGAGACTGATGAAATCGAGCTGGAGCGACAGCGGGCCCAATTGATCGGCACAACAAGAGCAATGGAGAGCAGTGACAGCTGGCTAGAGGGCAGGAATCCCGACAGGACGGGCACCGCCGACATCTTGTATTACTTTTTTTCTTCGGCGTCCCCTCCCCTCGTGGGTTGCAGTGCCGATCTATCCACCAGCTTAGCTGCGCGTCGCCTCCCGTTGGTCTATCTCTCGGCCTCTGCAGCTGAGTGGCGGGCCCCTCCGAACCATCAGGCCGGACCTCTGCGATGCTAAGGCGCGAAGAAGCCAGGAGTGCGAGTCCTCGAGGCGCGGAGAGGGCAGGTAGTTGTGGTGTTTTGCGGGTACGGAGAGATTTGGTGCCTGTCCACCTCCTCAATCGGGTAACGGCTCGGGCAGGGATTGGCCCAGTGGCAGATAGCCTATGTGGGGAAGTGAGATAAGGGGGGAATCCCGTTGCGGCATCCCATCACGTGGCGACGGTGCCCTCTCTCAGTCACCGCATCTTCCACGGGCCGCCAAGATGATGTCCCACGTGCGTGAAAGGGGGGGATGCACGTGTCGGGGTTTGCAGCGATCTGTGGAAGTCAGTCCGTCCTCATGAGGGGGACAGGATCATGTTGATGATGCTGCGAACCAAGAGTTGGTCACACATTTGCGGTCGGCACGCCGGACAAGGTGCCGAGTCGTAGAAACTCGGAGTGCGGCGTCAAGTGAGGGGGAGATGAGACTTCAGATAGTCCGTCTTCCTCGTGCCGAAGACCCGAGCCAGAAAAGCCGCGATACCGCATGAAAACTATGCTCGGTGCTTGCTTCCGAGCTGTGGTTCGCGCCGCAGATCCAGCCAGAGATGACGAAGGGGCTGCAGGAGGTGTTTGCGCAAGGCGTCGGGTCGATGTGACGGCGTCACGAGATTCAACCATGGAAATTGGTATGTGGTTGAGAAACTGGTTGGCAGGGGCTTGGGAGTGTGCTTCCTGCGTGCCAACTTCAAAGCCCGGGGACGTGGCGCAGCCGAAGCTCTCAGGAGCAGCTCCATGTCGGCCTCCGAGGTCTCAAGCTCTGCTTCAGGTCGATTACATGGCGCCGAAGGACCTCTTGGTTGCCTACCGCGTTACGCGTAAAGATAGTTCAAGATCAAGACGCTCAAACTTCCTCGTGTCCAGGCTCTTGACCAGGAGGTCGAGGAGAATATCGGGCCTGAAACGTTGACAGGTGGCGGGCTTGGCTTCGCCTGACGTGCAGGGCGGGGAGCCCGAGCATCTCGTTCACGTCCAAGACGATGGTCCTCAATTTAGATGCGGAAATTTTCAAGACAGATGTCAGACGACTTTGTCGATTTCCCTGATCACAATTGTCAGTCTGCTGCTGACAGTGACTGACTGCTGGGGGCTGCCCTTCTCGAAGCTCGGTGAGGATGCGATGCGATGCGACGTCGTACCCGGACCGAAGATAGCTGTTATGAGGGCCCGAAGTCAAACAGGAAACTGCAGCACCGAAGACCGACCCGTGGATAGTGAAGGCTGGAAGCCGCCGTCGCAATCGTCGGGCATTGGAAATTCTCGATAGATAACGAGGTCGCATTTCAGGGACGAGAAGGAGGTTCGCGTCGTCGAATGGGGAGCGATATGAGACGACATGGAGGAAACGAGAACCATAGTTCGGACCCTTGGACGACCCAAGACCCAAGAAGATCGGATTTAGAAACCAGCTGGACGAATGACGACCTGAAGCATCTCCCCTCCCAAAGGAATGCAGAGAAGGACCTCGAATGCGTGGTTGTCCGGGAGGGAAGAAATCCGGTCGCGCTCGGATCCGCGTCCAAGCACGGGTTTGATCCGCGGCTCGGCAGGCTCCGAGCTAAGCCGTTTCGGGGCTAGTGCGGGGCATCCGAAGCTCAAGACGGACGCCAACCCCAGCTTCGACTGAGCCAGGGAGCAATGCCGAAACTTGAACTTGTCACATCACTGCTTCACATTCAAGGGCCACTTTCATGCTTCCCAGCCTGGCCAGCCCCGATGGACGATTCCAGATCTTCCAATGCTACACCAAAAATTGCCATGCTGGGTGGGCGACACAGGTTTTCGGACTCCAGTCCAGTCCCCCACCGTGAATGTCCGTCCGTGGACCAGCATCATGATCGTGAGAAGTCTCACATTGGGCCCCGATCCATACTTGCTCGACCAAATTCGTCCACGGAGATTCCATCTTGTCTGAACTCCAGGACTCAGTATTCATCTCGTACGATCCATCATCCGTTGAGATTCTTCTGCCTCCAGAGCCACCTGGCCACCAACGCCACTGCATGAGACCAAGCAGCCGCACCAGCGTCCTCGATAGCACACCTCGTGGCACGCCACGGATCTTCCTTGGCCACCGACGTCGTTATTCCAATTCTCTATACAGACTAACACCCGCACCCCCCTGGCCAAGTGAGACTGGGCAAAGTCGATGGTGGTTTGGCTAAGGTACGGACTCCTACCGTTCCGTGCGGACCCCTCAGACCTCTCCTCCTCCCACGCCACCTCCCTCCCTGTCATTGCGAACCAGATCTGCGAGTGGCTACTCGTCGAGCTCCTCCCTGCACGGCTGCCTCTGCCGCCTCCCTCGCAACCTCGCTCTGGAGAACGTCCGAATCTCGCCTAGTGCCCGCTCAGCACCTGTTTCGTCCCGCTGCCCTCGACTCGACTCGATCCTGGCCTGGCCTGGACTTCGACACCTTCGATTCTTCGTTCATCTTATCCCCTCTCCCCCATCTTGATCACCCTCTCGTCCGTCTTGTCTCGACTCCCCCTTCTTCTGGTGATCATCAGCTCTTGGAAGTGACGACGTCCTGCGGACCTCGATGGCCTAGATGGTCTACGCCTCGGAATAAGGCGCTTCCATCTTCCATTCATTCCTTTCACTTCTCGCCTCCCCGGCTGGTCGGCTACACTCGTTTATCTCTCTCACTTTTCATACCCTTCTACCCTCTTCCGACTCTCCCGCTGAGCGGCCGGCGGATCACTTGAATATCATGGACACTTGGGGCTGGGACGATCCCCACGGGGCGATATGGGCGCGGGACAATGGCGGCGGAAGCTTCGACAACGGCATAGGGATGGGCAACGAATTCGGTGGAAGCGCGAACAGCGACTTTGCCTTGCAGGCGAACGATACTTCTAGGTCCGCCCTCATCCACCAGTTCCGATTCCAGACGGCGAAATCTATCCGGACGTCCACGATTATACTGGCCTCCTTCAACGTGTTGGCGGCTTTCGCAACGGCGGTTGGGATTATCTGGGACAGCTATGCTACGAAAAAGCGCAATGATCCCAAGTTCAAGCTACGGTACGTCGAGTGGTCGTCGGGCCGGGCTTGGGGACATTCAGCTAACGGCATAACAGGACATCCGGCTTCGGCTTCGTCGCTCCGCCAGACACATTCCCCCTCGTCATGTCATTTGGCATCACCGTGCAAGGAATCGTCTTCGCCGGCGCCCAGTCGACCGGGCTGGGCGGAATGTTCACTCTGGGCTGTACCATTACCTCACAGCTCATGTTGCCAGGTATGCGACGGATGACAGGATAATGGAGGAGTAGTAACGAGACACTAACCTGTTGTAGCGGTTTTCATTGTCCCCTACATTCAACTTATCTTCGGCCTCGAGATGGTCCTCCGAGCAATCCGAAAACAACCCTTCCTCCCTCGAGGGAAGTGGACAGTTACCGGCTGCCTCGCCATCCTCGGTGCTGCGCTCCTCGCCACGTTCCTCGTTTCCCATTTCATCCGACCGCCCAACTTCTGCTTCCCTTCTCTCTTCTGGTTCGTGCAGTGGTGGAAAGACGGCATTTTCGTCCTCCTCATTATCATCGCTGCTGTCCTGCTCATCTGCACTATCGTCATCTTCTGGCGACTTCACTCGTGCTGTCAGGTCGACAGCAGTGAGCGAGTCGCGGCGTCGAGACTGGTCTATTACCTGGCCATTGCTATTATCCCGATTGTGAGTTTTCCCATTATGTAGTTTATCTTCGGTTCTTGGACTAACAACACAATGACGCAGTCTCTCACAATACCCTTCTTCTACAGCCTGGTATTCTGGGATCTACGCGAAGCGGGTGGGAAACCGCTCAACTTTTCCATGATCGCGTCCGTCGTCGTCAACCTTTCTGGCCTGACGACGGGAGGCCTGCACCTCCTTTTACGGGCGAACTGCATCTCTTCTATCGGACCCACAGACAAATGTGAGGACGATAGGAAGAAATTCAAGGACGACATTCGGGTATGGCCTCCCAGTGGCGCCAGATACGAAGACCTGGACGGCTCCAGCTACGCCGGCGGATCGCCCCGCCGCCTCAACATCACGTCGAGCCCCCGGTCCGACAAGGAGGAAGAAGAGCTGGTGGAGAGTCCTGCAGGGACTCCGACATATGAATCCCCGAATCCTCTACGGTCGAATGCCCTGAGGCCGAGCTCACCGAGAATCGAAATCCCCGAGTCTCCACGCCCCTCCAGGATTGAGACTCTCAAGACACAAATCCGCAAGTCTACTTACTCAATCTTCCCACGGGAAAACAACGTCAAGTCATTTGGCCTGCTTCCTGCTACGACATACACGCCGAACCCTACGAACATTGCTTCTGCAGAAGACGAGGGTACGGCCAACCTGGTGCCTCCACCACTTGTATTTGGCCCGGGAGTTCGCCATCGCCGGACCTCATCTATTGGATCTCACCTCTCTCACGCCACGGTCCAAATTGGCATGAGATTTTCCAACGTCGAGGAGGCCCCTCGTATCGATTCCCGATACATGTCAAAGGTTCACGACCTCGGATGTCCATTGGAGAGGGAGAAGAACGCCTCCAAGCGGCCCAGCCCCCTCGCTGCCGATACATCTGACTATAGTGAAGACGAGGAGGGCACGCTGGTGGCTTCCACGCAACGAGACTCCTCTTCAGAAAAAGACCTGCCGCCTCTGCCCAGCGGCCAGAACACACAGCAGCCCCTTACCCTGACCGCTGCTGTCTACAGCCCAGGCAACAGCCCGGTGACCAGGGTCACCAGCCCCAAGGGTGTCGGCTTCGCCGGGACGCCGAAGCGATCCAACAGCGGCGGAAACCGGCCGCGGTGCGACAAGGAGAACTGCAACTGCGACGGCATCCACCGACATGAGTGGATCTGAAGAACTGTACATGAAACAGATGCGGCGTTCTCTTATCAGAGAGAACCACTTTCAGACGAGACGATTTGATGGGAAGCTTAGCATGAGAGTGCATCAGCCGTGGTGTTCAGGGGGTTTAACACTCATACATATCTTCATACCTTTTCTTTTATTTTCTTACCATCTTTCCCGGGCGTTTCAGCCATTGATACCTATCTGTAGCTGGCGGCCGCCAGCGGTCTTTCTTGTTTCCTTTATGTCAGGCCCCCATCTGAAATGAATACATCAAGTTCATGGGATACTATGCCACGGGAATGTCTTGATTTGTGATGAGAAGGGTTCAGTCGAAATCTCGCTGTTGGTATAGCATAGCAAAGGTAGATCTGACGAGACTCGCAAGGACATAGTGCGGTGGTGTAGCATGCAATCCTGATTCCATCTATGTACCCGAATCTCTAGCGCTTTGTATATCCGTGTGTGTGTGTGTGTGCGCCCATGAAAATGGAAGGGGGTATCAAACGTCGTCTTCAGCCTACTATCTCGCCTTATTCTTCTCGGCCTCCGCCCTCCTCTCCTCCCACCTCTCCCAGCCGGCCTGACACAGATCCTCCTCGAGCAACAGGTCCCTGAACCGGAACCACTGAACCACGGGGTGCTGCAGCGCCCATCCCAGTAGCCCAATGTCCCTCAACCAAGCTGTGGCCACAAACCACCCCACCGCACAGAATGCCCCCGCCGCACATCCTATGACGACCTGCTTCTCGGTATGATAACCCAGGTAGATGCGGCTCCAGGCAACCGCCGCGGCAATCACGCTCGCAAGCACGCCCCCAATCACCCTCTCGACCTTTGAGAGTGCGCGGGAGCGGTACCTCGCGTCCCTGTTCGGATCGTGCGGGGGCCTATGCCGGACGAAGAGGAAAAGGATGAGGAAGACGGACCAGAAAGCGACGAACTGGGCGTGGGAGGAGGGCATGCCGTAGCCCTTGCCGTGGATGCGGCGCGGGCGCTCCTCCTTGATGAGGCGCTTGAGAGCGAAGTTCACGGCCTCGCAGCCGAGCTGGCCAAGGAACATGAGGGCGACTTCAGCCTCGCGGGTGGACCAGATGAGGGTGGCATACACGACGCAGAGGGCTTGGGGGAGGAGGGCGAGCCAGGCGCACACGAAGGAGAGGGGGTCGTCGGGGTCCTGGAGGCGGCGGTGGTGGTTAGATTGAGCGTGGGAATGGGGGGGTTTCGCGCTGTCTTCTCACATAGTAGACGTGGGTGAGGGAGAGAGAGGCGAGGGGTCTTGCGTCGTCGGACATGGCGGCTGCAGGAGGGTTGATCGATCGGGCCCGAGATTAGATGTAGTTGCGGTATGCGCGCTGGATCATGCCGTATCTCCGTATCCCGTCGGTCCTGACCGCCGTCAATTGAGCTGGGCGGAGGCGCTGGTGTGCTGGAGTTTAACGGCCGGGAGGGGACAGAGTGATGCAAGAAAGAGGCCATTCAGATCCAAGCCGAACTCGGGTGGCAGTCGCTGCACCGCACCTCATCGTCATCCGGCGGAGGGACAGCCAATAGGCGCCTGTGGCGTTAAGGGTCCTCAGCGGGCCGCTCGCTGTATTTGCTCGCCGTGCGATGGCCCCGCCGAAGTTTTGCCTGCCCGTCCACTGAACGCCCAAGACAGCCGAGGAGGCCAATGACGACTTCCAGGGTCCTCCATCGGCTTTGTAATTTCGCCCCGCGACGGCGACCTGGAAGCGTCTTTCCCCCACCCAGCGACTGCGGTGAATAGAGTCATTCAACTTCTGCTGCCTTGATAACACCCGCCGTTGTCTACGATTACAAGCTCCAAGCCCCCAGATCAACCTTCCAACGCCCTCATCCAACCCCGCCACTGAAAGGTCATCCTGTGATCTTCTCATTCTCTCAGACAATGGGCTTATAACATTTCTGATTCTCGCGGGTTGCCGCATGGCGCGAAAGAGATCACGATCATCCGGCTTCAGTACCTACGCAAAAAACCTGTCTCCAGCAACCAAACGACCTCTGCTCCCAGAGACCAGCGCCTCGCGCTCTCCCGAGAAACTGTACGAGCTCTGGCAATACTCGGAACCAACAGCACTTCATCTTGCCTCAGCGCATAGGCCCCGAAGACCGCCATCGCGATGGACGCCGACACAACCGACGAGCGCTACATGGAGCTCGAGACTCTAGAGGCCATCTTCCCCGAGATCCAGAAGCTTGACACTGGCAAGATCGTATCCATCTCCATCGATATTCCCGTCCACCCTGCCGTGCCGGTCACTGTCACATTCCCTGCGGCATCCTCGACAGCCGCCCCTTTGCCCGATGGCGCAGAACCCCGCGTAGACTCCCACGAACTCGCCCACCTCCCGGCCGTCATTCTCCATATCTCTCTCCCCGAGGGCTACCCGGCCGACAAGCCCCCCATCTTCGATATTTCGACGAACCCATCATGGCTCCCGGCCGCCGCGGGACGACATCTCGAAGAGGAGGGCTTGCGCATGTGGGAGGACCTCGGCCACAATCTCGTCGCATATGACTTCATCGACCACGTCCAGCAAAAAGCCGAAAAGATCTTCGACATGGTTGACGGCGAGAACAACCTCAACATCGACTCCCTCCACAAGATCGCCATCCTCGACTACGACATCAAGGCCCGCAAGGCAGCTTTTGATAAGGAGACCTTCGACTGTAGTGTGTGTATCGAGCCCAAGAAAGGCGCCGCCTGCCACAAGATGCTCGACTGTGGCCACGTATTCTGCAAGGCCTGCCTGCAGGACTTCTACAACAACGCTATCACGGAAGGCGACCTCTCCGTGGTGCGATGCCTGTTCCCTGACTGCGCGAAGAAGCGCGCCGCTGCGCCCGAGTCTAAGAAGCGGAAGGTCAAGACGCACATCAACCCGTCAGAACTCCTCCTCATGGGCCTGTCTCAGGAGATGGTCGCCCGCTACGTCAGCCTCAAGTACAAGAACGAGCTCGAGTCGGACAAGAACACCATCTACTGCCCCCGCTCGTGGTGTAACGGCGCCGCCCGTTCGAAGAAGCACAAGAAGCCGCAGGGCCTTGAGCTTGGCGAGGCCTCTGACAATGAATCCGAGGAGGAGCAGGAACAGGATGAGAAGGCGGGGGACGGAAAGAAGAAGAAAGTCACTAAGAAGGATTTCGACGCCAACGAACTCCTCGCCATCTGCGAAGACTGCGGACTCGCCTTCTGCAGCCGGTGCCTCCAGTCCTGGCACGGCGAGTTCTTCCGTTGCGTGCCCAAGCGCGACAAGGACGAGATCACTGCCGAGGAACAGGCCACGCTCGACTATCTCAGGCTGTATACGACCCCGTGTCCTACCTGTGCAGCCCCTGTGCAGAAGACTCATGGCTGCAATCACATGATCTGCTTCCGCTGCAACGAGCACTTCTGCTACCTCTGCTCCGCCTGGCTGGATGCTTCGAACCCCTACAAGCACTTTAACATCCAGGAAGACGGCAAGATCACGCAATGCTACATGCGTCTTTTCGATCTGGAGCGCGGCGACGGAGACCATGCCGGCCACTTTGACGATGGCAACGTCGGACAAGACAACGTGGAACTCCTTCGTGATTCTGGAGAGGAGGAAGGGCCGGGCACGGACGACGCGTCCAGCGACGAGGAAGACGAGGTGCCTCGGGACAACCCTCCCCAGCAGGATGTCCGAAACGCTCCTGCTGATGCTCCAGCTGGTCCTCCCGCTGGTGCCGTAGCTCGCGAGGCCCCTCTAGTCCTTCGCATCGGTGGCGACCCAGTCCCCAGAGGCGGTCGTCACGCCGCGCCACCCGCCGCACCACCCGCCGCCCGTGGTCGGGGAGGACATCGCGGTCCGAATCCCGCCCGCGGAGGACGCGGTCGTGGGAACAGGGGCGCTGGGAGGGGCGGTCGAGGTGCGCAGCCCGTGGCACCCGCCCAAGCCGCCATCGTCGACCGTCAGCGCGGCAACAGGATCAGGCCCGATATGCATCCTGACGAACTAGACCCTCAGCAAGAGGAATGGATCCGCAACTTCGTCCGCCTCGCCCTCCTCGACGAGGAAGACAGCGATGATGGCGGCTTTGGCCGGTGAATGGCCGGTGTAATAAAGCCCACAGAGCCACGCGCGGTCTGGGCAATGCCCATACACCACATCCTCCATGCGGACCTTGGCTCCAGGGCCAGAGAAGACCTCGCCCCCTCCTAAAGCCAAGTCCCAATCGGTCAGCGGGAGCAGCACTCTTCACCTACTCTGGCACACAGGGAGCTCTTCCGTCCCATTTCTGGCCCTGAAGTTGTGGTACCGATTGGCTCGCCAGTAGGTACTTCATACAAAGCGGCGGCATGCGACCTTGCAAGCGGCGAGCGCCCGCCACTCTCCCACCCACTGCGGTAGAGGTCGCATCCTCCGTCTAGGCCGTAGGACATGAACAGTCACTAGCCGGATAGCGCAGCCAGTACATAGGCACCGCGTTCCGTGGTAGCGTACTGTGGTAGCGAGCTGCGGGTGCTGAGGATGGGCGAACCTGTCACATCCGGGACGGCCAGACAGCGGTGTGACGGCTTCCACGGCGAGGAAGAACCACTGTCTCCCAATGACCACGGACAGGCGAGACCAAGTTCCAGCAGCACGTTATTCTGAACACGTAGTCCCTTCCCCCGGGCACATGGCCCCGAAGGTCGCCATGTTTACGGGTACGGCGTGCCCCCCTCAGGGGTTGCATACTTCCGCAGGGGCGAGGCGGAGAACTGCTCATTGATTCTGTGCATTGCACCACATACCAGCAGCCTAGCGAACATGGCACGGCATCGCAGATAACTGCAAATACATGGCATATGATTCTTAATCTCCCTGGTATCCTCGACCCCGTGGTGCTATTGTTCTATTGTTTGGTAACTACTGACAAAGCAGGCACCTGAAAGAAACCGCCGCCCGCCCGGGACTCGTTCAAGGGGTCGCCGCCGGGCTTGCACACCCCCTGGAACGTGGGTACTATTGGGCGTTCTGCACAGACTGTCTCGGTACTTTGAACGGCATGGCCTGGCTGTCTCACTGGCACATGTGTCTCCTGTCAGCGGCTTAATCCGTCCTTCTTCAACGGTCGTTCCTGCGCTCGGCCCCCGGGGGCAAACATGTCCAGCCGTCATCGTAGGGATGATCCCAGCGTGAGAGGTCGACATCGTACCATGCCAACATGCCCAGGTCCCATCAGTGGGGGGATATTCTCCGAGAGAAACAGAGACCGCCCTATGGGACGCGGCTGCGCGAGAAATTGCCCGGCCGGAATTGCAGTGAATGGAGAATTAAGGGAGTCGAGCTCCGAGTGCAGAGCGTTCGATATCGTCCCCCGAGGCCATCGAGACGCTTGGAATCTTTGTTACTGTCGTCATGCCTGGCTCCCGCGCTGTTTTAGGCCATCGGAGGCACGGCTTGACTTCCTGCACTGGCAGGCCGGAAAAGCAAGTATAGTGCATGAAATATAGCCCTATAGCTGCGCGGACGCAATAGCTCCCCTGGCGGCATCACTCTCGTAAGATCCAAGCGTCCCTCGGAGCAGAAGCCGAGAGAAGATGGTGCTTTGCCCGATCCCCCTGCTTTGGGCTGCCTTCTAAGTGCAGTGGTGTGTGACGGCTTCGTTGACGGGAATACGGGTGGGACGGTCAAAGGTAGCATCAGAAGCTACGCTCCGCGACCCCGACCAAGATAGAGAGGCAAGCGATGTGCTATGATGTGCCCCCGTGCTTTGGTCCCTCGTCGATCACACGGGGGGTGCGCTGCCACCGGAACATACCGCGGGGGAACGGACACTTAACTTCACGATCCTGCCGTGATGATCGTCAGAAATGACCTGATGCCCCCCCTCAGCGTGCGTTGTTTGCCTGCACTCCTCGCCGGCAGATAGCATTGGACTGAACTGCCGTTCTGGGAACCGTGCTTCCTGCCATGTTCTTCTTCCGGATGCACCTCGCCGGAATGACCTCGAAAGAGCGGGCTGGGCACGCTCAGGGGGCAGTCCCTCGCCACTCAAAGCGCCAGTCGCATCTCGCCCTAGCTGGAAGACCATTGCCCGCAGGGACCAGGCTGGCGCAATGCGGTCTTCGAAGATGTCCCAGACGAGAAGGTGCTGTGGCAGCGACCAGCGTTCCCCTGCTGTCTCTCATCGTCGCTTATCTGTGTGTGAGCGATGGGGAGGGAAAACTTCCGAGGCAGGATTGCGGGACGCTGCTCTACGGATGTGACCATGCGATGAACCAGTCGCATCGTCGCGTATCGCGTCTTGGGCTTCTCATGCCGATCATATGTCTCTGGACGGCCATCGGAATGTCCTCTATTCTTAGGATGTGATGTGATGCCTTTGCGACACGGTACATCCTTCGCGAGACGGGGTAAGTTTACCTTCAGGTCACTGGCAGCAGTCTGCCTGGACAGGACCTGAAGCATTCGACGACCCGCCGCCAGAACCAACCCCCTGCAAAGATAAAGTACTCACGGAGGTCGCTCTGGAGAGGACTTAGGTGCGCGCGGGCCCGTCTGTCGTCAGCCGGGGCTTCGAGGCATCTACCCCTGAGAACCGCGTCTCTTCGTATCAAGTACACACTTACTTACTGCTGATGTCCTCGGTGATGCTACCCTGCCGGTGCTTGCTGGTGGGTGTGATATGGCGAGGGATCCAGGTAGGCCAAGGTGCTTCAGGGGAGAGCCGCGAGCCGCAGTGTGTCGTTCATCCTGCCAAGCACAGACTGCCGCGTCTTGTCCTGCCAGGCTCAGAACGATGGATGAATCAGCGCCGACTCAGCGAAGCACCAGCGATGCGACAGGGGAACCAAGACGCCACGGTCCGCATGTCAATGGGACTGGGGTGCAGAAGAACAAGAGGCCGGCACGTGTTCCTCCGCCGTCAGTGTCAATGTGAACTCGACGGCGTGGTCTGGCGCGCGCCGATGTGCGGTCTGGCCCTGATGGTGATGGGGTATGGCACGAGGACTGCCCTTCGAAGTCCATGGCAAGGTTCGAGGAACCCCCTTAATTCAGTCCCGCCGGCCCCAGAGTCTCAGCAGCTCAGTGGTCACGTCCCCTTTGGGTTAAAGCGACGGCCCCATTTCCGGTTGGCGTTGTCGACCCGCCGGTAGCCCCCCCTTCTTATTCGCAATGCCTGTCTTAACAGCACTGCTATTGCAGCAGAGAGATTTGGCTCGTCTTCGCCCCCCTGTTCGAACCCCATTGGAACAAAACGTAAACAGGTTGATCCGCCGGCGCAAGGGGGATCAGAAGCCTTGAGTGTCGCACCACAAGGCTCGGTGGAAATCTTGGCCTGGGGCAAGGAGACAGGTACCAGGTACTGTCCTGAGTTGTACGGTATGTACGAATTGGGAATGACTGCTTGGCCCTTCCTTGTACTTGTAGTGTCGAGGCTGAGATGTGTTTGACTGTGATCTTGTGTGTGTCCTCGGAAGCGCCTAGGAAACTGTGAAGAAAGCATGTGGGAGGGAGGGTCTGGACATCCCAGGATGTGCCATGCTGCACATACATAGTCGAAGTGCTCTCTGGGGTGCCGCTTCCGAAGAGGCCCCGGGTCATTTTGTTGCCGCGAGATATATGAACTTGGCGCCTGTTGCTTCACAGGCTAAAGGAAACGAACTCACATTCATGAGCGGTGTATCAGGTTGAGCTCAGCGGTGAGAGACCAGGTGGCCTCTCCGTATTCCAACCCATAACGCTGAGTCCTGACTGACCACGGGCTCCGCGCGACCTCGAGCATCCGGAATCAGGCATGCAGGTGCCGTGTTGATTACTGGGCCAAGCGTGGTGGACCTCTCATGTCCCTCTTCTCGACATACATAAGTGCTAAGGTCAGCAAGAACTAGGAGATATCCTGGCCTCGAAGGGCTTACCTAGCATATAAGGTTCGAAAGACCCCTCCTCCTACATGTTTCCTCAATATCATGTGTTGTGGAACTTGCAGCCCCGCTGCTCGTCTTTGATACTAGACGCGGCCGTCGAACGGATCAAGGAGATTGAAGCGTGGTGCCATGGGAATGCGGGAAAAAGCTCGGGTATCCATCGCAGTCCCATATGAGACCCCTTTTATCCTCTTCCTATGCAGCTTCAGCCTTCGACAGGAAGAAAGGAAACTAATTTGGCTCGGGCTTGTAACGACTCGGAAGAGACATAGGCCTCTCAGATGGTCAGAGCCTCGTATTGTCGTTGCCGATGTGAGGTCGATATCTTGCTTTGCAATTATCTGTTCCCGGACAAGCGGATGCCATTGATCTGGCTGTCGATCATTGCTTGTCATCGCGGGTGTGACTTCCTTCTCGGATGGACTTGGCGGTACTGGCTCGCCCGGTGGTTGGGACTTGATCGACGGCTTGTCGGTTCTGGAAGAAGGACAGGACCGAGAGCATCCCGATGAGTCAATCCTGGCCGAGCAGCTTCCAAGCACCCACCGTTGAAGCCAAGAATGGCACATGTCATTCCATAATACAGCAAGGGATCCCGGGTGCAACTGTACTTGCACGTTCTGAACTTGGCCGAACGGCCATAGGCTTGTTCTTGGAAGTTCTTGCGAGGCGGACGAATGTGATATCAAGTCAGGGAAGACATGTTGGCATGTGCAGGCAGATCGATAGGTTGGAGAAAAGGCGGGCGTGCGATACCGGTCGCGGAGATAATAGCCTGAAGAAGATTAGAGGTCGTCCTCAGGGTTCGATTGAGTTAAACCGGAGAAAAGCCCAACTATTGACAAGGCGGGCCAGGGCACCCCGGTTGTTCTGCCAGGAACAAGATCCGAGGAAACATTTCGGGCGCTTGGACAAGAAATGTTTCGAGTTACATTTGAACAGGGGATGGATGGGGATGCCGACGATCCCCAACAATTACGAGGTGATGTGCGTGCGTGGAACTGAAGACCTGGTTTTGGCGACAGGTGCCCAGTTGAACCTGAAGTGACCTGTTCATCTCCCCTCCTGCGAGCTCCCTGGTCGTACAGCGACATTCTGGTCAACCGGGCGCGATATATGACGAGTTTTCCAAGTGGTCCGTTGGCGGACCGGGGTTCCAATGGGTACTCGCACAGGTTCTCGTAGTCGGAGGCTTGGAAATGCAGATGGGTTCTTGTAAGTACTTATGCGCCGTAATATTGACGGCAGTAATTTCGGCGTTGATTCCAGAATCGCTCGCGAAGCTCTGGGGAGAGCGCAAGCTATTGTTTGCATGAACTGGCCATATCTCGGTGACATCACGATCCGGGACCGACAGAGCATTTTGGGTTTGAAGTCCACGGTCGGTCTTGTTGCCGAAGATTTCGATCGCCACCTGCCATCGACGAAACAGATTGGGAAACGTACAAGTATTTGCCGTTCTCCACCAGGCGGATGCCAACGGTCCACCGGTCCCAAAGGGGTGACGATGTTAGGGACCCCCTTGTATGACAGGCCAGGGGGCGAGTTGGTGAGCCACGGGCCAACTGGGGGCCACAAGATCACCAGCAGCCACCGAGCAGTCCGTGGCACAGCGTAATGGCACTGATGGCACTGACGGCTGCCCAGCAGGCAGAGAAAGGCGATTTCTGCCGAGACGCCGACTTGGTGTGCCATGTGATGGACAGATCAGGTACCAGAACACCCTCGCAGGGCAGGCTCAAGACGAGACGAGGTTGGCCACCACACGCAGGTGTGCGGCACCGAAGCGGGTGACATGCATTCGTCGCTCGTCGATATGCATGTGCGGGCGGCAGAGTGGCGTCAAGGCGCGGCGACGAAAGTGGATAAGAAATTGTGCAATCTGCTGGGTCGGGCCTTTACCGTGATAAAAGCAGTTCTAAAGCCTGGGGAAGCGGGTGGAGAGGTCATGGTAGACTCGCGAAGCCCTTGGGCTGCTTCTGACTCGTGTCGAAGATGAAGGATGTCGATGGTTGAAGCAGAGCGACGAAAGCGTCTCACAGGGCAAGTCGGTACTGTCTCGCGCCCTCATGCACACAGTACGGGGGCACTGTGATCGCGGCCCACTTGGCGCAGGCACGAGGAGGTTCCTGCCGAAGATGCTCATGAGACTCGCAGCTTCACTGGCAGGAGTGAGGGAAGGAGCAAGCAAGCCACAAGCTCAAGTGCCTCCTCACAAGCAAACATGCGGGAAGGAGCCAGGCCCAGACCCTCGCCCACGGAATGCCTCACATCTCCCTCTGCGTCTCTCATCCCCGTCCCCGTCCCCTCTGTCCTCCTGCAATCCATCACCGCCGAATAAAGTATCTCCGAGCCTCCAGGTCACACGCTGGATCTCCGATTTGCCCGCCAGGCCGGCCATCTGATGTTTCGACGAGTCCAAGCGGCGGCCGCGCCTCTCGCGTCCCTCGCGGTCCGTCTCATATCATGAGCCTCACGATCAGCCTGCCGGCTCTGAGAGCCCTTATCCAGGCGGGAGCTGGAGAGGCGTCCAGCTTGCTTTCTAGGGTGCATTCGGCCGTCTCGGCTCGGCAGCCAGCCCTCACATTCACCTGTAGGTCACTGCATTAGAGCTGCGACCGCCCGCGGGAGGTGCCTCTGCCCCCGCAGGGCGGGAGAGCACAAAATCGCCTCGGCGGCCCCTTCGCCCAGTCTGAGAATGCAACGAGGCGACGGCTTCTGATCACGCTTGAACAACGCCATGGTTACATCGAGCAACACTCCCGAGATCCTGGAGAGCACAGGGAAAGCGACCTTGACGCCTCCTGCCTCCCAGGACATGCCTCCCTCTCCTCGGGAGTCGCCGCGGTGCCTTTGAGCACTCGATCGCCCGCCCTGGCGCATCTGCGCCAACGGACTGCGAACCCCTCTTGCATATCGCTTCAACGGCTATGGCTTGAGGGGTACGAACGGTACAAGAGGCCTCATCCTTGTCCCGCCCGCACCATAGCAACAGGTAGGGTACGGCCCCCAGGACGAGGCCCCTTAATGGCCAGGGAGGGGGAACATGACTGCCACATCCTTGTCCATACCGACAGGCCCCTGGCCATTCAAGGCAGGGGATAGCTAACTTCCCTATTCGACCGTCGCCTTCGACCGGCCTGCCTTCTGGCCAGCAGAGGGAGTGTGTGTGCGTGCGTATGTGTGTCCCGAAGCTCACGCGCCGCTTCTTCATCGCGCGGAAGCCCAAAGTGCGTTCGGCCGAAGGGTACCAGAACGCGGCCCGTCCTCCTTCAACGCAGTCGCTGCACACCTCACGAGGGTATCGGGAAACCTGACGCCCCTGCGAAGACCCTCGATATCTGGTTCGGATTTCAACTGCTCAATCCGCTCATTTTCCCAGCCGGCCTCATGTTAATGGTCCGCGCTAACCGGCTTGGGCAATCGTCTGGTGGCCAGATCCTCTCGTTTCGCGCCCGATATACCCCTTCATCTTGCTGCACTCAACTGCGCTGTTTCGCCGGCCAACTCCCAGCTATATCACCTGTATTATTGTCGCACACCACTCGATCCTCCGCCCCCCTCTCGCCGCCGCCGGTCCACGGACGGATGCAGAGGACAGGCAGAGCTCACCTCACACCCATCACCTCTCTCCCTCTGTGCCGCGTCGCGTCCCAGGAGGCCCTGGCCTCCAGGGTAATCTCGAGAACCGCCGGCCCACCACACCCTTTCCTTTTGCTGCTGCTGGCGCCGTCTCTGCTCAACGGTCTTCTAGAAAAATTGCGGGCCAGTAACCGTTCAGAGCCATCGGAGCTTTCTCTCTAATCACAGGTGCCGGTCGCCAGCTTCTGTACGCCCCCATTGGCCAGGCCAGTCTTCAGTGAGGGGGCCGACTGGCACTGCGAGAGCTGTCCTGGGCATGGTGCCCGCGGTCTCCGTGCAATCCTTGCGACTTTGCATTAGGTTCCTGTCCCCTCCGTCCCTCCTTTCTACCGCAGGTGGGCCAGCAGAGCGCATGTACCGGGTACATCGCTGGCCCCCTTGACCGGTCCCGGGTACCTTGGGCTCGCGCCCCGACTGCCCTGCTCCACAAGTGCCTCCCGAGGACTTCTCAGTCTTCACATCCTCTCTCGACATGTCCTCGGGCCACCTCGTCGCAAGCTCTCTCCCACACTCACTTCGGCAGAAGCGGGGGCGAAAAAGGGACTAGACCGGGGTCTGACAGGGACGAGGTTCTGTTGTTTCGTTGTTTCGTTTCTCTCCAAGTCCCACGGACCTGATGGGCCCTCTGCACGGCAGTGTAGCCCTCGCTTGAGCTCTCAGTTCACGTTGGAGCGATGGTTCACCTCGCTGCCTGTCGACCGGTTTCAGCGGCTTGTATATGGCGCCATTTGGAGCCTCCACGTCTTGACCAGAAACCACTCGCTGGACAGATCGCGACAGGCCGTGTCCACCCCGAACAGGTCTGGCAAGGAGCTCCTGGGGCCGGCATGCATGACAAGGTTATTCCGCGGCGCCTTGACTGAAGCTCCCGGCTATACTGACCGACGCCATCTCTCATATAACTGCCCATACCTGCTCGACCTTGACCGGCCCCCGGCCCTACCCCATCTCTGTACCCACCCCTAGACATTGCCGAAGACTGCCCCCCCTCCATCAACACCTGCCATCGACGACCTGGCGGATACAAGACCACCACATCTGCAGCCCTCCTCTCCAGCGATCGTTGGCAAGTCACATTCCTCTTCCGCGGACCAAGCAACAAATACTCCGGACTCGACCTTCTCGAACCGCTCCAGCGATACAGACTCTGTCCCGTCTTTGACTTGTTGTCGACTGACTGTCTGACTGACGGACTGTAAGCAAGCTAGTGCTGGCGGACTCCCAAAGATCTTCATACGCACGCGCTGTGACGACTCTGGGTCCCCAGACAGCATGCTCTGATGTCAGTCACGGCAACCTACCCCGTCATGGCAGACTTGAAGGAGCCGGCGCATGGAAGTTTGTGGTCCAGCTACGGCAGCCCTCTGCAGTCGGCGCCTTCGAGAGTCAACAGCGGCATGGACGCGGGACTTCCCGGCCTCTCAACGGTGTCACCGCAGCCGAATCGACCACGAAGCACACACCCGCCGGCAGACCCTTCAGCCTACTCCTATGGTCGATACCCCCAGGATGAGGCCTCAGCCTACGACAGACAACAACAATCATCTGCCCTGGGCTCCCATCACAGTTATCCCAACCTGAAACGGCCATTCTCGCACTCTGAGCAGCCCTCGTACCAGGAGGTCGTCCAGGACCTTCGGGACGACGGCTCCAAGTTGAGCGTTGGGCACGACCACAAGCTCTTGTCGTTCAAGAGAGTGCAAGACAAGCACACTATCGTTGATCAGCATGGCCGCATGCATCATCTGGAACTGTCGGCCCAGCTGCATGGCATGTTTTTCCTCTCGGAGATGCCCTCGGCTAGCATGGATGGCAATGTTCTGCAGCCGGAGCTGACCTGCTACCGCCGGAACCTGTTCCAAATCAGCGGCTCTCTAATCACGCCGAGAGGCCAGATGTCTGTTGTGACCGAGGCAGGGGAGACTCTACCGGTAACCAGCACAGAGGTCACCATATCAGCGATAGAGTCCGTCGACGGACACCCGGTTCGGCTGATCGTCATCCCCTGGAAGACGCCACCACCAAATTCGCCAGACGTCGCTCAGTCATCTGATCAGGAGCCGCCGGCGCTTCCTCTTATTCCCTTCCAGGACGAAGGAGGCGAGATGGCCGGCGAGTATGCGGTGTACCCGATCGGCTGGCGGCGGCTGCAATTCCGAATGTAAGTTGGCTGAGGACCAGGTATATCAGAAGGATCGCTAAGACGGAACACAGCGCGACAGCGAACAACGGCCGGCGGAAGGAACTTCAGCAACACTTTGTGCTTCACCTCAAAGTGGTCGGCACATTGTCCAACGGAACGAAGACCGTGTTGACCGAAACAACAACATCTCCGATTGTGGTGCGTGGCCGAAGCCCTCGCAACTTCCAAGCAAGGAAGGAGATTCCGCTCTTGGGATCAAGCGCGGGATCGAGGGGACAAGCTCTCGTAGAGACCGGAATCGGTATCGTCGCAGGCCCGTTGGCAGCGAAGCCCCATGAAGCCCGGGCCCGAGGCCTAAGCATGTCGGTGCCCCGAAGCGACTTCACTTTCAGCAGCGGGGGCCCAAGGATGCCTGGTAGTGATATGGGCGCTATGCGATCCAAGTAAGTCTCGATTGCTCTCGTTGCCTGCAGGCCACTTGGCCGCTGTCGTCGATTCACTTGTCATGCATCGTGCTAATGGCAAGCAGCTCCTACCCGAACTGGACAGGTTCGAGCCAGGTACCGGTCGCTCAAGCAGGTGGTGGCGGTACATACCCGCCAACCTCGCTGGCAGCCGACCCATATGCCAAGGGGCCTTCAACGGCGCAGCCTTACGGCTCAGACCCTCATGAGGTGTCTCTCCAGACCTCGGTGCCTGCTGTGCCGCTCTCGATGGGCAGCAGTCAGCAGCCTGCGGCACGAGCATCATACTCTTACCCACAGTCAACAAACGCACCACCGCCTTCCCTTCCCATGCCGACAAGCTCGGAGGCCTCGCTCAGTGTCCCCAGATACGTCGATGATCCGAGGCCGTCCAAGAGTCCTCGGCATGGAAGTCACCCGTCTGTTCACAGTACGGGGTCTATTATCAACGATGGGGCACCTGAATATCGGTACAGCTCCTCGTACGGCTCCATCGGCAGTCATCCTACCGAAGGACAACCGGCTGCCTACGGGCAAGACTCCTCGGCGACGCTCCCACCACCACCGCAACGGGACTTTTACGGCTCGTCGAGCACCTGGACGACGACAACCGGAGAGATCGGATCCACGGCGGCGTACGCAGGGGGCGAGAGACGGGCGTACCCATCACCGGGGCAGTACAAGGGCGGCGTGGCGGGGAAGAGCGACAACAACGTGATCCCGCCACCTGGATCCGGAGCCGTGTACACGGGCCCGCCACGAGAATCGATTGACACGATGAACCACTACTCGTGGCACGCCATCTAGGGGTTTGCGAGCTGAGTTCGAACCCCACGACGAAAGGCATGTCGTGGGAGGGGCTGAGCGTTTTCATGATTTGGGGGCATCTTCGGCGTTCTCCTCCAGGCGTTGGGTGGCTTTCTGCGGATGGGCTCATCGGACGGCTGTTGTACAATTAGTTGGAAGTTCGATGGGTCAGTTGTTTGGTCAGTTGTTTGGATGGCGCAGGTCTGAGGATAGGTTTCTTCGGGGGATCTTTTTTCTAGTTCATCGGCGAGTTGGTATCTTTGAGGCCGGTGGAAGGCAAAGTGCCATTTTCTGTGGGAGCGATTTACTTGATGACTTGGCGGGTAGGCGACGGGTGTTGAGAGCAGCAATACGAGCCGAAATGTGAGGAGCATTGACTCCGGGAAACATGGGGCCATCCAGGGATTCGCTGTGATGTCGGGTTCGTGCTGTCCATGGTGCGAGGTGATGAGGTCGAGTCCCTGGAGGCTGATCTCCGGGTGGTCGTTGACGGCGGTACCGAATGGCTCGAGCGCTCAGTCTGATGAGTCGAATCAGCACCAGCTAGGTCCATTCGTGAGCACTCCTCGTCCAGGCGGCTGTTGCGGATCATCTCGAAAAGATCCTTTGCTGTGGCCGGCGCATGCGAGGTTGGCGGTCGTCTCGTTTAAGTACAAAGGGGCGGACCGGTCCCCTCTCGGTCCCGACCGCCAGCGCCGCAAATGCAACCCAAGCTGGAAATAGCAGCGGCCAGTCGGCACCGCGCGGAACACCGCAGGCTGGGCGCTATGCGGTGGCACTACTGGCGGCCAACCACCCCTGTGGCAGGGCCTGCGCGGTGACGCCAGGCTCTTCGTTATTTCTTTCAGCTGCGGTATGGGCCTTTCGCCTTTCGCCTGTTTTAACTGAACGCGGGATGGGGCTTCAGGAATGGCTTGCTTGGCGGTCCCATTGGGCTGGGATGGGCTGAGCCTTGATGCTTGTATGTTGGTGTTGTTTGGGATGGGGATTGGACGGGATGCGAGTCGAATGTTTCCGCGAGATTGGACCCTGAGGTTTGCGGCAAGGACGGATGATCTTGTGACCGATTGCGGCCGTACGCTCTGCCCGCCGACCTGACGTCGTAAGGGCTACGGAGATATATGACGCTGCAATGCAAGTGCGGTGCGCCCATTCGGCTGGGATGCTGGAGATCATTCGGGAAGGGAAATTCTCCGAGAGGCGTTTCTCGGCTTGGCTGCTTCAGGAGGAGAGTAGGGACTTTGGTAATTAACTCTCACATGGTCCTGAGGCCAGTGTATGATCTGATTTCCCGTTCTACACTCTCGGGCCTCCAAACCCCGCGGCGAGCCTGATATCCGGGTAGAGCCTCGGCGGCTCGGGTTCAAAAGCATTCGTGACCCTCCCGCCGACAACATCGACCACGCCCCATCTTTGCTCCCTGGACCTTCGGGGCTTATTGACCCCGGCGCCTTTCCGCTCTTCCTGCGTCTGCGTCTCCCACACGCCGACCTCGTCGAGCAGTACCTCCACGGCCCAGACGTAGCGAACCTCTGCGCCATCTAATGCTAGTTGCGGAGCGTATAATCGCTCTGCGTCCTCTGCGTCTCGGGGGATCCGGGTACAGAGGAGATGCATATCCAGGAGCTGCGTGAAGACAAGCCCGAAGCTGGGCTTGTTCCTCCTCGAGGCGGTGCCGTGGCGGTAGCCCGGAACTGCCAGGGGAGGCGGGTTGAATATGGACCGGAGCGTGGGGTCGAGGGGCTTCTCTGATCTTCGAGAGACAATGGCACTGCCGGCGGTAGCGTTCCCGGCCTCCGTAGTAGACGAGGTTGACGAGGCGGTGCTGTTCAACATGAGGATCAAGGGATCCGAAGGGAGGTTCCGGGACAGGTAGCGCAGATGTGAGGACAGGAGCTGGAGAGACGTGTGCGCCGACTTCTTCTCACGGTGGGTGAAGAGAGTGGTGAGGATGGCAGAGAAGTGAGTTATGACGATGATGTCGGGGAGAGTCGACTCGGGCGCTTGGGTGTTCGAGGATGGCGGCGCGGCCTGTGGCTGCTGTTGCGGATGCGGTTGTGGATGTGGCCGAGCTGGCGAGCCTTGTTTGGAGACGGCCGTCTCTCCCGCCGGTGATACGGCCACTTCTCTTGGCGATGAGGCTGGAGGTGAAGAAAGGGGTGATGAAGAAGCCGACGATAGCTCCTCCTCGTCCTCGCTGTCCGCGACCTCGTATCGTGCTGGTCTCAGCGCCGGTAGGAGGAGCCGTGACGAAGCCTGCTCGTCCTTCTGTCGATCCGTCTCTCCCAGCTCTGGTGATGCTTCAGGTCCTGCCTCCAACGGGATGCCTTCAGGGCTCGGGTCTTTCAGGGGCGCGATCACAGGATCGGCTGCTCGAGGCTTGTCCTTCTGCTCAGCCGCAGAGTCCAAATCTTCCAACACCTCCCATAGCCCCTCGAGATCAAACACCCTCGACACAGAAACCCTCTCCAGACACCCTCTCACGTGCCTCTTCATCTCTTCCCCCTCGAGCCCTTGCTCCTCGAGCTGCCTCCTTATGGCATCCCTCAGTACCACCAACACCCCAGCCACCGGTTGCGTCGTGACAATCATGGCTCTCATCCTCCTACCCCCGGCATCCCCCCTGATCAGACTTCGCGCGACAGCCTGCAGCGCAACCTGTCCGTCGTCAGCTCACGACCCCCAAGAACCCCAAGCGGCGAATCATCCCGGTCGAGGCCAACTCACCAGCAACCCAATCCCCTCGTCCTCGGCACTCATCCCGACCACGCTCCCCCTTTCCAGCCCCCCAAGGAGAACATAATCATCCACCTCGGTGCACCCCAACTTCACAGCCCCGAGGTCCCTCGCCCCATCCCGCCGCCTCCGCTCTCTCTGCGCGAGGACAGCAGCGCTCACGGGCTCAAGCGGAAAGTGCGAGCTCCCCTGCGAGGCCGTCCCGCCCGTGCTCTCCGCCATGCCGCAGACGAGGGGACATGTATCGACCTTGTAGAGTCTGCCGAAAGAGAAATGATACGGTGCTCCAGTCGTGGGCGTCGCTCGCTGTCTTCAGTCGAGCTTGTCAGAGGGCCAGCCGTGGGATGTTGTGAACTTGGTGTCTTGCTTCATATTTCGATGCAGCGACCGTCACCCCAGGCTATCAAGTCGGATAGCATCCAGTATCTGGTGAAGAATTTCCATGCCCGGGCCAGTATCTTTTCTCAACGACGCTCCAGTAAAGTCGCGAAGCGCGTCAGATGTTGGAAGGAGGAGCCAGGTCACGTGGTGCACCGCCCAAGTTGAACCACCCGCCGCATGGATGACATCATTGAGCTTTTACGTGAGCCCCGAAGAGAGCATGCATAGCACCAGCTCAAAGTCACAATTGACTCGCAACTCATGCTCTCGAAAACTTAGCCACAGGGTGGCTTTCAATACTATCAAAAGTATTTACTTGAAAGAGGTATCAATCTCCTAGCCAACCATGCAGGGCAGGTAAGCTGCTACATGGGTTTGGCACCTAGGTATGCCTCCTCGACTCAGCGAGGCTGCACGCTATTCGCGGCCCGCATTCTGCCTTCTGGCCGTCTAGCGCAGGACGTGCTGCAACTTTATGGTATCCTGCTCTCATCGGAGCCAACTGAGGCGCACTCGTAGCCTTCCGTATCTCTCCAAGCCCCGTCTCCGGCCGATCTACAGCCGGCCATTCTCCAAAGCAAAAGGACGGTTCCTCCCCTAAGCGGCAGTCCCAGGAGGCGGCATCGTTTCAGACGGCTGTCGGTTCCTTCGTCCTCCCTTCAGACTCTTGACTCGCGACAGGAAACCTCCGGATGGCTTGCTGGCACCCTCCTCGGTCGGCGACATGCCATCGGCCGTGGCCCTGCGCTCCAGCGGTCCTCCCATGTCAGAGCCGCGGCGGGGAACAGGGGGCGGCGGGCTCGTGGGTGACGTGGTGTCCGTGCGTCGGACGGAAATGTCCTCGGGTTCCTTGCCGTACTCGTTGAAGAACGGGTTTCTCTCGCCACCGCTATCGGGCGACCGGCCACCGTAAGCCCCTTCAGGGTTCGTCATGCGGCCCGACGGTTGGCCCCTGCTGTTCATGTTGCGGATGCGATGAGCGAGAGACTTCTTGCGCTGCAGGTCGCTGACGGCGCTCTGTTCAGCCTGCTCAGCCTGTCGTTTTTGAATGGCTGCGCGAGCGGCCGGAGTGCCTTCAAGGAATGTCGATGTGCCGAGACCCAGGGACTCCTCGCCGTGGAGGGCCTCACGACCGGCGGGGTCGAAGACTGGCAGCTCGCTCTTCTTGTAGCTGATCTTGCCACCGGCGGCATACTCTTTGAACGCTTCCTCATTCGAAGTGCCCATGAGGGTGGCCTGATCGGACTGCTTGTTGAGCGGGCCAGATCCACCCAGGGACATGTTGAGGGAATCCTTGGGGAATGCTTGCATGGGCGCACGGCGGCTGCCCTTGCGGTTTCGGTGGGACAAGACAGCATCGAAGGGGCCATCGTGGTGGTCTGGGCGGAAGTTAGCAGGTGCACCGCAGATGGTAGGGAGATAACACAAACATCCGCCACCAAACAAGCTGGTGTGGTCCAATTGATCAATCACGTCCAGGCGACGGACTGGCTTCTTGTCCTTGCCCTCGCGGTTACGGCGTTCCCTCCGTCGAGCTTCGCGCGCCTTGATTTCTTCCTCGGTGAGCGGCTTCTCGACGTCCAGGACCGACGACTCAGAGTTGCGGCGGGGTCGGCGGTCGGATCGTTTGTGGGGCGACGAAGAGGGACCAGGGCGCGAGCTGCCCTGCATCTGCATCCTCTTGGCCCTGAGCGCTTCTTCCTGCGAGCGCGTCGGGCGGTGGCCTGGAGGAGGGCCTCTCCGAGCGCCGGGAGGAGGCATGTTTTCCCTGCCGGGAGGACCGGGCGGTCGGTTCATGGGGGGCCTGGGAGGAGCTCCCTCGGGCGCGGCGGGCTTCTTGTCGTCGATGGTCAAGGTGTCCTGGGGTCGCTGTCAGTAAAGAAGGCTATGATAGAAAGACAAGCCAACGGCTGCTATGGATATGCGACCGCGCGTAGGGACAGGGAGCCCTTACAAAGAGCTCCTCGGCCGTCGGCGAGGCCTTGGAGTCGAATTTGATGGACATGTCGCTCGTGTCTACCAAGTTCGGCTGGCTGGTCGAGTAGTTGGGGTCGAGGAAGGGGTTGCGGGAAACTGGCCGTTGACGAGGAGCAGGGTCGTCAAAAGGCGAGGTGGCAGTGGGAGAGAGGTTGGATCCAAGAGCGCTGGGAGAAGGAGAGGTCGCACGGTTTCGAAAGGGGTTATTGGATGAGAGGTTGAGCGTCAAACCGGGCGATTTACCGGGTTGAGAACCTATGTGGGAAAAGAATCAGCACATGTACAACCAAGAATCGACGGGCCAATGCACGCAAATGACGACGGGGACAGGAAACATGAAACAGCATCCCTTCAACATGACACAGCAGGCTCGACGACTGGGTGGACCTGGAGGGCAGGCACAGCGCTTTGCGCCCGATGAGCGGTGGGTGCGTGGTGCTTGGGAGGGGGCGCTAAGAGGGGAAAGGGGTGGCCAACGGAGGGGGCAGAAAGGGGAGCACAGGGGCATCAGGCGCCTAAGGACGAAGCATTGGGCGGCTGGCGGTCGATTGTCGAGAAATCAGGGATATGCGCTGAGGATCCTGACTTGGCAGGTTCGTTGAGGGAGAAATAACTGGGTACGGGGCGATGACGGGGGCATAAAAGAACCAAGGAGGCCCGGTCCAAAGTCTCAGATAAGAGAAAGGGGAGCATGTTTTCCTGCCTCGACTTACCCGGTTGTGCAGACTGCTCCGACGACATCTTGGCACGTGCCGATGCTTTGTTGTGAGGAATGATGAATAGGGTTGGTCTGTGGTTATCCTGGAGATGACGATATGCGGATGATCCTCACGAATGCCGCGTGTCGTAGGTCTGGTATTTTGGGGCTTTTGGTGGCGGCACTTGGCCCTTGGAAGAAGACCCAAGAGCGCACGTCTCGTCGGAAGAGCTCCGGGGGTGGGTGTGTTGCGCTGGGCACTGCGTCTAGCTGGTGGCCCGGAATGTGTCGATCACGCCCATGCGCATGCGCGAAACACGAGCCCGAATGAAATTCAGGTATAAGAGAGCTTGGTAGGTATTCAGGTGTATCGCAAGGCTTGTGAACGGGCCGAACTCGTGCGATCGGGTGAAGGTCAGATGATCTTGGCGAGGTCAATTACCGGGCTCGACAGGATTTTATGTCCGAAGACTTGTGATGTCGGAGGGAGGGAGGGAGGTAGGTATCACGGTCAGAGTCGGTGACGGTTGTTTCGGACCGGGCGGCCTGAGAAAAGCCAAGGCGGAAAGTGAAGGATTGGCGCCTGGTGCACTGGTATTGGCAGTCACGAAACTGCTTCGCGCCTTGCACCCGAGGCACAAGATGCAACAACGATACTGCTGAATGACAATTTTGTTGTCGGTCGGACTGGCCGGCAGGTGCTTTGATATGGCCGAGTTCTGAGACCACGTAGGCCAAGTACTGTAGGTGGCCGACCGCGAGATCCGGGAGGGCTGGTTATCGGTCAGGAGGAGTCGGCACCGTCAATGGACGGGATACGGGAAGTCGTCTGGTGAAATCGATGACTGGTATCGTTGCTTCGGGGGATAGTATCGATGTCACAAAGCCTCGCAAGACCCTGAAGATCGTGTTCAGCAGAGGAGGTGGACGTGGATCGGGTCCGATGATCCGATTAGCAAGAGAGTAGTGGTCGAGGTGCGCACTGAATAGTTTGCAGCCAGGTGCCCGTCGACGGCAATGCTGTCAAATATGTAGCTTGCTGGTCAGAAAAGGGATGCGGACGAATTGTTGCCGTGGAAGCGAATGACTGAAAGAGAGAATGGTGACGAGGCGGACGGGACGGGGTGCCGGTTGTTAAACTCGAGCGGGTGTGTCTGTTGCACAAGGAGCAGCTCTGAGGGCGGACAAAGAGGAGGGAGTGCTCCTGGGAGTCTCAGGCGGTCTGGCAGTAGGTGAGGTAGGTAGGCAGGTAGCTGCTCAGACAGCGGCGAGGGGGTCGGTCGTCGTTGGCCGCGATGGTCAGCCCGAGTCGGGCTACTTTTGGTGCAGGGGTGGCGGCGCCCGTAACGCGGGGTAGCAGCAGACGTCGACAGTCGAGTCGGAGGCAGGCGTGCGGCCACTGAATGCGGTGATGAAGATGCGATCGATCGAAGGCGCGACAGGCTGTCGTCCGAACAAAGCGGGGTGGGAGAGAAAGAGTTCACGGACCGAAAGCAGGAGGAGGCGGCGGGAGGAAGAGTTGAATTGAAGCGCACGGGGCAGGAAATGACATGAACCTCACTAGGCAGGTAGTCGGGGGAAGGAGCCCTGGACGTACAAAGCAACTCTCAGTTTTACCGACTTTGGCGGGGTTACATTGGGTCGTCGATTATTAGGGGTACTTCCAGGTGACCGCCGTCTCTTTAGTGCCGAGGGCCGTCTTTTATTTCACTCGCCGCCATGTCCGTCCGCATCTCGAGTGTCCCGTCCCGGATTGCGATTGCCATCAGGTCTCCCCAAAGTTCAGTTTGTCTTTTCTGCTCCTTTCCCGCCCGGGCGGCTGGCCACACCTTGCTTCAGGCTGAAGGCCTCAGGCTCTCCTGTCCAACCAGCTAACACAAGCTTCTTTCCTGTGGCTTGCCTTTCCGAGACGGGGGCCTTTCCCTGAAGGTTCTGACGTGAATTACATACTAATTACCACCCATCCGTCGCCGATCATTCTTCACTCCGAGACACCACATTCATTCTCTTCTTCCTTTTGTTTCAGCGAGTCGTCAGAGTTCGAGACTGCTTTCACAGGCCAATTGACAATAACTGCCCTCGGGCACCTCAACAGAATCGAGCCAGCCCGGGTACGATACATAACAAACGGAGACAGTATGGAAAGGCAGATACGGTGATGGATGACCTGACCTGAGCCTAATAAGACCCCTAAATTCAAATCATTTCGATGAGTGGAGTTCCGCTCAACCCTTGGTTTACCCCAGTCCTCGACCCTGGCCCCTGAACGGCTCGCTCCCCACCTCGCCAGTCACTGAACCGAGTTCCCAGAGCCGACGGAATCCTCGAGCTCGCTGACGGGGGTTTGATATCTGTATTAAACAGGGTATCACGATGGCTTTGGGAAGCAACATCCAGAAATTCATTGCTGAGAGCGAACCGTCCCCTGCAACTTCCCGGCCCTGTAATCTCATGACGAGAGTTGTCGACGACCTAATCGCTGGCCATGACGTCGAGATAGCTTGCTCCCGCGGCCACCGAGTTGCCGAGTCAAAGACAGACTCATCAAAGAGTGATCAATGTCTTTGGTGTGGCCCCCGAGTTCCCGCCAGGTCCACCTACGACAAATCCGGCACGTGGACATCAGAACAGGCAAGCCAAGCGCTTGCCATGCATCCTGCGGCCTTTCGTGGTGCCTCACCAGAGTCTCTGGGGGAAGATAATGCTCAACTGGACTCATGCCCACACCCACGAGCAGTATGCATCTCGATCGCCTGCATCCGGTACTCTGACATCTGCGCCCGCTCGCTGAGGAACACGAGGTGATGAGAAGACAGAGGTTCACGAGAAGCGAAATCCCGCCTCCGAGCCACGCGAACAGGGGTATCCCCGTGTCCAGCTCAGGGGTAGCACGGCCGCCCCTCACCCCCAACCACAGCTCACCGCTCTGGCCGAAGGCATCGTCAAATGAGCCTCGCAGATCACCGGCAAACTGATTTCCGTTTCATCAGGATGACTGTCTCGTCCGTCCGTCGGTAATGATAAAGAAAAACCCAAACTGCAAGCTCCCAGTTGCTTTCGCTGGAGCGAGCCGAGAGCCGGCCAGACTTGGACCGCCTGAAGGCTGAAGCTGGCTTGCCATGAATCGCGGACACAGACACAGACACATCCGCACAGACGGAACAACGTGCTTATCGTAGATTTTGTCTTACTATAGGATGGCACAGACAGATTTACCCGCCGTCTGACCGCGTTACCCAGGAAAACGAAACAACGCACGTCATAGGTAGTTTCGATGACTGGCAGGCAGGGAACGATGTGATGTGAACCCCCCTTCAAGTCAGGCCTGTGCGCCTGACCCTTGGCAACATCGTATCTGCAGCTGCAGCTTCAATCCCATCAACCCCGTCTGCCCAAGGTCTTCTTTTCACCAGGGGAGCTGGAGCGGTGTCGGGAGGTTTTCCCCGAGAACTACGCCCGCGGTGCCGATGTCCCTTGGCCCCCGCGGCGCCCAGTACTCCCCCGTCTTGGACAAGTCCAGCTTGTCCGTCCAGCTGATGAGGCTCTTCGCGGCCTCGGCTGGCGTGACGGCTGCCGGGTGGAGAGGCAAGTCAGTCAGGCAAAAATCACAGGGAAGGAATATGGCAGGGGAGGCTCACCACCGCCGTCGTCCCAGTACTTGTCAAAGCCGACGCCCTTGGTCATCTCGGTGCGCATGAAGCCCGGGTGCACGATGCTCACGACGACCTGCTTCTCCTTGAGGTCGAGGCTGAGCAGCTTGCCGACCATGTTGAGAGCCGCCTTGCTCGCGTGGTGGGCATAGTTGCCGCCGCCTTCTTTCTCGTGGCGGAGGCTGATACTCCCGGCCTCGGAGGAGACGAGGACGACCTTTGAGCCAGCTTGGAGGAGACCGGCCTTGGCGAGCGCGTGGATGATGAAGACGGGGGCGACGGAGCTGGTCGTGTACATGCGCTGCTCCTCCGACCAGTTGGGCCCCTTCTCGGGAGAGAGGTCTTCGGTGCTGAAGTGGCCGGCGGTGATGATCTAGATGGGTCAGCCAGTCCTCTTTGCGGGGACGGCAAAGGACTCACCACGGCTGACAGGGGCTTCGAGGCACCGAGCAGGCTGACGAGGTGGTCACCGACGGTGGACTGCATGAGGTCGACCTCCGGAAGCCACTGGACTGACTCGGGGAAGCCGTCCGGAGCGGCCTTTGACCTGGTGGTTCCGTAGACGGTGGAGTCCGGGCGATCCGCATACTGCTTGGTGATCTCGGCCCCGAGGCCGCGGGTGGCACCGATGATGAGGACCGGCGGCATGGTGACGGACAGATGGTTCGATATCTGAGGAAATGATAGCTGTGTCCTGTGACCTGTTCGTTTTCCGTTGTAATCCGGGGCGGGGGAGTGTTATGAGGGTGAGTGTGTGAGTGAGAGTGAGGACCTGTTGATGTCATTACTCAGCTCCCTCGGGAGGGGGGCTCTGGAGGTGGGCAAGCACGCCCGTTTGGGCGGAGATGGCACCTTCCGTCTCGGTTCACAGTTGCAGGTTATTGAGCCTTCATGCTGGAGAGGTTTAGACTTGCAACGAAGACATTTGCATTCAAGGAAGTTCAATGCTTCAAACTAACAAACGAACACCACCGCCGTCCATCCGCCAACACAGCAGCGCCCAACTGGCCGTCACAGCCCCTCTCAGCCAACTATTTAGTCGTACAGACCAAGTGCCTCTCCCACGACGCTCCTGTAGATGCCATTGGGATCAAACTTTTCGCGTACGGCCTTGAATCGACGGATATGCTGGTAACTGTCAGTATCACACGTCAAACTACAAGCAACGGGGGCTCCTCACTTCCGGGTCAATGTGCTTGGCCGAATCGGCAAAGATCTCGCGTGTGTTCTTGGTCCAGTGCGGGCGGCAGGGGAACTCGTCGATGAGCGTCTTGGCCAGGTTGTGATCTGCCGCAAGAATCAGCTGGACAGCCATGTCTCCAGGGACCGGGGGTGCGGGATACTCACAGAACGGCTCGTTATACCTCAGCCCATCCCCGACATCAGGCTTGTAGCTCGGGAAGTCGAACATGATTGCGCCCCTGCTCCAGTCCTCCCCGTCGGACGTGTTGTACGTCACCTGTCCGAGGAAGTCATAATACGGCTTACCGAACTTGATGTTGATCCCGCTCCGGTACGTCGAGGTCATGGGCCGCAGCCGCCACGCCTCGCGATCAAACAGCTGGCGCACGCGGCGCAGCATCTCGTTGGCCCGGGTCATGGGGAACGCGAGCTCGAGGGTGTACGCGCGAAGGCCGTACTCCCAGTTCGGGCGCTGGTCGGGATACAGCCCGCCGATGAGAACGTCGTAGTTCCAGCCATACACCGGCCAGTCCTCGATGGGCTCCCACGTCGTCTTCTCGCGGAAGTTGGGCGACTCCCACTGCCCAAAGAAGATCTCCTCCGCGATCATGTTCGACGTAAAGAGGTATTTACCGCTGTCCAGAATAGCCTTTGCCGCGAGGGCTTCGAGTTTCGTAACGGAAAAGGTGTTCTGGAACCCCTGCTGGGGGCTGATGTCGGAGGGCACTTCATCATAGTAACGCCAGTGAAACTTGCGCTTGTGAGGCCACCACTGGAGAGGTCGGTCAGTATTGGGCGACTGGAGGAGAGAAGCAGACGTACCCAGAAGTTGGCGGTTGCATAAGGCGTGATGAGGGCGTCGATGTCGCCGTTGAGGACTTCATCCTCGTCCAGGCTGCCCATGTTAGTCTATTCCCATCCATTCCGAGATGAGATACTCACGTCTTTTGGTCTGCATAGACCTTAAAGTCCGGGTAGATCTTGAACTTCATCCTCACGATAACGCCCAGCAGGCCCAGCGATGTCGACGCAGCGAGCCAGTCATCGTCGCTCTCATCCCTCACCACCCGGCGGATCTCGCCTGTCCCGTCGAGGATGTCCATCTCCAACACCCCGGCGGCAACCATCGAATCCTCCCGGATCGACGATCTATGCGCACCCATCGCCACAGAACCGGCGAGGGTGATGTTCCAGTTGACGAGGGTGTACCCAACCGAGGCACCGCGCTCGTGCAGCCACTCGGCGAGCTGGATGAAGGTGACGCCGGCCTCGAACCAGACCGACCCCGCCTCGAGATCGAGGTCCCAGATGCGGTTGACTTTCTCCGTGCGCACGATGATCGTGTTCGGGTCGTCAGAGCACATGGTGTCGTACCACATGTGCCCCAGACCCGAAGCACGGACCTTCTGCCCGACGGCGATGGCGTCCTGGACGAGGCCCTGCATCTCATCTACCGTGGCTGGGTCGTACACGGCCGCCACCTCGTGGCAGGCCGGGAAGCCGGGGCCGTCGTAGGTGTTGTAGGGCTCCGCGGCGGCAGAGGCCGCGAGGCCGAGGAGCATGATGCGAGAGAGCATGGCGTAAACTTCAGGGGGGCGACGCAGAGATCCCTCCGGTGCCAACAGAGAATTTGATGCGCGTGCTAGGCCCCAAGACCCTAGAATGAGCGGGACAGACCTGTTAAGAACGGCGCGTTGACGACCTGCCACAGACCCAGGTCGCAGTGTTCCCTGCCCCCCAAGTCATGGGATGCCGCGGATCCAACGACATCGTGGACTGCGATTTTCTCTTTCATGTGATTGCGCTCATGTCATAGAGCCGTGAAAGGGTTCATCTCCGTGGCCCTGACCACACAGCCAGGGGCCGATGTTATATCAGAGGGTAGTGCTGCAGCGAACCGAAGCCCGCGATGTCAAGTCAGGACGCCGGCATAGTCCCGAGTTGTGATGGCGGCCGAATCGAGGGCTGCAGGTAAGGGGGAACTGCCGTTACAGGGAGGCCAAGGCGTGGTGGACAGGAATCTGGGGTGCAGAGCAGGGAAGACAGGCTGGGGCGATGTAACACCCCGCACCAATGGACTGGCGGGCAGGGGGTGGTTGCTCGGAGAGAGGGTGGGTGTGACGGAAGATCACAATGTTTTTCAACTGGTCGTTCTGTATTCGGCGAGGAGCGCCGGTCATGCTGTAGCATTCGGTCGGGGGAAGGGAATGGTGATTGGTGAGGTTCAGGGGTTGAGCCCAGGTATCCCACTTGGAGATACGGCGGAGTAAGTGCCTTGCCGAGCTTGCACTGAGGTGAGGATTACCGCCGAGGTAATAAGGCGCCCATGGAGATGCGACGGGTATTTGAAGGTCAGCTTGGGCTGCCATCCATGGAGCGGCATGGCGGCGCATATCACATATCCGTGACTGACTTGCAAGTTGGCGAGATAGGGTCGCGACGATCCAAAGAGTATGATCAAATCTTCTTTACGCACAAGGATCTCACATACATACACACGCTTGCCGCCAAGGAGCCAAAGACCGCCAGGGACATAGAAGCGTGGTGGCCGCCTCAAGGAGTGAGGCATCTTGAGATGAGAGTCCAGAGCGGTCAAACATCGGAAATGCTGCGGCCTCTGGGCAGTTCTAGGTTGTTTTACACGAGCCTGCAGAGGAAACGGCAGTGTGACTTTTCCATGCAAGCTCTTTAGATATAAGATCGTCCCCAGGAGCCCGAGGTCGGCCTCATGTCCCAGGCTCGCCGGACAAGCCTATTTTTGCGCCCGTAGAGCAATGTCATCGACAGGAAAACCCCGGACAAGGCTTTGTTTCCTCCCAATGAACATCTACCCTCAGGTCTTATGGCTCACTCACTGGACAATACCATTGCGTGACCGGCCGAGGTGGGGGAACATCCGGGAGCGAAGGCCGGGGAGCCGCAAGGGCCGACAGTGATGTCCAGATGTCCGCACCGTGTGCAGCTGTCGGTCGGGGATGGTGAAGATTCGGGTTAACATCCGGGGCTTTACCCCGCGCCGGCTCCGCACTTCTCGGCGTCCCGGCGGCATTCGCGAGAGGACTGTGCCGGGGGACTGCGCTGGATCGTCTACACTTTTACCCCTTTCGGGAACTGTGAAGCTGCAAACTTGGTAGTCATCGTCGTCTCTGGTGCTTGGTATGGAGGATCGAGGGATCTTTGGGTGAGGGGAAGCTCTGTTGGCTCGAAAGGGGAGGGATACGGATCATCTTGATATCCACAAGGCGTGTAAGTCGAAGGACTTTTGTCGATTTCTTGGTCTGAGGCCGCGAGTTCAGAGGCCAGAACCTCACGTATAAGAAGTCGTCAAGTTCACTCCGGGTCGACAAGATTTCTGTATCAAGCCGCCACCCAGCACAGCATTCACACCGGCGGTGCGCTGTACTTCTCTTTGAACAGTCACCATGCATCTGTCCACGACGTATCGTCATGCCTTGCTGGGACTTCTCGCGGCATCTAGGTGCGCCACCGCCACTAACACCACCGGGCAGTGGTGGCGGGAGCCCTTTGGCATGTTCCAGACAAACCTCAGGGACATCGACGGCGACATGGATGCCAACGAGGTAGCAGACTTCATCAAGGCTCATGGAGCCTCCGCCTGGCTCCAGAGTGTTGGTGGCATCGAGGCCAACTACCCTACCGCCTTCGACTTTCACTATCAAAACCCCATCACCGCCGAACGCGAGAGCGGCGACCTCATCCAAGACACGTTGGACGCGGCGAAAGCCCGCGGCATCCGCCTTCTTGGCCGCATGGACTTCTCCAAGATCCAGGGCTACATCGCCGAGGAGCATCCCGACTGGGTCTACATCTCCCCGAACAACACATGGCAGAACCACACGAACGGCGTCGTCTCCGTCTGCCCCTCGGGGGAGTGGTACCAGGAGCGTGTTTTCGATATCCTCGACGAAGTCATGACTCGCTACCCGCTGGATGGCTTCTTCGTCAAGTACGTTAAACCGGGGTCCTTTTCCCGGTATTCTGGCTGTTTTAGGAGTCCTGCGACACGTTGTTGCTCCTGAGACACGAAGAGTAACTCCCAACACATCCATACAAGGCAATTACTAACTCCGCGGGTCGATAGCTGGGCCGGCTTCAACGAGCGTGACTACTTCCGCGTGTACCACGGCGTCTGTCACTGCAAGGCCTGCAAAAGGGGCTGGGACGAGTACTCCGGCGGGAAGACCCTGCCCCATGGCCCCTGGAGCGACGACTATCCCGAATGGAAGCTCTTCAGCGACGGCATCATCAACACGTGGACTGCTCGTGTTCGAGAATTCATCGCCGAACGGAACCCGAACGCAGGCCTGATCCTAGGTTCAGGGGCAGATATCATGTTCTACGAGGCCAACAACGCCGTGGACCGCGAGATCTGGCACCATGCCACCTCTCAAGAAGTCAGCAGAGTCATCTCCTGGCGCCCTGACGTGCCCGTTCTCGTGAACTCGGCGTCATTCCTCGACCACGCCTACCGGTTCGCCCCGGAGAACATCAACCACTACTCGCAATTCCATGTGCAAGCCATGGCTCGCGGCGCGAACCCCTCGACCTACATCATCGGCATACCGGGCAAGATCCCCTGGCCCGGTCTGCCGATCGCGGGCGAGCTGATGCGCTTCCACGCCGCCCACCGGGACGTGTACAGCGGCATGCGGCCGGTCTCGAAGACCGGCCTTATCCTGCCCCGGAACACCCAGATGAACGAAACAGAGTTTGAAGACGCCATTTCAGAGTACAAGGGCATGTACAAGGCGCTCCAGGAGCTGCACATCCCGTTCGACGTCGTTGCGCAGCAGTACTTCCCCCAGATCGCAGAGAACGGCGGGTTTGAGCGGTACGACGTCCTCATAATGCCTAACATCCCAGAGCTGCTGCCGGAGGACGCTGAGAGTCTGGACGCATGGGTTGCCGACGGCGGCACCCTCATCGCCAGCGGCGTCGTCGGCGTCGACGAGGATGATGGCACATTGCAGCTCGAATCCCTCCCAGCCAGCCGTCGGGTCGATTTTCACACCGAGTTCCAGTCCCTCTGGTCGATGTACTTTGCGCCCGAGCAGAACCGCACGGAGGAGCACTACTACGAGGGCCCCTTGGTTCCCCTCCTTGGTTCCTACGGCGAGTACGAGTGGAAAGAAGGCAGCGAGGGCCGTTTCAAGAAACTCGACTATGCTCCCTTCGCGCCCCCCGAGTACATCTACGGCAACACACAGGTCGATGAGCGCGGCGCGGGCGTCGCGGCTTATGAAAACGGCACGGGCATACTGATTCCGTTCCCCCTGGGCAGCGGTTACCGCGAGACCGGGCTGGACGTGTTCCGCGAGTTCTTCGAGGTCCTCATTGGCGAGTTCGGCGCCGAAGAGCGTGTTGCTTTTGATGTGTCTGAGCAGGTCGAGGTGACGATCAACACGAATGGCAAGGGGCAGACTGTCATTCATCTCATCAATATGTCAGGCATCAAGTACCAGAACTTCGGGGAGCCCGTGGCCATTCCAGCTGGCTCGATAAGGATTGTCGGCTCGACTGACGGGGTGACTGCTCGTACTCTCTTCTCTGCGATGGAGCTGGATATTGGGGAGGACGGGGAGATCCAGCTACCTGGACTGGACCTCTTTGATGTTATTGTCATTGACGGCTTGTAGTAGGGCATCTCAGCTGAAGATTCGAGTAGCTAGCTACTCAGCCGGGGACAGGAGAGGGAATTACGGGCTGCGGTATCTCTTGAACGGCAGACTTCGAATAATTTGACACAACCAGGGAACAGACATTGCTGTGTGCCTTCAGTCGAAGACAGGAAACAATTTCAGATTATCTTGCTACGACACATTGATACACCGAGTGACACAGATCCCACATCAACCAACCCTACTTAAGGCTCCCCCGGCCAGATGGAGTCGGCCAGCTGCCTGACGAGCCGCATCTTGTTGATCATATCCTCATGAGTGATCGCGTTGCCCAGATGGTGGCTCGCAAACCCGCACTGCGGACTCACGCCCATCCGCTGCAGCGCCTTCTCGCGCGTCTGCCCGCTCCCCTGGGCCACAAAGTCCGCCGCCTGGAAGACCCTCTGGCGCATGGCCTCGAGGTCCTCCAGCTCGGGGAACTTGGACGTGATGACGCCCAGGATGACGTTCTTGTGCGCTGGCAGCTCCTTGAGCGGCTCGAAGCCGCCCGCGCGGTCCGTGTCGTACTCGAGGAAGTACGTGTCGGCGTCGATCTCGTTGAACAGCTTGGCCGCGATGCGGTCGTACCCGCCCTCGGAGAAGTGCCGCGAGTAGGCGAAGTTTCCGCGGCAGAGGTGCAGCCCGAGATGCATGTCCGCGGGGCGGGAGGAGATGCAGTCGTTGTAGAGCTTGATGTACGCGTCGAGGAGCGCCTCCGAGTCCTCGCCGGCATCTTTGAATCCCTGGAGCATGGACTCGGAGCAGAAGTCTAGAGTGGTGAGCTTGATTCTTGGTAGGAAGCCAGTGGACAGGGCACTTACACGCCAGGTTCGGGTCGTCGATGGTCACGTTGCGGACGCCGGCCTGGTAGAGAATGTCCAGCTCGGTGCGATATGCGACAGCAATGTCGGCAAAGTATCTCTCACTGGGATTGTCAGTAAGAAACTCTCTGTACAAGGCGGCAAACCCTTTGGGGCAGCTTCCGGGAGACTCACTCATTCGGATAGACATCCTTGGGATACGCATGTCCTGTCTGATACCGCAAATGGTACCACTCGGGAGCCGGCAGCGTGAGCTTGGCGTACTTGACATATTCCGCCGGGATCTGAGTCTTCAGGTACTCCCACTCGGGGATGTAAGTGCTGCCCTTGTGTTTGATCTTGCCCACGCAGAAGAGCGACTCTCCTGGCTTATGCCCGACCTCGGCTGGATATAAATACGGGTGTCAGGGGGGAACTTCCACATCGCTCACAGCTGTGGAAATAGAGGTACATACTGAACGCCTTGACGTCTGGCACATACAACCGGAAGCTATCAATGCTCGGGCTCGCCACCTCCTCGAAGCCCTCGAGGTTGGGGAAGAAATTGCCCCAGAACTGGTGGCGACGGTACTCGCCGTCGTTGATGGCATGGAAGCCGAGGTCGATCTGCTTCTTGACGATGTCCTGGATGCCCTCCTCCTCCAGGCGATGCAGCTCCTTGTCCTGAAGGATCTCAAGCGCAGACTTGCCGTCGAGCGCAACACGCTTGGCTGTAAGTTCCTTGGGACGCAGCAGGGAGCCCATGTGCTCCGCGCGGAAGGGAGGGCGCTGTTGGTTCTTCGCGGCCATGACTTCGTCTTGGATTGACTTGGAAAGGAATTGCATGAGGGCGGTATGCTATCGCCAGGACTGGCCGGCGAGGGAGAATGGTCCTTGATATAGGCACTTGTATGGGTTGCTATACTGGCAGCATCCAATGCAACATACCATTCCTTGGAAGATGGAGAGCCATCATCTCTCTGTGATGTCAACAACGCAGTCACATACATGGCCAACTCTAACCCTGTCTTACCCCGATTCAGCTGCTCCTACGGTGGTCGTCATCGCCGGTCATGGCCTCCTCCAACTTCCCCGCGCCCATGCCATCGGAACCTCCTCACTACTCTTCTGGTCCTCGACCCCGCCTTTGTCAGGGCTGACAAGACACCGTTGCGAACGGGATGGCGTCCGGTAAACCATGGCTAGGCCGCGGGAAGCTGGAATCGGCAGTCGGGTCAGGGGGTTGTATTGGCCGGTGAGCAAAGTCGTTGGAATGATATCAGCTTGCAGCAAGGCAAACACCTCCATCGCAGCCGGATCTGAGCAAGAGACTGTGAGCTGCTGCTCGCATCCCGGGGTCGACAAGGATTATGACCTGTGATACGCGTATGGTGTAGGGCAACAGCTGGAGGGTCTGCCGCGAGGGAGCTTGGCGAGTAGACACATGAAATTGACCATCCATGCCTGGATGCAGCAACCAAGATGCGGGACTGTCTACATCCCGTCTGTAAGTCTCCTGTCCAGGCCCGTGTCGGCTATACACCCGATATCATGATATATATATAATGCACCCGATATACCCTCCTCATATCCAAGTATGTCCAACGTCTATGCTGGCCGTCTGAGCGGCCATCCAAGGTCCCCGAACCCAACCAACGCCGTCTCTGTGAATCCCAAGAGAGCCCATGAACGCCCATGTATCAATGCAGATCCCCAGTATGCTCATACACCGGGAGGACGGCCTAGTCCTCCCTGTCATCCCGGTCATCCCGGTCACTCTCATCCCCCGAGTCCGTGAGGTCCACGATCTTGTTCGCCTCATGCTCTGTCATTTCCCTCCACGTGCTCCAGCTCAGCATCAAGAACGCAACCATGATCAGCACACCGCCTGCCATGGCCGCAAAGCTCAACGGCTTGCCCGTGAGGAGCCAGTCCGTCAGCGCGACGATGAAGATGGTCAGCAGCGACGCGACGCTGGACAGCACAGGGCTCGTGAGACTGATCAGCACGAGGAAGGATCCCGCAAACGTCGCGTTTGCAATCACGGAGAAGAAGAGCATCCACGCCGTGTGCCCCGACGGGAGCTCGAACGTCTCCCAGCCCAGCCAGTGCAGCAGCGGCAGTGGGACCCAGAGCACGAGCAGTGTAAAAACGCCGATGCAGGAGCCGAAGGTGTTGGCGAAAATGACCCCGCGGGCCGGGGAGCAGCCCTCGGGCGGGCATGCGAATCGCTTGTAGAGGACCTCGTACAGGCCGTAGAGGACGGAGCCGACGCCGATGATCATGTTGCCCAGGAACCGCTGGCCCGCTGCCTGCGCCACCTTCGCAGAGTCCTCGCCCTCGGTGGGCTCATCCTTGTCACCGTAGGCCACGACGAGGACGCCGATGATGGCGACCATGACGGCGATGGATTTGTCGAGACGGAGGGGCTCGCGGAGCAGGGGCACGGAGAAGACGTAGGCGAAGAAGGCGGAGCAATTGTAGATGGCCGTCAGGTCGGAGGGGGTGGTGAGGTCGACGGCGACGTACCACGAGAGGCCCGCGACGGTGAGCGCAGCGGTGACAAAGGCCGTCGTGCGCGCGAGGTGGCTGAGGGCCGAGGGACGGGGGCCTACCGACGGCTTCGTCCAGTCGAGGTCTTGCGTCTGGACCATGACGGCGGTGCTGCGCAGGAGGGAGACGTGGTGTCGCCAGAACGACGCCCAGGGAACGTTGAGCTGCTGCAGGCGCAAGACGCCCAGCTGGACGGGCCAGAGCAGCGACCAGGACCCGTGGGTCAGGTAGAGCATGCAGTAGGCCTTGTTCCACCCGAGGTCTTGTTGCACGTAGGCTGACAGCTCCGTCTGGACGACGAAGGCCACGAGACAGAGGACCAAGAAGATACCAGCGAGGGTATACTTCTTGCGGACGGTGGCCGCGGCGTGCGCATCGGGGCTGTGGCTACGAAGGGTCGAGCGGCGCGAGTGGAAGGACTGGTTGTGGGATCGCGAGCCCATGAGCGGGCTTGTGCCCCTGCTGGAGCGCCCACGGCGGTCTTCGTGGTCCATTGATTCCTTTGCGCCGTCGTCTTCTGCCGAGTAGGGGTTCCGGTCCGCGTCGTCCACCTTGCTGTAGAGCAGAGGCGTACCAGAGCGGCCTTCGGTCGGTCGGAGGAAAGGGGGCCTGCGAGCGTCGCTCATGTCGAGACGGTCGGGGTCGGGGTTGGGATCGGGGCCGGGGTGGTCGCGTGCGGCATCGGGGGAGGAGACAAGGGGCTGCTGTTCTTGGAGCCTGGGATCGTCCTCGATAATATCGTCGTCGGCGTCGCTCGTGACACTTGCTCTGGGAGGCTGTGAGTGTCCGTTCGATCGTGATGTCGACGGTTGCGAAGAGGATGTAGACGGAGAGCCTCGAGATCCATCAGGCCCTCTGGCATCTGACCCGGCCATGCGGAAGAGTGGAGAAGATGGCAACTAGAGCGTGGAAAGGGGCGCAATTCCGGAAGATTGCGCATCACAATGCCTGTCCAAGATAAGATGCTATGGGGTTTGTTGGAGAGATGGTGGAGTTTGGCAGAGTGGGATGGCAGGGGTTGGGGGGGTCTTGACTGGTTCCAGCGGTCCATCGCTTCTGTGGATTCCGGATTTGACGGTTTCGGCTCCCTGTGATAGGCAGGGTCGACCTCTGCAGAGCCTTGGGCGTTGTGCCGAGTCATGCCAGGCTCCAGTGGGGTCCAGTGAAACCTCGCCGCCAAGTCCGGCGCCGAAATATGGGTCTCCATCGGGCGGTCATCGGGGCCGGTCACACTCCGTTGGGCCCGTCACGCGGAGGACTTTGCTGATACATATGAATGATGAGATGACGTCGCGTCTCTAGGGACTTCCCTCTACTATGTCACTTGGAAGTGTTTGCTGCGATTCAGGCACGTCTCACTCTGTGTATTATTTTCTCACCGAGTCATTCCGGTGCTTGGCCCAGACCGACCCGACTGCCCCTATTTCCGTCATCTTCCTCACTTGGCCCCGGCGCCGAACAGCGTCTCCCGCGTGTCGTACTCATACTTGAGGTCCATATGCCAGTAGTTCGTCGTGTCAGCCTTGGAGACATTCCACGCCTCTTCGAGCGCCGCCACCACGTCCTCCGGCAGGGGCCCCTTCTCGAGATTATCGAGATTGTTTTCGAGCTGCGCAACGCTCGAGATACCGATGATGATACCGTCATTGCCGTCCTTGATCTTGAGCGCTGAGTGGTGAACCGTCCACCGCAGGGCCGTCTCGATCATGGTCAGCCCGTGCTTCTCGATGGCCTGCTCGATCGTCTGCAGCGCCTTGAAGGTGCTGTCGCGGTAGTACCGCTTGCGGTACTGGGTACCCGTCGGGTTGGTGTCCGAGAAGCGGCCTTCGGTTGGCACAATGTCCGCTGACTTGATCTTTCCCGAGAAGAGGCCACCGGCGATGGGGTTGTACACGACAATGTCGAGGCCGTAGCGGCGGCAGGCCGGGATGAGCTCCGCCTCGATGCTGCGGGTGATGACGTTGTACATGGCCTGGTAGATGGTAGGGCGCACCCAGCCGTTGTACTTGCACGTCAGGACGACCTCTGCGACCTCGAAGGCTGTGTAGTTGCTGAGGCCGAGACGGACAAACTTGCCGGCCTTGTGCAGCTTGTCGACGGCCTCGAGGGTCTCGGCGAAAGGAGTGGCACGGTCCTGCTCAAGTCAGTAAGGGGTGAACAAGGCGAGTCGCGCCGAATGTCTTACAGCGGCATGAAGATAGAGGATCTGGTGAGGTCAGTCAGTGATCTCATCTTGCGGCGGTGGCTTCACTCACATCCACGCAGTCGGTGCCCAGGTCCTTCAGACTGTTCTCGACAGACTCGAACACCTTATCGGCGGCATACAGGCCATGCTTGAAGGGGTAGAGGACCTTGGTCGCCAGAGTCAAGCCTCTCTCCTTCCACTTTGCCTCGCGGGTGAAGGCCTCCTGCTTCTGGCCGATGTAGGCGCGGGCAGTATCGACCTCATTGTATCCACGGGCCTGGAGGACATCAAGTGCCTTGTCGAAGGTCGCGAGGTCCGTGATGCGAGCACCGGCGCTTTCGGTGCCCTCGGGTCCAAAGGTCATGAGACCCAGGATGATCCTGTCCGTGGGGTTCTGGGCGACGAGAGGCATGTTGATGGTGATTTATACAAGTTACACACGTAAGTACTTATGTTGGGGGACTGGTCTGAGAGCAAGTGGCGGTAGGTCTGATAGATGTTCGACTTGGTCTTCCTGCCGAGAGCTCGGTTCTTTCTTATACTCTTGTAGCGAGGCTCGGGAGCGAAACTTATGGCGCAACCCAACCCCTCTCTCGTCGTCGTGGCCGGCAAGGTATCTCGGGGATAATGAGGCGCAAACCCGATTGATTAGCGGGGTTTGTTCTCCTCCGCTGACGCTGGGACACAGCACGTCATTGGCACTTGAACAGATCGCCCAGGTCTCAGTTTAATTGGACAAGGCGGTCACTCTTCCGTCCGCTTCTTCCGGCAAATAGACTCGAGCCTGGCGCGTATTCTTACAGCGTATGCGAGAGGCCACGGCAACGTGCATTCGGCCCAACTGATTGGGTTACCTATACGACGGCTTCACAAGAGAGCCATGATTACAAATGGTAGCTGTCAGTACCTCACCTTCAGAGACACTAGTTGCCATGGCTCTGATCACCTTCCCTTTAGCCACCTCAGCCATCCCGGCCTTAGGAGACAAGAGGAGTTGATCCCGAGGGAGAATCGACCCTGACACTAGATATGGTCCGTGCCAGACCCCGCCATTAGACATACCACAGTGCCATGGATATCACGTGATATGGACTAAGAAGATCACGTGAATACCCACACGATTCTCTCGAGGTACGTACCGATTTAAAGTGCTTCGCGTAGGCGCGTCTCCCCTCGGACCCAAGTTCGCGTCACCGACGTGCCATTCCCACAATTTCCTTCCATTCACCAAGAGTCTGATTCGGTCAACGAAGACGGCGATGTCCCGATAGCCGTCGCAGACTTCCTTCAACCCAGTCCTTACTGCGATAGTGCCTCTCAGCAAACATACTCCTTCAAGCACCTGTCAAAGACTGCTCCAATCGCGCCAGGTCGCGATTCTCCCTACCCGTCCACCATCAGCAATCCATCCCATCACCGACGAAGGGCGGCAATCCCTTCCAGCCATTGACGATGCCCGTCAAGGGCGATGCCCAGCCCGGCATCTACAGTGCCACCTACAGTGGTGTAAGTTCTCCTGTTCTTTCTGTCATCAAACCCCTCGGTCGGCTCTCAGGTTGAGCGCTGTACCAAAGAAGTCCCAGCGCTTAACCACATATCAATTCGAGGGTTGGGTGTCAGCGCCCAGTGCCAGCGCCAGCCGGCTCGTCGCTGTTGCTAACATCAATGGCCTCAACAAAGTCTCTCTTGTGCTTATCTGGCTGACCCGCTTTATCACAGGTCCCCGTCTACGAGTTCCAGTTCGGAGATGATCTCAAAGAACATGTCATGCGCCGTCGGCAAGATGACTGGATCAACGCAACGCACATCCTCAAAGCAGCCGGCTTCGACAAACCCGCGCGTACCAGGATCCTAGAGCGAGAGGTGCAGAAAGAGACGCACGAGAAGGTCCAAGGTGGTTACGGAAAGTACCAGGGAACTTGGATTCCGCTTGACAAGGGTGTCCAACTGGCCCAGCGGAACAACATTTACGACCGTCTCCAGCCCATTTTCGAATTCCTTCCCGGCCCCCAGAGCCCCCCGCCCGCTCCTCGGCACACCAGCAAGCCGAAGGCTCCAAAGAGGCCCGCGGTGCCCAAGTGGCCTGGTACGGTCGCACAAGCCCGGGGCAGCCAGGAGCTCCGAGCCAACAGCACCGGTGCCGCCCCCCCTGTTGCCAGTCAAGATGAGTTCGATGCCGGCGACTCCATGATGCACGACGACGATACCCCGGACAACCTGACCGTTGCATCTGCATCTTACATGGCAGAAGATGACCGGTTCGATGTGGGACATCCCGCTACTGGTCACCGCAAGAGGAAGCGGGACGAATCATCCGGCGATGTCGTCTTTCAGCAGCACTCTATCTACGGCGATGAACTCCTCGACTACTTCCTTCTCTCTAGAAACGAGAAGCCCGCCCATCGGCCCGAGCCCCCTCCCAACTTCCAGCCGAACTGGATCATTGACACTGAAGAGCACACTGCTCTCCATTGGGCAGCGGCCATGGGCGATATGGAGGTGATCAGGCAGCTCAAGAGGTTTGGCGCAGACCTTGCTGTCCAGAATATCCGCGGCGAGACGCCGTTCATGAGGGCTGTTCATTTCACGAACTGTTTCGACAAGGAGACCTTCCCCATGGTTGTTCGTGAACTGTTCGACACGGTGAGCCTGCGTGACGCTAATGGCGCCACGATCATCCACCACGCAGCAATCATGAAGTCCGGCAGGGTTAGCAGCCACTCGTGCGCGCGATACTATCTGGATATCATCTTGAACAAGCTTCAAGAAACCGCCGACCCCGCCTTTTTCCAGCATATGATTGATGCCCAAGACCGCGACGGCAACACAGCCCTTCACCTTGCTGCGGAGAACAATGCAAGGAAGTGTCTCCGCGCACTGCTCGGCCGTCAGGCATCTACCGACATTCCGAACCAGGATGGCGTTCGCGCAGAAGACCTCATTCGTGAGCTGAACGCCGCAAAGAAGGATCAGCGCGGGCCTCACCGTTCTTCGTCCCCGTTCGCGCCCCCCGACTCTCAACGTCATGTTTCCTTTCGCGATGCCATGACAGACCGGCCCGCGACCAAGAAGTCCGACAAAATATTCACGTCGGACGCCTCCCGGTCAATCCACGCACGAGTCATGCCCTTGGTGCTGGAGAGACTCCTTGAGCTCTCCAAGAGCTACGAGGAGGAGATGATCTCGAAGGACCAGGCCGAAAAGGATGCCCGACGTATTCTTGCCAACTCTCAGGCTGAGCTTACCCAGGCCCGTCAACAGATTGCCGAGCTCGAAGCCCAGCTCGAAGCAGATGACGTCGCGGCCCGCGTCAGTGGCGAGGCAAACCTGGCGAAGCACCAGGTCATGTCTCTTATTACCAACCAGAACCGACTTCACGTGCAGCAATCCGTCGACACGGAGGTCAACATGCTCAACGGCGATGTCGGCGAGTCTAACTACGATGACCGTCTTGCTCTCGCGCGCCGGCTTCACTCTGAACTCAACGATATGCGCCATGCCGAGATAGACTACGTCGACGCCCTCAGCATGCTCGGCACCGGTGAAAATATCGATAAGTACCGCCGGCTTCTCAAGAGGTGCCTCGACCCCAAGGATGCGGATAACCTCGATGAGAACCTCGACGGACTGATCCAGATGGTGGAAGAGGATCAACAGGTTGGCGCCGAAATGGAAGGTGTCGAGGCCGACCCGATGATGGCCACCATCGCCGGCCTCGGCCAGTGAGCGTCATGTCGCACGTCTCACCATCACCCGCATTTATGATTTCAGCACAAGGCCAAGGTCTCTCTCCACACGAAGGAGGGCATATCACATCGGCGTGTTTCTCGAAAAACGCTTCGAGGTCTCCGAATGAGCGGTAACGCATTGTACTCGCATCACGGTCTTGGGAAGGGCGGGTTGTCTGGTTTCTGTTTGGTTTCATACCCGGCGTTCAGGGCCGCCACGGAATGGCAAGGGGGCGGGCAGGGCGCACGCACCTCTCATGAGTCTTTTCTTCTTCTTCTGTTGTAGCGAGAGGGGGCATATATCGTGCTCAGACGTCTGCTGTCGTCAATATCGACGGCCTTGTTCATGTCCCCGGAGCACAGGCGGGAAGGAGGCGGCAAGTATCCGATTCGCTCCAGCACGGTCGGTTCTCTCTATGCGTGCCCTCCATCTCGTGTTGACTGGAGGACATGCCTCGTTCTCTGTATCTCCGATTCCGCTAGTCTCAGCCTCAGCGGCAGCGACATGATGAATCTGCTAGTTCTACATTGGTGTCCCATGGCTCGCCCAGTGATGTCTACGTGCGACAATGTGCCTTGTCGTCAACAGTGAGCTTTCCCGTCTCCACAGAGCTTATGTCCTCGGGTTATTACTACTCGCACTGGACGCTTCAACCGGTCTGGTGCCGCCCTGAATACGCCACGGTCTTAGCTCAGCGCCTCGCCGGAGGGGAGGATGACAGAGGCGGCTGGGGGGGTTCAGAGGCGTCAATTCAACGGCTGGCTAGCCGAAATCGCATGGGGCAGGTGATTTGGATTATTAAAATGCGAGCACGAGCGAAGGTAGGCATCCAACTCGGGAGGTCAACAAGCCATGCACCCACGTCCCGTGGTGCACGAGGTTATCTTTGGATGCCGGCGTGAAGTCCGCCTGGCAGTTGAATGCGAATGCGCTTCGTCGGTAGTGTTTCGCTAGATATCCCAGTTCAAGGGCCATCCCCGACCTCCGATCCGTGTCGGTCCCGACCTTCCGTGCCGAGGGTCCTCAGCTCCTCCGCTGCAAAGTAGCACGATGTGCCGACTATGCAACGCCGATCCAAAGGAGGCGATGTCGCGCAGCAGATCGTAGAACAAGATCGACCGAGTCTGTGAGTCGTCAAGCCTTCCACTGTCATCGGGCTAGTCGGTCGAGGGAGGCTGGCTGAGGTCTGCAAGAAACCTGCTTCGGACATCGCTGCCCAGAGAAGTCCCATTCGGCGCTTGGCCCCGAAGGCTCACCGCCATCCACAAGGGGGATAGCATCCCGATACCACTGAGCTGACTGCTCTACTATGAGCTGAGCCGTCTTTTTCAAGACCCGATTTGTTGGTCAGTGTCGAGCTGACTAAACGCGACAGCATCACGGGAACAGCATGGTAAGACACGGCGAGGACAGGGCCGGGCCAGGACCAAGCATTGAGAGTGACACATGCAGCCACACCATGTTGCAAGACAAATCTGACATCGGACTTTTGTCCATGTCGCTCCTTGGCAATCTTCGATGTCAAGGGTGAGGCACAGGGTTGGTCGACTTGGCGCTCTTGGGGGCGCTTTGGATTCCTCGTAAACTGGCCTCTCAGATGCCGGCCATTGCTTTTACCGTTGCGTCGAAGTTGATAAAAGAAGGAGGTCAGGACTCACCGACGAAGTGGCAAAGTTGAGTGACCGTGTGAAGCTGACCGGCGAATCTTCGAGGCTGGATGAAAATTGGTGCTTGGTTGGCAGAGGGGCAAGTGACAGTCAAGGCCCAAGAAGGGCCCGCGTATGGGCCACCGGATACCGAAAATGGTCAGGATCTGGGCTTGGAAGCTGTCGCAAGGCAATTTCGAGATGACAAGCTATGGGGATTTGACAGGATGACAAGGCGATTCGCAGGTTCGCATGCCCCTACTTCGACCTTGTTCAGGGAAAGGCCACGAGCCAATGGCCCCCCCGCGGACAGGGGTTCAGACAAGCACCCCAGCGAGGGCGAGTGGGCTCTTGTGTTGATTGATTTGAGATTGCCGGCGGTAGCGAGATCTTCGTAAGGCTGAACTGGGGTGGTTGGCAGAACAAGCCCAGGGTCGAGAACAAGTACCGCAACGAATGACAGCACTGTGACCCAGGGTGATCAAACAAGGTAGAAGCGCGCGCGCCGAGGTTTCAAAGGGATTACGGGGGTGGTACATGCTCGTTCTTGCGTCGCTGTCGGGCATGCGGGCTCGCTGGAGGCGCGGGCAGTTGGCGACTCTGCATGATGACCCATGCAGAGGTGCTGCATGAGGTCTGATGATGCGCCCTTTTCCACTGTGCCCATGCTCCATGCTAGGACAAGTAAGCTTTGGTGGAAGTAAGCTCTGGGCGATTTGATAGCTGTCGGCGTTGGCGCGTTGGCGCATCCGCAAGGGGCTGGGCAACCGTTCGTGGCGTCCTGGAATCAGGATGAAGGCGCCCATGTCTCTCCATCGGGTTGGAAGATGGCAGCCGTGGTTGTGCTTGAGTGGTCAGGAACCTGCGGCTCAAAGCTGAGCGTCGCAACCAACAAGAGAGCCACTGTGCCCGATCTGCAGACGTGCCGCAGCACCATCATGACTCGCCGCGTTTCCAGGCACAGGCGCAACGCATCTATTTTCCAAGGCAGTGGCAACGGGAACTCGTATGTAATTACGCAGTTCAAGGCGGTGAATTCGTCAACCCGTCGATTACGACTGACGAGATGCCAGATTGGGCTGGGTGGTCCGCGTGCCGAGAGTACTCGGGAGTCGTTGTATTATTACTCGGACTTGTGATGGCCGTGCCCAGTCTGGGCCCCTTCTAGAAGGTGTCTGGGTGTGAGAGAACCAGGGCAGCACCTTAGTTGACTAGGTAGTTGATAGCGAATCCTTTCAGGGACCAGGGGCGCTGGACCTGGCTGGTCAGAGCACGCCATCGCCCCTGAACAGGGTCGTACCGGACTGCAGGGCAAGGAGTTGTTTTGGTTTTGGACGTTGAATGGTCAAGGTCCAGAGTCGGCAACATCTCGGAGCTTCTGTTGCTGGTTGAAGGTGTTTGGGGGCAAGGGGAAAGAAAAGACACCGAGCCTAGGTACCGAGGTAGGAAGGATGGAAGAAGAAACAGAAGGAAGCACTTGGCCGCCGCCGAGAGAGAGACGGACGGACCAAGACTGGAGTCAAGGTGAGATGGAAGGCACATTCAAGGGGTCCTTCCCTTCCATCCTCCCCACATCTCGGGGCAGGCAGCACTCAATTGATGGTGCCTCCCAGGTAGGTTGGTTGCTTGGTCCAACCCCCGCCCGTTCCGCATGCTGGATGGACTGTTGGAAGGAAAGTACTGGGGTGGGTTTAGTGGGCATGACCCCGGGGCCCGGTTGCACTCGACCGCTCCGACAACGAATGAAAAGGGCCTCGACTTTTGTCCCTGACCAAAGCCAGCTGAAAACACGCACACGGTAACCCATCACCGTCCTCGCCGCCAGCCACTTCCATGCTCATCACCCCCGCGCGTCCAAGCTTGCCGCGCCACAATGCGCATCTATCCCTGAGCATCGACGTACGTACGGACGTACGAACGCACAGCAGACTTGCGTCCGTTGGAGTCCGGACTCTCGACATGCCCTGGGCGGTTTGGTGGCACTGGGCTGGTTCGGTCCTAGGACGGACCACCGACCGACGGACCACCAGCCCATCTCGATCGACCCGGGCGGGCACTGCCCCTTTGACGCGCGCGACCGACCGAGCAATGACGGGGCGAGGGGCACGATGTTGTCTCCTTGGCTTGGCCACAGCAGTTGGATGGATCACGGAACCATCTCGATACTCCACTCCGTCCGCTTGAGTTGAGCCTCGCCATGCCATCGTAACGAAGATCCTTCATCGACAAACTCCCCCCAACGAGTTCACAGGGCTGGCTGAGAACCAATCGCAAGCGGATCGTATCCTTGAAAAGGAACAACCTCGCATATGCCACGGAGCTTGTTGCGCTAAGCAGGGTCAGGGGTCACTGTGGTAGGGCTCACCTCAGCTGAACATGGCCCCGACTAATCTACTTTTTGCAAAGGTGCTGCTACTCACCTTCCCGACACTTTGTCCAGACCCAGTCCTCCCCCGCAACAGGTCTCAGATCAGGAGACCTGAACCCTCGGCGGCGAGCGCCATTCAGCGTCGCCCACCACCGCCGCCTAAGACCCATGATGTCAATGAGGCGTACGTATGGCTTGGGGCCAGTGGTCCTTCATCAAGCAAGCTCGACGATCGGACTCGACGACTGTTGCTGTTTCTGATCGGGCACAGCTTGCCAACGTTGTCAGCTGTGCCGCAGCCATGCCACGGACCAAACGACCCTTGCGACATGACATCCGACCTCCGTCGAAGATCCAGCGGCACGCCAGGTAACAAATCCGACACGTACGTAGTGCTGCTGAGTGGACTTGGCTGATCGTGGCCAGCCGGGCGATCGCCATGGACGGCGCAAAGGACCAGAGCACCGCAAGCACGCGCGCAGAAACCCGCCGCCTCGTCCAGACTTCCCCGTTTCCATTCTTCTCCTTCATATTCAGCTCGCCATGCTTGAGGACGAACAAAAGTCCACGGAGCCGTCCTGCTGGCGTCTCCATAACCACGCTACCCAAGATCACACCGTCTCCAATCGATCGGATGGGACTCTTCGCAGACATCTCCCATTACGACTCGCTCAGCCCAACTACGCCTGTCTCCAAGCTGGCGTCTTCGGGCGGCGGTTAATAGTGTTACTCGCATCATCTCGGGAGAGGCTGATGAGTGGTTAGACGCGAGCCGGCGACTGTCGCATGGAGGCCACCTCGTTGGGGCTCGAACGACGGACACGCGGAGCACTACGACCCCTGTTGCTCTGAACTGGTGGTGGTCCATTGGAGCCGGGTCCCGCGCCATCGTTTTTTTCTTACGACACACACCCTTGGGGGCCCCCTTATGCACAGATCCCGTGTATGGCGCATCCTGCCGCACACCCTCAGTGTCCCGATTGATCTCCTCTCATTTGTTGCTTGCGCGGGAGTCCCAGATTCCCTTGCCGTTCCCAGCTGACTCGGATCTGGTGATGCATGGTTCTACAACTGTTTTGCCAGTCCCCATGTCCCCGGTAACTCTGGGATACGATATAAGGTCCTTCGGCCGTCGTGACCGGTCTCGTCCAAACCTCACAATCCACTCTCAGCATCACTGTCTCCTGCGCTTCGCCTCCGGGTGCCTCTTCTGCTCAAAGACACTCGATCTCATCATCTCTCCTTGCGAGTCCGGTCCGAGCTGGGCAACATCTCATAAACGCCTGCGGCCTTCGGACCTCACGGATTGCGACACGGGACCACTTCCGTCGCCGCCCTCTGAGCTCTCATCATTCTGCCTCGAGTGACGAGTTGCACTGCCGCCGGCCACGAGAACACCAACACACCTGCAGATGCCAACTGTGGCGCCCCTGTCAGCCCTGCCTCAACCATCTCTGTGCGCCTGGCGGTCTCCTTAGATTGGCTCGACGATCCATCCGGCACCCTGTCCATCCGGACTGTCAGTCTTACGCCAGTCGTGCAGAGAACGACCGCCGTTGCGCGCTATCTTGGGTACATCCCACTGCTTACACGGAGTACCGGCGCGATTGGTATCTGCGCAAGCCACTGAGCTGTCTTGGCGTATAACAGGCATTACCCCAGACAGCACCTGAGCAGGGACTCGAGAGCTGTTCCGACACTGTCAGCCTGCCCCAACCAAGACCGTCGTTTTCTCTCCGGGCTCGTCTCTCGCAGACATGCCCGTTGTCCCTTGGTCGACATCTGGTGGTGACGTTGATTTGGAGGATTCGGCGACTTCGTCAAGCAGTGTCCTATTCTTGGCTCTCATTGCCACTGGGCTGACGGCCGCCGCTGCCGTTGCCTTAATTCGTCGCATAAGCAAGACTTCCTTGCCGACCCAGCCTCTACACAACCAATTTGTGCCTATGGAATCGGAGAAAGCCAGGCGCGGCAACGAACCTCTGTCACCCGTGGATCACCAGCAACTGTATCAGCACTTCCCAGGGCGCACCATGTCGACGGATGACGGCTTGCGACAGGGCGACAGCGACAGCGGGCTCTGGGACCGTGGCTCGAGTGGGAGTGGGCTGCCCTCTGGGAAGGAGGGCTCCAGTCCAAGCCGTGGGCCACAGGTCACGGATCGCCCAAGCTCCTCCGAGTCGCAAACCGGCAAACATATCAAAATCACCGCGCCGCGATTCATGATGACGAGGCCACCCCCTCCACCGCCGCTGACGCCCCCGGAACTGTCTTCCAATGTCTTCAATATTGAGAAGCGCAGGCTGAGCTATACCGCAGCATCGCCAGATATGGGCACCTTCTTCGATCAACCCAACCCGGACTACATGTCAGAGGAGCCCCGGTCACAAACAACGGCGACGTCTACGACTCAGTCTCCATCGACGCCTCGGAGGAGGTCGTACACGAAGTCAATCCCCATTGGCATCCCCGCCCTCACGCCGTCCGCCAGCATGAACTCTGACGCCTCAGACCTGGTGTCCTCTTCTTTCCCGCCAACAATGCCTTTCCTTCCAGGCCCCCCGCCAGGTCAGGATCTGGAATTCGCAGAGTCTCCCCAGGAGATCGGGGTACAAGGCGAGATCATTTCGGTGCTGGACGATGCCGGAACAGGGTGGAAGCGACACACCCGTGTCTACGGTGGCGGTGTCTGCCTCGCCTGCGCCGCCTCTGGTGGCGAGGGCCATGGAGGGTTTTACGGCCACAACGTTCGGCCAGAAGACAGGTTTTGAAGAAAACTTGTCCTTCCTGTTCTCTTTTGTCAGGTTCGTCTAAAAGACGTCGAATGCTCTGGCTGGAGCAAGCGCGGATTGGTGGTAATCGCAGCCTCTGACTCGCCAGGAAATACCCGGTCGCCAGTGATCTGATGGAGGTTTCTAAATGCTGATTTTTCTCTTTCCTTTCATTTCGTCATCTTGGGTCTTTTTTTCAGTCCTTGTTCTTCATTCATGAGGTGCTCATGCCTCCATTCGGCGTGTATATACATATTCAGAGTGGTTTTCTCTTTTGTTGGCTAGAATGACATGACTCTTCACGGGGTTCACCCTACTGATTGCACCCTTACCTGATTCCCACACTCTCAGCGCTCCGTCTGACGCAAGCTTCCTGCCGAGCCAGGAGCGTACAGCATGCCTGATATATCTCTAGTGCCATTCGAGGAGGACGGCCCGGTTCCGATACGGCAGTCCTGGGTGATCCACCATGATAGGAGCGGAGGTCAGAATCGTGCTCGGTGCCGAGATGGGACGTGGCCACTCTCGGCCTGCATTTCCAAATTGTCCTCATGACGCGCCGTTGGCGGGGCCCAAGGGACAAGATCGCGAGGGTGGCCCGGAATCTCACGTCATATCGCGGACCGCCTTGTGATACGGCTTGTCACCCTGAGCGGGGGGTGGTAAAGAGGGAAAGTCTTCCCTAGGGCTGAGCAGCCACCCGGCGCTCGGATTCCGCCCTGGCCCGTGGAGCTCTGGCGACGGACGCCCGACAAGGTTAGGTTCGCGACTCCTGCCAGATGATTCTTTCTCGGTGCTACCCAAAGCCTGACTGCGAGGGCAGGTGTCGACTGTGTTGGGATCCCGGACTGTGGGTCGTCTGGGGAGGGTTCTGGCGAGCCGTTGCAGGTAAGGGGGTGGTGATCTCCCGGCCGTCAGCACTAGGGGAGTTGGAGTGTACGCGTTGGGTAATGAGCTCACAATGCGCGGCGCGGTTATGGACTTGGAGGGTGGCGGCGCCTGGGTCATATGAGAACCTAAGTGAAGGCGGCTGTAGCCTGCAGTAAGGGTCTTAGCTGTTGGGAGATCGACGATGAGGTGCTCGCCGTCATGGTGCAAGGCCCGTCGGCTCATCTTCCACCACGTCAGCGCGGTCGTGTGACGAGTCGAAGGATGGCTTGCGAAAGCCCCAGGGTGTTGCTATGGCTTACCGGTAAGCATGGAGCTTGCGAACCCTGACAAGGGCGGAGGCAGATTTGTGAACAACATGCCACAGAGACTGAGGGCGTCACATCGCGCAGAGTTGAGAGGCTGAGGATCTGAGGATGACGGGCCTTTTGATCTACGATGCTTGAGATGGCGTCGCCAAGATATGTCCATCCAAACTACCCACCTAGCTGATTGGTCTGCATTGAGCCTCTTTACGAGATTCTGGACGAAATCTCCGGTCAGTAATCATGCCGTCTCACTCGGTTAAACGCCCCGTTCGCGCTGGCCTTCTGGTAAGCACACGAATTGCCCAGGTGGGAAATCATGTTGGTAATTATATGATCAACCCGGTGGGCATTCCTCATGTTTCTCTGCAGCTCGGAAATTATCAGCAAAAGACTCAAATTCACACCCAGCTCGGAGTTTGGTTGTTGCCGAATAGGCGCGAGTCCGCGTACACTATGCAGGCACGACCGGAGCGTCTTTAGCACCTGATATCATGTCGCCCGCCGATGTTGTATGAGTGTATTTAGAGACGAAGCGGACATAAGGAATACACTTCTATGTACCTTATTTTAGACTGTTCCTAATAAGTCTTTTTGCCACAAGCTGACCACTAGAAGCAACAGAGACGGAGGGGCAAAAAGGAGCAAGGAGTCCAGGTTGCTCCAGAAAAACCTCGACATAGGCCGTATTTATAAACCCAATGAAACAAATATTCGAGTTATCCCAATATGGTGACATGAATTGCACCACAGGGGGATGTACACGGATTCACCGAGCCTGGCTAGTGGCCTAGACTCTCCTCTCCACCTGCAGAAAAGACGCCGTGATCTTAGGGTCTGGGCAACGTCCAGATACGACAAGTAACTTGGGACTTCGGATCTCAGAACGATGGGGAAACCTGAGCTAGCCCCTTAGGTGGTAGAATTGGTGAATGGTCTGTGGTAAGTAGGCTCTGTTTCTGCCCTGAGTCCCCAAGGCCAAGGCCAAGGCCAAGGCCAACGAGGCCTTGAGGCGGAAATGAATGGTCCCAGCGGACGAATCATGCAACATAATGCTGATAGAGGCCGGGGACAGCTCCCAGCTGAACCCAAATGCACAGTTCAAGTTAATACCACTGTACTGGTTGAAAACAGAGAACGTAAGACTGTACCTGACCAGCTTGATGATACGAGACGCCTATACGATGCTTCAACACGTTCTTGGCGAGAGGTTGATCCCACATAGCGCCCTGCATGGGTAGTTACAGATGAGGTGCATGCTGATTGGAAGCCGTTCCGCGTCGTGTTGAGTCTGGCGTGGTCTCTTAATAAGCCTCTCATCTGATCGTCCGAAGCCAAGCCTTGATGAGCCGATATTGAGATTGGGCTGGTTCTACCTGGAAAGGCTGCGATCGGGCCCCCGGTCTACTAACAAGCTGTGTCCATTCATATGTTCATAGATTCAAGGCACTGATGCAAATAAATGGGGGGGGTTCCGTCGCTTGACACTGACGTTATACTACCTTACCTACATTGGATAGCCGTTGAATACCCGCAAAGTGTGGGTTTCTCTCTCGAGGGGAGCATGGGCTGCTGCCGACCGCGTACATCCGCCCGGCATAATCGAAGCTGCTTCCTGCATGAGGTAGGTAGCTTAGTACTTACTAGGACTGCCAAGTCAGCGGTGCAGCAGAGATATGCAGGCTGACGGTCCGCTATTTGCTGGAGAGAACGGCTGCATGCATCTGTGGCAGAGGAACTCCCAATACCGAATCCGAATTGCCATCCATCTCTTGTGTGATAGGTTGTGCAACCTGGGCTTGTGTATGTACGACCAACGAGCCAACTCCACGCAGGCAAAGGCGTATCTCGGTCGCCGAATGAGGCAACGGTCCATCCGATACCTGCCTGGATCGAAATACAAAAGCTGCCCAGTTCAGCTTGTGCTCTGCACTTTTACCCCTCTCTTACCATCTGTCCCCCGTCCTCAGCTCCTGTCCAGACTCCAGACCAGCAACAGCCATGGACAACACGACCGCACGGGATGCACAGGGCTCGACCCCCTGCTCAATCCACGAGATCGTGGCCCTCGGTCACCAGCTGAGCACTCGTCTGCTTTCATGCTCCTTGGATTCGGGTCTGAAGCGCCGGTGTGACCTGATCCAGGTACACTCTGCTGTTGCAGCAAACACATCCACCCTCGCCGAGCTCCAGAGCTTCCTTGTCGAGGCCCATGAGCCCGCCGTCGTGAATGATGAAGGAAAGCGCTCAGTCCTGGCCCTGGCTCATGCTTCGCGCCAGGTTTACCAGACGCTCACCCTCGTCCTTCTCAAGGCCAGCACGGAAGATCACCCGGACGAGGCCGACTTCGGCACGGCCGACAAGCCCGGCTTGGTGCAAGAGCTGACCCCGAGACGTCTGGCTACTGTGGTCCGAGAGTGTTGGGTATCGTGGTTGAGGCCTCGGGTCCTGCTGTGTGGACTTAAGCTTCAAGAGATTGGGCTGGACCTCATTCTTCATCTCTACCTCTTTAAGCTTGCACGACACCAGCTGAGGTACGCTCTTCTACAGTCAGTGTGTTTGTGGATGGCTGTCTGACTTATACTTCCCCAGCCCTCCCCAGAACATAACCGGAAGATTTGAGGAAGAGCTTGCGCTCAGAGCCTTCGCTGAGCGTTGGCTGTCACACCTGGACCAGGCCCAGAGATCGACGCTCAAGGCACGGCAGAAGAGATATCGACTGAGGACCATCACTGATGACAAGGCCTCTGAATGCGACGAGGAAATTGTGGAGATTGGCACCGCTGGTGCGAAAGATGACGCGGAGGATGCTGAGCAGAAGCACTCTGAGACTGCCTCCGACTGCAGCACCATCGTTGACGTGGTCGTCTCCGTGACCCCTGAAAAGGAGCAAAAGGAGAAGAAGGTTTGTCTATTCATGAATTGACCCATGCCATGGCTCTGGATTGCTGACAGAGAGGAACCCAGACTCAAGAGAACTCTCCAAGCAACTTACCCTCCTCCGCCACTGATTCCACGAAGAAGGACGAGCAACCCAAAACTTCCGTCGGCAAGTCTGATAGGCCTCCCCGGGGATTCAAGAGGCTCTTTGCTCCCTTGAGCCTTCGCATCAAGTCCCTTTTCAGCAACGACGCCGCCATGTTGAAGAGACTTGGCTACCATCAAGCCAATCCCCAACTGGAAGCCTGGATCACCGGGCCCATGCCAAACTCCTTCATTGCCAAACTTCCCCTCCGAAGCGATCAGGTCATCCAACAGCTGAGGCAGGAAGTCCAGAAGGGTATCAATCCATCATGGGACAACGCCCTGACCGTCTTCCAGGGAGAACGTGATGCCATTGAAGATGTCCGGGGCAAAGCTATGCTCAGCGACCTTCGCCTTCGCACATGCGTGTACGTTTCTGAGCGGCGCTCTGACCTTGGCACGAACGTCTTTGAGGCTCCGGGTCTGCGGCGTGTTGTGTACCTGGCTGTCGACAAGGAAGTCGAGACAATCTTCTTGACAGATCCCGATGGAGACGAGCTACAGGTCCCTCTACTCAAACATCGCTTTTGGGCGGTAAGTCAGAGCCTTCACCATCATGATTGAGGATCATGGAATGCCGGATGGCTAATACGTGCGCACATCCCAGAATATTCTCATCGCGTATCTGATGAAGGAGCAGCCCAAGGGCCCCATGAACCGTCACCTCATCCACACCAGCCGCTACGATCTCGTGGCAGAAGACGGCAGGGTCTTTTCTGCCCAGGGGCAAGTTGATTTTGCGAAGCCCGGAGAGAGGTTCACCATCGTCACCAGGGGACCTCGCCCCCCGGGACACTTCGTAGGCCTGCCACCGCCCCCTCATCGCTATGTTCCTTCGGTCTCCAGCTCGAGCTCAGGCTCTTCAGTCGATGACACGCCGAACTGGGAGATAGACCAAGAGCTCAGCTTGTGGACCACGGATCCGATGGACAGTTCAGATGACGAGGAGAAGACAGTCAAGGTTCCTGACCTCCTGGCGAGATTGACGAACGCGCCCGACGCCGACTTTGACACTGGTGTTGCTGAGGGTGTCTTGGGGCCAATGGACGACGACAGCGATGACGACAGTAACGACTCCAGCTCTATGTCCACCATTGACTGATGCAAAGACAGGAGGAGGTTCAGGGTGCGGGGACGCACATGCATGATGTGGACATGAGACTTACGACACGATGACCCCTTTTATGTCTTTGCCTGATTCATTCACTACTTTTCTTGACTCCAGCCAGAAACACGTGTCTCTATCTATATGACTAGGTACTCTGCTCTTCTCGTATCTGATCGATTCACCTGCTTGATGAAGACTGCCGTCCTTGCAGATCATGGATGAGAACATGTGTGAAGCACTCACTGCCTTCTGGATTGCCGAAGACAATAACACTGAACGGTTCAACCCCTGAATCCACGGTTTGGTTTCCGGCCGAGGCCAGCTGGCACCATCTGAGGAAGCTGACAGGACGAATGCTGGCCCCTGTTTTAAGACCGGGGATCTCATCTCCCTGATCGCAACTCCAGACGCGCCTGGACGCGACGGATGGTGCAATTAAAATGAATGACGGGTCGTGAAGAATCTGTCGAGCAGTGCATCTAGCCCTGGCCGCTTTGGGACGGCCTCCCACAGAAAGCTCCGGATTGCCAACGCCGACTTTGGATCAGACAGTAATTACCGTACTGAAATCGGCTGAATCATCAGTCATCGAGGAAGATCAGACTGGCACTGGCTGAGCAGCTCGCGTGGCTGACCCCGAACGGGCGATCGAAGGAGATGAAAAGTGCTCTTCAGGAGTCTCTCGCCCCTCTTGGGGTGACACCTTGCAGTGCTGGTGTGACTCGTCAGGAGGTGGTTCTGCCCACATTTCCGGCTGTGCCAGGCAAAGAGCCAAGGGTCAGGGGGAGGCAGCTTGAAGGACCGTCTCAGGTGCCGGGCAACCCAGGCCGAGTCTGGAACACCCCCTGACCGATGGGCTGGGCTGACACTAGATCCCGCCTGGGACGGCCTCTTTCTCCGCAGGCCGATCGTCTTGTCGTCCGCAGTCGGTGGAGCCGTGGCCTCGTGTCCGTCAAGGGCTAGTGAAGAACTTGGCGGGCACGAGACCATCATGAGGGACGAGGAGACGTGCCTGCGTACACCTCGGTCCCGTTGTCTTCTTGGAAACGCCTCTGATGCGTGCCGTCGTCCGATAAGCAGGAGCATGAGCGTTGCGAGACCCGTCGTTCCTGTGGTCGTGGGGAGAAGTACGTACGTACTATTCTGGGAGCGACTCAACAGGAGACGTGACGGGCCGTCCGTGCGTGGCCGCGCGCCGCGCATTGGAACGGACGAGGTGGGTAGACAGGGCAACACAATGCGTCCAGAATGAGCAACTTGAAACCAGCTTTCTGTGTCTCACAAGGCAAACAGGGCAACAGGGCAAGAGATGCAGGAGCTCTTGGGTCGTGCCAGGCCTGTCTGTCCTCCCAGGAGCAGCAATCTGGAAAGTTGGTGGGTTCATGCGCCACACGGAGTCTTGGACTTGTAGGCGAGCGCGAGATGCAATGCAAAGGCAATGCTTCACCATATTAAGCAGTATCAAAGCTGAGATCCTGGCGCGAGGAATGTCCGTAGAGGGCGAGTACTTACACAAATGCGAGCGAGGTCCATGGGGCGAGTGTCTCAGGTACCGATCGATAGGAAGCCGGCAGCCGGATCCCCCGGAGTATGCCAGGAGGGCCGATTGATGGTGAATGGAGGAATGTGGGTGAGATGTATCCCCCTGTGGTATCACCGTACCCCGGACTCCGTGTCTGATCTTCCTAGCACTTGTATGTACATACTGTTGTCCGCACATCATACGTGCTTGTCCAATGCTCGTCTTCTGCTCATGTGCGCTGCCTGTCCGTCGGCATGTCCCGAACAAGCTAGATCCCGGGCTCAGATCCTCCTGAGAGGTGAAAAGTGATCTAAGTAGGACGCCGGGGGTTCAGCGTTGACGATATCTGAGTCAGGTCTCGAGAGTGTCTGAGGCGGTTGAGTCGGTCGGGCAGATAGGGCGATACCGCCATGAGGTGGAGTCTGATGGATGGCGAGACATGTTCTCGAGGGCAGGGCCGACTTGTGCTGCATGGTGATTGTCGAGAGACGGACGGATGGCTTGAAGGATGGATGCATGGACACATGGAAGAACGGAGCAGACGATGCCAGTGGACAATCCGACTCGCGTCTCAACAGGCCGTCAAGCCACGGGCGGAAAGGTCATGTGGGTGATTGGCCTGGAGAGAGTTGGAGCGGGGAGGATGGCGGCGGGTGATTGGAAGATTGCCCCAAAAAGGCCATGACTTGCATGCATGTGGCCACTCACACGCCACAGCCGTGTTCTTGTTCTGCCCGTTCTATTCAAGGTACCGACCGACCGACTTGTCCGTGTGGTGGTCGATGACTTGCTCTGCCTGCCTTGCACGCGTGACTGGAAGGGATCTCTCGGTCCACAGATCTCTGTATCGATCAGAGGCGGAGAAAAGACGGTGAGGGATTTGGTGCCCAAGCAAGGACAAGCGTCGATGCCCGTCAGCAGCCAGACTTGATGTACGTCCCGCTGTCTGGACGAAGAAGAGATGGAGCATGATAGCGTAGGTACTCCCGTTGAAGGTCGAGGAGGCTCTCAAGCACCGTGGTTGGTCGCGGCCGATGTGGTTAGGAACTTGGGTGCCCACCACCACGCAGCGTGTTTGCTGTCGTGGGCTCGGGACGATCCAGCTTGTGGAGGCGCTGATTGGCCCACCAGTCGCCCGCTGGCGTGTGCAGTCCCCGACAGTAGCCCTGGATGGAGGCTTTCAGGGGGGCCGACAGGGGCCAGCACAGCACTAATTCCATAGTGGTTCTAGTGGCGGTTGCAGGGGACCTGCACTCCATTCTGGGCTCGACCCACTTCCGGATGCCCTTGCAGCCAGTCAGCAGCGCCCAAGCGCCTGCCTTCCAGCCCTCGAACCGCGCACCCTGCGTCCTTCCCTGCTCCACCGCCCGCTGTTCGCTCGTTCCTGCTCCTTTTTTCCTTCCTTGTGCATCGCCGCCTCTCGTCGTTTTCCCTCCTTCAACCCTCTCCTCCCCCTCTCCCTTCTCCCCTCCTTACCGCAGCACTGGTTCGCGCGAAGCTGTTTGTCGCCGTCGCCGTCGTCGTTTCTAGAAAGGGACAAGCCAGCCAAAGCTCAAGATCGCTCGCCCTCGCTTTCTCTTTTCCCCCCAACGGGCTCATTCCCTCTACGCCTGGAAAGTACTCCCACCTTTAATCCAGCATCCGCCGCCCAACCGACAACCACCAAGCAGCAACTTTCAATCGCGACAGCATCAAGCCAGTAACTTCATCAGACCGACAACAAGCATCGCACCCAAAGAAATACACCCAGAAAACAAACCAAATACCACCATCTTTAATCAACTGTACTCTACTTCTTCGACCTGTCGACTCTTTCTTCACCCAACACACTTGAACCTCTTGGCCCGAGGAGCCGAGTAATCCACCACCTGCACGCGCTGCTATCACCACACGGAAAGAATTTCCATCGCGACTTGCTGCGACGAAAGAGTCAAGCCTCCTTGTCCTCCTTGTCACGCCGCCAGTTCCGTCCCGACGACAAAGCCACCCGTCGCCCTTGCAGCAACAGTCATCCTTTGACCCGCTTGGTTGCCACCTCCAGGTATCCTCGTAAGCACACAGTCACTTGCCTCGACAAAACTCCTGCCTCCGCCTCAGGTTCCTTCCTGCTCGACCTCAACTTGTTGTTGTCGATTCGGTCTTTCAGCCCACGGTCATTCCATCGTTCACTTTACTCGTCAGAGATCTCGGCATCTCTTAATACTTCTCCCAGCCAACTCTCCCGCCTCCTAGCAACCACGCCACCAACGCCGTATTCGCCTTTCGTACCAAACTCTTAACGGATTTTTGGATCTCGGTTTTTTCCCCTTTTTTTGGCAAGTCCGTCTCGACACGAACCAACTCCTCGCCGACCACCTACGAATCTGGCACGAGGTAGACGCTCGTCTCCGAGGCGCACAAGGAACGTCACCAGATATCTCTCATCGATAGCCGGTCTTCTTCTCTGCCACCGACACGCGACCGTAATACCTCTTCCCAAGGTTTCTCCTTTCGCATCCTCTCTCGAGATTATCCTTCTTTTAATTCGCCGACCCGGTGTCCAGCATTCTGCGTCTGGTCACCTCCGTACATTCATTCATTCTCGTACCAAATTGCCCGCCATACATCTAATTCGAGCTGGGCACTCGGATTCCAACCACAATATCGGCCAGCCGATACATCACACATTCGAGACTCTCCATAGACACACCTGAGCAATGGACGCAGGCGGTCTCGCTCAAATGAACTCAAACACCTTCGGCCAAGTGCCCGGCTCCGGCCTCGCCTCTCGCCGTGGCGGCCAGAACCTCAAGCCCCTCTCCCTCGGTGGCACCCCCATGCCCCAGGACAACGGCGCTCCCACCCCTCGCACCAGCCGCTCTCATCTTCTTGCGGGTCTTAGAACCGCTCCTAAGACGGCTACTGCCATCTCTTTCTCCAACTCATCCCAGAACATGCCGTCGCCTACTGCTCAGAGCTTTGCTGCGAACCGCAACAACGCCTACAGCCAGAACCAGAGCATCTACGACAATGGTCCCAAGACGGCCATGCCCAAGTACAACCAGCAGCAACAGACCTACAACCCCATGATCCAGCAGCAGCAGCAACAGCAGCAGCAGCAACAACAACTGCTTCTGCAGCAACAACAGCAGCAGCAGCAGTTCACCATGGAGCAGGTGCTTGCGCCTCCCGAGATTCGCGTTGAGGACCAGGATCAGATGGACCCCCAGATGTACGCTCAGCTGGTTGCCACCAATCTCTATCTTGCCCAGCAGCAGCGAGCTCTTCAGCAGGAGCTCTACAACCTTCAGGCGGCTGCTCAACAGGTCCAGAATCTCAGCCTCTCCGGCAACCAGCAGCAGATCCAGCAGCAGCAGCTTGCCATGTACCAGCAGCAGCAGCGTGTTCAGACGATGCAGCAGTCGATGCTCGGTATCATGGGTCAGCAGGCGCAGCAACAGGCACAGCAGCAGGCACAGCAGCAGGCGCAGCAGCAAGTCTACGCCTACATGGACCCCGTTACTGGCCAGACGAAGTACTACGTTGACCCCAATGCTGCTCAGCAATCCTACGTTGATCAGCAACTTGCTCAGATGTACGGTATTCAGCAGCAGTCCCACGGCCCTCCTCGCGTTCAGGTTTCCCCGCCTGCCGAGAGCAATGTGCTGCCCTTCCGCACAACCTCACCTCCCAAGCGCAACGAGTCGCCCATCGACGTAGCACCTCTGCCTCCTCCCTCTGCCAACGCCTTCCGCCGCGGACATAAGAAGATCGCGTCCTTGGCCATGCCGAAGCTCAAGGAGTCGCTGACTCTGTCCAACGACGCGCCCAAGTCCGCCGGTCCCCGGACCTCGACCTTCCCAATGACCCCGCTGACTGGCAGCTACGGACCTGGTGGTGGCCGAGCTGGCGAGCACCCCGTTCGTCAGCCTAAGGGTCCTCCCTCGATTGAGGAGCTGAAGGCGAAGCCTACCACCAAGCACGAAGGCAGCAAGAACTTCTCCTTCCGCACCCGCAGGTCCGCGGTTCACAACCTCGTAAGGGCCGGAAGGGAGAGGCGCAAGGGCACCGGCAGCTCCAGCGGCAGCATGAGCCCTGTTTCGGAGAGCGCCGAGGAGTCTAGCACCCCCATCACAGACAATGAGTCCGAGTCGGGTCGCAGCGGCTCTGGTAGCCTCTCTGGCGAGGTGGACTGCCCCCCGACCATTTCGCGGTCGTCGACGAGCGGCTCGTGGGGTGCTATCGGCTCCGACAGGCCGAGCTCTCGCCAGAAGGCTCGCAAGAGCCTCGACAGCGTCAGCAGCGCGACGTCTGGATGCGAGTCGGACAAGGAGAGCAGTTTCGCCAGCGTCTTCAAGAACTCGGCTCAGAAGGCCGGTGTTGAGATCGCCGATGGTCAGCGCAAGGCTCCCATGATGGTCCTCACAAGCGCCGAAAAGCGCAAGACCGGCCCTCTGGTCATGCCTTGAGGCGGCGGTGGGCCCATCTCCCGAGTACGTTAATGACGACCATGCGCCCTCATGTCTCTCTTTTTCCAACGACCTGTTTCACGGCGGGCGAGGTAGACCCTCGTCCCGCCGGAACCAGGGTATCCACGATCGGCCCGGGACTCATTTTCTTAAACGACTTGTTTCTGCTGTTGGCCTCTTCATTCTCGCACTTTTCGCAGCACGGTGGTGTTTTCTGTTATTGCACGGGTTTTCGGGTTGGTCGACCGACCAGCCACATTTTCTCTTCTACGACACTTCACCTTGGCGCCAGCTCGCGCTCTTGAAGTCTGTCTTTACCACCCCGCCTTGGCTCGGAACAAGCATCGACTTGGAAGGTTGGAGGAATGGCTTGGTGAAAGATATACCACGAGAAACCAACAAGGAGTTAGAGAGGAAGACTGCTCTGTTTCGTCTGGCCTTGAAATAGGGTTGGGGGGTTTACAAATCTGCCGGGGTCGTTGATGGTCCTGGTGGGATATGGAAGGGGAGCTTGTCCCCTTGGGAGGAGACATGATCCTATTGCATTTCTTGTGCATGACTACATTTGAGAACGCACGCGCTGCCGCGGTCAGTCGTGGGCTACTGGACTGGGATGTCTGGAGCCGCCGCCACGGTTGCGGCTGGGTGGGAGGCGTGAAATAGGTAGTCTAAGACGGCACAATAAATTGAATGCCCCAAAAATGACTTGACGCTGTGTCTCATGCCGACTTGCCCGCTGCCTTCATCGCTTGGGCCAAGTCAGTGTAGGCCTTCCTCCTGTCGTTCTCGACACGTGCGAACACCTTGGCGGGGCCGACGGGAATCTCCTCCTCGCCGCCCTGTAGCGCCCGCCAGGCCTCTTCAAGGAACTCATCTAGGGGCATGCCCATCGCAGGCAGTCCCTGGGTGGTGTGCAGCTCCGTCTGCACAGCAGGGGGGATTATCTCGACGACCTTGACGGGATTCTCATCATCTGCGAGCTGGGTGCGGAGCTGCCATGCGAGCGAGTGCAGGGCGGCCTTTGAGGCACAGTAGTTTGGGACGCGGGGGATGGGGACGAGGGCGAGGGCGGAGGACACGAGAATGAGGGCTGCCGGGGTGCCCTTTGCTGCTTGGGCGCGGAGGTGGGGGATGAGGAGGAGGGATGTGTGAAGGGGCGAGAGGTAGTTGAGGGTCAGTTCTGTTGTTGTTGCGGCGAGGGCGTCGGGGGATGGAGGGGAGGGGGAGAGGCAGGAGAGGGTGCGCTGGTGGCCGGCGTTGAGGAGGATAGCGGACAAGGAGGGGTGCGTTATTGTGAGACTGATGGGGGTCAGTTTGGTTCACTCAGGGGTAGTGGGTGGTTGAGATGTAATTACTGTGCGGTCCAGGCGGGGAGGGCGGCGAGGTCGGTGAGGTCGACGACTTCGATGGCGATCTTGGAGGGGCCGTGCTTGGCGAGGAGAACCTCGAGGCGATCACGGCGGCGGGCAGCGGCGATGACGAAGACGTTGTTGGCGATGAGGCGCTCGGCGAGGGCGAGGCCAATACCGGAGGACGCGCCAGTGACGAGGACGGTGGAGTAGGGGAAGGACATTGCGCGCAGGGTTGGGAATATGGATGTTGTGAGAATGGATGTTGATGCTCGAGGGGATGGATTTTCGGGCGTAACCCCGCCTTTGGGGCCTCTCAAGATGCCAGGCCTGGTTCGGTTAGTCAAGCCTATCTATTTGTTGCATCGATGCCATTCGGTTCAAGTTCTATACAGCCCTCCGCCGTATTTTGTTTTGTCGACGTCCAGTACCTACTCAAACACTAAATGATACATACCTACATAGGTACTAGAAGGAACATCCGTGGTCTGTCTTGAGTCCTTCCACGCGTAGCACTATATGTTTGAGTTCGGTGGGTGAAACGCCAAAGGAGGCGCGTTTCCACGTGACCGGTGCTAAGAAAGAACGTGAACAGAGACATTCTGGAATCCACCCACTTTCGCAACCTTGGAACTCATACAGAATATGACGGACGACATGATCATCCAAACAACATCCTTGGTCTGCGCAATCCGGTCCTCAATCAAGGCGAAGCTGTCTGCCAGGGCACCAATTGGGGACGACGACGCTAAGTGGAACATGCGCGCGCGTTACTATTCTAGTCTTGTCACCGGAGCCGAGCAGTCGCTTGTCGTCGAATCAGGCCGCTCGGTACCTGGAGGCCATTCCTGACTTGCAGCATGGATACGCGGATGCAAGTATGCCCTGGATACGGGGGCGATGACAACTGAGCACTGCAGCAGACACCGCCGCCGGCCGCGAGCTACCAGGGAAGCTGTTGAGTCTCCGTCAACTATGATGCAACTGTTGCGCAGAAGCTCACGAGAATCCGGCTGCCGACAAAGGAGACTTTTGCGTTGGGGTCGCTCGACGGAGGCTGACGATGCTGACTCCAGAGCGGGCACCATGCCTAAGCTCGGCGCTGCCGTCACGATCGGCCGAGAAAGTCGCCAAGACGCTCCGCGAATAGCACCGACATCATGGTTAAGGCTTACCACCCGATGAGTCGCCTCTGTTACAGCGTCCGTCTATGGACTCGCCCCGGACCTTTATCCCAGATAGTCGGGAGCCGGCTGCACGCTGATGATGGACGGTGGTGGTTGTCAGCAGTGCCAATGTCCTGCCACTCTCAGCCCTGTCGCCAACGCATCAAGCGCTGACATGATCTCGCCGTTTCATCCAATGGCGTCACTACCTGCTCAGACAGACGAGCCCAATCTCCTGGGTGTGGCGGCTCACTCTTGACCGCGAGCTTCCGGTTAACGTTTGGTCATCTTTCAACGGCTGCCGCGATGCTCACAACCCCACGTGAACACCACAGGCCAACGGCTAACCACCCACACGTCTTTGTGCTCGCTACCACTCCGTCAATGTGTGGCCCAGAAGTTTAACCTTAGGGACACCTCGGACTTCGACTTGATCGACGAGGGCCAGCATCTCTTGGGGCACCGCCTTCGTTGATCAACCAGCTGGCGCTCCATTCAAGTCCATTGGACCGCCCCGAAATACTTCAATTTCAGGGCATAAGCAAAGGGAAATTTTGTTTCATTCCGTGCGCTTCAGCGCTGCGGTCAGGTCAAAGTACACCGCGCGCTTGCTGCATGTGAATATGAGGCTCCATCGTGAGAGTTGGCCAGGCCGCTTGGGGACCGGCGTGGAAGAAGACATGTTGTCTGACCACCGCCCTCCCGACCCCAGACCAAAACCAGGGGGCTCGACCTTGTACGCCCTACCCACCACATCTGTAGAGTCCTCGGAATCCTGCGAATGGCGGCCGGTCCTACCGATCTGCAGGGTACATTCCAAGCCGCCCACAGTACATAGCCAGGTCCGCGGATATCCATCATGCATGCACCAGCGTCATTGGGGTTGTTGACTGCGGTCATAGCCTACCGCCCCGGCGGACCCTGCTCGCGTCAGGCATGGACGACTTTGGTGGCCAGTCTCTGCCTATATAGGAACGGGCACCGGGCACCCGTCCTGCAGTTGTTCGTTGCTTGAGAGGCAACCTTGAACCAGATCAACATCGATACCTCCAACCGGGCTCGATCTCCGTCATGCTACCATCTCTTCTTCTTCTTCCCCTGGCGGCATGGGGAGGCGCCGCCAAGAAGTGTGCCAAAGTCTTCGACCTCACCCTGACCTGGGAGACTCATGCCCCTAATGGACGAGAACGAGAGATGATCCTGGTGAACGGTCAGTTTCCCGGGCCTTCCCTGGACATCAACGAAGGTGACCAGGTCGAGGTCAATGTCCACAACGAGCTGCCCTTCAACACGTCTGTTCACTTCCACGGTATGCCGGCTCCGGACTTCTCTCCCCCTTGCCTCCTTGCACACCTCTGATCATCTAGGCATCGAAATGCTTCACACCCCCTGGTCCGATGGCGTGGCTGGCCTGACGCAGCGCCCTATCCAACCCGGCTCTTCCTTCAAATACAAGTGGACGGCTACCCAGCACGGCAGCCACTGGTACCACGCTCATCTGCGGGGGCAGATCGAAGATGGCCTCTACGGACCTATTCGTATCCAACCTCGCAAGGACCGTCAGAAGCCCTTCAGCCTCATCTCAAGCGACGCCGCCACCATCCACGCCATGGAGAAGGCCGAGAAAAAGACCGAGCCCGTGGTGCTCGCCGACTTCCGGCACATGTCCTCCAAGGAGGTGCTCGATGTCGCCTTCGAGGCTAACATGGAGTTGACCTGCTACGACTCCTTCTTGATCAACGGCAAGGGCAAGGCGAGGTGTCGCAGCGCGGAAGAAATCGAGTCACTCCTGGGCGAGGAGCAGAAGCACATCCTGGGACTCGTCGGGCTGAATATGACAGACAAGGCGTGAGTGAAACCCTGGCATTGGGAGAACACCGGGCTGACAAGGTGTGATTAGATGCCTGCCTGCCGAGTTCATCGCGATGGGTGTCGGCAATCCCACGCTCATCCCCGAGGATGTGTACCACAACTGCCAGGAATCTGACGGTGGCCAAGCCGTCATCAGCCTGGAGAAGAGCTGCGGCAGCAAGGACAGCTGGGTCTCTCTCGACCTCATCGGCACCTTCAACTTCATGACGGCCATGGTCTCTATCGACGACCTGCCCATGTGGGTGTACGCTGTGGACGGCGAATATATTCTCCCTCAGAAGGTGCACGCCATTCCGATCACCAACGGGGACCGATACTCCGTCCTTGTGTCGGCGGACAAGGTCGGCGACTTCACCCTTCGCGTCGCCTCCCTCGCCCCGCCTCAGATCCTCAGCGAGTATGCCACCATTTCCATCCGCGAAAAAGGCCGCCCTGAGCTCCCGCCCACGACCGAGACGCCGACGCCTTACATCCTCGACAATGGCGCTCCTACATCTCCCGATGTCGTCTTCTTCAACCAGGCTATCGCTAAGCCCTACCCGCCATCCCCTATCCCCAAGAAGGCAGACGCGTTCCACCACCTTGTCATGCGCACCCTGGGATCCTCTCTCCTCTGGACCGTCAACGGCAGCGCCCTCCTCTCTACCGACCAAGAATACGACCACCCCCTGCTCTTCTATCCTCCCGAGCCCAAGGCGGACAACATCACAATTAGCACCAAGTACGACGACTGGGTCGACATCGTCTTCGAGGCAGGCGAGGCCCCCATGCCGCCGCACCCGATGCACAAGCACGGCAACAAGATGTACCTCATCGGGGCGGGCCAGGGCAGCTTCGAGTGGCCATCCGTCGCCGAGGCCGCGGCCGCGAAGCCCGAGCTGTTCAACCTCGTCGACCCCCCGAGGCGGGATGCCTTTGCCACCCCCGGCGCGAACGAAGGGCCGGCGTGGATGGCCGTGAGGTACCACGTCGAGAACCCCGGCCCGTGGCTGCTGCACTGCCATATCCAGAACCACATGTCGGGCGGCATGTCGATGGTCATCCTGGACGGAGTTGATCAGTGGCCGGAGGTGCCCGAGGAGTATCTGAACTATGAGGGCTAATAATTTGCATGCACCGGGCGTTGAAGGTGTTGTTTGGTGATGGGCTTGTCGGATTCAGAAACAATTTGCACGAATAGTGTAATAGGGAATGCAGTCCCGGCAATTTTGTATTATCTGCCTATGCGCCACGGATACATAAATCATAATGTCCCTACAGGTGCGCCGGATGGGTGCATCCCTTGTCATACCTGTCATAAAGCCGACGCTGTACTATCTCGTCCGTCATCGTTAGAGGGCAGGCAGCCCGCACTCGGAGACGTCGACCTGCGTCGCCTCGGCCTCCACACGCCCCAGCTGAACGGCATGTCCGTTAGTGAGGGTGTTCATGGCGTCCAGGGCGATGTTGAAGCCGCTCGCCGAGTGGTCGACGGCAAGCACGCGGATGGTGCGGCCGTTGTAGACGAGGCGCCAGCACGAACCGCACTACGATGGTTGTCAGCACTGGTCCTGGCGTGAGAAAGGGGGCTGCTTACGTTGGGGGAGTTCCAGCCGCCAACGGCCTCGACGCCGCCGATGTAGGGGAAGTTGGCGACGTCGGCCTGGACGTTCCAGTCCCGGGAGGTAATGAGGCCGTTTTCGCCGTCGGAGCAGCTGACGGCGGTGAGGGGGCGGGAGCCGTCGTCGTAGCCGATGTCGTAGGAGACTAGGTAAAGTAGTCGGTGTTAATCAACAGATGCAGAGGGCATGTGGTGAGAGAGGGGGGGGAGGTACCCGAGGCGGCGGTGGCGGCAGCCACGGCGGAGAGAGTGGTCAGGAGGGCGGAGAGCTGCATGATGGGATGCGAGATTGATTAAGATGTATTGATGGCGGTCAAGATGGCTGGATGCCGTGTCTGAGGTGGATTGCGCTTGTTCCAGCAACGAGATCTCTGAGATGTCGTTCCTTTAATACTCGACGATGGGTCTATTTTCAGAGAATACGAACGCCCGGCGGAGCCTCCCTCTCGTGGTTCCGTCGCAGGGCAATGCCTCGTCGACGGGACCACCGCCGACTGTCGTGGCATGTCCGTAGTCGCCGACGGGGGACGTCGAGGATCCCAAGGACCGGAAACTAAGGTGCGGCTCTCTCGGCAGCGGCACTTGCAACGCTGCCCCAGGTTACGCCGGCTCGTATTGAGGCGTCGATCACCCAGATAGCGGGGAGGTGACAGGTCATCTCAGCTAAGTACGGAAGGCCAGGGGTGGCCGGTCGACAGCTTGAAGCGATGTTGGGTTGAGCTGTTGGCAGTTGGCAGGCAAGCAGGGACCATTTATGGATGTGCTTCCCTCGGGACTGGGGCAAGGCTAATGCGCTGCGACACGAGGCGATGGATCGCGGGAGTATGTACCTCGGTATCTTTTTAAGGTGTGAGTAGCATCGATGCGCAGGAGGAGTTGGATAAGGTGAGATCGAGTTTAATGGTGGGGCCCCTTTTGCTAGCTTCAGGGCGCCTTGGCCACTGCCCTTAGTGAGCGCCGGCCGTGCGTCACAATGTCGTCAACACCAGTCGCAACTTCTAGGGAGGTGCTAGGCCCTACGAGTAAGGAAGGTAGTGGGCTGCCTTCCATCCTTGCACACTAGCAGACTCATCGATCACCAGGGCCTAGGCAGCCCGCCGATATTGTGCGGGTTTGCCCATCGGGGGCGAAACCTGGCCTGGACCGGGCCTTATTCGACCGCTCATCTTTGAGCCACCTCAAACACCTCCATCTTTTGCATCAATCTGCGCGAATTCACGGCCTCTACGCTTCATATTCCCAGCGAATACCCCCCCCTCCACCTGGAAACCAACAAACCGTTCGCCCTCGACTCTGTCCGGAAGCCTACTACTTCTTCTCCTGGCGTGCCGCTCCCCGGTTGGAAGAGGCCCCCCCGGCCCAGCGGCGGCGTCCATGGCCGGCAACAACCCCCGCTTGCACAAGGATGTGCCTGAGAGCGCCCGAGAGCGGGAAACGTTCAAGTATCTACTCGCCCATCTCACCACCACCTTGCCAATAGTTTGGGCCTTCTAACCTGCCCGCCAGATACGACTCGTTCTTGATCGGCCGCACCATCCGCGGCCGCTCCCAAGACCTCGTCTCCCCTGGAGAGCGGGCATCCTGCCCCGACTCGGCCTTGATCGCCTACGCCCAGCTTGCAGCCCTACGGTCCAATGCCAAACGGGCTCTCATCTCACTCTTCGACAGCAAGTTTCAGTATGTCGTGGCCGAGGCAACCCCAGAGCTCTCTCTGACCCCCTCTCAGGCAGCGGGAGGTCTGGGCACGGCTCAGCCCGAACCCGAACTATGGCTCTCCGGCACTGCTCTCCCGAGGCCGGCGGGCGTTTGTTCGAGGGTCCTCGTGGATCCTAACCTTGGCCGGGGAGTCCTCACCGGAAAGGGAGCTCATCCTGCCAATCTCCCCGTCTCCATCGTCCCCGACATGACCACAGAACCCCGGACGCAGGATTCCGTCTATTGCCAGGCCTGGCCGAATAATCGATTTTATGCCGGCGTGCCTATTCGATCGAGACGAGGTATCGACATTGGAATCCTCTGCATTCTCGATGACCAGCCTCGAACCGGCCTTGACAGCACCGCGGTTCGCCTGATGCAAGATTTGTCTTCTACCATCATGTCACACTTCGAAGCAAGGCGATCGACCGCCGGACACCGCCGTGCTGATCGAATGGTCCGAGGGCTGGGCAGCTTTGTCGAAGGAAATACCACCGTATCCGGGTGGCAGCAGGAGGCGAATGTCGAATCGTACGAGCCCAACCCTTCCGCCGAGGGCATCTTGAACCCGACCCAGCAACTCAGACACGCCGAAGAAGGATCAGAGGCCCACCGAAGCCCACGGACCGAAGCTGCACCGATACAGTTCATGGCGACAGACGGACCTCCCACCTCTGTCGACTTCGAGGGGCAGCCTGCTGAACCTGCACTGCATCCTGGCCTGGGCGATGTGGACCATGTGTTTTCTAAAGCGTCCAACATCGTCAGAGAGTCTATTGAGGTCGAGGGCGTACTGTTTCTTGATGCGAGTATCGGCTCGTTCGGAGGGCTTGCCGCAGCCAAGGCGACCGCACACAAGCACACATCTTCCTCCTCGTCATCGTCCTCCAGCGACGATGACAAGAGGGGCACTTCTCCCAAATCAGACGGCCAAGAGGAGGCAATGTGCCAGGTTCTCGGGTTCTCAACCTCGTCATCCTCGAGCGTTGACGGACAAAAAACTCAGCTGGGCCACAGCAAGATTCCGGAAAAGCTTCTCGCCGCGCTGTTGCGCCGGCATCCAACCGGGAAAATCTTCAATTTCGACGAGAGTGGCTCGCTGCAATCGAGTGACTTCTCCGGCGACGAGTATCTGTCCCCCCCACCTTCGGAACCGATGCGAGGATATCTCCCAGAATCATCACAAAGGCCACCAATCAGCCCACAGCGCCGGCCAAGGCAAAGCGCGAAGCGTCGTTTTTCGAGGCAGAATGAAGGCCAACTAATTGCGACCATATTTCCGGGCGCTCGGAGTGTGGTTCTGATACCCATCTGGGACACTCAGCGGGAGCGATGGTTTGCTGGAGGATTCGCCTACACCAAGACGCCAACTCGAGTCTTCACCATTGAAGGGGAACTAAGTTACCTGAGAGCCTTCGGCTCAGTTATCATGAGCGAGGTCGCTCGTGTCAAGGCCATCTCAGTGGACAAGGCGAAGACGGACCTTTTGAGCTCACTGTCCCACGAGCTCAGGTCACCGCTGCACGGCGTTGTGCTTGGCGTCGAGTTGCTCCAGGACACTGCGCTAGACGCCTTCCAGGGGGATGTGTTGCACTCTGTGGAGACTTGTGGCCGTACTCTCCTCGACACGATGGACCATCTGCTTGACTGGAGCAAAATCAACAACTTCATGAGTTCCACAGCCCGACAAGGCAGGCGGGATCAGCAGCAGGACCCGACCCAGCGCCTCGACAGGAGAAATTCGATCGGTGCCGGCATGATGAGCCTCACTTCGGATGTCGACATTTCCGTTCTCACCGAGGAAGTGGTCGAAAGCATCTGCGCTGGCTTCAATTTCGAGAGACGTTCGGTCGCCCAGCTGGGCGGTGGCCAGGCGTCCCAACCCCTCGATGCCGAAACCAATGCTGTCCGACGAATGGATACAATGCAGGCCGTGGAAAACACCATCACTGGAAAGAACAGAAACGGGGGTCTGAATATTCTACTGGGCAACGTTGCCATAGGTCTGGACATAGATGCCGACTGTCCCTGGACTTTCAGCACCCAGCCTGGCGCTTTTAGGCGCATCGTCATGAACCTCCTGGGCAACTCGCTGAAGTACACAAAGAGCGGATTCATCAAGGTCTGCCTCAGTCAACTTACGTCATCACGCCATAAAAACACGCAATATGTGCAATTGACCGTGGTGGACTCTGGCCAGGGCATCAGCAAAGACTACATTCAGCACCGACTATTTTCCCCATTTTCCCAGGAGGACTCTTTAGCTGCTGGTGCCGGGCTGGGCCTCAGTCTGGTGAAAGGAATCGTTACCAGTCTAGGGGGCTCAATCCGAGTACAGAGCGAGGTCAACAAAGGCACAGCAGTCTCTGTTCGTCTGCCGATGCATGCTGCAATTCGAGATCCATTTGCCTCCTCGACATCCGATGAAGAGATTATCGACGAGTTTGAAGCTCAGGTCAACGAGCTCCAAGGACTTCGAGTTCGTATCGTCGGCTTTGGAGCCACTTTTGGCGACGCCGGGGGCAAGTGCTTGAGGGAGACACACTTCAACCAGGGGGTCCTTATGGTAAAGTTGTGTCGAGACTGGCTCCGACTACACATTCTCGAGGCAGATAAGGAGAAGGAACTCCTGCCGGACTTTGTCCTCTGCGATGAAGCGAACTTGAATCGCGCCTTTACTGCGAGAGGCGGCAATTCCTCGGTACCTGTCATTGTCATCTGCAGCGACCCTCTGGTTGCTCGGCGCCTTTCATCATCGCCCGCCTTCAACGGCAAGGCGGGCGTGGTCGAGTTCATCTCTCAGCCGTAAGTTATACCCCGAACCGCGTTTATCAGAACATAACTAATACGATTCTCGCAGGGCCGGACCCCGAAAACTAGCCAAGATCTTGTTGTTGAGCTTCCGCCGTTGGATCAGTTCTCGACCAGGCAAGGGCAATTCTTCCACCTTGTCTGGGGCGAGTAGTGATCAATTCACCATAGGCTTGACTGATGCACCAACGCCGAGCTTGGTGACCTCTCCTGAGACACCCAGCGAGCCTCCTACGCCCAAAGATGACGATCTCCCGGAGGCCGCAGAGCCGTCGGCCGCGGCCGGAGCAGGCGATGTCGAAAATGGTGTCGAAGAGCCGGGCCTGGCCATACGGACCACATGGGATCGTTCACCACCATCGCCTCAACCTCCACCCACTACGAAACCGGTCGAATTCCTACTGGTGGATGACAACCCAATCAACCTGAAGATGATCAGCCATCACATGAAGAAGCTGGGCCACTCGTTCGACACAGCTACGGATGGCAAGAAAGCGTTTGAAGCAGTACAGGCCAGCAGCGGGCAGTACAAATGCATATTCATGGATATCAGTATGCCGACCATGGATGGTTTCGAGAGTACACGACTGGTGCGGGCGTTTGAGCGTGAGAAGCATCTTCCGCGATGCCAGATATTTGCATTGACGGGCATTGCGTCCGAGTCGGCGCAGCAGGAGGCGTTTGCAAGCGGAATCGATCTGTTCCTGACCAAGCCGGTCAAGTTGAAGGAGTTGAACCGTATTTTAGAGGAGAAGACTCTGGCATGAGGCCTTCGTAACTAGATGGCTGGTGACGTGGCATGACATACACGAATACAATGGGATAGAGCAGCGAGGCGAAGTCAGGTAGAGCACAAATCTGAGAATATTCCTCATGCTGGCAGACGAACTCGAGCATCTCTAGATGCTTGCAACCATGCGAATATTCTCTGGGACAGTGCGCAATGCTGTTCTCAGATCCCCATCCCGGAAGATGAGGATTTCCGATGGCATTTCTTCAGTCGGGCTAGGAAAGGTACCAAGTAAGGAAACAACGTGGGTAGCGCATTGGGTCTGAACCCCATCTGCGGGACGGCGACGTCAAGGCAGCCTGACGTCATGGTGCATTTCAGGGTTCAGTCCGAGTCCCGTCCCCTCGTTGTCCCCCCATCCTTCGATCCCTCGGCCTGGTGGCAGGCGTCCACGATCGCATTTTCACACGGCCATCCGTGATTTTCTCGGCAGGCTGGACAGCGGGAACTAGGCCCCGCCAAGACCAGGCCCGGAAATTTGGCCATCTGTTGGAGGAGTGCGGAGCGTGCCACGAGGGTGATGCGAAATCCTGATGGGGTTATGATGCAGAGGCTGCTTCTCCCCGTTCACACCTCATCCATCTCATCTACTACAACGGCCGACATCAGCGAAAAGGGCAGTCCTGCACATCATGCTTCCTCCAACAAATGCAATAAACAAGGCCATTCTATTGAAATCCTGCCCCGTCGTAAATTCGCCCTACCTCCGCTATCCGGTCTAGGTCCAAGACGCTGCGCAACTGCGCCGTGGCGTCGGCCTCATCGTACGATTCAAGATGTCAACCAGTACGCCTCACATATCCAGGGATGACATCCCGCCTCTGTCAACGAACGACGTGGCCAAACCATATCAGTCGTTGCCAGTCCTCAGCTCAAGGCCCCTGGCCGACGATGACGGCTTTATTGAGGAGCATACGGCCACCGATGGGTTGGAGCCTGGGATATCGCATCCGACCTCACGGGGAAGACGAGTACGGCCCCCTTTCCGAGCCATCCGACCAGATCCTTCCCTCCCCTGCACGGATGTCGAACAACGCGACATGGCATCTACTGACACCGACACGCACCAGGTCTCTTCATGCCCTCCGAACATCCTAGCCCCGCGCAGCACACGGGTCCTCTGGGACGATGGAACCCCCTCGATCGACTGGAACATCGCCGTACTCGAGAACTCGGCTGATGATTCCACCCTCGTCGGCACTCCGACCCCTCAACCCGATATCGACCCCTCCATGCTCCTTTTTGGCACGCTGAGCAACGGCGTCCTCGACGCCCGGGGGCTTCAACAGCAAAAGGACGATGCAGCGCGGGGTGCGTCCATGGTGTCCGGGAGCAAGCGGAAGAGGGTAAGTTGTAGAACACTGTTTATCTTCCGACAAACGTCGGAATTTAGATGCAGAGCGCTAACATTCAATTTCAGGCGAGCAGGGCCGTCGTCGTCTGCCGACGCTGTGGTGCGGATGACGCGCCCAAGTGGCGCCCTGGGCCAGATGGGCCCGGGACGCTGTGTAATGTCTGTGGGCTGTTGTACGCACGAGGGGAGAGGAGGAAGCATTCCGCTGGCCGGGCGTGACCGCCGACGGCCGGAGTGGCCTCTCCGTCGCCGTCGGTCGTCCGCGGACTCGGTGATGGCGAGCATGCAGTAAGACCCGGTGGACCCGCCCTTTCACTTATGTCATGCGACATACGAGGCGGCCCGAGGAACGAAACTCCTGTGCATCAGCCAGATGGTTGGAGATCGGATTATGGGAGATTGTGCCCAAGCATGAGAATGTTCGTGTCTGGGTAGTAGGGCGTTCTGGTCAGGAGTACGGGAGCCGGCAGTGATACCACATGATTTCTCGATGATGCTTCTCAAATTGGTCTGTTTACTTTAGTACCTACGCTAGGTAGTATGAATCGATAATGAAGTCGCTGCTGTGATTGCTCTTGGACCGGGGTTTACCACCCTGCGCTGTTCTCCCAGGGCCGCCCCCCCTATTCAAGGTACCTCACCTATTCGATGATCCCCGTAGCTTCCAAACCAGTCAGGCCCATTCTCTCTTCAGTATGAAATGCTTCAAATGCTCGCCAATTCATAAGTCCCGTTGCGCCTTGTACCAAAAAAAGGGGGTATCGTAGTCTATAATCGCATGTGCTCGTGAGTATTACAGCACTTAAGTGTCCAGCTCTCCAATGTTGGATGGTAAGTAGGTAGTTCGATGATGGCCGTCCGTCAACAGCCACGGCAAGCAGTAAGGCCGAGATGAGATGCGCCATTTCTGCTTATGACGGCCAAGAGACGGCGCAGCTGCTTGCTTCCTTTCGCTTGCGTTTTCGCTTGGCGTAGATGAGCCCGCAGACGTTGCAGAGGGTTTCTGGTCCGTCGGGGCCGGGGCGCCATTGAGGGGTTTCTACCCTGTGGCACTCGTGGCAGGTGAGACGAGTCATGCTGCTTTTCTGGGGACGGGAGTGTTAACATGGTTCTAGGACAGGCCGCTGGGCAAGGAAATAGGGGGATGTCCGGGGTGAGGGGTGCAAAGAAAGGGCCCGGGGGGGAGTATTTACCCGCCTCCGTCTCGACTGTGACGGTCCTGCCTGGGGGTCGCCCTGTTCTTGATGCTTCTTGTGCCGGCGGTGAGACGACTGAGGCTCGTTCGCGGCCTCCTCCTTCGCCTTCTGTGCCCGGTCTTCGTAGTCTGCTTGCGCCGCGAGGGCAGTCATATGCCTGAGCTCCGAGGCGATGCCGTCCGACGACTTTCCCATGGCAAGGAGGGCACTTCTGCTGGAAGACTGGAGGGCCATCATGGTGGCCCCGGCCTCACCTTGGCTGGAGTAGGAGGTGGCCCCCTGGGGAAAGGTCTCGGAGAAGCGGAGTAGCTCGAAGGCATCGTGATGGATCTTCGCTGGTGTTAGACATAGTTCGGTGCGTGGGGGAGCAGATGGCACGCGGCAGCGGTCATGACGCACCTTTTGAAGGCTCTCGGCAGTTAGTTGGGCCAAGGACATGACCGAGCTCCGGCTCCCCTTGCTCCTCGGGGAGCCCTCGATCATGGTGTTTTGGGCATCATCTGGGGCGGGGGCGAGATGTGCACCGGCCGGCTGCGGAGGAGGCAGCTCTGGCCTCTGGTCCTGGTCGGATTCGGAGCTAGCCGGAGCCAGGCGCATTGACGAGTGGTGAAGGGCTTGGAAGTCGTGATAATGGTGGTGATGGGCCGCCGCGGGATGAGCGGCGGGGGTGGATTGCGATGTTGGTGGCTAGCGGGGAATGGGCTGAATCGATGCCTGGCGATACCATCGATCGGTCTGTCACAGGGGGGCGCTGGGCGATCAGACAATCGCTCGACATGAAATGGGTTGTACTGGCTGGACAGTATCTGTGTCGCTTGGGATGGACTTAATCGGCGAGACGTCAGGGCGACACGGAGCGGCGAGAAAAATCAGCCCATGGTATGGAAAGTGAGGAGGGAAGGGCAAGTCGAAAGAAAGCACGATCGGGAACTGGGATGGGATTGTGGAAGTTCAATGAAGGAGGGTTTGGTCCGGGGCGGGAGAGGGACCGGACCCTGAAAAGAGCCTGAACAGAGCCTAGACGGAGGGAGGGGGTGGACCCTTCAGTGGTTCGCTCGCTCAGGCACAGGGTTCCATGTGGCGAGCTTCCGTGACCTGCCCGGGACGAATCAGGGGTCCGACAGGCACAGAAGTCGGGAAATCCAGACCCAGGCCCTTCGGGCGGGTCATTTCCCCGTACCTAGGGGTCCAGCATGACGACATTCTTACGTCGCTGGGACAGACCTCTTTTGCTTTTCGGTTAAGAACAGGTTGCAATAATGCTTCGAATACAGTAAATGCGAGTTAGTTACAGATGGAATATGATAGCAGCTGGCGAAGTGGTCGTGAAGCATGAGCGAGAACCCAGGTAGCCTGGAAGAAGTGGATCGAGACGGATGAGGAAATCGTCTGATCTGGTTGTCGCCTTGTTCCTGGCGTGCCAACCTCACCTCGCGCTTTCATTAGAGAGAGCGAATTGCTAAATAGGAGGAGTAGCAGTAGTCAACATTCTTCAGAGCCAGGGGCTTCTTGCAGTGTACGATAGGCAGTTGGCTAAGATCCCAATATTGACTCAGCATCTGCCTCAACCAACCCAACAGGTGGCAGATAGCACACGAAGTGCCGCAACGCCTGGAGCATGCCACTCACCCTGCCCAGTCCCGATACAACTATCACAGAATCATACGTCAACAGGAATGAATATTCTCACTGCTCAGCCACTTCATCAGCTTTCCTGTGGAAGAGCGTCAGTTGTCAGTGTCCTGAGTCGAGAGTTCCCACCCCGTGACCAATTGCATCACCGCCTCGGACCCCACATCTCCGGCGTCGAAGATCCGATCACCGGCGCACCACAATTTTCGAATCACACGCGGCTCAGTGAACGCCAATACCGTGACTCTCACTCACTCACTCGAGCCTCCCCTGATAGCTCACACCATCGGCCAGGGGTCACCTACTCGAATTGACCTCTCACCCTCGACACCACCGCCGCCATGGAGTCATTCGTCATCAAGACCCCCTCGTCCTCCGCCAACATCGGCCCCGGCTTCGATGTCATCGGCCTCGCCCTCTCCATCTACCTCGAGCTGCACGTCACCATCGACCGCTCCAAGCAGTCCTCCCAGGAACCCCTCAACTGCCGGATAACCTACGAGGGCCAGGGCGAGGGCAGCCCCGACATCAGCCTCGACCCCTCCGTCAATCTCATCACCCGCGTCGCCCTGTACGTCCTCCGCTGCCACGGCCAGCGCATGTTCCCCGTTGAGACGCACGTCCACATCAAGAACCCCATCCCCCTCGGCCGCGGCCTCGGCAGCTCCGGCTCCGCCGTCGTCGCCGGCGTCATGCTCGGCAAGGAGGTCGGCGGCCTGCACCACCTCGACTTCGACCGCCTCTTCGACTTCTGCCTCATGATCGAGCGCCACCCGGACAACGTCGGCGCATCCCTCTACGGCGGCTTCGTCGGCACCTACCTCCGCCCCCTCAAGCCCGAGGACGTCCAGCGCATCGAGATCCCCCTGTCCGAGGTTCTCCCCGCCCCGGCCGGCGGCGTCGACACCGGCGAGACACCCCCCGAGCCCCCGCACGGCATCGGCCACCACATCAAGTTCCCCTGGGCCAAGGAGATCAAGGCCATCGCCATCATCCCCAACTTCCAGGTCCCGACGCACCTGGCCCGCGAGGTGCTGCCGCCGCACTACACGCGGCCCGACGTTGTGAGTGCCTTCCCCGCGTGAAGATATTGACTCATAGAACGCCCGTACTGACTCCCACCGCAGACCTTTAACATGCAGCGCATCGCCCTCCTCCCCGTGGCGCTGGGCACCTCCCCGCCGGATCCCGAGCTGATCCACCTGGCGATGCAGGACAAGGTGCACCAGCCGTACCGGCAGACGCTCATCCCGGGGCTGGCGGAGGTGGTGGGGTCCATGTCGCCGAGCACGCAGGAAGGGTTCCTGGGCGTGTGCCTGTCTGGCGCGGGACCGACGATTCTGGCACTGGCGACGGGTAACTTTGAGGAGATTGCGGCCCGCATCATCAAGACGCTCAAGGAGGCGAACCCGAAGCCGATCGACTGCGAGTGGCGGGTGCTGGAGCCTGCGGAGGGGACGCAGGTCATCCGGTAGGTAGGTGTCATAGATGGTGCCACGTAGACATGGGTAGAGGGCAATGTAGGTATGTACATGATACCCTTGGAAGTTTCACTCAGGATTGGACGTCATGGGAAATGTGTTCCAGTGAACGGGGTGGCTGTCCTCCATGAATCAGGAAAGAGGCAAAAGAACAAATTATACAATAAATCAAATCACAAACGAAGATCTTACTCACGGCACTGATGGGTGTCTCTAGACCAACGGTCAAGGGCACAGTAAAAGTGAGGCTTTGCCTTGAAGGTTACCACAACGCAGACTGAAATTCAGCACCCCGGCTCCGGCTCTCGGGAAGGACAAGCCTCAGTGATCGGCCGCCAAGGTCCTGACACCAGGCCAGCAGGGCTGAGGTATTCGTTGCTGCTTTTAGAATACTTACTACCATGAGATGAGCTTTACTGTCCTGTTAAAACTGGGTTTCTTCTGGAGCCTCGCTCTTTGAGTCTGGGCCGAGCTTGCCTTCAACATGGGGCCTCCAGCTATATAAAATTACCATCCTAACTTACCGAGGCACCTCAGTTATAAGACCATTACTTAACTGTCCTCTCGGGTCCGTGTATTGCACGACAGCCGGGCCGGAACAGCGCTGCATAGCAGCACCGGCGGCATCGACTAGTGAGTAGGCCTTCCGATGGCCATCACTCCAACTTTAAATCATGATGCCCAAAGACTGATCCATTACACGCCATTCGGGGGGCACCAACTCGAGTCATTCAGCGCCACAAAGCTCAAGCCGGCCTGGCCAGATGGTATCGATCTCATCGCCTCGCCACAAGGTTGCGCCGCACGATCCTCACCCAGCGCAAGCTATTCCTCACCGACCTTACTATTGCCGCCGTTGTGGATTTAATCATTCTCATCCTCCCGATCCCCGTCACCTATACTCTACGGCTGCCTCTGAGGACGCAGCTGAAGATCGTCTTTATGCTCAGCGCGGGCAGCCTTGCTACTGGCGTCACCATCTTTCGCCTCGTGCAAGTGGCTGTCCATCTTGACCCTACGGATATCTCGGGTCAATTTGCCATACTAGACGTGACCACGTACGTACTTCTCTCGGTTTTGTATTGCTCCTCGTGTATCTTCTTGGTTGCAACCTGCTCACACTTTTCACTGCAGTGTAATGGAACTCACTATCGGCATGGTATGTGCATGTATGCCGTCCGCATACAGCCTCAATAAACGCTTTAAGAACCGTCAAAGTGAGCGAGCGCTCGCAGCTAACCGGCCACGCACCGGCCGCTCTCGTCGCAACTTCATCCCCACCATTACTGCAAAAGCCACCGGCCGCAATGTGGCCAGCATTGCCGACGCCCATCCGGCACCTGGAATGGCGCAGATGCAGAGCAGCCACAGTCTTGCCGCTACCTTTCTTAGGCACGCGCCCGCCGGCAGCGACTCCCTGGGCCCGATCCATCTCACCCACGTCAATTCCCACGACGGACGGGCGGAGGGGTGGCTGGCGACCAAGCCCGAGGGTGACGACACGACGGACCTTGAGGCAGCGACAGGGCCGTCTAGCTGCGCGATGAAGCTGCCACGGCAGTGGAGCACCATCTGGGATGGGACACAGGGCGACGGGCCGGCATGACGGACGCCGTATGACTGAGCGTAGACGTACCGGCTCGATTTCTCCGCGATCTAGACGCTCCGCTCAGCCAAGACCGGGGGCCCGCAGAGACGCTTTCTGCCGAAATCGACAATGCAACATCACCCCGTTAAAGACGTCGGACATCACGAGCTCTCATTGAGGCGCTTGCTCTACGTTGCGGCAGTGTTGGCGCTAACACTCGCGAGCGTTGCGATCGTCTCTGCAAGCCCCTCATCTCCTCGGCTCAAAAGCCGCCGAACTGCAACAACATGGTGATATCATCCATTGGATCTGTACCATTCCGCCTTGTCTTCGCCCGGGATGGCGAGGAAGCAGGAAGATTGCCGAAACGCCGTGAGGATATAAGAAAGTTTATTCTTTAGAAACCTAAAACAAGCTGCGTTCTGTTTAGTCTCGGTATACTCTGGGCCCTATTCTCGCATCAGCAAGCAGTTCATGATGAAGTTTGGCGTCAATTGGCCGTCTCTGGTGGCAGCGCTGTTATGCGCTTCAAACTTAGCCGGGTCTGCATTCGCTCAACCCAACTCTTCGGATGGATTGCAGGATAATGGCCTCACGTCACTGGTTCAATGGTATGATGGACCTTACTTACCGATTCAAAATGATATCTGACCAGTCTCAAGGGATACCTACAGCTACGTGATCAACGGGGAGAGGTTGTTCATCTTCTCTGGCGAGGTAAGTTAAGTGGTTGATATCTGGTGTCACTTTCACTAACATACTGATAGTTCCATTACTGGAGACTTCCGGTGTAAGTCCACTTACGAGAACGGAATAAGACTCTAGACTGATAAGTTGAAGTCCTGAACTATGGCGCGACTTGCTCGAGAAAATTAAAGCTGCTGGCTTCAACGCCTTCTCCATCTACAACAGCTGGGGCTATCACGAGCCAGCCCCAGGAGTCATCGACTTTGAGACTGGAGCCCACAACTTCACCAGCATCATGACCTTGGCAAAGGAAATTGGAATCTACCTCCTCATTCGACCCGGGCCATATGTTAATGCAGAGACAAATGCTGGAGGCTTCCCATTGTGGCTGACGACTGGCGAGTATGGTAGTCTGCGAAATGACGATCCTCGGTACACCGCCGCTTGGGAGGGCTACTGGACTAAGATCTCCGAAATCATCGAACCTCATCTTGTGACGAAGGGTGGTAATGTTGCCATGTTCCAGGTTCGCCGGCCAGCTTGCCTTCTCCTCGTTCATGCTTGGGCTGACGCACTGCAGATCGAGAATGAGCTCGGGGGCCAATTCACCAACGATGCCGAGAGAACTCTGAACGAGCCTACCGCAAACTACATGCAGCTGCTCCAAGACGGAGCAAGAGATGCTGGGATCGACGTGCCTGTCTTTCACAATGCACCAAATGAGGTCAGCACGGCGATGAATTCTTCGTCTGCTTCAGATGCTAACACGGCACTCAGCGAACCTTCTCCTGGTCTCACGATTTTGAGCCCAATGTCACCGGCAATGTTGATGTTGTTGGCCTTGACAGCTACCCATCTTGCTGGAGTTGTAATCTAAGCGAGTGCATGAGATTCAATGGAGACTACGTGTCCTACGTGAGATACCAACACACAATCCCTATCTCCTGAGCCATATTGACAATCAGCAGATGGTCAAGGATTACTATTCTTACTTTGAGATCCAAGCACCGTAAGGCCCTCAGCTACTTGACATGTCGCCACCTAATGCATTCCAGGACCCAGCCGAACTTCATGCCCGAGTTCCAAGGCGGCTCTTACAATCCCTGGGGCGGTCCCGACGGCGGCTGCCCTGACGACATTGGATCCGACTTCGCCAACCTCTTCTACCGCGACCTTGTCTCCCAACAATCTACTGCAATTTCGCTGTACATGATGTACGGTGGCACTAACTGGGGCTGGCATGCTTGCCCAGTCGTGGGTAGGCCATGAATCCTCGGCCTAGAGCGATCTGCATTTGGCTGACCATTTCCTGCAGCGACGAGCTACGACTATTCCTCTCCAATCTCAGAGAACCGTGCTATTGGAGACAAATACTATGAGACCAAGCTGCTACCGCTGTTTACGCGAGGTGAGTAACTGGTACGAAGACGGGAAAGCAAAAGATGAAACTGACCAGGCCAAGTTGCCCGAGATCTCAGGTATACGGAGAGAACCGAAAACGTAGGTACAAAGCACGACCGTCATCTTGCTTGCCACTGATCATTTTCCAGAGCACCCGACGATCGACTAACCCGGATATCCTCATAACTGAGCTGAGGAATGTCGACAATGATGCCGCCTTTTACGTTGCACGACACGCATACTCTCCCTCGGGCAGTCTTGAGACTTTCAAAATCGACGTAGACACATCTGTCGGTCCTTGTGAGTTTTTTGCTACCTCAAACCATAGTGGTTTTGGTTCTGACTTTCCCAGTACGCATTCCTCAATCCGGAGAGATTACCATCAACGGCCACCAGTCGAAGATCCTCGTCACCGACTTCCGCTTCGGCTCGAAGAGCCTTCTTTACTCCACAGCCGAGGTTCTTACTTTTGCCGTCTTTGGCGACAAGGAAGTTCTTGTTCTGTGGCTTCCAGAGGGCGAGACTGGCGAGTTCATCCTGACTGGTCACACCAGCATTGAGCCGACTGGCGAACAGCTTTTGGATGACCTTACTGTCGTTCCGGGGGAACATAATGTCACAGTCTCGTATACCCAGGAGAAGGGCCTGTTCACGCTGACTTTGGAAGACGGTTCTAATGTCTTGCTCCTGGACCGAAGCGCAGCTTACCTCTTCTGGGTACCCCCTCTGAGCAACGATCCGCATGCACCAGAAAACAATACGGGTAAGTAGGGCCTTGGAAGTTGCATTCAACATGAATACATGTGCTGACCAGGATCACAGTGCTTGTTGATGGTCCGTATTTGGTTCGTTCGGCGACCTGGGACAGCGAAACCCGTTCCTTGGAACTCTATGGAGACCTTGACCAACCGACAACCTTGACAGTGTTTGGGCCAGAGTCATTGTGCTCTATCAAGTGGAACGGCGAGAAGGTCAAGATTGAGGCAAGGGAAGGCCTCAAGTACACTGCCACATTAGAGGGACCGCCCGAGTTCGAGCTGCCTCCGCTCGGTCCGTGGAGGTACGAGGACAGCCTGCCCGAGATCTCGACCGATTATGAGGCAACATCGTCTGTATGGGTTGGTAAGTTGGGCCAGTGACAGCTTTACTTCCCTTGAGATCTCGAGGCTGATCATGCCAGTTGCGAACCGTACCAACACAACGAATGAGGTCATACCTGATCTCAGCAACCCGGTGCTGTATGTGGACGAGTATGCCATCCATTACGGCAACCACATCTACCGCGCAACGTTCCCTACCACCGATGATGCGCCCACTGGTGTTTGGCTCAACCTCACAGGTGGTCTGGCCTTTGGGTACTCGGCGTGGCTCAACTCGGATTACATTGGTTCGTACCCTGGCTACTCCTACTTGGGTGCATATGGCCTCCAACTGTCCTTCGACAATGCCACCCTGGTCGACGACGGTGAAAATATCCTCATCGTCTTGATGGATAACTCCGGTCATGATCTGCGCGAGGTCGCTCTGGCACCCCGCGGAATCACTAACGCCACGCTCCTTGGTCCGGCCGACGACGGTTACAGCTTCAACGAGTGGAAGATCGCGAGCAATGCTGGCGGAGGACAAGGTTATATTGACCCCGTGCGTGGCCCCCTCAACGAAGGTAGCCTCTACGCTGAGCGACTTGGGATGCATCTTCCCGGATACCCTGACGAGGATTGGACTCCCCACCCTGTGAGCAAGACAACGCTCGACAACCCGACAGCCGGTGTTAGGGTGTACAGGACCACAGTTGATCTTGACGTTCCGGCAGAGCTCGACGTGTCGATCTCTCTCAAGCTTACCGCACCCTCAAACTCAACGTTCCCACCTACCCAACCTGGCTACAGCAACCGTGTCCGTGTCCTGTTGTTCGTCAATGGGTATCAGTTTGGGCGCTTCAATCCTCATATCGGACACCAGACGTCGTTCCCTGTTCCACCTGGTATTCTCAACTATCGTGGAGAGAATACTATCGCCGTTACCGTCTGGAGTCAGTCTGCAGAGGGCGGAGAATTCAAACTGGACTGGGAGGTCGATTACGTTCACACGACCAGCTTCGATTTCGGATTCGATAGCGGATATCTTAGGCCTAATTGGGCCGAGGACAGGCTTCAGTATGCCTAAGCTGAGTATGAGCTCGTAGCTGTTCTAGGATGGTCTGTCGGGCATTTTGGGTCTTGGAATCGACGACGTTGGAGCCGGGTGGTAGCACAAAGGACCTTCATAAGAGGCATCGCCTTGGACATTGGTAATCTCTGCTTTGTTTACGAAGTCGAGGGCCCGGGCTGGATGCTCGGCTGCCGTCCCGAACAGAAGTGGAGCGTCCGGCCGGTCAGGATTCGCTGAGCCTGAGGCGAGGAAGAGCGACAAGTGCACTAGACCTAAGTAGAGCCGGACCGCTGTGGTGGGAATGAACCGCCCCGCCTAGATCGCCTTTCCCCTGAACAAGCTGTGTCAATGATTCAGGGGCAGCAAAGAAACAAACAATGGTGCAGCGAGTGAGGCTCAACCATTTTAGTTCAGGCTGATCTGGGGGTGTTGAGAGCAGAAAACACGAAGGGAGACGGGGAATGCAGCGGGGGACACACCACACATCTTCGGACCACTTCCGGCGGACGGCCCCCTTGGATGAATTGATTGCCCGCCTGTCTGAGGGAGGGCGGGATTAGCCCGTCGGACACGGGTTTCTCGGGCATTCGCCCGTGTCAAAGAGTGAGGCCCGAGTCCGCCGCAATCAGGTGTGCATTGAGGTACCGTCCTAGGTTTTCCCCAGCAGCAGGCAGACCCGCCCTCGATCGCTGCGCGGCGGGAGGGCTCCACGTCAGTTCTGTCATGCCCAGCTCAACGATTTACCCCTGGACATTCCAGGACACAGGGGTCGTGGAGGATTCAGATCACTTGACCGCCCAAGTCCAGCGGCCGCGAGGGGGAGGGCACGCATTGGACGGCGAGGAGCACGACATTCTCCCAGTGCGGCCGCAGAGAAGTACCTGGAGGTCCGGTGCGAGCTCGACACTGAAGGATGTACGAGTCTGTACGAAATCAACAGTGCGTGCTTGCGATCCAGGATGCCAATGTGAGGCGGCACACCACCCCGGACCGTCCGCTGTGCGTTTGGTGGTGAAGAGTGGAGAGCAGGATGCGTCGTGGACATTGCGCTAAGCCCGATAGACACAGACCGCCCCAGGTGCCGGCTCGCCGGTGCTCTCCCGGACCCGCAGTCGCACCCTGGCGCTGGCCCAAGCTCCTCAACGTTTTGGTCAATCACCTCCTCTGACCTTCATTGTGAACATCGGCACCGGAATCCGGAGAGTCACGAGCGCCTCTGCGACCGAGTTCGAGTGTGGTTGTGTGGACTTGGAATAGTTGTCGAAAGTGACGAGACGGGCAAGGCCGATCGATGGCTTCAGGTGATGGCTCGTGACAGATACGGTTTGATGTCGGGGGGCTCAGTTACGAGTACTATTTAAACTCGAGGCGTGAGGCGGCAAGAGTGACACCGCCCTGCCTGCCACGTTCCACCGCGCATCTCAAAATCTTGTTGATATCAGGGGTCCCCCGGGAGGCTGACTTATCCCCTCGATCCAAGCCACTCTCATCTCATACAGGGACAAACATAGAAAAGACAAGCCTCGACCTCCCCTCCCTCCAGGTCCCTCCCGCCCCCCCCTAAAAGGTCTGGAAATACCACCGACGTTCCACGTCTCACCGCAACCCCAAACCATCACCACCATCATCCAGACTAGTCCTCCAATCACTCCCTGATTGGCTTCTTCCCCTCAATTCTCGCTGCAACATCGTCTCATCACGCCAGCTCGACAGCTCTAGTAGTAGCGCCGCCCTCTCTCTCTACCTGCCGGACATCCGATTCTCGACTTCTCGATATATCTGCCGTTCCCCTCACGCTCCCGCCGATCTGCTGCTGTGCACCTGAACCTACACCACACAATCACCCAAGCAAACAACCACCATCACGATGTCTCGCGTCACCGCTCCCGCCTCCAAGCTCGCCCGCTCGCTCAACACTGCCAGCGTCGGCGCCCATTCCACCCTTCACACCAGCCATGGCTCCGTCCTGATGCCAAAGTACGCCGAGCTTCTGAAGAAGTCCAACCCAGAGGCCGACGTACGTTCCACCTCTTCTTATCCATCCTCAACGCAAGAGCTAACGCAACTCCAGTCCCACGCCCGTGGCATCACAACAACACACCGCCCAACCCCCCAGCCGAAGCCCTCAGCTTCGCATGCCCGCCCCCTGATGCAGACCTTCTCGTCCTCGGCGCCCCTCCCATCGTCCTCCATCGCCGCCCTCCCCGCCCTGCACGAGACCCCGGCCTCCGACTTTGTCGCCATGCGCATGCCCCTCCTCCCCGACAGCTTCGTCCGCCACGCCGTCCCCGAGGCCCCTGACGCGCCCCTCGCCGCCCCCACCATCTCCGTCGTCGCCGCCAACCCCGGCGACGTCCTCCCCGCCTCCGCCCTGACAGAAGTCGAGGGCATGGGCGTCGACGGCGTCGAGCTGCGCTTCGCCCATGACGTGGAGCCCGACTCCCGCGAGCCCGGCATGCTTCGCGACCTCTGGCGCGGCCTCGTCGAGGATGTCACCGGTTCCCAGCCCAAGACCGCCTAAGCGCGGATGATTTAACGAGAGAGGTCTCACGGCGCTCCAAGCGAGCCGGAGAGGAACGAGCACCCACCCGGCCTGTTTTCTTGTGATTTTCTTGGTTGGTTCGATGGATGGAAACGCCCTCAAGGATGCTGCGTCTGTTGGACTACCCCCACACCTGTTGACACACATTACTACAAAGCATTTTAATTAAACGAGATACCTCCCTACGGGGGACTCGGCCTACACAAACAGGCACGGATAGACTGACGGCATGACGAATTGAAATGACATCAATATGATACTCGATTCTCGAACTCCCTCGACGGAAAATGCAGATTCCAGACTCGAACTACCTATACCTAACATGCGTGCGCTTTGCGCCATCGCACATTGTGACATGAATGACCCTTTTCCCCGAATGCCCCTCGGTGGTATCACAAACAAATGGCCCCGTTGACCAGATCCGTGCTCGTAGGGTCACATTGCCATTCTGCTCACCCGGCTACCGCGGAAACCCCGTAATTCAGTGCACTAGATATGCAAAGAGGTAGCCCTCCCAACCAACGATTCATCGCTTCCCCTCAGGCACCTTACACGCATCTCACCTCGAATTACCTCCGCTTGGCCGGCGTCTTGGGCTTGCACTCCTCCCCGTTGACCGGATGCAGCATGACCTTGATGGGCAGCTGCTGCGTGTTGGCCTGGAAGCCCTTGGACCAGTCATAGCCGACGGCGTATGCGAAGATAGATCCGTTCTTGTTGAACGTCGTAGCCGTAATGCTGCCGCCAACGGTCGGGTAGCCCTTGAGACGGTGCTTGGCGTCCTTGTCCCAGAAGTGGAACGTGCCGTCCGAGCCGGCCGTGCTGAAGGTGCCGTGGACAGGGTGGAACGAGATGGCGTTGACAGCGTGGACGTTTGTGACGTTGTTCTGGGGCGGGTCGCGGTGGCACTTGAAGGAGAAGTTCAGGCTGGGCATGTTAGCGAACACCATCGCAGTAGAGATAAGAGAGAGGAGCCATACCTGCTGTCCTTGTCCTCGACATACTGGATCGCACAGCGCCCCTCAATACTGCCAATAGCAAATCCGGCAGCGTCCGTGAAGCAGCTAACGACACGGGTCTGCCACTTGAGTGGACTCTGGAGCGTCTTGTAGAAGGTGGTCGGGTTCTTGAGGTTGACGATGTTGATGTAGCGGTCGGCGGTTCCTATCACGAGCAGATCGTTCTTGACATCGAGCGAGTAGACGCGCTCCTGGCACTGCAGCACTGCCGCCGGCTGCTGCTGGCGGAGGTCCCAGTATTTGACGGTCTTGTCCCAGGAGCCCGACACGACCATGGGGGTTCCGTTCGTCTCGAAGAAACGGACCGCCCGAACGGGTTGGTCGTGCTCGCCGATCTTCGCGTCCTGCTGGCTGTTCAGATCGCACACCTTGACTGCCTTGTCGGCGCCGGCCGACACAACCTTCATGCCGTCCTGGATTCAATCTGTCAGTGGAAGCTGCACCGGACCAGTCCTGATACTACCCACCTTGTAGAAATCGCAGCTCAGCACGGGGGCTTCATGGGTGTATGCGTGCCTTCCCTCGCTCTGGCCGGTTTGCGTGATCTCGTATATCCGAACCTTCTTGTCCCAGCTGGAGATGGCCAGGAAGTCATTTGTCTGCGAGGTGGCGGGCGAGAAGGAGAGGCCGGAGATAGTATCCTCAGGCGGCGTCGAGAGAGCGACGTCCTTGTTAAGGTCGCCGGTGGTGTTGCTCGCGGCCGCACTGGCCGACGCGGCGCCGCCGAAAAGAGACGACATTTTTGTCGGGTGCAGCAGGCGGTGGGAGAAGGGTTTGTTCGGTAGACAGTTGCTCAAGGAGGAAGTCGGTCTTGTCGCTGGGGAGAGATGGGAGCCTGGTCAATTGCTGGCAATGCGCCAGAAGAAACTCGTCGTCGGCGGTGGGATGTGTCAGGTCGTCGAATAAATGCAGGACCAGAGTCGAACTGGTGGTTCTCAGCGTCGCGCCCAGGCTCCCGCAGGCTGCTGCTGCACCTCACCGAGTACCTAGCTCCTGCCAACCACAGCGCCCAAAGACTGGCAGGCACGTAAAAGTGGATCCCACCTTCCCTCCCTTCACCGAACCAGCACCTGGTACCAGCGCTGGCGCCCCACCTTTCTGCCGGCCCTCTTTAAAACAAAAATTTCGGCGCCTCAACTCGTCCATCTCTTTCTTTCCTTCTTCAACCCCCCTCGCCCAACAAATCGCCATTCGAAGCTCACAAACAGAGAAGCCGGTCCGCCGGCGTCTCCTGCAGCAGCTTTGGGAGAAAGTCCCCGGACACACTCCGGTCCTCTCGAGGACCGGATTTGCGGAAACGCGCCGCCACAGAAGCACTGCGGCTGACCTCCCGCGCCCTCGATCCGTGTCTGTCCCCCTCTGCCCTGCCTCGCCGCTACATCGTTTCCCCCTTGCTCTCCGGTACCCACGTCCAGCGATGGCCGACCTGCTCCAGGACCTCATGGACGAAGATATGAGTCCGCGCCTGGGGTTGGGAGGTTTGTCGTGTGGTGTGCCGGGTCTAGAACAAGGCGTTTCGATGGCGGGGCGGCCGTGAGAGGGGACTGGTGCCGGGTCGGCTAGGGGCTGTGGAGGATATTTCGTCGAGATGCGATAGAAATGCGATTTGCCTGGCTTCGCGGCCAGGTTACTCGATGGGGCTTATTCTTGGTGCGAGGGGGGTTCAACTCCTTTGGGGGCCTTTGGGCAAAGCGACTCCGAGTTCGCGACGGGCTGAGGCCTGGGGACACCCACCTTTTTATCACTCTGGGACTTCGTTGGAAGTCTCGTCCCTCGGTGCTGAGGTTTGTCTGTCGGGCGAGGGTTGCGTTTGGGTCGGCTGAAGTTCGCATGATGAACACCAATATTAGAGTCAAGCACTGACGGCGGTCGTCTCAGTACGTCGCCCCTATGATGACAATAACATTGCGTTATGGTTTCTGAAGAACTTCTTATTTTCTTTATTATTATTTTCTATATAGTATAGGTCTTGATAGATCGTTACGTATGCCGTCATATGCTGCATCATGGCTTCAAGCTCAATGCCTATGCAACGCCTGCAATAATCATGATGCATGCCCGTTCTCTGCGTCTGCAGAGGACCCCCAACCACAACACCGAGCTCCAATGCAATTCCCACCCGACAGTAGAAAAAATTTAGGAAATGAGCAGCTGAAGTTCCCCACGTCTGGACAACAGCTAGCTGTCTTTCCGGGCATGTGACAGGGCTACATCAGGCCCCCAAGTACCACCTTGCCAATATTCGCGACCTCGGTCTTCGCGTGCGCTCGGCTCTGCTCCTCAAACTCCTTGACGGCGCCCTGGACGATGATCTTCCTCACCCGCCCGTCCATTTTCGCAAATAATTCTGCGACCGGTGCTGTCGCCACGGCCGGTGTGGGCATCAGCCCCAGTAGTCTCGTATATACGTCAATGAGGACGTCGCACAGCGTCGCAAACGTCTCGAAGTAGTCCGGTTCGAATGGCAGCGCCGGCGTCAGGAGCAGGTCATACTCCTCGCCAGGGAAGAGGTCTGTCTCGCTGTGGGCGAAGTTGACGACGTTGGCGTTGTTCTGGTTCGCGATGCCCCCGCTGCCCGCTCCCATGTCGTCTGCGCCGCCGGAGGCCGTAAAGAGACCGATATCGTTCGCGCTACTATTGCTGCGGCGGGACTTGCCCGCGGGGCCGCGGCGGAACATCTGTGGGAGGCGGGCACGGGAGAGGGAGGAGGCGGAGGCGCCAGCCTCGCCGTGGAGGTGCTGGAAGGACTCGAATTCCTGGAAGAGGGTGTTTAGGGAGCGGAGGAGGTCGAAGGGGGTGGAGGAGTTGAGGTCTGCAACGGCGGGAATGGAGATGCCGAGAAGGAGGAAGTTGGTCGCGCGGCGGGCGAGCTTGCGGGGATCGAAGTAGGGAAAGCGCTGGAGGTCGGAACGTTCGAAGAGAACGGTATTAAACCAGTATACCCGGGATTCATGGCTGGGATTGGTTAGCTGGGTATGTCCCTCCTCAAGGTCTGACTTGTCCATCATCTTGCAAGGGGACGTACGCTTTGCGCAGATAGTCCAGCGTCGATATCCGCTTGTTTGCGACCTCCTGAATCTGTAGGTGTACGATGCTGGCCTCACTGCCACCTCCCCAGACGGCCGGGTGGCTGCTCATGGGCGTAAGGCGCTCACTGGTGCTATTACTGGTCTGCGTGCGGCCGAGCATCTTGGAGAAGCTGTCGGCGCTGGCGGGGCTCAGAACGGCATCTGTCTCTCGGGAGATCTTGGCCGCGGCGGCAAGGGCAAAGTCGGGCAGGGCGGGCGGCACCTTGGAGTCTGTTACGATGACATTGGCGGAGCCGGCGGAGGCAGAGGAACTGGCGCGCCGCTTGGAGCGGGAGGGAGACGTCACTGAGGCCCGGCGGCCGAAGGAGCCTTTGCGGTCCTTTATGAGGACGTTCGGCTGGAGCGGGGGAGGGTTGGTGGTGTTGGTAGTGGACGTCGGGAGGGGCGGCGGTGGTGGTTCGCCGGAGGATGTGCCTGGACGAGATCTCGAGGATGATGAGAAGAAGGAGGACGAGAAAAAAGGGGTGCTGGAGCCGGTGGGCGTCGAACCGGATCTCTGCATGTCTCTGGGTCGGGAATGCGACTCGCCGGCGGGGGCGAGTCGACTTGAGGGAGGGATGGTGCAGAGCGGCAGGGGTGGGCGCCGCAAGTCAGGCGGCCGGTATGTGGACGTCCGTCAGAGTCGATAGTTCAACGGTGATGGTTGTCGCGGACGGCGGAGGTCAGGCCATGAACGGGCCACACTGGGGCACGCTCACGATGGATGCTGATGCAAGATTGGGTCTTTATGTAGGTGAAATTAGGGCATTTCCCGATGGCAGCGAGATCTCAATGCTCCGCGATGCAAGTGGATGTGTGGGTGGGAATGATGACGGCAGCGGGCGTCGGTCAAACAGCGGTGGTGATTTGATGTTTCTCCTTTTTCTTCAGGGAGTGCGGGTGGAGGTTGCGAGGATGTCGTGGCTGCGTGGTGATCGTCGTCGTCGCCGGTCTTTGGTCTTGTCGCGCAATTGTTGCAGGAAAAGAAGAGAAGGAGGAGATTGGATTGAAGAGAAAGACGCGTAGTTCAAGTTCTATGTATGTTGCAAAGGGCGAGTCGGGCTGTCGGGGGGGAGAGAAGCAGACGGGAGCTGGAAAAGAAAATTGATGGAGTCGTCGCCGCGACTCTGGCACAGCGACACTGATTGAGTTGGCGGTTCCTGGCCCACTCGGCCCCTATTGGAGCCCGAGGTCATGAGGCGGTGGACGCGCCCGTCTGAAGTCTGTTTCCCGGGACCGGACCAATTTCAGGGGTAAGAGGGACCCAAAGGACCCTGATGATTCTTGGTGTCATTGGTACGAGTCGTTGGGCCAAGGTCTTATCCAATCGCGGACACTACTGGCGATGCAACTGGGTCAGCTGGTTGAGACGACAAGCGATTCAGCCTTGTGGTGAGCTGGCAGTCTCGGACATCCAGGTTGGCGACGAGAGAAGACTCGGAGGAGGACGGCGGTCCACCTCATGTGATTTTGTTTCACCTCGGGCATTTTACGGGAGGGACGTTCTGAGGTAGATGCCCGGCCGGATAAGATGACCTGGAAGGACAGAGAGCTCAGGGGAAAGAGCTCCTCGCCCCTCCAATCAGCGGCATGGATGAGAACTGGCTGGACGTGTGTTTAACCCCTCCACCAAACGTCACTCGAACGGCCTCGACTCAAATTCAATCTCCCTTCTCCAGCGCATACACGGGCAGTCATTTTGGAAACTCGCTGTCAAGTGTATAGAGAGAACCGTTTGCTTGCTTACCGCGCTAGAGTTGATATTGGTCTCTGTCCCTTCACACGCAATGTCCTCAGTCGACCCCAAAACACCGCCTGGCGACCCCGCCCCCGCCATTCTCGAGGACCGCATCTGGATCGATGGCTGCTTCGACTTTTTCCACCACGGCATGCCCCCAACCCACCCTAGATGATGCTTTCGTGTTGCTGACCTAGCTAGGTCATGCCGGCGCCATTGTCCAGGCCCGCCAGCTCGGCAGCGAGCTCTACATCGGCGTCCACTCGGACGAGGCCATTCTCGAGAACAAGGGCCCAACGGTCATGACCCTCGAGGAGCGGTAATTCAGTTTCTCTCCCGAACGTCTTGAGCACCTGGCTGATTTTGCCAAGACTAGCTGCCGTTGACGCCTGCCGCTGGGTCACCCGCTCCGTCAGCCGTGCCCCTTATGTGACTGACCTCGAATGGATCACCCACTATGGCTGCAAGTACGTCGTCCACGGTGACGACATCACCTCCGATTCCAGTGGTGAGGACTGTTATCGTTTCGTCAAGGCCGCCGGCCGCTTCAAGGTCGTTAAGCGGACCCCTTCCATCTCCACCACCGATCTCGTCGGCCGCATGCTCCTCTGCACACGCACACACTTCATCCGCTCTCTTGAGCGCACTCTCGCCGGCCAAGAGGGCAACGGCACGCCGGCCGAGATCGAAGCCGAAGGAAAGGCAATGTCCGAACGCATGCGCCTCTACGCTACAGATGAGACTGGCAAGGCCCCTGGCGCAGACGTCTTCTTCTGGTCTGGTTCCGACGAAGCCCGCGTTACCGATTCTGCCGAAGAGAAGGGAAAGTTCCGCCGCTTCCTGGAAGGCAAGGGCCCCCGTCCTGGCCAGCGCGTTGTCTACGTCGACGGCGGCTTCGATCTCTTTAGCAGCGGACACATCGAGTTCCTTCGCCTCGTGCGCGCCGCGGAGCATGCCCTCGCCCAGGAGGGTGGCTGGTTCACCCCCGAGGCAGTGCAGCAGCGCATCGCTGCCACGGGCTCCGACTATTCCCCGGCCTTCGTTGTTGCGGGCATGCACGACGACGAGGTCATCAACCACTGGAAGGGAATCAACTACCCCATCATGAACATCTACGAGCGCGGTCTGTGCGTGTTGCAGTGCCGTTACGTCGACGCCGTGGTGTTTGGGGCGCCGTTCACGCCGACAAAGGCCTACCTGACGTCGCTGCCGTGGGGAACGCCAGATGCGGTGTACCACGGCCCGACAGCATTCATGCCCCTGACGTACGATCCGTACACGGCCGCCAAGACGATGGGAATCATGCGGGAGGTGGGCGAACATGCATTTTCCGAGGTGAACGCTGGTACTATCGTGCAGCGGATCATGAAGAGCAGAGACATGTATGAGGAGCGGCAGCGAAAGAAGGGCGTCAAGGCGACGGTGGAGGAAGCGGCACGGAACAGGGAGATTTTGGAGGAGGAGCAGGCCAAGAAGGAGGCGGAGAGGGCTGGCGAAGCCTAGTCAGGGACGGAAGCGATGTTTCAATGGGAGGCGAGCGGAATTTTATGATTACGATGGCACGGATAAAAGTACGATAGAATTATTCCCTGTAATGGAGCCTTCAACAGGCACTGCTTGCGCTGTCAAGGAGAGCTCGACCTGACACCCTGCGCCTGCGGTCACAGTACGAAGAATGGTAGTTCACCTCGCCTCAACGGCCTGCCGTCTGGGGTAATTGATTTCATCATCAGCAGACAGGTGTCAGAGATTCCGTCATCAGGGTACACTATGTCCGAGCGACACTTACTCGTATTGTCGCCGCATCTGACCCCCTGAGCCCAGTCCCAGGGGGGCAGGTGGTTACTCTCGGCCTTTTTTTCCTGCACCAGACGACTTCTAGAAGGAGGGGTTTGGGGGGAGTCAGATTGTGAAGCGGTGACAAGTGCCGGCGCTCGGAGGAAGAACGGGAAGGTCAAGAGAGTGACGGCCCCGCTTCCGCGTGCGCATAGGCTCGGGTATCGACGGTGCATGATGCACTCAATTCCGCCCACATCTTGACCTCTGACATCAACCACCGAGTGATCGATCTTGACAGATATGCGTGGTACGTACGCTGAGGTCAAATCGTGGTGATACGCGTGGGCTGGACATCAAACCCGTACTATCTGAGTGCGCGTTTATGGCGCTCCAGGTGGCATTGTCAGCATTGCTCCTCGTGCTCGCATGGGGTTCATGGCGTCAATCGAGCTGACGAGAGGCGCTGCAGGCTTGTCGATGCATCTTGCATGCCCTTACTTATCCCATGCATGTTGTCCAAGCCTGTGTGTCCGACGAAAGGCGCGCGGAATCAAGACAGCCGCCCTGCGATGTCGGAGACACAGACACAGAGTGATGCAGCACGACCGGACAGCATCACTTTCCAAGTAAACACAGAAACGAAGCAGGATCGTGACCTGGCACGACGCCAATTATTGGATAGAAAGCCACGGGTGACGATGGAGGAGATCCAACCAGCCGGGTCTGTTACCTCAGAATGTCGACTGGCGCGTCCAATGCCGAGGCCAAGTTGGTCCCAAGACCGTCCCAAAGAGGACAAAGGGTCAAATTCCATGGATCGCAGACCTGGACCCCCCGGACAGTGTTATCGAAAAGGCGCGATAGAGAGAGAGACCCGCTCTTTTGGTCGAAAAATCCTAGTCCCTCCCTTTTACCAGAGTCGGTCATCTGCCCCTCGCGTCCGTCCGCCGCCCCGGAAGGGCGACCTTGGCTGGAGGCGGGTTGATAGGTAGTGCTCCCTTGGTTGGAGTCTCTTTTCGCCCGCACCCAGCCGGCTCCCCCGACGGCCGCCCCGTATAAACTTCTTCAGTCTGCCAGCATCGTGACACATACTTTTCCTCCCCCCTCCCTCTTCCTCTTTGGCACTTCAACTTACACCTGCAATCGGCCATTGGACCTTGACAAGTGATCCGGACTCTCCCTACGTCCCTTCCCAAGACCCAGAACGAACACATCTCCGCCGACTCCACGCCAACATCACCATCATGGCCCCCGCCGCCGTCTCCCCCGGCGTCCACCACGGCGAGCAGGACGTCGACCTCACCTCCTCCGCCATCGAGCACAAGATCGAGGCCCTCCCTGGCAAGAACGGTGCCTCCTCGAAGTACCAGGAACTCGATGCCTCCCGCCTCGTCTTCACCCGCAACCCCAACCCCCGCGCCGTCCCCGAGGAGGCCGTCGCGAACTCCGGCTCCGAGACGACTTGCACCGACCACATGATCTCCGCCTCCTGGTCCGCCAGCCACGGATGGGCCGCCCCCGAGCTCAAGGCCTACGGGCCCCTCTCCCTCATGCCCACCGCCTCCGTCCTGCACTACGCCACCGAGTGCTTCGAGGGCCTCAAGGCTTACCGCGGCCACGATGGTGGTCTCCGCCTCTTCCGCCCTGACCGCAACGCCGCCCGCTTCCTCATGTCGGCCCTCCGCATCTCCCTCCCCTCGTTCCCCCCCAAGGAGCTCGAGCGCCTGATCCACGCCCTCCTCGCCGTCGACGGCCCCAAGTGGCTCCCCCGCGACCGCCCCGGCTCCTTCCTCTACATCCGCCCGACCCTCATCGGCACCCAGGCCCAGGTCGGTGTCCAGGCCCCCTCCGAGGCCCTCCTCTACATCTTCGTTTCCTTCATGCCCCGCATGGACTCGCCCCCCGGCGGCATGCGCCTCCATACCTCTCCCGAGGACATGGTCCGCGCCTGGGTCGGCGGCTTCGGCTACGCCAAGGTCGGCGCCAACTACGGTCCCTCCCTCGCCGCCACCGCCGAGGCCCGCAAGCGCGGCTTCGGCCAGATCCTCTGGCTCTACGGCCCCGAGCAGTACTGCACCGAGGCCGGCGCCTCCAACTTCTTCGTCGTCTGGAAGTCAAAGTCCGACCCCTCCAAGATCGAGCTCGTCACCGCCCCGCTCGACGACAGGCTCATCCTCGACGGCGTCACGCGCCGCAGCGTCCTCGGCCTCGCCAGGGAGCGCCTCGCCGGCGAGCTCGAGATCGTCGAGCGCCGCTACACCATTGACGAGGTCATCGAGGCCCACAACGAGGGCCGTCTGATCGAGTCCTTCGCCGCCGGCACTGCCGTGAGTATCCCCTGATGCAGGGTGTCTTGTGACCGTTCGTTTTTGCTGACTGTGAGCCGTAGTACTTCGTTTGCCCCATCTCCCTCATCCACCACCGTGGCAACGACGTCCCCATCGGCATGGGAGCCGAGGGCACCGCGGGCGACTTCACCACCAAGCTCAAGGGGTGGATGTACGACATCATGTACGGCAACGAGCAGCACGAGTGGGGCGTTGTCATCAAGGAGGAGCAGTAGACGACCGGAGATGGTTTGCGCCCCAATATACAGGTAGACAGACTTCTGCATAGAGATGGAGGCTTGGTGCCGGCCCGAGTCGGTGCGTACCTAGTCTAGGTATGAAAAGGAGGGACGATGGGAACTTCGAACTTGAAGGATCATGGCTCTGGCGTTTATTTTTGGATTGATGCACTAAAAGAGGCGTTGGCATGCCGGACGGAGCATTGGTCTGGCCCACGTTAGATGATGACGATGTCGATTGAAGGAGGGGAAATAAATGTCAGTTATGATGCCTACCTGACCGTATCTAATGAGATACCCCGAAGTGCCCGAGAAATTTCGTCTGGACACTTGGAGAATGCTGAAATGGCCGCAGTTGGGAGGATTTCGTCATCCGTCGTCGGGGCTCGTCTGAGCGCTCATTACCAGCGAATTCCGGGGACATGAGAACATGCTCAACGGCAAATGATCTCGGTCCTGGCTGGCATCACAGCGGTCTGTGACACTGTCCGTTTGAAGATCCGTGTGACCATGATAGCCAACTGAAAACCGTTACCCCCCAAAGAGACGCGCCCAACCTGCGATGTGTTGGATCCCGACGTCTCGATAAATGAGTTGCGTCTCGAGGCTCTCATTTATCCGCTGCAAGGTTCGGCCAGCAGCGGCGTTGCAGTCGTAACGGGGTTTGCCCCGCGCCTTTAGCGCCTGGCTGGGCTGGAGCCCACCTGCCTGCCTCCACTGAGGGTGGACGGGCTGGCCTGGGCGCTGGCAGACCAGACAGGCAGGGCAAGACACACTGGGTGAGGTAAGTGCTGAGCGAGCAAGAATAACCGAAGGTGGGGATCCAAATTCTTTCCAGGGCAGCCGAACTTCGACCTTCATCCCAAACCACACGACCGCCACTATCGACACATCCTCAGCCACCATGGCTGCTCAAGCACCCACCGAAGCTCTGAAGGAGCTCAAAGGTACGTCTGCAACCCTTGTGACGATGCCCAACCCTCGTGCTGACCATATCGCAGTGGGAGAGGCTGCCCCGCCAAATGGCAAGCCTGCGCCCAACGGTGACGCAGAGCACGACAGCGACGACTCCGAGGACGAGGGCGACGCCGAGGCAGCTGCTCCCGCCGGAGGCGAGGGGGCCGCCAAGAAGAAGAAGAAGAAGAACAAGAAAAAGAAGAAGAAGAAGGCCAACCCCACCGTGCAGTCGGACCCTCCGCGGGTCCCCGTGTCCCAGCTCTTTGCGGGCAAGCCCTATCCTGTGGGCGAGGAGGTCGAATACAAGGACGAGAACCGCTACAGAACCACCAGCGAGGAGAAGAGGCACCTTGACAACCTCAACACCGAATTCCTCCAGGATTACCGCGAGGCTGCTGAGATCCACCGCCAGGTTCGGCAATGGGCGCAGAAGAACATTAAGCCCGGCCAGACCCTGACGGAGATCGCGGAGGGCATCGAGGATGGCGTGCGAGGACTTACTGGTCACTGGGGCCTGGAGGAGGGTGACGCCCTCAAGGGTGGCATGGGTTTCCCTACCGGTCTCAGCTTAAACCACTGCGCCGCACACTACACCCCCAACGCGGGCAACAAGATGGTCCTGCAGCAGGAGGACGTCATGAAGGTCGATTTCGGCGTGCATGTCAACGGACGCATCGTCGACAGCGCCTTCACAATGGCTTTCGAACCGAAGTACGACAACCTGCTGGCGGCCGTCAAGGATGCGACCAACGCGGGCGTCAGGGAGGCAGGCATCGACGTGCGGGTGGGCGACATCGGCGGCGCCATCCAGGAGGTCATGGAGTCCTACGAATGCGAGATCAACGGCACGACGTACCCCGTCAAGTCCATCCGCAACCTCAACGGCCACACGATCGAGCGGTTCAGCATCCACGGCACCAAGAGCGTGCCCATCGTCAAGAGCAACGACCAGACCAAGATGGAGGAGGGTGACGTGTTTGCCGTTGAGACGTTCGGCAGCACGGGCAACGGCTATGTCCGGGACGACATGGAGGTGTCGCACTACGCGAGGCGCGGCGACTCGTCGGCGCCGCTCCGCCTAGACTCGGCCAAGAAGCTGCTGAATGTCATCAACAAGAACTTTGGCACCCTGCCGTTCTGCAGGCGGTACCTGGATCGTCTGGGACAGGAGAAGTATCTGCTCGGCGTAAGTTGACTCTCGGGTTTACCTTCGAGTTCTCAGGAGCTAACATGGTGTCTAGCTGAACAACCTCGTCTCCAACGGAATTGTCGAGGCATACCCACCCCTGTGCGACAAGAAGGGCTCCTACACAGCTCAGTTTGAACATGTAAGTGACCGCATCCCTCTCAGACGGCGCCCCGAAACAATGTGCTGACATGTAGCAGACCATCCTGATCCGTCCCACCGTAAAAGAGGTCATCAGCCGGGGCGAGGACTACTGAGCGATATGCTGGGCTTGTCAGGGTGACGGTGCAACAGAGGTTTCACCCGGTATACACAGTCGTTATAGCAAAAGAACGGCGCTCTTACCTGGGGATCATCCGGACCATATGTGCCTCTCGGCTATCATCGTGATGACTGGACGTCAAGTCCCGCCCGCCGAATATCACTGGACCGATGAGTGATGAAGCGACGTACTGAGATGTCGTCCATTCAGGAAGCCACGATCATGGGAACCCTGCGTCCGCTCGCCGCCTCCGTCATGAATAGTCCAAAGGGGAAGCCGGCAAGAGATCAGAGGAGAGATCTACCTCGACAGTTTGCCTCGGGGTTCTTTGGCCGAGGGCCGCCACTTGAATCTCGAACCGATCAGCGGACTCCAGAGCCGGCGGAGACGCGGGATTAAGCGGGCCCCGTGCCCGGAGCCCCCGCCAAGTCTTAGTCAGGTATGCTTTGAGGCCAATCACATGCGATTACCCTCCTCCTCAAACTCCAGCATCCCGATCTTTTTTCATGCCCCAAGCATCGACTAAGCCACTTACGGCTAGATTGCTCGCGGCAACCACTGGAACGCCCCCGAAATGCAATTCGTCCTCCGGTCCAGAGCGAGCAGAAAAATTTGGGTCCGAAAGCGTCTCCCTAAAAAACCCGCACACGAGCACCTAAGTTCTTTGCCTCCCTTCACAACCATTAGATTGCTCAGCTTTCACCTCGCGAACAAACACATTTACAATCCGAGTATTGACTCCCCTACGGCCACAGAGGCACGATATTCGATCGATAGAGCTCTTATTCATTTCCGACTCCTACACGGATAGAGCAAACCGAGAAGACGACCGCCCACGCGAGCGAAATCGCCCCTAAAGCCGAAGAAACGCGGCAAGCGGCTTCTCCAAATCCCCCATCCTCCGCCCGCCCGACCGAAACACCACACCAAGCCATCACGATGAAGGTCTTCTCGAACACCGTCACGTTCAACTACTCCTGGGAGGAAGTCTCTACCGCCAACTGGCGCAAGTACTGCCCCTGGAACGACAAGTCGCCCCATGTCATCGCCGTTGACACCATCGCCCGGCGCGTCGACCCGGCCACGGGCGTCCTCCGCACTGAGCGCCTCATCACCTGCAAGCAGGCTTGTCCCGACTGGCTGAAGACCATCCTGGGCGGCCATGACGTCTCCCACGTCTTCGAGACCTCCTACGTCGACCCGACTGCGAAGACGGTTACCATGGTGTCCCAGAACCTGACCATGAACAACCTCGTCTCCGTGCAGGAGACGGTCATCTACAAGCCCATGGGCGCCACGCAGACGCAGTTCGTGCAGGAAGCCCAGATCACTGCCCTCTGCGGCGGCTGGCAGCGCATCAAGAATAAGATCGAGGACACGCTTGTGAGCCGCTTCCACGAGAACGCCGCTAAGGGCCGCGAGGGCTTCGAGGCCGTCCTGGCCATGAGTAGGCGCGTCTTCGCCGAGGAGCGCGAGAGGGAACGCATGGTGCGCGAGGGCAGGATGGCCGTGTAGTCGGCAGGCATCAACCCGGCACTGCCGTGGTGACTCGACTCCCCCCCCCTCAACCGCAACAGCAACAACAACGACACAACTGCATTTCACCAAGCGCTTCCTTCACGGCGAAACGGACGGATACACTAAAAGCGGACTACGGACAAAAAGTTGGGCATTTTTAGACATGGCTTTTGATTCTGGCATGGCGTTTGCGGGTCGCGAAGCGTCACGACTTTCTCCGTCGACGAAACTCTACTGCGGCTCAGAGAGCTGTGCAAGTTGGGTCGTCGATCGTGTATTACTGGTTGGAGCTGGATTATACCCCCAGAAGAGAGACGCTACAGGAGCTGAGAAGCTGCCCCTGAGCGCGCGTCGGTGCGCCGTGCCTGAGATGGCACGGGCTGTACATATATCACGTCTAGACGATATAATAGACTCTCCCATCCGAAGAACACAAACCAAGGATCCTCTGCGTCAGTGACTGCCCCTGCGATATGTCCTGGGCGACTGGTTTCTATGGCGCCAGAAGTAATGGGTCACTCAAAGTTTTGTTTTTAACAGAGCTCGTAAGATCATCATTCATTTCATCGGCGGCTCCGCCAATGTTTCCCTCTTCAAGGGGTGAGTCACTCATACCCCGGCTCCTCGACCACGATGCTCCCTGTCTGCGGCCAGCTCATGTCAATGCTGAGCTCGGGGTAATATCATGCAGAGCATGACTGGCGCTGCAAGGAACCCGTTGTTCCCCGGCTGTGCGTTGCGCCCGGGCCCCACGGTGACACAGGTCGCTGAGGCCCTGCGCACTGGAGCTGTGATGAGGCTCAAGCTTTCTCCAGATGCACTCTGCCCAGGCTGATGACAGAGAGGTGCACTCATCCTCTTGTCGGTTAATGACACGGGGGGATTCGACCCCCAAGCCAAATCCTGTGTCACCCCCGGCGTCATCGGGCTCCGTCAACCGGGCGCATCTTTGTAAGGCACTTCTCCTCGTACAGCGTCACCATTGCCCTGTGCTCATCGTCCAGCGCCTGGGAACTAGTATCCAGCACCCTCCTCGCGAACCCGGCACCCTCTTCGTACCGCCGGAAGAAGTAGAGCTCCTCGATGGCGTGGAGAATCTCCTGCGCCTGGGGTTTGCTGGCGCTCCCCGTGATAGGGAGGGACACTTGCTTCCAGATCTGGGCGTGCGGTCAGCATCAAGACGTAGGAAAACTTGTGCATGGCTGCCTATACCTCGCCGTTTTCGAGCTTCGTTGTGTAAGAGGCCTTCAGGGCCTGGAAGGCCTCTTCAGATTGCAGGTTGCGGTCTTCTTTAGAGATGGGTTCCTGCTCGTCGTCGGAGATGGCGATGTTGAATAAGCCGCCGGCGTCGTCTGAGTCGGCCATGGCGAGGTGTGCTGTTGTCGGTAATGGATGATGGGAATCTGGATGTTGAATGAATTCTCACAGCAGAAGTGAGTGACAGAGTTGAGGTTTTCTCCACTACCAGGTGGTCTGTGCGCCTAATATAACGGTCAAGGTACCAGAGACAGGCCGCTGCCAGTGGAGGCTCAGGGAGTCATCGTCGTCTCGAACTATTAATTACCTAAGTAGGTACTATCTATGGATGTCAACTCGGGCATATCTTACTTGGGCGATTACCGAGCGGCTGGCTCTGTCGGGGCAAGCTGACTGCAGGCAGGAGGCGCCATGCCATGGCCATTGGATGTCTGTTTGGCTTGGATGAAACATCCTCCTCTGGTCACTTTGGGGTTCGAGGAATGGATCCACCAAGTCCGCGGCTCGATAGCACAATGGGTTGATACTCTGAGCGAGGCCTCATGAGCATGATCCCAGTTTGGGGGCCGGCGGCTTGAAGGCGCTGGATTGGGCGGTAAATGTCTTGGGAGTCTCGATGTCGAACCCGAGGGTGCGAGCTGCCCACTGTGGTGAAGTGTAACTCGCATTCGTGCTCGGAAACCGAGAGACCTGGACTGCCCCTGAGCCACTTGGCTTCAAATACAATCGCACCACTGCAGTGGTCTGAGCGGTACAATCCTCTGAGGTGTTTTACTTGAAGAGGAAAAGTTCTTAGGACAACTACACTCTCTGACTGATCAAATGGTCTCCTCGAAATATCAAAAGATTCAATCCAGTTTCCAGGAACCAAGTTCAGGTGACCGACCCTGATTGACCGAGAGCCGTTGGCGCGAGCATCCCTGGGCACAGATCCGGTTTTAGGGTCTGCCCGGGGGGGCTAGGACCAGGAAGGCAAGGTCCCTGCAGCTCCCTGTCCCTGCGCCGCCCTCCTTGTCGTCATCACCAAGAGCTCTCCTTGTCCACTTCAAATACTCCCCTTCACCTCTCCGTCCGACATCTTGGTCCAAGGACAACATACACCCGATTCAAAGATACGGCCAGCCAGGCAAAGAAACATGGCTACCGAAAACGGCGCTCCTCCTGTGACAGAGCCAGCCCAGACAGAGGCAACACTGAAGGAGGCCCCTGCTGCTCCTCCTGCAATCAATGCTGATACCCCGAAGGCACAAGCGACGACGACCACGCCCGCTGTGCAGTCACACCAAATCCCGACGAATCTTCCGGATGCGACTCTGCAGACCCAAACCGACAGCTCCCCTCCTGCGGCTCCCAATGGCACAACGCCGCCATCCGCCTCTGTCCATTCTCTGGGGTCCGAGTCGGCTGTCAAAAAAGCGTCGTTGGAGATCGACACGACTAAGCCAGCCGACTTTGAAGGCGAGATTGCAACTACAAGCGAACTCCCAGCGCCGGAACTCGTCAAGAAGCTGGACAATTACGTGGTCCTAGACCGCCATGGCAAGACGCACACCTTCAAGAGTCTGCACAGCGGCCGCAACGTTGCCCGCCGCATGCTCATCATCTTCATCCGGCACTTCTACTGCGGCGTAAGTCGTCTCTCCCAACCCTTCAACCCCGTCCAAGAACTGACCGCCACAGAACTGCCAGGACTACCTCCGCAGCCTCAGCGAGTCCATCAAAACCGACGCCCTGCTCAACCTCCCCGTGAGCACCTTCATCACCATTATCGGATGCGGCGACCCCGGCCTCATCCAGGAGTATGCCGACCTGTCCAACTGTCCCTACCCCATCTACACCGACCCGACGCGTAGCCTCTTTAAAGCCCTCGGCATGACACGCACCTGGGACATGGGCGAGAAGCCCGCGTACATGCGTCGCTCCGTCCTCGGCGTCAGCGCGAGCGGAGTCTTCCAGGGCCTCAAGCACGTCGCCTCCGGCCTGGCCACCAAGGGCGGCGACTTCAAGCAGGTCGGCGGCGAGTTTCTCTTCGAACCTGCCGACCTGGTCACGCCCATCTCCACGCCCGAGGCTGCCGAGACGGAGCGCTCGCTGGACGATGCCATCGCGAAGCAGGAGGCACTGCGGACGTCGGCGTCCGTGCACGAAGAAGAGGAGGATGTGTATGGATCGGAGCAGAAGAGCGTCACGTGGTGTCACCGCATGCGAACCACAAGGGACCATGCTGAGATCCCCGAGCTCATGGAGGTGCTGGGTCTGGATGGCAACGGGAAGCCGACCGACAATCTGAAGCTCTGGGCCAAAGCCCTTCAGGCCCGCAAGGGCACGGGGCTGAGCATGGCCAGCCAGATGAGCAAGTTGAGCCACCAGAGCCACCAGAGCCAGCGGAGGCTCGACCTGCCGGCGTAATCCGGGGTGCGGTATTCTTTCTATCATCATGATATGCTGATGGTCCAGCAGCCGGTTCTGCTGGTTCCGCAGGGTATGTTTCTCACAGCACCAGCCTGCCATTTTTGCATATGATACCTCTATCTATCTATTTATCTACATAGGTACATCGCCCATACATTTGACCCAACTTTTATGTATCAGCATCCGTCGTGTTTTGTTTCTTGGTACGGTGTAGGGCTTGAGGAGAAAATGCTTACTCAGTCGCAGGTGGGCGGGGGGCTCCTTCCTACTCCCGCTGTGATGAAGTGATGCCCGGTGTTTCGGGGTGTCTTGCTCCTTCCATCATGACAAGCGGGGGGACGGAAGTCATAAGCACCTTCCCAGGTGTCTCTTACACATTACAACTCAGATATCCCGCCCCTTTCTACGGATAGCTACAGCATCAGAATCTGCACAGGAATCTTCTTATTTCCCACTACCAACTATCCCCACAGCATCTGAGCAGCCTCGCTGACGATGTACTCATACTCGTGTCGAAAGCCAGATGGCCCCAACCAGGCCACCCTGCCCCCTGATGACAGCATCCCCCCCGGCGCTCAAGCTACCACAGTCAAACCCAATCCGTCCTTCCTCTCCCGCATGAAGAAACAGCTCGCAAACGACTCGATGCTTGCCCAACAGTCAGCCCACGGCAAGGCGGAGCCAGAGACTAGCCGCCAGTCCGCAAGTCTCAAGGATCACCTCCCAATGATTCACTCGGAGCCCGGCAACATCAGGGCAGCTACCAAAAAGCCCCAGTACTACAACTGGCGTGCGGCTGCTTCTATCGGACTTGATGATGTGAAGCACACCAAGGTTACGCATCAGCAGCTGGGGACCGCGGGACATGGAAGTCCTGGCCCCACAACCATCCTCCCTTTTCAACAGAAAGCTGGAGAAGCCGAGGCACAGTGTCAGCTCCATGTTGTTCCGCAGAGAATTCACTTCGGCCGAGAAGATGGCAATCCGGTCCCTGACCGTGGTGTGCGGCACCCTGGCGTCCTTCGTGGCGAGGGACTATCCTGCTACGATGGGGCTCTCCCCAACTACAAGGTCACGTCTGGAGCTGCTGCATATACTTCATCAGTGGAGGCGATTCCCCGCCACGTGCCCGACACAGAAGCTGCCATTCTCGAGGAAATCAAAGGTATTTTATTCTTCGGCCATGAACGCGAACCCCTCCGTCCACTCTGTTTGGCGTAGGTGGGATGAGACGGGACGATATCGCTGACTCGTCCCAGACTACTATTGCGACAAGGGAGGCCAGCTTCATGAACGGGTCACGGGCTCTCTCGGCCAGCATCACCGCGAGTTGGTTGAACGGCTCAGCCAAGTCTCCCTTGACATTGCCAAGTTTCTCCAGCGTTTGAACAGCCTCGACGCCACGCTGAGACAGCCCTTCGCGGAGACGCGTACCTACAGGGAAGGCGTCGAAGACTCATCCGTCACGATCAACGAGGCTGTCGAAGCCCACAGGCGCGAGACTGAGGAGTTCGCGCAGTTCCTCGAGGCCAACTCGAAGATGTGGGGTGCCGCCAAGGCAGCTGAGGATGGAGCCCTCACTCAGATGGTGAAGCACCTCGAGAACCCAGATCGTAAAGGATACCACAGCGCAGAGGTCAAACGCATCGAGAGAAAGGCCAAGAAGCTGGATGAAAAGGCGCGGGAGGATCTGGGTGAGCTTGAAAACGTAAGTGGTATGAGCTGCCGGTGTCATCTGCTCGCTTTCTGACCAGTCCCAGGAATTCGAGATGGGCAAGGCCGAGCTTGACCGGGAGATTTCCAAGAGATTTTGGGGATGAGGGTCATCCAGAGCCATCCGTACCTGATCTGATGGCCTGTGCAGGTTTGAGGGATAGAGTCCCATGAGCGGCCAGATGTAATATTTAACACCTATCACTTCGGTTTTTCACGAAGACTCTCCCGCAGTTATAGAAGACCACTCTACTTTCCCTCTTGCTTAAATTAAAGGAGGTGAACCGTCGGCCTTCGAATATCCGGTGGTCGAAGACTTCCGTCCGCAGCTGACCTGGTCGACGTGTAGGTCCGTCTCGGTATCAATAGGAGCAGATGTCTTCAACGCGCCCAAGCACACATCATCAGCTTACCGCTCCACCGCCAGGCGCTTCGTCCAGGTGAGGTTGGTGTAGACACGGCGGCCAAGTCAGGGCCGATCCGTCCCTCCAGAAGTTGTTGACGAAGCTGGGGCAGTGGCGTGGATAGTCTCGGGTGACTCGTGGGGCCGTTGCCGCCGCCATGATTCAGGAACAGAGCCCAAGCTCCAACCCTGCCCAGTGTCTTACTTTGTCATCCTCTGAGCAGCACGTCGTTATCTCAATCTGCCGGTGTAAGAAGGACGCGGCTGGCAGCTGCAGGTGGTAATCTCCCTACCCGCAGCAAAAAGCAACAAGAGATGCATCTGTGGGAAAGACAACGGGAGCGCACTGGCGTCGGCGAGCCTGTCCACCCTAACCGGGCTTAGCGAGCAGTGGCGGGAGCCAGGATGACGCCCAGCGAGCCGGCCTGACGGCGTCGGTACAGAGGGAGTGGGCTGCGTGGTGATTGGGCTGAGAGGCAGAGGTTTCGTCACTTTGGGAAGCAGTGACAACGCACCAGGGCCTCGGGAAATCGAAGCACGAATCTGGGTAAGAGTTGGGGGCAGTTCCCAGCCCCCTGGATTTTCCCATTGGGAGTGCCCATGACGAGACGAGCAACGACGGCCAGTTGAGAACGAGGCGAGCAAACGCTAAGATTGCCAGGGCCTCCATCTCTCGGGACGGTTGAAGTGGGCTGATTGGGGATGTTTCGGCGCGCCGCCAGACGGGATCCCGGGGTGTCAAGACAGATCTCAGTCAGGGACCCCTGTGAAGAGCACGGAGATGGAGGAGGGAGACGGGCAGTGTCATCCGCGTCCAAGGCTCGCCTCAGCTTAGCCCCTTCTCCCTGGGAGTTGCATGTGGACGGGACTAATGGGAGAGATTGGATTGACCCTGAAGCGTGCATCATGACCGCGCAGAAGCATCATGTAGGCCGATCCACTTGGTCCTACTTGCAGCGGAAGACAGGACAGGACTGGGCCGTCGGTCTGGAGACATCCATCGAGCAGGGCCCGAGTCGTTAAAACCCTACTGATGCCCAGTGATGCCGGGTTCTTGGGGCGATTCTGTGCATTTCTCGCCCGAAGTCGCTGATCGAACAAACCCGCCATGACAGCGTGTGCAGTCGACATTTGCAAACAACGGCCTCTTTTCTGGCGCTCGAGACAAAACAGCAAACAAACGCTCGCTCGCTTGTGAGAGGAACAAGTTTTGGGTTCCATTGGGAGAGGAGCGGAAGCGGTCTGTGCCTTCCTTGCCCGTTCCCTGCCCGGCATCTCGCTCAGCTCAGTCCTGGGGCAAGAGCGGCCCTCTCACCTCGCCTCTGCTTGGATGCGCGCACCTTCCTCGCGACACGACACCAGGGCAATTGGAAGGACCAACTCGTTCTTCATGATCGCCGACCGACAAAGCGATCGCATGCACCGATTTTCGGCTCCAGTCTGGCTCCGAGCACGTGCAATGCCCGATGCGACACAACATCTCTTGGATGCGATTTTCTGAGTGATCACCAGCGAAGCTGCCGGACCACACAAAAGCCCTCCCAATCCAGCATCACGACACGAGGCACGCGCCGGCAATTATCGTTCGACAGACTCCAAGAGATTCAGGGTCGAATCATTCAGTCATCTTCTTTTTCACTCGTTTTTTTTTTCCCTCCCGCCCTTCTTCGCCTGTCAGCGGCCACGGACACCGCGCACCCGCTCTAACCGCAAGCCTCAACACCAGGGTCGAGCTCATTCGCCTAGCCACCTCTTTTTCATCACCACCCAGCCTCTCCCATTTTCGCCCGGTTTTCGAAGCGCTCAAGCACTCTGACAACAACTGTGCCCACATTGGAAATCTTGCGCGCTCTTCCTGGGACCCTCTCTGCTTTTTCTCTTCTCTTCTCTGTCTTGACCATCCGACAATTGGCGCTTTGTTGTACAGCGACGTCTCTTGGTGTGTCACAGGCACCCGCCACACTGTGAGTCCCGTCCCCCCATTCCATTCACCGATCTGCCGGCTGGTGGTGTGCCCGACTCCAACCCAAATCTTCAAGACCCTTACCACAACCACCACCCTCATTCCTCCGCCGTAGCTCCCGTCTCAAACAACGACTAACTTGCGCGACCTTGCATGCAGGTTCTTTGACTCTTTGTCTGCCCTGTTTTGCATCCTCTTCCCAACGAGCCTATTCGTCACCACCCACTCGGTGGTGATACCTTCACCTTGTCTGCCCCAATAGCTCCCTCTCCGGGTGCTCGACAGGAAGCCGCAAAGTTGTCCCCAACAACTCCCCCCGACCCCTCTAACGACCGTCACGACCTTTATGAGTCCACGCCCCCGCCATTGCAAGCAAAGCCTGCGAGAACCCATACTCCCGTTCTCGCCGCTCAGAGGACTCCCTCTCCCAGCTCCTCCCAGCTGAGAAGCCTCCGTCGCACACCCCGATTCGAATCTTCGCCCCGGTCGACACCCTCGCCGTCCCAGCGTCGCGTCCACATCGAGGCCGCTTCCGTTGGTTTCAGTCCCCGCGTCCAATTCGCAACAGCTGGAGCTCCTGAACCAGAGTTACCGACAGTTCAGGCAGCCCCTCCGCCTTCACAAGCACAGCCCCGACCACGAGTCTCCAGACCGTCCCGTCAAGAGAGGGTTCTTTCGCAGGAGCTGGGCGAGGATCCCGACGACCAAGAGTCGTCCGATAGAGCTTCGGCCTACAGGCAGCGACAATCCACCTCTTCAGCCAGGCTCCAAGATAATAAGCCTGATCTCCATCCTTCCCTCCGCATATCCAAGCACACCCACAGTGCCATTCTATTCGCTCTCGAAGAAGCTCTGCGCCACCCGAACCCCTTCACGGCGGACATCGAGGAGGAGAGTGCTCCGATGGCAGATCTCATGAGGGGTGGCAGCGGAGTGCCTCCCGCAACCTCAAACGGCAATGGTTCCTCTCCGTCTCGCACACGTCCCATCGGGGCCCCAGCCCCGACAAGCTCGCCTTCTGGCATTCGTGGTCCGCGGATGATCATGCAGGAGAGAGCAGCCCGCGAAGCAGCCCGACAGCGGGCAGAGCAGGAGCAGATGCAGCTCGAGAGACAACAGGCTGAGCAGGAGGCTCGTCGGATAGAGGAGCTTCAAAGGCGTGGATCGGGTCGTCGTACAGCTACGGCAGCTGCCCCTCTTGCACCAGCAGCAGGGGGTGGCGCCCCCGAGCGCATTCCTCAAGCTGAACCCGCCACCCCGCAACGGCGTCCCGTCGCCACGGATGCCCCGCCTGCCCGTACTTCAGGTTCGGCTCGCCGCCAGGAGACGGCTCAGACACAACCTCAACAACGACCAGCTCGGACTTCGATCTCCCAAACTCAGCCTCAGACAACAGCGACTGCCGCCCAGCAGCCGCCCGCCTCGCAACACAGGACAAGCAAGCCCGCTGAGCCCTCGGCTGCCCCCGGGGCAGCGACTCATTCGACTCCTAGGAACTCATTCCCCCATGCCTTTGAACGGTGGGAGACTCTCTCCGCTCACTGGGAAGGCCTCACGAATTTCTGGATTCGCAGACTGGAGCAGAACAACGAGGCTATCGAGCGCGACCCAATCAACCAATCGTTGTCTCGTCAAGTCACGGATCTGTCTGCTGCTGGCGCCAACCTTTTCCACGCTGTCGTTGAGCTGCAGCGCCTCCGTGCAAGCTCTGAGCGCAAGTTCCAAAGATGGTTTTTCGAGACACGTGCCGAGCTTGAGAGGTCGCAAGAGGTCACTGCCATGCTGGAAACAGCGCTCAACGAGGAGCGGCGCGCGCGGGCTGAAGCTATCCAAGAGGCCGTTGCCAAGGAGCGAGCCAACTCGATGAACAAGACCCGATTTGAGGAACTACGAAAGGAGCTGCAGATCTCCAAGGAGGAGGCCCGCCGCGCCTGGGAAGAACTCGGTCGACGCGAGCAGGAGGAGCGCGAGCGTACCTTGTCACTGCAAAGTGGGCAGCCCACCATCGTTGGGGGCGTGCAAGTCGTGCCCATGATCCAGGGCGTCCCGACTCGTGGTTCGAGCGCCCGTCAAGGCGAATACCAGCAACCAGAGTACGGTGTCCAAGAGGGTACATATCCCGCAGAGTACTCTCAGGCCCAGGCTGCTCAGTCTCCCATTGCCCCAGCCCCCGCCACCACCGAGGCAGGCTACTACACCCAACAGCATGCTGGCCAACAGGGCCAGGAGCCTCTCGGCTCGGACGCCGGCTACAGTGAAGGTGAGTATTTCATGGACTCGCAGGGCAACTATGTCCGCGACCAGCGTGGCAACAAGAGCTCTTTCAGGGGTCCTCCGTCTCCAGTTTCTGACGAGGGTGCAGATGTCTACGAGACGCCTGCGACAAACCCTCCAAGCGCTGGCTACTCACAGGCTCCTTCGGCCCCCTCGGCCCCATCGGCCCCTGGCACCAGCGGCCAGCAGCCACCGCAGCAGGGCTACTACTCTCAGCCTGCCGATTACTCGGGCGCTGGCTACGCTGCTCCGGGTTGGGAGACCGTGCCACGCCATCACCATCCTACCAGACTTAGCGACGTCATCGAGGAAGATGACGAGCGCAGCCGCACCAGCGCCACACAGAGCCGTGTCTAGGGAAACAGCTTCTGACAGCGCAACTCTACTCCTCGACCGCCCCCGGCAGTGACGGGACTCCGAACGGGACAACAGCACACAAAGTTGATTCATTGAACAAACCACCACAGGAATGGGACTTTGCGGGTGCCGGACTGGACATAGACCGGCTGGTGTGGGAAATGGGTGGCTCGGCAGGTTTGCTTGGCTCCAGCAAAACGGCTTTCACTTGTACGGCAAAGCTTTGGACAGGCGTGTTTGAGTTTCTGGCTTCCGGCTTTCGGTTTGGGCGACTTAATTACGATCACGGCATCTCACCCGCCTTTGCCATCTGGCTCGCCTCAACCTGCGTCTCGGTACGGTCCGGCAACGTTCATGGCAGAGTGTGCGGTACAGATCGACATGACGGCAGTTGCATGGCCATTTGGTCGACGCGGAGAGGAACTTGTCACTTTATCAATTTCCTTTGCATCGAATCGGCGTCTCATGGGCATTACAAATTCTGCGGGTTTTCCTGAAGACTATCTACTCAACGGTGCCTCACTCAACTTCCGTCCACTGTGCAACCCCTCCATTGCGTCGAGGACACCTCATGGACTGGCGACACGCCGATTGGGCGCCGGATAACATCAGGCTCATCGTGGGAGATTGTGCCTGGGAGGCACGTGTATGTGTTGGAGTATGGCTATGAGCCATGTGTGTACTATAGAATTGCTGCATATCAATTGGGGCAGAGGTGTACGGATGAATATCATGTTTGCACCTGGGTCCTCGGAACCATGCTCTCCAACCGTGACATGTGAGGCTTTCCAGCAACAGTCTAAGCAGATGGGGATTCACTTGACATCTGAGGTTAAGGACGCACGGATTATGTCCCGGTTCTGTCTACTGCAGATATTCCATGTCTACCCACCACTCGTTCTCAAATCCTTCGCCCAGGATGTCTCCAATGGCAATCGGACTGTCGAGCTGCCCGGTCCAGCCTGCCCTCGGACCAACCGAGCCAGGGCCCTCATTGCGGTACTCGCGGTAGAAAACATTATCCACCGGCTGGACCTGGTCCCAAGCAGACCAGCCCTCGGGCTTGACGACATCGCTGAGCCAGCTGTCCTGGAACACGACCCTCGAGAACTGCCTCCACGGCCTACCAAGCACGGTTGACCCAACACCACTGGTTCCGGATACGTGTGCGTTGTTGAATACGTAGAACGACTTGTTCTCCTCGGCCTCCCGTCCGTTAGCGGTGATGTATCCCGGGCCGATGGACTCGATGTCGCAGCTCTCGAACCACGCGGCGGCGCGCAGGCCGAAGATGAAGTCGACGGCGCCGTTGATGTAGGACTTTGCGTAGATCTGGCGGCCCTCGTTCGCGTAGACGGTGTCCTGGTAGCCCGTGAACTGGCAGGCGTAGAAGGCCTGGTTGGTGTTTTGGGCGGAGAGGGCGAGGGCCTGGCCGCTGCTGGCGGCGCGGCCGAAGGTGTTGGCCATGTTCAGGTTGTAGACCTTGACGTTGTCATTCCAGAGCCGGACCGTCGACGTCTGGTCATTGTTGATGAGGCCGGGGGTGTTGCGGGAGAGGTTGCCGGTGATGGTGACCTGGTTGTCCGCGTAGCCGTGGGTGTTGCAGGTGTAGCCCTGCAGGACGAGGGGCCCCTTCAAGGGGGGGATGTAGACTTGCTCCGAGTAAGTTCCAGGGAACAGGAAGATGGTCTGCTCGGCCGTGGTGTTTTGCAGGGCGGCGACGGCGCTGCTCAGGTCAACGAAGCTGTTGGGATGCTCGCCCGCTGCGTCGACGACCAGGGCGCCATCTGCAGGGCGGGTCCTGGCGTATTTTCCGCAGCATTCCAGGGCATTGGCGACGCCAATGGTAGAAATGAGGGCTGATAGGAGGAGAGAAGGTCGAAGGACGAGCATCTTGTTCTGCGCTTAGAAGGAGTCTGCCCTACTACTCGGAGCTCACATCTTCGGGTCTTGGCCATGCTCTTTATTCCCGTCTCATGGATAGCTGAAGAGTCGGACGGGGAAATAGAGACATTGAGCTACGGATTCCATGGCGAGGAATTTCACCGTTTCCCGTGGTCGTCATGACTTAGAGTGGTGGGGGATGGAGCTTGGTCGAGCTACGGGCAGCATTCAGGGGTCAACCCCACGATGACCCCGGAGTTAGTACGAAACGGTCAACGGGGAATGCGGAGAGCCCCAAGCCTTCAGAGGGGCTCGGCAAGTAATTCGTGGATTTTGAAATGCCCTGAATTATTGCTGCAGGGCCGCCAATCCACCAACGGCCGATCTTCCGGCTTGGGGGCCGTGGAGTGATCTCCGATGTTACTCCTTTTTCTCAGGAGGGCGGACGAGTGTTTGCTTGCAAAAGACTTGCCGCCTCATTCGCCCTGCACTGGACTGTATCCTGCTGGACGAAATTCTCTTGTCCTTGTATGGCCCGAGAGGACATACGACCAGGGTATTGAAAACGACGAGTGTCTGGTGCCAGCCAAGGTGTGGCCAGGCCAGCAGTTTCTCGTGGTGAACATCGTGGTGAACAACGTGCTGCCGAACCCACTCCCTTCTTCCAAAGTAACATATTCCTCCTAATTCGCCATCACTAGCTCCCCATGCCCAATGCATTCTTGCGAAAATCTACTGTGCTGTCTTGCACATTATTAACCAATCTCTATCGAGACAACCGCCTTTTCCCCCACCAAACGCCATCAACGAACATCCGCGTCTGAAATAAGCCCTTCGGAGTGAACCCATCACTCCTTGACAACATCCTCAAACTTCTGCCCCGTCAGCCGGGAAAACACATCACGATATCTCTCCCCCGTGGCGGCAGCAATATCGTCGGGGATGGCCACGCCCTCATTGCCCTTGAGCCCCTCGCGGACCAGCCAGTCGCGCACAAACTGCTTGTCGAAGCTATCCTGCTCGCGGCCGACGGCATACCCGTCGGCGGGCCAGAAGCGGCTGCTGTCCGGGGTGAGGACCTCGTCGACGAGGACGACGTCACCGGTGGCCTCGTCGAGGGCGAACTCGAACTTTGTGTCGGCGATGATGATGCCACGCTCGAGAGCGTAGGCGGCGGCGGCCTTGTATACGGTGAGGGCGAGCTGCTCGATCTTGGCGGCGTGCTCCGGGTTGCCGATGATGCGGGCGGCCTCGTCAGGGTGGATGTTCTCGTCGTGGGCGCCCTGCTCGGCCTTGGTGGACGGGGTGTACAGAGGGGTGGGGAGCTTGGCGCACAGCTCGAGGCCGGCGGGGAGCGGGATGGTGTGGACGGTGGAGGTGCGCTGGTATTCCTTCCATGCGGAACCGGTGAGGTAACCGCGGACGATGGCCTCGACGGGGAAGACCTTGAGGCGGCGGACCTGCATTGCGCGATTGCGGGCGGCGAGGCGCTCGGCTTCGGGGAGGGTGGCGGGGAGGTCGAGGGAGATGAAGTGGGTCTTGAGGCCGGGAACGATGGTGGGGAGGACGTTGAACCAGTGGGCGGATGTGAGGGTGAGGACGGCGCCCTTTTGGGGGATCGGAGTGGTGAGGACGACGTCGTAGGCGGAGATGCGGTCCGAGGCGACGAAGAGCAGGCGGTCCGGGGTGTCAGGGAGGAGGAAGAGGTCACGGACCTTGCCGGAGGAGAGCCTCTCGAGGGAGGGGAGAGAGATGGTGGTAGTTGGCTGTGCCATGTTGCGTTGTCAGCGAACGTCGGTCGCGCCACAAGTTTTGTTGGGTGATGTGGTGATGAAGGGGAGAAAGTCTTTTGGCGTTGCGGCTCATGACTCCAGCTGCTTTGGAAAAATGATCGAATCCGATGACGGGAGCTGCGGGGGAGGGGCAATGCGATAAGATAAGCGTGTGCACTACCAGCGGTTGCGGCCCCGTAAGAGTCGAGACACCACGACTGGACGCCTTTTGGTCTGCCTCAATGCCTCCACGGTGTTAGAGAATTGCGAGGACTGGACAATCGAACTGAGAGAGGGTCATCATTACCTCGATGAAACATCTGGGCAATTAGCCATGAAAACCTTCAAGCCTTTCCTCCAGCAGGAGGCACCTTGGACTGCTGCCCGAGGTCGCTAAGTCACGGACGCAGAGGGAGAGAGCAATCATGATAAATACTGGGCTGATACTTCCTTTTCATTCACTTCCACAATGTCCAACTCATGTCGGCAAGCAACCTAGGCAGGTACCCGAGGGACACCTCATGACCTGACAACCAGGCGGGATAGGTGGTAGGCGAGTTCTTCACCGGGACGAGACTCGAGTCCGCCGGCACCCAGAACATCACCACCACCACCACAATAACACAGCACACGCAACACCAATACTGGCATCAACATCTCGCTCGGAACGCCAAAATGCATGATATCCCTAATCCACAACCACCCCCTCCACCTCCTCAGTTCACACTTGAGATTGGCCGTCCCGGGCACCACTTTCTTGCCCGTCGAATCCTTGTACGTCCGTCGATTCGTCCAATCCCCCACGACCTGAGCTTCAACTATTTATGGGAAACCCAGATCTCGACCCATGTCAAGTCAATGCTGGCAGAAGTCGTACCGACTTGGTCCGTTGTTAGGACAATTTACCTGGGTACGGAATGGGGTCTGGCCATGGCCATCGGGGTCACTCCGGGGACTGGGAGTAGCCAACAGGGCTATAAGATGATCCAGCGCATCCTACCGATTTTCCAACAGTATGTAGGCATTCTTCCAGTCCTCTCTGCTTCCATTGGCGCCTCCGACCGACTGACTCTTCCATTCTTTCTTCCTAGCTGGGGGTACAACGACCTCAACATCCTCTGCTTCGAACACCCTGTCACCTCGCACCCCGAGTATCCAGACCGACCATCGCAAGAATGGGGCTCTGCAGCCATGCTAGCTGCTACTACCCCTTGATAGGTACCCAAACACGAGTCAGTTAAGTAGCTAGCTATTGATCAGACTCAGCGAAGACGATAAATATAGGTACATCAGTCTGGAGCCCGGAGCCAGAAGCCATAAGCTGTGTCCCGCCTCAAGGAATGTACTGCCTCAGCAGGCTGTTGTAGTACTGGTATCCCGTACCGCTGGGCGGCTCAAAGTTGAACATGTAGTCGTTCCACCAGGGCCCCGCCGCCCACCAGAGATATCCCTTCCACACGTCGTCGTTGGCCTCGAGGTAGTCCAGCATCCCCTGCACCGCCGTGCGGCAGTTCTGGTTCGCGCCGCCCGCGAACTCGCCCAGGATGCCCAGCTTGCCGTTGGCCCGCAGCCAGTTGGTCGCCGCCACGAGCCGCTCGCGCCCGATGGTCGTGGACACGCAGTTGGGGCTGGTCCCCGAGCTGTCCGAGTCGAGGTACTGGTGCATCTGGTAGATGATCTTGTTGCGCGGGTCCTGCAGGTTCTTCATGTTGTCGTTGACGTCCGGCCAGCTCCACGCCCCGGACCACTGGTTGCCCTCCACGAAGATCCACTGGTCCGCCCCCGCCGCGCGGATGCCGTCGATGGCCGCCTGGTTGAGGTTGAGCACGAGGTTCTGGTCCATCGTGTGGTACTCGTTGTTGGTGTCAAAGACGACGCGCGGGTTGGACGCGAAGAGCGCCGCGACGTTGCGCCACCACGTCCGGAAGGCTGCCACGTCCGTGATGACGTTGCCGAAGTACCGCCCGTAGTTGTGCGGGTCGAGCACGGCGTAGGCGCCGGTGCTGGTGACCTGGTTGATCGAGTTGGTCAGGTTGGTGAGGTATGCCTGGTTGAAGGCGCCCGTCAGGCTCTGTTGGCTCAGGCGCTCCATCTTGAACTGGACGCGGAAGGTGTTGTAGCCATCGCGGCGGAGGGTCTAGGGAGCGAGAGTCAGCTGGGAGCAGCGAAGGAGGTGTCGGGGCAACCGGCGACTTACATTGATGGCATTGGGGTCAGGGAAGGTGAAGTGCTTTCCCCACTGGCCAGGCAGCGTGTTCTCGCCAAACTCGGCACCGGCCACGTTGGTACCATACCAGACGAACTCGCCGGGAAGAGAGGTCGGTCCAGGCGTGTTGGTGGTAGTGCTAGTCGATGTCGTCGTCGTCGTGCGGAGAGTCGTCTGGGTGCTGGTAGTAGTCGTGGTCACCGGGGGAGGACCGGTTCCTGGAAGACACTGGCTATACCACGGGTTCGAGAACGTGCAAGTGTATCCCGCGACACAGGTCGTCGGGCCAGTCCATCCGTTGCCGCCGCACTGGCCCCAGGCTCCGGACTGGGCGACAGCACCTCCGGCAAGGGCCGTGAGAGCAAGGAACTTCATACTGGAAGCTTTGAGGTGAAATTCTGGAGGGTGTGCTTGCTGAACAGCAGAGTTGGGAGAATTCGACCATTGCCTGCTCCAAGGCCCCGTTATATACCTCCTGGCCTCATATTATGAGCAGAGAGGACCACTCCATATCATCTGATGACCATAATCTTCCCTGGGCCGTCTCATCCGAACGCTAATCAGCTCACAAGGTCTTTCATCTAGGCACATCGCACGCAACCCTGCTCAGATTGGTGCTTGCGGTGGCATTGAGCCCCTGAACAGCGGGCTCCGCGATCGCAATCGGCAGTAGTGCTCCGTCTATGGAGTCACCCGGAGCATCTCAACTCCAGAGATGCTGTGTAGTTGCTTGTTTGAGCGCGGGCTCTCAGGGGCCGCCGATCTTTTCTTGGTATGAGCGTCTCTATCGTCACGGGGCGCCGCGATGCGATCCGGACCATGAGGCTCCGGCCGTGCGATTCCGGTAAGGCGCCTCGGCATGCCTCCGCCGGAGGACCTCGAAGGGCCTGGCTTCTTGGGAAATGTTCAAAATACGGCTTTTGCGTGATGTCAAGCTTCAAAGGAGTCTCGGCGAGAATATGGGGAATTCATGGCGGACGCCAGCCAAGGCTCAAGGGAGTCTCCGTGCCTCGCAGAAACCACTCCCCGCCAGGGATACCTGGTAACGCGAGTATGGCTGGGTGGAATGATTCTAGTACGTTGAGCTGTGAGAATCGTTACCTTTGCGTCAATTCGGGCCTGGGACAAAACGCTCGTTGATGATACGATACTTCTCGATATCGGTGGAAGAGCCAATCGTCTTGAGGGCGGGTTAGCCCATCCGTAGTCCTGAACGGCGATGAAAGTGAGAGAAACCCATGGGTCAATTGGATTGGTATTCTTCCGAGCCGCACTTCTCTGCTATCTGGTTCGAAGCGTGGCATCGGGCTGCTGCTCGCATTGCTTGCCATCCATCCGGTGCTGGTGTATGAACTTGTATTCTCGGATTCCATGCTCTCCAATATAGGCTCGTATCCACCTCTGGATTATGAGGACTTCCGGTCTACCTAGTATGATGTGCAACTCGAAGTGCCTCGAACCGGCCACTGGCGTGAAAGGACGACGGCGGAGGACTACAGGATTCTCGCACTTGGCAAGCGCTCCGAGTCGCGGCGTCGCAACTAGATAGTGAAAATACCTTGTCTCGAAAGATAACAGTCTATTAAATTGAATAACCAGTGATCTTACAGTTTTGTCTGTTCACAAGAGCTGGTGGAGGCTTCCAGCTGGGTTGTCATCTTCCATGGTATCCCTCAGGGGCCAAAAAGGGGCACAATTCGGTGAGACCTTCTTCACCGAGACCAGACGATATAAGGTGGGTACTAAGCGCACGGACCACCACCGCCGTTTCTCCGACCAAACAGCCGGAACAGGGCGAGAGATGTGGTTTCCATCTTTCCCATCCGACAACTCCTTCGACAACACCGCACAACACTTGGCGCAAGCTTGCGCCAAGACAGAACCAACCGCAACCATACCGCGTCTACCATCATTCTCATTCCATCAGTTCTGCAGAAACGACATCGTCCGCCATGTCCGGCGACTACCGATCGCGATCCCGGGACGCCGGCCGCGCAGCCTACTATGACAGAGATGACAACACGCGCGGGCGGAGCGACCGCCCGCAGACACAAGGCTTCTACGACGACCATTACACATCTCGGCAGGGTAAAGCACCGAATTGAGCCCGGGGAGAAGAAGAAGCAGAAAGAGCGAAACAACATCAAAGCATCTGCGCGAGCAGCAGTCCTCGCGGGCTTGTGGCTTTTCCATGGCTGGGTTTCTTGAGCGTGCTGGCTAACTTACCCTGCGGGCCGACGAGACTATTCTAGATCTCCACAGAGGAACGAGCTCGACTACGACGACGGCGCTGAGGAGCGCGGGTTCGAGAGGGACTCGCACCAGGAGGACCGCGATGGATACACGCGCCGGGAGTACGGGAGGAGGGACGACCATGAGCGGCGCGAGTACCAGAGGTCGCGGTACAGTCCTGGCCGCCGGGACCGGTCGGCGTCGCCGCGGCGTGGGCCCGGGACGCCGAGTGATACGGTTATCCTGGAGGCGCTACCCGCCGATGTCACGACAGAGGAGGTGAGCTTCAGCTCCGCTCCCAGTTTTGTCAGGGTTCTGATGAATGGAACAGGTCCGGGACGCCCTGCACAAGTTCGCGGACATGTCGAGATATGCGTCCTTCGACGTCCGCGTTCCACCCGGTAGAGGTTCGTCCGCCCCTGCCAACAACTGGCGGGCCTCCTGCTGACCAGATACAGGCCGTCGTGCATTCGTTCAGTTCGAGCGCACAGACGACGCCGTCGATTTCGTTGAGAGCAACTACCCTAAGCTAGTACTTGACCTTCAAGGCAGGGTGGACGGGGATGCTGACGGAATGACGAATGTCTATATTCACTTTGCGCGCAGTCGGGAGGAGCCCGACTCCCGCACGTACGGCCAGAACTGGACGTGTTCGGTGGTGAGCGGCCCTTCGTTTAGATTGATGTTCCACGACTGACGCCCTGCAGTGCGACTATTCCAATTACTCGACGCGAAGCCGATGCAAAAGCTGCGGCGGCCCTCAGTCAGGTGAGACAGTTCAGGATCAGGAGTTCCCGCAGAAGAGTCATGCTGACAGTGTCAGACTCGTCAAGCTATCGACACCTGCTCACAGGCGAGAGCGATGCATCAGACACCCCGTCTCAACTTCTCGTGTTCTATCCTCTGGCGCCATCCGTTACGGAAGACGTACTGGCCGTGGGTGCCGCCAAGCTCGAGCTTGTCGAGAAACCATCCGCGCCGAGAAAACCTGGCGAGCCCCCTAAGCTCAAGTCGACGGCGCCGACGGGTGACACAACTGGATTTGGTGCCCGGCCCGGGTCGCTCCATCGAGTCTTCCTCATGAGGGACCGAGACAACAACGAGTCCTCAAACTTCGGCTTTGCGGAATTCTGGACCGTCGAGGACGCGCTGGCGGCCATGACTAAGTTTAAGAAGTTTCGTGAGTTCACTGTCGCCTCCGCGGCCGTCAACGTCTCGACAATCCATCTGGGGGTGTTCGTCCCGGAGCTCAGAGAGGTTCACCCCTCCATTGAGACGCAGTCCTTCCATCCGCTGTTCAACCCTGCTATCCGCGTCAAATATTGGGAGCCTCACGTTTATCCAAGCCAGAAAATCGTCACACAGTCACCGCCTGGTGGCGTCCAAACCGACGAGGCAGATGATGGAGCCGCGAATGACGCGAAGAAATCGAAGAAACGCAAGGCGGATGCTGCGCTTGCTTCTGGCTCTTCGAAAAAGTCTGCGCCAATGGCTGGGCAGATGGCGTTCTGGCAGAAGAGGCATGTCGAGATCCACGAGGGCAAACCCAAGCCAAATACCGACCAAGACACAGTTGACCTGGGAAATCGCAACCCGGTCAAGATCTCTCTTTCGTCAAACAAACCGCGGACCGAGCGCCCACTTTCCAAGAAGACTGCGGCGGCCCCCGAGGCCGTAGCTGCGGACGCGAGACGGCCATCGCCCCCGACGAACGAATCGCAGAGCGCCACCCCAGACCCTGCGCCTCGCGTCTCTGGAGATGTGCCAACGATATCCTACGTGGACCGCGAGAAGGTCTGCTGCCTACTGTGCATGATGAAGTACAAGTCCCTGGACGACCTCAACACGCACGAGCGGTCAAGGAATCACAAAACGGCAATGGAAGATGAGGAGAAGGTGAAGAAAGGCAAGGAGCGTCTTGCGAAGAGAGGTCTTCTCTCACAACTGGGCTCAACGTCTGACGACGGCGCCAAACAAGCTGAATCCGAGGGCGGCCAGTATCGCGACAGGGCAAAAGAGCGGAGGGATGTCTACAACCAGCCTGATCGGCCCTCGACGCAGGATGCACCCCGCAAAGACAAGAACCCCGCCATCAAGCCCCGTGAGCCGAGCCCGCAGCCGGCCAAATCAAAGGGTTCGACCATGCTGGCCAAGATGGGCTGGACGTCGGGACAGGGATTGGGCGCCAAGGGTGAGGGACGGACCGAGGTTATCGAGACCAACGCTTACCAAGAGGGCGTGGGGCTCGGCGCCGAGGGCGGGAAGCTGGGGGATGCGGCGGAGCTGGCACAGAAGAGGACCACGAACAGCTACGCGGAGTATCTGAGCTCTGCGCAAGACAAGGCGAGAGAGCGGTACAACCGGCTGGGATGAGGCAGGCAGCAGGAGCCGAGATGACTGATTCCATGGTGCCGGTAGCTAGTAGCCGCAACAGTGCGAGGCATGATACTACTAAATACCTAGTAGTTTTGAGAGAGAAGCATAATGGAAACGAATCAGTCAAGTTATATGAGTCTTAGTGAAGCCGACGTGTGGCAGATGCCTGGTACGATGCGTGCCACATATCCTCTGACCATGTATCAGCAGGTAGGGCTATAGTGAGTTGTTGTCAGGTTTGTTTTCAATATGGCGTGATGGCTTAGCGGTTATACCGCTTGATACCGTTCACGTCCCCTGTGAGAGTCAGAGGGGAGTAGGCAAGGCTGATGCAATCAGCCAGTCGAACCCTTTTGCCGCTCAGGTTCAACCCCTGTGTGGTTCCTTTTTGCCACTTTTTTCTTCTTGGTTCTGATGTTGATTGAGGCTGCACCTTTCGGTCAGCTTCGGTGTGTCCGGCCCCATCCTGAGCGCCAACCACGCCGGCAAGGTCAAGTCATCTCCGGCGCATTCTCCACTTCACGGGTTCCAGGTCTTAGGAGTCTCGGTGGTTGGGTGTCATAAAGTCATATTCATCATGATCCATCCGTGGATTCCCATCCCATATCTTAGACATTACTCAAACAATGTTCCCTCCTCCCAGATCCCTCCCCGATCCCTCCAGCAGAATCCTAAATCCTTCCCGAAGGCGGCCCCTAGTTTAAGGCTTAGGACACCGCATCCGAACCCGCTGGTTGGATTTCACCCCACCAGCAGACGCGATCCTTGACATGGGCCGGTCGAAATCCTCCGGGCGGAGACCCCACCGTCCTCCGTTGATCTCATCCTCGTGGGATCGACAGGACGCATCCGAACACCACGAAACGCCCTCCATGTCAGCATCCTCCGACTGGCGATACGTCCAAGGGTCCAGCGCCGATCGCCACTGCGCGTCCCAGGGTCCTCGATGGATCACCACCGTCCTCTCGACCGTGAAGGTCGCGCAGGCCGGCGCGCCCCCTTCCTCCTTGCACCGCCGCACCCGCATCAGGAACTGCGTGTTGTCGCCGTGCCCGAACCAGTACGTCTCCCGGGCCCTGACCTCACCCCTCCGGGATCCCGTGAAGAGGCTCTTGGAATCCCACAGCGCCGATCTCGGCCACCACGTCGCGCTCGTCAGCCAGCGCGCCTCCTCGAACCGCATCTCCGCGGCGACCTCGTCCGCGAGGCAGATGTGCGACTCCATCGACAGCCGCACCACGATGCTCCCGGTCTTGTTGCGCCAGAACTCGGCCTTGGGGGACATGAACCGCGCGCACTGCGCCGGGAGGCCCGGCAGCGGCAGCTCGTGGCTGCTGTGGTCGCATCGCGCCACCAGCGGGCCGCCGCGCGCCTTTCTGCTTCGCCGTCGCACATCGTCCCAGCCAAAGGAGACGTGCTCGCACAGCTGTATCCTCCCCTCGCGGCCGATGCAGATGCGCTCGTCGTCCGGTCGTTGCCTCTGCTCGGCCGAGAAGAGGTGTGCGCGGTGCTCGCTGCCGCAGCCGCCGCCGCAGGTGATGAAGGGCAGGGCGTCTGTGCTCGGCCGCTCGTCAGCGCCGTTTCGTGCCGTTCGCAGGCTGGATGCCGCTGTCGTGCACGCCGTGCAGTATTGTGATGATGGTGGTGGTGGTGATGTTGATGCCGTCGCCTTGCCGGCTGTCCTTGTGCCCTCCGCCCGCTTGCCGTCCGCCTTCCCGTCCTGAGGCTGTTTCCGTGAACTCGAGCCCATGGCCCTGGCAGCGCCGCTTTTTGCTGCGCTCTGTTTTCTTTGTGTTTGTTGTTGTTGGTGTAGTCTGAGGTATAACGCGAGGAGGATGGCGCCGAGGAGTCTGAGTGCCCACGCAGTGATCTCGCGAAGTCTGTGGAGTATTGTAGCTGATGTGCCGTGTATCATGTCGGTTGAAGTCGTCAAGGTTTGTCGGCTAGGTGAACCGAAAGAGTAGATCATTGGGAAAAGCCCCGTCGGGAGGGCAGCGAAGTCGGGATTCTGGACATTTAACTCCCCCTCCCTTCCGGTGCGCGGCGGTGGCCCAGACAAAAATGTGAATGACAACCAAGATCCTCTCATGCGCCAATGCTCCAGCTCCATCCCATAAGACCATACCAGGCCCCGCGCGGGCCATGCAAGAATCCCATAGCCACCAGGGGTGGGTTGCCACAAGCGTGGTGTGTGAGTCGAGGCATCCATGAGGCCACGCACCCTCGGCTACGAAATGAGAGGCAGCGCCGGGGGAGGATCCTCGACTGAGCGTCACGCCAAATTGTGGCCCTAGTACCTCGCTGGGCTGGCCACAGGGGGAGCAGGTAGCCCAGATACACACGCGGGCAGGAGCAGCAGCCCAACAGAATTCTGGAGAAGGGGTGTGTGTTTTGCGATGGTTCGTGGGTTGTACGGCGAGGGAGGGTCTGAGGATGGCCGCGGGCGGTTTTTCGGCATCGGACTCCGCGCGCCGCGATCCCAAGATCATGCGCCTCCGTGGCACCTCATCATGATCGGCGTGCCGCGGATTTTCGCACCAGCTGGGAAGAGGAGCGGAGGTCACGCGTTGCGCCCGGTGAGAGAGGGCTGGCGGTTCTGGACCGCGTGAGGGTTGCGTGAACGAGTTGTACGGGCCTGCTCGTTTATCGGCGCCTCGTTGTACGGCGGCGACCCCCAAGTCCCAAGGCCCCAAGCCTGACGGACAGGGGTGTCTACGCCTGAGAAGGACGCTCTGGATCCGAGTTTTCGGTCGGGAGGCTTCAGCTATGGCTGAAAAAGACACGGCTGGACTGTTTTGGGAGGCGGCCTAGACAATCTGGCGTTCTGTGATCGCGATGCAGTCGTTTCCTAAATCGATCCGATGGTGACCGCCGCCGGTGTCCAGATGACCTGGCTGATCAACCAGGCGTCTAGCTGTTCAGGAAAAGGGCCCCAATAGTCTCGTCAGCGTGCCGAGGTTAATTGACATGTATGCGACGGGGGATGTCCACGAGGGAGAGCCCCCGGCACCTCCCTGCTGTTTGTAAGTGATCGTGATCTTGAATTGGAGATCAAAATAGGACCTCGACTGAGACCAGGGGTCTTGGAGTCTCTTAGTCATCACAGAGCCCCATCCATCCCAACTTAGCCTTACCTAATCCGCCAAGGCGACGGGGAGGAGCAAACTGCCGGATCCACACTGAGTTTAATTCTCCTTTCGGCTCGGGTGCCGGACGCGAGAGAGAGGCTTAGGCTCAGATCGCACGCATCCTTCGATCAGGCTTGACGTCGTCACCGACGGAACCACGGCATTCGCGACAGCTTGACGTGTCGATCGCAGGCGCCGTCGTCTCCTTGGACCCTTGGAGCCCCATCGATATGCAACTCGCACTGCCCATTTCTCCTAAAGAGATGCCCGTGGCGAGCATTACGCGTTGTGTTGTCTCGTCTCGGCCGTGAGCCGCACCGATGATGCTCGAGCCTCCACCAGCTGCGGGAGAAATGGCACGTCGCATGCATGAGCGTCCCTGAGCGGCCAGAGAAAACCCTTCACCCCAGAATTCCGGATCTTGGCGCGGGCGGAAATTTCCCAAGAGTCGATCTCCTAAGCCTCATGGCTGCGTATGACATCCGATCTTGCAGGAAAGCAAGGGTCCGGGGGCCTCCGAGGTCCGCACCCCTGATGGGCTTGCGCAAGCGGGCCGACCTCGCGGCTCGGGCGAGAAGGGACGCGGGAGTGGATACTTCTTAGAGGTGAGTATACGTATGGGGAAATTTTTCATGATGACTGACTTGATGGGCTTTCCCCTGGGCATGTCGGTGAGTCGGTGACGACGATTTTCGAGGGTCACATGAAAGATTCGCTATGTTGGCCTTTTCAAGTGCCGAATCCTTCGCCCTCCGGATACCTACCTGTCAGCCACCACATGCTTTGACTGTTCGTCTCGGCCGAGCCGATATATAGTCTTGATATATCCTCTTTCCCCGTCATACCCGGCTGCGCATGTGGCATCTTGGCATCCTCTCCTGCCTATGCCGAGTGCGCCGAGTCCGAGTCTTCTCCTTCGGCTACCTCCTTGACTAATGCTCGATTATTAAGGATAGAGATACTGATTCTCGGGCTCGGACCGTAGGGCACCGCTCCTGTCTCTGCTTCTCACAGCCATGACGTGTCCTGATACACTGGCGGCTAACCTGCCTGCAGGTTCACCAACCGAGTATCATCGCTTTGAACCAAGTCCTAGCTCCGTTGCTTCGCCCTCACGTCGAAAATACCCGACCACCTAAAGTCACAAGACCTTTACCGTGAAAAGAATGCACCTGCGGCCCCATCCCCTCTCATCCCCAGATTAAAGATGCAGTCTTGGCCCCTCTGATGGCCCTACATTGGTGGCGATCACGGCATAAGATACCCCGCAGGACACTCCGATGACGTTCTCCCGAGCACCACGCCCAGTCAGCCTTTTCCCGCGCGGGGTGTCGTCCTTGTAAGGTTACAGAAGATCCACATGTAGAGGACTTGTTTGGCGGAGAACCAAAGTTTCGAGCCGGGCACAGGCGGTGAGGTGGAGGCCGCGTGGCGCAGGCCGAGTTCGATGTGCCGGAGACGGTGAACAAGGGGACCGAGATGGGGCCAGTGCTCATCGGAGCCGACTCGGGGCCCGCGGGTGATGCTGAGGCATTGCCGGTTTTCAGGGGCTGGGGCGGATATCGAGAAGACGCCGGCGGGTGTTCTCCTGCCTGGGAACTTGTTGCGTCAGCGGTTTGATTTCCTGCTTGGCGGGTGATCTCGTCGATCATACAGTGAGGCTCATTTTGCTCATTGTCTTATTCAGCGTTCCGTCAAGGGTCACGGTGGCCACAAACGCAGGGTGCTTCATGTTCGTGAGCAAGCATGGCTTGGTGGTCTCACAAGCCCTTAAACTCGGCTGAGGACAAGATCTGTGTTTGATGACTTAAGGGAGAACCCCAAGTCATATCCCGGCTTCCTCTTGAAAGACAGGCTTCGGATATCATGGTGTACATGACCAGATCATGGCATGTTCATCCTGTCATGATACTGGGAGGGGGGGGCTCGTCACTCAATGATCCCGTCTCTATGAGTGATGGTCAAATCAAGTATGTTTTCTTAAAGACGTGATCAATTACCCGTCCATGAGTAATCTATTACTGGAGAGCCAAACCATGTGCCCGAGAAGATAGGTGCACTTTGGCAGCCATAATATCACCAAGATGAGGTTTCCGCCGTTCATCAACGGATACTCAACGATCATCTTCTGCCCCTGAGGCTGTGAGATGAGTAAGAACGGCTGCAGGATGCAATGCTACTGCTGTCGGACCTAACGGGGTGGATGGTCCAGTGCAGTAACCGTTTAACGCGTTTCAAGGGCGAATCTCGACCCCAAGTTGGCCCTTGCATTTCTGACCTCTTACACCTCGACTCGGCCCTGGATCCCCAGCCTCAATCATCAAGCCATGACCTGTCGCCTGCAGGTTCGCCAGCGCATCCTGCAGATCCGAGGGCTGACACAATCTCGCGGCTCTCTTCCAGTTCGGCACGCATCGCGAACCAGCGCGATCGCGTAAAATCGTCGATGTGCTGGCGGCAAACGCAGTCGTCGACCAGACCTACCATCAGATGCTAGGCGGCAGGCGGCATCGCCTTTCGTGCCAGCAGAGCCGAGACAAGAGCGGGATCTCGTCATCGATGGAAAAGGACCGGCTGCCTATGTATGAGACTACTTTGCCTCCCATCGGTTTGCCGTGCGACGGCCAAACGAACAATGCCCAGGGCGTCATCCCCGTGCCCCCCAGACGACACGGCGAGTTCTGTGGCTTCTGTCACCCTTCTGTCCTCCAGATGGAACGAGGGGCGCTCCGTTGTCTCGGATCTGCTCGGGGCCAAGTCGGCGAGACAAGTATACGCCGGGGCATCGACGAGCAGTACCATCCACCACCATTGCGACTGGTCTCGTATCTTGTCGAGCTGCGGGGTTGTTAGAAGCAAACGATCCCATGCATCGCATGAGAGGAGGCCCCTCGACAGCTTCAAGGCCAGACGCGGCTGTCGTGACATCCTCGCAAGCCGTTCAGCTGGCCTAGTCCGCATGGCATATTGAGAGACCAGTCTGGCCAGCGTCTTCATCTCTTGGGAGCCATCCTGCCGGGCCACCGACTCAGTCTCGGCTGTCTTCGTCCATTCTCTGCTTGACTCGGCGGGCATCGGTGCCCGTGGTAACGAGGGACAGCATGGGGCACTGCCAGAGGAATTTTTTCCTTCGTGCATGAGAGGGAAGGAAATGAGACATTCCAACGGATGGGTCTCATTCCTCGTTACTTCTTCCTGGCCCTCCTGTCATCCCCACACTCCCGCCTCCCTTGTTTGCTTCCCTGAGAAAGTCCCTTCAGAGTAAGGCTCGGATAGCGCAGCAGGCGTCCGACGCCTCGAGCATGGAGGTGCTGCGCCCTGGCCGCGCTGGCGTATCCCCGCGATCCAAAGCCACCAGACTTACACCATAGCCTGGTTCAGGCACCCAACGCAGGGTGCAATCAGAAGTCTGTACAACCCTTCGCTTCTCACCCTGACGAGAAACCCCGCGTCTCGATGAAGATCTGAAAACCCCGATCACAGCTGGAAATCAGGAGATCGTCATCCAGGATCAGATGTGACAGGTCTTGGAGGTCCCGGGCCTGCGTTTGCGCCAGCGGTTGTCCGCAGCTGACTGATCACATCTCTCCTGGACGCCCGTTCGAACGTTCCTTGCGCCCATTCCGCCGCCACTCAGGTACAGCCAGAGAACCCATTCCAGCAAACCGCGCGCCTCAGCTGTCGGTGCCAGCCCTGTGGCCTGCCCACACTGGACATACTGACTCGCAGATGCCTTGAACCAATGGATGTCAGGCCAGGCGACCCTGCAGGGGGAACACGAGGGATCGTCTCGGCGTCCGGAGGAATGTCTGAGACTTCTGGCCAACGCTGCCAAGGTACCTCGTCCTGTTCGAGTTCCTACGTACACCAAGCTTGCAGTGAGACAGGTTACTACGTTCCTCTTCCCCCCCCCTTCCTCTTGTTTAGCCCTCCACAGGAAGGCGGATGATATGTTAGGATGTTTGTTTGGGGAGGCGACGCGGGTACCACAGGGAGAGACTGATCGTCCGCAGTCTCGCTCTGCGCATATATCCCGCGACATACCATCCCTTGAGGCCTATACACCCTTTCGCGCTTTTGGCTTCCCCTCCCCTCCAGAACGAAGCCTGTACACCCAGGCCAGACCTTAATAACGCTACGACATCATTCTGCATCGTCATCTGGCGAGGCAGGCGCTGACGTCCTCGTCATGTCTGCTCGCCCCGTCCACTACGTCAGAAGATCCCATCGAGATTCAGAGTCCAACATGGAGGCACACGGATCGAAGAGGGCCAGCCTGAATCGGCAGACACAGCTTGCACACATCAGCCTGGTGTCCAAGTACTTCGAATACCCGCCGAACTACTCGCGCCCCCAGGCGGAGAATATGCCGGCGCAGAACTCCTTCCGGAGGGCGGGATATAGCTATGCTGGCCACCAGTCGGAACGGATCATCACCCTGGAGAAGAGGACATCGGAGCCAGTCTACAGGCCGCAACCACCGTCACCGACAAGGAGGAGGACGAGGCCGCAGGACCGCACATCCATCGGCTCGGATGTCTCAACACCAAGTCTGATCGACGACAAGACCGACTCGGAGGTCTCTCACGACGATGACTACCAGTACCATACTTCGACGTCACAGCTCTGGGATAGCTTTTGGGTGGCCCATGGCAACGATGGTGCCAAGGTCCGGCCGCAGATGCAACAGCAACAACCTCATCCTCTGAAGAGCAACCCCCAGGAGCCCAGCACAGCACGCTATCCCGCTCTCATTCCCTCACCTCACATCAAGAGGACAAAGAAGACTAGCATCATCAAGTACGGGGAGGACAACGTCCCCCCCAAGCCCGTTCAGTATAGCATTCCCATCCAGCAATCCGAGGAAGTCAAGACGAAGAAGTCCCTCCCTCCCCAATTTCCCACCGAGGAGAAGCGCCGCACCATCAGGACAGTCAAGTCTTCCTACAGCCTGTTCCCCAAGCAGACTGCCACCCCAGTCCCTCCGCGAGTCCCGGCCGTCGACGCGTCAAAAGCCACGCCTACGCCTACCGCCGTGGTTCGCCCCCGGACAGCCTCCCTCCCTCGTCCTCAAACACCGGGCACGGCCATCATCACCCACCGCAAGTCGTCCCGGCCGCAGCCCGTCCACGCCAACTCCGAGCCCCTTCCTCAAATCCCGGAACCGTTCGAAGCCACTATTCCAGCTCGCCCTCACACATCCCACGGCCCCTCCCGGCCTCGCGCCTCAACAACCGCCTCCCGCTCCAGCGCAGTCAGCCTCTCCTCCCACCTCTGCGACCACGGCCTCGTGAAGACCACCACTCCCTTATTCCCCTCCACCAACCTCGCCGGCCTCATTAATCCTCGCTCGGCTCCCCGGCCGCCAGTGTCTTCTCTTCCTCCCACCATCCCATCGCCGCTGAAACCCGGTGTCCCAAGGCGCCGGATGTTCACCGGCACCCGCCCCAAAACCCCCAGCTTCAACCTCGCGACCCAAAAGTCCTTTTTCGACTTTGACTCCGACTCGGAGTCGGAGACATCCCCAAAGCACGCCGGAATCACCCGCATGATGAAGAAGGGCCGCAAGAGCAAGACCCCCGAGTCCAATGCTGGGCCGGCCCAGGACGGCCCCGCCCCGCAACCGCGGGTGAGCGTCGAGCACGTCCGTCGGCGCAAGTCGCGGACGAACCTTGCCATCCTCGGCGGGCGCAAGATGACCTTCCCCGAGGATGCAGACGAAGACGTGCCTCCTCTGCCGCAGAGGGCCGAGGGGCGCAAGAGCGATGTTTTCGGAAGGATGTTCGGGCGCGGGAAGTAAACGCCCGCTTCCATCGAGGTTGAGCCCGATGGCATAATTTCATGTGATCAACCACGTCTCCACGACTTTTTCCTTTTCCTGTCTTTGGCCTGGCGGTTGCTTCGTTTTCTGCATAGGCCGTTGCATCATGGCGTTCCGCGCGGGGGTCTGTTTTCCATCAAAAGGGGTCAGGGGTAACGGCGCACCCGGGTTAAGGCTTTTGGTTTACCACTTCCGACCACGCTTCGACGACACTCGCTACGAGATTTTTCCTCCTCATGTCTTGTCTTCTTTGTTATGATTGTTTGGGCCTCTTTCGGCGTTTGCATATTGAGGGACGATGTATGTCACAGCGGCAAGACGATCCGCGATGAATAGGATGGACGGGAACGACGCTTCAGTCATGCTTAATGTCGACACACCACGATCCTTACGTCGCTCACGCACGAGCTCCAATTGAATATTCTGAACACCTTGCGCTCTCGAGCAAAATGTCTTGCAGCCGTGAAGTGTTTATTTGCCATCCTCGCGCTTCTACAGCGGCGATGCCTCTCCTGGTGCGAACCAGGCAACATCTTCGTTCATATCTATCAACAACCTTTGCTTCCCGTACCAGTCTTGCAGTCCGTCTATAGCCCAGCCGTTACATCCGTTATCCATACAATATACATGACCTCGTGCTCCGTAACTCGTGTAAGCGCCATGAAGTCATCGCATCTTGGCCCACGTGAAATTCGTCCCAACCCCAAACGCCAGATGCCATGCAAACCAAACGCCAAAATCAAACCGGATCAGGGTGCGATCAGATCGCACCGATATGAAAACACTTCGTCTCGGCGGCAAAGACCTCCGAGTCGAAAACACCTCCCGATCAAAGGCATGCTCATGCCTTCCTGGAAGTGAATCTCTTCACCCTTCTCACCCCCAGCCTCTCCTCTCGGCCCGGCGCGCTGCCGAAGTACCACATATCGTCCGACCCCTTCGAGACACCGAGCTGCGTAATAATCTGCTGCTTGGAGCGCGGGAACTGGAAAGCCCTCTCATTCTTGACGTCCTCGGTATTCAGGAACGAGATGACGTCGGAGATGCTCGTGACGGCATGAGGGAGGCGGTAGCGTGACCGCATCAGGACCACCTTCGCGAGACCGACCACGTAGAGAATGACCAAGGCAAGGAGGATGTAGAACAACACATTTTGCGGGAACATGATGCTGTTGGTCGCGTCGGGCCGGTCAACCGCCATGAACATCCCTCCTGCCAGGACGGGGATGAGGATCGAGAGCACGGCCACCAGCGATACAAAAGCAACGCGCCAGTGGCCGTTCTTGAGTGCGTGCCAGGTCGCCTGGAAGGGCAGACAGGCAGCGTAGTCGACGAGAATCGACCTTTGCGGGAGGGAGCCCTCCCGTCTGTTGAGCTCGGCCCAGGGCTCCATAATCCGGAGGGTCATGTCCACTGACTGAAAAGACAGGTACAGCATTGTCCCAAGAAGACTGGGGAAGTAGCTGTAGACGAAATTGGCCGGCGAAAAGGCTCCAACCCCAGGATAGACCCCGAGATGGCCGAGATGGAAGCCGCCCAACCAGATTGCTCCCCGCATGAACGCGATGCCCATCAGGACCCCAAGCAGGACCACCGCTCCTACGACATAGGAGGCGACAGACATGCTGCGCAGAATCCAGGGGAGATACTGGTATTGCGAGCTTTCTGAATTCGAGAAGAGGGACATCTTGAGGGAATTTACCGACTCCCTGTTGATGTCCTCGCTTGGAAGAGCTTCAAAGTCTCGAGGCGGCTGGTCAATGTACTCGGCTGCGAGGCCGATGCCATACCAAGGCTCCTGGTCCGGGGCTCCTGTTCGCCAATAGCCCAGACGGTCGATATGCCGCCTGTAGAGCTTCGACTGGATTTGCTTCTCATCCTCCAGCAGTTCGGTGCCCTTGTAGTCGTCCAGCGTGTTGGACTTGTAAAGCATGGCTGCAATGTGTGCCACGGATCTTGGATCCCACAGCAGGCCGGTGTCAGGCTTCTTCCATGACTTGTTTAGAGGGATGGTTGCTCCAAAAAGGCAGAGGAAGTACACCATCAGTATCCAGGTAGTCGGTTGAACCGATGTCCAGGTCAAGCTCGTATCAACCACAATGACCGAGAAGGTGTGGCTGGCAAACGGTATGGTGAAGGTGCTCAGCCAAAACATGATTTGGCAGGCCTTGATGGCAGGTGATCCAACAAGATGCGGGATCAGAAATGATGCGGGGTGCAGGTCTCGGAACAGGGCACCCTTTCTCGTCTCCGGGTTTTCGCTTGCCATGGAAACGAAGGGCATGATGCGTGTCATGGTCGTGGTGATGCATTGTGCGTAAATGGAGATGATGGCGACCAGCAACTGGGGAACGATGCGGAATGCAAAGTACTGGGCGCGTGGGATTTCTTCCTCGAATGATGCCAAACCAGGCCTTGCCAAAGACACGATAGCCGCCACCATAAAGAGGACGCTCAGCAAAAGGCAGAGAAGCTTGAAAATGGTCATCGAGAATGGTCGCAAAATGGCCGGCAAGTAGTTAAGGCGGGGATATTGCAGCCTCGTCGGGTCAATGTTGTCCAGCCTCGTCTTGCCATCTTTGGTGTATGGCACCGTGTCGTTGACGGAATAGATTTTGTTCTCGTCGCCAGGTTGGCCCAGAGCCTGCATTCGTTTGGTCGGGTCAACAGGAGTTAATGGTGGTGTGGTGTTGAACGCTGCAAGGTTTCCCCATGGTGTTGGCTTCAAAATTTCCTGCTCCGTCGAGTTTCTGTAGTTGCTCTGCCGCACCGAATCCCTGGTATGAGCGGTGGGTATCGCTGCAACAGGTTGAAGGGCCAGCAGTTCGTGGCCCGCAGTGATGTGCTGTCGTGGGAAAGGGTCGTCCTCGTCGAAATCGTAATAGTCCTCCGGCAGGTCGTAGGGTACTCCATTGGCAGTGAGGCCGGACCGGGCAGGGATGCTGTCAGATGGTGAAGAAGTGCCTCGCCACTTCTCGGCTGTCAGGGCATCGAGTGCAAAGCTGAGGAAGGGCGCATCATCCATTCCAGGGGTAACTGAACCGTTGGCATCAATGGCCAACTCGTCACGGTAACCCCGCGCGACGGCGCGGTTGGTCATCTCGTCCACCGCCATCCGTGATTCTTCGAGCCTGCTAGTCGGGCTGAAATCAGACATTGGTCTGGCCGGGGCCGGGCGGTTGTCGATGAGTGGGTGTCCGAAGAGGCGGGTGTCACCGTAGAGTCCTGGGAGTGAGGGCGACGATGACGACTGCCAGGCCGGCGGAGAGGGCGCGAACAGGATTGTCGTTGGCTGAGGTGAGAGGGACGGCTGTCGGCCTGAGTCGTCGATCAGCTCATCGCTCTGCGACCTGATGTTGTCGTCAAAGCGAACGCGGGCAGCTGATTGCCCAGGCGGAGTGCTTGGTGACCAGAACTGCGGCGGTTGAGGGCCTATCAAGCAGTCGTCAGCACCGGCGAATGACAAGGCCAGAGAGCCAACTTACGTCGTCGATCAACAAAGTCAAATGTGAGGTCTTGATAGTTCATGCTTCGCGAAGCAGAAGAGGAGGAGAGGAGATCAGGCCCACGCGGACAGGCAGGTCGATTATTTGGCTAGCATGCGCCAATGCAAGCTTAGGTCTTAGAAACAAGAGGGACATGCATGATGCAGGTCGAGCTGTCGAGCACTGGTTGGGCGGCGGCCCATTTTGGTAGACGCCGTTGCGAATAGCCAGTGGCTGGTGGTTGCAAGGCTCCCGGTCGTGGGCTGGTCGGTTGGTCGGGTCGTGGGACTGAGCAAGGGTGAGGTCCAGGGTGAACAGGGCAGATCCTGAGGGCTCGCTTCCAGCCACCGCCGGCGGGTTCCGCGGGGTATCTTAGGGCACGGACGCTAGGGTTCGACCGTAGCGCCCGAGAGTAGAGCGAAGGTAGTCTCTTCGTGGGTGCAGCAGTTCGATTGACGTGCTGTTGGGCTGTCGCGAATCCCACGATGATGAGTCGGTGAAGCAGCAAGCGGAGAATGAGGAAAATCGAAATTGTCGCAGCACAATGCAGCCTTTTCCTCCCTCCTGCATCGTGCATCCCGAACTCCTTCCTTCGTGTTGCTCAGCTCCTTCCTCCAGGCCATCCCCACTATGATGCAGAGAAAAAATGGGCGTGGTTGGCTGCCCCCGGCACTTCTCAACGTCCGTGCTCCCTGGTCCCGCGGGCCTGGGTTCCCTCAAGACCTGGATCAAACGGGCCTAGCGCCCCTGCCACCCTCAACACCCTTGCTTTCTTTTTCTTCACCTCCGCAATCACGACGAGTTGACAAGGCCATGATCACGCAGCCACCAGGAAGACAGTTCGTCAGCGTGTTTCAGAGGTATGGGGATATCTCCAGGGCCCTTTCTAGAGCAGAAAACTCTGTCTTGCCGGTCGCCTGGGGCTTTGATGGTCGGAGTCTTGCTCTCCGTGTCTACAGCCTCTTGATATTCCCAAACAGCGTGCCGGGATCAAGCTCCGGTGCCCATGTCAAAGGCCAAGGCAAATGAGTCGGACCCTGCAGGGACAGGTCCCAGCGCCGTGGTAACAGCTCGAGAAGAAAAGTGGTATCTCTGATTCCTCGTCCGGGGACCATTCTGGTATTACATACACGGCCTCATGCCATCAGCAAATCCTGGATCCCGACTGGTGGCGGCTTGATCTCTACCAGCAGCTCATTTGTCCTCTTGATCCGGTCGTACACAACCTTCTCCTCCGCTGCCCACCGGCCCTCAACCTCCACTGGCTTCGACTGGCTCCAAAACGAGCCAAACGTCGATTTGCTCGCCGTGCCGTCCTGGTGCTTCTTGCGCTCCAGCTCCTCCTCCTTGGCCAGCTTCTTCACCATGGCAGACCAGTTCCTCAACCCCGTCGCAAGGCACTCCTTGCAGGTAGTCCTTGCTCTGGAGATGGTGGTGTTTCCGAGCTCGCGCAACTGTTCCTCCGCCATGTCGATGCCGTCACGGGTCCATGCTAGGCCCTCCTCACGGGTCCTGAGGGTGTCTTTGCTCGAGTAAAGCATCTCGCCGATGTAGAGCTGCAGAGCAGCTTCTTCGCAGAGCTGCCGAGGGCTACGCCAGGGGGGCTGCGTGCCGTCCGGAGGTGGAGGCGGGTACTTGGGCGCTTCGGCCATCTTCCACAGGTTCTGCCACAAAGTCAAAGGTGCGACAGCGGTCTCTTCTCTCTCGCCGGGAGGGGGCGTTGAGGGAAGCACTCGGCGCGCCCGGAGTATCGAGACGAACATCGGCAGGGCGCCGCCAAAATCACCCACCCTAGCCTTGTGTGTGGCAATTGCCGTGAGAGCGGTGAGAACGTTCTCCGGCGGTGATGATGCCTTGTCGTTCAGTGTCAAAGTGCGCATGTCGATGAGCGGCGGAGATGACGGGTCGATGGTCTCTGTGGCTATCGAAAGTGCCCAGTCGTAGACTCGTTCAGCGGTGTCGGGCATCTTCTTAAAGTCGAGGAAGAAGGCGTACGCCAGTGCTGCATCCATCTTCTGCCTTGTCGTGAAGCCCTTCGTTGTCAAGATGCGGAGGTAGACGTTCTCGGCGGACTCGTAGGCGGGTACGCAGTTCTCCTCTAGCGGCGCACTGCGCGCTCCCGGCGGCACAGGTGTCGGTTTGGGGTTCGACGGTCCTACCACCATCTCCGGCGGGCAGGTGAGGTTCCTTGTCGTGTCCAGGAGCCAGCCGTCGACTTGTTCCAGAGTGGTCGCCAACAGCATCATCAGCTCGTAGTATCCTCGAATCCAGTTTTCCCCCTTCCCGGACACGTCCTTGCCAACATTCCCCAGGCCCTCAATGGACAGAGGCTCGTCGTTGAGGAGCTCTCGCACACCGGCACCGTCAATGTTGGGGTCTTCGAGGCGCTTCAGGGTCTCCTGGGAAGACACGATGATCTGGTCCCAGTTCTTCCAAGGCTGCCCGTCCCTGTTCCCCGCCTTCGCGCCACGAGCCCTCATCCGAGAGATGATGGTCCATTCATGTGGCGTCGGGAACTCCTTCTCGAGCCACTCCTGGTTGAGCAGGAAGAGGATTCCGGCAATGCAGATCATCGATCCCCAGAAAGAGACATTATACCTGACAAACAGCCGTCCCTCGTGCTTCAGCCATTGTTTGGTTTCCGTCGTGAAGTATCTGACTTTCCGCCGCGGTGTCGTCACTGGAATTATGAGGAAGGGCAGCTGTGGCCGAGCTTTCAAAGCCAGAGCGGTGTTGCTGGTGAAATGTCGGCAGGCGGCAGGGGATCGGAGGAGCTTCTCCAGTGCCAGCCTGTTGAATGCGACCTGTTGTCGCATGGTTGCGGGAGGGAGTACTTGTCGGGCCGGTTGATGATGCGAGTGTGGTGCCGCGTCAAGGTACGAAGTGGTGGGAGCTTCGGTCGTCCAACCGATCGGAAGCGCGGCGTCGTTCTCGGCGCACTCGAACACCGAATCTGATGCGACGGTGTCCTAGCTCGATGGGGCGTCCAGAGTCGCCCGTCTGTGTTTCGTCGGTCCTCCTTGGTGTTTGATGGCACCGTGGGATGTCCAGGTGACGCTGCTCATGAACTCGGACGGGGTTTTCGGGGAGTCGGTGATAGGTCTTCTGGGTGGGGACCAATTGCCCGCTGTGATTGGCCGGTTCCCACTCAGAGCTTTTGCATCATCCCGACTGAGTGAAGACTGGGACGCTTGTGGAGAGACGGAGGCAAGTATTCATCCGTTCTGGAAACCCAAGAGAAGACCCGCGTCGCCGAGTCCGTTTCCTTACTTTGGGTACCGCGACTGTGTGGTTGTCTGGGGCATGGACTCGTGAATATGGCGTCTTTCTTCTCTCATGCAGCGGCAGACCCGCGCTTCCAGTTTGCGACGACCGCAGTCCTTTCTGGCGCAGCAGTCGCCTGCCTCATTTTTGGCTACCAGGCGTTGGATCGCGAAGAGAGGCTTAATGAGCTGAAGCACTCCATTCCGTCGTTGGCCGCTGATAGCCCTACAACTGGACAGGTGCGCAACTCCCAGCCCATCCTCCAGAACTGGAACTGACTTCAAGAATCCAGTTGACAAAGTATGGCGGCGCATCGCCGCCAGTGGACAAGGAGGATGCGCGCAACGAGGCTCTCGCAAAGAGGGCGCAAGCGGGCGACTTTGACGATGAGCTCATCCTGGAGCAGCTTGCCCGCAACCGCGTCTTCCTGAAGGATGAGGGCCTGGACAAACTCCGCAAGTCGTTCATCGTGGTTGTTGGCTGCGGAGGTGTCGGCTCTCACTGCACGGCTGCGCTGGCCAGGTCTGGCGTGTCTAAAATCCGTCTCATTGACTTCGATCAAGTTACGTTAAGCTCTCTCAACCGACATGCCGTCGCCACCCTCGCCGATGTGGGTATGCCGAAGGTGCAATGCCTCTACCGACGCCTCATCGCCATCACGCCCTGGGTCAAGTTCGATCTTCGTCTGCAAAAGTTCGAGGGAAGCGTCGCGCCGGAGCTCCTCGCGCCCTGGGAGGACGGGCAGAAGCCTGACTTCATTGTCGACGCCATCGACAACATCGACACCAAGGTTGCGCTTCTCAAGTACTGCCATGACAACCGGCTTCCTGTCATCTCCAGCATGGGTGCTGGCGCGAAGAGCGACCCCACTCGCATCGCCGTCAGCGACATCAGCACAAGCACAGACGACGGGCTCTCGCGGGCAACGCGGCGAAAGCTGAAGCTTCAGGGCGTCCTCGGCGGCATTCCCGTTGTTTATTCGACCGAGAGGGGCGGCGATGGCAAGGCTGCGTTGCTGCCGCTCCCGGAGGAAGAGTTCGACAAGGGCAAGGTTGGCGACTTGGGTGTCCTCCCCAGTTTCAGGGTGCGCATCCTGCCGGTCCTGGGCACCATGCCTGCGGTCTTTGGATACGTGCTTGCCAACCACATCATTGTGCACATCGCAGGTAGGCGTTTCTCTGCTCCCATGTGCCGCTGTTTCATTGCTGATGTCCCTCCAGGATACCCCACCGACTATGCCGCGGGGAAGAACCGTGACAAGATGTACGACACCATGCTCAACTTCGTGCAAGGGACCGAGGAGAAGCTGGCGAGACAGACAGAGGGCACGAACGATCCTGATGTTGCTCGAGGGCTCAAGGTCCCCTTGACCGCCGGCGACGTTGCTTTCCTCGCCGAGGACTTGTGGAGGGGCCGCAGCGCCATCACAGGTATCGCGACGAGGCTTGTCCTGGTTAGGTGGTCCAAGCCGGAGACCAAGACGATGGTCAGGATTGGAGAAGGCGCTGAGGAGCAGAAGAGCTCTAACGTCCGCTTGAGAGATCTGGTCGTCATGACCAAGGAGGAGGCCACACGACACGAGAAGATGGTGCTCAGGGGCAGCACCAAGCTGGAGGAATTGTACAATCAGGAAACCATCTCGAAGATTGCGACCAGGCTTGAGGAGGCTGTAGAGTACGAGAAGCTTAGAATCTAGACGACGACTGAACTTTGACACTGCTGCCAGTGGACTTCGAGGGCATGGAACGGAGAACCTGTTCGTGATGACTAAGCGATCTAACGCGCTGGACGCGTGAACAAGTCCCCACCTCAATCTGTCTGGCTTCCCTGGACAAACCTGACAGTGAACATAACCTCGACCTTTCCTCCACAATCAGTTCACCATCCTTCTTTGCCAACTTATCGTGTCGCAGGACCCGGAGACGTATGCTAAATATTCGGTATGTTGTCGTCACTTCTCCCAACCCTTGATCGAACGCATCATGCTGACAAGAGGCTCACGAGTCTTAGATCCGCGATCAAGTGTCCAGGCGAGCTTCGAGCCTGATGCAAGTCTCGTTGCTGCTTGCTGGGGACAGGGCGAGTGTTCTGCCCCAGGCTGTTTTCCTTTGACCTTTGGACCACGCTGGGGACTACCTCACCAAGGATTGATCCCAAGCCCAGGACACTCATCTCTCATTTCATCGCCGAGTTTGGGACCGACTTCGACCTCGAACATTACCGGCCATATATCTCGGCCCTTCCCAACGTCGACCCAGGACATATGGCTGTGTAACCTGGCAACAGCTCGGAAATCTCTGGCCGTGAGCCCGCCGCATTGCGGCACTTCCTTCTACGCCTGCAGTGATGAAAACCCTTCACAAGGAGCTTGAGGTATCATCCGCCTTGTGGTTCCCATGGAGCCCTCGGTACGATGACAGGACCACAGCCAAGAACGGAAAGCTGAGCAGGCGAACCGACTGGTCTCTCAGTCGGAGACGCAGAGCATCGCAATTCTACGAGGCGGCGCGGCATCCATCCTCGACAGATCGCCGCAATGAGGATATTCTTCTCGGGGAGGCACACACCGGTCACTCCGGTGACGCCTATGACCACTCAAAAATAGTTTTCAATCTGAGCTGGCGAGTCGTTGATGCGTGCCGCGCTTGCCGAGTGGCAGAGCGCGCTCGGCGTCACAACACCAAACATACCATGCCCGGTGATGACGAAACATGACCAAAAAGCCAAATTTGCAGGCAGCACAGAGGGTGCAGTCCCTCTGGCCGTTGTCGGTGAGAACTCAAGAGAGCTAATCTGAGGGCATGCCGGTGGGTTTCTTTTCCTTTTGTTCGGTTCTTCCAGCAAGATAAGCCTGCTGGTTTTGGCGACGACTTGCGTCCTGTCCTGTCCTGTGGCACTGGCAGGTGGCTACTCTAACCACGCCGGGTTTAGTGGCCTTGGTCCCCTGATGAGCAATCAATCTTATCAAAATGGCACGGAAGACATGCCCGGAACCGCCAACGTGGTGACCCTTCGATCTGTCTCAACGCCAATCAGGACCCTGATCTGCAGGTCATCGCATGCACGTCGCGCCCTGGACCTGCACCCAGGGCAGCTCGAAACAACCGCATCGATGAGCTCATCCGAGCTAGGTAGGTAGCTGGCGAGAGCGGTTTTTTTTTTTTCAGAGATCCCGAAGTCCTCCGTCGGGGGCTTGTCGAGTCGAGGAAGTTAATCTATTTCTCTTAATCGTACTCGTACCTACTGCTTGCCATCCGTGCCACATTCCATTCCGATTCGTCCTTCGCCGCTTCTTCCCCTCGTGATCGCGACAGCTACCCCTCCATCACTCCTTCCCGACTAGTCCCTCATCTGTGCTGGTCCCTCCCCCTCCACATTTTTTTTTGGCTACGCCCTCGTCCGTGATCAGCTCGGAGCTTCTTCTCTTTGCTCCTTCATCAACCTTCGAGTGATACCCAAGGACTGGAACCTCACATCAGAAATGTCTACATGATCTCTTCCTGGGGGTAAAAGCCTTCACCCCTGTCGATCGACAAGCCCAGAAGCTCTCACTCTCTCGGCCGAGCCGAAACCGACGACGACCCGAACCGATACTCCCGCAGCTTTGCGCCCACCGCCACCACCAATGAACCCCGAACTTCTCGCGGAGCTCGAGAAGAGCGACGATGGGATCGCCTTTCGCGCGCGACCCAATCACGTCCACTTCACCTGGGCGCGCACGTTTTCGTCCGCGCCCGAGCTGTACCTCCAGCCTGAGTCGGTCGAAGAGATCCAGAAGATCGTGAATCTGGCTCGGAAATGGCGGCGGCGCATCGTCCTCGCCGGCTGCGGCCACTCGCCCTCCAACCTTACCTGCACCTCGAGCTGGCTTGTCAACCTGGACAACTTCAACAAGATCCTCTCCTTTGACAAGGAGTCAGGCGTTGTTGTCATGCAGAGCGGCATCCGCCTGTATACGCTGTGCGCCGAGCTGGAGAAGAACGGCCTTGCCATGCCGAACCTGGGCAGTATCAACGAGCAGTCCATCGCCGGCGCCATCTCGACGGGAACCCACGGCAGCAGCACGCGGCACGGCATCATGTCCGAGGACATCATCTCCCTGGAGGTCATGCTGGCTGACGGCACGGTGAAGTCATGCTCTCAGGACCAGAACCTGGAACTCTTCCGCGCCGCCCTCCTCTCCCTCGGTGCCTTGGGCATCATCACCAAGGTCACCTTCCGCGCCGTGCCGGCTTTCACGCTGGCCTGGAAGCAGGTTGTCGACGCAGACACCGTCATGTTCAATGCGTGGAACCGCGACCTCTGGTCACGCTCCGAGTTCGTCCGAGTCTGGTGGTTCCCCTACACCCGCCGTGCCGTCATCTGGCAAGCCGACAAGACCTCCGAGCCGCACCGCGACCCTGCCGTGCGCATGTACGACGGCTCTCTCGGCTACCACCTCTACCACAACCTCCTCCACCTGGCCCAGTACGTCCCGCGCATCCTGCCGTGGGTTGAGTGGCTCGTCTTTGGCCTCCAATACGGCTTCGCGGACGGCTCCACAGTCTCTGCTGTCCAGCCCTCCGGCAAGGCTCTCCTCATGAACTGCCTCTACTCTCAGTTCGTAAACGAATGGGCCATCCCCCTGGAAAAAGGCCCCGAGGCCCTCCGCCGCCTCTCCTCGTGGCTCAACCACCTCGAGCCCTCTGATCCAGACTACGTCCCCCACAACATTCCCTTCTCCAACGAAGGCCTCTGGGTCCACGCCCCTGTCGAGGTTCGCGCAAGCGACACCTCCCTCACCTCCAACGCCCGCCCGTACCTCGACCCAACCCTTCCGGACGGCCCCACGCTCTATCTCAACGCGACCCTCTACCGCCCGTACCTCTACGACCCGCCCTGCCGGGAGCGCTACTACGAAGCTTTCGAGTGGCTCATGATGGATCTCGGCGGGCGCCCGCACTGGGCCAAGAACTTCCACGAGACGGGCGACCGCATCGAGGGGTTCTACGGCGAGGACCTCCAGACGTGGCGCAGGGTGCGCCATGAGGCCGACCCGGACGGTATGTTCGTCGGCCCGTGGCACAGAGAGAAGGTCATGGGGAAGGGGGATAAGTTACCCCTGGAGGAGATCGAGGTGGCGAGGAGGCCGGCCCGAGAGGGCGGGCTGCGCATCACGGGGACCCTGACACCTCTGGGGCTGTAGGTAGCCGAGTAGAGGAGTTAAGTGGCAGCAGGAGCCTGAAAGACTGCGTAATTCGTGATTGTCGGACGGCGGGACCTTTGATATCAGCATAGGCAACGGGCATCCTCTGGGAAGCCTTAACGAATTCAACGAGCACTCCAATGTTGAAAGTATCGAACGGACCCGGAGGTTTACCGTGACGAAAGGGGTATTTTTGCGCAGAAGCAACGCCATACACGCATGGCCAAGTCTCGCGCGCCTGCTATAGTGCGAGACCAGAAGAAATGTAATCATACAAGCATACGACAGGTTGAAGACCTGCCGTGTCGTGGAAGCTCAACCGAAATCCAACGCCAGTAGACAGCTCCAAAGAGATTAATAAAAATAAAAAAAGAGACATCCGACGAGCCGTGAGGCTGAATCCATCTTGTTCCAGTGCAAAGCCAGCCGCGAGGCCCGTCCATCTTGTGCGCGCCCAGGTAGTAAGTACGCGGCTCGCTTTCCAAGCCGCCCCCCGATTGTGGTTCTGTTTATCCCGTTGAAATGTCCCTGTCAATATTTTGAAGTGCCCTTGTACTGACTTCCCCTCACGTCCATTGAGGATTGAGACGATGCTCCGATGTCTCGAGGCCGTCGGCGGCCCTCCAGTAGTCTCCCTCAATGGCGGTGTCGCCGTGAGCTTTCGTGGTGTCGATGTCCATGTCGAGACGAGTGTCCCCCGTCCCTATGCCTTGAGGACGAGCTGCCGCCGCTCCGTTCCAGCTCGCGCTCCATGCTTTCCACTCTGGATCTGTATCCCCGCACGATCTCCTTGATGTGTCGTATTCGGTCGAAATCGAGTTCCAGTTCGTCGAGTTGCGTCAAGATATCATTGTATCTCTGGATTTCGGCGTCGGCGTTCCCAATCAGATCCCCCGCGTGGTTGAACTGGGCCATGGTGAAAATCTGGCTCTGCTCGCTGAGGTATGCCATCTGCTGTTCGATCTGGTTCATGACCCTGTCAAAGTATCGCCCGAGGGCCGCGAGAGACGTGCTGTCCAGGAGCAGCAAGCCCTGACTTGAAGCCCGGCTGGCAGCTCTGGAAGAGCTCGAGCCGCCTCCACCGCCTCCGCCACCTTGACCGAGGGCGGCCTGACCCTGTCGCAAAAGCTGGAGTTCTTCATTACTGAGCCCCAATTGCGTGTCCGGCACTGCGTTGACGTGCGATGTTGTGGACATGGTTCACCTGTGGTGCGAGGGAGGTAGCCAAAATAGGCGATCGGCGTTCCCAGCCAGAAGTGATAGGAATTAATGAGGCCTGGTGTTGGGCCTCGAAGCCGACCCGCCGAGGGCGTTGGTTTCGACGCAAACGCCTGAGCGAGGACCCTTTCGCAGAGAGGAGAGGGGATGATGTGCGGCCAAAGGCGCAGGGGATCGGGTTTTCAGTGTTCTTTCAGGCGTGGTGAGCACCGTGGTATTTCAGACAGCAGGGCAGGAAGTTGCGATAGCCATAAATTCGGCAGTCGAAGCTCAAGCCGCGTCATGGTATAGAGTTTCGACAAAGGTCATCGCAGGTCGTCAGGTGAGGATGGTTCGACCGAACTGGCTAACGTGGTATTCAAATCGCACTGTCAACGGGCAGTTAGCAGGGAGTGATGGACAACGAGGCTCTCGAAGGTGCCAGGAGGATAAAACAAGATAGGAAGACGGAATTGGCGGAGGATGCGCACCCACCAGCTTTGCAATGAACGGATATTAGTCGATCCTAGTGGGACTGCTGCCGCGCAGCGCGGGAGGCTGCCGACTCGTTCGACTGCCCAGAGCGCGATGGGATGCTCGCTCGCTGTGTTCAACAGGGCCGTACTCCGCGAGGGAAAGGGGTGTCTAAGATGATGGGGTGCTGGGGTCGCGGCAAGGATGGTGCGTGGTGGAGGCCGAGCGCGCGTTACTTCGAAGATGGTGATGTCTCAGCTCCGACGGCGCTCTGGTTGGGTATCTGGATTGTCGCAAAGGCAGTCCCTCTGCCTGTACCACCCGGTAGACGATGTATTAGCAGCGCCCTTGGGCCTGTACGGCCAGGTCTAGCGTCGCAGCACCAGTACCGGTGAGGAGCAGAAGAAGCAATGTGCGTGGGAGGTATCTCGGCGGGTGGTACGAGGGAATTAGTTGACTAATATCGTCGAGGAAGAGGCGGCGAGCAGGAGAGCAGACGAAGAAAAGTCAGGTCGGGGCTGTTGGAGGAAGAAAAAGCGCGGCCGTGCGTGCTCTTGTCTGTCTGGGTGCCCTCGAACCCGGGTACGTTTGTCCACAGCTTCAGGCTGGCTACCCGCCCAACCCGACGGATTCCTGGGACCGGGATGGGATGAAGGACGGACGGACGATAAGACAACAACTGGTGCGGTGTCGCAGGGCTCCCAGAGCACAACGTCGAAGGCAGCGGCGTAGTGTGTCCCCGCGGGGTGAAGGACGGATGGCAGCAGAAGGCCCGACACGGTGGTATCGAAATGTTATTGGCCTTCCTCTTCGGATAATGATTGGTGAACCCGTGACGACGAAGTGGTGGTCAGTGGGCAGGGCCCGAGTCCGTCCGGGGGAACCCCTCTCTTGGAGATGGGGGTCAAGCAAGGTGGAGGATGGGCAAGGTGGTGTTGAATGCAGGTGGTGAATGGAAGAGGAAGAAGAATCCAAAGCTCGAGTCTGGAGATGCCGGCGGTGTTTTGTCCGTTGAAACCGAAGGACGGACTGGAAGGTACTGCGATGGATGGAGCCTTGCACCATTGTTTGTGCCTTCCTGATCCCGGGCGCCTTCCTCACGGCCCGGCGCATCGCCCATGGCCCCTTCCGCTTCCCATCACATCCAGGCCAATTTTCTTCACCATCCACCACATTTCGTCACGGCGGCACCTTTCCCCCTTCCTAGCTTCGCCATGTTACCCTCCCACAGCCTCGAATGACCTCCAACGTCTTTCCCTCCCCAATCAGATTCCTTGAGGGTGTGGGCACGATAGAGCCTTTAACCGTCGTCTGTCCGCCTCCTCTATTCACATCATCCAAAAGACTCGCTTGTGCCTCGGCCACCTCCATCTGCCGAGGCGTCTTCTGAACCTGGCGCTTGCTCCCAAGGCCGGCGGTTACAGCCACCCATCACACTCACCCATGGCAGGGTAGAGTGACGAAGGACAAACCAAGATGCACTAAACCAACCGGACTGGACGAGTAGTCGCGACGCCTTGCCCGACCTCTGAGCGCCGTTCACCTCACACATAGCCTTGCATCTGGGTGCTCGCCAAGGGCCAAGAAAGTGCCGACGTCACAAGGCAGAGGTGATTCAGCCTCGACAATTTCCACGCCGATGCTACGCTGCCGACCGAGACTTAATGACGCCTCAGGCGGCGGGGGAGGGCCGACAGAATTGCCAGTCTTTTTCTAATGCACAAACCCTTGTGCTACGGACACTGATCTCGCCCTTGCTGCAAGATCGTTCTCGATCCAGGACGGCGGAGGATGTCGGGCTGCCTCGCCTCCGACCGAACAACTTCACTTGCTGACAACAGAGCGTTTTCAGAGGAGGATCGGACCTGGATATCCAAGAACGCCTTCTATCTTCTGCATCGCGGCCTGGCAGCCTGTGTCTGTCTTGTTGGCCACCATCGTCTAAGACGGCGAGGTCCGAGATGTGCTTTCCAGGCACAAAGGTGTGCCTGTCAGACGGCCCGATGCCTATGTGATATCTTGCCTGGGTCGTTGGGACTTCAAGAAGATCTCGTAGTGGGCGTGAGTCGCGATAGCACCCTGTATCAAGAGGCACAAACTCAAAAGTTTCAGGGCTCCCTGCATAAGATTCGGATACACAGACCAGACCGTCGCGATCACGTTCGGTAACGAGACCACCAAGACAACGCTGGCAGTCTACCATATCGGTGTACTCGAATGGATGCGTACCAATGTCATGGCAGGGGCATCTGCTCGTTACTCCAGACCCAGGAGTGAGTGTGACCTATCTTGCCGGGCCCATGACCTTTGAGATGCAGGTTACCAAGCATACATATGGCGTCCAGACTAAAAAGGTTCATGTCGCTGCGGGAGAGGCGTTCATCGAGATTCCCGAGTTCCCCCGCCGAATCCGGTTCACCGGCGATAGTTTAGCTGCGGGCATGCTCAATACCGACGAGACACTGCCTGGCTCTACCTACAGCGTAGGAGCTGGCCTTGGAATCACGGTGTATTCCATCACGGCCTATCTCGGCATTTCTGTCTCTGATGTCGAGTGCTGGGGCAATCCCCGTGGCTACTCGATTGAACGGTTCTATGTCATTGACACTGGACGGCAGGCGATGAACGTGTGGGGAGGTGAGTAGATTGAGGACCGCCATGTTCTCATCATGACCAGTTTGGCCGTGTCTCATTCGGGGGGCTAATTCATTCAATAGACGAGCCCGAGCCCTAGGAATTCAAGAAGTACTAGCCCGCTGATCTGGTTCTCATCAGCATTGGAACCAACGATGCCAACACGTGCATCAAAGACGACTTAGCCAGACCCTTACAAGAAACTCATTCAAGGTGGCCCAAAGCACAGCTCATGATCATGGTACCTCGGCTTAGAGTCTCCTTTTCGCCAACGACACCTTTGACCTTGGAAATCGCAAATGCGGCAGGCTTTCCATCAGTATGGCAACACTTCCCAGCAAACACCGACCTCAGAAACGGAATTTACAGTGTCTATGAGTACTTCAACTCTGAAGGATAACCTGTCTGATCCTGTGACTTGCTTGGGACGCCGTGACACCGACAACGACACCGTGTGACGATGGCATCGAACCGGGCATTCTTCAACACTACGACGACGTTGCCCTTCTTTGACACTCGACCGCTTTGGTCATATCGTGGTTGCCAGTCATCTGATCCAGTACGTCAGAGCCAAGTTCGATGGGCCACTGTGGCTGGACTCGAGTAAGTCATCATCGTGTCACGGTTGAGACTCCTTCCGATTCCTCGCGCTCTTAGCCTTTCGAGGCCCCATTCTAATGCTCGAGTAGGATCCTTCACGAGACCGAGCACTGGAATGACGAGAGAGATTACTGGCCGCAACCACGGAGGAGCAAAGCGTTGCAGAAGTAGGTCCCTGGAAACCCGAATCTTTCGTCGCATCTCCTACACACACTCACAGCTACATACAGCATCATGGGGAACAAGCATAGCTTTCGGTTGCCTTCTTCAATGTATGCCATTTGCGCAGCTCCGTTGCCAGCGCTGGGACGAAGGGCATCGCGAAAAGATGCACTTGCCCATGGACCACGAATACTGTTTATCACTTCAAAAGCCACGAAGGAGTTGGCCACTGAAACGAAACAAGACAGCTGACACGATACCGCGATCTTCTCCGACTTGTTCTCCTGCAGATACACTCACTGCGCGACGGGCCACACCATGAGGGGTTCCACCGGCCACTCCGACGATGCCCAACTGCGACTGAGTCGTGCTATGTGGATGAATTGACGAAGCTTGCCGCAGAAGGGAAGTCATCCCCGAAAGGTCTCACGATGTGGACGGCACTTTCCGACTGGCCTCGCGACGTCAGTCCACCACAAGTTCCAAAGTAGGGCTGGATGTAGACATCAGCCCGCACTCCTTCCAGCTTCCCGGTGCGTCGACGAGTCGGGCGCCCCCATCGCAGCTCAGACCAGATCGTTGGAAGGCGACGGTTCTGGGGTGCTCCGCTGAACCTCGCGGCCTTGGCGGTTCTACTCTTCCGCTCACGACTCTTGCACAGACTAGGCCCAAGGTTCGTTCAAAGTGGAAGACGGACATGTGCCATCCACGTGGACCGCCGCCGGGAAGACAATTTCTCTTCAGCATTTGGTGTTGCTTACGCGGCCGCTAAGAGTGGACCGCAGTCGTCTTCAACTTGCGAGTTGTTTCCAAGCGCTCGGCCACAGCGTTCATCAGAGATGATCTCAATGACGTGCCACTGTCATCGAAATCATCATGACAGACCTCTTGCTGGCGCAGGAGGTCCCGTCATCTGTTTCCTGCCACCTGAAACGGGCGAGGGATACTTAGGCAAAGTGCGGCGCGGAGTTGACAGGGTCAGTGCTGGGATGCGGGATGGGTGTTCGGGGCCTAACGTGACCCGAAGCCTCAACGCAGCAACAACCCCTGAGAGAGATGGCTTGGCTCTTCACTGCCGTTCTCGGGCAACATCCCTGGGCCCTCCTCCACCTGTGTGAGGGATCGACCATGCAGGTCTCAGATGGTCTACATGCCTACCTGGTAGCGAAGAGGCCTTTCGACAACGACCGACTTGCCGAAAATGAACGAATATTGAATGCCTGCGACATTGATTCAGTGGTTGTAAGAGCATCTACAGGGATCTCTTCCTATTCATCGCAAATACGCCATTGGCGTCGACAAAGTCGAGTAAAGATACCCCCTGGCACCAGAGACCACAGGGGTCAGCGCGGCTCGGGTTGATCATCGCAGAAAAACCATCCATCACTGGTGGTGAGAAGGATCAACACAGGGGTTTCCAGACACACCGCCCCAGCATAGCGAAGCCATGACTTTCAGACCGGCAGGGGGTTGGCCGAAGACTGTTGGTAGCTCTTCACTATGAAACCCGACGCGCACGAGACGAAGGTACTTCTTCAGCAGTGCAGATGTCGACACATCTCCCTCCTCACTCGGCAGAGGGACGGAGAGAGATCCGAGAGATATTCGTTAACCTCGCTTACACTAGAGGCAGACGGCGCGTCTCGATGTGGTGCGCTAGTGACTTGACAGGCTGGTGATCTGCTAAGTCTGAGCGGGTGCCGATGGATCAACCCAACCAACGGTTCTGCAACGGTTCCTCCTTCGTCTGAACTTTGTAATCGTTAGGGCCAGCAACGGGCGGCGGGACGACTGCCTGCCTGCCTCCTCTGCCGCAAGTATCAGCGGCACCTCATCAGCAGAAGCGGCGGGCAACATCCCTGGTGTCCGACCTGTCGAGTTGTCACGAAAACGAAATGAAATGGCCTGATCAGGTTGAAGACCACGCTCCCGCTGGCGTTGGCTCCCGAGTTTGCAGGACTGTCAAAGTCCCTCAGAACGGTGAACCTGAGATCGGCCATGCAGCGCGCATGCCTCGGCCCCTTGCTGCGCAGCAAGCGTTTCTACCAACCTGCCTATCACGACCGCCACACAACCAACGACAAACCCGCTTTATATTAGGGAGAGAGCGGATCTGGAGATCTCCGTTCTCGCTTTGAAGTGAGAAAGAGGGCGATCAATCCCCCTCGGTGCAGCGATCTCCCGGTAGTGTCTCAAGCGACCACGACGATGGGCGACGGACACTTTCATGCCCGACGGGTCAGACACAAAGAACCGCTCGAGACCGCTTGGTGTCTGTTCAGGGGCACCCCTGGTCTCTAGCGGCCGAGTAGCGCGGGTCTGTGATGATGGCTGGCCAAGATGGCCGCCGCAGATTCGATGACACGCCTTCACGTCCCGAATAACCGCAGACCCAGACATGGTGTCCCTTTCCAGATCCGCACCCAGGGCCCAGGGTCCATCCCGCCATGAGTATCCTGGCTGCCGGTTAGCGCTTCCCCTCCCTCTCCTCCGTTCGTCGTCCCCACACCACGTTTTTCTTCACATTATCAAAGCCCGCTAACAGGGCTATCCTCGCATCAGCGACCGAGGCGAGGTTCCTGGGGCGCGTTGGTCCATACAAGTGCGGACTTGTACATGCTGACCTACGTTAGGTACATGCAAGACAGAAAAGACAGCACAGCCCGATGATCGAGGCAGATGCTGCCTTGGCCGTGCCATTCCCTCTGTTGGTTCGAACCGGAGCAGAGGTGTGTGACTCGTCCGATGTCCTTTGCGCCGGTGTCTTCTGTTTCATGCAGAACAGACGTCCATGCTACGCACGGCTGTTCCTGCGTTGGGAGGAATACTTACATTCCAGCATATACATATGTACGTCGCTCACAAAGCATGGATGCTCCTTTCTTGCTCTGGTATCTTGTCTCCGGAAGCTCGGGGCAGCATCGAGTCTGCGACGGGGCGGCGACATGAAAGCCTCATCCCATCTTGTTGATTCAATGCCTCCGACCCTGGGGCCTTCCCCTGGCCCGAGCAAAGCCACGCGTGATCTATTGACGCATCATTGCTCATCTTGCATGGGGCCTCCCCACGGCCAGAGCAGAACGCATTGCCCTCGTGGCAATAGTGTGAAGCCTCCCGTGTCAACAAGCCCTGTGGCTCCGGGAGGATCTCCTCTTCTCCTCTCGAAGGGCCGCCGCCATGGGACCATTTTGGGATGACACTGGAGATGTTCCCAATCTGACAAGTTCTTCTTGTTCCCACCCCCCTTCGGAGGCGGCGGAGTCAAGTCCGCAGTCCGCAAGCCCTGCCTCTCCGGCCTGGGCGAAATTGCGTCCTGAACTTGAAGCATCGACCGCTGTGGCGCGCCTCACTCGTCGGGGGGATCGATCTCCAACCGCCCGGTGCGATCGGCGCAGGAAACAAACCCTATCTCGAGTTTTCCGAGACCATAGCCTGAAGGGGAAACCGGCTCGTGCTGTGTGGAACGCGCTTGGCACGCTCCGGCAGATCCTCACACGCACTGGATGGAGCAGGTGGCTCGGAGATGCTACCCTCTGAAACATCGATGAATAGGTTCCGTGGGCCGACCCAGAAGAGAAGAGACGTCCTGCCGCCGCCGCTCTGGCTTACTTGGTGGTGTTATAGCGGCCCTGGAAACACGACGGGCAAACAAGGAAGCCGATGAGGTCGTCTGTGGCGTTCGATACGTCGCGGCACAGAGCCACCGGCATCGAACGACAAGCAGTAGGAAAAGCAAACATGCTCAGCCGGGGTCCTTCCTGTGGATCTTCTAATCCGGCCGTAAGACACATTCGAGAACAGCGAAAGGGGGACCCCTGGGCCAGTGCTCTGTTCTGTGAACCATGTTGTTGGCAGCAATCTTGACCCGAATCTGGATATGTGCTCCGATGCGCCCGCCGCTTCCTTGCCAATCTTGCCCAGCCAGAGCCACACTCCCTGTCCGCCGCCTCGTGCCAGGTTGGCGCCGTTGGAACGGCAAGCGGGATATCGTTGCTTTTTCTCGCCCCCCCGGCTGCGGTTCACCGTTGGCCAAGGTTTCACCAACGACGTCGTCGGAACGGGCACGCCTGTCTGTCTTGTCACGGTCTCGAGTGCAAGTGGCAGTTGATGTTTTTCACCCGAAGAGCGAGGGAACGGTCTGTGTTGCGTTGTCCGGTATGACATGTCATCCGACTTCATCTGATATTCCAGTGCCACACCCTCTCAGCGTATGGTGAACCATCTTGCTCCCCCGGTCCAACCGCTGATTATCTATTTACACAATACTTATTCATCATCGTACATTTTGCCCGTCTCCCGGGGCGTCCCGTTGGATAATAGTGAAAAGGAAACAGCAGCAGTCGGTGCTTCGAAAAACAGTTGGATCATGTCGCCCGCGCCCTCCCCTCTTGAAGGGGCTGCCGGTCGAGGGATAAAAAGTCAGAAAACGCCTGTAAATGCTCATCATGCCCCTCGGTCGAGTCGCGGGACGGGCGGGGGGTGTTGCCTCGTCGTGAAGCCGACCGTGTCTCCTGCGCCGTGTACGCCAATGTCCTGAAAGCAAAATCCTCGTTCATCTCGGTGGTGGTTGTGATAGAGACCCATTTCCCCTTTTCCGTGACGCCTGCTCCCGTCATCTTGCGATGTTTGAGTCTGTTTGGTGCAGCTGTTGCCGAGCCGACTATGAGCTCACGGAGCCGCTGCCGCCCTCGAAGTTGTGGCATCCCCGCTCGTGGCGCTTCATGTTGCTCCTGACGCTGAAGGCCTTTCCGCAGCCGGAGTGAGGGCACTTGAAGGGCTTCTCGCCGGTGTGGCTGTGGGAGTGGATGCGGAGGGAGCTGGGGCGGGAGAAGGCCTTGTTGCAGGTCGGGCAGATGTAGCGGTCCTGGCTCTGCGGGAAGCTGGCGGTGGCGGAGGGGGGGATGTGGTGGTGGTGCTGCCAGGGGTTGGGCCCGCCGAGCATCGTGGGGGGCGGGTGCAGGTGGTGAGGCGGCGGGGGGAAGGCCTGGGGGAGGGGCCTCTGGTAGTAGAGGCTCGAGACCTGGGGAGGCTGCGAGGGCGGCGGCGGCGTGGGCTGCATCGCCGGGTAGAAGGCCGCGGCGGGAGGAGGGCCCAGGGGCTGAGGAGGGAGGTAGGCTGAGGCGGCTGCTGCTGCGGAGGGGGCGAAGGGGGCCGGATGCTGGGGGTAGGGAGCGGCGTGATGGAGGCGCGGTGCCGGTGCCGCCAGCTGGGTCACTGGCCGGTGGACGTCGGCTTCCAGGGGAGGCGTCGTCTCGTAGTAGTAGTTGTGCGGGTGGTGCTGGTGATGCTGTTGGTGATGGTGCTGGTGGTGTTGTTGTTGCGGCTGGGAGGCCACGGACATGTGGCTGATGGACCTGGTCGAGGGCGAGTTGTGGCCGTCGAACGAGGCATCAGTGCTCATGGGCGGCGTCGGGGGGAGGGCCCCTCGCACGCTGCTGGCATAGTGGGAAGAGTTCGGCCTGGTGCTGGGCCTGCTCGAGTCCGTCTTGTGCCTGAGCTGGTGTGCTGTTGGAGTTGTGTTAGCATCCTCTTCTCTCGAGGATTCCCATCCACGACATACCTTGCTGGTTCTGGGGGTGTGTCTCGCTCGTGGGCGATCCCTGGTCTGCCAACCCGAGCAGGTTGGAGATGGAGGGAAGAGAGCATCTGGTAGACTCGTCCATGGGGGGCGAGGGTGGCGGCTGAGGGACGTAGGCGTATTGTGTCGCCGGTGCTGCGTGGTGGTGTCCGGGGTATGGGTTCGTGATGAGCGTACTGGCCATGTCGTTTTCCTCTCTCTTTCTACCGGCGGTCTTGTCTAGACTGCACCACGTTTTCCGTCGATATCTGGAGGTCGTCGTCGGCGTCGTTAAAGGAATTACCAAAGCAAGGGGACTGGTATATTAGGTGTATGGTGGAGGTGATGGTGGTGGTGATGGTGGCGAAGGGTTGATTAGTCCAAGAACCAGCTGGTGGACGGGGAGCACGACGGGATATGTCGGTTGTTTGTTGTTGTATAAAGATCGAGAGATCCGAGATCGAGTCCGTCCCGTGGAGGGGGATGATAGGGGAGGATGGAGTTTAAGTATGTGCCGGGCAGGGAAAACAAGCTTGTCCAGCAGGTGGAGGAGGGTGGCCCGAGAGACGGAGAGGCAGCAAGCAGCAGGTACTGTACATACGACAGTACATCACAGATCTCCCGAGGAGCAGAAGTGTAATGGACGATCAAGCGTCAAATCCACTCACACGCCCACACCCTCCTGGAACGTTGATCCCTGGTCGATGGGCCTGCCACAGTTGCCTGTCACAAATTGTGTGTGGGTCTGGGCAGTGGGAAAAGACGTTGGAAGAGAAGCTGGGATGAAAGAGGGCGATGAGCATGGGGGTGGTGCTGCCGACGGAGAAGAAGAGAAGAAGCGTCTGGTCCTTGTGTGTGTGTGGGAGGGCAGACAAGGAGGGGAGGGGAGGGGTGTGTGTCCCCTGGTCTGAGTTCCGGGGGGCGGGAGGGCACGTACCTTGGCTATAGCGCCCCCTCTTAAGGCTATTGCGTAGGATACTCGGAGGGTCTGTCTGTCTGGGTGTTGGGTGTGTGTGTGGTGGTGTCCGGGGGTCAGGAGAGAGATGATCCCGGCCGCTCGAGGGGGTGTTCGGGCCTTCGACGAGGATGGACGGGTGGGTGATCGAATCTTGGGACGCCCAGAGGTCAGCAGGGCTGCTCCAAACACAGCACAGCACGCGTTTAATGCGAACCGAGACCGGTTGACCGGCTGTCATCTGTCCTTCATCTCAGGGAGGTCGGGTATCCTTGTTGATGTGCAGTGCTTCCGGGTCTTGGTGATGTGATGGTTCATCAGATGAGGGTCCGTGGGCTCGACGTCCTGTCTCATAACACTTACCAGCAAGTACTTTGCATATCAACCACCAAGTATGTCAGGCAAGTTGTTGAAAGGATGAATGAAGAAAGAGTTGGACGAGGGAAGAAAACGGGCTGACCCAAGTCCCGTCGTCGGGCCCCTCCCCAGATCTTTGTCTACACGCCCCCCCCCCCCCCCCCCCCCCCCTCCTTTTCTCATCTCACCACCACTCGGGGGGGTATAGAGCCAAAGGAACGAACAGTGGGCGAGTCTACCGGATCCAGAAGTCTCATGCATGACCGCACTCGGGCCACCATTACCTATTCAGGTCCTGCTGCCGTCCCGAGGCCTGGGACTCACCATCCCTGCCCCCTGCTCCTGTCATGAAGGCTTGTGTGTTTGGGACTGGGGGACTGATGGGCATCCGAGAGCGTCGGCCGAGGGGGCGACCACAGAGATGAGACGATCAACGACTCGGAGAGATGCGGCGGCGGCCTGGCATGGATGGCACCTGCGTCTGAAGATATGTGGGATGAGAGAGTGCCAGATGAGCTTCACAATGCTCCCTTCAGCCCTGCGCTCCGACCGGAACTGTCGAGATGGCATTATGCCGCCGTCGCATCTGATCAGGGACGGGGCCGTGCCCGCCGTGATCGAGGAGGTGTCATCTCATCAGCAGCGTGCTGTTCCACTGCGTATAATGCAGGGTTTTATGCATTCATTCTTGACTTGAAAGACAAGGCTGATGATGCTGGTGGTGTTGGTGGTGGTCTTCAGGGCGAGACCGCCCGCCGCCTCTTCAGCCTCAAGGGACGCGGAGAGAGATGAACGGCCCCGTTGGTGTCTCAGGCGGAGGCGTCCTCGTTGGATTCTGCATTCCTTTTGGGCCCCCCTGGGCGTCCTTCTGGTTGGTAAGTTATTACCCGGCGGCGCACGCGCTCCATGCCCGGGGTCGGAACCAGACTTGATCGCTCGTCCGTTGTTTGGAAGTCAGGTTTCCTCTTATTTGCGACCAGATATGAATGTTCCGGATTTGCTGCAGGGTTATCGGCAATCCGGGACTTGCAAGATGCTGTCTCGGGTCTGCCCCTCGATGGGCGCTTGTCTCTGCCTGTGTCTCCGCCGCCTCTGGGGTTGGTCCCTCGAGGGGAGAAATGTTTTGTGAACGGATCTGGCTTCTGACCGAAGCCTCACTAACACGGGCGGTAGCTCTTCGACTAACGTAGACCGGCCGCTGCCACCGCCGCCTCCTTTTCTCACTCGCAGGTGGCTGAACTCTGCTGGTCTTGCTTAGGGCTAACACCGCAGGAGATGTTCTGCCCGCGGGACACGTGGAAAGGAGAGTTTTTCTTCGTCCTGCCATTGACCGGACGGTAGGTTGAAATCCGTGCCTGGCAGGTTGGCGGCGAGGGGCGGAAAGCCAAGAAAGGAGTACGAGATCCGAGTCCAAAGTCCTCGACTGACAGACAGCCAGACTCGCCCACCCCCGGGCAAGTCGGGGCCGGCCCCTGCTGGAGGACTGTGCTGTGCCTCCCAGCACTCCGGCGCCTGGGCCAGTACTTGGTACATAGCATTTTGGGTCTGGTCCGTTGGCGCTCGCATGGTGATCATCCGCTTGGCTTGGTGCGGCCCAGCAGCCCAGGAACTCCCTCCCTCGCTTGCGCGCGTGGTGGCTTGCGCTAAAGCGCCCAGGAGCCCCGGCTCCAAGATCATCCCCCTTGCTTCTGTGAGCACTGAGAAGGGGGGGAGGGTCCGTGATCGACTTGCGTCGAAGCGAGGAATGGAAGCTCGGGACGGCAGCCAAAAGACGGGGGGGGAGAGAAGGAAGGGGTGGTCTTTGCGCCCCCGTGCTTGCTTGCTTCTTGTCTTCGGGGCCCAGGAATGGAGAGTGAGTCTCGCCTGAAGCTGGTTTGACGTTTGCTGTCAGTCAGGGCCTTGACATGCTGCGCCGCCGCCATTGAACGGGTCTCACGAACTCCTCCGGCTCGTCATGCTGAGGGTCTGTTCGTCCATTGATCATGATCGCTCGCTCTGACAGCTGCCCCGGGGGGCCGTCCGTGCCTGGGCCGCCTCCATGGCTCAGACCAGACCTCATGTCCGGCATCTTCAGCGGAGGCGGGAGGAAACGCTGAGGCTGGAAGGATCGCCGCTCCGGCGAGTAGGCCCTAGCCTCCGGGTTCATCAGGTTGGCGGTTCAGGAGGCACCTGGCCTGGCCTGGCATTGGCAACCTGGGCATACGGCCTTGGCAGGACAGCCAACAGCCGGCGGAGGGCTCTCTCTGATCAGAATGGCGTTCTCTAGCGCTTCTAGTGCATTTCGGCCGGCAGACGTGGCTGCTGCTTGCTCAATAGTAATAAGAAATGATGTCCTGCTGCCGCTGTTTGTCTGCAAAGCTCGCGCGGCCGACACGTGAATCCCACGGCACATGTGGTCTCGCTTCTATGTCCCGTTCTGTGTCTTCTTGCTAGCCTCCTCTCCCCGTTCCACGGCTTGAGGCTAGCGGCGCCAGTCAGCGATCGGTCGCAGAGACGGTCGTGCGGGCGGCTCACGCCAGCGTGGCTTGTGGGATGATCCCTAACGGCCGCAGCCCCCGAGTGCTCTGGGTCTCGTTCACCCACCAATCGGCAGAACAGGCTAATTTGTTCACGATGGAGCAGGTTTCCTTCATCTCGAGATCGCCGGCTCATGGAGTCATAGTGAACGGTAGAGTCGCATCGCGGGAAGACAGAGATGACTTGCAATGCCGTCCGTATACACGTTACGCGGATCCCACGACAGTGATCGGAGGCAACGTTGCGGCTCAGCGCCGGCAACACCACGGGCACGGTGACAAGTCGGCCAGACGCTCAGCAACTGCTCAAGCCTCACACTCACAGACGACGCACCCACCAAATCCCAGAACAGCGGATGGGGGCTGGCGTGAGATCTTCGTCGCTAGCCCGCTGGCACCTCCCGCCCAGTCAGTGGAGATGGCTCAGAACCTGTCGCGGTAAGTCCCGTCTCTGCTCTCTCTCAGGGCCCCGTCCGGGATTTGAATGTGGAGTCTCGGGGTTTGAACTCGAGGCCCAGGGGCAGGACAGCAGCAACGGCCGCCGTCGTGATCTCTGTCCGACCACCACCAACCGGCACAAGCAACAAGCCACACGAGCATCCCCCAGCCAAGCTAGCAACGGGGTGCAGGGAGGATACGGCCATTCTTCGGCGTCTCTCGGGTCCAAGCCTGTTATGTATAGCAGCTCGCGATCACTTACGTGCAGCGCAGCGCTACTGCACCGGAGTCGACGCCCGCGGCGCCAGCATCTGGGGATGCTCATTGCTTCTGCTTGACAGTCCCGCCTGCTCGTGAGACCCTCGCACCCTCGCTCACCGGGCTGAGCGCCAACTCGTCCAACTGCCGGGAGCCCACTCACTCGGTCGCTCATCACTGGTGCGTAAAGTAGTCTTGCTGCCCAAGAAACACGTCCCTTCACACGGGGACGGACGGACTCCCTGGCTGTAAGCGAGGCACGCCGTCGACGCGCCGGACTCGACACCGTCGGGCGCCTCGAAACACTCACGCCAGACAGGCTCGTAACCGATGCTACCCTCTTGGCGTTTATAAGATCGACCTGAAGCATCAAGCGTGTCGCGGCCTGTTTCTGGCTCGACTCCCGAACCACCCCGTGAATGGAGAGTGAGGCGGCTGGCTCCAGATGAGATGAGATGAGATGCTGGTTGCGGATCATCCGCACCACCCCCATCCCATCCCATCCCATCCCCCGTCTTGCTGCCCGCTCTTCCTTCTCGATCCCCGGGCCCCCGAGGGTGCCAGCGCGCCCAGACCAGGCCCAATCCTCCCGAGGTCTGTTTGTCTGTCTGTCCTCTTGTTGCGTCATACTTCTACCCAAACGACGCCGCGATGTGCCCGCCACCTGATCCTACTGGTCGCGTCGATCTTCCGCCAGAGGACGAAACCACCACGACGGACGACGGGGATGAGAGCAAGCTTTCGGATGCGGCGACCACATGGCAACTGACGTGCACCGGGCTGGCGGTGGCGCACGCGAGCCAACGGTCTTTGCCGTCATCGCTGCCGGCCACGGTCCTTCGCAAGGGAGAAGAAGTAACAAAAGCACTAAGATCTCTTTTTCTGCCCGAGTTGCGGTATGGATGTCGGGGCGAGCACATGTGAAGCGCAGGGAACTGGCTCGTTGTTCGGATCCTCCTAGGAACTGCGACGTGACCGAGGCCGAGGGCTCTACGAGCACTAGTCTCGGGGGCGGAGAGGAGCAGCATCCATCCAGATGTCCCTCGTGGACTGTAACATACCAGCAGGTGAGCCACTCACGAGGAGCCAACTCCGATGCTGCCCCGGTGACGATGATGACGCCCCCAAGAGATGGGCAGGTTGGCAGTTGGTAGGTTCCCAAGCAAACCAAGCAAGGACTCACAACTGCCATCATCTAGCCCTCCAAGGGTCCTTTCTTGGAATGTGTCCTGGGGGACGTGATCGGTGGCCTTTCTGCGAGAGGATCAGCCACCCGGGGAAACTGCCCAAAGGGGCCAAGTGGGTGTGAAAGTGTCGATCAGCACCGGGGTGTCTTTGGGAATGGCATCTCAATCTCAGCAGTCTCGCTGAGCCAAGTCAGGCCGCTGCGTCAGTGTTGTTAAGCGATGGACGGCAGGGCAGCCTGGGCAGGGCGGCTTATTCCCTCGTGTCGGTCGGTGCTAGCCCACGCGATGCTGTTCGACGACGACGCGCAATGAACCGCAGGCGGGATGACCCAGGCTGCGCCGCTGGGCTCATTAGAGCCTTAGTAAAGGGTGTCCGTCTGTCTGTCAGCAGGCAGATCACCGTCGCTAGCGAGCGGGCAGTTGGTGGGCTAGCACGCATCTGGAGGGTGTCTGCGACCCTAGCCGATGCTAGAAGTTCCATGGAATGCGGCAGTTGATGCCCTTGACCCTGACCCTGAGCCCTGGGTTGCCAGGGTTGCCAGGGATTCAGGATTCGGTAGCACCGGTGCCGCCTGAAAAAGCAAGCAGCCGCCCAGAAGCGGCCGAGGGCGGCCAGGCAGCGTCGGCTCCAGCGAGTCCCCCTTCAGTGGTGGAAACCCGAAATCAACCAGGCCAACTGCTTGTGCGATCGAATTATCGTCGGCAAAGCCAGGGGTCCCCCGAGGCGCCCGAAGAGGGCGAGGTGTCCCCCGTCGGCCGAGTCCCCCAGCGTCCGGACTTACGCCCCTTTCGTCAGAGGAGGCATGGAGCCGGCGCCAACTAGCAACGTATGACGCCCCGGCGAGAGCGAGCAAACCTTGGGCAGAATGTACTCAAGTACGAGCGAGTGCAAACAGCGAGGTATGTACGAGTAACAAGTACCTACACACAACTATGTGCATCCATCCATGCATCCGTAGGGCGCTGTGCCGGGGGCGACTGGCACACTCGTGCCATATCTGCATATTGACGAGATGACAAGATGACAAGATCTCAATCACCGCAGGGATGAGCGAGGCACAAACTGCAGAACGCAGCCCACAGCCCAAGCAGCTCCGCAGGCGCCGCACCGCGGCTGTTCCCATTGGGAGGGAGAACCCACGGATCAAACCTGTGATCTCCAGCGTCCGCGACGATCAGCCGGGGACACCCTGACCACCCGTCACAGGCCCGCTAGGCACACGCCCGCCACGCGATGAGAGGCCCGAAGTCCCAGAAGGGAAAAGTGCTGTCTCTGATTTCGAGGCGGAACACGTGTAACGGGAGGCTTTGCCATGTGCCAGGTGGTTGGCCGCGAACAGGACCGGGCCATCCATCACCAGCAGCAGCTGACGCCAACTCTATCGGTCAGCTCTCGTGGTGGAGGGAGCATCGCGAGAAGCCATCGACGTATGTAGAGGACTGTAGAGGACAGAGGAGACCCGCGTTCGTCGTCGACGCATCGGGATCGCCACGGCGGACATGGGTGCGCCCGCGCATCCTGGAGGCGGATCGGCTCACCCAACGAGTGAGTGTGAGATTTCATTCCAGCCCACGGCTGGTCCCCCAACGCCCGCGGGCGTCATTGTGGTACGATTCCTCGCCAGGCCGCTCCTCGGCTACAGCGTCCGACCCAATCACCAGCAGCACATGTCTCGCGACCCGGCGCCGTGCAAGTGACTCGCTGGTGGCGTCTGGATGCAGCCACAAGCCACCGGCTGGCTGGCTGGTGGTCGAGATAGATGGCCGCCGCTGGCAGCTGGCCGGCCGCTCGCTGTGGCACGGTCGGTCTGGTCTCGAGGTTGAGATGGCATCTCGGCACCCTCTCGCGCGAATATCGTTCAACGGTGCGCCCGCCCAGACGCGCCCGTCGATCTGAGGGGGCGTGTGAATACGGGCCACCACCCGGGGGCTCCTCTGAATCTTGAGATGACAGCCAGACAGGCTCAGTGTCTCTCCCTGAAGCGTCGACCCTCGAAGAAGCAAGGCCAGCGAGCGGACACTAGCAGAAGCCCTAGCTTCTAGCCCAAGCTGTCGGTTCACCACATCTCGTGGCTGGACGAGCAGATTACCAGAAGCGGATTGGCGGCATCGACGGAGGATGAGCACGGATCGTTCTGCAGCAGTGTCAACTGGGCCTCGTGAGTGAGTGAGTGAGATGCAGCGGGCGCGCGATTCGACTTCATCGGTCCAAGGATGTTCCTTCGCCGCGCAGATTTGATGCTCAAAGTGAGGCTGTGAGACGTGAGGACGCTTTGAGCCTCAATTTCCAAAGAGTCATTGCGTGTTTATGCTTAATATCCCGAATCTTGTTGATACTTATGTGTCCTGTTGTTATGGTCTTGCTGGCAGCAGTCAGAGTCAGTCAGTCGCCGTGTTATTGTCAGGGCCACGTGCGCTACAACGTCGTATCCCTGGTCATCATGAAGTGAGCATCATTATCCTCTGGTCTGCGAACCATGCTAGCTGGCAGGCCAGGCTCATACGTACATAGAGCCCAAGCGCCCAGCGACGACTCAGGCAACTCCCTGCCCGTCCAAAGACATTCCTAAAAACTACCTGGTAGCTAGAATCATTACTACAGCCAACCGACGGGGAACTGCATCTTTAGCATCCCGGGGTGCCGTATGTAGTCACGTTGTGTAACACGGACACGGCAGGCTGTCAGCAGGCCCACGGGCGCGTACAGAGCAAGCTCCAGTTGGTCGACTCGGCTGCAGACACAGATCCGATGTGCTCAGGAGCCGGAGGCGGGATCCTGCCGAAGGTCGACCAAGCCCTGACCGAGAGGCCAGCATGCAAGGGTTTGCCCGTCTTGACATGCGCCAGCGCCGGTCCTCATCACACCGAAACGCCTGCGATGCATATCCATGGGTAGTCAAGGAGTCGGCGGCCCTCGCCTCTGCATGCTTGATCCTGCCTGATGTCAAGGGGCCTCGGAATACTACTCCCTGCTGCCAGACATGCGGCGCAGTCGGCTCACTCACGCAGTGAGGGAGCGGCACGGCATCTCATGTGAGCGGAGTGTGGGCTTTCTCTCTTCCACAACAAGCACGGGCCTATGCTGCTGTCACTCACTCATCGCATCGAGACTGTCAAGCCGCCACATGGTCGGAAAGGGTGATCCTGGGATGCGCTTCGGTTGGGGACCGCGGTCATCCATAGTCGAGTCCACCAACCGACCCAACGATATTTCTCAGGTTGCACTGGGTGACAGAGGTCTGTGCCTGACGGTCCAGCGATGGCCCTTGTCGGCGTCAATGAAAATTACGGATGCGTCGGATTTGAGGAGTATCTGGCTGCGATTCCGTCTTCGACGAGCATGACAAGCCGCGATGCCAGGCATATTCCCAGCTCCTCCAGCGCCGTGCCTGGATAATTATGTATTAACGCCCCCGAATAGGTCCAATCTGTTGCAATCCCGGAGAACGTTCCTCGACAATTACCCCCTGGCGGCATTGGGGATGCACTCCGCCGAATCCCGCAGGGGCTTCGGGACTTGTGCAGCCCTCGCCGGGCCTGGGAAGCGAGAAACACCCTGCCCTCTTCGCCCCAGATTCTCAGAGAACAACAGCGAAGGCTCTTCAAAGAGTCCTCTTATTATTGTTAGTCCTGAAGCGGACAGTAGTGCGCCATCATCGCTATATCCCAGACCCGTGGGCGCCAGTCATCACATCACCCCCTTCCGTCCCCCGATATCGCGACCCTCCGTGCCCCGTGGACTTGGCTCTTGGGCCCAGACGAGGTACTGGATGCAACTCCGTATCCAGGAGTCGGACGCCACCCCCCCTGGATGAACGCTCGACCCTCCCCTGCCCATCGTCCCACGCAAGTCGGGAAGTGATCGATGGTCGGAGCCCCTGGGTGGCCCCGTCGCCTCCATTCCTGGGCCGGGTGTGCAAAAGAAATTTGCTCATGCATAGGTACTTGTACGTACATATGTATGTATTTGCAAGGGATGTCGTGTTGGCAGAAAACGGCCGTCGATGGGCCAAGGAGAAGAGGGCTGGCTGTCAACAGGGGTCGACGTCGTCGTCGGGGCCGAGAGCCGTCAAGTGACTGGTTGGCGTCGCCTCTGCCACCTGAAGTCGGGCTGTGTCTTCGTGTTCCCGCCCTGGTAGGCCGTGATATTGACGCGTGATGGACGCTATCGACCGTCTCTGCCCGTTCCAGGCGCTCCTCTCACCAGCAGCTCCTCAAGTCATCTCCGCGCCAGCGGGCGTCAGGGCTGGATGGGCCCCCCTGATGGATGCAGGCTTCCACCGCGAGAGGAAACAAGATTGGCCCGACATCCCCCTAGACTCGGAGGATGGTTGGATGGGTCACAAACCTGTCGTCGATCACGCTGGGGGGGTTCGACGAGAAGGCTGGATCATGATCCAGGATCTCGCGAATCTCCCTCATCGGCGTTGCTATCCCGACTCCCCTCGACGCAGCCAACCCTGCCTGGCCCTCTGCGAGTACCTCTGAGGGAGGGGGGGAGGAGTGTGTGGCTCTCCCTGACTCGTCTGGTGACAGAGGCGGAGCACCGTCATCCACGTCCGAGTCCTTGTACATCTCAGCCAGGCCAGCGCCGGAGGGTGGGTGCTCGATGCAGTCATGCCTTGGTGCGTATCGTCTCGAGGACTCGATGATATCTCGGGATCGCCGCTCCTCTCAGTCAAATCCATGATCAACCCTGCGAGAGGCAAGCCTTTGCCGTGCTCTTCGTGCGGCGATGACATCAAAGCAGATCTTCCCTGGAGGTGAAGGTTGCCATCTGTACATGAGCATTCCCAAAACCAAGCAGGATCTCCACTGCAGCATGTTCATAAGCATCAATCAGCAGCCAAGGTGTCCCAAGATGTGCCCTTCTCCCTGTGCCTACATGTATCTCCGGCGGTGAGTGCCTCGATTCGCACCCCCTGATTCCTCTCTGGGCCCGTCCTCATCCCTGGTGCTCATCCGGGAGGTAGCATCGACACTTTCCCAAGACGCAGTGGAAAAGTCCGCCTCGGCATCTTGTTGCTGCACGCACGTCTGCACGTACTCTATGCTGTCTATGTACTGGATTTGCTTGCAGCCGGGGAACATGCGGGCACTCCTCCCGGCGGACAGTGTCCGACAGATCATCTCGGGGATCACCATCGCTGCCGAGGTTCATACACGTACATGCATTCGAAGGATCGATGACTCTTCGGGTCGTTTGCACTCTGACAGCTCGGCTTTCTGTCAGAATCTTCGGGAGGAAGCCGAGGGACGCGAGCCGGGCTCATCGAGGCACTCCCCGTCAAGTGACTCGCCCTGATACACACACGAGGCCGGCAGGCGAGATGTCTTTGATGACGATGAGCGCAGAAACGAGTCTGACTGAAACGGCCCCAGCCCTGGAGCACTTACAAAAGATCCCTGTGTCTCTCCGGGTACATATGGACCTACATAGACATGTACCGGAACTGAGGAGCTTCGGGGCTGCCAAGGGAGGAGTTGAGCAATATATCTCTGGAAACTTCCGAGCGCCCCCTCGTCTCATCCTTGGTCGAACATGTTTCCTCCGTCGGCCCTGATGCCTTTTTACAGTTAGCAGTCCTCCATACATAGGAGACATTCAGCTTGGCCGCAGCCTGGAGGTGACAGGTGAGCAGACTCGTCTGACAGGGGGCCGTGGACGCGCCCCTGAATTGAATCCCTCGGCCAGCCCACGGATCTTCCAGAAATCCTCTTGTCTTCCGCCAAGAGACATGGGCTCCCTCGATGCCGATGCCTTTCCTGGAGGCGCGCTACATATTGGGGGCCGACTGCGCGGCGCCACCGAGTCGTCCGAATGAGGGCGGCGTCCCATGGGCTCAGCGATCCTCCAGGCAGGGCAGTGCCGTTGCATCGAACCAGACTTTGGCTCGCTGATGATCGACGTCGCGTCCGCGCCTGTCTGCTGAGTGGCAATGTGCGTGGGTACAGGCCGGACGTACGTACAGCACAGCACAACGACCACCGGATGGATGATGACATGTATAGCACCCCTATATCACGTCCCCTTTTGGGCCGTGACCGTCAATTTCGGCAAGTAGTGCAACCATTCTAGACGCTCATTGCGACTTGACGTGACATGATCAGCCGCTGCTGGGTATGTGCGAGTATATCAACCTCTCCTAAGATGCAATGTGATCTGTACATACTCGTACATACGTCCACCCTGCCAGCCAGCGCTGCTCGACGTGTCGTCCGCGGCTAAAGTGAGCCACCGAGCCCGGGTGATCGTCCCTTGCCTATGCCACGCTGCGACAGGAGCATTCCTTGGTCAAGGCGGCACGGCGCATGCTGTCAAGGCGACCGGAGAGGAGCCACCCTCTGGCCCAGGCTGGCACTCGCATCGCATCCATCCGATGCTTGCACATCGCCCAAGCCATGGTTCCTTTTCCCTCGCGGCACTGCCGTCCGCGGGGGCGAGGGGGTGCCGAACCCTTCGATGAGCACGGGCTGCGAGGACGTCCCTCGCTTACAGGAAAAAGAAACGAAATCGTGCCATCACGGAGGCTTCCGGCGGGCGTTTGTTTGTCTGTCTGTCTGTCTGCTGAACTTCCTTCTCGCGTCACCTCGTTCCGAGTCGCTGTCGTGAGGGAGCGACACCTCCTCATTCCAGGCCGCTGGCCGGCGTCGACATGCCGTTAGCCCGTCGTCCGCTGGCCCCCGGTGATCGCTGCCTGTCTCGGCTGATGCTGGCGTTGGATGTCTCACCACCCACCCTATCCCTCACGTGGTGTGAGACAACGACGTCTGGGGATGGACACGCCGGCGGGCCGCGGTGGCAGCACGAGGGCGTAACGTGCCAGTTGTGCAAGCCACATGGGACTATCTCCCTTTCTTGCAGCGTAGGGCGCTCTGGGCGCATGGACTGTTTGCCGACAACGACGACGAACGAGCACGAGCCGTAGACCTTGGGTCTTGAGTGGCGTTCCGGATCTGGCGTCCACCTCGTCGGTGATGCCTCTAACTAGCTAGTGCCTGTGTGTTGACTGTTGCGGCCTCAACTCCGAGAGTAATGACCGGCCTGCAACTTGAAGGGAGCCATTTATTTGCGTCGCAGGACGCAGTAGGAAGCTCGGCGCTTGCCAGACGCTTTCTTCTTTGCGGAGGACTCCAAGCTCGAGCCACGCATGGTCCAGCCACCGTCGATCGCAGTCGAGGTTCGTGCTCGAACACACAGAAATATCCCGAACGCCCCTGGTCGAGCCGCGGGAGGCGTGAGCGTCCGTCACCTCGTGTCTGTGTTAGTGGGAGCGGAAGAAGAAACAAGCCAGCCACTGTGCACAAGAAGAGGGGGAATAGTAATCTACCTCGAGGAGCGTGTGTTTAGATAGAGTGGATTAGTCGTACAGTACTTACTAGAAGTAGAGGAAGAAGAAAAGCCACCATCAGCCCGCTCCCACTGACGAAGCGCATGTGGCGGCTTGTGTGATGTGACGGCGTGTCTGCCATCGACGGACAGCTGGATGAATAGGGAAATTCATGCGATATAGATACGCCTCTGTCTCCAGACACACTAGATGCGGACGAGGAGGCTTGCAGGAGAAACCATACTTAGCAAGCACATGCCGCCTTCACATACATTGGCAATGTCTCAGTGCCATGACATCCCATGCATTGCCGATCTCGGGCGCTTGCTCTCGAGGAGGCGGACTGTGCCCTCGACCTCGCAGGTAGATGCGCCAGTATCAAAGAGTCTCAGCCCAAGCTCACGAAATGGCGTGCAGATGAGAGGGAGGGGCCGTGGAGAAGGAATGGGTGGATGTAAGACAGTACACATGCCTATCGGATGTACGTAGGCCTTGGATAGACACAGGAAGAGGTCTGGACTTCGGATAAACGCTATCGACTCCTGCGTGTCTTATGTCTCAGAGCGACGAGCTGTTGCTCTGAAGGCGGGGATCGTTCACGCCAGACAAGAAACGCTCTGGTGGCTGGTCTTAACAGTGACATGCTTCGGAGGCGCGTCTGCTGGACAGTCAAGCGAGGGTTCTAGACTCTGTGCTGCGCGAGCTGACACCGAGGTCGGAACCCAAGCAGAGGAGGATTGCATCCTGGCGGCATTGGATCTCGAGTCGAAGGGCTGGGTCAGCCTAGAACACCGCGAAGGAAGCACGTATGTATTCATCCGGCTGGGCAGTCATCCAGACGAGAACCATCGAGTCACCAAATCTGCTCGCCATGGTGAAGTGAACGTCGTGGTGGTGTTGTGCGGTAATGAAATATGCTACAGACTCCCAATGCAAACTCATAGGGTTCGACAATCCAACAAGTCATGTCTAGTCAAACGCCTCAACAGCCCAGTCTCGCCAGGCAGGCAAAGGAAAGTGAAAGCAAACCCTCAGTCCCTGAACTCCATGCGCCGCGCCAGTGATCCGACCAACCTGCAACCTCAGCTGCATGTACGAACGGCCCCGAACTGCTGGCCCGTAAATCGTGGGCTCATCCACGGTATCGACATGCCACGTCTCCCGGTCTCCCCGTCCCCGTCCCCGTATTCCCCTTCTCGCTGACCTGAACAAAGGAAAAAGGGGACTGGGCGATATGCCTGTGATATATCCATCCGCTGATGCATGTGCTGCTCTGGTATCGTGGGTTCCGCCGTTCAATTTTGCAATTCCAAACTCCTTCCATCATCGTAGACATGGCCTCTCAGACCCGGGCCATCGCCTTCCTGCGCTGCAGGAACGGGCTGGGCATCTCGTCCCGCTCGGGGTCCCAAATGGCGACGGGCTCGCCTCCGGAGGTGCGGCACTCGGCGATGCGTTCCTTGAAGTTCCTCTTAGGACTCACGTTCTCGCCGCCGGGGACGACCACGGCAGACAGCGGGCGGCCTCCGGCACGAGCTTGCTGGAGCTCGACCAGGGTCCGTCCCTTGATGTTGTTCTTCGCAACAACCTTGCCAAGGGGCTCTTGATCCTTCTTGGCATTAGAGAGCTTGCGAGTGAGGGTGCCAGGCGCCTCGCTGCCGTTCGGCACCTGCAGGTTCGCCGCCGACGGAATCTTACTCAGACGGCGGATGGGAGAAGGAGGGCGGTCGCCACCACGACCAAGGTCAGGGTGAGAGGATTGGCCCGAGAGCGTTGGCAGGGCCTTGTTGAGGTTGAGCGCGCCGGCGGATGTCTGAGCCCTGATGCGAGGAACTGGTGCCGTCTTTTGAGCGTGCAGGACCGGTCGGGACTTGGAGGTGAAGGGGTTCTGCCGGGACTTGATGTTACGAGTCGGCGACGGAATGACATCGTCATCGTCCGAGTCGAGGCCAAGCGGCTCCCGTGGCATGTCCCAGATCGGATTGCCGTTCGAGTTGGCATTTGCATGGAAGATGTTGCCGGGGTGGGCACTGGGAACCTTCGTGGTGTCGGTTCGCCGGGGAGAAAGGGAAAGTGAGGCGATGGCCATCGGAGAGGGTGATGCCATCTCGACGTCCATCGGGGTGCCGATGTTGCCGGCAAACATGGTCTGTGCCCTGCCAAAAGGAGTTCGAGCAGGCTTCCTGCTGGTGGTCATGGCCGAGGTGTCAGGGCTGTCGTAGGACAGATCCGTGATATCTGTCGAGGAAGGGAAGTCGCTGTCGCTGGTCGTGTTTCCAACAGACGACTGCGGGTACTCCGTCTTCTCGCTGGAAGAGGAGAGCTGCCGCTGCGGCGGCGCGGACTCTTCTGCAAAGGTGACCGTCTTCTTCTGCAGCTCCTCTTGTACGCGGGCGTTGACTTCGCCCTCGAACTGCTTCTGCAGTCGTTCCACCTCTTCTTGCACCAGTCGGTCAATCTCCAGCCGGGCCTTGACCTCCCACTCTCGTCGCAGAGCATTGTCTATCTCCTGGCGCGTGTAGTTCTTCTCGACCTCAAAGTTGTCGACTTTGCGCTGCACCTCCTTCTCCCTCAGGGCGAGGGCGTCCTGCTTGTTCTTTAGCACCTTGTTGAGCTCTACCACCTCGCGCTCTTTCCTCATGAGACGGACAACCGGCAGGTTAAGTAGTTGGGCCGTGTCGGGGCGGCGGTCGGGGTTCACTCGGAGGCAGTCCTGAATGGTGCCCATCAACTCGGGAGAGTAGATGTCAGGGAGTTTTGAGACCTTGCCCTCCTTGATCTTCTGGACGAGCTGGTAATGCGTCTTCGCGTTGAAGGGAGGCTCTCTTGCGCAGAGCTCGTAGATGATGCAGCCCAGCGACCAGATGTCGGACTTGAGGGTGTACTTCTCGGCTGCGCAAATCTCGGGAGACATGTAGAAGGGGGTGCCGACATAGGTCGAGGCGAAGTCGTGGGACTGGATCATCTTGGACAGACCAAAGTCGCCGAGCTTGACGGAGTTGTCCTCGCCGAGAAAGACTATGAAGGATGGTCAGATCAGGTCACGTATTGGGGAAGCAAGAAGAAAAAAAGTGGCGTACCATTTTCCGGCTTCAAGTCGCGATGCAGGATGGTCATCGTGCCGGCGGGAGTCTTGGGCCGAGGCGCGGTGGTGAAGAGGCCGAGGACGTTGGTACCGACCTCTGGTGGATCAATACCGTAGTGGCAACGATAGAGAGCAGTGACCAGCTGGGAGAAGATGCTCCAGACGAAGGATTCTTGGGCACGCTCGCCCTTCAGGGACAGGTTCTTGATGACACGGCCGAGATCGCCATTGCCGCAGTACTCCATGTACAGGTGAAGGTCCTGGCTGGACTTGAGGTGCTCGCGGTGGAAGTACTCGACAATGTTCTGGTGTCGGAGGTGGGAGAGGATTTGAAACTCGGCGTGAAGCTGTTCACGCTCCTTGGCGGACATCTTGGAGTAGCTGATCTCCTTGCGGCACATGACGAGCCCGTCGTCCTTGCGCCGCACCTTTCGGATGACTCCGAAGGAGCCATGGCCTATGATTCCATGTCAGAGTGCCGGACGGCGGCCGGGTGAGCATGGAGGGATGCATACCGATCTTCTCGAGCACCTCGTACTTGTCGCTTTCTGTCGTCATGGTGAAGGGGGAAACGACAGAATTGCATTCAGGAAAACCCAAAGTCTACTTCCATAGATGTCTCTCTCGACATGTACAAGAACTTGGACCTGCTATGGTTAGTAGTATGCACACGGCGTTGGTGTTGGAGGTGTCGAGGTCTGGTGATGCCGGGTTGCAACATCTGTGAGTGACTTCATGAGTGCACGGAGAAGGTGAAGGTCCAGCCAGTAAACACTTGGCGGTGCTGCCATGGCAACGGCTCCACTCTTGACTTCGCGGGCCCGAAGATTTGCCGGCACCCCCACCTGGTCGGTGCGCAATTCTCCCCGTTCATCACCAATCACCAATTGGCCCGTGCGTCGGTAGTGGCAATCGGCCTCCTCCAAGAAGGACTGGGAGAGATGAATCACTTGCACTTAATGAGCTCCATACAAACGGACAGCCTTCCTTTGTGCCTCTTGCGCCGGTTTTAGAAAACTATACTGCCGAGTGGCTGACTGGAAAATGGTCCTGCACAAGGGAGCGCTGGAGGCTCAGCTCCGTGATGAAAATCAACTCATTCAGAGCGGTGTTCTCCGAGATGAGAACCCCTTGGACCTCTCGGAATCCTTCAATGAATTCCTTCAGGCCTGCAGGAGAGGAGACCTGAAAGCCTGCCAGGAGCTCATCTCTGCCGGGGTCAACATCAACGGCAAAGATCGATTCGACTACACGCCTCTGATAGTGGTGAGTGCTGTCAGGTCTTGGTTGTCAGAGGAGAGATTGCTCACTTGTAGCAACTAGGCGAGTCTGTGTGGCCATTTCGAGCTTGTACAACTGCTTCTTGAGTCTGGTATGGCCTCAGAAACACCCGGGAGGTTCCAGGGCTGACGTCTTTCAAAGGTGCTCTCGCCGAGCGGAACACCTTTCAAGGAGAGCGTTGCATCTACAATGCCCTCAACGACCGCATCAGGAACCTGCTGCTGGCGTACGACTACTCAAAATCCACTGACCCTCTCCAGCCATGGTCGTCACACATCACATCCCTCCTCGGACGGGACCAGCCCAAGACGTCAGACATCAGCTTGAACGCCGCCTCAGATTCTTTCCAGCTCCACAAATTCATCCTTTCCTCGCGGTCACCGTACTTCAAGAGAAAACTGGCTGAGGCATCCAATACACCGAGCTGGAACTTGCCATCTACGATTCCCGCGGATGCATTCCGGCTCGTCCTGCGATACCTGTATCTCGGCGACATCCCCAAGGACCTGGTTGACCCGAGGAGCATGACCACAGAGGAGGAGGTCCTGACTAGTGCTGATAAGATCAGCAAGCAGCTGGAGATTCCGAAGCTCTGGGAGGCCATTCTCACGACAGACCGACGGCTTGCCCGGCAACGGTACCAAGACGAGGTGGATCGGGCGCAGCAGCAAATCGAGGGGTTCTTTCGGGAGCAAGTCCTCGGCCACAAGATGATTGTCGAATCTAAGAAGGTCGATAAGGTCAAGTGGCAGAAGGGCAACGCAATTTTTGCCGACTGTCTGCTGCGAGCTGACGAGGCCGAAGGCCTTGATGAGACCCAGGGCGACGAGGACGACGCGCCCAGACTCTTCAATGGCATCCCCCTGGGTCCAGCAAGATCGGAAGAGACCAAGAATATCAGACGGTCCGTCCTGTTCCCCGTGCATAAGGCCATGCTCCTCCGCAGCCCGTACTTCGAGACCATGTTCTCGAGTGAGTTCAAGGAGGCACAGGAGGGAGAGCACCTCCACGTCATCACGGTCGACTGCATACCCGAAGTACTCGAAGTCATCCTCACTTTCCTCTACACGGAAAAGACGGACTTCAGGCTCGAAGTCGCCCTGGACGTACTGTATACCGCGGACATGCTCTTCCTGGACAAGCTCAAGACCAAGGCGGCACAGGTCATCAGCACTCTCGGCAGCGGCAATACCAATGTTCTCGTCGACCGCACCCACGGCGGCGCTGCGGACGAGAGGGAGGCTGTCGAGATGGAGCCAATCAATATTTACGACGTCATCCATGCGGCATGGGATCTCAGAGTACAGCGTCTCGAAGAGTTCGCGGCGCGGTACCTGGCCTACCGATTGGAGGATTACATCGACGAAGAAGACTTTTCAGATCTCATCAAGCGGAGTGCCGAGCGGCTCAAGACCCGTGAGGAGACAGATACGATCGAGTTGCTCGACGATATCCGGTACTATCTCTCGGAGCGATTCCGTCTGCGCTTTGAAGACGCCGGACTTGACGAGATGATGGATGAAGAGGGCGAGATCAACGCCGCCGCGGCTGCGGCAATAGCGACAGCGAGTGGCGGAGGAGAGCCGATAGAGAGGGACGGTGCTACCCCGGCCAACCTCAATGGCGGCGAAGGTCAGACACTCGACCCCGAGCCTCCTGCAACAGCCATAGGCGAAGACGGCGGCGTGCAGACATTGGATGGAAAGGAAGTTGAGGATGAGTTCGAATCTGACGCTATCAACTACCAGATTCTTCTCGGAAAGATCGATGTCATGTTGGAGAGGCTCAAGCTAGACGCATAGAGGTCCATTACATGGGGAATAGATATAACGACGTAAACGATGATGCAAGAATCGCACGAAGAGAGCTACGAGCAGTGGCATTTGCACACATTCATTACTTCTGCTCGAATTCGACCTGCATCATCTGGTATCGCTGCTTCTGTTCGTACAAAGTCTTCTGGACCGGGCGTTGTCTCAACGCTAAACAGCACATTCATCATCAGGTCCCTCATGACCCGGCCGAGGAATCAAGAAGAGGGAATAATGTTGCCCTCCTCATCATACCTCTCCACGACGTAGTGCTCCGTGGCCTTCCGCAGCCTCCTCTCCACAGCCGCCTCGCGAATATCCCGCTCTCGGTCAAGCTGCTTCTTCGCGTCCGCTGCCAGCTGCTTCATCTGGAACTTCACATCCCTAGTGTGAATCCCATACCAGCCCTGGTGCGGTTTGCACCTCTTCTTGTCGCATATGTTCTTGCCGTCGCCGGAGAGCACGCTGCCGTGATCGAGGCTGTTGGAGCGGAAGATCTCCTTGCCCTCATCCGTGTTGATAAACCGCGCGAAGGGGGCCTGCACGCCGACAGTGTCGAGACGGAAGTCGTACCCGCAGGCCGCATCATCGAGCTGCTTAGAGGCAATGAGCGCCTTGCGGCGCTCTGAGGCGAGGTCCAGGAGCTGGAGCATCTTTTGGCACATGACGATCTCTTCGCCCATCTTATAACGCTCGGCTGCGGAGGACTGGAGGAGGTGTTCTTCCTCGTCACTCAGAGTACCAGGAGCAAGAGCATTCTTTGACTCGGAGCCATCATCTACAACAGTTGTTAGTACTGAGATCACACGTGGGACAGACAGGGGAATACCGACCCTCCTCGTCAGGCGGTGCGTACGGCCTCGGGGTGACGTTGAGTGTGCCCGCCTTCTTGTCCACCTTGACCAGATCGCTTCCCAGCAACGCCACGAACTCCTCCTGGGTTAGCTCCTCTCGCATGGAGGGCTTGACGGAACTCTTTCTCGGCAGCGTGGCAACGAGCCTCTCCCACCACATCTGCTTGTGTTCGTCCGAGCAGAAGGCGCTTCGCTCGTTCGCCTCTCGGCCGTCATAGAAGCGCGCAGGCTTCTTGCAATTGCGGTACGAACACGTCTTCTTGAACACGGTGCGTACGCCGCGGTCCTCGTCGGCGCAGTTGGGGCACACGAAGCGCTCGATGAGGTTCTCGCCGACCTCCTTGTCGATCTGCACGCACTCGCCGTGGAACCAGTCCTCGCAGAGGTCGCATCCTATCATGAACCGGTGGTCGTCCGGCCCACGACAGATACAATACGGTCCGTGGTCAGACTCTTCGTCGTCATCCTCCCCGGCGTCCGGCGCGTCGTCATCTGAGCCCCGGGCAGAGCCGGCCTTCTTCGAGGGCTGCTTCTTGACGGACTTGGGGCCGCCGGTCGCAGCTCCCTTGGCGCGCCTGGGGACCTTCTTTACTGTAGTAGCCTGGCCTTTCTTCTTAGAAGCCATGCTTGGGGTTTCTGTCGATTCGAGGATGGTTGTGTTTGGGAGTGAAGAGGAGTTGATGCCAGGTGGCGGAGCTGGGGAGGCGGAATGTGAGGTTGGGAGGAACTGCGTGGATGTGTAAACGCCTGTTGAGGTTTCCGTGCCGTTTTGAGAGGGTGCATCGGTCATCTCGAGGTCTTCGTCTCGGCGCATGTCCATCATGCCCGTTCCCGCGCCGGGGGCGGGTGAGCTGGACGAATCCATCTCAGTGCCGTTCGTCGGTCGCGGATTGAAACAAACGCATCCAACATAAACAGAGATGAGCGGCAGGTGTATACTTTCAAACGAATTTTTGGACGGTTTGCGACAGCTTGAAAGAGTTGTGTGATGGCGAGTTATCAATCCCTAAATTCACATTGAGGGTGAGCGGGTTCACTTGAAATGTTCTCGGTGAGAACCTTCACCGAAACTAGCGGCAATTCGCCGGACTTACGTAACCCCATGGCCCGATCATTTTTTGAATTGGTAACTCGAGCTTCAACAAGCGACAGAGCTCAAGAATCTTACGATCCAACAGGTGACTGGAGCTTGGAGGTCGACAACCACCCACTTTTGTCATCACAGCAATCGTCAAGCATGGCAAACGCTTTTGCGCCCTCGAGGGCACTCCTCCGCAACGTGCTCAGCGCTTCGCGACAATGCCGACGATGCCTTTCCCAGACGACAACAACCAGCCCATTGAGGCCGACAGCGACGACCACCGCAATGCAGCTGAGGCCAATGGAGCTCCAGAAGAGGCACAAGAGCGGTGTCTTCAAGACGATCGAGGAGGCAAAGAGCCGATATAGGGCAGGGGTACGCTTGGAAGCTCTTCTCCTGGAATTCTGAAAGATGATGGAGCTAACCGCATCGTGTAGCCTTTCTCCTGGAAGGCCGGTCTCCTGTTCGTGGCCACTGCCGGCGGCCTCATGTGGTACTTCGAGTTCGAGAAGGAGCGCATGCACCGAAAGCGCATCGCAGAGTCAACCAAGGGCGTTGGCAGGCCCAAGGTTGGCGGCCCATTCGAGCTGATCGACCATAATGGCAACAGGTTCACCAGCGAGGACATGAAGGGTCGATATGCGCTGGTACGTTCACTACCCCAGGAATAATCCCCCACGGTCCGGACTGTACTGATGGAGGCCAATCCAGGTGTACTTCGGCTTCAGCCACTGCCCCGACATCTGCCCCGACGAGCTCGACAAGATGGCGCAAATGTTCGACAAGGTCGAGGAGCAGCGGCCGGGCTCCCTGCTGCCCATCTTCGTCACATGCGACCCCGCGCGCGACACGCCCAAGGTGCTGACGGAGTACCTCGCCGAATTCCACCCCAAGTTCATCGGCCTGACCGGGTCGTACGACGACATCAAGGGCATGTGCAAGAAGTACAGGGTGTACTTCAGCACACCGCAGAACGTGGCGCCGGGACAGGACTACCTCGTGGACCACAGCATCTACTTCTACCTGATGGATCCGGAGGGAGACTTTGTCGAGGCGCTGGGCAGGCAGCACTCTCCGACTGCGGGTGCCAAGCTGATGCTGGACCACATGAATGACTGGTCGGGCGAACTGAAGAAGGGTAGCATCTGAGGGGGTGTCACCAAAGAATACCCTGTATGGTAGATCTGGTCGACGGATCTTGTATAACACTGTGCTCGTAGTGTATGTATGGAAGGGGGAGCGGATAGACGTTGCAGAGATTACCACTCAATGTGCAGACTACTCGTATTCGACAATTCAATGCCAATACTATTTACCCGACTCGCGACTTGGCACTCCAGGACAGGGTTTTGTAGCAATGATTGTTGCTGCAAAAGAACAGCTTGAGTCGAGAGTCTTCAATGGCGCATGGCTCGATCTCGTGATGACTAAGCTCGCACCCGGAGGGTGCTGAGACAGGAGGCCATTGTTTCCGATAGGATTGACTCAGTCCCGACATCAAGATCACCACTGGCACTGAATCAACACTCCCCCGCAGTCTGCAATAGAGAAGTGTGTTGTTACACAGACCGAGTCAACGGAAACCCTTAGAAGCCTCATGGTGGGAGGAAGATGAGGCCTTCCCTGAGAGTCGCCGGGTTCGCCCAAGCGGCGCGAGTGTCGAGGACGTCACGTCAAAGCCCAGCGCCATTCTCGACATCCAGTGCCGTCAGCAGGACGCGATGTGCTTCGAGCCTGACGTGTCGAATAGGCTCTGCTGGCCATGATAAGAGGCAGGGATCTTCGAGGGGAGCAGGATGCTTGGCGACCTCCCGGCCGTACAGCATCAAGTCGACCACCGAGCCAGTATTCCACACCGGCGAGGCGCCCTCATTTGCATTCGCATTCGAGTAAGTTGTGGATGAAGATTTCCTGGTTATATTCTAACGAGTTGCAGCATCGACGGGGTCTTGCTTCATGTAGCCAAGCCAATCCCCGGCGCAGCAGAGTCGTTGAAGTACCTCCAGGACAACAACATCCCCTTCATTCTGTTGACGAACGGAGGCGGAAAGCATGAGACCGACCGCGTCAAGGACTTGAGCTCCAAGCTCGGCGTTCCCCTGTCTGTCGACAATTTTGTCCAGTCACACACTCCCTTCCAGGAGCTGGTGCATGGCCCTCAGGGTTTGAGCGACAAGACCGTTCTCCTCACGGGGGCTGATGCCCAGAAGTGCCGTGATATTGCAGAGAGGTACGAAGAGATCATGTGTACTTTGATGTGGCACCCCAGGACTGACATGCGTGCCCAGATACGGTTTCAAGAGCGTCATCACGCCGGCGGACGTCTTGCGCGCACATCCCGACGTCTGGCCGTTTGAGCCTCTCATGGAGTCTCTCTACGAAAGCACTGCACGCCCCTTACCCCGGCCGCTCCATACGGGCAAGCCGCACATCCAGGACAGCGACGCGCTGAAGGTCGACGCCATCTTCGTTTTCAACGACCCGCGGGACTGGGCCCTCGACATCCAGATCATCACGGACCTGCTTCTGTCGCGACAGGGCATCCTGGGCACTTACTCACCCAAGAACGGCGACACATCGCTTCCCAACAACGGCTGGCAGCAAGATGGGCAACCGCCGCTCATTTTCTCCAACGCGGACCTTTTCTGGTCCACGACATACCATCAGCCGCGCTTCGGTCAGGGGGCGTTCCAGGCGGCCGTGGGAGGCATCTGGTCGAAGATCACGGGAGGAAAGGAGCTGCGGAAGACGCTGTACGGAAAGCCGTTCGCCGAGACCTACCGGTACGCGGAGCGGGTGCTCAACACGCACCGGGAGCAGGTTCTGGGGGCCGACAGTGGCAAGACACTGAAGCCGCTCAAGACGGTGTACATGGTGGGCGACAACCCCGAGAGCGACATTCGCGGCGCCAATGAGTACGACAGCAAGCACGGGACGGAGTGGACGTCGGTGCTGGTGAAGACGGGGGTTTGGAGTCCTGAGAGGGGCGACGGGGGGATCAAGCCCAAGATGATCGTGGACGATGTCAAGGCTGCTGTTGAGTGGGCGCTGAAGAGGGAGGGCCACTGAGGTCATCGGTAGACAGACCTATTGCATGGCGGTGAGCCTGTCGGGAGTATTGTAGATTTGAGGCTCTAGACGCATCTCGCGGTCGCTCTCTGGGCATGCTGCCGGGGCGGGCCATCGTCGGGGTACTTGTATGTAGTACTTGGGATGATCCTCCCTGCATGGATAGCGTCTTGGAATTTCACAAAACCCAACAATAGGATATGGGATTTTACCCACGTGCAGATGAGCGCGTACAGTCTGCCGTGAAGTTGAAATGCCAAGTTCGAGGCCACACGGCAGCACCTCCCTGAGATGGAAACTTGCCCCTCTTACGTCATACCCACCTCACCTTACCTAGACCGCTGGCAGGTGCCTGGCAATTGGACGGACCCGGATGCCGGACGGCAGTGCATCCAATGTTGGTGCTCCAGGACCGTGGCAAGCCGCCCAGACTGGCCGCTAGCGCTCCCTGACGCCGCGTCCAGCGATCACATGGGTCGGGTGCCCCTGGGGTCGGGTGGTTTGGGGCGGCGACTCGGTGACGAGGCTCCACCAGCCTGTCCGAAGCAGGATGCCCAGGTGGATGGCACCGGGTTGGGAGCTGGATGGGCCCACGGCTAGTGTCCTCTTTCCTCCTTTTCTGGTAGGTCGAGTCGTGCAGTTCGTTCCTTCTCGTGGGCCCTCACAATCTGGGACACACCGAAATCCAATCCATCGAAAAAATCCCACCCCCGGCCGCTCTCTCCCATCTTATCCACCCTCTGCTGGCCGCCGTTATCGCCACCAGCAGACAGACGGCACCCGTCATTCATCCCTCACCCGACGCTTGTCTGACATCCGCCCTGCCTGCCCTGTGCGACTCGACTCTACTTACACTCCGCCTCTCATCATCCCACCGCATACAATCGTCATCCGTCGCCCGCGATAAGAACGGGAGGACACCCCAGCGAACAGCACCCGTGGCGCGGCACAAGGAATCTCCCTCTCCACTGCACCTATGAGACTGCGCCCTCGGCACTCTGAGATCACGCGACAGTCTCACGGATCGAGTTGCCTCATTCAACCATCCAAGACCCCAGTAGCCCCGACGCACACGGCGCACAAGCCACCTGCTCGCGTGTCCGTCCTTCGTCCCTCCGGCGGTCCAGACCTGACGAGAAGGACGTTGTCGTATTAGGCTGGTTCTTCTGTGTGTGTCCTTCTTGACTCGCCGCCGCCATGTCCGAGTCACCTTCTCTCAACCCCAATGGCCTTCCCCTCAGATCCGCGTTGAAGACTGAGGATGACAACGACAGGCCTACTCCACAGAGCTCATCAAGTAAAGGTTCGTAGGACCTTCTAGCCCTGCTTGCCTCTCCTTGTCTCACCCGCGTGTTTGCCCCTCATCATTCATCGTCAGTCGGCGGGGTGTGTTTGTGCGTTGCCGTTCATGTGTGGCTGGCTGGCTGGCTGGCTGGGGATCAAATTCCCTGACAAGGTCAAAATACCTTGTCCATACCCGACGATACTAACACTCCCACAGTCGTGCAAATCGCAGAGCCGGAGCAAGACCCAGCGCCGGAGCCGGAGCCGGAGCCCCAAGTCTGCGACTTCTCTTCACCAAGACGCCAATTCTCCGCCAACATCGCAAAGAGACTGAGCGGACGCCCTCCAACGCTCTCCAGTTGCTCATCGCAGACTTCGATGGCGAGCGCCGGAGTCGACATGGTTCGGTCGCCCGACGCTATGGAAGATTCTGTAGAGTTCAGCGAACAACCACGCCGTAAGCAGCAGTACGTGAGCCAGAAGCTGCTCTCACAGGTCTCTGACTGGCTGGAGCATGAGCGTCGGAAGAAGGAAAGCCGCGACGCTCATGGCCACTCCCATGCAGCGTCTCGTTGGAGGCGCCACGACAAGAAGCATGAGGGCGATGACCAAAACCACATCCTCCGCTCGCGGACAGACTCCATCGACTCCAACTCCAGCGAGGTCGCCCTCGACAAGCTCCAGCGCATCTTGGAGGACAACATGAGCGCCCTCGGCCTGGATTCCATCCCGCGATCCGGGCCCCGGCTTTCGGGACGGCCCTCGCTGAACCGCCACAAGAAGTCGAGCTCTCGCACCCTGCTTCAGCGTGCCGCCAGCTCCGACACGGAGTATGTCGACGGCGACGCCATGGTCCCGAGCTGTGACGCCGTTCTTGATAATACCAAGACGCTCAGCTACAACGCCGGCAAGAGCTCTGAGTGCCTCGTCGCAGCCGGGAAAGCAGAGGCCAAGGAACGCGAGGCATGGTGCGTCTTCAGAAACGAGATCATCCGCCTCACCCACACCCTGCGGATCAAGGGCTGGAGACAGGTGCCGCTCGACGCAGGCGATCGAATCTCGGTGCAGAGACTTAGCGGAGCTCTGACCAATGCCGTCTATGTCGTCACGCCGCCCGATGATCTCGAGAAGATCACCGGAAGGAAGCTGCCCAACAAGCTCCTTTTGCGAATTTACGGCCCCCAGGTCGAGCACCTCATCGACCGCGAGAAGGAACTGAGCGTGCTCCGGAGGCTGGCGCGAAAGAAGATCGGCCCGAGACTTCTCGGCACCTTCACCAACGGACGCTTCGAGCAGTACTTCAACTCGACCACCCTGACGCCGGAGAACCTGCGCGAGCCGGAGACGTCCAGGCAGATTGCGAAGCGCATGAGGGAGCTGCACGACGGCATCGAGGTGCTGGAGACTGAACGAGAAGGTGGCCCTGCCGTTTGGAACAACTGGGACAAGTGGCTTAACAATGTTGAGAAGAGGGTTACTCCCATCGACGAGGAGACCAAGGCCAACATGGCCAACGGGTGCCGCAAGTCCATCTTTCCAGGCCAGGGGTTCGTATGCGGCGTGGAGTGGCCGAAGTTCAGGGCAATGGTTGAGAAATATCGTGCCTACCTGGCCAGCATATACCAGACCCAAGCCAACATCAATGCCCGCATGGTCTTCGCTCACAACGATGTAAGCACAGGTTTTCCGTTTCTTCGCCGGCCCTCCCCCGCCGGGCGTCGTCTACATACATATATAATAATTACTGACGTGCGACATTTATTACACAGACCCAATACGGCAACATCCTACGAGTGCGACCGGACGACGCCAAGTCGCCCCTGCTGCAGCCGGCAAATGAGCACAAGCAGCTGGTCGTGATCGACTTTGAGTATGCTTCCGCTAATGTGCCCGGCATGGAGTTCGCCAATCATTTCACGGAGTGGATGTACGATTACCATGACGCCATCGCGCCACACAGCCTCCATCCCGAGCGGTTCCCCAGGGTCGAGGAGCAGCGCCGCTTCGTCAAAGCCTATGTCGACCACCGCCCAGAGTTCCCGCACGCCGGGTCGACGCCACGGCTCTCCCCGCTCGACACCCCCACGGGGGGCACCACGCCGGCTTTCGGCGCGACCAGCTCATCGAGCTCGATTGTGGACTTCATGCTCGATGCCCGCGTGCCGCAGTCCCAGTGGACCGAGGCCGAGCGCCAGCGCGAGGAGCAGACGGACAAGATGGTCAACGAGCTCATAGAGGAGGCGAAGCTGTGGCGCCCCATCAACAGTGCCTTCTGGATCGCCTGGGGCCTCGTGCAGGCCAACGTCCCCGGCGTTGACGGCTGCGAGGAGGCGTCGGATGCTAAGTCGGAGGGCAGCACGGATGAGGACGAGGATGAGGAGTTTGACTACCTCAGCTACGCGCAGGATCGGGCTCTCTTCTTCTGGGGCGACTGTGTGCTCAGGGGGCTCATCAAGCTGGAGGAGCTGCCGGAGGATGTCAGGGCACGTCTGCATCTTGTGGACAGGTGAGGAATCGGCATGGTTGGTAGCATAGTCCAGCGTCAAAACATCATAGTTGGAGGTAGCAGCGTCAGTTCGAATGCAAAGTGCGAGAAACACCTCATTGTGCGATGATTGTGCCCCTACCTTCAAGTATCACCAGAGACCACACACACCGTAGCATCAAACTCGTTAATTCATCGCTTACTGTTTGTTATCCTGCGTGTCTCATTCCCTCACGGCTCGTCGCCCTCGTCGCCCCTTTCCACCCTCACCCCCTCCGCGCCGTCCCTGTTCGCCCTCCAAACACCCTCACCACCATGGAACTCCTCCAGCTTCCACACCTCCACCTTGGCCTTGACCTCCTCCAGCGCTTCCTCGCCCGCCACCCACGCCTCCTTCCGATGCGCCGCCGCAATCGCAATCAGCACACTCTCCTCCCCCACCGGCACGACCCCCAGCCGGTGCACGATAGCCACCGCCAGCACGCCCGGGTTCGTCGCCGGCGCAGGGCAGCACGAGGCCTTGCCGTGCGCCTCCGTCGTCTCCGTCTGGTCTTCGTGGGAATGCGTCCTCGGCCCATGCCGCGCCTTGACGCCCTCCGCGACGTCCAGCATCGTCCGCAGCGCGCGCGGCACGTACGCGCTGTACTTGAGCTCCTTGACCGCTTTCCCGTTGAAGTTGTCCCTCGTCGTGCCGGCGAACAGCACCAGCGCCCCCGCCTTCGGGGAGCGGATGAGGTCGAGCGCCGCGGAGGCCGATAGCGGCGCGTGCGTGAGGGTCGCGTGGCATCCGGGGGACGTCAGGGTCCAGGGGCCGTCCTCCTCTTCCGGGGACGCCTCCCGCGGCGTTGCTGGCGGTGGTTGAGTGTATGACTGGAACGGGTAGAGGTGGGCCATTGTACGAGTTGAAAGAGGAAGACCCCGTTTATATTGTTGCAAGGAGAGAGAAAGGTGTCTCAGAGAATATGAATCCCTGGTCTCCTGGCCTTTTGGAAAAGATGAAAGACAGAAAGGGTGAAGGGTGAGGGGGAAAGATAAGGTAATGCGTGGAGGGCCTCACCATGAACCCAACCCAACCTGCTATTAGTGGAGGCGGCCGTTTGGGTTTGGGGGAAATCCCTCACCGAGCTTGACCGAAGCACGGACCATCCGAAGGGCCAAGGGGTCACCCCTTTTCCATGGAGATATCATCACATCCCATGACAACGAGAATGGCTTGGCCGGCAGACAAATTCACGGAAGAAAAGGGAAGAATCGTCAATCGAACATCAATAGATGACTCCGTAGGAAAGACGCTGAAGGGTGGCATTCATTGGCCTTGGTACTAGGTACTCAACTTGAAGCAGATGCTCCGGACCATGCTTCCACCCCCAAATTATGCGCCCAGATGTCCTTGAACGCCTCCGTATGAGGGTTCAACCGTCTAGTACATTCCAGCTATGCCATCCTTGATGTCTTGAATCTCTGCTTCGATCTTCTCCTCCTCTCGCGGGTCCATCATGGAACCCGTTGCCAAGAAACGCTCGATTCCCTGGTTTAGGCGTGCCTTGGTCTCGGGGTCCAGGTCATCATCCTCGCCGTCGCTGACCTCTGCGAAGAAATTGATGTTCGGCTTGGGAACGGTCTTCGGCCTGGCAGCGGGCTGGTTGTCCTCTGAGTGTGGAGACGGTGTCTCGTCGCCATTCTCAGCAAAGAAGTTGAAGCCGCCCTTGCTGTTGGAATGTTCGTCGACCTTGGATGGTTTCTGAGGAGTGACATCCTGAGCTCCGTCACCGCCGAGTCCAGTAGCATCTCCATTGGCCTCTCCATCGACTTGTGCCTCAGCAGACCAGTTGCAATCCTCCACGATAGGGTCTGCGAAGGTCACCACAACCTCCGGGTGCTTGTAAAACTTGGCACCGACGATGGCGACGAACTGGATCCAGTCAAGAATTTCGGCCAGCGCCTCGATGAAAATTAGCTCGATATGCCAATATACGCCGGCGCTGAATACTCCTGCCGTTCCCTGGTCGCAGAACACCTTGTTGGTGTTGGGGTTTCCATTGTGGTCTGCAATCGGAGTTCCGAGGGGCTCCCTCGAGTTGATCCAGGTTCGAGCACGCTAGCAGCCTGATTAGCATGCATAATCAGAAAAGAGCAGTCACTATGGATGCTCACTGTCGCCAGAAATGTCTTGAAAGACGGGTTCTTGAGTTCATGGCGGTCGGTGATGGTTCCCAGCAGCGTTAGGGTATTGATTCGATTCTGGAGCCTGTCGTAGCCGCCGACGTCGAGATGCATCGTCAGCTCGTCGCCTCCACTTCCGATGCCAATGAGGTCGATTTTGCAGTTCTCCCGGGTCAAAGTGCGGAGAACCTTGCGGAGCACGTAGGCGATATGCTCCTGGATATCCCAGTGATCTTTGATGAGGTCCCTGTTCTGGATGGAGGCGCCGTAGTGGACCATGGAGGGCAGAGGCATGCTGCGCCTCATCTGAAGCGTGATGGCTTTCTTTCCGGCGTCCCACCAGAGATGCTCTCCAGTGTTGGCAAGGATAATGCCTGGTGGGTCAGGGTCGAGAGCAGAACACTTCTGCTGCTTCAGGGCTTGAACGACAGAGACCATTGTGCCTTTGTTGATGCCACCTCGGTTGTTGGCGACACGGAGGGCAAGGTGGCCCAGCTGCTGGCAAGGCTCGCCGAAAATGACGACGACTCGCGACTTCTGCGCGAGATCTTGACTGATGAAGATGGGCACATTGGGTTGGTCGGCGCGCGAGCCAAATGGTAGGGGGATCTTCCTCAAGCCTTCCTTCTCCAGGCGCTCGTGGACGAGTTCCTCAATCGCAACTAGAGAGCCAAGTTAGCGAGACTTTGAATGGATGGCCCGCGGACGGGGAGCAAGCACCGACGGTTGAAGTGGAAGCGCTGTCGTTCGTTGATGCGCTCGTTCTTGTCGAGGCGGTACTTGAAGTAGTACTGGGGGTCATCGATGTTGCGAATCTCGTCGTCCTCGTTGACGAAGTAGCTGCCACTGTGGGTTAGACGCGAGACGAAGGAACCCGAAGGGCGGGGGAGGCGTACCCAAGCTTCTTGAGGTCCGTCTCAAAGACGACGTCCTTGGGAAGGCCGTCCCAACGGCGCAAGAACATGCTGGGGTGCTGTCGAGGACAAGGTCTGGCGGATACGACGACGGATTGGGGTATTGCTCAAGATTAAGCCAGACCCAGGGACTCGCAGTGCCAGTTCGGGGTTGACGTTGGTTTGATGGGAGAGACGGATGGAAGAGGCAATGGAAACTGTGTTAAATAGGCGGGCCGGGGTGGGTTGGGGGCGTCGGAGGCAGGAGGTAGCAACGACGCAGGTCAGGAGGCAGATGGAAGGAGCAAGCAAAGCACCTGCCTTACTTCCCTCACCTTTCCCTGCTGTGGCCCCTTCACGTGTTGTGGCGATTCCTCGATTCAATGGGCGCTGGTCCCCGCGGCAGCTTTCGGATCTTTCCTCTTCCATCACCCACACGCTTCGGGAAACACCTCAATCCGTTCTTCCATCTTGCAAAGGAGATTTGTTGTACATTGCATCGTTTGTCTAGCAGCCGCAGGCCCATGCGACAGCAATCATCTATCCCCAACACAAGCGCATTCCACACCCCGTATTGTACAGCGGGAGCACCATGCCCCTCCTCCTGGTTTTTCTCTTACCAACTGGCCTTCTTCACGCCCGGCAGGTTGCCCAGATAGGCCTGCATTCGGAAGTTGTACTGTCTCGCGCGTTAGCATTCGTCTCGCCCTCGTCCGCGGCAGTCGGTAGCGTACTCGTGACATCTTGAAGTCCCGGAAGACACCCCTGGCCTTCGCGCCCAGGACACACCGGTTCCTGATCTGTGTCGGCCGCGTGTAGGCGTGCATCTGGGTGAGCTGGAGCTGGGCCTCAGCGCGAACGCGGGGAGCGAGGGTCGTGTTGCGGATGATATAGCGGAGGGCTTGCCTGTGGTGCTCGTGTCAGCCTTCGTCAGTTTCGTGCGTCCAAGCAGCCAGAAGCATCCAATTGGCCTCGGGAGGCCCCAGGGATTGCTTCTGGGTGGTCGATGAGAGCGGCATCCTTCCATGCGAATGGTCGTACCTCTCGGTCTCGTACTCGGCAAACACCTTGCGCTTCGTATGGTCGCGGATCGTGTGGGTGCTGATGAAGCAACCCAGATCCAGCGCCTTTGCCCTGAACATCGACATCGTGGCGGCCGTGGTTTGAGGTCGTTGATGTTGCGACCTGGGAATGGCTCGACGATGGATTGAAAGTTCAAAAGTCCGGGCACGGGCCGGCGACGAACATGGTCCGTGCACATATGACCCACAGTTACTTGGTGTTCCCGGTGAGCTCGGTGAAACTCGGGGTGGGGCGAGAGCTGCCCCTGCAAAGACGTACAACTTGAGCCTGGCCTCTCTAGGGCATTATTGACAAGTTTGTAAATAGATTGCTATCGGGAGTTGGATCTTCGAATTCACGCATTTTACGATTCATTTGCCAATAAGCATTGTTTGCGCCAGCTGAGCGGCTTGCTAGGTCTACGTCAAACTCCCAGCTTGTCCAACATGGCCATCTTGGATGCGAAATCAGGTCCCAAGACCCGTGGGAGAATCTACTTCCTACACAGGCGTCCGTCCTCCCTCTCCGCCCATTTCTCGTTACCGACACACGGGTGGCACCAGAAGACATCCGTGGGGTCAACCTTCTTCTTGATCTTCAGCAAGCGGTTATAGTTCGTGCCCCAGAAAGCGTCCTGGTAGTTCGGCTCCCACTTGAAGGCCTGTTGCGATATGTCCATTAGCCTCTGCACTAATTATTGGCTCAGAAGAATGAAACTCACCTCGTTGACATACGAGCCCCCACCAGGAGTCAGGTCGCGCGTCGGCTGGTAATCCCTGATGATGCCATCAATGGTTTCCTGTTCTGCCGTCTTGTTGAACGGAGGGAAACCTCTTCCAACCACTTGAAGATATTATTACTTTGCGGTCCTCGTGTGGGAAATCCAGATACTTACAGGTGTGAACATATGCCGTGCGCCAAGCAGGGTGCACGGAGTTGCCACCTCCCCTCGGCTTGGCCTCGGCGGTGCCCTTGCCAGCGACGATGTATGCCTGCAAGACGCCTTCGGACCCGACGGCCTTCATGGCATGGCTCAGAGCATCAAGGTCGCCGTTCAGAGTCTCCCGGCCGAGAAGGCGCGAGGAGAGCATGGCATTGCCTCCGGCTGTGGCCTGGTCGTAGTTCTCGGCGAACCAGTCGAGAAAGCTGTCGTAGAACTTGGGCGGCGTGGGCATGACGAAGGGGCCGCCGGGCCACCGCTGCTTGACGGCTGCATCGATGGAGTTGAAGATAGAGTAGACCTCTTCGACGTCGTGGGTGATGGTAGCGGTGCCGCCGAACATGCCCGTGTCGTATGTCTCGTTGCTCGTTTTGACGGGAGAGATGAAGAAGTACCCGGAAAGACCAGCGTCGCCGAGCGCGGGGAAGTAGCTCATAACGTAGGCGGCAACGTCCCAGAAGTGTTCGTCGTTGGGAATGTACATCAAGAACGGGACCTGGGCCATCTTGGGGGTAGGATACGTCTTGATGGTGACGGCCGTGACGACGCCGAATGTGGACCCGCCGCCCTGAGAGAGTCAGTAAAAGCCAGTGGGCGCATAGCTATGTCGGGACTTACACCGCGCAAAGCCCAGAACAGGTCAGGATGCTTGCACTCGTTGACGGTGAGAATCTCGCCGCTGGGGGTGACTACCTCGATCTGAAGGATCTGGTCCGCACCGAGGCCAAAGTGGGAGCTGAGAATGGAATGCCCGCCGCCACTGCTGTGACCAACGATGCCGACACTCCTGGCCGTGCCAGCAACAACCGTCTGGTTATGTTCTCCCGCGGCGAGGTAGGCGGCGTACGACGAAGTGCCGCCGCCGACGGTCAGGGCACTGCCGCGGATCTTGGTCTTGCAGCCCTTGGGCTTGAACTCGCCATCGTGGTACTTGGTGTGATTGAGATGATGGACCCAGATGGACAGAGATCCTGGGGCAATGGACCGTCCGTGGAAGTCGTGGCCAGTGCTCTTGATGTTGAGTCTGACGTTGTGCTTGCGGGCTGTGATCCAGGTCAGCGAGCAACTCACGTCCCGTCCACGGGATCAACCAGATGACGGAAGACGTACCAAAGTCCACGCCGAGCTTTACATCCTCCGCTGTGGAGGCATCAATGACAAAGGCAGGGTATCCATCAGGGCTGCACGGATAAGAGGGGTCAGGAAGGCAGGTGTCATTACTCCAGTTGTCCCACATGACTGAGATTGGGTCTGCGACGTGAAAGTCATAAGTCCGCCATCCCTCGGCGACTGCTGGGCATTGTCCTGCGTCGTAGGTGGGTTGTCCCGGATGACAGACAGCTCCCGGAGGAGGAGGTTGCAGCAGTCTTCCTCCAAGATCGTCATTGAGGGCGTTCCAGGCGTCTGAAGAGGGCCAGTCAGCACCTCCGGGGTAGGCTTTACAGGATGGAACGCATGCTGCGTTGGTAGCAGCGGGGAGACAGGACAGGGCGAGAATGAATTGAGAAGCGAGGGATGTATGGGGAGCCATGTTGAGACGAAAGCAGTCATGAAAGCTCGGGGGTATGAGTTGCTGTGACTTACAAGGACTCAAGAGCGGCTATCACTGTTTCCCAGAGGCGGATGTGGTTGTTCAAATACTTGGGGCGTCGTAGCTTGTTCGGTTTCCTCGCATCGCCATCAAAATTGAGGGTAAGCGAAGGGTACGGGGCTGAGCAAGGTAATGAGCCTGACAGCAGATCTGGGGTGTCACGACGTCACAAGAGCTGAAGCTTCGGTCTAAAAGAGACGGAAGGTTGTTGCCTTGAGGGCCAGTAGAACGGTTTGGAGACGGATCGTGGGTTTAGGAGGCCAGCGGTAATAATCCCGGGGATGATCATCAAAAGAGCTTGAACCAGCCACTCAGAGGCCGTCGTATTCCTCGGATCGAATTGAAAGAGCCCCATCCCTTGACCCGCTAACGCTGTAGGTGCAGTCGGGTGGGCTTCACATTGGGCTGGCTTGGCTTCCCGCTGTCTTCTAGCGCCAAGGCAGTGTCTTGCACCTGTTCCTGAACCGGCAGGGCTGGTGGAGGACGCTGGCGATCATGGCGTGTCGCCCTGGGAATCCGACCGTACTTGCGTATCAAGCGTAATCCTTGACGTTTCTCGTCGGATTCGCGGTCCCAATGACGATCTCCTCGGGGCTGAAAGTCTCGGCCATGCCCAGCTGCGGGTCAGCAGCACGCAGGATTCACATCTGCTGGATTGATAGAGTGCTATGTGATGCTGGCATGCATGATGGGATGCCCTGAATGGTCTCCTGTACGGTGGAGGCCATTGACCCATCGTCGAAGCAGTCAGGCCGGTGTGATCCCATGCCGACAGCCCGGCTGTTGACTGCTGCCTGCTGGCTGCTTGAGCCGGATCAGATCTCACGGCATCAAGTGGGCTCTGGGTTGGTGTCCCTGGTCCTGACCGCTGCGGGCGCATTCTCCCTCAAGCTGCACTCAGGCGGGGGAATGGCTGTGCTGCTGGAGGCTGTCGTCCCTCGTTGAGAGGACTTGGTTCATCCGTCTGGCGACGCTGGAATTGACAGCTGGTGCACCGAGACCCAATCGAGGGTTTCTAAAGGGCCGGGTTCTCACTGAGAGAGCTGTTTGCATCTTTGGTGTGCTAGATAACGTCATAAAGCTTGAAGATGCCAGTCGGCGTCAGTTGTCTTCGATTCCAATTGTTATAAGTATGGATATGGAAGCCTGGGCCACAGGCAGATGTTGTGTTTTGTGGCGGACGGAGCTCACTGCCCTGGGCCGCTCATTGGCTGCTGCCACTTGCTGCCGTCTGCCGACGCTTTCTTACTGGGGCTTGGGCTTGCACATCTACGAACCCAAAAACCACCAGGCAGGTCATCACCATCAGATCTGCAACAACTCGACGCTCCCGCACCATGGCGTCGAAACGCGCACACGCGGATTCTGACAGCAGCTCCATCGACGAGCCCGCATCAAAGCGTTCCCGGCCCCAGGGCAACTCCAAGTTGCGCGCCCACCAAAGCTCCCACATCGATCCCACCTGGGGTCAGAAATACGTCTTCTCCAATCACGATGACGCTACGACCGTCCCCGTCGACTCGGATGTAGAATGCGAGGGCGATGCTGAGGCCATGGCTTATCTCCAATCCGTAAGGTACGCACACTGCTCCTGTCCCCGGGCGATCCATCTCTGTGCTTCATGCTGAACGCCCTCCAAAAGCTACCTTACCCACCGCGCAACTGCTGATATGGTGAGTGTTCAGGCAACAGGCACTGGGTATACCTCATCTCCTAGTAGCCCCCAGAGTGCCCATCGGGCCACAGCTTCCCAAAGGGCTCCATCCTGCCACCGACCAACCCGAAGACGACGAAGAGGATGAATACACAGATCGAGGCATCTACGATACCGGAAAGGGCGATTTCAGAGGCCGATATGAAGACGGCGCATATATAGGCCAGCCAGACGCCGAATGGGACGAGTCAGCACGACGCCGCCGCGAGGCAGAAGCAGGGGAAGACTGGGACGGCTCAGCACTCTACGACGACGAAGCAGCGGAAGGCGAGCTCCACGAGGCATACTACGCCTCCATACTGAGCCGATACCTCCACCTCCGCGAACGACTTCAGAAGAAGCCGCCCCAGAGTGCAGTCGCCGAGCTGCCGACATCACAAGGCTACTACGTGGGAAGCTTCGGGCCGAGGACGGCCGTCTTCTCCCTATGGAATCGCCGGCTCCGCGGTACGGACCCCTGGCCTGCGCAGGTGGCCTCGATGGACAAGGACTCCGTGATTCGGGTTCTGCGCATCCTGCTGTCAGGAAAGCTCCTCCGGAGAGGCCACGAGCTGAACGAGCGGACGAGCCGCTGGCTGTGGGCACTTCTTGCGCGGCTTCCCGATCGCGGCGAAATGAGCCATGTCGACATCGGCTGGGTGCGAGACCTGGGCCGGAGGGCCGTGCTGATGACCCAGAGTCTGGCGCACATGGCCAACCTGAGGGAAGCGCTCCAGGACGAGGGTATGGATTTGGGCGTCCATGAGGCTGTCGACGACAGCTCGGATGACGAAGATGTTCTGCGTGACATGGAGGTGGAAGAAGGGGACGAGGCCCCTTCCCCAAATGCAGAGGATCCGAGCCGCAGCGAAGTCCCCCCAAACAACCAGGAACCTGCCGAGGCTCAAGCGAAGCCGCAGGCGCCGGAAGCCCCTGAGCCCGTCCACACAAAAGCAGTAGATGACGATCAGAGGTCGGCATCTATGGATTGCTCAGAAGACGGCGAAGTTGCCGAGGACGAGGGCATTACTGCTGCAGAAGCTGAGGCGCTCGAGGCAGCGAAAGCCCGCATCCTCGCTCAACTTGACGAGCCACCAGAGGCGGAAGAGGGAGCCGCCTCACAGGCCGAAAACGACCGGGGTGCCGAAGAGCAGCTGCGCGCCAGGCTCAACATGCGGGCCACGTTGAACATGATCCTGACCGTCGCCGGCGAGTTCTACGGCCAACGGGACCTGCTCGAGTTCCGCGACCCCTTCACAGGTATGTAATTAGGCACCGGCAATAGTGTATCACTAGGAGGGAAAGGCTGTAGAGGTATCGTGTCTTTTCTAGCGTTGTAGACTACCCAGATACCCCCTGATACCAAGCACGGAAAGAACAATGAATTGTACATTTGCAGAATGTCCTCAAAAGCAGCTCTTGCAGAGAACAGGCATAACCGTGCCATCTAACGCCAGTGCCCAATGCTGCAGAGTCATCATGACTCGTGGATATCAAAACCCCCAAACGCCGTATCCTACATTCATCAGCAGGTAACCCGTGGATCCTCGAAACTGGCTCACGCGCCAGTCAGGTCCATGCCCTCTCCGACGAGGAAGTCCGCCTCCTCAAAGTCCTGCATCGTAACATTCTCCTGCTCGTAGCCGGACGCCACGGCCGCGGCGGCTGCCGCCGCCGCCTTTCGCTGCGCCAGCTTCCGGGGGACGGCGATGGGCCTTGCGTTTCCCCAGCCGACAGGCGTGAGGCTCCTGGGGCTGACATCGCCCTCCGTCCATGCCGCGTGGTCAGTCCACTGCCTCGGCTCGTCCTCGCCAGCGTCGTCGAAGAAGCGCTTTCGCCCTGCCTGGCTCCCCGCGACCGAGGGAGGGTTACTGTCCACGGTCTCCTGCGAGCTCGTCAGGCCAGGGACGTCGTCCAGGCTGGGAACGTCGTCGTCCTCCTCGGCGAGGAGGAACATATTCCGGCTGTAGTAGTCTGCGTCCTCGTCCTCGTCACGGGTCGGCTGGTGCGACAGGCCGCCGATGCTGTGGATGCCGCAGAAGGGGAGGAGTTCGCGCTGTGCGGAGGTGGGGGCCAGGGCCTTCCGGGCCGTCAGGAGGGGAGAGACGGTGTCGGCGTCGGACCAGAGCTTGAAGCCGCTGTAGGGGCTGCCGGTCTTGTAGCCCTCGGGGACGCTCTTGCGGACACGCATGCCGACGGAGAGGAGGTTGGTCTGGACGTTGGCGGGGAGGAGGGGTTGTTGGAGGGGTTCCTGAATCGACGGAACTGGCGAGGGGGCGACTGAGGAGGAGAAGAAGGATGTGATCTGGCGCTGGGAAGGGTCGCTGGATGCGCCGGCGAACTGGCGTTTGGTTCGGGGAGCGGACATGATGGGCGACGAGCCTGTGGTTGACGATGAGGTTGTTTGGCGTATCGCTGCCGACGAGGATACCGGCGGTATTAAGTGTAGAGCGTCGGATAAAGAATTCCGATGGAAGCTTCTCAATAGTGCTGAATAGTTCTAGTTGCGGTAACAAGGGGAAGTGTCTCGGGAGCTTGCGGTCGTGGCTTCGCCGTTTGCGATGAGATGCGGCTTGAATGAGAGTGATGAATAGAGTGGAGATTTGTCTGCGCAGGGTTGCGATCGAGCCCGGTCAATTGACAAGGGTGAAGATGAGGAAATAGACTTGCGGCCCTGACAAGTTTTACTGCAAGGTTATGATGAGGGGAGGTCCCAGGTGCGAGCTTTGAAAGCCGTTGATGTAAAAGGTTGGTGGTTGGGACGAGTGGGAATGACGAGACAAGTTGGTACCTTTGGGGCGGCTGGGAATTTGGGGGTATGTTCCAGTTGAGGCGCAGTGGGGTCTGGTCTCGACTGGCCCAGAAGGAGGGAGTCCGGGCGCCGCTGATGCGCGTTCAGGGCGTGTTTTTTCGCGTGTCCGGCCCTCTCCCGCGTAAAGTGGGACCCACCTGACAAAGAGCCGTTGGCTATTGGCGGATCGAACAACGACAGCAGTTTGCTCCTCAAGTCAACGGTCCAAGCACAATGATGTAGACAATGTTAAGTACTTTGTCTTGCGGAAGCAGGGAGACGGCGGTTGCGGACCTTGCGAGTCAGGAAGTCCATAGTCAAGACACTCTTATCAGGGCATGGACCGCAGGCCCGTGCTCTCGACAGTGTCACTCGGCCATGGCAGTGAGGTCATTCAGCCAAGCTTGGGCATGATGGCCTGGCGATCTGGACTGGAAGGCCGACGTCCCCTCTTGGCGGGGTCACTTGATTAATACCCCGGACTACCGGCACGGGGGCGTGAGGAGGGTCCGAGACGATGTACCGATAACCAGGTCAAATCCAGAGCACGGCTCACACACCGACCAGACTCTACACGCCGTGCTCCGCTGCTGACGACCATGTCACAGCGCGAGCGCTTATCTGAGCGAGAGTTGAGGCCCGGAGCGGAGGTCTGCTGAGTTTTTCCTCGCCTACCAGGTATGAAGGCATCGTGGTGACTACAACCATGTCGACAACATCACTACATGCACATTGGATGGCAACATCTCCGGCGGCCAACATGTGGAAACCATTGAATTTCGCAAAAGGCAGTGCTACCTCCCTGTCCACTGCACTCGGGTATGGAGCGATCCTCAATCAGCGGTTCCACGTCCTCACACTCGGGAAGATCTCAGATCACCCGGGTGCTCCGTGTGAAGAGCCATTTCCAGCTGTCCACCACCGCTTCATCATGCAGAAGACGATTCCTCCTCCAGGGTTACAAGCGAAGAAAAACGAAGAGAGATTCCGTGCGGAGGAAAATGCGTCGATTGGTTTTGATGCAAGATATCCGGAGACCCCCAAAACGCCCCTGTTTTTTGGTCAAGGATCTTTTGGCTGCCCCATCTTCTATCCGCAAAAGGTGTAAAGGGAGAGAGAGTCTGTCTGGGTATGTCTGTCCGCCCGCCCGTCCCTCCAGCACGATGGCGGACAGTAAACAGCGAAGCTCTACCGGCTCCTGTCAGAGCGTATGTCTAAACTCCCATTTCTTGCAGATCCGCGAAGAGTGAGCCTCCATCGTAGCCGTGATCATCATATCGTCCCAACCCAGAAAGGAAACGCGCCTGTCGCGACACGCTTACTTCCTGCGGAAGGAGCAGCCCTCAGTGAGGCGGGCCTTGCCGCCGGTGGGCTGGCACAGGACAGTCGTGCAGCCCTGGCAGATGACGACGGTCTGGGCGTGGGAGAAGACGGTGGTGATGGTGAAGCAGCCGGGGCACTTGACGTCCATGAAGAAGGAGCGGGGACCGGGGACGAGGGTCTGGAGATGCGTTAGCGACCGCACCCAGTGTCGCCGCTGGACGGGCACATACCTTGAGCTTATGCTTCTTGGCCTCCGAGTCGGGGTGGGGGTGGAGCAGATCGACGGCGAGAGTCTGCGCAAGTTAGCATCCGAGTCCGGCGGTACTGCGCGCTGTGCTGTCCGCGATATGAGGTCCGAGTCCTGCGATGTCCATGATCCGTTCGACGAGAAAAACCGGCAGCGGTTCGTTAGGAAGACTGTGCTGGCCTTCTCTTGCTGTGATGATTGTCGTGCGTGTTGTCCTTCCCATTCTCCTCGGCAAGTTCCCGACCGACCGCAAGGCGACGTCTTTGGCGTTCAATGGCATGTGTACGGCGCCAGCGATAGGCCGGGGTGGATGGAGGTCGTGTTCCGTCATAACATTGCAGGAGTCCTCGATTGAGTTGGGCGGCGTCGTCGATGAAAGGGCGGTATGTCGTCGGGATCAGGACGTCACAGGCAGCGGACCATCACACGTGTCGCCAAGCAGCGTTGGAAACAGCGGGTAGGGCGGCTTACCATCTTGAAGGTTGTTGTCGGTCGACACGAGACTGAATAGGTCTATCGGTGCGAGTGCTGATTGTCTGGATGAAATCTGGAGGGTTGATGGCAGATTCGCGGCACTCGCAGAGATGAGGTGGTGAGGTAGGGGAAAAGTTCGATGGAGGTGTTTTCGGGGGCAAGGGCACAAACGCTTGTGTTGCTCGTCCAATGGGGAGCAAGGTTGGGGCTAGCGGGCTGGAGCTCACTTAGCGGAGTGTAGGGTTTTCTTGCCCCAGCACGTGACCTGAAGTGATTGCGGGCTCTCATTGGCGGCCGGGACACAGAGCAAATTGCCCGGTGAGGAGTCATCCACCAGGCATCCAGGTGAGTCTCGGTGAAGGGGAGCCTAGTGGGGTGCCCAGCGTCATCCTTCCCAGCAGGGCGACTGGAGATGGAGGGGCACCACATCGAGGGGTTTCGAGGCAACCAAGCAACCAAGGTTACCTAGGCTGCCACAACGACTTTCCTTCGACACGTGCCTATTTTACCGACCTACGTCCTCGAGACTGTTTCTAAGATCCTGCATGGCTCATTCTGACTGACTCACACTCGCTGACCACCGCGTCTCCTTCGAACTTTCACCATGGCGGATCCCATGAACCAGCGGATAGCTGTCCCCATCGATGACCCGAACGCCGATACAGAGTGGTATGTTTCCCGGTCGAGTCATTCGTTCGACTCACCTCTAAGACTATTCGAAAAGGAATGACATCCTCCGGAAACATGGCGTCATCCCAGAGAAGCCTCCGAGCCCGACACCGATGATCGAGGAGGCCATCTTGGAAGGGCGCCGGCTTGCACATGAGAACAGACTGGAAGGCAAGGACCTCGACGAGCTAGACGAGCTCGAGGACGATGAGGACGACGCATTCCTGGAGGTGTACAGGCAAAAGCGCATGCAGGAGCTGGCTGCCTTCCAGAAGAAGGATGTCCACGGCAGCGTGTACCCCATCTCGAAGCCCGACTACGCGCGCGACGTCACCGAAGCCTCGAAGAACGAACCTGTCTTTGTCAACCTGATCTCCTCCGTCGGCACCAACATCGAGTCGCGAGTCCTGTCTGAGCTGTGGAAGCTGGCAGCGCGAGAGTACGGGGATGTCAAGTTCTGCGAGATGCGCGCCGACAAGGCGATCGAGAATTATCCCGACAAGAATTGCCCGACGATACTGGTTTACAAGAATGGAGACATTGTGAAGCAGATTGTCACACTGATGACTCTCGGGGGGGTCAGAATGAACATGCGCAACGTTGATAGTCTCCTGGTGGAGGTCGGCGCGGTTTCCGAGACGGACATGCGCGTGCTCAAGAGGAGGCGGAAGGCGGAGGACGAGGAAGAGGAGAGGGCCATGGGCAACAAGGGCATCCGGAGCGGCAACGCATCGAGAGGCAAGGATGACGATGACGATGACGACTGGGACTGAGGATAGAGGGCAGCCACGGCGGACGGACACACGGGCAAACCTGGAAGCCAATGCGCTAGGACAAGATGAGGCCCCGAGTCAAATGGCACCCATCGCACGGGAGGAGGATTTCTTGCCAAAATCAAAAGATTCACCTGGCAAGAAATGCAAGAAATCGGGATGCCTCGATACCCGGCCGCCAGGAAGGTCGACTTTCCGGGACGGTTTCAGTTCACGGGAACCATTCATTGTCTGTACCCATCTCTAGCGGCCCGGCGCGGGTTTTATCAGATCGGACCCTGCGTCGCGCGTGCGGGCCATAGTGGGGCCGGTGTGGGGGTGTCTCGCCTGTTTACTTGCACCTGCGTCACGAAATCGCCGGTCGCGTCGCGGTCGCTTCCCCCAAGCTCCAACCATCCAACCGATAAGTCGAATCGCAGCTCCAACCTTCCCTCCAGTATTCTTCCAACCAGTTCCCCTCTCCCGAATGACACGTTAATAAGGCCACTGCCATGGCGGAAGAACTATCTCTTCCGCGGCTCCCTGCGGTGTCATGGAACAAGGAGACGCAGACGTTCAGCAACAACCCCAAGAAACGCGTGCGAACAAGGCGGTCATCAGCTGCCTCGGCCTTCAACTCGAGCGACCCCGCCGTCTTCTCCAGCGATGACGACCCTGCATTGGATAACTACGTCGAGGGCCGGAAGAAGCGTAAATATGTCGGGACGTGGTTTCGGCAGGAGCCCGTGGCGTCCTCAGACTCGGCCTTCGAGGACTCGCATTCACGGCCACTGCCGAAGGCCAGGAGGAGCTTCAAGAGACAGCTGGACAGCGGTGTCTGGATGGGAAGCGACAGCACGGATGACGGATTCGAAGAGCTGCAGCTCCCTGTGCAGCCGAAGCTCCCAGAGCTCGCCCAGCCTGCCCCGCCACCCAGGCCTCAGATTTCTTCTGCAGAGCGCCATGCCCGGTCGATTATTCAAATGTGCCTTGACGACGGGGAGGAGACTGTTGACCTGAGGTGGGTTAGCCCCGTGTGTTGAGAGACTGCCGGCTGACCTTTGAAGCTCTTCGGGACTGGAATCCCTCTCAAATGCCACCATTGAGCCTCTGGCGAACCTCTCTTGCATCCCATTGGTTGCGAAAGACGTGCCGTTCGAGCACCGGCCTCCGTCTCTGAAGCTCCTCTTGTCAGGCAACCTGCTAGAACGGGTTCCCGGCGCCATTTTCGACCTCGAAAACCTGACGGTGCTCAGTCTTCGGGGCTGCGGCTTGAAGGACCTTCCCCCTGCAATTGGCAGACTGAGCCAGCTGCAAACACTCAACCTTGCCCAGAACCGTCTCAGACATCTTCCAGCAGAGCTGCTGGACCTGATTGCCGCCCCTGGGCAGCTCACGTCTCTGCTGCTGCAGGGCAACAGCTTCTGGCAGGCCAGTCACCTGCCGACTGAGTGGCCCATCGACCATGCCCTACGAGACCAGAGCCGAGATGGCGAGGGAGCGGCTCTGCCTGAAGATGGACTCTTGAAATTGAACTCGTGCAGCGAGCTGACGGACCTCGAAATCCCACTCGCACAGAGACTGCCTCTCAGCCGTGGCTCGGACTGGTCAGGGATGGCAGCGAGATACTTCGCGCGGTCTGTGGTCCAGTACAGAGACTCCTCCGGCCATCTCTGCTCAGAGTTCTCTCTGGACGACTCATTCGACGACGCCAAAGTTCCTGTCGAGACTGCCGAGTCCATGTCCGCGTACGCGACCCCGCCATCATCCGTGGTGCAGCCCGCCAGGCCGGAGGTCTCTGGCAGGGCTCGCGGCTCGTTTGCTCCGTCGCTGCTGGAACTCGCCGCTCGCAGCTGCTACGGAAGCGCAGATCTGGAAGATCTGGCAGGCTATATCCCAGAGTCTCTGGCCAGTCTGCGCGCGGTGCTGGAGAGGGCAGCCGCGCAAAGGGCCATTGGCGGGTACACGTGCTGGCGGTGCAAGAAGACGATGGTCACGCCGGCGACGGAGTGGCTGGAGTGGTGGCAGGTGGCCCGCGTCAAGCGCCAGGGCAACTCCGTGGCAACGGATTTCGCGCCCTGGAGCGACTGCCCGGACGAGCAGGCGGTGCCCTTCCTATGGAGGGGTTGTTCGTCGGGCTGTGTCCCAGAGGAGAGGACAGTCGGGGCATGGGCAGTGAAAGATACCCAGCAAGCGTAAGATAGCATAGCAATTTGATACGGCGCTCTTTTGGGCGAGCTTTTTCAGGATCTACGATCTGGATGCCTCCGCAGACTTGACCCTTTGCATCAGCTCCTTCATGATCCTGCCCTTCGGGCGGTACCGTTTCCCGACACCCGCCCCCAGCCACCACGGCGACTCACTATCAGCACCCCGGAAGCTGTAAATGGTCATATCCCCAAGCTCCTCTGCGTCGATGCTCCCTTCTTTGACAACGTTCCCCTTCAGATCTAGGAAGATGAGCCTCAGCTCCCCCGTCTCAAACGCCAGACGATCCAGGACCAGCAGCCAGCTTCCCCTGGCCGCCGTCGCCATAATGGCCTCTTCATAGTCGTCTTCAATGGCCCCGTCTTGAGGGGCACGATACTGGACCGTTTCCAGAACGTATTCAACGTCCTCAGTCGTGAACCCCCGGTTGGGGAGGGGGGCAGCAAGTTCCGGCAGGACGTCGTACGCCTGGCGCCAGTCGTCCCAGACCTCGTCGTCGTCAACGTCGAAGATGTCGGGGTCGGACACGACCTGCCACCACTCGTCGTCGGGGTTCATCTCAAACGCGGGCCATTCCGCGTCGAGCCACTCGCGGAGGGTGGCGTCGTCTGCGTCGCCGCCGCCGTAGTACGTCCGCAGGAAGTAAAACGATGACCCGCTCATGGGGTGGCCCCAGTGCCGGGCTGCGATGGCGCGGAGCTTTTGCGGCCGCCAGGGCTCGAGGATGGTTGCGATCTCGTCCGCCGTCGGCGTGCGGGCCATGGCGCCCCCGGTCTGGCCGGGGTCGAGATCGGGCCCGATGGTGTCTTCCTGGATGAAGGCGCGGACGAGCTGGGTGCGCTGCTCATCGGGGGAGAGGGGTGATTCAGCATCCCATCTTTGCTGTGAATGGTGTCAGCGAGTCCTGATGGCCGTGTCGCATGAGACGCGGTTTTTCTTACGATGAGGTATTGCTCGACGGGCAAGGCGCCCCAGGCGGGCCTGATGCCGCTTGCTGAATCGTCCGCAGATGCCATTCTTTGGAACCTGGCGATGTTGGTCGCGGTGAAGTTGGGACTGGAAACCATTGGCGATTCGGATTCAATGGCACTCGGGAGTCGGAGTTCAGGGGCTGTGGAGCTTAGCGCAGGCTGCAGTCATCCATCCATCATCGTATAGCAACCATCCATGTTCATTCAACTCTCCATTCCGAAGTTCCAATGCGGGCGGGGTTCTCCATGCCAAACTCTTCTCAATATGGAGGTGGGTGAACAGGTCTGAAGTCCACCCTGGTGCCGATTGAGTTGAGCTCGAATCAAGTCGGGCGAGAGTTGACCTGGTCCCTCGTCCATCGTGTTAGCGGTGAATCGAGAGGTCGTCTCGAAATTTGGGACCAGAAAGATCAAGTAGTAGTAGTCAGTCCAGATTCAATGACGGTTGTCTATGTATTTGCTACTCCCTGTGGCTCGGTCTACGCAGCTCCCAGCCATGGAAGCTCCAACTTCCATCACCAAAGGGGCCTTGAAACGGCCAAAAGCGCTGCCTCCTTCTGGCCCTGGCGATACTTCATGGAAGGCGTTTCCCAGCCCTCAAACCACTGATCTGGCAGCCGGTAGCTCTCCCAAATCCATCTCGGGCAGTCCACGTCCAGAGGTCCAAGCCACGAGGTTTCCTTGGTCGGGTCCTGAACCTCCATCACCAACTTCTCCCGCCAGTTCGGGCTCTCCCCCGGCCCTTCGAACCCTGTGACAAACTCATAGGGCGCGATACTTGAAGAGGAATCTTTCATCTCTCTCCTCATGGTGTTCTGAAGTATAGGTCCCGATCGTTCGTGTCCGCTGCCAGCCGCGAGCTTTGTTGACCTCTTTGGCTTCGCCTCCTCATCTTGCCGGTCCTCGACAAGTCTGTTGACAGGGCCAACTTCCTTCAGTCTCGAAACTAATGTGGGCCGCTGCCTGGCGGCCCAGGATGCGTCCGACTCTAGATCATCAGGCTCGCCCAGGGGGCCGGGGCTGGCAGAGTGGGCTGGGCCTTGGTGGCTGGTATTCCGGCTGTTGTCTAGGGCTTCATACGGGGGAGGATCTCTGTCGGCACTTCTCCGCCCCCGGGAAGCAAATAGCCTCCTGATGTTGTTTAGAACCAGCACTGCCTCTCGGGAACCCAGACTCTGCGGCGAGGGAGGGGAATTGGCGCTCTCGGTCTCCGAATCGAGTGCAATGCCCCCAGCGTGACTGAGTGCCGATCCTCTTGTCGAACCGTCCGGAACATTTCAAAGTCTTTGGTGTCGTCCTCGAGATCGCATTCACGGTGGTATTCCTCGATTCTCCGCTCTTGGTAGGCGGCGCAGCTGCCGCATATCCCATCTTCGGAGGTGATCAACCTGATACAGAACGTGCATCGCTCGCCCGGCCTGCCATTGAGTGGATTGTGTGGTGAGAAGTCGAAGCCCGTATCAGGCTCCATGACTGTCAATAGCTTTCTGCGTTTGGTCGTCGTGATTCTGGGGAGCGTTGGGTAGACAGCGAGTAAAATCCGTGGACAGTTTGCGAAGTAGTCAAGCATGCTTAGCATCTGGCTGCGGAAGATGAAAGCTTTTGAAGGGGACATGATGCATTTCAAAGGACTGAGCTACGAGTATCTGTTTGGTAAATCTTGAACCTTCCGTCTTTTGTGGCGTCAGTATGTTGCTGAATCTTTGCATTTCTCGGCAGAAAGTTTGACTCGCCATGATAGACTCTGAGCATGGCATTGCTCACCACGAGCCAAGCCAGGACTCGAAATTGCATAGATAAAACATGAAATATTGGTTATAGATGGCCATTAATAGCGGACAGAGGCAAGTAGCCGGGGACATCAGGGACACGCATGAGTTATGTGTCTATGTCCTCGACACCACGTCAACCTGAGAGGAAGGAGAGAAAATAGCAAGAGTCACAGAACAAGCCACAGACACAAGCTTTCTTGGAAGATGCACGTACGATGTTCATGACCAAAGAGGCGTATGGGCATGACGCCGAGAACACTCAATATCAGTTAATATAGTTATACCTCCTTATTACCATTGAATGTATGACTTTGACTCTCACTTCGTTTCAGACAACACAGAATCCACGAGGGAGAAGCAACATGAATCGTTGTCCTTCAAGTTGGGGAGACTTTGATCAACACGACCAGACAATTTCCATGAGCTACTGGTTTTTACTCCTGACATCTTTCACCCGTGGTCCATGGTCCATCAGCTCTTCACCCGGCTTATTCAATTCCACATCGTGCGGCTCCCCCCATTACAGGGTACTGTGGGAGCGACATTGTTCCCTGTGAGCCTCTGAGAGCCCCGACCTCTCTGAACAGAGTTGCACCTGACGTCGACTCGAGGTCTCCATGGAAGACTCTCGCAAATCATACTCATTCAAACATCACGAGGCTTGAGCCCCCGATCAATGGAGGCAGCTGAAGATCGCCGAGGCTCCCCAGACGAGGCAGCTCTTCGGGCCGAGACCACTGTGGCATTTCGGTGAGGAGGAAGGAGGCAGAGCCACGAAAGGAGCCTGGACCTACAGTGCACATCGCCATGTGCCGCATCTTCGACTAGCTGACCCGATGGCGTCGATCCGCAGCCCCCAATTTGAAATGCCAGTTTTGGAATTTAGAACGGCCAAGTCTCATCGATGACATCTCGAGACATCGCATCCGAGTGCGAGATGCTGCTTATCTGATTGGGTTATGCACGTTGGTGGTGTACTCGAGTTTATGCTGATTGGAGCATGGTTGTGAGTTGTTCGAACATTGCACTTTGGTGCCCACCACACACAATCCACGAGGGCCAGCGACGTCGAACGCTGGTGATCATCGGATCTGGTAGGTGTCATCCGGGCGCCATGATGCAGGCCTTACGGGAGCTTGCCTGGTGAACGCCCGTCGCGTTGAGGCGGAGAGCCAGGTGACCCATGAAACAGCCAAAATCGCGGAAGGCCGGAGGCCATCCTCCCCAATCGCTGATGACAGTCGGGGAGCTGCCCGCTTCCGCACCAGGCATCCTTCGATGCGCGGGGCCAAACAGGGAGCCAACGGGTCATCATATCAGCCTGAATCTCCAACGGCTTTCATCTGATGTCTGACACGCGTTGTCAGGGGTAGAAGCCACATGGTTCCCAAGCAACCAAGTTCCCCGTCATGCCAGGATTTCGGACACCAGGGCTGAACGGGATCTGAGGGATCACGGTCAATCGTGTCTCGGCCCAGCGAACTGCCGGTTGCATCATGTGAAGGTCAAAGTGCATTGATCGGCCAGGAAAAAGCAAGAAGTCTTGAGCTCGGCACAGCCTTGGAATGACCAAGCAGACAGTCCCCCTAAGCCACACTCAGAAAGGGGTGGCCTGGACCGCGGAAGCGTCCATGCCAGCCGCGGCAAGCCCCAGCAACCCTCTTAGCCGTGTTGCCTGTAAGGGCGAGCAGTCGGTGAGCTAAAATTGTTGTTGCATGAACCCAAAGGATTCGGTGTCGGCGGTGAGAGGAGTCTGAATCCTCGTCGCGATCCCAAGGCGAGGCAACCTCTCGCCTTGTTGCCCTCTTTGAGCTCAGCACGCGCTATTCGGGGTCCGGATGCCTGGATCAGGTACACGGCGCGGGGCCCGGGGGGCCCTGTAACCTGGACCACGACCCCGGAGTTCCACAGACCCCTCGATTGGGGGCCAACTGCGGCGAACAAAGTGGAAGAAGTCTTTTGAGGCTCTGGAAGCTCTGGCGAACAGCTGGGAAACACTCTGGATGGATTCTGGAATGCTTGTCCACTTCTAGAAGCGTCAGCAGACCTCAAGCAGCGTAGAGAACGAGGGACAGAATAGAATGTCCACGCAAGTCCATTCGTAAGTCTCCGGACGCCCGAGGCTGTGCTAATGGATCTCACCTCATATGGGCGGGTATGTACCTGGCTGAGTGGGTTTTGCGAATTTTCCCAGGGATAGAGCTATTTTCTCCCTGCCCGGGGCGCCTTTGTTGAGATTGCCGCTGAGGCAGGCAACCAAGGTGGAGGGAGGGCAGGCGGGTAGCCGGCCTTTTATGAGAGATGAGGTTGGCGCGGCAAGCTGCCGAGACGGGGAACCTGGCATAATTATCTCGAGACAAAACTTTCACCGGTGAGCGACCTCCCTGGCGATTGATTCCCCTGGTACATAGCACGAGTAACTACTGACCTACGTCAGGCAAGTTCCTCGCTGGTGGAGGGAGAAACAAGGCAAACCATCCATCCACAAACTCTCACCCTGCTAGTGTGGTTGCCTCACCTGGGCGCCAATCATCAGTGCTGCTTTCCCCACCCTGGCTTTGGGCAAGCCCAACACGGAATAATAATGGCGCAGAGCTTGAAACGAGGCTCTCGTCTCGCTTTCGCTGGAGATCCTGGTAGGATTATTGCTTCCTTCTTCTCACGACCCGTAGACTGTGAAAAGAAAGGAGAAGAAAACCTCAAATCGGGGCTGCTACAGCGAGAGGAAACATCCCTCGTCTGTTTGTGGGGACCCTGGCCGGAGGGGCACGGGCTCGCTGCAATCGTCGCTGTGGTGTGCCGCTTTGCAGCGAGATGCAGATATGCACGCAGATGCGCAAGCCTCAACCATAGGCGCCCGTTGCGATCTCGTCAAATTGCGAAAAGTGAGGCGTATAAGCAACGGCACGCTGCCCAAGCGCTGTGTGTTGGCCATGTATCAAGCCATGGCGCGGCAAAGTGCTTTCAGGTCGGCGTGATGTCTGCTTGGGGGCCAGTTGGCGAGTCCACAGCCGATGCTGGAGGCCGAGAGGTCTGTTGCCCAGGTTCTATCCGTGAGGGGAATCAGAACACTGTGAAATGGCGACGGGAGAAGGACGAGGAAACACAGGGTCGCCGTCAGACTTGAATGCTTTGGGACGAGTGTGGCCATGGCGTCACGGAGAATCAATGTGAACAGACTGGAGACAAGTAGGGAAAGGCACGAATAGTGAGATGCAAACTCCGCGATGGCTAGCTGGCTTCAAGACTGCGGTCAAAGCTGTTCTCAAGTTGTTGCAGACGCAACGGACACAAGCCCAATATCCAACAACCCTCTGTTCTTCAGCTGCATGAATGAGACGATGCACTGGTCAGCAGTCCGTTCAGAGATTGAGATCGCTGGGTTACGTTGAGACTCACCACCAGGGCCCAGAAGCCGACGACCGTCTCCCCGTGTATCCGCACAGATCTGGTCTCCCTGCCGCGAGGTGACGGATCGTCCTCGAGCTCAGGAGGAAAGCTGACCGTGCGACCGAAATTGGTGTAGATCTGTTGTGCCCGCGCTTAGTATACATGGATCTTCAAAGTTGCATGATCGAGGTGGTTGTCTGACCTTGAAGCCGTCCAGGAACCAATACGAATGGCATGCATCAAAACCCGTGATGCGTTCTCCCCCGGGGCCGTCAATGTCGAAATCATGCCTCAATGTTCCCGCGGTCGGCCGTAATCCCAAGTATGCAAGCCCTTCACCCTCCGGGATTTCAGGGACTGTGGCGATCGACAGAACGTCCCTGCGCTCACCCAGGCCATTGTCTTTGATTTTGACTGTGATGCCAGTGAGGTTGGCAACCTTCTCACCGTGGAGGCCGCCAAATATTGTGAAGCACACGGGAAGTTCACTCAGCTGGTGAGTGCTGATTTGTCCCCAGGTGACCCGAAAACATAGCTCCGGGGGCGGGATACTGGGATACCACAGCGCAGTGGCACGCAGGTCAGCCTCCATGATTGCTTCTGGATGAGATCCATGCGGTTGGACGGACACGGCGAGAGACACAAGCTTGACGGCCTGGATGGTTTCATGTCAGTTGGTCCAGAGGAAACCAGCCGGGGGGCGCCAGGGTCTTGACCAAGAGACTTGGACAGCACCGTCAGAACGGCAGAAGAACTCACATCAAAACCACCCTGTATGCAATCAATTGCTTTTGGACCTCCTTCTTGGCTGCTAGGCAGCAGCCTCCTTTGGGGGATGTTGTGGTGGTCTCCGACCCAGTCAGACAATGCTCTGGTCCCCAACATGAGAGCGAGACCTCAAACCCCCTGCTCTCCCTGGGCGACGCAGAAATCCATGATCTGAGACTGCCCACCATCCCGTGAAAGGACGAGAGTCTCACTGCTTGGGTGCCCGTAGCCGAGGAAATGGGAAGTGCCGGTCTCATCAAGGATCCTCACACCGGAAATATAGAGCCGCCCAAACAGATTGATGGTGGAGATATAGACGGCTGCTGGACCGCTGGAAGGGAAATCGAGTCTCCGTTCGCGCAGGACTCTGGAGCCCGTTGCGAATAACTGGGTTGGACCCTTGAGGCTTCTGCTGGCAGTAACCCATCGTCTGGCAGGAACGTCGACCGATGGAACATCTGGCTCGAAGAAACAGGCAACAGGGCTGCCGTCACAGCTCGTTTCTCGCATCCTGTTCAGTACGCCGTGGAGTGATAAGCCCAGATGCCAAATTCGGCTCCTGTTCAAAAGGGCGGGACAAGTTTTGATAGATTTCGTGCAGTCGTAGATAAATCTCCACTGGCCTCTGTGCGCTGCTGATGAAAGATACCGCTTTGCCTCGAAAATAAAGTTAAATTCTTGTCCGGGAAGGAATCGGGATTTCCAGAACAAATCAGACAAATCAACATGGGCGAAAACACGGGACGCCCGTTTCAGCCGGACCACGTCGTCGGGGGGTAGGATGAGGAGGATCGACGAGAGTATCTCCGTCGGTAGTTTTGCGAAGACGTCAACATCTGCACTTACATCCTTGATGGACTGGAAGACTCGAGGGCCTGGAAAGGCCGCTCCATGAGGGTTATTGATAACACTATGAAAAATCGAACGAAGGTATGGAATGTCGAGAGGATCTGCATCCTGAGGCTCTGAGTTCGGGTGATGAAAGCGCAGCTCAGCCTCCCCACCAGGCGCAAGGCCAGTCTCGTCATCAAGGTGAACGAAACCGTGATAGTCGTGTCCCCAATTGATGATGCCCTCTTGGATTGGGAAAGCCCGACAGAGGCTCAAAAGTGATCGGACCCCGTAGGTTCTCGTATTGGGCCGATGTGCGATAGGATCTCCCAACACGTACAATGGAATGGAAATCCCCATGCTTGTGGCGAATCGGGTCGGTTGGGATGGTTATTGAAGGCGTATCGTAACAGACCGATGTGCCAAACTCCGCCCTCAAGGGGAGGAGTTTCGTTCACGTCTCCCGGAACAGCATCGACGACATCGGCAAGATGCTCTCTTCGTCCAGGGCCAGAGACATACACCTGAGCGTTGGCTTCTGTCTTCAGCGTGTAGACTGAGTACATCAAGTTTGAGCCACCATAGTTTTCAGGACGCAGATGCTCACTCACCAGCGCGGAATTTGGCCATCCATGATGGCTCGCCCGTCGCGTCGACTACGGCGCCTTCACAGAGGCAGCAGCAGGCATCAGTGATTGGCATGATGAGAGGTGCCTCTCCTTATTGATAGACGGGGAATCTTGCTGGGCGGCTGGAGGTGTAGAAATGAAACTTTCGCCAGAGCGTGGTGTTGTCGGTTGACGCGTCCAACTGGAGCGACGGCCAAGATTATTTTTGATTGTGTAGCATGTCCTGATGCGGAGATGGGGAGCCGCCAGGTTTGGTAGGGCGTTTGAGTTAAGATAGATTTTCCACCATCCAATGTACAAATTGACTTGGCTTCGTTTCTTCATTCCAAGGAGGGTTATGAATTTCTTGAATGATTACACTGATGGCTCTGGGCAACAAGGCGCAGGACGCACGAGGATCCCGTGGAAGAGGAACTGGATCACCTCGCCCGATTTCCTGAGCATTGATTCAAAGCATCAGAAGCCCGCCAACACCGAGCTAGCTGCTCGTAGGGAAAGCGGTTCAGGAAACAACGATCACGGCGCATTGATGGGCATTCAAAATGACGACAGGTGGCGCGGAAATCAATGTATCATTGTATGAACACTCAGGCATGTAAGTTGATGGGCTCCTAGCAGTTGCTGCTACTTATATGTGGTCCTCTCAGGAGCTCAACACACTCAGTCGAGGTACTGCAAAAAAGCAACGCCTCCGGTTGGAATGTACACCAGCTACTTAGTGATGGCTGGGCATTGACAATCAACCAGATATATCACACAGCACTTCAAGCACACAGCTGCAAAGACGAGTGCTTCACAACCAGGAGCTGAGTACCAGCATTGCAGACCACAGTCGTATACTTGGTTCATTGTGAACCAGAACATGATTGTATTACATCCACCATGATAATGGCATGACCCCCTTTTCGAACTGAGCAGACCGTATAAAACAACGCCCCCAGCCCGCCTCATAAAGTCGTTACTGATTGTCCTGCCGCACGACAGGCATTTTCTTCAACTGAAACCAATCCGGCCATATGCATGTACCATGCCAAGGCGCTCCCCGCACCGAAGCAAGAAAAGAATATCGACAACGAAACTGGAGAACAACCAAGACGAAAACACACAAAGAAGAAGTCTAAACCCCAAACACGATCAACGCCAGAAGATCATAGGCCGTGATTACCGGTCTCGGACACGAAAAAGGACGACAAAGCGCGACGGAGATTTGAGCGCGTTTCCAATCTAGTATGCGCTTCAATACTGTCCCCCGCATCGAGCCTATTGTGGACGATGCCAACCGAGATCAACGTATAAGGGTCGCGTCATCTTGAGACAAGACAGAGGAGTTAGAGTGCAGACTGATGAAGATTCAACAGCGCTGCCATCTTCGACGGCAGGGTATGCTAAATCCAAGAGCTGACACGGACATTCCGAGTTTCCCGGGGGGGAGGGGCGGCACGGAATCAATAGTAGTAAGGGGTGAATGTGGTCCATTCCAATATCAGCGGTATCTGAATTTCCTGGTGAGGGCTGCCGTTGGAGGTCCTAGCCTGAGATTGTCCTGAGCAAGTCCTGAGGCCTCAGAGTGCAGGAGATTGAAATCCGCGGCGCTGGAGGTGCACCAGTCTTCACCGAGGCAGGCATCCTGGTCCAGGCGTACTGCAAAAGCAAGCAAATCCAAAACGCAAAATGCAATCCGCGATGGCACCGGTTGGTATCCATGGTGGTAGTGAGAGATGCCAGGAGGCAGTCTTGGTCTTGCCATGGCCCCAAGTTCCGAAGGATGAGACGGCCGAGTCCGGCGGCTCCGAGCTGACGGCAAGTCAGTTGGTCTGAGACTGCACCTACCAGTGCGTCAAAGAACAAGTCAAGCTTCCAGGTCTGTGGGTCCAGGAGATCTCTGGGGTAAGGAACCAAGCAGAAGTCCTGTGGGCAAGCAGTCCAATGTAAGGTGGGGGGTGGTGCGAGGGCCTCTGTCCCGAAGGGAAGAGCCCGGGGGACCAGGCCCAAGACACACAGTCAGTGGTAGAGCAGGGGCACCACAACCTTAAGAGGTGGGGGTCAGGGTCCTCGGCTGAGGTATAAAAAGGGGAAGCCCCGCCCTTCCAAAATCCAACCCCGTCCTCGGGACTTTCACCCCAAGGTGAGGACCTCAACAAAACTGGGTGCAGTGGAACTGACCGTCTCTCAGGGCAAAATCTCTGGGAGGGCGTGCTTAGAGACTCGCTCATCCTCTTCGATATCCATGGGTTCACCTCCGGGTGCGGATTGGGCCGTGGTGGTAGGTGTGACCGCTCCGCTGGCGGTGTCTTCATATGTTGTCGTCGTCGACGTCTCTTCGTCTCTCTTGTCATCGAACTCGGCTGTAGGCGAGAAGTGTCTCGTCTCGGGGTCATAGACGATGCAGTTGGCCTGCTGGGCGATGCGCACAGCGAGCCAGAGGCACCTGGTGCGCCGCTCATCCATGAAGCTGGGCATCTCGAACCACTTGTCGTCGTCGGTGATCTGGTCGTTGGAGAACCAGTTGGAAGGGAAGTACTTCTCCGTCCAGAGAAGGCCGCGCATGGCATGGTCCTCGACGAGAGGCCTGGGCGCCTCGCCCTTTGCCGGGCGAGGGAACTCATCACTCTCAAACCTTGCCGTGTTCTCCGTGGCCGGAACCAACGTATCAAGCTGGACACAGAGCAGTCGCCAGGGAAACTGCTTCGAAACGTATGAGAGAGCTGCCGGGTAGAACGTGAGGTGGTAGACGAAGACCAACGACACATGGAGATGGGCGAGAATGCTAGGGTCGCCCAGCCGGCTCCACACGGCGTGGTTTGTGCGGGCAGCCAGCTCGACGGCTACCCTGAAGGCCTCGCTGACTCCGGCGGAAGTGTCCCTCATGGGGACGTCAGCATCTTCGTCCTTGCCCGCTTCCTTGCCGGGCTTGATGTGAGCCATGATGGGGTTCTCTGGGTCGCCGTAACCGACCATGGCGGCGCAGTTGCTGTTGCCGAGGTGCATTCCAGATTCAAGCCATCGGCGGCCATTTCTGGCGATCTGAACGTCGATACCGCTGACGAAAGTGTCCATGGCCTCATGCATCTCTCCGCGGTACTTCTCCTCAACCCTCTTGAAGAGGACGGCATGGACGTAGACGAAGTTGAGGTCTTGAGGAGGCAGGCGATTGTTTGTGCGGTTCAGGACGGGGTCAAACAAGGTGAGAATCGACTCCCGAGCCGAGACGAAGGGAACAGCAACACAGAGGGCTTTGGTGTAATAGTAGAGTTGCTGCAGGGCATTGGGCCTCGCCAGAATCGCCAAATGATGATAGAGGCGGCCGGTGCTCGGGGCCTTGTCGCTGGCCTTGCTGTACCAGTGCCTCGAGACAGAGGTCCAGACCTCCCTGTCGCTCATATTATCATCTTCGATGGCCATGCGGTACCTTCCGAGGTCACCCAGGCACTCAATCCAGGTGTCCTCGAAGGCCGGGACCGTCTCATACAGCAGGGCCATCATTGAATAAGCGAGATAGATAAAAGTCAACATGTGCTCGCGGGCCGCCGGCAAGCGGTGGCGGAGGAGCTCGAGGAAACTATGGATGCCATGGCGCCACATTCGGGCGGGCATGGCGTACTTTGAGGCGAGACGACGGAGGGCAGGGCTCGCAGAAGGATGCTGACTTGCCAAGAAGAAGTCGTGATGCTCATGAAGCAGCGTGCGGTGGAGGGCGATGAGGGCTTGCCACTGCTCGTTATTTAACTTGACGGACGGGTCCTTGTTGGAACTCTGGGCGTTGTCAACCTCGATGCATTTGCTCTCGACCATGACAAGGCCCGCGTAGATGCCTTTAACCTCGGCGATGAGCTGTTCCTGGCTGATGGGCTTGGTTTCCGGTTGCTTGATGAGGACGTCTGGATCATGTTGAGAGATGGGAGTTGACTGAGAGGGTGGGGGCCTGGAGGAGGGGGCGGCAGGGGCGGCGGCGGCAGGGGCGGCGGAAGGCTGGACTAACGAGGCGGAGGAGTGAGGTCTCTGAGTTGACCTGGGACCTTGGCGAGGCTGAGAGGTTGATGTGGTGTCTTGCCATAGCGTGCGGGTCTTTTCTTGTGTTGTTGGACGTGAAACCTGGTTGGGAGCTGGGGGGGGCGGCGGCGGGGGGTCACCTGACCTGTCATGGTTGGTGTGACGGGACGTTTTGGACCTGGGGGTGTGGAGGTGCTTGGAGGTTGTGGCCGGGGACGAGAGGGATGGAGGCCCTGGAGATCCAGAAGCCGCGCCGCCTGCGGGAGGAGGCTCTCCCGGGGCATGAGAAGATGGCGTTTTGCCCAGCAGTCTGGTTTACGAGTCAGCCTGTTCCGAGCTTCCACTTGACATGATGCGTGTATGTGTGACATCACACGACGCGAGAGGCTGGCCGGGGATCGTCGTCCGTGTCCGTGTGCGTGGGCGCGTGGCCGCAGCCTGATCCGAATGATCTGAGGGGGATGGGATGCTGCTCACCCTGCACCCGCTTCTCCGTCTCCTCCCGGACGTCTGGAACCTGTGGACTGCTGGGCCCTTCGCTGGTCTTCTTCGGCGCGTTTGCTGGCGTTGAAGGCCTTGTGGATGTCGAGCAGGCCTTGGCGGCCCGACGACGATGGCGGCGTTGGTGAGGGCATTTTGTCAGAGCGAATTTGTTCCGGGGAAGGTTGTGGTTGGCATTTGAACGGAGAAGTTAAAATCGGGATTGGTAGTCCCTCGGGCGCGACCAACCCATTCAATTCAGAGGATCAGGACGACAGGGAGGCACCGAGTCGACGGCCAAAGAATGAATCAGAGTTGGTAGGTAGGTTGAACTGACCAAAATCGCCGCCGACGTTGATGAGGGGGACCCCTTCGTTTTGTCAGTCAGGGCAAAGTGCACCTAAGGCGGCGAGGAAAAGAAGACATCCATGGATCCATGATGACAATGGTGGTGCGCGAACCACCATCGGGCGCGACCCACGACTGGCAGCTGCTCCCAGACCTAATTACCTACCTCCCTAATAGGTAATCAATCAGGCTGTGGCCTGCGCTTTCCTCGCCAGGCCCATTCATTGGCCCATTTTGCACTTGAGTAATGAAATAAAAAAGAGCCCAACAACAACGCCCTGTAGGACTTGGTCGAGCTCCAGAGGCCCAACCTGCCTATATACATCGACTGATGGCAATGGTCAGGTATTAGTTGGGCTTGGGGAGGAGGGAAGCTGCGGTGTGCCCGCGGTGAGGTGTGCGGCGTTCGCTCCTCCCCTCCCGTCTGGCATGCAGGTCATCACGTCAAGAAGGAACGACGGCTCGGTCCCTCCCTGCTCAGCTCCATGCTCATGCACATCAGGGTGTGCAACTTGGACCTCCCACAATCCCTGCCTGCGTCCAGGGCGGAACTCCTCAATACGGCTGTCGTTTGGAATTCTTGACGAGGTGGCACAAACGCCTTAACGACTTCGGTGTCCTCGACATGTGCGGGATCGCCTCCTGTTGCTGACCAGGTCGCCCAGCTGACCTCGCCGAGCCACCGCGCGTCGTCGTTTCCCACTGCGCTCAGTCCGCCCTCCAACTTTCTCTCTTTCATCAAACTCTCAACTCTCTTCTCTGCTGCTGGCCTTGGGAAAATCCATCTCAGCACATCGTCGACCCTTTGATGCTCGCCGAAATAATCCGAAGAGGCTCACCCGTCAATCTGAGGGTGGTCGGATTCCGACAAGATCTTGAAATCCGTCAGCCGTCTTATCCCGTCCCGCATCGCGCTCTCCGAAGGACGGCTTGCTATTCCTCGAACAGGGCGCGGAGGGTCCGGGGCAGTGTATGCCTCTCCCAAGTCTTGTGTCTTCGTCTCCGGACTGTCCGGCTTGACAACCAGTGTCAGGTGAGGCTTCCCAGACACGTCGACCACAGGGACCGCAGGGAGAAAATCGATGAGGAGGTCGGGGATGAGGGCACCAAAAGAGCCAATACAGTGAGCCACCAAGCCCAGCCATCAGCAGCTGGGGCTAAGCCCGCAGATCAGGCTGTGGTCGACGCTCCATTCTCCGCTGACACATCATCATCTGGCCTGGCCATCTGGTTGTCTGTCTGGGTACAAGACGCTGGCATGTCCCAAAGCCAAGTCGCCACCACCACGACTTGGACAAGTCGGGCGATCCATAAGTATGCGTGTGGCAATTCGTGACCACAATGACTGACAAATATCTGCGTATCGATCTAGGATCGCCCCTTCGGATCCAGCCAGCCCGCAATTCTTTCTTCTTCGACCATGTCACCGTCGCCTTTGCACCACATTGATCATTCAGTTGCATTCGCCTCGAACGCGCGTGCCACCAGTGGCTGAGCTCTGACAGCGACGCTCCCAAGCTCCCAAGCTCCCATCGTCCTTCTCGGAATCTCTTGGAAGGAAGTCCTTCAGAATTGGCCCTGTGCGGTCCAGCATTACAGGCATCAGCCAAATAGCTGGGCGGGCATCGCCGGGGTTCCGCCGCACGCACCTCTCCGAGGACCAGGCTTCCAACACACGACGCTCTCGCTGGTGGTTTGTCGCTAACTGGGACGCTGAAGGCTGCCAGCAGTGCGGCTGCTCTTTGCCGCCGTCCTGACTCACGCACACGGGCATGGGGAGAGATATTCACCGAATCAAACCCTTCACATGCGCCAATGTAGGAAAAGGGGCGACCATGTGATAATGGCAATGCGCGGTGTCCCGCTGCGTCGAGCCACACCGACGGGCGAGGCCCTCCAGTCATCTCGGTAACGAAGAAGGCAACCACGGGAACGGGACCGGCTGGACCGTCTGCTTTGAGCACTGGAAAGGCAACGACCGCCACGCCGGGATGGGATGTCTTTCCGGCCAGGTGCCGAAAATCTTTTGCTATGCCCATTGGCCGTTTCGATGGCGATGTTCAGAGTCGGTCCACCGGTGGCCTCGTCCAGGGCTCTAGGCTGCCATGCCCAGGCGTCCCGGGGGACGCAGTGACCACCTGCCTGGTCTCGGTGGACGAGTCAAGCGAGCTGGGGCGAGATGCCGGTGAGCTTGCACACATTTGAGGCGCCCTGGTACGCAGAGACCGTGAAAAGTCTCACATGGGCGAGCAAGTGCTGCTTGAGAAACCTCGGTTGTGCTCCGCTGATGAGACCAATGGCAAGGGAAGCATGGACCGGTGGTACGAAGAATCGAATGTTTTAGCTGATGATAGTCTCATGACAGCACAGAAATGCAACTCCGATTCTTTGCCTTGGGTCCCGTGGAAAATCAGGTGCTTCACAGTGTTGCTTGCTCTGGAGGTGGGCCGATAGTTGCGGCTCAAGAGTGAAGGGACGTGGAGTGCACTTCTCGGAGCTCCACGTGCAAGAAACTGAACCAGGCCGAAAGCCTGGCCGACCCCTGAATACCTACCCCACGAAACCGGGGTATTGACCGAGGACATGGGATTTCTCGATTATTACCCAGTTCAATGTCTCGTCGCATGAAAACGAGTCGTTTATGGATTAGCGATGTTCTCGGCCCTTGCAATCAACTGACCAGTGGGTGGCGGGGGATTCATTGGCCTGGACAACCCGGATTCAGCTGCTGAGCCCCTTTTCTCAGCTGCTGAGCTGCGCATCCCCATCCATTCATACAAAACTCCCCCTATGTTTTTTCTTCGTCTCAGCTACGGACTGCCAGTCGTCCAGCACTTGCACTGCGCCACCACGGCGAGTTTCGAATCGTGCCCATGTTCCAGTCGGGGGCTGGCTCGCGGTGTTCTCGTGGCACGGCCCTTGGCACCGCGCATCCCATACTCCTTTGAGACAACATTTCTTGCGACGAGGCAACCAGGAGTCCCCTCCATGCCAGGTAAAACATCGTATTCAGAAGAAAAGGGCGACAATCAAGCAGGTTCGCAAGGCAACTCGAATACTACGCAAGCCACAAGTCGAGACAGCCCCGATCAGGGGCATGCCGGGGTCCTGAGCGGGCGTCTACTGCCGCGCCTATCTCGTCACATGGCTGTCTTGGGGACGAAAATAAAAGGCTGAGACTTTCGGAAGTGCAAATGTCCCGAATTGCTTTCCTCGGTCTTCTCCAGTGGCCCGTTGTCATTGGAATGCCAGGCCGCCGCCTCTCCGACTCCGAGACAGCTGTGCTCTGGCCGATACCGAACGCCAATCCAGTCTGCAGAGATGCCACTCGTGCCAGACTCACGAGTGCGCATCACGCGTTCGGACGACTCAAATTACCATCAAGAATGACTGGACGACGAAGAGCCAGCGGGGACAGTCAGGAGAAGGCAACCGCGAGGCGAGATGCTTCAACCGCGTGTGACGACGTGATATGTGACGGCAGTCGATGCCCAGGAAGCCCGAGCTGGCATGATCGATACTTGCGGGCGTGAGCTGGCATTGCAGCCTCGCAATAGGAGAGAACTGACAAGGGATCTTTCGGCGGCCAGCCTTTGATGACCGGAGGGATCGGCCACGACCACGTCAGGATGATCGTTTCTGGGGCTTCTTCCCGCCAAGGCTTCCGCGACGAGCCTCACTGCCAGGGCAGCGGGCCAGCGCCAGTCGAGAAATTCCGCCTCATTTCAGAGTCGCCCTGGGATGGCAATCACTGGGGTAGGAGGTCGTCAAAACAAACCTGTCGTTGTGCCAAGGTCGCATGAACGCGGCCCGGCGCCTAGGTCGGCCAGGCACCAACCGTCATCGCTGGCAATGTTTTGATTTCACGGAAGAGGGGAGGCCGCTCCAAAACCCCGTCAGAACCATGAGAATCACTTTGGTGTGGGTGTAGATATGGGGACGGAGACGACCAGAATGCGCTGGCTGCGGCGGTGCAGCCAGTCAGGGGCTGCTCAGGGGGCCTGCAGAGCATGCACACTCCACCGGGTTCATGGTTCCTGTGGATGACAGTTGCTGCGATTTTCTCGAGCATTCTCGCTGGAAATTCCCGACAAGGAACAAGTGTTTCGCGTTGAGATGGAGGTGCTGGCTCCGTGATGTGCCATGTTCCCAGCATCCGATACGTCGCCGACGTCGCGTCTTGGTATGGTAACACAACATTGGACTTCGTTAGCAAGCTGGTTCTCTGGCTATTTCAGGCCCGTCATCAGCCATGTGACTCCTTTTCACCCACACACCTCGGGCATCCGACGCGTGGCTTTACTTGGGGATGTTTTCTCCTCGCATCACGACATGGGGAAGTAAGGCTCGAGGGAAATGGTTTGATGGTAATGATCCATCATCAAGGTTCCCGGCATTTGTCGATCTCGAGAAGATTGGTCGGGGCTTGACGTGTGTTTCCGTTTGGTGCTGAAAATGCTCGCCGTGCGGGATACATTGAAACCAATTTACAGAAAAGGCGAGAAGATGAAGCATTGCCTCTCGGTTCTATCTGCCACATGTTGATGGTTTCACTTCTCGCATCGATGGCCAGTCGACATCTGATTGCGCAGAGTCACGACATACTGCGAGCGTCCTTCCTCTGGTTGTACAAAAGGCGTGCAAGATGGTACTGCTACACGGATGCTCATGGTGCTACGATTACATCTGGTTGCCTGCCCGGTTGCAAGTGCGACGTGGTCTCGGGTCACGGCACTGGCCACTGGGAACACACATCATCCCGTCCGTTGCATGGTTTTCTCCAGTGAGTTTCTAGTTGCCCCGGTCTTCCGTCATGGATAAGAGCAAACAGATACAACAGAATCAATCAGCTGCAGATGCTGTTTCTGGATGTACCAACTTCACTCGGATCATGTGGGTTGATTATTCCTTTGATGGACAGATATCGTGGATCCGCGGTTCCAAACTGGTGATGTTCACGTCTCACCCCAGATTAGAAAATACCGATAACGCCAGCACGACCTACCGGGCGGCATCGTCCGGACCTCCGTGATTCGAGAAGCAACAGGAATCATGTGTGTGAGACGAAATTGGTGGTATTGTCTCCTCTGGATTGTGTGGTCAACAGTCAAATGGAGCACACATGCATCTTGAAGCAGTCCCGCATGACTGGGCTCATTGCTTGTAACGTCTATCATCCGGCAAGGCGACTTCAGCTGTGCTCATACATCTTGCTATGGTCCTTAGTTCGGTGATGCAGGCCAGGTGAGCCTCTTGTGTAAGTCACTGGATCGGCTTGGTACACATTCCAAACACCATCTACGCGGTCCCGAGAAATTGGGACAGCGCAGCAAGTCAGCCCCTTGTGGAAGCTTCCGTGGAACCCGAGTGCCGGTTACTCAAACAACCAGCTGCTATGAAAGTGGGCGCTGGGCATTCCACAGGAACCTGGTACATCGAGCCAACTTCGTCTGCCTTGTCGGGCTCCAGTCTTATGCCTTACCGAGGCCTGAAGGAGGAAGGGAGAGGGGAAAGATGAGCTTGGCTGTTAATGTAAGGCGCTGGGACGCTGCATTGGAGCCTGTCGGGCGTCTTATCACTTTCAAGTCCCGCCCCAGACTGAGGCAACGACAGCTATAAGTGCTAGGCAACGAGTACTGGGGTGAATTCTTCGTTATGGGCGCTGGAATTGGGCCATGCTTCGTTGTCAGCCCCGCCTCACTGCAGCCGAAATACATCATATGGGCTGTGTCATTCGACGTGTGTGTGTGGGCTCCTCAGGCTTCTTCGGCGTCGAACCTTGTCGACTGGACGAAGACCAAGCCTTACTGAACAGACTCTGGTTTTGGGCCGGGGACCCTGGCTCACGATGGCATTCATTGGCTTCCAGGCCCACGACGAGGTGGTGGCTAGCGAGGAGAACTGCATGGGAGTACTTCTGTGGCTCTCATTCGGGTTTAGGCTACTCAGTACTAAGAAAGTCGGTGAAGGGGCAATACCACTTCTAAGTTTATATTTGCCTCTCTTCCCCTCCAAAATAGCATCGGACGGCGTCAGTGAGGCGTAAGGTGACATCGCGAGGCAACGTCCGCCCCAGAATGCTCTCATCACAATCCCCTCTTCAGGGCAGGACCATGTCGCCTTGCGGGCTTCACAATGATCGGCTTGAAAATGAGAATCCCGACATCTATGAATGTTCTAGAAGCGACAGCCGCGAAGAACTCGACGCATCTACTCTGAATGCTACCGGGGGATGAAGTTTGAGGACTTCTGAGGATTTCATCTGCGTGGGCTCTGTCACTCTCCTTGGTGAGTTTGGAAAGCAGCGATGAGCCAAGAAATTGGTAATCTTGTCAGCCCTTCCCCCCCCAATAGAAATCTCCTTGCGTTTTCTGATGCTGTCGTCCATTAGACCGAAGTGCGGTCATATCAGGGACTGAGCAAGAAAAATGACTTTTCTGAAGATATGCAAGAGCCAGAGAAGAAAGATGCTCAGTCGGTATTCATACCAGCAAACATTGAGTGAACAAGAATGTGCTCCTTGAAAGACCTGTGTCACTCATTCCCAAATGGTCCCTGTGTCAGGCATGGCATCCATGGATTTATTTATTTGATGCGGTCTCATGTATATAGTTCACTGTGAGAACTCTCAGAGATTCACAATAGGAACGAAGATATCGAGTACCACCGGTAAATGTAAAATTCAACAGCCTCCTAACTACCACTTACTTTCCCGACCAGTTGTCTGGCGCAAGTCACAAGAAGACTCCAGTCGAAATCAGCTCGTATCACTCACCCAACATGGCCGCACATGCCACACGTGGAGCCCCTTTTGACGTCCCGTGAACCGCCGGCGAAGTTTCTGATCCTTTCCGATCCAGAATCCAGGGTACTTCAAGTGGGACGAGCGCCGTCTGCGTCAGAAAACCTTGTGGAGTTAACTGATGCTGGGTGGCGCTCTCGTGACGGGCCTGACAGACACCAGGCTACAGCCGCCTACGGACTTGAGATGGCCGAATCTTGGCATAAGGAGGCCATGCCCCGGGTGAAGCTCACAGCCTGACTGTGTCCGGCCGGAACGGAACGGTGTTCGGGCCATCGCCGTACAATAAGGCCTACCTTGGCCAGTGTTGTCTGGCTGGTCCCGGCTTCGCGCGGCATGCTGCACCGCCAAGTGCCGTCCATCTTTTCTTCCGATGCCGAAGGTCCGGGGTTGTCCGGGCGCCCGGGCGCCCGGGGGCGGTTGCGGATCCGGCGGTGGCTTACCCAGGTGCCCAGCCGGAGCGGTCCGTTGGTGCTGCGGACCATGAAATGAAATAAACATTTCACTGACGACTTGTGCACTCTGGCACTGGAACTCGTCTGGGAAGCTTTGACTTCCATCTCCTCCTCCTTGAAACCGTGGCGGCCGCCGTCGTGGTCGATCCGTTGACAGGGCGTTTTCCTCCGGGTCAGTCAGCCTGGAGATCCATGGATGGAAAGTTGACATTGGATGTCCCGTCCTGAACGCCCTGCCATGGATGCCCGGTGGGTGCTAGCGCCGGGCTCTTATACTGCCCGTGGGCTAGGTGCTGGGCCCACTGCAGTAAGGAGGTCTTCAGCGGGTGAAGCGCGCTGCGAGTGCTGCTGGGCTGGCGAACTGCCCAGTCAGACGGGCGAATTCCCCCCCACCACTGGCGTGTCTCTGCGCCCGCGATCCAGTCCATCCATGTCATGACGGGAACGTCCAATAACGTGGCTGTGTCACAAGAACGCCTGATCAGTCTCCCAGGCTTCCACGCTCCCACCGAAGTCCTACTCGACAGACCACCACCGAAGTAAGGCTGTGTTTCATCAAGGCCTCTTTATCATGGCCGCATCAAAGGACTCAAACTTAACTGGCGGCCTCGACATTCGGCAGGGCTGGAGGTTTGTTCTCGCGCCGGCTGCCGTGTCTGGTTCTCTCTCTACACCATCACTATTCACTTTTCAATACACATCGCTCGGTGGTGTGATTCTGCCCAAGCAACAAACGCCAGCGTCCTACTAGTACTGCCACAAATGGCGCAGGATACGAATACAGCAGCCTCCAACGCCGAGTTCCCGGCGTCGGAGCACGAAGCAAGGGAGCACATCCGCCAGATTCGCCGTGACAAGGGCCTCGGAGACGGCCCTGATCAGATCGGTAACAATGCGTCCGACCTCGAGTCGGCCCTCCAAGTGTGAGTCGAGTTCTCCTTCACAACCCTGGGTTCCGTCATAATCGATCGCCTTCTCACCGGGTCCAGACTCTCACACGACCTTTATCAAACCTCCACGCACTTCTTGCTGGAACTCATCCAGAACGCAGATGACAACTCGTACGACACTGACACGCCCACGCTGTCCATCTCGTACTCGCCCGGCAGGGTCAGGATCGACTGCAATGAGCGCGGCTTCAACAAGAGCAACATCGAGGCCATCTGCCGCATCTGCAAGAGCACAAAGAGCGGCAGAAGCAAGTCGGCCGGCTTCGTTGGCGAGAAGGGCATCGGCTTCAAGGCCGTTTTCAAAGTCGCATCCGTCGTCTGGATCTCCTCAGGCCACTACAGCTTCAAGTTCAACCGCGATGGCCATCTCGGCATGATCGCTCCCATCTGGGAGAAGTTCCCCGAGGCGCCGGGCGCAGGCACCTCCATCCTCCTTCAGCTGGCCAAGGGCACAGATGAAGCCGGCATCGTCAGGGAGCTCGGCGCTCTCAATGAGAAGATTCTCCTCTTCCTGCGCAGGCTGCGCAAGCTCGCCATCAGCGTCAAGGCCTCCGGCATCCTGGACCTGAGGACGAAGCCGTTCGAGACCGTCCTTGTTCGGCTGCCCTCCGAGACCCCGTCGAGCAGCGTCCAGCTCACGAACAACGGCGTCAACAAGTACTTCTTTGTCTGGCGACACATGGCCACGGGGATGCCCAAGGACCCCCGTCGCTTGAACATTTCCTCGTCTGAAATTGTTCTCGCATTCCCCTACAGCCTCCCCGATCGCTCCGGCACGCTCAAGAGGCCGGCCGTTCCCATCAAGACGGAGCAGGATGTATATGCCTTCCTGCCGATCCGCAACTTCGGCTTCCCCTTTCTGCTGCAGGCCGACTTTCTTCTCTCGGCCAACCGCGAAGACGTCCACAGCGACTCCCCATGGAACCTCGCCCTCAGGTCTGCGGCGGTGGCCGCCGTCGTCGGGGCGGCCAAGGCCATCGGCTCATCTCCCACCAACCCCCTTCGGTACTCTTGGCTCGCATTCGTGCCCGTCGATACGTCCCAGAACGCATTCTTCGAGACTATGAGGACTGACATGATGAACAACCTCTCGAAAGCCCCCATTCTCGAGTCGTACGCCGGCAACATGAGGAAGCCAGCCAATTTGACGCGTGTACGGCGCGACCTGCGTGATGATCGCGGCCGCCCTTTCACCATGGAGAAGAGCAGCGAGAACAAATTCCTCTCTGGCTCGTACGATCCCGACGTGTACGACATTCCCCTCACATACCTGGGCACGAAGAGTCAAATGGCGGTGGATCTGCATGTCGACATGACCAAGATGCTCGGATCGAAGCCGGCAAACTTCCTCAACAAGCAGTCGGAGGCGTGGCACGACAGCTTGGCGCTGGCGCTGATGGGTTCGGGCAACTACACGAACCTGCAGGGGCTTCCCATCATCCCGCTTCGAGATGGGCGATGGGTGGCTCGCAAGGACCATGACAGAGTCTACATGGCCGATCCCGACACAGAGGCCACCGTTCCGCAGGGCATAAGTATCCTGATGGTCGATACGGATGGCGTCTCGAAAGCCAGGAGGGACCTCTTCGAGCAGCACATGGGCGTCCAGATGCTGGGCGTCAAGCAGATCAAGGACGCCATCCTGGCCCAGCATGCAGATGCCAAGTTCAAGCCCGACAGCCTCAAGCCAGAAGTCCTCGTCTCCCACGTCACGTACTTCTTCGAGAACCGATATGATGCTACTCAGGCCCCGAGAGACCTTTGGCTTGCCACGGAGAAGGGCCGCTGCATGAAAGGTGACGCGGTCTACTGGCCGAGCGATGCCCCCGGCTCCGCCTCTAGAGTTCTGCCCTACAATGGAAACCAGGCGTACGGCTTCATACACCCCGCCTATCTCAGGTACAGAGGGCCTCCGAGCCAAGATGGTACGCTTTACCAGTTTGTGGAGGAATACCTGAAGGTGCAGAAGTACACGCGCCTCTTCATCAACGAAAGCTGGCAGTGGACGGTCCATCACGACTTCAAGGTGTTGATGGCCTCGTCTGAGCAAAACCTGTGGCTGGTGGTCCTCAGGGACGGTTGGACTCCGCACTATCGGCTCAAGTATGACGGTAAGACCGCCGTGCATCTTAAAAAGCACCCGGTCCGTTGCCTCGACGGCTCGGTCACAAACACTGTGGACAACACCTGGGCCCCCCTCGACGAGATGGTCAAGCCCTTCGGTGACTTGGTCCCTTTCCTCGACATCCCAGACCCAACAGATGACCGCTGGCCCCCTATTCTCAGGGGGATGGGCGTCGGCTTGGCCCCCAAGCTGGATTTCTACCTCATGGCCCTCAACACGGCAAAGACCAGGAAGCCTGCCCCCGAAGACAAGATTCGAGATATCCTGCACCTGATCGACGGACTTCCCGCCCGAGACTTCGATGTTGGGAAGATTCGGAGGGCATTCTCCGAGCAGCGGCTGATCTACGTCCCCCCTCAGGCGAAGGGCGGCGAGGGCCGATGGGTGTCGCCGGTCAAGTGCTACTGGCGCGGCGAGTCCTGGCTGACGCAGTCCGTCAGGCTCGACAAGATCTACCCGGATCTCGAGATGTTCTTCCGCACCCACCTCGGCGTGGAGGCGCTCCCGGGCGTCAGCCAATACATTTGGGAGGCCGAGACGATCAAGTTCCTGCCCGAACCAGTGCCGCTGGCGCGCCTCCAGAAGGTCCTCCTGGCCCTCAGCAAGACGGCCAAGACATGGGGATTCTCGGCCGTGCAGAAGGAGGCCCTCAAGGGGCTCGATATTTTCCCCATCGTCACGTCCACCGAGAACGAGCCCTACGAGTACCTGACGTCCGCCGACAGCAAGACGCCGTGGTTGATCGCGGACAGGGCGCATTTCAGGAAGAGCTTCCAGCTGGTTGTTCCCATGCTCGCCTTTAACCCGGAGTTTGTGCTCAAGATCTCGCGCCTCCTCACCGAGCTGGGGCTGAAGGACCGGTTCATGAACGATCTGGCGAGCAGCGTCACGGAGGCCCATGGGGATGTCAAGCTGAACAAGGAGCTGACGCAGAAGTACCAGGGTCGGGCCAGGTATCTCATCAGGTCAGTTTCCCCACCTGCAGCTTCTCTCATGAATATCACACTGACTGCTCGCAGACTCATGCCGGAAGGCCAGGAGAACCACCATCAGCTGGCGGCCTCCTTCCGACGCGTCGAGGTATACACGGCGGAGAGGATCATGCAGCACTGGAAGACTCCCCTGGGCCTCAAACAGGTGCACAGCCAGCTGGCCGAGGGGTCTGCGTTCCTCGAGTGTGACTATGCTGGAGACCTTCGACTGTACCTGCGCAAGGACCACGAGAACGAAGTGTTCCCCCTCGAAATGGCAGAGCAGATACGCCGGTATCTGGGCATCAACCCAGAGAACAGGGATCTTCTCATCGCGGCGTTGTCGGTTTCGGAGGAACGAATCGACGAGCTCTTCGACTCTAGGGGCATCGCCTCCCTGGTGGAGGAGGACATCCCCGACGACGAGGCCGAGAACGAGTCCTCGGAAGATGCGGCTGCATTCAATCCAGTAGCTCGTCCGGTGCCGACGAAGAAGAAGAGCAGTCGGTTCGGTGCCACAGCCCGCTTCACACGCCTCTTCGGTCCCACGAGATTCAGCCCCTCGTTCTTCAAGCAGGGCAATGCTTCGACCAACTCGCTTCCGTCATACAATGCCGCCGTCGCGAGGTCGACACAGAACGCCATCGGACGGCCTGCTGAACCCCGAACCTTCAGCAACGCACTCACGTTGCCGTCTCTGAAGGGTGCTCTGAAAGATCTCGACTTCGTCCAAACGGGCGCCACGGTGGTCGGGACGCCCACGAACCCCATCACGCTCTTTGATCGCATCAGGGGCCTGACGCAGCGCGATCGCGACATTGGCGAGATGATTGTGAGTCCTCGCCATGATCCCCCTTGCCTCCCAACGTGAACTTACATAGAACCAACAGGTTTCCGACATCCTCGCTGCGGTTCTCGGGCCGCAATACGACAAGGACCGCATGTGGGCCGCCCAGGACAAGAGAACGAACGCTAAGGCCACGTTCAACTTCACAGACACGCAGGGCAGGTTCGGCGCGTTCCTCATGCGCCTGGACGGCATGCCCGGCAGGGCTCAGGGGTACACGCGGCTGATCTACCACCTGGAAGTCAAGGCCACGACAAAGGACTACTTCAAGATCACGCAGGATGAGCTGGACAGGGTGAGTTGCTCCAGACTGAATCAATAGCGAACAAACCACTTACACGATTGCACCTAGGCCCGCGAGAACTCGGTCCACAGCCAGCCGGACCCGGACGAGGCAGCCCCCTCCAAGCACGTCTCCGTGCTCGTGCACATCGCCGACGTCCGGACGGAGCCGAAGATCAGATTCCTCGCGGATCCGTGGGACCTCTTCGATGATGGGCAGCTCATCCTCGAGAACACGAGGACCTACCATGCCAGGCTCAACCTCCGTCTTCGCCAGGCGGCGGCAAGGCCGCAGAGCGACGAGGCGGGCTTTGATACTGTCCAGTTCAAGCAGCCGGAAGACCCGGCGGAGGAAGACCCTTCGCCGGACTACGAGGCGAAGGGCGGCAAGGAGAAGGACAGCAAGAGACCGGAGATGAGAGAGATGAACGGTGGTCTCTCAGCCGGGGCTCGTGGGTTGGTAATTCCTGGGCCAAACAGCAGCTCGGGCGCGGCTTGACGAAGGGCGAGTGGAGGTAGATATTGTCTGATCGATATCACTTCCTTTGAGTTTTCACAGCCTGGCGTTCTGGTTGATTCACGGACTGGGTGGTAGCAGTAGCAAAGTGCATCTTGCGTATTGGTTGTAATCGATGATAGGAATAGACGCCGATCCCCTTCATAGTGAAGAGCTCCCACAAACTCAGCTCGGAGGAGCCGTAGGTCCTTCCAGGACACCGTCAGATCATCGGTCTTGGATGGGCTGCTCAGCCCCGAACACCACGCAGCACAGGATCAGCGTGCCTCAGCCACCAGGTTGCCTCGTCTCCTGGGCGAACCACGAAGCTGTTGCACTCGTCAATCATCTCCGACCGGACGACTCAAAGCCTGGCCCTCTTCCGCCTCTTCTCCCTCCCACCTTCCGTCTACTTTCCCTTTTACATCACCTCATCGTCTAGACCACAGCATATGTCTACCTCCGTCAGACCGAGGCCTCTGGATCCATGGGCTCTCCCGTGGCATTTGGTACGTCTTGGAACCAATTGATCTGCGCCATGAAATGACCATCATTGATTGACTGTCCTATCCTCCAGGCGACATCGTCGCCGCCATACAGACCCTGAATAAGATCACGATCGCCCTCCGCGACCATGGCGGCGCCCGCGACAGCTACCAGCGACTCGTGGCCCGCGTCGAGGGGAACATTTCCCTGATGGAGAGGATGCAGTCCCTCGACGCGAATCCCTCCTCGGCCGAATACGCAGCTCTAGCCCAGACAATAAAAGAACATGCTGAGGGCATGTCGCTTAAAGCGGCGTCTCTGCAGCGAAAGCTCCTCCCGGCGAAGGCTAAGCTCGGGAAGCACTCGCCGGAGGGGTGGTATCGCGCCCTCGTGCCCAAGATGCGCTACGTCGTCAATCAGGGAGCGTACGGGAGGGCATTTCAAGAGCTGGAAGAGGACGGCGTGGAGCTTGATCGACTCCTCGGGCTGATGAACACCGAGATCAACCTCGCCGGAAACGCCATGGCGAAGGAGTCTTTGGCCATCTTGACGCGGCAAGGTGCAGGCAACATGGATATGGCAGATGACAGCCAGTCACTCGGGGACGACGCCGCGCTGCCCTCGTACTCGTCGCTTTCTCAATCAGCATTCGACAAAAAGGAGCGAGGAGTCGGTCTTCCCATGGCCAGAACCGGCTCGTTGCTGCAGGCAAACAGCACTTCCCAAGCGCTGGTCACCGTCAACTCCAACGCCGCTCTCACAACGCTCTGCATGACAACCAACCTGGATATCGACCGACCGGAAGACAGACGGGCACTGCTGCTTCTGCTTCTCTTCTGCATGTGGCGGGAAGCAGTACTGCTTTGCACCCAGTTTGGGGTCGCCTTCCTGCCGTTCCTACACATGGTCGCATCCCCCGCCGCAAACGTGTCGATGCTCTTGTCCGACAACTTCATCCTCGAGGACTTCCTAGGGAGGCGCTACAGTCTCAGCATGAATCACTTTGACGACTGGTCCGTCCTCGACAGTCTCCTCAAGAGCCGGTTCACGCACGGGGTGGCAGGCTTCGAAAAGGTCCACGCGGGCCAGTACCGCGTCTTCAGCGTCGACGATCCCACCGGCACCGCCCTCGACTTCCGCTCGTGGGCGCAGAGTCTCGGCCCGAGGAAGCGGTTCCGCATGTCGGTGGTCATTTCCGGCGTCCGACTGACGAACCTGCGTTGCTCAAAGTGTAGCATGCGACTGCGTCCACTCCAAAACTCTATGTTCACGTGTCCGAACAGCGAGTGCGGCATGTTCCTGCAGTCGCTCACGGCGAGAAAGCAACCGTCGCCGACGCAGTGGAGGCAGCTCGCTCGCGCGGTAACCTCGTGGAACGTGCTGCAGGTGCCTCACGAAGCGACCTGTTGCAATGAGTTCTCGCGCAGGAGAACACACTTTGCACACATGCTGCGGTCTGTTGACGCTGGCCACTCGAAACTGAATGATGGGGATGGCCCTGGCGATTCTGGGGCTTTTGGAATGAATAACCGAGACTGGGATATCGAAGCAAGAGATACGGAATCGTTGCCCTCAGACGACTCCGAGTCAGCTTCTGATGATGAGGCAACGCTTACCAGCGGAGATGAGGCTGAGGATGTCGACGGACCAGATGATACCCTGCTCGTCGAGGAACCCGGTAACGTTGACGAGGAGAAGAACGAGATGCGATACTTCCGGAGCATCTCAATCAGACTCGACACGAGTCTCTACGACGCGGCGGCTCTAGGGAACGTCGAACTCGCCCACTCACTCATCGGCCGCGGGTTTGAGGTCGATTCCAATCCTGGGCCGCTGGGCACCGCCCTCGTCCCGGCGATCTTCTCCCACTCGCCCGTTCTGGTGCGCCTCTTCCTGGACGCACACGCCAACCCTCTCCTCGAAGTCTGCGAAGGGCACACGCCGCTTTCCCTGGCCACATGCTACGGAGAGGGCGCAATCTTCGACCATGTCCTGTCAGCGGCGCTGAAGTGGTCGGCCCAGGACTCTCGAGCCTACCAGAGAGCCGTCGACGGGGCGCTTTTCCAGTCCTTGTCCTCCCCCTCCAACGCTTCCGACAGGATACCGACGCTGCTGCTCGCGGGCGCCAACCCACTCGCCCCGTTTGGCCCCGACGGCTCAACGTCTTTCGGAATGGCGCTCGGCAACGAGAACAGGGTATCTGTCGTGGAGGGGTTTGTGGGTGGTTCGTTGAGAGACGATCGCAGGCATCTCGCCGGCGACTTCCTCGCCGAGCTCTGGAGCAGGCACCTCCTCAACGACCACGAAGCCAGGGTACTCTACGGTGCCTTGATCATGAAGCCAGTCGAGCCAGCAGCGGAGGGCTGGTTGCTCAGCTGTGCCCTCAATCTGAGCATGAACCGGGCAGACATGCTCCGGAAGCGGGTCGCCCAGCGGCTCAGGGGGTCCTCTTATTTCAAAACCGGGTCCAGAGACCTCGGGATCATGACTCTGTTGGCGAAAGAGGGGATGATGTACTATCCGTGGCAGAAAGGGGGCCGGCACATACGTGCTCGAGAGTCGGTGGACGGTGCTGCGTACCGGGCCGCGCTGGGACTTGGAAGCCATCCACAGCCTTTGTTTTCGGCATTGTCAAGGATTTCGACACATCCGACGATCACGGTTGCAAACTATGGTTAATTCGCCGTTTCTCAGCATCTCACCATGAGGGGTTGCGGTTGCTTACAAGCATTCAAGGTGGGACAATCGGCGCAGATTGACCCTTTCTAGGAAGATCATGCGCTCCTGTAAGCAACGATCCCAGCCTGGAATACCTGGCGCCTTGGCAGCGGCCGAGGAGGCAACTCTTGGACGAGTATAAAGACGAATTTCGATGGTATTTCTGCGCAGCGGCCCTGGCAGCCAGCTCTCAGTCGTACATCGTCGACAATGGAGGCCCTTCTCGAGTTCGCCGGGCTCAAGTCCCGCCGCTACCCGCCTCCAAAGATCGAGACCGACGATGTCTATCCGACTCACTTCTTCGACGACCTGCCAAGCAACTCCTTCGTCGTGGGCTGGACGATGCGCTTCAATGATGTCCTCGACGCAGAGATGCTTCGCGATGCAGCTGTGCAAGTCCTCAGCACGGGGGACTGGAGGAAGCTGGGCGGGAGGTTCCGCAAGAAGGTCCGTGTCGCTCTTCGTTCAGTGCCTGCGGCCCGAGTAACTAACCAATATTGATCGTTAGCAGGATGGAAGGCTCGAAATCCACGTACCGGAAGAGTTCACCGCCAAGCGCCCCGCGTTGCGGTACAGCCGCGAGGTTCATGACATGACAATCGACGAGCACCCCCTTGGTCGCCAATTGCCAAAGCCCACCAGCTCTCTGTCCGTCCAGCTCGGCCCTACCTCGTTCGCATCCTTCACCACCCCAGAAAACGTACCTAAGACCATAGACGACTTCATATACACAGACGAGCCTCTGCTCGGCCTGCACATCACGAGCTTCAAGGACGCCACCCTCGTCGCCATCGCCTTCCATCACATCGTTTCAGATGCTGGTGGAATGACCGGCTTCGTCACCGCCTGGTCCCAGGTCCTTGCCGGCCGCAAAGACGCCATCCCTAAACTCAGGGGCGCCAGGCACGACAATGTCAGCGCACTGGGAGCTGACGATCCCAACCCCGAGCTGTCGATCCATGAGAGCAGGATCATCCGAGGCTTCGGCTTCATCGGATTCCTCGTACTCCTCCTCTGGGAGATTCTCTGGAACCCGACCACTGAGCAACGGCTGATGTTCCTGCCTGCACCATTCCTGGAGAAGATCCGCTCTGATGCGCAAACTGGGCTGGTCCAGGGCACTAAGGAGAAACCCCCCTTCATCAGCGAGGGCGACGTGATCATCGCATGGGCAACCTCCCAACTCATGCGTGCGAGAGACGAGCAGCGCCCGGTGACCATCATGAATGCCTTCAACCTGCGGCGCCGCATACCGCACGTCTTCGATTCTGGGGGCGCATACGTGCAGAATGTGTCTCTGGTCGTCTGCACCATTCTATCTGCAGCTGATGTGGCGCAACACTCCCTGGGAAGGGCTGCTCTCAAGCTGCGCCAGGAACTCATGGCTCAGACGACCGAGGGCCAGGCCAGGGCCTACATCAGACTTTGCTTGCGGGAGATGGCCGATGACCGCCAGATGCCGTTATACGGACACCCCAGCGGTCGTGGCCTCCTGGTTTTCGTCACTGACTGGACGAAGACGCAGTTGGTGGAGAGTGTGGACTTTAGCCCGGCTGTTCTTCGAAGCGTCGCCAGAGTGGGTTGGCCAAAGACGGAGCCAGGACGGGTGATGTACCATCATGCACACTGGCTGGAGAACAAGGCAATCAACAGGAACATATTCATGATACCTGGCAAGGACGTCGAGGGGAACTATTGGGTGACAGGGATCCTCAGTAAGGCGGATTGGAAGAAGATGGAGAGATGTGTCAGCGATTTCGGGTCGCGATACTGACTTGGGCCGGATGCCGTCCGTTAGAAGATCGCGGGCTTGCGAAAAGCAAGCTGATACGAAAGAAACCCCCCTCGAGAGTTCACGTGTGGGAAGGGTGTGATCGTCCGAAAAGTGTACAAAGGTCGTCAAGCTGTCACCAGTCAACAGGCCTCCCCATAGCCGCCGTGAAACCAGATCGGACGAAACAGACAGGCAGAAACATCTTCAGTCGCATGATTGGGAGGGAATCATCTCATACCGTGTGCCTTAGGCTGGAGGATTTGAGTCGTCGCCAAGTGATTGTGTTGATGCCCAACCCGATTCTTGAGTCCGGCATCGCCAGACACTGGCCAGAAGTGCGAGAGCCTAGATCCCTGCTCACACGAGGACGAGAACATGTGAGGATTGCCGCCTGCGGTTCCTGTGATCTGCGGTCGGCGTTGTGTGACAGGGCCACGTTTGAGGCCACGAACCATTTGCGATGTGACTTGCCGATCGACGGCGGGGGATCGGCGGTCGGTATCGGAGACGGGCCTCCAACCCCGGAGCTCGCGGAGCGGCCCAAAAGAAAGAAAAACAATGTCGCCGAGGGGGCGAGACCAGGGAACTGGGGCTTTCTTCGGCTGTCAGAAGATTGGTGAGACAGCCTGCCCATGTCGAGGCAGCCATTGATGCTAACGAGCTGTGTCACAGAAGGACGAGGGACGACGAGGAGGGTTTGAAACACACCGCCGTGCCCTCGAATCAACAGCCGGAACGGATGAATCCAGCAAGTAATTATCGTCCACGGCAAAAGTCCCTCGGCGGCTAGTTCAGGCCTCAACCTAGCAGTGCCTGAGGCAGGCAGGCACCGCGTTCGGCTGGTCGTGCGACGAGCACCAACAAGGGCCTTGGGATATGTTCGCGCGACATGAGCTGCTCGGGAGCATACCCGTGATGGTATCCGCACCTACGCGCTCGGCGAGCGGTCGGGCGGTCCATCACGCGTCGCATGACGACACACACACCTTCCCGCCCTCATCAGACCGCCGAGGGTCTAGACCGGCCGGTCTAGAACGATAAGGCAGATCTGATGCCAAGGACAGACGCCGAGAAATCCTTCGCCATGGCTCGATGGGCGCCGCCGTGACTCGTGGCACAGACCTGGGGCCGTTGAGATGTGCCTGACTTGTCGAGCTCCAAAGCAGGGCTGGTGGTGGACGGGGCGAGACATGGGCCGGAAGGAGGGCTGGCTTGCGAGATGAGGTACAGACCCTTCGAGACCCCTCACGATGCCCCGGGGGTTGGCTTGGATGACGGCCAGTCGTTTGCTTTCGCCTCGCGGAGAGGGCAAAGACCAATGCCGCGGCGCCCAGGTTCGTCTTGCGGCATTATCAACCCTTGATTTCCTTGCTGGGACTCGTGAGCACCGCCAATTAGGCCACGGGGTTCACGACGGCGGCCGTGGCGGCGTGGTGATACGGTGACATGCACCCGGCGACAGGAACTCAGGAACCCCTCAGGATTCGAGACGGACAATCTCAGAATGCGATGCTGAGGCAGCATCCCGGAAGCTTCGAAGGTCGGTCCAGACCGTTGGCATATGTCGCGGCGGGCGGGCTGCCTCGCCGATTCAGGGAATTCTCCTTGGGGATCTCCTGGGGGAAATGACGTCGCTTCTTCCCTTTCAGGTCATCAGGGGAAGCTGAACGGCGATCAATTGTTCGAGACCATTCCGCCCGCTGACAGGCTTCGGCGCGCGTGGACAGGCAGTGACTCGACTGAAGTGCGTCGAAGTGCTCAGACAAAGATGCAAGCGCTCGGAAGGACGACACGTCAGTGCCAGGGATCCGCGCAGGGACACGTTCGGTGCCCGGTCACTGACTCGTTGACAGGAGAGGGTTGGTACAAGTACATACAAACAAGGTTCGATGATCAGATCGCGTCCGAGGTTACCAGGATCAGCGGCAGCGGAGATGACACGAAGCGGCCCGGGCACGGACTGGATGAGGGGGTGAGGAAGAGGAAGAGGAAGAGGACCTAAGGATCAGGGGGTTCACCGGCCAGCCACCTATCCATGGGACTTAATGAGGTGTTCCTTCCACATTTTCAGAGGGGGATGGAGTACAGGCAGGCACCGAGTAAGGGTCTGCATCTAGGAAGGACCAACTCGCGCCTGAAACATCGCGGCAGGTGCAGGCCGAGAGTTTCTCTGATAGAGGTCTTGTTCTTGGCGAGGCCGGAGTCTTTCATTGGCCTTTCATGCCCTTCCGGCCCGAAGCTCGCGATACTGACACCAGGCGAACAAGTGCCTGGGAAGTACATGCTTGTAAGATGGAAGGTACGTAATTGCGGTGGGGGTGGAGGGAGGCACCTCAGGCAGGGGTGAAATTTGGTTGAATTTGTGTTTTCGGAGATGGGACCGAATCCGTAGAGTCAGTCAGGTTCTCGGGGAATTTCGAGACCTTCCCGTCGTCTCCTGACAATGTCTTGTTTCTGCCGCTTCCGAAACAATCTCCATAGCGGCATGGCCTAAATGGGGCATCTCGCCCGGAAGATTAAAGTGATTGAGTGGTCGTCTTCACCGTGTGATTGACAGATACGACCCCCAGGAATTTGGGGGACTGACTGGTACGGGACACACTCTATTTCCATCGTAGATCGCCGCCGGCTTCTGAGACCCTGCGGTGAGATTGTCCCGGCAGCAGGTCCCAGGGCGGGACCTAAGCGCAAGGGGTGCTTACCGGGGGTTCTGCATCGCTATGCCAGGGTCAGGAAGGGAGCGAAAGTCTGGCATCGCATCAAATCACAGACTTTTTCCACTTCCCGTCCATGACACCAGACTAGCCTCCCGAAAGGCCGAGACGAGACGAGGTCATCTGATAATCAAAATTTTGTCCCATTCCTGTTTTTTTGCTGCCCCGGACATCGGGTGAGATTTGAGAAAAAGCAAGCGCCAGCACTGCCACAACCACACGCTCAGGAAACAGCAAGCCTCATGGTGAGCCCTGTGGCTTAGCAGCCATGATTGTCGCTTCTTCTGCGCTTGTCCTCCAGCACAGCCCGAACATGAGAAGAGAAATGCAATGGAATCCACTCTCAAAGCTGGCCAAACAGCTGCTCGGGGTAACGATGTGCCGTGCCATTGAGTGAGTGCTGACAGAGGTGCCGCGCTTCAAGTACGTAAGGTACTGCACTTACCGAGGAGCTCTGACCGATGGCGTACAGGGTTCATAAGGGGGGTTCATTGATTCTCACGACTCGTCGACACAGGGGTCTGCCAGGATTAGCAGGGGCCTTCCCTGGACGCGGTAATGGCAGTCGCCGTGCCAGGTGGGTATGCTGTACTTCCTCGAACCGGCTGACCGGTTGGGCGGGCATGGGGTGCCCAAAGCTCGGGCAGGACTAGCTCGGTCCAGAGGTCCGTTCAGTCGTGCTTGCCTCGTCGGTGGTTTGCCTGACCTGACAACTACCTTACCTAGATAGGTACCTCATTAGTATTACTGTACTGAAAGGTGATATGTGATCCATGGAGCTGGTGGGAAGCTGTGGTTCGCGAACCCTTTTTCCTCCCAGACCAGAATAGCATTAAAGGTTGCCACTCCCACCGCCCCACGAACCTCTGTCCCAACCAACATCCATCCATCGTCATCCAAGCTCACTTGACTCTGGCACATCATCTCTCATCCCACCCCGTCGCACCTTCAGCACCTTCCTGGACATCTTCCCCCGTCCATCAGACCCAAGATGCCACCACCCAGCTCGGCATCTTCATCGCCGGCGCCCTACTCCCCGCCCAGCTCCGTCACCTCCGTGTCGAGGTCCCTCACACCCGACATGCCCTCAGCCGCCAGGCAGGCCGATGACCTGAACAATATCGGGGCTCGCTTCGATCAAGACCCAGACCTCCGCACGCACCCTCGAGAAGACCCCGAGCCGGGCAGACAACCGCGCCCTCCGATGCCGCGGACCCAGAACGTCGTCGAGGGCCTGCGACGTGCCGCCGAGGGCAGGAAGCGCAACCATGACAACATCTCCCTCGGGCCAATGTCGTTCGACGACGATCCAGGCCTCTTCTCAGACGGCAGCAGCGCGGGTACGTGGACTCCTCAGAGCACTTCGAGCCCTCCGCCAACACTTTTCCCCCCCACCAGCAGGCCGACGATCAGCTTGATCCCGACAAACGTGCGAGGGGCCGCCGACGACGACGACCCCGCGGCCGCTCCGCGCCCCCGACACACCGTACCCTCCACCACCTCCAACTCCAACAATTCGGCGCGAAGCCCCTCCCCCTCCGCTTCGACAAGCCCGACCACACCTACACGGCACGACAGCCCGGCATCGACGAGGCCCACAAAGAAGAGCCGAACCACAGCGCCGGGTCACGGTAACGCCACCACCGACGCCTCGGCCGACGATGCATGAGACACATGGCCGACGACCGTTGGACGCCATGAACCAAAAGAATGAAGAAAGATGTGTTCGATAATGACAGAAAGAGATGTGATAACTCACAAAGATGCGCTCATGTTTTCCTTAATATGATAGACTTTTTTCCTTTTTCTCTTCTCTGGGTTGCGCTCAGTTACTCGGGTGCTTGTTGGTTTGGACCTTTGATTGGGCGAGCGCGTTTCATTGAATTGGCCTTCGATTTTTGCAAGTGCGACGAGATGACGGAACACGGAACGAGGACCATGTTATTTCCGATTCGCTGCCATGGTATAGACAGTCTCGGCCTCGCGTGGCCTGGCGTTGGATGGTTGCACTTTGCCGGGCAGCTCGTCGGCGTTTGGTCGGGGTTTGATCTCCTTGGAGCGAGGGAGCACTTGTCAGCTGTTCAGCACATTGACGGTTCCAAAAAGGCATCACTCAGAGCTGCATGATTTAGAGGAACTGCTAGAGGGATCCTGCATCTAATAAACCGCCATCTCATTCCCTCCCACTGTCTGTCCGACGGCCCGATGACTCGTCTCCGCCCTGCCGACCCGGTTGGTTCTCGATCCATCCACCCGTGGCTCGTCGGATGAAATGAAACAAGATACTATCGACGTCGCAATCATGTTCCCCCCTCCTCAGGCACACGAAACAGGGCGTGTCAACACAAGCCACTCATCTGATAGGTGATGGGTGCTGCCAGAGCACATCCACCGCCCGCTGCGATCATCTGGCCCAATCCCGTGGAAAGCCAGGGCTGACGGCAATGCGAGCAGAGCAGCGAATGGCTTTCGCGCACCCCGCGTCGCTGTCGTGTTACGTAGCCACTCAAAGTGCGGCCTGTGGGTGAATGGATACAACAACTCCGGTCATGGACGTACGAGCATCACGGAACACCATGACACACTCGGCCGATGACTCTATCGTCGTCATCCCAGGTCCGACGGACGACACGTCTACGGACCTTGGCGTCGGAAAGAAAGAGAAGCTGACATTCTGACTTGTTCCCCGCAAACTCCGCCAGATTTCTCTGGATCTCCGGCCGGAGTAAAGCAGGGCGACCATTCCCAGAGCAGAAGTCCCACGATCTACTCGCCCGCCGACCTCGGAGTCTCCCCTTGAAGACGTCGTCCAACCTCTCCGGCTGAGACCGAGGCGGTGAGCACCTCCACCACTCAAGTCCAAGCGTCATCGTTGAACCTGACAATGCAGCGAGCCGTCTTGTAGGGCCGTCGGGGTCCCCCACCCGCTCCAGGAAGCTGGGATGACCCTGCTTCGCCTTGGACAACCCCATCGCGTCCACATTGTCTGCCACAGATCTCCGAACCCTCCCCGCGTTCCATGGGAACACCGCGGGCACCACGTCAACCTGCAGAAGACCAGCAGCGCTCGGCACCGGCACCGGCACCGATAGAGGCTCTGCGAGAGCCGACCTCACAGGTTGGCAAGGCTCAGGGGGTGATCTCTGCGAGGAACCCCCCGGGAGAAGGAGGGGGGCTGCCTCGCCTCCCAGGCTCCAGCAACCGGGCAGACCCAGGCCTGAGATTTCCCGCTGCCCAGGCAGATCCCACGTGGCTCTTCTCCAGAATCTCCCGTCTTTCAGGGGCGGCAGAAGATTACATGGCGCTCGGATCCGAGCCGGAACACACCCTGGATCCGGCTAAGCCCATTGGGGGTCCATGACCGAACCGCGTCTCGCGGTCTGAGCCAGCCCTCCAGTTGCCCATCCATGCCCTTCGCGTCACCATCCCCTGGCTGGCGTGATATGTAATCCCAGGCAGTTTTCGTGCCTTGGCCCTCGCTTGCCCATGTTTTTTTTTCCTTGACATCGGTCGTTGACGTGCATTTTGTCGTCTCAGCGCTAGACCGGGCGCCCCTTGCCTGTCATGGCAAAGGAGGATCTTCGTCGTCCCATCTCCGAAGCTAGGCACGGGCCGCCTGGCACTAACGTCGATGAATGGAGCAGAGTCTGTCCAGACGTCAATTGTTCTGTGGTGGTTTTGCTTGGCACCGCGGTGGTGGAGTCGTGATTATGGACGGCGATCGTCGGTGGGTGACCTCGTCCGCCGAGACGAGTGAAGACTGGAACAGCATGTCGAGGAGCCCAGAATGGACAGAAATAGCTTTTGCTTGTCGACTTTGACAATATTGTCAATTGCGTATGTGTTCTTCGATCCTGTGTGTGGCACCAGCGTGCGCTCATCCGGCTCCGACGATCGATGTCTTGTGGGCGACCAGCAGATGGACAGGCGTCCTGAATCGGCCCGACTGCTGGCAGCGGGTAGGATATATATCATGACTGTTGTACGGAGGGCGAAGAAAACCCCTAATTGCGGATTTGAACGGCTGCCGCATCCCGCTGGAAGCTGTCGGTCGGAGAGGCTCGCGGGAGCGGTGGTCGCCATGCCGCCACATCCGCGCCGACATGGCGTGTTTTGAAGAACTGTCTCTTGTCATAAGTCAGCTTCCGCGAGTATAAGTCAGCTCAGTCATGTTGCGAGACTTGACGACTGACCTAGCAGGGCTGCAAGGTAGAAGAGCTGCGGTGGTGCTGACGGACGAAGCCTGGCTGCTGGGACCAAACACCACGTCAACATCATCAGCCACTGCCGATGCCGTCAGAGCAGCTGCGTGAGTGACAATGGATCACAGAAGAAGACCACCAGAATAGCAGCCGCATGTCGGAGATTATAGGACAACATTGCTCCCAATCCGGCCGTGTCGAATGATTCCAATAATTGTTGTTTGAGGCATGGATTAGTCTACTAGTACATGCAGGTTAAGTTACCACCCTCCTTCTCGGCCGTCTTTGTTAGTGCCAGTCTGTCTGTCTGTCTGTGTAACCACACACCCCGGCGTTGTCCTCCCTCCCTCCCCCCCGGATGGGTTGCCTCACTCTACCATCCACTACCAAATACGTTCCTTCGCGCTGAATCTGGCACCCACAGCCCCGGTATCCTTTCTTTCAAGTGCCTCCTCGGGACTTGGTTCTGAACACCCCGCATGGAACATTGCTAGGAGAGCCTCTGTACAAGAGAGTCGGCCAGGGGAGCGAGGAGCTCCCATCTTGCCCGTCCCCGTCCTTTAGTGTGCGTAGTCCTACCCGAATCCTCTGATCCCAGCCAGCAAGCAGCGACTCGGGCAGCGGCTGCCTGGTGTCGTGTGAAATGGCAGACTTTCATCAACCAAGGCGGACAACTTCCTGACCCTCCTTGCTGAGCATCCCTGAAAACCATCCATCAGCCCTCTCGCCTCCCTCCCCCCACAGTGATTTGGCACCAGACAGACAGGACGAAGGAATTCACCGCAAAAGAATCCCCCCTCCACTCTCGGTTCAAGCCGAACCTAATGTAAGTTCCGAGCCTTCTACAGGCTGCCGGTGGATGGCCCGGCAGTGGGTGAGCTGGGGGCAGTGGCAAAACAGTTGAGGCGTGGGGTTGCTTCGCTTTCCAGGCCCCGCCCCAACGAAGAAGTGCCCCTTTGCCACGAAAGCGACACTTTTGCTTCACCACGTAACCACCGCCCCCCGAAGGTCTCGTATTCTGACAGTAGCGACATGAGGGACTTTGCCTTTGCCCAGTTTTGCCCGGTGTTTCATGTCCTTTCTGTGCTCTCCCCGCCAAGGCCCGGACTGACCTGTCACGGACGAGTGACCATCGATGGAGATATCCTCATCTCTCAAGCTGGCTGTCGGTAAGCAAAGCGGGCCTAGCTCTCCGCCTCAGCGTTGCATCGAGGAAGGGTCTTTTTCGGCATCCGCCGTGGTCGAGGACCGGCCGAACACCATGGGTGATCCTGGCCCTTCCTCGCCCTCTGAGATGAACATAAGCCACGATGAGGCAGATTGAGGCGACCTCCCACCGTCACCCAGTCATATCCCGGGGGAGGATATCGGGGAAGCTCAGAGGGGGTCTACCCACGCACCAGCGTTGCCAGCTAATCACCCTCCCCTGTGCCAGCTCATCAACTTTGGAGTGACGGCCACTCGCCCGCCATGTCCGTTCACCGCCTGCATCTGTCTCATGGACTCACAGCAGGGTCCATCCCCTCTCGTGGCTCGTCTGACGTGAAGCCCATTGATCACTCCACGAACCCGAATGCTGGAGTTCCCCAGTCCTAAAACTCATTGTTTCCCACTTGGTCTGCCCCTTTTCCTGGACACCATCCATCTTCTCCTTTCCCTCTCCGCACGCACGTCTCCACTCAGAAACATGGCGCCTTCTTCCACTCATTCCGCCCACCATTCAGGCAGCATGATGATGAATAGCCAAACAGCAGGTGCAGGGCATGCCCACCAGTATGGCCAGCTTGATCAACCACCGGAAGAGGCGTCCTCACCGCCGTCATCGGCAGGGGCCTTGCATGGGAGCGACTATGGCTTGCTCTTGTCCGGGTCAACCGCTGCTGTCAGGTGAGGCTTCCCAGACACGCCGTCCGCAGGGAGAAAATCGATGTGGGTGTGATGCAAACTGACGGAGCCAATGCAGTGAGCCACCAAGCCCAGCCATCAGCGGCTACGAGAACGCGGTTGGGCTTGCAGATCAGGCTGCGGCGGCCGCTATTCTCTCAGCTGAACACACCACCCTTTGGGTACAAGATGCAACCTCGCCCCTCCTGGCTCTCTTGTGTCCCGGAGGTCCTCCCACCCTCCGCGAAGCCGAGCGTGTCGCTGCCATGGTCCACCAGAACGGAGTGACACTGAACATCAATGGACTTCGAAGCTTCGTCCCCGTCAACCAAGATCCGCCAGCCGACTACACGTACCCTTTGACTGCCGACCTTGACACCAGCCCTCACGCAGACATCGCTCTTCATGTGAATGGGGACCTTGCCCACGAGGACGACAGCGAGCACGCGAGCGCTACCGAACCGTACGAAGAGGGCAGCGGCAACAATCGCTAGGGACACCAACCGGGGAAGAGAGTATGGGGTGGTGCTACAGACAGCAAGCCCCAGTGACTTCCCATCCCCACGATATGACTGAAAGGACCACGGATCCCTTGCGTCAGGAGGGCGGCTGAGACAAAGCCATTCTCCTACGGACTAGTTCGATCCATACTCGTTCCCGCGTGGCGGGACGTTGGCCGTTGGAGTCAGCGCCCAACAACTCTGAAGAAATCCGACTCCGCAAATCCAGGGCAACGCTACGCCGACCGATTCTCGAGTCGTCGACCCTGATGAAATGGCTGCCCGCGCTTTCGCTCAGGCGCCAAAGCCATCTGGTCAGCATGACAGAAGAAAAGAACAGAGCGTCTGTGATGGAAATTCGTCCAACTGCCGGCCCTTCCATCTTTCCAGGTCAAGAAGAGCTCCAGTGGCCCCCTTCGGACGGCTGACAGCGGCTGCGACGCACCCGCAGTCCCCGTTATCGCACCCCGCCGCCTCAAGACACCATCCACTCACTGGTGGCGGTCCGCGCTTGCGAAACTTGGAGGATCCTCCCAGCCATCCCAGCTTCCCAGCGCCAAGAGTATTGCACACGCGCTGCTAGTTTGGACGAACTATGGCCGCCTGCATTCGGGTCGCCCCCAAACTGTGCCTGGGGTAGCATCGCTTCCACGTGCAGGTTTACCAGCCGTGCCCCAAGACAATGGGCGAGCGAATCAAGGCCGGCGAAATTCTTGCCCGGGCTCAGCTGCCACGCCATCTCCATGCGAGTCGACGAAAACACGGGTGTCAAGATGATCCAGCCGAAACTGGATGCAGGAAATGTTGAGCGACTTCGCTTGGGGACGAGGGTGGTGGCTCTCGATGTAGAGAAACTGATGTGTCAACTGTATGAAGGACAAAGGAAAGGACAGGGGGGGCAGGGTATTCTCCTTGCTGATTTTACCATCAAGGAAACTCGTGCGAACTTGTTTCTTACCTACCAAATTTTAATCCGATGGACTGGTCTTCCGTCTCAGAGAAGATCTGCAAATGACGAGCAGTCCGAACCAAGTGCTCTTGGACTACCTCAGGATCTTCTCTTCACCGTGAAAAGCCACAGCCGCACTGCAGGAGAGGGCGCCGCACGGCTGTTCTTGGAAAGGAGTCAGGGGGGACCTGCTGGGTACTGGCGCATTCCGCGCTTCCCCGGTGCACTTGGCCATCGCCGGATCACCATGTATTCTCTCCCCGGCACGCCACTGATCCGTGATCGGGCCATGAGCCAGCCTGAGACGGTACAGATGGCTGGCCCAGTGCGGCCGATTGACGGATACAGGGGCTCAAGGGTTGCTGTCGACCATTGCTTTCACCGAAAAGCGGCCCTCCTTCGGCAGTCTTGTCGCAATTTGCTCCAGCGCCCGCTCGGTTATAGATCACCGCCCGCAGCCTCCATCAAGCCTGATGCTCAGGGGCGGCGAGGGTCAGCAAGATCCCGGATCTCTGAACACGAGACAAGGCCTGCCCGGAGGGCACGGAAAGCTTGACCGGTGCCGGTAGTCTTGCTTGGCTGCAAGGTGACCACGACAGGCCGCAAGCCCAGACCAACCCCAGCACTCTACCGATTCTGGGGGGACGCCCCTCCGTCGTTGGAGGAACAAGCATCTGGCACCGCTCTGAGATCGCAGAAAAAAGTGAGGCGAGCATGGCCTCCGGCGGCTACTGTGCTTAAGCTGCGACATGGCCACTAGAGAGCCATAGCAGCCGGTCCCGACTACCTCCAACTGAAGGCAAGGGATGAAGGTCCCAAGGGGTCCGTCTCAGGCCATCCCGTGGAATGTGGCCGGGGGGAGGTCGAGGTGCTTGGGAAACCCAGCCAAATGGCGGTAGAATGCTGGCTGCATGGGGGATCCCTCGCCACGCCGAGTTCCCCATCGAGCGGCGCGAGAGGCACCAACACCACCTTGCATCTCAGCAGCTGAGAATCCATGCTCCAGGATCTGCAGCAAATGGAAGAAAGGGAAGGCAGCCAAGCTTCCAGGTGACCAGGGCAGCCCCTTTCCTTCCAGGATTTGTCTCGGACCCGGTTGTCCTGCCAGTCAACCTCGCCGACAACCTTCTCAAACAAAGCGGCACCGCCCCTCTCCTGTTGCGAAAAGTCGAAAAATTGTTGTGTGCCCAGCTGCCTACTGCACGATCGTCCGACCTTCCGACCTTCCGTGTGCTGAGACTAGCAATTTCCATGACCGCCTCCCCTCTTGAGGATCCTCTCTCCCAGTCAGTTCCAGTGCTGAAATGGAATTGAGATGGATATGATTGCCTCTTGCGTGGCAGTCTGTGCGCCAGTCCCAGCGGCAAGCCCACGCCCCCCTTGACCGCGTGCCAGAGGGCGCACAACTCATGGGCATCGCGCAAGGCGAACTTTCGCCTCGTTACCGCGGAAGCCTTGCAAAGCATCTATCGCTCTTTTGCCGACATTCCCTTGCCACATCGGTGCCGACGAACGCTGTCAGACGTGCTAGCACGGCGCCATGCCGTCGTGTCGATCGACATCCGTTGAAGGCGATGCCCACCAAGAAACCCGCTGCATGGAGTCAGTATTTCCATCCTGATGCTATCAGGACATGACTTACCTCCGGGTGCTCTCGGCATGCTTTGCACTGGCTTTTCTCGAATCATACGGACTGCCTGAAGCCCCTGATAGCGTCGCCCCGGGCCCGCCCCGCCACAGACCGCTTCACTCTTGCTTGGTCCCTGGACAAATAGGCAACAGCTGACATCAGGGCAGAAGCGACGAACAAGTCCAGTGATATGAGGTGGTCCGAGCAATATCCACTTGCTCGTGGTTCAAAACCCCTGGGCCCTCCGACAGTCGAATTTCCTCCTGCCATCTCTTCTTCGGACATCAAAGCCGCCCCCATTCTCCAAGAGCATCGCAGCCATGTCCCGAAGCAACCGCCAACACTCCTCTGTATCCAGAGATGGGCATGGCCGTCATGCCGGCTCTGCCCCGAGGACCTCAACCGGGCCGACTGAACCAGAGCTGTATCGTAGCTCTGGTCATGGTCAGGCAAGCCGCAGCGATCCCGCGCCACCTCAGCAGCGCACGGAAGACCCTATCGGGAGAAACCATGCCGGCACAGGCAGAAGAAGAGGCCAACATCGTCGTCAAACATCCGACACGGGGTCGATCGGTTCCATGGACACACTGTCGGGGAGTGCGAGGTGAGCTCGGGATTTCTTCTGTCGCGGATGAGTAGCGTGAATAAGCCGCTGACCTTGACGATAGGCCCCCGAGTGATGCAGGCGACGACAGCCGTGTTGATAATGGAGAGAGAGAGCGTGAGATCAGGCGGTCGAGACAGGCCCGGGCGGACTTCAACCAGGGCCATGTACCCAGCCTCCCCCCGTCCAGTATGCCTCGAGACATCTTGATCTCAAGGCAAGTGGAGGAGATGATGGTTTCTCAGCCATGGATGTTCTCGGGTGTGGCTTCACAGGATGGTGCCTTTGCCAATGGTGACTCGATGCTGGACGACCTCGACCTGCTTGGAAGCCAGAGCGGCGACGGTGGTGTCGAACGACAGGTAAGAGGAATGCCGTGCAAGTCCTCAGAACCATCATGCTAGCAGCTATGTTCTTTAGTACCGCGAGAGGTAATTACTGGTGCCTGAGTCCGGAATACTCGGCGAGATATCTGCGGCTGTCGGAGAGGATTGCGCGTCTGTGGCGGTGCCTGGATTGGTCGTGTCGTTTGTCTCGTATTTCCTTCTGGGCGTTCCAATTGCTTTCTTAGACGGTTCGTTCCTCTTCTTTTCATTTCGTTTCTTGATGACAGAGGGTCGTATGTATGTGTAAGTTGTTGTCATTCACATCAACGGATATGGTGAATAGGGGTCGGTCATGTTGATATGAAAGCATATGAGCGAGCCGTCCTCCCCCGTCGACCTTGATATCCGTGACCCGATTCGCCGAGGTACAAATCTTGGCAACACAACTCGGAAGACTTTGAAAAGAGATTTCCCATGTGCGACGGCATCCATCCAGCTGGACATGGATCGGATTGTGGCCAAAGCATGTACCTGATGGGGACTCCGTGTGGCGCAGCATTGGTGTCTCCCGTTCGCAGGCGGTCATCAACAGCAGCCTATTGGACCAGGCACTACCACTGACTCGTTGGAGGAAGCTGAAAGAACTGAACGAGAGGCAAATTCTGTCATCTTGACGACGCGATTCAGTCGAGATCCAAGATGGTTGTCAGTCAGTCTGCCACGATTAGCGGTGTCGCAGGTGAGGGCGGTCGTCGTGCGCGCTGAAAGCTGACCGAGGACAGAATCCAAGGTATAAGATGGCTGCTGCTTGCCGTGCCGCCTGTCCATGAGGTGAGTCATGTGCTACAGTCAGTCGTCGGGCTCTCTTGGGGGCTCGTCGAGCCCTTAGGACCGAATCATGGGTGTCGAAATTCGGGGAGCAAGGGGTTGGGCATGGTGGCATCCGGAGCCCAAGATCGGGGCTGATAGGGCAGAGAGAAGGGTGTTCTTGTGAGGAAAGAGAAAACTACAAGAGCAGAGAGAACAGTTCGAAACAACAGGGTACGAGAGGGTGTCGGGAGAGAGCCGAGATGAAGCTGTCGACGAAAATTCTTCTCGGGCAGGTTGATCGATTGATGTCGGTGGGGTACCAAAGTCCTTTCAATGCTCGGGAAGGCACGACGGAGAGCGGTGAAGCAGGCAGGACCTACCTTGGTTAACGAGTACGTTACTTATTAGGACGGCAGCATTGGTGTCCTCGAATGTTTTATCCAGAACGACGGACGCCGACTCGGAGGCACCCGGAGTCTCGCGACCCGTATCGTCCGATATTGTGCATCCATGCTGCTATAGCACCTCACGTTGTTGGTTTCTGCAGCCGCCCGCCCGTGCCCGTGCCCCGGGAGCAAGCATGCTGAAGGCCAGTCATGTTGCGATTCAAATGCCAACTGTTTGCGCAACCTCTTCCCTCGTCTTTCCCGGCATCCCAAGCTGCGACATGCCACCCATGGCATACCGCCGCCTGGTCGCTCTTCGGCAAAGGCGGTCACGGCCTGATCCCTGAGCCCCCCGCCTCAAGCCCCTGAGAGTAGTCTCATTCGCTTACTCCGGCCCGTGCCGCTCGCCGATGCTGTCGATGTTTGGGCCCATGAGCAAGGGTTCAGAAGAGACCACACCTGATCTCAGGCCCCGGGATTTCGCAAGCTTTTGCAACTGACAGACACCTGGTCATTGACTGCCGAGAGGTCCCGCCGGAGATCCCACCCGAGAGTCCAGGGTGGTGGAGACCCGCCACCCCGACTTCCGCCGGCCGACGACATCCACCCGGCCCCCGAATGACTGGGTCACTCGGGGGAGTGGAGAGGAAACGAAGCTTCACGTCGTCACTCCCCTCAGACCCTCACGCATATATGATCCTGACTCGGATCCTGTTCATGAGGTAGTTCTTCGCCGTCCTAGGATCTTTGGGGATGTGGCTGATCTCGCCATCCGCCCCTGTTCGGCGGCCGTTCAATTCCAGCAGTACGCCGTAGCTTCCGGATCTGCACGACTGATCGACCTAACGGCTTCAACATCGCTGATAAGTATGTGTAACGCCGGTATTCCGTCAGCACTTGCGGTGCGGATATAAGCTGATTGGAGCTCGATGCGAGCGTCGGTGTGGGGGAGAGTCAGCCGTCAGCACACTGCCTCTTAGTGCTTAGACTGAAACCTTCTGTTCTGCTGGACCTCAACGGTCGCCCAACTGCTCGGGTAATCGTGTCTCGAGCGACACATAAAGCAGATGATGCTCTCCTCTAGAGAGTTGTGGCCTGCCAACAGTGCCCTCACGCATCCCTCACAATGGCGTCGACCAAGCCCCTCATCGTCGTCGTTCCCGGCGGCTTCCACCGTCCAAGCCACTACGTCTCCCTCATTGAGCCCCTCCGCGAAAAGGGGTACGAGGTATTGACACCCTCTCTCACCGTCACGGGAGACGAAAATGTCGACCCCAACGCCACGCACTTGACGCGATGCCGCATATATCCTTGAGCAGCTGCAGCCCGTCCTTGATCAAGGCCGCGAGGCCGTCTTCGTAACCCACAGCTACGGCAGTCTTCCCGCCACTGAGACCATGAAGGACCAAACCGTGCATGACCGGGCCGCCCGAGGCCTCAAGGGCGGCATCTCCGGCTTGGTCTGCATCGCTGGCTTTGCGTTCCCGGCCAGAGGCAAGAACATCATGGGCGGCGACGACGAGCTTGATATCATGCCGTATCAGACACTCAAGGTGAGTCCGTTCCGAGATGGGTGCCCCCCCGATGCTTTCGCATCCACACGCTGACTCCCGCCAGGACGGCCTGCTGTCGCTCACTGAAGGCGCGAAGCCCCTCTTCTACAGCGACCTCCCCGCCGAGGTTGCCGATAAGACGTTCGCCTCGCTCTGCAAGTTTCAGTCGAGGGCAAGCCTCAGTGCCGTTCCAGAGTTCATCCTCTCGGAAGCAACTCTCCGCAAGACATATGTGCTCTGCGAACAGGATCAGACGGTTGTCCCTCCTTTCCAGGAGATGATGGTCCAGGTTGGCAAGTTCGACAAGGTTGTCAGGCTGCCGACGGGCCATGCGCCCTTTTTGACGGTGCCGGAAAAGGTGATCGAGGTCATTGAGGAGACGTGTCGGTGATGTAGGTGCCAAACCACCTCACCACCAATTCAATGCCAGGAGGATGGCCCAATGTAGCCACATTTCATTCATTCAGCAGACGCCCCCTTGTGACGCCCTTTTGCATCTTGAGAAACTCATCTGGGGCTATTCATTCAAGAACACTGAAGAGGTAATGGATGGGTCACGTGTACTAAATAGCAGTTTACCTAAAGCTTTTATATCGATTCTAAGGAGCGGAATGTCTCCACTACCTAGGTACGCTACGCAAGAACAGTCTTCCCCGCGGAAAGGAGTTGAGTGTGGCGTCCTCTTTCTCATGCCAGCATCAAAGGTCAGTCTCTTTCTCCCCCGTGGCATCTCACTGTAGGCACTGAGAGTACCACTCGTTCGAGACCCTGCAGGTTCCCTGAGAGCAGCACCTCGGACCGGTCCAGCCACTACCACCGCACTGACCCCACAAAGGGGAGCACCCGGCGGCCGTGGTCGTTGCGGGCGGGGGTCGAGTGGTGGTGGTGGGAGGCGTGGGAGGCGTGCCTGAAGACGCCCGGGGCCCGGCGCACCTCTCGACAAGGGCCGGCACGCCCGAAGCAGCGTCCGCCGAGTACGAGTACGGCAGGTTAAGGGGGCCGGAGGTAGCCCATTCCTGGCCACCGACGTGCCTGGATCCGAGCCTGCCAACATCCCTCCTGCCGGTTGTGCCGTCATAGACGTTGCCCGGGGCCGCGGCGAAGGCGTACACGTCGTACATGAACTGGTGGGGGTGATTGACGCCCTTGAAGTAGTTGTTCTCGATGAGGACCGATCCGTAGGAGCCAAAACCGACACAGTACGAGTTGCCCGGCGAGTTAAAGTAGTTGTTATAGATGTGGCCGTCGCCATACATGACGCGTGGCATGCGCTGGTCGATGTTCTGCGCCCACCAGTTGTGGTGGTACGTGACACGCAGTTTGCCCTCGTCGTTGGGGTGATCACCACCTCCGGAGCCGACAAGACTAGCGAACCGATGTGCTAGTGAACTGCTGCTGTACCAGAACTTGCACCACGACACGGTCTGGTAGTCGGACTCGATGGTGATGTCGAGAAGGCCGTCCGAGGCGTCCCAAACGTTGAGGTGGTCATACCAGATATGGTGCGAGTTACGGCTTGCAATGGTATCGGCCGCGGCGCCGCCCCGAATATTGAGGTTCTTGATGATAATGTTTTTGACGCCGTTCATGTTGAACCCTCCGATGATGGTGGCCGATGCATCTTGGCCTCTGATTGTCTTGTCACTCGCCACATTAATAGCGCCGTTGGTGTTGATGGTGCCGCTGACGATGATGACGCGGGGCCCTGAGGCCCCGGCAGCCGACCTCAAGTCGTTGACATTGGTGACAGTAATGGGAGAGGCACTCCCACCACCGGTTGTGCCACCTGCTGCGCTGGCATATCCGTTGACACCGGGATCAGGGCAGCTTTGTGCGATGGCCAGGCCCAGAAGGGAGCAGACGAAGAGAAGGCCGGCTTTCATGGCGGCTTTGTGGGTTGGATTTGGCTCAGCAAGAATGGAATGGCCGTGACTGTTGAAGGCCGGACTTGCTGAGCCCCAGGATGCTATCGGTTCCTTTATAGAAGTCTGTCACTATCACGTACCTAGAGTAAGTGGCTTCTCAGAGTACATTCTGCCCCTCCAAGCCCGAGCCCTCCAGTTAACGCTCGGCAAACCTGATGGGTACGGGGAGGGCGCCTCCGGCCTTGCGGAACAGGCATTCTACTCGTAGTAGTCAGAAGTAAGTAGGTAGTATTCCTCGTCGGCCATGGCAGCCCGGGAAAATTTCAACGGCAGCAGTGAACAAGTATGCCCCGGCATGTTGCATCCAATCTGGAGAGCCCGGGCCGAGAATGGTCCGCCACCTGACAGAATTCACAGCATCAACATATACCAAAGTACCCTGACATCTCGGAATTCGGAATATGGGCTGTTAATTGAGTTGCATCCGAACCGGGGCAATTCCAACCATGGCACCGGCCCTGAAAGCTCGATTGGGAGCACGGCTGGTTCCAGATCTATCAAATCCCGGATAACCGAACCCTCGCTTCCGGCGATTTGCCTCAATGGAGATTTCCCCGCGTCCAGACGGATCGATCTCCCCCTCATCAGACAGGCAGACCAGCGGGTGGCCAAACGCTATCCCGGCGTCAGGTAGTTAAAGGCCCCCCATGCCGACTCCGTCAACATCGATGGCACTAACTCGGCGACGTTACATCGGAGTGATTTCGCCGGTCAGGAAGCGGAGGGCGCAGCGAAGTGAGCAGGATGCCATCTCCGAGGAGCCTACCTTGAGACACGCGAGACTGTTCCTTCATCTTATTTGGGGTAGTGTATTATAGGTATCAGTTTCCCTTTCATCAAGGTTAGCCTTCTCCTATGGGACATGGAGTCACTCTATCTACAATCTACTTTCTTCATTAGATCCCGAGGTATGGCCGGCTCCTGAACTCGAGCATACGCTCCATGGTTGGGTTAGTCTGCTTAAGCTGGACACTCTTTAAGTCCGGCATGTCTTCATAAAACAAACATAGGATGTAGAGCCATCGAATTTGGAATGGGGACGTAGTGAATACAGTGGAAGGCAGGAAGGACTAAGTAAGGACTCAGGGTAGGTATTAGGAGACCGCAATGACAAGAACCAGATAGCCATAGCGCCCTAATCAAGGAGCTCTTTTGGGTCATCAAGTCAAGGCTCCACAGAAAATGCGTTTCTTTGATCAGTGAAGATGTGGTGGGCAGTCTGCCTGATCGTCGGGCAGGGTCGAGCCGATCAGGCCTCTCAGGAGTCTTGATCAGTCACTCGGTTTGTTGTTCAGCTAAGAGACAGCAAGCTGAAGATCTCCAGGCAAGTCCAGCTGGATAAATATGTTTCCTTCTCTCTGAATACAGGGGAAAGCTGGCTTGGCCGGCAATAACTGTGGCAAGCAGCGGTATCGGATGTTAGAAAAGGTGGGAACTGTGGCGCAGAGGACGTGGGGGTTCCCCTGCTTGATCATATAGGTGGCCCGGGCTCCTTGTATGGCCGACGCTATCCGTTTACGCTAGATGCAGCTGTAGCTGGTATTGCTGCTGCTGGATATCTATCGACCTCTTCACTCTGCTGGTAAACGCGGGTCCCGGGACATCGTGTCGTGGTGCCACTCTGGTCTGGTTTAGTGGTCGTGATTCGTGATTGTATCTTGGGCCCGGCTCTGACTGAGGTGCGGAAATTGAAGGGCGAGGAGCCATGATTCCTAAACGGAATACCCAGAAAGGAGCGCAAACAACCAGGAACCCTACTTACCTTGGTCGTGTTCCATGAAGCAAGTCGGCTCGGCCGTCGTCATCCCTCCACCTCCCCCCAATGCTACGCGGGAGACTGCGACGGTCGCGTCCCCATCCTCGCAGCATAGCATGCCTGTTCGGTGGCCTTCTCGGCAGGTGGTATTGCGGCCTAACCCCCTGTTGTACTCCGCCTCGACCCCAAAGGAGTCTTGCATTCGCTTAGTGGCCAGATGACAGCAGGCTAGCACCATAGTCCCAGTCCTCCCCCTGTAGTCACTGGAGATCTGAAATAAGCCAGCCCTACGTGTGGAGAGGACGAATGACAGCGGCAGGGTCTTCAATCGTCCCTGGCCTGGTTCGTATAGTGCACGGCCGCCAGTGCCGCGCGCTGGAGCACACGCGCTAGACGCGTTCCGACGACGACGATTGATTCACCGCCCGGGGTGCTGCGCCGATGTTGTGTGTTGATTCGGCCCAGCCCGCGAGGCAGGCTTTCATGCCTACGGGCGATGATGGGAGAACTGACTGGCCGATGCAGTGAGCGGATGACATCGCTTGCCGTCCGCAAAGAACCCGCGTGGTTGCTTGTTGATGTTGTTGTTGTTGTTGTTGTTGTCGGACAGACAGGAAGCTGGGAAGCCATGCACAGTGAATGCCTCGGGACGGCCCTGATCAAGCGGGCAGAACAGCGCGACGCAACGAGCATGCTCGAAGCCGTCGGTATTGCCAGTCCAAAGGTGTATCGTGGCTGGAACGAATCTTCTCGTGGTTTCGGAGCTACAGGGCAGATCTGGCTGGGTGCGTCTAGGTCCTGTCAGAGAGATAAAACAAGGCTCGCGAATGTTTGTCAGGGCCTAGACACTCACCTCCGAGGCCTCAATGCCCAGACCTGAACACGAAGAGATGATGCAAGTAGTATGATAGAAGAATGTACATGGAAAGTGATCGAGGGAAGTTCGAGGTCTCGAGGGACAGAAGGCGGTGGTCCAAGCTGGGTATAGGGGTCGGACGGGTCGCCTCGGGCCGCGTTGTCGGCCAGTGTTGCCTGGGCTTACCCCTGAATACCTTAGTAGTCACCTGCGCCCTCGACAACCAGCTACAGACACTAATGAGCCACGGATGGGATCAGACCAAAGCTGCGCCCGCCCAGCGCAGAGGCCGCCGCCGCTGGATCCGAACCCGTTGCCCAGGATAGCGAGATGAAATGGCCCTCAAAATCCGAACTTGGACGTCGGTGAGTGGACGGTTTGCTCTGGAGTCCCAGTGCGAGGGTGCCACCCATAATCTAACTTGGAATTCTTCCCAGAACATCGGGATCTCAACAGAACATTCCAGCATCACAGAACAAAACAAGTCACTTCAGTCACCGTTTGGGAAACATCGTAGCCGTTGAAGACAAAACTCCCCATCAAGGACCTCTCACAAGCCGACCGCTCTTCCCAGCCTCGAACAAAGCTTCGAAAACAACAACCGTCAAATGTTCCCAAACGGAGAAACAAAGTCACGAATACCCGGCCGTGATGGCACGAGGATCTTGCCGTGTGTGTGCGCGCGTGCGCGTGTGGATCTTGGGCAAGGAGACCTTTCAGCCTCAGCATTCCCCTCAAACAAGACACTAGCATGCCCAGTATTGGAGGCATTCGAGCCTCACTAGCTCACTTCATGTCTCATAGCCGGTACCTGTCCGAGTCTCCGAAAGGCCAGCTGTGCCCGTCTTGCAGAAAGGGGGGCAGTCAGGGTGTGGTGTGCAATAACAAAGCTACCGGTTGAAATTCATGATCACCATGCCCCGTCTCTTCACTTTCCGTGACTCACAGATATCTTGCTGCGTCCAGCTTCCCTGTCGAACTCGCAGCCCAGCTGGCCGGCATGTCGACGCCGGCAGGCAAGCCAGAGATGAAGTCCGGGCGCCGCTCGAGTAGGGTGCCGCTCGAGTAGGGTGCCGCTCGAGTAGGGTGCCGCTCGAGTAGGGTGCCGCTCGAGTAGGGTGCCGCTCGAGTAGGGTGCCGCCCGAGTAAGCTGCCGCTTGAGCAGGGGGTTGTCGTGTGGCGGGAATGTTGTTCCCAGCCAGGGAGAGCCGTTGCTAAATAAGGTCCCGTGCTTGCAGGTACCGGGCGTCCTTCGTGGGGACCGAAGGGCGCCAGGAGGTTGGCCCTGACAGATTCCACCGCGGATGTCATTGCAACCAGGTCTGTCTTTGTTCCACTCCCGAGTCGCTGGCCCTGTCTGGTGGAGGAGGGGTCGGACAAAGGCCAACATAACATCCATAGTCCGAGCCAAGGGCGGATGCAGCGCTAACGTCCCCGGTGTGATGATGCCGGTCGGTCCAGGGCCATCTTGGGATCCTCGCGTCCTTGGGCGGAGATGATCGGCCTTGTGAGCAGACACGACAGGGGAGTGCTTGCGGCGTCCCGCACGTACCAGACCGGGTCCCTTGGTTCCAGGTACCCTCTGCTGCGCCGTTGCGCGTCTAGCTCCTCCAGAGCGCGTGGAGTGATGAAGGGCTTATTGTGGACACTCCCCCCCTTTTCATCTCTCGCTCGACCATCATCTTGCTTGGGGGTCAGACTTGACAAGGAGGATGGCCACGTCGGTAGGCATTGGAGATTCGTCCCGGCTCGCTGCCGGCATTAGGGTACGACGCTACAACAGGACATCATCAAAATAGTGACTGGCGGTGAACTTGTTTAGGGCGTATCGTACGGGGGTCCCCTGCTCGGTGTTCCCAGAAAGAAGAGGTTGATGGCAATGGACTGGGCGGACATGGTTCATGGGTGAGTTGTCAGTCTCTCAACATCTGCAAAACGGACAGCTCCCGCTTCTATGGCTCTGTCACAATTCTGATGGAGTCGTCTCTTTTCTTCTTCGACGGTTTGGTCAAGTTCGTTCATACATATATGATGGCTCTCGTCCCCTTCGACGCCGGTCTCCTGTCCGAGGAGCAAGATAGCTGCTACGCACGAAGAGCTCACTCACTCACCCATCTCCACTCTAAACCGACGTCTACTTTCGTGGTGTGCCATTACTATTCAACTGCCACCCCCGGCTTTCTCTACTTTCTTCCTCTAGCATGGGCCCAGAAGGAGACCAGCATTCGGCCCCTGCCCCAACAGGCACGTCTAGCGATGAAGGATCTATCACCTCCGCTGCCTCCCAGGGCAGCGGTCATTCTCCACGTGGCTCTGTTGACACCTCCATCAGGTAAGACCCCGGCCCTGCCGTTGGTCCCGCAGAAAGGCCAGATAAGGGGTCAGCATCGTTAACCTGAACACCTAGCAGCAGCCCCGGGGGCTCTGTCTTCACTGGAGAGACTGGTGGTGCCGCTAACCCCGCGCCCCTGACCCAGGCCGCCATCGGGGAGTGGTTGGAACATGTGTACTCTCCTTCCCCTAACCCCAACACAACTCGGTCGGCATCGGAGTCTACCCAGAGAATGCTTGTCCACGAGCGCCAGCTTTTACAAGACCCCATGCCTCAGCACGCGCCATCCCATCTTGAAACGGCGCCGGGTATACAACAGGCGGACGCCATAACAAACGACTTGAAAGACGACGAGAATCATTCCAACGAGCACGGTGGACCGTCTTCCCGATGAGACTGTGACCGACCAAGCCACCAACATTCCCAACGCTGCGGCATGTCTCCACACAGCCACCGTGGCATGACTCTTCAACTCGTCTCTCTCCTAATCGCCATGACGAGCAACTAGCAAGCTCGATAACGGGGATTACTACTCGAACCAGGCCACCATTGTTTCACATCCCTTCAGCGGGAGGTCCCGAGAACCCTGGGAAAATTCCTGGAGACAAAGAAACGTGATGGATGGGTGTTTGTCGGCCCCCCATCACGCAGGCTCGGTGACATCGAACCAGCCAGCCTCGCCCCCAAACATGGAACAGAAAAGGCCGCCTGCTTGCCAGACAGCTCAAGCTCTTCCACTTTCTTTTTTCTCTTGCCAATTTCGGCCCCGGCCATCAGAAATTTCAACGGCGCCGCCCACCTGATACATCACCTGATCCGATCAACCACACCCTCCGGCGAACTCAGCCAGAGAGAAAACCTCCGCCGCATTTCCCAAAGCACTGCGCAAGACAGGAGAAGTGTATAAATGGGCATGCGCACTCGTGCAGGAGCCCCGCCATGGGTGTCTACCTGATTGGCTTGCTGGCTTCGGCAGCCTGGGCGCGGCCGCAGGAAGGGATTCCGGATCCAACAGATCAAAATCGCAATCGGTGCCTGTACGCTAGTTTCTGGGTGTCTTGGAGATGGAATGGAAAGGGGAAGTGGTTGGAGTGGGTCGAAGGAGGAAACAGCACACTGCACTGAGGTGCAGGAAGCAAATGGAAAAAAGGGGCAAGTCGCGGGCAGTCCGTAAGCCCGGACTCCTTTACTCTCATAATTTTTTTTCTTTCGTAATAATAGCATGCCCAGCCTGTTGGGATTTCCTCCGCTTCGCGGTTCTCCGTTCCTGCCATGTGTGTCCTGTGATTTCCGCCTCGCTGCCGCGTTCATGCGGGCCAAGCTGCTGCATAGGTTGGTTGGTAGCCGTGTCCGTGGAAATGCAGAGGAGGAGGTGGCCAGCCAGTCTCCAGTGCAGCAGAAAATACGCTCTGTGACCTCCTTTTGTTTCTGTGAGGAACCGTGGCCTGCAGATCAGCAGTCGTCGCCAGCGACAACTTGGTCGACGCAACAACGCGCTCTCGGCTCACGGTTTCGGTCAGTAGATCCTCGGGCGTGCGCTCTCTCCTCCACGCCCCTCGCCTTGACGCGCGCCCAGGCAGGGGCCATATGCATCGGGAAGATCAATCCCCGGCAGACGAGGTCAAGCATTCGGAGGTGTGCCACATCTCGCATCAGCTTCCAGCCGCCTCATCTCCCGGCTCCGCTCCCATTTCGCAGAGATGAAACGGGATTGCCAGCGCACAAGACACAGAGAGGAGGGGCCGGCTTTGGATCAGTGCGAGAACCAACAGGTCGCTTTCAACAGATGGCTGAAGCAGAGTCGCGTCACCTCCACGCCCTGCCGTCGACAGAACAGCGGAACAGCAAGGGCAAAATGATTCCAGGAGCATGCATATCGTGATGGCAAAGCTGCTGGTCCAATCAAGCTGTCCATCCTGGACAATCAAGTGATGAAGGTGAAGCTACGCCGGATGCCTCGATATCCAGGAGTAAAATTGACCTGAAGGGGCCCAATTCGTGGTCAAGGCAGGCCATACTCCTCGAGGTCGAAGACGGTATTGATAACGGGTAACGTAATCCCAACCGTTCATGGTGGCGCCGTGCACGTATGCGGCGCGCTATGCTCGTGAGTCGTCGCCGTCCAGCGTTGGTGGGATCGTCGCAAGTCCTGAGAAGCACCTGCCCTTGAGAGAGATGACGTGGGCCACAGAGACTCGATGCAGAGCAATTTGTGGGCGATAGCCACGAGGCTGGCCATGCTTGACCACAACGGTAGTTGGGGAGCCTCTGGTTGGAGGGACTCTGGTGATGGAAACGAATGGAAGATGCACCGCGAAGTGCAGTGGATGGAGGCCCGGCCAGCGGGCTGACGCTTGTTTTCCTCCGCAAGGGACACCATCAGTGCAGTGGAAGGGAGGTCTGAGGGAGCCAAAGGAGGTACTCACCCTTCTGAGCCGCCGGGTCTTGAAAGTTGGCCGGCCCAAACAGACCTCATGCAGCAGCTTGCATATGCCCCTTAACCCCGCTTCTTGCTCTCTTTCTCGCCAACTCATGAGAAATAAAAGATGTTCTGCCCTTTGGATACCGCGGGTCGGCCGTTCGTCTCGAGCGATGAAGCATGGTATCGACTCGCGGTATCCCGTCGGTCGAGGTGCCCGCGGAATCATCCTGTGAGAAATGATGCGCGCTGCGAACCCATCTCCGCTCAGCCCAGCCGATCGCCCAAACGCCTTGAGTAAGCCTTGCTGCGAAGACGGGAGTCCAGGCAACGGAGGTTACCCAGCGGCTCCATGGACAGGTCCAGGTCAGCCCTTCCCGGCTCGCCATTTGTCATTCCGAGAGAATATGTCGGGAATCCCAATCCCGTTGATACCTGGAATTGATGGCGAGAATGTGAGTGCAAGAGGCGCGTCCTCGGCCTGTGGAGGTAAGTTGGCGTTCATCTCTCCCATTTGCCTCCAAATCCCATTCGTACCGTTCGAGGCAGCCTGCTCCTCCGCCATGAATGTGCAGCCTGTCGACTTTTCGCGTATCTCGAGTCGTCGAATCACGATTCTGAACCGCCAGTGTCGATGAGCTCCTTCCCTCCCAACAGCCACGGCGCCTGTTACCGTTCCGCCGTTTCGGGGCCGAAAGCCTTTCCCGTTGCGGATTCGCTAGTCACTGATCAGCCAGGGCGTCCGGATGGCTTGGGCTTGAAGCCCTTCAAGGGTTGACGATACCGGTACCAGAATGCCGATCCATACGCTCCGTCTTTCGTACCTAAGGCAACGGTAGCACGCGCCCCATTACCCCTGAGCTTGGCCGCCTCGTCTCGATAGGTCACGTCCAGGCAGACGTCCGTGCAAGAAAACCTTGTCCTAACGTAGTCATCTGGTGCGAGTGTTGGATATCTGGCGTTGACAGATAAGGTCCTTGCCCCCGGCCTTTTCATCTCTTGTCTTCTCTCCTTTCCGAACACAGACTTACCTTTGTCGTTGCATCAGCCATGAATCCAAACGATCCCACGGCCCCCTACCCTACGCACGCGTACGGGCATACCGACATCGTTCGCGATCCCTCCAGGAACTCGACCTGGCCGATGCCCTCGAGCGACCCCCGTGGTGCTTCGGGCACCGCACGGGACGACACGATACCCGACACTCGACTTCCGTCAGAGCCTAATGGGTCGTCCAGCTCCCGATACCACGTGCAGCCACATACAGGAGATCGAGATCACCAGGCATCGGAGCGACTTCGTCGGCTTTCCATGACCAGTTCTGCAGACTCCGAGGCCACGATGGCCGGGTAGGATACTCGTCCTCTTCTTCGTCTTCTTGTTTCCGGGGTACTGACTGGTCGGACAGATCGTTCTGTGATAGCGAGTATGATGGACGGGATCCACGTCAGTCTCAGGTCAACGAGGACAAACGAAAGAGGCAGAAGTATAATCAGAGCTTCAAACCACAACCGAACGCCCGACCGCAGAAGATGGAGCAACACCGGAACCAGGTCGACCAGATCGACCAGATTCTGGGGCTCCATCAAGTGCCCCCCAACTCCTGGGTGTATCCCACTGGCCCAGTGTATGCACAGGTCCCTCCTGGGTATGCTCAAAGCTATCCTGCGCGTTCTGGCGGTGTCTCTGCACATGATCCTGGCGCTGCTATGTTTTCCCCAGGCTCGCTTCCGACTGGGAACCACACAGGATATAACCAGATGGACTGGGCGGAGACGGAGGCCGCTCGGTACGACGATTACGGATGGCCTCTTGATGGCAGCCACACGGATGGGTCGAACAACGTGAGCATCTCCATCATCGAGCTTCTTAGCCGTACATGCTGACAGCATCTCCAGCAGTGGAGGCAGTGATGCCTCATGCCAGAGGGCGGGCACATTGATGAGACCGCATGCCCGGTGCGCGGTCTGGCCTTGGGTTCGTGGTGTGATGACGTTGCTCGTCGTTTCGCGGCGCGATGAACGACATGCGTGTTGTTGTACTCGTCCTGTCCTGGGCTTTGAGTTCCTTGAGGGTAGGGATGGACCGAGTTGATCAAGTTCTCGATGTTGTTTCTGTCACATGTAAGATCGACGTGCCGAGCTGCTGACGAAGGAGACAGTTGATACACGCGGATAGGGGGCGTCTGTTCACATTATATTAGAAAAGTTTCTATGCAATATGCTTTGCCACTCGACGTGCAAGTCTCCTATACGCCTATGGGCGTCCAAGGTTGCCAGAGTCGCCGCTGGGCTGGGGTGCGGTCTTACACGAGTCGTATGGCTTGACAACCGGCGAGCTGAAGACCGCGGGACAGATCGCCACTCGATGAAAACCTGGCGGCTGTTGCGAGGTCCAGCTGTGGGCTGTTCCTTGGTTCTGGAATGGCGTTGGCCTTCTTGGTGCGGCGAGTGGTTCTATTGGATCGTCGAGGGTTGGCTGATGCAGGTCCCATGGGCGGTAATAGGCTGAAGGGGTGGGCGAAGCCCGGCGACCGGACCATTGGCAGAGGTCAAGTTGCCTCCGTCGGGGAGCCCCGGTAGATTCGCCTCTTTCGCATGCGATGGAAGGCCGAAGCAGGATCAGTGCGGTTGACAGAGGTGAGGGCGAGGGGCGAGCGGATATAAGCAGACCGATGGACGGACACAGGGTCGTCATCCGATGATTCCTGCGGCGGGCTGCTTCTGCTAAGATGAGACGCATAAAGTACAAGTGCGGGTTGGGCAGCAGAGCAGGCGCATGCCTGACCAGGCATTGGAGGGAGAGATATTGCGGAAGTTGTGGAAACGACACGGGCAATTAAGGGTAAACAGAGAAGGACTCACAGGAAGAAATGAGTTCCATGGTGCGGAATTTGACCATCCATGGATCATGGCTTCCATAACCGAGGAAGAGAGCCCAACAACGGGACTGCCCGCACTCTGAGACGCCCCGCCACAATGGAATGGGCGGCCCGGGGGATCTTCAGGGCAGCAGACGCTAATCCGCGTTACCCGAAACCCTCAAGGCACTAATTACGACATCCATGGATGAAGTCAACGAGAGGTGCCCGAACAACACCAACACCATCAACCACAGACACGGGAAACGGCCACATATATGCTATCTTATAAGCAGAGACCAAGGCACTCAGAGCTGGGGGCTCATACACCGCCCCCTTTTACCCGCCGGACACGGCAGGTAGTCAACAGCCTCTGTCACACTGGCGCACGGCCTCGCATTCGCCGTCGCACGCGACAATGGCCTCGATTTCTCTCCTTTCTCTCTGCCGCTTCCCGTCATCCGTTGGTCCTGTTGCCTTAAGTTGCCCTGACCTCGGGTCCAAGACTCATCTACCAGGCAGCCTTGCAAATGGTGTGGATGTGGTCGAATTGTTCTTCGGCACAGATGTAAGCTCGCGGACCACATGTCGGCGAGTGAGTCAACCAACTCGCATGAAATCATCGTGAGCGGATCATCGCCTCCAGTCGTTCCTCTTCATTATTTACCAACGACGCGTCCCCCCAACTTATCCAGGCAGAACAAACACATCTCTCACCACGTCGCCGAATCTCATAGGTGAGGTGTCATACCAGGCAGCAAGGTCATCTACCTGTCATCGTCGCAATCCAAACCCTCCGACCCCGAACCTGGCCATGACGAAGCCCCAGTGCATCGGGATTGAGGGGACCACAGGGGAGGGCGGAGGCCAGCTCGTGAGGCTGTCCGTCACGCTCGCCTCCCTGACATCTCAAACGATTAAAATCTCAAGCATCAGGGGCAGGCGGCCGCGTGGGGGTAAGTCCCGTCTTCTTATCACAAGCCACCACGGGATTCACACCCTCGGCGCCAATCGAGGGCCGTTGGACTGACTGCTTCAAATCCCGCAGGCGGATTGAAATCCCAGCATGCCACGGCAATCAGATTCCTGGCACAGGCCACGGGGGCTACCACCGAAGGCCTGGAGGAAGGCAGCACGACCCTGGTCTTCTCACCGAGCAAACCGCCCATGGAGCTTGCTGACAGAGACATCACGATCGAGGCTCCCTCAGCGGCAGCGAGCACATCTCTCATCTTCCAGGCCATCCTCCCCTTCCTCATCTTCGCCTCCGGCCCAGACACCGATGCCAACGGCGTCCCGTTGCCAATCAACCTCCATCTCACTGGCGGCACGAATGTAGACTTCAGCCCGTCGTTCGAGTACTTGAATCAAGTCCTCCTCCCAACCCTCCAGGACAGATATGGCCTCACCATCCACAGCGAGCTCCTCTCCCGAGGCTGGTCTCGCTCTGCCAACCGCGGCTCCGTGAAATTCACAATCCACCCCCTCAAACGCGGCCAGAAGCTCCAGCCCCGCCAGACACGGCACGAGCTCGCCCGGCTGGCCCTCAACTCCCAGATCACCCGCGTAGACATATCCCTCATTGTGCCAGCCAGCATCCAGGCCGAGCTCCAGAACCACCTCGCCGAGGACGTCTCCGCCGCCATCCCATCCGCAGAGCTCACCTTCAAGCTCGTCCAGGACTCCGGTCACGACTCGCGCGTCTACGTCCTCCTCGTCGCGCACTCCGCCGACGGTGCCCTCCGGTGGGGCAGGGACGTCATCTCATCCATCCCGAAGAAGGGCCGCGTAAAGGACAACTTCATCCAGAAGCTCTCTGCGGCGGTGGCGCGGGACCTGCACAACGAGGTCTCCCGCGAGGGCGGCACGACCGGCGACAAGTACCTACAAGACCAGCTCGTCGTCTTCCAGGCCCTCGCCGAGGGCGAGTCAGCCTTCTTCCGCTACGGCGCCGAGGCGGGCAGCTATCTCGACGACGCTGACAGGATGCGGCAGGAAAAGACGCATGAGCCCTTCGGCCAGGGTAGTTTGCACGCGCAGACGGCACGGTGGGTTGCGGCCGAGATGCTGCCGGATGTCAGGTTCTTCAACAAGGGCACCATGGTTCGGGGCGTAGGTTTCAGCTGAGTTGCCCATTTCGGCGTCAGGGGCTCGGTGAAGCAGGGGCGGCACGCAGCCTCGCCCGATGGGCTGGGTTGAATATCATTTGTCGAGATACCCACGTGCTCAAACACACCTCCAATGGAGGAAGAAGACTTGTTGCACGCGATCGGACAGAAAGTGAGACTTTCTGTGGAAAGAAAACAAAATGTTCTATTACTTCGGCCTGTTGTACACCCCAAGAATCGCTCATGATGCTTTTTACCGGACGACCTTCCACCTCTGGTCTGTCTGCTTCCTGCGCACCTGGAGTAAAGTCTAGTTAGTCACAATCACCCGAGGAGCTTGAGGGGAGTGCTCTTACAATAGGCTTGAGTGCCATGACACCAACCGTGAGCGCGAGCACGGTCGCCAGGAGGGTAAGCTTGTCGAAGCCCTTGCCCAGGACGTCGAATGCCATGCTCGGCGAGACGCGAGTGCCGAAGACATCGATTCCGTAGGCCAGCACGATGCTCGTGCTCTCGAGCTTGGCGGGGGTGGCGAGAATGTCGCGGACGCCAACAATGTCCCGGACGTGGCTGATGGTTTGCTTAGGGTCGAGCTCGATCACGGGCACATACTTGATGAGACCCTCGGCCTCGACCTCGGCGGGCAGGGGGTCGCGGCCCACGGTCCGCCTGGGCTCCAGGATCTGACGGGGGATGCCGATGATGCCGTGGCTCTCGGGCAGATATGCCAGAACCTGGCGGGTGGCGATGCCCTGACGGGTCTGGGTAACGGCGAGACGATCAATCGGCCCACTGAGAACCCAGGCCTTAGAGACGACGGAGGGGATGGGAACACCGCCGCTGGGGTCGTCGATAGGCTCGAGAGACGAGAACGTCTCGACGTCACCAAGAGGGCCGCGGTCGTTGACCTCATCGCTCTCGAACAGGTCGCTCACAACAATCTGATAGCCCTTGACGGTCTGGCCAGACTGCGGGAAGCCGCTGGCGTCGCGAGGGATGTACTCGCCAAAGAACGTGCATGCGAACCAGTTCTCAGACATGGCGCAGTCAATCGTCTTGGAGCCGTCAACGCCAGCATGGATGGCAGCGGAGAGAATGGTGCCGGAAATGGTGTCCAAGAGGTAAATGGTGAGGGACGCAGAGGCGGCGTCATGGGCAGCAACGACAGCGGTGTTGGGGTTCAAGTACTTGTACTTGACCGAACGGTCGCTCTGGACGCGGCCGATCTGCGCGATCGGGTCGTGGGCGTCACGGGTTGCAACCTCCACGATGGTTTGTCCAGCAGGAGGATTGAAGATCCATGAAACAACCTCCTTGGCGGAGCTATCGTTGCCGGGCCAAGTCAAGCCCTTGAGCTCGCCGTTATCGCCGCGGGTAATCACCACTTGGTCGGGCTTCCAAGCAGCGGGAATGTCGCCAACCCTGCCATTCAAGCCCACAGGGAGGAGCCACTGGCCCGAAGCGCTGTCGACGATGGCGGTGGCCTGGACAGGAGGCCAGGAGCCGGGAGCAGAAGCCTCGATAAGTTCGCCGGTGAGAATCTTGACAATAGCTTGCTCGCCCCGGGAGCCGCGAAGGGTGACCTGGGCCTTGTCGTCTTCCACAAAGATGCCCTTGACGTCCCAAGACTGGCCGGCGGGGATATCGTAAACCTTGGTAGACCAGATAATCTTTCCATTGTTGCCAATGTCAAGGCCATAGACCCGTCCACGGCTGGTGGCGATGACAACAAGCTTGTTGAACCCGAAGGTATCCCGGACGAAGCCCGTCTTCTTAACAGGGCCCTCACCTCCGGTGATGCTGCTCAGCAGTCGCTCGGGAATAGCGGCCAGGTAGTCAGGGAGATGCTCCAGGTCCTTCACATGACGCTGAACGCGATGGATGTAGGCCGACACGACATTACTGTGGGCCTCCTCCTCCAGGGTCTTCGCGAGACCCTCGTTCTCGGGAATCTCAGCGAACGCGGCAACGACGGCGCTGCTCAAGCCCTCAGGGCGAGTCCAAGCCTCCTCGCCGCTGCGAACAAGCGACCACGTGTCGTCGGTGCTAACGACAGCGGAGCGGACAGCAAAGCTGTCTCCGACCTTCTTGACGACCTCAGATACGCCATGGATGACTTGGCCGTTGGAACCCACTGGCTTGTAGGGCCATCGGGCAAGAACCGCGTGAGACTCGGAAGAGACGAGGATGATCTCGTCCTCAGTCACACGCGTGAAGTAGACGTTGGCACCCTCAGAGCTGGTGGAGAAAGATCCGAGACCAGGCAGGAGGGGCAACTCGTACGCTCTGCTGATGGCATTGTTCTTGAGGTTGACGTGGTAGACCTCGCCCTTGTTGCCGGAGTTGGTCCTGCTGTGGACGAGGAAATGCGGCTCGGCCTGAACGTGGTGCGGCGCGTGGATCGCGACATGGGTGGTGTCGGGAGGAAGAGGGAATTCCTGTTTCGTCTTGGTGCCGAGCACGTTGACCTTGAGCTTGGAGAAGGACTTATCGGTCCACGCGACGATGGGCGAGGCAGAGTTGGAGCCGACGATAATGACATCCTCCTTGTCGCTGACGTCGCCCTTGGTGCTGATGTTCACCTCGTCAAGGCGCTTTCCCGTGACGGTGTCGTGGATGGAGACCCTCAAGCCGTAGGAGGCAGGCGAGCCGTAGAGGCTGACGACGAAGATCTTCTCGATGTTGTTGGAGATTTGCAGAGGAACATCGCGGACGGGGTCCTTGAACTCCCAGACGACAGAGCCCTCCTGGCCATGAATCCTCCGCAGGACAGATGATCCGTCCTCCTCTTCAAACAGTGCCAGAACGTCCTTGCGACCGTTCTCCGTCAGCTCCATCACCTCGAGGTCCCGAACGGTTCCAGTGAAGTCAATTGACCACACGTTGCGACCGGTGAGCGCGTTCCAGGCTTGCACTGAGCTGCCATGCGCCGAGGTCAGCCAATTTTCTCCGTCAGCGGCTCGCAGAAACCCTCCGCTCGTCGTGGTGTTTCCGCTGAGGAAATGTCGCCAGACAACCCCGCCACTGCCAGGGTTGACAGCTCCCAATACGCCAACATCGCTCAGGGTGTACAGAAGGCTGGCCCTATCGTCCTTTCTCGGTCTGTGGAAGAAGGTGGTCTCGATCTGGGGCACACCGATAAGCTCGTAATGGTAGTCGAGGTGTCCGACCTCGTCTTGGTATACGGCGTGGACGAGGGCGGTCGCAGCGGCCAGCAGCAGCGCCGGTGAGCGCCACAGCGAGGTCCGCATGGTGGGGGAGATGACTGGAAGCGGGAGTGTGATGCTTCTTGTCAGCTTTTGCGGCGGGCTGACGCAGTCAAAGGTGTTGGATGTTGTCGGCGGGAGCTTGGGAGGCGGAGTTGAGAAAAGGATGGTGAGCTTGGAGCTACGTAACGAGTCTCGCAATTGCGGCGCGAACCCCAGAATTAGCGAAGTGGGGCCCACCTCTCTCACCGAGACATCACACCGAGCACACCTTGCTAGCGGCGTCTTGAATCGGCATTCGCGACTGCACTTCACTTTTTGTCTTCGAGTGCATCATCCACCAACACCTCGATACCCGGCCCTCACCAAACCCAGCACAGCCCTGGATCTTCCGAATCAACCTCAAAGCTTCAGCTACAGGTTTACCGCAGATATTTCCCGCCGTTCAGATCATCCAGAGACGTTCGCACAGTCTTCAAGATGGTACGTTGATCGCCCCATGCCACTCCCTTCCCAAGCTAACACATCCCTCTCTCTCAGGCGCGCAATTCGGAAAAGGCGCAGTCCATGCTGTTCCGCTTCCGTGAGGCCCAGGCCGCGGACCTGGGCATCATCGACGCCGGACGCACCCGCCGACCCAAGATGATCACCGAAGTCGACAACATCCCCTCATGTGAGAAGTGGCGCGGCCAGGTCCTCAAAGAAATCTCCCGCAAGGTCTCCAAGATCCAAGACCCCGCCCTCAGCGACTACCAGATCCGCGATCTCAACGACGAGATCAACAAGCTCATGCGCGAGAAGTACATGTGGGAGGTGCAAATACGCAACCTGGGCGGGCCGAACTACATGCGAGGCGGCGCAAAAGTCTACGACGAGGCAGGGAGGGAAATACCCGGCGGAGGCAAGGGATACCGATACTTTGGACGAGCAAGAGATCTGCCAGGTGTCAAGGAGCTGTTCGAGGCTGCCAAGACACAGGCGGATGGAGACAAGCCGCAGAAGAAGCAGGACCTGCGGCGGTTCGTAGATGCGGCATACTATGGCTACGCACCGGACGAGGAAGACGAGGAGCTGCTGGCATACGAGGCACAGAAGGAGATGGAGGCATTCGAACACATGAAGCAGACGGGCAAGCAGAAGCCGCCGCCGGACTGGGAACCGCTACCTGGTGATTCGGGAGACGGAAAAGGCTGGGTGTTGCCGACAATGGCGGAGGTGCAGGAGGAGTTAATTGATCGGCGGCGGAAACGGTTGCTGGATCAATTATGAGTTACGCTTTCAGGCGTATCTTTCGAAATCTGAACAGGGTCAACTTTCTCACTGCTCGTGCAGGGCGAGCGACGGTCTCTCCAATGATACAAAATGTTCCTCACGATTCGACCGACATCAACGTACACTTGCGGTGCCAACAGCTCATCGAGAAAGGTGATCAAAAGCGGACGGCATTGCATGTATAAGGGGCGCCAAGGTGGTCAGATAAAAGCTGCGATCAACGTCCCAAGAGTCTCTCCACGCTGTCCCATCTCCCTCAAAGATACCCAGTTTAAGAAAAATGCGCCCAAGGACTATCTCGATGAACAGCCCGTCAAAAATGTGTCCCTGGAAACCCCTCCAAGGCTCACTCCAAAGATTCCTCCCGACCTCCGAAACGGGGTGCCAAAGACATTGGCTGTGATGTGGTGCCTGTCCTAGATCGGCAGATGGATATGGTGCCACTGTTGGTAGTCTTCAGTTGAGCCCATGAGTTCCTGCCTGGGTCTCAGTTGCTGATTGTATAGTCCGCCTTGCGAGCACTCGAGGCGGGAAAACGGGGGTTGGTATCTTCAATCGTCAGTGCTGGGGCAAGCCCAGAAGGAGGGGTCAGCAACGCACCTGGTGTCTTTCGGGATAAACGTGGTTTGTAGAAGAGCTGCGAGACCGAGAGAATTCCAGCGCGCTTGACGGGCTTGGGAGCAGTGGGAACATTCTCCAAAGGCTCCCCGTCACATGAGGGCGGGTTGTCCTTGTGGTCTTGGGGGAACTCGCCCAGCTCAGTGTCTTGGAGCTGACGTGCCTGAAGCCTCTGGGCTTTGCGGTTGCGGTACAAGAATATGGTGATGACGAGGGCAAAGAACGCCGTCACGGTGCCGACGATGACGCCAATTTCGACGGGGGACAGCGCATGGTGGGCGCTGGGGATGGTTTCGTCGGGGCGGGAGTCACCGTGGTAGAAGGACATTTCGAGAGACTTTGGTGGGAACCCGATTTGTTTGCGCGGGACTGACTGGAAATCCAGAGAGAACGGCTCGAAAGAGGCAAACAAATCGGTACTGGGGGTAGGTGGTTGAAAGATGGCTGGCGAAGTTGGTTTGAGGAGAAATCAAATCTCAGACGAGGGATCAAGAGAAAAGGGCGCCTTGAAGTGAATGGGAAGGCACGTATGTACCCGAGAACATTCAAGTAGAGTGCAAGTGCGTACACTCCCCCAAGTCCAATGCGCTTTCTTCGCAACCTCGAACCTTGTGAAGGAAAGTGAAAGTCCATAGCTCCTTCTCCTTGGTCATCCAATATTTTGGTAATGTTCTCGGGCCCATATCTCCTCCATTCTGAGGACCAACATATCGTCTTCACCATGCCCGAGATACACCATCGCCCGCTCCCATTGACATCGAGTGTCAACCAAGGACCTCCAAAGCCCCCCGAGTCCCCCGTGCGCACATAAGATCTCACCTTCCTGGACGACATATCACCACGCGCAACGATCCACAGCCAACGGTCGAGGGGTCGTACCGGCATACAAGGAGCGTACCATGCTTTTCCCCCGTCGAATCGTCGTCGATGTGTCTCCCGTCACAGTGGCTTCATGAACCTCTATACGTCCCATGTAAGACAATTGGTCGCCTCTGTGTTGCACCAGACGCGTCCCGGCAGATCTGGTCCGACACGCCAATGTCTTGCTTCGGCGATGGTCGGAAGTCCCGTTACAGCTCGGCCATCTTGACGTCTGGTTTGTGTCTTCCTGTTGTTTCCTTAGCCGAGAGCTCATTTTGATATCTTGTCTCTGGTGTCTCGGGTCCGTGGCCGGCGCTCAACCGGAGGACTTCAGCTGGAGCAGACACCCCCATGCATGCTTCAAGGTAAACCACCCACCGGATCTTGACAGAAACATGAAGGTCTGGGTGATGGCATCGATGCTGGTGCAAGTATGCCGCCTCGCAGCGGTGTAACATAGGTGGAATCGCGATCCAGCATGCCTGGACTGGCCGCTCAGATCTCAAGGCTCGCCCTTCTCTTAAAATTCACCTGCTGGGTAACAAGTGCACCACGCCTGCCACACTCTTTTTCTATGAGCCTCGGTCTCATTCGTGGCGACTCGTACACCGATGTGTGGTGTTGTAGGATACGCCTCCGGCGGTGAGGCCGTCACGGGATCATTGGTGACGGACGTCGAGTCTCCCACCACAATGCTGCCGGTGGAGGATACACAGAGAAGGCTTCCCGTTGCTGGTGTTGTCGTGCCCTGCCTCAAATGACACTGTCGTGCAATGGCTCTCTCATGTCTTGTTCAAGCGATGCGCTGCAGACCGGCTGTTGGTCAGTAAGGCTCTATACGCCAGAGGGATTCAACACGCAGACCACTCTCGAAGGAGGACTTCCTGGGACCACTGTGCTGTCACAAGGATTCATCCGACTTCGAGTCGGTACAAGATATGTGCCGGTCTTGGACGGGGAGAGAACGGGATGGTAGATGGATGAACTGTGTCCGCATTCAATAAGCAATCTGGGGAAACCCGAGCCAACCAACCCATCAGATGAAAATAAATCATCCAAAAGCGCGCCCATCCTCCAACGCCGGGGCATGCAGTCCTGTCTGAACCTGCCATGCTGTCCTCAAACAATAACTGAAACAAAAAGGGCCGCTAATCATGAGGAAGGGAATATCTGTCATGTCAGAAGGCTCATCATTATCAACGCGGGTTCCCTTTCGGGATGTAGCGACTCTTAAACGCCTGGCTGATGCTGAATCTGCTCCCCATGGCACCATCTTGCATCTTGCTAGCAAGGGCCTCTTCCAGCGCGGATTGCGTCACGGAGGCATCTGTGTAGCTGTCAGATGGAACGACCGAAAACCAATATGATGAATAACTTACCATCCAGATCACTAAAGCTGCTGCCCATGCTGGGGGTGCCGTCACTGCCCTCTCGCCTCCCTGCCAGCTCTGTAGTCCGCCGGGGGGACAAGGGGCCTTGTGGTCGTCTCTCTGCACCCGCTGAAGCACCCGCAGGCTTCGAAGCAAAGGCCGGCGAGCTGGGAACGGACGAATCCGAAGTCTCAGATCGGTGGATGGCCTTGTCTTTACCCTTCAGCCCACTCCGACGGGGGGCGGCTCTGTGCTCTTCCCGCAGCGTGGAGGTCATGTCGGACTGGCCAGAACTGGCGCCTGCAGCGACGTTCTGTCGCGGTGCAAAGGCAGGCTCGGTATCAGTCTCCTCCTCATCGTCCCCGAAGTCGCTGGGGCCATCGACTGCAGGGCGTTGCTGCTGGAATCGTGGCGGCCGGCGGATGATTCGGCTCTGGGCGGGGAGGGACTCGGAGTCGGACGACTCGTATGAGTCCGACTCTCGCGTAGGGGAAGACAGATCAGGGCTTCTCGGTGTTGTCTCGATGGGGAGAGAGGACAGTCGGCGGCGTGCGTTCGGTCCGTCGCGGAGGGACCCCTTGCCGAAGCGAGGGGAAGCGGCACCGCCCGCGGGAACGGCGGTGCCGGAGGATGCGTTGCGGGAGATGTTAGGCCGCAGTGATGTATTTATGGGCGTCGGAGGGCCAGCACTCCCGGGGAGAGGGGAGTCCCGCCTGATCGAGAGGGCAGACGTCGTGCGGGCGTGGCCGGTGCCAGGCTCGGCACCGGGTACGGGGGACGGCGCAGAGGAGCCCTTCGCAGCAGCCGTGGCTTTCCTCACTTGCGCACGCAGCTGGGAATGGTGGCGCTCGGTAAGATATGCAACTTGTTGGAGGAGAAATGGAACCGTGACGTCGAAGCGCGAGGCCCTGTGTTGGGGGATCAATCATGGGATCGGGTGGCTGTCGGCAGAAGACTTACAGATCGATCCCTACGGCAGCCAGTTAGCAACGTCATATCTACCGTACGAGTGCTTCACTTACAATCTATCTCCGTCTTGGCGGCCCCGGAAAGGATGCTCCAGAGCTCATCGTCCTTCGAGGCATCCCAGGAGATCTGGGTTCATTAGCTTAGAGCAGGGCGGACTGAAAGAAGAGAGCTACCGGAGGCGGGTCGACAAAGTCACCCCGTGGAATGGGCAGCCGTATATACACGGTGAAGTTAGGCTCTGCCATCATGAAAGCGGTCGCGCAGTCATAGTGGCTTCTGCGGGGTGGGTTGATGATGAAGTCGACGACGGCGATGCAACAGCTGTCGGAGATCCCAGGCCGACCGCCAAGGTACGAATGCGGGAGCTCTTATCAGATAACAATGAAGGTGGGGCAGACTGCGTGACATAAGCCGGCTTTTCCAATCATTTGACATGATCCGGAATGGTGTAATGGTCAACATTTGTCGCTCTCATCCCAAGATGACGGCGCCGACAGGCTCGGGGTTCAATTCCCCGTTCCGGAATCTTTTTGTCGTCTCGCCCGACCTTAATTAACCCCTTTTTCCTACCATGATTGACGATCTAGTGACTCTTTTTTCTTTTCGACAAATATGAAAACATCTTTGTGAAACAGACGGACAGGTAGCGTTCCCTCCTCATTCTGCGTCTTCCCAGCTTTGGACCTCCCACGCTCCGATCTAGCTCTTGACTACAAACAAGTCGTATGTCATTCCGCGTGACAGGCAGAGGCGTGGAGCCGCCGCCATTATTTCCTGAGAGCCCTCCCTCTGGCCGTCCTGCTACTTCTCACAAGACTACAGTGCCACATGGGCTACAGTGGCCGAGTCTCGAGGGGTTAAGCGGTGCTGTTCCATCCCATCAGGCATGACCTCGTCAGCGCCAGAGGCTCTGAACATGTCTCATCATTTCACACATCTTATGGAATGCGTCAACCAAAAGGAGTCTCCAATTATGTAGGCAAAGGAACTCCCGATACCTAACTAAGCTCAATGTGTTTTCTCCCTCCGTGCCAATTTCATTGGAGAATAGAAACAAGCAGGAGTGAATTCATATCAGCATTCAAAGATCTCGCGCCTCACATTTCAACCCCCAGACTCAGCCGTATATGAGAGTCCTCACACCCCGCTCGAGGAGGACGCCACCCACGCCCGCAGCAACGCAGGTCCAGGTCCACTTGTTCTTGATCTCATCAAGAGCAGGCCAGAAACTGTTCTTTTCCTGCTTGTACTCCTGGAACTCCTGCTCCTTCTGGGTCTGGTGTCGGACCTCCTTCGAGGCCTCCTTGTCCCTATCATCGCCGATGAGGCGGAGGAAGAGGTAGTTGAAAGCAGGTCCGAGAAGCGCAATAGGGTGCAGCAGTCCGGACCCGAGGAGGAGAAGGGGAAAAGACGCATGGATGAGGGCGTCTCCGAGATAGCTACGAGAATGTCAGCGATGAGGACTGGGCCTCGGATTTCAGGGGGGGCTCACTTGGGATGCCTGACAATGCTCCAGACACCCTCGCGGTTCACGGCACCGCCGTGCCTCTCCTTGTGCCACTCGAGTTGAGCGTCGGCGAGGATCTCAAGCGCGAATCCCGACGAAAACAGGAAGATGGCAACATCGTGGAAGATGGGGTAGCTATCCATCTGCGTCGCAGCGAAGGGGCTCTCGGCGCCGACCCGGAACGCGAATGTGAACGGCAGAGAGACGAGTGTCTGCGCGACAGCCTCGGGGAGGAACATTCTCAAGAATGCGTTGTTCCAGAACTCGGGGTCTTTCTTCTCCGCATCGTAGCGCGGGTCATCGCGTCCGCGGCGGACGCTCCGGGTGACCATGTGGGAGAACAGCCTGAGACCCCACGCGGACACGCCCATGAGCAGCAACATTTCGGTGTAGCCAAGGGTGTTCCAGGCTTCGCGGATCGAGAGGCCGTCGTAGTAGACATGGGTGCCGATGGCACTCCACCAGGCGTTGGCGGTCATACCGGCGGGCCAGAGCCAGTCCTTGCCTTCAATGCGGTCGGCGTGCCGAGAAAGGCCATATGCGACCGCAGAGAGGCCGGCATGGAAGCCAAAGGCCGGGAGAACAGCATGCTGTAGAAGCCCAACAGCCGTGGCGTTGATCGGTTTGGCAGCACTGGATCTCTCAAAATGCGACCCGAACCTGTCCTGCTCGGCGCCTGATGTCCGGGGCAGCTTCTCGTTGAGCTTCTTGAGGGGGATCGACTTTCCGCCGAACCATCTCTCATAGCGATCCTGTTCAGCACCCGACGTCTTGGGCAGCTTGTCAGAAATGTCACTCGCTGACGGCAGCTTGAGGCCGCTGAAATGGCCGGCCCATCGATCTTGTTCAGCGCCAGAGACGCCGATGGGGTCACCACCAGGGGGACGTCCTTGTTCGGCCATTTGATTTGATTACCCAGGGAATGATGAATGGAGGTGACGAGTCTGGGAGGTTGGGATTTACTCCGAAAGCGAGACTCGGGCTCTTTTTATTGGGGGAGGTGGTCGTTGCATTCGGTGATCCATCACGTCGTCATGATATCATCAGCAGTCAGGTACGAGATCATCGTGCTGACTGGTTGACTGGGTAGGTTCTGTTTCCCCGCGATCCTCCACCTTTAGCATTCCGTTTGAAAGGGGAGGCTTGTACATTCCCCGCGCGTCCCCATTGTCCTAACCCCCTCCCAACATGCACTGAGAATGGTTGCAGTGGTGACGATGATGAGGAACAGCGAGCGGATTTCAGACAAGGCACACTAACGCCAACGTCCCAGTATGTTCTAACTCCGTATGACCGTGTATGATAAACACCCCCATGCAGCTTAACCGCTGCCCCGGCTTGCTCTGTTCACCTTCCTCGGACCATCCTCTGCAGCCGCGATGGAGCTGCCGGGACTTAGTGAACTCGTACCACTCCCGCTCGCACCACTGATTTCTCTCTCGGCGATGCTTGGGTGCTTGCCCTGGTCGTCGGCCCCCTTGAACCCCAGTGCCCGACGGCTGTTGAGCTGCTTCTGCTTGGTGGGCGGGGGAACAGCGAGACCAGGACCGATCCTCGGCGACTCTTCGTCAGTTGCCGAGGTCTGCTCCGGAGACTTCCCCTTCTCGTTCGCATCAGCCTTAGGATCGCGGCCCTTGAGGAGGGCGACAAGCCCGCCACCACTGGCGAGAGAGCTGCGGAAATCAAAGAAGCGCTCTTTCAGAGGCTTCTCTGAAGTCTCGTCCATGAACATCCAGATGATTATTGTGATGTAGCCGACAATGACGACGATTGTCAGAATCGCGGCGCCGGCAACGTCACCAGCGGTCAACTCGGGGAACTGAGTCCCCTCGGGCTCGGTTAGGCCCATTCCTGCGCCGCCCGCTGAAGGATCGCCCTTGCTAGTGCCACCCGTCTTCGAGGTCACGGCGTCCTTGGAGTTGCCCACGAGATTGCTGAGGACGGCTTGCATCGCGGCCATCTGCTGTCCCACGCCCTCGGTGCCATCCCAGGTGCCATTTTCGGTCCATTTGAGGCCACACATGCGGCCGTTGTTCCCGCCCGTGCACTGCTGAGCGGCTGCCACTGAGCTTGGCCTCAGTTTTGTCATGATCCGCTCCGTCAGGAAAGGCGCCCAGCGGGTGGTTGCGGCGAGCCAGCGGCTCATGTATGCTTTGAAGGATTTTTGGTCGGTGTTACACAGCTCGACGGTCTCGCAAGCTACCTCTTGCATGATGTTGCGCTCGGGGCCGACGAAGAAGACATCCGAGGCGTTGACAAGACCTTCGAGTCGCCCCTTCCACACGTCGGAGCCTGTAAGGTTATACATGGCGGAGGCGCCGTTGATGAAGACGCCAGAGTTGTATGACCATTGATATGGGACAATATTGGTGCAATTGGTGGTGAGGTGGGCACCGTCGAAGCATCGGTACTTGTCGTCGATGAAACCCACTGCCTTGGTCCAGTCCCATGTCTTCTCAGCCCAGTCCGCATACGAGGAGTTGCCGGTGTAGAGGGCGAGACGGGCGGCGAGGGCGAAGAAGCAGCCCTGGGAGATGGTGTTCTTGTAATCGTAGCCCTTGTTCCAGGTGAAAATCTGCCATCGCAAACCGCCATTGCAATGCTGGTTATCCCAGCGGGCGGCCTGGGTGTTGAAGACGCCTTGCGCGAGGCCGAGATACTGGGGTTGGTTGGAGGGCGGGTTGGGGAAGTTCTGCTCGGCGGCTGACATGACAGCGAGACCCCAAAAGCCCTGGTCATCGTTTCCTTCGGTTAGGGTCTGGTTTTCGGGCATGTAGGCGTTGTCGTTGCCGATCTGGTGCATCAGGGCTTGGATGACCACGTCATTCCACTTTCCGTCGCCGGTGTAGTACCAGTAGTCGATCATGGCACCCATGAGCGCGCCGGCCTCCCACCCTAGAAGGAGAACGACAGTGAGACAACTGAAAGAGTATCGCATGTATCAAAGATGACGTACAGTAATATGGATCAGGGAGAAGGCCAGGAGTACCCCCAGGCTGATCTCCCGTGTAGAGTCCCATCAGGTCCTCGGCGAGGGACCGGGCGATGGTCTTCACGGAGCCTTGCAAGGTCAGTCAGTGCCAATGCACGGCCAATTGGTGCCAAAGAGCTTACTTTCTGAACTCGGGTCCAAATCATAGCCATGAGCCAACTGATTGAATGCCGCCAGAAGAACGGTGAGGCATCTGGCGAACGTCCATCGTGGTATTGTTGGGCTACTCGTCGTCATGCTGCTGCAAGTCCGGGCGCCGAAAAGGGAAATGTCAAGCTTTGTGACAGGCTGGGGGGTTGCGGGACCGCCAAGAATTTGACTCTTGGCGAAGGATGCGTCGAGCAGCTACGTATCTAGGTACGGGGAGGACAACATAGGAGCTGGGGAAACGAGCGACCCCAGGGGTAAAAGATGATCAGAGAGATGGCGAAGAAAGGCAATGGCTGGGCCTGGCGAAGAAAACCGTGAAGATCGGGAAGAAACGAGAGAATGGGTGGTCGGCGATGGACAGAAGGCGTCGAGGCTGGATGACGGGGACGACTAAGTAGTGCCAGTCCCATTGACTTTGGAAAAGTCCACAATGACGGGACACTACGCCTCGTCCTCGGGTGATGGGGTGGATGGAGAGCCACAGTCGGGTCCGGATGTGCCCATTGGCGACGCCCAGGTGCAGACTCGGGCTGGGGCTTGCATGGGAATTGGGGAAAGGGCCGGTCTGTGAAGGAGGTAGACTGACTTGTTTGACTCGGATGAGTGGGAACACGAGTACCTTACTGATAGAGGTAAGGAAGCAGCTACTAAGAACTGTCCCGTTGCTTGGTGGTCCAGTGCTGGCGCGGAGTTGCGCCATCCTTTTCTCTTTCCCCGACCCTCCTTTTCGCTAGGGTACCTCTTTCCCGAAGGTAGTCCCTCGTCCCTCCAACCTAGCGGTCGCCTCCACTGCTGCCAACCTAATGAAGCTTCTTTTAATTGGAGATGAAGGTTCTTCCAAAGTGTGAGATCGAGATTAGCCCAGGGAGGCAGGTACCATGGGGCGAACTCTGGATCCCAGTGTCCTTGACAGATGGAACCTTCAGTCCTGTCGTCATGGTGCAACTCGGGGGACTAGGTCTCAATGAAGTCTTCTGTGCCCGGTATATCGAAGAAGCACTTGCTGAATTACATGATCGCCAACGCAATACGAGGTTGGAGGGATGGATTGCGGATACCCGCCCTGGACACGAAAATCGAAATCAAGGAAAGAAGCACAGTCTACGGAGCAGTAGACGAGTCGAGATGGGTTTGACGAATGTCCATGGACAACTCGAGCCGTGCTATCCGGGCCAGTGACGACGAATTTGATGGATCCAAGCCGGGAACTCCATGTGGCATGACCGGCCGACTAACCCGAACCGGAGGCGGCTCAATCGATGTCATGCCACGGCGTCGATCAATGCGTGGGGAAATCTGCCGAGATGCATCATATCTGCGTGGAATTACTTGCCGCTGAGGTGATCCGCGGGCATGAACGTCTCCTCACCATGTTCGTCAAGACGCCCTTGTGCCACGATGTACAAATTGCTCATCAGCGGGTCGGGCGCAAGGAGGGAGGCGGTACGGGGCCAGTAGAGGTGTAGAGGGCGCATCAAGACACAGAACTCCTCGGACGCGTCGATGGTCGAGCATACGTCAGCCCCACGACGTACTCCTGACGAATTTCGGTCGTGTCGGAGAGCATCGCGATGCCGATGGGTTGAACACATTCAATGGCGAGGGATTTGGCCACGGCTGATGCGAGGCCAAGCCTGCGTTCCAGCTCCGGACCGTAGCAGGCTTTTTGTGACGGGTGCCTAGGTGGTTTGTTGCCCCTGGTGTTTCTTTGTCATAACATGTGTGCCGCTCGAGCTGTATCTTGATGCTGGCGATCGTAATGGCCGAGAGCTGAGACGTGCCCGCAGGTATCGAGCCAGGCTTCGTCATGGGCGGCGAGAGATATGCAGCTGATGGCCGACACAGCTCAGAATGAAATTGCCTATCCTGTTAAAGGATAAGTTGGGTCGAGGAGTCTGTGTACCCGAAGAGAAGCCTTCAACATCTGTCTGCGTGGACTCTCCGTCCGGTCCGGTGAACCGCCGGCGACCCGACGGAGTCTCTGTCCCCACCCGGGATTCCAGGGGCGGACCGGACGCGGGGGACCGTCCTCTCATCATCCCGTCCTTTCTGTGCGCCGTGAATCACCGGTAGTGCGCTGGTTAAAGAATAGCCTTGTAGCTCTGTATCTTGAGATACCTTGGGTCAACAGCCAATTGGCCAGAGTGACAGACCTCGTGTTGCTACTCCTGGCGGTTTTGAATCAAAAACCACTAGCTATACCAGCTGGCTCTGTGCCTTCTTCGATCCATGGCATCGGTTCTCAGTGAGAGCCAATGCATCTGCCGAAATTGCAGAGAGCAGGCCATCGCCTCATCGCCGGCGGTCGTCGCAGAAGGTTGGGTTCCAGGTCCCAGACAACCAGGGTCCATATTCCCGCAGGCTGAGACTGGGACACCATTTTTGGACCGGGCTGAGCCCAGCCATGAATGCTCCAGCCACTCGGAGACTTGACATCACGTGCCAATTGCCAGGCGGCTGCGCCCACGTGGATTACGTCAGGCAGACGCGGCTCGCTTTCCCAGACCATCGGTTTCATTGACTGGGGGCCAGCTCTCGGAAACAAAGCGAAAGAGCCCTTTTGAAGTCGCCTCTCTGGAGGAAGCCTGGTGGTAATCCGTCTGTAAACACGAAGCGCATGATGAACTAGACTCAGATCTGTCTCATCAGCAACGAGGAAGCAGGATCAGCAAAAGAAAATGGCCCGGGGATCCCTCATCAGCTGTCACCGGGCCAAAAGTGAACCCCTTCGCACCACGACTGGGGATGACCATCATGAAGGCCCCTCATTGGCCGGATGCAACCTCTACGAGTGGCCGTGCAGCGGTCCCCAGCCTGAGGAGGAATTCGTTTCGGAGGGTCCCTCGCCTCTCTGCTCTCTGTCTCACGTAACCAGCCTGCAACGTGCGCCTCTTCATCTCTCCATCCACCTTGTCGTCCCGACCTCCTCGCATCCAACTCTCCTTCTTCCAACTCTCCATCCTCCTACCTCCCACCCACCACGACCAACTCCGCGCTACCATTTTTTATCGTCGCCATCGACAAATAGCCCGTTTCTGTTGATCCCCGATCCGGAACTTTGACAGCCTGATCGGTTTGCGACCGCCCGACGTTCAGTCTCCCAGACGCCACGCAAGCACCTATCCGCCCACACCATCACCACAGCGACCATGCCTGAGGACGCTCCCTACGACCCTTACATCCCCAGCGGCCAGGCCGGCGCGCAGGGCGGTGCCCAGCAGGGCGGAAACCCTCGCACCCAGGCCCTTCAAGCAGTAAGTTGGATTGATTTCTGTCCCTCGTCATGGCACCAGCGACTGCGGCGGCTGGCCACTTCCCGAGAAGCCGGCTGCGACACGCGAGACCACCGCCCATATTCCGACGCAATAGCGACATGATCTCCCGCCCTGTCGTATATTTATATCGCGCCAGCAAGCAGAATCTTTTGTTCCAACAAGGGGGCCAGGGTTGAGCGATGCTCTGAGCAGCTCTCCCCTGGCCAAGGCGCCAAGGCCCGTGACGAAAGGGCCGTCTCACGTCGTATTTCCTTTTGACAGGGATCCGAATGTCATGTTGCAACCACAGTGACTGGGCGGCTTCTAGCAAAGGGGCCATTTGGCGCGGCAGTCGCAATTGCGATGATTCAATCAATCGGATTTCCGGGCTTAGGCTGACTTGCTTCCTCCTAGCAAATCGATGACACCGTCGGTGTCATGCGGGAGAACATCAACAAGGTCTCCCAGCGTGGCGAGCGCCTCGATGCCCTGCAAGACAAGACGGACAACCTGGCCGTGTCGGCCCAGGGCTTCCGCCGCGGCGCCAACCGCGTCCGCAAGCAGATGTGGTGGAAGGACATGAAGATGCGCATGTGCCTGATCATCGGCATCATCATCCTCCTCGTCATCATTATCGTCCCGACGGGTATGTTGCTCCCCGACCATGATGTGCTGTCGCACGTCGCTAATATTTCTGCCTCTGTAGTCATTGCCACCTCGAAGTAAGAGACAGCCCGACTCGAAATGACGCCACGGCATGATATTCAACACCACTGAGTACCCCGTCCCCGGCGACGGCACGTTTATGACACGGATTTAAACCGGTTCCGAGGGGCAGAATCGAATCCCCTGGCTCCGGCAGAGCGTACATTTGGAGGCAAGAGGTTGTGGCAAACCAGGCTGCCGCGTCGTGGGGGTGTGCTACGATACGACGCCGCCGGGAGGGAGTTTTCTGATTTCCAGCACGCGCGGTCTTTATTTCGCCCGGCGGTCGGTCGGTCCCCAGGTATAGCGCAGGGCCGGGAGCGCAGCTCTCACGCGGAGATGTGAGCTCGTTGCTGCGCGACCGCCTTGCTCCTGGGGAGAGGATGGAACCAGCTGTATGTATGATGGGACGGCAGGCGTTTTCCGACTAATTGATCTACCTTGGCTTCGCTGAAGTGCACTCCGGTCCCTGTCCGAGCTGGTGCGACGTGATTGTGAGTCGGGCAATTGGTACCTATGATAGGAGGAAGTGACGTGGGACTCGAAGAAAACCCGCCCGAGGAGATCCTTCCCTTACCTCAGCAGGAGCCTGATGCCCCTTTCTTCCCGCCTCACTGCCCGATGCCGTCAGTGGAGGGATCAACGCCTTAGGTCCCCGGCTAAGGCAAGGTGACGCATTCCAACGGCGAACGAGCATCTGCCGAGCCGTCCCACCCACGAGCCACGAGCAAATTTTGATCTGATAAGATGAGCCAGGCCAATTATTACCGCATACCATCATGAGGCTGCAGTGGCTTTCTGGTCCGGCATCGGCAGTTCACGGGAGCGGGCCTCGAGGGTTTGGAAGTGGTGGTTGCGGGTGAGGAAGCATGAGATAACCGCGGTTCTATGGAACAACCCCACGCTTGGGCCGTGATGAGGAATATGGCGGCACCTCAACGGGGAGAGCCCGTGGAAGGTCATGTATGGCATCGGCAGAACGGGTTGAGGTCTTCAGAATCCGGGTCTCTCTTCGCTGGAGATAGAGGGAAGTATTGATAGGGGACCTTCACTCTAGCTGCTTGTTCATAATTGGGGTTTCCATTCCGGCGTGGTTCATGTATTTTCTACTTGCACCTCGTCTTCGCAGCAAGCAGAGTTGAGTGGCTGCTTCCATGTTAGGTCGCGCCCTTTGTTCAAGTTCCGGGTAGATAGCGCCCCACGTGACCCCGGCAAAAGTCAGTTTTTGGGTACAAGGTACATGCGTCACGCCGTTTTTCGGCTCACCGCACCGGGCCTACCTACTCAACTTCTCGGCAGGCGAAAGAGTCATTCTGGTACGGTCCCCAACCCACAACTCTGCTTGTTTCCCCCAGACTCTCAATTGAGCGGCCCGAACAAGACGGCAGAGTTAGCTGACGCTTCCTGTCCCCCCCAGCCGCAGTCACGATGTACTCTGCAAGCTCGGCCGTCATCAGGGCCGGCGCCCGCCGCGCCCTGCCTCGGCTCCGACATCGTCAAAGCCTGGTCGCCGGCAGACAGACTCAGAACCAGAACATCCCACGCACCGCCCTCCGCGCTCTCTCGACCACCTCCGAGCTCTCCAAGCACGCCAGCAGTGCGCCCTCGGACCGTACTCGCGCTATCATCGCCCGCACCCTCAGTCAGATAGGTAGCCGTCGTGAGGGCCAGCAGTACCTCTCCTACTTCACCTCCGTCTCCTCCCAGAAGTTCGCCGTCATCAAGGTCGGGGGTGCCATCCTGACCGAGTACCTCGATGAGCTCTGCGAGAACATTGCCTTCCTCTACGAGGTCGGCCTCTACCCCGTCATCGTCCACGGCGCTGGTCCCCAGCTCAACAAACTCCTCGAGGATGCCGGCGTCGAGCCCCAGTTCGAGGAGGGCATCCGCGTCACCGACCCCAAGACGCTCACCGTCGCCCGCAAGCTCTTCCTCGAGGAGAACATGAAGCTTACCGAGAAGCTCGAGAGCCTGGGCGTTCGCACCCGTCCCCTCACCCACACCCTCCGCGCCACCTACCTCGATAAGGAGAAGTGGAACCTGGTTGGCAAGATCACCGAGGTCAACAAGGAGCCAATCGAGCAGGCCATCGAGCACGGCTACGTGCCGATTCTCACCAGCATGGCCGAGACCGCCGAGGGCCAGATCCTCAACGTCAACGCTGATGTTGCGGCTGCCGAGCTCGCTAGGGCTCTCGAGCCTCTCAAGGTGGTCTACCTCTCCGAGAAGGGCGGTCTCTTTAATGGCGAGACCGGCGATAAGATCTCCCACATCAACCTCGACGAGGAATTCGACCACCTCATGTCTCAGTCCTGGTGCCGCTATGGCACCCGTCTCAAGATCAAGGAGATCAAGGAGCTGCTGGACACCCTCCCCAGAACCTCTAGCGTGGCTATCATCCACCCTAGCGACCTGCAGAAGGAGTTGTTCACCGACTCTGGTGCTGGCACCCTCATTAGGAGGGGAGACAAGATTGAGTCCGTCGACAGCCTCGAGGCCGTCAGCGACCTGGCCAAGTTCAAGGAGGGCCTGCTCCGCGACCGCGAAGGCCTGGACGCCGAGGCCACCGTCGACAGGTACCTTGATTTCCTGAAGACCACTCCCTTCAAGGCCTACTACGATGAGCCTTACAACTGCCTCGCGATCGTCCTGCCTCCCAACGCCGAGAGGTCGCACGCCACTCTCGCCACCCTGTCGGTGACCAAGAGGGGCTGGCTCAGCAACGTCACTGAGAACGTCTTCAACGCCATCAAGAAGGACCATCCCAAGCTCGTCTTCACTGTCAACGAGGAGGACGAGAACCTCACCTGGTTCTTCGGTAAGTGCGACGGCAGCTTCGTGAACAAGGGCAACGTGCTCTTCTGGTACGGCATCGACGACTTCCAGGAGCTTGGCGCCCTCACCGAGGAGTTCAACCAGGTTGGCAGGGCCATGCTTGGCGATTCTAACCTTGAAGCCCGCATCCGCCGCGCCGCTCAGATCTCTAGCAAGAACCTCAACGCTGCGCAGACGCGGTCTTTCTCGACCATGGCACGCCGCCCCCAGTGGAACAACGCTTCCACCGCCACCTCCCTCGGCCTCTCGTCCAGGCGCACCTTTGCCACCACCACCAACCCCAACCCTCCTCTGGGCAAGAAGAACGCCTCGAACGACGCGCCCTCCCGTATTGCCCTCATTGGAGCCCGTGGCTACACCGGCCAGGCCCTCATCGACATGCTTAACGCCCACCCCAACATGGACCTCCGCCACGTCTCTTCTCGCGAGCTGGCGGGCAAGAAGCTCGAGGGATACACCAAGCGGGAGGTTATCTATGAGAACCTGAGCCCCGAGCAGTGCGGCGAGCTTGAGAAGCAGGGTGAGATCGACTGCTGGGTTATGGCCCTGCCCAACGGCGTTTGCAAGCCATTTGTCGAGGCCATTACCGATGCCCGCAAAGGTGGTGTTGACCACAGGAGCGTCATCGTTGATCTCTCCGCCGACTACCGATTCGACAACACGTGGACATACGGCCTTCCCGAGATCACGAAGAGGTCCGAGATCTACAAGTCCGACTTCATCTCTAACCCTGGCTGCTACGCCACTGCCGCGCAGCTCGGTATTGCGCCACTGGTTGAACACCTTGGTGGAGTTCCCTCCATCTTCGGTGTTTCTGGCTACTCCGGTGCCGGAACCAAGCCTTCTCCCAAGAACGATGTGACTCTCCTCGCCGACAACCTCATGCCTTACAGCCTGACGGACCACGTCCATGAGAAGGAGATTGGCCACAGCCTGGGCATCAACGTTGCCTTCACGCCGCACGTTGCGTCCTGGTTCCGCGGCATCCACACCACCATCCAGATTCCCCTCAACAAGACGATGAGCTCGCGCGACATCCGCCAGATCTACCAGGATCGTTACGCAGGGGAGAAGCTTGTGAAGATTGTGGGCGAGGCCCCATTGGTGCGAGTATGTTACGCCCCCTGTCTACGTTATACTTCTCAGACCTTTGGTTACTAACTCTCGTCAAGAACATTATGAACAGGCATGGAGTAGAGATTGGCGGATTCGCTGTTCACAGTTCCGGCAAGGTAAGTCGTCCGGAGAAGTTGGGTCGAGGTTACCGGACCCCAGCTAACATGAGATGCAGTGGGTTGTTGTCTGCTCGACCATCGACAACCTCCTCAAGGGCGCGGCGACTCAGTGCCTGCAGAACATGAACCTTTCACTCGGATACGCCGAGTATGAGGGCATTCCGACCATGTAAATGTCCCAGGGCGAAGGCGTTGGTTGGTGAAGCCATGCTCGGCGGTTCCTCCCGTCTTAGACTCATTTTCTTTTGTTCATCACGCAGTCTAGAGGCCTGGCGCAGCCCAAATTCGGCGGCGCGAGCGGCATCATTCTGAGAGCAGAAAATTAGCCCCCTGGTCCATCGTGGTGTGGTCTGCGAGCGGCATAGGTGCGACGAGCGTCTATGCCAGGATGCGACCCCTGACTGGGATGCCCCTTAACTGAGGGTATGGTATTTTGTATATAAGTGGCGCGGGGAAAGAAAGGATAAGGTCAATGGATTCAACAGTGCAACGCTAGGATATTTTTCTCGTGAGGCTTCCACTTGTTGACATATGTTTGGTAGAGCTATGCATGCGCAGGCGGTGGAATAAGTCTGGAGACGAGGTGGTTGAGCACGCTGACTAAGCCAGCTTGGTGTTGCACTGACCCCTGAGTTGAAGCTTCGCAAGCACCATCGTGATCTGCACAAGCTGGAGCCTTTTTCTGCCAACGTCCCTCGGGCGGCACCGAAGTCCGATCCAAAGACAGGTCCTCGCCTTCTCGGCTCTCCAGGAAACGCATCTTCTCTGGCTGCCGAGCCTCGCCTAGTCGGGAAGATCACCATGCGTGTTTCCCTTTTCCCGCAGACCTGAAGCGCGTTTCGACATCATCCCGTTTCCCGATTCGCTCGGCGCACGGGCGAGCAGCAGTCCTTACAGGACCAAGCTCCTGCAGTACCGCGTGGCTGGGGCACGGGCTGTATTTGACACAGTCTACTGAGCCTGCGAAGCTTTGGGACCTGGCTGGTCATTGGATATAGAATGTTTTAGGGAAACGTTCTGTGGAGAGGAAGCGAAGGCCAAGATGAACCATGTCTGGGCGCGCGGGCGGGAAGAGGACGAGCCGGACAGAGGTCTCTTCTGTTCACTACCACCCGCGGATGGGACCCCACGCGACGGCCGGCGAGGGTTGAAAAAGGACCGCGCGCGCGAGGGGTTTGAAGCTATAGATGCGGCGAGCTAAGTATGGCTGGCGTCGTGCACTTGGCGGGTGTCAGAGGCAGCCTGAGTGTTTGGGTGACGGCGAGAGGGGTTGAGGCCAGATACGGAGTATATAACGAGGGAGGCATCGCGGAGGCACCGGAGGATATTTTCTGTTCTGTTCAGGCCAGCCCTCACCAACATCTACGGTTCCTCAGATACCCCTTACTGTTTCGATTCTTGAACGTCCTGGTTGACGCCCTTTTTTGTTTATACTTTTTTCCCCAAACCTCCCGGCGCAAATCATCAAGATGCAGATCAAGAACTTCATCACCCTTGCCTGGGCCATGGCGGCCTCGGCCCAGCAGCTGACGCAGCTACTGGCTCAGACCCAGGACCTGAGCACGTTGAACGGTATGTGCTGCCTCGTTCTACTGCTACATATTATCTCTCTTACTGACAAGTTCGCAGCTCTCCTCGGCCAGAACCCCGCCATCACACAGATGCTCGCCCAGGCCCGGGACATCACCATCCTGGCGCCCTCCAACCAGGCCTTCGCCAGGTTCATGCAAGAGAACCCCGGCGCGGCCCAGAACCCGCTGGCCGTCGCCCCCCTCCTGCAGTACCACGTGCTCCAGGGCACCCTCACGTCGCAGCAGCTCAGCACCCAGCCCATCTTCGCGACGTCGATGCTGCAGATGCCCTTCGCCAACGTCACGGGCGGGCAGCACGTCGAGCTCTCCCTCATGAACGGCAACCGCGCCATGGCTATCTCGGGCTTCAAGAAGATGAGCATGGTCACGCAGGCCGACGTTCGCTTCGACGGCGGTGTCGTGCACATCGTCGACACCGTCCTCACCATGCCGGCCGCGGTGTCCCGCACCGCCGTCGACATGGGGCTGACCAGTGTCGCGGGCGCCCTGATGCGCACCAACCTCGTCGGGGCCGTCGACGGCGCGAGCGACCTGACCATCTTCGCGCCCAGCAACGTGGCGTTCCAGCGCATCGGCGCCACCGCCGAGCAGCTGGCACCGCAGCAGCTCGCTGGCATCCTGCAGTACCACGTTGTTGCCGGACAGGTGCTGACGAGCCGCGACATCCAGCAGGCGCTCGCACAGGGCCCCGTGACGGTACGGTCTATCAGCGGGCAGCCGCTGACGGTGTCTATGCAGAACGGGCGCCTGTTCGTCAACTCCGCGCAGGTCGTCATGTCCGACGTGCTGACGAGCAACGGCGTCGTGCACGTCCTGGACAAGTGAGTGCTCTGGTGCTTCGCCGGACACGAAGAAACTATGCTGACGAGAATGATAGCGTCCTCAACCCCCAGGCTCCCCAGCTCCAGCCCAACCCCAGCCAGCCCACGCAGGCTCCGGCTTTCGATGGCGCTCAGGGATCCAACGGCGCCCCCTTCACGAACGGCATCAACCCTACAACGACTGTCATTCCGGCGCAGCAGACCATCAATGCGGGTGCGTATGGCGCCATGCCCACGGCTGCTGTCATGGGTATTATTGGCGGTGCTGCCGTGCTTGCGAACCTGTAGGGGTTGGAAGGGCGAAGACACTGGAGGGGTTTGGTGTTCTGGCAAAAGCGCAACTGGGCTTGTTACATTCATGGGCTTATGATGTGAAGCGATCGGGAGACTCGGAGACTTTGGTTTGCTCTTGGAATCTGTACTAATTTACATGTGTCTGAAATATGATATGTATATATGACTGAAGAGCAAATGGAGACGAGAAAAGCAATTCGGATGCTGAATGCTTCAGCCCCTTTTCCCAACAGCGTGCTCCATCCACGGGTATGTGCTTGCCTAATACCAAGGGATCCTCACTCACCTGCGTCTTTCACTGCTGCCACTTCATTTTGGACCCCGCGGTGCAATCTGATACGCTGGGAGATATTTGTAAGTATGTGCACGAAGAAAGCTGAATCACGTCTGAGGCAGGACCAGGCGATGTGAGGCGACTGACTGGTGGTGATTGGCCCACTTTTACCCCTGAAAAGCTGCCCCTCAACCCCTCCATCGCCTGAGCTGAGGTCCCCGCCGAGCTTCGGGAGCTGACGTCAGTTGGGCTTCAACGAACGGCCGAACAACTTCATCCCCTGCTGGTCTACCGTACCGAGGCTGATCCAGATCGCCCATCCAAACCTTCAAGACCGCTAACCCCTACCGCAACCATGTCTTCCCGCGGCGTTCCTGAGGTGCTGATGAAAAAGGTCGATGACTATGTCGACTCACTCGCGCCACAGATTCAGCCCCGCATCACCTCAGAGCTCGAGACTTTCCAGCGGAAGACCATCGACAGCCTCGAGGACCAGGTCGTCGATGCGTTCCGCTCGCTCTTCAGCAGAGACAAACGCAGCTCTGGCGATGACTCCAGAAGCCCCTGGAGCCTGAACGACGCGCCCCCGGACTCCTACGGCGGCCAGTCGCTGCCCTTCGCCGACGAGCTTGCCAAGCTGTCCCGCAGCTTCACCAAGATCACCGACGAGGCAGGCGACGACCTTCGTGACATCTTCGATCTTACCGAGGGCCGTGATAACCGCTCTGGCGATACTCGTTCTCGCGGGGGAAACAACGATGACGCCTTCTCCCGAGGGGCCAAGGACTTCCTCTCCTCCGCCATCAATCTTGTCCAAGACAAGCTCGACAACAACGACAGGGGCTCCGGTGGCCAGGGTTTCGAGCTCGACGGACTCCTCGGTGTCATCAGCAACACCGTCAAGGATGCCACGCGCAATCCCGAGGAGAAGGCACGCCTTATCAGCCCGGAGATCAAGGAGCGGGTCGGCGCGAAGCTGACGGAGCAGCACGCTTCCATCGCCGAGCAGTTCACCCGCATCGCCCTTGACCACATCAAGCGCTGGCTGCGAGGCAACACGACCACACGGGATCTCGGCGACGGCGTGAAGGGTGAAATCCAGGACCAGGTCAAGGATCTAGTAAAAGGTCTCGGGGGCCTGTTCAGCAGTAAGGGGGATGACAATGAAGGAACTGCGAGGAGCTTCGGCGGCGATCGGAGCCGCGACGGGGACGACGATGACGAGGGCAGCGGCGGCTTCTCCAAGGTCATCAGCGACAAGCTCAGCACTGGCCTCGCGAGGGTTCACAGGGAGGTGCGTCTCGAGTTCCGCAAGATCCTCGGCCTCATCGAGAAGCAGCTGTTCGAGCTGCTGCCCGACGAGGTCCAACGCCCACTGGAGAAGATCCTCGGCGGCAACCCGTTCGACTCGCAGCTCGACCGCGACGCCGGGTCGACCAGGGATCGCGGCTTCGGCGACGACATCAAGACCAAGCTCCTTGACAAGATCCGCGGCCTCATCCGCAAGGTTCAGGAGACCCTGCGCGAGAGCATCCTGGGCGTCGTGAACGGCGGACACCGCAAGTTCGAGCGCGAGAGCTGGGTGTTCGTCCAGACGATGGTGGAGCAGAAGGTCCAGAGGTACTTGCCTAAGGTCAAGATCTCCGTGCCGGACGACATTGGCAACGAGGGTGTCAGTGTCGGCGCTCCAACCGCCGCCAACGCGGAGCTCGGAGGCGGAAACCACCCCGCCCCCCCTTCGCAGGGCGGCAACTATGATCGGCCTCCTCAGGGGCAGCAGCATGGAGGGGGCCAGGGGTATCCTCAGCAGGAGTATCGTCCGCCTGCGGACTACCAGCAGCGAGATGACCGTCCCGATTACCATCAACGGCAGGACTATCGGCCGGATGAACGGTCGGATGGGTACCGGCCTGACTATCAGCAGCAGCAGCACCAGGATTATCGCCCGCAGGAATATCAGTCACGCCAAGACTACCGAGACGATTCGCAGCAGCCCCATCAGGGGTATCAGTCGCAGCAGCAGCGACCGAACGATTCCCAGGACTACTACCAGGGACAGGGCTATCAGGGGCAGGGCTACGAGCATGGTCAGCGATACGGACAGAATCCTCAGTATTGAGCGCAGCGACGTCCGGCATACACTTCGAGCCAGCATTGTTAAGCAGAATTGTTACGATAAATGACTACTACTGGTATCTCTTGCTTCCACTGACTGTTGTTGTTTGGGGGTATATGTGACTCATGAAAAATCCACCGGATCGATCATCAAGCCACCGCTCATCATGAAATCGTCGCTCACCCAGCCGTCGTTCATGAAGTCGGTCGTGAAGTCGGTCATGGAGTCATCGCTCAACCAGTCTTCGGCCCAGTCTCCCACGTCGACCAGGAGATCAATGCTCTGGTCCACGTCATAGATCCCACCCAGACTCCCGAGCGGGCACTTGTATGTATGATGAATAACGTGATCTCGAAGCTTGAGGTGGCGTAGCACACACGCGGGGAAGTTGACGCCGTCCTTCTTCATCTTCACGTATCGGACGACCAGCCTACGGCCGTGCCTCGCTTTTGCCGTCGTTTCCCAGGCCTTCTGTAGCCAGGGGTCGAGCGACAGTGGCCAAGTACTAATCAGGGTAAGCACCGCTAAGAAATCCTAGAGTCAATAGGGGATCGGTCCCTCGAGGCTCAGACAAGACAAGACTCGACTCACCTGGTGTGCAACGCTGTTCTCTCCCGTCATCCTCGTAGCGGAAGATGCAGCCCTCCTCTGTGTCCAGTCCACCGCCCCAGATCTCCAGAAGCCGAAGTTTGGGCATGCACCGAACGGCTAGAGCATCTCCATAGACCAGGTTGTTAATCGTTACGTGCGTGCCACCCGTCTTGCTGAGGATGTCGGATGTCAGGGCCAATGTCTGCAGTTCCGGCCAGGCGATCCGGCTCTCTTCCCCGACAAATCTGTCCTCCATGGTGTCGTAGTCCGTGAGGTCCTCTGGCAGGCAGAAGCGAAGAAATGGCGCGTCTCGCCCATGAAGGACGCGGAAAAGTGTTCCAGGCGCATCGACAGGGTGGCGAAGTGCTCGCCGACAAGGACGGCATCGGGGCCGAAGGACTGCTCTTCCAGTTCATCTTGGTCAAGGCTCGAAAGTAAGACCAGGCCTGGGGTTTCATATATCGTCATCCGCTTCAGGCTGGGGGGAATTCGGAAGAGAATGCTGTGGATTTCTGCCACTGTCAGCAAAGCGACATTGTATACGGGGTGTAAGCATCTTCCTACCTGCGGTCCAGAGCTGGCGGTTTGGAGGGAAAGCGGCCCATGTCCGGCAGATACACGACGTTCTCGACCCGCGTCATGCGCTCCAGAAACAGGTGTAGCATGAACGGGGGAACACATCCGTCGCAGCGCCTCCGAAATGAAAACTGCGTGATGGCGGGGAAGAAGGGAAGTCAATCGTGTAGAAGCGGACATCTTCCGGGTGCCGAGGAGCCTGGAGACGAGATCAACGATTCAAACTCCAACGACTGCTCCCAGAGGCGTCCAAGGCTCATCCCCAGCGGCGGCCACTGCAATGCCTGTTGGCCGATTTGCGATTCATAAGAATCGAGCTCGAAAGAGAAGATGTCATCGTATACATCCACCTCGAGCAGGAGGCCCTCCGGATGAACATCCACCGTGGACTGCCACTGGCTTAGGTAGTCGAAGGCAAGCTCCATAGACCGCATGAATGAAACGCTCTGTGAGAAGAGCATCGCAGTTGCGCGAGTGGTGGTCTAGTCGGATGTGGCGGACGAGTTTCCTCCTGGGGCCTCTGGCGATGAGAAAGAAAGCAGATAGTTCCGGAGTCTTGAGAGCGATTCGCCTGAAGAGCTTCGCTTCCCAAAACTTCTGCCATGATTGAGAGACGGACGCGAGGCGCGCTGTGTTGGGATGGTCGGGCACGCACTCGAGAATCAAGGTCTCAAGTTCGTCGGGGAGAGACTCCCAGTAGAAGCCTGGGAGCTTTGTCGATGCCATGATGGCCGACAAGAGTCGAGGAGTCCTTGGTCATTGTGGACGTTCGAAGTGCTCAGAGATCGGTAATATAATTGTTCTTATACCTGAATGAGAAAGATTTGGTCGCTGTTTTAAGCTCGACAGAGTTTGTATTTACCTTTTCCTCTGGCCTGTATCAAACCTAGTCTGCCTGCCTTCGTCTACTTCAGCGGCCTAAATACCATGGAGTTTTCATCGTTGATAGCCATGAGCAGCCCCTTCCGCTGTTCAAGATGGGACATGATCTCCGTGTCCCTCGTCGCCTTTGCAACATCCGAAAAGGACATTGCCGGCATCGCGCCGTGTTTGATATAAAGATAACAACCCCAGATCACGGCCAACAAGGTGAATGCATTGGCCAGGGAGTAGGGCAAGAAAAGCCCGAGAGGCAAATAGCCATAACGGTTGACATCGTCAACCTTAACGACGGTGGCGTTGACCGGATGGCTAAATAAACTCTGATCAGACTGACAGACAGACACAAAGGCGGCAAGACACGATGGATGGGATCAACAATCTTACGTTAGCAGCTCGTTTTGCAACAAGCTCACAGTCACATTGAAGCTGAGCTGCTCAATGAGCGCGCCCAGACTCAGGCCTCCGGCCATGTTCTTGTCCCGGCGCCGTTGGTCCTTGAAACCCTCCATTCTCGATTCGTCAAAACTGTACAGCCGGTGGCTAAAGTCGAAGAAGACATCCAGATCGTCGCATCCGAGGAGGACGTTGTGCTCCAGCGGCGTGTCGATGACCCCGAACTGCGCGGGCGCCGGAGACGTTAGTTTGGCTGCTCGGTAGTGTTCCGGTTCCCGTTGTGCAAGATGCGCCTCTGCATTTGACTTCTTCCTTGAATCCTTTTTGCTGTCCATCTGGCCAGCTCCTGAATCTAGTGTGTCTCCTGAAGAGGGACTCGAGTCCGTGTACTCCGGCTTCCCCTGCGGATCCCGCCCAAGATCTCCGTCGCCCTTCTTGGTCTCATCTTCGTACCAGCTCATGGAACCCACGAGCTGATCTGTGAGTACCCACATGAAGGCGGCGTATGCATGCTGGGCCATGTCGCTGGGACCTTCGTCGGCTCGCGCCTGTTCCGCCGTTGGGAACGAGACTCGCTCTCTGAGGGTTCTCCGGCCCGAGACCGTCTGGACGCCGTCCTCCCAGGAAATGTTGAGATCGTAGGTAGCATTGTGCAGCCTACAGACAAGTCTATGGCGTTGTCTCTGCCTCTCCCGCGCTGCGAGGGCCCGGCTGTCTAGACCAGTATTGACGTACTTGGAGAACGTTACCCAGACTTCATTCGTGCCGTTGCTCGGTCCTCGCTCCTGAGGCTTCGCGAAGGGCTTCAACGCCCCATCCTCACCCCAGACAGGGACGAAAGCGTAGTAGGCGTTGTCGGCCTCTCTCGCCGTTCCCAGGCGCTTGGCCATTTTCTTCTCCAAGAAGTCATCGATCATCTTGCCGACCGTATCGTTGGCAACCCCGCAGCTCACGGCTGGTCCGTAGAATGATAAGTTATAGTTGGATTGCTCGTGAGGCGCCGGCAGCGGCAGTATCTCTCCCAGCGCGGCAGTGGCTGTAGACACCAAGCTCACTGCCGTTCGTGGACCTGCGAACGTCCGGCGTTTGCTCTCATGGTCGTCAGACCCTCGATACCGCATGATGTTGCGCTCCGTCGGTGGACTGTAAGCAAACCGGTGGCCTTCCGCAGCATTGGAAATGGCAAGGGAGGGAACTTCTTGCATGACCTCGTACGTTTCTGTTCCTTGGTTGACGAACAATGTGGCGGGGGTGAAGAAGGCCGGCAAGAGGAGGCACCATGCGAGGAGAGCAAGGATGGATCCAGACTTGAACTTCCGCAGCATCTCTGTGTTGAATAGAAACAGGATTGCCTCGTTTGCGTCGAAAGCAGCATCGAGGGCGTCCGGGCTCATGGCAGTCTGGCAGACATTGAGCCACAGAGACTGGGTGTAGGAGAGCCATGTGGCCGTGACGAAGGAGAACTGTGTGAGAACAGCCAGGGCTGTACCGACTCTGCACGGTCATGTATCAATTAAGGGGTCGAGCGCGAGCTTTGGCTTGTTGATACGCACCGGATGTTCCTTTGCTGAACGAAGCCATCGCCGACGACTGTTCCGTTGAGGCGGATGTAGTATGCCCAATGGCCAACTGTGGTCCCCAGTCCCAGGAGATAGAAGAAGCACAGGAGGCCAATCTTCTTCTTCAGATTGGACCTGGCCTTCTTGACGCCGTTGGTTCCAGATTCCTCTGCGTCGGCATTGTCCGTACATGTAGGCAATTTACGGAGACTGTAGGCACAGGCCTGGGTTTCCTGCTTTGTCTCTTGTATTGGAGTCGCTGGCTCGGATAGCGATGCTGGTCTGAGGACTTCCGACGCTTCGGACGGCTCCCCCATTTCCCTTCCACTCGGATGTTCATAATGCCGATCTTCTATGGGAAGAGCCGGCTCAGGAAGAAGCTCTGGTGACCCAGGCGAGTCTTTGGGGAGTTCTATGATGTCTCGAGACATTACGACGTCGTCTTGATGGCAATATCGGGATACAGCCCCTGAATTGGGAGATCTGGCCCTCTTTTGACATGATCGAGACCCTTTCGAGGCCAGACTGCCAGAGTGATATCATACCGCATCGACATCGAGATTGGCTTCAAGCCTCCTCAATATCTCGCGCCGCCTCCTCGTCAGCCCTAACACAAGGCTGCCACGATCTGTCCTCCCCGGCCCCTGATCCGGCCAATCTCAGGCCAGAAGGCTGCTCGTTATCGAGCGCGTTACCGTGTCAGTTGACCAGCCTGGACGGGTGCTAGTCCGTCGGATGAAGCTTACCTAGCCAGGAAGTCATGCGAATGACTAGGCAATCTGCTAGAATCGATGGAAACGTCACATGGAGGCTCCCCGCTCACTGTGCAGGACCATCAGCAGAGCTGATGCTTCAGGCGTTGTTTGAATAGCGTGATATGTTCATTGCCTACCGTGTTCTACCCAATAATATCCAAAACGCTTCAGGTAGGCTCCCCGAGCCTATTCGCATGCCCAGCCCTCGCCAAACCATGAGATCTCATCCGACTAGCGGCGGCAAACAAAGCAAGTTGTGCGCACATCAACTGGGGCCATCACTCTAAGCCGTCTCAGTTTCCGAAGGCTGGTTCGTCGGAGCATCAGCATCGCCAGAGTCTGCAGCAGGCGCGACATCCTCCGTTTTGGTCTCGGTCTGCGTTGGCTCATCTTTGGGCTCCTCTTTCACCGCCTCATGGCTGTCTTCAGCAAGCTCCTCCTTCACCTCAACATCTTGAGAACCAGCTGTAGCCCCGATATCCGCGGCAGGTTGCTCCGCAGGTTCCTTCGAGGGTTCCTCCGCGGGTTGCTCCGCAGGTTGCTCGGCAGATTGATTTTGTTGGTCCAGTGCTGACTCCAGCCCAGAAAGCAGATCAGGGCCCTCCTCGACAGTGACTGGCCCAGGTGGTGCTGGCGCAGCTTCAGGTTCAGGTCCAGATGACGGCTCCTTGTCGACTGTTGGGCTGCTCTCCATCAACTCAGGGACATCCTCAGGCGCAGGTGCCTCGGTGACGGCAGGCTCCGGTTCGACATCAGCAGGGGGCAGTGCGGGGGGTTCCTCTTTGGTTTCGCCTGACGCTTCTTCTGTAGGCGGCTCAGACGGCTTCTCGTCAGTCGGTGCAGTTTCAACGGGCGCTGGCACCTCAGGTTCCGCAGCCGAGGCTTCAGCAACGGTCTCGTCATAGAGCGGAACCTCCGGTGCTGGCTCTGGGGAAGTGATGTTCCCTATCTGATCAGGCGGGGGAATGAGTGTGGTGGCTTCAGCAATGCTGGCTTCCGTCTCAACTGCAGGCTTGTCCGCCTCCACTGGCGACTTGGTAGCAGTGTCAAGGTCGCCTTCTTGTGCAGAGGCGGCGTCCTGAACAACGGTGTCCTGAACGGGAGCGTCCTGAGCGACGGCCTCTTCCAGGGAGGTCTCCGGTAGGGACGGGGGAGCTTCCACAGGAGGCGGCGGAGATGTGATGTTGTGGGATGTTTCTGTCGGGGAGGGCATCGTGACGTTCTTCAAAGGGCTTCCCTCCAGCTTCGGCGAGGAGATGGATAGGCCGTGGTTAACGGGTGGTGCGAGGAGGGGGTTGGGAGGCTGGGCGCGGTCCGCAAGAGGAGACTCGACATCGGTCATCTCCATGGTGGTATCGGCAGAGGCGGGAGCAGCTGGGGGAGATGCATCCCTCATCTCCTGATCCTGATCCTCTGTGTTATTGTCGTCGCCCTCCTCGCCCTCCTCCTCATCTCCCTCCTCGCCATCATCATCGCCCTCGTCGTCGTCGTTGTCCGCCATCTCGCTGTCGGGGTTGTTGGAGTCCTCGCGCTTGATAGCCTATTTGAATGATGAGAATGGGCTTCTTCACAAACCAGAACCACGGGTGTACTCACAACATCGCCTGGCGCACCCTCTTCGAGCTTGGGAGCAGCAGCAGCGCCATCGACAGCGCCTTCTTGGCCTGGTACCGGTGCGGGCACAGGCAGCATCTTCTTCTTTCTCCCACGGCCAGGGCCACCGAGCTTCTTGTTCTTCTTCGGCGGAGGAGGACGGCGATTCCTGGGAGGTGTCGGCTGGGCCAATTCGTTGACCGCGGCCACGGGGACTACGGCTGTTGAGATGATCTCGCCATCGACGGCCTGGCCTTCCTGGAGGGTGATCTCCTGGGTATAGGGGTTGCCCGCGGCATCGGTTCTCCTGACCGTCGCCCGCGTGACAGTGGCGCCTGTCGGCTGCGCAGTGACCGTCTTGGAAGAGATCGTGACGACGTTCTTCCTGCGCTTGGCCAGGTGAGAGACGGGAGACTCGTCCGTGTTACGGTTGGCCTGCTTCCAGACCTTCACCTGGAAGCCCTTGGATGCAGCCTCGTCCTCCTTCTTCTCCGGCTTATCGACTGCGGCGTCGGGTTCGGCTTCCTCCTCTTCGGCAGGCGCAGGCCGCTTGTAAAGCCTTCCGGAGCGCGCCGCGCGCAAGAGTTCCTGGCTGTGGCTAGGCAGGAGGCCGGTGTCGCGCGGCATGCCCCATCGGAGCTCGATGGACCAGATGTCGTCCTTCCGTGTGGTTTCCGCCGGCAGAGGCGGGGCGACGTCGGCCCATTCGTGCCGCCACTGACGGACAGGGAGGCCTTCAAAGTCGTCGTGGTCGGCGTAGCCGCCGCGATTCGCGCGTCGAGTCTGCAAATCATCTGTTAAAGCCTGCGGGCTTGTGACGCAACCGCTACACCCGGGCGGAGACTTACACCTGGAGCCATCGTCGCTGCTCTCTTATGGTTGAATCGGTCGGCTTATTTCGAAGACAAATTTCGCCGGGGATAGGCACGTCGCAGGAATGCCGGCGGCGATTCAAGTGTGCTGTTCCGAGATGGTGTGTTGGTTACAATTCTCGAGGTACGGGCGCCGACACCCAAATTCGCTGGCGCGCATGCAAAGAAAGTTGAGAAGTATCCTCAAAGTTAACGCGACCGCTCTGAATGCCTCAATGAGCTCTGCAAACCAAACAGGGAGCAATTGCCGTGGCTGGAGGGATGTGAAGCTGGTGGACGAAGCCAGCCCATGTCGAAGTTGTCGCGACTGCGAACAGACTAGCACCGCGCCGCGCACGGACCAATTTCGTCTGGACTGGCCTCCACAGATGGTCTCAGCCGGTGGCAGCTGGCCGCGTCAGCAAGTCATTCAAGGCCTTCTCAAGTCCTCCATGGAATTGGACACCAACAATCTCGGAAACACGCCTTCCCTAGGTCAAGGAGAGGTCATTCACACAAGCTGACTCTCGTCTTCAATTGAGTGGTCTATCCGTAATCATGCAAGCGTCCAGATACCCCCGCGTCCGTCAAGACGCAATATCTCATGGACGACAGCGTTGTCCCCCCAGTCACGTCCCATGGCCATTGGTATTGATGTACAGTTCCTTCCTGTTGTCGGCCCCCGCTGATCATGATATTGTACAAGCACCAAGCATGGCACCTCTAGGATTCCCATGCTCGGTATGGCTGTAAAGCTCCCGCCCTAGGCCTAGGGCCCGGGCATGTAGGGCTGGCGAGTGGTGTTCTCGGTGACGAGTCTGCTCAGACCATGCCCTGCTCCTTCTGCCTCACAATATGCCCACCATGCTTGTCCTTGCCCTTGTTGAAATCAGTAGGCGTTCTCTCTCGGGTAGATGGGCGGCCGACTTACCGAGATGCCTGTCTCCACTACCAGCCTGTCCGTCTGGAAGAACTGGCTGACAATTGTTTGCCGCTGTATTCCCGTCAGCATCCGCTTCACCAAGACCGTCGGGCAGCAGGGCGGCAGCCGGAGCCGCCGCCTTCCTCCTGGGCAGGATCTGCAATAACCCACCTTCAAGCTCTGCAGCTCCTTCAGGCCCTTCTGGATAAGCTCCTGCACCTCCCTCGGGTCCTCAACGTTCTTGTGCTCGTGGAAGGCATCCCTCGTCCGCCTCCTCGCGTATTCTCGGAAGTTGTACGCCGCGAACTGTCCACCCTGTCGGAGAAGCTGGCGGTACTGCCAGATTGTCAGCTGCGGCCCTGCTAGTGTGGTAACGCCTCGTCGACCTCGAGGCCGAGTCCGGGTGGTGTCGAGGCAAACGTACTAATGACCGGACCTGCTGGGGCGCATCGCCCTTCAGGGACTGTACTGCCGTCGCCATCGTGCGAGCTGTCTCTGTGTATGCGTGTGGCCGTGTCGGAAGGGACGGGAGGATGTTGCACAGTTGGACACCGGCTGTAGAGCGGCGGTGGTGTTGGACGGGTTGGTTGTCGGTGCTGGGAGATATTTTGCTGGGGTGCCGAGTCGAGGTCCCTTTTTTGGCCTATGATGCAAACTAACGGGGTTAAAGCGTCTCGGCGAAATCGGCCGGCGTCGGCAAATTAACATGACTAAGCACTAGAGCCGATCTTCGGTGAGTACACCGGTGAGGCCCGGGCCCCGGCGTGACGTCCACCAAGAGGTCCATTTCTTGTTAATCAAGGGGAATGGATGCTGGAGAGATCTGGTTTGGGGTATCATTGGTATGGCTAGTGACAATGACTATCTACATGGCCAATCTAGTTGTCTATCAGGATTCCAAGAAGTCATTTCGTTGCCGTCCGGCAGGGTATGCAGCCGGCGATATCTGGTATCTGGGCGCGGGATGTCGACAGACATGATTGGCGCCAATGCCAATAGTCTTCAACCTCATATCAAGCATCTGCAAGCCCATTCCTGAGACGCTTGCCGGTGATGATTGGGACTAATCCCCACACTGGAGAGCGAAGCTCAAGCCCTCCCGGCAATTATTGAATTCCCATTTCCACTGATCAACCTTTCCCGTGTCTTGGCTTCATCGTCTATTACTCCCGTTAGTCATGCAGGTCCAGGGCTTCCCCGGCTTGGCTTCCGCTTACTTTTGCAACTTCTGCAGCTCTTTCTGCGCCTCGATGATGGCCTTTAGCTCGTCAATCTGGGCCTGCGCGTCAGCGCTGATACCAGTCTCGGCGGGCGGCTCGGAGAAGGCCAAGACGGCCTTCTCGAGGACCTCGTCCGGGAACCCTGCCCCATCAACCATGCTGGTAAAGCGACTCTCTTCACCCAGATCCGTATCGAGCTGCGCAGTGAAAGTGTATTGCCTCTCAGCCAAGCTGGGCTTGACTACGGTGATCGGTTTGGTGGGAGAGGTGGCCTGCATGAGCGCCGCGAAGACGATATTGGTGACGGGAGCATTCAGATTTGCAAGCTCGGTGGGGTGGCCGCTGTCGGTGAGCTGCCATTGCAGGATCTTGCCCTTCGTGTGGCCGGTCAGGACGGTCGTGCCGTCGTGGTTGAGACCCATGCAGGTCGCCGGTCCGCCTTCTAGGTCTGCCGCCCCCAGGGGCGACGTGACCTGCACGACGGTCGAGGACATCTCGCCGCTGTGTTGGCCGATGAGAGGCTTCTCGCCGAGAAGCTCGACGAGGTACAGGGAGCCATCCTCGCAAGAGACGCAGAGGGCACGCGAGCAGGGGTCGAGGGCGATGCAGAGTGGCGCGCTAGGGAAGAGCAAAGTCCGGAGGGCCTCTCCCGTGTGGTAGTTCCAGATGATGCAAGACTTGTCCTTGCTCGCGGAGACACAGATCCCCGTCTCCGGGTTGAGGCTTTGGCTGATGGCCAGGGCTGTGATAGGGGCCCTGTGATTCGATAGCGTCCGGTCTGGCTCCAGCTCCGTGGTTGCATTCAGTTCGAGGAGGCGGGACAAGGTCCACACGTGGATGTTCGAGTCTTCAGAGCCGGTGATAAGATGATGAGGCGTGGAAGCCAGGCACGAGACCGGCTGGACATGACAGGGTGGCGTGGTCACTTGTCTGCCGGTACAGGTCTAGCGGACATGTCAGCCACGTTTTCATGCGAAGCAGTTTATGAGGGTCGATAGTGCGGAGAGAGCGTCGCAAAAGAAAGGGGTGGCTTACCTCCCAGAGGATCAGGCTTCCATCCGCGGTGCCCACGGCGAGGACATCGCCGACCAGACACAGGCTCTTGATGCGCTCTGGAAATGTGACCGTCACTTCGTGGTTGCCACGCGCCCTCGAGTACACATGGACCTGTGATTTCTCATTCTGGGCTGCAAAGACGTGAGAATTGCTTATTGCCAGGCAGCTGGACGGTGTGGCGCTTTTTTTGAAGGTGGACTTGACGGCATAGCTGGGCGACAGAGCATGGCAATAGATGCCCACATCCTTGGAGACGGCTGTGTTGGCGGCCACGGGCGGTCCGCAGACTGTCGAGAAGAACTCTTCGGAGAGCATCTTGCTGGAGGCTGATGAGTCTGAGATGTTCGAGACAGAGCTGAACAGAAGAGACGCAATCAGAGACTGGTCTTGGGCTTGGTCCCTTGGAGTGGTCCGGGTGATTCGGGGGATGTTCAGTCTCAGAACTGAGCTGGAGGTCTTGAAGCCGGCGTTGAGATGTCAGTGGAAAGTGTCCGAGTCCAATGTGGGCGTAGTGCGACTGGGTATCAATTGGCGGTCCAAAAAGAAAAGAAGACTAGAAGTGGCCGGAGGAACCAGTCAATCGTGCATGGGCAAGATGGAAGACCGTTTGTCAGACCAAGACATGTAGTAGTGGTGGCGTCAAGGGTGGTGATTTTTGTCTTAGACGGCCGACGATGCTTCAGAAAATTTCCGCCTTGGGCAACGCGGTGATGGTTTCCTCCACGTCCCGCGTCGTCAGGGGCTGCTGGGCTGAGAAGATTGGCGACAGCGCCCGGCGCCAGCTGGCATACCAACATGTCCAGTTGAAGCTGTCGGAATGTCCGGATGACTCAGCATGGAGCCGGGATACGTCTTGCTTAGCGGGTCCGGTGGGCGTTTGCCCGCTAAAATGATGCCGTTCTAGCGGATGGCAACATCCCGTTTTAGCGGCCACTTTAGATGTCAGACCATTGGAAGGACCGCCCCGAGGCCCGATGCTCGGCGACGAATTGCAGCCGGGGAGACCTGGCGAGCTGGAATCCCACCGTTGGAGGAATTACTTTTACCTCCATACCCAAGGTAGGTGGCCTTTGGAGCGGCCAAACCGGAACAGTTTGCGAACCCTCAGACCTCCGAGATGAGCAGCGGCAGCGCCCGTATCTCAATCAAGGGAAGGGGAAGGTACAGTGGGGACAGCCGATGCAACAGCAGATCTCAAGAATGCAGGACCATCGGCAGGCCGGCTGGCAAGTGCGATCACGCTCGCGAACCGACTCGTACTGAGATGGAAGGCGCGGTGCAGGCGGTTGTTTCCAATAGGCAGTGGCACAGACCCGCAAACATCCGATATCAGCTCTGCTTTCTTTTTCTTCCACACCAGCTCTGTTGTCTTCCCCTCTCTGGACTTCGACACATCATATCTCATCTCCCTCTTTTATTCCTCCGGAGCACCACCCCGCAGAGAGCGCATGCCCCATTGAGTCGAAACATGGATCATTGCTTTTCTTCGATTCCCCTCTCGACGCCAACGACGCCAACGAGCAAGTACAGTACTTGCAGCTCTCAGATATCCAGCAGTCACTCCAGGGATACCCATAGCTTGGTCATGCAACACGCAGGTGAGTGTAAAATCTTGCAGTAGACTGCCACGATCGGGCAAGACGGTATCAGGCATATCCTCGTCTCCGCCTCCCGCCGTCCCAGCTTCCACGGGCTGGCCGTACGCCGCCACATTCTCAACTGGGCATCACCACCGACGCACTGAAATTGAATATTCTGTCTGCGGCATATCTTGACTCCCTGTCGAAGTCGCCCTTGAAGACCGGCTTTCTCTTCATGGGGTGCCAGCATGGCCGCCGACACGGAGCAAGAAGGGGCCTCGCTCGGCTCTCTGGCGATCTGCAATCTGTGATACTCTTCTTTCTTCTTCTGAAGCGATCATGGCAGCGATCATCACAACGACCAAGGCCTGCGTCCCTCACATCTCAAATATGGCTGCCACGCTCCGAATACCCACGTGTGAGGGCCGCATCTGGCCCACGCCGCGAGATCCTTGCCCAGGCCACGCATTGCATTGGGGTCAGGGTCGCATCTAGATTCGCCGATTTCTCATCTGCCAATTTCTGACTGCGTCTGCATTGGAGCAGTGAACCCAGCAACGCCAATCCAGCTCAAATACCGATGCAACCCTCCGTACTCTGCTGCCGTCCAGCCGCAGTTCCATTGGCCGTCGTCCGGGTCTCGGAGCTCGGAGACAGGGCTCCAAGGGATGTTCAGGGGTTTGCCACAGACCCCGACATGCACCTCAGCCAGCCAGTGAACGGACCCTGGAACGACTCTTTAATCACAGGGAACGCCTCCACGTCTGGTTTGTTCGCTCGACAGCGTACACGCAGTTGTCCGAGAAGGCGACTTGCCTGGATAACTCCGCGATGCGCAACCGCCGGACCGCCACACGAGGACACCAAGTCATCTAACTGACGCGAAGCCCTAAGTACAATAGCCTTGCACTACCCGGCGGGAGGGCGCTCGGAATCTCCCTGGTCGAGCCGTCGCTCGCTAGCCAGTCATTGGCCATGTTTCGAACGAATGAGGTGTTCGCAGGCGGCGCGGCTTGTTGCCAGTTCCCGCAACTCGGGAGCCAGACTGCGAACGACGGACAGGTACACAACGCCACCCTGCTCTCCGGTTGGCGATACCGCTGCTTCTGCAGGAGCTTCTCAAAGCCGTCACTCGAGAATCTCCCCACCGTTTCGTCTCGGGGCGCCCTGTGAGCGAAGCGAACTCTGCTCCGGTCGCTGCTTGCCTTCTGGCCGCTGCAACGGGCGCGCACCGTCCATTCCAAGTTCCAACCAGCTGGACCATGGCAGCGACTGGCTCCCCTTGGCTCCCTCTGCCAACATGACCGGCGGCGGAGAGATCTGCAGCTTCTTCGGAAGCCCCTCTCTTTTCTCGTCTCCTACATATCAAATCTTGTCGAGCAACATGAACTGTCGTGCACACACCTCCTCGGGATGAGTGGTTGGCAACTGAGTCCCTCAAATCCCTCTTTCTCTCTCTCTCTCGGGGCCTGTCCTTGCAGCTTTCCTCGTCACGTCATGCACGCGCACAAGTTCTCGTCACATTGCTTCTTCTTCCCTCTTCTCATCTGCTAGATGCCCTGTGCACTGCAGATGGGGTCCAGGACGGCAGCTGGTCTCGACACCCTCCCACGCCTGTATCCATCTCCCCTGACCTGGGTCCCTTGTCGTCTTGGCCCTGCCCCTTGCTGGGCTCCATGTAGCTCCTGTGGGGCTTGAATGTTGGGGAGCTCGCTCCTCTGGAATGGTACGTAAATCATAGTGCAGAGACCTGTCTCTGCATAATGCTGTCTCACCCGCACACCCGGCACACCTACCGCGCTCGCGCTATAAGCAAGTTTCTTTTTCTTCCTCGTGTCTCCGAACGTACATGTGTGTGTATGTCCTCAGTATCACGGCAGGACGCAGTCCGCCATGGGCAGCCCTGGGCGACGTGGTACCGGTACAATGATCCTCTGATGATGGCCTCTCCCTTGACCCACTGGATGCTCATCCTTTCTCCCTCGTCGTCGACACGGTCTACTTTTGTCCAACTGTCCCCGTATAATATAGCGATCACATCCACCAGTGGCTCCGGCCCCTGGTCAGCACTCTTCCCATCACCTCCCGCCCCAGTCCAATGGCACCACCCTCAACCCATGCGCCCTGCACCCCATGTCGGCCCTAGACGTTGCAGAGCCCGGCTTCCCTGCCCCACGCTCGGCTGATGGTGCCCTTGCCAGGAGGCGAGCTTTCTCGTCACCCCGTGTTAAAAGGCCGTCTTCGCCTTCTCTCACGCGTAGACGCTCCGTGAGGAGCATGAAACAGCTGCTGCCCTTGACATTGCCCTCCAACTCTTACGCCCTTCCCGCCCGGGAACGACCTCTTTACATTCACGGCAAGATGGCTGCCACGGAGCCCACCATGGAAGAGTGCAACTTTCCCGAGCTCCTGGTGCGGGACCTCGACCTGTCGAGCCTGGTCTTCTCTTCGAAGAACATGACTGCAGGCCCTCCCAGCCGCAGTCTAGCCTACGACGAGGAGAAATGGCAGATGCCGGCCGACTCACCGCAGCCACCCGACTCTCCATCGTTGGCCCAGCCCATCGTCCGGTTCAAGTCCATACCGACCGTCCCCCCCGAATCCTCCGAAGAGACCCAGGACCGCCCGGGATCAGCATCGAGTTCTAGTTCGGCGAGCGGCCAGTCATTCAGCGAGGTCGATCCCACATCTCTACGGCATCAGTCTGTCATCACCAACGCTACAACAGTGACAGGCGGCCGAAATTCCGCCTTGTCCCAGAAGAGACGCAACTCCATCGGTCATGATACGAATGCGAGCTGGATTGACTTTGACCCGGAACCTGAGAATGGCGAGGACGACAAGGCCAGCATCGAAGAGGTTTCAGTGCCGAGAAGACCTGCCACCGACTTGGGCATGCGAGAAGATGAGTCTGAAAGGCAGCTCAGACTGCAAATACCAAGGGCATCCACGGCCATCGGCGACAGAAGGCTATCGAATCCCTTTGAGAGCTTCTCCAAGCCAGCAAGTCGGACTTGGAGCTTGCAATTACACCACCAGCAGCGGTTCGGGGAAGGCGGGCGACCTCTCGAACCTACTGAGATTATTGTCCCCCAAAGACGATCCTCGCTAAGGAACCACCAGCTTGATGGATACAGTCCGGTTCTGGCACAAGAATTATCTGCCAAATTGCAGGTGCAGAATGTTGTCCCCAAGCAGAAACCGGCGGAGGAGTCGGCAGTGATCGACGACCAGGACGAAAACCTGAGCCTCGACGACGACCTCAAGGACGAGATTGAGCCGTGGTTCAGGTACTCCGCTCAGTCCAAAGACGACATCACTTGTGAGAGGAGCCTTCAAGTACCGAGACAACGGCCACGCATCACGAGCCAGCAGTCTCCCACAGATAACGTTCAAACATGGCTGGAGGATTCCCTGGACACAATACCGTCAGAAGAACAAGGCCGCCGCATGCGACTACCGCCAGAAGTCATGGAAACTCTCCGGGTTTCTACCGCATGCTTCCCCGAGACGATGCTCTTGTGCTCGAGCCTTTCCATCGAGACTATTCGGAGCTATTCAAGGAAGATGAGGCACCCAGCACCCGAAGCAACCACGAAGCTGCATACGCCACCCCCGTCGCCTAAAAGATGGAAATGGTCCTCTGTTCTCGGTCAGCGCCGGAGCGCCTCATCGCTGAAGCACCGTGAGGCTTCCACGCAGCGACAGGCGTCTGAACCCAAGACATCCGCGGACTCGGTGCCTGCGCCCATGACTCCTTCAGGGACACAGGCGCAGTGGCCTCGGTTGAAGAACATATTCCCCCAGGGCTCAGATTATCTCCTCGACGCCCTTTACGCCCACTTAGTAGCCTATGCCTACGTCTCCTCTCTCTGCCCACCGAGGCAACCCGGCCAGCTGGCCACTTCGCTCGACACCAGGCGCCAAACAATCCGCACGTCATCCCCGGCGCGCTCGTCTTCCGAGTCCCCTCGAAAGAGCAAGGATTCCAACGACATCCCACGCAAGGCTGCCACCCTGCTGGGCCTGCCTGACGCTGCTGGGAACAACGCAGCCCCCTCTGTCCAGTCCCCCACAGCGACGTCGCCGGGTGCCGGGGCCGGCCCGCAGCCAAACCGGCTCGTCCGCAAAAGATCCAGTTTCATGGAAGGCATGCGTGCATCACGGATGCCTCCCGCCGCGCCAGCCGACACCACTTCCCTCCGCGATCTTCAGCTCAGCCTTGCACGGTGCATTGCCCGCATCGTGGCCACTCTTCGCGTCAACCCCGCCGAGACGGACGAGATCACCCTCCTGGCTGAGGAAGACCCGAAGGGTGCCGAGATTGACCCTCTGCTAGTCAGGACGCTATGCGAGATCGTCCGTTGCTGCGAGGAGACCGCCTAGTTGTGGGAAATGGTTGCCACCCATATTGGATTGGGCCAGGATGCCCATGGGCCCGGGTCATGAAGCCGTGCGCAATGACTGTTGCCTTTTTGTGAAGATGTTGCACTTGGGAAGATACCACGAGAATTTCTTAGGAGAGCGGCGTATTTGACTTTCTTGATCATCGGGACGCCGGATAGCGTCGGGGGATATTATATACCATTCTGCGGAATGACGATTTTTGATTTGTAAAGTAGCGGAATGAGAGACCTGACACGGAACGTGATCTGGCTGATTGGAGAATACCTTGAACGGAGTTGTCAGTGTCTTTGGCAACATGGCATGTGTTTAAAAAGATGTGACGCCAAGGGCGGAAGTCCGGACGTCCGTTAGAACTTCCAGCCTCCGGCTCGAGGTGTCATTTAGTAAAGCTATAGGAGGACGATTCGGCGAGAGCCATGCTACGAGTGTAGATATCTTTTAAGGGTGGCCCGACCTGGCCACTGAGGACCCTGAAAGGTTTAGACGTCCCCTCAGCTTTGCCCTGAGGGAGGCAGGACGAGCCCTTCGTCTGGTCGTGACAGTTCAGGACGACCTGCTGCGCCGATGATCTCTTTATTACAATCTTCGCCCAACACGAAGGCCTGGACCAGCGATGTATTCTCACTGGACCTGGAGTGTACAACGTCACATTTTGCACGCACGGGAAGCTAGAAGCAAGGGCATGAGAAATCGTGCTTGCGCACATCAATTACGGTCTATCATTAGTAGCCGTCTCCTCCCTGAGCGCAGCAGGCCCCTGGAACCCGCTAGCGGGCTTGACATCGCTCAGCTCGAGGCCCTGCGACGACTCCTTGGGGCCCTTCCATCCGGACCTGCGCTCGCCCAGGCGCTGGTCACCGCGGAGCGCCTTGGTCTTGAAGCTGTAGTACGTGGGCGGGCGGGGTCGGCAGAGGACAACAACCCAGTTCTTGAGCCAGCTGCCCTGAGTGAAGGCACGGAAGCGCTCTGCCTTGACGAATTTGTGGGAGTTTATGTACTCGCGGGTCGTTTCGCCGCGGGCCATGAGGAAGACGTGGTAGCCCATGAGGGCAGCGGGGTAGGTGAAGGCCAGGCCACCGTAGATGACCATGGCAAACGGGACGCGGAAGTGGTTGATGGAGGCGCCGAACGAGATGGACTCGCGACTCGCGTGGACAAGGATCTGAGCGAGGGATGCGCCGAGGAGATAGAGCGCAATGAGCGTGGCCGAGGAGACGAAGGCGAAGAAGTAGCGGTAGTTCCGGCGGCCAACGCAGTTATTGAGCCAGACGCAGTGGTGATCGTGCGTCTCGATACAGTTGTCGCAAAGGCGGCAGTGGTGAGCCCTGGGAGGGCGCCAGATGTTGCAGGTGCGGCAGTGCTTGACGGGGACTTCCATGGCGGCGGTGGAAGACTCGGACGATTTGATCAGCGTCCAATCATTAGTGGGCGGGCTCTGGTGAAGAGGATCATCGTCCTCCGCTGGAGGGAAGTGATGGAGGCTCCGTGGGAGAATCTGTGCTTTTCGTCAGTATTGGGCTAGGGGGTATCCGATGAAATGAGACTTACACCAGGATCCGATGCCGAGGCATGAATGAAGGACGACATGCAAATGTAGAAGAGGTATGCAAAGGAGATGGGTATCGCGGGGCTGATGTTATTCCAAAGCCAGGGAGCTGAGAAGATGAAGAATAGGACAGCGGGCACCACAATCATCAGACCCGTCGCAATATTGACAGGACGATGCCTTGTGTTCTGGAACCTGCCGCCGAGGCAGAAGACAGTGTTGCCCTCGAAATATTGGAACACATAGCCGGCGTTGGTGTTCGCGGCTGTGAGATTGGCGCTGTCCGCCGGCTTGCCAGTACCAAGCGGATTGAGTCGTGGGGAAGACGCAGCGGATGACAGTTTCTCAGCGCCCGAAGGCACTCGGTTGGGAGTGCTTTGCCCGTCGCCGCTCCTGCCTGGGAGAAGGAAACTGGAACGGAATGACCTGGGTGACTTGCTTGGGGTCGGCAAGTTGCCGCGGTTCTCTCGGTCAAGTCTAACATTGAGATGACTCGGCTTTTTAGACTGCAGAGGCCGAACACTATCGGTGAGGCTGCCTGTCGCGGTGTGGCCATGAGTAGGGCTTGTGTTGGCAGTGATACGGTCGAGGGTTTCCTGCTCGGTGAACTCCGTGCCCCTGGATGGGGGTGGTCGCATTTCCCCTTCGTCGGTGAGTCTCCGGTCGAGGCCAGCCATCGGGTTTGAGATGATGCTCTGTCTCTGGCCGCCTTCTGCCGTAGCATCGGCGGATTCCAGCGGCACATCCTTGAAGCCGCCTTGCTGCGTGAGAGTAGAGGGTCGCGGGGCTCCCGCGCCGCCGCGCTGAGCCTGGAGCTTCTGAGAGCTAAGTGGATGGAAGAATGCGTGGGACGTCAGAGAGGGAACATGACTTCGGCTTCTCGAGCTGGTAGGCCTCGAGCTTGCGATGCTGGTGGCGCCGGTGCTCCCTCTCTTTGCGGCCAGCGAGGTGACATAGTTCTTGCGGAGGGACTGCGGCTGTCTCCATGCCTGTGATCCAGATGCGCCTGTTCTCGCGGTTCCAGGCTGTGATAGCGCGTCGGCGCCGGGCTTAGAGGGGCTGGCCGAAGCCGGTGGTTGTGTCTCTCCGCCATCGTCGGAGGCGATGTCGGTCATGCGCGAGGAGATGATGCTTGGCGGTCCCTGTCTGGGCGGAGCGAACTGAGGGCTCGGGAAAGCGTCGTCGGGATCGGGGGAGGTTGTCCGATTGGAGACCGGTTGGGAGGCCATGGGGAAAATTACGGCGCAAAGCGTGCGCCAGGGTCGTTAAGCGGATTAAGTACAGGATCGATTGATTATGTATCGAGGGAGTGTCGCGTGGAGGCGAAGTTGGTGTCAAGGAGATAGTATCGTTTGCGCGGCGCGGCGCGGTGTGGTGCGGTGTTGGTCGATTAGGTACGGGACGACGGATGTCGCGATCGAAGGAGTGGCATGTGAAGAAAAGGGTGTGATTAAGAAGGGGTATCGCGAAGAAGAAGAAACGACCGCACTTGAAGGGAGAGGGATGAATGAGGGACGGAGGGAGTCCGTGGTGTCTGTCTCCGTCTCTCCTTGACGAAGAGGAGAAAAGCAAGTCCAAGTTGGATGGTGCCTTCCGTGTGAGCCCCCAGTGTGACGACTGCACCTTCCCGGTGCCCTACCCCTGTTAGGGGCTCCAAGTTGGCCAATGGGACGCGCGAGCTGGTGGTGTGCACAGACCAGCAGGACGAAGTGAAATTGGGGGATGGGGTCTGAGACCGTCACAGGATGGCTCCAGTCACCAAAGGCACTCCAACAGGAGCGCGAAGGCCTTAGGATTCAATAAGCATGACGCGGGTTCGTGGGTATGGGAGGGCAATGATGGTATTCTTCAGGATAGAATGGCACCTGGATTGAATCTTTCTCATTGACAGCCCTGGCTTTCCATGGTATGAAGCCGAATGCAGCACCTTTCGAGACCACGCTCTCGGACGCTGACTCGGAGCATCTGCGAGGGAGTATCGTGGAATCGTGCTCTTTATCAGCCGTTCCTCCATGAGGACTCATCTTTGATGTCACTCGTTGGCGTTTCAACAAGAGATGAGACAATGCAGCAAAGGATTATGCAAAGCGAGCCTCTGGTCTCCTTATGTCGATATCTCCTTTTAGGCCGTAGGTAGCTAAGTAGACGGGAAGATGGAGTTATCCACCAGCACCCCGAATTGACCAATCACCGGCACCCGAAAGCCTCGGCCCATCAATTCTCCCGCCCAGCCGTCATCGTGCCATGAGAACTCGACCTCCAAATTCCAATTATCATACGACGAGCCACTCGACGACCATCTCTCCTCCCGCCACAGCAGCAACACCGCAACAATGGCCTCCCTCATCGCTCGCCGCACCTTCTCCACCACCGTCCGCCGCCTAGCCGACGACGGCAAGCAGCAGCTCCAGCAGGAGTCCAAGCGCAACCCCGAGATCTACGTGCGTCATATCCCGCGGACCAAACAGCTCCAGGACAGCGCCAAAGGAGCTGTGTGAATTCCGGGAAGAAGACAATTGAGCTGATGGGTGGCATAGGTTCTCGGCGGCGTCATGGTCGCTGCCCTCGCTGGCGCCGGCTTCTACTTCGGTACGAAACACTCCTCACGTCCACACCAAGAAGCCGAGACCCGACATGTTCCGCGAGCCATGAAGAGCAGCCAATTCGGCTGGGGACAGCTTGGAGGATGATCGGATGGGAAATTCGCTCAGAGAGAACGACGGCTAACCGCTTAATTTCAGGCTCCTCCCCCACCAAGTCCACCGACGAGCGACACGTCTCCAAGGCCGGCTCTCCCTGGGAGACCGGCTCCGGCGAGGGCGCCTACCGTTACCACCCCGGCGGTGACAAGAACAAGGAGCCCCGCGAGGCCCCCAGCGCCGTCAACACCGTCATCGTCCCCAACGTCACCCTCCCCAAGGTACGTCGCAGCGCGGGACACGAGGACGAGGCCCCGAGCTCCTCCTCAAGCTCCACGAAGCTCCCACGATCCTCGAACTGAGAGTGTCGCCCCGACATCTTTGCTAACGTCCTCCTAGGAGCTGCACGACAAGTACAACAAGTGGGGCAAGGAGGGCTACCCCTAAATTATCGGCTTCTGCTGTGTATCACAACCTTTGGACTAGCCTATGGACGAGGATGCGGGACCACGGCGCCATTACCAGTGGTGGTCTGGCTGCCGCCTGAAGCGGGGTTTCATTTGTAGATAGACGGAATTCGAGGCGACCGCTTACCAGTCTGTCTTCTCTCTGTCTTACGGGATGTGTGTCTACGCCTTCTTCCGACGTCCTACGCCCCACCGCCTGCTACGCCTCTCGCTTTCACTACGTGTACTCACCGTCCACGGGACGGAGGCGAATATCCCAGGAAGGCGACCAAGAACGCCATTTCATCACATGATTCATCTATTCGTGCTCCGCTCTCCTCGCCCTCTACGCGGCCAGCAGCTCGATCTCCTCGGCCGTGAAGCCGAACATGTACAGCAGCTCCAGGAGGCTGTCACCGTTGAGCCTCACGTCGGCCTCCATCTGCACGCGGGGCTTCGCGTTCCACGCGACGCCGAGCCCGGCGGCCTCCATCATGAGCAGGTCGTTCGCGCCGTCGCCGACGGCGACGACCTGGGAGAGGTCGACGCCCTCCTTGCCGGCGATCTCGACGAGGAGGTCGCGCTTGCGCTGCTGGCCGACGATGAGACCCTTGACCTCGCCGGTGAGGGTGTTAGTCTCGGGGTCGATGACGACCTCGTTGGCGTGGGCGTGGTCGATGCCGAGCTGGCCTGCGAGCCAGGCGGTGAGGGGCAGGAAGCCGCCGGAGAGGACGGCGGTGCGGACGCCGAGGCGCTTGAGGGCGCGGATGAGGCGGGGGACGCCGTTGGTGACGTCGAGGACGGGGCGGAGGTCTTCGAAGATGGAGGCGGGGAGGCCCTTGAGGAGCTGGACGCGCTCGCGGAAGGCGGCGTCGAACTCGAGCTCGCCGAGCATGGCGCGGTGGGTGATGTCGGCGACGCGGGCGGCGAGGTCCGGGGGATCGGTGATGGTGGCGGCGAGGAGGTCGATGACCTCCTGGGTGATGAGGGTGCTGTCCATGTCGAAGACGACGAGGCGGGGATGGCGGCGCCAGAGGGTGTCGGGCTGGAGGGCGACGTCGACGGACCACTCGCGCTCAAAGCGGTAGATGAGCTCGTGCCTGCGCAGGTCCTTCAGGGACAGGTAGTCGGGCGAGGGGGCCGGGCTGAGCGTCAACTCCACGACTTTGGCGGTATCCTGGCTGTCGAGGCAGCGGTGGGCCGAGGTGAGGTCCTCCTCGCCCTGGGGAAGGGGGAAGGTGGACATGAGGTGGAGGAAGGAGGTGATGCAGAGCGGGGAGATGTAGGAGCCGTACAGGTGGTCGAGCTGCTCGGGCTCGGCGGCGGGCGGTTCAAGGGGGAAGGCTGCCGGGTCCTGCGTCGGGGCGAGGTTGGCGGGGATGTCGGTACCGGGCCCCGAGACGTCGGATGAGACCGTGGCGGCCGTTGAGGACTTGGGAGGCGAGGCGCCGCCGGCGCCGTTGGCGACCCGGGACGCGCTGGCACGGTAGAAGAGGGTCGCGGAGAGGCGGCTCGACGTTTGGCCAGGCAGAGGGGTGCAGTTGGGGTGGGAGTAGGCATGGTTAATGCCGCTCTCGACGATTGTCGGCGGGTTCTCGGCCGTGGGGATGCCCTTGAAGTGGGTGTAGGCGGCGGGCGGCGGGGAGATGCTCGTCCTGCCCATGTCCTCGACGACGGTGTCGATACCGAAGCGACCTTCAGGATGCTGGGGAGGGCGATACTGCTGGTGGTCGCGGAGGAAGGAGTTGCTCCGCATGGACGAGGAGAATTGCGGCCGCTGAGCAGTGCCAGACTCCCGCCGAGCAGAGGCGGTCGAGGTAGCGTCGTCGGCCATGGTGGTGGAGGATTGAATGAATGAGGTACCGCGAAAAAGTTGGCGGGGTAAATTCGAGGATGCGAAGCGAGTCGTCGGTCTGGGATCGATGGCCGAATAATTCGGACAAGATGGGCAGGATGAAACTTCCGCTCGCTATCGTGATGCCTCAGAGGAGATGACACTCGGAGCGTGGCCGGGCGCGGACAGTCGAGTAAGTAGCAGTCGCACGCACAAACACCGGCCAGCGGAGGAGAGAACCTGGAAAGGATGATGGAGTTGAGGGAACTTCAGTCGCATTGCCCCGCTACCGCGCGCCGGAGCCAAAGCTCCTCCGTCATGGGCCACGTGTGATTGGCCCAATTGAGTTTTGACAGCCCGCCTCCCCGCCCGACCTTGGCTCACCGAGGATGTCTAGGTGAGGGGTCAAGGTGAGCGGCCAGTCCCTGTATCGCAGTGCCTGGATCAGGGCAGACGCTTGTAAGTGCTGGCTAAGGGGTGAGAACTGCCTGCCACCTGTGATGGGGAATAAAACAGAGGAACTCTAGGTGAATTTTCGCTAGCATCAGATATCATTTCCAAGGGGACCAACATCCGCTTGTCCATCCGGTAGCATAGACAGTCTGCAGGACCGAGAAGCAGAGCCGTGTGTTCCAGGCTCCGACAAGTCAAGATTGCCTTGCGAAAGACTCTTCTTCCATATTGACTGATATCGAGAGCAGTCAAGTTTTTTCGGTCTCTGTGGCCCTCGGCCAGGAGTTTACTTCCTCACAAAGTACGCCGATACTGAACTTCAGCCATAGCCAACGGTATTCTTCGCCCACCCGCATTTCACAGCCACTCCCACGTGAAAACAGAAGGTGGAGTTTAATCGTGCCTCATACTGATCTAGCCCCAGGGCATGATGGCTTCAATGTCGTCACCCCGAGCTGGCAAAGGTTCTAAGTCTGGAATCGATGCCAAGAGCTGGCCGATTGGCTTCGGAGATCGCAGATTGCCCCCGAAGATCCGACTCGACTGCCGCTGTGCCCGGTGTAGCGTTCACGGGAAATCCACCACGTCATCGTCAGTTGGGCTGATTAGAAATGTCCTAGATTAGCAATATTCTAGAGTACCAGCACCAGAGATCTGCAACTCCAATAACACATCCATCCTGTGACTTTGGTGGACTTTGTTTCCAGGTTGTTTCGGAGTCAAACGGCCGGTTAATGAGCCGTGGGACAGGAGTGGATGACTAATCCTCCGACGCCGGCCTCCCGGAGACACTCGGGACCTGGGATCTCCAATCCGGCAGAGAGGGCCTTCAGCCTTGAATCGGAGAAACACACGGTCGCATTCTCATCGAGAACAAACGAGCAGTTCACATACAGCCCTCCCGTGATTTAGAGCTTCCCTCACAGAAGCGAGAGATGACTCTTGGTGAACCCGCGCACCTCTTGAAGGGACCCTTCTACTCTGCCGCTTTGTATCCCACGCGACGCCTCCAACGCTCAGCGCAACACCCCCCCGCGGTCCAAGACCGGAGAAGTCGATGCCCCAAAAAAATCACGGATTGCGTGCTCGTTGCTAAGCCAATAAGGGTTTAGCGCAAATGATGCCATCGCCGTCAACTCCACCAGTTTTGCGACTTCATGAAGTTCAAGGCGTGATGCGCCAGAGAGAAGCCTATCATTGCGCCATACGCCGGCTCAAAGGGCAAATTACTAACCGTGCTTGGTGATCATAGTGCTCCGTAATACAGTGTTTCTGTCTCTGGGCCTTTGAGGCGAGTCTCCAGCGCGTTCCAGTGTGCCAGCCTGCCTTGTGAAAGCGGGATGCCCTCCATCCTTCCCGGGCCCCTCTCTCTCGTCTCGTCCACGTCCCCCTTAAAACAGAACTCTCTCTCCCCTTTCTCTTCTTCCCTCGATCTCTCCCAGAAAAGAAGACTCTCTCCCCGGATTCCATGCTCTTGCGTCATTCCATCCTAGACCATAAACAACCAGAAGCAGAGAGTCAAGACCACACCCCCCAGCTCATACCCCAGACTCAGCTGCGGTCCTTGTCAACACACAGACAGAAAGACCCCTCTTCTCTTTAATCCCTCTTCCTCTCTCCCTCCTCCTCTTCCCTCACACATTCATCCACCCTCACACGACCAAAATGCCTGCCGCAGTATCTGAGCAGCAGACCCCCCTGAGGGTCGAGACCGAGACCGACTCCAAGCTGGACCAGCAGCAGGAGATCGAGTCCGGCTACGCCTCGGCCACCGACTCCCAGTCAACCGCCTCGTCGACCGCCGCCCTGCCCCGGATCTCCCTGACCAAGCCGCACCTGGATCACCTCAACGCCCAGCTCGAGACCATGTCCGCCATGGACATCCTCCGCTTCTCCAAGGTCATGTTCCCCAACCTGTTCCAGTCGACCGCCTTCGGCCTCACCGGCCTGGTCACCATGGACATGCTCTCCAAGATCCAGGCCGAGTCCCCCTCCTCGGCCCCCGTCGACCTCATCTTCCTCGACACCCTGTACCACTTCCAGGAGACCCACGACCTGGTCGCCCGTGCCGCCGCCCGCTACCCCAACGTCAAGCTGCACATCTACAAGCCCTCGGGCTTTGACACCACGGCCGAGCTGGAGGCGACATACGGCGAGAAGCTCTGGGAGGTGGCCTCGGAGATGTACGACTGGCTGGTCAAGGTCGAGCCCCTCCAGCGCGCCTACGACGACCTGAAGGTCGCCGCCGTGCTCACGGGCCGCCGGCGTTCGCAGGGTGGTGCCCGCGACAAGATGCCCATCATCGAGGTTGACGAGGAGCGTGGCGTCATCAAGATCAACCCTCTGGCGTCCTGGAACTTCAAGCAGGTGCGCGAGTACATCGACGCCAACAAGGTGCCGTACAACGCCCTGCTCGACCAGGGATACAAATCTGTCGGCGACGTCCACTCCACCGTGCCCGTCGCCGAGGGCGAGGACGAGCGTGCCGGCCGGTGGAAGGGCCAGAACAAAACCGAGTGCGGCATCCACAACAAGAAGTCGCGGTACGCACAATACCTCCAGGAGCAGGCGCAGCAGGAGAAGCTGGACAAGGCGTCAGCGGCGCTCGAGAAGGTCGAGCAGGTCGTCGGGCCGGTTGCATGAGGTCGGTCAGGTCGCGTCGTTGACCGACGGGGCATGAGAGACGAAACGTTGCATGATGGGAGGCGTTACAGCGGCCTGGATTTTACTGATAATGACGTGTGTGACCACCATCTCCCGGCGTAGTACTGGGGGTGCAGAGCATGGCGGCGCTGACCATGGTCGCGCGCACTGGGCGTTTTGGGCGTTAGAAAAGCGGATGAGCCGGGCATACGAGCCCGCTGAGCATTTGTCGACATACCTTTACATTTATTTGACTTGAATCAAGAAACCATTCAATCAACCATCGGGCGGGCATGAGTGTGCTTTGAGTGAGACGGATGGCGTGACGTCCTCGGGTGAGGATCAGATAAAGTCGGCCAGCCGGCGGCGGCGGCGGGGGAGGGAGATGATGGTCGGCGACTCAACCCCGCTTCCTCCGCCCCCCGTCCACGGCTTCCGGCGGCTCTGGTCGCTCTGCCTCGCCGTGTGCATCTTGGGTTTCGATGCAGTTGCCTGATTCGGACGGGAAGCGATTGCCCTGATCCTGAATATTTTTCATTTATTTTTGGCGCATGTCTGGCGATGCAGATGGATTTTGTGGTCGACCAAGTTCAGGGGCTGGACATCGACCGCTACATAACCGCCAACTCGAAGCAGGAAGTAGACTGCGAAGGAGAAAATATCGGAGTTTCCCTCGGAGTCCCAGCATCAAGGTGGTAGGGCCATACGATGAGTAACCTGAAGTTGTTGATGGCTGCTGAGTACGTAGTACCTCAGTATTTAACATTCAACGTGTGTCAACTCTGTCCCGACAAAACCGCACGCCTCAAACTCAACTCCAGCCAAACATCGCCATCACGGTCCTAATGACTGTCACGCATTATCCCCCACCTATATAAGCCTGAAATGAGCTATGATCAAATTCCAGTGGGGACCGCCGTCCCTCGCCAACCCGCGCAACTCTCAAGATGGACACACACCTCGCAGACGCCATGTCCCAACCCCAGATAGGTGACCGAAGCGGGAAGCAACCCCCAGCCACATTCCATGGCTTCGCTCATCTTCCATGTGAGCTCCGTCTCGACATCTGGGAGATGGCTATTCAGCACGAAGCCTGCCCCGGCGTCAAGTACTTCACCCTCTTCGTCGCCGAGAAAGACGATGCCGGGAAGGAAATCGGAGACGAGGACGGGAATACCCAGCGAAGGGTCACGAGCCTTTTGCCTACCGCAACAGTGCGAGACCCAGAGAACAGTGTCACCGACGGCAGAGATGCCGCTACCGTCAGGTACGGGCTTTCGGCGCCCAAGGTCCCAATGCGAAACTCCTCGGGGCCTTTGGAATACTCGTGGATCAAAGAAGACCGCTCAGGGCACACCAGGAATATCGGACTGTGGAATGCATGTAGCGAGTCGAGAACCGTCCTTGCTAGACATGTACGCAAGAAGAACAAAGGGAACCCCTCGACGGAATGCTGCCTGGTAGCGGCCCGGGAAAATGGAAGCGAGGTCTTCTTCCCCGGGAGTTCCTCTGACCTTTGGTGCCTCGATCTCGATCCTCGGGCTGTAGACAAAGGCGCATATCAGGGCCTTGGCCCCTTCATCGAGCTTCTGCCACTCCCCCCGTATATATCCCCGGCTCGAATCAACATTGCCTTCGAGTTTCACCCTGACTGGAACTGTGGCATCGGAAGCACTCCTCTCTCCCAGATGCGCAGGGAGTCGTCGCCTCGGGGACTTGTCGTGCGGCTCCAGACCGCATTCCTGCACAGAGAAGGCCTTTGCAACACCACAATCTGGCTTATCGATCGGGAGCCGCACTCCTCCGAAGCCATGGGCGACCTGAAAGGCGTGCACATCTTTGCGGATGAGAAGGACACCTTCGTCGAGGGCAAACACGTGTTCCCGTTCCCGGGGAGGGAAGCGCGAGGCTCGGGCAAATTCCTGTTCTGGATGGCGCGTCTGCAGATGGGCCATTGCGGTGGTTGCAAGTCTCGCCTCACGGGTGGCCCTCTTCGCGACTATCAGGCGGCGTTTCGAAATCTTCATCCCCGAGATGATCCGTCGTCGAGTCGGTCGGCACTTAGCGCGGGACTCCGTGATGATGGCTCGCTAGAATGCCTCCTCGTTGCCTTCCCTCCTTCTTGAGCCCGCCTCTTGCGGGGAACTTCTTCCTCTATGACAGACGGCGCACTGCGCGGCCTCTTGGGCGGTACTCCTTTCTCCCTGCTGGGATTTGAGCGGAGGATCTCGTGAGCGATCTTGGTACGGGCTCTGGCGTTGGCTTTCCGGATGAAGCTGTCGCGAAGGTGTTCCGCCAGGTCCCTCGCATTCAGCAAGGCGGTGACACCTTTTATGAAGGTCCCGAGGTCGTCCCTCAAGGAAAAGGAGGCGATCTCGGTCGTGTGGTATTCCGGGCGCCCGTGCTCGGTCATCGGCGCCGTAAGGTGGTGGGCATGTATTCGGAGGAGCCCGGAGTGATAGGTTGAGCTAAATGTGTATACGTTGCCGTCGTATTCCAGGTCCCCTTTCCCATAGTTCTGCAGTTTATGCATTGCGCGAGCCCCTAGCGCTCCGTGATAGCGAGCCTGACGGTCTGCTACAGCCGCACAGCCCCCCGGACCTTGGACCTCAATAAAGAAGTTCGGCGCGATAAGTTTGTACTGGTTGGTTGATGGGGTGATGTGATGATCGAGCCGATCGCGGACTAACCGCCATACTTCCCGGGAACTCGCTCCGTGGTAGAGGTCGGGTCTTCGGGGGATAATGGTCCCGTCTGTGAGGTGCTCCAGGTTCCCAAATACTGTGGTGCTCGTGCGAGAACCGAGTGCTGGTATCACGTTTGCGAGTACATCTTGCTCATCTTTCGCCTGGGCATCGAGCTCCAGGAACACCTCGAAATCGCTATCAGAAAGGCTGGGGAGCAAAGCAGTCGGCCTCGGGGCGGTTAAGACCCTCATGATTGGCACCAAGTTAGGTTTCTGTGATGTATTTATTGTGTGGATATTATTGTCTGCCAGATGCAATTCGAAATCCCGGTTATAGGGCGACGACTTCTTGGTTGCCGAAGAGTAACTCGACGGCGTAGTGGCGCTCGTGACGAGAGAAGTCGGACATGAGGTTCCCCGTAGACAATACTAGAAAATGTCGTCAGCGATGAACTGTAAGGGAACCGAGGTCTAACTTACTCCTCTAATATCCTGCAGGTCCGGTCCTCCGTGCCTTGCGAATCGAGCAAGGTCTCTCTGCGTCGTGATCGTACTCGAGGAGCAACCGCCTGGCCACCTCGGAGACGGAGGAAAGGGGCGAGAGCATCGAGCGCAATTCCGTCGGTCGAACTCCCTCAATGCTTTGCGTGTCAGGTTGGTCTCGGACAGCCTGTCGTAAAACTCGGGCGGATAATCCCAAGACATCCATGCTTCGAGGTCGCGTTCGCTTCTGGTCTTGGCCTTTTTGGCTGGCGGACCACCCCGGAGGATGGGGGTTGCAGGGAGCCCGTCTTGATGTTGTTGTGCTTCCATGAGAGAAGAGGTCATACTGCATGTCGATGGGTATCCTTGTTGTCTAAAGTGATGGGATCATCGGAAGCAAGGCGAAGGGCGACGTCGTCGAGTCGATGTATTTATGTTGTCGGGGGACCAAGCAGCCTTTGGAGCCAACAAACAAAGACATCACTTCAATCACAGAACACACACTGCTTTGATCAATCGCCGTCTCTCAGGCTCATTGTTACTCCTCTTCTATCGAGGGTCTGTCTACCGCCCCGGCCACACTGCTGCTCTCATCATGCTCTCTACATGAGCCGCTATAAAGGGAAAAATGAAAATTACACCCAAAACGTCCCGGTGCCGCCCCCAGCCTCCACATATGAAGGCATCACCAAGGGGGAGAGGGATAGTGGAGAATAAAGTATGTACAGAATGAAAAGGAAACGTCAATGAGGGGGTATGTTAAGGAAAGGAGGGGACAGGAGAGACGGGAAACACCCGTCTCCCCCGAGATTTCCCCCGGTCTAGTCATGGCATGCGTGTGGCCCGTCCCGTAATCCCCTGCACTCCTCGCTAATCCTGAAGCAAAGCCGGGCGGGCGGAGTTGGGGGGCGTCAAGTATGTACCAAGGGTGAGGTCGTATGTTCGGCCGTATGTACAGTGAGAGAGAGGGGAAGAGTGCCTCCTCTACCACGTGAAGCTCTCCTCGACAAAGTCGACGACGGTGCCTTCGTCCTGCACCATGCGGACGGCGAAGCGGACGTCGTCGGCCAGGGCGCCGGGGCCGCAGACGGTCACGCACATGGCGCCCTTCTGGTCCTCGACCTCCTTGCGCAGGAGGGTGGCGACGGTCGGCCGGCCGGGGAACATCTGCACCGTGGAGCTGGCGGAGACGATCTCGCGGGGGTTCTTAGGCCGCGTGACGAAGAGCTGGATCCGCAGGATGTCGCGGCGGCCGGGCATGCGGAGGACGGTGTCCATCCACGGCCGCACCCACTCGAGGGCCTCGTAGTCGCGCACGATCCAGACGAGGGTGATGCGGCGCACGGCGACGGTGCCGTTGTTGTAGCCGTCGATGAGGGGCTTGAGGTACGAGAGCTGGTGCGTGATGCCCGTGGCGCCGGCGAAGAGGACGCAGTGGCCGTACGAGTCGAGGGAGTGGTGGCCGGCGTAGGGGCCCTCGAGGGCGGCGCGGAGCGTGATGGCGGGCAGGCCGGCGGTCTTGGCGGCGTTGTACAGCTTGCGCGTGAAGCCGGTGTGGGCTCCGATGACGAACGAGACGGAGGTCGTGGAGTTCTTCTTGTCGATGGCGCCGGTCGCGATGGGGGCCTTCTCCTCGTCGTAGTCGGGGTTGGTGAGGCCGAGCTTGTCGTGGACGGGGACGTGGTCGACCCAGGCGACGGAGAAGGGGTGGCACTCCCAGGGGGAGATCTTGGCGAACCGCAGGTAGCAGTGCGTGCCGGGCTTGACGTCGACGTAGCGGGGGAGGTGCATGGTGACACGGGTGCAGTCGCCGGGCATGGGCTCGCAGACGGCATCGGTGAAGCCCCTGTCGGACCAGTTGAGGTAGGCGGTGCGGAGGACGCGGGCCAGACGCTCGAGGAACCACAGCACGAAGATGCCCATCATCCAGGGGAGCTGGGGCAGACCGCCGGGGTGAGCCGAGGCCGCGCAGTGGATGTAGGTGCAGACGAAGGTGATGAGGGCCAGGACGATGTGGACGTTGAGGAAGCTCTCGTAGAAGGCGTGGCGGATGGGCGAGAGGGACAGGATCATGAGGATGACCATGGCCAGGGTGCCGAGCATGCCGGAGGCCTCGAAGGCCTTGTGGTAGATGCGGGCGTTGACGGCCTTCCAGCCGCCGTCGGCCATCTGGACGAAGAACCAGGCGAAGGTGTGGATGACGGCCTCGATGACGGACAGGCGGCCCATCCAGCGGTGGAGCAGGTTGTACGTGTCGAAGCTGATGTGAAGCCAGCTGATGAGGGGGTTGTTGCGGCCGGCGAAGATGATGAGGGGAACCATGTTCACGACGGAGAGGGTGCCGGAGCGGCCGCGCAGCTCAGCCATGAAGGAGTAGATGTTGGCGTTTCTCCAGTTCAGGAAGACCATGTAGATCAGGTTGCTCGTGAGCCAGACGAAGAGGATGATGGAGTGAAGACGCGAGGGCAGGGTGCCCATGTGTCCGGCGGCCGAGAGCTTGAACTCGCGGTTGTGCCTCTTCTTCCAGAAGGGGGCGTAGGTGATCTGCTTCTTCAACCACGGGGTCCAACTGGACTGGGTGCGCTTCCAGTATTCCATCTTCTCGGCGGCCAGGGACATGGAGGAGACGAGGCGGAGCTGTGCCCACCAGATCTGGCCGAGTCTGATGCCGAGGACGATGAGGGCCATACCGCCCAGCGTCCACCAGAGCGCGTCAACGAAGGCCATGTTCATATCTTGGCTGACGCCGTTGAGGGCCGAGTGGTAGGGGGAGATGGTCGAGGTGGTCGTGGGCACCTCGGCCCTGGCGGCGATGTTGGCGGAACCCTCCATCACCAGCGAGGGCGTGAAGTCTTCCAGGCCTGCGGGCCCGCGCGGGTAGAAAGACGTCATGGTTGTAGTTGATGTAGGTCGGTAGGTAGGTAGGTAGTTGGTTGGTGGTGTCTTCTAGGTGTCGGAGAGAGTGGATGAATGCAACGCTGGCAAACAAAACAGTCGTGTTTCTTCGTCTACAGGACAAGGGGCAAAGTCAGAAGAGAATGGGAATCCGAGGAGTCGTGTCGAGTCGAGTGGCAGAGTCCGTCAGGGAGTGCCAGTCAAGGGCGCGCGCGGCTGGAATCCTGGAGGCAGGGTGGCGGTAGATATGCGAATCGGTTTATTGCGCCTTGGGCGACAATAGCATTGTTCACAGGGAGATTGACGGGAGATAGTCGCGGCGTGTCGTGGATAGGGGGCCAGACCGTGGAGCTGGCTCTTTGTGAAGCGGTCGAGGCCTGTTGTCTCAGCGGGCAGCGCAACTGGAATGTTCCCAGCCCTTCTGAGTCTCGCGACGGCGGTGACAGGTGACAGGTGACGGATGGACGGATGCCGTGTCTGCGAGGTCTGGACAGACAGATAGTGGTGTTGTTCCCTGGGTCGATCTTCTTCTCCACTGAGCAATGAAGATCACAGGTGAAGATCAGTGATCGTCGGGGCTGAAGAGTCGATAAAAGACGGCGAGCTCTGAATGAAAACCGTGTCTGGGGATGTCCTTAAATCGTGATGCTGCTGTTCTGCTGTTGTTCTCAAATGCTGCAAACTGAACAAATGTCGAAGTTGATCGTGTCGAAGAATGATGGAATGAATCCGCTTGCACAGCAGGCTGTTGTTGTTGGTTGTGTTTTGAAGAAAAACGAACGTGGGCGTGGGATCCAGACTGGGGATGCACCACGCGGCGAAGTGAAGCTGTTGAAGAGAAGAGAGAGAAGTATCTCTAGTTGTTGCCGTTTGGAAGTGGCTCGAGGCGTTGTTGACCGTGTGTGTCGGTGAGCGGCGGTGAGCGAGGTGAGTTACTGAGTGAGTGAAACTGTTTCGTTTCCGCTCTTTTTTTGTTTCTTGCAACTTTGATCGAACACGCTCACAAGTCTCGAATGGCAGCACCAAGAAATCCAGAAACCTCTCTCCGTCAACAGGAAAACGACGACGACGACGATGAAGAACGGTAAAAAGGGATCGGCAGAAGAGAAGCCTTGAAGAGGTTACGACGACGAGCGGAGGAGACGACTCCAGCGGCCAGGAAAGAGGGAGGCAGGGGATATAGCGGCGGCCGGCGAGCACAGCCAGCACGACAGGGGACCGCGAAAAAAGAACTCGACGGGTTCCGCCCCCTGCGTTGACCCCCGCTCCCAATGCCAGGCACAAGCAGCCCGCCGAACCCCTGGGCGGGCGTGGCGTGCAGGGGTCCGGCGTCCTCTCGACTTGCACTCATCAGGGAACCAAGCGGTTGGCCAAGGCCTGCTGGGTCGATATCCAGCCACGAACACGGCGGTCTGGTCTGTTGCTGGCATGTGCGAGGGCCCCAGCTCACTCACCAGAAGACAGGGAGCGGCCTTGTCGGCTTCCCTGCCGCCAATCGAGAGCTCTCCATCGTCTGATCTGGGCGGGCGGCGCTGTCCGCGCACGACCGACTCACCGAGGATTCAAGGCCTCCCCTCTCTCGCTGTCTGGCTGGCTGGCAGAAGCAACGCACGCACGAGAGTCGATCCGACTCACTCGCTCCCCCGCCCTCGGAAGCCCGGCTGGCGTGGTGAGACAGGCCGGTCCATGAATCACGAGCTGGACTGACGGACCCGCGCACATACGATTTAGGTACGAGTCCAATAGAGGAGTCAGCAGAAGAGGGGGAATACGGCGAAGGAAGCAAGCAGGATGACGGGCGGTCTGAGGAATGCAGGTCCTCGCCGAACATGACTGGTCCATGGCTCTCGGCCGGCCGATTCATGTGGCCCGCGTCAACCAGCGACCGCCGTCCCGGACTGGCCCAGAGTTTCCCGCAGCGCCAGCCACGCTTGCGACGGTTGACTGGTTCAGGGGCTACGGCGGCGGACAGGGGACTAGGGAGGGCCCGGTAGCCTGGCATCTTGATAGGGGGGGCGACCCCAGCCGCCAGGGAGCGCGTGTGGACTGGGACCGAGTCCACGGGAATGATTGGCTCGAGTGTCACCCGCGATGCTTGCCACAGCTTACGACAGGCGAGCGAAAACCACAGGATCCGAGTCATCCGCGCGGCTTGCCTGTCGAGAGACATCGGGCCAGCGCGAGGTGTCTGTCTGGTCTGTCTGTCGAACGATCTTACGGAGGAATGCAAAAGAGCATGGCAGTCACCAGTCCGATGGGTATGACCTCTCGGATCTCTGGCTCCGACGTCACACGCTCATGGATAGTGCACTCGTATCACCGGATGATCCGAGAACAATGTACAAGATCCATGGATACCTATGTGCTCATCACTTCAGGTAGAGCATCTGCCTATGCTTCCGGAGTCCTCCCCGTCACCGTGGGGGCAGGGAACCGCCAAGGGATCGAGGCTGAGTGATGAAGGGAGCGAGCCATAGTCGGGACGATGATGAGCATTGCAACCCCATCAAACTGCCCATCCCTCCCTATCTCTCCCCCAAGCCACATCCCTCCGCGATCTCTCCCATCTTTCACTGCGTTTGCGTGCGCACGTTTCCGAAACCGACAGGGAAGATGAAATCTCGTCTTCCCTATCCGAGGTGCCCCATTGGAAACCACACAGTCGGCGGCGCGAGGTGACATCGCCACGGCCCATCCCTTCATATAACAACCCGCCAGCATCTTATGATCCTCGTCTGATGTGCGCGAGGATTGTACTCTCGTGCAGGCAGAAGCAGGCCCCCGCCCGCCATGCACGCGCCCGTCGCAGATTGAAATGAGAGGCGGATGACGCCCAGGCAGGTGGGCAGGATGCGGCCCCTCAACCCTTGCCTGGCGGTTGACATGCCCGGCGCTGTGCCCTAAGCGAGGCGAGCTCCATCGCATCTAGCTGTCAGGCCTGCCAGATCTCGGAAGGGCTTCCGAAAAGGTGAGGGCACGGCCGTCGAGAGAAGGCCCGGCGGATACCAATTGCTTTATCATTTGCTCGTCGATGCAAGATATCGTTAGTTCCAGCAACGTGGATGCTGGAGCGCCAGGATCGTGAGTCTGGGGGTCGTGGTGTTGTCAGGACTTGGACGCAGCGGCCTTCAGTCTTCCTGAACCCTCACTCACCCACCACTCCATCTGCCCCCGCCTTCCATGATCAACATCAAGGGCGGACTGACTTCGGATGAACACGATCGAAACTTGCTCGCTGATTGTCTGTACCAACAGCGCGGGCAGACGACCTGCCAGGGCGCCTGGATGTCTAGATGAGGTCATTTAGCGGCTTAATCCTTGGACGTTTCATCGATATTGAATGCCCCGCCGGTGTCAGGTGGGAATGCCAAAAGAGGCTGCGAGGGGCCTGTCGGTCAGCATTGGCATTCGATCGCTTTTGGAGGGTGACAAGCAGGGGGTTGAGGCCTGGAGGCAGAGTGTATGGGCAGTTGCTCCCGACTGTGGCCAGCCGAAGAGGCCCGGATTATGTCATCTAGATGATTACCTAAGGATGTTTTCGGCTCGACTCCTCCGCCGACCGGCCCCCTCTGGCACCAGCTGCACCACCTGAAAGCCTGAATTCGCGCGCCGGATCTCAGGCCACAACTTCCGAGCTTCGGCATTGAGATCGAACCCATGAGCTCCGGGAATTTCCAACGACATCACCGGCCCGCAGCCTGAACAACATTCGCACACCCCCGTCGAGGCCGCACGCAACCATGGGAGCCAGCGAGTCAAAGCCGTCCTCCTCCCACCTGTGGAAAGGGTACGCTGTCCATTCCCGCGGCTCGATCCCTCCGTCACGAGTGCAATTCTTTCCTGCGTGACACCGGCTAACATGTCGAAGCTCCGCGCCTACAACAGTCTCCCACGACCTCTCCGAGTCGCTGCAGTCCAGCCACGAGGTGCGCAGACCCCCATGCCGTCCAATTGGCCCGCAATGAACCGCCCTGAGCGCCCCGAGCTAACTGCCGCTGTCCGCAGACCGACGCATCCCGCGCCCGCCTCACGGAGATCCAGATCCAGGCCCGCGTCGCCGAGGAGCTCAAGAAGCTCCAGGCCAAGGAGGCCGAGACGCTGAAGCAGACCCTCGCCAAGGACGACGACTCGACGCCCGTCAAGGGCCCCAGCAGCCCGGCCGTCAACAAGGAGATCGAGGCGCTACGGGCCAAGCTCGAGGAGCGCAGGAAGGTGCGCGACGTGCCCGAGGGCGTGCAGAGCGCGCGCAGCGAGGTGGTGCGGTGCCTGCGCGAGCATGACCGCCGGCCGCTGGACTGCTGGGAGGAGGTCGAGACGTTCAAGCGGGAGGTGAAGAACTGGGAGAAGGCCTGGGTGGAGAAGGTCATCTCGTAGAGCTGGGTGCGAGATGTGCCGCTGAATAACCACGACGAGAGATAGAAAGAACCGGCTGCCGAGATTCAAAGACACTGTTGTACTATACACGGAGGGGCATGGCGATGCGGCTGAGCAGCAAAAACAATAGAAGCCGGGCGGGATGGTCGTCAGAGACCGTCGAGTGAATTCACGCTACCTGATACCATGTCCTCTTTCTCTTCTGTTGTGTCCTGGTCAGGCCTCGCCTGGCTCCGGGCGGTGTCTAGCTCGGCCTTCATCCTCAGGCCTTCTGCGCGTTTTCTCTCCTTCCGCGCCGCAGCATCTTCCCATTCTTGGCCGCTCTCCCCTATCCTCCTCGAGGGGGCAGCTGTCATGGCATCTCTCAGTGCGTGGCGGAACCGATCGATTCTCTTCGCGTTTTCAACAAAGCGCTGGTTGCCGATGGCGAGCAGATTCCTGAGCATGGCGGGCGGGACGATGGCCAGGCAACGGCCAGACTCCGGGTCCTCGTAGCCGACGAGGGACTCGAAGGTGAGGCCCATGGTGCGGACACCGACCATGGGAGTGGCGGGGTCCGGGTTGGTGGATGTGAGATTCAAGGCGCCGCTCTCGCGGTAGCCGGAGGGAAGGGCGCACTTGAGGACAAGCTGGGCGTGGGCTGACGATGCAGTGAGGACGTGTAGGATCTAGGAGTGTTAGTTTCTTCTACAGAGAGTCGAGGAGAGTCCAGGCTCTCACCATGGGCTCAAACTTGAAATGGATGAGGCGGGCAGCGGTCAGGTCAGGAATCCTCTCGTCCACTGCATCAAGTCCGAACAGCCGCAACACGCCGGAATCATCTTCTGTCGTAGATGCATCCACCGGATCATGGGAGACAAAAAGCCACGTTCCCCCGCCTCCTTTCCCGCCCACGCCAGCCTGGGTGCGCCTCTCGTCGTCCGCTTCGGCTGCCCCCGTTGCGATGGCATCTTTGCGGCCTTCCAGAAACACGCTGACTCTGCCGCCGCAGCTGCTTGTTGTGACTAAACCATCGAGCGCGTTTAGCTCGTCGATGAGCTCCCGAATGCCAACATCGACGGAGCCCTTGGGCGAGAGGTCCGTGTAATCCGAGTCGGGCACGGCAAGCTGCTGAAGAATTTTCGACTTTCTGGAGGTGAAAGAAGTCGGAGGACTGGGGAGCGTGGGTGCCATAGTAGGAAAAGATCTAGGTGCGCTTGATTCTGAATGATTTGCAAGTACTGGTGCTTGGCTCATAAGTTCATGCTCGTTACAACTTGTTGCGGATCATGTGCGGGTGAGAGTTGATCGGGGCAGACGGGGCTCGGCCGGGGCATTCAACCCCCACTGGGACCGTTAATTCACGTCCCGTCCCGGCGGATGCCCCCGGCCCACCATCATCCATCACTCACTTTCCACCTCCGCCGTCCGGGTGATACGCCTTGTACACCTGCAATGCCCCCTCGATGCTCTGAACAAATCCAAAGAAGACAGTAAACCCGAGAACAACCCACAGAGCGTACCACTGCGTGCCCTCCCTCCGGTCGTTCCACCACTGCCGCAGCGTCCGCGGCTTCGCCTGGTCGTACACCTGCTTCAGCCGCACCAGCCTGTCGTGCCAGAACATGTACTCGTCGATGTTCAGGGTCATATCCGATGGCTGGCACGAGAGGACGCCAGGGTCCGCGTCCGCTATGGTGGGCTTGAGGTGCTTGTTGTACCAGAGCTTGGTCGCCTTGTGCCACTTGTTCTGGGGGAACAACAGGCTCAGCGTCTGGAGCGTCTCCTGGACGAAGCCGTCGGGGAAGTAACCGTGCTCCTGGTTCCTGAGGAAGGAGACGTGGTGGAAGATCATGACGGTCGTCTCGCCCTGGATGTCCACAACCTCGAGATGGTCGAGCAGGTTGTTGGTGAGCTCGACCTGCAGCCCGCCGATGGCGAAGAGGTTTCGGGCGTTGAAGTCCCGGTCGAGCTGAATCCCGTCGTGTCGATACGATCGCTGCTCTTGGAAATAGGCTGCCGTGAAGTCCTTGATCGTGCCCTGTTCCCACGGACGGAAGGCTCTGCCTGTCCACATCCTGTCCGTTGGCTTGCCGACGTCCACCATCAGGATCAGGCGGGCGACCAGGTCTATCGCTCCGTTCATGATCTCAGCTCTTCCGAACTGCCCATCTGACAACGCGGCTGGATATCTGATCTCGAGGCTCTGCAGGACCTTGTCGCGGGTGAGGCCCTGCTTGATGTCGTGGGCCAGCTCCGTGATGCCATGGTGTTTGGAGAATGGAAGGTTTGTCCCTAGGGAATGGTACGACGTCTTGCACTGCTCGATATAGTACTGAAAATACGGCTCCAGCGAGGTTGGCACGTACGCGCCCCGGCCTGCTGCTGCCCAGAAGGCATTCGCGATCTCGAGTTGTGTGGCGGCTGGGATTGGCGAGCAGATGTGGTCCAGGTTCAGGTGCGCGAACTGTACGGCCGTCCCGTGCTGATTCGCGGCCATTCCAACTGGGATCACAGGGAAACTTCTTGGAGCTCAGGCTGATGCTTTGGAAGAGTGAGCGCCTTGCCTTGCTGGCGCATGAGAGCAGCTGAAGCCTCCACCTCCCAGAGACGACCAGGCATTGTGGCCCGTGCGCCACAGCCTGATGCAGTATGAAGGCATTCAAGGAACTGGACAGTCTTGATTCCCCAGGCCTTGAACATATTTCAGCCTCTGTAAATGATTCGGGTTTTTCAAATGGATGTAATAGTATCTTCTCCTATCAGCAAGCCCCTTCGTTCGCGGACGTGGCACCTGATCGGGTAGCTTACTCGCTTCGCCTGACAGTTGAAAACCAGCCATTCTCAAATGCTAATGTATGTTAGCTCTTCTCGGTATAATATCATTATATTGTTTTTGATGATGGTCAATTTGTTAAGTCGTTTCTCTTTTTCATGAGAGACGGCTTAACGCCAGAACCGGGCGTGGACTCTAGAGTGCTGACTTCCATGACTGAGGCAGTCTCAGCCGTGGAAGTGCGAGAAATTAAAAAGTACTTTCAGCGTCTGTGTAAAGCTGTGATTATCTTCAAATTCCAAAGTATTCAAAACCTACTAGACACTCCTTCCCACAAATCTGGCTGCGAATTTTCTTCGCCCACCTTCACGATCTTAACATCTTGCTTGTCCTTCTCCCCAACCAAACTAAGAGAGTAAGAGACAAGATATGCTTACTGATTTATTAATCTGTCATTTTTTGAATATGTACCCCCGGAAGATGAGCATGGATCTGTTCTCGTCCTGGATTTTATCTTTTCCTTACCACAGCACGCCAGGATTTTAGACTGAGCATTCGTTGACCTTGACTTGACTGAGTACTTACCTCCAGGCCAGCGGTTCACACACAATGCCAATGCCACGGTTAGATTTTTTTTTTGGGAACTTTAATTGATAGATGTCATAGAATTAGAAGTAACTGGATGAGTTCAGTGGACTTCAAGACTAGGCCAGACTCTTCATGAGGTCCTTGGCTGCCCACATGCACGTGCTGATTTTCTTGTCCAAAGTATCAAGATTAGGCACGACCTGCTGCGGCCTTCGGGAATAGGTCGTGCATTCATATCGTTGGCTACTGTCTTGCATGATCATATGATTCATATCTTCAAGTGCCGGCCGTCCATTTAGCCCCGACGCCCAGTGGCCTTCCACCACCTGTACCCCTGCTGGGCCCTTGGCCAGCCAAATGTACACCGCGCGCATCAGGAAAAAGGGAAGCTCCCCACAACCCAGGTAACTGCGCGTCAGCACTGAATGCTCCCCAGTGGAGCCTCCGTCTGGTAATGTATTCCTGTTCATTCGCCCAAACCCGCGCTGACGCCGAACACTGAAGACAGGGGTATCCGCGTATCCACAAATATCCCTCCCCCCTGCTCCGTCGTGAAGTATATATCAAGGAGCTTGATCGCCAGAGACGGGCCAGACTCAATTGTTTTGCGGCATCACTTCTTGAGCAGTATTTGACAGCGTTTTCCTTGCTACTCATCGCGAGAACCAACGGACTTGAGAAGTATCACATCATGACGACCAGACCTTCGAGCGCCCCTTGGGCTGATCGGCCATTCCCTTTGATCCCCACGCCATCGAAGACCCAGGATGTAGGTCGAGTCAAATAGCTTAGGAGTTTCTCTTCCTCGTTGAATAACCAAGCAGTAGATCTCCCTTGGTCACATATACTGCGCGTCTGAGATGGCACACGTGCACAACACTCTCATCCGGGGCCTCAACGCCATCCTCCTACAGGGGCCGCATGTGCCCGATGCGACTGATGAGAAGTACGTCGCCCAGGATGTCAAAGACCTCCTCTTCTTCGTCCAAGCCTGGACCAAGATGGTCCACCACCATCATTCAATCGAGGAAACATACATGTTCCCTGAGATTGAGAAGTTCAGCGGGCGGCCGGGCTTCATGGATGACCCGAAACATCAGCACGAGGAGTTTCATGACGGCATTGAGAAGCTGGTCACGTATACTACCACCACACAGCCTGATAACTACAGATGGGAGGGCCCCGGGGGGATGAAGTCTATCATTGACGGATTCAGCAAGCCTCTGACACACCACCTCTATGCCGAGATCGATGTCTTTCTAGGTCTGGGAGACCTGGACGGCGCGGGCCTGCGCAAGATATGGGCCGAAGCAGAGAAGATGGCGCAGCAATCTGACAATCTCTCTGCCGTACTGGTGAGAATCGGCCTCCCCTCCTCCGCTGAGCTCGGCGCTCTGCAGACTTCACATGCTGACGCGCTGGCCTTGCAGTACGATGTCTTCCCTCTGGTGCTGGGATGTGCGGATAAGACGTACGAGGGAGGGCACGACTTCCCGCCTCTGCCGTTTGTTATGCCGTATCTGGTGAAATATTGGTTTGGCTCTGGCAATGGCGCGTGGCGCTTTCTCCCCTGCGACTTTTGGGGAAAGCCGCGGCAGTTGACGTTCCTCCCGGCTGCGAAACCTTAGGCTTCGTCAGAAGAGTCAAGATGTATCTGGAAGGAGAGTGCGAGGCCCAGGTGAAATCGTGGAGGACATTTGTGAGCATGATTTGATCGCCTTGGAGCGCTTGTTGCATTTTGTACCCAAGGGGGCTGGAGACAGTGTTCCCTAGAGCAGGACGGGAAAGACACACGGATTCTGATTTGGTGTATGCATCTCCGACGGCTGAGTTGTACAGCTCAACATGGACGCCAGTACCCAAATGTCTGCGTGGCGGTGGCTGGGTGATCTGGCTCGCTTCCCCTCTCAAAATCAGGATCAGGCTGTGAGCGAACCGGCCTCGGTGTCTTGCGTCTTCTCACCATTTCCATCCATTCTTCACTGTTCCGACAACATCTGCATTGACTGCGATGTTTTCGTAAAGCAGCGACCTTTCGCCATGAACCTCCTCTTTGCGAATGAGCCGCCCTTCATCGACAATGCCGGCTCGCACGCGGGGAGATACCGAGGTATCGCGGACGGAATGAAGTGCTGGGAGGTCAAGAATCCGTCGATCGACCCCTTCAAAACGATCATCACCACTGTCGCCCTCCGTCTGTCAGAGTGCGGAATTCCTCGCTCGGCCCTCGTCCTCTTCGACCTGTTCCTCCAAGGGGCAGACCTTGACTCGGTTAGCGTGTATGTGAGGATCGCCGGGACCACCGAGAAGTCCAGAAAGAAAGCCGTCAGGCATTTGAAGAAGGGCGACCTATTGAGGACGTATCCTGGCTTGAAGGTGGCCCATTGGGATTGGCCGCCAGACGCACCCAACGTGACGACCATGGGAAGGGAAGACATTCAACCAGGGGGACGCGCCGTCTACTACAAGCACTCGAGATTCGAAGTGATACAGGGCCATTCATCTGCTTACTTTGACAGTACGAACCGACACATCATCGTTGCGATCGCCGATGGTGGTGACCGTCAAAGTGGCGTCCTGAGCCACATCGTCGAGGTCGGAGGACGCCAGTATCTTGTCGCGCCGGCTCACATCTTCCTTCCCCCCCCTCCAAATGATATGGAGGAAGATGCGGGTACAGATGGTTCGGAATCGGACACTGATTTCGACATGCTGCGCGCAGGCAGCGCGACCCCGCCAGAGCTTCAGTCGCGTTCAGTTTCCGCGGGTACTGTTGACGAGGCATCTCAAAGAAGCCCATCCGGCGGCGTTGAGGAAACCGATCAAAAACTTGTTCGGGATACAGTGGATTCTCAAGACTTCTATGTGTTCAGTACAGAGCTCGATTATGTCCTGATCCAGATCCCCCTACCTCAGGCACGAACTCTCAACCTTCGCCTTCTGGCTGAGGGAACGGCGAAACCGGTGGATCAACGGCAGACAGAGGTAACGGTCGAAACGCTCTCACATCCCAAGATAGATGCCATATCTCATGGGCGGCCCACTATGATGCGACTTCCGCACAGCAACAAGTTCTCCTTGGTGTACCCCCTGGAGTTGAGCATTCCAGTGACCAAGGGCGACTGTGGCTCGGCCGTCTTCGGGCGAGGGACGTCGGATCTGGTGGGATTCATCGTGGCTGGGAGCATTGAAGGCCGCGTGGGCTACATGGTGTCAGCGGCAGACATGCTTCAAGACATGAAGCGCCACATCCGAATGACATCTCCCCTGAGAGCACCATTGGGAGACCAGTTCCCGCGACTGTTCTCGTTGTCTGTCCCCCAGAGCTCTTCCACACCGGCACGTGGGTTGGCGACCGGCTATTTAAGAGACAGGATCGGTCTTTACGAGGCCCGCATCAGGTACTTGCCCAGTACAACTACCGACGACTCTGCCGAGCTGCTCCTGCTGTGGTGTAGGGAGGTCGCAAGGATCCAAGTGATTCCTGCTGAGTTTTCCGTTGACGCTGGATTCACAACGGCCGTTGTCTTTTTCAAGTCACAACGCGGTCCTGTGGAAGTCCGCCGAATGTTGCATGGCAAAGTGGCGGGGACAGGAAGCGCTTTGCATGTGGACATCGCCAACTCCCTTCGTGAGTAAAAACTCAGAATCCCGTGAGCTTGACCATCTTTTGGACCGGAAAACTAAAGGATGTTCTTAGTGAACCAGAATCAAGAGCTGCCATCTCGGCCTGGCACTGCAGAAAGACTACAGCCACACCAGCGCTTGTCAGCATCAGCAACCCCTTCAAATCCGATACCCCCGGTGCCACTCGTCCATCGTGAGACCCCGAAGTCAGAGAGTCGGGTTGTGCCCTTGAACTACCGAGCGACCAGGGCACCTTCTCGCGCCTTGTACATTGGCAACCTTCCCAGCTACGACACGGAAGTCACGGAAGACAAGATCAAGCTCATATTCTACAGCGCGGATGGGTATCTAAGGACTCGCATGTTCCCAAGCACTACGGGCTTTTCCTGCGTCGTCGTCTTCTCGGACACCTCATCTGCGCAGGCGGCCCACGCTCGGCTGTCTAGCAATGTCTTCTTCCGCTCCTTTGATCGGGAAATTGAGGTGACCTTTGCAACGCCGCTGGAAACCAACCAACCTCCAGCTCCTAGCACGCTTGAAAAGGATTTATGGAAGCCGGCACAACGGCCACTCGCGCCCAGGGGTATGGCCGCGACTAGAGCTGCAGGTAAGGAAAGCCACGATCGCACATCGTATGCGGATGCGGAAGACTGACTGCAACCCTCTCACATAGAGCATGATGCAAGCAGTTCCGGGCCCCCCTTCTCGGGAGGGTTTGGTCAGCTGATGGACGACGAAGAGGAGAGAATGAAGAGAGATCGATTGTCGAAAAAAGGCGTTTGATTTTCATCGTGCAAAGAGATGATCAATTTTGCTGGGATTTGGGACAGGGAGTAATGAGACATGCAACAGTTCGGCTCTCTCAGATGGACGTGAACACCCATGATGCCTCATGCGACTGGGATCCATAGGCTCCCAAGGGCGTATCACACTCCTCTGGCCAGGGTCGGTCCACGAGGATGGACTGTCTCCTCATGGTCTCAACCGTATGATGCCGCCGCCGAGCCATGGAGGGCTCAACAACGAGCTGTTGCCCGAACATGGGGCCGCCTCGAGATAAGATACGGCGTCAGTGAGCACTCCCACGCCGGGCAAGATCCAGGACATGGCGAAATTGTGCTTGAAGGTGTCACCGGAAGCGACGGCAGAGAGGACAACGTGCCCGGTCGTAGCGATCTCTTCTCATGAATGATGCTAGGCACGTGAGTGAACCAACCCCATCCCGTCGACCCTCTGCCCTGCTCGTTCAACGCACTGACTCTGTCTTGATCTGTTAGTTGGTCGCCAGCGGCGGAGGAGCCCAATCCCGACTCCTCGGGCCGTGCCGATAAGGTCGCCTAGCAAAGCAGGGACCTCGAACAGCCAGATACCGACGGGGGTCTGTCGGCCTGAACGACACGCGTTGAGTGGTGGCTGTCCTGGAGAGCAAGGCTGAGGGGGGAGATCCCCAGCGAGGCACGACGGTTTCTGCTCTCGACATGATGGTCTTGAGGCTGAGATCGACACAAAGTGACCGCATAGACAGGAGGCTGACGAAAACCAGCCCTCCTCTGGCGCTGTTTATGTAGGTCTCGGGTAAGAACGCAAGTTTCTTTGGAAGGAATGCTGGCGCAGTAAGACACCTCACATTGTTCCAGATTCTTTTCTGGTCTCATTGAAGGAGAGGGTTCATGGATCCTTTGTTCGTGACGAGTGGGAATGCAGAGGGAGAAAAAAAGGGTCCAATTTGAGCTCCACAGTTGACCCAAAAGAGGGGGGAGACGTCATTTCACCTCCCACCTGAACGGAGGCTCGGGGTTCGCAGTCCCCTCGATTAGAGGGGACGAATGTGAACGAGAATGATGGGGAATTGCGAGAAAACAATGAACTAAAAGTTCCATTGCTTATGAGAAAGTGACTTGATATGGGCTCGCTCGTCGAGTCTGGGCAGGCTGATGGACTGTTTCTCTGGAACGGTCAGTGGCGCGGGGGGACTGATACGTAATTATTGGAGGTACACTTTCCACCACGGGAGATTGAGCACAGATACGGGTACTCCTGTTGCAGCTCCATCACCAATGCAGGATGGAAGAGGAGGGAACAGCATAAGAGGCGCTAAGCCGCAGCAGCCTAGAAGTGGGGTGGACTGTCCAGCTGTCTACGAATGAAAGGCCTGAGACCGAGGAGCTTCCGCTTTAGCGGGGAAGGAACGCCTCGACAGAGACCCCCCTTGGGTCAACTTCATTCAGATGCCCAAACGCACTTCCACGATTCTACCAAGAATTACTGCTTCTGACTTTTGTGTGTCTGAGAAATCTTAGGATCCTTCCATGAATAACTTTCCTTCTGAGCTTCGCCCGCACGCCCTTCCCCCCTTGCCGATTCCCTATTCGGCGACGTGGTCCCTGCTGTCGGATCCCCACACTCATTTCGGCGGCCTGAATATTTCCCCAGCGCCCATGCAAAATGCACCCAGAGCATGCAGAAGCGAAAATTGGCGGTCCAGAAAAAAGAGATCCAGTGCAGGAAAGCCCACCCTGCACATAGCAACCAGAATAAGTGCCTTCCGACGGCATCGAAAGCTGTCTGCTTATTCGCTCGAAGGTCAGGGGAGAAAACCCCCATTGCAGGCCTGTCTCCTCTCATTTTAAGGCCCAGGGGTGTGTAGTGCAGCAAGACCGATGAAAGCTAGAGCCAAGTGACCCCGCAAGAAAACCCCCCAGGCTGCACTTGCGAGGAAAGACCAACTGAAGGGAGCAGCGGCCAGGCGCCGTGAATCGCCAAAAGTCAACAACCACCGCAAGGACCTCCACCGTAGAATCTCTTTCTCCTCCACTTCCACCACGAAACTCCTCCATTCACTATCACCACCACCACGCGATCCTTCTTTTCCTTCCTCTCCCAGATTCGGTCAGGAAGACAATACGACCAGGCCAACAACAGCGACGTCTCGTTCCATTTGTTCGGTCCATAGACCCCTTTCTCTATTTACATTCTCCCTTCGGGGCGCACCGCTCCCGCCGTTTTAATCCCAAAGGTCCAGAATTTCCCCCGCGTTTCCCGCACCTCAGGACTCTGGCACGTGCGAACACGTCCTCCTCCAACCCAGAACCCCCGACTCTCCGTCGACACACTCAACACAACGTTCTCCTTGATTGCGACCTCCCATCTCGCCGTGTCAGCCTCCTCTCGCAATCATGTCCGGCTCAGAGATCAATCAGGTTCTGAGCAACTCGCTTTCGCCTGGTACGCTCCTGACCGCCCCCTTCCCCCTCTCTTCCTGCCCCTGACGTCGTCGTTCTCCTTCCCGCTTTCCTGCCATTCTCCCCCCAAACTCGCTGGCGGTGACGCGAAACACCAGGCTGACTCGTACGCAAACAGACACGAACCTGCGTCAGGCTGCCGAGCAACAACTCACACAAGCCGCGGAGACCAACTTCGTGAGTCCATCCTGTCCCCGCGTCATATTTTTTCACGGACCACCCTTTTTGCTGACCGCCGCCCTCGCAACAGCCCCTATACCTCGCTACCCTGGTACAAGAACTCGCCAACGAGAACACACAAGGTCCCATCCGAGCCGCTGCGGGTATTGCCCTCAAAAACGCGTTCACCGCCAGAGATTTCTCGAGACAGCAAGAACTCCAGGCAAAATGGCTACAGGGCACCGATGCCGACACAAAGACCCAGGTCAAGAACCTGACTCTGCAAACACTCTCTTCTTCCAATGCACAGGCCGGTCAGGCTGCCGCCCAGGTCATCTCTGCCATCGCTGCCATCGAGCTGCCGCGTAACGAGTGGCAGGACCTGCTGCCCATCCTCGTTAAGAACGTCAGCGAGGGCGCAGACCACCAGAAGCAGGCCTCTTTGACCACGATCGGCTACATCTGCGAGTCCCAGGATCAGGAGCTCCGTAATGCTCTCATCGCCCATTCCAACGCGATTTTGACGGCCGTCGTCCAGGGTGCCCGCAAGGAGGAGACCAACATCGAGGTCCGCTTTGCCGCCATCACTGCCCTGGGCGACTCGCTCGAGTTTGTCGCCAGCAACTTCAAGCATGAGGGCGAGCGCAACTACATCATGCAGGTCGTCTGCGAGGCCACCCAGGCCGACGACTCGAGGATTCAGCAGGGCGCTTTTGGTTGCTTGAACCGCATCATGGCCCTCTACTACGAGAACATGCGCTTCTACATGGAGAAGGCTCTCTTCGGCCTCACCATCCTCGGCATGAAGTCTGAGGACGAGGATGTTGCCAAGCTCGCGGTCGAGTTCTGGAGCACCGTGTGCGAGGAGGAGACCGCCATCGAGGATGACAACGCCCAGGTCGAGAACTCTGATCAGATGCGCCCCTTCTACAACTTTGCCCGCGTCGCTGCCAACGAGGTCGTTCCCGTTCTCCTGCAGCTCCTGACCAAGCAGGACGAGGACGCCACCGATGACGAGTACAACCTCGCCCGTGCCGCCTACCAATGTCTGTCGCTGTACGCCCAGGCCGTCGGAGGCGCTATCATCCAGCCCGTCCTTCAGTTCGTTGAGGCCAACTTGAAGCACGAAGACTGGCACAACCGCGACGCCGCCGTGTCGGCCTTCGGCGCCATTATGGATGGCCCTGAGGAGAAGGCCCTGGAGCCCATCGTCAAGCAAGCCCTGCCGATTCTGATCACCATGATGGATGACAGCTCCCTGCAGGTCAAGGACTCGACGGCCTTCGCCCTCGGCCGCATCACCGAGAGCATTTCCGATGCCATTGATCCCAACACTCACCTTACTCCTCTGGTCACCTCGCTGTTCAACGGTCTGATGAGCAGTTCGAAGATAGCCTCTTCGTGCTGCTGGGCTTTGATGAACTTGGCCGAGAGGTTTGCTGGCGACTTCGAGGCCCAGCAGAACCCCATGACTCCTCATTTCAACCAGAGCGTGACCAACCTCCTCGCCCTGACAGCCCGCCAGGACTGCGATGCCTACGTCCGCACCGCCGCCTACGAGGTCCTCAACGTCTTCGTCCAGAACGCCGCCACTGAGAGCATGGCGCCCATTGCCTCGCTCCTCGGCGTCATCGTCGAGCGTCTCGAGGGCACTGTCCCCATGCAGAGCCAGGTCGTCAGTGTCGAGGACAGGATCATGCTCGAGGAGATGCAGACTAGTCTCTGCACTGTGCTCCAGGCCGTCATCCAGCGTCTGGACAAGGAGATCATCCCCCAGGGCGATCGTATCATGCAGACGCTTCTGCAGGTCCTCAACGCCGTTGGCGCCAAGTCCAGCGTCCCCGAGGCCGTCTTCGCATCCATCAGCGCCCTCGCAAACGCTATGGAGGAGGACTTCAACAAGTACATGGAGGCCTTCAGCCCCTACCTGTACAATGCCCTCTCCAACCAGGAGGAGCCCAGCCTGTGCTCTATGGCTATCGGTCTTGTCAGCGACCTGACTCGCTCGCTTGGCGAGCGCAGCCAGCCGTACTGCGATAGCTTCATGAACCATCTTCTCAACAACCTGAAGAGCACCACGTTGTCCAACCAGTTCAAGCCCGCCATTCTGCAAAGCTTCGGCGATATCGCCGGTGCCATTGGCGGCCACTTCGAGACGTACCTTTCCGTCATCGCCCAGGTCCTCCAGCAGGCTGCTACTGTCAATGCCACGCCGGATGGTCCCATTGAGATGTTTGACTACGTCATCTCCCTCCGCGAGGGTATCATGGATGCTTGGGGTGGCATTATCGGTGCCATGAGGTCCAGCGGCAAGGGTGAGTACTTCCCCCAATGACGAGGCTCCCAAGCTTGTACTAACTTTTCGCAGCCAACGTCTTGCAGCAGTACGTCCCCTCGATCTTCCAGCTCCTGAACACGATCGCTAGCGACATGAACCGCAGCGAGTCTCTCCTCCGCGCTTCCATGGGTGTCATCGGGTGAGTCTCAATGTCCGTATTAGTGCGATCTCTGCTAACAGTTTTCAGCGACCTTGCTGAAGCGTACCCCAACGGCGAGCTGGTGGATGTTTTCCGCCAGGATTGGTTGACCACCCTGATCAAGGACACCAAGACCAACCGCGAATTCCAGCCCCGTACCATCGAGACGGCCCGCTGGGCAAGGGAGCAGCTCAAGCGCCAAATTGGCGGCTCCGCGAACGTCATGGCTCAGGCTTAGGGTGCTAGAAGCCACGGACAGTTCGACCACGGCCCCTAATCTCACCACTTCGATCACTTGCAAGAAGGTCGTCCCAATGGCAGCCAGCCTCAAACAGGTCCTGGAACTGCTTGCACGGACCGAAACAAATCAACCCCCAACCCCCGACCATGCCACTTCACGACTCACAGCACAGCACAGCACCGGACGCATGGAGTACACGAAGTTGTGTATATAGATCCTGCAGACCAACCCTAGTAATCTTCGTTCCCCAATACCCAGCACATTCCCCCTATTGACACTTCACCACGCCCCTTGCACCACCCAGCACCAGCCCCCTTCCTCTTTGCTGTATTTTTGTACCCCTTTTCGTACCTGGACGGCAGGCATAGAGAGAGTAAGAGAGCACAACAGCCCACGAATTGTCATGTACGCCACGCTCGCAAGCAGCGATGGCATTCCAAAAGTCATGTAGACGGAGTTTTACCCCCCCGGCGGACGGGCATGAGGAGTTTCATCGGACCAGGAGCGAGCCCGGATGATGGACGACGGAGGATACACACGAAGGATCGGCTCGGGACGAACGACGCACGAAGTTCACGCGCACGCGACGACGTCAGACGCCGCACGCCCATCGTCTCGGCCGCATTTCTCACTCTGGCTCCACGGCCGAAGAGGAGGAAGGAATTCACCGTCCGAATTCTAGGCCGACGACGGCAGACGTGGCTGCGCCCCGTGACACGAGAAGACGGCGAGAGGATGAGAATGGACGGATCGGCATCGCCGACCGCAACCGGATCAGGAGAGTGTAGGGGATCACGACGCATGGAGGTGATGGAGAAGACGAGACGAGATGGCACGAGATGGCGTACCCCCTGACAACCCTTCCTTTTGGCGGCAGGCTGGACGCGGCGCTCGAGGGACCAAGTGGCTCCCCAGCATGGCCTGCTCGCCCTAGCGATAGCTAGACCGGAAATTGACACAGTTACCCCCCATGCCAGACTGAGATTTGTGAATGATGTGATGATGCTGGTGTTCGACAAGGCAGGCAACAGACATGGTGAAGCGTGCGCCACTCCCCCGCTGGAATCGCTCACTGCAGAGGTCGGCTCTGACCGGCTCCAATCGCATCAATCTTTGGTCTTGAGGGAAGGCGATTCTTGGCAAGGGAGGCACGTGGCAATGAGAAATGGTATTACATGCTCTGAATGGGTATCTACTCTAGTGGTGTCTGGCGTGTAAGGGAGTCGCTGGTGAAGTGGCAATGATGTTGGAGTGCAGGTCGCGGCAGGCTGATCCTCGAGCATTTGTTACTTGGGAACCTCTCTCATGGCGGTGGCCTGGCGGGCATGTTGTAGGGACATCGGAGCAGAGGCAGGGGGCTACAGGCTGAGCAAGAATGCGCTCAAATGCGCTCCCCCGCTCACATGTTGTACCCCATGCCCATGCCGTTCCCTGCCCAGGCGTTTCCCTGCGTGGAATCGTCGAACCAGCTCTGCAGCTCCACCTCGAACCCGTCGTTCCCCGGACCCAGGGCCACCGTCGGAGTGGGTGGGGTGAAGAACTGCGGTGGCGGGGCGGCCGAGTCGTACCCAGGCTGGGCTGGTTGCTGAACCTGAGGGAGCTGGTACATCTGACCGTTGGGCGTGGTTTGCGTGGGGACGACGTTGGTTGCCACCCCGTGGTATGGAGGCTGTTCGAACGCTGCCTGCGCGAGCATGTTCATGGGATTGTGCGGTGTGTAGGGCGGTGGCTGTTGCGGAGGGTAGACATGCTGGGGTTGCACCATCCTTTGGTTGGAGTACAAGTACCCCTGCGAAGGGACTTGCGGCACCGGCGCGGGCAAAGATTGCGGCAGTGCCTGTGGATGGATGCCGTGGGGATGGGGCATGCGTTGGTGATGATGCCGCTGAGGCTCTGGTGGATGCTGTCTCTGCTGTGTGTTGTGGATCCGTTGACCTTGATCAGGAGCATCGGCGGCATGCTTGTCATACGGCTGAGGCGCTTCAATTTCTGCTGGGGAACGATGAGGGGCTTGAGGAGACGAGCTGCTCGGGAGCAGGAAAACGTTGCGCTTGGAATCTTCCCCGGGCGTAGTAGGGCCTGGGAGCTTTAGGGGTGGTGGTAGGGTGCTGGGTTTCTGAGCGTGGCTTGAGATGGAAGGCGAGTGTCCAATATGTAGTGGACGCAAGGTGCGGTCATTCTGCGGCATGTCAGTCCCTATAACAATTGCTACCCGGTGGATGGATGTCTGCTCACGCCATCAGCCATGCCTCTGTCCAGGCTGACCGCGGCAGCTTTGGGATCCCTCGAGTATCGTTCGAGAGACTCAAGCCAGCGCGAAGCCAGTGGCCAGATCTCTTTTGATTCCATGAGGAGACTCATGCAACGTTGAAGCATGTTGGGCCCCTGAGCGACAATGGCTCGGTCGGAACAGACTGCGGGATGGTCAGCTGCAAGTCAAGGGGTCGGAATCATTGTCAGCCTACTCGTTTTGTACTTGCAAAGGTACGTCGAAAAGAGCCCACAGCTATAAACACAGAAGGACTGATATCGTCAGCATTCGAGGTGTGCGAAAGGCAAGAGATATCCGCCGAAGGGTACGTACCGCCATCTGCGCGCCGACGCTTTCATCAGACCCTCTAGCAGCGAACTGCACATCTATCTGCTCGAAGAGATCGCGGACGTTACGGAAAAGCTCGTTGCCCATGCGCGCGAAAAACACTGGCTGCTCGGTCGCGTTTGGGTTGATGATCCTGGTTGGAGTTAGCCTCTTGCTCTGCCTCCATGTGTGACGCAGCACTGACTCGTCTAGGTACGGCCGTCGAAGGACGACATTGCAGAGCTTTGTCATCATCGTGACGTTCATATAAGCCTGAGGCAGTCAGCGCAGGTCAGCGAGCCAAAGGTCCTCGTGATGCTTACCAGGTCTTCTCCCACAGATTTGTGCCCTTTGAGAAGCACCATGCTCCAACGATGATCCTGCGGTAGCTGTTGTTCCCAGTTTGTCAGCTTTTCGGCCATTTTGGCATAAAAGCTGGACAGGTTCCATGGCGTTGGGCTCTTGTCTGACACAATGGCTCTTCTCGCCACCCGGCCCCAGTAGTAGTGCGCCTGAATAAGACTTGCGAAGAGGGACCGGGAGGATTGGTGTATCAACAAGGGGTTTTCGCGAGCGGGCGGAGTGTCCTCGAGAGCTGCACGCGCCTGAGGTACTCGTCCGTTGGCGAAGTCGTCTTCGTCGCTCGGCAAGAGACACGTGATGTCGCTCGCAGCAAGTGATATTGGCGACATCGCTCCACTATGCAGGTTATCCTGGCCTGGGAAGGGTCAATATGGCAGGCCGCAGAATGGTTCATGCTGGCATCCGTCACTCACTGTGCAACATCCACTTTGATCCAGTCAGCCACATGGAACCATCAGATTGAATAGGCGGCGGGCAGGAGACTTACCAAGGTCCGCCGAGCCGATTCCAGGCGGATAATACTTTCCTTGCTCGGGCCAGAGACTTTGTAAAACTCTTCCCGATGGAGATGCATCAACACGGCCATGCGAGTGGCGATACCCAAGTTGATCTGCCGGAAGTGAGTAGCAGACCCGCCAGAGAAAGACGTCACGACTTACATAGCTCATGTTTCTCATGCCGCTGCCCTGCTGAGCCAAACTCAGGAGGTAGAACGCCTGGCATCGCTCGAGGGTCGGTTCCTGGTACAGTTCACTCAGCGCCAATACATTGGCCCTCTCCATGAAGAAGGCCGCCGCGTTGATCTCGCCATCGTATCGCTCGGCTAAGCGGGCGGAGAACCGAGCCGAGATGCTGAGGATGCCCAGCAGTAGGAAGACGCTGACGGATCGGTGGTTCTCTTCGAGCTGCCTGGGAAACAGATCTTTGGGGATAAATCCAAGCTGAAAGTACTTCTGCGTGAAGAGGTGGACGGCTTCAATAATGTCTGACAGCGGTGGGAGTAAGTCCCATTCATCGGCGTGCTTGGTTGGGCGGGCGAGTGGGAGACTCGGCCGGCTGACGACAGGCAGAGCAAGCATGTCCTGGCGAACCTTACTCAGGTCTCTTTTTGTGGCCTTCTCAGCCCGTCTCATACGAGGATGGCGATATTCCCGGTCATTGTCGGGCTGGCCGCGAACGGGGAAGATACTAGAGGCACGGTCAGAGCTGGTATCAGTGAGGTTTTCGCCACGAGGAGGCGCGTACCAATCCGCAGCACCGAGGCCGGCCTCGTCACAACCTCGACAAGGCGGGTTCCCCTTGTCGTGAACACACTTGCTTCGCATGCGGCGACATCTGTCTAGTGTCTTAGCGACCTGCAAGGTTCAATCAAGCTCGGCTGGGGCCGCCCGAGTCAGTTTGCAGGAATGGTCGAACCTTCGACAGGCAATTGGGGCCCGTCGTTTGATGGGCGGCTTCGAATCGCCGGCGGCGCTCTCGACGGCGGCGTAGCCGATGGACCCTGAAGCATCGTCAATGCTCATGCTCCGGCCGTTCTCACTGTGCGAGCTTAAAGCGGCGGTCGCCATCTGCCGTCCATCCTCGTCGAGGTCCATGTCGTCGAAACCTGGCGCCGCTGAGGTGTGGATCGAATGCAGACCAGGTTCGAGCGGAGGGAGAGTGGATGGAGTGTGTGGTGCGTGCGGGGAGAGACCCAGTTCAGGAGCGGTGCGTGAGCCGTGGCGAGGCAGAGGAAACCTGGACGTTCCCATCAGGCGAAGGCTCGTGTGTCATTGGTCGGTGACCTGCGCTGGCTTGTCCAGGCCCCAGCTGCTCGTACAGCCCATCCGAGACGCGATGGCCAGCTGAGAGCACCACGTCTGGCAATCCCTGCGATCTCAGAAGCGTGAGGCCGGTTCGGGAAGATCGATATCGTGAACTCGGATTTGGCGCAGGGCCTGGCGTGGAGGCTCAACCGCTAGAGGGATTTTGGCGCGGGACCGATCAAAGGCCGTTGTGGCATGATACGAAGGAAGAGGGGGTGTTGGACCCAGCGGGCAGGTTCGCGAAATGACGGTTAATGTTAGTAGCGCGGCGAGACCACCGTGCGTGCGGCCGGTCGGGAGAGCCGACGGATGGCCAGTGCGGGCTGGCTGCTGTGCCGGCAGCAGTTGGGGGTTGGAATGATGCCGGGCAACGGACTTTAGGAGAGTCAGAGGATCGGCGTCGGGGAGAGGAGGGAGGGGGCGAATTCGATAGTCGGATGGATGTCAGCGGGCATGCTCCAGCAGATATCTACACACAGTAGGAGCTTTCCAGCTCAACAGGGGCACCTGTTGGTGGCCGCTTTCGAGCATTCTACCGTGCTACCCCAGGCACTGACGTGTGGTGGTCGCACGGCCTCCGCTGCCGGCGTGGCAGCTGAGAGGTTGCATCAGATCGGCGCCAAGACGGTGGCACAGAAATTGTTAGGGCGCTGGCGAACACCTCATATGACGGACAACTGCCAGATAAGGCCGCCAAGGCGATTCGAGCAGCAAGCATCGCAAAAGCAAAGGCATGTCTCGTCGCCCTCATCGGCATGCGGATGATATTTGACAGCCGCCAGTCCTTTTGCCGCCCGTCCCCCTTGTTGCCACTTTCGAAACGTCGCCCGACTTGTTCCCCTCGGTGAATACGCGATTCATAATAGGGGGGCCTGGGCCCATCGCTCTCGGCCGGTACCACCACAGGGACAAGGTCAGTAGAAACAAAAGCCGAGCTGGACCCGTAACACAGCTGGACGATGGGATGTGCATGTCACCTAACCAGGCAGGTCAGGCCATCCGCCCAGCTGTCTGCGGGGGGTTCCCAGGTAGTTCGGCGTCTGTCTGGTTCGGGGTCAGCTCCGATCAGGAGTTGGAGCGGCTATCCCCTGTTGTATAGCCGGCAGATGCCCTAACAGTTGGGAGGGGCAAGACAGCGGGTGCTGGAACACACCCGGGTGGGCTGGCTCTGCTGCCCTGGTCTCCCAGCTGAGCAGACTGTACCTCCCTGACGTCCCTGAAGATTCCTAAGCGTGGTGTGTGACAGCGTGGAGGGTGCATGTCGCGGAGGGGGGAATGTGGTGTCATCCTCCCAGGTTCCACGTGGTTGGGTGTGCTCAAGAGAAGGTCCATTGCCCCGAGAACAGCTCAACGACCTTGTTGATGGCGTATGTCTGTCCAGCACGAGGCGAGGCGTCCGGCGGGGCCCGAAGCAGGGCATGAGAGGAGAGGCGCGCGCGACCAACCACGTTGGGTCCGCGGGCTGCATATGCTGCATATTCCCTGTACAGAGTACGAGGGAGTGTTCTGTGTCCCAGTCCCAAGGCGGCCAGCAGGTAGCCAGCAGGTAGGTATGACAAGGGGGTGATGATAGGGAACCGGTGGTGAAGCCCAGCGTGTCGTGCTTCGCTAGGGAGGTTGGGGTTGTCCAATACCTGACGTCGTCAGGGCTGCATGAAGCCATTTCTGATGGGATGCATGCCGTTGCGAGCAGCTCCACCACGAAAGCAGTGTCCAGATGAGATCCATGTGCATGTCGATGGGCCCGTGATGGGAAAGATGCAGCAGCGTACATGGTCCATCTCGGCCGAATTGGTGTGGACTCATCGAATCGATCGACATGGCCTGATACGAGGCGGCGGCGGCGGCGGCGGGTGGGCGAGATGCGGATGCGAGGGTGAAGCTTGTGGATGGGATGAGACGACGTGAGGGAGAAGCAGCCCCGTTTTCGGTTTTCGCTTCCCATGAGTGAGTGCCAGAAGCAAGCGGGTTTGACGCCAGGGCGGATCTGACAAGCGCGTCGTCTAATCAGGAGGGCAAGCCGGACGAGCTACCGGGGCCGAAGGGGTCAGAGGGTCCCTCCCGAGGCGTCATGGAGGGGTCGATGGTGGAGGATGGGAAGTTTGATTCTTGGTCTGTGACAGGGAAGATGAGTAAGGTCGAAGCCCGCGCGCGAGCATGAATGACGATGGGCGCTGAAAAAGAAAGGAGGCGAATTCGGTGTGTGTAGTGGTGGCCGTTGGCTCTCCCAGTCAAGTCAGACGCGGCAGCCGGGTATTACTTACCTATGCATTAGGTACGGAGGTAGGCAGGTCTGATGAGGTGAGATGGGATGCGCCGGCTGATCCCGCCTGGCTCCTTCCTGCCCGGACACACATGGACTCCCGCCGCCGCTGTTGCCATCACTTGGCAAGGCAGGTGCTCGTCTCGTCTACCCTCCTGCCTTCCCTGCCTCAGCTCCATACTTGCCATCGCGCCTTCCTCCGACTAAACACATCAGGCTCTGCACGGTGTTGGTGTGTGTCATGTGCTGCACACAGCGGGGCCACCACCCAGCATTGGATCCCATCACTACCGGTGCCGTCCTTCTCTTCCCCGGCGAAGCTGGCTGCGGACCCTGACTTCTCGATACACACACTCGCACATCCGCCGCACACCACATGCTCTGCTTGTCGCTTGGCTTCCAGGTTCTCTCGCTTCTCAACCGCCGCCATGCCATCATCCTTGGCACCTCCCTCATGTCGGCCCCGTTTTCTCCTCAAGCTCCTGCCCGCCTCTGTCTCTCATCCTCTCTGATCCCCCGATCCAAGCTCCGATTTTCGATAAAAAAGCGCCCCCCATCCATCATGGCCACGGAAGCAGCGTGTGTCCTTGTGGTCCTCGCCCTCACAAGGGGTATGTTTGCGGATGGCGTCAAGGCCACGAGCAACTCTGGCATGCCTCTGAGTTACCAACTGCCTACTACCTGAATCATTGACGACCCTGCCAGCACCTACCTACCTCGATATATCCCGTCCTCTTCTTGATTCACTTCTCGGCCCGCGGCCCCTACTTTTACCCGATTGCCGCCAACTCCTCCGGAATCTCGCAGCACTTGCTCTGCCCTCTTACCGCCAACGAGAACGCCCTTGAAAGCAACGTCTTGCTGGGCAGCTTTGCTCACGATGGACCAAATCACGAATCAAATGCTTGCTCTGCTGGTAGCTCTGGTCGTTTGCCCGTTCCTTTGGCTGGCACGCCCCAACCGGTTGCCGTGCCCCTTGCCCCCCGGACCGCCTCGACGATTCTTGCTCGGCAACCTAGGTCAAATCAGCGACGAACATCCTGAAAGGGATTACATTCGCTGGGGAGAGGAATACAGTGAGCCATGAATAGCCCGTCACTCTTCTCTTGGGGCGGTTTGCTAATCCCTCTTTAGACTCGGATGTCATATACACAAAAGTGCTCGGCCAGCACATGCTGAGCCTCAACAGTGTTGAATCTGCTGCCGATCTCCTGGACAAGCGTGGAAACAACTACTCCGACAGACCAAGATTCACGCTCTTTGAGGTGTAAGCTCCCCACCAGCCGAGCAAAACTTTTCCTTCTTTAGATGCAACTAACTTACGCCTCGGTGTAGGATGGGCTGGGGCCTCACCTTGACGTTTCTACGATGGGGGCCCAGGTTCAAGTTGCATCGACGCCTTTTCCAGACCACGTTCTCTCAGTCTAACATCAAGACCTTCCGACCTATGCAACTTCAAGAGGCCAGAAAGGCAGTCCGAGCACTCCTCACAGAACCCGACAATTGGAAAGACGTCACTTTATTAATGGCCACGAGCATCATCTTCCGCGTCGCATATGGCCAAGAGGTTGCTACGAAGGATTCCCCTTACTGCGAGATGTCGCGTGCCGCCAATTATGCCACCACCGAGGGCGGAGTGCCTGGTTCTACACTCGTCGACATTTTCCCTCTGGCTCGCTATGTCCCGGACTGGATCAACATATCCCCCTCGTTGCAACACGCTCGCCGCAGCCGACCAACAATACAAACAATACACGAGGTGCCGTGGGTCGCCGCAATGCAGCAGCTCCTGGCCGGGGAGGCAGCACCGTCGTTCATGCGGACACACTGGGAGAAGTTCTCAGAAAACCAGAGACAGGGGAAGGCGCAAGAACTGACAACTGCAGACATCAAAGGTGCCGCCGGAGCCATCTTTATTGCGGGAGGCAACACGACCTGGAGTACTCTGCAAAGCTGTGTGCTATTCCTCACGAAATACCCCCTTATCCAGAAGAGGTTACAGGAAGAGCTCGACCTTGTCGTAGGCTCGGACCGCCTGCCGGAGTTTGATGACCTTGCCGGCCTCCCCTTTCTCGACTGCTTTATGAGCGAAGTCTTGCGCTGCCTACCTCTGAACCCACTGGTCATTCCTCACAAGAGCCTGCAGGATGACATTTACAAGGGCATGTTCATTCCCAAGGGAACCGTCGTCTTTGCGAATGCGAAAGCAATGGCCATCTGCGAAGACAAATACAAGGACCCGGAAGTATTTGATCCCGATCGATACCTCCGCGGCGAGCCGCATCCGCCGGGTAATTTTGGGTTTGGCAGGCGCAAGTGCCCGGGAAATTATCTGGCCATGGCCTCGGTCAACATCTTCGTCGCTACGCTCCTGGCAGCGTTCGACATCGACAAGGCTGTCAATGATGATGGAACCCCGTTAGAACCGGAAGTTGAGCTGTCTGTCGGACTGGGAGGGTGAGTTCTACCCCTCTTCCCCGGGAAACGTCATGAAATCTTACTAAAGGGGTTGAAATAGCCACCCAAAGCCCTTTGAATGCGTGTTTCGGCCCAGGACAGATGCCGTTGCGGTGCGGCTTCTGGCGGAGGGTTGAGAGCTGTGACGAGAGCTGGCAAAGTTACCACAGAGCATACGAGCATCAGCATGGCGCCATAGATATCATTCATCATACCCAGCTCTACAGAATAGAAGTTTCTCCCACATATATATTTGACGGCCGTCCATGCAACCGAGACTTTGAGGATCTCACCGCATCAGTCGCACCGCGCCATTCAACTAACACTGTAGATAGGGTTGAATTCGATGCCTGGCACCTATATGGGCTAGTAGTCGGTATATGTCGCGTCTGGGGCCTTCTTGCTTCCTGTAGTGGTCTTTGTATACCACCTCACCGCATTCCACCTACACAGAGGTTCCCAGAACGATCCATGACCGTCCAGCCAAGCAGGCTCAGGAACACTCTCGTCCAGAGTAGTAGGTTCAGAGGCCTCGCGGAGCACGAAATCCGCAGAGAGGTCGAGATTGCCTTTGACCAGCTCTCTCTGCCTTGCTGCCTCTTCCTCCCACCCTGTTCCGGCATCCCAGTCGTGGAAGCAGTGGGAGAAGACCTTGCCGTACGGCGTCGGCTCCTCCACGTCTCCCGCTTCACTGCCCTCCCAGTCGGACCAGAACTCGAGGGGTTCGTCCCCCATCGCCACTTCGCCGTTGCGGTGCTTGAAGCGCCAGACCTCCGTTGCCCAGCCCGTTTCCAGCACCGGTTGTGCTCGTCGGTAGTACAGCGCTCCGCCGGGGTGCTTGGCGAAGAACCACTCTGGCGGGTGGTTTTTCTCGTTCGCGCTCCGTGATGTGTGGTGCCTGAGATGGGAGATGTGCTCGCGAGCGTAGAGAGGGCGATCGTCTTCATCGTCAGGGGAAACGGGGAACGCGGAAGCGATGTCGGTCATGATGTCGTCTTCCTGGTCTTCGATTGTTCCTGGACCAAGCTCGCAGGCCTCTGGGCTCGGGGCGCGGAATATTTGACCTGATGGGAGCGTGCGCCTCGGCCAGACGAGCGAGGGAGGGTCTGGGTATTCGTCCATGGTCAGCTCTGGGCAATCCAGAGTGTATCTCCGTCGAAATGGCTTGGGCCGATCGTAGGTCGGCGTCTGGGGGATGTCGTCGTCTATGTAGTGTTCGCTTTCAATGACGAAGGTATCCAGCTGGAGAGTCGGGAACTTCTCGGCGAGCAGGCTGCTATCCCAACCTTCACCCCTATCTTTTGGCAACTCTACGTAGACGTGCCGAAGAGTCTGGGCGTGCTTTGTCATGTACTCTCCCAACATGTCCGCGTCCATGGGGATGCCGTGCAAGCGAAGTTCCCGAAGGCGAGGGAACACGGGTAGAATGTCCAGGTATCCGGAAACAGAGAGCCAACCAGCCATTTCGCTGCCCATAAGGTTGAGACGGAAGTACTCCAAGTCATGACAAGCGGCGAGAAGTTCCGAGAGGTGTTTTCCGACGCTTTCGCTGTCCCTCCGCTGCCCGTAGACGTCGAGGTGCCTGAAAGTGAGGTCTACTGTTGTGAGGTATTTCCCGAAAAGAGACGCCGACAGCCCATAGAAGCAGCCGTTGCAGACCTCGTCTGTATATCTCAGAGTCGTGATCATGTGAGTACCTGAGGCGTCCAAGTGTTCCATGGCCTTGGGGAGTATCAGTTTGGCACCCAGGTTGCATTCGCCTCTGCGTTGCTGCCTGTCGTAGAATTTCAGTGCCGTGAGAGGATATCCCTCTGTCGTAGGCTGGATCCGATAAAACGGGTTTCGAAGGCACATTGGCTCCGAGACCAAGGCCGATAGGCGTGGGAAGCGAAGCAGCGCCTGGAGGAATGTTGGAAGAAAGGCGGCTATGGCGGCTTGGTGGGAGTCATGCTGGTCCGCCCGCGTGCCCAAGCTGTCTTCGCCCATGAGCTCTAGCCAGAGCGAGGCCTTGGTTTGTTCAAGTAGGTCACCATATAGGGTCTTGTCATCGTCGTTTACTGGGCGGAGACTATCGAGTTTAGCGGCGTATTCATACCAGACGAGAGTCCGGACATGTTTGGCAAGATCTGGCGATACCGAGATGGCGAGGAACGAGTTGCGGTCTCTCCAAAGCCGAGAGATGCAGATGCGTGAGAAGAGGAAGGGAGCCGAGAGATGAGCGAGGCGACGCGATGTGAGGCGGAGTGAGCGCAACTCGCATCGAGCGATGGCGGAATCTTCGAGTATCTGGTCAAGCAGCTCCTCGGGCAAAGTCGGCAGGGATGCCATTTCGATCTTGGGTGAGAGTCCTCGTCGAAGACTGTTGGATCTCGCTGGAAGTGGCGCAGTACTGGCTATTTGGAGGAGTCCGGAGTGCGATACGGTTGCAATCAGCGCGTGCGATGAAGGACTTGGAACTTTGGAGAATTGTTGACACCTTGGCCAATACGCGGACAACTCAGAGAGCAGGGCAGGGATCTAGGCGAGTGCCTCTGCTGGACACACTGATGCTGGCAAATTTGTCGGAATCGCAACCCTGCTTGGGATGGTCCACGGAAGAATTCATATTCGAAGCTGCTTGGCGCGTCGCGAAGTGTGAACGGACCGCTCCTGGGCCAATGTCTACGGTTCACTTGTGCTTCTCGACTCATCGCAGCGCATCATCAAAAGAGAGAAGCTGCTTCCTAGCTGGTTATCACTTTCGCTTTCTCATTGACTAAGTACTTACTAAAGTGATAAGTGCCCACTGCCTTAGTCCTCACTCCCCTTAACCAAGTCTTCGCGACTAAATCTCATCCTCCTCTTCGAGGCGCTCCCACCGATCCATATCCAAAAGGACTGCGCCCGCATGGAGTTTAGACATGAAGTCACCCAACGACGACTGAGATACGTTCCTCCAGGCAGTTTCGTCGTGGCCAGGGTCCCGGTGAAGCATCGGCAGCGTCACTACCCTGCTGTAGGGATCATTCACCAGCCACGGACGACTCCCGTACCAATCTCCATTCTCGCCTGCCTGAAAGAAGATTTCACTAATGAAGTGATGACACTCTTGCGGGCCCTCGCGCCCAAAAATTGCTCTCTCGCGCGCCGCGGACATGGGCGGCGCTGCAAGAGCACGATACGTCCGCAGCATGCCTCGGCTGAGAACGTGCTGCGCATGGTCCTCGTACCAATCGGCACCTTGTGGGCGAGGGTCGAAAGGCTGCATGGCTGCAAAGTGTAAGATGATCAGCCTTGGTCATTGCCACTGAACAGGGACAGGGCAGGACTTACCTTTGCACAGCTGGCCTTCGAGGATCGACCCGGCGGCGTACATTTGGGCCAACTCGCCGTGGGTGAAGATGGCTTTCATATTCCTCACGCTTTCTGGGATGATCTCGGAAGGAAACCGGGGTCCATAGTGCACGGAAATGCCGAATAGTCTCGAGAGGAACTCGAGCCTATACAGATTGCGCTTGAAGCGGTCACGCTCGGTGGCGGTGAAAGGGTGCCTTACCAGGTCTTCCGCAAGCCACGGGATGCGCCGACAGACTCGGAACATGTCATCCACGAGGAACCCCACTGAAATATGCAAGTCGTTCATCTCGTGTGACTCCCACGTGCTCTCGATGGGCTCCGGCTCGTCCATGAAGTGGTTCCCGAGCCACGCCCTGAGGCCCGGGGTGGTGATCTGGCTCTGTTGAACCCACCGCTGGTTCCTCATCGTACTGACAACCTCATTGTGGATTCCGCCCAGCGTTCGGTGCCAGAGATCTCTGATGATCGACGACTGGTATTTCAAGAGGAGGCTGAAAATCCTCAGATTTGCATGGCGGAGGTTCATGAATGCATTGAAATCCAGATGATCTGTGATTGCCATGATAATCTCTGCAGGAAGCTTTGCGAGAGGGCCGCCGTTGGTGGCTGATGCACTTGGCCTAGCTGCACGCCTCTGTTGAGGAGGTACCTATCAAATCAATCGGGCCAGCATTGCGGAGGAGGCTGGGCACCTGCTGTGGGACTCTCCTATTCCAAATGCTCCTCCAAGGGCCCGACATGATGATTGGCGAAGGTGTGTGCGTGTGTGTGTTTATGTGCGTTTGTGTGGGTGGGTGGGTGAACTTCAGAGCTGGATGCAAGCAGTAGTAATGAAGTCTATCTGAGATAGGCATTGGTAGAGGTCCCTGCGTCGTGCATCTACTTATATATCCATGGATAGTTACTGACAGTCTGTTGGTCCCCATGAAAGAAACTCAGAGTCGTTATTCAAACGTATTCTCTGTCAATTGTGTGCCACTTTCTGTCCCTGTGAATGTTCGTGCCCGAGTCCTAAAGGTTCGGGTGTATCACATACCCAGAACCTGCCATATGGCCCTCGCCTTACCAGTGAATCCCCACCCCCATTATCAGTCAAAAAGTAGGAGGAAAATAAGAACAGTTCATAACTTTTGGCCCTTGATAATTTTGCATTGAGACCTGGTCATGTCGGCTTGGCTAGTCGCTATATGTTGAATCGCGGGTAGATTCAATGTTGCGTCTATTCTGGCGGTAACTTGTCGCAGACATGGACCCTATTCGCCCTAATAACTCCCGTGGTTATGGTCAGGCCAAGGCTCTACTTGGAGCCCACTCCAGACGCCCTTCCATCTCGTAGCCTTCTTGTCATAAGCGGCTCTCGACCCGAGGACCGGATTGGGCCTGACAACCATGTTGAAGAAGTCCGACAATCCCCGAGGAGCATAGACGCTCCATTCCCCGTTTCCTTCGAGCCTCACTCCGAGCATGGCGGCGGTAGAGATCCACGAGTCAATCCCAGCCTCTACGCTTGTGTGTGCAGGGCAGGGCAGTCCGTGCTTCTTCGCGTACCAGAGGTGGACGCGGGCTTGGTTGCGGATCTCGACATCCGCCCCGAGGCCTTCAAAGATCTTCTTTCCTGCCTGGATGTATTTGTCCTCTGCCTCGTACGAGAGGTCCGATGAGTCGTAGTATACGAGATCATAGTCGTTGATCCCTGTTTCGGGAGGAAGAGAACTGACGTGGTTCCAGATGGTCTGCGAGAGGGAACCGGCGGCGAGGTACCAGTTGGGCAGATTCAGAGTTTGAGCGCGCCTCAGGACCTCAATGAGAGTCTCATTGGTCTCTAACGATTTGCGTAGTTGGACGAGTTGCTGGTCGAGGGGAAGCTGAGCAGCTTGGGCCGGGTTCATGATGAATCGTGAAGACGAGGTGACGTCAGGTCCTCGGGAGAAGTTCAGGGTTTCTCAGTTGTCCATTCAAGCGAAAGGCCACACTCTCAGAAAGCAACAGAGCGCTCAAATTATGTGTTTGGAGGTTTGTAACAGAGAGGGAATTCGAATGTGTGACGCGAAAGTTTGAGGGGTAAAGGCCTGGAGCCTTGGAGGTGTGAACTGTGAAGTCAAGATGCATGTAGTCGGAGGAAATTCCGCCGATCAGATTGGCAAAAGCAAGTAACTTCATTCGGTCTGTGAACCAGTCAACATCCAAATCCTTCCTAGGACTTGCAACGTGATTCGTTTTAGAATTAAAACAATGCGAATCTGTCCATACTCGTTGCTAGCTCTCGAATTGCTGAAAATTTGAACCATCCCGTCTCATTAATCCCCGCGTAGTTGAATCCAAGCTTACGTTCTCCCCTTCACGTTCATGAGGGGTAACGCAGCACCCAGACCGTGAAAAATATTTCCCCACCGAGTCACCGACCCCCTCTATCGCCGTCGGAACCTGAGAAGACAGGCCTCGTTCACCACTGCCAAAACAGATCATCTGTCATTCCTCATCAAAGCTCAAAACGATGGCCGAACGCCCAGACATCCAGTACCTCCGCCTTTCCGTCAAGCTCGCGGAAGAAGCGCTGCTCGCGGGCGATGATCCCTTCGGCTCCGTCCTCGTCGACGACGCGGGCCGCATCTTGCACCAGGACCGCAACCGCACGAAGACGGGAAGAAACGGCGACATGAAGGCGGACGCGACACTTCACCCGGAGATCGAGCTGGCGCGCTGGGCCCAGCTGAACCTCGACCCGGAAGCGCGCGCCGCGACCACCCTCTACACCTCCGGCGAGCACTGCGCCATGTGCACGATGGCCCACGCCTACTGCGGCCTTGGTCGCATCGTTTTCGTTTCCTCTTCGACCCAGTATCGTGCGTGGCTCGCGGAGTTTGGCGCTCCAAAGTCCAAGCTCAGCCCTCTCGGAATCACAGACGTCGCGCCGCTCGTCCCGGTCGAAGGTCCGATTCCCGTGTTAGATGAGGAAGTGAAGGAACTGCACCGTCGGAAATGGGCCAAAAAGGAGTGACAGCTTGGCAGTGAGTCGTTTTGTCTAAATTTGATAGCAAGAAAAAGCTTGCGTCTATGTCTATCTGTATCCGATACCACCGCGTCTTTCAGGAAACTTGATGCTTACATCGTGATATTTGCCCTCTCCTGAAAATCTCCTCCCGGCACCGCTCATAACTTCAGCTGGTACTTGGGATGAGTCCGAATCCTCTCCCCATACTTCAGGGCAATCCATATCATCCCCATCATCCCCAGCGACAGCGCCGCGAGCAAGGTATTTCCCCACCCCTGGTCCAGAGTCGCATACATCCTCGGCCCGGCCAGAGGAAGCAAAGCACCGCCGATACTGCGGAAGACCGTGTTCGCTGCCGTAGCACTCGCGGCATATGTAGGGAACGCATCCACGAGATACGTGCCGACAGGCGTGAAGACCGTGATCATCCCGAAGCCGATCAGGAAGGTCCCGATGACCGGAACGAACCAGAACACTCTGTACTGAGCAGTCCATCCATAGATGAGAAGGCCGATGGGGATCATGGCGCCGCCCGGGATCATCGGCGGAAGACGATACTCGGGCTTCATTTGGCCTCCCTTGGCCATCCTCTTGACGATGGCGTCGGAAGCCGCGCCGAAGAGGAAGAGGCCTGCGAATTGACCGCATCCGAATCCGAGGTAGATGAGCCCGACGTGCGTGACGATGCCGTAACGCGTCTGGAAAACCTCGGTCACGGTCGTGAAGAGAAGATACAGGGTGCCGTATGCGACAGCCGTCAGGAGGGACAGGCCGAAGATGATGGGCGAGAACAGGAGCATCTTGATCGGCCGAATGATGCTCGTGGCGAAAAGTTGGCCTCTGGTCTTATCCATTCCCGTCGAGGAGCGAGCGTCGGGCTGCTCGCCCGATTTCCTCAGCTTCTTCGCCTTCTTCTTCAGAAGGGTCGGGGGATGGGTCTCTCTTTGGAATATGAGACAGAACACTACCACGGCGGCGGTCTATCGCTTGGTGATTAGCCAGGTTTCTCCCCAGATATCGCTCCTGTGCAGGTTTGGCACTCACCATCATGATCAGGATCCAGAAGTTCCATCGCCAGCCGAGGTCTCGTGATACATAGGCACCGATGGCAGGACCAATGCATGGCCCGAGAAGGACCGGCATCGTCCACACAGCCATGGCGCGGCCGCGCTCTTCTTGACGAAAGCAATCGGCTACTGTGCCTGGGCCGACGGTCAACGGGGCCGCCCCGACCAGGCCAGTCAAGAAGCGGAAGACGATGAGCATGGGCATATTGACTGAGAGAGCGCACGCCACGTTGGTGAGCATGAACAGAATCATGCATATGTGATAGACTGGAAGGCGACCGTAGAGCTCGCTGCAGGGCGCCAGGAATAGGGGGCCGAAGGCGTAGCCGAGGAGATAGATAGAGACGCCGAACGAGCCGATGTCACGGCTGGTTGTTCCCATTTCTTCCATGACTTGGCCAATTGCTGGTGCGAACATCGACGACGCGAATGGCCTGGGAACGAGGTCAGCTGAGACCTCGCGAACAAGTTGGGAATGGCAGGGGGCCAACCGACGTGAGAAGAGTGAGCGTTGCGACGAGCAAGACGTTCCGCCATTTTCGCTTCTGTGGCCAGTTGACCGGCAGCTCGGGGTCGTCTGGCCCTTTCCAGTCTATCAGGCCGGGAGTTGCCGTCGGCGCTGAAGCTGAAGACTGGGGTGTAGAAGGTGGCTCCGTCGCAGCATTTTTCTCGAGATCCGGGGGCAATGCCCGTTGGTTCGATGGCTGAGACGATGGTGTGATGTCGGGATGCTTCTCGCTCATGGTGAATCGATGAGACTGGCTGATGCCCCGGGCAAAGCCAACTCGATGCTCTAGAGGGAGAAACAGTCGAATTTAACATCCAGTCCGGATATGTTACGTAGTGTGTAGGTAGGATCGAGAGTCAGTCTGCCGGGAGCTATGGCAGCTCGGGCATGGAAGCCCCCGGGGTTTGGGCATAATTACGCCATTCTCTGGGGACGATGATGGCTCGGTGCAAGACATGCCGGAACTTCTCCACAACTTTCGTGGCAGGCCGATTTTGGCCCCGGGGTGCTCCCCGACGGAGGTTGTTGAGGGACGAGATCCTGTCGGACTAGCGCATCGGGGAGCCTCCCCGATACCGATACCGACGGCCGAAGCATCGCCGAGTGCAGCCCTTCAGCATTGTCGCCTTCTAGAATGCCTGCATTATGAATTCTAGACAAAACTTCAAACTGCTCGCCTCTCGGCTTATCTTGGCTGGGACCCGCCGCCAGTGGGAGTTGAGGGTTGGGAAGACAGGCGCTCTTCGAAGCTTCAATCCGTGAAATGCCTTCACAGACCCCGACCTGCTCACTTTCGTAATGTTTTCCGATAACGTAGCATAGATCTTACTAAATTCCAAAAGCGAAATGGTAGGCTATACGCCATCAAAGCGGCCTGACGCCGTCCAACCATGAGGTTCAGACCTCGATGGCTGAGATCAGCCAGTGGAGTTGAGTTGGCTTACTACATCGATATCTCCGAGCCTACCACACCACCGCACCACCCACTCATGAGTTGAGAGCTTGAATACGTGTAGTGAGACAGCTTCACTATATCAAACTAGACCTTCGTTGTGAAGCCATACTTTTGCTGTAACAATGTCACCTTTCGGGTTCGATACCACAAGCGATGCGATTGCGGCAGAGTTTGCCGAAACTCGTCCTTGTCAGCCGCGGGTAGATCAATCAGAGGCCCGAAAAACGTGCCAATCAATCAACTTGGAGGTCGGAACCTGGTCTGATTGAACTGATACCAACGCTGGCGCTAATGAATTGAGTAGTACGAATGATGTATTTTATTTGCGGCGCGCTGGCGCAGCCGGAGGTTCAATGTGGTGTAGGTAAAATAATTGGCTTCCCAACGGCCGCCAACGTCTCTGCTTTGACTTATGCAGTGAGAAATGAATCAGGCGTGCCGTTACAAGTGCTCTCCAACGGTGCAGTTCGACGTAATCTCGTCGACAAGCTCGGGGAGCTCGAGCACTTCGAAACCTGGGTTGCGAGGGAAGATGGTCTCTCTCTTGTTGATGATAGCGCCTGTCCTGGGGTTCACGGCCGGGGAAAGCGGCCAGCGGTGGTTGCACCTGTTGTTACCGAGGTAGTCGAGTAGGTTACCGGCGTCCCCAGCAGCGTCGGCCCACGCGCGGATTTGCCACTTGATCGAGTTGTACTCTTTGCCGAATGTCTGTAGGTGCTTCTTGGTGAGGCGATCGTAGATGATCAGACCAGCATACTGGGCGAAGTTCTAGAGACAGGGACAAGCGTCAGGGTCAATTTCATGCTCAGCGAATCCGGGGGTGAAGGGGCTATATGCCACAACGTACCTCGGCGTGGCTGCTTCTCGCGTACTCGTCCGCAACATGCGTGTCGCGGTTATACGCTGCGAGCCACGTTGGGTGGGAGCGAGTGATACCCATCTTGCCCTTTCAATGTCATGTAATGTAAGCCATAGTTTCTGTGGAAATGGACGGTGAACGTACCGAGAAATCGACAAGATGAGAAGTCTCATGCAGCCACAGGCCCATGTTGATCACAGCGCCGCCGTTGAGGTCAAGTGCGAAGCTAGGGCTGCTCGCCACTCCGCCATATCCGTTCTTGTGATGGACGACGTCGTTGATGAACTGGCGCATGCCGACAGGAACACGAGAGAAATTGTCGACTAATTGCTGGATAGAATGCTCGGAGCCGTCTTCCCGACAGACGTACCAAGGCTGAGCACACTTTAGAGAGTTAACAGATTCAACATATATTGACGGCTTTTTTCGATCCACATACGGGCAGGCATCCAAGGAACACTCACATCGTCCATGAAAATGGTAAAAGCTTTGAACGTGCTAGGGTTCACGTTCTTCTGCAGGGCTCGATCTCTGCAGAACTTGGGGAGGTTTCCGCTCACCCAAGGTGAGATCCTTGCGGGGGTTCTGGGCATGAAGTAGAAAGCCCAGCCGAACTGATCCAGATTCGGCCACGCCGCTGGCTTGGGAAGCCGCTGCCCTAGGACGGAGACCGAAGCCAAGATTGTCAAGAGAGTAAAGGATAGGAGCATCTTGGCGACAGCAAGATAAAGTCTGCAAGAAAGCGAAGTGGGATGATTCAATAGAGCGCGGTCAAATGATTGTGACAAGAAGCTTGAAGAGCATTTCATGTCGAGGATTCAAGCGGATATTCCTCTATATATCCTCCCTTTCCCCTTGACTGTCAGATGCATGGTAAGCTCACAGAAAGAGACCAACATTGAATCTCCGCCTGACGAGCTGCCTTTCTCTTACCCATTCATACCACCTGGGAAATGAGCTTTCACAGGTTTGGGAGTTGCTTCATTTTAGAAATCATCATCGGTTCTGGGCGTGTTTGGCAGCGCCGTTGTAAGCACTAGTGTCAACAACCGACAGTATACTCGTAACTCAACGCCCAGTCGAGGGTTCCCCCAACTCTCTGTCACGTTGGACGGCGATAAGGATGCTTTATAGGGGTGTCCATCATGGGTACGGCTTATGTCTGGCGCCTTAGCTGAGATGGACGACGGAGCGAGGCACGACAGGGGCATCGCCTCAACACCACCGATCAAAGAGTCTTCATTTAGGAGACAGCCTCTGTAAGTCTACTGGTTGACCAAAATCCATCTCGGACGTGACCCTCCTGTCTGTGGCTGTTCAGTCTGATGAAGCATGCATGCATCCATGGATTGCATCAAGGGTAGGCTTGTTGATGATTGTCTGCGGTTCGTCCTCCATACGAGCGTGGCGCACAACCCTTCGCTCGGCTTCTGCCTGATGAGAAGTCGACCCTTGCACATCTTACATGATAGGGCCTTAGAGCTTACCAGCTGATGGTGCTCTGCATATGAATAATAATGAATCATCTACCAGCTGCCCCTGCAGTAATCAACCCCCTAAGCACATCCAATTCTCCGATAGGTCGGTCAGCGGAAACCTAAAACCCAGAGCAGGGACAACAACCCCCCAGTCTACGTGTAGCGGAGCAGGAGGAGTTCTTAGCGAAGACTCAGACCCTCTGGTCACCGCGAGCTGCGGACGTCTTTTCAGTAACCACCTCATCCATGCACTCGACCTGTTCCACGTTGTCGTCGTGTCCCTTGGCGAGGATCGCCTCCGCGGCGACGGTGATTTGCTTGCCATCAAAAAGCTCCGTAATCTGCTCGAGCGTGCGGCCCTTGGTCTCGGGGAAGATGAACCAGATGAGGCCAAAGAAAAGGACGATGAGGCAGCAGAAGATGATGTAATACTTCCAGCCCAGTGCAGCGAGACCGACAGGGTTGATCAGCTGTGCCGAGATGAGACCGGTGTAAGAGGCGACGAGTGTCATTGTCAGGCCGCGACTGCGCGTGGTAAAGGGGTAAATCTCGACGGTGTATGCCGGTACGAGAGGGGTCCAGGCAATGTCGTAGAAGAAGTAGGCAATGAAGATGAAGGCGACGACTGCTCGGCCGGCAAGCTCGTTGTGCGACTCGACGAAATGGGCTGTGAGGGCCGTCCAGACGATGTAGCTGAACAGGAGACCTCCGGTGGAGACCAATAGGAGCCATCGGCGTCCGAATCTGTCTACCATCAAGGCTCCGACAAAGACGGCTGCCGCGAAGTTGAAGAGCTGGAGGAGGCCGTTGATCAGGGTCTGGTCGCCGGGCTCGGTAATACCGATGGTGTTGAGCACCAGCGTGAGGTAGTAGCTGACAACACCGATGCCGTTCCACTGACTTCCCAAGCCAAGAATCCAGGAAATGAGAACGCGCTTGCGGTTCGGAGCTGTCTTGAGGAGGCCCGCCCACGAGATTTTGTTGCCCTCGGAGCGCTCGGCGTCGATGGCCTTTTGGATCTCGGCCATCTCGTATTCAACAAGGGGGGATCCTTCCACCCCGGCAGCATGCCATTTGGTGAAGATAGCCCGTGCTTCCTCCTGTCTTCCGTTGGCAATAAGCCAACTGTGCGCTTGAAGTTAGTATATCTGGTGATCCCGCTGCCATGTTGTCGGCCGTGGACGGGACTAACCGAGGAGATTCAGGCACCCAGTAAACACCCAGAAACTGGAAGAAAGGAATGGCAGCCTGAAGGGCGGAGGGAATCCTCCAAGCCCAAGTGGAAGCCATCCTGAAGGTTCCATAGGTTACCCATGCCGCAGCAATGGCACCAACGAAGAAGAATGTGTTGTAGAGTGCAGTAATCTTGCCGCGATGGGTAGGGTAAGACAGCTCAGCGACCAGAATGGGACACGGCAAGGCCAGAAAGACGGTGGCGACCCCTACAATGGCCCTGGACACGACGAACATGGCCAGGTTGTTCGAGGCCGCCTGGATGGCGGGCCCGACGAGCATAATGACCAGGCCAATCCACATTGGAAGCTTTCGGCCCCACTTGTCTGACATCCAGGAGACCGGGAGGAGGCCGAGGATCTTGGAAACGGGATAGATGGCGTTGATTGCTCCCAGCACAGGGGCCGAGGGGCGGTTGAAGTGGTCTCGCCACTGGGGGAGAGTTTGCAGGCCGTTCATCATTGATCCTGTCCGGTGACTGTCAGTTGGTCCATCCAGATCAAGACGTTATCTTTCTCCGTGGGAAGCGTCCTACCATCGTAGCCAACGGCGGCCGAAGAGAAGAGGGGAATCAAGAGCATCAGGTTGAGGAGTAGGAGGTGCCTTGTGAGATACCATGGGCGCTCATGCTGCGGCAAGACCTGTAACAAGGTTACATCAGTAACTGGATCGGACCGGTAGATGCGGTAGAGAATGCCCCGCGGCGGAGTACCTTCTGCAGCTCGGGTCCGACCGTCTGGGCGGCGGAGGAGTCTTTCTCGTCCTTCTTCTTGTTGGAGCCGAACATCTTGAGGGTGAAACAAGAGCAAAGACTCTTCCCAAAGGCCAGCCAGGGCTGTTTGTTCCGCGTATCGAGTTCCCAGACAGACCACGACACTGGCGCCTTAGATCTCCAGCCGAGTGGTCTGAGGCGCGAGGAGTTGTCTGCCCTGACCGGTGCTTTGCTCGGAAAGCATACTGCCCCAGAGCTCAGGAATCAGAGGCTCTGAGAAATATCCCCGCCAGAAAGAACCCCAAGAGCATGAGTCGTGGATCGTGAACCTGGAGATGGGGTCAGGCTGGGGACAAGGAAAATCCGGGGTTACCCGACGCTGAGGTTATTTGCTGGAGTTCCAGGCTGTCCTCTGCGTATAGGGGAGGTCCAAGCCGTGGTTGTCTAGCCGAAAAGTTTGTGCTTAGTTTCTCTCCGTGCTGTCGGGGAGCCTCCGAGGATTGTCTCCTTGCCAGTCAAGCTGCTTACTAGCTACGCTCGGGCTAAACTAGATGCATCCAACCAACTCCAAACTGGAGAAACTTCAGATATTTCCCCGGCCGTCTCCACTGTCGGGGACAGCCCGATGTCTTGATAAAGCCACTGGCGCTGCTCACCTCTTGTTCGCTGCAACTCATTCGGAACATTCATCTGCGCACCCGGCAGGCCACCTGTCCACCTGAACATGCCTCCCCGACACTCGGTGCTCCCCGAGAGCTCTCCCCAGGACACAGAGAGCGGCTCATCTGCGGAGCCGCGACCGACGAAACGGCCCAGAAAGATGCCCCCGACGCAAGACACAGACCCAATCCGGGGCCACGGGGCCGCCGAGACCACGGGCGCCCCAGGATCGGCTCCCCGCAACCCTGCACCGGCCATATCACTTTCAAGATCGGCACGAGGGCCAGCAGCGTGCGAGAGATGCCGGGACAGAAAGACAAAGTGCGACTTCAAGCGTCCAGCCTGTGGGTATTGCGTGAAACGTAGTCTGCCCTGCGTATACACCGACGAAGGATCCGAGTAAGTGAACCGGCCAAGCCAATTTGCCTCCATGCCTGCAGCTGACACCACCCCCTCGCAGACTTGCAGTCACCGGGGCAGACATCCTCGCAGCCATCGGGGACTTGTCCAAGCTGGTGGAGAGCCAGCAGGCCTCTCGACCCGGCTGCACCCCGACGTCCTGCCAGCGAGCACCGTACGATGTAGCATCGCCAGTCTCCCAGCTGCCAGCCCAGACCCCGAGTGCGCGGTCAGGCTGGGCTGGCGAAAACACCGCCGTGTCGTCCACGTCTTGCACCCAGGGCCTCGATTCCGTCCTCCAGTGGGACGTGTTCCAGTTTCTCCGGCCCATTCCCTGTCTCTTCTCCGAAGAGGTCCAGAGGCCGGCGCAGGTTCTCCCGCCTCCCACTCTGCAATACAGCGAGCTGCTGCGTCTCGAGAACAAGTATATCGATGGCATCCACAACAAGAACCCCTTCCTGGACTTGAATGAACTGCACGCCATGATTCTGAACGTCGCGGAGAACGGCCCCGACTGGTCTACACAGACGTGCCTGGTGGCCCTGGTGTGTGCGGTGGGAGCCATCACTCAGTCATATCCCACACACAACGTCCAGCCAATGGCTCTGAGATTTGCAACATCTGCCTCCCCCCCCGAACTTGCGACGAATACGGGCGACCTCCGGCTTGCCCAGCAGTTCTGGGGAATGGCTGCGAAGCGGCTCGGCCTGGCCATCGGCCAGAACGACGTCGCATCCGTGCAATGCCTGTGTCTGGCCGGAATCTGGTACATGCACAACCTGCAGCCCCTCCAGGCATGGAAGCACTTCAACCTCGCTGGAGGCTCGTGGCATTGCCTGAGGCTGATGAACCGCGCCCCGGGCGACCTCTTCGACACAGGCCACGACTCTTCCAAGTCTTTCACGGTCTCGCAGTCTCTGTACTTCACCATCTGGAAATCGCAAGGTGAGTTGATGCTAGAGCTTCCGTTGCCCAGCCCCGAGTTCGACTCCGTGCGGTTTCCATACACGTTTCCGACGCCACCAACGCCCAGCGCCGACTCCATAGGTGCCGACCCGGGCGAAGATGAGCGGTCTTGGTATTATTATCTAGCCGACATCGCTGCCCGCCACCTCTTGAACCGTCTTGTTCAGACCAACTATGACACATCCGGGCCCATGACGAGCGCCCAGGTCCAGCGCCTCATCACGGAAGCCGAGGTCATGGAGAACCAGGTCTTCAACTGGCATTCATCTCTGCCTTCCATTTTCCAGTTCGATATACCCACGGGCTTCAGCCTCGATCCTCATCCCGACGACATGACGCAGATATTGCGGTTCCGCTACCTCAGTCTTCGCGACATCGTCGGGCGGGTGTTCGTCAAGCTGTGCGTGGAGCAATCCTTAGAGAACTTTGACTTCTCGCTCCGCGCGCGCATCGTGTCTCTCGCCTCGCAGTCAATGCAGTACAGCATGCTCAAGCTGTCGCAGGTGAAGGCCCACCGGCACCAAGGGACATGGTTCATGCTCCGCGTTGCGTCAACGGCTTCGATGGTCCTTTGCGCGGTGCACTTGGCTCAGCAGAAGCCGTGGCCCGTGGGGGCTCACACCCTCATCTTGCCGGCTGGGTGGCGGGCAAGGATCAGTGAGGCTCACCAGCAGATCGGCGCTTTCTGGTATGAACCGACCGGGGGAGCTACGGCCATGCAGAACGTGCTCCAGTCTTCGCTGGACGCATGCTCTGCGGAGACACCAGCTGGGGGTTGAGATCCCGGGAGAGTTGAAGGGACTGGATGTGGTAACCACCATCGGGGGCTGTCCCCGATGCTCACCTCTTGTAGTACCGCATACTCTCTCTCCTCCTCCAGAGTTCCCATCCCCATAGAGTGTGCACTATTTCTGAGATGGACATCCACTGCTTCCCAAAGAACGACAACCAGGTCATTGCCGTCTTCACCTGGCTTCGTGTCTGTCTTCTCCAACACCGGACCACCACCACCCCCATTCACTCGACATTCGATTGATCATCAGAATGGGGGAAGTATCACGATTTGAAAGTGGTTTTGACGTGGAACATGTTCTCAAGAATGCGTCGGTCGCAGAAAAGGTGGCTCTCTTGGCTGGTATGACCCTGGTCCCTGGTATCAAGCCATACTTTCATCCCCTGGTGCATCTGGAGGCTGACCTTGGCCATCACGGCAGGTCGCGACTTCTGGCACACGACTCCCCTACCGCGATTTAACGTTCCATCTATCAGGCTAAGCGACGGTCCCAACGGCGTGAGGGGAACCAAGTTCTTCGATGGCGTTCGTGCTGCATGTCTTCCCTGCGGCACCGGGCTCGCCGCAACCTGGGACCAAGACTTGATCCATGAGGCTGGCATACTCATCGGCGAAGAATGCAAGGCCAAGGGCGCGCAGTGCTGGCTGGGACCTACAGTGTGCATCCAGCGTTCGCCCCTCGGCGAACGAGGCTTCGAGTCCATGTCAGAGGACCCCTACGTCACAGGCAAGCTCGCCGCGGCCTACATCAAGGGAGCGCAGTCCACGGGGGTCATCTCGACCATCAAGCACTGGCTGGCAAACGACCAGGAACACGAACGGGTGGGCGTGAATGCGGTTGTCAGTGAACGTGCCCTGCGCGAAGTCCACATGCTTCCATTCCACATCGCCATCGCTGATGCCAACCCCGGGGCCGTGATGGCCTGCTACAACCGAGTGAACGGCACACATGTGTCAGAGAGCAGAGAGATGCTGGACGGGATACTTCGGGAAGACTGGGGCTGGAAAGGTCTCATCATGAGTGACTGGTGAGCAACCTGTTATTAGTCTCGGCAAAACGCTCAGAAAACTAACTACTCCTAGGTTTGGAACCTACTCAACAGCTGAAGCTCTTAATGCAGGACTTGATCTGGAAATGCCCGGCCCGGCCAGACTCAGGGGTCCTCTTGCGGACCTGGCAACATCTACCCGCAAGGTAACCCGCTCAACCATCGATGAACGCGCACGCAACGTTCTGGAATTCGTCCACAGAGCGGGACAGATACCAGTGGCGGCGGAAGAAGGAACCCGCGATCTCCCCGAGGACAGACTACTGAACTGGAAGCTGGCAGCGGACAGCGTCGTCCTTCTCAAGAATTCTGCAGGGGTTCTTCCGCTCAGCCAGAAGAAATTCAAGAGCATCGCCTTGATCGGCCCCAATCTGAAGATGACAGCATTCTGCGGAGGAGGGTCCGCGGCGCTGCAGCCCTACTACACGGTATCCCCTTATGAGGGCATCGTGGGCCAGTTGCCTGAGGATGTTGAGGTATGCTATGAAGTTGGCGCGCACTCCCACGGGTTCATCCCCGAGCTCAAGGCGGGAACGGAAGCCCGCACTGCCGACGGTGCCGCCGGACTGAGGATGAGATTCTACCGAGACCCCCCTACTGTGCCCGATAGAACCATCATCGACGAGACTGTCACGCGAGAATCCTTCTGGCAACTTATGGGATACACGCACCCCAAGCTGGAGAAGCTCTTCTACGCTGATGTTGAGACGGAGCTGACTGCTCCTGCTACCGGGTCATTTGAGTTCGGACTCTCTGTTTACGGATCGGCAATCTTATACATCGATGGCAAGCAAATCATCGACAACTGCACGACTCAGCGAGGCGGAACATTTCACTTCGGCAAGGGAACTCTGGAAGAGAAGGCGACGGTTGACCTAGTCGAGGGCCAGGTGTACAAGATCAAGGTCGAATTCGCAAGCGCCCCGTCTTCCAAGCTCGTCAAGCCTGGTGTCGTGAACTTCGGCGGTGGGGCCGGCAGGTTGGGCATGATCCAAAAGGTCGACGACGATGTGGCCATCGCTGCGGCGGTGGAGGCCGCGAAGAACGCGGACATTACTATCCTGTGCGCCGGCCTGTCTCGGGACCAAGAGTCCGAAGGCTTCGACAGGCCACACATGCAGCTCCCTCGAGCCGTGCCGCGGCTCTTCTCCGCCGTCCTGGCCGCCGCACCAGACACGATCGTCGTGACACAGAGCGGAACTCCATTCGACATGCTCCCTTGGGCAGATACCGTCAAAACTCATGTTCACAGCTGGTTTGGAGGCAATGAGACGGGGAACGGCATCGCGGATGTCCTGTTCGGAGCCGTGAACCCCAGCGGAAAGCTCCCTCTCTCCTTTCCCCGGCGCATTGAGGACACCCCAACGTATCTCAACTTCGCCAGCGAGAGAGGCCGCGTGACCTACGGCGAAGGGATATATGTCGGATACAAGTACTATGAAAAGGTCCTCAAGGACGTCTTGTATCCCTTTGGGTGAGTACCTGTACTGGCCTTCTTCTCGGACATTCAGACGAGCTGATTCGGTGCAAACAGCCATGGACTATCGTACACGACCTTTGAATTTTCCGATCTCCATGTCACAACGTCTTCGGCCACCTTCAAAGTTTCCAACACCGGCAGGCTTCCGGGTGCCGAGGTTGTCCAGCTGTACATCAGCGCAGACAAGGACACCTCGTCTATCGCACGTCCCGAGAAGGAGCTGAAGGGCTTTAAGAAGATCTTCCTCGAGTCTGGGAAGACTAAGACCGTGGAGATTCTGTTCGATAAGTTCACTACTGCTTTCTGGGATGAGGAGCTCAAGTGCTGGGTGTGTGAGAAGGGAGAGTACCGGGTCCTCTTGGGATCAAGCAGTCAAGAAGTCAAGATTCAGGGATTGTTACAGGCACGGGAGACCACAACATGGTCCGGCCTATGAAGAACGGCGTAGTACTGGAAAATCAATCATTTAGAACATACATCCCAGAGCTATCGATATTCTTGGGTTAGAAACTCTGGCTTGTGCGGTTAGAGGTGCTATCTAGGCTACCAGACAAAGCTGTGAAAGATATGAAGAGAGTTAGTAGGTTGTCTGCAATTGCAAAAACTCATAGCATTTATGTTCTCTAGCCTAACCAGCCGAAAATGCGCCGAGTGAAACGCGGCCCGGCACCTGGGTATCGTGAGCCCCTGCCTTAAACTGCTGAACAGCAGCGATCTACTACCTAGTTCCGATATTCTAGCCAATCTTCAAATCATGGGAATGAGAGAAGGGTGTGATTCATCTGAAGATATAGATCCCCTTCGTACACTCTCCAATGAAACCAAGCCCAATCGCCGTTCTCCGGCTGGAAGAAACTAGCATACGAGAAACGCAAGGTCCCATCTTCCCGTTCTAGGATTGCATCCAACAACCCTGAACCGCAAAAGCTCAGAGGCTTCTGAAATCCCCTAGAAAGTAAGCTCCTGTGTGGCTCCGCGTCAAGTTCCTTCGACCGCTCCTGGATCAGCGGTTTCGAGAGGATGGGACGCTCATGTTTTCCAACCGCCCCTGTATCAGGGAAAAAAGGCATCGTCCAAGAGTTATTCAAAGTGAATACTCCCCACTTCAACTTGTAAGTAAGCTTCGGACGCCTTGCATGCTTGAATCTTCGTTCAAGCTGTTCACCTGGCGGAACGTACTCTGACCAGCAACGATCGCAGCATGCGATGTCCGCGCCTATCCGTTCCATTCTTGCCCCGTAAGAAGAAATGTTTGGCTTAAAGTATTGTACTGTGTTTTGGATCTCTTCGCTTGTCGACGAAAGATGCTGGCAGATTTCGATGTGTCCGTACCACAAGCCACATTTCCGGCCTGGAAGATGTCGCTGATGGGGTGAGAAACCGAACCCCGGATGCATTATGTGACAACAGCCGCACTTGATGGGTTGAATCGAGGTCAACAAGCCCAAGCCACCGACGGGCGTCAAAACTTTGATATCCATTTTCCGTATGAAACAATTTTAAAAACGCCCTCATTCCGATTAAACTTCCAGTTACCTACGGACAGTAGAATCTTTGATCCAGAACATTCATGAATGCGAGAGGCAATATTAACCTTGACTTCAGACCAAATCTACTAATTCGAGTGAGTGGTCCGGGATATACTCTGTATACCTCCATTTTCTGTAACATATGTAGGAGATGTTTGGCTGTGAAATGGGACCGAGGTCAGACGGCTGAAATTCATTCCGCCGAGACCATTGGATGCCTTGACGGACACGTCCCAGCCAATAATACATCCACGCGTAGGTATCCATATGGATCGCCGAGAACTTGAAGGGACCCCGCACGAACGATAACGGGAAACTGAGAAGCTCACGACTTCCCACTTTCACTACCGCTACGAGCCGAGCTTCTGATGGGTTCGTCTCACGAGGTTTTAAGCTCCGCGTTCCAAAGTCTGCGGCTATCTGATGGTACGCCAGACAGAGCGCGGCGCAAGGCCGAGTTGAGTGCGTTCTTGGACAGTCTTGAGCACTGGGAGCTATGGCACATACGCGCCTTATCCAAGGAGAAGCTGAGGTTTGCAGACCTCCCAGACCTCCCGGACGAAATCATAGGCTTGATCGCGCAACATCTAGATCATTACGACATTGCCGTCTGTGCTCGGGTGTGCAAGAGCTGGTCGTCCGCCTTGAAAAGAGCGGGCATCGTCAGATACCTCATCTCGCAGCATTTCCCAGGGCTGCTTCAGGCTGCGACAGATGGAAATGACAGTATTGACATAGAATCACCAGAATTATACCAACTCAAGGTCCGGCAACGAGCTCTGCGTCACAGGGGGAAGTTCTTCACCACTTTGACGGTAGACTTGTCTGAGGACGATATGGGCGGGACCTGCTTCACCATGGACCAGAGCGGCGATGAGTACACCGCGCGAGATGTCAACCTGAATCCTATCGTGGGGAAGGACCGGCCTCCGAAAATCCTCTACGATTACGGAAGGGTGGCATGGGAGCTGGCGGACAACTGCACGATCATCGACAGTCTCGACACCCTGCAAAGACGGATGATTAAGTGGCCGAAAGCCACGAGGTTGATTCTTCAGGCTCTCAGCGAGGATTTGGTTGTTCTGAGTGATGGGGATGACCAGAAGACCCTGTGAGCCTACCTCTCTGTTCACCCTGAAACCAGGCGCTGACTGATTCTAGTGTCATCTACCACCTCGAGACTCGAGAGTCGCGGAGAATTACATTCCCTTACGAGATTTCATCATTCTACGTCAACAGAAAGACAGTATGTGTTGTTGCTGGAATCGTGAGCCAAACAGAGGACAATGAGCTGCCGGGTTGGCCGGCGTTCCATCCAGGCTATGGTGAATTTGTCATGATGCAAGAAACGGCATATCTTTGGAACTGGAATGATGGCGCCCAGGACCCCAAACCGCTGGAGGCCGCACCGCCCAAGTTGGACAACCTGAGCCTCGAAGATCGGGACAAGGGGCTCTCAAAGCTCGGCGTTATTTTCCACCCAACGGTCCCCAGCGTTCTCTTCCTCGTCTGCGTCCGTATGGGTTCAAGTAAGTTGAAAACTCACTGAGAGCCTTGCCTTTCACTGACCAAAATCAGAAGCCGATGCCGAGACTGAGACGGAAGAGAGTCCGCTCTTGCTCGGGACCACGGCCTCCAAATATGTGGACGGCGAGCTGGCCGAGGTCTTTCGCCACCAATGTGAACTGGAGCCTACGTCCATCGACATGGAGGACCCATTCATCCATCTTCAGTTCGCTCCCGCGAACGGCCAGGGCAAATCCAGTCTTGTCAGCTTTCACCATCCCTCATTCAACGAAGAAATACAGGACATCGAAGTTCGCGGGTCCATCGTCTACTTCGACTCCATCAGCGAGCGCTTTTCGGTCACCAAATGGCCCGGAGGATCGAATCGCACAATTCAAGACATTTGGCTCGACTGGGAGAGATCTGACTACTCCGCGAAGCCGTTCATATGGGATGGACTGGTCTATTATCATCTCCCCGGCCCGTTCGTGCGGTTCGCCCACGCGGAGGACGAGGAGACGCGGCTCAAGCGGCCCGGAGCCATCCAGTTCCTGCCATTTGATAGCCAATGGGTGGAAGACGATGAGGATACTACTGGTTGGTTGTGGGGAGATGACCGGTTTTTAGTGTTGAGGACAGAGGCCGGGTATACTGTTTGGTCTTTCGATGAGACACTCGACATCTCGGGAAGCGGCTGGAAAACCTGGGAGAATGCGAAAGAGGCCGTAACTGAGGTACACGATATGATGGAGATACGCACAGCTCGGCTTCAATATGAGGCTCGGGCGCGGCGCGATACTGCGTTTGAAATCATGTAGGCTGGGCCACTCCGAGCAGAGGAGCAGCAGTGAACACGGATAATATTTGGAATTTGATAACGGGTGATTGTCAATCTGGGTATCCTAGGTCCAAAAAACGCCAACGAAACAAAACGAATCCGACAATCTTGGTGGTGCTTGACCTGACCTGACCGGCTCTCACGCGAAAGGGGCGAGGATCTCGGTAGTCTTGGCCCAGACCTTCTGCTGAGAGTCATTCCTCAACTTCTTGAAAAGACCCTCATCGTATGTAGCCTCACACTTGTCATCCAGCAGAAATAGGCCTCCCTTCGTACCGCCACTGGTGTTCGCGGCTTCCCAGGCTCCGCACTTCGGGCCCTGACCACCGTAGTTCCCGCTCGTGCTGATGAAAAGATGCCTCTCGGCGCTCTCGTCGAAGCTCTGGCCCATGATCCAGAAGTTGGGTTTGAGAAGCGTGGTCCATGGGAACGGCGAGAACAAGCTCGGCTGATGGTAGCGAGCCATGTTGCCTGTGTCGACCGCGCCGGGCCAGCCGTGGATGAAGGTGACGTTTGCGTTTTCTTTGTCGGCGGCAAGATGGTCCAGGCCAAGGCAGTTCATGGCTCCCATGTTGGTCTGTGATGCGATGGCACCAAATGCGCCGGGCTTCTCGAGGTTGAGGTCATCATCTTTGAAAGACTTGGGCAGGATGTTTCCTGACAGGACGCTGACGACATGCGGGCTGTGCGACTGGCGGAGGAGAGGGAGAAGGAGCTGGGTGAAGAGGATGCGGCCGTAGTACTGGAGTGCGTGCGTTGTCTCGAGACCTTCAGAAGTGTCTGGGATCTAGGTCAGTGATGTCCTATGGCATGGTGGAAGCACAAACTTACTCTTCCGCTCTCCGAAAGGAGCGTAGCCGGCCGTGAGGAAGAGAAGGTCGATGCTTGACTCTGACTTGCTGATATCTTCGCTGATCCGCTTGACCTCAGAGAGCAGCGAGATCTCGCCAGGGGTCCAGATGAGCTCGGCATTTGGGTTCGCCTCCTGAAGCTCCGCAATGAAAAGCTTCGTCGCCTCCTCGGTAGATGGCCTCCCGATGATGTACACCTTGACGGGGAACCCGAGCGTGACGAGGCGCTTGATCGTCAACTTCCCAATACCCGACGTCCCTCCTGCAAAAACGGCGACTTTGGGTGCCGTCTTCTCCGAGAGTTGGGCATTGGCTGCCTGGATATCTTTGAGGCAAACCATGATGGTGGTGGTCCGGTGGATATGTTGCCGGGACCTCCGGATTGATGATGAGATGAAGCTTGGTGATGATGGATAAGGAGGATGTCGGGCTTTGATTATAACTCCATGTCCTACGCCTCAGAGAAGAAAAACCAGGCACCACGGAATGACGACAATGCCGGGGACTTCGGTCGTGGTCGTGGTGATACTCTAATAGGCAGACACCGAACTAACATCTTTCCGGGGCTGCCATTGGCCGCGCTCACCGAGGGGTCTTGAGGCCCCCGGAGATAATGGAGATTAGGCCTGGCTCAGGGACCTTTGGCTCATGGTAGCGCATTCCGTGTCCTAAACCAGCTTAGGGTTGACTCACCGTCCCCTGGGTGAACCACCCCTGCAGCCCTGTAGCTCGCTGGGCAGGGGCCTTCGATGAGAATCTGGCTTATGAGTGCCAAGACCTAGACTGATGCCCATTTTGGGTCAAGCGTGGCGGCGGGATGGCAATCCGGCATCATATGGCAGAACTCCATCGACGGTCACCCCTCAACTTAGACTTCTCGCATCATGCCGGGGCCCTGGTACTTCCCAAATTGGTGGTGAGAGCCCTTACACATGGATCAAAGCTAGTCTTCTTCGGGGCAGCAGTCGTTGTCTTGGCATACCCGCGATGTTGGAGTTACTCGGCCATGGCATCTGGCAGAACGCGGCGTTCTCGAGTATAAGAGGAGGGAACATCTGCCATGAAATGTGAAGAAGTAGGATATTCTCACCCACCTCATGAACACAACACACAGCATAGTTCTCAATGCCTCATTTTGATCCGAAACACGACATCCCCAACCTTGAGGGGAGGGTGGCCGTGGTCACGGGAGGAAACTCGGGCATCGGGGAAGCGATCATCACGGCACTCGCCCAGCACAACCCTTCGAAGATCTACCTCGTTGCTCGTTCCTTGCCCAAGGCCGAAGAGGCCGTCTCCCGGATCAGAGCCACGTCTTTAGCGGCCGCATCTGCCAACATCGACATCCTCCTCCTGGACCTGGCTTCCGTCGATTCCATCAAGAAGGCTGCGGCCCGCGTCATCAGCGAAGCCCCCCGTCTCGATCTTCTTCATCTCAACGGCGGCATTGGCATGAATCCCCACGACATCACCAAAGACGGGTACGAGCTCCAGTTTGGGGTTATGTACTTCGGCCACGTCTTGCTCACTCGGCTCCTGATGCCCCTCCTCCTCACCACGACGAAGCTGCCTGGGGCCGATGTCAGGATCGTCGCCATGTCTAGCATTGGCCACAAAGCCTTCGCTCCCAAAACCGGCATCCAGTTCAAGGAACTGAAGACCCCGATGAAGGACTTTGGAGCCCATACGCTTTATGGACACGCCAATCTTGCCAAGTGCCTGCTCATCCACGAACTTGCCGAGAGATATCCGGCCATTATCTCGTCGTCGCTGCACCCGGGGACGGTCAAAGGCGCCAGCTGGGGCGGAGAGAAGGGCGTCAGTACTCTCCTCCGTGTTCTGGTCATCAACCCGTTGGTGGCATTGACGGGGGTTGACAACCACGAGGGGGCGAAGAATTCGTTGTGGCTCTCCTTTAGCCCGGAAGTGAAGTCGGGCGGGTTTTATATGCCGGTAGGGAAGCCCGGGGAGGGGAAGCTCACCCGAGATGATGCGATGGCAAAGGAGCTGTGGAAATGGACGACGAAAGAGTTTCAGGCCCACGGCGTGTCTGACTGGCCTGAGATGTAGTGGACGGGCGGTCAGAGCCCATGGGTGCCCTTCAAGTTAAGCACACGGACGGGATTTCTTTACGGCGGTTGAGGGCGAGGCCTGTAATCAGTGTTTAATGTCTAGGTAGTTACTATTTCTTCTTCGCTTTCAGGTTCCTTCTTTACTGGCCATCCCGGTGTCCTCTATTGATTTCCACAATTCAATCAGAAAACAAAACGTTAATACTAGGCGCGGTCCGGAGATAGATCCCCGCCCGTGCATCCGCGGATGCCGGCTGTGTCGTCCTGCAGTGAGATAAACTTGCCCCCAACCCCGATGGAGCTGTGACGTATCCCCACACTTTTACCTCAACTCAAAGCTGCCACATTCTTCATGAACACGTGCATCTGATAGAACAGCGATGAGACCAGCTCTGAGAAAACCGACGCGTGCGCTTCCTGGCCTCCACTTCTGACAGACAGATTCGGCTTCCAACCTCGGACAGCTTGGTGCAAGCCCTGGTCATGAAGGGCCGCGAGAACGTGGCGGGCATTCACCGCCCACCAGGCGACTTGTTCATCGTCAGCACCGGACCAACGAAGCCCCAAGGCGAGGCCCGACAGCTCATTCGACGTCATGTCATGCGCGGGAAAAATCGCCGCAAGAAGATAGAGCCGATCAAAGCTGGATCATGGGTCAGCGGGGGGGATTCATCAGGAGAGAGAGGAACCAGGGACACCGCCATTTTGGGAGCTCCGGCACATCCTAAACCCATGCCCTGTTCGGCCCTGCAGGCTTGGCGATATCCGATACCTATGCAGCCATACATGCTAGATGGCATCTTCCGATGTAAGACACCCAGTTGCTTTATCTACCTTTTCAGTTGATAGATCTCGCCGGTGGAACTTGCCACTCATCACTCGCAGTCTGCACCGTACTGAAGCAGTCCCTGTACCCCATCGAATTATGCTGTCGGTTCGATCCGATGAACTCATTCTGGCTCGAGTACCTCTCGGCCGACGAGGCATACATTCATTCTTGCCTCTGGACCGCCGAGGCCTATTCAGACTTTCTTATGGCTCGCCCCTTCTCTCGGGCCACCCTGCACCATGAGAGCAAGACCTTCGAACTGCTCCAGCAGAGGCTGAACGACCCCAGTCAGGCCACTTCTGATTTCAGCATTGCCGTGGTCGTCACGTTGGTCATGATGACCTGCCTCACGGGAAATCACGGTGCAACTGTCAAGCACATGGAGGGGCTGCATCGAATGGTGATGCTCAGGGGCGGCCTCAGCCAGCTGAGGGAGAACACCCAGCTGCAGATCAAGGTGTGTCGGTACGTCTCGAGATCACAAATCCCTCCCCGCGTGAAGTATATGCTGAGAAACTCCCAGAGCAGACCTTTCCACGGCACTGGTGACCGGAGCAGAGCCCCTATTCTTTTCAGAAGGCATCTCCTTCGAGCCATTTCTCACCAAACCCGCTGCCGGTCTTCCGCGGTTTCTTCAATCTCACCCTGTCGACTCGAGACTGGCGACCATCGGTGCCGACCTCTCCCAGTTCTGCCTTTCCTCAAACATCGCATTCCGCTCAAACCTCAAGATAGAGCCGGCGCTCTTCCAGGAGATCCTCATCTCGATCCAGTACCGCCTCATGTTGATCGATCTTGACAAGCAGGGCTTCAACGAGGTGCTGCGCCTCGGGCTGCTGTCCTTCTCCACGACAGTCTTTCTGCAGACGTTCAGACTCAAGATCCGCTTCACGGCGTTATCAAAACAGATCAGGAGCACACTTGCTGAATTCGACTGGAAAGACGAAGCCGCTGGCGCGACAAGACTGTGGGTTCTCTTCATGGCCGCCGTGACGGCGGTGACAGACCAGGATGATGAATGGCTCCTCCCGCAATTGAGCGATGCTCTCCGCGCAACAGGATGCCATACCTGGGGCGACACCCTCTTGGTACTGAAGAAATTCTTGTGGATTGGCGCGCTGCTCGACAGCGATGGGGAGAGAATATTCAACAGGGCCGCTCTCCACAGCGATTCATGATTAATGGTCAGTAAGGAAATCTATCTATATCAATCGATATAGATTTCTCGGCGTCATGCCCATACGCCTCTTTGGTCGTGAAAATCGTGCGCGCGACTCATATAAAGGAGGATACCTGTGTAAGATCTGGCATTTCCCTGCCAGGTAGATGAGATGAGATACCAGGCACTATGAGACTTATGAGGAGGCAGAAAAATGAGAGGCTAGGGCATCATGGTAATACTGAGAAGGGTGAAATAATAAACAGTTCTATGCATGGCGAAGCATGAGAGGCCGCTGGTTTGAGAAGCCGGTCGGGAAACTCTACTTGGAACCATCGTCCCCAGCGCATCGTCCCCTAAATATATAGCCGACTAGTACTATAATACTAGTAGTATAACATAGGGGCACCGTTGTGAACACGCATCACCACCCACCCTGAGCAACATCAATTTATTGTAATTGCAGCCTGACTCAACGAGGGTCGTGATGGCTTCAGATCGAAAACACTGGACACTTTCCGGTCCTCGACCCAAAGTGCGCGCATAAGGACGAACACCTCAGACCCGACTAGCCGTGGCGGGGAGATCCTGGTCGTCGACGTAAAACCCCGACGAACGATTGGGCAGCCCTCGCATCGCAATGCCCTGCCAGCAACAGCGGTTTCACCCTCGATAATGCCACCTATGAGATGTGGCGTCGCTCTCCCGGAGATGTCTTGTGCAAGGCTCGTGAAAACGGTGCGCCCATTTATCGTACGAGCTGTGAGGGACGTGCTCTGTCCCTGTTTCACCGACTTCAGACGGTGCCCACTTCCCCGTGCCGTCCCATCCGTCCAGCTAAGGCCTCCCTCGGTCCAGACCCTTCTCTCCCGCACAGGCAGTTGGGACTAGTTCCCCAGATGCTCGGAAACAGCCAAGCAACGCCCTCGAGGCTTGTGTCCTACCACCACGCGAGAATATCGCCCTCTATACTCTTGGCCCGGCTTGGCCTCGATCTTGTCGTCTCGTCTGTCTTGAGCCGCATCTCTTGGAAGTGTCAAATGCTGAAAATTCGCGGACGTCATGTCAAGCCAGGCCAACGTCGCCAGCAACAACGCGATATCGCCGGTGGTCGAGCTGCCATCGGCTGACCCCAGCCCCAGGGGCCCCGACTCATTCGAACGTGTTCCAGCTTGTCAGAGGTCGCAGGGACACGCCTTTCGTGAAAGGTTTAGCTCGCGGGCACTACCAATTAAGCATAGTCGTCCATCCCCATCGGGCAAAGACCCTCCCTTCGCGCGAGTCGGACTTACATATCAGACCGCCAGGAGGTGACGCGGAGCTCAAGAGGACGACACTCGCCGAGAAAGGTTTCATCAAGGGTCGTATGCTCCCGTCCTCGCCTCCCCCCCGGGCCTTTCCGGACTCGCAGCATCACCCTGCGAGGAGTCAGTTGTTTGTGGCTTGTCTCATGCTACCCTCATATCCCGTCGCGAGACCCTCCATCTGCTCCCCCCTGCTAGAGCGCAAAAGCAACGCCAAGACAATGGCCATGATCTGCCGCCGGACCTCCTGCGCCAGGGGACAAAGTCGTACCGCATGCACGATCTACGGGAGGCGTACCATCGCGCAGGTTTCGATTCTATTGTTAGCTACGCCGCGTCGATCATGTTTATTGGTTCCGTGATCAGGCCTCACGTCTGAACAAGTTGGGTTGTTCGAAGTTGGAATCATATATCTTCCGAAGAGTCCAAGATGTCGAGCATGTTGGCTTCCTCTCCAGTTGAGTCCTACCCTTCTTTCTTTCGGTGGGTGTCTTGATTCTATTTCATTTCCTGTGATCTTCACTTCCTTTCATCTCGCCTTCTTTTATTCTGTCTCAGGGCTGGCCTCTGTCAATTATATCCTGCCCAGCGATCATATGCCCCGTAGCAGTCAATATCTAGTCATATTTTCCCCAAGTTTCCCCAGCTTCCTGTAACCACATCCTGCAATGGCCCCCCTTTCTTTCTCTGTCCTTTTCCTCCCCGTCTTTGCCTCGCAGGTGCTGGCTTCCTGCGCACATGGCACCCACATCCTCCCTCGGGCCGAGGGCGCCATCAAGGTCAACACCTTCGGGTACACCGGCAACATCGTAAGCCACCTTTCCATTTTGTTTCGTTCTGGCATGGCCTCCTGACAAGGCGTTTCTTACAGGGTCCGCTGAACTGGGCCGCCCTCGACCCGGCCGCCAACGCTCTCTGCAGCACCGGAACCCGCCAGTCGCCCATTGACATGGTCCCCGCCGCCTTCAACGTCATCCCCGGATCATCCCTGAACCTCCAAATCCCAGACATGACCAACGGTGCCGAGTTCGAGAACCTCGGCACAACGGTCGAGGTCATAGCTGAGACCGGTGGCTCCATGTCCGTCGGCGGAGTTGACTACACCCTGCGCCAGTTCCACTACCACCTGCCCAGCGAGCATCTCGATGCCGGAACGTCCATGGCCATGGAGATGCACATGGTGTTCGAGTCACAGGCCCAGCAGATCGCGGTCATCGGCACGTACATCACCGTTGACGCCGGTGCTGCCCCCATCCCGGCCCCCGCGGCGCCTCCTGCTGCTGCGAAGCGCGATGCTGCCTCCAAGTTCCAACGGCGCGAGGCTGCTCGGCGTGAAAGGCGTCAAACCCCCATTCCCCACATGGGCATCGCGGCGAACACCTCTGCCCCGATCCCGTCGCCTCTCCTGGAGACTGTCCTGACTAACGTTGGCGCCATCTCTACCCCCGGCACCGCCGTGAGGACTCCCCCGCTGGCCATGTCGGAGATCGTCAGCGTGCTGCAAGCAGCAAGCTTCCAGAGGTACGTGGCTCCTCACGAGTCCTGCAAATCACGACTAACCAGGTCCAGCTACATGGGTTCTCTTACCACTCCTCCTTGCAGCGAGGGCGTGCAGTGGCTCGTTTCCACGCAGCCGCTCAGCATCCAGGCATCAACCTTCGTTGGCGCGCGCGACGTGATCGGCTTCAACTCCCGCTTCACGCAAAATTCGCCGGGACAGCCGAATGTCCTGGAGTTCGCCAGGGTCACTCCCGCTTGAAAGGCAGCAGGACTCGGCTAGTGGAAGACAGTGGGAGATGTAATGATAGCGGAGCCATGGAGGGAGTGTGAGGTGAGGGGTGATAGGCATAGATCTCAAGACAATTCGCCCTGGCCGAGGCAGCCCTTACCCCGCACATTGAACATTGAATATCGTGTCTCGAAGTCTTATCATTGGTGAAAGGTCGGCACAATCTCAGATGGGTTCGTCAAGGGTGGGGAAGCACAATCTTTTCGCCGTCGTCCCGTCCCCGTGGTCATGTTGCGAGGGCACTGACCTCTGACTTCTTCATCCATGCGAACGTTCGGCTAAATGACACGTGAGAGTTGAGCCACAGAACCTAGGCCACCCCCGGATGCTTCAAGCCACTGGCACACCTGCTGGTGATGACACGGAGAGTGTCTCGGGTTCGGCTTTGCAGTAGACATGACCACAACCCTCGACCCCTGAGCACCCGAATCTTGCAGAAGAGGATCTCATCTACCGTCAATAAATAATGGTCATATCATAGAAGAGTACTAGTAATGATTACGGGGATCACAATTCTAAAGCTTTCCGGTGCAAATGGAGGCGTGGAGAAAGTATGGGGCTTGAGGAGGCACACTGGACTTCAAGCACCCCATTCTTGCAGAGACCATCAGCGAAAGCGTCGATCTGCTAGTCGACAGTATGAGACAGTGAATTGATGCTCCGCTGGGATGCTGTATTGGGTCAAAAGGTTATGGAGGTGTGGAATGGGTTGACGGTAAAGTGCCACCGGCTGGAAGCACATAAGAGGGAGGGACGGCAACTGCCCGAGCACATGTCCCCACTGAGGTCGAGGATCCGGTCCCGGCTGGGAGCCGGGCCCCACCACGGCCTCCGGCCCGGAGCGGACAGAGGACCTTGAAATAAGTACTTGCGCCAAACCGGTCTGCATTTTTCACAGACAAGCTTGACCCAGGATTATAACCGCACACTTCTGCCTATTTCAGCAGCATATAATTTCGACCTGGTGGCTGGCCCCTGGGCAGAATCGTTGTCGAGGCACATGGATGTGTATGGGAGGAAGACTGTATTCAACATGCGTTTGCGGAGACTATGGCTTTCTTCAAATATCAATTGAATCGCCTAGGTTAGAAGATTCAGCTGCTTATCTATCAAATTTATTTTCTTCCTGGAAATCCCCAGCAGTTATGCCGGTTCTGTCTTGAGTCATGTTGTTGCCTCTCGGCTTTCCGCCTCCACATTAAACCCTCAGGTCATACTCGGTCAGAACCGCAGCATGATCAGTGGTCCACTCGTTCTGCCTGTGGTTGGGCATCGGTGTGGGGTTGCCGACAACGACATCCTCAGACAAGACAACCTTGACGTTGCCCTTGTGGTAGATGAAGTCAATCCGGTCGAGAGGCTCGGGGCGGTTGCCGTTCGTCAGGTAGATAGGCGACCAGGTGATTCCGGGAGCGACAGCCGGGTCAGGGTGCGCAACACGGAAGGAATCGATCAAGCCAGCCTTGATGGGCAGCTCAGACGTGGGCCAGGGGACGTCATAGTAGCCGCAGTTCTTCTCCTTCAGCGCCTCGGTCCAGTCCAGATGCGAGGGGGCGTTGAAGTCTCCCACAAGCATGAGCGGGATGTCATCGGTCTCCGCGAGTTGCTTCTCCATTCCCTTGAGGGTGTCGGTGATCTGGGGCGTGCGTCCGCTCTGGGCCTCGCGCTCCAGAACCCGCTCGACGGTCATCTTGTCGAAGCAGAAGTCGTAAGGGCCGTAGGGAGTGTATCCCAGGTGCACGACAAAGAAGTTCAGCTGCTGGTCCTCGCCATCGAGCGCGATGCGGACGCCACCGGAAGCGTTGATGTTGCCGTACACCTCGGCGATGGGGTACCTGCTGATGACAGCGACGCTGCGGCCGCTGGCCCAGAGATGCCAACCCAGGGCCTTGGCCAGGCGGGCAGAATCACGGCTGCCGTTGTCCTCCTGCAGTCCAACAACATCAAGGTTCGAAGAGCCCAGGTAGCGGACCTGCTTCTCGTGGTGGTTGTCAACGTTCGCGCCACCGCCCCACATGTTGAGGGAAAGGACACGCAGCTTCTCGACCATGGGTGCACCCTCGGGCCTGACGGGAATGGTGAGCTTGATGGCGGTGCGGCTGGTGCCCCTGACGGCCTGGATCTTGATCTGAGTGTCCTGGGCGTCGGGGCCAGGGGTACCGCTGACGGTTCCGTCGGCGCTGACGCTGAGCCAGTCCGGACCACAGCTCCTCTTTGAGAAGACGACGGTCTCATCGCCGTCCTTGACCAGGCCGGCCACGTTGTAGGTGAACTCATCGCCCTGACGGGCGTTATGGACAGTCAATTCTTCGAGGAAGAAGGAGATGGGCGCATTGGGATCCTGCTTGACGCTGACGTTGATGGGCTCGGCGAGCCACTTGTATCCGTCCTGCGCCAGGAAGAAGGCCTTGTACTCTCCCGGCTCCAGGCTGGAGGCGGAGATCTTGACGGTGCCCTCGGCCTCGGGCGTGTAAGCCCAGGTCAGGGAAGGCGAGACATATTCCTGGTTGACGGGGCCGCCGCCAGAGGCGCTGTACACTCCGATCCAGTTGGTGCCATGGGGGCTGTCGGTCGAGTACGCAAAGGTGAACAGGTCCTCGCCCTCAACGAGGCTCAGGCTCCCAGTTGCACCACCCTGCGCCAGGGCGAGGGTTGCGTGGAGAGCAACAGTGGCCGCAGAGAAGAGCGACTTGAAAAGCATCTTAGCGACAGGCACTCGGAATTGAGATGAAGATGAAGGTGTCCGTGCATGCACGAGTTCAGACGGCAGCAGGGCTTTAATTTATGCTTTTATTACTACAGAAAGTATCCCCTGCAGATACTGCGGTTTTCCTCCTTGGTCTCGACGAGACAAGCCCGCTTGAGTTAAAGACCTTCCACACTAGAACATTCGCCGTTTTCTCCCCACGTTGTTTGCCAGGGCAGGGAGTCCACCCCTGAGCCAATGCCGGCCGCAGCTCGGGGCACGACGCCGGGCGCCCCCACATGACGCCGCATAGTGCCGTGCAACCAAGCGGAGATCATCAGCGCTACTAGAACCAACTGATGGGACTTCTGCACAACTCTGTAGCAGTCCTTCCAAGGCACTGCTTGGCGAAGAACACGTGGTGTTGAAACAGGAAGTCGTATTACAAAAGTCCACGGTGAAATGTGACGAGTCTGCTCACCCCGTGGACACGTTCTGGGCCGGACATAACTAGCCGGTCCCTTAGTCAATGTCTTTCCATTACTCGATGGAGGACTTGAGTTACTTTCAACGTGCCAAGGTTTTCTTGTGTTCATAGGTGAACCCTCAGTGACCGCTTGGACCTTCTTTGCCTCTTCTTCTCCGGCCGGTCGATCCCCCAACCTCCATCGCCGGCAAGCGATTTGCCAGCTGGTCGTGGCTCCAGAGCGTAACACATCGTCCCACCTCCCCCCGCCGGCCAAGATCTGGTGCCGGGTTGCCGACCTTTGAATCTCCGGGCTTATTCACCCCTCACGCGATAATTGCATTGGGGCAGAGCGAGTTGGCTATGAATGACGGTGTTCTCAACTGGTTCTGTAGAGGAACCTCGACTTCCCTGAATTTCTGCGGGCGCGTATCTGCAGAAGTCACCGAACACATACGTAACTTCATTCTCTGTGTCAGTACGTAGCAAGCGGGAAATGCCCCTCAGGTGCACGACATGCGGATAAGATGCGATGATGATATTTCTCCGACCTTCCTTGGCTCTGGTTGCTAGCATGCCAGGGGCAGTCGGGTTGTGAGGTTGTGAACATGAAGGTGCACTCTTGGCCGGTTGTGGAACTGATGTTGCCATGGGCTCATGTCAGAGGAGAGAATCTTGGCAAGGTTGTGTACAGTTGTAACGTTCTCGAGGCGGTGGAATCCAAGCCCCAACGGCTCTGAGAATGGTTGCAGCCCAGCTCTACCAGGTCTTGATCATGTCCTTGGCGTGAGCAAACAATCGATCGTACTACCCCCAAATGCGACACAGCCATGGGTCTTTCAGCAGCTCCCTGGCTGATAATCTGACCTTGGGCTGCCACGGCACAGGCTTCCTAGGGCAGAGGATAAACTGAAGTTTCAATAATCTTGAACCTCACGTGTCGACCACAAATGAAGATGCAAAGAAGGCCCAAGGGTCTATGTGAGCATCACCCAGTCTAGCTTTTAGGCTGCTCAAAGCTGCCAGTAGCCTCATCTTGTCCCCTGTGAAGGAAGGAAAGCAGGAAGGGGTAGGAAAATAAACTCTCAACCATACCATGATACCAATGCCCCGAATCATGCAGAGAAAATCAGTATAAGTACAACTGCACGACGACTTGGTATTGGTATTGAATGAAGCCGCCAACACAAATCATGCCGTATCTCTGTGTCAGATAGCACAAATGGTTCCTCGTCGAACAGGATATCCGCTCCGAGGATCTCTGCTGGCTCTAGCTTCCATAAGAGCCTTGGGGGAGAAGGTTCAAGATAGATTCGGAGAAGCATGTCGTCATTGCCAATAGAATTAGTATGTTGCGTACCAGCTGACCTCTCGGGTTCTTCTGTGGTTGATTTGGTCTTTGGAAGGAACCGAGGCTATATCCACCAGAAATGGCACCCGTCACTGAGTATGTGATGCGTCCGGCCGTTCGGCCGGAGCCATGTTTTAAGTTAGTCGCTTAGGAGAGCGATTCGTACAGAATCCCCGAGGAGCCCCCCGACACTATCCCCGCCCTTCTGTCGCATGTAGATCAGACGTTGGCCCGTCAAGGTCGACAAAGTGTAGCTCGCAAGTCCTGTCAGAAATTTGAATTTTTTGCCCCCCCCCCCCCCCCAAGTGGAGGAGCTCGCGGGGCCTCACGATGATACTTCCGCCTCTCTTGGCCTGGGGATAGAACGTGATGGGCAGCTCCAGTCATAAAAGGTCACGAACAACTTCCAAAACACTGGAATCTGGTCTGGGAAGCAACTGTCATGACTGAATCTAGAACATAATGCTAGGATTATGAGGAAGAGCTCAATCTTGGTTGCATTGTCTCTCAATGATGCACACCAGCGAAGCAGCCGTTCTTGCCGGGCTGGCACATCCTGAACATCGAAGGAGCACGTCTTTCTCGACTTCACCACCCTAGCGGCTATAGTTTATTTGATCTCAGGTTGGCATCTAGCTCTTATCAGTCTCTCTACTACGGGTTTGGCGAATCGGCGGAGGCGGGCTTTCGGGCACGCAAACCCTCGTGATTCTTCATTGCGCATCAATGGTGCTAACATGAACCTCCGGCCTTTGTCGCTTTGACTCTACGAAGCCTACTGGGTAAGAAATCCAGAATCTTGCTTGATGAAAACACCGATAAATGGCCTGATTTCAACCCTTTGTCCCCATACGGGCCATGAGATCTTTGGCATCACGGCAATGACGGGATCGTGGACCCGTATTGCGCAATAGCTCAGCCCAAAGTCGCGATAACGCGCATCGCATGATTTCCGACGTGTCAAGAGAATCTCTCATTTATCATCCAATGCCTAGTATTTCCATTCGCAGTGAGAATATAGCATTTTCATAGGACCGTTTGTTGCTCATCAAAGTCCAATGGCGCCTCTCAGAGTCATCATCGTCGGCGGCGGCCCCAACGGCATCACCGCCGCTTACGCCCTTCACCACGCCGGAATTGACTTTGTCCTCCTAGAGCGTCGTCAGAATGTTTTCGAAGATACCGGCGCGAGTCTCGTTCTCAGTCCCCACAATCTCCGTGTTTTTCACCAGTTCGGCGCCTTGGATAGCTTGCGGGAAATCGGCGTGCCTCTCCGCCATGTGTCACTGAGCTTCAGCCCCGAGAGCAGGACGTTCAAACGCACACACGCGCTGGGATTGCTGGAATCGAAGTAAGGACCATCGAGAGAGTTGTCTACTTCCACGACTGACTGATATCTTGGCTAGCCATGGCTCCCCTGTCCTCATCTTCCATCGCGCCCATGTTCTCAAGGTACTCTACGATGGTCTTCCAGACGTCGTGAAGGATCGCTACCTAAGCAACAAGAAGCTTGTTGATATCCAGACTTCAGACTCTGGAGTCAAAGTGCTCTGTGAGGATGGGACCTCGTACGAGGGGACCTTCGTCATCGGCGCCGATGGCGCTCACTCAACGACTCGATCGATCATGCGGCGGCTCGCCCTGGATTCTGATCCGAAACTGGAGCAGAAATGGGACCCAGAGACGCCTTACACCGCCAACTACAAGTGCCTATGGGCCGCATTTCCACGAAAGACCGAGGCTGGCCTGAGTTACGAGACCCAGGCTCACAACCGGTCTGCCATGTATCTCACAGGTCGAGACAAGGGATGGATCTTCCTCTACGAGAAGCTCCCTCACCCATCCACCGCGCGGGTCATCTACGACAAGGAAGAGATCCGCTCTTTCGCCGAGAGCTTCGCGGACTGGCGGGTCCACGAGACCCTCACCGTTGGCGAGATCATAGACCAAGACGGGTTCACTGCGGGGATGGGTGACCTGCAAGAGGGCATCGCCGATCGGAAGAGCTGGGCCGGCAAGATCGTCCTCGTGGGAGACGCGTGTCATCGCTTCACGCCGAATGCAGGGCTGGGGTTCAACGCCGGGATCCAGGATGTCGTTGGACTGTGCAATCGTCTACAGGGACTTGCCCAGATGTCTGGCCCCGACGGCCCCGACGCAGACACTCTCGAGAAAGCCTTCCAGGCTTACCAGGACGAACGGAGAGAGTCCCTGGCCGCGGAATATGAGGATGCGTCGGGTGCCACTCGATTGCAAGCGTGGGCTAGCTGGTCATTCTACATCTTGGCGAGGTTCATCTTCTCCTTTGGGTTTGTGCGCAACTACTGGGTAAATCGCCATGTCTCCCCTGGGATCAAGCTGGGCTTCGTTTTGAAGTACATCTCGGCCGAAGAGCCGTTCGCTGGAAGCATTCCCTGGGAGCATGAGCTGAGAAACTAAGCAGCTGTCAGGGAGAGGGAGGAACTTGAGCTGGGATGAAGCTATTTTGTGAAGCGTTTGCTGAAATATGTAACAGCGCTATTATATTGACCATGGCCCAAATGATTATTGTACATTAGCTATGAGTACAGGAAAAGCCGCCGCTTAGAGAGCAACGAAGACGCCGGCCACGGCTGCCATGGCGACAGCGGCAGCGCCCGCCACAATGTTGGCCGCGCCGCTGCCGTCGTCGCCGTCCGCACCACCGCTAGACTCGGCAGCGCTCTCGGAGGGCGTGCTCGAGGCTTCGTCGGAACCTGTGCTGGAGCCCGTCTCGCTCGCGTCCGAGGCGGTGGTGGTGTCCGAGCCCTCAGCCGTGGCCCCGCTCATCGATGCCATGACCTCCCGACCGAGGTCGGCAATCACATCATCCATGTTGATGGTGGTAGTGGTACTCGCGTCGGTGAAGACGATGTGGCCCCCGCCGGTGCTGCATGCCTGCACGAGGAAGTCGCCGGGGTTGATAATGCTATCGAGCTGCTCCATGTCGTTGTCGCAGTTGGCCGCCCACGACATGGCCTTCTCGGAGTTCTTGGCGCCCCAGTGACCGAAGGATGTGATGGCTTCCATAAGCGGCTCCGAGAAGGAGAGCGGGAGGGTCTTGGTGCAGTCGGCGGTGGGCGCCGGGGCGGTCTGGACGTAGTCGAGGATGTCGGAGTTGAGCGTCGGCATGTCCTTGATGATGTCGGACAGGGCGGCTTCGCACTCGGCGTCGGACCCGTCCTGGCGCGCCAGGAGGGCGTGGGCGGCGGCCTGTTGCGCGGCGCGCGGCACCACCTGCAGCGTCTCGAGGACGTGGATGACTTCGACCTGGGCGGCGGCCGCGGAGGCCATGGCGGCGAGAAGGAGCGTGTTGGCGTGCATCGTGGATGTTGAAGGTGAGCGACCGTGGTTATAGTAGTACTAAGAGGAGTAGGAAAGGTAAAGACCGTGGTGGATTGGCAGTAAGAGACCGTGGGTATATGTACGTCAAGGACAGATCAAGGGTGAAAATATCACCAGAGACAGGCGACGCGGCGATCGAGTCCTCTTATTCTAAATTAAGCAATGAAATGGGAGGATCTTCGGAGCACTGCCAGCATCCTAGCGTTGTCTTGTCGCCGCACAGCCGGTGAGATCCCGGAGCATTACAGCGAGGGTGGAGTTTAAACAAGCCTCGATGTGGGGAGTGAGTGGCTCACGCCTCTGCCGAACTGCCGAAATAGGGGCTGCGACTAGGTACTTTGGTACGCTGTATCCCTGCAGACGCTGTCCGTCTACCATCGATCGTAATCAGGGATGTCCTCCTCAAAGTACGTCTCCGTGACCTTGGAGAATCCCACATCAGGGGCGTTATACGGCCAGGGCTCGCCGTCCCCGGTCGCAAACAGGCCGAACATGTTACCGCTGAACACAAAATACCCAGGGGGGCCGAAGGCCTGCCACTTGGACTCGATCTCTGTCACGTACGTGAGCTCCCTCTGGCCCTTGAAGCTGTATCCTAGGGCGTAAGACAGCGGGGTGGCGCGGATGTGCAGCGTCAATCCGAATTCGAGCTTGTCCGTCTGATTCAAAGGCGCTTGCCAGTACTGCGAAAAGCTGTCAGACCATCTCATTCACATCCCATAATCAGTTTGGAGTCACTCACGTCAAGGGTTCCATTCCGCCTCGTCTCGGTGTAAAGACACATGCCCGTGGTATTCACGCATCCCCGAAGACCAATGTCCTGGTGCTGCCACTCGGAAAGGTACGTCGAGATGCCGACCTTGTTTCTGGGTCCGAGATTGCCGCGGAACCCGAGGAGCTCAGCTGAGAAAGTCATGTTGAGCGACTTCTGCTTGCGCAGGAGTGCGGCCGGGGTGTCGCGCTCGCTCAGACTGAAGACGTTGGGGCGGAACACCAGGCGGCCGTTGAAGATCTTGTAGTTCTCCGTGTACGGGGTGCGCAGCTGGTACCACTCGGGATGGAGATCCTTGCCATCGAAGTCATCGACGAACGGCTCAGGCACGGGACGGGGACCTTGCGCCGTGGGCTCGACTTGCTCGCTGAGAAGGACGGGGCCACCTCCGTTCATGATGGGCCAGCCGTCAACCCAGTCAACCTTGGTAAGGAAGCCCTCACGGCCTGTGGATGGTCAGTAAGTCGTCGCCTAATCCCTCCAGGTTTCTACATACCGAGCGGCGAGCTGCCGTTGATGTTCCGTCGGGCAAGGTACGACGCGTACCACTGACCGTCAGCAGTCTCCACGAGCTGGGCATGGCCTGTACTCTGGACGGTGAGATTGGTGAAGCCCCATTGTCCATTGTTGAGAAGAGGATTGTTCGGGGCACCCGCGTAAGGACCAAGAGGGTGCCTGCTCCTGCCGACCGTGGCGCGGTGAAGCTCGTCGGTGCCGCCCTCGGCGAGGAACAAGTAGTACCAGCCATCCTTGTACAACGTCTTTGGTGCTTCGGGCCTGGAGTTTGGGGCCTGGGGCAGCGTGCCGTTCCAGATGCTCGTGTAGGGGCCGATGCACTTGCCAGAGGACAGGGACACCTCACAGCCGGAGATTCCCCAGAGACGCTCTATGTTGTTGTTGGGCGCCATCAAGTTGAGGTAGGTCTTCCCCGTGACCGGATCGTGGAACAACTCAGAGTCAATGCCCCAGGGGTCGGCCCAGACGGGGTCGGACCAGTTGATTAAGTCGGTGGAGGACATGAACCATGCGCGGGGCCAGACCCGGGCGACAGGATCATACGTCCATCGCGTGACACCAGAGAGCCAGAACTTGCCCTTGAAGCGGTACACGGTCGGTGCCCAGGCACCGCCAGCAGTAGGAGTGCCATAGAGCTGAAGCTGCTCTGGGCGAGTCAGGGCGTGGCTGTAGAGAGTCCAGTTGGCGAGATCCCGACCTGGAAGGTGTGAGCGTTTGCCACATGCGACGAAGAGAAGCACCATGTCTTACTGTGGTAGATGGGCATTCCCGGCCAGTATTCAAAGGAGGAGGTAATGGCGTAGTAATCCTTTCCGTCCCTCACAATCGAGGCGTCCGGGTTGAAGCCGGGGAGAATGGGGTTCCAAATGGCAGACACCACCGGGGCCAAGAGCCACAGGCCGAGCTGGGCCAACGAAGAGGACTTCATCTTGGGCAACACGATGACTCGCTTTGCTGTCTTGGCCAGTCCAAACTTCAGGCACAATCAGGGACGTATAAGTATCATGGGAATATCCCACAGCAATTGGTATCTCTCCGGGCCGCCTCCGAGACTTCCTCCGGCCTCGAATTGCGGGGATCCTTCCGGGGGTAGACACCTCCACCTCGGCAGAAGGCACGGCGACGGTCCGGGGACCCCAGATGTTGTCCTCGACCAAGACGTTCTGCCCTTATTGGAGCGGTTGGCGTGGTGGCGTACTAAATGAACTGGTAGGACCCCCCTTGTCTCGAAAATAGCCAGCAGCCTAAAGACGGCGATGAACCGGGCTGTCGTAATCTTGACCCGATCATGATCATCGGCTTCAACATGACGGGTCTCGCTCGCGCTAACGAGCCCCGGCCACCCTGCTTCCTCTCACATACACATGGGCCATGTTCCGGTCATCCCCCGTCATGATGAATTTCTCAAAGACCGTCCTGAGGCTGTCTTCGTCCTGCCGCGGAGTCATGGCTGACTCTAGTCCAGACGTGGTCGACACCCACACGGCATCAAACTCCTTTCCAACGCCGAAGCTGCCAATCCGGTCCTCGAGACACATCACTCTAGCACCGCCCCGTGTAGCCAGATAGAAGACCTCATCCAAGGAGAGACCCTTGTCCTGCCCCTGAGATGCAACTTCTCTGGCGTTCGAGGCGATCATTGCTTGCCGAATAACAGCAAGCATCTGCGAGGCCCACCCGCCGCCACTGTCCGTTCCCAGACCGACTTTGATACCTCGCCGCAGGAAGTCTCGAACCGGTGCGACCATGAAGCCGCCGCCCACGGTCATATTGGCGATTGGGCAGTGAGATATGCCGCATTCCAAGGCTTTCAGCCTCTCCTTGTCATAGTCGGTCATGATTGTGCAGTGAGCGAGGATGGACCTGGGACCGAGCAGGTCGAAGCTCTCGTAGAGATCAGCCTCGCTTTTTGCAGCAAGCTCGGGGAAAAGCTCCCTTGTCGCGTTGACCTCCTGCTCGGCCTCGTTGAAGTGCGTCTGCATCGCCAGATCGTCGTCCCGCAGCATCATGTCCCCTAAGCCACGGAGTAAATCGGGCGTGCAGCAGATGGCGAACCTCGGCGTCAGCACGGGCTTGACGAGAGCGGTTTTTGGGTCGCCGCAGCCTGGAAGCTGCCGAATATGGGCGATACACTCCTCCGTCTCGCGGAGGGAGGCCGCAGCGCTCTCCTCACAGATGTACGATGGCGCGTTCCGGTCCATGTTGCACTTGCCGACGAATGCGCGCTGGCCTTTCTCGAGACACACATCAGCCAGGGCGCGGGTGGCCTTGTCATGTCGCGAGCCGTAGTACGAGACGGTAGTGATGCCCTGACGCAGGAAATCGGCAACCGTGTGCTCGTACATCTTGCGGGCGTAGAAGTGGTTGGCGAAGCGCGCCTCGACGGGAAAAGTGACCTTTTCCAGCCATTCGAGGATGTGCAAGCCCTGACCGATTCCGCGGTTAGACCATTGAGGCGCGTGGTTGTGCGTGTCGACGAAGCCGGGGATGAGGAAATCCCCAGGGGGAAGATGATGCACCTCGGCGCCCTCGGGAATGGAGATGGGGGGAGTTCCGTCATCGGGCGACTTCTTGAAGGCGACTATTTTCCCTGAGGCATCGATAACGAGCGTCGCGTTGTCCAGAAGCTCGAGTTCCTCGAGGCTCTTTGAATGAATGGCGGCGCCATGGAAGACGTGGAAAGCCATGGTAGATAAGGAATCAGTTGGGGAATGTCGAGTGTCGAACAGGTGGTGAGCAGTACGATTGACTGCGATACGACGGCAGCGGTCAGTATTTAATGTTTCGATTAGGATGCTACGCGACGATCTGTGGTGAGGGTGTGCATGGTTGAAGAGAGTTCCATGTTCATGGACTCGGCGGCGTTTGCGTCGTGTCCGGGAGGGGCAACATTTCCCCACCGCCGCCCCGAGGCAGCGAGCGAACCACGGAGGATGTACGATCCTCAACTGATTCGCCCTCACAACAAAGCCGCACGGTTTCTGCAATCCGTGTATGATGGTTATTGCAAAGTGGCTCGAAATTCCGTGTCGAAGACCGACCGGCCAGGAGGATTAGCGGTGTGGAGGAGTTGAGGTGAATAGAAAGAAGAATAGGGGCTTTCCACTCGAATTTGTGGAAGTTGTTCCAGATGGAAGGAACGAAGTGACGGGAGACCGCCGCAACTTCCTTGGCCAAGGGCAACTGCAGTATCGGTAGCTCATAGTGTCCGTTCCTTCCTTCTGAAGTCTCGGACTTCTTGACTCTTCTCCTTTTCAAACAGATCCAGCGGAAGCTCGCCTCGTCCTCCCAGCCTTCTCTCGTGCATCTGAATTTCTTCAACACCACATTCGTTTTCCCTCCCCTCCGACAACAAACAGCTCCAAGGCCCTCCATAGATACCGCTGGGTATTTTTATACACCGAAATCTACGCCGTTTGTTACCACAGCTACGAGCCCACACGGCTGGAACGCCTGCTTAGTGTGAGCCCCGGCGGAGAGCTGACCATCGAGTCTGACACGGGCAACGCCTCACCGTCGCCATCATGTTCTACAGCCATGAGAGTGAGTCCATGCAGTCATGAGCTTAATGTCTCTATCAGCACACCTGACACCACTCAGTCTTGAACAGCCAGCAACACGGTGTTGCGACCATCTGGTAAGCTCCCCCGTCCCGCTCTGCCGACAACCTTCGCGCATCCATCTCTCTCTCTCTCTCTCTCTCTCTCTCTCTCTCTCTCTCTCTCTCTCTAACATCGTCTACAGGCTCATCGCCACGGTTGGACCTCGTGGAGGCGCACGCAAGGTCACCCGCAAGGCCATTCAGGGAGTCGACGTCAAGCGAGCATGCCAGACCATCATCGAGCCCGGCGCACCTCTCGCCCTGCGCTTACAAGGCAACCTCCTCTACGGAGTCTCGCGCGTGTACTCCCAGCAGTGCAAATATGTTCTCACAGATGCCACCAAGGTCCAGCAGGACATGATGTTGTTCTGCCAGGTGATGGCCCAGAATGCGACGGATCCTGATGCGGGCAAGATTGCGTAAGTGAACCGTTTGAGCCGTGCTCTGCTCCTTCCAGGCACACAAGCTGACACACACCTTCCAGCCGAGAGCACAATATCCTCGAAGACGATCTGAACTTTGTCCTCGAGCCAAACATTCCACACTTCGACTTCGACGCCAACGGCAACACTCTCCTTATGCCGAGCCAGTCTTCCTCTCGCAACGGCTATTCCCAGCTGAGCCCCATGGGCAGCGTCGTCAACTCCTCCGGCGGAAGGGCCGCCTCCATGCTCAGCTACAATCTCTCCCAGTCGGACCTCGCCAGTCTCCATCTCCCCACCCCTCTCGCCCACAAGTCTTCGGGCAAGAGGACCACACTCGAAGAGGCCAAGATAGAACAGGTGCAGGAGCTCAACGACATGGATGCTGTTGGCGACATCGAGCTTGAGATCGACGCCGATGGCAATATACTGGGGTTTCTCGACCCGTTCGACGAGGCTGACCTCCCGCCCCTGCCGTTTCCAGATCTTCACAAGGATGGAAGGAACGTCGATCTTCCCCATGCAGACAAGAATCTCCAGGAACACGCCCACCAAGAGGAAGAGCATCAGCCCTTTTTTGATGGTGATGGGGATGTTCTGATGATGGACGACGCCAATGCTGCGGCTGCTGCCGACGGCGTTCTACTGGCGGGACAGGAACAGCAGAACCAGTCCGACACAATCTCAGTCTCAAACGCTCCTCTTGCGAAGAAGCGCAAGGCTCACAACATTAGCGCCGACGACACGACGAACCACTGCATTCTCACTCTCAAAAAATGGCAGGCCGAGTACTTGGAGCGAAATCAGAAAGAAGTCGCCAGTAACTATCCGCCCAAGGTCTCCAGCGCGGATGCAAGGATCAACGCTTTCCACGTCACCTTTGGCCAGGGCCTGGCGGGTGTCGGACGTCCGAACGGGGTTGTCGATTTTGAGCATCCCCTCGCGCAGCTCTTCGCAGGAGATGCGCTCAAAAGCATTGTTCTTGGCATCGAACCGGCGGGCCCATACGGCAGCGAGGATGGCCATCGCCGACGCCGATCTGCATCCCAGGCATTCTCCGAAGACCACGATATCGAGGATGCTCGGCGCGTCCGCCCTCGCATCAACGAATCTCCTCAGCCGAACGACTCGCAGGAGAACAACGGACAGCAAGACATCGACGACATGGGATTCGCCTTTGGAGACGATGCCGCCCCCGAAGAAGCGCGCAAGGAGCTGGGAGGCTTGGATGACCGCCTGTCGTCATCTTTGATGCCTTGGAACCGTACCCCGACTGTTCACCGGCCATCGTCGGTCATGGGCTCAAAGCAGCGTCCAGGAAGCAGCCACGCTGCTGGGAGCCCCAGGGACCACACTGTTGCCCCCATCGAACGGTACAGTGACGCAGTAGGAGGGCCCAGCTCCGACATGGGCTTCAATCCTGCCCCGTCCGTTCATTCCGACTTTGAGGAGTTTGGGCCCGCAGCTTTCGTGACCACGCAGGAGGCGCAGGAATCCCAGTGGATGCACTCGGCTCTTGACAAAGCCAGCAACGAGTTTCTCGATTACGCCAACGAGCAGGCAAGGCACACCGGCGGTCTTCTTGAGGGCGACACCGATGGTCGTCTCTGGATCGAGTTCGAGGAGCTCGCACCTCCCGGCACGTACCCCAAGATTGTGGCGGCACAGGCGTTTCTGCATGTTTTGACTCTCGCCACGAAGAACGTCATCAAAGTCGACCAAGACGTGGTGAACAACCAACCCTTTGGCACTATCCATATTGGCACCATGGTCGACTTGGAGACGGACGATGACAGCCAAACCGAGGCACAAGGAGAAGATTGATCAGAAGTAGCAGGTTTCCAACTGCGTGGGGTTGGGGAAGCAATATTCGGGCTGATTTCGCGGAGACTGATTTGCTACGCCTGAGTGACAGGCAACGGGCGTTGGTTCCCAAAAACGGGGAGTCATGGACGCCCAGTGGTGACAATCTGGTCCGCGAGTTGGCACGGGATTTCTCACATCTGGGTGCCGCAGAACTTGGCGAGGGATGGGATGGTTTCTTCGGCGTTTGGGTTTCTTTTTCTTCCAAGGTCTCCGGTCATCTTGGGAGGCTTCTGACTTCTGCGCAATATCCGCCAGATGGGACATCTGACATGTTCCTTAGGCAACGGCCAGGAACGGGCATGTTTCCGGGGTTTGGCGTTTTCGAAAAGCAGGTACAAGGATCAAAAATGGGACATTGGGACAGCGGGTTGACTCGTAAACATTATCTCATTATTCGTGGCCATCGAGGCAAAACTGGATCGTGATCAGGGTTCGTCGTCGTCGGCAACGCCTTCGCGGTCCTCAAACTTCATGTATCCCTGCTCCGCCTCCGTGGCAGCCTCGGCGCCCAAAACTGCCTGCCACGCCTGCTTGACCGGTTCAAGCAGGGAATCGTTGAAGGCTAGGTCAGGCGCGGCGGCGGAAAATGTGAACAGGCCCGTCTCGGGGTCGTTCGCGGCAGGGCTCGTGCTATTCGGCAGCGCCTGCTCGTACCGCAGCTGCCACACTGCCCTTGGTGATGTGCCGTCCGAGCCCAGCGCAGAGAGCAACGATGTGAGCGCCGCGTCCAACATCGCCGAGGACGTGGATGATGCGAGCGTGGTCAAGTATAGAACACCTATTGCATGATTAGCTATGATCCAGACTAGCCATGCAAGTAAATCGTAGGGAAGAAGCGTTGATCAGATAAATGAAATCGTTGACGTCAAAGCGGCGCTCAGCCAATGTGGATAAGTTTGATTTTGGAAAATCATCATGAAACGAGAAGACGGAGGAAAAGGAGGGTAGGCTTACTTTGACCTGTGGGACACTCGCCGGTCTCGCTCGAGTGGGCGAGGACGTGAATCGGCCGCGTCGAGGCGTTGCCCTCGGCATCCTTCACGGAACCGGGTGGCATCGCGATGACGGCGACGCCAGGGTTCGGCGTGTCCTCTGCCACGGGCTCGAAGAGGCCGGCGAGTGGGGAGTCGATGACGGCGATGAGCCGGCTGATTCTTGCGTCGTGCTCAGTTGCGCTCTCGGCTTCTTGCACGAGCGTGCGCGTCTTGAGCTTGATGTTGCCCTCGCTGAGCTCGACCTCGTGCTTAGCGCCGTCATCCTGATCTTGCAGCGGCCGGGTTGCCTTGGTGCCTGTGCCGAGCATGTAGACGCCGCCACCGACGGCGCAGGCGCGGCAGCCGACCTGGGCCACTTCGCTGCCGCCGCCGTACTTGGGGTAGACGGCGGCGAAGCCGGGACCGAAGACGCCCATGGAGGTGAGGTGTCGCTCGATGGTTTTGATGCCCTGCTCGACGGTGATTGAGTCGTCGAGGCTCAGCGTCAGGGAGAGAATCAATGTCCTCAGCTCGGCGTCCAGCTTGAAGTCCTTCTCGAGGAACTCCGACAGCGGCTCCGCGGCGCGGGGGCGCCACTTCTCCTCGTTTTCAGGGGAGGTGTGGTCCAGGACGAACTTGAGGAACTTCATCAGCATACGCTTGGGGCGCGGCTGGATGGCGTCGGTCGCGAAGATGGCCTCGCGCGTGGAGGGGATGGGTGTGAGCTCTGCCTTCGCGCCGGCGTCTTTCGACGGGCGGAAGACGTAGAATGAGCCGACGGCGAGGAACTCAAGCTGCCGGTAGGCGCGGGAGGAGACGAGCTGGGAGACGAGGGAGGAGCGGGTGTGGATGATGAAGGGAGACAGCGAGAGCGCGTACGCCCTCGAAGCACCCGGCGATGCATCTTCTGGCTTGGAGACGGACGCTGCCGAGAAGACGGCTGTCGTGTGCTGTGCCGCCGTTCTGTCCACCGCCGTCTTGCTCGCCCACTCCTCGGCCTCTTGCAGGGTCAGGGCGGCCTCTCGACCGCCGTAGAACTCATTCGGATCGAGGTGGAGGATCTGCTTGCCCGAGCGCGAGAGAGCTCTTCACAGAGCGCCGTCAAGGCTGGGTCAGTCATCCGTCGTCAGAGGTTGGCAAAGACGCGAGAGAGTCGCCGCGAGGAGAGCTGGATGGCCGGGAAGCGCAACGCATGGGAGAAGGCGAGGCTTACAGGGCAAGCAGGGACTGCTGCAGGCCGGTGCCGCAGATGATGGCGTCCCACGTCTGGTCGGCGAGGGACTCCATGATTGCAGGTGGATGGAGGAGGAAGAAAGAAAAGCAAAGCTTGGGTCGGGAAAGATTTGTGATGTCGAGGTGCAAGCGAAATGGGTCCAAGTGGAGGCTGTTGGAGATGACCTAAGTTGTCTGTACCGTGTGATTTTTGCAGAAAAGCCGCACTGTGGGGTCTTGGGGTAAAATTTGCTCGCATCGGGATGGAGCTTCTCCTTCTTCTCTCTTCATCAACCCGCCCGGTATCCAAAACGAGTCGCTGCCCACTCCACGACTTGGACGGATAGGCCATCTTTCATTAGGTGCGCTGGGGCCTGGCGGGAGACGAATACACTTTTCCTCCGGTATCTACTGCCTTTGAATAACGTCTGACAAGGTGGCTCGAAGCGAGGATACATGCAATGCTCGGTACTCATCTCTGCCATGCGTAGTAGAATTGAACTGCTTGTGCCGCCGTAGTCGACAGGTCTTGTGTGGAAATAGCCTCAGAACAGGCATTGCCGGCCAAGTCCCGAACGCGGACGAAATGTTAGGACACCGCACGCTCAGAGACATCAAGGCCGTATTGTAGTACATCGTCTCAGTCATTGGGTATCATGATCTACTTCATCGCCTTCCGGAACTCCTCCCACCTATGACCCGCCACGCCAATGAACTCCTTGACCAGCGGCGGCTGCAGCATCGTGCCGCCGTGCTTCGATATCGTCAACAACTTGGTCTTGCCCTCGCTCTTGTCCACGACAGCCGTGACAAACTCGTCGCACAGATCCTCCTCCGTCCGGTCGGGGTCGACCAGCGTGTAGAACTCTCCCGGCTTCGTGAACTCGGTGCTCCTCTCCTGGAAGACGCCGGCGGTGCAGGCGATCGGGAAGCCGGAGAGATTCAGCGGCTTCCGCTCCTGGCGAGAACATATGACCAGCTCCCTATCCAAGTCCCATCTCGTCGTGGGGAGGGTTGCGTTGCGCAGGGCTGCGAGGACGGCGGCCCATGCGACGTCAAAGGGGTTGCCGTCGAAGGCGATGAAGAAGATGTCGATGTAGAGGACCCAGTATCCAATGACCACCCTCTCGCCCTGCTCTGATTCGCCCTGGTCGCCGCCCATGGCGGTGTCGTCTCCTTCGTCGTCTTCACCTAGTGTCTCGGCAGGTAGCGTGTGCCATATCCTCAGGTCCTCGACGTTGACGAGGTTGGAGGTGTGGAGGAGAGAGTATACCCGCGTGCTGAGAGTCTGCGCGAGGTTCGTGGGCGGTGCGCCGGGAAGGAATTGGGGAGCAGAGCCGGTGGCAAGCTCTATGTTGGGGACGAGAAGGTCGTAGTCGCGCAGCTCGGAGGCGTTGGGATCGTCCCTGTTTGCGGCGCGGTAGTTGGGGATGTTGGCGACTGGGAGGATCTCGCCACGGACGCCGCAGACAGCAGTGTTGCCGCCGACGCGGACAAGAGCGCTGCCATGTGCGTGTGTCAGGGTCGATGTGTTGACTTCGGGAACGCGGGCTTGGTGTGGCGCGCGATTGTTGACGCGGGAGGGATTCGGGGATGGACCTTGGCCACGGAGCGTTGCGAGGAGGTAAGGATGAGGGGAGAGCTTGGCGAAGGTCTCGCGCGGGAGGCCCTGAGGCGATGCCATTATGGCTTGACGGGCTGGAGAGCCTGAAGAGATCGTCCTTTTAATGACGGCAGTTGAGGGCTCAATGGGAGGGAGAAAATTGGAGTGATCTGCGGAAGTTCTCGTAATGACAGTGCCTGGAGGAGTGTTGAAATTTTGGGTGGACGAAGCTTGCTGCAAGTTCACAGCCTTGTGAAAGTTGATGCGGGGCGGTCAGGCAACAGGCCAATCACCCACTGGTGTGGTGGGGTCAGCTCCCAGCCTTGCCTTCGGTCTGTCTCTCCAGGCTCTCAGAGTGCCAATCTTCCGTCCTGACCACTTCCATTCTCCATTTGATCGCCATTAATTATGTTGGTTGGTTGGGAACAGTATTCGAGACGATCTACCCGTTGTTGGCACGGATTTTCGCTGCAGGCAATCAATATTGATGTCTCGAGTTCAATGGGAAATATCCCCGTCTCCGAGTCCCGACTCCGGCCTTCGACAGACCTCCAGACTGAATGTCACTTCGCATGATTAGCCGCCCACAAAGGCATGGCTCAGGGGACTCTGCCATCACATCGATCTCCAAGCGCTGCTATTTCCTACCTCCGCGGATATCAAGTACTCGCGTAGAGCAGACACTGCAGTCATCACGACAGCATCAGTCGGCCGAGCCACGATCATGCTGATCATGCCCCTTGCGACCTAGCCGCTCTGGTCAAATCCTCCGAGTCGAGAAGTTGGTTGCCACTCGTATTTCATCAGGGTCTTCCATCACTGCCGCCGCCGTGGATGAGCAGCCGGAGGAGAGCGTCTATCCCTCGACAGCATCGTACCAGTCCGGCAACAGGCGACACTGAAAAGCACGATGTGGTGCCATGATTCTCTATATCCTCCCCGGCAGAATCTCTGCTGCCGGAGAAGCACGCTGCAACTCACTGAACCAAGTCTTCCTGCGGTGAGGGAACAGCACGAATCCGAACAGAGAGCTTCCCAATCAGTCACACCTCCCGCCCCCTCACCACCGAATCCCTCGACCCTCCAGCCATCTTCCCGCCCCCATTGGCTCTTGGCCTGCAGCCTCCAGGTACCGAGAGCAAGGGCGGACCGACCAGTAGCTCGATGCGGTGGCATGATGCACAGATGAAGACGCGGGCCTGGCGAATCACAGGCTCCCCCTTGCCGCCCGTTCACTGTGGATCCTCCAGTCGCCGACCCGGCATCCCGAGTCTCCACTCGACCGGGGTCGACCCGCGGACGAATCACCGCCGACCTGCCAGCCATCCTGGCGACCTCGTCCTCGATGTTTGTGCTTGGGGGCGCCATTGGGGGCCAAGGGGCCGGATGCTGAGGGCAAACACCTGGCTGCCAGCGCCATCGGATCCAAGAGGGAGTGTGCCGTTCCGTGCATCTCCTGCAGAATGGCCGAGCTCCCGGCGGCCGTTGGTCGACCACTCGACACTCGCTCACTCGCCCCCCCGCACCGGCTCCAAGTCCGCTGCGCAGTCTGCCCGCTGCACCCAGTATGCGGCCATATCTGGTCCTGCTGCGATGTATGTTGTGCCTCTGCTTGCTTCTGCCATGGGCTCCGGGTGATTCCAGCCCCCGAGATAGGTTAATCTCTCCATGGCAATGCGGGCACGTCTTGATCCTTCTCACCTCACTGCCAGTCCATCTCAAGACAGAGAGAGACCCTGCACCAATATCAACCGCAAGCGCGAGCCCAGACCGGATCTCTCACTAGCGGATGCTTGCCGTTCTTGGTCCTCCACCCTGGTCCCTGCCGAGAACCTGGATGCAAGTTCACACAGCTTCCTCTGCATGCCATGCACACCGCTAGCGCCCACACCTTCGCCTCGTTCGACCAGCCGTGTGACATCCGTCAGGCGGGGGAGACCAACATCGCGGCCAGCCAATATTAAGGTCCAGCCAACCGCTGGGCGAGCGCCTTTCACAACCATCATTGCGGTTCTCGAGCTGTCCCGGGCCTTCCCTGTCTCTTGATTGATCGGCGCTTCTGATAGCTCGAAGCATTTCACAGCAACATCCACATGGTCACGGCCATGCAGTATCACACTCGCCGTCCCACCCCTACCACGATTTGACTGCTCCTCGCCCGTCCGTGAGCGCCCCCATCGCGCATACATATTCGCCCCTCGATCTTCACGCCCCCATATATCCTTGCCCCGGACCCCAACCAGACCGACAGACGGCCATCCTCCACTTGGTGTCACCAACCCGCTTCCTTCGTTATCCGGATTGTGAGACGTCCGTGGTTCTTATCCTGCACTGCTCTGTCGAGGGATCTGGCATTCCTCCAGCGCACAGGACAACCAGCAGCCTCATACGTTGGGGATTTGGAAAGAAACGACGAGCGACACTGATACGATAGACACAATCTCGACACCGCCTTATGACGACCCCAAACCCGAGTGCCTGCGCATAGTCGCTCCGCGGGAGCTTAAACGACAGCTCAAATGGTGTCCCTCACACTCGCCGGCCTGCCGAGGGCCGCTCTCGAGGAGGCATCGCGACTCGCCAAACGCATTTACATCCCCTTAGAACCAGACAGCCCACCCGGCCTCATCGAGGCACACACAGTCGACCCGTGGGAGAAGTCGGGGAAGTACGCTCTGGGATGGACGTACTTCGCCCTGGGGCTGATGTGTAGCGTCATCTTCGTGCGGGTCTGGCACTTCTGGCAAGACAAGATCCGACAAGCCATCTACAAGCAGCAGGTGGAACAGCATTATGAGGAGCTCTACAACGTGGATCCCGATCGGGTCCACGCCCTGCGAACAGGCCGGACGGTCCACGGCTTCTTCCCCGAAGGCGACGGACTGGGTGAGAAGCAGTTCAAGCCCAAGTCCCACATGTCGTCGGTGGTATGGTTCAACGACACCCTCGCCCTCTTCCGCTGGATCTTCTACCGACCGATCCCCGACCTCAAGTGGAGAGGACATGTCTTCTCCTTCTCGTCCCTGGCAGTTCTGGCGGTGGGCTTCATCTCCTTCGTCTTCGTGGCCCTCTACATCTTCCTGCTACAGCCGCTCTACTGGCAGAGCATTCGATTCGGCTCGCCACCCATGTCCATTCGCGCCGGCATGATCGCGCTGGCCCTGACGCCGTGGATCATTGCGACGAGCATGAAGGCTAACCTCCTGTCTTACATCATCGGCATCGGACCGGAACGCCTGAACGTCTTCCACCGATGGGCCGGCTATCTCTGCCTGTTCTGCTCGCTGGTCCACATGATCCCCTTCTACATTCAGCCGGTCTGGGATGACGGCGGCATGGACATCTTCCAGGCTCTCTTCGAGGGAGGCAGCGGTGTCATCTACGGAACTGGCATTGCGTGCCTCGTGCCCCTCCTGTGGCTCTGCGTCGCCTCGCTCCCGTTCATCCGGAGAATCGCATACGAGGCGTTCGTCATCCTCCACATCCCCGTGGGTATGGCCTACGTCGCCATGCTGTGGTGGCACACGAAGAACTTCCTGAATTCCTGGGACTACATCTGGGTCACCGTTGCGATCTGGGTCTTCTGCAACATCATGCGCGTGTTCAACCTGAACTGGCTCAAGCCATGGCGGCGCCTTGCCTTCCTCGTCGGCGACGAGGCCGCCATCACGCTGCTCGCGGAGAACGCCATCAAGGTCACCATCCCGACCCAGATGCGCTGGAAGCCCGGCCAGTTTGTCTACCTCCGGATGCCTGGCATTTCCGTCTTCGACAACCATCCGTTCACCATCTCCTCGCTCTGCAGCGAGGACTTCCCCTCCGAATACGGCGAGCAGTACAGAGACTGCGTCGTCGTCTTCAAGCCCTACGGCGGTTTCACCCGTCGCGTGCTTGAGAGCGCGATCGAGAAAGGACCTTTCCATACTTACAGGGCCTTCCTCGACGGACCCTACGGCGGCATGCGCCGCGACCTCGCCGCCTTCGATACCTGTATTCTCATCGCTGGCGGCACGGGCATCACGGCGCTCATGTCGCAGCTCCTCAACCTCATCAAGCGCATGCGTGAGGGCAAGGCCATCACAAGGAAGGTCGTGGTCGTGTGGTCCATCAAGCGCCTGGAGGCCATGGACTGGTTCCGCGAGGAGCTGCGCATCTGTCGCGAGTCGGCGCCGCCAGAGAGCGTGACTTGCAAGTTCTTCGTCACCTCGGCCATCCGCAACCGGCCGCAGGCCATCGGAGGCGGTGCTGACCGCGGCCCTCGCGCCCTGAGCCACCAGTTCCACGACAAGCTCGACGGGTTTGTCGCAGGAATCGCGTCGAAGCGCAATTCGGCCCTGATCCAGTCCGAGGCACAGGGCGACCTGCACCGCGAGCTCGAACTCCGCGCCGAGGACGAAGACAGGATCACGGCCCTGCCGAAGCAAAAGTACCTCCAGCCTCACCTCCCGGTGTCCATGAAGGACCCGAACAGATACTCGGCGCAGGAAGAGTCGCTCCGGCGGCTCGAGGGACGAGACGAGAGCCCCGATAAGAGGGACTCGATGTCCAAGCAGCGCGAGTTCCACTTCCCGCCCATCAACACCGCGAACCCTCCTCACTTCAACTACGCACCGCCGCAAGCATCGCCGCGGTCGCCGAGGTCACCGCGCTCTCCCGGGAAGATACGCCCCCTCAGCGAGGTGTCGGACACGGTCGGCCCGGTCCCCGACGGCACATACCCGCAGGACTGGGACGCATACCACCACGAGCGCGACGGCGTCGACGGCGAGGACAACAACGGCGACCTCCCCGTGCGCGCGCCGGAGCTCGCGCACCTGCGGCGGCAGAAGGCCGAGAACCGCAAGTCGCAGCCGCGGCCGACGTCGATGGTCGGCCCGCCGTCCGGGTTCGACTTTGGTTTCCCCACGACGCCGACGGAGTTCCAGAAGAACCTGATGCGCTTCGCCTTCCCCGTGCCGCACATCGACGGCGGGTGGAGCGTGGAGTACGGGCGCCCGGATCTCGGGTACATGCTCAAGGAGTGGGCGACCGGCGGCGCCGACGGGCGCGGCATCCTGGGGCGCAGGACGGCGGTGTTCGTCTGCGGCCCCGCGACGATGAGGGAGGGCGTCGCGTCGACGGTGGCGAAGCTGCAGGCGGAGATCTGGGGCGACGACGAGCTGGAGGAGATCTATCTGCATACGGAGAACTATGCTCTGTAGACGGTGGGTCTTTAGACCACCCACTCACTCTCTTTGGGGAGGCATGTATTTGTAGGGGGACGCACATCAGACGACGGGAGACAAGCTGAGGACGACAGGGCGTTGGGGTTTATGATATACCATGATGAGCGATCATTGCGGAGCGGGAAGGGGTTGAGCCAGGTACTGGCGATTCACTCATGACGAGTCTTGCATCTCATACTTAATTCAGCATCTTACACGATAAGCCGATCTCAAGGCATACTCTTTACCAACGTGATTCATGTTTACGTTCAGCTAGCTATGTGCAGCGCGGTACATGCGTTCGTTTCTCATACGACAATACGACATTCTTTTCCCATTAATCCAACGTCGCATCACTGACCCCTTACGGGTTCTCGATGGTGGGCAGGCATGCGCAGGCGCTGCTGACGCGCGAGACGACGTCGCCCGTGCAGGCGTCGGCGGCGTACTTGGGCACGGCGGTGGGCTCGGTGACGGGGTTGCGGGTGAAGGTGGCGCAGAACTCCTGGGACTCCTCGAGGCGGCCGTCGATGTGCGAGGCGCGCAGGGCGCGCAGGCAGTTGTTGGCGTTGCAGGTGGGAGGGGGAGGGCACTCGAGCGAGGTGGGCTTGACGATGAAGGCGCCGCGCTCGATGGTGTTGATGAAGTGGTAGCCGGAGGGGAACCAGCCGTAGGACGACCAGGAGCCGACGAACTCGACGATGCCGCCGCCGGGGAGGTTGTCGTCCTCGGGGTAGATGTCGAAGTAGCCGGCCTCGCAGATGCCGGAGCCGGTCGGGTCCTCGGGGCCGAGGGTCGAGACGTCGAGGAGGGAGTAGCCGCGGCCGTAGTTGGACTGGAAGGCGATGCCGTCACGGATGTAGATGTTGTGGTCGATGGAACGGTGATTGTACTTGTAGATGCCGGTCTGCTTGGGGTTCTCGAGGTCGCGGATGTCCCAGACGTAGACGACGGGGAAGCCGTCGCTGGCCGGGCCGGCGCGGAAGCGCTCGTCACGCTCGTCGTTCATCAGGAGGAACTGCTGGTTGTTGACGTCGTCAACCCAGCCTGAGAGGTTAGTAACTCGTGTTCAGTGTGGGCAACTCCTGTCAGCCCGTGGACTTACCTTGGTGAGTGTAGTTCACGCCGAAGTAGGACGTGCGAGAGATGATGTTGGTGACGTTGGACTTGTCAGTGACGTCGTAGATGGTGAGGGAGTCCTCGTTGTAGCCGTAGCAGATGTCCTTGCCGTCGTAACGTGAGTCAGGGCCCCTGTAGACGAGGCAGTGGGCGTCGTGGACGTCTAGCGAGCATGTTAGAACGGTGATCAGAGTAGTACTTGGCAAGCCAACTTACATCCGTCGCCGGCAGCACAGCCCAGGCGGGTAGGGTTGGAGACATCGGAGATGTCGAAGTAGATGAGGCCAGAGCGGCAGTCATCATCGCGGGGCTGGGAGCCAACGGCGACCATGTAGTCCTTCTCCTCGTTCACAACGACGTTGTGGCTGCGGCCGCCGCTGGGCAGTTCGTTGGTGTAGCCGGCGAGGTCGTCGAGGGCGTCATAGATGACCACCTCGCTGTCCTCGGGGATCTCGAGCAGCTTGTTCATGTCGAAGATCTGAATACCGTGGTTGGCGGCCTCGGATCCGATGACCATGTAGTGCTTGTATCCGCGGATCTCACGCCAGTCGGAGGGAGTAGAGACCTGGGGAAGACGGGCGAGGACCTTGAGCTTGCCCTCGCTGGTGATCTCGGCGAAGGTGGTGCCGTCCTCCTGGCCGATGGCGATGAACTCGCGGCCATCCAGCACCGCGCCCCAGGAGCTGGATCCGGCACCGGTAGAGCCCATGTCGCCGTGGGAGAGGAAGTGGTAGAGGTCCATCTGGATGGAATCAGCACGAAGACTTATTCACCAACGGAACAAGACGTGACTTACGTTCTGGCAGGAGAAGGTGTTGTTGCGGTCGCCAGGGATGGCCTCGGCCCAGCCATTGACACACTTGGTGTATCCCAGCTCGGGATACTGGGCGCTGTTGCGGACGCCGGTCTCGCGCTCCTCCTTCCAGAGTTCCTGGAGGTATCGTCAGCCATTGGCCTCGTATATTGCTCCCAACAGGGTTTCATACCATCTTGTGCTGCATGATCTCGTTGTGGACGATGCCGGAGTCGTAGAGCTCCTTGGCCCTGACCTCATCCACGGCCATCTCCTTGCCAACCGCCATGCCGGCGAGGAGGCCGAGGGACGCGCCCCAGCGCAGCATAGACTGGACCATTTTGTGGGGTTTCGGTTTGGGGGGGTAAACGTGAGCTTCTGCTGTACAGACGACACTGGGAAGCAACCAGAGAGAAAAAGAGCCGGTCGGGAGGACGGATCGGCAAAGCTATTATATACCGTCCTCCTCAGGGGCAAGCTGCATCATCGCCCCTCACCAGCTTCCCGGCTTGACGACCGCCTCAACCCCTCACCCCTCAAGGTTCGCCTGGGAGGCGATACGGGCATGCAATGTCTCATTGAACCGCGGGGAGGGCGCGGTGGACTCGAGGTCAAGGAGCAACATCTCGAAGAGGTAGGTGATCCTGCGCATTCCACTGACCGATGATGACCATCTCCAACCGCCCCGGAGTCTAAGCCGCTCGGCCCCTGAGCCCAGGGGGTGATTGGCCCTGGAACACGGGTGATCGGCGCGGCTCGGCCCAGAAGCGGCAGGTCACGATTCGGGGAAACGTTGGGCGTGTCTTGGCCAGCAGAAGCGCCCCCTTGGCGCCCCCATTGCCGGTGACTTTTGTCGATGGCCGGTTGGACCTTGATAGTTCCCTCCGTCATATCCTTGACCGTCCGGGAAGGAGGCCGTCGCATGAACGCTTCTTATCGAAAGCCGTCTCCGTGGAGTACCGGAATACGAAGCGGGCAACTAAGCAGCCCAGGCGGCCCATGTGATGGTGGATGGATGAAAGGAGAAAAGGGAGAACAACCACCCACAGGGCTAAAGTATTCACCCTTGCGAGTTTGTCAAGAGCAGCAGTGCCCCTAGTTCCAACGCGCGACTAATACGAGTGAGTGCAATAGGTACTATGTACGTATGGAAGAGTCAGGTACTAGCGGGAGCAAAGAGGCCCTCCTCGCCTCAGGCATACACAAACTTTCACCCGCCAGTCAACGCAGAGACCGGCTGGTCTCAGGCGAGCTCCTCCTCGGCCTCCTCGGCCCTTGCGACAATGACATCCCGCTCCTCGGCGGTATACACACCGGCCTCGACGAACGCCTCCGCAGTGGACGTCACAGCCTCGACGAACGCGGTGTGCGAGTCGAAAGGCGCTTGGTCCCAGACCACGTCGAGGAACGTCGGCCCGTCCGTGCCCGGCGACGGGATCCCCGCCACCGGGACGTCGTAGACGGGCAGGCCATCGTTGCGCTTGCGGTTCGGAACCCCCGTGTCGATGGACCCGAAGACCACGTCCGGCTCGACGCGCCGGAAGTACGACGAGACGGCCTGGGTGTCGCTGATGTAGTACGGCCGCACTGTCAGGCCGCCGGGGGCGCGGAAGATCGGGTCGCCACGCGGCGTGGTCTCGGCCAGCGTGATGGCCGCCCGCGCGTAGTCGCCGTCCAGCTTCAGGTGGCGGTAGAGCGACAGCTGCCAGAAGCTGCCGCTGCCGCCGGGCGGCGACCCAAGGGTCTGGAGGAGGACGGGCCCCCACATGATGGCCTGGGTATCCGGCCTGTCCAGGGCCCTCTCGACGCGGATGGTGAAGGGCATGCGCACCTGGATCACGTCGCCCGCCTGCCAGGTCCGCCGCAGGGTCAGGTACCTGCCGGTGCCGGGCCCGACGTCCGCGCCGCAGGACTGCGCCTTGCCGTTGACGGTGACCTCGAAGCCCTTGCGGACCCAGGCCGGCACGCGCAGCTTGATGTCCAGCGGGCCCTGTCCGTCGACGATGGTGAAGTTGGCCGTGTCCCCGCGCGGGAATGACGTCTCCTGCCTGACCGTGAAGCCCGTCTCGGCCCACGTCAGCGTGGACGGGATGTACAGGTTGACCCAGAGCGCTGAGGCGTCGGCCGAGCGCATATACACGGTCTCCTGGTACTTGGTGTGGCTCTCGAGCCCGGTGCCGCCGCAGCACGTGCCGGTGTTGCCGTAGGAGCGCCGCGAGCCGGGGGTCAGGGGCTGGAAGTAGGTGACCAGCGGGTCGGTGCGGCTGTCGGCGTCCGACCGGGACCCGGCGATCATGTTGAACAGGCCGCGCTCGTAGTCGTCCATGTACTGCGCGTCGTGCTCGTGCATGAACAGGTTGCGGGCCAGCTTGAGCATGTTGTACGCGGTGCACGTCTCCGCGCCGCCGTCGGCGATGGCGTTGGCGATGTTGCCGCGGTTCTGGAACAGCTCCGTGTTGGAGTTTGAGCCGGGATAGTTGCCGCCGGTGCCGCCGCTGGCGAACTCGCGGTGCGGCACCACCCAGCCGTAGAAGTTCCTGGCCGCGTCGAGGTAGTCCCGGTCCCAGCTGTGCTCGTACACCCTCAGGTAGCCGACGAACTGCGGGACGTGCGAGTTGGCGTGCAGCCGGTCCGGCCGGCGCGGCCCCGGGTTGTCCTCCGGCATGACGACCAGGATGTCCCGGTCCTCCACGGACGCACCGAACAGCGACGCGCGGTTGTCCAGGAGCTTGGCCGTCTCCAGGTGCCGGGCATCGCCGGTCAGCTCGTAGATCTCGGGGAACACCTCGTTGGCGCCACCGGACTCGCCGGCGATGTATAAGTCCCACATGGAGTTGAGCTCGGCCCGGGTCAGGTTCCCAGCGTAGTCGGGGTGGTTCTTGTCGCCGACGGTCAGCGCGAGATGCGCCCACTCGGCCATCTTGGCTACCACCTCGAGGGCCTGCGAGTTGTTGGTGTTGTAATACGCGTCCAGAAGGCCGCGCATGATCTTGTGCTGCGTGTACCAGGGCGCCCAGGTGTTCGTCTGGCGGTCGCCTCCGTAGACCGCCCAACGAGGGGGGCCGAGCCGGAGCACCGTATCCTCCGGCAGCGCACCTAGGTAGCCCGGGTGCGTCGGGACCCAGTTGGCACCGCCGCCGCCGCCGGACTCTCCGACGATCCCGGCATCCCGCCCGCTCGGTGAGGCGTCTTCCACGGTGGTGCCGCCCTCCTCGTCGAACCGATACCAGGCGATGTTGCCCCCGCCGGTCGAGCCACCCGCCGAGGTCTGCATCGACTCGATCTCGTCCGCGCCCAGAGCGCGGTCGAAGACGTGGAACTCGTCGACGGCGGCCTGCAGCAGCGCGTCACCGTACTGCGAGCGTCCGATCCACCTGTTGCCAGGGTTGTCGAGGTCGGAGGCGTCCAGCGACATGTCTGTGTTCGTGCCAGACACCTCGCCGTTGATGTACAGCGTCCCGGTTCCGCCGGCGAGAGTCACCGCAATGTGCACCCACTCGTCGGTAGGGAGCGCCGCATCGCCGTTGATCTGCTGTTCCCCTCCGGCGCCGCTGGTGGTGATGGCGAACCGTGGCACGTTGCCGCCGGCGCCGGCGCGCGGAGTGAGGAACATGTACGTCGTGGTGTCGTGGCCGAAGTCGAAGAGGCGGCTCCAGGTCTGGGTGGACGCCAAGTTCAACCAGGCGGCGATTGTGAAGTCGTTCACCTGGTTGATGGCCTCCTGCGGGAGGTTCACGTACTGGGCCGGCCCTTCGCCGTCCAGCCGCAGCGCCGAGTCGAATTTTCCGGGTATGCGGCCGATCTCCTCTTCCTCGTCCTCTTCGTCTTCCTCGTCTCCTCCGCCGCCGTTACCGTTGTCGTCCATGCGGGCGGTAATGGCTTCCTGGCAGGCGGCCAGCTCGCTCACCATCAGGTCAAGCTTTGTCTTGAAAATATCCTCGTCCCCGTCGGCATATGCCTGGGACAGGGCTGTCATGAAGTGGCCTGCCCAGTGGCCGCTGAGCAGTCCGCCGTCCTCCCACCCGCCGGGCAAGGGAAGGCCGTCCGGGTTGGGGCGGCCGGCCTCGTTATTGAAGAGGATGAGAAAGCGCCGCTCGTCAAACTCCCGGAGAAATTGCTTCATCCGGTCACGCTTCTCCTGCAGCAGGCCGCCCCCGAGCCGGACCTGATCGAGGCGGAACGGCCGCACCGGAGCGGAGCCCCCCGGGCCCGGGTCCGGCGGCACAGTCGCCGAGTCGGAGTCGCCCGTGGCAGCCGCCGCCGCAGTGGCGCCACTGCCAACCAACGCCACAGCCCCGGCAGCGAGGAGCCGTAGGAGCCGGCGCGGGCCGAACCAACCATTGTTTTGGGCGGGCATGCTACCCTAGGTAAGGTCCTGGTCGGCACCACAGTGTCAGCGATTCCATGGCTGGCTTCCTGCAGGGATGGCCGGCCCAAGTTAAGTACCTACTGCTAGTTGTAGCTGTTGGCTGCGGGAGTCTTCAAGAGTCCTTTTGTCGATGCAGTGCTACTGAAATGCTCATGACATCTCGACGCAACGGGCCTCCTTTATACTGACCGCTCGAGTCTACCTGTGGCCCCGATCAAGATCCCATTACTTCATAGTCACAAGATCCTACTGGTGCGCATGCTACACATGTCTGGTAGGATCCTTGAGATTCAACACCTTCCCCATGGATACAAAGCACTCGGGGTATGTGAGGGGGTTCCCGCGGCTCGCGGGCTGTTCTCAACGGCCCCGGGAGTAGTTCCCACGACCCCGCGAGTAGCTCTCACGACCCCGTGGGGAATCTTCTGCGGGCGGATTGGTGCGCATGGACATCTGAAGTCACCCGGCACTTTAACCGCTCGTAATACATATGCGGAATCAAAAGTACCATTCAGAGCATACGACATGTCGATAATATGGCGACACCCTCAAGTCACTTGGTACTAGAGTACTACGTAATGTCCCTGAGCCTGCTTTAGCACGAGCCCAAGGGGATCGATAATGAAATAAAACACCGAATGCCGAGACGGACGCAGCACCAAAGGATCACCCAACCCTGCCAGAGGCCATTCTACATTTCCTCGGCCTCCGCGGTCCACTTGGACCGATTCAAGTATTCAGGGACCGCTCTAGTGGCAGCAAGGGCGGCTGAATTCAGCCATCCGTGCATGCTCCCGCCAGCGTCCATTTCAACATAAACCTTTCACCCAGGTGACTTCAGACCGCTGCTCAAAAGTCAAGTATAGACTGGTAGGCCGGAACTAAACTGCATGTTTAACGTTTAGTGGACATTACTCAGGCAAAGACACTTGGCGATATCAGAGGTCGGATCATACTCTTCCCACTATCCGACAAGAGAAGCTTCAGAACCCGAGACCTCGAGGCTGGCTGAGAGACGGCTCAAGAGACGAAGCGGTGCCCGATATGTCATGACGGCGACGATGTTTGGGACATTCTCGCTCTGTGCTAACGAATACTAGACGTAAATTGATATTGAGGAGGGATATGCCCGGTCGACTACAGCAAGGGTAATGATTGACGAGTTCAGTCGGACAATTAGTTGCTTTTCTATAATCCGTGTCACACGCAACAGTTGAAGAAAACAGCTATATCGAAGGAGAAACATAGAAGGCTCAGCATATCAGACTATAAATGTCGCCAAGAAGCCGGACGGCGATAGCGGCAACGGCTCTTTGACCCCTTTCTAACGACAACGGAATACCACCGAGCCCCACGGAGACGATGCCACATCTGGAAGGGGCTTTGCTGAAACAACAAGGATATTGAGTCGTGCTCAAGCCACTGGGGAGCATTCTCTTGGACGCATAAATGAATAGATTAGATCGAGTCAGTCGGCAGATCCGGCAGATCCAGCAAGGCGTAGCGCTCTCCACGGCTCTCTTTCTGTACGCTGTATGATGGACGAACACGCGGCCCACGCTCAGTGCCAATGCTTCGAGGAAGCGCCCCCTGTCAATTAAGGGTGCGGCGATGCCGGCCAACACACTGTCCGTTAGCCAGTGAGCATGCATTCCATGACTACGTGGGCCGACTCTTGGCTTTATGGCAGGCACCGCGCCTTCCGTGATGTTAATCTTGGCAGATGATAGCATGAGAGGGTATCGCCGTGGTATAAGAGGGCGTAAACAGCTAGAGAGAGGTGGTTAACTGTAGACCAACCACACCGCGGTTCGCTCTCCTCGTTCTTAAGTCGTACATCAAATCCAAGCCGTGAGTAGTGCACCCTCCTCCCTGGCTGGACTGGCTTCCACTGACGACATCCAGAACCATGCGCATCTCCTCGGCACTCCCGGCCGCCGTCGCGGTGCTCTCCGGCCTGTCTCTCGCCAACGAGATCCAGGTCGAAGTGCGGTATAGCAAGGAGATGATCGACGTCGGCAACCTGAACATCTTCGAAGCCACTTGGGAGAAGATCTACGGCGAGGACGGCAACCAGCGCAGCGTCCTGACGGACAGCACCTACGGCACCAACGGGAACGAGTGCACGCACCACACCTCCAAGGCCGACAACAACGCGCGCGTCGTCATCAACGGTCAATGGGGTCGGGTCCCCGGCCTCGGCGAGCACGACTCTCGCGAGGCGCTCGTCCAGTCCCTCTGGAAGGTGCTCGAGGAAGTGTCCAATCCCACGGGGTGGAACGTCTTCACGAACTGCTACGGCACGACCTGGCAGGAGGGCACTCCGATATGGAAGGGCCCGCATGCGTGTGGCGGGCCAAAGGCGACCGTCCGGCCGGACTGTTTCTGCTCAATCGGGAGCGCTCAGTGCGAGTTCCATTCGTGGGGACACAGGGTGCCCTCTGCCATCAAGGCCAACATGTACCGGGATGGGGTGTTGCTTGCGGACAGTCTGCAGATCAACTTCTCGGCGCAGAGGGTTCCCAAAGACGAGGGATGTGGCACTGTCGGTCTCATTACCAGCACCCTGGTTGGGTTCTTGCCAGGACCTGGCTCGCTATTCGCGAAGGGCATCAGCATTTTCTGCGGGTAGCTGAAGCAGCGGCAAACAAACTTTTGGTTTGTCCTGGAAGGCAATGATTAAAAATTATCATGTAGACTCATGCCCGATGGTGTGATGTAGCTGGCGTTTAGTCTAACTTGAAAGTCAAAGCGACTGCAAAGCGGTGTAAGTGATAGGGTGCTGAAGTAGGTGTTCCCTGTCCATCGCGCTCATGAATCTTCGTCTTAAAATGAGAAAAGGCTGACCGGATGTTCAGAGTTGACGGAAATGTACTTTACTTGCTGTTCTCGAGAGTCAAAGTCTCAATGCATGAAGCCGTCGCGGGCGCATCCGACCCTTGGTGAGAATAGTACTGAGCACCAACCAAGCTCGCACCACTATAAGTGAGCCGAGGTCATCACAGGCTCGCCCATCGCGAGGAGGTGACTTGGCACGATCACCAGCTTCGTTGATCGTGGCGCGGCGCAGGACAAGACAAGACTTGCCAAGCTGAGTTTAGTCAGGATCAGACCATGGAACAACAGGTGACGGCTGGAATCAAGGAAACTCAAAAGCAGCTTCAGGGCGGCGGCCTCGCGCCCTCGAATATTCAGCCAACTCTATCATCCTTCCATCTGTATTTGTCAAATCTGACCTGTCATTAAAGGGCATTTTGAGTCTGCAACGCGACGTCACATCCCAGCTTCGCTGCATCAACACCAAGCCAAGACATCGACACATCATGTCCCTTGAGATCCAGGCCTCGGCCGCCATGAGGGTGAGTGACTGTGATGGCATCTTTTTTCTACCCGCGACCACCCATGCTAATGACATGCACAGTCCATCAAGATTGTCATCGTCGGCGCCGGCTCTGTCGGTGCCACCACCGCCTACGCCCTCCTCCTCAGTGGCCTCGCGGCCGACATCGTCCTGATCGACGTCGACAAGGAGCGCGCCGAGGGCGAGGCCACCGACCTCAGCCATGCCGCTCACTTCTCCCAGTCCAAGGTCCGGTCCGGCGACTACGACGACTGCACAGGCGCCACCGCCGTCATCATCACCGCCGGCGTCAACCAGAAGCCCGGACAGACGCGCATCGACCTCGTCAAGACGAACTACGCCCTCTTCGCCGATGTCGTCCCCCGCGTCGCCAAGGCCGCGCCCGACACCATCCTCATCGTCGCCACCAACCCCGTCGACGTCCTCACCCATGCCGCCGCCCGCCTCTCGGGCTTCCCGGCCCACCGCGTCATCGGCACCGGCACCTCCCTCGACACAACCCGCTTCCGCCGCGAGCTGGGCCGGCACTTCGGGATCAGCCCCCGCAGCGTCCACGCCTTCATCATCGGCGAGCACGGCGACTCCCAGCTCCCCGTGTGGTCGCTCGCCACCATCTCCGGCATGCGGCTGCCCGACTACTGCCGCCAGGCCGGCCGGCCGCACGACGAGGCCGAGATGGACGCCTGCGCTTCGCGGACCCGCGGCGCCGCGTACGAGATCATCAACAGGAAGGGCAAGACGAACTACGGCATCGCCAGCGTGCTCGTGAGCCTCGTCGAGCCCATCGTCAAGGACGCCGACGCCATCATGACAGTGTCGCAGGTCGGGGAGTACGCCGGCGTCGAGGACGTCTCGCTCAGCATGCCGTGCAGGATCAACCGGCAGGGCGCGTTCAAGGAGGTGCCGCTCATGCTGAACGAGAAGGAGACGGAGCTGTTGAGGCAGTCGGCCCTGAGCATGAAGGAGGTCATCGACTCGGTGGGAGGGGCGCCAGCATGAGAGCCGGCGGGCGTCCCGCGGAAGAACTACGGTGACCTGGCCGTGTATCGAAGCGACTCTCTGTTGACCGTTCAGCTGGCGATGAGGCGTTCATGAAAGCGTAGTATGCACGGATGAGGCAGGCCCTCCGTCATCTCAAACTCGAAATGCATTGTATTGACCCCCGAGCCTTTTCTCTAGCCCCCTTTCCGGGAGAGTCATTCGCGCGCCAGATGTACAGATGCCTACTCATACAATCCAGCGCCAGATCGTGCCTCGCATTGTCCGCCCAGGCCCGTCCTGTCTATCCTCCGCCTCTCGGTCCCCCCTTTTTCATCGCTCGTCCCGGCACTTACTGCGTCTTCTTCGTGCTCTTGGCGCCCGTCGGGGCGCTGTAGAGCCAGATGGCGACAAAGGCCACGAAGCCGATGATGGTGACGTAGATGCCGCTGACCCAGGGCAGGGCGGAGGCGATGGTGAAGGAGCGGGGCCACTCGTTGTGCGCCTTGTGCCTGACGGTGACGGTGCGCTTCTCCTCGATGTTGGTCAGGAAGGGGCGCTTGTAGTTGAGCATGAAGTTGAAGATGCCGTGCTGGTCGGGCAGCTGGAAGTTCACGCCGTAGGTGGCGGCGTCGGCGGTGGTCTCCACGGCGCCGAGGTTCAGTCGCCAGTAGGGGTTGAGCATGGTGACCTCGAGCTGGATGTCGTCGCCCTCGGGAACGGTGAAGGGAACCCACTTGCCCCAGGAGTATTCGGAGATGGAGGCGGCGTAGGTCTGTTCGTTCAGTGTTAGCCGCAAGGTCTTCAGCAGCAGGGGCCGGTCGTACGTACCACGTTGTTGGTCAACATGTACAGCTTGGGGTTAAGCTCGTCGCTCTCGCCGGCCTCGTTGCGGCGGTGCTCGACGGAGTTGACGCGCAGGACGCCGGTCTCCTGGAAAGCCCAGCCGGTGACCCTCTTGGCGAACTCGCGGTTCCATGTCTTGACCTTCTGGCCGCCGACCTTCTTGACCTTGGCGTCGAACCAGGTGTTGCTCAACATCTCGGCAGACCCGACGAAGGTGAAACGGGCCGAGTTGCGCGCCTGGAAGCCGGACACAATCGCCAGCTGCTCTCCGGCGGCGAAGAGATCCTCGGGCTCCAGGACCTCTCCCTGCTCCTGGGGGTTGTAGCTATAGGCGGTGCTCGGGGCACGCAGGATGGGGTTGACGAGGGGGTTGGATCCCAGGATGTGGCCGACAGCAGAAGGAACGGCAATCAGTTCGTCGGTCTTGGTCTCGGGGACGAAGTAGGACTTGACGCCCGAGCGGGAGGTGGGGATGAGGGTGAGCACATCGTGCTTATCCGCGGCGCTGATGGTATCGTAGTTGAAGTGGTCGACAACAACGCCGGTGCGCTCGGCGGGGAGGGTGATGTCGAGCTCGGCCAGAAGACCGTTCAGGGAGGAAGGGACGGTGCCGGAGGAGCTGGCCGTCAGCAGGATGTTGCCGTCGGCGTTGATGAACTTGATCAGGGCGCTCGGCGTCAGGTTAGGTCCAAGGCCTGCATCGTGTTAATCCTTGTCTCGCAATGCAGGAATTCATGGTTGACTTGCCCTTAACCTTCGTGGGGAACAACAGGATATGATCGTAGGATCGCTCGCCGAGGTGGAACAGCTGTAGGGACTCGCTCTTGGGGGTCTCGTATGTGATCTTGAATCCTCGACCTGTGACATTTCCTGGTCAGTCTCGAGTACTTCCCTCGGCCAATCGAGGCCCGGCAGCGACAACATCCGGCCTCACTCACCCTCCAGATCGCCCAGAAGCGTCGAGTATCCGGCCTTGTCGGCAACATCGTCGAAAAGCACCAGGAGCCTCTCGCCGCCCGCCGCGCTGATGGCGTGCGCGACGGCCGCAAGGAGGAGGGCGGCGCACAGCGTGAGGAACGTCCTCATCTTGTCGTCTGTTTCGGCGCACGGCCAGGTGCCAAAGGGTAAAATGCAAGAAAGAGAATAACGAGTGTTGCGACAGCTTTCTTCCGGGAAACCTGATCGCTGTCGCAAGTGGTGAAGCTGGTGGATGAGCTTTGGACTGACTGGCGTCTCCAATTCGAAGCTCTGGCAATTGGGATACGTAGCCCGTGTCGCCCGGATTAACTGGAGCTCTATCGGCCGTTATCAGTGTGGTGGGGGCGCAGGAGTTGTTCCGGCGTTTTCCCGGCCGGGCCCATGCGCCCGGCTCCATCTCGGAATCTCCATCACGAACTTCGACCTCACCACCAAGACCCGACCACAGATCACTTGACAGCCTCAATTGAGTACGACGACGCCTCCCGCCCGACCTCCCACAAAGTATCACTGACTCCGTGCCCCAGTCTCCACGATGAGCTACGCATCTCCCCGATTCTGGGCCCAGCCCCTCCGCTACATGCGCTGGGCCTCCCGCGAGCGTCCCGCCTACTTCTGGTCTCTCGTCATTGGCACCCTCGGCCCCATTGAGATCTTCACCATTCCTCCCCTGAGGGCAGCCCTCTTCAACGACAAGGACGCCCCTCAGATTCCCGTCACATACCCTGGTGAGCCCTCCGCGCCGAATCCCTCCGTGCCAAGGCCCTCCGCTAACCCGCGCGCGCACACAGTCCCCGAGGGCCCGAGGAAGCAATTGACCGGCTACGACGACGAGTAAACCCGCCGCGACGGCGCGATGAGGAAATAGATCACATTTGTACTTGAGCTGGCGTTCTGGGCTTGGATCGGCGGCACCTCGCAACCCAGGCGAGGGAGTCGGGCGGCGGAGGAAGAGGAGCGATCGATCACCGAAGATGACTCCGTGGCCAGCAGTAGGAGAAACCCCGCAGGGGCGATTGCGTTCCCTATGTACCCTGTACATATACGATGCGCTTTTCTAATGAGAAAGGTGTTTGTTCTCATCATGCAATGTCCCAAATGGAGAATCGCTGTGGCTACTACCCATGAAGCTGGAAAATCAAACCCGCACCCATGCTCTCACCCCGGGCCTCTAAGCTTGCCCATGCTACAGCTCACGTCATTTATACTGACGCGTGTCTTCCGGCTCGTCTGTGCTTTCTAGGAACGAGCAGGCTCTATCTGTCTCGCTGCACCAGATTCCACTCAAACTGCAGGGAAGGTTAGCCGAAGTACAGGGAAAGAAGCATTGCTCTCGGAAGACTCACCACTCGTCCCTCGTCGTCTCCTGTGTACACCGAAGCGGGCATTGGCGTGATGCACGTAATGCCGGCATCGTGATTGGACCCCGATTCGGACCGGGCGTCGACATGATCCAGCCGCCGGAGCAGCTCCAGAGTCCACTTCCCATCTCGGATCTGCCTCTTCCAGATATTGACGCGGCCTCTCCGATGGCCGGTGAAAACGAGGAAGTTCTCCAGCCACTCGTTGTTCGCACCCTCGTAGAAGGTGCATGAATGCACGTAGTCGTCCGGCTCGATGCAGACGTTCTGATCCAAGATGAGAGCACCGTTGATCGTGTAGAGCACCACGTTTGGCCCGCAGGAGAGCATGATCTCGCCAGACACATCGTTGATGGTGGCGCACTCGACGGGCCGCGCAATCGGCAGCTTGCGGATGAACTCAAGCCGGTTCAGATCCCACAGGAAAGCCTGGCCATCCGAGGAGATGGACACGAAGGTGCTGAACGCTTTGGACACGGCAATATTTGTGACTGGCGCCTTGTGCCCGAATAGAGATGAGCGTGGTAGGAGCTCAACAGGTCGTCCCAATGACGTCGATACGGCATAGACTGAGATGACGCAGTCTTCGCCAGCGGTAATCAGTGTCTTGGAGTTGGCAAATACCGCACAAGAAATCTGTCCCACGTGAAGGTTCTCGAAAAGACCCGCGGGCTTTCGGCCGTCGCTGAAGAAGAAGCGGACGCTGTTGTCGGCATAGCCCCATTCCATCCACTTGTCGTATGGAGGCATGTTCAGACGGAATGGCGTTGCACACAGCAGCCGGTCGAGCTTGGGAGCATAGATGACAGAGTTCACCCTGTCATTGGACTCAAGAATGGGCTGGGGAAGCCTGGTGAGGGCATAGACCCCAGTGTCGAGTCTCCGTAGGGACTGATGAACGTGCTCCCGAGCCGGATGTGGCTTGGAAAAGACCTGATGAGGCGTTTGCCCAAAGTTGTGGATAACACCGGCCGCGATACGACGCTCCTGGGGATCGACAATGTTGTCCAAATCGGTCGCGCCACGGTAAGAGAGATGATGGAAGACGTTCATACTGTCCACGGCAGCCTCGCCTCTCTGTTTGTGCCCGAAGATCAAATCGATCCACTTGTGCAGGTGCTGGCTCACGTACGGGCTCTCAAGAGCCTCGCGATGCTTGGCGATGAAGATCTTCGGGTCGCCCTTGGCCCATGGAGGCAGTCCTACGTGGTTAACCTTGGCTCCGGTGCTCTCACGGTTGCCAAAGTTGTATCCGTTGATGTTTGTCAGGAACTCTGGCAGGCAGAAGAACTCGGGGATGAGCTCTCTGACATCGGCCTTGTTATCGCAGGAGGCGGACTTCCATGCCTGCGGGATCGACTGGAAGAGTCTGTCGGCGTGGTCGAAAGTCCCTCCTTGGAGAAGAATGTAGGAGTGGACGAAAGGCGGCAAGCGAATGAGGTACGATGACACGATCATGGCCGAGGAGTAGTGCGTGCCGTAGTGGAAGGGAGTTTCTCCTATCTCCGCAAGCGCTTTGTACGACTCATTGAAGCCCGACATGCGGCCTGGTGTTTGCGCGCCCATCGGTTTCGACAAATCTCGGAAAGTTGCTGGATCGTTGAGGTTCAGCTCCTCACTGGTGTAGTCTGCCAGGACCCAGGGAAACACGGGGTACTGCGTGAGATCGTTGAACGTCCGGCCCGCCATGGTGTTGACCAGCATGAGATAGTGGAAGTTGGATATCTCCCCTTTCTGCCACCTCCTCATGGACGGATTCCAAGGCGAAGTATTGAAGATGCTGCCGAACTTCGAGCCCAGTCCCTGAGGCATCTCCTCAAACACCTTCAGTGTCTCGAGTCGCCAGCCATCTTCGGGGTTTGGAAGCGAGCTTGCCGCGTTCGTGTGTGGCGCCTTGTTCATGAGCTTGATGAAGAGCTCGTCTCTCGCCGTCGAGGTGGCGGTCGTCAGCAGGTAACTGCGACCGTCCGTGAAGAAGACCTCGACAGCTACATCTCGGAACAGGAAGCGTCGCTTCGAGATGCTGATAACATCGTGCCATCGCCAGCTTCTCGACTCTTGCTCGCTGCGGCCAGAGTTCTGCCGCTTCTCTGACGTTTTCGCGTCTGTGATGATCTCTGAAAAGGGGTCGCGCTCATCCGGTGGAGCCTGCCACGCGTTGACAATCTCGCCCGAGGCGCATTGGAAGACGTTGTCCACCATGTACATCGCGTCTTTGCCAATGATAAGGATGCCTTCGCAGGCTTCCAGGCCAATGATTCGGGAAATGTTGTACACGGCCATGACCTGGTCGCCTTGTTCAAGACGCCGCATGACCTTGCGGTTCTTGTCTTCGAAACCATCATCTCCGTCAAAGGCGTCGTTGGGGTCGTCGACCAGCTCAAAGTCGTCCTCTGGGCCCACAACAGAGCCCGAAGCTGCCGCCTCGCTGTCTTCGTATGAGGCGCCATCGCTCTGGCCTTCGAGGGGGGGCTGTTGCACAGGCGTCGAAGGCTTCGGCGTCATCGTTGCAGGCGATGACACGCTGGGTACTGCGGTGTTGAGCTTGAGCGCCGAAGCGATCGCGGCTGCAGCCTCTCCAGCTCTACGCTTCGGAAGGTACTCTTCGTGGCTCCGAGAGTAATCAGGCAAGATCCTGAGTCGCATGCGGTTGCGGCCCTCTGTGCGATCCAACTTCCACTTAGACTGAGTGGGTTCGCTGAAGACGGCCCCGGGACGTCGAAGGTCCCGGTCCATCTTGCCGAAGGCTGACGCTAAGAATGCCATGTCGTCCTGCTGATCCTGCATCAAGCGCTGGTGTTTGAAGTGCTCACTGTTGAAGATGCTCTTCATCCAGGAACTGTTGGCCATCTGGTGTCGGATCATGACATTCTCGACGTTCAGGGCATCTCCGTGCCACACTTTGAGCCGCTCTTTGCGCCTAGCAAGGCGGAGTCTCGCACCGTCGAGCGTCCTCTGGTTCTCAGAAGCAACAAACTCCTCCCAAGCTCTGGCGATTCCTCCAAAGAAGAACGCGTCGAGGGCTGGGCGGTGTTGGTCGACCCATGCGACAAAAGTCTCGTTATCGACTTCCGTGAGCTTGGTGAAATCTGTCGTCAGCCGCTGCTCCTCTGGAGTCGTGCCTTGGCGGAACAAAGCAGTCGACTCTTCTGGCTTCTGAACCAACATGATCCGCAAGATGTTGGCCGCGGCAAGACGGGTGCCTTCTTGCTCGTCAACCAGTTTGTTATACAGCTGGTACCAGAGAAGCTTGAGCATGTCATCCTCGTTGGTCAAGCAGCCTAACATGCATGCTTGCCAGTAGAATATCCTGTTCATGAACTCCTTCAGCTGGGCCTCGGTGGCATGGTCTTGATCCAGCTCCGAGAACCGGAGGAGGATAATCTTGATGAACGCATATCGGATCGTCGCCTGCGCTTGACTGCAGAGACGCACGGTTTTCAACGACGACACCTCGGGTCGTTGCAGATACTCCAAGACCATGCCAAAGAACTCCAGCATGACCTCCGAGCCGTTAATGAACCACCCCTCGAAGATGGCTTCCAGGATATTGTTGCTGAACCGTGCCATGTTGGTGAGGACCTTAGTCTCCCCAAGACATTTCTGGTCCAGGTTGATGGCAGTGGTGAGATGCTGGATCGTGTTTCGAAGAACATACGATTCAAAGTATGCCTGATGCTCCTGAAACCCTGGCGGGACCTTAGAGAACAGGCCAAACCCGGGGAACTCCTTGCGGTTCAAGATTTGGTCCATGTAAACCGCGATCACGAGCTCAAGGACGCCATCGCGGACAGTACTGCTCGCCTGTTGAGTTGAGGCGCTCCTGGGGCGGGGGGCGTTCGGTGTATCAGCAGCACTTCCCTCCGATGCCGGGTCCCCGATGAGGAGGATAAAGTTGAAGGCTTTCTGAACGGGTGTGCCCTGAATTGATAGTTTGTGACTGCTGAAGTCTTCGTTGCTGACGTTTCGAACAACAGTCGACGGGGCAGATGCAACGAGAGGGCGTATGATGACGTCGGCACCGTCGAAGCTGAGGGTAGAGTTCCTCGAGCCGAGTTCGGTATCTGGACTCAGCGCATCCGTGCTCACGATGATGGGGTAAAGCGCCGACAGGAGCAGGCGGATGTATTCAGACGATAGGGCGAAATCTCTGAAGCTGGGGGAGTTCGAATGGAGGTCTGAGAGGAACTGAAGGACAATCTTCAGGACTGAGGCGTGCCCCAGGATTCGGTCACTGGACTTGTGAATGAATTCTTGACACCGTTAGTCTCAGCTCTCCATATCAAAATTGAATCCTTACTTCTTGATTCTAGAGCTTGTGCCAGTTCCATGGATCGCGCACGAGGTCTTGTCTCAAGGAAACCGGCTGCGGCCGGGATGCCAGACGGGGAGCCAGTGTCCGTGCGAGGAGAATTCGGGTCTTCTTGATGCCGGAAAATGTCCTTGAGGCCAACCTGAAGCATAGAGGTGATGATCGGCAGCGCGTCCGGATATATCACCTTGGACTTGCCGAATATATCCAACAAGCTGAACAGCTCAAAATCACGGCTGAAGTCGATGTTGGCAACGTCATACCCGAAGAGGATGCTGAAGCAGATGGGCCACAGGGTTGGTAAATCCCACCACCGCTTGAGTCGCTGGGCCATGATGGTGAAGCCGCCAGTCTTACTGGCGAACTTGGCGGTGTAAGCCGTGCCGTGGGAGACGAGTAGCCTGGCTAGTATTTTGGCGCCGTAAACCACAATCTCTGCGTCGTCCTCGGCCAGGAGGTACAAAAGCCACTGGTCCATGCTCAGTAAAGTCGTTGGAAGATCGCCAGGCTCCCTCACCTTGTTCGTAACAGTCCGCGCAAATTTCTTAATGTTGCCCGTGTTGCCCTCCTCGCAGAGCAGGCCGGCGTACATGCCTAGAAGCTTCGTGCCTAACTGCTTCTTGGTGAGGCACTTCATGTTGCCAGGGCTTGATGACACATTCGGGTCGAAGGTGGCTCTCCTGGCTAGACCTGGGGTGCTGGAGCGGCTGATGGCAGACGGTGGTTTCGGAGTCCTAGAAACAGACACAGGTGGGGAGTGGAAAGCGTAGGTAATGAAGAGAGCCAGAGCACGGTGGACTTCCGCAGTATAGTTGCACTTGACGAGGTGTTCCAAGGCTTGGAGGAAGTGCGGCGCAACGTCTTCGGAGAGGACTTCTGCCTTCATGGCATCGAGGAGCCTTTTCACGATTCCTAAGACATGTCAGTGCTGCCCTGCCTGTTTGGCACGAATACCTACTCATGCGTATCAGCCGCCGACCATTGAACGGGTGGTATTTGCTGTTGACGGCGAATGTGATGAACTGCTTATAGTAGAGCTGTTGGGTAATCGGAGCGGATTTCCTCCAAGTGTCAAAGTCTATGAGGAGAACCCGATAACCCAGAGGGTTGACGATGAAGGACTCCAGGGGCTCTGCGTGATTGTAGCCCACAAACTCTAAGACTAGGCTGAGGAGCTGGAAGCTCAGACGGTCTCGTTCGTCGCTACTCACATTGAGACGAAGAGAAACATTGTCGACGGAGATGTTACCACTGTGGCCGAGCTTTGCCCTGAGAAGCATGCCCAAGATGGCGTATCCGTTGTCGCGCTCCATGGCCTCACTATTTCGCCAGCTTTTTCGGATGCACAGGAAGAGCATCTCAACGGCGCGGACAAGTTCCTCGCTTGTGGATGCTCGCTCGACAATCTTGAGGGCCAACGGTGTAAAACCCGCCAGGCGCCAGAAATTGTCATCAAAATGTGACGGGTTTGCAACCACAGGATTTCCAACCAGAATGGCCACCCCGGACGTGCGTCCCAGGGCGTCGGGGAGGAACGGGACCGAAGAGTTGATGGCAACTGCAGAGCCAGTCCGGTGCGTCATCTGCAACAGGTTGGCAGACGCCACTCGCGGCAATGATCGGTGTAGCTGGGTGTCCTGGTAGAGACCGTCATCCCGGAAGACAGCAGTGGGCATGATGCTCAAGGCAGTCTTGGTCTCGGGCACAAGTGCCCCGGCCTTTTCTCGGATTGCCCTCAGAATATCGGAGCTCTCATCCCTGCCCGGGTGGAAGAACTCGTTGCGCAAGCCCAGCTTGGCGGAGGCGTCGTACGTCTGGAAGCCGCCCAAGCTGTCCTGATAATTGCCCTGGTATCGAGGGCCCAAGCCGAAGTGGACCGCGATCAGGTCATCACTAAGGACGTCTTCAAAGAGATGCACAGAGGCCAGAGACCACTTTGAGAATATCAGCCCAGGGCCGATGCGACTAGCAAGGCCCTTTGGTGTGCCGATGAAAGATTGGACGGGATTCGGCTTGGTGCTGCTGGTCGTGAACGAGGCGAAGCTATCGGTGCTCCCGTGAGAGGATGGCGGTGGCACAGGATAGGAGCACTTCAGCTGTTCGGAGAACTCCCCGTTGACATACAGAGAAGCTTTGCTGGCAGTGATGGTCTTGGGCCGCTTGTGTGCCAGCGCAATGTGATACCACTGTTTCTCCTTGAAGGAGACCGACTTGAACCGCACGCTCGGACGTTGCGTCTTGACTGAGGTCTGGAGGATGAGATTTCGGGTGTCTTTCTCCAAGTATATGAGCAGAAAGCACGTCTGGGTAGCGTCATAGACCCCGAAAAGGGTGGTATGGGATGCCGGGTCGAACCTGTCCACTCTGATCCAGGCGGTGAAGGTGTAACCTTGAGCAGTGCCGGGTGGGAAGACTCGGCCCAAAGTCGGCAGCTCGATAGACGAGTGGCCATGGAGAGACAGGTCGAATTGGAAGAAATGGGGACCGCTGTAGGTCGAAGTCATTTCCAGACAAAACTCTGACGCTTCTGGCAGCTTGCTGGACAAGAGGAACTGGGTGTCTGCCGGCTGGTTGACGCCCAAGAACATGAGCTTTTTGCAGAGGACCAGGACCTTGGCCTTCTCAGGGGTGCTGAGAACGGGCGGATCACTGAAGTGAATGCGCAGGAATCTTGAAAGTACGCCTGTTGAGTGGAGAGCTGCCAGGTTGAACGTGGACATTGAAGCAGCGGACGATAAGATTTCCAGGACAGTCATTGCAGCGGGCTCTGCCGTCGAATCCGGTGATCTGGGGATTGACTCCCAGAAGCCAATGACGGCTCGTATGATTTCGGGGTTTCGGAAGGAGTTGCTCTTTTGAATCACGCTTCGGACCTCTTTGGGAATGTCGGCCACATGAACAATCGCAGCCGACGGTAACTCTTTGGCTTCGGCCTCTTTCCCTCGGTTTTTGTCCTCAGACTCTTGTTCTGTCGTTTCCAACTGCTTTCCAATTGTCGCAGACTGCGCGAGGGTCTGGCAGAGCTCATCGATACGCCGGTCGCTGAAAGCAAAGGACAGGAGCTTGCCGAAGACCTGGAAGAGTGTCCATGGATCGGAGTCGCTTCCGCCCAGGCCAATGCTTGCGATGGTCTGTTCGAGAGCTTCCCAGCCGCCTCTTTCGACGCGGTTCCGGAAGTACCTCTTGTTCCCGGGATGATCACGGAAGGCCGCAGCGAGGACGCCTAGCACGGCATCCAGCACCTCAAAGAAGGACTTTTTCTCGGCATTTGATCTTGTTTGTGGGTTGTAGAATCCCGAAAAGGCTCGCAGAACATCGAGGAGCCTCCAAAACCCGCGAAGATATCGAAAGTCGTCTTGTGAGCTGCTCGGGGACTCGGCGGCCGCGACATGTTGCTGGACCTGTTTCAGGGTCTTGACAAGTGCCAAGGGTTCAGGATAGCCATTGGAGGCAGGCTCCTGGACATCCTGCACGAGCTTGTCGAGCAGTCCGCGCAGGACTTCGGTCGCTTTGGAGGTGGGCGCCGGGTTCGACGCCGATGTGGACGATCGGTATCGACGTGGGAGAGTGGCCATTTTTTCTCAGGTAAAGACGTTCTTCATTCCAAGCACTTTGCGCCCAGCACCCTTCGTGGGTCCAGGTGGTTGTCAAGGCACCGGAACATCGGCATCGAAATCGGGAGAGCGTGGTTGCGATTCGCCTTGCCCTGCTTCGCCTCGCTTGGTCGGGGTTTATGCCGTCTTGACCGGCATGTGGTGTATAAGCTCGGGGATCTTGGGGCGGGTTCGGGGCTGGCCAAAAGGCACTGATAGCTGTAGTGTATCGTCTAGATCCGTCTGGGAGAGGTTGTCGCTGAATAAGGCCCTCTGTCGCAGCCGAGTTGACGATAGCACAATCGAGGTCAGACTCGAGATGCGTGGGCTTGGAGAACTTGGCGTGTCCGTCTCCAGTAGAGAGCTGTCTGTGGGGAAACGTGAATTTGTGGCGCGGGCGATAATGGTGGGGTCAGACGTGTGGCAGTGCGGACCGTCGACTTCTGCCTGCCCGCCTGATTGCCGATAAGATAGCGCACAGATCCGAGACAAGCCCACCTCCTCGTTTCGTCGGGGTCACGGTGAAGCATGGGAGAGACACAGCACGGGCCAATGACGCCACCAAGGCTCCGTCTTACGGGATCATATCGGAGCTCCAGGCAGCTCCCCCCAGCCCCGAGAGCTTTATCGGGCGTCCTCAGCGGGGAACCTTGGGTCAGCTGCCACCTGAGCAAGGGCAGGCCAACCTGCAGAGCTGTCAGATGACTATGTTCCCCGAGAGCGCAACAGAGGAACGGGGCGTCACAGGAGCATCCATCAATCAAGTCACTTCTTGTTGAGACCATTTAGAGTCTCCAGCACGGAGGGTCGGCGTAGGTTCGTTCGAAGCTCCATCAGGTGTGGAGGTACAAACGCCATGGCTGCTCACGCAGTGGAGAAGAGAGCTCTTGTGTGGCACGAGACCACCCCGAGTCTCTGGGAGACGGCAACTTTGAGTTTGCTAATCCTGCGTTTTGGTGAGGAGTGTATTGTCCGCACAGCACTAGCGACTCAAAGAGGGTGTCTATGCTCTGAGTCGCAAGATGGCATAGCTGACTCGAGACATCTATCATCGGGGTTCATGCCGTGGTGTCACTCACTCTAAGCGGGATGCTTCATTGATGTACAAGTCGAAGCCTCGACAATGGATAAGGCTGGGCAGTAAAGGCCGCATGGTGGCTCTCAGCCGTATGTACCCGAATCTTCAGTAGGCAGCTACCATGCTATTGATGATTCCCAGTCCAGCAAGGTACAAGAAACGCCCCTTGCATGCTCCCTCAAACTCAGGCTGACAAGCTCAGGGGAGCCGTGCCGTGCCTGGCCTGTCATCCCGAGCCAAAACCTGGAAATGCCATCATCGATTCCTCTCCAGGCACGAAGGCCAAGGAATCCTTGGAATACGGCCAGGTGAGGGATGCAGCGCATGCCCGGGTTCCTGAGAGCATCGCCCAGGGAAACCCGCCGAGTCAGTCGATTGGTTGCTCCGCCCGCCGCTAAGCCGATCTCGGCTGGCCTGTCTGGGGTCGAGTGTTGTTATCTTTGGGGCCGAGCCGCCGACACAGGTACCTCCACAGTGCTATCCCACTAAATCCGAGGCAACTCTCGCCTTGAAGGCGACAGCCAATACAGTGCGGTACCCTGGATAGCACAGTCAGCCACATTGAAGTACCCTTGTGCCTGGATGCGTCACTCTCTCCCAGCCCGCCGCCCCAAGTGCTCATGCGCACGCAACCGCCCGTTGCCTCCTCCGCCCGCTCCAGACAGTCAGGTCCCGTTTATCTACCTCGAGCTCCCTCCTCCTTCCACAACCTTACACCATCCCTCCTCCATCTCCCCATCCAAACCCAACATCCCTCTCCCCCATCAGATCCATCGCCATCAGGCTCGTCTTTCCTTGTGCTTGTCGCGGGTGCTCTTTTAAGTGTCTCCGGTAGACCAGATCGTTTCTCCGCAATCATGAGGATTCTCGCTGGAGCTGTTGCCGCGGCTGCTGTCGCCAACGCCGCCCCCTCCTTCTCCATCGGCACCGTCCACGGCGACGCTGCCCCCATCCTCTCCGCTTCCAACGCCGAGGCGGTCCCCGACTCCTACATCATCAAGTTCAAGGACCATGTCTCCGCCGACTCGGCCACCAACCATCACTCCTGGGTCCAGGACGTCCACTCCAAGAAGGACGCCGAGCGCCTCGAGCTCCGTAAGCGAGGCCAGGCGCCCATTATTGAGACCGTCTTCGAGGGTCTGAAGCACACCTACAACGTCGGCAACTTCCTTGGCTACTCCGGCCACTTCGATGAGGCCACCATCGAGCAGGTCCGCCGCCACCCCGATGTAAGTTGCTCCCGACTGCCTGCTGCATGCTCAGCTCCTCGTGACCAGCCGCTAATCCATCCCCGCAACAGGTCGAGTTCATTGAGAAGGACTCCATCGTCCACACCATGGAGTTCCAGGCGGAGAGCAAGTGCGACGGCGAGGTTGAGAAGGCCGCGCCCTGGGGCCTTGCCCGTGTCTCTCACCGTAACCGCCTGAATTTCGGTACCTACAACAAGTACCTGTTCGCTGAGTCCGCTGGCGAGGGTGTCGATGCCTACATCATCGACACCGGCACCAACGTCGACCACGTCGACTTCGAGGGCCGCGCCCACTGGGGCAAGACCATCCCCTCCGGCGATGCCGATGAGGATGGCAACGGCCACGGCACCCACTGCTCCGGCACTGTCGCCGGCACCAAGTACGGTGTCGCCAAGAAGGCCAACGTCTACGCCGTCAAGGTCCTCCGCTCCAACGGCTCTGGCACCATGTCCGACGTCGTCAAGGGCGTCGAGTGGGCTGCCGAGTCTCACATCAAGAACGTGAAGGAGGCCAAGGACGGCAAGCGCAAGGGCTTCAAGGGCTCCGTCGCCAACATGTCCCTTGGTGGTGGCAAGACCGAGGCTCTTGACAGAGTCGTCAACGCCGCTGTCGAGGCCGGTCTCCACTTCGCCGTCGCCGCTGGCAACGACAACGCCGACGCTTGCAACTACTCTCCCGCCGCCGCCTCCAAGGCCGTCACCGTCGGTGCCACCGAGCTCGGCGATGTCCGCTCGTACTTCTCCAACTACGGCAAGTGCACTGACATCTTCGCCCCCGGCACCAACATCCTGTCCACCTGGATCGGCTCCAAGTACGCCACCAACACCATCTCCGGCACCTCCATGGCCTCTCCCCACGTCTGTGGCCTCCTCGCCTACTACCTGTCTCTCCAGCCCTCGCATGACTCTGAGTACTCGGTTGCCCCCATCAGCCCCGAGAAGCTCAAGGCCAACCTGATCGCCGTCGGCACCGTTGACGCTATCGGCGGCATCCCTGCCGATACCCCCAACGTTCTCGCCTGGAACGGCGGTGGCTGCAGCAACTACGACGAGATCGTCGCCGCTGGCAGCTACAAGGCCAACACGTCGGGCCAGGAGAAGTCCCAGCTCGAGATCGTCGTCGGCAAGGTCGGCGAGGAGGTCGAGGAGGGCATTGACGTTGTCATGGGCAAGGCCAAGAAGTTCTCGAACAAGATCCACGACATCGAGGAGGAGCTCAAGGAGCTCCTCAAGGAGATGTCCTTGTAAGCTTGTTTAGACAGGCAGCTAGACACGACACATAAGCCACAGCTCAGGGTTCGTTCTAGTTAGTATCACATACCAACTTTTTCCTTGCCAGTCATAACAGGGCATCGTCATCGGGTTAGGCATCATCATTGGGGGATCAGGTTGCTTCTTTTTGTATAGTTGGTTAGGTCTGCAACAGTCAATGATTTCTTTACATGAAACAACACCTTGTCTTTCAGTGCGTGGTGCTCAAATAACGACCCTCTATTATTATCATCCCACAGCTTTAATCATCCGGAAGCTCTTCCAGTGTGACAGTCTGTGTGCCTGGAAGGTGTTACCTTTCACTCCACAGTCCATAAGTAATGACGTCCCTCCCTTCCGCGACTTGCAGGAGCCCTCGGCAGGGGCAACCACCGCCCAGTCTCTCCTGGGCCCATATCCGGCGTGACCCAAAGATTCTGGGCACTTCGCATCACCATCCGCATCATCTGTCCGCCGAGTACAATCTCTTCTTTTGGTTAGCTGCAAGCACTCACCCTCAGCAGCGTCAGTCCAAGTCTCGATATCCGCGGTAATACTAGGTACTATACCATCGAGTCGTACTGCCTCAGCACCCCGCCCCAGAACCACGACAGACCACCGCCTGCCTTTCATCCGGACCCAGGAAGAATCCCTACGGATGCTTCACTCAAACCGCTCGGGGCGGAGGCCACGCCTCACCAGGAGCCAGTCCTCCGTGTCCTTCCGATCCGGTATCACCAGACTCGAGCACATCGATCCGGTCAGGGCAAGCCGTGATGCTCATCTCGCCGCGAACCTATGCTACAACCCCAGCCAGGACCGCGACAGCTCGGACATGGAACGCACATCCTGGGATGGCCACGGCCTCCCCCGAGATGACAGCCACCTACATCGTCTTAGGGACTTCGATTTACGCCGTCAGCAGAGCATCCGCTTCGTCAACAATGACCCCGGTCCAAGGACATCTTGCAGTGGCCGGTCAGAGCTTCGGGGACGGGCCTCCTTTGACCACGGCGCGAACCGGAGGCAGTCCGGGTTGAGCATGTCGGAAGACCGTCCGGCCAGTCGCTCTTCGACCGCCACTGCGAGGCCGCTCACGTCCGCATCCCGCCACTCCCGCAGTTGTATTGGACCGCCTGCGTCGAAGGGAGGTCGATCCGAGTAGGGTGACGGAGATTCCTCTATTGCAGCAGACTCCCTGCACTTACACAAAGCCCGGTCACTGATGATGGGATCAAGCAATACCCGCTCACAGGGACCACCGTACTACTTCACTAACCAGGTGACTCAAGAACGAGATGTTCGTCCTTCGTCTACGTGTCCTTCTATCAGCAATTACCCAGCCTCCCAAGCATCAGTTTGGTTGCGAGGACCCAAATCCACGAGCTTCCTCAAATCTCGGCGTGCCCCGACTGCAGCCGCCGCTGAGACACGGCAAGAGGTGAACGACTTGGTCGTACAGCTGGCCAGGGAACGATTCCGTGACCAGGTCGAGCAACAGCAGAGCCTCAAGTCGCGTTCGTCTATGTTCTTCCCCTCGGCGAGAAAGAGAAACGACACTCAAGGGTTTCGCAAGAGCCTCCGAAACGTCAGCAACAGCAGTACTGGGTTCTCTGCTAGCCATTCCTCCGCCAACGCTCTGTCTGTTCCGAAAGAAGCTCCGCTCCGGAAGACCGCACGCAAAGTTTCAAACAGCCTCAAGAGCAAGTTCAAGAGCCTCTTCCGCCGCAGCATCGGCGACAACTCCAAATCATCGCAAGACAGTACGCCAGCGGACAGCGGCCTGAGTGGTGCCACTCAAGAGGGCGCATACGGTCACCCTGCAGACAAAGGGCTGGAGGAGTGCTCGATTGTCCAAGGAGCTTCGCGAACTCCTGTGCTACATGCGGTACCTTCGTATCAACAACTTAGGTCCCGGCAGGGCAGTCTCGAGAGCATCCGAAGCGATTCCAGGAGGGCGTCTGATGATAGGTCCCGGGTCACGAGCTGGGCCAGCTCGGCAGTCACGACGGTTGAGAGCGAGAAGGCATGCCAGCGGCTTTCAGTCATCAACGAAGCGACAGCACCTGCCGCCATTGCGTATACAGAAAGTGTATACTCGGCAGACAACCCGATCTCTCCTCAACCCTGCAGCACCGTGAAGAAGTATGGCCCGGATGACCCATATAGCCCTGTCACCATGACTGGCAATCTCTACAGTCCTTCCATGCCGCTTCGGACCCCAGCGATGTCAATGAATCGAATCGTTTCGGCCGCGAGCTCAGTCGACTGGAAGACTCACCTCGCATCGCACATCTCGAAGCAGGAGAACCAGGCTCCGCACCCAAGAAACGCTTCCAAGACTGATACTTCACAGTCGGGCCAGTCTCCGGTACAGGTAGATGTACGTGGCGCGGCCGAAACCGAGGAAGAAGAAACAATGCTACCCTCAAAGACCTCCCGCAGTTCTTCCAGAATGTCGCTCGCCACTCACCCCAGTGAAGGTCCAACGGCCGGTTGCAAAGCATCAGGCCGAGATGGAATACGTCAGACCGCACGTCTGAGCATGATGGAGCCTCCTGTCATCCCCCCTCGGAGCTCCCTCCGCCCCGTATTGCTCATTCACAATACAACTCCATCCACTGTCCTCGCACCATCCACCAAGTCTAATCAGTCCTCCCTCAAGACACTCAGGACCATGCCCGACCTGCGAAACCAGCAAGCCAACAAGGAGAACCAAGCGCCGGCCCTAAGCTCGCGCAGTGTCTCTCCGGTGAAGCTGGTTCGTCGGCCTAGGCATCGAGCCAGCGGAACCATGGCCGGAGCTGGCGGCAGCAACGCAACCCAAACAACAGGATGGGGATCTCCCATTCCAAGGGGCGGGAGTAATGCACAGTTTTCAAGGCTTTCCCGCCTGGCAGTTGAAAATAGTGCAATCCCGCGGGGCGAGTCGGAGAACCCGGGCATTCAGACCACAGGAAGCCAACGCATGGTCGACCTCTTCTTGAGCAGTCGACGCAGGTCTATCGCGGGTGACGATGAAGGCGATGCTTTTGACTGATCTTAATTATAGCGTATTGTGTTTCACAGCGGAACACGGTGGTCCCAGGGGGACAACACCTCAGCTTTCTTGGATTGTCAACATGGATAGGAGGCCAGATGGGGGTGGTCGCACATTGATGGCCACAGGCATAATAACGGTACAATTACGAAGGGGAATGATAATGGTCTGGAGAAGAGGTGGCTCCGAGTCTGTAGAGTACTAATACCACACACTTGCCGCCGTTGCCTCCTTGCCTCCTTTTACCTTAGGAAAGGGGCTCGGTGAGTTCGGTGAGGCTGCCGCACCCCGGACCACTTCCACCATTTCGGGCCAGTCACGTCTCAGTGCTCGGCCCCATAGAACATTTATACTGGGACCCCGCCAACTACAAACCCCTCCACTCTTCTTCAAGATCCAGTTGCGCAAACACGTCTGATGAACTTGCCCCTCTCAAGACTCATCCATATCCTCCTCTTTCTGGTCTGTACATCGCCGTCTCTTGCAGACCCGACCTGTTTCCGGCCCATTGCCTTGAGCCAGCCTCACTCCACCTGCCCTGCTCCTCCCGCCCAAGCATCACCCTCACCTACCATGTCGGCCATCCGTCGTTCTGCGCCGCTTGTACTGCCGGCGCAGAAGAAGCACACGGCGACGGTCATCTTCGCTCACGGGCTGGGCGACACGGGCCACGGATGGGCGTCGGCCGTCGAGCACTGGCAGAAGAAGCAGAAGCTGGATGAAGTCAAGTTCGTCCTGCCGCACGCGCCTGTGGTGCCGATCACGGCAGTGAGTCCATCCCTACCAGCCTTCTCGCGCTGCATCAAAGCTGACCATCGAAACAGAACTTTGGCATGCCGATGCCGGGATGGTTCGATATCGTAAGTGGCCTCTGAGCTCTGAGACCCCCCTTCCTTCTTTTTCTTCTCCTTGTTTCTCGGGCTGAGACGGCAGCCCAGAGGTCCCGGGATAGCACGGCGACTTACGAGGTGTTCAAACAGAAAGTACTCGACGGGACGATCGAGTCCCTCCGCGCCAACGAGGACGGCCCGGGCGTAGAGGTGTCGACCGCGTACTTCCGGGAGCTCATCCAGGCGGAGGTGGATGCCGGCATCCCCTCGGAGCGGATCGTGCTCGGCGGGTTCAGCCAGGGCGGCGCGATGGCGCTGTACGCGGGCCTGACGAGCCCGCTGAAGCTGGGCGGCGTGGTCGGTCTGAGCTGCTGGCTGGTGCTGACGGGCAAGTTCAACGAGGAGAAGGCGAAGAGGGAGGCGAACCGGGGCACGAAGGTGTTCATGGGGCATGGTGGCGCGGATGGCCTTGTCAGGACCGAGCTGGGGAAGATCAGTGCCGAGGTGCTGAAGGCGGACGGGTATGATGTGACCCTGGAGATTTACGAGGGCATGGCGCACTCGGCCTGCCTTGAGGAGCTGGACGATGTGGCGAACTATCTGGAGAAGCAGCTCCCGAAGCAGGCCTAGACACAGGGCGAGCCTGAGGCCGAGCTTTGCGGCATGAGATGTGCTTGCATGAGAGATGGTGACTGTATGACAAAGTAGAATTAGACCCCGTGTTGTTTCGAGCTGTTCAGAGCATGGCCTCTCCTCAGTTCTTTGATCCAAAATCCATTCCTGAGGCTCTCTGGATAGGTCCTCTCCTGGCCAATGTTATGAGGTCAGCGACAGCTGGGGGGGCGGTCACGGTCTGTACCGTTTCTCCACCGTTATTCTCACAACCCTTTTGACGGCGCGGCGGGAGCGCTGGCTGCGGCAGCCTCACCCGCAGCCTTTCTCGCGGCCATGACCATCTTCTTGGTCTTCCTCTTCTTCCTCCATAGGGGTACGCACCAGACAGCAAAACAGCCCATGAGCGCAACTACGATAATGGGTATGCCGATCATGACGAAATACCCGACGGCCTGGGGCCAGTTACTCAGGCTGCTCCCACTTGGCTTGTTGTCGTAGACACCGGTCGGGACGACCTGTCCAGGCGTCCAAGTCGGCACGAGCATGCTGTTACTCAACGTCGGCGGCTCCGGCGACATACTTGATGTGTCCCACGAGGCCCAGGCAATACGCCAGGGCTCATGAGCGAGGAGTGTGATGCCGTCGTGGGCATCGGCGCCCCCGGTAGAGCGGCGACAGTTCAGGCTAGACTCGTGAAGTTCATTGTACTCGAAGCCGCAAAGGGTGAATCCACTTGGTATGATCATGTTAGCCCATCGTGAGATCTCGCAGGGCGGATGAGGCGGTATTGAGCAGACCTCTGGCAACACCAGGCCCAGGACAGGGTAGGGTCGCGCTCGCGCACCTCATAGTATATCCAGCCGCTGGGGCATACGCCAGGGCTAAAATACATGCGGCTCTGAGGGTCGGTGCCTAATGGTGTAGTGCCCGAGGGGTAGCACGAGGGGTCGACGGAGGACACCAGGACAACGCCCACATCCTCATAAGAAGTATCGGAGGAAAAGTCCAGGCTTGTGGTCGTCCAGTGTGAGCAGTCGCGCGGGGAACAAAAGGGGTTGTAAGGGGGAGGGGCGCGGCTCCCGTTGCCGTCGCGGAGTCGGATGACGACGACATGGCAAATGATGACTTCTGACTTTGAAAAATCGAAAATTCTTGTCGGAAACACTGATTCAAAGGGCTTGGGAACGCAGGTTGGAATTGAAAATGTGAAGCTCAGAGCGAACGCTTTGCAAGGACGTGGAGTGGGACCGCAGACTTGCTTCGATCAATTTGAGGCGACTTTTAAGAAACTGGAAGCTCATACATACTACATTAATAGATAGGTATACCTAGGAGAGCATACAGGGTTCACGAACAAGGCGAGGCTAAGCAGTTGGCAACGTCGCGAGGACCGCTATGAACCAACATGCATTTATTGTCTTGGCCAACGCGGGTCTGGGCACCATCACCTGCACTCTAGATTGGCGAATTGAAGGGTATCCTTCCCCTCGACCCTTCAACAAGCGTGAAGCGCCTCCACTGAAGAATACCTAAACCACTAACCTCGCCGTTGTAAGTGCGATCCTCCAACCCTCTTCGTGCTATGTAGCATCAAACCACCGGGATAGGGAGGTGACCCGCATCAGGTGGCCCACCTGCCCTGAATCCCTGAGCCATGTGCTGCCATTGGCCCCCTCTGGCATTTGGGGACATTTGGAGACCCCGACAGACATACGCAATAACTCCGCGTTGTCAAGATCCCCTTCAACACCAACCATGACGGCTCGTTCCGAGGTGGTATTGCTGCCTACAGCCTCATATCGACTTTGAGCTATCGTTTCTCGGCCGTGGGAATACTGTCCACAGCCGAAATTAGCAGCACTTTCCCCTCGAACCCTTGGAACACCGCCAGCTCGAAGACCCTCGTCTTGCGCGAGTAAACAAACAACACCACCACATCTCCGACATCTCGTCCCATCTTGGGCCCTCTGCCCGCCATGCCCGACCCGGTATCAGACCGCGACCCGTCTCCGACGCCGTCCCAGCTCCCTCCCGTTCCCGGCTCACCCACATACTCCTACGCCTCGACCGCAAACCCCTTATCAGCGTTTAACCTCCCCCTCCCTCCGCCGCCTCGACCAGTACACGCGGTCCTCTCCAAAGCCGATCTCGATGCCTCGCAAGCAGCCTACGCCGACCTGCTCACCACGGCAAAGTCCTATCGAGTTGCTCTCGCCACCCTATCCACCGCCTCGTCCGCCTTCGGCTGTGCCCTCGAGGCATGCGCTCGTCTGAAAGAAGCCCGCGCCGAGCCCCTCGGCCCAACACCTCAGACCACCTCCCTCTCCAACTCCTTCCACGCAGCCGCCGCCGGCTCCTCCTGCACCGCCGACCCCCTCCTCTCCGCCTCGGGCGTGCACCACCTCGTTGCCAACCACCACCACATCCTCAGCGAAACCGTCTACCGCAGCTTCGAGGTCCCCCTCCTGCACGAGCTCGACAAGTGGCGCCAGGCCGTCGACGACGAGGAAGAGAGCTACACACGCAACATCCGCGACCAGAGCAAGGAGATCCGCCGCCTCGAGAAGGAAGGCCTCAAGCTCCACCGACAGCGCCGCCGCGACGTCGGCCGCTTCCGCGCCCACCTCGTCGACCTCACCACGAAGCTCGACGGCCTCACCACCCTCCACGGCGACCACGCCCGCACTCTCCTCCGCGAGAGCCAGGAGACCAGCGGCAAGATCGTCGACGCCAGCTGCAGCCTCGTCCGCGCCGAGGTCGACATCTTCGAGTCCCTCGCCCGAAAGGGCTGGAGCGGCGGCGGCCTCGACGACCTTCTCGAGCGCGGGACGGACCTCTTCGCGAGCGAGGCGCAGGGCGACTCCACCGCCGGGTCGGCGGACGCGGCTAAGCTCTTCAGCATCCTGCCGCCGCGGAGTATCCTCGCGGATGCCGCCAGCGAGAATGCCACGAGGCTGGCGAATGCGCCCCATGGCCAGGGCCACGCTAGAAGCGACAGCCTGCTCGTGGACGACGCGGAGCGGTACCAGAGCCTTGTCGGCGCAGCGGTGGCCGTGGATCGCCCCAGGGAGGAGGTCGATGCGGCGGACGTGGAGACCGGGATGCACCGGCCCCGGCCGCCGCGGCCGTTCAGCCCGCAGCCGATCCGGAGGGATCCGACAGAGGTGGCGTTTGACGATAATCTCGGTCTTAGGCTGAGCGAGGACGATGGCGAGGATAAGACGCCGACACACCTCAATGAGGGGCTCGTGGAGCGGTTGGAGGCGGCGGTAGAGGAGCGGGACGACGAGCATGAGCAGCCGTGGAAGGACGAGGGTTTGAAGAGGGAGGCGACGGATCAGAGCGACGAGAGGGCCGCGAGCAGGACGTCGACCATTAATAGCGGACGGGGCCGGGGGCGGCGATGGAGCGTCAACTCGGATGACCCGAGTGACTGAGCGGACGGCTTGCTTGTTCACATTTGAGCGTGCGGCACCGGGACGGCGGCTTTTTTGGTTTCGAGGCATTGCTTATACCCATTCTCCTTCCACCACTAGATACTCTCTGTCCGCAGTCGTCATACCCTCTCGCGAGGGAGGGTGCGTGTTTTTGTACACCTTGTGCTATTATCATACATCTTGCATCGCGTTGCCCTCCCCCGAAACCCGTGTAAATGCACCCCGCTTGCTGGTGATGAATGTGTCCTCGAGCAGTCCCGGCCGCCCCTCGCCTCCTGTCTCGGAACGGTCTTCTAGCCCCCGATTAATATCTACCGAAATCGACCGCGCTCCTCGACCGACTAGTCGTCCTTGTCCGCGGCGCTCATGACCTCCCCCCTGAACAGCCCGAACGTGGCGTCCAGCCACCAGATGAACTTCCAGTACAGGCTGGCGCGGTCGTGGTCGAACTCGCCGTCCTCCTTGCGCGGGACCTCGTTGCCGATCATGGCGCCGAAGCCGCCCATGAGCCACATGAGGATGGGCACGGCGGCAAGGAAGCGCGCCGTGAGGCTCTGGGAGGGCAGGTGGGCCTCGTCAGCGGAGCGGAGGGTGGCGCGCCTCGCCGTGGGGATCTTGCTACAGAAGACACTATCTGGCTGGCGGCCCGGTGTGGCAGAGACGTCGTTGGAGGAGGAGAAGCCCGAGGAGGAGGGCTTGACCGGGGTGCTGAGGCCGCCGGGAATGGCGTCCGTGATGGTGCCCGAGGAGGCGGTCTGAGACTGGGAGAAGGTGGCGGTGTCGAGGGTCTGGGAGGATGCCTGAGAGCCAGGCGGGGAGAGGTCGCTCAGGGAGCGGTGAGCGCCGAAGGCGCCTGTCGGCCGTGATCCGGCGCGACGGCGGAGGGGTGTGGAAGTGCCGAAGCCTGGGCCGGGCACCGACTGGGAGCGCTGGAATTCCTCTTGGTAGCCGTAGTTGTCGACATCAGGGATTGGTTCGTCTTGCACAGGGGCAAAGCCGCGGTAGTGCTCTACGTAGACGAGGTAGCCCTGTATGGACTGTGGGCTCGCATAGACTGCCGTCTCAGCGGCCTCGGCGCTCTCGAAGGTCACTTTGACCCAGTACTCTCCTCCATCGGCGCGGTTGACCTTGGCCTTCTCCTCGTGCGTCAAGGGGCGGCGGCGCGTGAAGGCGGGCTCGCGCAGATCGCCCTTGTAGCGGCGCAGCTCCGCCGGGGGCTCGCGGGGGTAGTCTTCGCAGATGTAGCCGGCGACGTGCTCGTAGTGGTTGATGGCGGCGTATTGGTGCAACGAGGAGCGGTATCCCCGGATGATGACTTCTGAGGGTTCGGCCTTGCGGAGGACGCGCTGTGTGGTTGCCGGGGCGGATTCGTCTGCTTGCGACTGTGAGAGAAGGTTCTGGCCGCTCGACTTGCGTTGCGGCACGGCCCCTGGCGCGGCGTTGCCGTTCGATGTAGTGTTGACCGACGTGGCAGCCTTGTTGTTCACCCAGTCGCCGAAGAGCTTGTCCGCGGCTGTCAGGGTCGGGTTCTCCTTACGAGCCGCGGGTGTGCCTGTTCTTGAACGGGAGCGGCGAGTCGATTTTCCAAAGGAGCCAGTTTCCGTGGCGGTTCGTCGGTTGCGTCCGCTTTCCTGTCTGTGAAGAGGTCAGAAGAATGCCAACAAAGTTTTAGATCTCAAGAGGCGCCGTACTGAGGAAAGACCATGGCGTATGGTCGCTTGATGCCATCGTCACCCACGTAGAGCTCGTCGTCTGGCACGCTGTGCAGAATCAAAGGCGCCATTATGGGCGAGCTGGAGGGTTGATGGAACCGCTGTTGAATAATATCGAGCCTCGGGTGATAATCCGGTATTCGGGAGGTTTTCTCGGATAGCACGAGTTGGTGGTGGTGGCGGCGGTGGTGGTGGATGAAGTCAACCTCACATGCAAAGATGCGCGCGGCGATGTCAAGGCCCAAAAGTTGAAGAGCAACCTTCTGCCACAGCAACGGCCGCCCAAAGAACCAAGGGTCCGTGCAGGCCCATAAATTCGGTGAGAAAGAACACACCGAGCCTAGCGCGAAGCTGTGGTGGGGCTGGCACGTGACACTACATTGACTGCTGCAGCTGGTCCGTACCTAGCGTCGCGTACCAAGCTGGAGCTCTGGGGAATTTCCTATTGAAGGTTCCTTTCAAGTCGCCGTCCAACTCTCGCAGCCTTACCTTTTGCGCCTTTCCTTCTTCTCCCACACCAACCACCCACCGCCACAGGCCGAGCTACCCCCAAGAAGCTGCCCATCATGGCGTCCCGATCGCCCTCTCGAGAGCGCCATCGGTCTCGCACACGATCCCCCACCCCGCGATCTGAGTACTCTCGCCGCGATCGCCGTCGACCGGATTCCCGCTCCCCTTCTCGCACTCCTTCACGCTCTCGCTCTCGGTCTCCGACTCGCTCCCGCTCCCGCTCTCCGACACCACGTCGCAATGGCCGAAACAGGAGCTATTCTCGGTCCCCAAGCAGGCATAGCAACGGCAGAGGTCGCAGCCCCAGTCCGACGAGGAGCACAAAGGTATGGCCGGTGGATGCCTGTTACACGATGCGCCCGATCGAATAGCTGACCCAAGGCTACAGATTGTTGTCGAGAAGTTGACCAAGAATGTCAATGAGAATCATCTCTACGAGATATTTGGGCAATTCGGCGTCGTGAAGGACCTCGACCTGCCTATGAACAGACGTATGCCTCTCCATTCCCGCCCCCTGCAGACTCCAGCAAGCTGATGCCCCATGTCCAGTCGGAACCAACCGAGGCACCGCATACCTCCTTTACGATCACGAAGCCGACGCCGAAGACGCAATCGCACACATGCACGAAGCCCAGGTCGACGGTGCCGTCATCAATGTCTCGATCGTCCTCCCCCGTCGCAAGCTCTCCCCAGCTCCGCCCACAGCCCGTCGAGGTGCGGGCATCGACCCCAGAAACCCCGCTCCAGCATTCCGCGGCGGCAGAGGACCCAGGGGCTTCGGCTTCGGAGGTGGTCCGTCATCAGGCCCCCCTCATGCCCCTGGCGGCAGCCGGAGGGGTGGTCCCAGGTCCGACACCTACCGACCACGAACCACGTCTGAGTCCCCCTCGCGTTCTGCCTCGCCGCCAACCGCCCCGAGGGGTCGCCCGAGCTACCGAGACCGCTCTCGAACAAATTCCCCGTCCCGCTCCAGGTCTCCTCCCCGGCGCGGAGGAGGCGGTGGTGGCCGTGACAGGCGAGACGACCGCCGGAGAAGAAGTCCCAGTCGGGACAGCCGCGACAGCTACGACGATCGACGCTCTCGTGGTCGATCTCGTCGGTGAAAGATACAACTTTGCCCAGGACGGGGGACGTATAGGCAGAAGATGGACGACAAAAGTCTGGCGTACGGAATGGCTTTGTTTTGCTTTGTGTTGCGCATAGTGACCGCCTTCAAGGTTTAGAGGTTCAACTGGCAACTAGGACTCGATGGAGCACGGCGATTAGAGGTATGATTTGGCGAATACCCCTCCAGCTTGCAGCTGGGTTTTGATGACGGACAAACATTAAAGACATGATCGCAATGAAACGTTGCATACTTTACTTTCCCATGTGACTGAGGCGGATGACCTATTTGACCACACGGTTTATCATGTCTTGTGATGTAGGCCAAGATGTCAGGTGAGCTTTGTAAGTTCTTTTTGACCTAAGAGAGTCGCGGCCGCAGGAATTGAGGTATCAGAGAGCATTGACAGAGCTCAGCAATCGTCGGAGGAGACATAATCCAGGAGCCTGGTTATCAAGTACATAAATTTACTGCAAACTGTTGTTCTCCAGACAGCGAGAGACTCCAGACAGACAGACACCTCTACCAGCCTGACCCAAACCTCCCATGGGCGAGTCCTCTGCACCATATTGCACAGAAAGCAGACCACCAGCCCCAGCCTTGTCCGAGATGGCACGCCTCCCGGTCCTCCCGCTTCTCCATTCAGGCCGGGCTCCGTCTACCTCATCCACATCACCTGTACCGCGTCTTCTAACACCTCTCTGTTACCCTGCGCATAGTCGTGGGTTGCCGGGTTCAGCTATCCCGCTCAATGAGCCCGCGGTCAAGCTGGTGCCCTCCGCGGTAGGTTTTGGGATCACATCGTACCCAATTAGACTGCCGCCTTTGGAAAGGAGTAGATATGACTAAACTGTTCCCAGAGACAAACTTTCACAGAGAAGACACAAGAAACTGTCGAGACAAAAATATACAGTCCTGCGGGAGATGCGAGAAAACCCCGGGCTTAGGACTAGCTCGATAGGCTGCAGAATCGAGAAGAAAGCTGGTGCATAATACTTCTGAATCCTACTGAATGTGGTAGAAGCTTCCTGCTGAGTTGGACATGATGGTGCCAGATTCGGCCCCTTACGGGGGGACCTGGCACACTTCCATCACTTGCCTTCCGCTTATTGAGAATTATGTTCCCAGTTGATTGCGTGCATATCAACTGGACCTGAGAAACACCGTGAACTCAAGCTTTGAGAGATGGCAGAATATATCTGATCCGAACCCCCAAGAAGGTCTTCCAGCGTTCGATTCGCACATACGTCTCCGTGGCAGACTTGACGGTGCATGTGCTTCGATGAAGCCTTCCATACGCTTTCCCCTATCTCTGGAGCAGCACACCACCAGAGCCAACTCGTCCATGGTTTCTCGAGGGCCAACATCGCTATTCAGACAGCATGATCAAACGCCTTCAAGACATGTTTCTCACGATTGGTCAAAGCCGAGCCAAGGCGAGCATGATCTCGTAGCATTATGTCTACCTAGGTAATCTACCGCAGGGCATCTTAGCCCCTTAGACTTGATCGAACGCTGTCTATCATCAATTCAAGCCAGAAAAACATGTCGTGTCCAATACCCAGTGGCCAGCCAGCTGGGGAGACGTCAAGAACGCAAAACGCCCAAAGTCCAGGTACACGAATTACCTACACCGCCACCACGAGTCCAACTCCAATAGCGGCAGCGACAACACCCAAAGGTGAGCCTCCGGCCCCTCGCCTGGCGGCATTATCAGGCCCCGAACCTCCATCCTCCGACGTCTGCTCTGACCTAGCCGACGACGTCCGAGTCGGAAGCTCACTAGTGGACGTCTCCGGGCAGTCCGTAGTGCACGGAATGGCGCTCGTGAACGGTACTCCCTCCACCTCGCTCACCGGCCAAACCGGCCCCTGCGTCGGCGCCTCGGGGTCTGGCACCACGGCGTTGGCGTCCGGGTTCAGCACATTCTCAACAACGTGCAGGACGCCGTTGGCGATCAGGATGTCTGGCTGCACGACCTTCGCCGAGTTCACGAACAGGTCGTTCCCCGACCTGCGGACCGTGAGCGGCGCGCCGTCCGCGTGAGTCGTCAGACGTGTCCCGTTCGTGAGCTCCGCAGAAGGGAGGACCCGGCCGGGGACGACGTGGTAGCTGACGACCCTCTTTAGGGCGTCGGTGTCGAGGTCGTCCAGCGAGCCGCCCACGAGCTTAAACGCCTCGTCCCGCGGGGCGAAGATGGTCACGTTCTTCTCCTCGGAGATCTGGGGCATCAAGTCCCCGGCGTGGAGGGCGCCCAGGAAGGAGTCGAGCCCGAAGGCCTCGAGGGTGTTCTCGAGCCGCGTGGGCGGGATGAGGAGGTTGTCGACGACGTGGAGCAGGCCGCCGGAGAAGCGGATGTCGCCTTTCGACTGCGTCGTGCGGGCGCCCTGGGAGGAGGTGAAGACGATGACGTCGCCGGGCTGCTTGTTGACGACGACGTTTTGCCCGGCTGTGACGTTTGTCCAGGCTCGTGATGAGAGAAGCGTGTGCGTGAAGATGGAGGGGCCGGCGATGAGAGCACCCGTGGAGATTGTGCCCTGCAGGATGTGATATTCGAGGATGGGGACGGCGATGGAGGCGTTTTTGGGGTCCCAGAACTCATTGAGAGGTGTGCCGGCGATGTTCTCAAAGGCCTCGTTTGAGGGGGCAACGATCTGTTCTCATGTTAGAATGTCATCGATGGGGACAGTGGAGCGAGTCTCCTTGACTTACTGTCACGCCGCCATAGTTGGGAAGCTTGAGCAAGATCTCAGGGTAGTCCTGTGGCAAAGTCAGCGTCCAATATCTCGGAGCACCTAGGTGGTGAAGCAATACCCTAATAAGCTTGTTGAACGTTGACAAGTCTTTCCGCGATTCTAACACCGCACCGAGGTCCCCTGGTTCGTCCTGGCCAGCAGCAGTAGGCAGCCCTTGAATCAGAGCAAGTCCCACGAGGCATATCCTCATCAGGCTCGTTGTGTAAACCATCATGGGAGTCGTCTGATCTGCAGGATGAAGCTATTCGCAGCAGTACCAAACTACAAATCGGGGCACATCCTGCGTTCATATTGGGCCCTTCGCCTGAACATCACGTCGATCATTACGAGAATGCCCCTGGCACCACTCGGCCGGTGCAAGTCGACCCGTAAATGCGGATCTGCGTAGAACGACACGCCACGGCTTGTCTTCTGCACGCTATCGAGAGGGATCAGCGCTCTTCGTGTTCCCTGGCCACGCTACACCGCTGCTGTTGGGCGCCGGCCTGGAAGCCCCTTCAGGACATGTTCCTCCTGGAGGGGCCGGGCACGCCGCCACATGGGCGGTTGTCGCCAACAGTCCTGTCTCAAGATGATGTGATGTTCTGCGTGGCACGGACGAAAATAGCACTGACCCAGGGACATGTGTCTCAGGGCGTCCAGTGACCGCTGCCTCAGGGTCTGTCTTGAATGCAGTGCGGCGGGCCTGTCGTGTTCTCGGCCGACATGCGGTCGGTGCCTATGGAACCACGACAGGAGCATGGCGTTTTCGCGATCCCGATGAGCTGAGAGCCGCAAGAATACGATACAGGCCCCTTACCCGAGCGCTGGGAAACACCTGATGATGCACGCGGCTCTGCGGACGCCACGAAGCCACCGACGAAAATCATCATCTCTCAAGCCGACAGCCACCGGCAACGGCACGTGCGGGCCCTACAAACACGAAGAAGCAAGCTGAGAATCGGCATCAATGTGAGACAGTTCTGCGAGAAAGGAGGTGGCGCGCTCCAAGGGTCCGATACCGTCGGGCAGAGGAGAGAGAGACATTGGCCTCCTGAAGAAGCAAGATATCGCGCGGCGTTGTGTGATACGAGTTTCTTTTCTTAGGGGGCGGGGAAATATCTGTGGGCAGGCATCGCATTGGACAATGTTTCCTGTACGCCCAGCAGCATTCCATCTTTCGCGAGCCTCTGATTCTATTACCTCAAAGACAGCGAATACGCGGGATCCCAGCAACACGAAGCTGCGGTGCATGTTTCCGACGCAGCCAGGCGGAGGCCGACGCCCACAAGGATATGCCCAGGACGACGGGCCTCGTGTTTCCTGCAACGCCTGCCATGGTTTGTTTGACATCTCTCCCCCTGCCCGTGGCCCGTTTGCCATCCCTGTTGCAGTTGCAGGCAGGACTTGTGTTGTGGTCAGATCAGCGGGAAAGATGGTAGGCCATGTTTTGGGAGCCGTTGTTTCGGCGGGCGGCGGTAGTGCCGGAGCGTGCATCCGGCCTGATAAGCCGGACCTGGTTGGCAGCCCTATGAGGCTCCGGCCGGCCCAATGTTCAGACGGCTTACGGCAACTTCGGATGTTTTGATACATTCTCAAGGCGAGTTTTCAGGTTGATGGTGGTCAGAGCGGGAGAGAAGCAAGGAAAACTGCCGCCCGTCCTGAGGATGCAGTGCGAACGGTCGGCAGATGCTGTTGCCCCTGGACCGAGACAGCAAGACGGAGCAAACCCTTGGCCACTCTGATCGAACGGAGACGGTCAACAGCCGGAGTCTCAGGACAAGAAAATCTAAGCCAGACGTCAACAGCCACCCGACGTCTTGGGGCTTCGCCTCCTCCCTGCCAAGCTCAGCTGTGGTGATAGTCTGCTTCGGCTCCAGGTGAGGTCAGGCGTCGATACCACTGGTTGTCCGTGGCCCAAGTCTAGGGGTCCCGCCTCAGACATGTGTGATGGTGAATAGAAGCTGCTCAATGATGCGATTCAACGATGAGCGGGGGTCACGAAGGTGGACTGGCATTATTCTCCGATGATCTCCAATGGGCGAGGTGACGCTTAGGGTGATAAGAGACTTCCGGCATCAGTGTTGACCGGGCAGACTCTCGGTCATTCTCCGCGCTTCACCAGTCAATTCGCTTTCCCGTCGATGACGGAGGAGGCGGGCGTTATAGCATGCACGGTCGTATCGAAACCTAGATGGTTCTAGTTCAACGGCGGCGACGTGGTTGACAGATAACGAGAAACGATCATTGATCCCGGTGCTCACCTGCCGCTGGCCCCGGCGAGTGATAGACCGGGTTTGGTGATGGTGGCGGCGGGACATTTCTTTTGAGCCCTGCTAAGGCATCGACAGCGAGGCCTGACCCCCACGGCACAGGTGCAGCGTTCAGGGTCCTTGGAATATTGTTGTCTGCGTCTGTAACACGGTAATCGAAAGGCCGAGAGGATTTGAGGACGTTTCCACGGGTAGATGCTTCTCCCCCAGGTCCTGGTAATCGTACGAGAAGCTGAGACGGGTATCCCGTTGAAGGTTTGCCACAACTGGGACCTCGGCTGGGGCGAAGAGTCGTTCATGAACGAGACTTTTGCCCACTAACGGTCGGTGTGCGACATACTATGAGCTGCAGAGCCAAAGCCTCCAATGGTTGACCAAACCCAGGCTGCCTTCCCCTCTCGACATCCTGCTTGCTGCAGTATGCTGCATGGACCGGATCCGGGCCCGGGGATACGGCGGTCGGTGAGGGTCGGGACCAGTGAGATGGCTGGGCAGCCCACCTCGGACCGCGCGCAACATGTGCATTATTGACGGCAGAACGCACTTGAACTGCAGTCGTATTACGTTGCAGGTAAACAGTCCGGACCATGCGAAGAGCAAAAACGGAGGAGACACCATCGAGCTTATGCAGCCTGGGCAGGGTTGGTGTTGACTCCCGTCGCTCATGGCGTTTGGCCAGGCGGCCTTCTCGGCAGAGCATGTCGGCAGGCCAGGTCGGGGATCTACCAAGAGAAGGCTGCCAATCGGGCATGGCAGTCGCCGGCGTCAGGACGTTTCGAGCTTCTTGAGCGGTCCATGAAAGAGAATCAATCGTTGGGTGCTGCTCAGAATGGAAAGACTGTGGCTTCGCAACAGAGATCTCTGACCAAGGTCCCTGTCTATTTCGGGAAGAAGTGCAGGTCTGAAGACACACAAAATCGATATTCGTAAGAAAGATATGAGGCTTGACGACATGGGTTTCTTTGTCGACTCGGAACGGCAGTTCTGTTTGGCGTCCCCAGGGGCTGAGACAGCGACTCATGGCAGCTCGGCGGCAATCAACGATTTGAATGAAGATTCTGTTTGTCTGCCCTGCCCTGCCACCACCAATTCCGGACCAAGTGATCAGCGACGGATGCTGGCAGAGCCGTCACTGCGGTTGGAAGTCCAGATCCCCGGAAGAGATGATCACGCCGATCTTCCGTCCGGGTGAGCCGAGCTAGGCTTTCGTCGACCGCGGGCCATTAACGAACGGGCCAACACGTTTGGAGATGCGAGGTCCGACGAGGCTGAAGACCCGAAAGTCATATCCGAGGCTGAGCGAAGGAGATAGGAGATGCACCCAGTGACGATGATGCGCTGGTTCAGGGTTCACCCTTCGGCCATCCGGCGGGCGGCGGCACCCATTCAGCTGAATGTGGATGATTGTGGTCAAGCCCGGCTTAGCGCCCAGATAGAAGCGCACGCGGTGCTACCCAAAAGAATAGGGGCGAGAGGACGTACAGGCAGGAGGCTGATCGATGGTTCAGGAGAATCAAGAGCTAGCAGGAGACGATGTCTTGTCGCTATGGATCACCACGTGAAGCTTTGGGAGGTGGGAATTTGCGACAAGCGGCCGAGCGCTATTGACAGAGATACTGCCCCTTTAGGACTGGATCGCTCTCTGATCACTCATCTCCTGAGACTAAGCCCAAAGAAGTAGTACTCGGAGGGGCGCTCCTTCCCTTATCGCGCTGGGGCGGCGCTAGAACAGGGGGTGGTCGATTCTGTATGCAGGAACGTGGGGAAGGTATGGACGCCATGCTTGCCACGGCACCGGCCAAGAGCCGCCAAGCCCCTTGCTGCTTTTCTTCCTCTGCACCATCCATTTCTCCACCGTTCATTTCGTCCGGAGACTGAGACGGTCCCTCCTCCACCCCGTCATGGATGTCCACCACCCCTGACCACCGCAACCGCCTCACGGCCTACCACTGCGGGCATGTGCTGGCGTCCGCCCTCGCGTTATTTCTTGTCCGAGCGAGAGCAAGCTATCACCACCTTGCATCATCGTGTCCTCCACCGGCAGGCCCCGCCGTCCACCTGGCTAGTCGGAGATCCGGGCTGGGCGGATGTGCAACCATGACACCCAGACGGCCGGAAGACATGGCAGACGGACACACACAAACGAATGCTCCGTGCCAGGCCAGAGGCAAACGCCGCCTCGACAATCATCAATCAATGGTGACCTCAGTGGTGGCTCGTCGACTCCTCCTGCGCTGAAAGGGCTGCTATATCCGAGGATAACTCGACATGAGCCCATTGTTCTGCCCATTCAGGGCCGCTTTGAGCACGACCACTTGCAGCCAGGTCTACGCCACGTTGGTCATAGGCATGGGGACGCCAATGCACCAGGCGAGGGCTGAACACTGAATTGGGTCACACGCAGACTATTCCAGCGCGCATCGCGACAGACGGCGAGCCCAATGCACTGTTGGAAGGTGATTGAGCACAGTGTCGCGTGTGGAGGCGCACTTCGTCCTGGCTCCATCGCTTGGTCGTACCCAGACTTCGGGTCGACGCCACGGGGGCGCTAGAAACCTCCCCACCAGAGCGGCCGCTACAGTGGGCGGGCAGCCGTCTGGGCCTGTTCAGCTCCTGGGCGTCCGTCCCCATGTCCCTGTCCAGCCGGGCCCCTGGGCAAAGGATGCACTGTCCATCTTCGCCTTGTCTGTCCGTGGTCCATGAGGTGGATGATGCAGTCAGTGGCCTTGGATCGACTTGGGTCAGTCTGAAAGTTGGGCCCCATCCCACCACGCCGGATTGCCTGTCTCCCGCCAGCCATCTTAGCATCTTCTTCAGCATCTCCCACCTTCAATACCCTCTTTTGCGACTCCTCGCAGCCCTGGCCACGTTCTCCTTACCTACCTACCTATTGTGGTAGCTCTTCCTTGGCTTTTTGGGTCTTTCGGCAGGACTGTTCCTCCTACTTACGTTCTTTGTTTGTCCTGCCATATCGGTTGTCCGTCGACACCACCATTCATCCTAGTCGACAGCATCGCCGCGGCTCCAACACCAGCAGCTCCGAGACACCCCTTCGCAGCCCTCAACTGCCCAGTACGGGTTCTTTCGGTCGAATTCTACACCAACTATTGATCTAATTCGTAATACTTTGCATTGAGCCGAGGACTACCAGCTTCTGCTCTCCCGCCAGCGACATCCTCGCGGCGTTCGCTCCGGTGACCTTCGTCACCCATCTCCCCCCACCCATCAAGGCCCTCGACATATCCTCGACGCAATGGAAGGAGGAGGAAACTACGGCAGGGACGGTCAGGGCTACTTCGGCCGCTCGGTGACGGGCGGTCCTGCTCCCTCGGCCGCAACGACCGCGGCGACGACCCCGCAGTATCGTCCCGGTACACCCAACACGGACAGCGCAAACGGCGGAGGTCGCAACCCCTTTGGCGATGGCGTCGAGTCTCAGGCATCGATGCGCTCCAACAACCTGAACAACAACCCTTTTGCGAGCCCCGGAAACTCGCGACCACCCTCCAGCTACGGCTCCTCGAGTGCCCGCGAAACCGGACGGTTCGACCCTGGACAGCGTTACTTCCACTCCAGGCGAGTTCGCAAGGAGGACATCCAGAAGCCGTGGCTCGAGAAGAAGGACCCGAAGGAGAAGTGGGTGACGATTCTGCCCATCATCGGTATTCTTATCGGTCTCGGCATCTCGGGCTTCCTGGTCTGGGATGGATACCGCAGTGTCATCCAGAACAAGTACTGCATTGTGCTGGACGAGGACTTCTCCCGGGGTCTCAGGTCCAGCGTCTGGACCAAGGAGGTCGAGGTCGGCGGATACGGGTGAGTCTCAATGGCAGAATTGAAACGGTCCGGCGGCTAACTTGGAACAGCAATGGCCAATTCGAGTGGACGACGGGCGGCGATGAGAACGTCTACGTCAAGGACGGCAAGCTCGTCATCCATCCCACCCTCACCGACTCCGCCTACATCGAGAAGGACGCTGTCGTCGATCTTCTTAAAGACGGAACCTGCACCTCTGACCTCCCGGCTAACTGCATCACGGCGACCAACACCACCTCCGGCAATGCCACCATTGTCCAGCCAACTCGCTCTGGCCGCATTCACACCAAGGGCAATGCGCGCATCAAGTATGGCCGCGTTGAAGTCACTGCCAAGCTGCCCAAGGGCGACTGGCTGTGGCCCGCCATCTGGATGATGCCCGAGAAGGACACGTACGGCCCCTGGCCCGCGTCCGGCGAGATTGATATTCTCGAGTCGCGCGGCAACGACTGGGAGTACAAGCAGGGCGGCAACAACATTGCCTCGTCCGCCCTGCACTGGGGTCCTGACCCTGGCAACGACGCCTGGTGGCGCACCAACAACAAGCGTCAGGCGCTCAAGACGACGTATGCTGACTCCTTCCACACTTTCGGCCTGGAGTGGAACGAAAAGTACCTCTTCACGTACATCAACTCTCGCCTCCTGCAAGTTCTCTACACGAACTTCGACGAGAGGATGTGGAAGCGCGGCAACTTCCCCGAGGCCAATTCCAACGGCACCCGTCTCCAAGACATTTGGTCCGAGACTGGCCGCAAGAACACCCCTTTTGACACTTATTTCTACCTCATCATCAACGTCGCCGTGGGCGGCACCAACGGCTGGTTCGAGGACGGCAGGAGCAGCAAGCCCTGGCTCGACGGCTCGCCGAACGCCAAGAAGGACTTCTGGGATGCCCGCGATGAGTGGCTGCCGACCTGGACCAGCAGGGACATGGAGGTCAGCAAGGTCATGATGTGGCAGCAATGCAACGGCGACGAGGAACTGGACGAGCTGTGAGGCTCTGCGAGCCGCTCTCATCACCAAGTTCATGTTTCACGTTTCTTATCTCGTTCGCACATGGGTAACATTTAGATCAGGGTGGCTTCGCCAGAGTCACGGTTCCTTTCGGAATAGAGGGCAATTGGATTACTAGTCATACGTAGGGATGGAGTCCAGGTCTATTTCTCGAGAGTTGCTTTTCGCGCCAGTGGGCTCATTGCGCCGCGCGTCCGGGTAATGATGGGCAGGTCTTGCTTCGATTATCAGAAAACAAAAGTTACATACCCTTTGAAAGTACGAGGTCTTGCCTGTGAACAGTGGACGCACTTGGCACTATACGGCCTGCGCGAACTCGCAGACGTCTGTTTGTGTTCACATGTGGCTACCGGCGGGCTGCCATGCCAGGGCTTGGTTAAGGTTTCTCGAGGCCGAGTAAGGTTGAGCCTCGAGTTTCACGGCGCAGGGCGCCTGGCAGTGACAGGCTCCTGGCAGACCTCGCTGCTAACATGTAGCACGAGGTGGAAGCTTATCTCCACGCGTGGAAATTCAGATAGCATCCCCAGCGCACGGAACCTTTCGCCATCTACTACCCTAGTGGCGATGGTGGCTCGGTGAGATAGGAAACCGGGAGCATGTGCCGCAACCCTACTTGTTGCCCGTTTCCCGGGACGTGATGCTTTCCTCCGTCTAACATTGCATTTTCTAGCCGATGGCACGTTTCTTGCTTCCTTCTTTTGCCCGTGCAGATGAGATAGTCTAGGCTTCAACTTCAGGTGTTGCGGTCAGGCCCGTCGTCTCGGCGGTCTCAGTTGAAGCCTGGGCATGGGACGGAAGTGTGTGCACTGCCCGGGACGTTTTTGCTCGAGTGTTTCTCACCTACGGGCATGTCCAGCTGAGGTAGCGTTTGCGTTGCCTCCTCCGTTCCGGGGTCGCAAAGGGCGCCTAGCATTGCGATGTTCTGTTGCCCAGATAGCAGGCAGACGCCGCCTCAGCGTCGCACATCAATATTGCAACGCTGCATCTCACACCCGCAGTCGAGCTGAACGGCAGTAGATGACATGGCGTTCGCTTGCTGGACGCGCATGCCGTGCCGCCAAGGTGCGTTCCGAGCAGGGAGTCGACCCGAAAAGGGCCTTCAGTGCGAAGGGCTTCGTGTTACGTAGTCGTCACAGCGCCCTCCGGCCGCCTCGCGGGACGTTGGATGTGAGGTTGGGTGAATCGGCCAATCCCACCGACCGATCTTACGCACTAGCTGAGGGATGGGGGAAATCTGTAGCCGTTGGATGATGTCTCGGACCGTTGAAACCACAACGGCCAATGGTTCCCTCGCGGTCAGCCCTTCCCGGTCCGGTGGCGTTGCCACCCGCACTTTGAGAGGATGTATGAATGTGCCCATCCTATCAACCCCTCGCGTGTGGCTGGGGCCTGCCAGGACATGAACCGGTGAGTGGAGGAGGTGAGGGAGACGCAACAACGGCCACCAGGGCGGTTAGCCGTGAGCTGGCGAGATTGTCACGCAATGGCAGGCCTGTATCTCGGGACCGAAGAGGAAATTTTGATAAGGAGCCTGATTTTTGGCTCTGCAGGAGGACCGGGATCTGTCAGTAAGGTTGTTGTGAAAGTCTCCGACAGGCAGAAGTACCAGGGTGTCACGGCCCCTCCTGATGTGCCATGACGGGAACATGATGGGAACTTGTTGGCGACGGAGCAAATTCTCGCCCATTCTCGCGGAAATATCCTGGAATATGGGGCCATAGCGATGTTTCGTCCACGATCTAGGACTCGTAGTAGCGGAGCCTCATGCAGCATCGCGGTGAAAACTTCGCCAGTGGATACTCTTGTGGTCGAATTCTTGGAAGACGATCAACATTCCGAGCGTAGGGCACACGATGGATCCGCGGATACAATTGGGTCTCTGCCGAGGGTCCGAGATCACCACCGCCGGTGGAGTTCTTATGCTGGCTTACCGCACCTTAGCTTTCAATAGCGTATGACGGGCATCTTGGGCCCTTTCCAGCGTGATATGCACTCAGATCCAAGGTCTTCGAAAGTCCATCTTGATGCAGGCTACAACTAGCCCCCCTGGTGTGCCTTGCCCTTGGTCGAGCTAAGGATATGGTCAGATGGGGGTCACCGTAGCACCAGCTCCGGTGAGAGAGCGTCTCCTCGGAACGGCATGCCAGGATACAGGAACATGGACGAGATGCCGTTTCTTGGAAGCCAAGGAGAAAGAGGCCAGTCGTCCAAGCCTGTCTTATCGGGCAGAGATTGGGTGCCGCCCGACTGCCACCCGAAAAGGTTGCGCGACCAATATATTGAAGGGCACAAGCGAATCGCTTGTGCCCGCCAACCCTCTCTTGTCTAATCCTCGGCGGCAGCCAGAGGCTTCCTCAGAGACGCCCACTTCTCCAGGCGATGCTACCGGCAAGGCTCCCCCCAGGTATTGGCGTAAAACGTTGCGGTTTGGCTGCGGACAACGGTGAGACTGATGATGCTGCTCCCGCCGCCCCTGTCGGGTACGGAAATTACATCGTGAGGTCTTCACCAAACTTCCAGGCGTGATTGGAGCTGGGTTCAGTAGGAGGGGGCCGGACGCCGGTACTGGCGAGAATCTGAAAAGCTTGTTCGCTGATGAGACCTTGCAAAACTGGATCCTCTATGCGCAATCGGGAACATCTGGGCATCTCGGATTGCGTCGAGATAACTGCGAGGCAGGGCCTGTGGGCGTCAACCTGCTGCCCATGGCATAGCCAGTGCGCGGTTAGGAGAGGGCGCCACAGTTTGTTTCTGCCCGTTTGCGTCAGATCATGGCCTGATGAATGTCTGTCTGTCTGCGCTCGGCGCCAGTCCAGAGTTTTCTCTCGCAGTCAGAAGTCGAATCGTGAGGTGGAGGTCTGCCCCTGGTCAGGACAGGCGATCCGGAGCCATCCGCCGTCCCCACCGCCAGTGGAAATACGAACTTTGTCGCATTGGTGGGGGACAAAAATAGGACCGCCACGTTGTCGGTGTGGACCGTCTTTGAGTTCTGATTGACCACTTCACGCACGCGGGTTCGGCTGCCTTTGATGCTCCTGCTGGCAGAAAGAGAGATCTGGGCGTCTGGGGTGGGTGCGATGGCGCCGGCAACAGCTGCGGACCGCAACGGTCAAGTTGACAATGATCGGATGAAGGAGCTTTGTGACTTCATTGTGTCTCGCGGATCGATGTCTGCGAAGGAGTTGGCCAAGCTTGCGGCGGATCAACGACTTGGACGCTGTCGACGAGATTCCATCCTCGGGCTCCGCGGGGCAATGAGATGGAAAGAGTAAGACGAAGATCGAGGGGATGCCCGTCTTACAGTCAGCACTCAATTGCCCTGGTCCTGGGCGATGTGTCCGCCGTTGGGTTGCATGATCGACTGGTCAATGGCCAAAGCTTCGGCGAGAGGAGGCCGAACAGGTTCTGAAATTCGGGAGAGCTGTGCCATGAGTTGAGGTGCGACCGACGTTTTGATATAAGTAATTACTCGTTGGTCGGCAGAGGATGCCTGTCTTTTGGGCGTGGGTGGGATCATCGTGGAATGCAGAAAGCACAGGCCAAATGGTGAGTGAGGACGGGGCGGGAAGCAGCGATTGACACGGGTGACAGCTCCCCCGCCGCTTTACAAAGCGGTGCTGCAAGAGCAATTCGCCTATGCATGCAGGTAATTGAACAGAAACGTCGGCGGGGGAAAGAGCGACGAGGGGGCTGGTCCATGTTGACCACCTTCCCTTCTCAATGCCATTTCGTTGGATGCACCTGCCGCTGTGGGCAGGAACTCAGGAAGGAACGGGGGATTGTTCCATGGCGAAATCTCCCCGTGCTCGCCTTTCCACCATGCCAATGCAAAACCTCCACCATCGTCAACATCCTGGCAAACCTGCAATCGAATGCCTGCTCGCTTATCAAAATCACGGCCACTTGGCAGCAACCGCGGATCGCCAACAAGCCGACGCGCTGACCCGATCGGCGATGTGTCTGTCACTCCGACCGATGGATTGTCGGGTGGGTTGGTGCCTCGATGGAGTCCTCCGCCATCCATTGACCCAAGGACCAAGGTTGACACATCGACGAAGGCCATGTTGGGGCTAATCTTACGGCCATGTCACGGCCGAGCCATCCGCTTCTTCCGTTCGCCACTTCCAAGGCCCTTCGGTCTGCTTGGACCCAACTTGCTGGAACGTCCATATCAGCTCGGCGTGATTGATGTGATCTTGCCTTGCAGACCGACCTACGATAATGGATCTCCAGGCACTGCGATGCACAGCACGGAAGGCATGGCAATCTGCCCACTTGCGCCGTGCGTTTCTATCCGTCCCATCATCTCTCGGATCTGGAGCCCGCCGCGGTCGCTTCTCAAAGACGACGATACATACATAATGCCTTTGCAGCCGAGTGGTTTTCCAACCAAGAGGACCGGAGCTTTCAACCTTCAATGGGAAGACGAATACAGACAGCATCGTCTTTGTGCACCAATGCCAAGATGTCCCAAGGGGAAGAGGACAATCGAGCTGGAGAGACGAGCCCCGCGGCGCTATTCCCTCCTTGGGACGACCCGCACGGACAAATTGTAGCAGCCGCCTGAAGAATACGAAAGGGGCGCGGCGATGGCGGGAAAATAATGAATAAATTAAATATTCATGAGAAAATATTCGACGCCAAACGCCAGCAGAGAGCCCGGGCCACCTCTGGGTTCTTCACCCACACCCACCTCCAACGACCACCCATGCACGGAATTGATGCACATCCGCATCGTCTGCGTTTTTGCGCCTTGGCCTGCCTGCCTGGGCAGGCAGCTGGTCGGCCCTGGCTAGCAGTAGCCCCAATGCCCAGAGCAGGGCCCCCTGGTCTTGTTCCCGGCCCTTGGCAACCCCCTTGTCGCCTCGTGCGCTGGTTCCTGTCTGTCTGGCTGTCCTGGGGCCTTTCGTCTCTTCCGTCCAGAATCAATCACCGTTTTCCCGTGGTCCAGGCGGCGGCGGCGCACCGCTAGTCGAGGGGAACCGATGCCCAGGAACAAGACCCCGTCCGCAGCAGGTCGCTCGGCGGGAACAAAAAAGAAGTGCTTGCCGGATACGGTACGACTCTCTTTCACCACCCCCTCTTCGCATCTCTCGCCCTCGCTCGCTCCTCGCCGACGGTGCTTCTTGTCAATGGCCTAGGCCTCAAGCCTCAAGCCGCCATACGACCATTGACAAAATCTCCACCATCGCCAGTCGCTCGCTTCAGGTAACCCGGCCCTCTCTCCTCTGCTCGTACCTCATCGCTCCCTCTTCGTCAATGACTTGACGCCCAAGCCACCCCTTTTCGCTGCCGCCGAATCCTCAGTTGGCCGTGCCAAACGCGAATTCGCCCTCACACCCCGCGAAGTGCCAGCGTTCTGCCCATTAAACGCCCCCTCGGGTCCCTCTTCATTTCATCAGACGCCTCCCTGCTGCTCCTCCACCACTTCTCCTCCTCCCTCAAGCCTCTTGCACTCTCTCCTGGGGTTCCAAGCTCTACCCGCGCATCCTCTGCCACGGCGGCTCTGCGGACGCTCAGACTCGCTGCATCTCTGCAAGAGCACGAGCATCACCAGGAGTCTCCCACCGGAGACTGAGCTCAGCTCAACCCACACGAGTGTGGAAACCTGGGTGTAAGTCCAACTCCAAGTCTCCTGGGCCGTGCCCAAGGCCAGGCTTAGCTCCTTCGACGGGGCTAGTCTGCCATCATCGACGCCGGCCTCCGCCAAACGCGGGTCTCGCACACTCCGGCGGGCTGGCCTCTTTTACCCTGCCTGCCCATGTCCCAGACCACACTTCCTCTTCACCCTCCCCCTCAAGTTCCCTCCTGCCTGTGAACCGCTTCGCGAGTTCTTCCTTTCGTTCCTTCTCGTCCTGTCTTGGTTTTCGCTTCTTGCATTGCAGCTTCGTACTGACCAGCAAGCTCAGCCGTCGGAGAGTTTCGGTCATACGACTGTCCCCACGGCCCAACACTCGCTTTACCAGCTTCTGGTCTTCCACTCGTTCCTCGAAGCATTGTATTGTTGACAAGATCGGCCCATTCACTTGTCCAACATAAAACCGTCTTGGGATCACAGCATCTCAGCACCGCAGCACCTTGTGCAACAGCCGCCGGCTTCAACCCCCCCGCGACTGACGTACCATCGGCGCTGCGTCTCACCCTGTTCGAGAAGTGTAGCTCTCCAACGGAGACGACCTCAAGATGGGTGTCTTCGGCTACTTCAAGGCGGACGCCCCGCAGCCTCGGCCTCAGGAGGCCCCCAGCCCCAGCAAGCAGAAGAAGATGAAGAAGCCCTCCAACGTTTCGGAGAAGCCCCCCTCCGGGAGGGACAGCGGCAACGACATGGAGCTGCAACCGCCCACTCCCAGATTCAGCTCTCGACCTCAGTCCATCTCCGGTCGTTCCGTTAGGTCCAACGGCAGCTCCATGATGCTCGACGACATCAAGCACGAAGTCATGGTCAACTACCTGTACCAGCAACAATGCTCTCACCTCTGGGTCAGTGACGGCTCGGGCGAGGTTGAGGGTGTTCTTCTGCGCAAGGCGAGGGGCCAGTACATGGCCTGCCCACCTCAACTGGGCAGCTCGCCTTTCGCGCAGGCCGCCGCCGCTCTCAACGTCCAGTGCGCCATGACGGTCAACTCGCGTGTCATCAAAACCTTCCTCCAGTGGTCCCCTGATGCCGTCGATGTCCCCTTGATGAACGGCCTCCGTGTCCAGATTCTCCCCACCATCGAAGATCTCACTCGTGCAAGGAAGCACCAGTTCGCTGCCTTTGTTGCATCCGAAGGCCTGCTCATCGTCTGGGACGACGATGCGCTCCACCTTGTGTCGAGGGCCAAGGCCATCGAGTCTGAGCTGATGGAGCTTGTGTGGAAATCGGGCAACGAAGAGGAGGAGACGGACGAGAAGGGCGGCCCCGCCGTCACTGAGTACGAGATCGACGAGGAGAGCGGCGAGATCAAGCCCGAGAAGCGGCCAGTTCATCTGCAGAACACCGTCCTCGTCATGCTTACCCTCATTCTCGTCACCGTCTCTCTCGGCGCCGCCTGGAGGCAGTTGACCATCCAGACCCGTGTCGACGGCAACTTCGCGCGTCTGGCTCTGGCTGCCCTCGCCCCCGTTCAGATCTTCTTCACCCTCTTCTTCGCGCAAGTCATCGTTGGTTGCTTGGCCCAGATCTTTGGCCCCATCCGCCAGTTGACCATCAACTCCAAGTTCTACTCCGCCCGCACCGCTCCCAGGCTTCAGGGCCCCGTCCTGCCGCACGTCACTGTTCAGTGTCCCGTGTACAAGGAGGGCCTGAGCGGTGTCATCGCGCCGACCGTCAAGTCCATCAAGCAGGCCATGTCGACCTACGAGCTCCAGGGCGGTTCCGCCAACATGTTCATCAACGACGATGGTATGCAGCTCATCTCCGAGGAGGACCGCCGTGCCCGTATCGAGTTCTATGCCGATCACAGTATTGGCTGGGTCGCGCGTCCCAAGCACGGCGAGGACGGATTCGTTCGTGGCGGCAAGTTCAAGAAGGCTTCCAACATGAACTACGCCCTCATGGTCTCCTGCAAGGTCGAGGAGAAGCTGAGCGCCATCAACCGCCATGCCGAGTGGAGCCAACACGACGAGGCTCAGGCGTACGAGGCTTCCCTCAAGGAGGTGCTTGAGGAGAACCCTCGTGCTTGGGCAGACGGAAACATCCGCGTTGGCGATTACATTCTCATCATCGACTCGGATACCCGTATTCCCGCCGACTGCCTGCTGGACGCCGTTTCCGAGCTGGAGCAATCGCCTGATGTCGGTATCATGCAATTCTCTTCTGGAGTCATGCAAGTTGTCAACACGTACTTCGAGAACGGTATCACCTTCTTCACCAACCTGATCTACACTGCCATTCGTTACACCGTGTCGAACGGCGACGTCGCCCCCTTCGTCGGCCACAACGCCATCCTTCGGTGGAGCGCCATTCAGCAAGTCGGCTACTTCGATCATGACGGATACGAGAAGTTCTGGTCCGAGTCCCACGTGTCCGAGGATTTCGATATGTCGCTTCGTCTTCAGTGCAACGGATACATCATTCGTCTGGCTGCCTGGGCTGGTGATGGCTTCAAGGAAGGCGTGTCCCTGACCGTGTACGACGAGCTTGCTCGCTGGGAGAAGTATGCGTACGGCTGCAACGAGCTGCTCTTCCACCCCATCCGCACCTGGCTCTGGAGGGGTCCCTTCACTCCGCTGTTCCGCAAGTTCTTGTTCAGCAACATTCGCTTCACCTCCAAGATCACCGTCGTCTCCTACATTGGTACTTACTATGCCATCGGAGCCGCCTGGATCCTGACCTCCGTGAACTACTTCGCGATCGGATGGTTCAACGGCTACCTCGACCGTTACTACATCGATTCGTGGCAGGTCTGGTTCTCCATCGTCATCGTCTTCAACGGTCTCGGTAACGTCGCTCTTGCCATCATGCGGTATCGTATCGGTGAGCGCAGTCTTCTGTGGGCGCTGTTCGAGAACTTCAAGTGGACGATCATGCTCGCCATCTTCCTTGGTGGTCTGAGTCTGCACGTCAGCCAGGCCCTGCTCGCGCACATGTTCGAGATCAACATGACGTGGGGTGCAACATCGAAGGAGGCCGAGTTCTCCAACTTCTTCATTGAGGTTCCCAAGGTCTTGAAGAAGGTGAGTTTGGGTGTTTTTATTTTGGCGCTCTCGTGGGCGGCGGGTCAGCTTTCTCCCTCGCTGGTGGCGTCGGCACATTCCAGCAATGTGCCAATCACCATGCGCGAGGGAGTTATCTCGACTTTCAGCTTCTGCCTCCCCCTGTCCTCAGCTGCTTCTTGACGCACCAACTAACTCTCTGCAATAGTTCAAATTCTCGATGCTCTTCTCTCTCACCTTCATCGTGGCCATGATCATTCTGGCCGTTGCACCCTTCGTCCCCCACGACTGGCGCATTACCGACTTTGTGGCCATTCTCCCCATGTCGACTGTCGCCGCCAGCCACTTCCTCCTCCCCATCGCCCTGAACCCGGCGCTCATGACCTTCTCGTGGTAATCGCTCAAACTGAGCAGACCACACATTTACGAAAAGCACAAAAATACATCACTACAGTAATTCATCAAACGTGTCCCGCGCTGGGATGCCTGTACAGACGCACACGGCGAATATGGTTCTGGACACATAGACACTTGGGCAAAACGGAGTTTCATCGCGGCATCGCGAGTCAAATCACTTTAGATCTTATCCTGCAACAATAAGCAGTGGCATGACCGGACTCATGAGGGGGGTGTTACGTTTTCTATTTATCTGGCGAGTAATGGTGCTTGGGCTTAATCTAGTACCGGGAACGACACTCGCATCTAGTCAGATCAAATACAGTCTAATACCTGATCAATGACAATCAAGCACTTGGCGGAATGTGACAATGCTCGTGAGCTGAGGCGGTGATCACCCAAGGAAATGGTCTGGCATGACTCCACCCAGAACCACTGTCCACCTCTCATCAGACGCATCACTCCACGAGACACGGGATAGAAGTCAAGTAAATCATTCATTACGTTGTTGCTGATGCTATGCAACACTGCCCTCACAAGCCGTCTAATGCTAGCGCCTCTATAGAAAAAGAAATCCCCGCAATCTAGGTAGTCTATCATTCTTCGATGAGAGGCCCGTCATGGGCTCAGTCTTCCGCTGGAAGGGATGCTCGAGAAAGACGGACGTTGCCCGCGAAACGGACAAAAGAAAAAAAGAAACCCAGCTCGGCTCCGCTGCTGCTGGCTCGCGATTCGTTCACCCCTTTTTTAGTGTATTCGTCAAGACGTTGCCCTCGTTTGGAATTATGCATGGCGCGCACAGCGTGCCCCGGTCAAGTTGGGAGAAGCTTACTCCTCGTCGTCCGTGTCGACGGGGTGAGGCGTGCCCTTGGGAGAGTTGAGCCACTCGATGTGCCGCAGGCGGCGGCGGACCTCCTGCTCCTTGACCTCCTTCTTGGTCTTCTTGCGCTTCTTCTTGGCCTTGAACTTGAGCTCGCCCGTGTCCTCGGCGCCGGAGTTGACGGCGCTCGAGACGACGCTGGAGGCGGCGGTGGAGGCGACGGCCGAGGGGACGGCGGAGGCGGTGGGGGTTCCGGCGCGGGAGTCCTCGAAGCGGTCGAGGGAGATGGCGGCGGTGCCGCGGTGGGCGACCTTGCCGTCGTTGACGAGCCACTGCTCGGAGCAGAGGGCGCCGACGAACTCCTCGTTATGGGAGATAAGGATGACACCGCCCTTGAAGTCGCGGATGGCGACGGCGAGGCCGCCGAGGGAGTCGCGGTCCAGGAAGTTAGTGGGCTCATCGAGGACGAGGAGATGGGGGTTGTTCCACATGGCGCCGGCGATGACGACCTTGACCTTCTGTCCGCCGGAGAGGGAGCCGATCTCGTTATGGTTGGCGATCTCGGGGTCGAGGCCGAGGTCGAGGAAGTGCTGGGAGATGACCGAGGGCTGGAGCTCGCGGTAGCCGAGACCCTCGCGGGAGGCCTCGTGGTCGTCGAACTCCTGCATGAGCTTGGTGAAGCCCCAGTCCACGAGGGTCTCGCGGGAGACTTGAGAGTTGTTCTTGGGGAGCCAGTGGCGCCATTTGCTGATGGATGTCAGTCGGGGCGCATTGCGAGGGGCTCAGAAAGGTAGATGAATGACTTACACTTCGTACTGGAACGTCTTCTTGTACTTCTGACGACCGACGAGAGCCTCGATCTGGCGGCCGCCCTTGCCATCCTGGAGATCGATCATCTTGTCCATCTGCTCGCGGTCCTTATCCGACAGGATACGGGTCTGCTTCATGTGCACCTCGCGGTCGTCGCCGTTAGCGTACCGCCACTGCAGATACTGGTTGGGCGTCTTCTCGAGATGCATCTCAACGTGCTCGAGGGCGTGCTGCTTGATGTAGCCGATACGCAGGTTGGGGTGCTTCTCGACCTTGCCGGTGTTGGGGATCGTCTCGCCTGTGAGCAGCTTGATGAGCGTGGACTTGCCCGCACCGTTGGGGCCGATGATGGCGACACGGGACGACAGAGTCAGCTGGCACGAGACCTCGGCGAGCGAGACCTTGTTCGAGCCGGGGTAGGAGTAGGAGACGTTGGACATGCGGATAATGGCACGCGTCTGCGACTTGACACCGCTCAGAATGCCGGGGGGCGGGAACTTGAACTGCACTTGGGAGGCGGAGAGGGTGTAGTAGCTCTTAGCCTCGGGCCTGACCTCGACGAAAGCGGCCAGGTTGCCCTTGTAGAGGCCGAGCTTCTTGTTGGGCTCGTAGTGGTAGATGTCCGTGGTGACGTTGTCGAGGAAGCCTGAGTCGTGAGATACGATCAAGCTGGTGATGTCAGGGTGGCCCTTGAGGTAGTTCTCCAGCCAGGCGATGTTTGTGACGTCCAAGTGGTTGGTAGGTTCGTCCAGGAGGAGAACGTCAGCCTTTTGCAGCATCGCACGCGCCAGAGCCAGCTTCATCTTCCATCCGCCGGACAGAGAGCCGACCTGATGCGACTGCCTGCCGTCGGGACCAGAGGTGAAGCCGAACTCCTCCAGAACCTCGATGATCTTCTCCCTGCCCTGCTCGGCGATCGTGGGGTCCTTCTGGACGAACTCCAAGATGCTGATATCGGCATCCTCTCCCTGGTTGTGCTCGACATAGCAGGTGCGGAGAACGTCCTGGGAGGGGAAGCCCTCAAGCTTGCCGTTGGCGATGCTGCGCATGAGAGTCGACTTGCCGGCACCATTGCGACCGCAAAGGCCGTAACGATGGCCCTTGAGCAGTCTCAGGTTGGTGTGCGACAGCAGCAGCATACCGCCATAGGCAAGGGAGAAGTCGGCATTGACGATCTCGATCTCGCCGTCGTCCTCCTTCTCCGGCACGCCGTACCGCCTGTTGTCCTCGTCGACGTAGTGCTTCTGAACAGCATCGGCGATGAGCGCCGCGTCTTGGGTGAAAGACTGGTAATAGGGGGCAATCTTGGCTGCGATCCTGCCAACGTGACGGTGGTTGACGTCTTCGGCGATCATTTCACAGACGTAGCTGCGCGTGAGCTGGATCAGGTCGGCGGGACCGGACAGGGTAACCTTCTTGACCTCTGCCTCGAGAACCTTGCTAACGTCGTCGGCTGAAGTGCGCTCGACGACATCCTTGCCTTCGCCCATGGCCTTCTCGATGACCTGGAGAGCCCTCTTGGCCAGGTCTCGGACCTCGGGGAGAGACGCCCTGTCGTACACCCACTTGACACCAGGCTTCAGCTTGGGCAGGAAAGTGCGGGCCTCGATGGGGTCGTGAACCAGCTTGGTGAGGTTTTCCACGACGACGACGGTCTGGCGCAGGACCTCCTGGGCGGTGGTGGGCGTGTTGAGAGATCGCTCGAGAAGGGGGGTAAGGAGGGCGAGGACGGGAGAGGTGACGATGGCGACGAAGGTGGTCTGGGACAAGGCGTGGATGGCCTTGCGAAGGGTTTCGGTGGAGGGGTTCTGCATGGTGTCGATGAGCAGAGGGATCTTGGAGGCAACGTCGTCGTTGGAGAGCAAGCTGGTGAGGGAGTTCATGGTCTGGTTGGCCTGCTTCGAGACCTCGGACTTGAGGTCGTGCATGCCGCCTTCGACGATGGGGATCAGGGAGGCGAGCTTGGTGCCCATGATCTCGCGGATGACATCCTGCTCAGCGGCCTGCTCCTTGGTCGAGCCGATGGCTAGCTTTGCCTTATCGGCCATCTTCTGGAGGAGCTTGAAGGCGCCGACAGTGCCCTGCCACTTGCCCGTGCTCTTGGACAGGTACTTGGTCAGGGCGGGCAGCAGGCCGACAACGAGGGCCTCGCCGCTCAGATGGGCGAAGAGGGCATCCAGGCCATATTGCGCCGCGTCCCGCACGACGGAGCCCTTGTCGGCAAGGGCATCAAGGGCCAGGTTCACGACGCCACCATCCTGGACGAGGAGGGTGACCTCGCTGACGGACTGCTTGGGAGGGAAGCGCTCGAAGATGGCGCCCAGCAGGTTTTGCGCGCTCTCTCGGCGCTGGCCGCTCTTCTTATCCGTGGCCGCCTTCTTGATCTCGGCGAGGACGCCGTATTGCTGGAGGCCTACGCAGCCAACCGAGTTGAGGAGGAGTTCGCAGAGGCCGTAGGAAGCGTCGATGGAAGCGTTGGAGGTCTGCGCAGTGAAGATGGTGTTGAGGAAGGCGGAGACGTCTTCCTGAGAGGGCGGCGGCGCAGCATCCTTGGACACCACCAGCCTTGCGGCCGGATCGGAGGGGGGCGACACGGGGTGAGGCATCGCGCCGAGTGTCGAAGAATCGGCGACGGAGATGTTGAGTCCGGGGGTCTTCGAGGGGTTTACGGGTATCGTAGGACTGCGACGATAAGAGTAAAACGATAAGTAGGAACAAGACTCAGGAGGGCGCTGGCCGCTGCTTCAAACAGAAGCGCAGTGCGAGAGAGAAGAAAGGGGCTCTTGTCTCTCTGCCCGGGTCGAGCAAACTTGGTGATGTATGTGTATGTGTCCAGAGGGAGGAGGAGGATGGACTCGGGCGGGAAAAAAGATCAGGTCAAAGAGCAGCTGGAGCAAGCCCAAAACGCTCACAGTGGCAGTGGCAGCAGGGGCAGTGGAGGGCGGGCAGGTTTGGCGGGCGGTAGTGCCCCTCGATTCGCCGTGTCCGAAGGGGAAAGTGAAACCCCGCCATCCAATCCTTTGCTCCATGTGAAATTTTCGAGCAACTATTTTTTTCTTATCTTATCTTATCGCCTGGGCGGTCTTTCTGAGTAAGCCATCCCTGGTTATTGGATCCCGAGTTGAGGTGGGCCGCCCGTTCCGCCCATCCCTGACTACCTAACTTTGCTAACTAATTATCCCGCCTGTCCCATGAAGACCATCAGCAACGCCATATATCTGGCCCTCGTATCAGTCCATCGGCCATGACTGGGCTTGTTATATATGGGGGCCTGCACTCACGTTGCTGAAGCCACGAAGATCTCGTGCCGCTTTGCCTTGGTCAACGCAGAGAGCGCCAAAGCAAAGAAAAAGGTGCAAAGCGCCTGCAACACCATGATCAACGTCATCCTCACAGGCGTGACCTCGCCCTGGACCCAAGTGTACAGCGGATACAGCGGTCCAATGAGGAACGCAGTGACGACGAGAAACACCAGGACGTTCTTGATCTGCTCGATCCTGGGCGTTACCATCAGGGTCATGCTGTTGTCCGGCTCGAATCGCTGTTGCTGGCATCAGCCCAGGAGATCTACCCTCGGATTCTCAAGTCCCGGCCCTTCCCTACCTTGACCCCGAGTATCCACTGCCCGAAATATCAACATACGATTACAATGCCCCCAGCAGCCGTGGGTGGTGATGGTACTTACCTTCCGCAGAGGTCCACGTGCAATCCCGAAGATCACATGCTGCAGCACCTGGTCTATCCAGACGCAGTCCTCGACGGGACCAACACTCTTGAGGTCCCCCATCGCCTTGAGAAAATTTTCCCGCTTGACCAAAGGCGCGGCGGCCTTCCAGAAGTCTTCAAGGTACCGCAACTGGTAGTCCGACGCTTGATCGAGCGGCCTAACTTGACCACATAGCACCATGAGCTCAGCTGGAATGCCAATCAGCATCAGATGAAGCCAGCGGGTTTCAGATACTTGCCATATTCCTTCCACTTGACTCGGATCTCGTGGATGAGAGCACCGCGCTCCCCGAATCCCTGGTCGTCAATCTCTCGGGTCTGCAGCTTCCTGGCTCCCTCTTCCGTTTGTCTGTCCTTATCATCCAGCACCCACAGGTGTCGCTCGAGCTCGCGGAGTTCGTCTTGAAGATGAAGAAGGGCCCGTGTTTGGAGGTATCGAAACTCGCGAAAGACAGAGAAGTTGTCAGCGCTGGCCATGAATCGAGAGAGCATCGGATACCCTGGTGGTGCTTCTTTATCTGGGTAGATTTGGAAAGGTCAATTCCAGCCTGTGTGTTGGCAACTCAACGACACGCTCTAGCATGCGGAGGAGGGAAACGTTACAGGGACAGAATATCCATTTCTCCGGTGCAGTGCAGAGGTGTTCACCCTGAAGATCGTCCAATTCCCACCACTCGATTCTGGAAGGCATAGGTGAGTGTTGAGCTATTTACCACCTGAATCAACTCACACGCACCTGCTTTTGCACGAGCTGCATTGATTCGTCCTTTGTTGGAAGCATGGTGACCCTGGGGAGTCGTCTGAGACGGGTGCTCTAGTAGAATCTAGATGATTCTGAGCCTCGATGTCGTGCATGGCATTCCCTGTCATGTTGAGCGTTCAGCCAGGAAGAGGATGAATGTCACCCTCGAGAACTCGAGGATGGCAGGCCCGTCCTTTTATGCTTCACTCAGTCCCGGCATAAGGCAGCACTGTGCTCCCTCTTCCTGCAGGTTGCCGGGTTGCCTGTTCGACAAACACAAGATGAGGAGAAGTATGCTGCGACTGATTCTTTGTGGCACTACGTTTTGCAGGAGCTAGAAGGACCCTGAGGCCAGGAGGCTTGCATCTGAGACGCCACCGAAGCTCGAATGATGATAATAAACCTCACAAAACGAAGACTAGAAAAGATGGGGAAAAGCCCATGGGTGTTTGATTCTCAGTCCTGCATGGTGGTTTTGAAATTCCACGAATTGATCATATAGGTGCCCTCCTCCGCGTTCTCTTTGGCCCCTTTCCGTCCTGTCAGACCTTAGACTCGGATTCCCGAGTCTCAGCGTTCACAGGACCCTCATTGACTTCCTGTGCAGGTGTGTTGCTCTCTTGCTGGCTGCTTTTCTCGGGTTCCTGAGTCTCGTCGTTTACAGGATCCTCATTGACTTCCTGCACGGGTGTGTTGCTCTCTTCCTGGCTGCGTTCCTCCTGTGACTGTGTCCGAGTGTCGTCGTTCACAGAATCTTCATTGACTTCCTGTGCGGGTGTCTTGCCCTCTTGCTGGCTGCGTTGCTTGCGTGACCGTGTCCACGTCTCTGTCGATTCTTCGTTCTGTTCTTGATTAGTTTATTTCAACCTCAGAAACGTGCGAGGCTGAGTAGGCCCTACTGAATTAAGAGCATGTCCTTCCTGATACTTGAATCGGCCTTTTACTGACTTGTTTCCCTTGGGCATGTGCTTCTGCACTGGCTCCGGTGGGCCCTTTTTGGGGGAAGTCATCGCACAAAGTATAATAGAGTGTTGGCTGGATGCGTTTGGAAGGGGTGAGAATGTCGCAGGACTCAGAGTTTTCGATGCGGATGAGCCATCATGGAAGGGAGCGGGTGACAGACACTACGACTTGTGAAAACTGCTGGGTGAAAACGAGATTCACTGACTTGGAAAATGTGCCATAGCGGAGCACGTTCAGAAACGACTAAGCTCGTATGGATCAGGTAATCGCGCTGGGTCATGATTCTTAGAAAAAGCGCTATTGCGAGAGGGTTTACTAGCAGGGTGATCAGTCCTTGGGCCATGTTCTTTTTGGCTTCCAAGGCTTTCTCTACACTCTAGTAGATCTATAATAGCGTTAAGTATAACATGATGCTAAGCAAAATAAGGATGCAATGTCGACTTTTCTCTGGTGAATATCTCTTAGTGCCTAGTAAGCATTTCATCTCAAAGATGTCGACATGATGACTTGGAAGCTTGCTTGCTAGCAAGACCTTTGTTGTCCCTGAATCGGCATTATATGGCAAATTTTCAGAGTCTCGCGCGAAAGCTATGTTTAAACCGTGAGTCCTTTGAATGAAAGGAATCAGAGAGACCGAAGGACAGACGAGCATGATGCTGTCTCACGTGGTTCTCAACTTCTCTTGGGTATCAAGTTTGAGACTTTGAGTCTAGTGACCGGGACTAATTGTGAACAAGCCCTGATGTGTTTTCTCGACCCGGATTGATCTGTCAGCGGCCTCAGCGGTCTCCTCGCCCCGATATCTCCAGCGCCATGGGAGTTGTGGCCCGGAAACCGGCTCCCACGTCTGCAGGGCGTCGCGTAACCCACACGCCATGTTCACTAATAAATCAGCCCTTAGCCGTAATAGGGCCGGAGGAGACCACCACCATCGCCCGGCTACTACCAGACGCACCCTCCGGGTAAATATGCACCCCTGGATTTGATGCGGGATTGCAGGGGATCGAGCGGAAATCACATCGCATCCTTCGCCAAGATTCTTCAACTCTGCATGCCCTTCGGGCGTCGACCTCGCCCGACAAAGTTACCGACAGTCCCGGGTCCGAGGGGATGGGATATTAGTCCTGGGGTCTACAAATACCTAGCTGCGCATGCGAAGTTTGTCTCAGACTGATCTTCCGTCGTATTTCTTGAGCTCTGTGCGAAGACTCGGTCAAGCAGGACGAATCAAATACGATGCGCGTCACTTGGGCTCTTGTTCTCTTGGGCCAGACCACCTTGTCCGAAGCTCTTTCTATCCCAAGTCCGTCAGGCGGAGGCTTGTCGATCTTGTCCAAGAATAACCTTGACCGTAAGTGACCATCTCGACCCTCTGGTAGAAGCAGAAACACTGAAACTCGGCATAGAGAACCCCGTCCCTGGTTCCGCGGCCATTCTGGTCCATGACGCAGACAACTACGATGCTGCGACAAAACATTGCGAGCATCTCAGCGAAGCGCTCTGGGCCTACGATGCCGAGGCATTCTCTGCTGGTGTAGGCTCGTCCCTGGCCCATCAGGTCTACATCGGCGACTACGATCCGGATGCCCTGTTCTGGATTGCAGGCGAAGCATCCTGTGGGTGTTCTGCCATCTCCGTCAAAGGCGAGGTCAAAGGAATGCCATGCAAGAAGTCTCTCCCAGCTCTTTGCACTCAGAGTGCGCCCGTCTCATGGGCCAACGAGCAAGATACCTCGGCCGAGTACCAGATCACTCAGGAGGTCGGCGACCTGTCCCTCACCGGGTACCGCGACTTCTTCGCCTGGAAGTTCCTCGGTGTCAGATACGCCCCCGAGCCGCTCCGCTTCGAGTATTCGGAGCCTCTCGTAGGCGCGAGCGGGAACGTCTCTGCTCTCAACCATGGCTCTGCGTGTCTCCAGCGACCTGGCGAGGTTCCCGATGGAGGGAGCGACGATTGCTTGTTTGCCAACATCTGGACGCCGTATCTTCCGCCCACCAAAGGGTCACCCAAGGCCGCTCTCAAGCCCGTCCAGGTATTCTTCCATGGAGGCGGCCTCACCACGGGCAGTGCCAACAATATCCACACCGACGGAACCAACTTCGCATCGAGGGCGGATGTCGTCGTCGTGGCTGTCAACTACCGCGTCGGCAATGCCGGCATGATCGTCTTCAACGACGGAATTCACAACGGCAACGTGGGCCTCGGCGACCAAGTCACCGCTCTGAAATGGATCTCAGAGAACGTTGCTTCGTTCGGAGGGGATCCGGATCGCATCACCATCTCGGGCGAGTCCGCCGGGGCCATGTCCACCAGGTACATGATGACCACGCCTCTGGCGCAGGGGCTTTTCCAGCAAGCCATCTTGCGTTCCGATGGAGGCGGTGGCCTGTTTCATGGATTCGGCCATTTCATGTCCATCGAGGACTCGTACGAACGGCACACGCTGGGCCTGTTGATAAACGCTGGCTGCGAGCTTGCCGAGGACCCGATCGCATGTCTGCGCGAGCTGGACGGACATACGCTTGCCTCACTGGAGCCGATCGCCACGTGGCCGGTCGTGGACGGAACGATCCTGACCGTCCCGCACACACCGCTGAATGGCACGGATCCGGGATACGCGCGGTCCATCCCCGTCATGACCGGCGTGACGGCCGAGGAGGGGGGCATCTACGTCAGTCACCTCCAACAAGCCATCGGACTACCGCACTGGGGTGTGATCACGACGCTCCAGGAGCTCGCAGCGTTGCTGGGCTTCCTCGGCTTCGACGCCTCGCCGATAGTCCAGAACTACGAGCTCTTCGGCCTGGACCCTGTGTCCCCGACGCGCGTGCAGATAGAGAACGCCCTCGAGCGATACATGACCCTGACATGCTTCACATGCACGGACAAGGCACAGATGTACTCGGCGTCCCTCCACGGCGCCTTCGAGACGGTGTTCGGGTTCCAGTTCAACCGGACGTACAGCGGACCCGACTTCACCAGCGACCGGTGCAACGCCACGCGGACCGACGAGTTTCCCGACGGGGACCCGTCCGTCGCATACTGGAGGTGCCACGGCGGCGAGCAGCTCGTCACCTGGGGCAACTTCCTGCGGAGGGGCATGCCCGACAGGGACGGCCTCGACGTGGCGTTCTCGCAGCTGACGATCGACTTCTTCGCGTCCTTCATCTACACAGGCAACCCCAACCCGGACCAGGAATACCTCGAGCTCAGAGGATATGAGAGCACGCTTGACCTCGTCAGGCGGATGGGCGAGTGGACTCCGGTCGACCCCGAGTCGCCCGAGTGGATGATCCTGTCCGTGGATGGAGGCATGGAGGCCTTCCCCGGCAACGAGATGTGCGAGCTTCTTGGGCAGCCGTTGGACATGTGGGAGGCGTAGAAAAATCTGGGACTAACGAAATATGTAATGTCTAGGTAGTAGTACTTTTTTTTTTTCCCATCATATCGCGAGGCCGACGATGTAGCCTGCTTGGTGAGACTGTCGAGTTCTGACGAGAGTCTAGTAATGTAATTGAGAGAGACTTTCCTAGCTATACCCTCAAGGACGAGGGAAAATCGTGATGAATTTGCTGATCCCGATCCCTGAGTCTGCCGTTAGGGGACAAGAATGGGCCGTATTTCTGTCATGTTTCGTCGTCCAGATGCTCTTGCCATGGGAGTAAGTCTTGAGCAGAGTTCAGACCAAGGAGCAGAAAATACTTACCTAGCCAGGGGCTCTTTCTGCCTGCGCCACGGACGGCCACCCAAGGCCAGTCGGATGCGGCCCGCTGGCTCGAGCTAGGGCCGGTGTGCCGGCAGCTCCCCGTGCGCAGAGCCAATCAGTGCACTCGCGCCGTACGTCACCGGCTCCAGCGGTGCCCCATCGCTGTCGAGGTACAGTGGGCAGTGGGGGCGAACTGGACGAGGCACTATCGGACGAATGTGGTGTTTGCTCCCAGACCTGTTAGACAAGACAGTCCTCGCCCTGATTCCTACCCAATGGCGGGGAACCTGGAAGCTGCGGATGGAGCTGTAACACGGGCCCTCAAAACGCCGTCCTGATCATCCATTGAAGCTGGCTGAACCTCTCAGCTTGGAACTCGATTCTCCCTCTTTTTGTCTTCTCACTGCTTCCTCCCCTCCTCGAGCCGGAGTCACGACTTTCTCGTCTCCTCCATTTTGAAGGAGAAGCTCTATCACATCACCACATTGGATCGGGGAATTGGGCGACCTCACCGACCAAAACGCCCGAGACGCAGGTCGTTCGTTCATCGTCACACCGCATTGAGCGTCGTCAGCCGAGAGCTCACGCAAACATCCTCCGGCCCCGGACAGCTCGGGCAGAGTAGTAGATATTAGCGGCCCAATTACCCACCAGCCGCACTCTCTCTACCCTCCAAACCCCCCGACCGACGAGAATCCAACGCCATGGATCCGTCCCAGGAGAGACTCCTCCAGAGCGAGCGCAAGGCTCGTCGCTCGCAGGACAGCAACGACTCCGACTCAGACATTGATGCTACCGACTACCTCAAGAAGCAGATAGATGGCACCGTCCACCCCACACCCGCCTTCCTTGGCGGTGAACGCCCTGGCCTTCTGTTCACCCTGAAGCGGCCGTGGAAGGGCCGCTCCAGATGTTGCATCATCTTCTCCATCACGGCTCTCCTTGTGTGGATCTTCATCAGCGCCAGCGGTGCTATTTTCTACACCAAGTACAAGGACGCGCCTCCTACCGGCCAGTCGCCCCCGTGGTATCCTACTCCCAGGGGTGGCACGGTCAAGTCATGGGCCGAGAGCTACAAGAAGGCGGCCGACATGGTCTCCAAGATGACCCTGCCCGAGAAGGTCAACATCACCACCGGCACCGGCTGGAGAATGGGCCTGGCCGTCGGAACTACCGGCCCTGCCGTGCACGTCGGCTTCCCTCAGCTGCAGCTGCAGGACGGCCCTCTGGGTATCCGCTTCGCAGACAATGCCACCGCCTGGCCTGCCGGAATCACCACCGGCGCCACTTTCAACAAGGAGCTCTTCTACCTCCGTGGCAAGGGCCACGCCACCGAGGCACAGCAGAAGGGTATCCACGCCATTCTCGGCCCCTGCGTCGGTCCTCTGGGTCGCATGCCCGCCGGCGGCCGAAACTGGGAGGGCTTCGGCTCCGACCCCTATCTGCAGGGCATTGCCGCCGGAGAGACCATCAAGGGCATTCAGGACCAGGGCGTCATGGCCACCATCAAGCATTTCGTCGCCAACGAGCAGGAGCACTTCCGCCAGAGCTGGGAGTGGGGTCTTCCCAACGCCATCTCGTCCAACATCGACGACAGGACCCTCCACGAGCTATATGCCTGGCCCTTTGGCGACTCCATCAAGGCTGGTGTTGCCAGCATCATGTGTTCCTACAACCAGGTCAACAACAGCTACGCCTGCGACAACGCCAAGCTGCTCAATGGCATCCTCAAGGATGAGATGGGCTTCCAGGGCTTCGTCATGTCCGACTGGCTCGCGCAGCGCTCCGGCGTTGGCAGTGCTCTTGCCGGTCTTGACATGACCATGCCCGGCGACGGTCTCCTATGGGAAGACGGCAAGTCTCTCTGGGGCTCCGAGCTGTCCCGTGCCGTCCTGAATGGGTCTGTTCCCGTTGAGAGACTGAACGACATGGTCAGCCGCATCGTTGCCTCTTGGTACCAGCTTGGCCAGGACGATAAGGAGAAGTACCCCAACGAGCTTCCCAACTTTTCGTCTTGGACCAATGACAAGATGGGCGTCGTGGCTCCCGGCAGCCCGTCTCCTCAGGAGGAGGTCGAGGTGAACAAGTACGTCAAGGTTCTGGAGCCTCACAAGGATCTCGCCCGCCAGATTGCGGCCGAGGGCACTGTGCTGCTGAAGAACGACGGGATCCTCCCCTTGAGCCGCGACGGCGAGATCGGAGTCGAGAAGAAGACGCTTCATGACGGCAAGCTCAAGGTCGGCATCTTCGGAGAGGACGCCGGCCCTGGAAAGGGCCCCAACTACTGCCAGGATCGCGGCTGCAACCAAGGCACCCTCGGTTCGGGCTGGGGCAGCGGATCTGCCGAGTTCCCGTACCTCGTCAGCCCTGTTGATGCCCTGAAGAAGGGCTTCAACGGGGACAAGGTCGAGGTCACGGAGCATCTGGATAACAAGCTCGACTATTTCAAGAAGAACTCCAATGTTCTCAAGGACCAAGACGTATGTCTTGTCTTTGCGAACTCCGACAGCGGAGAGGGATATCTTTCTTGGGGAAGTGTTGGTGGTGACCGGAACGACCTCTTCCTTCAGAAGGGTAGTGACGAGCTCATCGTCCACGTCGCCAAGAACTGCGGCGGCGGAAAGGGACAGACTGTTGTGGTCATCCACTCTGTTGGCCCCGTCGATCTGGAGCACTTCATCGAGCTCTCCGGTGTCAAGGCCGTCCTCTATGCCAACCTTCCGGGGCAGGAGAGCGGCGACGCCCTCGCCGAGGTCATCTTCGGCGACGAGAACCCCAGCGGGCACCTGCCATACACTATTGCAAAGTCTTTGAAGGACTTTGGCAATGCCGGCCAGATCATGTATCTGCCGAATGGTGTCGTCCCCCAGCAGGACTTCACTGAGGGCCTGTACATCGACTACCGCCACTTTGACAAGTACAACGTCGAGCCTCGATACGAGTTCGGCTACGGTCTGTCGTACACGACCTTTGGCTTCTCCAACGTCAAGGTGAAGGAGGTCAAGAAGAAGACGGCCCTCCCTGCTGCCCGCCCTGATGCCAACCCCAAGGCTCCCTCATACGATGACAAGATCCCTGACCCCAAGGAGGCTCTCTGGCCGTCGGAGATCCGCAGGCTGCAGAAGTACGTCTACCCTTACCTTGACAAGGTCGACGACATCAAGAAAGACCCCTACCCTTACCCCGACGGCTACGATGTCGTCCAGCCACCGTCCCAGGCAGGCGGCGGAGAGGGTGGCAACCCCGACCTCTGGGAGACCTACGTCAGCGTCACCGTCGATGTGACCAACACCGGCGATGTCGCTGGCAAGGTCGTGCCGCAGCTGTACCTGTCGTATCCCGACACCGAGTCGGAGGTTGACTTCCCCGTCCGCGTGCTGCGTGGGTTCGAGAAGTTCAGCCTCGAGAAGGGCGAGTCCAAGTCCGTCACGTTCAACCTGACCCGCAGGGATCTCAGCTACTGGGACGTCGTGAGGCAGAACTGGGTCCTTGTGACAAGCGGCGAGTACAAGTTCGCTGTGGGTCAGAGCTCGCGAGACCTCCCCGTCGTGGGCAAGTGGTGAATATCTGATATCGAGCGCAAATCCTGGTGATTCATGTGAGAGAGCCTTTGATGATTGTAGATAGATGACGAATCTGAATGAAATTTGGGCCCCTGTGAACCAGCGCCGCTCCCTCCGGAACTGCCATAAATACCGTCCTCGCGGCTCGCCTGTCCTCTTCTTCCTTCTTGCACCAACACCACTAACAAAGATCATCACGCGCGACAACGAGAGCAATATCTGACCCAGTGCCCTTCTTCAAGATCTTACCACTCTTGGTTCAATTGCCCAAAAAGCTCACAATTTGCCAACCTTCCACAATGGCTTCCCCTTTCAGCCACATCTTCTCCGTTCTCTTGGTCCTAATGGTCCTCTGCTTCCCCGGCGACGGCGTTGCAAATTTCACCGATAGCTGCGGCTCCTTCGGCAAGGAGCAGTACTCAATTTCCATGGATGGCACACTCTCGACCTACTGCTATGAGTACAATTGCGGCACAAACGACTTCACTATGCTGAACCTCAACGATTGCTTTGGGATTGATCGCGGCGTTATCAAACCTATAACCGAGTATGTGTTGCCCGCCATCCAATGCAAGAGTCCTCACCTCTTTCTGACTTTACCTGGCAGTGTGTGGCCCGGGTTCATCCAAAACTGCGAGAATTGCCGCCCGCACCTCAAGTCATCCATGAAGTGCGACTGCAGGAAACTAGAAGGCCAGAAGAACATCACCGTCGAGGCAGTCATTGACCTGGGTAAGTCTTGCGATACATCCATGCTGCCCTGGAGGAATGTTGACCGGCCGGTTCAGACGAGTACATCAACAATTGGAACGGCCAGCTCGAGTGTATGGGCTACATTTCGGACTGCCTGCCGAAAAAGGATTACCCCTGTCTCGACAACAGGAATTCTCCATTTCCCCAAAGATCTCCGGTAAGGAGCCGCACGGGATGCGTACTGATACACAACAACAATCCGTGCGCTATGCTGCCGCCAGGCGGGTGGCAAGTAGGTGCCGGGGCACCAGGTGGGACGCAGATGCTTGACTGCCTCAAGAACGACACGAGGGTGATACTAGGGAATCGCACCTGGCCACAGCCCAAGCCTGCTGTTTATTGAGGGCTCTGGGGTGATGGCAGCAAGACCTCAGGCCCGGATACGTTCTGGCGAATAAAGGGAAGAAAACAGGGGTATCATCTTTTGGGGGGCAGTTCTCAGCTATCATCATTCAGCCATACTTTTCCTTATAGGTAGTCCATGGAGACATTTCAGCGGGACCTCTTTCACATGTCGATACGGGTTTAGGACGCTGACAGATTTCCCGGAGAAGTGTCGTGGATGATGTGAGGTGAGCATTGGCATCGAGGCGGCAGGAGGGAGCCGGAGTCCTAGGAGGTGCGAGCGAACCATGGGAGCGGGTCGCCTTGAGAGGATCGAGGAGGTCTTTTTGGACCATGGACCTCCGGCAGGGGCCGACTGACGCCCAAGGCGAGAGCTTCAGCGGAGGGATGAGCTCGAAAGTTGATGCCCGAACAGGTTTGGCAGGCCGGGGATGAGACAAGCGCGCCTCAGTCACGCAAATAGACGCTCTAAGCGCGGACCTGGGGAAAGGGAGGGAGGCTTCGGGATCCCCAAGTTCCGCTTATGGTGGTTGACATGTGGTGGCTGTGTCGGCGGAGTTGGCGACTGCGAGGTTGGTTGATGTTGCTGACCCCTTTCCGAGGGTGTGGTTGAGCCACATCCGAGAGGTGAGGGAGGTGTGTGTCGGTGAATGCGAAGCGGCGGAGCGGGTGTGGCTTGAGCGTCTCGGCCGAGTGGGGCGCAGTGGTACTTTGAGTTCTCCAAATGGACGGCTCCCTCAATCCTTCGACGCTCGCTCCTCACCCCAGCCATCAACACCATCGTGAGGTTGGGCTGCCCAGCGAAATGGCGCGCCCTGCGGTCAGGTCACTATTGTTCAGCGAGCTTCGACCCCCAAGGCACACCTCGCATCTCTGGTCATCGCCCGCCAGAAATAGCTCAACAGCCATCGAGATCTCTCAGCAGAGACACAAGACCTCAATCACCTGTCCACCTGTCAAGGCTGTCAGACCTAACTGGGGAGCTGGGGAGGACTCCATCTGCATTCTTCCTTGGCAGCCAGGAACGAACGCGGCTAACGCCCAATTCGGCTGACCCGGATTCCCTGCCTCACCTTCAGCCCGGGTCTTGGGGACCGGTTCCCCCCTCTCATTGGGTCCCTTAACGATGCTTGTTGATCCTTCATGCCCATGCTCATGAGGTCAGTCGAAGGATTCGAGTTCGTTCTGGAAGCATGTGCTTCCTGTATCTGGCAGGTCGCAACGGTTCCGACGTCAGACACGCGCTCGTTTCCCTGGCTGGCCTCTTCCGGATCTCCGTTTCGACAGTCGGTCGCGTGCTATTACCTGACGACGCCAGGGTCACCGTGGTTCGCATCTCGGAGATGCCTCTGTTTTTGTCAGCAGCTTGACCATCGACCCTCGAAGAAGTGGACAGTCCGCAATTCCATCTCCGGTCTCTTCATTCCAAGATTTCTAATCCAGTCCGGTGCGTCATGGCGCAGAGACTGGAAGCAAGCAGCCATGCTTTTCGCCCATGTGTCGTCCCAAGGGTCATCTCGGACACGCCGCACGTCGATCAATCACAGGTCGAAGATGGCGTCCGGCGTCTCGCTCACTAAATTCTTACTTCGACCCGGACACACGCCAATGGCACCTCGCGCCCGTTGTACCCCGTTTTCCCGGCTACCGATAAACCCGGCCGGCCGACGGTACCGTCGCTGGAACTGTCAGCGTCAGCGCCTTGCATATCGTCCCTGCGATCGGTGCTGGGACCAAACTCCGGGTGGCGCCTACGCGTCTAAATGCCTGGGCCGTGGCGCATTCTCCTCGTACCCTACTCGGACCACATGAGCCTTTCCCCAGCCTCTATGTAATTAAGGTACCATGAAATCACACCCCTGATTTCTAAGTCCACGGGCAGGTGTAGTGCCTGCGGTGTAAAGGACCCCTGCCCCCCGACTACCTCCGTTCTGCCCGCGAGGAAATGGGCCACCTGCCCTCTGCAGTTCTCCGCCATCCTGGGCCTTTTGTTTGCGGTATTACATACCTTGTATGTTTGGAAGACCCATGATCCATGATTTTCTCAGCCCTATGAGCGGCAGTCGGTTGCCGGCCACCGTGGTACGGGCGTCGTGCTGGGTCCAGGCATTCCTCCAAGCCATCCAGTATCGCCATATTTACAACCTCACCGGATCCCCCCCTGACAAGCCACTTCCTGACCACCCATCTTCCTTGCTGAACCGTTTCTTGAGTCATCTTGGTCTGACGGACAAGGTCCCATCACAAGTCTTCATTCTTCGCCCCCGAGCGTGACGTCCTGGCAGCCTTCCCGGTGCCACTTTGCCCGCCAAGTACGCCACTTTATTGCAAACAGGCCATTGAGAACCCCTTCCTCCCCCAGAGTCTGCGGGAATCCTGCACATACACTATTGGTCGTGTGCATATTGCGCTTGCCGGAACCCCCTTGGGATCCTTATAGCCCCCAACCTGTCCTAGTCCCACGCTACACCTGACTCTCCCTGTCAAACCTGCATCTCTCGGAGGGCTCCCGGGGGATATTCGACGGATCCAGAGAGTCCTACGCCCGCTGAGAGCCTTCTCGGGCTGGTTTGGTTGCCTCATACCCCTTCAAGAGGATTCGGCCCGCCCAGTGGCACTGCCGGCGCGGGGTGGGGGAGCGGGAGGATCCTGGGCGAGGACCAGCGAGGCGTCCTCTCTTGGCCAAGAACCTCTAGGACTTCGAGCCGTTATAAAGGATCAGGTAAATCTCGACAACGTTTCAAGTTTTTGAGGATATCGCCGTCGACACAAGATCAAACACTCCGAGCAACAGCATCCAACCTTACATTCGTCGAAGAAGACCATCGTCGCCATCTTTTACTAGCCAACACCGATAGAGACAATGCCCTCCTCATCTCGATCAGGAGCCTCGAGCCGAAGCTCGAGGAGTAGTGGCAGCAAAATGAGACCTTCCCAGGTGAGTCGTCTCGTCCACGGACACGTTGAACTGGCATCTACCGCCCCTGGCACAACATATCCCGTCCCCGTTTCGTTCTTCTACTACAAGACATAGGACCCCTATCCCATCCATCATGTACTGACTCTGTATCACGTAGTCATCCATCCAGCAGATGGTCGACTCCCTCTCCACACACCGCGTCAACACCCTCACCGAGCTCTGCCGCATCGAGCGCGTGGCCGCAACCTGCGAGAACGAGGACGATGCCCTCGCGTTCCAGGGCCCTATGACGTCCGCATGGGACCACTACGTCAGCAGCAACCAGCTCTTAACGGAGCTGCGGGGCCTCACGAGGTCGTACCCCTTCAGCGGGGACCTCGTGCTCGACGCGCACATGCAGGTACGCAGCGACCCCGACTCGAACCGCAGCTGGAACCTGGCGTGGCTCGTCCTCGTCAAGATCAAGGAGGCCGACCTGATCCCCGGCTACGCGGGGCTCGAGGCGCTGAAGCCCGAGATGTGGGGTGGGAGGGACCCGACGGACGAGGAGGCTGCGATGCTGGCGGCGGCGTTTGAGAACGAGTGGACTGCCGGGGTGGACACGATGCTGAGGCACTGGACGATGTCTCCGACTTGGTACTGAGCATGCACGCGCGATACATAAGCGGGGTATGGTTGGTTGACTGGGCGGGAAGACAAAATTGGCGAGACAGGGTGGCGAGACTGGTTTCTTGCGGCGAGCATTCCGGGAGTTATGGCCATGAATCACGAGGTACACGACGCATTGGGACAGGCTGTGTTGCATTAGGCTGGACATTTGGCATAATCTTGTTCACTCATCTCAATCTTTGAACATTCTATATACGACAGGAGTATCAACACATATTACTTCCTCTACGGGATGGTCCCCTGAATGGAGCGGGTGAATGATCGCCGCGGGGCGGACTGCCACCCCGGAATCACTGGGCTTGAGGATCACACGTCGAGACATGCTTACCAGGAGCTTCTTCAGCGGGTGAAGTCATGAGGTCAAGTGACCCTTAACCCCCCATGAGATGCTCGCCACCGGATGCCCGGGGAGGCCCGGTGCCCCATAGCGGCCGGTCCGGCCCCACCCGGGATTCAGCGGAGGATATTCCCGCTTCTGCAGCCTAAGCCCCAGACCAAGGTGACGTCGGGCTGGCAGATGAGCTTACAGAACACAGCATTACCAATGTTCGATGCGTAATTTCCAGTTCGTCATCAGCCAGGAATGCTCAAGAATAGCGAGGATGAAAAGGCGGCAAAACGGGCACCCAGGGGACGGAGGAACCGGGGCGCAAGGTGCGGCGCGAGGGGTTGCCTAGGTCTAGTTTGAAGCTTAGTTGGCTGGTTCCAGGCCGGTGCCTTTTTCTTACGGCGGATGAGACAACATCGCCACTGGGGGCTCACCGAGTAGCTTGCTTGGCAGGGCTGAGGGTCATCGGAGGTAGGGAGTTTCCGCCGAGGGTGTGGTGTTGGACCAGAATAGCGGATCAGCGCGTGGCTTTGGTCAGATGGGAACCGAGATGGCAGCGGTTGCTTTTTTGGATACCCGGAGCACATCGCGTCGCGGGCTGTAATACGACCGGGGAGAACCGGTGTCGGTCTTGCTCTCAGTGTCCCATTCTCGTCACTAAACTGCAGACTAACATCACAGACAACTAACAGGGGCGGCTATGCCGGTCTTTTGAGATAATCCCGTGTCGCCAGGTAAAGTGTGCTCATCTCAATACTGTTACAAGGACTCAGTATGATCCCCGCGAACGTGGGGTTCAGTACCAAATCCAGAATGGCGGGGGAGGGGCTCGGTCAAGGAGGGGCACTCGGTGAGCGCGCATTGTGGACCCAGACAAACCCTGACCGCCTTCCCACTGCCCCTCCCGAAAGTCGGAGTCACTGGCAGAAATTTGTTGCGTGACGCATCTAGCCGGAAGTATTTCCTTCTCTTACACCCACTGACCGCTCAATTGGCCCTTTGCGACATACTCAACCTCCGGCCGGTTGATTCTCTCTTCCCTTCACCTTCTTGGACACTGATACCAGCGTCGAATACCCTCACAACCGCCACAATGGCCGGGATCCCCGACCCCACCATCGACCTCGACTGGAGCGGTTACGTCGGCGGCATCCACGAGATCTTCGAGCGTAACGCGTTGGCACACCCCGACAAGCTCTGTGTCACCGAGACCGCGAGCTCGACGTAAGACAATGACACCCGGGTTGCATGCGTGACAAGCTGCTGACGGAACCCCAGCTCACCGGAACGGTCCTTCACGTATCGCCAGATCTACGAGGCGTCCAACACCATCGCCAACTACCTGCACGACGCCGGCATCACCAATGGAGATGTCGTCATGATCTTCGCTCACCGCTCGGTCGAGCTCGTCTGCTCTTTCATGGGAATCCTGGCCTCGGGTGCCACCATCACGGTTCTCGATCCCGCTTACCCCCCGGCACGTCAGCAGATCTATCTTGAGGTGTCGCAGCCCAAGGCCCTCTTGTCCATCGGAAAGGCCACAGACGAGAATGGGCCGCTAGCCCCTCTCGTTCAAAAGTACATCGACGAAGAGCTGTCACTCAAGACGCAAATCCCGGATCTCCGCCTCGGCGATGACGGCGTGCTGTTTGGTGGAGAGAAGGATGGCCAAGACATCTTTGCACCTGTGCGAAACAAGGCAGGGTCACCTCCCGCGGATGTTGTTGTCGGCCCAGACTCAAATCCCACCCTGTCATTCACCTCCGGAAGTGAGGGCCGGCCAAAGGGTTTGTCCTCATGCCACCACCTGTGTGCCTTGCTCGTCCTCTGATATCAAATCTAGGTGTGCTTGGGCGCCACTACTCCCTCGCCAAGTACTTCCCATGGATGTCTAAGCGCTTCAACCTCACGTCCGAGACGGTCTTTGCCTGTCTGTCCGGTATCGCCCACGATCCCATCCAGCGAGGTAAGATACAGCTTTCATCACTGCTCTGCGCCAGGCTGACCACCCCGAAGACATCTTTACGCCTCTTTTCCTCGCGGCTAGCCTGAGGATTCCTGCCAAGGAAGACATCCAGCATGAGAAGCTGAGCGAGTGGATGCGAAGGGAGAGCATCGAGGCAACCTGCCTAACCCCTGCTATGGGCCAGATCCTGGTCGGTGGCGCTACCGCCGAGTTCCCCTCCCTCCAGCATGTCTTCTTCGTCGGGGACGTTCTCACCACCCGCGACTGCAGAGCGCTCCGCAAGTTGGCAGTGAACTGCAACATTTACAACATGTACGGCACCACAGAGACGAGTCGCGCAGTCTCTTACTTCGAGATTCCCTCCGCCACAAGAGATCCAGCAGCCCTCGACTCGCTCGGTGATACCGTTCCCGCCGGCACGGGAATGGAGAACGTACAGCTTCTCATCGTGAACAGGGAGGACCGTACCAAGATGTGTGGCGTCGGCGAAGTTGGAGAGGTGTATGTTAGGGCGGCAGGACTCAGTGAAAAGTATCTCGCCGACCCCGAGAAGACCGCCGAGAAGTTTATCGACAACTGGTTCGTCCCTAATAGTCAGTGGTTGGAGGCGGATAAGGCCAACGACAAGGGAGAGCCGTGGCGCCGTCATTGGTTTGGCCCGCGGGATCGCCTGTATCGAAGCGGCGACCTGGGCCAGTACACCTCCGCCGACGGAACGGTGCGTGTGTCTGGCCGTATCGACTCCCAGGTCAAGATCCGTGGTTTCCGCATCGAGCTCAACGAGATTGACGGCAACCTGAGCGGCAGCCCCCTTGTCAGAGACTGCAAGACTCTCGTCCGGAGAGATCGTAACGAGGAGCCGACCCTCGTCAGCTACATCGTTCCCGAGATCGCCGAGTGGAAGCGCTGGCTCGAGGCCCAGAACCACGCGGATGTGGAGGACGAGGGCGTCGAGATGGGATCCAGCGTGGTCTATCTCAAGAGGTTCCGCCGCATGCAGGCCGAGGTCCGAGACCACCTCAAGACCCGCCTGCCGGCTCACTCTGTGCCGTCTACCTACATCGTGCTGCAGAAGCTTCCTCTCAACCCGAATGGCAAGGTCGATGTACCGAACCTGCCATATCCGGACGCTGCCTTGATGACGGAGGATGCTTCGGAGGAGGATTTGAAGGTCTGGGAGACCCTGTCCGAGACGGAGAAGGCCATTGCCTCGCAATGGTCTACTCTTATCCCCGGTCTCAACGCGAAGACCATCAGGTGGGTTCATCATGGAGTGTCTCGAGCACGGCCAATAAGCTAACAAAACCCAGGCCTGAGTCCAACTTCTTCGACTGCGGCGGCCACAGCCTTCTGGCCCAACAGCTTCTCCTGAACATCCGCAAAAATCTGGGTGCTGATGTTATCATCGGCGTCCTGTACGCTAACCCGAGTCTCAGCGGACTGAGTGCCCAGGTGGACCGTCTGCGCAGCGGCCAGGCAGTCACAGTTGGCGCAGACAGCGGGGAGGCCTATGCCAAGTCGCTTGATGAGCTTGTCAACACCTTGGACGAGAAGTATCAAAGCGCAGACCCGAAGCTTTTGAGCCCGTCCAGTGGTGCCACATTCTTCCTCACCGGTGCAACTGGCTTCCTGGGTGCCTATCTGGTTAAGGACATCTTGGACAGGGAGAACACCAAGCTGATCGCCCACATCCGTGGAGCCAAGGACCTTGGTTTTGCGAAGGACCGTCTCACGAGGTCCCTCAAGGGCTACGGCCTGTGGCAGGACTCCTGGGCCGACAGGATCACCTGTGTTCTTGGCGACCTTTCCAAGCCCCGCCTTGGCCTCGATGATGCCAGCTGGAAGTATGTTGCGGACACGGCGGACGTTTGCGTCGCGAACGGTGCCAAGGTCAACTGGCTCGAGAACCACATTCAGATGCTGCGCAGCAACGTCCTATCCACCATCGACACCCTGAAGCTTTGCAACGAGGGGAAGCCCAAGCTTTTCTCTTTCGTGTCGTCGACCTCAACTCTCGATACCGACCACTATGTCAACCTGTCTCACGAGCGGGGAGCCATCCTGGAAGCCGACGACATGGAGGGCAGCCGAGTTGGCCTTGGTACTGGTTATGGCCAGACCAAATGGGTATGTCGAGACACCAAAATGGCGTGCGTGTGTTAGAGCTAACAATTCCATTCTCAGATCTCCGAACAGCTCGTCCGCGAAGCCTGCAAGCGCGGGCTTCGGGGTGCTGTTGTCCGCCCTGGTTACATCCTTGGCAGCCAATCCGGGGCAATTGTAACCGACGATTTCCTCGTCCGCATGCTGAAAGGTAGGCGCACAGACTCTCTCGACGTGGGTTGCTTGACTAACCTGTTTTCAAGGCTGCGCACAGCTCAATCTTAGGCCGAGGATCTCATCGACGGTGAACGCCGTCCCTGTGGGCCACGTTGCCAGAGTCGTCATTGCCGCGGCCCTCAACCCGCTCGAGGGAAATGCCAACGTGGTTCACGTCACGGCCCATCCCCGCCTGCGCATGTCCGAGTTCCTCTCAGCGCTGGAGTTTTACGGCTACAACGTCCCCGAGGTCGAATACGAGGAGTGGAAGACGCAGCTCGAAGCCTACGTCTCGGCCGGATCTGTCGAGAAGGACCAGGAGCAGAGCGCCCTGATGCCTCTCTTCCACATGTGCATTTCCGACCTCCCTTCGACGACGCGCGCCCCCGAACTGGACGACAGGAACGCCGTCGCCGTGCTCAAGGCCGATGCCAGCTGGACCGGCGTTGACGATAGCACGGGCGAGGGCATTAGCCGCGAGGACATTGGAAGGTACCTGCGCTTCCTCGCCGAGACCAAGTTCATGCCGTGGCCCACCGGCCGGGGACGCGAGCTTCCAGCCATCTCGGCCGATATTGCGCAGGCTCAGGCGCAATTTGGAGTCGGCGGTCGTGGTGGTGGCACGGCTTAGGGTGGCACTTGGATCGGGTAGACCATGCACTTAGATCATGAGATCTTCGGACGGGAATTGTTGGATTTCAAAAAGCTGGCTACAGGAACGCATACGCGAACAGATAAATCGAATTTGATTTGCTGAGGCGAGAAGGAGACGACAAAAGAGAATACTTTTTACATATGGTAGTCATGTTCGTTGTGCACTGTGACAGCGTTGAAGGCGAAGGGATCGGGCAGTCTGTTTGTCGGCACGCCATTTTCAAGACTTCGTCAATGCGTTGAAGACTCGAGAATGTCCAGAGGTCCCGCCCACTGAGAGGCATCGTCGCATTTGAAAGTCAGAGACAACCAGCACGGTGAGTGAAGGCGCCAAGCTCTCGGCTCTCCCCACGGGGTCCACGAGTCATGCCGGGCTCGGGGTCGGGACCCCGAGGTGCAGCTGACAGTTACTAGCGGTGGTGATGGCACCCCTGAACTGCCGAGTCGGAGGCGCTTGAGATCTTGGTCGTCTGCGGCTCGAGATGCGCCGCGTGGGTTTCGGGTGATCATTGACACTTGGAGGCTCGGTTGAAACAGCACCGATCGGGCGAGGGAGGACCGAGGATCGTGAGATCAACGGCCGAACATGGAGCTGACGACCGAGGCGGAAGTGAGGAGAGGTGGACAATCCGGGACGACGAAGTCCGAAGAACCGGGCATCGAGCACGGAGAATCCTACGACGTGAGCGAGACCATGAGATGGCGAGGCTTTGACTGATCAAGGCCGCTTCAGCAGCCGATGAATGTGTATTCGTTACCAAGTCATAGATCATCTACCCAGATCTCAAACGCCCGCCCAATGCTATCTCCGAATGTAAGATCCGAGAGGAAACAGGCCTTCATGCCTGCTCCAACTGTAAAAACGCCATGGATATATGAAAATCTAACAGTGCCGAGCGGATCTCCATCCATCACTGTATCACACCCGTTCTTGCTGTTGCTCATCTTCGTCTTCGTCGCTGGCACCGTCCTCGGTGCCGACCCAGTCGTCACTCTCTAGCCCGCGATTCCGAACAACAAGCGTGGCCAACCAGCCGAGGAAGGCGATGCCGCCGAAGATGCCCCAGGCGAGAGCCTCGCCCTTGGGATGGACGTCGACGGACAGGGTAAAGAGCGCACCTGACACGAAGGGCCCAATGCTTCGGCCAGCGGCTGAGAGGGTCTGGGCCATGCCGTTCAGTGTGCCTAGGGTGCCGTGATTAGGGGCACAGTTTGTGATCTGAAAGGCGAATCAGTACTTGAGAGTATCGGATGACATGGTCGCATGACTCACCAGCAGCATGACGCTGGACAGGCCGCCGACGGCGCAGATATTCTTAATGACCAGCACGACGGCGAGCTCAGTGTAGAGCCATGCGCGGCCGGTTCCGATGCCGAGGAAGGGGTTGCTGTCCAGGTAGCCGACGAAGGGCATCAGAATCATGCTGATGGCCAGGCCGAGCAGGGCAAATCGGTACGTGCCCAGGTTTCCGAGCCTGACTTTCATCGGCTGGAAAAGGAAGGCCTGGAAGACGATGGTGCCAACGCCAGCGAGGCTGAGACTGGTCCCGATGACCTGAGGAGAGAGGCCGCGGCCAGTGGGAGGGGCGGCGTCAGCGAAGATGGGGTACAGGCCGTTGAAGGAGATGTTAGAGAGCTGGAAGACGAGGTAGGTCAGGAGGACGAGGACGGTGTTGCGATTGAGGATCTCGCGCCAGGACGTCTGCTCCTCGTCGTCCTTTCCATTCTCGACTGCTTCGGAGTCTACTTGGAGCAGCTCCGATGTCTCATTGTCATGATCATCAGCGTCTTCGTCGTCCTCGTCGTCGTGCTGCTGGGACGAGGGCCGAGAGCCTGCGCGAGGCCATCTTGAGCTCCAAGATCGCCGCTTTGGCGGGCTCGGCCTCCAGATCCAGGACCAGGCCGTGCGCAGCCAGTTCGGGATCCAACTCGCGTGATCTACTCCCTCCAAGCCATCGAGCGTCTCCTCAAACCACAGGCCGACCACGACAACACTGACTGCCAAGAGGCCGGCGCTCACAATGTTGGGTGCCAGGTACGGGAACTTGTCCGACAACCGGCCGACCATCAAGCCGCCCAGTGCCGGGCCGGTGATGCCGCCCAAGGAGTAGATGACGGGCAGCCACGTGAAGGCCTTGCTCTGGTTCGACCTGTCCGTGACCTCGCCGAGCACCGTGGGAACCACGGCAGCGTTACCATTGAGCATACCCATGGCGACGTGGACGACGATGATCTGCCAATACGACTGGCAGAACCCGAACGCGACGAAGCAGCACATGAGCATGAACGTTCCCAGCACCATGGTCGGTTTCCGCCCGACGACGTCTGATAGGTACCCCCAGAGCAAGTTTGTTGACAGCTGCGCCAGGGCGAAGGACGAGGCGAGGATGCCGACGTACAGTCCTGCCTGGCCCTTCGGGATACCCTCGAAAGACTCAACCATCTGAGGCAGGTAGGGAGATATCGAGTTGAGCGCGGTCTGCTCTGTGAGGGACAGCAGGGCGAGGAGGGCGAGCTGTCGGAGGGGGAGGGGCGTCTCGTGGCGGTCGTCATCGGACATATCGGACTGTGAATCCTCTTCGTCCTCTAACGGGTTGACCCTCGAGTCTCTCGGCGTCTTTGGGGGAGGAGTCGGGAAGGTATGGTATCGGTATGTTGACTGCCGGCGGAAGAGCCTGGCTTGCCGGCTGGCCTCCATATTGTCGACGGAGGGGATGGGCTCACCGGCGTGGAGGGAGCCGGCGGAGACCGTTCGCCCTGCCGCGAAGGCGTGGGCGCGGTCTCTGGTCGGCGCATCGGTCCGACCCATGGTGACGGTCTCTCCGCTGTGTGATGAAGCAGAGAACCAGGCTTCTCTGCGCGTCAGAAGCGCTGAGAGCAAAATACGCGTTTCGTAGACGCGGGAGTGGTGACGTAGGTACCGAGGTGAGCTCGAAGACTTGGCGGCTGGTCTGTGTGGTGTCTGTATGGCTATGACCCCCTGGAGGGCTCACGAGATATTCAGTAGCTGGTTTATGGCTCATACATGATCTTGGGGGAGAATTGGTGAAGGGTCGCGGTGGTTGAAATGATGGAGTTGAGAAAAGGAAGAAAGGTGATATCACGAAATGTTTGGTGACCACTGGACGATGATGCGAGGGGAATTTTGTCGCGCGGAACAGGCGTCTAGACCACTGGAACAGCCTCTAGAACTCGAGCTTGAACGCCTGAGGCGGTCGCTAAGCTCCGGGTGGTGCGGCGGGGTTGTGGAGAGTGCAGCCAATCAAGTCTGTTGTGAGGCCCAGTTTCTAGGGGCAAACCCAATCACAGAGTTTGAATCAGCCGTTGAGGACGTCATTGGCCCAAAGCCAGATCCCCTCTGAATCGAAGATCGACAGAAGCTTCCACAGGCCATGCCCCTGCTTGCTTCTTCATCCTCCGCCTCACCTCGGCACGACCATGTCTCCCTCCACCAGCCTCATCCTGGGTTCGCGTTCGTCCTTGGAATGCCTATCCCTGGCGACCCCCACGGCACGTCATCTGAAGCATCACGAGACCAGACGAGCCACCAAAGCGGTGAACACTAAACCGACGTTCATTTCTTTCTGTCTCTTTCTCTCTCGTGCCTAATAGTACACCCGCAGGAACTCGACCAGCGCCATCATCGCCATGGCCTGCCCGTACGGCATGCTCGTCCGCGGAATGTCCTTGTAGTGCTGCAGGTCGTGGCCCATGCCCGTGCCGAAAGACGTGTTGAGCAGCTCACCCTCGGGGCTGATGTTCTCAATCACCGCCTTGATCGCCTTGATGGCCGTCTCCTCGTACTCCTTGCCGATGTACCTCTTTCGCTGCGACTTGAGGATGCCGTACGCGAACCCGGCCGTCGCGCTCGCCTCGACGTACGAGCCCTCCTCCTCGGAGACGTCGAGCAGCGTTCGCCAGAGGCCGCTCTCTGCTTGCAGCGGCACCAGGGCCGAGACCTGCGCCTCGAGCGTCGTGAGGAGGTGGTATCGGAGGGGGTCGTCGTCGGGGAGGCCGAGGAGCTCGACGAATTCGGGCAGCACGATGGTCAGCCAGGCGTTTCCGCGCGCCCAGCGGGCCCGCGCGAAGTTGTGGCCGCCGTCCGCGAAGGTCCAGCCGTGGAAGAAGAGGCCTGTCGGGTGGTCCTGCAGGTACTGGATGTGGAGGAGGAACTGCTTCTTCGCCTCGGCGACGTAATGCGGCCTGTTCAGCACCAGGCCGATCTTGGCCAGCGGCATGACCGTCATCATAAGGGTGTCGTCCCACAGTTGCTCGTCGTTGATCTCGAGATATGTCGTGTGCTGCATACCGCCGTACTTTGTCCTGCCGAGGTCGTGGTACGCCCACTCGGCCCACGCGTCGAGCCAGGGGAGGTAGGTCTGGTTGCCTGTCCGCTCGTAGACGAAGGCGAGGGTGAGGAACACGGCCATCGTGTTGATGTTCTTGCCCTTGTGGCCTTCCGCGAAGCGGTTCTTGAACCAATCTTCGATGTGCTTGAGGGTCTCCTCGTCGTTGGTCATCTCGTAGTACTTCCACATGCCGTACAGGCCGATGCCGTGCGTCCACTCCCAGTCATTCCAGCCCTTGGTGTCGATGATGCGGCCATCGGCCAGGGTCATGAGGAACTCTCCCGTCGTATCCTTGATGTTCACGAGCTCATGAATGAGCCACTTGATCTTGGAGTCGATGTCGGCCGACTTGAGGCCGTGGAGTTCGAGAGGCATCTTGATGGAGTCTTGGGTTGGTGTTGGGAGAGGTAAAGGGGTGTCTCGAGTACTGGCGCAATTGGAAGCCGTTGCCTTTCAGAAACTCCCACCGAATTTCTCGTGGACAAACCCCAGCTTAAGAGATCTTTCCCGCCGTCTAGCATGACGATTTACCCCGCGGACCTGGGGTCCTGTTCAGCGGGGACCCTTCGGGTTCGGGGTATCTCGAACCATCTTGTCCTCTCAGCGCTCGGGGCCATCCCTGCCACAGGCTTTGGGGCCACCCGGCAAGCTTGTTTTCGCAATTGCTCCGAGCGGAAGCAAGAAGTTTGCTAAGAAGTTTTGGGCTGGACTGCCAATGGCGGAAAAACGAGCCCCATACTCGCCTGGTGATCACCGGGGGTTCGGTATGATGAAGACCGAGAATTGTCACGGGGGACGGGAACCAAGGGGGCGCAGCCAATCAGTGGACCTCGGGCCATTTGTTCTGCTGCTCGCCTCTGCAGGGCGGTGACATTCCCGGAGGGGTTCTGATCTTGATGAATGTGCTTTCCTTTTGCATCGATCCCTCAGATTACTCCCTTTAGACACAGATATGTTCGAGATGATGCTGATGTACCTGGGTGAACACCTCAGGCAGGGATGTGAGCATGTGATTGGGCTGGAGAAGAAAAGGGGCTAACTCCCAGTGCGGAGAATCTCCCCTATTCCCGTCCTCGTGGTGAAGCGTCTCCATCACATGGGAGATCTGCCCCGACTCAGGTATTTTTATCAACTACTCACAAGTCAAGTGTATTTCGTTAGGAGGTGGCCAGACGTGCATCCCGGGACTAGTGCCATCGAGGGTCTGTCGGCAAGCCACCCATGCTAAGAGGGCAGAGCCGCATTCTTGCCTGAAGGGGAAACATCCATGGCAGCAGACAGGACGTGCGCGGGTCTCAAATGACCATGCCTTCATCGCTTCCAGCTGGCATTCTATTATGTATTCTGTTGATTGTTGAAGAATGGGCATAGGTATTCTTGGACTCCAGAGAGTCGGCGGGCGGGAGCAGTCCCGTGAGCGTGTTGGCTTGGAATCGAGGACCACATCTACAGACCGCCAAGCTCAAATAGCTCCGAGGTGACTACAAGAAAATGTAGTTCCGAAGCCATGCTACGTATGAAAGCACCGACAGAATGAGAGCTATGTCGATCCCCTGAGACTCTATCTGTTGCAGCAACACGTACTAGCAGCAGTACACCACGGAAGTTCCGCGGAGACTTGTCGAGTATGATCCAAAATTGGCCCCGGAGTTTCCATGGAGGAAAGAAAAGTTCAGATGAGCACAGCGGCAGGAGCTGTTGTTGTATAAAGCTTGAATATTCCTCCATCCTAGCGATTCTTCGACCGCTGTCTTGCTAGGAGGCACCGGCAGGCCAACGAAACAGTCATGGCAAACCCCGGCGACATCGAGGTTCAAATTTCGAGCTTGGGGCACAAGCTCGAAGCAGACGGGAGCCTGAACTCGGACCAGGTCGACTTTGACGGCCCCGACGACCCTGAAAATGCCATGAACTGGCCTTCCTCCAAGAAGACGGTGGCAATCACTCTGATCTCGGTCATGGTCATGCTCTCGTAAGCTCTCGGCCATGTCAGCCGCCTGAGTACTGCTTCTGATACCTCGAGAACAGACACATCGGCTCAACCATCAGTTCTTCCGCCACCTCGGCCATACTCGACACCTTCCACTCAACCAACCAGTCCATCGCCACCCTTGCGACGACCATCTATCTGCTCGGCTACGCCAGCGGACCCATTGTCATAGCCCCCATGTCAGAGATGTACGGCCGCGCCCTCCTCTACAAGATCTGCATCGTCCTCTCCGTCGTCTTCAACGTGGGCTGCGCGTTGGCCGACAGCCTGGCAGCTCTCGTCGTCCTCCGCCTCCTCGCTGGCGTCGCTGCGTCTGCTCCCGTCACGCTGGGGCCCGGGTCCATCGCCGACATGATCCTGCGCGAGAAACGCGGCGTCCCCGTATCGGTTTTCACCTTCACTGCCACACTGGGACCCATGATCGGGCCCATCTGCGGCGGGTACGTGACGCCTGCAGCAGGCTGGCGCTGGGTGTTCTGGATCATGGCCATCGCCTCAACTGTCGTTGCGGTGCTTCTCATTGCGTTCGTGCGCGAATCGTACCCGTACGTGTTGCTCGAGCGGAAGACGAAGAGACTCCGCAAGGAGACGGGGAACGACAACCTCAGGTCTGTCCTCGATGCCAGAAAAGCGCCGCGGGAGCTCTTTGCGCAGTCTATCACCCGCCCCCTCAGGATGCTGTTCTCACCCATCGTATTCCTCATCTCGCTATACGTCGCAAGCGTCTACGGCTACCTGTACCTGTGCTTTGCCACATTTCCGCGCGTATTCCGTGACCAGTACGGCTTTAGCAGCGGTGCCTCGGGCCTCGCGACGGCGGGCCTCGGGATCGGTGGTCTCGCCGGCGTCATCTTCTGCGGCGCAGTGGCAGATCGGCTGGCTGCTTACCTCTCGCGGAAGAACGACGGCGAGACACTGCCCGAGCACCGGCTGCCCACCCTGGCTGTTGGCGGGCTCTGCGTCACCATCGGGCTGTTTTGGTACGGATGGGCAGCAGACAGCCAGGTGCACTGGATCTTGCCCATCATCGGATCGGGGTTTATCGGCGCGAGCCTCAGTATCACATACATGGCGAGCACGCTGTACCTCATCGACGCCTTCACTGTCCACGCCGCGTCGGTCACGGCAGCGAGCACGATCCTCCGATGCTCGTGCGGGGCTCTGCTGCCGCTTGCTGGGAGCGAAATGTTCGATACGCTGGGCATCGGCTGGGGCAATTCGGTGCTGGGGTTCATCTCGGTCGCCTTTTTGCCTGTTCCTGTGGTGTTTTTCTGGTATGGGCAGCGGATTCGAGAGGCGAAGCGATTCCAGGTGGCCTATTGATGAGCGGAACATACTTATGTTTCTACGGCTTAGTCATCGTACATGACCGCAAATTCCCACGGAACTTCCGCGGAACGGAGACTTCATCTTCACATCACCTTCACCCAGAGACACCATCACAGTTGTGTTTTCTTCTTCCAATGAGTGGCAGTATATATCCGACAAGAACATGTCCGCTGCCAGACAAGGCACGCGCTCTGGAAACAGGGTGAATTACTCGTGCGACCAATGCCGATCACGCAAGCTTCGCTGCGACCGTCCTGTTCCCTGCGCCAACTGCGTGTCCCGTGGGATCGAGTGCGTCTTCAGTCCCTCAACGGTGGTAACCAGACGACGGAGGATCCGTGGTTTGGCGGCAGCTAAGGACAATGGATCATCGACGGAGGGTGCTCCGGCCACACCTCCCGTGCCGCCCTCGCCGTCACTAGTACGGCATGCAGCAGCCCCTGACCAGACGGACTTGCTGGCGGAGATTCGGGCACTGAAGAGGATGGCTCAAGACCTGGAGAGCCGAGTCATGTCTGCGTCTAACGGTGGACTCAGCATGTCACCAACGACCACGATCACCACCACGAGTCCTGCCTCATCCAGCCTGGGCAAAGTGAGCGATGCTGTTGCTCACTTGGAGCGCGTATCCATGAGCCAGCACTCACGGGATCCAAGCTGCTTTGACGACGTCACATTCCAGATCGCTCGTATTCAGGATATATCTGGTTCCGCCACACATACAATGCACATGGGCCACTGGACCAGATGTGTGTACCTCCCAGAGCACCATGAAGCCAGAATCCTCGCGGACAAGTTCGTGTCTAAGCTGAGCTATGTCTATCATGTTCTACACAATCCTTCGCTGCCTGCTTTTATCGACGAGACCTATCATCAGCTTTCTCGCAGCAGTGGCGGTCAGGGACAGGTCCAGCTGGGCCATGTCATCCTGCTCCTCAGCATCATCGCGAGCGCATCGCAGGTCTGGACAGCAGACGACTGTGCCCACGGCGGCGAGGTACCTCTTTTCTCTTCACCCGCCGAGGCGAGCTTACAGACCTCTCACTGGATCAAAGCAACACACGACGTACTCGCCGCCCAACAGAACTGCCCACCCCCGACACTCGAGACTGTCCTCGGCATAACCGTATTTTCTTACCTCATGTTTAATCAGGAAGGTGCCTCGCTCCGATTCCGCTCCTTGGTATCAATGGGCATAGTCCTGGGCCAGGAAATTGGCTTGCATCGTATGGACGGAGGACCTGGACGGCATGAGACCCCGGACACCATTCGGTCGGAATTAGGGCGTCGGGCGTGGTGGTATCTTGTCGCCACCGACTGGGTCACGGTTTCGAGATATGTCGGACCGCGCGAGGGCATCTATCTCGTAAGCCCCCGTCAGATGGCGGTCAACAAGCCGCGTAACATTGATGATGCCGACCTCCTGGACGGCGGGCCCAACGTGGACCTTCCATACTCCCAGCCAACGGACATGTCCTATTTCCTGCAACGGCTACGCCTCGCCGAGGTCTCCCGCAGCATCATGGAACCCATCTCCATGGCTACAATGGCTTCCGGGACTCACAGCTACCTCTCCCACGTCATGAACCTGGACTCTGAGCTCGAACGGATGATCCGTGAGGTGCCTCCCTTCCTCAACCTGGACTCTTATCACGCATGTCCCGGTGCTGAGCAGGGCGAAGTCTTCATCCAAGCCTACCTCCTCAACGTGCTGATCCAGTCCCAAAGATGCGTGCTGCACCTTCGTCACGTCACCTCCAGATTTGCCGATAACGATCCGGCCGACAAATCATCGCGGCAGGCTTGCGTCCACGCAGCGCGCCGGATCATCCGTGCCGAACAGCAGCTCGAGAACACCCGACACCCGTTTGTCCAGACCCGGATGCGACTGTCAGTCATCCTCCACGGGGTCTTCATGGCTAGCATCGTCATTCTGATGGACGCTTGTCTTGAGGGGACGGGGCGGCGGGAATCCGGCGAGGTGGCCGAGGTCTTACGGATCGTCGAGGAGGCAGAGCCTCATTCCCTGGCAGCGGGAAAGCTGCATGAGGCTCTTATGCAGCTGCTGGCCAGACATGGAGGGGAGGAACACAACAGGGAAGTGTCTACGACCGCGCATTCGGGGCCTTCCGCGGCTGCTGTGGTATCTGATGAGCCTTCCACCCCCTTCACCAGCGGGCAAACCTCCCATGATGATCAGTTGGCACAGAGCCTGGAGGAATTGGTCGATATGGAGGGGTTCGAGTGGGACGATCTCTTCTCCACGCTTGACTCCTCGTCGTTTTTCTGAAATTCTGCCCATGAGTTTAGCAAGCCCATCAATTTATTACAACTGTACAGAGATACGCTTGCAATTACTCCCTGCTCCACGTGGGACCCGGCCATCATTGCGGCGCATCCATCACTGCATCGAGGCGAATATCAACACGGGACAAGGGATAGGCAACTCATATATCCTGCAAATGTCACTGGAATCACGAGCAATGGTATTCTGATCCAAATTCTCCCTGCCAATCAAGGCTCTAACACTGGTTCTAGCCCATTCTTGTAACGTTCTCCTACTAGCACAATCCTCCGAACTCCCCTCAAATGCTGGCGATCGCGGGTCCAGGAATCTCATAGTTGTCAATGTCACCCGTCCAGATGTTGATGAGGATGCCGGGGTGCTGCAATATCAGTCAGCCAAATCCTATGTCATTCCTCAGGCAAGACTTACATCAGCCTCGTACTCGCCGGGGAAGACGGCGTCCGCGGGCGTGGAGCCGCTGCCACCGTCGGTGATGGTGACTTGCTGCAAAGCCATTAGCACATTCTCTCTCCCTCGGGACTGAGGGGAACTCACGTAGCAGGTCATGTAGAACTGCGCGGCGCCAGGGGCGGACGCGGTGTGCAGGGCGATGGCCTCGGCGCGGATGAGGTAGTCGCCGGCGGGCAGGTTCGCGGGGACGGTGAACTCGAAGCGGCCGCACTGCTCGTTCAGGACGTCGGTGCCCCAGAGCTGGTCCTCGGGCGAGTAGCCGTACTCGGCGACCTTGAAGAAGGGGTCGGAGCCGTCGGCGGTGGTGGCGTCGGCGACGGCCGCCATGTAGACGATAACCGGGCCGAAGTGGTTGCCGCCGATGGCAGGGCGGTCGCAGGCGCGGTCGCCGGGCTGCTCGTGCATCTCGACCTCGACGGAGGAGCCGGCTGGGGGGTGTCAGTGCGACCCTCAACGGCCGGATAGGGGGCGCGGCTTACCAGCGATGGTGCAGACGCCGGCGACACCGGTGGCGCCGCCGACGTTGCAGCGGAGGTCGTTCGATGTGACGTCCTCGACGGGGCTGTTGCTGGGCGGCAGACGAGCGCAGACGTTGTCCTGGTCGACGCCATCGATCCAGAGCTGCTGGAAGGTTGCGTGGCCGAGAGCCAGGCCGGCGGAGGCCAACATGGTGAACGTGGACTTCATGTTGATTGGATTTGGGTCTGACTGGGAGGTTGCCTGTCTGCTTGCCGGGCGAGCTTCTGAGAGACCACGACAGAGGCGAACCGCCGAGTTATTTAAGCTTATCCCATGGCTGCCGAGGGATTACGATCGATGACCAAGGTTCCTCCCGTCGTCGTTCACAATGACGATCTCTAATATCGAAAACCCCCAAACCCCGTCCCTGGTCACCTCGACATGGAGACACGTCTTGTCACCTTCCAGGTTTCGAACGGCATTTCCATCAGATTTAAAGAGCCAAGCAGCCCGCAACGGGATGCCGCCCCGTTGACATGACGGACAAGGCATGATCTTCGCGGGGAGTACGGGGGAATCGGCGAAATATCCAGTCACGAGAGCCTGAAACACAGTGCGAGGTGCTCATGTAAGCCAGCATGCAATCTATTGCCCGCCGTTTCGACCACAGATCAAGGCTTTGAGCACGGGAACCCATAGATTTTGGCGGCATGGTGATGTCCGGGTGCAATGGTGATCCATGCCGGTTTGGGCCCGGAGGCAGCTCCCGGTGTAAGTGGGGCCGGAGTGTCATGTTGATTCGGACCACACGGCCATGTTGGTGACAGCAAGCTGGGATAGCACTTGTGGAAAGACAGTATTGAGAGCAAGAGAGTGGATAGGGTGTTCATTTGAGTGCATATCCAAGACGTTGTCAAGATCAAATGTATAGCAGCTGACGTAGGCGGGGCCGAAGGGAGAGCTCAGCAGATGGTCCAGCTCCGGTCACTAGAGAACCGAGCCCACTGACCATCAAACCACTCGTTCGAGATACAGGTGCTTTCAGATGAATGCTCAGGAGGGGCTCGATCTCCCTTCACTGCTGCTCGCTGTATCCACCTCCGGAACCGGCTCAGGCCAGTCGACTAGGGCCAAGTGTCGATCATCTCAAGGAATCGGACTAGAAGTCACCGTTCAGTTGTGCAGCTGTCTTGCCAAAACCTCAGAAAGACAATAGGGAAATAGAATTGGCTTAGTTCCTCGCCATCCAAGCGACGCCATGGCAGCCGCTTTTAAGCGGTATGGATGCCCGAGCTCATGGAAGAGAGATCTCCGAGTTTGAGGAAGCTCCATGAAGGGATTCAAGTCACCGATTACTATCCCCGCGAGAATATAGTAGTGGCTCGCGGTACGCTCCTCCTGCATATGTTCGTCATTGGTTACCGATAGTCAAATATCCGCGCCAAGTGAGCATGAATCAGACGGCACCGCAAAGAAGACAACCAAGTAGCATCGAAGTGGAAGGACTCTTGCCGAGCAATAGCACAGGCACGCTGCCTCCAGCAGCTGGGTATCATATTCTCTCCGTCTAGCTTCGCAGCCTCTTCGTCATCTACATCCGCGGCATCCCCCCTCCGGTCAACCTCGCCCTCCTCGCCGCATCCTTCTCCAGCTCCACGTTCGGGGGCAGGTCGTAGTCCCCCCTGGCTGCAAACCAGAACAGCAGCTCCGGCTCGGGAAGCGCCTGCCTCTGCCCCTGCGCCGGCAGGGTATCCCCCATGAGCACATCGTCATCGAGCTCGTCGTCGTCCATGTCCTCCTCGTCGCTCTCCTCCTCCTCGTCCTCCTCCGGCTCCTCGAGCGCCCGCCTCAGCCCGGACCGCACATTTTCCACCCCCGCCTCCCGCTCCTTCTTGGTATACACGTCCGCAGCCTCGCCGTCGCGCACGTAGCTCGCCACGCGCTCCGTCGTCCACTCGCGCAGGTCGTACCAGACCTCCTCGAGGCGGCGGATGCCGTCGGCGAGATCGCCGTTGGCGTCGAGGGCGGCGCGCAGGTCGGCCGTTGTCTCGAGGCCGCGCTCGACGCGCTCTTCGACAGCGGGCTCGCGCTTCTTGCGGAGGAGGGTGAGGAGGACGCTCTCCTGCGTGCGGCCGGGGAAGTTCACTGCGGGGTGGACGGAGGTGTGTGCGAAGGGGACGGCGTTTTCGGTGAGCACGTCGAGGAGGGATTGGAGGTTTCGGAGGAGGATCTGGTACTGCGCGTGGAGGGAGGAGCTGGGAATAGGTGTCAGCGGGAGGTGATGTCAGAGGGGGGACGAGGAGGGGGCGGCTTGCCTTGGTGGGAGGGGATTGCTGTTGAGGACGCTCTGCCGCAGGCTCTGGATGCTGTTGGTGAGCTGGTATAGGCGCTGGCGCGTCTGCTCGATCGCTTTTGACTCGTCGTCTGACAGGCCGAGGGCGTTACCCTGGACTTTTGTCGCGTAGGCCATGTCTGGATGCGGTGCCGAAGCTGGGTGAGGGTGTTGCGAGGGAAAGCGATGCGGCTTCGGCGCCTGTTGTAACTGTCACAGAGACTGTGCGGCAGCTTCTCCGGCGTATCTTCGTTGAGCTGATTGGGAATTTGGGTTCTTGGGTGTTTTCAAGATGTAGTAAGTCGGGGGTGGGGGAGGAGTTGGGTTTGGAGGTCGAAGAACAAAGCTCAGATTCCACCGGCGTCGGGTCAGTTGCGACCGCTGACCGAGGTTCACCTGGGCTTCAGCGTTGACCGAAGTGGGGTCTTCACCTCAGCCCAAACCCATCCTCTTTCCCCTCCTCACCAACAAGCGCCGTCCGCTGGTGTCCAAACATATTATTCAACATCCCACGCGTCCCCCGCGCCGTAGCGTGCATCCAGTCCCCCATCTTAACCCAAACCAGTCCCTTCGTCCTCTGGTACTCGCTCCCTCCCGACCCAGCCGCGCCAAAAGGGTGTACTGGTCCGTGGCATTACTGGTGAACTCTGGGCCTCGACATGGATTCTCCCCCGCGACTAACACCGGAACGCAACATGGATCTCGTCACTGCGGCTCTGCCGTCGAACGTCGCATGAGGTGATGATATCCCTGAATCGCAGTGTTTTCTTATCCTTTTATTGGACCTATTCAACTAAGCTGCCTGGTGCTCTTAAACGCGGAGCGGCTCTCCATACTCGCCCAGCGCTGCTCGCTCGGGACGGCCTCGTACAACAAGTCGGGGGTATCCATCCCCGGAAAGAATAATCAGGATGAGGTGTTTTCGACCGTCCATGCCCTTTTTCAACGCTGGAAAATGCACGCGTCCGCCGTAACCGACTTCCGGATAAACAACAAACAAGAAAAAAGGCCATCCATTTTGTTGGGCCTGCCACTGCTCGCTCCATGCCAATGCTTTCCCGCTAAATAAAATGCAGCATTGGTCTGAACCGAGACGATTTCATAAGTCGTAAGTGCTGTGAGTCAATCACTGGTTGTGGGAGCCCGCCTGATCGACGAGGACGGTGTGCCCCCGCGTCGCGGAGGGGATCTCCTTGCCGTACTTGTCGACGGCCGGGAAGCGCGCGCGGCGCTCCAGGTCGTCGAGGGGGATCTGAGAGCGGATGTACCTGGGGTTGTGTGAGTACTGCGCTCGTTGTTTCTCATCAAAGATGGGGGGAGAACTTACTTGAGACGCCCGTCGTCGATGGGGTTGAAGTCCCAGCTGGTGAAGGCGCCCTGCTTGAGGGACGACCACACCAGGCGGCGCTTGCGCTGGGAGAGCAGCACGTCCTTGGTGATGGCGTCAAAGTCCCAGCGCTCCTTGGTCTCGGCCAGGAACTCGTCGAGCTTGTCGAGGGCCTCGCGCTGCTTCTCCGTCGTGGCGGCCTTGCGCGACACCTTGGCCAGGTCGTTGACCTCGAGCGGGTCGTCGACGAGGTTGTAGAGCTGGACGCCGTCCGTGGGGCAGGTGGTGAACTTCCAGGGGCCCTCGCGGATCATCATGAGCGGCGCGATAGTGCCCTCGCCGGTGTACTCGGCGTAGACCTTGTCATGGCCCTGCCTGCCCTCGAGGTGCGGCAGCAGCGAGATGCCGTCCATGGGGAGGCCCGCCAGCGGCTTGGTGCCGACGAGGTCGCAGAGGGTGGGCAGGATGTCGAGGGTCGAGACGTTCTGGGAGACGCGGTGGGCCTCGAACTGGTGCGGGTGGTGGATGAAGAGTGGCACGCGGACGGATGACTCGAAGTAGCTCATCTTGTACCAGAGGCCGCGCTCGCCCAGCATGTCGCCGTGGTCACCGCTGAAGACGATGATGGTGTTCTCGTCGAGGCGGCACTGCTTGAGCACCTTGAGCAGGCGGCCGACGCAGTCGTCGACGTAGCTGACGGCGCCGTAGTAGGCGCGCTTGGCCCGCTTGATCTGGTCGTCGGTGAAGTCGTAATCCCAGAGGTCGCAGACCTTGAGGAGGCGCTTGCTGTGGGGGTCCTGCTCCTCCCTGGGGATCTTGACCTTGGGCATGTCGATGTCCACGTCCTCGTACATGTCCCAGTACTTCTCCTCGATGGTGTAGGGGTCATGGGGGTGGGTGAGGGAGACGGTCAGCGCGAAGGGGCGCGAGTCAGGGCCCTCGCGGATATGCTCGTAGAGGAACTGGGTCGACTTGTACATGACCTCCTCGTCGTAGTCGAGCTGATTGCTCCTCACGCAGGTGCCGGCCTGAAGGATGGAGCTGGAGTTGTGGTACCACTCCAGACGGGTGTCCGGCTCGTCCCAGTTGACGGACCAGCCGAAGTCGCCGGGGTAGATGTCACTAGTCAGGCGAGTCTCGTAGCCGTGGAGCTGGTCGCCGATGAAGTGCATCTTGCCGGCGAGAGCCGTGTGGTAGCCCTTGAGGCGGAGGTAGTGAGCATAGGTTGGGACGTCGCTGCTGATCTGAGCAGCGTTGTCGTAGGCGCCGATCTGCATGGGCAGGAGGCCTGAGATGAGACTCATGCGCGAGGGGGCGCAGAGGGGCGAGGGGCAGTATGCCGAGTCGAACTGCACCGACTTGGCGGCAAGACCATCCAGGTTGGGGGTCTTGATCTGAGATTCGGGGTTGTACATCTTCAACTGAGGAGCCGCAAGCTGGTCGGCCATGATGAAGAGGATGTTGGGCTGCTTGGCGGGAGCAGCCTGGGGCCGCGGCACGGGGCCGGGCGAGGTAGGGAGTGAGTTCAGATCAGGCGCCATTGTGACGGTTGCTCCGGGTATGAGTAAGTTATGATGTTGTATGAGCACCGCCTTCCTTCACTGAAGGACTTTGGTTGATGATGTGATTTCAACAACTGGTGGTAAGATAGTGCGAGTGGCTGAGATGGCGTGTAGGATGGCGTGGGTGAGTAGACTTCAAGGCAGGTAAGGATGAAGTTGGCTTGGAGAATATTACCGACAACTCGGGACAGACCAGACTAAAGCAGTGGCAAAGGATGGGAACCAGTGAAAACAGGCCGGCGAGTCTGAAGAGAGTGAAGCAGAGAGAAGATAAGAAGCGGGAGCAGAGAGTGTGTGGGAGGACGAGTGATCCCTTTTAAAACTGCGCGCTGGAGGGCGGGCAGGATGGGAGCGGAGTTCTACTAGATGACTTGTATGATTGTAGCGAGGCCCAGGGGGATGGGTGATTTACGGCATACAGTTAACGGAGGAGGGGAGGGGGGTGTGAGGACGGCCGCAGCAACTTGGGAGAAGTTGTGCGCGTCGAGAGAGATGGATGGATGGTCCCGGCCGGTTATTAGTCGTCTCTCCTCCTGAGTGGTGTCTAAGTGCCGGGTAAGACGAGGGACTAAGCAGAAAAGAAGGGCTTGGGACTTGCAACTATCGAAGGGCCATGTGATGATGGTGTGCTCCGGCAAGCGCAAAAGTCCCGTCGTCCCCATCCTCCCCGTGCTGGTTGTGCGGCGGAAACCCAAGCGTTCTCCTTTGTGTCCACGTAATCCGGGGCTGATATGCAAAGCTGGCATGACCCATGGCTGCCATCGGGAGAATCGGAGGTTGTTGAGTGAGTGAAAAGGGGGGGTGGCAGCAGTAAGATCGCGTCTCCTTAGTTCCGATGGCGACATCGCTCCATGACTCCAACGTCAACCGAATGGACGGAAAGTCAGGGCATTCCGAGTATAAGAGTCTTGGCCCTCACAATCCTTCCAAAAAGCCAAAATTCGCCCGCGTCCAGGCCGCAATTTGTGCTATCTCTGCCACAGCCGAAAACGAACCCCGAGGACCGGCGTCTCCTCAAATTTTCTCGCTGCTGCTCCCGTTGGCTGGGCGGTATGCACATTCTCAACGCTGCTCACTGGCGATTACCAAATCAGGCAAGCCCAGCCAGTCTGATATGCACAAATGCATCATGCCAAGGCACTAGGTCTTGCATCTCCCGCTATCCGGACCCCTGACCCTGCAGTAGCCCCCCTTGGCTACCCCGGATTGTGCATAGGGGTCTCGTGCTCTCTTTTTCGTCCTCCCGCCTCTCATCTCCCGCCGCCGGGTCCTCCAGTCAGTCTGCAGGAAGCCAGAGATAAAGGCAGACCTCGAGAATCCGTTTGGTCATCCCGAGCGAATCAGTGCATCGAGAGCGCATCACCTGGCCACCTTTATCCTGGAATGTGTCAACCGCCGTCCATGCGGATCGTCCCCTCTTCCCGCTGTCGCATCGGCCTGCCTCTTTTCTCACGGCCCAGCAAGGGTTCCTCGCCCGCCGCCGGGCTCTTTATCTCTTTGTCTAGTCGCTTGTCCAACAGTCCCTCGTGCCCACCTGCCCGGTCTGATAAGAAGGACCCACGACTGAAGGGTTCTGGAAGCATCTCGGACAGGGCCCGACCAAGGGCCGGAATCACCGAGAGCCGACGACTCGGCTCTCTGTACTGATGTTCGACGAGTGCCTCACTGCGATAGCCTCACTTACTCGCCCGCACACACAACCCTCGACTAATTAAATGCCTTGGTAGTAAAAGCAACAATTCGATAATACTTGGCTCCCGGGAGGCGTCAACCCGATCGGCACTAAACCAGACACATGGGAATCTGTCGTGCAGGATGCGCCTCGCCGTTGGAAAACACCACGCCAAGCACCTCCAAATCCCACGCTGCCCTGATATTCGCGATACCGAATTGTATCGGATTGTCAGGCAACCTATCGCCCCTACCCCAATAAGCCTCAATCCGACAAGCAATTATTGCGTGCTCGGTACCTGCAGCACCCCCTACCCCGGATGATCGGTCGATCAGCTAGACTCATCTCGCGCCAAAATGTCGTGATGCCCTCACCGAGCGGAACCCTCCACTCAGCGCGCCCGATGCCCTACACTCACACCCGCAGGATATGTACTTACGCGGTGTACCTGTCACCGTCGCAAGGGGTAAATCTGACGCCTTGGGACGCCTCCCCGCGAGTGCGGAGATGGCTTCCGAGCACGCCATCGCCCTAGTTGCCCCTTCGTTCGCTGAGCATCTCGAACACACAATTCACACGCCCCTCTGGCCCCTTTCGCGCGCCTCGGTCCACTTTACCCCGGCCAACAGGGGCGCTCGCCGGGGCTCCTGAGCCGCATCACATCATCGCTCCGCAGGATGGCTTCATCCGGCGCGCCCGTCGGATTTGATATCAGACTCTCACCGCATCCTTCATAAGGACACGAAGAGGTCGGGGAAGGGAGAAACCGGTCCGGTTTCGACGAAAGGGGGAGAAGGATGGGCATGCGGTGAGCGACAACGCGGCGCCTTGCACGAGTGTTGCCTGCGTGGCGAGGTCAGCGGCGCTTTCATGGACCTTTGCGAAAGGGAGGTGTCCCGCTCCCTGCTGCAGTGGAAGTTTGCGACACACAAGCCGAGCCCTCGTCACACATCCGAGTATGCGCTGGCGCTCAGATATTCAACCGTGTCTGCACAATTGGTCTGAAGATCCGGTGGCTGCGTGCGCCGCGTCGGTGAAGCTGCGAAAGTCGGCGCAACATGAAGTGAAGGAAGAACCACTCGTTCCGAGCCGAGCCTTCTATTCCGATCTGATCCGCGTCTAAATGCCCATCTCCAGCCTGCTTGCTAATATATCCGGCGGTAGGTAAGGACCGAGATTCCTGATTCATCACTCATCTATCTACATGCGAAAACGGCGAACGCCCACACCCCGTCTACTCCCCCTTCACCCCGTAGCTCTTGACCCTGCTGAAGAAGAACGGCTTGTCATGCCTCAGCCCAAACTCCGACCAGTCGTCCGTGAGCTTGTTGTAGCTATAGAACCCCTTCCACGCGAGCTTGTTGTTCCTCGGGCCCTTGCCGGCGCTGCGCAGCGTCATTTCCATGCGATACGTGTACTTCTCTCCAACGCCCTCCGTCTCGATGAGAAGCTCGCCCTCGCTCTCCTTGAGCTCCGCGTCCGGGTGGTCAAGCACGGATGACAGCCGCCACCTGCCCCTGAGGCCGTACTGCATGACGACGGACGGGAGGTGCGCGGCCTCGCCCTTGCGATGGGCCTTGAGCAGGTCCTTGGTCATGTGGTGCACCACGTCGCCCGGCTCCGACGTCGTGAGCAGGCTGATGACCGTGCCGTCGCGGAAGAAGCGGAGGTAGCGGTAGTACGTGACGATATGCACCGGGCTTCCCCACGTCACCTGGCTCATGGCGGCCTGGCCGGAGCGGATGTAGTTAATCGTGCTGATGTAGCACCCGTTGAAGCGGATGCGGGGCCGGTGGCGGAACATCTTCATCCAGGAGGAGGAGTACTCGGGCAGGAGGGCGATGGTCGTCGTGAGGCTCTCGTCCTGGCGGCGGCGCGCCAGTTCCTCCATGGTCACAAGCTCGCCCTCCTCCGTCTCTTCCTCTTCATCGAGGGTTTCCCAAGAGACGCCCCTCTGCCAGTGGTAGTGCATGCCTTGGAAGCCGAACTCGGGCCCGGTGCAGATGCGCCGCCAGAGCTGGCTTTCGGTCGCGACAAGGTAGGCGAAGCGCTTGCAGACGAGGGAGAGACGGACGAAGTCGCCCACGTCGGCGACGGCCAAGTCTTGCAGAATGTGCGAGAGGATCTCCTGCGGGAGCTCTGCGATCGGGCAGGGCGGTGCCGGGTCGCCCTCGACTGGCGGAGGAGCTGGTGCAATCGATAGTCCGGAGAAGCTCGACAGAAGCTCGGACATGGATTGTGTCTGGACTTCAGGGGGTGGATTGGCGGCACCAGTTGCTGGCGCTGCCGATTTCGATGCGCCAGGCTGCGTGGAGGCCGGGGGCTTCTGCCACTGCGCGGCATGGTGCTTCTTTCTGTAGGCCAAGTCTACGCGGTGGTCCATCTGTGTGTTTTAGTACGGAAGATATCACAGGTGGTACTTCACGAGACATACGTGGAATGCTTTCCGGTACAGTCTGAGGCTGTCTCCTAGACTGCCGATGGCCTCCTTGTCGACTGCGGCCTCATAGTGGTCCAGTGCTGAAACCAGCTCCCCCTTCTGGGCGACTTCCGGATGAATGAGGTTATGTACCGGATCGATAGAGCCGCCCGGTGCATCAAACGACTTCGCCTTCACATACTCTTCGTCGTCGTCGACCTGGTACTTCTGTGAGATTGACGTCTTGGCTTCATGGGCGCGTGGTTCCGGCGCCTTCGAGGAGGACGCATCGGTTTTCTGAGACTGAGCCGCCGGCTTCCTCGTGGCTTCTGGCTTCTTTGACTGAAGCTCTGTTCGCCACTGCCGCCGGAAAGACTCCAGCTCGGAGTCGAGCTCGGGTTTTGCTTCCATCGCGAGAGGAGAGAGGGGGTGGTGGATTTGTAAGCTTCAGTGAGCCTCAAGAGGGACGTTCTATAAGGTTTCCATGTGAGGGGATGAGTTAGACCGTGAAATACATCTTGTCCTTAGTGACTTTGGCCTTGAATTTGTACAATTCCTGAATGCGCATCGGCCACGATCTTGAAGGACGTTGATGCTGCTGATAGGTTCGGCGATGTCGACATGGATGTTGGAGAGTCACCGGCCGGCGACTGTAACGGGAAGCGCTTATCTTATCACGCTTCCGAGCAGCCAATCACCCAGAGTCGGCGGAGTGACATCACTGAAGCGGCCTGAGCTCCTGGTTGCCGTCGGCCTTGGAGGTCCAGATCGCCCCCGACCGAGACCCACTCCCCAATAACCGTGACTCCGGGTGGAAAAAATGTCGGAGGACATGCCCGAGGTCGCAATCTTTAACCTTGGAGTCAATGACGCGCCGCCACTCCAACTCCCTTCTTCTCCCCGCAACAAAATACCTACTAACACTACCTCCTCCTTTCGACCGACCTACTTCTCCTGAATCCTAGAACCTTCAACCGTCATCGTACGGCATCACGAACCCAGCGCGGCCATCCAGGTTCGCGAGCATCCGGTCTCCTTCGGCCTCGGCCCGGGCATGCGGGCTTTCTCAACATGTCGACAACCTTTGATAGCGCGGATGGCCAGGACCACGACCGGTTCGGGTCTCACAGCACACTTGCGATGATGAAGCCTTTGGCCGAGAGGGGCTCGGGGGGCGGAGACGACGACCTCACCGCATCACAGAAGATGCTGTCTGCGATATCGGGCAGCATCCTTACATCGTTGCTGAGTATGTCCACCCAGGTCAAAACCCCATGCGAGCAGCTGGACATTGCTAACAAATCGAACAGTGACTCCCCTCGACGTCGTCCGAGTCCGATGGCAGGCCCAACCCGTCCCGCAGGGCGCAACGATCGACTTCTCCCGACTCGCCAAGACCACAAACAACCTCAACAACTTCTCGACCGCCAACCTCGGCGTCACTGCCTGCTGCAGGGAGGTCTTCTTCATCAACAACAACAACGAGGCATGCTTTGCCCTGCCGTCAAGATCCGGCGCCGCGGCGGCGGCGACGGCCGCCGAGTGCGCGGTGGAGGAGACGGAGCGTAAGACTTTCAGCTCCACGCTGGACGGCCTGAGAAAGATCGCGCGCAACGAGGGCTTCACCGGCCTGTGGAGGGGCCTCTCGCCCACCCTGGTCATGGCCGTCCCCGCCAACATCATCTACTTCACGGGCTACGACTGGCTGCGGTTCAACCCCAAGAGCCCCATCGCGCAGAGGTTTGGGGATGATGCAGCCCCGCTGGTGGCCGGTGTCGTGGCCAGGACCGTCGCTGCGACCACGGTGGGACCGATCGAGCTCTTCCGGACACGATTGCAGGCGTCGCCGGGCAACACGGCTACTGGTCATCTCAGGAACACGTTTGGCGGCATCAAGGAGATGGTGAACGCGAACGGGTACACCTCTCTGTGGCGGGGTCTGACATTGACCCTGTGGAGGGACGTGCCGTTCTCGGGCATTTACTGGTGGGGATACGAGGTGATCAGGGGCAAGCTGACGGACATGCGCGAGACATCCCGCGGACGGACTCTCGAGGTGGCCGGACACCGGACCATGTCTCGACGACGATCGCAGAGCCGCGAGAAGCACACCGAGACCTTTGTCGACAGCTTCATTGCCGGCGCAGCGTCAGGCTCGATCGCATCGATAGTGACGATGCCGTTCGACGTTGGCAAGACACGAACACAGGTGTACCGGAGCGGTAGCGGACAGCAGGCAGTTGGAGGTGCAGCCATGAAGGCCCTGCCTGAGGAGGGCACCATGGTGCGTCTTCTCTGGCACATCTTCCGCACCGAAGGCATCCGTGGGCTGTGGAAGGGATGGATACCCCGGACGCTCAAGGTCGCGCCGGCGTGTGCCATCATGATCAGCAGCTACGAGATCGGGAAGAGGACGTTCCGGTCGATGAACGAGAGCGCGCGGGACAAGCCTGACGCGGTGTGAGGAGGGAAACACACGACTCTGGATGGGCGGCAGCATATTGCTTTTGCTTGATTGTGCATTGCTTGGCGTTGGGCGGCCTTCTCCTCTACAAACTGGGACGGCAAAATAACCGGAATACCACCTAGACATAGAGAGTACCTAATCAGTGTATGAACAGCGATCTCTACTTTTTCTCATGCTGTTGATGGGCAATTATCATGACTTGGTGTTCGTGAATAATCAGTTGCCCCTGAATTCTCCATGCGAGCACTTTAGCTGTCCCCAGTGCGCGAGGCAGATTAGTGGGTCCTCGGAACGCCTGAACGCGTGAATGACGGGATGTTCAGTTCAACCTTGGGGCTTTAGCGCGTCCACGGGTCCGCGTAACCCTGACTACCGCGTCTCCCACCGCGCTCCGACCCTGAACGACCAGGATCACGCTGAAATGTTCAGCCCCGACCTTTTTCACACACTTCCCAGTTCATCAAGAGTGTCCTGAGCCTGCCCTGCTTTTTCTCCCTCAATTGACTCCGAAAAGCATCCCAATCCATCAAGATTGAGCGTCTACGGTTTCCTCCTTCTCTATACCTCCTCCATCACCGACCTGGGCCACTGCCTGGTCGACCTCGGCTCCTCAGCTGCACAGCCTCCCCCAGCCGACTACAGAAGCGTGAATCACGGGCCCCGTCCTTGACTCTCGCCATGTCCACCCTCAAACGCAAGGCCGGCGGCAACCTGGCGAACGACGCCAAGAAGACCAAACAGAACGGCAACATCATGAGCTTCTTCGGCGGCGCGCCCAAGGCCGAGTCGGCACCGGCGTCACCAGCAGTCAAGTTCGACAAGGAGAAGTGGGCCGCGGGCCTGACGGCTGAGCAGCGGGACCTGCTGACCCTGGAGATCGAGACTCTCCATGAGAGCTGGCTGGCCCTGCTCAAGGACGACCTCGTCAAGAAGGAGTTCCTCGACCTCAAGCGGTTCCTCGCTCGGGAGACTGAGCAGGGGAAGCGCTGGTTCCCGCCGGCCGAGGACGTCTACTCTTGGTATGCCATGTTCCATGCAACACCCAGCCTGAGCACCCCCCCTACATACCGTCTCCCGAATGCACACCCGCACATCTGTCTGCCTTGACTAACTCGCGCCCCCCAGGTCCCGCCACTGCCCCTTCAACAAGGTCAAGGTCGTCATCCTCGGCCAGGACCCCTACCACAACGTCAACCAGGCCCACGGGCTGGCCTTCTCCGTGCGTCCGCCGACGCCGGCGCCCCCGTCGCTCAAGAACATGTACATCGCCCTCGCGAAGGACTACCCGTCCTTCACGCCGCCGCCGCGCAAGGGCGGCCTTCTGACGCCGTGGGCGGACCGCGGCGTGCTGCTGCTGAACACGTGCCTGACGGTGCGCGCGCACGAGGCCTTCTCGCACTCGAACCGCGGGTGGGAGCAGCTGACGCAGCGCGTGATCGACCTGGTGGCGCTCAAGCGCACGCGTGGCGTGGTGTTCGTGGCGTGGGGCACGCCCGCGGGTAAGAGGGTGCTGAAGATCGATCAGCAGAAGCACCTGGTGCTGAAGAGCGTGCACCCCAGCCCGCTGAGCGCGGCGAGGGGGTTCTTTGACTGCGGGCACTTCAGGAAGGCGAACGAGTGGCTGGTCACGAGGTATGGCGAGGGGTCGGAGATTGACTGGAACCTGGGCGGGGAGGAGACGTCCATTCTGCCGAAGAAGGCGAATGCTGAGGAGAAGGCCAAGGCCGAGGAGAAGGCGAAGGCTGAAGAGAAGGAGAATGAGGATGTGGCTAAGGAGGAGGCCGAGAAGGACGGCGAGACGAGCGCGTGAGAGACAAAGTAGTGTAAGGTGTTTGGGCGTTTTGGGTTGATTTAGGATCCAATGCCATCTTGGGCATGGATGGGCTCGTTGTCAAGAGTCTAGGACCAGGATAGGCTCTGCCACGAAACGGACATGTGTGATATCACTTGGCCTGAGCTGCTAGAAGATCGCCTTGTTTAACACACTTGTCCAAGACTTGTATTTTATGTGTCTGGTGCGCGCCAATCTGGCTTCTTCTTGTGCCTCGAGTCTCAAAGCCATTCATGAGTAACTCAGTGGTAGGATGCACGACACCGGCGATTAGTGCCCAGAATCGACCCCTGATGGCCATGCTTAAAACCCATTTTGACAGGATCAAGAATATGAGCAGATATGCCACACAGATATTGCCGTCTCCGGCCAGCCTTGAAAGCATCACAGTAATATCAAATCAATCTGGGGGCCGATCGCGCTCGACCCGTCTGAACTTTTGGCGGATGATCCCGCCGCAACGTTGAGACTTCGGAAGGCGCAACAACCGAGCGCAGCGTCGCATTTGCCCCTCCAAATGCTACAGTATCGTATAGGTCGACAACCCGGTCCTTAACATGTCACTGTTGGATCAACCACGTTAACCGCAGCCTGCGTGGCAGCGGATAATCACGATGCTGGCTGGGACAGCTCCTCGGCGTACCATGGCCCTTCTCGGACTGCGATGTTCGCTTGGGGCACTGTACATGATAGCGGGCCAATGATGCCGCAGCGAAGCCGGTGCAGGAACAGCAGCTGGGTGGCGACATCGTTTCGGCTTTGGGCTGCAGGTCGGGGTGATTGGGTTGGGGCAGAGCCGGTAGAGGTTGCAGCGTGCATGTCGACGACCCCTGGAGATGCATGAAATTGGGGGTTTTGGTGTTTGGCACAGGACCGGACCCCAAGACACCGCCAGTTCGTCGCCCACGGGTCCGAGTCTTGCGGGTGAGACCTGGAGACCGGAAGTTTGATTGTGTGCGACTCACGGGGGTGGGCACAATTGCATCAGAATCATTCCTGATATTGCTCTGAGATGCTGGTGGTCCCCGGAATGCGGTGCGGGAACGACGTCGGGCGTCAACGTCATCCGCATTGCCAACTCATCGCGGACGAGGGGGAGCTGAGCTGATGGCCAATGGAGCTGTGACTGGCTGCGTGGTGGCATTCCGTCGGGGCGAATGGGCTGACGTCCACGAACCTGCGGATTGCTCGGCGGCGGAGGTGCGCTGGCAGGCGGGGTGCCAACTCATTGATTCGATTGCCCTCTCGGGAAGCATCGCGGCGAGGACAGTCCTGTGACTGTGTCCGGCTGTGGACAACGATGAAGAGAGCTGAGATGGTCGTCGCTGGGGGTCACTGCGTGGCGTCTGCGCGCGGGTCCTTGCATCGGATCGGACGACAGGTCCCGGGCCTGTGGTCTGTGTCTGTGGTGCATGAGGCGAGGTCGGCGTCGAGCGAGGACTTGGGCGGACGGCATAATTATCATGTCAGACGGATCATGATGGAGGAACTTCCAATTGCCCAGCAGCGAGTGAGTGGAGGAGGTTCCAAGAAAAGCAAACCGGCAGGAGGGAACCCCACACCCACCTGCATCCAATCTTTATGCGGTCTCGTCTGACACGACTGCCGCAGCGTCCATTTCAATTCGCCCATCCCGTCCAGTTGGTAGGTTGAGCTAACAAGAGTTCAACGGCCCAGCGGTCTCCTCTCATTTTAAACCCGCCCTATCTCGGGCCCTAAGGCACGGGGCGTCGTACCATTACTGATGAGGCCAAGTGCTGGTGTTAGCTGGCTCGCAAACGTTACTGCAGAAGTGCAGTTCTGGAGTGTCGGACTTGGTGTGGAGAGCCCGCGACGCGTCTGGGTCGCGATTTTCTTCTTCCTGCCCGGGAGAAAGCAATGAAGCCAAACCATGAACCCCCGGTCCAATATTCAGTCCCAACCTGGGAATTCGCTTCTTGTCGGTCGAATCCGGTACAGCCCCTCAGAGAATGGCAATGTCGGGGCGTGTGAACCCTTGCTCAACCCCTTGCCCACCTGATCCCGCTAATCCTGAACCAGGCCTTGCGAATTCCATGGCTTGGTGACGGACGTTGGTGAAATGTTAGTAATCGAGACACACCAGCAAAAAACAACCGCAAGAATCAGTCACTTTTAGATTTGTCGGCGAGGTCACAACCTCCGTGCGTCATATGATGGCGACGAAGCTTGCGGGTCTCGGCAGCAAGACGACTGAGTTCCCTGTCGGGGTTGACGGGCTGGGTTGGGGTTGGAAGGCTATCCATAAGAATAGTGTAAGTATAAAGGCGGGCGAGGACTTATGGGATAGAGAACTTACCAGCCCAAGCTTGACCTTGTTTGATCCCCTCATACACGTTGGGCTTGGATGGTGACTTTATTGGCTTCCGGAGCGAAGATGAAGTTGCTGTTGGAGTGATAGCGCAGGTCACGCTGGTGAGAGGAGCTGCGGCTGGGTTGAGATTACCTTTCCGGAGGGCCTTGGGACCGGGGCGGGTGATAGCTGTGACCATTTAACGGGCCTGATCAGTCAATATTCTGCTGGCTGAAGCTATTCACGGCCTTTATTCGCACTTACACGGCTGATCACCGCTAACAGTCACGTGAAGGCGCGAGAGATCTCCCGAGACGGTAGTGGCACTAGTACCTGACGGGGCCCGACGGGACTGGCCTTGGGGGTGGGTGCCGCCCAAGTGGTGCCCCCATTCATTCGAACCCCTGAGATCCATCCATCCAATGTTTGAGCAACACCTTTTCTCTCCTCTCCTCTTCCTCCTCCAAGGCTGGAAGAGAGGCCCCTGTTCCCTTCTCGCTCCTTGGTCCTTACCGCCCATCACACAACCAGGCATTCTTCCCTTCCTTGCAAACCGTCTGACCAGCTGCCGCACGAGACCGGCCCTTTTCCTCTTCGAGTTCCCATTCTTTCCCTGTACCTCCTACCTGACCTGAGGTACCTACCTTGCCTATCCAATCCTGCAGATACCCTTGGACCTCCCGCGTCACTTTTCCAACTCGCCGGGTTTTGCGAAAACAACCACCGTCCGCCCACCTCCGCCTTTCCGGACCTTCGTCCTCAGCAAACGCTGTTTCTCTCCTGACCCTGTCCTCGACCTCGGCGCGCCGACTTGCATTTTCCAACCCCGCTGCACCTCTCGGCGGCTTGTCTCATCACTATACCCATCCCCGTCTGGGAACGATTCTTTGTCCTGGCCTCACGACGCGGCCATACCTAGTGACTCTCAGCTAAGCCCGGAATAATCAATTTTCTTCAATCGAACTTCCCGACCGATCAATTGCGCGCGCGCACGCACCAAGAGCCACAGCCATGCCTAGCCTCTTCTCACGCCTGAAGGGCAAGGATGGCGCATCCAAGCTCAAGTCAAAAAAGGGCGGCAACCTCGACCAGCTCGTGGACCAGCAGCCCCCCAAGCCTCGATGGGAGGACGCCTATGCCCGCATCACTGTCGAGCCGGAGGAGATCCAGGAGCTCATCAGGCGATGCACTGAGGAGCTGAAGGCGAGAGGTACAACCCCCCAGAATCCAGTCCCCCAGCCCCTATCATGGCTAACAAGTCTCTCCTCCACCCTCCAGCCCTCGACCACCCATTCCTTCTCTTGCCCTTCCGACCGACTTCGGACCCCAGCGCCGTGCGCACTTTCATCCGCCACTATTTCGACAACCAACAGCAGATGCGCGGCGAGGCGCTGGCACAAGACCTCCGCATGACGGAACCCATGGTAGGACCCTCCCCCGGACCCCCATCCGAACCCCTCCCCTAACTCTTCTCCTCCCCCAGGTCATCGCCGGCGTAACAAAATGGTGCTGGAGCAGATTGCAGGGTGGCGTTGTCGGCTGGGACGCCTACGAACTGTTCAAGGTGGGCGAGCATGGTACGTGTCTCACCTCTGAATTCCCCGTGTCTCGGCTGCATCCTCCCACTAACACCCCTCCACAGACTCGAACCTCGCCCGCGACTCTTTCAAGACTTTCATCCCCCTCAGTGTTGAAAATGGCGCCCGCTCCTGCATCATCTTCGACTTCTTCGACCTCCTCGCCGCCATTGCCGCCCACGGCAAGACCAATGGTCTGGGTGGCCGCAAGCTCTCCCGGATGGCTGCATGGTGGGCGTTTGAGCAGAGGGACACGGGTAGCGGCTTCGAAGGTGGCTACAACTCCTGGGCCAAGTAAGCAACCCTCGATCGATATCTGCCGCAGCATGCCTGCATAGCGCATCTATTACCGAGTATACTGACCACATATTACTTCGCAGGGCCGCCGACGCCACGAGCCATCTCTTCTTCGCGTACCTCCGATCCCTCGCCCCCAGGCAGTCCCAGAACACCATTTCCATGCTCCCCATGTCCCTGCAGAAGCTGCTACAGGAGACCGAATACCCCCCTCACCGGCCCGCTCTCATGCAGTCGTCCACTTACAAAGTGGTCATGATCGTCGACGCCGTCTCGCCCACCCCCTTCGCCCTCCTGCGACGAGCGAACCACTTCCAGTACCGCGACGAGGATAGAGCCCTCCAGGAGTTCTCCGACTTTGAGGACCCCATCACCGCCCTCACGGAAGAGTGTCGCCGTGTGCTCAAGGCCATCTCGTCCGCCAACCAGTCGCATGTCTCTAGCTCGAAGCATTCGACCAGCCTGCGTGATGCCTCATGGTCGCGCTTCGAAGATATCGGCTTTGCCAGCGCGCTCGAAGAGGACGATGATGACGAGGATGCCCAAACAGCGGTCAGGAAGCCGATGGGCCTGAGGACGACTCCTGCGTCCGGAACCATGGATCTCGGAAGGCCTACTACGCCATCCTGGGCCGACTTCCTGTCTTCCGGATTCGTTGACGACAGTCAAGGAGGCACCTCGAGCCACCTTCTGCCTCCTGACAAGGTCCTGCCGCGTATCGAGACCAACGTGCGCCAGAGGAGCTCCCAATCGCACCACCCGAGGCTGGAGACCGAGGGCCACCTGGAACCCGGCGAGCTGGCCAGCATCACACGCTTCGATCTTGACGACGCATTCTGGTGGGTGTGGATGAACAGCCTGGCGCCCGAGGAGACTGCCGACAGAAAGTCGGCGTTTGGACGCTGCGCTGTTATCGAGACGGTCATCCGATCCGGACGCTGGCTCGTCATGGAGGAGATGGTTGTTGGAGCCGCGCCCGAGCCTCAGGAGGGCGCCTACATTGCCGAGAAGAAGGGCTTCTTCAGCTGGACCCGCAGGAATAAGGGCGTCAACCGCCGCAAGTCGACCGGCAAGCAGGCGCTGGACAAGAACGGCAAGGGGCTCGATACGAGCCAGTTCGGCCTCAGCAAGACGAGCGTCGGCCCCGACCAGCAGGCCAAGATCGCGGCAGCGGCGGCACAGCTCCAGGCTAGACAGCAGCGCGAGCAGCAGGGCCTGTTGGCCGAGCGTCGAGGCCGTAACGAGCCCGAATCCAAGGATAAGACAACCAGCGTTCTGACGCTCCAGCCGGTCATCATGAAGGAGGCATCGCCGGCCATGAAGTGGGCCAGCAAGTACGACAAGGAAACCATTCGAGAGGCTTACTTGGCCAACACGAATGCCGGCCGGGGCGGAGAAGTCTCCACGATGCAGTCCAACGGCAGCACCCCCTATCTCGGTTCCAACGGGCATGCAAACGGGTATGACCAGAGGCCTCAAGTGCCCGCAAAGGACCTTCAATCACCCTCTGTGGTGTCCCCAGGTTTGCCCTCATCGACGTCTCAGCGATTCGATCACCGCTACGAGGAGGAGCCGACCCCTATTCCCTCGGAGAAGGATCTGGAGGCGCCGCTTGAGGTCCACCCGGCTGACCGCGGTGGCCCGTCCGGTCGCGCTACGCCCGTTCCTCCCCCGAAGGAGCACTCCCTGGAGCATTCACGCGAGAACATGATCTCGCCCGAGCCGGACGTCAGCCCCGACAGCAAGAAGCACAAGAAGCTGCAAAAGGAGAAGACGGCGGGCGGAGGTCTCAGGAAGTTCTTTGGTCGCCGCAACCGCAGCTCCAAGCTTCCCGATAATGCTTCGTCCGATCTGAACCAGATGCTCTACCAACAGCAGCAGCAGCCCCAGCCCATCCAGGAAGCTCCTAGGGCGGCGCCCGCTCCTCAACCAGTCCAGGCTCCGCTGCCGGTGCAGCAGCCCCCGCAGCCCGAGCAGCAGCTGCCTTCGCCTCCCGTAGACAACTATGACGCTCCCATCGAGCAAGCCCAGCAAACGCCTGTTGCCGAGACTCACGCTCAGAGCCCTGGTCCGAGATACGATGACCAGCTCTCGAGGGTCGATACTGCCGACGCTCGCGAGGCTCAGCAGGAGTTCTCACGCTTCGACCAGGGTCCCCTGGCCGACCAGCCTGCCTTTGTTCCTGATGATGAGTCTGACGATGATGCGGTACCTCCCCCAATTGCTCGCCATGCCAGGAACAGCGAGCCGACGAGCCCGGTTCCTGCGGCAAAGCAGGAGTTCCCTGCGGAGGAAGAGGCCCCGGCTCCAGCCCCGGCCCCGGCCCCAGTGGAGGAGAAGCCTACCGCCGCTCCGGCCCAGGACCGCTGGGCCCAGATCCGCCGTAACGCCGCGGACCGTGTGGCCCAGCGCACTGGGGGCGAGGAGCAGACGCAGGGCCCTCAGCCCACCAAGACGATGACGACTGATGATGGAGATGACACCAGTGGCGAAGAGAGTACGTTGTGTTCCCCAAGGAGAGGCCAGAGCAATTACTAACCGTGAGGTGTAGCCATCGAATCGCGCGTCGCGCGCATCAAGGCCCGCGTGGCCGAGCTGACGGGCAACATGGAGTCCAGCGGCCCGGGACCCCAGGGCCCTCCCCGCCGCCACTGATCCCGCCGGGATTCAGTCAGGAGTAGTAGCAGGGCTGCTTACACGAGTTGAATGCCCGCATGCGAGCCTGCAGCGTGCCTTTTTTTGTTGTTTTGAGAAAGTAATGGTTGCTTGGTTCACCACGCTCCGCAGGTTCAGGAGCCTGCTGCGGATACACGCGCAGTGTTCGCGACGCGTTTTAATCTTCGATTCGCCAGGGAGGGATGGCGAGAGCGTAATATCTGGCCCTGACTCTGGCTGGGGGGTTTTGTTTCGAGTTTGACTGTTGTTTGTTGTGTCGGATCTCCTGTCCTCTCGCTTCTTCTCTCTTCTCTTCCCCTTTTTTGTTTGAACCGCACGATGATACCACTAGAAGGAAGCTGCGGGCATTCTTTCAGATAGTTTCTCTGATACCACGAGTTTTCTGACCTGTGTGCTGGGTTTTGCGAGCGTGAGATGACTGTTCCGTCCTGTGTCAGCTGCAAATAAATAGCACGGCATGATAGATGGCGTGGCAATGCCGCAGTGTATCCTTCAGACCGCCCTGAAGGGCGTGCGTGTGTTGAACCATGGACCGGAAATCCTTGATCTAATGCCATAACTTTGATTCATGCTACCTGCCCCGTCATACGCTTGCTTGCTTCTCATCGCTACCCGTCATGATGCTGTGGTTCGTCTTGTGTACAGTTCCCTCCTCCCTGGATATCCCATCTCGTCGTCGTCTAATGGCCCACGCCCCCCGCGACCCAGGCGTTGAAGTCCGGGTTCCCAGGGGCGGGGAACATGCCCCTGTCCTCCTGCTGGGGCGCCGGAGCCGGCGCCTGCGGTTGCGCTGCCGCTGCCCGCTGCCCCAGCGCTTGCGCCTGCTGCTGCCGCTGCCTCTCTTCCGCCTCGCGGCGGTGGCGCTGCTGCATCTGCTGCCTGTAGTACAGGAGCAGGACGAGGCTGAGGGCGAGGAAGACGATGAAGAGGCCCTCGGTGAGGTCGTCGTCCGCGGCGTCGTACCAGTCCGCACCGGGGGCGGAGTCGTCGCCGCCGGGCGGGGGGTCGTCGTACATGTCGAATTCGTCGTCGTCGTAGTAGCCGTTGGGGAGAGGGTCGTCGCGCATGAAGTTCGTGATCCACTCGCCGAGGGACCAGTCCTTCTTGGGCTCTGGGATATAGTCAGTATAGGCCTCCTCGCGTCAGGGATGGGTAGTAGGGGGAACGTACTCGGCTCGTCCTGGATGGAGTGGATGGGCCCGTGGGTGAGGGTGTTCCAGGCGCTGCGCAGGCGCAGGCGCAGCAGGGACAGGGTCACGGGGAGGTAGGCCTCCTCGTTGACCTCGAGGGCCTGGTCGTAGTAGCGCTTCGCGAGGTGGAAGTCCTGGGTGAGGCCGATCCCGTTCTCGTGCATCCAGCCGAGGTTCCAGAGGGCCTGGGCGCTCTGGGAGTAGTCCGAGGCGCCGGTGTAGCACTGGACGGCCTTGTGGATGTCCGCGTCGGCGCCGACGCCGTGGTAGTAGTAGTCGCCCATCTTGACCTGGGAGTCGACGTTGGACTGGCGCGAGGAGCGCGTCCAGTACATGAGGGCGAGGCGCGGGTTGTCGAGGAGGCGGGGGCGCGGCCGGGGGCGCATGAGCTGCGTCAGGGGCATGCGGGACTGGAGGGGGTCGAGGAGGTAGGCGACGTTGTTCTGGGCGCGCTCGTAGCCCTGCTCGGCGGCGAGGACGTACTCGAGGAAGGCGAGCTCAGTGTTGCCGTCGTCGTAGGCCTGGTTGGCGTCGGCCCAGGAGGAGACGAGGGGCTCGGCGCGCTCGGCGACGTTCTTGTAGTACTGCATGGCGATGGAGCAGGTCTTGTCGCGGCCGACGCCGTGGTTGCTCATCTCTGCGAGGTAGTAGTGTGCCTCGATGAGGCCGTAGCGGGCGGCCAGTTCGAAGTAGTTAGCGGCGATGCGGACGTCCTCGGGGCCGCCCTGGTCGAGGTAGAGCACGCCCATCTCGATCTGGGCAGGGGCGTAGTCCTGCTCGGCAGACGACTTGAACAGCTCGGTGGCGAGAGCGATGTTCTTCGGAGCGTTGCCGTAGCCGTGCAGCTTCATCAGGCCGAGGCCGTACTGGGACTGGGCGTCGCCGTGCTGCAGGCCCCTGGTGAACCAGCGGTGGGCATGCTCGAGGCTCTGCTCGACGCCCTCGCCGCGCAGGTACATGCGGCCGATGTAGCCGGCGGCGCGGGCGGCGACCTTGTCGATGCCGGGCCGGGGACTGTCGACGACGCGGCCGTCCTTCTTCCAGTAGCCCTTAGCCACCATGAAGAAGTACTTGCGCGCCATCTCGATGTTCCGCCGCAAGCCCCGCTGGCCCTCGTAGTACAGGAGTCCCAGGATAAAGGACGCCTTGAAGTCTCCCTTCTGGGAGAGGAGGTCGCGGTACTCGATGACATCGTCGATGGCGGCGTTGATGTCCGAGTTGGGAGCGGCCTTGATGGCATTGAGGCCCGCGCTCGCGGCGCTGGCACCCCTTCCGTAGACGCCGCCGACCTCGTCGGTGATGCGGTGCGACTCGTGGACCCAGTACATGCCGCCGGGGGGCCCGGAGCGGAACCACTTGATGGCCTTGTCGGCGACGCTCTTGTAGTGCTCGAGGGCCTTTTCGCAGTTCTTGGGCGTGGAGATGCCGCTGTTGTGGCGGTAGGCGACGGCCATCTGGGCCTGGGTGTTGCCCTGGAGGGCGGCGAAGGTGTAGTAGAGCATGGCCTTGGCCTGGTCGGAGGGGACGGCGGCTCCGAGGCCGGTGGCATAGAAGACGCCGACCATGTGCTGTGCGGTTGCGTTGCCGTGGACGCTGGCGAGGGTCTTGTAGTGGGTGAAGGCGACGTCGAGGTCCTTGGGGTGGGAATAGTTGCCGTAGAAGTTCATGTTGGCGAGGAGGTAGAGGGCATCCGAGTTGTTCTGCAGCGCCGACTGCTCGAGGAGGCGGACTGCCTGGAGCAACGGCCCGCTGATGGTGCGTCCATCTTCCTCCGGCGCGGAGGCGATGGTGAGACTGGGGAGGGCGTTGAGGGCGTAGTCGGTCACCGTGTCGAGGATCGATCGGGAGCGTCGGGGTCGCCTGTGGGTTTGTCGGGGGATCTTTCGGAGCTCCTCGAGAGCAGCATCGACCAAGTCTGCGCCTGGAGGGGGAGTGAGTTAGTTGAGGGTGTGTCGGGCCAGTCTCTGGTGTTGAGCTTACCGGGCTGTCTTGGAGGCGGCTCGTGGTGTTCCTGGCCAAGATCGGCCTTTAGGACAGCCTGGGAGCCGTCGTCTGTTGTATGACCCTTGTGCTCGTCATCAAATCGCATCACCTTCTGCGCATCGAAACCGAGGACCGAGGAGGCCTGCAGGAGCACTGGTGGTTTGTCTTGTCAGCTATCGGTCGGATGAGGCACGCGACGGGTGGCGGACTGGGACCACGTACGGAGCAGCCACGGGAGGGAGGCCTTCATGTTGGGCAATGTCTATGTGCCGGAGTGTTGTGTGGAGGCCCGCGACATGATACGCTGCGGAAGGAGAGCAGGAAGAGGGCGAGTGGTGGTGTTGCGCAAGGCAACTTGAACTTGTTCGGGTCAAGTCGATCGTGACATCTGTCCTGGGACACAGAAACGGCCGAGCTCCACGTAAATGCTAAGGAGTTCGAGGTGCTGGCCGAGCTAGCAGCCCACTTGATGATGACACGCTGCTTCCGGGGTTCTGATTGGTCGGTTCACCTAGAGGTGCTTGCCCCACTGCTAACGGCGGATTCAGTCCGTCGTCTCGGGGGAGAAATGGGAAGTCACCAACTTTTCAGACTGAATCAAAGGACCGACTTCCTGAATACAGCTGACGAGAAATCCGCTGCTCTGGCACATATCTCGAGACGGAGAATTTCAGCTTGATTTTACAAACGACTGAGCAACTCACATCGGCACTCATAAGTGCACTCACTGTCAGATCCCCCCGAGTCATCCATCCTCAACCCCTCCCTCCCAAGAAGAATGTAAGATGCAACGCTTCCTCAAGACCTCGCCCGCTCCCGAATCCTGTAAGCTGTGTCTATTCAATGATCCTGACCTCATATAGACCACCAAAATGTACCAGCTGGCCCCCGTCGCAGGGCACAGCTTCGCCCGCTCACAGGACGACGTCTACGTCCTCGACTTACACCGGCTCACCGCAGGCCTGGCCTCCATCTCTTCAGACCAGAAGCTATCGCTCTTCAATCCCGCCAGGATAGACGCCGGTCCGGTCTCATCGATCACAACGAACCATGGCAATCTGAGATGCCTCAAGCCCTTCGACTGGACCACCTCGGTTGTCTGCACCGCCGGCGAGAACGGCACAGTATCCGTTTGGGACCTTAGACAGAAGGCCTCTAGTGCGCAAGTCGCCCAGTTCCAGGGTATTTCTCGTCCTCGCTGTTTGACTTACTTCTGTTGAGACTGACACGCTCAGCCGCCAATGCTCCCATATTGTCTTTGGCTTGCGACGCCGGGAGCGCCACCGTTGCCGTCGGCACCGAGTTCGAAAACCACCAGGCTTCTATCATCTTATGGTGCGCCGTCAAATCTCACTTGTCGTTAACATAAAAATCTAACCGACTCTCCAGGGATGTACGATCTACCCCGTCACGCCGTCTCCAGTACAACGAGGTCCACAGCGACGACATCTCCGAGCTGCGCTTCCATCCCACACAGGCCCCTAACCTCCTCCTCTCCGGCTCGACGGACGGCCTCGTCAATGTCTATGACACCCGCATCGCCGACGAGGACGATGTCGTCGTTCAGACCCTAAACTGTGGCTCTGTCCACCACGCCGCCTTCCTCAGCGCCTCCGAGGTGTACACCCTCTCCCACGACGAGAAGTTCGCCGTCTTCAACCTCGACGAGGAGTACGAGAAGGGTAGCCCCGTGGCCGACTTCGGGGACGTCCGAAAAGAACTCGAGTGTCAGTACGTCGCTAATGTCACGACCAAGACGGACGGCAGCGGTGCCATCGTTGGCGTCGGGTCCCAGAGCCGCCAGGACTTCCAGCTGGTGCACCTCACCCGCGGCGGCGACAAGAACAGCTGGGTCTTCGATAAAGCCTCCACCGTCGGCTTGCCCGGCGGCCACGGCGAAGAGATCGTGCGCGCTTTCTGCTTCTACGACGATGAGCAGGCGGTGTTTACGGCGGGCGAGGATGGGAACATCAAGGCGTGGAGGCCGAATTAGAATATCCCCTCGATCCCACCAACAAGCGTCTGTCATCGTTGATCTGCCTGCGCCACATGCATGTGAACCAGACTTGGGGTTCAAGTACATATAGACTGCAAGTTCAAAGGGTCTTTCCCGACGCCTCGGCATGCGCGCCCAAGAATAGCACGGCTGCTAGTGCCGTGGTGGCCGCGGGGAACCGAGGCGGCAGCTGGGGTCCACCGGGCATCAGGGATCTATGTATCTGACTGACGAGAGATGTCATCTGTAGGGCCGTAGAGATCCCGCTTCGATGGCCCACGGCCATTCCGGCACGGGAAAAGGGCCTCCAGTGAAGGAATCCTTCATGCAACGGGGGGCGCGGACTCCCATTGCTGGGCGCCGCGACCGAAGTCGACGGATTCCGAGGTCCGCAAAAGTGCGACCATGGAACCGTAGCGGCGCGCTGGGCTTAGGCGACGCTGGCCGGGGTTGCTTGATATTTAGAACTGAGTGTCGCCGGGGCACGGTACTTTGCTGACTTTCGACTGTGATCCCATTCCCACAGACTTGAAGGAGACAGAATTCGCCATGCCGGACCAATACGCAGGAAAGGTGAGCTTCAGTGCCCCTCGGGGCGCATTGCGCCGAGCACAGCACTAACCGGCGCCTTGACAGACCTTCTTTGTCGCCGGTGGGTCCTCGGGACTCGGCAAGTCTATCGCCGAGCTTCTGGCTGAGAAGGGTATGTGTTGAACTCTCGAACATCACGAACCTGTTGAAGCGATGACGGCGAGAATAATATGAGATGGTCTAACGAAAGTTGCCAGGCGCCCACGTCACCGTCTTCGGCCGCAGGGCCAAGGTCCTGGAGGAGACGCGACTTGAGCTCCAGGCCAAGGCCGTCAGCCCCCAGCAGGAGATCAGAGCCGTCGTCCTCGACCTCCTGGACCCCGAGCACGTCGAGAAGACGTTCAAGGAGCAGCCCACGATCCCCGACGTCCTCTACTGCGTCGCCGGAGGATGCATCGGCCAGCTGGGCTACTTCACCGAGGTCTCCAGCAAGACCCTCAAGGACTGCATGGAGGCCAACTACCTCACCAGCGCGTACCCCGCGCACACCATGATCAAGCAGTGGATCGAGGATGACAAGGTCAACGGCCGCGAGGGCCAGAAGAAGACCAGACAGCTGGTCTTCGTCAACAGCGCCTCTGCGCTGTGCAACATTCCCGGCTACATCGCCTACGCCGGTACGTGAAGCAACTCACCTCATTCTCATCATACTCTCAGGTGAGCGCAAGAACTGACAGGCCGCCCATTGCAGCGCCCAAGTCCGCCCAGCGCTCTCTCGCCGACACCCTCCGCCTGGAGGCCTTCGTCCACGAGACCCCGACGTTCAAGTACACGGTGCACTGCGCGTTCCCCAACACCTTCATGACGGACGCCTTCATCGAGGACCAGAAGACCAAGCCCGCGCTGACGATGCGCATCGAGGGCTCGGACCAGCCGACCGAGAAGCTCAAGAAGACCATGCTCGACGGCGACGCCATCGCAAAGTCCATCGTCAAGCAGGTCACCAACGGCGAGTTCGCCATCCTCAGCGACTTCGACGCCGAGGTCCTCTGGTCCAACATGACCGGCATGTCGCCCAAGCGCGGCTGGGGCATCGTCGACTCGCTGCTGGCGCCGTTCTCCAACATGCTCATCTGGCCGTTCCTGCGGTGGATGTGGGCGGGCATGGCGCGCGATGCGAGGAAGAAGGATTTTTAAGGGGGTGGATCGCGAGAATGATGAGCGAGGGGAAGGCTCTTTCGTATGATATCAATTACGATGTTTTTATATGTAACCAAACTTGAACAACAGATTGGGGTTTACTATAGACGGGTTAGGCTCAAGGGACGGTAGAATGAATCACACGCGTTTAACACCCAGAAGACCTTTGAGATGTGATCCTCGATCAGACTGCGCAGGGGCAACCTGATGCTTCGATCGTGGTGCGGGCTTGCGTGGGAGATGTAGTGATGGCGTCTCGACTCACGACTTTCATGAGGACAGACGCAGAGAAAACAGTCAGGTCAATCCGTCTCCGTGCTTGGAGAAAATAAAGTCTAGAATTGTTCCGCCCTTTTGCTTGCCAATCTACCGTCGCTGAAAGATACATGTACACTGTTCTCGCCCTAGAACGCCCAAAAGTCTCGGATCTCACACGCCTCGTTGGCACGATCGCCGTTTTCAAGCAATCACATCTCCCTCCCGCCTCTCGCCCTCTTCCCTGGTCTGGAGGACTCCCTCGGGGGCAAACTGGGCCATCTCCTCCTCGGACGGGAGGTTGACGATGATGAGGTACAGAAGATCCTGGGGCCCATGTTAGTATACTGTCACCCGAACTCAGGAAAGAGACTTCACTTACGCTCTGGAAGAGACGCGATAGGCCGCTCTTCTTCTCCTTCTCCTTCTCCTCTCTCTCCTCCTTGGCAGGCGGCTGCTCGGGCTTGTAGACGTCCGTGGCGCTCGTCGTAGTCGACCGCCGGTTGAGCTCCCTCTGATAGTCCGGGCTGTCGCGGTAGTCGGTCTGGCCCGTGGACGGGTTGGTGTCGTAGCCGTAGCCGTACCTGTGCTCAGACTGTTGCCACCCGCGCGCCTCGAGGTACGACTGCGTCCCGTTGTTGGCCTGACTCGTGTTGCGCTGGTGCAGGGGGTATCCGTCCTCGTCGACCGCGGCGGGGTCCTGCTGCTGCTGGCTGGGCGTCTGTTCGGGGACGATCTTGCCCTTGGTCGAGTACTTGCCCGCCGTCAGGAAGGCGACGATGTCGCCGCTCGCGGCCGGGTGGAAGGGGTCGGCGTAGCGGGAGGTGAACTCGGGCTTCGGCAGGGAGTGGGCGACGGTGAAGGCGGGGTTCTCCTTGATGTACCTCGCCTGGGCGCGGCGGTCCATGTACTCGTCGAGCCAGACCTCGCCGCGGTCGATGGCGTTCTTGCGCTTGCCGTCGGCCTTTGTGCGCTCGCGGGCAGCGGTGGCCTCGGCGGAGGGGAAGACGAGGGGCGCGGGCTCGGGCCACTCGAAGTCGGGGCCGGAGGGCTTGACCTGCTCGGTGAACTTGTTTATGAGATTGTCGGTCTTCATGTACTCCTCCATCTCCTTCCACTTCTTGGCGAGGTCCTGCTTGGCGGTCGTCGGGGAGTCGGCCTCGGCGGACTGGGAGACGGGGCGACCGTCGAAGCCGGAGACGGCGCCCACGGGGTCATCGCCGGCGGCGTCGGGCTTCCAGGTCGCGACCATGCAGACGAGGCCGCGGGGCATGAAGAACTCGGCGTTGAGGCGGTCGAGGAACCGGGCCGAGTTGAAGCGGCTGTTCATGGCGATGGTGGCTTCGGTGGCGGCCATGGTGGCCATGCCGACGAGGATGGTGAAGGGGTCGGGGAGCATGAGGCCCACGGTGCCGGCCAAGTTCATGGCGTAGAGGTAGGGGTTGGGCTCGATGGCCTTGTTGAAGGTGTCGACGAAGTCGAGGAAGGTCTTCTCGTCGATGTTGGCGTCGGCGAGGACGGGGGAGTATGCTCGGACGAAGCCGCGGGACCGCTTCTCGGGACGTCTCTGTGGGATGACGACGGGCAGGTCGATCTGGGTGGACTCGCTGGGGGTCATGGATTGCTCGTTGAAGGGATGTCGCTTGACAAATTGGACGGCGAGGTCCTTCTCGAGCTTCTTCCTCCTCCTCCTGGCGGACCAACCCTTCTCCTCTTCTTCGCCCTCCTCGGCTGGCTCCCCGTTGGTCTCTGGGCCGAAGTCACGTCGATCTGTGCCGTTCGGCTCCGTGCTGTGTGCCCGAGAATCTTGAGAAGTTGTGCCGTTCCTCGTCGAGTCGTCGTGGCTGTCGTCTCGCCTCCAGATGGCCTCGTTGATCTCCTCTGTCGTTGCCAGATCATGCCGCCTGGAAGCGTCGGGGGTCTGATGTGTGGGAGATGAGTCGGGGAGCTGAGCAGCGGCAACAGTGCCGTTTTCTTGAGGCTCATCCGTAGGCTCGCCCCTTCCCTCTGCCAGTGCCTGTTTCTTCGCCTTGCGGTACTTGCTCGCCTCGGAGAACATGCCGACAACGCCAGCAGCGACTCTGACGAGGCCGTCGACGGGGTCATCCTTGTCGATTTTGACGTGAGTGACGGTCTTGGTGGGCTTCTTCTTCTTCGCATCGCGTTCGCGCATGGCCTCCATGGCCAGCTCCTTGCCGCGGTTGAAGAGTACGCTGGAGGTACCCATGGCGAGTGTGGGTGTATGTGTGAGTGTGAGTGTGAGTGAGTCGGAGTGTGAGGGAGGGGTTGCGTGTTGTCAAAAGGTTCGGTGTTGCAGCTCTTGCGATTTAACTGTCTGTTTTCTAGGTGCCTTGTAGGTGTAGAGAACAACTCTGGATTGGAAAAAAAGTGAATCGGGCACGGGCAGGGCGGGGTCCAATATCAACCCAAGAGTGAAGCATCATGTCAGGGATGAAGGCCGCAGCATCTCTAGACGGGGATGCAAGCCGCGTCATTTCTGCTGCAGTTGGTTTGACAAACAACCTACGCGTCGCCCTTCTGACCCGTAAGGCGTCTTGGCCAAAAAGCTTAGCATCGCAGCAAAGGAGTGACGGGCGGCTTGGCGCGTGGTGGCATTGTCTATCGAGATGTGTCGATGCGGGTTGCGGACACCGGGAACCGCCAGGAAGCCTGGATTCGCGACACATTTTGGGGGCTTGGGAGGGGTCCTCGGGGCCCGGATGCGCCTGCTGGGCTGCTGAGCTTGTTGGAGCTGGGGGGTGATCGGCGGCTGAGCTCTGCGGTGTCTCGGCCTCAGGGGTATCCTTGACGCTTACCAAAGACCCGCAACCGCCGATGGGTGGGGCGCGGGGGCCGCGGTGCCCGGGGCCCGAGATCTGCGGGCCCCGAACGGGACGTCCGTATTTTTTAGTTTTCCATGTTTCATGCCACTTTGTCGCATGGTGGTGTGCTTGTCTCACACTACTTTTCCATCGAGAACGCACACGGGTAATTGTACATACTACATCTAATACATGGCTCCAGGTGGCTGGTGGCGTCCCTCGCTCTGCCGACAGTCGGCTCGGCGTCCCGCGGGGCTCGTCGAGGATCCCCAGGATTGTCCAAGGATGCCCGACGATCATTAGGCTAAGTGGAATGGTCATGAGTGGAATGGGCTTCCATCTTGGCAACCCTTCAGCCCTGTAAGTCGGACCACCAACAACGGCGGTTGGTGACAGTCCAGGCTGTGCGTGCATCCTGCAATGCATCCTGTACAGGCTCATTTCAGTCACCATGATGGCACTCGTTGTGGTTCCAAAGATTGAACAAATCTCGTGTCTTTTTTGCTTGATCTCCTGCTGTGGTCTCGTTCTTCGGACCGAGTATCCATGGCCTCCTCCTCCGGTCTAGTAGTATCGCTCTTCTGCTGTCTGAGTCTGTCTAGGATATACAATAACAAGTCGCCGAATCAATCTCTGCCTACGCCCGTGTATGCCCGGAACACACGCTGTAAATATTCGCTCGAGATGACAATAAAAAGATGGTGTTACAAAAGAAAATGTCCCCTGGGTGATGTCATAGATTACGCGCCCAGGCTCTGCGCGTCGCAAAGCTTCTTGTAGATGCCGTTCATGGCGATCAGCTCCCCGTGCGTGCCCATCTCGACGATGTGCCCGCTGCTGAACACGCAGATGCGGTCCGCGTCCTTGATCGTGCTCAGGCGGTGGGCGACCGCCACCGTCGCCCGGTCGCCCGTGTTGGACTCGGCGAGCGCGCTCTGCACGATCTTCTCCGACTCGGTGTCGAGCGCCGACGTCGCCTCGTCCAGCAGCAGCAGGCGCGGGTTGCGGATCAGCGCGCGCGCGATGGCGATGCGCTGCCTCTGGCCGCCGGAGAGCTGCGAGCCGTTGGCGCCCGCGAGGGTGCGCACGCCGTCGGGGAGGGAGCTGACGAAGTCCCACGCGTTGGCGGAGCGGAGGGCCTTCTCGACGGCGGCGTCCTCGGCCTCGGCGGTCGTCGAGTCGGTGCTGGTGAAGCCCAGGAGCACGTTGTCGCGGATGCTGGTCGGGTAGAGCGTCGGCTCCTGCTGGACGAGGGCGACGTTGGACCGGTAGGCGTCGGGGTTCATCTCCGTCAGGGGGACGCCGTCGACCTTGATGCTCCCGGAGGACGCGTCGTAGAACCGCTCGAGGAGCGAGACGACGGTGCTCTTGCCGCAGCCCGAGGGGCCCACGAGGGCAACGAACTCGCCCGACTTGATGTTCAGGTCGATGTCCTTGAGGACCTGGACGTCGGGGCGCAGCGGGTAGCTGAACCTGACACCGTCCAGCTCAACCGTCTCGACGTTCTTGGCCGGTACCACGGCCTTGTTCTCGGGCGTCTCCTGGACGACGGGCTCCAGGGACTTCACCCAGAGGTAGAAATGCGTGGCGCTCTTTCCCTTGGTGATGCCTGTGCTGGTGTTAGTCTGCGAGTACTTCAAAAAGGGGGTGAGGGTAGACTTACTGCTCGTGTAGGAGAAGAGCGTGCTGGCCAGGTTACCGGCGAAGAAGACGCCCATGAAACTGACGAAGAACTGATAGAACGAGATCTCGTTGTCCTTGACGAGGGTGCATCCCCACCAGAAGCCGAGGGCGAGGATGAAGTACTCGATGGCCTGTGTGAAGCTGAACCAGAACATCATGTGCACGAGCGGCAGGACGGACTTGCGGATGGCCTGGTCCAGGCCGTCGGTGTACCGGGACAGGACGCGCTCCTCGATGGCAAGGCTGGAGACGGTGCGGATGGCTAGGATGGACTCGGAGGCGATGGCGGCGCTCTTGGAGAAGTGGCGCTGGTTGGCCTGGTCCATACGCACCTCGAGGCGGATTCGGGTGTAGCCGGCCGCGGTCAGCGGCAGGAGGCCGGCGAAGACGCCGACGAGGCCGAGCTTCCAGGACGTGGCGATGGAGAGGGTAGCGCAGGCGACGATGGTGATGACGGAGATGATGATGAGGACGACGTTGACGCCGATGAGCTCGAAGATGGCCTGGGCCACCGAGTCGACGCGGCCGGTCAGGGCGCCGATGGTGTTCTCGGGGCGGTCGAAGAACTGCATGTCCTGTCTCAGGAGGCCGTTGAGGAGGTTCTTGCGGTACTTGATGAGCATCTTGTTCGAGGCGGCGTTAGTGAACCAGCCGAGCGTGAAGTAGTTGGTGAGGGCGCCGAGACCCATGACGAGGAACATGAGCGAGTAGAAGGCGCCGCGCTCCTCGAGCATGTGCGGCTCGAACCGGAAGACGTCCATGACGCGGGCCATGAGGATGGACTGGCCCGGGAGGGCGCCGGCGCCGATGATACAGGTGATGAGGATGACCAAGAAGTGCCACTTGAGCTCGGGGCTCTCGCGGAGGAGCTGGACAACGCCGCTGACGAGGCCGGTCTCGCGGATCTTGTCGTAGTTGTACCGGTCAGCCAGCAGCTCGAGGCGCTCGCGCTCGACCGTCTCGACCCTCAGCATCTCCTCCCTGTGTGAGTCCATCTTCTCGCCGGTCATCTCGCTGTTGGAGTCGCTCTCCTCCTTGAGGCCCGCCTTGTCGTGGACCGTGAGATCCTGGATGTGCACTAGTTTGGCATACACGCCGTCAGCCGCCAGGAGCTCGTGATGGGTGCCCTGTTCGACGATGCGGCCCTTGTTCATGACGACGATGTTGTCTGCCTTTTGGATGGTGGCCAGCTTGTGAGCGATGACGATGGTGGTGCGGTTCTCCGAGACGCTATCGAGGGCCTTCTGGACGATTCCCTCGGCGTGAGGGTCGAGGGCGCTGGTGGCTTCGTCGAGGAGGAGGATCTTGGGCTCCGAGATGATGCTTCGTGCGATGGCGATCCTCTGCTTCTGGCCACCGGAGAGGAGGCCGCCGCGTTCTCCGATCATGGTCTGGTAGGCCTCGGGGAGCTTGTCCGTGATGAACTCGTGGGCGAAGGCGAGCTTTGCGGCTTTCACCACCCGTTCGTACTGCTCCTGCAGAGAGTCGTTCTCCCAGGGGGTTCCCACGAGGCCGTTGGCGATGTTCTCAAAGACGGTTCCGTTGAAGAGGACAGGCTCCTGCTGAACCAGGCGGATATGTGTTCGCAGCCAGGTCAAGTTGAAGTTCTCGATAGGGACACCGTCGAGCTTGACGGTTCCAGAGTTGGGGTCATACCACCGCTCCAAGAGGCCGACGATGGTACTCTTACCGGATCCGCTGGAGCCCTATGGTAGATTTCATGTCAGACAGGCTGGTTTCTTTCGTTGGGAGACACCATGACTTACCACAAGAGCAGTGACCTTGCCCGCGGGAATGCGCAGAGTAAAGTCGTCCAGGACGGTGATGCCAGGCCGGGTCGGGTAGCTGAAGTTGACGTTCTCGAGCTCGACCTCGCCGCCGACGTCGCTGTCGGCCGGCTTCTCGCCGGTCTCCTTGTCGAAGGGGTTCATGGTGGTCTCGCGGTCGATGAGGGAGAAGAGCTGGCTCGCGGCGGTGGCGGCGCGCTGGAACGAGATCATGTACGGCGCGATGACGGTGAAGGTCAGCGTCGCGACGATGACGGACATGATGACACTGGGGGGGATCGGTCAGTGAGAGCGCTGGAAGGGACGGTCACGATCACGGGACTTACATGAAAACGGTGCCAACGTCCTCCACCTCGCCCCGGGCGATCATCTTGGTTCCCTGCCAGAAGGCGAGGCCGATGGCCATGTACATGATGGAGTACTCCATGCTGAACAGCACGCCGTACAGCGGGCTCTTACCGGTGCCCAGGTCACCGGCGATGTCGAGGTAGCTCTCGTAGTGCTTCATCAGCTTGGAGCGGCTGCCGAAGGCGTGGACGGTGCGCAGGGTCGAGATGAGGCTCTCGGCGTAGCTCGCGGCCTCGGAGAAGGTGTCGAGCATCTTGCTCTCGATCTTGGCCTCGAGGGTGGCGACGATGCCAATGACGATGACGAGGGCGGGCGGGACGCACATGAGGATGAGGGTCAGCTTCCAGTACGAGGAGAAGGCGATGACGAAGGCGGTGACGAAGGTGCTGGTGGCCTGGAAGCAGATCATGAGCTTCTCGGCGATGCCGGACTGGACGAGGTTGCCGTTGGTGGCGGCCTGGGTCGAGACGGAGCTGAGGTTCATGTCGAAGAAGGCGATGTTCTGGCTGAGGGCGGCGCGCAGGAAATCACGGCGCAGGTTGCGGACGATGTGGTAGGACGAGTAGGTAGACAGGGTCATGTAGATGTAAGTGCACGCCAGGCGCGCGGCGCCGATGTAGATGAAGTAGAAGCAGTGGGCGGTGACATCGTCCATGAACTGCTCCTGCGTGGAGCGGCCATCGATGAAGTCTGTGATGATGTTGATCAGGCGGCCGAGGACGAGGTTGACGAGGGCGAGGCCTGTGCCCGAGACGAAGGCTGCGAGGATGGCGACGACCTGCAAGGCGATCTCTCTTGGCCCGAGATATGTGAAGATGCGCTGCCGTCCCCGAGGCGTCAGTGATGTGCGGTCTGCAGTCTTGGCCGGCGGGTGGTGATGGGGATGTGTCCCTTGGCAGGGCCTCGAAGAGGAACTGATTGACTTACCAAGTATGCCTTTGCTGGTGAGACCTCCTTAGTAACCTGGCCTTGGCCAGCGCCTGGAGATAGGGATTCGTCTCGTACGACGAGCTGAGACCCGCCGTCTTGGACCTGGACAAGGGTGCTGCTGTCGCCGTGGGGGACGTCCACGGAAGTCCCGTGCTGGCCGCCTTCAGACGCCATATGGGGATGGGGAGCGCCGATGCTGGGCACGAACTAGTTTTCTTGGGAGTTGCTTGGTTCTGGGTGCGGAGGGCCTGGAGGTTGAGGGACGTGGTATGGAGGCTGAGAGGATGTCGTCGGAGGAGGTTCATGGAGTTGAGTTGAGCGAAATCACGGTTTGTCTGTCCCCGTTTTGTCCTGGCAACTCCAGGACATATATCCGAACTCGCTAGCAGGAGCCCAGTGCAGATTATTGATTTCTGCCCATCGTCTGGTGACCAGGCCGGCCTGTTGAGCTCCTCGGCCAAGGCGGCTGTCTCGGCGTCCGCAGGACGTGATAGCACCTGGGCCACGGTCAGTGGTGCTACCACGCGTGGCCCTAACTGTGGCTTGAGCCCGGTTACGGCCCCTGACAGAGCCGGGCAGTTCATTGCATTGAACAGGCGTGCCGAACCCATGCGTCTGGTTCACTGGGCTCAGTCTCCCTCCTTGGCAGGGCTGTGTGTCGGCCCACGGCGCCCGCGCTCCGCGAGACACCGGCAGCCAGGGGTGTGCCAGGGGCCCTGATGCGCCTCCGATTGGTACCCTTTTCGCCCGTTCGGGAGAAGATCAGCGCGATCCGCGGGGACCGATTCCTTCGAGACCCCAAATTCCACAATCCTGAGGTCGGCTCCCGGGATCGTGACGGGCACCGGACGACCTCCGGGCGCTCTCCCCCTCTCACCATCCTTTGCCCAAGAGCTTCTCGAGCCGTGCTGTGCGCGCCCGCGCAGACAATATCTAAGTACTTGACCATGTAGTCGGGAGCTCGCTGTCGGGCTCGACGGGCGATGCTCTGCCCTGCGCTCCCCTCCTGCAGAACCAAATAACGCCATCCTACTTACATAGAATACTCACTACAAACGTACCTGGTCACTACCCCTGTCCAGAATTACCCATACATCATCTCCGAGTTTAGCCAGCCACAGCCACCCGCTTCGCACGCACGCACGCCGCACGTCATGGGCTCCGTTCGCAAGTTCACCATCCCGGAGAAGTACCAGGATGACCTGGAGTACGTCGACGTCGTCGACACCCGGTCCGAGGAGGAGATCCTCGAGCAGCTCAGCCAGCATGTGCCCGTCACCTCGGAGAAGAACATGTGGGCGTTCTGGGACTCTGGCCTCATGAACAGTAAGCACCGCTGCGCCTCCCGGCCAACCGCGATATGAGGCCACACACTTTCGGGCGAGACGAGACAAAATTGCATGTTTGTTGGTGTTGTCGGTGCTGTTGGTTGGTGCTGTTGGTGTTGGTTGCTCATTGCTACGCAAACATTCTACACTCACCCAAACCACCACCTCAACACTGCCTGCTTCCTTTCCTACTGAACCAGAACCAAGCATCTCTGACCGCCATGTACTTACAGCGCCGCTCTGGGCCAGGCGCAACGTCGTCGACTGGGTGCGCATCTGCCCCGACTGGACCGTCCGCGTCCTCGACAACGTGCCCGAGTCGCCCAACTACGTCCTCAAGTACCTCCCGTCCGACCTCTTCCCCAAGGCCTTCACCGACCGCACGATACACGGCCCCTGGAAGGGCCAGCACTCTGCCGACTTCATCCGCGGCGCCGCCCTCTACACCCACGGCGGCGTGTGCATGGACGTTGGCTCCATGATGTTCCGCGACATGAACCGCATCTGCTGGGACATGCTCGTCTCGCCCGAGAACCCCTACCAGATCGCCCTCCCCCTCATGGTTGACCAGGTCTGGGCCAACCACTTCATCGCCTCGCGCAAGGGCGACCCCTTCATCAAGCTCTGGCACGACCTCATCATCCACATCTGGGAGGGCAAGACCGAGTCCACCGGCATGATGGCGCACCCCCTGCTCGAGTTCGCAAAGGACGAGACCTTCGACGTCGTCGACAACGGCAACCTCACCTGGGACTGGAAGGTCGAGCCCGCCCAGGCCATGGAGTACATCTGGCAGGTCATCGCCTGGGTGCGTCTGTGCCTGACCGAGGACGCCACCGGCGACGGCTTCAACGGCCGCGAGTACTGGTGCAACAACGTCATGACCTTCGACACCGTCTGCGAGGACTGGCCCGGCGAGATGATCCTGGGCTTCGCCGGCAGCGGCCAGAAGATGCTCGACCTGCTGCAGATGAAGGTCGACGGCGACGAGGAGTACAAGGCCTCCGAGCAGTACCAGCTCGCCGAGGAGCTCGTCTGGACCATGCTCACCAGCGCCTCCCTCCAGAAGATCACCCGCGCCAAGGGCCTGACGCACTCCCCCCATCTCGGCACCCTCTGGGACCTGCCCGAGAACATCGGCAAGGACCGCGCCCCCGGCACCTTTGCCGAGCTGCTCCGCTACGGCAGCATCCACTTCCGCCAGACGAGGGACGAGATCGCGGTGCTCGACGCGCCGAACCCCAAGGAGGAGGACATGATCAACAAGAAGCTCTTCGAGGTTTGAGGGCGGGGATTTCACTGCGCTGAGAATCACGGAGAAGCAAGCTCTTTGCGGGGCACAAAAATACAAAGACAAAGTAGACTTCGGGCCCGGGAATCTGGGGGACTCAACACATGACGTGGTACATTATAGATTATAAATAAACCGAAAACTACGAGGAGCCTTCAGAAGCAGCTTGGGTGGGACATGTATGTATGATATGAGAGAGAAGACCTGGCGATTTCGCCGAGAGACCACTGAGATCGAGGTCGGGCCCAATCACCCCCTGAATGCATCCTGCTTCTCACCCGGTAGATACCCGGGCAAAATCACGATACTTGAATTGGACTTAGATTTATTTGAATCCTAATTCTTTGCGTAATTGAATGATGAATGCAGCAAGTTGCTGGGCGGAAGAGGTGTGTGTTCTGCGGCAGACCTTCCCACCAGGAGTCCCCGGCGTCGCCTGGATTTCACCTGGGAAGACCAATTCACTTGCAGTACGAGCAATGGTCACCATGTGACTTGACTTCTCCCATTTTTGGTTTCAATTTTGGGTCGGTGGTACACTGGATGGCACCTTGCCCTGTGTGGTCTCCGGTCCCTGAGCATTTTACCCCTGAGTACCATTCCCGGCCCCACCCCTAAACCCTGACCCCAGACCAACCATCGATCAAACTCAGACCAAGACTCAAGTCAACAAGCCTACATAATTATTATCAGCCGCTCATAAATGCCGTTCAAGCAAATTCTCACGAAGTAATTTTCAAAGGACAGCTGGATTCCTCTTCTTCCATTCGCATGTCACTCAGTCACTCGAGAAAAGGGGAGCAGCAAGTTTATGAAATATCAGCCTTGTTGAAAAGAAAAAGTGTCTATCTATCTTGTATCGTATAACCGTTCAGCGTATTAGACAGTGAACAAAAGAAAGGTAGTAATAATAGCAAAAGAAACAGAAAAAAATCCAAACAGCAAGCAATGGGTAAACTGCAAGCCTCCGTATAAGCTTCAAACAGCAGGCAGTGGGGTAGTAGACTGCCGGCCTCCGTGCGCATCGCTCTGCTAGTAGGTATTTTCGATCATTTTCGCTTTCCCCTTTGTTTTTGTGGTTTTCGTGGACATGTTTTTTGCCTTTTCTCTTCCTCCTCTTCGGCGGCGGTCGCTTACATCTCGCCCTTGAGCAGCTTCAGCAGGCCGTCGGCGGCGTGCTCGCCGAGGGCATCCAGGTTGGCCATGCCGAGCAGCTCGAGCATGGAGATGTTGAAGCCGAAGGTGGCGCGCCACCAGGAGCGCATCTCGATGGCGACGAGGGAGTCCATGCCGAGGTCGGCGAGGGAGACGTTGAGCTGGATCTCGTCCTCGGACTTGAGGACGAGGCCGAAGAGCTTCTTGCCGATCTCCCAGGCGAGCTTCTTGGCGGTCTCGGGGTCCTTGAGGGCGGCCTCGTCGTGCTTGATGCCGGCCAGCAGGGACTTGATGGAGTCGGAGCCGGAGTCGCCGCCACCCTCGGTGGAGTTGATGTTGCGGTAGGCGGCCATGCGCATGTCCTTCTTCCAGAGGGCGCGGTTGGCGGGGGAGTTGAGGGGGATGGTGGAGGCGAGGCCGAGGACGAAGTTGTTGGTGACGGAGGCGGTGGCGGCGTTGCGGGACATGATCATGGCGGCGCCGACGGCCTCGAGCAGCTCGGTCTCCTTGATCATGTAGGCGCCAGTGGTCAGCATGGCCTTGCGGAGGGCCTCATTGTTGGAGATGACACCGACGTCGTCGACGGCACCGATGTCGATGGCGGCAACGGGCAGGCCCTTGCTGGAGCGGTACAGGGAGAAGGCATCGAGGAAGGTGTTGGCGGCGGCGTAGTTGGTCTGGCCGGGCTGGCCGATGACACCGGAGATGGAGGAGAAGAGGACGAAGAAGTCAAGGTCCAGACCATCGGTGGCGTTGTGCAGGTGCCAGGTGCCCTCGACCTTGGGGGAGGCGGCCTGGGTCCAGTCCTCGAGAGTCATCTTGTCCCAGCCCTGGTCGCGGAGGACCATGGACATCTGGAGGATACCCTTCAGGTTGGGGGCCGCGGCGACGGCGCGCTTGACGTCGTCGAAGACCGACACGGAGCCCTTGACCAGGGTGACCTTGCCGCCCATGGACTCGAGCTCCTGGATGAACTCCTGGTCCTCGGGGTTGGCGCCGGCGGAACGGGAGAGGTAGACGAGGTGGCCGGCGTTGCGCTCGACCATCCAGCGGGACACGGCGCGGCCGAGACCGCCGAGACCACCGACCAGGATGTAGGAGGCGTCCTTGTTGAGGTCGGTCGACTGCTTCTTGGTGATGGTGGTGGTGTCCATGTTGAGCTCGCCCTTCTCGGCGTCGCGGACGGCGATGACGATCTTGCCCATGTGCAGGCCCTGCTGCATGTAGCGGAAGGCCTCGCGGACCTTCTCGGCGGTGAAGACCTCGATGGGGCGGATGGGCTGGATGTGGCCGCCCTCGAAGGCCTCGATGACGCCCTTGAGGAGCTGCTTGCAGAGGGGCTGCCTCTTGAAGCAGATCTGGTCGAGGTCGACGCAGCAGTACGAGCGGTTGGCCAGGAAGACGTCCATGTCGAGCTTGGCGGAGCCGAGGAGATCACGCTTGCCGATCTCGACCATGGTGCCGAACTCGGCGATGGTGCGCCAGGTCGCGTGGAGGAGCTCGCCGGAGAGCGAGTTGAGCGCGACGTCGACACCCTTGCCGTCGGTGGCGTTGAGAACGTCCTCGACGAAGGAGATGTTGCGCGAGTTGAAGATGCGCTCGCGGGGGATCTGGAAGGTGTCCATGAGGTACTTAACCTTCTCCTCGTTGCCGACGGTCACGTAGATATCGGCACCGGCCATGCGGGCGAGCTGGATGGCGGCGATACCGACACCACCGCAAGCGGAGTGGATGAGCACCTTCTGGTCCTTGACGAGGCGGCCGATGTTGAACAGGGCGTACATGGCCGTGGCGTAGACGCAGGGCATGGTGGCGGCGTCCTCGAGGGACAGGTTGTCGGGGATCTTCTCGCAGAGGTCCTCGGGGATGGTGACGGAGGTCGAGAACGAGCCGCGGGAGAAGAGGAAGACGCGGTCGCCGACCTTGAGGTCCTTGACCTCGGGGCCGATGGCGGAGACGACACCGGAGGCCTCGAGACCGAAGCCCTCCTCGGGAATGTCGACGATGCCGTTGGCGGACAGGACGTCACGGAAGTTGAGGCCAGCGGCGTGGGTCTCGACCTGGACGAAGGTGCCGGTCAGGGGCTGGGCATCGCGGCGAGCCCAGGTGAGGGCGGCCAGGATACCGGGCTTGCGGGTCTCGAGGACGACGCGGCCGGAGTCGTCGCGGGCGAGGAGCTCGTCCTCGAGAGGGAAGGGGGCGAAGCGGCCGACGTGGACGGTCTGGTTGATGATGGAGTACTCGAAGTCGGGGTCGATCTCGTCGGCGGCGACGCAGGCCTTCTGGAAGCTGTCGAAGACATCGACGATGCTCTTGGAGGCGGACTCGAGCTCGTCGACCTCGCAGGTGGCGAAGCGGATCTGGGTCTCGGACCTCAGGGTACGGGCGGTACCGAGGACCTGAGCGTACGAGGGGTCCTCGCAGACCATCTGGGCGAGGCGGGTGACCCAGAAGAGGCGGGCAGAGCCGTCGTTGATGGTGCTGATGAGGGCCTTGAAGTTGTCATAACGGGTCTGGTCGAGGCCGTCGAAGAAGGCGCCCTCGACGTCGAGGAGGGCGACGACATCCTCGCCGGAGGGGATCTCGTCCTGGCCGAGGACGCGGCGGGTGACCTCGTAGCCGGCGGACTCGAGAGCGGCGGCGACGGGGAGGACCTTGTCGTTGGGGGCGGTCTCGAGGAGGGTGACCTTGTTGGAGATCTCGACGGAAGAGTCGTCGATGGGGCGGACAACGAAGAAGTTGTTGCGGCGCAGGGCAACGTCGTCGGAGTCGGCAACGACGGCGGAGGCGCCGAGGCCGGCGTTCCTGAGGGCGGTCTCCCAGGCCTTCGCGTCGACGTAGGGCTCGGCGGCGCGGCCGTCGTTGAGGCCGGCGTACCAGTTGGCCTCGAGACCGGCGACGGCGTTCAGCCACTTGGACTCGGAGGAGAACTCGGTCAGGAGCAGGCGACCGGCGGGGTTGAGCAGCTGGCGGACGTTGGCCAGGGTCTTCTCGAGGCTGGAGGAGCCGTGGAGGACGTTGGTGGCGATGATGACATCGTACTTCTGGTCGAAGTTCTGCTCGGCGAGGTCGCGGTTGATGTCGAGGGTCTCGAAGTGCATGTTGGGCGAGGCCTTGAACTTCTCCTTGGCGGCGGTGACCATGCCGGACAGGGCGTCGGAGAAAGTGTAGGACGAGTACATGACACGGCCGTCCTCAAGGAGAAGGCTGTCCAGGATGTCGCCGGTGCGAGCGCCGACATCGCCGCCGACCTCGAGGATGCTGAGGTTGGGCTTGGCGTGGGAGAGCTGCTTGACGAGGGGAGACAGGTCGAAGGCGGTGTCACGCAGGGAGTTGACCTTGGAGAGCCTGTCGCCCTCGATGAGGAAGGTCGTGGCGTTGTCCTGGGCGGTGAAGAGCTCCTTGACGCGGCCGGCGATGTCGAGGATGGGACCGGCGACGGCGGCGGCGGGAGTGCCCTCGAGGCTCTCGACCTTGGCCTTGATGGCCTCGAGGTCGCCCTCGACGGGGCTCTTCGCGGCCTGGGCGTTGATCCAGTCACGGTAGGCGGCCAGGTGAGGGACGGGGGTCTCGAGGCCCTCGAGCTCGCGCTGGGCGAAGTTGACGTAGAGGTTGGTGACCTCGTTCAGGCCGGTCTGGTAGGCGGCACGCTCCTCGGCGGTCTCGGCCTGCTTGACGAGGGCGGTGGGATCGGCGAAGTCGATGAGGGGAGCCCACTCGTACCGGGCGGTAGGGTGGGTGTCCTTGGCGTCGGAGGAGGACTCCTGGCCGGGCAGGGGAGAGAGGCAGGCTCCCTTCATCTGCAGCACGGGCTGGCCGTCGGCATCGAGGCACTGGGCAGAACCGACGATGGCGCCGGTGCCGGTGACGCTGGCGGACGAGTCCAGCTGGACGTCGGACTCGGTGCGGTAGACCTTGAGCTCCTCGATGAGGGTGGGGATGACCATACCGTGCTTCTTGGTGTAGCCCTTGGTGGCGGCCAGGGACAGGATCTGCAGGCAGGCGTCGACGATGATGGGGTGAAGGTGGTACCTGTCCATCTTGGACTTGCTCTCGGCGTCGAACTGGGGGCGGAGGACCTTGGCGCCGGCGGTGTGCTCGACGGTGCCGGTCTTGATGTCCTGCAAGCCCTGGAAGTGAGGGCCGTAGCAGAGGCCGGCCTGGTCCATGAAGTTGTAGGCCTTGCGCGAGGGCACCTTGCGGGTCATGGAGGGGACGGGCTTCGCGGCGGGCTTGGTGGCCTCGAGGGCAGAGACCTGGCCGACGCAGTGCTTGGTCCAGTGGACGCCGTTGTGCGAGGCGATGCTGAAGTCGTACCACTGCGAGTCCAGGGTGTCGGTCAGGCGGTGAGGGCGCAGGGTGGTGATGAGCTCGACGGGCTTGTCGTCGGTGACCACGAGGGCCGCGGAGACGACGACGTGGCGCAGGGCGAAGCCAGCGTCCTCGCCGCTGACCTGGCGGACGGCCTCAGCGGCCATGCCGATGTAGCCGGCGAAGGGGTAGACGATGTCCTCGACGATGATGTGGTCACGGATCCACTCGGACTGGGCGAGGTGGAAGACGTTGCGCCACGAGGGCTCGAGGTCGGTGCTCTCGGCGACGCGGACACCCAGCAGCTCGTGGTACGGGTGCTTGCGGTGGCGCCACTCCTTGGTGATGCGAGACTCGTACCAGTAGGGGGTGTCCTGGTTCCAGGCGTACCGGGGCAGGTCGCCGAGGAACGTGTGCTTCTGCTGGGAGGCGGACAGCTTGGTGAAGTCGATGGGGATGTTGAACTGGTGCAGCTTGCCGACGGCGGACAGGTAGCTCTCGACACAGTCCTGGTTGCGCATCAGGACCGAGACGTAGGGGTTGGAGGCGGAGGCCTTGGCCATGATCTGGCGGATGGGACCGCCCATGGCGGCGTGGGGGCCGACCTCGAGGAACACGGGCTTGACGAGGTCCGCGTTCTTGAGGATCTTGCTGGTGGCCGTGGCGAAGAGGACGGGCTTCTCCAGGTTGGCCTGCCAGTACCAGGGGCCGAGGTTCTGGCCCTCCTCGAGGAGGTCACCGGTGACGGACGAGTAGAAGAGGACGTCCTGGGTGGGAGCGCGGCTCTTGACATCCTTCAGGAGCTCGATGTACTGCTCGCCGACCTCGGACATGTGGTACGAGTGGTAGGCCTTGTCGACCTTGAGGAGACGGGCGAGGACGTCGACGCCGCCGGGGGGGTTCTTCTTGATCTTCTCGACAACGGCCTCGACGGCATCGTGGTCGCCGGAGATGGTGACGCTGGAGGGAGAGTTCTCGCAGGCGACCTTGGCAGTGGTGCCCTCGAGGTAGGGCTGGACATCCTCCCAGCCCATGCCGATGGCGGCCATGGCGCCCTTGCGCTGCTGCAGCTTGGCGACGGCACCACGCTGGAAGGCGACGATGATGGCCTCCTCGGCGGTCAGGGCGCCGGCGGCGTACGCGGCGCCGATCTCACCGGAGGAGTGACCGACGACGGCGGCGGGCTTGATGCCGGCGGCGGCCAGGGAGTCGACGAGACCCAGCTGGACGGCCGTGCAAAGAGGCTGAGAGACCTCGGCCTGGTCGACGCGGGACTTCTTGCCCCTGGCGAGGAGCTCCCTCTCGAGGCTGAAGTCCTCGGAGCCGAGGGTCTTCTTCAGGTGAGCGTCGAGCTTGCGGATGGTCTTCTGGAAGACGGAGCCCTCCTGCTGGAGCAGCTCGATACCCATGGCGGGCCACTGGGCACCCTGGCCGGTGAAGACCATGACGATGGGAGAGGTCTTCTGGGGGGCCTTGGTGGAGGGCGAGGGGGCGATGGCGCCGCCCTTGGTGGCGACGGCGTAGGCGCGGTAGGCGTGGTGCTCACGGCCGTTGGCCAGGGTGTAGGCGACCTGCTCGAGCTTCTCGGGCTCATTCTGGAGGAGGGTCTGGTAGGACTCGACCATCTTGTCGATGGACTCGGTGGTGTTGCCGGAGAAGAGGAGCAGCTGGGGCTCGCCGGTCTCCTCGACGACGGCGGGCTTGTAGCCATAGTTGGCGGCGGACTCGAGGATGACGTGGGCGTTGGTACCGCCAATACCGAAGGAGTTGACGGAGGCACGCTCGTAGCCGGACCAGGGGACGGGCTCGGTGGCGACCTTGATGTTGCGCTCCTCGAAGGGGATGTTGGGGTTGGGGTCGGTGAACTTGATGTTAGGAGGGATGATGCGGTTCTCGAGGGCCATGACGGTCTTAATCAGCGAGGACAGACCGGAGGCACCCTCGGAGTGGCCCAGGTTGGGCTTGATGGAGCCGATGTAGGTGCCCTGCTCCGAGCCGCCGAAGACGCGGGCGACGGCGTTGGCCTCGATGGGGTCGCCGATGGGGGTACCGGTACCGTGGCACTCGACGAAGGGGGTGTCGTGGAAGTTGGTGATGCCGGCCTTGGCGTAGGCCTTGCGCATCAGGGCCTCGTGGGCCTCGGTGGAGGGCAGGGAGATACCGTTGGTCCTGCCGTCGAAGTTGGTGGCGGTGCCCTTGATGATGGCACGGACGGGGTTGCCATCGCGCAGAGCCGCGTCAAGGGGCTTGATGTAGATGGCGCAGACGGCCTCACCACGGGCGTAGCCGTTGGCGAGCGAAGAGAAGGTCTTGCAGGAGCCGTCGGGGGACAGGACACCCTGCTCGGTCATGGCCTGGGTCATGCCGGGGGCCATGATCAGGTTGACACCGCCGACGAGGGCGGAGGTGCAGTCGCCGCGCTGGATGGCGGTGACGGCCTCGTGCAGGCCGACCAGGGCCGCGGAGCATCCGGTACGGATGGTCATGGAGGGACCCTTGAGGTCCATCTCGTAGGAGACGTTGTTGGACAGCATGAAGTCTCCGTATCCGGCGACACGGTACAGGCCGTGCTGCTGGTTGTCCTTGGCGAACATCTCGCACCAATCCTCGCCGAAGGAGCCGACGTAGCAGCCGATGAGGTCGCCGCGGTAGTTGGCGACGCCGGCGTCGTCCATGGCCTCACGGGCCACCTCGCTCATCTGGCGCTGCTGGGGATCCTCCCTCTCGGTGGCACCGCGGACGAAGCTGGAGAAGGCGCCATCGCTCTTGCTGATGTCGAAGTCGAGGAAGTAGCCGTACTCGGTCTTGACGGTTCCGGGGCGGCCGGAGGGGTCGTAGAAGGCCTCGACGTTGTACCGAGACTCGGGGACCTTGCCTCGGGCGTCTCCCTTGTTCAGGAGGAAGTCCCAGAGCTGCTGGGGGTTGTGCAGGCCGCCGGGGAGACGGCAGGCCATGCCACAGATGGCAATGGGCTGGTCATTGCCGCCGACAGGTCCATCGAGGATGGCTGCCGATCCAGTGGCAGGGACGGTGGTGTTGGTACCGTCGGTAACTTCGATAGCGCCGGGGGCCATTTTGAAGTTTGTCTAGGGGGGTATATGGTCTATACAAAAAAAGGGGGTGGAGAAAATAGGGGTAATAGGGGTAACTGGTGTTAGACACAGGGTGAGAGGCTGAGGAGGCTGAGGAGGAGGATGAGGAGGAGAGAGATGGCAGGTCCGTTTCTGTCAACACAAGGCTGATAAGGCTGAGAGAAAAGGCTGAGGAGTGAGAATGTTCACCTGTCACCGGAGCGGATGGTTCGAGATGAGTCTGAGAAGGGGGATTACACAACACCAAGCGTGCTGTCGAGTCTGGTTATTATACGAACCACGCGAGCATCCTGGCCGTTCAGCCCTTCCGGGCTCATCTCTCCAGCCCACCGCGATGGTAGGGTCGAATCCACGCTCCTCTGGGTGCTGCTCACCACCGTCGTCCGTCTCGCCGTGATCCAGGAACCGGAATCCTTTCGGTCTGGGCCTCCGCATCGCCGTGATAGAGCCATCGGGATCCTTCCCGCGCTGGGTCTCGTTATTTCGGTGCGCCGGAGAGTAGTAAGCAGAGAGATTGTATGGCGACCATGGAGACCACGGGCAGGGCCACACTTGAAGTGGAAGGCGGTCGTCGGGGGTGGTGGCTTGGCGGCCGGCATATGGGAGACATGTCGTGAGGCTTCACGATCGATAACCAATACTAAGCCGCACGCAAAGCCCACGGGCTCAGCGAGGAAGCGCGGAGCCGGAATCCGGACGGCCATCCCTGCCTCTGCCGGAGCTGCTCAGGGGTTTCAGTTGCTGTCGAGAGGGCGGGCAGGGGTTGAGGGGGTCCAGGAGGCGATGGAGGGCCATGGTCGTCGTCCCCGTCTCCCAAACGCAGAGCCGGCCGGGGAAGGGCGTTAATGTCGGCACTGCTCGCGTTCCGCGGCCAGCGGTTTGCGGGATGCATCTCATATCAACCCTGGAGGGATAAGCGCCGATCTGCAGGGAGCTGCGGGATAAACCTGCTGAGCAGCTGTATTGCGTCACCGAGCAGACGGCCAAGCCTGAAGGATTCCGGAGACGTTAAGGGTCCTCCTTGGCCTGTCGCATCGTACAGGCCGTGCCGTGATTGCACAGCATCTGGGGCGATCATTGCGTGCGAGGGCCGTGGACTCGGACCAGATGTTCCTTGCCCYCCCCCCCCCCCCTGCGCTGCACCGAGAGTCCTGTTTGTGGCCGCGGATGGGAATGTACGGCGGCTGTATGCATTTCTGCATCCGGGAGTTTCTGGGACGAGGAGGAGCCAGAGCGAGAGCGACAGCGGACGCAGGAAATGGCTCCTTCGTCCGACTGAAATCCTGTACCAAGGCAGACGTCTCGAAGGACGTCTGTCGTCCAAGGCTCCGCACGGTAGTCCTCGCCGGATCCAGTTTATAAATCGCACTTCCGATCTCTGCCCCTAGACGTGGCGGTCTTGGTGTGGACTGGCGGCTTGTGGTGGTTTCTGCAAGACATCGGCACCCCTGAAAGAGGCGAGGCCGGTCGACGCGGCAGAGGGCGGCCCCCGGTCAGGCCAGTTCCGGGCACTCACGGGGACTCAATCATACGTTGAGAGCGCGTCCGATGTCTAAGCTAGGGCACGGCAGGCGTTGCGGGTGGCTGGTCTGTGCCCTCCCGGCAACCAACCTTGTTTAGTAGTGCAACTCTGACAGACGGCGACGAAGCCTCAGGGCGCCCCGAGCAGCGCCCAAACGCCCCAAAAGCGCCGTGGCGCCCCCTGGGACAGCGAGCGCCAGCCGCTCAGCCCCGGGTCGGAGCGGACTTGGCGGCTTATTGGCGCACGTTGAACCCTACATGCGTTCTCGGTGGTCAGGCATGTCAGCGGGCATCCATGGGTGATGCAGGCATGCGACATCGGCGGGGATAATCAAAACAACGGACGGATTGGACCGGCAGTCAGTTCAGTCGAGGAGATCCTGGGCCGGCCACCCATCCATCCCATCCATGATCCATCCGTCCACCATCCACAGATAGAAGACATGGAGGGGGAGGAGGCGAGGGGTGTGGGCGGGAGGACACGGTGTTAGTGGTGGCTCGAGGGGGGCCGCCAAGATAGGATTTCGGTACTTGGGATCTAGTCGGGTCGTGTTAAGTAATACTAAGGGCGATTAGCCTGGTGTAGCCGCGTAGCACGATGAGGCTAGGACGGTTAGAGAACCGGGAGACCGTGGCCAGCGAGCACTGGATCCATGGATGGATGGATAGCCGGGTGGTATTAGTCGGAGGCTCAGGGAGAGCAGAAGCGCACACGTGCAGAGTGGCTGCGATCCTTCGCGCGACTCGAGGACGACCGGATTGTCTTGAACGGGCGACTGGCGATAGCTCAGGATTGGCATCGGGTGGGAGAATCCCATGGTGCGAGCTGCTGGAGGGCCGATAACGCCTACTGTGTGCATAGTCGCGAGTACAACTCGGAGTATGTAAGGTAGTGAGTAGTATGGACGGCCCGGGAAACTGGACTGTGTCTACGTCGCACTCGCTCGCTTGAGGGCCACTCGCAGCGCAGCTACAAAAGTACTCCCGAACGTGCCAGGCGGGTGTGCATACGGTGACGCCGAAACAGGCAGGGATGGCGGCTCGTCAGTCTGGCGATCCCGTCAGATAGGCTTCCTACTTGCCTAAGTCGGCCTGTAGCTGGGTACCTTGGGGGTGCTTGGGTGCTAAGAGCTGCAGGTCCCCGCATGTCGAGGATTCCCTAGGCCGCTCCTTAGGGTAACGGGGCCTTCTCCCGCCAAGCGCCAGCCACGCTACGAATTAGAGTTGGCCAACCACCCACACCACTGCGGCCACAGCCGAATCCAATGTGCCCACGCTGGGCTCAGGCTGCTAGCATCCTTCGTGTCAGCAGAGAGCTCGGCCCACTCCTGACCTAAGCTGCTCCGACCTCTGGTGCTCTCTCTGCCCCTGTCTGCCACTGACGTTGCGTTCACCTCCTCCTCATCATAATATTTCCCGCACGCAGCAGCGGGCCAAGACGACCACCCATCCTTTGAACGTGGGCTCGCTCGCGTGCATTGGATCTCCAGACCAGCCATACCCAAGAACACACACACACACAGTACCGTACAGTACTGTACATGCCTGCTGCCGCTCCAAAGTAGATGAGATGATGTTCTCGAAGGATTCAATCTGCGACCCCCCCAGCACCGAGCTGCTGCTGGGTACCCTGGCCACCCCCGGATAGGATGGGATGGACGCCTGCTATGTACCTACCTGGACACCCTCCTTGACGGGATCCTGGACTCGAGGAACGGATCTCAGGGAACTTCCTCTGATATAAGGACCATCACTCCATGCGTCTCGCCGCGGTTCCACAGCCGTCGAGAGGAACGCACTCCGCGCGCGGCAAACATTCAACACACGCTCTCTTTCTCTCCTCCTCTCTTACATACTCATCTACTCCTCCGTACCATCGTCTCTGTCAGCACGATCCAGCTCAGTCAGCTTCGAGTCTCAGCCCGGAACGGATCCAGATCAAAGCTCAGCTAGGGCTATAGACAGACATCCAACCCGAAGGACGGACCGGCAGGCGGTGCAGGCCATCATCCAATCTGTCATCATCTTCATCCTCCTCCTCCTTCACCCGGTGTCTCACAAGAGCCGTCGCTATTGCTTCTAGCCGCTTCCTCTGTGCTTCTACCTCTATCTGCTTCTGGCCCTGCTGCTGTTTCTGCTGCTGCGTCTGCCACGTTCCTACACTTGCATATACCACCTGCGCACACGAGCACACCACACACACACCCCGTGCTCGCCATGTCACAGAAGAAGCGCTCGAGGGACGGCCCCACCGATGTATGTGAATCTCTTCCTCCTCCCGCGTCTCCAGGTGCCCAAATTACTGCCATCTCCCACCCCTTTATCACCCCTTCTCTTAATATTCGCCTCCCTCTCCCCTCTCTCTCCTCGTCCCAGCTCCATGGCCACGGTCGACTCGACAGACATAAACCTTCCCATCTGCCCGGAACCGATCCTCCCTCACTCCCGGTACACTGGCTCACCATGCACTCTTCACGCAAGCAGGACTCTACGGATGCAAGAGATCACTTAGGTAAGTCAACAAGACAAAGCAAGCCCACTGTCCGCGCGTCGTCTCTCCCCCACGCGCACGCTCAGAGGCTTAGCAGACGCCTGCAACGCAACGTCGAGACAAGAGATCAGACTAGTAACACCAGACACTAAACAGCCTGTGATCAATGCCGAGTCAAGAAGATTCGCTGCGGCAAGGAGCGTCCCAACTGCTCAAACTGCACTCGCATGAACCTTGACTGCAATTGGTCTGGTCATGGAAAGAAGCCGAATCAGACAGTCGTACTGTGAGTTTCTCCCCCTGAATCCCCGCCCCTTTCTAGAAGCGAACCTCTCCCTTGGGACTGGAAACGGACGCCTGCGGGACAGATCTTTTCCAAGTTTGTCGTTTTTGGTCTCTAGATGCAGCCTTTTCCCCGCTGCAGCCAGCACCATGTGACGGCGCTTGCGCAGAGATTCGTCCGGTCTTTCTGTCTGCTGGTCAGAAAGGCGTGGATGGCTGCATCCAGGGACCCAGGGGACCCCCTGGGGAGGGGAGGGGACCGTCTTCTAGAGGTGCCATGCTTTTCTTGGGCTGCGTTAGTTCCGAGAGTCGCTGACAACAAGTGCCCGCCACAGCAACAAGTCCATCTCGACAATAGGGGAGCGCCTCCGCCTGATCGAGGGCAACATCTCGGGCATCCAGCGCTCGCTCCAGCGGTTAGACTCTGCCGTAGCAAGCAGCAGACCCAGCTTCTCTGGAGTGTCCGGCCTGCACCATGATGATGGTCTCTCGTCCGGCTTCCCCACGGGAGGTGGTGGCAGCAGCCCGACGAAAGCTGCCTCCGAGCAGGGGAGCAGCAGCAGCAGCATCGTCTCTGATATGTCCCCAGGACGGTATCATGTTCTCCATGATGCGCAGGGATACGAGCGCTGCGTCGGGCCCACATCGCTGTTGTCGTTGATTCACAACATCGATGATCTGTCCATGCCGGAACCCGAGGGCGCCGGCGCGAACACTGCCGCGGCCCGCGAGAAGATCAAGGAGCTCGGCTACAGCACCACCCAACCACCGCTCTTCTCCTCACACATCGACAGCCCTCCCGCCATCCAGGAGCCTCCCATCCTGATCGTCGAGGCGCTGATCGACCCCTACTTTGACTCCATCAACGCACACCTGCCCATATGGACACGGGAGGGGTTCCGCCGCATGCTCGAGGCATCACGAACCGAGTCCAACCCGGCAGTCAACAAGCCCTTTGCCATCTGCGCCAATAACATGATCCTCCTGACCCTCACGGCCAAGGCCCTGCACTCACGTGCCAAGAGCACGACCGCCTCCAACATGGACCCTGTTGCCGAGTCCATCGACGTCGAGCTCATCCGCTCCTTCATCGGAAACGCGAACCGGGCCATGGTCCAGGTCGAGCGTCTCCTGAGCCCCCGCCTGATCAACGTCCAGGCTCTGCTGTCTCTGGTTCGTCACCCCCTTCTCCTAGCCTGCCCGCCCCCTCAAGCCTTGGCTGCCCTACCATACCTCACCTTACCTCACTACCCCCTCATGCATCGGTGAACACCCCTTACTAACACCAACACAGTGCTTCGTGGCCCAGATGTGGCTTTGCGAGGATGTCTTCAGTCTCACCCTGACCCTGGCCGCCCACGTGGCCAAGTCGATGGGCCTGTACCAGCCTCAAGCAACCTCATTATCGGCCTCGAGGCTCAGCCCTGAAGAGATTCAGGAGCGCCGCAATGTCCTGCACTGCCTGTACTACCTTGACAAGGCGGTCTGCTGGAACATCGGCTCGCTGCCCAGCGTCTCGGGCGACGTCGTCATGGCGGCGGCAACAATGAAGCTGCCCGACGACACCCCGACGCTCATGGACGCAAAGTTCGCGTTGTCCCAGATCGAGGACGAGTCCTACACGGTTCTCTACTCGAAGAACCCGACCCTGCAGGACCAGATCGCCCACAAGACCAGGAGTGTGCACGCCCGCCTCCAGGAATGGAGGTCCGCGTACCACCTGGACGAGCAGAACGCCTCCCGGCTACCCCTCTGCTGGAGGCTGGAGCTCGACATCTCCTTCCACCACGCCCGCATGCGCCTAATGTGGCCCTTCGTCGGCGAGCCGGAGGCCAGGGCCCTGCTCCTCCAGGACTGCCGCACAAGCTTGCACCTCCTGCAGCAGCTGTGGGCTGCCACCACGGAGCACGACCACTACCCGAGCTTTGCATGGTACGACCACGCCCCCTCCTTTCTTTTCTTTCCCCCTTGCACACAGTGGACTAACCGGCAACCTGCAGGCTCACCGTCTCGTTCCCCACGAACGTCATCTTCCAGTTCGCCAGCCAGTTGGAGGGCGCAGAGTCCGCCATGGCCGACCTCGGCCTGCTGACATTCCTCTCCAACTCACTGCAGAACATCTCCATGTTCGCGACTGAGAACTCATACGTCGCGCGGTTCTCGAGCTTCGTGCGCATCCTCGTCCGCCTCGCGCAGGACATCGTGGACAGCCGCGCGGGCACGCCCCCCGACGCCCTGCCCGACATGTTCACCACGCTGCCGCAGGCCCAGCGCTCCGAAGAGGACGCCGCCGCCGAGCACATGTATGGCGCCGCCGCGGCAGCGGCAGCGGCCCGGAGCGGCGCGGCGGGCGGCCTGCAGGCCACCATGCAGGAGGCCATGAACCTCCACGAGGACCTCGACTCCCTGATGACCATGTGGGAGAACGGCACAAACTCCTTCGCCGGCTTCCACGGCACCAACGACCTCATGGCCATGAACGACTTCTCCCCCAACGGGGACAAGGGCATGTGGGACCACTTCAACCTCACGAACGACCTTGATTCTATGCGCGACCCGGGGGAGCTGGTGCAGCAGGGGCAGTAAAAGGGGGTGTTACTACTTGACAGTATGCATTCTGGCTGCTGAGGCGGCCCGGTCCGGGGGTATCTTCACGATTGCATGAAAAATTTCCTTGCCGTTCCTACTTTTTCCTTCTCGGTCTACTGGGACAATGCCACTACTACGGGGTGTGGCTATCTGCACTATTCGGTACGGGGCACTGGGGTGTTGGGGGTTCAATCGTCGATGCAAGTGAATAGATTAGACAAGAATACCACGAGCTTCTCTTCTTCACATTGGGGCAATCCTCTCTCCGTCGGGCTCGTGATCGGTGGAGGGAACATGGGGATCTGCTTTCTTCTCCCGAGCCCAACCCCCTTCCCAGTTCCCAGCCCCCAACAGCCTGGTACCGAAACGCCATGGAAGCGTCGTGGAACCGCCACGACGTCGGTAGTTCATCTCGTGTCTTACATGCATGCCCAGGGCATATGTCTCCGTCCCAGCCGGGATCATCGTGGAACCGTGCAGGGCGCCGCGAGCCGCGACGACCGGGCGCCCGCTGATCCGGCCTTCGGATCCCGGCGGCGAGATATATAATAAGGAGGGGACCCGTCAGACCGGACGAGGATTGACAGAAGGATGAGTTGCTGTGCCTCTGTAGATCTGTGCTGACATGTGGTCCGGGGGTGTATCGGGGCTGAGCCCGGGGCCTTGGCGGTCTGGGATGGTGATGACGGCTGAAGCTTAATAAGTTGCTTACTCTTTGTATTAAGATCCATTTTGTGAGGGTGTCGCGATAGGGGTTTCAAAATTAGATGATGTGAAAAATCTTGCAACGGTCAAGCAAGGGTGACGAGGGATTCATTTTTGTTGCATCTCAACATGGTTCTGCTTGTTTTGGACTCGGCGTACCTTCTGGGTTCTGTGAAATGATAGAAATCCATCCAATAGGAGCCGGGCACTTTTGAATTTCAAATGGTTGTTCTTTGGAGTATAAATTCTGACTAATAAATCCCGCGATGCTATGTTGAGATCAGGATGCGTCAGGAGGAGAGTCTTGACACTCCTGATGCTGGATCGTTGGTGTAAATATGAGGACTCAGATGGTCTCTTTGCATTCAGCTCTTCTGCGTACTGGAGTCCTTTAAAGTCCATCGATTAAGGGAACAACACTGTTTCAGTCCGGGAAGAGAGGTTTCTTTTCCATACCTAAGCGCTAGTTGAAAGTTGTCGTATTTGGTCAGCCTCCGAAGGCGTGCAGTTGACCAGCAGTCCGGATGCGACGTCGCCAGAGCCCGCCTCCAGTATCACCGACATGGCACCGAAAAATACAAGATGAGGTCTGAATGTCTCGAATCATTGACCAAAGTATTGCAGCGCGCGATAATAGGCAATAAACGCAGGTCGTCAGCATATGTTTCTACCAGAGGGTGTGTGTTCAGATTATTTATATCTCATTCCAACCTGTTCTACCAGACAGCGTATGAGACACGAGGATAAGAAACCGGAGGGCTATGGGAGCAGGAATACTCTTTATATACTGCATTCAGCTGTTCTGAAGGCGAAGAGAAACCCTTTGCTAGTATTTCCAAAGTTGCCAGCGCTCTTGGTGACACTAGTCGTGTGTTTCAACATCCTGGTATATCTGTTCTCTTGCTGAAAAAGCCCCCTTCGACTCATATTAGAGACATTCTGCCCCTGATCAGTCACAGAGCTCCCCTAGCCAAGGATTCTGACGACACTGATCACCATCGTTGCTTGAGATCACGATGAGAGTCGTAGCCACCCTCACTCCGAGCAACAGATCAAGACAAGATAAAGGCGTCCATATCTAATCGTGAACATTGCCCTGACTGCCAGTCTTGCCTGGCCTGTCTATAGTTGTAGTTAAACCAGCATTCGAGTCCATTATCCTCGAGTATCAAGGCTGGAGTGGTCTCTGTACTCTCTACACTGCGCGTTGATAGCAGCTTGTCTCACATCTTACATGAGGGTTTTGCACTTGAGACAACCTTTATTGTGGAAATACCATGTTAGAGTAATGCACTCGCACCTATGCTTAATTATTTACGGCAATTCGGGGAGCAACTCTCGTCAAGTCATGGAAGAGCATCTTACACCGAACTCATACTCAAGAAATGCTCACTATGATGACAAGGATTGTAGTTGAAATTCTCATGTGGTGTATTCATAACATACTTATGACTTTCTTACAAAGACTCTAAATAATGATCCCTACGTTTTACTTCATGATAAAAATCTAGCCTCGCTCCTCATGATATCCGCGTCTTCACATTCAGAACATCCCCGACACAACAGTAGCGAACAGAAATCTATTTATTCTTGGCACCTGGTATTACTTAAACGCTGTAGACATCGAAGCGGGGGGCATTCGTCGTGATCTTGTAGACCTGCTGGGCGGCGACGGGGAGGGCGCCCTCCTTGCCGCTCTTCTTGATGTCGGACATCTCCTTGCCCCACTCGCAGACGGCGTTGGCCAGGTTGATGACCTGCTCGTCGGTGAGGGAGGCGTGGAAGGCCAGACGGACGCGGTTGGTGCCCTTGGGGACGGCCGGGGGGTCGACGGGGAAGGCCCAGAGGCGCTGGAGCTGCAGGTGGACGGAGAGGAAGTAGTTGTGGCGCGGCTCGGTCAGGACGGCGACGATGTGGGAGAGGATGGGCTGCGACTCCCAGTCGTCGGCGACGGGGACCTCGAAGACGTTGGCCTCGCGGGACTCCTTGTAGTAGGGGTTGCTTGTCAAGGTGGTGTAGAAGAGCCTGACGAGGTGGTGGAGGCGGTGGCGCATCTGATACGCGGGTCAGCAACTTCAGCTCCTGTTCACGGGCTCTGGGGGGACTTACGGGCTCGGTCTTGCCGGACTGGAGCAGGCCGTAGGCGGCCTTGGTGAGGGCGAGGGTGGGGAAGGCGGCGGCGGTGGTGAAGCAGACCTGTCTTGCGTGGTTGATGAGCATGGTCCTGCAGGAGTCGCTGCAGAGAATGATGGCGCCGGCGGCGCCGAGGGCCTTGGAGAAGGTGTGCAGGCGGATGGCGACCTGCTTCTCGAGGCCGAGGTGGGAGACGAGACCGACGCCCTTCTCGCCGATGACACCGGTGGCGTGAGCCTCGTCGGCGATGAACTCGAAGTTGCCCTTGGGCAGGATCTCCTTGGCGACCTCGATCATCTCCTTCAGGGGGCAGATGTCGCCGTCCATGGAGTAGACGGTCTCGACGGCGATGAGGACGGTGCGCTGGCCGCGCTGGATCATGGGCTGGGCCTCGTGGACGAGCTCGAGCACGTCGCGGAAGGAGTCGAGGTCGTTGTGGGTGAAGGAGTGCCTGGCCATGGCCATGCAGTGCCTCATACCCTCGTGGGCGGAGGCGTGGACGAGCTCATCGAAGACGATGGCGTCGCCGGGGCGGGGGATGGCGGAGAAGATGGCGCCGTTGCCCTCGAAGCCGGAGTTGACGATCAGGCCGCGCTCCGCGCCGTGGAAGTCGGCGATCTCCTGCTCGAGGTTCTCGAAGTAGTCGTGGTTTCCATCGAGGAGACGGGAGCCAGTGCTGCCGACGGTGAAGTCGGGGTTCTTGGCGAGCTCGGCGAGGAAGGCCTCGCGCAGCAGGCCGGAGGTGGCCAGCGACAGGAAGTCATTGGAGGAGAAGTCGATGTTGTCGTAGCGCTTGCGCAGGGTGATGAGGTTGCGCTCCTTGCGGCGGATGTCGAGGGCCTCCTCGAGGTTCCTGTTGAAGACATCCTTGACCTTGTGCGCCCTCGGCTCCTGCGAGGCGTTCCACTCGGCGATCTGCCTGAAGACGGACTCGTCGGGGGTGCCGTTCATCTTGTCTGTGTGTCTATCTTGTCCGTCCTTTGTGTGTATGTGTAGATGCTATTTGAGATGATGACTGCAAGTTGATGTGATGTTCCGAGTTGGATTCAAGATGGTTCAGGGGTAGTCCGACAATGGCTCGATGCTCGGCTCAAAAGGGATGGCCTGAGGTCGGTCACCTCATGGTCTCCCTTATGTAGTTGCAGGCCGATCGGGCATCCAATCGCTCACAATGAGTCTTGGGCCGGGCGTGTTGTCGGCGCTTGGAACCCGGCGAACCGGGCTCCGGAACCCATGATGAGTTGGCTCCGGAACCCACCTCACACAGTTGTACGCGGCAATTGACATGCGGGACTCAGCAGCGGGAGCCGGGGTTACTAAGCCGAGCTGTGTCGCGCGACTCGACTTGGAGAGGGAGCTGGAGAGTTTCATGAGCGTGCGGCTTGTCCGTTTCGGATGGGTGATCTGCTTTTCTGGGGTCGCGATTCGACGGATAAGCTGGTCTATCTACCGTACAGGGGTCGTTATTACATGCATCTCGATCCTGATCGGAAACCGGAATGTTGAGTCGGGATATGATGTGCTGCTGTGTGTGCCGCGACTGTACAACCCCTGCGGGTGATGGGATGTGAGTGCATGGATAATGTTTTGCATCCTCGGGTTGAGTCTTGAGAGTCGTGACATGTGAACGAACCCGACGGAGGCCATCGACATGGCGCAATAGATAAGGTCGCGAAAAGGCGAGAGGGCGCCGTCTTATTTATAGTAATGGCCCTAGACCCCTTCGGCACTCAAGTGCCGGATGACGGACATGAAGAATGATGATTAACAAATCCTCAGCTTGAACCAGGGCCTGAACCTGGCAACATGGTGTGCCTCGTGGACGGTCAGATGCGCAATTCCTGCTCGAGGATCCATTGAATAATACTAAACACTTGCGTTCTATTTGTTTGTATGGCCAGAAAAAGTCCAGTTACCGGCGCGTGCCATTTCCGATGCCGCCCACTCCGACATAATACATCAAATCATGCCCAGATCTATCTCTAGTTGACAAAGTCGTACACGAGGCGAGCCTTGACGCTCTTGCCCTTCTTCTCCGTGAAGCTGGTCTGCGTGAGGCGCTTCTCGCCGTTGACGTTCTCCAGGGCCCAGATGGTCAGGGTCGACCAGCCGTTCTTCTTGCTGCTGCTGAACTCGGAGATGACCTCGGTCACCTCAGACTCGACCAGGCTCTTCTTCAGGTCCTCGTCCTTGACGTCCTCGACGGTGGCGTAGCCGACCTTGGTCAGTAGAGCGCCGAAGGCCTGGGTGACCTGGTCGCGGTCGACGCCGTCGAGCAGGTAGATGTCCTCGCTCTTGAAGTTACCGGGAGTCACGGTCTGCTCCTGGTGCAGCCTGGGGACGGTCTGGCCATCGACCTCCTCGGTGCCCTGGGTGAGGGTCAGGCCGATACCGCCGCTGGTGAGGACCTTCCTGGTGATCCAGCTGAGACCTTGCTGCGGGTGGTTGTTAGAAATAATGTAAGGTGAGATGCGGGCGCGCGAGGGCTGCCCTTCCACTGCTAAACTTACCATGGTGAAGGTGCTGGTCAGGTCGTCCGAGAGGGACCTGTTCTACACGAGGCTCAGCTTCCGACGGTCATCATGGCTGCGTGCTCTCGAGATCCCGTGAACCGGTGCTGTCATACCACGTTCCAGTTGCCATCGAGGCTGCGGATCGTCTTGGACTCGGGAGCGGCCATCTTCAAGATCGTCTTATCGTATGTTTCTGTCGTGGGTTGGTGTGAGAATCGGACAATTGCGCAGTGGAATAGTACCGTGATAACATGCAATGCATTCCTCTACGGTCTATGAATTTATATCTCTCCATACGATACTGCACATCATACGCAAGTGCCGTGCCCGAGGGGCGGGCCGGCATGCCCACCCCCGGAGGCACCGGCGGAGGGATCCGCGGAGTCCGCTGAGTCAGCCCATTTAATGCTGATTTGGTGTTCTTTTTGGCGGGTTCGGGGTCGGTGATTCGCGGACGACTCCATCCTCATGACGGAAGACCCCGGTCTGTGTTCCTCCCCGAGCGGCATCCGGATCCCGTTCTCCACACGGTATACGGCGGGCGATTATCGAACGTTCATCGACCCAGCAAAAGCTCCGCGGGTGCCCGTTGAGAATGGTATTAAGACGCGTTTTGGCCAGTTGGTTACTTAGCGCCTCTGAAAAGTTCCGGTGTCAGTCGTGGTGAAAGCGTCGTCACTTACAACGCAAGCAGATCTCACACAGAATGACAGCAGCAGTATCACAAAAGGCCTTGCAGCCGCATCCCACGCCCCGGCTCTCGTGGCTGCAGTGGGTGCTCGAATCGCTCCGCTGGGGAAGGAAGCCGAGCGCTGAGCAGAGGCTCAATGGCATTGAGCCCATCCCCGGGCCGCCTCGTAAGCAGATCGTGACCGTCTTGGCGTGGACTTCCCTCCATACTGACAACCCCTGACCAGCGGTCCCGGGTATCGGCAGCGTGCTCGATATCGACCTTAACGATACCCTGGCTTCGGCCATTGAGCTCATGAAGGAATGGGGTATGCATGCAATTCTATCGTATCGCCATGGACCATCACTAACACGCTGACCAGGACCCATCGTCGAGCTGTGGACTGGTGACCAGAGGGAGATCCTCGTCGGCAACCAGGAGTTGCACAACGAGCTGAGTGACGAGACCCGTTTCGTCAAGGTGGTCTATGGTGCCCTCTTCCATCTGAGGGATGCTGGCGGCGATGGTCTCTTCACCTCTCAGCACGGCGCTCACGAGTGGGGAGTTGCCCACCGCATCCTCATGCCCAACTTCGCCCCCCTGAAGATTCACGACATGTTTGACGGAATGAAGGACATCATGGAGCAGCTGATTCTCAAGTGGTAAGCAAACTCGTTCATCCTCATCCCTCAACATGATCACCAACACAGCATGCGTAGGGCGCGCCACGGCGGTAACCACGCCATCGACGCCGCCGACGACTTCACCCGCCTGACTGTTGACACCATCTGCCTCTGCGCCATGGACTACCGCATGAACAGCTTCTACCTCAACGATGTTATGCACCCCTACGTCGAGAGTCTGTCGAGGATCCTGGTCGAGTCCGACATCAAGTCGCAGATGCCCGACCACATCAACGCGTGGCGCACCAAGGCAGACAAGCAGTACCGCTCCGATATCCAGACCATGGCCGACATCTGCCAGGAAATCATCCGCAAGCGCCGTGCTGCCAAGAGGGACCCCAACTCAAAGCTCCTCCTGGATCTCATGATCGACGGTGTTGACCCCAAGACCGGCGAATCCCTCAGTGACGATGCCATCATGTGGAACCTTCACACGTTCCTCATCGCCGGCCACGACACCACCTCCGGACTCCTGGCCTTCGCTTTCTACTTCCTTCTGAAGTTCCCCGAGAAGATGGCCAAGGCCAAGGCCGAGGTCGAGGAGGTTCTCGGCGACGAGCCCATCGCCATCAAGCACCTTGGAAGGCTGACATACATCGATGCCGTTCTCAAGGAGGCCCTGCGCCTGCACTCTCCTGCCCCCGGCTTCCACATCAGGCCCCTCGAGGACAACACCGTGCTTGGCGGCAAGTACATCGTCAACAAGAACGACCCCATTGTCACCGTCCTCCATCTCCTCCACCGTGACCCCGCGGTCTGGGGCGACGATGCCGACGAGTTCAAGCCCGAGCGCATGGAGCGTGACAATTTCAACAACCTGGCACCTAACAGCTGGAAGCCCTTCGGAAACGGTTCGCGCGCTTGCATCGGCAGGGCATTTGCCTGGCAGGAGGCTCTGATGGTACGTTGACTCTCGTGAATTCCTGTGCTCGTTCTCTCATCGCTGATACACCCAGGTCATGGCCACCATCATCCAGCTCTTCGACTTGGAAATGGACGACCCGAACTACGACCTCAAGATCATCCAGACCTTGACCATCAAGCCTGATAACTTCAAGATGAGGGCGAAGCTCCGTAACGGCAAGAAGGTCGAGGATCTCTTCAAGACTGCCGCCCCTCAGAAGGCCTCGCGCACCCGCAAGACCAACGTCGATGACCAGACCGGACACCCGATGACCATTCTGTATGGTTCCAACACCGGTACCGGTGAGGCCGTCGCCCGCTGGTTGGCCGACGATGCTACGACTGCCGGCTTCAAGGCCACGACCGTCAAGGAGATGAACGATGCCAAGGACAACCTGCCCAAGGACCAGCCCGTCGTCATCGTTGCCGCTTCCTACAACGGACACCCCTCGGACAACGCCGACGAGTTCGTCAAGTGGCTGAGCGAGCTTGCTCCCGGTGCTCTCGAGGGTGTCAACTACAGTGTCTTCGGCCTCGGCCACCACGACTGGCCCGCTACCTTCCACAGGGTTCCCAAGCTGGTCGACGAGCTGATGCATAAGGCCGGAGCCACCAGGCTCGTGGATGTCTTCAACATCAACATGGCTCTCTCGGACCTGTTCTCTGACGCCGAGGTGTGGTCTACCGAGCAGCTATGGCCCGTTCTGGGCGAGAAGTACGATGTCAAGCCCGAGACTGTCTCTGATGTCGAGCTCAAGGTCGAGCTGGGCCAGCCCGCGAGACTGGCGACGCGCCGCGGCTTCTTCCAGGCCGCCGTGACCGAGACCCGCCAGCTCTCGCAGCCCGGTGTCCCTGAGAAGCAGCACCTGTCCCTCAAGCTGCCCGAGGATGTCAAGTACCAGACTGGTGACCGCCTCCAGGTCCTCCCCAAGAACAGCGCCGACATGGTCAGCCGCGTGCTGTCTCGCTTCCAGCTGGATCACGACGCCGTCCTCACCATCAGCAGCGCCAGACCCCTGGCCCTGCCCGTCGACACTCCTGTCTCCGCCGCCGAGCTCCTGAGCATCTACGTCGAGCTGGGCCAGCCCGCCAGTCAGAGGAACGTCAAGGCCCTCGCCGACGCCGTCACTAAGGACGACGCCACCAAGGCCGAGCTCCTCGACCTCGCCGACAAGCACTACGAGACCAAGATCCGCGGCGAGCACGTCACCATCCTCGACCTCCTCGAGTCCTTCCCCGCCGTCAACCTGCCCCTGTCCAAGTTCCTCGCCATGCTCCCCCAGATGCGCCCCAGGACCTACTCCATCTCCTCCTCCCCCATCCTCAACCCCGAGCAGGCCGACCTCACCCTCAGCGTCACCTACGGCGGCCTCGCCTCCAACTACCTCACCTCCGTCAAGGCCGGCCAGTTCGTCCACGCCTCCCTCTTCCCCGCCCCGCGCGAGTTCCGCCTCCCCACCACCACGGCCATGACCCCCGTCATCATGATCGCCACCGGCGCCGGCCTCGCCCCCTTCCGCGGCTTCGTCCAGGAGCGCGCCAATACCCCCACCCGCCTCGCCCCCGCCCTGCTCTTCTACGGCTGCCGCGGCGCCGACAAGGACGACATGTACCGCGCCGAGCTCGACGCCTACGAGGCCCGCGGCGTCGTCAAGATCCACCGCGCCTTCAGCCGCGACGCCGCCGCCGAGAGCAAGTACGTCACCGACGCCTTGGCCAAGGCCAAGGACGAGCTCGTCAAGCTGTGGAGCGACGACGCCGTCGTCTACATCTGCGGCGGCAAGAAGGTGTCCGACAGCGTGTTCGAGCTGCTCGGCCCGCTGCTGCACGAGGCGGACAGGAAGGCCGGCAGGACGAGCGCGCAGACGGTGGCCGACTGGGAGAGGGAGCTGCCGAGGGAGAGGTATGTCATGGAGATTTTCAACTAGGCGTATTTTGTCTTTCTTCTAGTGTTTAAACGGGGGTCTTTTCTTTGGTTATTGGTAGATTGTTACAACTTTAGAATGTACTCGAAGCAAATTGATACAGCGAGGTTCTTTTTTGTCAAGAAGTCAGCCCCATGTTGCAGCTCGATGTCCGGTTGGTGCCGATACCTGCCGACGTCAGCGTCGGGGGTGGCCGATCTCAGGTACCGCTTTGAACATCGAGCGAGTTCTTGATAAAAGTCCATCCATGCTTGTCTGGGAACAAATCGAACGGAGCTGCCCGATTAGGGGCTGGGGGAAGCCACACGTGCTGCATATGCATCGACCTCGTGGTCACCGACATGCGTTAGTCTCTGATATGCGTGTGCTCGAAGACATATCTGCGGGATGCAGACGAAGAGTAGCATCGGTAGGCATCAGGAGATGAAGTAATTTGATCCCCATCCCCTTCTCTTGTAGGATTGGCATGTGAAAGATCATGATGATAGATACGAGTTAAGGCTGAAGATTTACCCGACATGCCGGGAAAGCTTGCGAGAACACGAAGATCACTCGACGTTGTTGGGAGTCTGGGAAACATTACGGCAAGGGTCCTCCCAGTTCACGTGTCAGCGTTTCTGTATTATAGCTACTCAGTGTGTTATATAGCCCCGCCCCTGCATCAATAGTTTGCCCTTCGGTGACCGTGTATGGGCAACGCGTTCCACAGACGACTGTGGCCTGCAGGAGAGCCCCCTTCTGAGGAAGGAGCAATTGATCGCACTGGTATCCCTGTTACCCCTGGGCGCTTCCAGGGTGACTGTGACGACATGCAGCCCCCGATTGAAACATTTCGGCGGAGGAAAACGTGCCGTTGCCGCCTGCCAGGGTTGGCGCTACCCCAACCCTACCGGCACTGGCGAGAAACATGCTCCAGTGTTTCTTTGGGCAGAGTGCATGGCCCCGGGTGTCCGGGTCAGGCCACATGCCTCGATGGTGACGCGGCATTTTGGTGTACAAAGCGAGCGTTGGTGGCGGGTGGCTGGCAAGACGTTGCAAACAGAGTGCCATGGCCAGTTGACCAACCAGGGTTGCGCCATGGCACAAAAGGATATTTTGCTACCGCGCGTGGCGTACCTGATAGAGCAAACTCGCAACCTTTCGTAGTCCAGATTAGTCGGTATCCACTCAGACGCAGGTCTCAAGCATCTTGTCAAGGACGCCTCTCAGGGTCTCGTTCTCCATGGCCGCGGCAACGCGCTCCCTGTCGGCAAGCTGCTTGTTGACTTGGTCGTCCTGGGCATGCGTGTTCTCCTTGATGCGGACATCGATGCGGTAGTTGGGTGGCAGGGTATTCTCCAGCCGCACCCTGACGCCGAGACCAATCACAGTGGCCAAGGAACAATGGGTAATGGTTGGCGTGATCTCAACCAGGACGGTCATCAACTCGTCAGGGTCGTTGTGCAGCGAAGGCGGAGGCGTGATGTGAATATCCGGGAGATTGACGACGGCCAGCTGACCCAGGGACAGCGGGTGCTCTGGATCAGAGATGGTGGAAATGAGATCTATCTGGCATCAGCGGATGCTCTCAACCGGCGGCATGTTCCGTGAGCTGCCAGTTGCGAGAGCAGGGACTCGGACTCACCATAAATTTCCTGCTCGTCGATGGGTTCCTCCGTCAGCTGTCCGTCCGAGGAATCCTCATCATCGAATGTCCAAGCGTCCGGGGCGGAATACGGCGGGAACATGTAGCTGGGCTTCCGGGTGACAATCTCCTCGTATATGGATTCGGGACCCTTGAACGACGCGCCTGCCTTGTTCCGACGAGTCGGCAGCTGGGCAGCGTTCAGGATGGTGGGGTTGGCGTTGTCGAGACCTCTGTCCATTTTGATTGCAGGGTTTTGGCGTCTGCTGATAAGTTGACTGGTTTACTCGTGGCGCACGATTAATGAACCCGGGATCATGGGCCAGGCCAATATTGCGGGCTGGAGATTGCTGTTTAATTTGTGGTGAGGCGTGAGTATCTCGAACAGGTGCATCTCTCCATTCTCGTCATGATGGATTCAATATTTGCCCCTCATGGAGGGGGATTAGTCATTGGGACAGAGTGGAGCACCTGTAGCCGTTATCGGCACTTGCCTGCACGTGTGATCTCAGGGCACGTGACGTCTGATGGCTGGGTGGGTCCTTCCCAAGATGGCAATCACTTCGTGACCAAGACACTGGATCTTCTGGGTCGCGCCTGCTGTCAGCCATGGCTGCAGCACCAAGGCAAGTGCTATCTGGTCAAATGGCGTTGCAATCTTGGAATTCATTGTCGGGGTCATCTCCGACGCCGTGGAGGACTGAAATGGCCACTGTCGTTCCCATGACTTCATCATCTCCCGCGGCCGTGTTCTCATCACGGGGATTTTCCAGCAAGCAATAGCGCACCAGATATTGCCTATATTCATTCCCTGGATTCATGCGCCGAGATTCGCCCACCCTTCCAATCTAATCCCGCCAAGGCTGTCAATCGGGGCACGGTTGATGGGCAGGGAAGCACGGATCGAGGCGATCCAGCGGCAACGACAGAAGCGAAATGGGGAGATCCTAAGGCCCTTGGTTTGCTTGGGCCCTGGGGCCCTGCATGGAAGCACGGGATGATTTTCTGGAACGCCCATGGAAATCGCCTTCGCCCGGATGCCGCCCTCTCCCGTCCGTTCCCGACCCTGCCCACCACGGAGCACTGCACAGGATCGGTCTCTTGCCCGGCCGCCCTGTCGGTTGCATTGTCTGGAAACGGATACAGGCACGCTGGCGAACCATAGGCTTTACTCACATCATGCCAATCGCCCGCGATCAGATTCTCACCGTCTGCTGTGCCGTGCCGCCAGTATGGTCCTCGGCCGAGTGATTCCAAACGCAAGGCGATCCCGAGCCACACAACCTTATTCGGACATCACCAACCGCCATCGATGATGGGTGAAGCCCTGGGGAAATACACGCACGCATGCTGTCTGTCTGTACGATTATCGCCTAGCGTGCCATGGCTGCACCAGAGTCCCCCGTTGGTGGAGAGTGTGAAGCCAGAACGTCGGAGAAACTCATTTCTTACCTCGCGCGTCGATTTCTTACTGTGCCATTCCACGCCACCCACCACCTCGTGTGCACGACTCGCTGGCTTGGGACGAGGCCCGCCTGCGCATGTGAGATGGCTCGAATGCCCTTGTCTGCTGGGCCACATCGCCATTGATTTCTTGTCAGCACGGGCATACACATCGATCCTTCGCCCCATCCTCCCTGGGCCACACGATCGTTCGCAGCGTCGCCCTAGCCGAATGAATCGTGGACTAGCGGCCCAGGCCAATTTCAGAAGCTGCTAGCGCTCGAAGAACATTCGGCGCAGCTCCCCACAGCTCCATCTGGCTGAGGCCCGGGAGAGACCAGATGACCGATGGAAGCTACCCGTTCCTGACAGCACTGGTGGCGTCGTGCTTGCTCCGAGGGCCAGAGAATCGGATCCGAGGCGCACACCGCTAAACCGGTCCTCACTGATAGACAGGGGCACGCCTGTTGCGCGCTGAAACCTCCAGCGCACCAGATCCAGGTTCCTCTCCAGGCGATCCTGCCAAGGTCCGGCAAATTCAAAAACGGCCAACTCCCAGCCACATCTGGCCTGATCGTCGATGGTCGCTGAGGAAGCCATCAAGCCATGATCAGAACCGGGAAAGGGGCGCACGAGCTTCAAATTGCACTCTTCCCAAACGGACGCAAGATGCAGACAGGAGCAGGAGGTACTTTCTGGGTACGAGACCCCGGTGGGGTCGGTTGTCCTCCCCTCGGCACACCCCCAGTCGCTCTCATCACTCATGGGGCTGCGATGACTTGGGTCTGCTTGACATGTGATGGAGACGTTTGGAACCATCAGATGCGCTCATTGAGGCACGACAGGCGGGAGCAGCCCCGCTTCTCATCCCAATTTCGTTTTCCCGGCTCCATGTCGGTATCGACAGACGGGTTACTTGCACACTGATTGACTGACTAACCATCAGTCATGTCATAGTGCTCTGCCGGTTCCCTGGGTCGTGACTGACAAGGCTCAAGGGATCATCGGCGGGCTCTAAGCGTCCGAATCAGAGTGTGGGGTCGGCGTGTTTGGTCATTCAATCTCGACCTCTCCCGCCTTGCTGCGCGCGTGCTGACACTGCTCTGTGACAGAGAGGCGAGAACGTCAGTCTATGTAGGTACATTCGCATGACCAGAACCTGTCTGGACTTCGAAACCTCTGTTGCCATCCCACACGCTGGTTGGCCAGTGGGATGCCAAGCCATGGTGTGAGCCAGGGGAGTCAACTGCTCGATGTCGTGGGATCCACGTCCTCGACACCCTTTTCAGATGCCACCTCCCTGATCCAGGGCCACCTGTGGCCTCGCACCAAAGCAAGCCCGAGAAAGCCTACCTGCCAGGATGAACGTTCCCCCACGATGAACAGGGGCAACTGCTCGTGTGGTCCCCAGTGGTGGCGCCCCTGAACCTCTCTGTAGCAGAGCTAGCGTATCTGGCTTTCTTCTTCAGGTGCATGGACCTAGCCAGCCGGGAACGACCTTGCGTTCGTGGCAAGCGCAATTACTTGTACTTACTCGAGGTCAAGTCTTCTTGGCTCACGATCGAGTTCGTTGTACGTAGGACGAACATCGGACGGGAGGCAAAGCTGACGGCGCGAGGGCTCCCGCCGGCTTACCGCCGCGATCAACCTATTTCTGGCAGCTCCCTGAATCGCGAGGTCTTGCCCGGATGAGACATCGGCAAATATCATCGCCACTTGGACTTTCGGAGTAAAGGCAAAACGCCGTCGCTGTAGCTGAGATCGACGCATGGAGAAAAAATCGGAGCGCACTCGTTGGGCACGTATTGAACGCGCTTCCAGTCAAGCAAGTCCACAAGAAGCACCTGCAACCAGGGGGGATGGATACCCATGGTTCTCGTCGACGGCACTTGCCGGGCCACTCGCAACACGTTCTGCAGCAAGACCCAGGGCCGGATCTCGGTCAATGTAACGCTGATGGAGTAAATCCGGACAGTGTCGCGCGCCACAGCGCAAGAAATAGGAGGTCCTCGCAAGAAACAGGAAAGGCCCAAAGCCCCCTTCGTCTTGAGTAGACGAGCGCCAATGTCAGCGACGACGTTAACCACGCGAGCATTCGTCGCGAGTTCCCGGGCCGACACACGCCACTGGGATGAATTGAGTTGGCACCATCTTGGGGTCATCAACGCGTGGACGAGATTAGCGCCGTTCAGGGGCCATGTCTCGCCGAGTTCCCCCAGCCTGAGGCGCCTGTGGCAGCCCAGGACGTCGGGTACTTGCGAGGTACTTACGGGTGGGCAACACGCGGCAGGTAGAGTACCCACGACCATGGGACAGAAGCCGACGGACTTAGGAGTTCGACTGTGCCCCAACCCACCACACATCATCGATACCCCAACTTGGGCCGCCCACCTGATGACCTGGAACACAAGGGGATTAGGCGTACCCTAGCCAGCAGCCAACCAGCCCACTGAAGGTCGTCTCTCAAGCCACTTTTGTTCGACGGTAGCAACGTGACGAGCGCCTGGACGGCCGGCCGGGCCTCCTCCTCCTCATCATCACCATCATCATGCCCATGCGGCAGGCTCCGGCGTCCTTCATCCTGCCACTCACTCACCTCGCGACACCCATTCTTGGCTGCCCTATCAGCCGTTCGAAGACAAGTTGAGCCGGAACAATCCTCGCGGACAGGGGCGCATTCCAGTCCGCGTCGCACCAGTCGCATGCACCCCTCATCGAGCCCTCCTACGTCGATTTAACACACCACCACGGTGCTCTGCGACTTCTTCTCGAACACGGCTTCGTCACGATTTCTGTCTCACGGCACATCAGTAACCCCTGGAAGCCAACCGCGCAGCTTACCTATGAGCCCTGCTCATCATCACCACCGAGTTGGCCAAGTCTATCGAGCTCTGTGAGGTACAGTACGCGCAAAACGACCAGCCCTTGCTGATCGGCGCACATCAAAGCCTGCCGGAGGAACCTCAACGCACTCGACCTTTCCCTTGTGATCCTACTACGACCCCCTGGTCAGCCGTTATCCGTCTTCCTCCCAATAGATTGGTCTTGGTTTCCCCTGGGTCTTGTGAATGAGGAGTTACAGACACACCCGCATCCGCATCCGCACATCCCGGCCAGATACCCTTCCCCCCTCATCGACGACGGAGCCGGCGCTGGAAATCCGGCATCCCAGGTCTGCAAGGGCTAGGTGCCTGGCTCGGTCATCCACTTCTGAGTGCGATATGACCAGGCTCGTCATTGCCAGATCTCGCCCCTCCTGTACCCCGGTCGTCCACCAAGGGTACCCTTCTTCTGTGTTCCTGGCACGACCGACCCATTCATAACAGTGCACCCGCTAGGTTCCCGTCCCACACGCACTCTCTCATCCATTAGTCTAGCCTTATCCCCGCTGCCGCCCGCCTGTCACGACGGGCCCTGGGGAGGAGAAGAAGCAAGACTCACCCAGGCTCACCCCCGAGTCTCTTCCACTTCCTCCATCCCATCTCTGCGCCTACGCCAACTCTCGACGAGGCCGACATCGCCGTCGAGCCGACGAACGTTCGGCGTTCATCTGGTGCGGACGGCCTTCAGGGGTGGAAGTTGATGAAAGATCGACCGAAGCAGTCTCACTGCGCCGCTGAGAGAGACAGAGAGGCCCTGCCGTTTCCTCTCCGATCCCGTCCCCGCCCGCCATGTCAAACGACCCTTCGGCGAGGCGCATCCTGCCTCAAAGCTCTCAGATGAGTTCGTTCGCCTTCCAGCCGCAGCAGCAGTTCCAGCCGCCGCGGGAGACTCAGAAGAGTGCGCACAAATTCCACGCCCTCTGCCAAGACAGCCCGATTTGCTGATATATCTGAACCAGACTATGTCTTTGTGGACGAACATAACCGTCACAAGCGCTTGAAAGGTAGCGCCTATCCTGTCCTGAGCACACATACCTGCTTGTGTTCGCTGACCTTACACCCCTGCAGTGATGAGAGCTTGCGAGGGATGCCGAAGGAGGAAGATCAAGTGCGATGCCGCCACCACGAACACTTGGCCGTGTTCTGCTTGCATCCGACTACGACTGCACTGCGTGCGCCCTAATGGACAGTTCGACTCGGAAGGCTACGAGACGTCACCCTCTTCTAGCGACTATGCCAATCCTCCGCCGATGCAGGATAATTTCCGCCAGATGCCCATGGGACAGCCGCAGCAAGCTCCGATAATGCCGAATCCGGCGAAGCCCGGCCCTGCCATGTATGCTGCCCAGGCAGCTTATCCTGAAAACCCAAGTATCTACCAGCCTGTTGCCTATTCCGAATCACCAACAGGCCAGCAGAACTTTCCCTACGGCAATGTTGCGCCCCCAATGTCCGTCATGGGTGGCCAACAGTACGATCCCTCACAACACATGCCGAGCCCTCCGCACCAAGGCGGCGGCAAGGACGACGGCTCCCCCGAAGTCTATGGACATGATGATTCTTACCAGCAGCAAGACCTTTCGGACCTGTTAGGCTCCCTCAGAGTCGATGAAGCAGGATCAGGTGAGTAGGCCCAGATGGGTTCGTACGTGCTTGACACTGACTCTTTCGCGCAGCACCGTATCTGAGGAACAAGGCCTCCTTTCGACACGAAGAAGAACCCGCTATTGAGGAGGAAGACGAGTTCAAAACGTCACTACCGCCGATGATGTCGACGCCGGGTCTCAAAATACGGATTCCGCCGGAGCTGATGCCGGACGACGAGACCGCGATGCACTATTTCGACCTTTACTTTGCACACGTCCACCCATACGTTCCAGTGTTGAGCAAGACACTCTTCTATCAGCAATGGGCGACGAAGAGGGAGTCGATTTCGCCGTTAATATTGGAGGTCATTTTCGCCATCAGTGGACGCTTGGCAGACGAGCCAGCCCTGGGGCAGCAATGGCTAGCAATGGTTACCAGTATGTCGGACGAGAGCGCAAGCGCAAACAAAAACAAGACTAACTCGGTCCTAGGTCACGCTGATGCCTTCATGGATGTACCCCGTCTCAGCACCCTGCAGGCCCTGCTCATGATTCTCAAGGCGAGAGAGGCCGCGCCGAAGAGGGGCTACTACTACCGATCCTGGATGCTGGTGGTGCAGTGCGTACAGATGGCCAAGGATCTCGGCCTCCACGAGCACTACTACGACCACGAAGTTGGCCGGCCCTGCGGGTCAAGCGCTCTCGAGTGCCAAATGAAGACGAGGATATGGCAGGCCACCTTTGTTTGTGAGGTCATGGTTGGGTCGCCTCAAGGTACGTGGCATCTGGGTCCATGAAGGCCATAGGAACACCTGCTGATTGCTGACTTTCGACAGGCCGCACTGATCTAGCTGTCGAACTTGACTCGGTTGATTTTAGTATTCCGAGACCCATTCCGGGGGGCGACGAGTCCGAGTATCACATATCTCGGAACTTCACGTACATGGCGCGCATTGTACAGACCATCAGCAAGATGAACCAGGTCTACGGTCGCCTCAAGAAAAAGAAGAAGGACTGGGCTGCTGATCCGGACTTCGTGCAACTCAACCCATCCTTGAATGCATGGCTGAACGACCTGCCAGGTGATCTCTCCGTCACCTTCCCACCCGACGGGTCCGCGCCTTGGCTCTCGAGCCCCTTCATCGGGAATATGCATTCCTATTACTATCTGGCAATGATCCTGCTACACCGGCCTCAACTGGCGTTCCTGGATCCCAACGGGACGGACGGGCGATACAAACAGCACATGATGATCTGCTATTCCTCAGCCAAGGCATTGTGCCGATTGCAGGAGGCTGTGTTGGACTCGTTCGGACTGAGCGGCTTGCAGTGCATGCAGCGTGGATTCAGCTTCACCGTCTACGCCGGCCTGTGCTGCATTGTTCTTCATCTTGTGAGTTGGATCAGAAACGTGACCCGAAAGCTTACGCTGACCCTTGGGGAACAGGTTGCCATCACATCCCCGGACCCCGAGTTGAATTCTGACGCGCGGGAGTTTTTCACGCGCCACATGCGAGTTCTGGAGAAGGTCATGTCTGCCTGGCCCATGACAGACCTGCAGAAACAAGTCGACGCTGTTCGAGAGGCGTTCTCCGCTGACACCAGGAAACCGTTTGTGCTCAAGCCGAGCTTTCCTTACGGAAGCCCGCACTCGTCCAACCAATCGACCTCTCCACGAGCCGCGACCGGGTACCGACCATCGCACCTGGCACGGACAGCTTCTCTGGAGCACCAGTTGGACACACAGAACATTCATCAAACCCCGCAAGTCAGTTACACCAACCACCCCATCACACCACCAGTTTCCGCCGGACCTCTGGATACCAAGAGTGACTCGCCCGGTGTACAGTCCCTCGTCATGATGCCGAATCAGCAAGGGTCTCAAGCGCCGGGGATGCCGCCCTCGATGCCGTTGGCGGATGCACCAGCCTGGAATCCCCAGCGCATTTTCGAGTAAGTCAAGGTCTACCGCATTTCCCGAGTGCGACAACGGCGCTGACGATCATCCTCTCAGACAGTGGAATACGTCCTTTGGTACGCCTCCACCACAAGCACAGCCCACGAGCGTTCCCATCCAGCACACTTCGCTGAACGTCTCACCACCTCCAGGTCAACCCGAACCGACGACGATCCAAGACATGCAGGCGGCCAACGTCAGCATGCCCGTCGGCTCGCAGCAGATGCCGCAGCCGCAATACTCAGCCGCGCCAGTGCAGGCATTCGTGACGCCGGCCATGTGGCAGGAGTCGGTGGCCAGCGTCTACGAAGGAGGCATCAAGCGAGCCTGGGACTATGAGGGGGGTCCCATAATGAAGAGGCCTAGGTGAGCTGCCTTGCGAGAACACCTGGTGCCACCCCGGGCGCCCTATTTCCGATTCATTTGAATCTTCCTGCATTTCCATGCATATATTTCATTCCTTACGCCGTAACCTTTGTACAACACAACCAGTGGAGGAGGTGTGGTTTCTCGAGATTTTTGGGGGAGGATGCCGTGGCAAGAAACACGGGAGCCGATTTCTCTCCGGGTACATGGTCATTAGGGATGCAGGCGGCATGCGAGGGCGTCGGCGTTCACTGGACGAGGGAGCAAAAGCGAACGGTTGGTCTTTCGTTGGTCATGGACGATGCGATGCCTATGGTTTTGTATGATTACACTGGAACGCTGAGCTGAGGACCTGCGGATGAAAACGGGGTGGCCTTGAGTGGAGGAGGATACGAGCCGGGCCGAGGGTACATACTTCTTCTTACCTACCCACACAATACTAATGCGCTCCTTGGTCCAAAGACTGGTTGTCCGTTGCCAACTGACTGAGAGCGAAGTGCCAGCCCCTGAGGAGAATTGGTGTCCGGCAATTGGCCAATGGGACGGGGGCAGTGACCTTCACCGAATTTCACCACGCAAGCACGTGGGCAGAAACGCGCGGACATGATTGGCTGGTATGTTGCCAAGGATCAGCGAGCTTCGATTTGGTTTAAAAGCTTCATCTCTTGCGCCGAAAGGTTTTCGCCCTTTCTCGACCTAGACCCTCGCAGCGTTGGAAAATTTCAAGAGGCGAGCGGCTTCGCGGACTGTAGATAGCTAGTAAGCAAGAATAGAGAAGCAACCAACCAACGCGGACACTTAAGTCCCGGCTCCGAGACATCCTTATCGTCTCTCCACAACGTCACTCGGAATCACCACCAAAGTTCCGTTTCCTCAACCTGAGCATCATGGCCATCCGTCGGTGGCCTGGTGCCGCGGCCTTTGACGACCTGGGCGGCCGGTTCGGAAGGACGATCCGCCAGAATTGGTACCTCGGATTCACCTCTTTTGGAGGGCCGCCGGTGCACTTCAAGATCGTAAGGCCGACCTGCGGTTCGCCGTGCTCAGCACGGATGCCTTGCACTGGACTGCATTGCTAACAATACGAGCCAGTTCCACGACAAGTTCGTCGACAAGCTGGGATGGATCAGCGAGCAGGTGGTGAGTTCCCGACGCAGACGGCCCGCAGGACTGTTCACAGAGTTGACCATGATGGCTGCAGTACCAGGAACTCTTCAGTGTGTGCCAGGCCTTCTCAGGCCCTGGCAGCACCAAAATGCATTACTGCATCACTCTTCTCCACGACGGCTTCTTGCCTGCTGTCCTTGGTTTCTTGATCTGGAGGTATGGTGCAGCAACATATGCAGACCATGAATGGCACCCGAGCTGACCAGGCCCCCTCGCAGTCTTCCGGGAGCCATCGGCATGTTTGCTCTCGGCCTCGGCGTGTCTAACATCGCCGACACCCTTCCTCGCGCCGTCTACGCCCTCCTTACTGGCCTCAACGCTGCCACTGTCGGCACCGTCGCCCTTGCCGCCGTGCAGCTGTCCGACAAGGCTGCCACGGACACCCTCACTCGCGTCCTCGTTTTCCTCGGTGCTGCGGCTGGTCTCATGCACAATGCCCTCTGGTACTTCCCCCTCCTCATGTTCTTGGCCGGCATCACCGCCGTGGTCCACGACTACCGCTGGCTCCACGGCCCCGTCAAGGCCGTCATCGGTGTCTTCCAGAAAGCCCGCCGCAACAAGGAGAGAGACCAGGTCGTGGAGGACGGGCAGCAGGGCACCGCCCAGAACCAGGACGACACGGTCGAGCTGCAGAACCGACAGGACACCAGCGGCGATAACACCAGCGCAGTCCGCCGCACAACCTCAACCCGCTCGACCTCCACCGCCGCGGCCGCTGAGGACAACAACACGCCGGCCGAGACCGAGGTCGAACCCCGCGTCGTGCCCCCCTCGCACCAGCTCTCCATGTCCTGGAAATCCGGCCTCGCCCTCATCGTCCTCTTCCTCCTGTCCTTCGCAGTCATCATGGCCCTCCGCGGCGCCCTCCCCCGCCCGACACCCCGCCTCTTCGCCCTCTTCGCCAACATGTACCTCGCCGGAACGATCATCTTCGGCGGCGGGCCCGTCGTCATCCCCCTCCTGCGCGAGTACATCGTCGCAGAGGGCTGGGTCTCCCCCCGCGACTTCCTCATCGGCCTCGCCATCATCCAGGCCTTCCCCGGCCCCAACTTCAACTTCGCCGTGTACCTCGGCGCGCTCACCGCCGCCAGCGCCGGGCTCCACCCCGCCGCGGGCGCGGTCGTGGCGTGGATCGGCATCTTCGCCCCGGGGCTCATCACGGTCCACGGCACGGTGGGCATCTGGAGCGCCATCCGCGGGTGGCGGTGGGTCAGGTCGGGGCTGAGGGGGATCAACGCCGCGGCGGTGGGCCTGATCTACACGGCTGTGTATCGCCTGTGGGAGATCGGGTTCCTGGATGAGGGGTACGAGAGGGGCTCGAGCCTCGCGAGGGACCCGTGGTGGGTTGTCGTCACTGCCACGAGTTTCATGGGTGGACACTGGTTCGGGCTGAGCCCGCCTGTGGCCATTGTGATGGGAGGCGTGATGGGTATGATCTGGTATGGTGTCGTGTCGACTTGAGGTGGGGAGTGACAGCTGGCAGAATGAGAGTGGGTGAGATGGGACGCTGGTAGAAGTCGGTGAGTGAGTGCAAGACGGGAGAGATGGAGGTTCAGGGGAGGCGCATTGCTCAGGCGGTGGAGGGGACTTCGATTCACTGCTGCTTCTTGTCTCTGGGTTGTCCTGGATGGCAAGTTGTATTACCTCTTCTTTTTGTAATCTTGGCTTGTTGTACACGGAGGAGTATCTCGAAAACACGAAGCCCGTGGCTTCTCAGAATGTACATGGTCTCACTTGTCGCATACCATCGCAAGTACAACTCGCGATTCAGGACGCGGTCGCGTCATGCTAGTCGACCAGCCCCCTCTGCTTCGCCGTCTTGCCAAGATACCGCTGAATGGCGTCCCAGATCCACCCATCCTGGACGGACTTGTCGTTGGGACAGGCGACGCCGAACCTCGATACGGGCCGGAAGTTGTACCACCTCTGTCCCGCCGTGAGGTGGCTGACATCCCTCTTCCACTGGACGAGTCCATCCCACTCCTTGGCGGGCTTCAGCTCGAGGAAGGTGGTGTGAGAGACGCGGGGGCGGGTGAGGGCGTTCAGCGTGATGAGCCTGAGCTGGGTGTTCGGTGGCGGGCTGGAGCGGATGAAGCGCTCGAGGTGCTGGCGGGAGACGCGGGCGGTAGACGGCAGGCGGATGAAGGCGTAGGCGAGGAAGGGGTGGGAGGCGTACGCCATGAAAACGAAGGGCACAGAACCGCAGATGGCGTCTGCAGATGGCGGTTAGCATGTGCTCGACCGGCGGAGTTCATTGGCCGAGTGAGACAGGGAGGGGAGGGAACGGACAAGTTGCTACCCGGAAGTAGGAGGGTTCTGGGCTATAAATCTCGTTGGGGATGACGACGAGGAAGAAAAAGGCCGCGAGGAAGACGGTGGTCATCTTGGTGAAGGAGAGGAAGAGGAGACGGTTCCGGCCGGCCCAGTAGATGAGGAGATATTCGGGGATGTCTGCGGAGACGTCGGTCAGTGAATGCCGCTTTCACGCGGCCCTGGAACGAGGGAGGCTTACATGACTTTGGCACGGTCGATACATCTTCCACGAGGTTCTTGGGTTTGATAGCTCGTCTAGGCAGTGAGACGGTGAGTGGCCGTGATTTGGTGAAAGCTGTCCGGAGGAGCGGCCTCAGCGATCGCAACGTCGCAGGTCGGACTGGTAATGAAGCGGCGGAGATGCCCACCGCCGTAGCTCGGCAGACAAATAACCTGAGTAGGGCCATGGCTCGAATTGGGGCCGTGGTGATGAGATCCAGCCGGACGCTGATGAGCCGGAGGTCGATGATGCGTGTTACGGATGTGAGTGAACTTTTTACCACCCACGCGAGTCGCGATGGGACTGTGTCGATGAGCATTGGCACCGCCGACAGGAGGGATTCGCACCACTGGCACAGGGTTGGCCGACCCGGCTGCTCACCGAGCGAGCTCCACCAACTGCAACACACAACCAGCAAATGAGGCACCATGCATGCAATCCTGTCAGAGTACAAGTAACAGATTCTTATTCATCGGTACCATTGTCGGCCTTGGGGTTGCCAAGTAGCGTAACGGAATCATGGTGCGGTCGCGAGACGGCCATCGGCCCTACTCAAAGACATGCTTTCCCAGCCACTCGAACCACTGCTCCTTGGTCCAGCCAGAGCTGATCTCGTTCACGATGAGACCATCGAACATGACGGTCGGGCTGACATGAATGCCGACGAGACGGGCCATCTTGACGACGACCTTGAGGTCCGTGGTGACGCCGTTACCGGTGTTCAGACTGCCGTCCTCGGCCGGCTTGTCCGAGACGGTCAGCAGCTCCAGCACCTTGCCCTCGTCAACGCCGACAGTGCCGGCCAGCTTGGCGAGGCGCGCATACGTGTGGTTTCGCGTCTCGTTGACGACCGACACGTCAAAGTACGACTTTTGCTCGCGGAAGAGGGCGGCGCTGTATTCGAAGTACTTCTCGGGGGCAACCTTGAGGACGGCCAGGGCGGCCTCGTGGGTGAGGGTCGACGAGGGGTGCCAAGGTTGCACCTGCTGGCGGAGGACGACATCGACCCCGTTCTTCCACTGCCGCTGGGATGTGTCGCGCAGGCCCGGAGCGACGTCCGTGTAGAACGTCTTGAAGAGCTTGGCGCTGAAGGGGCAGACGTAGTCGAGGTAGAGCTCGAGAGTGTGACGCTGAGCGGGGAGGGATCCTGGGCCGAGCGCCAGCCTCTGCCCTGCGAATCTGGGTGCGAGCGCCATTTTGGTGATCGGTGATGATGGGATGGACGAAGTTCAGATGGATTGATGTTGAGGATGAATGAAGTTGAATGATGGGAATTGTGAGCTACGAGAGTCTAATCTATGACGATGACTGGCGCCTTCCCTCCAAGACGGCCGTCGCTGAGCTGAGCTGAGCTGACTGAGGTGCTCCTGCCTCCCGATTGCGGCAGCAGCACGCACCGCACCTTCCCCAAGGTTCAGTTCCGTGATAACCGAGAACAGTGGAGGTCCACCCGGCCAACGCGTCCAGACCACCCAGGACGGCGGCGGGCGACAGTTTAACGTTAATGCTAGACTTAATCAGCAACACCTTATTTTGACCCTTCCACCATCCTTGAGATCAGCGACACAGCCAGCCATGGCGACGACAACGCATTCACGTCCACCTCCATTCTTCGGGCGCAGCTCTGGCTGTGTCGAGGCGGGCGACCCCCACAAAATCCTCGTCCCATCGGGCTTGACGTCAAGCCAGCGACCCCATGCGTCCGATCACACCCCCCGTCCCGCGTCCCCCGACATGAAGACAAGAACACCAAGCAATCACCAAGACCACTCCCTGTCGCCCTGAGCTCCAAAGCTCCGCGTGCCGTGCTTGCGCGGTCATCCAGGGAGAGACGGCCTCCGCGGTTCCCGAACACCTCCCTCGCCGTCCTCGTCCCGAAAAAGGAGGCGGCTCTTTCGACCAGCTCGACGTCGCGTCGACATCGCCAAAACTCCATCGCCATGGACGCCAGACCACGAGACGGCGCGCGGCGGCCTCGATGCCCTTCCCCAGGGCCCCAAGACCCTTGGATCGACCGAACCTCAAATCCCTCGTCGCCAAGTTGCCAACATTGGCATTTGTCTCGGCATGGACACGCCATTGCGGTCGCCAAGATTGCTTGGGCCAGCCAAGAGACGGCCAAGACGCCGAGCCTTGATCCAACGCCTATCAACACATTCCTTTTTGACTTACTGTGGGAACTGTCGTCTCGTTATTACGACTTGAGGGACGCCCTCCCCGGGATCGATTTCTTGTCCTTCGTCCACCCTTTCCAGTGTGCTGCTGTGCGTCTTGGGATTCAAAGGCTTGCTTGCTCGTCGTCACCTGGCGGTCGTTCGCTTGCTCCCCATCGCCTGTGATGAGCTGGGCTTCTCGCCCCTATCCGCAAATACTCGCAAACTCTCAACCTCTCAATTAAGCTCGCAACCATGGCGAACGGCCCGGAAATCAACACGAGCCACCTCAACGTCTTGATCAGCATCTTTGGTAAGACCCCCTGGACAGCGGCCGCAAACGGACGCAGCCGTCCTTCTCAAAAAGCTGACATCTCGCCTTTCCCCGGCCAGGCCTCTACCTCGTCCTCTACGGATGTCTCTCCGCCAAGATCAAGAACAAATGGTATCTTGGTGAAGCCTGTGCGTCATTTTCCCACCTCGCTCACTCTCGCTCCCCAAGCTCCCCCAGCTCCCCCCAGCACCGTGAGCCTCACACTTGCAGGAGTGCTGACCACCTCCAGTGCCCGCGCTCGTTATGGGCATTTGCCTGGGCCCCATAGCAGCGCGATGGATCATGTCGGAAGAATGGGGTGCCGCGATAGCGAACCAGACTTCCGAGATCACCTTGGTACGAAGTCACCCGACTCTGGGGTAACGCCACTTTCGACTTCGTGAAACTGACTTGTCACTCCCTACAGGGCGTCATGCGTGTCATGATTGGCATCCAGCTTGCTATCGCCGGGTACCAGCTGCCCGCCAAGTACACCCTGACGCGTTGGAAGGACATGTTCCTCATCCTCATCCCCGTCATGACCATGATGTGGCTGTTGACGACCCTGTGTATCCTGGCAACCATCCCCAAGGTTACCCTGCTCGCTGCCATGGTCATCGCCGCCTGTGTCACCTCGACCGATCCCGTCCTCTCGCAGGCTGTCGCCAAGGGCCCATTCTCGGACAAGTTCGTGCCTCGTCCTGTTCGTGAGATCATCTCCGCAGAGGCAGGCGCCAACGACGGCTTCGGTTTCCCCTTCCTCATGCTCGCCACCTACCTCATCCGCCACGCTTCCGGCTCCGAGAACATGTACAGCAGTGACGACGGCGGGCTGCACAAACGTGCCGGCGACGTCGACAGGCAGGGTGGAGGCCCGGGCGAGGCGATCAAGAACTGGGTCCTCTGGACCATGGTTTACTACGTGATTCTCGGGGCCGTCTACGGAGCTTTTGTCGGCACCTTGGCACGATATAGCTTGAAGTATTCGCTGAAGAGGTAGGTCTCACATGCAGTCAGTCCGATGACGATCCAAGAAAAGAAAGACTGACACTTGGCATGCAGGCGATGGATCGACTCTGAGAGTTACCTCCTGATCCCCACCGCCTTCGGCGTACGTTTTCCCCCCGGCCACGGACTCTCGAGCGAACCATATACTGATAATACCTTGCTCAGCTTTTCTTCATCGGCACCCCCGGCCTCTTCGGTAGCAACGACCTCATCGCTTGTTTCGCCGCCGGTAGCGCCCTGAACTGGGACGGCGAATACCTCGCCGAGAGCTTGAAGCGTCACGACGAAGTCAACTCGTGCATCGATGTCCTTTTGAACGCTGGCGGTTTCATGTACTTGGGGGCAGTCCTCCCGTGGGACTCCTTCCAGGACGCGGCAACTGGAATCACCTACGGCCGCCTGGTCGCTCTCGGATTCATGGTCCTCTTCTTCCGCCGCATCCCGGCCATCATGATCATCTACAAGCTGATGCCCAATTCCATCCGGACCTGGAAAGAGGCTCTCTTCGTCGGTTACTTCGGCCCTATCGGCGTCGGCGCCGCGTTCTACGTGGAACATACCCGACACGTCTACCCCAAGCTGGATGCAACTGACGATTCGGAGGTCAACGACCTCCTCCGTGCCATCGGCCCGACGGTGTACTGGCTCGCGTTCTTCTCGATCGTCGTCCACGGACTGTCCATTCCGATGCTCGATCAGTTCTACAAGTTCATGGGCGTGCAACCTGTGCAGGACGATGCCGTCGAGATGCGTCGTGCCTCCATCCACGTTGCTCCTCCTTCCAACGCCATCGAGGGCGACGACTCCACCTTCATCGTGTACAACCGCTTCGCACGACCTGTGCTCAGCACCTCTGGTCTTCCGCAGTGGCGCGATGAGGACCCTGCGGAAAAGGATATCGACGAAACGAGGACTTCGGATGACGCCAAGGCCGATGCTCGTCGGCGCAACCGCAGCATGAGCCGCAGTGCGATCCGCTTCGCTGGCGGCTGGGAGGAAGGCAGCAATAACGCCTTCGGCGACGCTCGCAACCGTCGGCGCAGCATGAGCAGGGGCAATATTCGATTTAACGACCGCGCCTACTCGGGCGACACTCTGGCTACTCAACCCCCTTCGCGCCGCCGCAGCACGAGCAGGAATGCTACGATACGCTTCGCCGACAGGCGCGGAACTTCTTGAGGACGACGTCTGTCTCCTCGAGATGGGCACTTTTCTATCTATCTCCAGTTTCATAGAGCCTTTGGGGGTAAGGCGTTCTTTTTATTGTCAGTGTACACAACCATTTAGACGGCATTGTACGGCATGAGCGATTGGATTTTTCTTTGGAGCCATTCCTTGACACCTCAGACCCAGCAAATACACTTCCTCGTTGCTATCTTCTCTGAGATCTTTTCTTTTTTCCTTCTGGCCGTCCACATCCACTATGTACAAGTCCTTGGATATCTTCAGACTGTGTTCTTGGCGACGATGCCCCTCGCGAACTCGCCGAACGTGATGTGCTGCCTGATGTCGACCTCCTCGCCCAGATTTGGCTGCGTGAAGACGGCCAGCGTGTTCCTCGCGACGCGGCCGTCGCTGACCTCGGCTCGCACGCCGCGGACAAAGTGCGGTACGGCCTTGAACTTGCCGCCGGTGATGCGCTCCAGGGCCTCGCCGGTCTGGAAGGCGATGCAGTCCCGCGGGATCTTGACCTGGACGGTCTCGCCTGTGCGGGACTTGATGTAGAGGCCGGCGCGCGGGTCGGGGCTGGCGGGGAGCTCCTCGAGGGGCGGCAGGCTCGCGGAGGTGGAGATGAGGTCGCTTGCGGGGGGCACCTGGGGAGATACCTTGCCCTCGTCGATGAACATGGCGGAGGTCAGGCCGGTGAGGCAGCCGTGGTCGAGGTGGGTGGCGCACCAGTCGTCGTCCTCGTCGAGGCCGTTCGTGTCGGCGATGGCGCTCTGGGTCTGGGGGAAGTAGTGCAGGAGGCGGGCCTTTGTGGTGTTGCTCGTGCTGACGACGTGCTCGAGGTAGCCCTTTGGGTAGTCGGGGATGTCTTGCTCGGCGAACCTGTCGCAAGCGCGGGCGACGAGCACGGCGGTGTCGATGATGAGGCGGCAGAGGGCCTCGACGGAGGGGCGGAAGCCGGGGAGGAGGCGCTCGGAGGGCCAGAGGTTCGGGGAGAGGTATTCGGGGAAGGTCTCGGGGGAGAACTCGGGGGTCGGGGCGGCGCAGTCGAGGGAGGGGTCGATGTAGAAGGCGCAGTTGGCGTAGTAGGAGCCCTTGAAGGTGTCGGCCTGGCCGTTCTTGAGCTGCTCCTTGCCGAGGGACCAGCCGGTCAGGTACTTGGCCGTGGCATTCTCGAGCTTGTCGAGCTCTTCGCGGGGGAGGTTGCCGAGGTAGGATGAGTAGGAGAGGGCCTGGTGGCGGAGGTGGGCGAACTCGGGGGGCACGTCCTTGACGACGAGGATGCCGAGGGAGTCGGGGCCGAAGGCGGCCTGGAGGGTCTCGAAGGAGACGTTGCCTGGGGAGGGAGGTCAGTGGGAGTTTGGCATGAGGATGGTCGCGTGAGAGCTTGCCTGTCTTGAGGTCCTCGAGGGAGACTGTGACGGCTTGGGCGAGGGGGGCTGTTGAGGGAGCCATGGTGTATGATGTGTGGGGTATCTGTGACGCTCGAATATGGCAGTAGAAAACGAAATAAACAAAAGTAAAAGAAAAGAAGAAAGGAGAAAAAAGGAAGATCAGGGGAAGATCGCGGGAGAGATGCACGTCTTATTATGCGGCCATCTTCGGCGGGGAACCAACTCTGGATTAAGACTCCGACCACTGGTCAAATAAATGTTCAAGACTCCCGGCGGCGGCGCGGGGGAGGGGCAATTGGGAATAAATTAAACAATGGCTGGACTCTGGGCCAACAGCATGTTTCGCCTATGTAATCACGCCTCCCCCTCTTCCCTTCTCCAACCTTCCCCAATTCCAATCCAACGGCCAAAGTCTCACAAAAACACACACACCCTCGACATCAAACCCGCGCGATTCCTCCTCGGGACCCGCCGACTCCCGCTAAAGACCTGCCTTTTCGAGACCGAACCGCCGACAGACACCACAGCGACGAGCCGATCGGACCGTACAGCATCCACACTCCCTCCACCTACAACACAATGGTCAAGCCCCTGAGCTTCAAGGGCGACAAGAAGCCCAAGAAGCGGAAGCGCGCCGCCGCGACCGCCGACGACGAGCCCGCTGCCGGCCCGGCGACCGGGGGAGACCTCGTCGTCGCCGCCGAGGCACAGGCAGACCCGGCGGACGACGACTCGTGGGTCTCGGCCGAGGCCGTCACGGACGTCATCGGGCCCGTCATGTTCGTGCTCCCGACCGAGGCCCCCGCCGCGCTGGCATGCGACGCGACCGGGAAGGTGTTCCCCCTCGACGTGGAGAACATGGTCGACGGGAACGCGGCGACGGCGGAGCCGCATGACGTGAGGCAGGTCTGGGTCGCGAACAAGGTGGCGGGGACGGAGCAGTTCCGGTTCAAGGGGCATCACGGGCGGTAAGTCGGCACGGGGCTGCCTGGCGCTGGATCGTTGACATACTGACGGGTTTTGTGGCCAGATACCTCGCCTGCGACAAGAACGGAACGCTTTCGGCGACGTCGGAGGCCGTGTCGCCCCTCGAATCGTTCACGATCATCCCGACCGCCGACACGCCGGGGACGTTCCAGGTGCAGACCGTCCGCGACACGTTCGTCGGCGTCACGTCCGTGGGGTCCAAGGAGGAGGTCAAGGGCACAGCGGAGGACATATCGTTCGGCACGACGCTGCGGATCCGCATGCAGGCGCGGTTCAAGCCGCGGCTCAAGGCAAGCAAGGAGGAGAAGGCCAAGGAGAAGATCAGCCGCAAGGAGCTGGAGGAGGCGGCGGGGCGGAAGCTGGACGAGGACGAGGTCCGGAGGCTGAAGAGGGCGAGGAGGGAGGGAGATTATCACGAGCAGCTGCTCATGGTGAAGGTGAAGGGGAAGCACGACAAGTACGGCTGATCCTGTGTGTGCGTGGTGCCTAGGTAGGCGTACTTGAGTTCGGTTCAGAATTGATACCCCCGGAATACATGCACACAGAAAACAGAGTGTCGACGTGGTGTGGTACCGGTCACCGTGCCTTGGTATTTGAACATGTATCTACGAATCCTTTGATATCAAGGGGCAGATGCCCCATAACCCGTTGCGCCAGCGTTGAACCAACCCCCTGAAATGCCGCCGCGTTTCCCGCCCCCTCACGACTCCAGCGTCCCGTTCTCCATCAGCGTCTGGTAGAACTCAGGCTCCAGGAACGTCGCCACGCTGACGTCCTCGCTCAGGCCCTTCCTCCTCCGCGTCTTGAGCACAAAGTCCCTCGCCGTCGCCTGTGCCGTCGCGGGCTGCAGCGGGCGCAGCAGCACAGACTTGTCGAGCGGGTCGCCCGGCACGATGCTCCAGCTGTCGAACGCCAGGCTCACCATGGCCGAGCCCTGCGTCTGGATGCGCAGGGCCGTCTCGAAGCCGAACGAGTCGATGACCGGGATCAGGCCGTTGACGCGGTACAGCGGCGTGCCGGGCAGGGGGCCGTCGGAGAGTACGTGGCCCCTGCGCCGCGACAGGGCCGTGTAGACCTCCGTCGCCGAGTCCTCGGGACCTGTGACGGAAACGGAGTAGAGAGGCTCCATCAGGCGCGGGGAGGCCATGAGGAAGGACGAGTAGCAGGCGCGGCGGGACGTGGGGATGATCTGGCCGCCGCCGCGGAAGATGGCTTCCGAGGCGAGGGACACGTCGGTGATTCTGAATTTGGTGTTGCGGATCGCTGGGACAGACGTGTTAGCTGGCGGGACAGGACATTGGCTTGGGGGGGGGTTGTTGACGTACGCTCTTCGCACAGGGGCCCTTCGCGGGTGGCCCAGCTGAAGCCCTGCTTGAGGGTCTCCTTGACGCTGTTCAGGAGCTTCTTATCGACCTTGAAAAGCATGTTAGCACGTTGTCGCAAAACAACCCGGGGAGCCGGACATACCTCTGATGGCAGGGTGTCGTCCTGCAGGATGTTGGGGCCCATCTCCTCGGGCCCGAACGCCCAGATGCTCCTTGCCGCCAGCTTATCCCACCCGTAGGTCTCCTCGAAGAACTTGGCCGTCTTCCGGATGGGGTCCCGGATCTTGACCTTGCCAGACTCGATGTCCTCCGAGATGCCCTTGTCCAGCTGCTCGGCGATCATTGTGATCTTGTTCTTCTTGTTCGGCGTGATGGCGTAGCACTTTGTGGCCGACTGCTCGACGACGGTCTCGCAGAACCTCGTCACAGGGTCGGAGACCTTGATCTCCATGTCGGCGTACAACCTCCGCAGGTCGTGCAGCACGCAGTCCATGTACAGCTCTCCCGTGCCCAGGACAATGTGCTCGCCGGATTCCTCCACCTTGGTGACGATCAGGGGATAGCTCTTCTGAATCTTCCGCAGGCCGTCAAGCATCTTGGGGAGTTCCGACGGGTTGATCGGTTCCACGGCAATCTTGAGGACAGACTCGGTGAAGTGAGTGATCGGCCGGAAGATGTAGGCGTCCTCGTCGTCCTCGAACTTTGGTGCCACGATCGTCGCCGTCTTGACGATCGAGTTGTCCACGCCGCCGAGCAGGACCCAGTTGCCGGCCGGCACGCCGTCGGTGGGGATGTTGTATCTCGTTTCCGCGATGTAGACATCCTTGATGACAGCCATGGCCATGTCTTCCTCGTCGTCCAGCGAGTAGCCCTCGCCCAGCACCCTGACCTGCATTCCCGGGCGGGCCGTGCCGCTCAACACCCGGCCGAACGTATTGAAGCTCTTGGCGTCTGTCGTGTTGAAGAGCTTGGAAGTGTGGATTACCAGAGGCCCGTCCTGGTTGCACGTCTTCATGCTCTGCGCCAACTTTGTGTCGAGCGGGCCGGTGTAGTACTTCTCCAGCCACTTCTCTGCGCCCTCGACGGGCGACGGCACGTGCCGGACGAGCATGTCCACGAATCCGGTCGAGGGGCCGAAGAACTGCTCGCACACCAGCTTCAGCAGCACCTTGGCGTCGGCCTTGTACTGGGACGGCTTCAGCGTGATGCCGAGCGGGGTCAGCACCGCCTTCAGATCCTCCGGGCTGTCGCTGATGGTATGTGTGAAGATCTTGTAGATGGGCTCCAGGACGAAGTTGACGAATGATCGGTTCGATCCCTCCTCCGCCGGTTTCCTGGTGAAGTTGCGCTTCTTGGGGTTGAAGTAGACATCGCCCCAGAGCCTCTTCGCGAAGTCGTCGGGGTTGATGCCGCCGTAGGTGTCGGCGTACATCTTGGCGAAGGACTGCAGCGTGAAGCACCAGCCCATCTCCGTGCACGCGAACAGCACGTTGCCCTTCTCCGGGCTCACGCGCTTCTCCTCTCCCTTGCCGGGGATCGCGTTCTCAATGAACGTGTTGACCTCCTCGACCACGTGCTTGAGCTTGAAGTAGGCGTCCTTGGGAGGCAGCTTCAGCTCGAGGATGAGGCGGTCCATCTTGTTGATGATGAGGGTTATCGGGATGTCCTCCAGCACGGCGTGCTTGATGATCTTCTCCGTGTTGACCTGCACGCCTTCGACAACGTCGACCACCAGGCAGACACCGTCCACCAGCCTCAAGCTAGCGGCAACCTCGTCGACAAAGTTGACGTGGCCGGGCGTGTCGATGATGTTGACGAGGTGCGACTTGCCCTTGGTGCTCGGAAGGACCAGGCTCATGGGGGCCGCCTTGAGGGACAGACCGCGTTCCACCTCGACGAGATGCACATCCGTGTACCGCAGCTGCTGGTCCCTCGTCTTGCCCGAACGCCGCTCCAGCCTCTCGGCGATGTCGTGGGTTTCCAGCACCAGCATGTCCATAAACGCCGTCTTTCCGTGGTGCAGGTGTCCGGCGAGGGCGACGTTCCGCGTCTGATCGGGGAAGTTCATCAGGTCGGTCATGAAGCCGCGGTCGAAGAACACGGGGGGCAGGTCGGCCTCCTCGATGTTGAACTTCTTCTGCACGATGGGCGCGACGATGGGCTCGCTGAGCAGCTGCTCGTCCTCCTCCCGGACCAGGACCTCGACATCCTGGCCGTAGACTTGTTGCGCCGTGGGGTAGTATTGCTTGTCTTCGTGGAGGATGACCGCGTTCGAGGGGCCTTCGTCTGGATCGGTGTCAGTGGTGCCTGGACCGGCCAGATGGGATTTCGAGGGGCGGGACTCACCATCCACCTCCATCAGCTCCTGGCCCGTGGGCGCGGGAGCTTCGCTTGCGTCGTCGGCATAGGCATAGTCGGTGGCATCGGTGCCGCGTTCAGAGGCTTCCTCGGAGCCTGCCTCCTCGCCGATGAAGTTGCCGAATCTGGAAGAAGAGCAGGGTCAGTCAAGAGGTCTTGGTGCAAACAGGAGGGTCCAGGCAGCTTACTCGTCATAGAGATCATCCATCGTGAGAATTGGCGACGCAGTGGCCAACTTTGCATGGAGATTGTCAAGTCGAGTCGGGACTGTCGCGAGACCACGACCTTCACCCAATGACGCCGCGGTCGCAAACTTCAAAGTTTCTTGAGCTAACGCGAGGCTGGATGTCGGGGACCCACACGTGAGTGGCGCAAGGCTAGCTCCCATGGGGCCCTTTTATTGGCTAGGGTGGCGCGATGTACCTCAAGCTGAGGTGCTCGGATTACAGGGGCCTGAAGAGCCAAAACGTGAACTGCTACACTAAACCCAGAGCCATAGTATACCACGCAGATGGCGTCGCAAGGCTTCTTCGCCGTCCGGAGTTGGTATCTCTTGTAAGAGTAACTTTCGTGAAGGGGGTTCGCATGAGCACTCTGGGCACGGTCGAATCGATTTGAAGCGCATGATTGGTTACATACCTGGCTCGTTTGGCCTCCAATTGCACCTTTCTCTGTCCCAGGGGACATTGTATTTCTAGCAGAGAACAAAACCCCCTCAACATGAAGCAAGAAGATTCTCGACCTTCCACCAAGCCTGCCATACCCGTCAACAAGAAGCGATGATGTCATGCGAGACCTGTGGAATCCGAGGGAGGTGAACAGACGAAGAGAATCAGACATACATTTGTACGCCCAGGTCTACCCCACGTTGGTACCCTACGCGCTCTGCGGCAACCATCGAGCTTAGGTCTCCAAAAACCCTCGAATTGCCAGCCTTGAGTCGACTGTCTCCATCCTTGCTGCTATGACATCTTCCCCTCCCCCCACCCCGGCATCTCGAGCCCCGGAGGATCATGAATGCAGATTCAAACCCATCACATTGCCCTGTGAATGGGTGGAGGACTACCGTCCAGGTGGTTATCATCCCGTTATTCTCGGCGATGTCTTCAACGATGGCCAGTACAAGGTCATCCGGAAGCTCGGCGAGGGCTCCTACTCAACCGTTTGGTTGGCTCGTGACTTAAGGCAAGCCAATCTTTCGCAGCCTCTACCGGCGACAGCACGATAACTTTTTTCCTTTCAGAATCAGCAGATACGTCGCCCTGAAGATTCTCGTCTCAGAACGAGCTGGGTCGTCAGCCGAGCTGCCCAGCTTACAGCATCTCACCAAGGTCGCACCAGCAGAGGCGCCCCGGTACCTCACGCAACTACTGGGTGAGTTCGACCATCATGGCCCCAATGGCATCCATAAGTGCCTTGTACTCGAACCTATGGGCCCGAGTGTGAATTCAATGGTCGAGGAGCTGCCACAATTCAACCCTCGCAGGCGGGAAATGAAAGTCCGCTATCCACCACAGATGGCAAAGAGCATCCTCAAGCAATCCTTGCAAGGCCTGGCAGTCCTCCACGAGAATGGTGTCGCTCATGGAGACCTCCAACCGGGAAACATGCTCTTCACTCTCGATGGCATCGATGCGAAGCCCGAGGACTTGCTCCGACAGCAGGAAGATGTTCAAGCAAGGTCGATCTCGCCCCCTGTGCAGAGGCTTGACGGGAAACAAGACAGGTGGGCTCCTCGATATCTCTGCGTCGCGCAGCCGCTGGCGTCTTTTACCAACTACGCCAGCGACTTCAAGATCAAATTAGCCGACATGGGAGGCGGTCAGTATTTCCCTTCCCTTTGTCCATTTCCCGCGGATATCCATGCTTACACATACCCTGTCAGCATATCTTTTCACGGATCCGCCAGCAAAGGTCGTCACCCCTCTCGGCCTTCGAACCCCAGAGTTGGTCCTGACCGGAGTTGTCGACCCTACTCTTGATGTCTGGAGCTTTGGCTGCCTTGTTTTTGAGCTTGTCACCGGGCAGCCCCTCTTCTGCATACCAGGATCTGACTTTGAGGATGATGATCATCTTCTCTACCTCACTGCCCGCCTCGGCCCCCTTCCGGACGATCTCTTCAAGCATTGGAAGACGTCTTTACTGTATTTTACGCCTGAGAGGGAGCTGTTCAACTGTCAGCTCGGGGGCGTCGCGGAAGGTGGCCAGCCCCTTCTCGTGGAGCAAACGTCGATGGAGGAATTATTCGACCAGGCAAGTCCGGACCTTGACGAGGGGGAAGCCGGGAAAGTGAAGGCCCTCATTCGACGGATCTTACAGTACGATCCCGCGAGAAGGCCCTCCCCTGCGGAGATTTTGTCTGATCCGTGGTTTTGCGAGAGCAAGCTTGAGAGAGGTTCGTCCAAGCAAACGTGTCTGTAGTGCAGTGAAGGAGCCCATAATTCTCACTCGAAGGACGACCGACACGGCAAGACATCTACAGTTGAGTCGCTTGAGGTTCCACTACTGATGCTGGAAGCCGTTTCAAATGCAACGGTCCGTTAGTTGTGACTAAGCGACCGCTGTTCCTGGCGCTGCCCCTGAGCTCCGTTGGGGACGCGCAGCGGAGTGGAGCAAGGGTCGAGCCGCCGGTGCATGCACTGCGCCGCTTTCGCAAGACCCCACGGAAGGTGCAACGCGCAATCAAAGAGCAGCCACCCAACAATTTTGGCGGATTCCGGCGCCGGACATTGTTCCTCGACGACCCGACATCACCTCTGGCAAACCTAGACAGCATCAATCCTTCCGGCATTTTAGAGAGCTCCTGCAGCAAACCACCGTCATCATGGCCAACCTTCCCTCCGTCTACATCGTCTCCGCGCAGCGAACCCCTGTCGGCTCGTTCCTTGGGTGCGTCAATCCTCCGAAAACTACCCCTCCATCCGCTGTTGCGGCCCTCACCGACAAGTCAAAGAGCTGACCATCGTGACTTTTTCCAGCTCCCTCTCCAGCCAGACCGCTATCCAGCTCGGCTCCCATGCCATCAAGGGTACGACGGCCGCCTCTGGAAGCTTCAAACACTGCTAATACCGGCCCAGCTGCCGTCGAGAAGGTCCCCCAGATCAAGCCCGAGGATGTCGAGGAGGTCTTTTTCGGCAATGTCCTGTCCGCCAAGTGAGCAATTATCCCTCTCCCGACTCCCAGGAGTCGTCCTGAGCTAACGACAACTGCCTCCAGCCTCGGCCAGGCCCCTGCCCGCCAGTGTGCCATCGGTGCTGGCCTCTCCCAGACCGTCGTCGCCACGACCGTGAACAAGGTCTGCGCCTCCGGCCTCAAGGCGATCATCCTCGGTGCCCAGACCATCATCACCGGAAACGCTTCCATCGTTGTCGCCGGCGGCACCGAGTCCATGTCCAACACCCCCCACTACCTCCCCGTCCTTCGCAACGGCGCCAAGTACGGCCACCAGACCCTCGTCGACGGCGTCCTCCAGGACGGCCTGACCGACGCCTATGGCAAGAAGGAGCACATGGGCCTGGCCGCTGAGCTGTGTGCCAAGGACCACGAGATCAGCCGTGAGCAGCAGGACGAGTACGCCATCCAGACCTACCAGCGCGCCCAGGCCGCCACCGAGGCTGGCGTCTTCGCCTCCGAGATTGCTCCCGTCGAGGTCTCCGGCGGCCGTGGCAAGCCCGCCATTAAGGTCGACCGCGATGACGAGGTCAAGAACCTCAACGTCGACAAGCTCAAGGCCATGCGCCCCGCCTTCCTGCCCAACGGCGGCACCGTGACCGCCCCCAACGCTGCCCCCATCAACGACGGCGCCGCTGCCGTCGTCCTCATGTCCGAGGCCAAGGTCAAGGAGCTCGGCGTCACTCCCATCGCCAAGATCCGCGGCTGGGGCGACGCTGCCCGCGAGCCTGAGCGCTTCACCATTGCTCCCGCTCTCGCCATCCCCAAGGCCATCTCCCACGCTGGCCTCGAGGCTTCCGATGTCGACTTCTACGAGATCAACGAGGCCTTCTCCGTCGTTGCGCTCGCCAACATGAAGATCCTCGGCCTTGACTCCGACAAGGTCAACGTCTATGGTGGCTCCGTTGCCATCGGCCACCCCCTCGGCTGCTCCGGCGCCCGCATTGTCACCACCCTGACCACTGTCCTCCGCGAGAAGAAGGCCAAGATCGGTGTTGCTGGCATCTGCAACGGCGGTGGCGGCGCCTCTGCCCTTGTCATTGAGAACCTGCAGTAAGCGTGACGAGAGCCGAAGACGCCAGTAGAGACACGCGTATCTCACACAAGTCACAATGCAGTCAAACGCCGCCGACAGGACGCCCACATACGCGCCTTTGAAAACGTCGACGCAGCAAAAGATGGCAGTAGATAATGCACGAAGTATATGAACGACAGGCGTTCCAATGGCCAGGCAAAAAAGGTCTGCCCATTTAATCGGACCCTTTAAATTACATACACCGCACCCAGGCACCTATCTGCTGCCTTGGACACTTAATTCAGCAAATATTCAAGCATGGGTGGCGATCCGACCCGGGCCAAACAGGCAACGTGCCAAGGGACCATCGCGCATGTTGTGACCATATCTCACCCAAGTTGACCTACGAATAAAGGGGGCCCTCCAAAATTATCCTTCCCAGCATGGCAACGGATGCGCCTTCGTCAGGGGTACGTTACAGCCAGGGTTAACGGGGAATACTTACATTTATACTCGCGATCTGCTCCGCTATTCCCCGTTGCCGCCCAGTTCTTGGGGCTATAGGGCTGAGAATCAGCACCACGTGGAATCCTGACCGTCCGATCCCGCCACTGAATGACTGACCACGCAGGGAGAACGTCCGAATATCCTTCACGATGGAGCAGTCTACGTACGACGACAAGAACCAATACCAGGTCGGCGCGCAGCCCGGTTCCGTGGCGTCGACGCTCCAGGAGTCGGGCAGCGAACTTGGAAGATCTACCCAGCCACGTCCTGGACATATGACCCGAATCATCAAGGGATGGTGGCAGGAGGCACTATGGTGCTGCCTCAGTTTCGCCTCTTTTATTGCCCTGGTGGCACTTCTTTACGTCTTTGACGGACAGCCTCTGCCCAACTGGCCGTCTGGCATCACCCTCAACACCCTCGTCGCCATCAGCGCCGAGGAGAAGGCCGGCCTCGAGCGCCGCCATACGGGCGGAGAATCGCTCATGGGCAAGGATGACCATCTCCTGCGTCCCGCGGGTATCGGCGGCGAGCTGCGCAAGAAGGACGGGCAGTGGGTGCTTGGTGGATGAGGCATCGCTCGTGAAGGTCCATTTCTGAATCACCTGGCTGCACGCCATTTTTGTTTTTGACCGCGAATATTTTCTACTACGTTTGTCGAAAGGATATGTAGGTATTCTCTTGACGTGCTCGTCTCTGTTCGGCTAGATGTCAGTCACCATGGCTGCTCACCACCACAGTCAAGCAGAACAATACAATCACAGCATTTACCAGAGTCATTCATAATATCAGGCCGTGACCAATTGATGTTTAGCCGACTAGCTCCCATGGTCTGTAGAATACAAGAGGATGATGGTCTGCCCGTAAAAGGGAAACCGGCCATCTCGCAGCTCGCCCTGCCTCGCTTCATAGAACGAAGACTACGGCGAGGAAAGGTACGAAACAGACGAGAAGGAAAAAAGAAGAAAACAAATACATGGAGAGCAGAAAAAAATGAGATGAGGGAAAAAGAAACCCGACGCTTGATGGTTCCGACCTCCAAGCCAATCAATCCTGTCCGCGCCGTTGTTTGCCGACCTCGATGCTGATAAGCCCACAGCGTTGAGAGCTGCGAGAGAGGGGGGGAAAGGGAAATCAAAAGCAAATTTCGTCGTGCGGACGGCGTCCGCACGTTGGTATCTCGAGCAGGCCCGCTCACCACGCCATGCCGTCTGTCATCTCCGCCGTCTCGTCGTGCCGCGCCTGCTTGCCCGCAGCCGGGCAGCGAAGGGCACGGCTCTCGCCTCCCTGTCATCGCCCGCGTCCATCTACTCCGCGTCGTCGCCGCCCGGGGGAGGGATGCCGTCGTGGAGCCACTTGTTCCAGTCGTCCTTGATCTTCTCGACGCCCGACTGGCTCATGTCCTTCATCCACTTGCTGTTGAGGATGTACTTCTCGTGCATCTTGTCCTCGCGCTTCTTGGACATGCCCTTGATGCGGCGGGCGCGCTTGGCGCGCTCCTCCGCGTCCTTGGGCGTCTGATCGTAGACGAAGCACTCCTCCGAGCCTTCCTTATAGACGATCTTCAAGGAGTTCAGACACACCTTATGAACCAAACCTTCCACGAAGGAGATCGCCTTGGGCACATTGCTGTCCTCGAGCTTCTCGTCGGTGCTGGGCAGGTTGCGCGCAAGCACGGTCTTCTGGAGGCGAGATCTATTCACCCCTTCCGTGGGCTCGACGGACATGTACGACGAGATGTAGTACTGCCACCTCTCCTTCTGCTTCAGGTCGTCCATGTAGAAGGTCGTCTCCTCCTTCTGGAGCCAGCGGACGGTGGCTTCAGACTTGACGGGGAACTGGGGCAAAGGTTAGCGGGTGACACGGTCGTGCGAGTGGAAGAGTTAACATACCCAGCTGATGACAAACATCTCTCCGTCCTTGACGCACTTCTCCGCAAACTTCCTCGCCGCAATCTCAGTCTGCCAGTTGGTCTCGGCCTGAGCTCGGTTGGTCTCATACTGCTGGATGAGATCGGGGGTCTTCTCCTTGGAATCGTTCGAGCTGCAGGTGAGCGCCAGGCGGCAGAGCGTCTTGAGAAGATCCTGGATGGTGTAGAGCTTCCAGCCGTTGCGGAGGTAGTAGTGGCGAAGTACTTCCTGGTACCGGACCTCGTCGATATCGCCGGTGATGTACTCCTCGATCAGCTCGACGGTCTTGTTCCAGTACTCGGAGACATCGTCCTCGGCGGTGAAAAAGTTCATAGGGTTCTCGGCCAGACCGATGGAGCGAGCGGCACGCGGGCGGGTCAGCCGCGAAATCTCGGCGGCAACATCACCGCTGCTCTCCTTGACGTCCTTGAGCCTCTTGTACAGGGTCTGGAAGACGCTGAAGAACACGAAGATGGTCTGGTTGGAGAAGAAGTTGTACCAGGGGCGAGTAAACAGACCGTCTGCCTTGAGCTCGCCGTCGGCGGTCAAGAGAGACTTGTCTCCAGTCGTGACCACAGGCTGGGGCACCGTCGAGAGCCAGCGCTCGTTTGAGACGACAGGGACCGTGTTCTCGCCAGAGGCGTCGGGCATCTCCTCCTCGGCCGAGCCAACGTCAGGTGTAGTCTCCTTGCTGGCAGAGGCGGCGCTGTCCTCCTTCTGGCCACGGCTCTTGGAGCCGTTGCGGCCGGGATCGAGGACGCCGCGCAGGAGATCGCCCTTCTTGCCATTCCGGCGGTTACGGCCATTTGTGAGCTCGGCTGGCACAGATTCCTCGGCATCCTCCTCTTCCGAGGCATCCTGAACCCTAGGCAGTTGGCCATCGTACTCTTCCTCGGGGATGTCGAAAAACATGGGGATGAAACGCTCGAAGAAGTCGGCGATGCGCTCCTTCTCGGGGATGCTGTGCTGTCCACTGTTGACCGCATACAGAGTGGTGAGGCGGAGGAGCTCGACGACAATCTTCTTGTCGCTGAAGTTCCAGACAAACTGGTGGCGAGGGGCCTTTCCAGTGAGGCTTCGCTGGCGACGTTGCTCCTCATGCTTGGTCTTGATGACATCGACAAGGTGCTTGGCCGACAAGTTGCGCTTGTCGTTCTGCTTGACCTGAATGCCCATATGATCGAGACTCTTGAGATACATGTTGTCGGTTTGCGAGTGCCAAACCTTCTCCCACTCGCGCTGTTTGAAGTCAGCACTGAGCTATAAATGACCATGTTGAAGAAAAGAAACTAACCTGAGAGTAACGCCACTCCTCATCCTTCTGCTTCATGCGAGCCAAGATGACTGGGACGACATTGAGGGGGTTCTGGAACATGTCGTTGACGACATCGGGACCCTTCTCGATACCGTAGATCTTCTTGCAGACACGCTTGAAGACTGGGATCGCGCTGCCACGGAGGGCAGGGGGCATCTCGAAGTTCTCACGCTCCGCCGGAGTCATGACGTTGATCTGCTGGGCCACAGGCTCCAAAAGTTGAATGCACTTGATATTCGCCTCAATGTTGAAGTCGTAGTCATGGCGCTCTTCGTCGATGCGGTGGAGACCCTCCTCAAAGCCGTTCTTGCGGTGAGCAACGAACCCGGAGTCTTCGGAGGCCCAGGTAGGGTGAGACGCCCATTCGTCGTTGAGAACCGAGTTGCAGAGCTCGTCACGACCGCTACACGGCTTGAGGCGCTCCCGGCGAGGAAGCAGTCGGTAGCTCGGCCCGTAGCCACGGCAGTTACTGAGCGAGACCTTCTCACTCGGGGGCGCCGGGCGATTGTCGATAACCTCGGCCTTGGGCTCGTAGTTGAGGAAGAGTCTCCAGAAGGTAAGAAGCTCGGGATTGGCGGCGAGGAAGACGCTTCCCTTCTGGAACACTGTTTGCCGGTCAATGATCTGTTGGCTGAAGAGATTGCAGATCTTGAGGAACTCGTTGAAGGAGGTCTTGTTTCCGAGATACTTCTTAACGCGATCGAAAAAGGCGACCTCCTCCTGGTTTGTGGTGGCTGCGGCAGAAGGTCCGATGGGTTCCGGCATGATGGGCGTCAAGGTCGGCTCGACAGCGACGGCGTCAGGGCCAAGAGCCTTGTGCGTCAACTTGGCGCGTTTGTTGCCGGCGGCCGTCACACCGGGAAGCATGCGGGCGCTGGACGCGGCAACATCGGCCATCGTGGGAGCAGGGATAGGAGGCTGCTTGTCGTTACGGGGCCTCTTCTTGCTGTTGTCCTTGCTGGCACTTGCGGGCGGTGCGAAGCTGCCGAGGGGAGGCATCTTCTGGCCGTCTCGAAGGCCAGTTTGTGGTGTCTGGATGAGTGCTGCGACGCCAGAAGCCTCGTCGTTGCCGCGGCCGGGAGTAGATTTTGCCTGACCAGCGGACTCGGGGAGAAATTGCTTAAAATCTTCAAGCAAGTCGGGAGCGGTGTGGAAAAGGGTGGTAACCTGAGCGTACACCTCCTGAATCGGCTTCTGCTCACGCTGATAAGTTTGCAGAATTTCGAGGAATTGCTTGTAGATTTCCGGCTTGTCCTGGAATCGGTTCTAGCCTAAGTTAGAAATCTGCGACCTGCACATGCCAAACAAAGAAAGGCGAAACGAGAGTGAATTTGCAGCTGGTGGGAAAGCGCAGAAGAGCGTCGTGTGCGGGAGGGGCTCACCTTAATCTTGTTCACATAGCTGATAGCGTGGTTGAACTCGACGGGACCTCGCCGCTCCAAGCCCGCCTGCTGAGCCGCGTTTCCGTTGAGGCCGGGACCGCCAAGGGGAGTCGGGGTGTGCGTGCTCCTGGGAGGCTGGCCGCTTGCCGCGGCACCAGCGTTGCCCTGTGCATTTGGGCCTCGCTGCGCCTGCTGTGTCGGCCCCTGGCCATCGAACGGCGCTCCGAGGCCCTGAGCCGGGTTGAAGGGGCCGCCCGGGTTCTGAATGGGAGTGCTGAATGTGGCATCCGGACTTTCAATGCTGTGCTGCGGCTGTGTCTGCTGCCAGTTGCCGCGCTGGCCGAAGATGGTATGGGCTCCTGGGGGATGAGTCGAATCACCCTGACCGCCGCGACCAGCGATTGACTGAACCGTGGTACCCATAGGTGTCGTGACTCTGATAGTGTTCGGATCATTGCCCGTGCCGCACTCTATTCTGTAGCCGGGCGGGAGAAACGTGTTGAATCCCTGGATCAGATTCGGGTGACCAGCGAACAACTCGGAGACCCGGTTGATAACTCCGGGGGTATCAATGCTATGAGGGATCAACTTGCTGGGTCATGTCAAGTAGAAATCAGCAAAGAACTTACGCTTGGCTCTTGAAGTCTTTCATGATGTCAAGGAACTTATTATAGACGTCGGCCTGATCATGAAACTGAACCTTAACTTGGTCGAGGTACGTCAAAGCGTCCTGTGCCCACGACTCGTCAGCCATCTCATGTGCCGGTGATTAGTTGAAAGCAGGTTGATCGTAAAGAGGGATGGTGAAAAAATGAAATTGAATCGGGAGAAGCGCCGTTGCCCCATCTGACGGCCGTTTGCTGTGCGGTCTGCAAGATGCAGCAAGGCTATCATAAGTGGGGACGAGGCTGACAATGGGAAGAAAATTGCCAGGCGGCCAACAATAACAACAATAGGAGGGACGGCGCCTTCCACGGAGAAAACAAGGTTCGCTGGGTCGGGATCCTCATTATATCTTGGAATTCCGAATCCTGGGCTTGGGAGAAAAAATCGGGCAGAGTGGCTTCCGGGTCCAACGCGGCAAACTCGCGCCTCCACGAACCGTAAAACCGAAGACGGAAAAAGGCACAACGGCAGAAACTCACATTCAGGATGGGCTGCTGGCCCTGTGCCAGACCTCCAGCATTTTGACCACCTTGCATTTGACCTTGGCCCTGACCAGCCGCACTGGCAGGACCGCCCGGGCCAAAGGAGACCTGCTGCAAGGCCTGTGATGTTTCCCTCTGCGACATGGGCCCGCCAAACGGGGGGTGGCCGCTGGGTGCCCCGGCATTATTGCTCGGAGGCTGTGTGTGTGGGATCGGGGCGAACATCTGGTGTTGCGCGGGAGGGTTCGGGGGACCGCCGTGAGGAGGTCGGTTCGAGTCTGGTTGGAGAGGACCGCCAAAGTTGGCGGGGGGTCCCGAGGGAGCTCCCAGGGGCATCGGAGGGGCCGCGGAGCCGTGGTTCGCCAGCAGGCCGCCCGGGCTATGGATGGCTCCTGAGATCCTCGAGGCGACGGGTTGGTGGATCGGAATTGAGCCTGCGGTGCTGTGGTGGGGAGGGCCAGCCGGAGGGAAGCCCTCTCTCCGGCGCCTCTCGTCTTGCTCTCGTTCGCGTCGGTCGATCTCGTCGACCTCTTGCTCGATGCGGCGCCGGCTCTCGGCTTCACGCTCACGCTTGAAGGCCTCGGGTTCGTCCATGGTTCGGTTCCGGCGCTGGTCGTGGGAAATCGGGGCGCCTGTCGGACGAAGAAAAATATTAGCGACCGTGTTCCTAGTGCGGGATGGTGCTCGAAGCGTCGCGACAAGTGCCGGCGTGTCGAATCGGCGACAGAGGCATTGTCGTGAGCTCGGCGGCGCGATTTGAACCTGTCGGGGACCCTGCGAAGAGGTCCGCGACGCTGTCGGGCGGGACTTACAACGACTGTACAGGGCGGTTTCGAGTTCTACATGGATATTCAATGTAGCTATAGGGACGGAAACGACAAGGAAACCCGCAAGAAGCACAGGCCGAAGCGCTTTTGCGGTGGGATTGTCGTGGGATGGAGGCAAGCTGGGGCAGGATGAGGAAAGTGACGAGACAAGACCGACCTCCCAGCTCCCAGGAGGCGCCGCCCTAGGGTGTGCGGGTAGACTTCGGCCGTCGCAAAATCGTATTTGCGGGGCTTTATCTTATCAGTGTGGTCATCGTCAGCCTTGCGAGGACTGATTCGTGTGTACCCCTGGCCGTGCCCCACCTGATGTCGGTCACAGCAAAATGCCGTGGGCAGCACGATTTGGTGGTGATGACCTCTCGGTACCGGTATCTGCTCCGGTCCCGGATCTTCTCCATACTTCAAACAAGTTTAGTTTACTCAAGCCAAAAAAGAGTTGAATCCACTAGATCAGCCACGGGCAATGGATTCAGTTAAACCGCCAATGTTATCATTATCCGCTCGTGTACTGTATTCTGTAAAGCAGGGTATCCAAGCATGCATCATCGCTCATTACTCTCGTACAGTCGAAGTGACCTCCAGCGTCCATTTCCGCATTTCTAGGCATAGTTACGGACCTTCTTGATTATCCACTGAGAGCTGTTAGCTGGGGGTGCGCGCATCAAGGGGCAGTTGAAGAACTCACAATCTCGCCGTTGGCGACAGTCTTTCCGACACTGACGACCTCGATGTCGCCTGGTTGGATCTGCAAATACGTCAGCGGGTTTTTTCGAGAGCCAGACCACCGAATTAATGGGGGGAAACGCACATATCTTGTGCCGTCCTTCTCCTCCCACCACACCTCGCGGTCGTCGCCAATCGGCTTGACCTTGTCGCCTGCGCTCCACGGCGACCTGGGCACCATGTGCGCCTCGACAAACCTCTTCAGGTTGCGAGTGGCCCTCTCCTGCCCATCATCCCCCTCGTATGCGTCGGAGCCCAGCTCGCCGTACTCGCGGGGGTCTTCCCAGGGTTTGCGGGGCAGCGCCTCGACAGCCGAGTTGAGGGGTGCGAGGACGGTGGTGTTGCGGGCCTCGTCTTCGAGGCGGCCCTGGACGGGCTCGATGTCGGTGACGAAGCCGGCGAAGATGTTGATGCTCTTGTCGCGGCTCATGACGTCCGAGAGGCGGATCGCGCCATCGTTCGGGCCACCTCCAGGCATTGCGGGGATGTTGAGCGGCTTTTGGTGGTCGCGCGGGGCGTTGACGAGCTGTGATGCAGCGAGGGAGGCGGAGGTTAACACGGCGAGCGTCACGAGCCTCATGATGATTGTGTTTGGAGGCTTTTGCGGAGGTGATATCGAATTAGGTCAATGGATGATTGGGGCAGTATTGTGAGACAGTGGTCGGTCGTCGTTGCTGGACTTTTCCTGCTGGTGATTGGCCCCGCAGGAGGGTGACATCATCAGCTCGGGACATCGATCTTCAAGCCTACTACATTCCTGCCATCGGAGGCCGAACTCGGTATCAACTCCAACTGCAAAAATATATGGGGGCTGCAATAAGACGTGAAGAATATAACCACATTTTATTTTAGGTTTTTAGTCACTGAAGTCGAGTCTGAACAATGAGCACTGGTCTTGCAACCTGGGGCCCGGCGCAGCCCGTGGTCCCTGGAGGGCGAGTGATAGGCAGACATAAGTCAGACTCAGAGTGCGACTTGAAGTGTGTTCCCGCGAGTCAAGTCTTCTGAATCGGCGGGGGGAGTTCACTGAACCTCTCCGGAAGCCATGCATATTGGTTGGTAGGAGAAACAGCGGCACGGTACTTAGGCCGCGTTTCATGGTACCTACTTTCCAGTGCCGTCCGCAGTCCACAGGGAGATTTCGCAGTACTACACCTAAGCTTTGTATACAATGTGATAGATCCCCGCGTTGTGACAACTGACAGGGCATAACCATACTTAAGTGTCCAGGCAGCCCGCGAATTGGTGGAGAAGAGAAAGGCGGAATCAGAGTTGGCCCAGGCCCCAGCCTGTTTGATAGCTTTAGTGGATGGCCATTGAGGGTTCTGGAGAACTGGGGGTTGATGGCGGATAGCCCCTGAGTCGCTTCAAGCACCCCATGATCAGGGTAATGTCGTTTTTCACCCGAACCCGAGATCCTTTGATCGGCCCCCATCTGATACGAAAAGAAGAAGAGTTTCGACTACGGGTCCTCGAGAACGTCAGCCAGAGCTGCCCAGTGACCACTCATCACGTTCCACGGCGCTCCCGTGGCTTCTGACACCGCATAGCCTCACCAGACGTCACTCGCGTGGCACAGTCATACGCGCACTTCCCGATCGGGGCCGGGCGCCAATCACGTCCACCCCACAGCACCGCCTCCGAGGCTGTTCAGCGCACCTCCAGGCAGTGGGAAGGCCGAGGCACACTGCCAGGCGGCCGCTCAGTGGCCAACCCCGAACCTCCACTCCATCACACCTCACCAAACCCCAAGTCGGCCCAGCTCATCCGGATGATGGAGCCATCCCAAGCCTTTCCACGCCGCTCGCCCCTCAAGCCCAAGAGCCCAAGGAGGACCCTTGAAACATCTCATCACGCTGGCTTTCCCCTCGGCGCTCCCGCCGACTAATTAGTAGAAGCTTGAGCTAAACCCAAAAGACCGGTGCTGACCGCAAACACCGCCTCTTCGGCACCGATTCACCAGGCACGACCCTCCTTGTCCGCGTCAGCTCGGTCTTGGTCGTATATAAGAGAATACATCTCCCTGCAAACAACCTCCCCTCGCATCGTGTTTCCCACAATTCCAGTCTACCGACCTTCTGTGAACAGCCTCACCTCAGACCCCCCATACCTCTAACACCACCAAACACATCCCACGTCATGTCGGCCTCGGACTACTACGGCGGCGGCGGAAGCGGCGGAGGCGGCTACCCCCAGCAGCAGCAATACGCCCAGGGCGGCGGCTACCAGCAACAGCAGTACGGCCAGCAGCAGGGCGGCTACCCCCCTCAGCAGCAGTACCAGCAGCCCCCTCCCAACTCGCCCTACCCCCAGCAGCCCTCCTACGCAAACTCCAACTCCCACCTTGCCCCCTCCTACGGCGGCCAGCAGAACCCCCACTCCCGCCCCTCGTCCGCCCAGTCCCACCACTCGGGCTACAACCAGCCCTCCGGCCCCGACCACAACCGCGCCCCCGGCTCCGGCGGCCCCCCGGGGTCCGACGCCCAGTTCAACGGCGAGGACGGCGAGCGCGGCTTCGTGGCGACCATGGGCGGAGGAGCGGCGGGCGGCTTCATCGGCAAGAAGTTCGGCGGCACCCTGGGCGCCGTCGCGGGCGCAGTCGTCGGCGCCGTCGTCGCCAACAAGGTTGAGGACAAGTGGGAGGACCGCAAGAACAACCAGCACCAGCAGCAGCAGTACGGCGGCTACCCGCCCCAGCAGCACGGCGGATACCCCCCGCAGCAGCAGTACGGTGGCCCCGGGCCCTACGGTAACCCCCAGGCCTCGGAGAGCGGCCTGAGCGGGATGCTCGGTAGCGTCTTCGGAAAGAAGTAAGAAGTGAGAAGAGAGCAAGCGAGAGAAGCGAGGACGAAGTAATGCCCCTTTTACGGCCGATTTCCCCACGGGATCATGGAGAGGGAGGACCTCTTTAGAAATTTCCCGACTTAGCTTGCCTGCGAAGGCGTCAATACCACGATATTTCACGTTATGCTGCACTTGCAATCTTGTTCTTGATCACAATGTCTGGTCTGATTCTGTTCAGGTGCTAAAAGAAGGCTGCGGCCGAATATGTATAGCTCGCCAGAACATATCACCCTAGATCCTGTTGCTGGATTCGATGTGTTCAAGGTCCCACTCCTCCCTTCCAAAATTATCTGTCGCATTTGCGTAGATGGCAGGAGATCAAGCCCTGTAGGGCAGTCAAGCCATCGACACACAGGGTGCCAGGATAGATGGCGGTACAACAGCTGAAGACGTGCCATTGTTGATATCCAATAATATCCAAGATGACAGGCTCAGCCAACAACACCAGCGCCCTCCCGCCGGTTGGGTATCTGGATCTCCTCGTCGTCCGAACTATCATTCTCTGCCTGCGCTACGCTATCGAGCATACGCTCGATATCTTCATCTGCCAACCGTGGCCGGTGCCGACCGTTGCCGCTCCCCAGCCCGGCGGGTAGGGAGAGCTGGCTCCGATGCCCTGGCGAATAAGGCGTAAAGCCCCCGCCGTTGACACGGCGCCGGATCGGCCCGCGCGGCGTCCGCAACTGCCCGTCGACGTCCATGTCACTGAGGCCACTCGGGCTCCTGTCGAAGCCGACGCGTTTCGGCTGCGGCTTGTGACTCGGGAGCGTTTTGCGAGGCTGTGACGTTGGCAGCGCGTGGCGGCCAGGAAGGGGTTGAGACGCCGAAGTAGCTGGCGCATAACCGTGCTTCATGTTGCCCGAGTTGCCCGGGCTGCTCATGAAGAGCAGTGACTCGATGGCATCCTGTTCACGGACATCCTGGTGGGGAGAGAAGAGGATGGGGTCGACATTATTTCGTCCGCTGTCTCGGTGATTTGACCTCAGCCCGCCCGGTGTGTGAGGAGAGGCGCTCTGAGAATGGGACAGGAGGGTCGGTGTGTAGTGCGGATTTGAGTTGCGGCGCGGGAGCTGCGAGAGGCCTGTCGGCCGAGCCGGCTGTATAGGGGCGGGAGGGGCAAGTGTCGGTACATTGTTGGCGCTGCTCGGAGGTGACGCAGAGTTGTGACCGCGCCTTGCTGTATGACCGTTGTCCCTCCAAAAGCTCTCGTACGTAGCGGGGCTGGGATTCGAGCTGGCGGTCGTACTGAGAGGTCCGTTGCGGGCCAGAGTGGCCAGTCGTGGGCTTGCGGAGGATCCCGTGCGGGCTGGTAGTGTGGAATTTGTCGACGCCGGGGAGGCGGCCTGCGAGGCCATGGATTCTACCTCATCGATGGAGTGTGACTGCCACCCGTGGTTCAACTTGACCATGGCGTAGGAGAGGCGCGTCTTCAGATCGCTCGACAACTGCGAGCCAATGTTAGCATGTGGCTCTTGTTGCCGGAGAGCAGTCGAACCCACCTCGCCAATGGTGCTAGCCGTCGTCGAGGCCATGGATACCGTACTGGTATTCCGCGAATGGCCTCCACGGACGGGAGAGGTGCTGGACTCCTTGACCTCGCCGTCGGCCCGTCGCTTCTTCGAGGGTGCCATAGCGTCCGACTCGGCCATCCGGTCGCGTGCGGCAGCGAGCTGGGACAGCTGGAGAAGCTGCGACTCCTGGCTGGAAGAGTGCCCATTGGGCTGCGACTGCGACATGTCGTTCTGACTCGCTGGCGGGGAGAAGACGCTGTCGGCGCCGGCGGTGTTGTTGGATTCCTGCGAAGTTCCTTGGCAGGAGGCCAATTGCCCTGTCTGGGAGGGCTGCTGTTGTGCGGCAGCAGCAGAGAGGGCTGCAAGAGACTGGAGAGCGTTGACGTCTCTCGGATCGCTCATGGACGGTGCTTGCGAGGAGGCGGGATGTGGCGTCGTCGCGGGACCCGAAGCCAGGTCGCGATCCGTCGCGTCGGGGAGGCCAGAGGGGTCGTTTCGGGCAGTCTGAGACACGGCGGAAGAGGCCATTTTGTGGCTTTTCCCTGCGACGACATCATCTTCGCTCTTGTCTGGCATATCATGCGAGAGGCCGAGTCGTGGCGGTCTTGGTACGGCATCCATCATCGGCATGGGTCATGCGTGCGCCCGATGGCGATCTCCAGGGGACGCGACTCGGCGGAAAAAGAAACGACGAGGACAAAGGCCGACGACAGTATGCAGGCCGCGATGGTCGAAGGTGAGAGTGCCAACTGGAGCGATTGACGACAGTGAGAGCACTTCTGGGAATGTGGAAGCCTGGCACCAGAGTTGGTGCGTACGCGGACTCGGCGAGTCGCGTGTGGTCGTCGTTGTCGTCGTCGTAACCTCGGAGGGCCGAGTGTGTATGACTGCTGGGTCAGGATGACCGGCCGACTGTCGATATTGAAAGGATGCTTGTGTACTGGCTGGGGATTGAAAGGACAGCGAGAAGGTTGGGAGGATGATGCATCAAGGTTTCCATGTGGATGCGCGATGAGTCGGCGCCGTACTTTACCTTACCTCATCCGCCTCCTCTCACTTGAGTTGGTCGCTCCTGCGGGATGGGTTTGGCTTCGGCGGCGAGTTACGCGGTCTCCTGCCCTCCAAACGCGTCCGCCTCTGGTCCCCTTGTCCCCTTCGCCCAGCGGCTTCTGCACGACATGGGCCGGCGCGGCCACTGAATGCGGGAGACAGTGAGGGGCGGTCCCCACAGGGTCCGCACATGTGGCGGAAAGCCCTGTGGAAATGGCGTCGTTGGTGGCTGCTGGGCGCTGTCGCCCGGGTTTCGTCAGTGGAGAGACCACCCATCAAGGGTCACTTGACCGCTCCGACAAGTCACACGGGGCAATTGCAGATTTCCACCACGATTCTTCAGCAACCGGACTGATCGAGGCAGGATAAACACAGATCTCTTCGTCCCCGATGGCCGAAATCCCTCAATCAGGAGATTCTCCAAAAGGGCTCTGCTACAGCGCACCCCAATTACCCGGCAATCTCGGGTCTTGCGCCTCCAGAACCGGCGGGCTTGGGTGTGGTCTCGATGGCTGAGTCGGCCTGATGCGAGTCGCTGAATCCTGTTTTCGTCAGTCGCTTCCCGCCGCCGAGTCATGCAGGGAAAACTCGTCCTGGAACGAGACGCGGAATCACGTGCTTGCACCCATGCTTGCTTCTGGGGCCAAAGGCCCGTCCTGATTGGACGGGGACGTGTCAGCTCTCAAGAACGGTTCACTTGGTATCAACGACTTCGTCCTGAGGACTCATTCCTTCCTAGCCCGCTGGCGAGGAATCAGGCACATGCTGGCTCGTCCGACCTGGACACATGGCCGCGTACGCCGCCGTCCAGGATGACTTCCTCGTTGTCGTTCCGGTCATCTTGCACCCTCCTCCACTGCGTCTTCCTGTCCTTCCGACCCTCCAGCGCCTCGCCCTTGATCTCATAAACCGGCTTGATGATGTGCCCGAGTAGCGGGTTCTTGCTGAATGCGCCGCCTCCAGTATGGGACGTTTGAGGCACGTACTCCGGCTCTTGCGGAATATCGGTCTCCTCCTCTTCTGGCGACGCTGGGCGTTCGATGGCAGCCATCTTCTTGACGACCTTGCCGCCGACAAGATCGATGCTGACAATCTGCTTCCGCTTCTCGTACTCAGGGCGCGCATTCCATTCAATCTCTCGCAGGACCTTCTGCTGTCTCTTGAGCTCCTTGGCCCTCTCCTCCGGCGTCGACCACATGCTTCCCCCGCTTCCTCCCATGGCACCCGACACGTCAAAGTCCGCAGCTTCATCCCGCACAGTCGTACGGCGGGCGTTCTGCGCCTGGAAACCCAAGAGCTTGTCCCTGTGCTCGCGGGCCCTGGTCTCGGCCTCGGTCATCTTCCCCTCGTCTGCCGCCTCAGCGGCCTTGTACTGGCTGAACGGCGCCGGCTTCTTGCTGACCTCGGGCCTCCTGTGCGCCTCCCTGTCTGCCGCCATCTTCTCCCGCCCGCGCTCGGCCTTGAGTTCTCTCACCATGGCCTGCACATCGGCAGACGTGAGAATTGGCGCGCCGCAGTACGTGCAGGGCCCGAGGCCCTCCTTCAGGCAGATCACCTTGCCGCAAGACAGGCAGTTAGGCGCCGCCGTCTGCAGCTCGTGCCTTGTCGCGACGCAGTTGCACCTCCGTTCGTTGGGATCTTGCTGCAGCGTAGGGTTGGTGGTAATCTCGAGGGCGCGAATGGCCGCGTCGAGATCGTTCAGGGCCGTGGATGCGCCTGCCATCGGTGTCCCTCCGGAGATGGAGATTTTGGTGCTTGCGTTGGACGGCTTCGGCGTCGATGTCCGTGTGACTGGTGTGGACTTTGACTTGGCCTTCTGGGGGCCCTCTGATATGAGATATCCCGCCGCTGTGCGCACCTGCTGGGGTGGTGGTGTTGCGCTAGATACTGGGGGCGCCGCCTTTGCCGCACTGCTTGATGGAGCTGGGCTCGTTCGCTTGTTGGCCATGTAGTCATCCTGCTGGCTCTTTTTGTTGTAAGACAATCCCGGGAGCGCGGGCATCGGGTCGATCTTCCTGGCGACGGGGGTGTGCAGGGCGGGCTTCTTCTTTTTGCCTCCCCGCTTCGATTTTGGGACACCGTCGTGAGGAGCATCGCTGTTGTTTGCTGACGATGCCTCCGGTGTGGGATCAGCCGCTTGTGTAGCCCCTTGTCGCCGTGAGTTGAAGGACGAGATGAATTCTATCGCTTGTGGAGAGTCGCCCAGAAGGTTGCCAAAGTGCTGCGCGGCTTCGGTCTTGGAGAGTGTGGCGGCATAGTCGAGGACTTGCTTCAACTCATCATCCGGCAAGGGAAGAAGTCGGGAAAGCTGAGCTAAAGACATGATCGCCGTGGCTGCAGACTTGGAGACCGACGATGAAAGAGGAAATAGCGCTCAGTTGCGGCCTTTCTCAGGTGAGTGAGATGCTGCTCTATTGAAGTGGGATGAAATGAATGAAGGGGACTCGAGGTGCGTAAGTACCCAGGTACCTGAGTCACTCGCCGGTGAGATTAGTCAGCACCTCCTCATATCACTGCCCTCACCAAAGCGTTTGGCTACCTATGTAGCGGGTCAGGGGGGGGAAAGGGGCCAAGCCTCATCGACTCTCCTCGAGGCCTGGATGGTATCGGCGTCAGGTCCATCGCTCAGATCAAATTAGGCCGCGTGGCTTGACGCCAAACTAATATACCAGCAGTCTTCATAGTCAAGTCGCCGGAAGTTGATACTACCTGAGCCGAGGGGAAGATTCTACGTTTGCTCCTTAGACGCCACCGAAATGATAATTCCATCGCTCCTGCCTGCTGGTTCCCAAATCTATAAGAGTATAATATGGACCAAGTCGGCCTCATGTCGACTTAACATTTCTTCATCACCCCACCAGCGTCAAGCAAGCCAATGCCACAACTACATCTTGCGCTGCAAGGGCCAAGTCCGCCATGCCTCGAAGCAGACGAGGTCCCCGGCTATCCAAGGTGCGCCGTGGCCTCCCTTATATGTATTCGCTGCTCGGCCTCTCGCATCTCGACAAGTCGCCATCGAACTCTACCGTTGCCGCGCCAAGGGACCCGGTCCTCGTTTCGATCGACTTTGAGAACCCCAACGCCTTGGGAAATCGAAAAACGGACAGCTCGACCCTATGTGCACAGATGGGCGTCGCCATGCTCGATACTCGGTGTCTTCTGGACGACATCTCAGAATCCTCCGCACCCCTGCCGATTCAGACCTTTCTCTTCGCCACGGGCTGTCCTCAATACTGCTATAAGGCTTCTCAAAAGAATCTCTTTGGCGAGATGATTAACTGCAAACCTTCAGACTTCGTGGCTCATTTGAACGCCCTCCTCCCCAGCGACAGGTCATACGTTTTCATCGGCCACAATGTACCACAAGAAAGACGTACCCTGGAACGTCTTCAATTCGAGCCTCGAGCACGGCTCGCAGGCCTCGTAGATACATTCGCCGTAAGCGGTGAGGTATTCAACACCCGGAACGGCCTTGGGACACTCCGGAAAACGCTCGAAAAGCTCGGATGTCCCCATGACAACCTACACTTCGCAGCAAACGACGCCCACTTCACCCTCCGGGCCTTCCTGCTACTGGCGAAGCGCGGCTTCGAGGACCAGTGTCCGAGCCCTTTGCCCCAGGATGCAAGAATCCTGTCGTCGATCCAGCGCGTGGCTCTGGCATCCGTGCCGCGGTCGATTCAGTTCAACCCCAAGGGGCCGCCATCCGCCGAAAGACTAGCCGATATGAAAGCCATGGAGGCTATCCGTCGCGCAAAATCAAGCTTCAGAGCGCAGGTGGCAGAGTTTGAGGCGGAGTTTGAGGAGCAAGGATATTTTGCTGCGGCATGTTGGCCGTTCTAGCCTCCATGATGAGGCGCTCCGCGCTCAAAGGCTGGAAGCTGGATGAGAGAGAAGCGGAGAAGGCTCGAGGAAGAAAATGAGGATATGCCGGTATGTAGCGACCGATTCAGGGTGCCTGACATGATTGCTACTTCAATGAGAGATGAATTCGATAATTTCGCGCCAGGCTTTGACCTGTGTGAGCCTCGAAGTGTCGCTCGGACGGATGACAACTCGCCTCACCTCAGCTTCGAGCATCTCACCCGCCGAAAAATGCGGCAAGATGTTCTGCGAAATCTCTGCCGGCCGTTCTCCTCGTCGGATCTGCCGGTACCTCGCCGGATGTTAGCACCTCGTCTTCGAGATCCCTATGATCTCTCACCTGAGTCGGGGCAGCGAGCTCGACGCCCATGTTCTCGGCGTGCTCCGCGAGCTGCGGCGCCAGCATGGCCGCCACGGGGTGCGTCGGGGCGACGGCGTTCAGCATGTTCAGAAGAAACCGGAGGCTGTTCGAGTCGCTCGTGTTCCTACTTCGTACTGCCGTCTCCGAGAAGACCAGCCCCGCGGTGAACGCCGCGAAGCAGAGGATGGGGTTCCACAGCGCTACCTGCAGGTCCTTGGATAGCGAGAAGATGTGGATGATCTCGCTGGCCGCCGTGATGACCCTGTCTCGACTTCGTCGGGGGATGGTGTCGTCCGCGGGGTTGACGCTCTCCCCGTGCTGGATCAGCGCCTTGTGCACGCAGATCGTAGCTACCTGGATGACGATATTGACGAATATGGCCTGCTGGTTGCCGGAGGCTGTTGGCAGGCGGAGGGACTCGGGCAATGCCGCTGACAGAAGAACCAGGCTGGATTCGATGTCTTGGTGGCTGGGTCTGGAGCTCACTGCTTCTACCGGGCAGCAGGAAGCTGCCATTGTGCTGAGTGCTCGGTAGAACAGCTCCGATACCAGAACGCGCGCTGCAAGAGGCGAGATGCCCAACTGCGGTCGCTCGATCGCGTCACGCATGGCCCTCGTCGGCTCCATCTGTATGTTGATGAACGCCTCCTCGGAAGCTGGTAAAGGCGTAATGATCTAGACAGCGTCAATGACAGACCCGTGGACCAGGTACACAGTCGACATACCTCTCTCACGTCAATCATCACGGGTATCCCCGTGGTCGCGAAGACGAGGCGGTCAGATACAAAGACCACCCACCACGTCCTGCGGCTTTCTTCCTCATCAGTCCAATCCCTGCTAGAGTCCTCGGCGGCGGGCAAGCCTGGATTTGAATGATGCAGATTTAGGATCTGTGCTATCCGAATGGCATGGCAGAGGCTGGTGGATGCTCGGGTGAACATGGCAAGCTGGGCCTCAAAGTTGGACATGAGACTCCAGGCCTGGACATGCCCGCGGGTCACAAAATTCTGTCCTTGATCTTCCATCTCGTCCTTCTCCGCGGCAGCTCTGGCGCGGAGGTAAAAGTCGTGCGCCTCGGATGCATACCGAGGGTGGATGGAAGCTGCGAGTGCCAGGATGATGAGCTGGAGGCAAAGCGGCGGCTGTTCTGACGGCGCACGGTGAAGGGAATCCAGGTAACGCTTGGGATGGGTGAAGGGAGCTGCGTGGAAGTATCTGTCAAAGTACAACTGGCTCCTTGTCACTGTCTGTCAGCTATCTGGGGATCCTGGCGGGGGACTTGACCTTACAGCTCGTCCCGCACATTATCTGGCGGTAGTAAGGGATGGACAGAAGAAACATGGGTCGCCGAAATGACAGAGACAGGAGATGTCGTTGCGCCGCCGCCGGAGGAAGTTGGACGCTGGAGACTACTCAGGCTCGGACCTGGCTCAGGGGCTTGGAGATGGTTGTACTTGGCGTTGAGGCTGTTGACCTGATCCTCGATTTGTGCTGCATCCTTTTGTGAGAAATTTGCGTTTCAATTGCGCAATTCTGGCCGTCACTGACCTAGTTTTGCTTCAAGATCCCGGACCTGTTTCTTTTTGCCGTGATTCGACATTCTCTGCCGCGGGAAGACGCAATCCCTCTCGAACTGCGAGCAGCGGCCACAGGTGGGCATTTGCCGGTCGCATTTCAGCTTCCGGCTCTTGCAGTAGAGGCACGACAGCCGATTGATCTGGGTATCTCGAGAACTCTCCCCGGCGTCTTCATCCCCACTGCCATCGATCATGCGCTGGGCTGCTCGGCGACGGGAGGCCATCACGACGGTGGCTTCTGTGGTCGTGATGAGGTGATTCTGCCCGGCTCGGAGGGTTTGGTCGCCTCAACCAGGTCAATTATGAAGAACACTGACTCGGGACTTATAAAGCCTGGAAACTTCTTGATAAGCATTTCAAGGACGACATCCACCGCCGGCTTTAAGGATTGTCCAAGGGGTTGACTCCGTGGTGCAAGAGAGATTATCACAAGCCGAGCATTTGTAACGAGCGGAGTCCGAAAAAGTCCGCGGCTCAGGTCAGTCGGGCTTCTGGCCAAAGCTTCTCCATTCCAGCACCACCAAAGTGACAAATGCGGACAAGGTCGGACACCGCGCCATGAGTTCACCATGAACTCATAAAAGGCAATGTTCCCATCCGTTGATGTAGAGCTGAGAACCAGGCACACACTCTCAATCAAATCATTGAATCATTCAATACTTGACTACCTTATTACTTATACTTCACTGCAAAAATGGCACGAACAGTCCTAATCTGCGGCGCGACCGGAAAGCAGGGCGGCGCAGTCATCAACACCCTCATCGCGAACAATGCCGATCTAGACATTCTCGCCGTCACCCGGGATGCAAACTCCGCTTCCGCGCGACGTCTTCTTGAGAAGTCCAACCGCATCAAGCTTGTCCAAGGGAACTTGGCAGACCCTGTCGCCCTCCTCAAGACGGCTAAGGAGACAGCGCAAGGCCCTGTCTGGGGTGTTTTCAGTGTCCAGGTAAGCACTGCAACTCGCACGACATACTCTTTGATGTCCTTACCTGACATTTTATCTGTATAGGTCGTAATGGGATTTGGCCAGGGCGGAGGCGGCGAGCTGGGCCAAGGCAAGGCCATCGTCGATGCCGCCCTCGATGCCGGCGTCGAGTTCTTCGTCTACACCTCAGTCGACCGGCACGGCGACCAGTCTGGCACGAATCCAACTGACATCCCGCACTTCCAACACAAGCACGAGATTGAGCAGCACCTGATCGCAAAGACGAAGGGCACCAACATGGCCTGGAGCATTCTCCGGCCCGTGGCCTTCATGGAGAACCTGACAGAGGACTTCGCCGGCCGCATCTTCAACACGGCATGGCGCAACGTCATCAAGGACAAGCCGCTGCAGCTCGTCGCCACGTCGGATATCGGTTTCTTCGCCGCGCAGGCGTTCATGCACCCGGAGCAGTCCAAGGGGCAGGCCCTCTCCCTCGCAGGGGCGGAGGTCACCATCGACGAGTACGCAGCCCTGTTCAAGAGAGTGACTGGCCGCGAGCTTCAGTACGGGAGCAGCATCATCGCAACGATCCTCATGTGGCTGGTCAAGGACATGGGGTACATGATTCGGTGGTTCCATAACGTGGGATATGCCGCGGACATCGCGGCTCTGAGGAAGGTGCACCCGGAACTGAAGGGGCTTGAAGAATGGCTGAGGACGGAGAGCGGCCTCGTGAAGAAGAATGCTTAAGCGTGGTGTCGGTTGCGGAAAATGGATACTCTCGGGACGCGGATGGTTTGGACGTACCTGTACTTCTAGACTAATTGTTCATCCATCTTAGTCGGGGTCCTGTTAAGCTTAATAGGTCATGCTTCTTTTGTCTCTTTCTGTCCCCTCTTCCTCTGCAACCTGCCCCGAGATATTGAGGTTGCCACTGCAGACGGATCTCCTCTGTGTGATTGCCGGTTCCGAGAAGAATAATTATGGGGTGGATCTACTCAGAGTCAGGTCAGGGTGATATGCACTCAACACGGGGCTGTCAGGCGGTGGCTGGTTCGGTACCTGCGGACTCTACCGAGGCCCGGTTCCGCTGGCAGTCGAGCGGCACATTCGGTAATTGGGGGACGACGGCGACTCTGGAAGAGTACTGAGTCTGATTGTGAGTCATAGTGAGACAGGAATCTAAAAAGTAACAATCTCGACACGGCCTGGCTGCTCAAGATATCAAAGCGTCTGTCATATTAAAGGACGACTTGTCTTCATGATTCTTATCTGATCATGCAGACTTCTTCGGCACCTTGTGGCTCAAGACCAAACGTGGCTAGTGCGCAGCTGCTCACTCCGATATTTCACCGATATTCCCGGACCCGCCCGGCCCCCGTGCGCCTAGTCCCGTCTCAGCTAGCGCCCCAGACTTGTTCCTGTGGTCTCAACGAACCACAGCAACGAATCGCCCTTCCGCCGGGGCGGGCGCACTGTCCACCACCAGGATCCCGTCGGCCGTGGTCTTTTTTCTCAACCTTCTTCGTGACCTGCTCTTCCAGCCTTTCCGCGCTCTTAATTCCCGCTTCCCATCAACACACCATCCCACCTGCATACCTCCCACAGTCCGGCATCTCCAGCCTTGTCATCGTCACAGCAATCTGTCAAGATGTTCGCCCCCAGGATCCAGCGCCGCATGTTCTCGGCTTCGGCCAGGAACGTAAGTCTCTCTCTCTCCCTCAGCCCAGCCTTGCTTCCATCGGCCGGCTGGACGGAGCTCTCTCGGACGCAGAGGCAGAGCTAACAATTGCGCTTCGTAGCTCTCCAAGGTCACCGTTCTCGGTGCTGCCGGTGGCATTGGCCAGCCTCTCTCCCTCCTGATGAAGCTCAACCCCCTCGTCACTGAGCTCGCCCTCTACGACATCCGTGGCGGACCTGGTACGTCGACAATCCCTCGTGCCGGAGAATAAACCTCGGCCGAGCACCGGCATTCAATCCCGCTATGGCAGCTAACCACCTTCCCTTCCTCCAGGTGTCGCCGCCGACATCTCCCACGTCAACACCAAGTCCACCGTCAAGGGCTACGACCCTACCCCTACCGGCCTCGCCAACGCCATCAAGGGCTCCGACATCATCCTGATCCCCGCCGGTGTCCCCCGCAAGCCCGGCATGACCCGTGACGACCTCTTCAACACCAACGCCTCCATCGTCCGCGACCTCGCCAAGGCCTGCGCCGAGTCCGCCCCTGACGCCAACCTCCTCATCATCTCCAACCCCGTCAACTCCACCGTCCCCATCTGCGCCGAGGTCTACAAGGCCCGTGGCGTCTACAACCCCAAGCGCCTCTTCGGTGTCACCACGCTCGACGTCGTCCGCGCCTCCCGCTTCGTCTCCGAGATCAAGGCCACCGACCCCAAGGACGAGGCCATCACCGTCGTCGGCGGCCACTCCGGCGTCACCATCGTCCCCCTCTTCTCCCAGTCCAGCCACCCCGACCTCTCTTCCAACGACGCCCTTGTCAACCGCGTCCAGTTCGGCGGTGACGAGGTCGTCAAGGCCAAGGACGGCGCCGGCTCCGCCACCCTCTCCATGGCCTTCGCTGGTGCCCGCATGGCCGACTCCCTCCTCCGTGCCTCCAACGGCGAGAAGGGCGTCATCGAGCCCACCTTCGTCGACTCTCCCCTCTACAAGGACCAGGGCATCGAGTTCTTCTCCTCCAAGGTCGAGCTCGGCCCCAGCGGTGTCGAGAAGATCCTCCCCGTTGGTGAGGTCGATGCCGTCGAGGAGAAGCTCCTCGAGGCCTGCTTCGCCGACCTCAAGAAGAACATCGAGAAGGGTGTCGCCTTCGTCGCCACCAACCCTCCCAAGTAAGCGCCTCCCGCGCGTGACGATGGAGGACGGCGAGCTGTAGAACACGAGGGGGAGGGGTGTTTGGCCCACCGGAGACCCCATTTTCTCTCGACCGCATCCGTGTTCTCGTTTTTGTTTTCCGGGCGTCTGCATTCCAAGCGCTGGATGATAGATTTGGGGAGCCGGCGGAGGACGGCGGCGGGCGCGAGATGAGATGGATATCCACACGGCCTAAAAATAAGGTGCGAGGGGCGTTGCGATCGTTTTCACCGGCGGTCTGGCGCCGCCCCCCTTGGCCTCTTCTGGGGCATCGGCTTATGAGTCTGCCGGCTGTACCATAGTTCTTAGCAACATGCTTTAAGCTGATCTTCCGTGCCGCGACTGGCGTGATGTATGTGACTTGCGTATTACTCGGGCCGGCAGCAGCGGCTGGCTTGAGGCATCCGGTAACTGCCGCCCAGAGAATTGGATCATGCACCAAGCAATGAGGAATGGGATGACACCGGGCAGCCCATGCGAGGTGAAAGCACCCTTATACTGCCAGGGGTTATTTCTGTTGTCGAGTAGCTAGCAAACACGTCCTCCACTAGACATCCCGGGAGTATCAACACGTAGGGGAAACAGGCCTATGCAAATCAGTACATTACTCCGTGCCACACATGGCCAACTCATCAAGTCTAGTAAAACATATAATGCAATTCTATGCCCCCCTTTTCGGTGCTACACCGCACCCTACTGCACCGACTGGCCCGGCCGCCAGTTGTTGACCTGCGCCTGCCTCTCGGCGATCTTCCTCTCGAGCTCGGCGATCTTCTCGGCATCCTTGCGCTCCTCCTCCTCGATCTTCTTCTGCGCCGCGGCCTCCTTGCGCTTCTTCTCGCGCTCGAGCTGGTCGGGCCTGCGGGCGGCGATGTCGCGCGGCCTAAAGTCGGAGAAAAGGGCCTTGAGGACGACCTCGATGAGCCAGCACGCGCCGTAGTCGATGACCATGACGGTGGTCATGGTGTACTTGAACTCGTCGGTGAAGGGGACGAGCTTCATCTGCTCGTTGATCTCGGGCGCCAGCTCGAGGGAGCATGCGAAGGCGAGGCCAGTGACGCCGACGATGCCCCAGAACATGCCCCTGTTCTCCGACAGGGACTCGCGGAAGGGGCGGCCCTGGTAGTTGATGGCGAAGGTGCTGATCTGCTGGATGAGCTGGAGGAGGTAGACGGCGCTGTTGAGCAGGCTGGGCTTGAACTCGGCCTCGAGGTCGACGTCCTCGGAGCGGCTGTGAAGTGTTAGCATTGGGTCTGCCAAAGTATGTGTTTGAGGTGAGACTTACGGGTCCAGGCGATCACAGAGGCGGGCAATGTAGATGAGGGKGGKGATGTGCACGGCAAACTGGCCGAGGATGGAACCGATGATGTAGACGTTGAAGATGTTGGGCTGGGGGCGCTCCTTGGAGAGACCCTCGACGACCCTGGCGCGGGACAGAGACAGGAAGCAGACGCTCATCAGCATACCGCTAATGGTGTACTGGCCGTCACCAAACTTGATGCCCTCGAGGTAGAGGACACTGAGACTGTAGGCGGTGATGAGACAGTTCAAGGCGAGAATCTTGTACATCTGGATCGTGGCGACGAGAGTGCAACGGCCCTGGCGAATGATGTTGGGGATGGCAACGACGTTGGCCAGCTTGCTGGTGAAGGGGGCAGCGACGGAGGCGTCTCCGAGCTTCAGAGTGGGAGGCTCGCCGTCGTCCAGCTCGGTATCCAGCATGGCGGACGTCATCTTGTCCGCCAGGCCGGCCGCTTGCTTCTGTGCCTTGGCCTGGCGAGCAGATTTGGGGTCGTTCAGGAGCTGCTGCGCGCCGGGAGAAGTGATCGTCTCCATGTTGTGACCGGCCGCCTTGGAGTACTCCGCGGCGGTGATGTTCTTCTTCTTGGCCTCGCGCTCGACGGCCTTCATGTAGTTGGGGTTGGTAGGTCCGGGAGGGTAGAGGTGGGCAATCATGACAGGGACGGGAGGAGCAGGCGAGTTGAAGCGCTTCATCAGGTCGACCTGCTTCTGGTAGACCTCCTTCATCTTGGTGTTGCGAGAGTGCTCGGCGATACGGGTAAGGTCGTCCTGAGTTCCGTTGAGAAGGGCAACGCCGATGTGAGCCTGCTTGAGGGCGCCGACGTCGTTGGTTCCATCACCGGCCATCAGAGTGTAGTAACCCATGTCCTTGAGACCCAGCAGAATGTCCTCCTTCTGCTTGGGAGAAACACGAGCGTAGACCCAGGCGTGGCGGAGGATTGTGTTCCAACCCTGCTGGCCCTTGAACTTGGCGAGAGCGTATCCAGTAACACAGAGATCCTTGGACTTGATGATTTCGGGGTCGATAGGCTGGGTAGGGTCAACAGGGATGCTGATCTTGTCGTCGACGCTGCGCCAGACAAGCTTGTCACCATTGTCGTTGTGCTCCGGGGCATCGAGAATGAGGACCTCCTGGTCAACAATCTCGACATCGCGAGCAACATAGACGGCGGTCAGGGGGTTGTCTCCGGTGATCATGACGACACGGTGGCTGCTCTCGTTGAGCATCTGCACAGCCTCCTTGGCATCCTCCTTGAGAGGGCAGGACAGGATCAGGAAGCCAGCGAAAGTCAGATCACGCTCGACGCTCTCGCGCTTCAGCTCGTTGATCTTGCTGCTGGGGAGTTCGCCCTCGGTGGTAAGCTGCCTGTAGGCGAGGGCCAGGACACGGGAACCGCGACGGGTGAAGTACTTGAAGGTCTCCTCGTAATCGGCGGGCACGACGGACAGCATCTTCATGATGGTCTCGGGAGCACCCTTGACGCCGACGAAGGAACCGCGAATCTTGTTACCCTGCTTATCGGCACCGTTGACCGTGGCCACGGAGCTCTGGCGCTTCAGAGCCGAGGAGAACTGGAAGCGGCGCTTGACCTGGACAGAACCGCCGACACCAGTGGCAGAGACGGTGGCAGGCTTCGCGGACAGAGTGTCGTTCTTGCCGAGGGTCCATCCGATGGAGGTAAGGGTCGCCTTCTCCATGGGGTCGCCGACAACCTCGCCCTCGTCAAGCTTGACCAGAGCGTGGGCCGAGGCCAGAACCAGGGTGGTGGCAAGGCCGATCTCCTTGACAGGGGTCATGTGGGAGTGCGCGCCGTCAGTCTCGCGGGGGGTATCAGTGCCAGTGTGGCCGAGGCCGAGACCAGCAATGCCCTCAACAACGAGGTCCTCTCCGGTCAGGGTGCCGGTCTTGTCAAAGCAGGCGATGTCGATGCGACCAGCGAAGGGGATGCGGAAGGGCTCCGTGCAGAAAATAGCCAGCTTGGCCAGGGCAGCCAAGCTGGTGTTGACGGCGAGACTAAGCTCCATGGGCAGCTCAGGAGGGACGACGCTGGTGACGATCAAGATACAGTCAAGCAGAAGCTTGGAGCGCTTGCGGTCCTTGCGGACACCCTCGTCCCAAACGTACCAAGAGGCGGCAATGGCGAAGATGAGGAGGAAGAGGATGAAGAACAGGGCCTCAGCGTTGTTGGCAGAGACACGCTCGGTGGAGTAGATCATGGTGCGAACCAGGCTGCCCTGGGAAGTCTCGAAGCCGGTCTTCTGGACAATAGCCATGGCGCCGTTGTCGGGAGGCGTCGGGACACCGGAGGCCAGCTTCGGCTTGGCCTCGTCGGGGTTGCCGTGGGTGATCTGCAGGACCTTGGTACCGCCCCAGAGGAAGGCGTTCTTGTCAAGACCCTCGGGCTCGATGGGAGCGTCTGCGGGACGGAGCTGGACGGAATCCTTCAGAAGGGGGGTACTCTCGCCAGAAAGCATGGCCTCGTTCACAATGGCCGTGCCCTCGACGAGGAGCATGTCGCAAGCAACGCCGCCGTCCTCCTTGGTGCGTCCGACGGAAACGAGGTCGCCCGGGAGAAGCTTGTCGCTCATGGTCTCGGTCCACTTGCCGAGGCGGTAGGCGTAGATCTCGTAGGGCTTGATGCTCATACTGCGGAACTCGTTGAGAGTGCGCTGACGCTGCCAGACGACGGTGCTCTCGAAAGCGACCAGCATGAAGAGGGTGAAGAGCGAGTAGTACCAGTATTCATCGAGAAGCCAAAGACCGACGCAGAAGATCTGGAACACGAAGAAGGGCGCGACGGCATGCTCCTTGAAGAGCTCGGTGAAGGTGGGAACCGGGATATCGAAGGTGTTGGAGCCATACTGCTCCTCGATGCGCGTGAGCTCGGCCTGAGTCGAGATACCCCTGGACTTCTGGTACCTGCCGATGGCGGGCTTGGGCTCGGCGTCGATGTCGAAGGCGAGGGTGCGGAATGTGTTCTCCTCGGGGATGTAGTTGAAGCGGCGCTTCTGGAAATGGAACGCAATGGTTTGCTTGCCACCGACCTGGGGAGGAGAAAGTAAGCAACAGCTTGGATAACGGGCCCGGGAATATTGCTCACCTGGTCACGGACGATCTTGACGACCTCGGCAGAGCCGGCGTTGGCAACGGGTAGGACCTTGACGAGCTCCGCGTCCTGGACGGACTTGGCACGGGTGGCGGTGAAAAGGGTCTGGAGGTTGACACTCCAATGCGTGCAGAGCCAGAACAGGGTCTGGAAGGTGATGATGGATCCGATGGAGACGAACGTCCACTCCTCGGAACCAAGGTGCTTCTCGTAGAGGTCGGCGGAGAGGTAGTATCGAAGGAAGATGGGCCAGACGATGGCGAAGGGCCAGATGTAGGTGTGGAAGTACCAGGGCAGCGGCTTCCACAGCTCGGCCGCCTTGATCTGGTTGTTGTCGACGAGAGGCGCCATGGTCGACGGGGCGCTACGGGCGGCGGGAGAAGCTGACGATGGAAGCAGATGATGCTGGTCGAGAAAGGGACGACACTGATGCTACCATCAGCTACCTGTGCATCTGACGAGTCCGAGGTGTCGGATGCTGGTGAGCTGTCCCCGAGAATAGATGAGGACAAGATGCAGATGCAGTTCCGTCGCAGGGAGGCGGGGCGGAATCTCGTGGAAGCGCGAGGCAGAAGGACCTTTGCCAGCACTTTTAGTGAGATGTGTACTTTTTCGCGATGGCAAAATCCACTGAAGCAGCCCACTTCATCCGGTCGGCGCATTCGGGGGCCCATTGGCGCGGGGCCGGACGCTAATTGGGGGCCGCGGAGAAGGTCGGCCTGAGGTTTTTCCGTTGCCCGCTCCGCCACCTCAGTCAGCATCCCCCTATTCAAGTTCGAGGCCTCCACTGTGGTGCTCCAGGGACCGAGTCATCAACCTGCCTGCCAACGACGCTGGGCTATCCAGGATGAAGTTCTCGAGGAGGTCTTTATCCATATACTCGACCTTAAGAGCCGCAAGATAAAGTGCAACGTCCTCGCCCGCTTTGACACCCGCGACATTAATGCCGATTTTAAGAGGTCCTTTGTGACGGGCTCTGTGAACGGAGATTGACATGTCATTGCTACGAATATATACGACGCGACGGCCACAAAGAGAGCGCCATACCCGAATACACGGCGATTTTCCAACATCCTGAGCGTCAGTGAGGTGTTCCAGACAACCAGCAGCTCGCCCAAAATGAACAGCCATAAATGACAACGTACCGGACAGCAAGGAAAGCTCGCGGATACAACAGTCTTCATCTCGCACCCCACCTCCTCCTCTCGATTTTGCATGTGGAAAACGTACCTGGCGGAGCCATCACTTGAGCTCGCCGTCGCCGGTGAGTCCTCTCAAACAAGTACGATATCATCTTGAGGTCCGGGACAAGAGGCCGCCGTATTCTGACGTGAAACGTGTCTTCGGGCTGTCTGTCCATTGGCCAGGCGTCCACGTCCGGCGGAACTGCGAACGGCGAGAGCGACTTTGCCGCCTTGTCCGGTGGCTCATCACACTCTGACGATTCGCTGGCTTCGTCGCTGCACCTCTCTTCCTGGACCTCGGAGTATTGGTGATGTGATTTGCCACCAGAGCCTGCCGGTTGTTCAGCGCGGCCTGCCGAACGCGAAGACTCGTAGCCAGAATCGTCTGCGGCAGTGTCGTCCTTCTTGACCGCTTCGAAGCCTTTCAACGACTCCACGGCCGCTGCAATGTCTGCGCGCAGCACCGGATCGTTGCTCTCCCTCAGGTCAGAAGACAGCAGCTCCAACTCAAACCTCAGTGCCTGCAGCCTGTCCGCATCTTTGGCCATGGGTATTGAAGCAAGTGCGGATGCCACGCGGCCAAGGATGACGGTGAAATTGTCCTTAACTGCTAAAGGAGACTTTGGATCAGTCATCTCGAACAAGGACTCGGAGGCATTTCCCGCTGTCGAGGCCCAATCATGGCTTGGTTGCGCCCTTTCAAAATGAGAGTGTTTTTGGATGATTTCCACGGGAGTAAGCCCCGTATCGCTCAATTCGGGCGGCAGACTGGTGTCGGCCATTTCGAATATGGCCGTGTCCATTGCCTCACAATGGCGCGGTGGCCTAGCAGCGTGGCGGCGCAGGTGTTCATCGGCAGTCACCCATTGGCCTCCACGATAGAACTCCGCGTCCGGCATAGAAGTTTCCGTGGGTGGTGTCGACTGGGACTCGTCAGTCGAAGCCTGGGTCCAAGATATGACCTTCGTGGCTTTGCGATCGGCAGAGTCGTTGCCGCCAATGGTGCCTCCAATGCCATTTCGAGGTTCACGCCTCTTCTTAAACAGCATATTGGGTTTTCGTGGTCGCCCCTGATCTCTGCTCAGGGGTACTGGTCGCTGAGGAGAAGGGCCGGTTGCCTCCAGGGCTTCCCTCGACGCGCGCCGTGGCATCATGCGACCCAGGATGCGCGCAAACCCGTTCTTGACGGCCTGCGGCGATAGTGGCGAGACGGGAGAAACGGGCGAGGCCTCATCGTCAGCGTCGTCGTTACTCCGCGCCGTCCTAGCACGTTTACCCCTGAAGTGAGCGTCGTCTTCGGCCGAGCAGGAGCTCGAGTCCTCGTCCCCGTCGTCTGGTGCTGCCGTCGACTGGCTGACCCAGTCGAGCATCTGCGTTGACACGGCGTCGTCATCCTTGAGTTGGAAAAACGCTCTGATGAGGGTTTCGTTGCGGGAGATGAAGGCCTGAGAGGCCTCAAAATGCTCGTAGCTGAAGTCGGCAGGAATCTGGCGGCGAAAGACCTCCGCGCGGTTGGAGTCGCCGCGGGCCAGACAAACAACGTGCAGGAGGCCCATGGTGTTGTGGTAGCTGGCCCACGGCACGGCATCGTCCTTATCCTTGCAAAGCCGCTTCTTGCTCTGCAATGCCAGGTTGCAAGTCTTGTGGGCGGCAGCTGACTTGTAATGGGCCAGCTGGGCAATGGTCAGCGCGTGGAGGAGCTCGCAGACGACCGCGTCCCTGTCGGTCCTGCGGCGAGCCAGTTCTGTGACGATGACCTCGGCCTTCTCCCACAGCCCCTTCAAGAAGTAGCAGATGGCCAGCTGGATCTTGAGGCTACGGTTGGAGCTGGCCGTCTCAGGATCCTCGAGGACTTCCTCGAGCAGAGGGACTGCCTCGTCGAGCTTTAGGGAACACACGTTCTCGACGGCTAGTTCGCGCAGGCCGGAGAGATAGACCCTCTCGAGGTCATCTTCGTCCTCCTCGTCCGAGCCTTCGTCGTCCAGGTCGTCGACCGGTGCGCGGGCGGCAGTCTTTTCGATGGGTGTTTCTCCGATGCTTGCTCGCGTATCATGCCTGGCCGGTAGGTTCGTCAGGATAGCTCTGGGCTGCCGAGCGCTGGGCCGGGGACTGGGCCGGGGACTGGGGGAGGTCTCCCTTTGCAGCACAGTTCCCTGGCGGATGAATTCTTCGACCCTCTGGCGCTTAAATGAAGGCAAGTGACCTGCAAGGCTGTCCGGTTGCTGTCGCCATTCACGCATGGATGCATTGGTGCTCTGGTCCTCTCTGACGGTGCTGGCGGTGGACGTCGCGGCCGAGTGAAACGTCCTGGCGGCTTCGGCGAGCTGGAAGAGGTTCCCGGCGATGCGGTCTGACAGCGGGCTGAACCCCTGCGAGAACCCGCCTGCGGGCCGCGTAGAGATGCGCAACGCCTCGTCGATTGACGACTTGAGCTTGGTCAGCTCGAAGAGGATCTGCGTCTGGGACCGGTTGCTCCGAAGGGAGAGGGAGCTGAGATAATGGTCAGTGCACGCCGCCCAAGGCATGGCACGGGGAGGGTGGCTCGACTTACACGTTGATGGTGCTCAGAATCGTCCGCAGAGCCGAGTTCGACTTGTGAATCTTGTCGCGGTGCGCGGCGAGGTCGTCCTCGTGCAAGGCCAAGTCCACCGCGGCGCGGCTCTTCCACGTAAAGCCCCCATGGCGGCGGCTCTCGATTTTCTGCACGAGAAGTCCGAGCTCGCCGACGGAGAGTTCGCAGTTCACGAGCGCCTGGTCTATCTCGCGTCGGAGGTCGTCGTCGATCAGCGAGGCCTCGAGGGTGCCGGGCCCGAACTGCCGCAACGACTTGTCGACGGCTTTCAGAGAGCTCTTCAGGTCTGAGAGCTCCTGGCACAGGCCGCTGATGCGAGCGTCTGCGCTTCGGTGTGCCTTGACGAGTTTGTAAAGCGACGTTGTGATCTGTGGCCGGCAATTGGGGTGAGCGGGTGTTAAATACAGGGAGGGAGGGTGCTGGGACTTACAAACCCGGTCGCTTCAAGCAAGGGCACGACGCCGGCGGCGATGGAGAGCGGATCCATAGTCTAGGACTTTGCACGAAGACGCGATGCTCGAGAACTGGACGTAGGACGCGAATTGCTTCACTCGAGAGATCAAGGACTCGAGATCAGGTCGCCGAGAGGGCGAGGACCGGCAATCATGGCTTGCATTCAGCCCCCAATCGATTGTGCGACGCAGCTTGCGCGGACAGGCGCAGGGAACGCGACAGGAGTCTGCCTCGCTGGTGGTTCATGCAGGTGCTGCCGCTAGTTCTGCAAGACATGCTTGTTTCTTGAGATGGTTGCCGGCTGCCTCCTGACGAGTGGTCGGCTACCTATATTCTCCCCCAGGTGCGCGGACAGCATCTCGCCGTATCCTGCCAGGAGGAGTCGCAATGGTTCATGATGCGGTGAGTGAACCGGGGATGAAGGAATTGGCAATTCTCCAGTCTAGGAGTCAGGTAATTAACCAGAGCCAAAGCTTGCGAAGGTCATGAGTGAAGCTGTGCTGGGGCGCAAGACATGGTCTAATGCCGCACGGACCCGACAGCCTGGCTGGATTCTTTGAGTACCGACCCTGTGGCTCTGAAGAGACGTCCGCGAATGACTACCTATGATGCGGGCAAGAGTGATCCCAATCCAACTATGCACTTTTCAAGGATATCACATCCTGGGATGCTAGATTCCCGGTATATGCCTATAATAGCTGTCTGGTTTGGATGTCACGAGCGGATGCAAAGACTCAGTGCTTGTCCTCACGACGCCACGGGTTCGGGTGACGGCTGAGCTCCAGCCGAACCGAGCCGAACCGGTGATATCACACCCTCAACGGTATCATCAGGTCAACAACTCCATTCAACTTCCAGATTACCTTGACGGGACCCATATCTAAAGAGACTAAATAGTAGTGTCTTCCCGCGGACACGCGCCCTCGAGTGAGTCCGGCACACTCCGAGAAAGCACCACGAAAACCACACCACTGTCATATCATTTCCCCATCGCTCGTCACGGACAGGCAGTAAATTCAGTCAAAGACGGAAGCCATGCCGTCCTCACACACCATTTCGATGCATTTGGGTCAGGCAGTGTTCTCTCGCCGGCCAGACGCTCGACGGGACCAAAATCACCAAGACTCATCATCGCCAAACCTGGGCGGTCAAGCGAAACACACGCAGGACTGGCTTCAAGCAACACAACGACCAACAGACTCCAGGCAATCAACAAGAACAACATCGATACGCAGTAAAGATTAGGTTGGTGGGGGCTACAGAAACTTAAAACGGGGAAATCTGGAGGATGCCATGGCGATGCGTCTTGTTACTTCGGTAGCGCTCTGAAAAATTGGCGGATTCGGATTGTGACACGATCAAAGGCTATCTATGACGCTATAAGGTGTCAAAGAAGGAAATATTGTAAGGCACATTTATGGAACTAAACACATGAAAACGCACCTGACTCACATGGTCCGAGATTAGCACGCCTCAAGCCCGGTGCGAGGCCCAGACCAACCAGCCGTGCTGTTGCGAAGGAACGGTTCCTAGCCGAGATAGGATACCCCCCCGAGCCGAGCCGCGCAGAATTCGCACTAATAAGGTGATTCTCGGCAACAAATGGGATTCAGTGGTCACTTACATCTGCTTTGTTGTACTTGTAAGCATTTTGAGTGCGAGCTCCATCATCTGTCAACCTGAGCGTTTCCACCCAGGAGAGAAGCACCCAGCAGCACAATGTCTTCCAAAGAACAACATGACAATGCCCAACAGGAAAAGCCCAGCAATGTCGAAGATGCCTCACCCTCGCCCGGAGGCGCGAATCTCGACTTGACTGTCACCAATGCCAGCGAGTTCGTCCCTCCCCACATGAGCACATGGCAACGCCGCCTCATCATGCTCTCCCTCTGCTTCACCCTCTTCCTTAGCGCCCTCGACATCACAATCATCTCGACCGCGTTGCCGACCATTGCGGACGAGCTGTCCGTCTCGACCCAGCAGTACGCCTGGATCGGAAGCGGCTTCACCCTCGCCAGCACAGCTTCGACCCCAGTGTGGGCCAAGGCGTCCGATATTTTCGGCCGCAAGCTGATTATCATGATCACGGCGGGCGTTTTCATGGCCGGAAGTCTTGTGTGCGCTCTGGCCGGAACTGGGGATATCCTCGTGGGCGGTAGGGTGGTGCAGGGCCTGGGGGCCGGGGGGTCCGTTGTGCTCGTCACTATTGTCATTGGCGACCTGTTTGCCATGGGTGACCGGGCAAAGTACTACGGAATCACAGGCATTGTCTGGGGCATTGCCAGTGCCGTCGGGCCAGTGCTTGGAGGTATCTTTGCCCAGACGATCGGGTGGCGGTGGTGCTGTAAGTTCTGGCTTCATTCTCCCATGCCCTTCCTTGTCCTACCATCCCGCTAACACACGTCGCGAACCAGTCTATATCAACCTGCCCTTTGACGGCGCTGCTCTGATCGTAATCTTCTTCGCCCTCAAGGTCGAGATTCCGAAACAACCCATGCTCGAGGGCCTCCGCATGCTCGATTGGACCGGCTTCGTCTTCATCATAGGCGGCACCCTCTGTTTCTTATACGGACTCGAGCTGGGCTCCAGCGGTATGGCTCCTTGGTCCTCGGCCAAGGTCATATGCCTCATCGTCTTCGGCTTCCTGCTTCTCCTCATCTTCATGCTGTGGGAGTCACGCTTCGCGAAGTCACCCATCATCCCGGGCCGCATCTTCCACAAAGTGACCAACGTTGCGTCCTTTATTCTCGCATGCCTCCACTCCTTCACCTTCATCTCGTACGACTTCTTCCTCCCACTGTACTTTCAGATCATCTTGGGATTCTCTCCGCTCATCTCAGGCGTTATCCTCTTCGCCCTCATCATCCCGCTTTCCACAATGCCCATGGTCGGCGGCTTCGTCATTCGGAAAACGGGCAACTATGTCTACCTTGTATACCTCGGGGCCGCTCTTATGACACTGGGAAGCGGCCTCTTCATCAGCTTCAGGGATCGCATCGAATGGGCCAAGCTGATCATTTCCATGGTCATAACCGGTCTCGGCGCGGGCATGCTGTTCCAGAGCCCCATGATCGCGCTGCAGAGCTTCCTGCACCAGAAAGACATCGCCGCCGCCATGTCCGCGTACAGCTTCCTCCGCAGCCTGTGCACGTCGGTGTCGATTGTCATCGGCACGGTGTTGATTCAGCGGTCCCTGTCGGGCGGGAGCCTGACGTCTCTTCACGGGAGCCACCGCGGCAGCGGGGATGCAGAGACGAGTACGAGCGATTATATGGAGGGCTTGCGCACCATGTGGTCGTTCTACACCGCGACGTCGGGGCTGATGCTGGTTGCTGCGGTTTTTATCAAGCAGAAGCCGGTTAAGAAAAAGGTCGCTGAGAGCCCTGCTGCGGAAGATGTTCCCCAGCCTGAGCCGGAAGCGGGAAAGGCAGACTGAGGAGTTTGGCAGTGGTGTTCTGAATCTAGCATTAGTATTTAGATGAGATTTATCACCAATGCGGAGCCCATCGAGATTCATCCCGCATAAACATTTTCTACGCAAAACCATTCTGTTAACTGCAAGTGATGGTAATGTACGTTTGCAACTCAAGGATGAAAAATGCATGAAAATCCTTCTTCAAGTATATGTGGTAGAGAAGGTTCCTCTCGTGGAGGCATGATTATTCTAAGACCGCCCCCAAACTCATCAAAATATCCATATCCCCTCGCCTATAGACGCCACTTTCCATGATTATGATGTCCTGATAAATTCACTTTCATCTGCTCAGTCAATCACACCCATCTGCTTCGCCGGCTGGTCTACGCTCAGCATGTCCCTTGGTTGATTCTGTAGTTGGTAAGCACCGCCAGGTGGTCCGACGTCCACACGTTGTTGCGATGGTTCGGCCTCGGGCTCGGGTTGCCCAGGTGAAATGTCCGCGATTCGAGGACCCGCACGGAGGAGCCGGCATGAAGCGTGTAGTCGATGCGGTCCTGGGGCTCGACCGGCCCCGAGTTGCCGTTGCGGAAGGGGTTGATGGGCGACCACGTGTTGCCCTGCTGCGCGGCGGGATCCGGGTTGGCCACGCGGTACGAGTCGATCAGCCCTGCGTTGAGGGGGATCCTCGAGGTCGGCCAGTCTATGTCGGCGTAGCCGCAGTTCTTGTTCCTCAGCGCCGGCGTCCAGTCGAGGTGGGAGGGGGCGTTGAAGTCTCCCGTCAGGAAGACGGGGACGCTGGAGCTGCTCCCGAGGTGGCCTCTCATGCCGTCGACGACGGTCTGCAGAGCGTTACCACGGTAGCGCCTCTCGGCTTCGAGGATCGCCGACACCGGCCGCCTGTCATCACACGCCAGGTAGGGGCCGTAGTCGTGCGCGTTGAGGTGCGCGTTCCATACGACGATCTCCTGTCCGGATCCGTCGAGCTCGATGCGCGCGGCAACTGCGTAGCCGAGATTGTTGGTGCTCGAGGTGATGGGATACCGGCTCATGAGGGCGACATTGCCTGGATCGGCGCTCGCAATGTAAAACCACCCCAGCGCTGCGCTCAGCTCGCGGGCGCGGTGGGGGTCCGCCTCTTGCAGGCCGACGACGTCGGCGTTGGACGCGACGAGTGCCTGGATCTGGCTCTCGTTGTAGTTGTTCATCTGCGTGCCCCCGTACCACATGTTATATGTCATGACGCGCACATCCTGGGCCATGCAGGAGCCTGACGGCCGAACAGGTATCCGTACAGCTAGCTCGCTGCTGGCACCAGTAGAGGTGCTCGCCCTGACCCGGACATGAGTCTCTCCGGGGGAAGTCGGGGTGCCCGTCAGCCTGCCGTCGCCGCTTACGGACACCCATCCCGGGCCGGATACCTTGGAGAAGGTGGCCGATCCGCCGCGACCCAGAGTCAACCCACCGACCATGGCCTGGAAGACAGTGCCGACGCGGGCGTTGCGTGTGGTGATTTCTGACACGGCAAAGCGAATGTCGGGCGCTCTCACGGTAATGTAGCGTGTGATCGACTTGTAACCGTCTCGCGACAGGTAGAACGCTCGGTACGTGCCTCCGGGCAGGGAGCCGGCGCGCACCGTGACTCTGCCGCTCGCGCCCGGGGCGTACACCCACGCGAGAGACTGAGGACCCTTGACCTCATCGACGGGACCTCCATCGGCAGGATAGATTCCGATCCAGTTGAGAGTGCTTGGGTCGTTGGTCACGTAGTCGAACGTGAAGATCTCGCCGTTCTGAAACCAGGAGAGTGTGCCCGAGGCCCTGGGAATCGTAACGGCGATAGGATTTGCCAACCATCTGTAGCCGTTGCGCTGGAGGTAGTAGGCTCGATAGTTACCCCATTCAAGATCATCGGCAGGTACGGTCACCTGTCCACTGCCACCTCGGGCATAACTCCAAGCAAGGGACTGAGCACCCTTGAGCTGGTTCACAGGCCCGCCGTCGCGAGGGTAGATGCCGACCCAGTTGGTGGACTGAACGTCTGTCGTGTCGTACTGGAAGGTGAATCGCGGCCAGCCGGTGATCTCTCTGAACGAGCTCCTGAATATCGGTATGGTCACGGACTGGGGGCTGGCCAGCCACGTGTATCCCTCCCGTGCAAGGAAGAAGGCCCTGTAAGTTCCGGGACGGAGATCGCCTGCGGGAATAGTGATGGTTCCGCTCGCGCCTCGGGCGTACTCCCAGACGAGAGATGGCTCTACCTTGACCTGGTCCACAGGTCCGCTGTTGCTGGGGTAAACGCCTATCCAGTTCCCTGCATTAGGCGTCGTGGTGAAGTAGTCAAACGTGAAGAACTCCTCGTTCTGGCGCAAACCGAAGCCGGACGCAAGCCTGTGTGATGTGCCATTGGTCTCCGGCAAGGTGTAGTTGGTGATGGGAAACCTGCTGGGGGGATCGCGTGGCTGGATTTGAGCAGCCACAGATCCCACGATGGCGAGGAGCGCCACAACGCGACTGAAAAGAAACATGACGGCTTGTTGCTGTAACTGAGACGAAGCGATACAGAACGCATGAGCCTCAAGACACGCTGAGGCAGGCCGGGATGAGGTTCATCACACAGGGGCAGACCATATTCTTCGACCTCTCCTTTATACAGACCGAAGATTTCTGAAGAAGGCTTCTGGCGGAAACCCACCGTCATGACCTCGGCGACACTGTCTGGATATAGCATAGCGGGCAATATTTCATTTCATGCAGCATTGAGGCACAGCGTGAAATGGAGCACACAAGCTCGACGACCTGGTCTGGAACCGAATGCCCCCAACAATCTCGCTGTGCCGCCTCCAAGAATGTGACCGTCTTTTCGATGAAGATTGGACCTTGGCATTCAAGAGTAAGAACGCAGGCATAAGCCCCCAATTGAAGTGACTAACGTACTTCGGCGCGTTACGCGGAAGCTTACTGAAGTCTGACGCCGGTCCACCCGCGTTACTCATGTCGAGGCACATAATGCGGAATGTAATGCTTGCTCTCATCATGCATACCACACAGGGGATGATTCTCCATGGCGCCAACTGCAATTTTCGAACACGTATCATCACGTCAGACTGGGCAACTCAGAAGACCATGGAGAATCTTCAACGCTCAGGAGCGCCGAGCCATCATCATCCATGCACCTAGCATCTGGTCATTTTGATATGTGGGACACTCAGTGACGCCATTGGCTGATCCGAAATCGCGAGCCCGAAAGTGGTAATCGACAAGGAAGATTTGCAGGGAAATGGAACAACACTTCCCCTGCAATATGTGAGGTTGAAAACTGAAGTTCCGACCCGAAAGGATCCGCGTAAAGCTCAATGTAGGCCAGGCCCGGCTTACGAAGTCGTATTCCCTGTATGCACATTGAGAGACAGCGCGTGATCGAGGCATCTGATATGTAAGACGACTTGGCATCCTTGGGGAGCGGACACTAGAGTCACAGGGTCGGCGAAACAGGTCCATGTGCTTTACTACTGACTTAAATGTGGAGGAATACAATCGAGCGCAAACGGAGCAAACCGACTATCCATTAATGGGACACATTTAATACTCCTTCTACTTGGAGATTTGGCTTGAACTACTTGCATAAGCATATCTATTCATGTTGAAAATATAGCGCAGGAAAAAGAGAATTGCATGTGGAGATGTGATTTGGAGTTGTCGTCCATCCATAGATGATCAAAGAGGCGTATGGGTATGACGCCGAGAAAACTCTATATCGGTTGATATAGTTATATCTCCTTATTGCCATTGAGTATGCAGAATAGAGCATTCAACGATTACGGGTGTGTTGGATGTCCGCTTCGGTCAAGTCGATGAGGTTTAAATCTCGTGGGGGTCATCCTGGGGCCTGGGCCATACGTTTTGAGCACTCTTTCTCGAAGTTGATTCGAGCAGAGCAGGGAACCAACCAAATTCAGATCTGATTTAAGATACAGTGAGGACCTTTCCAAGCCTACCTCCTAGCCACATGCATCTATACCTAGTTACTGAGTCCAGAGAATAGTGCGTTATTTCTGATAGACTTCGCTTGCATCTTATTCAAGGATGCCTACGTTGTCTTGTTTCTCAGAGCGACCCATGTGATGTTCTCACATCAAATTCAAGATTCCTCCTAGGACAACTGACCCAACGACGGAGCCCACTGATATCTGCACAGCCCTGTTGCCCGCATTAGGACCAGCGTCTGCTGATGTTTGGGGTGAGTTTGAACTCTCAGGCGACGAGATTGTTGATGTCGTTGAGCTTGTTTGCAACGATGGCGCAGCAGGCGTTGTCGTCTGCGGAAGGCCGCCACCCGCAGGTGTGCAATTCGAGTCGCCAGTAAAGTCGTGGCAGGCTCTGTATACCGTTCCGCACGCTGAGCCGTGTGGACAATACCAGTCGTCCTCGTTGTTGTTGCAGTAGACCTCCGGCCTGGGTCCGTCATCGCAGGTCGGCGGCGCCTGTCGGGCCCGGTCAGCACACTTATGCCACCGCTGTTCAAGTCGGCTTGCTACTCACAAAGCTGGGCACCACGGCGCCACAGCTATTTGGGCTCGAGAACGAACAGCAGCTCTCGTTCGAGAGGCCGATGTTGACGCACCAGCTCCCTGTCGGACAGCAGCCGCCGGCGCAGCACTCGCCGAAGCAGCAACCCGGCTGGCGGAGACAGGAGAAGCCCGAGTTCGCGATGCCGTTTCTGCATTCGCTGGTCGGGTTAGGGGTGACGAAGTCCGACTGGGCCGTGACCCGGGCTGGGGCGGTCGTGAGAAGGAGCGCGCAGGCGAGCGCGTTGATGAGAGGTGTCGGCATGATGAGGCAGACACTGACGATGGTGCGCAACCTCACATCGGAGGTCGCGATGCCCTCAGAGCGCGGCGACCCTGTATTTAAGTAGCATTTGGCGACGGCATGACTCGCCTGCCAGTGACGGGCTGTTCAGGCTGTCCCTTGTGATGCTGAAGTCTGGATAGGGCTGGCTCGGTCTAGATTTGGCGAATTGCCTGCGAGCTGAACTGCCGTGGCGCCAGTGCCGTTGCCAGGGGTTGGCGGCGACCAGTCTATCGGTTCCTGATTATCACGGGATTGGCCGAAACGCTACGAGCTGAACAGGAATGCGACAGTGTCCGCGCCCGTGGCTTGCGGGCTGAACCGTTGGCGGCCGGTGTGTGGCGTTGACCGGCTTGAGGGGAGAGCAACGACACCCACATCTCATCGCTCAAACCTTTCTCATGAACGTGGTATTCTACCCTGTCTCTATCATTTCCGGCCCGAAAATCAGCTTATTTACTCCCTTCTCTTAGCACGCTGAGGGGCTTGCGGCATCGGTCGTGCTCATCCCGAGCGACGTCTCCATCTCGGTCCCGAGACATGGCGAAGCTAAGCGTAAGGTAAACTACCTACGTCGCGATGATATCATAACCGGTCAAACGCCAAGCACCAAGAGACTGCTGGCGGTTGTATATCTCGGCGATGGAGAGAAATGGGCCCTGCACCCCGTCCAGCCGTGGATCACAGCTCAGCTTTGGGCCAAGCCGGCTCCGACGTGGATTCGCCAAGTGCGCGGGCTCAACAGAGTCGCTGGGCATGATGCTGGGCATGATGCTGCGCCGTGCCCCGGGCCGGGGCCGAATCTGCTGTTAAAAGGATCATCGCGGTGCCGGGAAGGGTCAACGGTTTCTGGGATGCTCACTCTGAGTTCTTCACATTCCCTGGAAACCCGCCGCCATGCTCCCTTCAACGAGCCATCTTCTCGTCGCAGCCGTGACGGCCTTCTCCCCTAGCGCTTCGGCCCAGTCTTTGCGCCCCAACGAATCGACATCAATTGATGACTGTCCCCAGAATGTCCGGTCCATAGCGGACGGCGAGACCCTGTTCAACTCCACGGGAGTCATCTCCCTGGTAGACCCGACGGATACGCGCCGCCCGACACAGCGGAAAAGGTGGTACCTCTCCATGCTGCTCTCTGACATCCGCATCACGGACCCGGAGGCAGGCCACCCGCAGCAGCTGCTCGACGTCTTCCTCAGCGTGCCCAGCTCGGGGCAGTCGATAAACGCGACCGAGGCGGAGGACGACTCTACAGTGTGCGGGTACCGCCTCCACGGGCAGAATGCCGTCTCCGACCACCCCCAAGACGCCGAGCGGTCCTGCGAGGGCATTCTGAGCGAGGAGTGCCTGACCCTTCTCCAGTCTCTGCCGGTGCCCGCTGCTGACGGTTGCCCCCGGCCGCCGAGGCTGGATGCCGTATGCGGAGAGGGCGGCACCTTTTCTTGGACCAGTACGTCATCCTTTTGCTCTCAAGCTCTCCTGATTGAGATCCCGAGACTGACAGCCTGCCAGGGGACCCCATCAATGTGTTCAACTCGACGTGCGGCCTGGACGACCTGCCTCACATCGACCTGCCCAGGGGCTATCGGTCCCTGTCGACGCAGCTCGGCGGAGGGTTCCGGAACTTGGGGGAGTTCACGGACGAGACATACGATCTGCGCGTTCGCCAGCCCATCCCCATCGTGCTGACGGGCAGGGCCAACGCGGATGACAGGCAGGGATGGAGCCGGGTTCTCTGCCTTGCCCCGGATGACATTGTCCCGGGCAGCCGGGTGCCCGAGGGAGACTTCCCCGGTGGAGCTGGAAGGGCTGGCGCAAAAGTCTGGCTGGCACTTGTGACTACTCTCGCTGTTGCCGCGAGCATTACATAGGCGGATGTGGCGGAGGAGGGAGAGTTGAAGCCATTCATAGATGTTTCATCACCCTCTATGAATACTTATGCTGCCGCTCATCATCGTGCTGTGCAAATAAAGTGACAAAATCCGTTCTTGAAATTCTGATCTTCTTCGCTGTGCGTCAACGCTACGGACAATACAGAAGTTCCCCCATTATCAGCCATGCCGTACGCTCCAGCTAACTCGTTGGACATTAGCTGCTCGGCAATCATGAACCCCCAGTCGCCATCTCTCCATGCAGTCAAAGCATCGCTGAAACTCAATGCCACACCGCGGCCTTCACTCCGCCTTATCCCTGACCGTGACCCAGCGGCTGGTGTAGCGCCGGATGGACTTGCCCGTGAAGAACAGGACCCCGCCAAGAATGCCCATCAGGGCCGTCAGGCCACCGAACATGGCGAAGGCGCCATCATATCCCATGGCGTCAACCATGTCCCACACGCGATAGCTGACGCCGAAGGAGAGGAAGCCGCGGTGGGCGCAGATGATGATGAGCAGGGAGCTGGCCCTCTGGGGATAGGCGTCGAGGAGGTAGGTGATGGCCACGATGTTGGCGCCGATGAAGGTGAAGAAGTAGGCGGCGAGGGCCCACACGTAGGTGAACCAGTGGTAGTTCTCGGGGTGCGTCGCGCCTTGGCCGTAGAGGACGACGGTGAAGATACCGATGATGATGGGGATGAACAGCGGCAGGAGGCGGGTCTCGGGCTCGTGGATGCCGCCGCGTCTGCGGGCGAACCACTTGATGATCCAGTCACTTCCGTAGCCGTATGTAGGAAGAGCTGTGAAGATGGGCAGTTAGTCTATTGTTCCTGATCCGCCGGGGAGAGAGTGGGAGACACTTACCAACCAGGGACGTGATGATCTGTCCGGCGTTCGAGTAGCTGGTCGAGGAATGGGGCCAGTTGTAAGGAGGCGACTCGACGATGCGTCCATACTTGTGTTTGTTAGTAAAGCAAGAGGAGGCGAAGGAGAGGCCGGGAGACGTACCGTCATGCCGATGGCGATGTTCGCACCGAGGGTGATGCCGTTGACACACAGGGCCCAGAAGACGTTGGGGAACAGAATCATGGTCCAGGCGTCCTTGAAGACGATCCAGGCCTTACCCCACTCAGGCTTTCCAATCCAGAGGCGCATGTTGGAGCGGAACGTGCGAGGCTCAAAGTTCTCATAGTCCAGTTCGGGCCTCTCGGTGTGAAGCTGGAAGTTCTCCTCGCCGTCCGAGCCGCCTGCGGTGGTCTCCTGGTAGGCGGACTGGGGACGATAGTACTTCGTCTCGGGCACAAAGAAGAAGGAGATGACGAAGCAGACGCCGCAGAGGATGCAACCCAGTCCGTACCACCAGGCGGTTCCGATGGCGGCGGCGATGGGCGAGGCGAAGAGGACAAAGATGGCCACGGCAATGGTCTGGATGGTCTGCTGGATCATCAGGTACTGGGCGCGCTCGTGCAGGAAGAAAATCTCCTGCGTGATCATGGGCACCAGGGCCTCGCTCTGGCCGGCGGCGACGCCGAGCAGCATGCGGGCCCAGAGATGCCAGTCGTAGTTCTCAGCCGCGGTTCCAGCACCGGCGCAAAGACCGATGCTGGCGCACATGAGGGCGGTGGCGAAGAGAAGGACACTGCGGCGGCCCACAGCGATGGCGATGGGCATGCCAAACAGGTTGCCGAAGCCCCTGTCGATTGGTATCAGATGGGCCGTCCGTCTAGGCTGAAGAGAGCCCAATACTCGCGAGTCGGGGAACTCACATGGTCAAGTTGGGGAGACTTAGCATGTAGCTAATCTCGGTGTATCCTTTGCCAACCGAAGCGTAATTCGGAATGTAAAATCCCAGAAGGCCACCAAATCCACTGACCATACCAAGGCCGATGACCGAGACTGAACGGACGGGAAGGTTAGCTCAGGTCATGGGAATCTAGGCTTTGGCAGAACACTCACATAGAGACAGGCAGATGAGGACGAGAATCTTCTGCCAGATGGCCATGTTCAGGGGGTCTGCACGGCTAGTCAGCAGGCCAGTTCACATCAACAACGACCGGGGCAACGTCGACTCCCGCCGGGATTGCGTAGCATGCTTACCGCGAGGATCAGCGGTTGGCGCTGGAATGTAGACGGTCTTTCCCGCAGTGAGCTGGACGGTGCCGCTCACGCCCACCTTGGACCTGTCGACCTGCAGCTTTGCGCCGCCGTCATCGACGATGGCATCCTCAACGTGAGAAGAGTCTTCCTTGCTCATCATGGCTGAGCGACGATGGTCGATCAATGCTAGGAGGTGCTGGTTGTTCAGTAGTAGTTGTGGGCGAGTCTGGCTGCTTGAGAGACAGAAGGCCCGGAAGACGGTGGCCACGGGGCACCTTATATGTCAAGGAGGACAGCCACCGGCAAGGGGAGTTGCTGCCATGGTGGTTTGGGGGAATTCTCGCGAGATCGGGGGTCGAAACCGGGGGGCGACAACTAGCTCTCGCGCCGGCTCCCCCATGGGCCCAAGCCCCCGTTGTGGTCTAGGTTCGCCGTTAGCCTTGGGTTCCGGGAAATGCGCCCACCTGCTCCCGATCGTGAACGCACCTCCACCCCCTCACAAACCCTCGCAAACCCTGGCCCAGACCCCCGGATGCTGTCAGAGCACTCAAGTTCCCCGCGGGGTAAGTGGGCCTTGCCCCCGAACCGAACTCGGCTCAGCACCTCCTGGACCCGTCCCCTCGGTAATACAGACAGACAACATGACTCGAACCACCAAGCAGACTGCACTTATCGTAAGCCGGCATTGCAGCGTTTCGGAGCAAAATGTCTCAGGCTGCCAGTCCATCGGCTCGGGGTAATTGGCTTTGGCTTGACGACGGGAGCTCGATGCTTGTTTTTCGTCTCCAAGAATCGCCACCAGATCTGCAAAGACCAGAGTGCAAGCCCAATCGCCAATGCATTGGGGGTTGGGGAGCAGATTGGCAAAGACTATGTGAGGTATATGCTTCTGCTAGTAGTAATTGTGATGAGTTCATGGCACAGAGTTCTGGACGAACAGGCGCCATGATTGCTCACGTCTCCCAGGGGACCTGGGAGCCCATCGCACTGAGTCTCGACCGCGCGCGTGTGGATTCACATGTCTCGGTCGCCCAAAATTATTTTCAACAAGTTTTTTTATTGAAGTCACGATGACTTGAATGAACTATTCAACATGCTAATGCCCTCAATAATCCTTGACACCGGCCAGGCGGAGGAGCTGGTCCGTGAGCACGGGCTTCTCGAACGGCTCCGTCCTGTACTTGGGGCAGACCTCGCCGTCGCGCATGGGCTTGTCCTCGGCAGGCCGGATGTTGCAGTGAGGCCAGTGCGTGGTGCCGATGTAGTTCTCGAAGCAGTGCTTCTTGGCCTTGAGGGCGTCCTCGTTGGCGTACCTCTTGGGCGTCATGCAGACGTATTGCACGTGGCGGATCTGGTTGCCCTCGGGGAGGCAGGCGTAGTGCATGGTCCTCGAGTCCCAGAGCACAAAGTCGCCGGGCTCCATGTCGACCTTGAACATCTCGCAGCCGCGCTCCTCGAACCACTTCACGTCCTTCTCGCTGAAGAGGAACAGGTCCATGTACTTGAGCTCGGGGGGCGGCGCGTCTTCGTGGTCGTGGGACTCGCGCTTGTGGGCGAAGAACTCGTTGAAGAGCTTGGAAGAACCGCGCATGAGCATGAGGCCGCCATCCTTGGGGCCGTTGGGGGCGTAGTTCAGGAGGCCTTGGACGGCTTGCATGCTGTGCAGGGCAGGAATGTCAGCTTCAGGTCATCTGAATGGAGGTACTACCACTTACCCCTTGCGCTCGGGGTTCTGGTCGCAGTGAGGCCACGGGCTCCACTTAAGGTCCTTGCGGTTCGGCAGGGAAATGTTCATGCCGTCAAACGAGCACAGAAGCTCCTTGGTCCCCCACAGCTTCTCGAACACCTCGACGATCTTGGGCTCCGTCCGCGCCTCCCAGGCCATCTTCTCGTGCGTCGAGGCGTAGGCAAAGTACATGCCGCCCTTAAAGCTGACCGGCAGATGCTCGGCCGTCCATGTTTCGGGGTTTGTCTCGTCAAAGCCCAGCTCGAAGTTCTTGAGCCACTGGATCTGTTTGTCCGCGTAGTACTTGGCGCGCTCAGGGGAGATGGCGCCCTTGATGAGCACGCAGCCGTTCTTGTGGAACTCGTCGCGCCAGTCGCCGTAGACGGTGTTCTCGTCGAACTCGATCAGGTCCTTGGTCTCGAAGCGGGCACCAAAGGTGCGCTGGACCTCCTGCTCCTGCTGGGTAATGGTCTCGGTTGCCATTTTGACTGTGGTAATGGAGAGATGATGATGGTGATGATGCTGTACGGCTTTGTGATTTCGGCTTATACGCTCAGATCGAAGAGACGATTCATAAGTAGTCTTCATCCCACCTTGAGGAACGCTCCGCTCAACACAGAAGGAATTCGGTTCGGCCGGTTCGGTCGCTTCGGTTCGGGCGGACTCTGTTGCCCCGCATGGTGAAAAGAGGGGACTCGGGGCCCCGAGCCCCTGGCGGACCATCCCCCCTGACCCTGACCCCTCGCCAGAACATCACCACCCCGCCGGGGGGATGGGCAGCTGAATTCTGGTCATCACCCGGCGTCTAATCCGACCGGAGCCGAGAAATGGGCAGTCATGTTATTTTTTTTTATCTTTTGTACTTGAGAAAGCCGGCATCTCTTGAAGACCATAGATGTATGTATCTTAGGAAATCCGAATTACCTGATCTCATCCAAACCTGCCTCTAGAGCCACATTGCCCAACATGCCGATACCTTACCAAGTCGCTTTCAAGCCTTTGAACAAGCCGGAGGTCGGCGACAATGGCTATGAGGAGCCAAAGCCAGGCAAGTCCGAGGTCCTTCCCAAGGGCTCCGCGCCTTTCGGCGGCCGAACGCTCGACTCCGATGTCCGCATCGACCACGACGTCGAATTTGTCGTACGGGATGGGTGCCGCCTGTACGCCGACATCTACCGCCCAGCGACGGACGAGGAGAACGTCCCCATCATAATTTCCTGGTCGCCGTACGGCAAGAAATACTCCGCCGTGGACATGATCTTTAACATCTGCGTGTGGGCCTGCTGCCTCAAGAAAGAAGACGTCAGCGGCCTCGAGAAGTTCGAGGGCCTCGATCCCGCCTGGTGGGTTGCGCGAGGCTATGCCATCGCGAGCGTCGACGCGCGCGGCGCCGGCAACAGCGACGGCGACGCGGTCTGCATGGGCACCCAGGAGGCCGAGGACGCCCACGATGTCATCCAGCTGCTGTCCAAGCTGCCCTGGTGCAACGGCAACGTGGGAATGGCTGGCAACTCGTACCTCGCCATCATGCAGTGGCAGGCGGCGGCGCAGAACCCGCCCGCCCTCAAGGCCATCGCGCCGTGGGAGGGATCGGGCGACATCTTCCGCGAGCAGTTCTGTCGCGGTGGGTGGTTCAACATGAGCAACTACGACCTTATCACGTCGCTCGTCATCAAGGGGCGGCATGGGGTGGAAGACTTTGCCGAGATGTACAGGCGCTCGCCGCAGGCCAACCAGTACTGGAACGACAAGCGGGTGGACTTTAGCAAGATCAACATCCCGTGCTTCATCACCGCGTCGGACTTCAGCCAGATTCACACCATGGGGGCGGTCCGCGGCTGGATGCAGGTGAACACGGACAAGAAATGGATCAAATGGAGTGGCTACCAGGAATGGTTCGAGCTGTACGCGGTGCAGGAAAGCTACGACGAACTCAAGGTCAGTGAAGAGTCGCGAGACCAACGGCACTGAAACCACAAGACTGACCATTTGTACCTCGGCAGGTTTTCTTCGACCGATATCTCAAGGGCATCGATAACGACTGGGAAAAGACGCCCAAGGTCCGCTGGGCAACCCTGCCCTTCGGCGACCGAGACGTCAAGCATGACATTGTCTTGCCCGACTTCCCCGTCCCCAACACCGATTATAGGTCTTTCTATCTCGCGTCCGACGGAGCCTTGCGCCTCGAACCGCCCCAGACAAAGGGTACTTCCGCGCATAACTCGGAGGACCGCTGGTCCATCTCCAAGTTCAAGCACGCATTCTCGCAAGCCTCCCGCCTCATCGGCCTGCCCAAGGCAGAGCTGTACATGAGCTGCGACGCGTTGGACGACCTGGTCGTGTTTGTCCAGCTGCGCAAGCTCGACAAGACGGGCAAGGAACTCAGCCAGCTCCAGTTCCCCTTCGCTCGCGCCCCGGTGAACTCGATCGACGAGCTGTCGGACAAGGAGAGGTCAAGCCTGACCCTGCACGACGGGTCCATGGGCATCTTGAGGGCGTCGCAGCGCAAGATCGACGCGTCAAAGTCGATGCACCCCCAGTTCCCGTTCCACCCCCACGACGAGGTGTGGAAAGTTACGAGGGGCGAGGTCGTCAAGCTCGAGATTGGTATCTGGGCCATGGGCGTGGACTACGAGGAGGGGGAGTCTATCCAGGTTAATATCCTGGGCCAGTGGCCTGTTTACACGGAGCAGACAGATGCCTTCTCGAAGCCAAGGCCCGAGGAGGAGAAGAACAAGGGGATGCATGTTGTGCACTTTGGCGGGGAGTATCCGAGCCGAGTCATCCTGCCTATTGTCCCGATGTAGAGAGACTTGAGCAATAGGCTTGTCCGCCGAGAATTGATACATTTAATTTTTTGTGCCAACTGTTCAAGTCTTTTTCGAGCCTCAAGCTACCGATGTGATTCGGATTAGCAACACCAACAGCCCGTGTTCAACACGAAAGTTCGGAGATTTCCCGGAGAATATGGCAACATTGTCATCCCTGGACCAGAGTCGGTGCCAACCATAAGTGTCCCACCCCACTGAGGTCCATGATAGTGGAATTTGGGGTCATCCCTCACTCCGAGTCCCGTGTCGGATTCCCGGACTTCAAGCTGCCTTCACCATTGACCGACCTCCACTCCCACTTGCACTAGCTGACCTTTTCAGCGACGATAATTGGCACAGACAGGCTCAACAGCGCCTCCGCTGGAACCTAGAATGCGACAGAATGCGGGGGGTGCGGGGTTTCCGGGGCACTTCCAGGCGCAGGTGTCGCTGTCGGGAAGGTGGGGGAACCGAGCTGCTTCGCACTTCCCAGCCGTCGAGGTCCACAACTTCGGCTTAATTATCCTGACACCAGCCGCGTGAATCCAGGGACCGACGTCGCGACAGCAACCTCCCCTACTCCTCGATCACTGATCCCCGGACTGCCTATGCAGAGTCGCAATTACTGACAACACTCCAACTACTACCACCCCTGGACCTCCTCACCCGCTCCAATTCCAATGGCCCGCGACAGGGGTCTTGGCCAGGTCGCTGTGCTGCCTCCGGCCCTGGAGCACGGTTCGGCTCGGGACACCGTCCACGCCTGGTCAGAGCCCGTCACCGAGGCGGCACAGTGCCTCGCCTCCATGTCCTCCGGCTCGCTGCCACGCGGCAGGCCCAAGCCCACCCGGCTGTCGCTGGCCTGCAATTCGTGCCGGAGACGCAAGGTCCGCTGCGATGCCCGCCAGCCGAAGTGCCAGAACTGCACCCTGCGCGGTGACGTGTGCGAGACGTCGGACCTGAGACGCCCCGGGGCACCCGCCGGCGCGAGAAGAAGGGCCGTCAGACGGCACTCGATGGTCGCGGGCGGAGGCATTGAGGCCGAGGTAGGGGCCCCCGAGCAGGCGACCGAGCAGGTGGCCGAGAATCAACCGCAGTTCGACGACAGCTTCGATCCCGTAGAGCCTCCCGCCGCCCCCTCGGCCGCCTCGGCCTCTTCCACCACTGATAGGGTGTCCACAAGACTGTCGTCGTCCGCGTCTCCGGCCACGACTCGCTCTGTGGCCAGGACTGAGTTCAGCAGGCAACCCAGCACTCGTAGCCAGCGTCCCGGCCCAGAACATGTCTCTTGGGTATCGAGGGCGTATCGGGCGCAGGCTGAGGCGTCTGGGCCAGCGGATGATGCTGAGGCGGAGCAGCCGGAGGGGCCCGTCGTGGCCACCCCTGATATAGCTGTCAACACGGACGGCTCATCGAACAAACTAAAGGTTGGTACCGCCATCTATCTCTTCTGGGTACTCGCCCCTCAGTTGGGTGGATTGTTACAGAGCTGACCAGTGCTTCGTCGTCGTCTCCAGGTTGTCGGTGGCAGCAGCTTGCAATGTCTCTTCAATTTCGTTGACCTCCACCTCGCCGGCTACGGCTTCGACCTCACAGCCCCCCTCTTCAAACATGGCATGTCTCACAGCGAGGAATTTCTGATGCCTTTGGTGCCAAGCTTGCCAAATCTGCCGGACTCCCAGGCAATGTCACGGTATGTCGATGTCTTCTTCAGTCGCGTCTGGCGCCTGTTCCCCGTCGTCGACCGCGAGTCGGTCCAAGGCGATATCGAGGCCTTCCTCGACCTGCAATCTCAGGATCAACGGGGCCTCCAGCACATGGTGCCGCCAGCTCGCGTGCCTGCATTGGCCATTGTTTATGCCATTATCTGCATTGGCATGAACGAGACGCGGGCTGCGGAGAACGACCACGAATGCTCCCTCGAGAAGCGGACCATGTACTTGATGGCATGCTACGGCCTCCACGGTCACCTTACTGCCACGCCGTATCATTCTAGCGTGCAGGCCCTGCTTCTCATTGCGCTGGCTTTGAGAGGTCACTGCAAGGACGGGCAGTCATGGCAGATCGCGGGACAGGCAGTCCGGATGGCGTTATCACTCGGCCTGCACAAGTCGGCGGAAAGACAGGCCGCCGAAGCCGCCAGCCCTGTTCATCGGCAGCAACAGCAGCAGGCTCATAGCCAACGAGAACGTCTCTGGTGGTCTTGCTTCGCCCTGGAAAGGCTTCTGCAGTTGGAGTGCGGCAGACCGTCCAGCATAGACCCCGACTACGATCACCTGTCCGCGAATTGTGGCGTGAGTGGCACATCGCCGCCCGATGATGACCCCGAGAGCCCTTCGGAAGATTCGACGTTCGTGTTCTTCAACGCTTGGGTATCTTTGGCGGGGATCATGGGACAAATTTCAGACCGGCTCTACTCGCACCGCTTCTCCGGGTCGGGAGAAATGCTCACCGAGACGGCACGGCTTGCGTGGTGCTTGTCCGAGTGGGAGTCGGCAATGCCGGAGCAGCTGCGCCCACGAAATACGTTCTTCACCGAGACGGACGACGATCATGTGCTGGCCGTCTTCCTGGCCCAGCAGTATTACCATGTGAGTAGTGAAGCAACGCATCATGTTTCTGCCGAGACTCGTTGGCTGACGGACACCAAAACAGGCTCAAATCGCGGTTCTTCGCCCGGCAATCATCTTCTCCGAAAGTAGCTTCACCGCCGAGGTGAAGAAACGCGCGGTCGATATCCCCGAAATCAGACGCCTCCTCGGCGGAGCCTCCACGTGCGTCAACGCCGCCCGAAGCCTCGTCATGCGGACGCTCCAGCTCGCCGACGCGGGGGTGCGGTCTACGCTACTCGGACTGTCGCAGACATTTCTGGCCAGCGTCGTCCTCGCGCTCTGCATTCTGCGTGCGCCCGCGACCAGCCTGGCGCGATCGGACGTAGAGCTCTTGACTTCAGCAACCGAGTACGTGGAGAAAAGCTACCGGTATTGGGGTTTCCAGGCCGCCTTTGTGGCCATACTACCGCGGCTGAGAGAGAGGATCACCGCGGTGTACAAGCAGGACGTCAGGCCGCGGGCCATGCGCCGCGAGAGACGAGGCGAGAATGCTGCGAAGGGCGGCCTAGGCGACGACGCTGGCACTGCAAGAGCTATTCCTGCTTCTGGGACCGTCACTCCTGCATTGCATCAAGGGGCGGTGTCTGGTCTTTCTGCACTGTTTTTCCCGGATCAGGACGATGGCGGCGCGCAACTCGCGGCGCCTCAGCAAGGGCTTGAGAACCCAGGAATGGGCGTCATGTGTGACCCGGGGATGGACGTGTTTCCCGGCCTCGAGTTTGAGGAGCTCTGGAACATGGTGGATTCAGATTGGTTCATGTACGATACGGGGGATGTAATGATTCCGGGCTGAGACCGGCAACGGGCAGCTTATGTGAAGATGGTAAAATTCATGACCGAGAATACCTCTATGGGTCACTCTGTCCGGACAGATTTGAGTCGTCATCCAACTTGGCCGTCCGATTTCCCATGGACCATTCGTTTCGGACGAACGAGCCCCTGGATCCGCTGGTCAAAGTGGCGGCGCTCCGCAGTGACACGTCGTCCGTGTCTGGGGTTGACAAGCCGGGTGGGGATGTCCTATTAATTAATCGTCGACGAAAGTGCCGGCGGGGTGCTTTATTGCTTGCTTCTGTTAAGACTTTGCTTGTTTACTAAGGCCAGGGATCAGCACTGCAAATCTTGCCGGGGTGGGAAGGTGGCGGTATCTGGGCGAGACGGTCATCCGGTTTCTCTGTCTCTTCAAGCAATCTCTGCTGAGGCAACCTGACGATCTTCACGGAGGCATCGTCCGCAAGCGCGCTCAGCCTGGTCGCATGACAGGCCTGGGTTGAGTGACGTGCTGGGCGCCTACTCATACTCCGTCGGCGAAATATCACCACTGGAACTTCCAAGACGGCACCGGCGACGCCGCATGAGGAAGCCCCGCTGTCAGATCACAGTGCGTACCAAATAGGAGGCGAGCCGAATGCAATGCTCACCTCGCGGTGCATCCTCCGAGGGCTCCGCCCGGGCAAGATCGGCGGCCCGGAGCGGCACTGGCGGGCAGCATCCCGGCTATTTGCACATGAAACCAGGGCCAGCCGTGACCGGCTTTAATATACGCAGATAGATTGGGCTGCCATCAACTCGAGACCGGCCGCGGGACACCAGGCTGCGCAGCATCACGACACGGCCGGGACGATGGTGCTCGAGTCCCGACGATCGAATTCGAGTATAAAAGGAGCAGCGGCAGATGGCCTTCCTTGAGTTTGTTGTTCTTCAGCAGCAGCAGCACTCTCACACACTCGCCCTCTCTTCTCTATCATCTCAGATCCCACAGTCAGACCGCCACCATGACTTTCACCAAGACCGCCCTCTCCGCGGCCCTCTTCGCCGTCGCCGCCAACGCCCACGGCCACGTTCAGTCGGTCATCTCTGGCGGCAACACCTACGTCGGAGGTCTCCCCCACGGAGCCCCCGCGGACGCCGTCGGCTGGGCCGCCGGCAACCAGGACAACGGCTTCGTCGAGCCCAACTCCTTCGGCAGCGCCGACATCATCTGCCACAAGGGCGCCACGCCCCCGAGCAACTCCGTCTCCGTCGCGGCCGGCGGCACCATCACCCTGCAGTGGGACACCTGGCCCGAGTCGCACAAGGGCCCCGTCATCGACTACATCGCCTCGTGCGGCGGCGACTGCTCCTCCGTCGACAAGGCCTCCCTCTCCTGGGTCAAGATCGCCGAGGCCGGCCTCCTCTCCGGCTCCTCCCCCGGCAACTGGGCCGCCGACGAGCTCATCGCCAACGGCAACGCCTGGGACGTCACGATCCCCAGCGGCCTCGCCCCCGGCGGCTACGTCCTGCGCCACGAGATCATCGCCCTCCACAGCGGCGGCCAGCCCAACGGCGCCCAGGCGTACCCCCAGTGCATCAACCTCGAGGTCACCGGCTCCGGCGGCTCGACCCCCTCCGGCGGCGTCTCCGGCACCTCGCTCTACACCGCCACCGACCCCGGCATCCTCTTCAACCTCTACCAGCCCTTCGACAGCTACCCCATCCCCGGCCCCTCCGTGTGGTCCGGCTAGACGGTGGTGGTGCGCGAGGCGAAGCTCTACGATTCAAATGTACATAGATAGACAGACGTCAATGAACATAGCCGGCCCCGAGACCTGGGCACAATTGGTCACTATTCTTCTCACCGTGGTCGTGACAGCAGCACTGCGATTCCTGATGATGTGTACTTTCGAAAATACTGAAATCTAGAGATCTCACTCAGACTAACCACCGGAGGGAAGTGAAGCATATGCCCCAACCTACAAGATCGAGTTGGACTACAGGGCATGCAGTTTTTCGTACCACAGGCAGTGCTAACGACCGCTGCAGAATGAACTTTACCCCAGCGAACAATGCTAATGGAGGAACGGAAGGAAAATTCATGTCCCCTCATAATATTCTAAACAGCCCGCTATCACCCCAATTTTCCGCCTTGTACTCGGAGCACTCTTATGGTAACACGAACTTCACAGGCTCCTCGTCGCCCAATCTCCCGACAACAAGCCCCTTTGCACCCTCCGGCAAGAGCACGCACCCGTTCAGGGAGCCAGTAGTGATGACAGTCCCAGCCTTCAACGGAAAGCCCGGGAACTGCGCCTTTCCGTACGCCACCACCGACGCCAGGACGGTGCCGCAGCCGGGGACGGCGGGCTTGCGGTCGATCTCCTTCCCGTCGATCTCCAGCGCCACCGTCAGCCCCGAAACGTCCCTCCCGCGGGCGTAGTTGCCGCCGAAAACATATCCCAGCGCGGAGTTGTGGTCCGCCAGCGCCTGCGCGGGGTTGGGCTTCTCGCCCGTCTTGGTGGGCGCGAGCCGCGTCCCGACGACCTCGATGCCGAGGAAGTAGTGGTCCACGGCCGCCTCGACGGCGTCCTCGTCCAGGTCGTCGCTGACCTCGATGTCCCGGGCCAGCTTGACGCCGACCTCGAACTCGAGCCCCTTGACCTCGAGGCCGGCGGGGAAGACGTAGTCAGGCCCGCTGTTGCCGACGCGGGACGCCCAGATGGGGCTGGCGACACCGGGGCTGCCGTCGGTGCGGACGGCCGTCTTGTACAGGGACACCTTCTCGCCGAGGGCCTCCTGCTGGCCGAGAGATACGCGGTAGGCGGCCTCGAGGTCGAGGTGGGCGAGCGTCTCGGGGTCGACGAGCGACTTGCCGCCGGCGCGCTGGGCGTCGACCAGGAGCTGTACCAGCTCGGCCTCGCTGGGTTTCGTCATGCTGGGCTTATGGGGAGGTTTCTGATCGATCAGCTTGAGGAGATGAAATGGATGATTTAGGCAATGAGTCTCATGATGAGCGTGAGACCAAGAGCGGCGGCTGACACGGGTTAATTTATCCCGCAAACCGGGGGGTGGCTTGAATCCGGGTCCAGGCCCGATGCCGGGCCCCACTCTGGATCGATGCCCCGGACTTGTCTCCGTGATGGGCCCGAACCGGCTGCGCGGCACGGCATGACAGATGCAGGATTCTACTGGGATTAATGATGCAGTAAAACCAGGATATAGTTCCAATGACGCGGGTGTCGATGAATGTATTTTTCCGGGAGCTCGCGGCGTAGTTCTCCTAGGAAGCGGAGGTGCCTCTCTGAAGTTGGTTGCCCGTGGCGTGCAGGCGTTGCATAATAATCTTCCTGCCGTTGTGGTAACGCAGCTATTCCCGCCGCAGAGCATTTCACAGTGGTCTTTGTTATCGTATGCGCCGGGGACGCAATCGCTGCCGAGAATGTTAGACATCCAAAAAATCAAATTAATCAATACCGTGGCGTCTCGACCTAGTACTCGAGCCCCCTGATGAACGAAAGGGAAAGCCGACTTGCCTTGGTCCGCACGGATCCAGGAGAGATAAATCCATGCCGAGAGAGCGGAGTGAACTCCTCGAGCTTCACTCTGGCCGGGTCGAACCAGTTCTGATGGGCATCGCCTTTGAGCTCACCCCAGCTCGTCTCCAAGTCTACGAAAAAGTCGTCCAGACCTGCTGGCCGGAGTCTACTCCGTACGGACGGAGTATGAACGGCTTACTCGGGATGATATCTGGTTTCGTCGGGCATAGGCCTTACACGTAGCCAAGGCTGACAAAGTCCGGGGCTACATCCACTTCCAAGGCGTCCCGCTGGAATACATCCAGACGCCGGGAGAGCTAGGAGTAAGTGCCTCAAGGCTAGTGAGGCAGCTATACATTAAAGAGAGAGTCGATAAAAACCGAGGCTTCTACAGGTGGAACTCACCCGGGCGGTGGGCTCGACACTACTCGAGCTGTCGGTCCGCGGCACGACGGATTACGTCCGACCCCGGTCAAATGTTCTCTTCAGTGGCCTCTTAGAGGTGCCCACGAAGCTAGAATCCCCAGTACTGCACGAGCTGATAAGAAAAAAGAGATAAGACAACAGGGGGGGACTCGGTGATGCTCCGCTAAACTCTGACGAGACTATCCCAGACCGCATATGCAAAGGGATAACTACCAGCGGATGATTCAATGACTCAAAGCCGCGGCAGGAAGCCATTGAAACACAGCAGAGACAGATGATGGTGATATGCCCTTGATGGACGAGCAACCGGCCATAGTTATTGTGTTCCTGAGCTCCTGCTCCAGAGTGTTTACGAATGCGATGTTGACGAGGACACGCTTGCCGTCTTGAAATTATTTAATGCCTTTTCGTTGTCTCGGGAGATGCGTATCGTCTGATGTGAGTATTTATTTTCATCCTTCTCTGAGGTTGCCCCCTGATCAGCCCCTGTCCGTTACGACTGCATTCGGACTAACTGGCCGTGGAGACCAACAAGGTGACTGACTGGCTACATCCATCCCCAATCTGGCTCAGAGTCTGCAGACTCTTTAGGCAGCAGAATAAACCATCGACTTGACTGCCGGCCAGCTCTCGAAAACCGGAGAGGACGCCAAGACATCACCAATCAAACACCAACACACAGCAAAAGCGATCAAGCAAGCATCGCTTCTTGTAGAATGCTGCCGGTTCCATTGCTCGTTGTTGGCGCCCTTCCTCTAGCGGCATCCCTCCAACGGCCGGAGGCATGCCATTCCTGCGTTCCATCCTCCGTCCGCGAGGATCTCGCCATCGGCTTTGACCTGGGCCAGTCGTACGGGTGAGCGAAACCAGACCTTGACTGCTTTCTTCAGCCTCAACCTGTCAATCCGATTCTGACATGTGCGGCGGTTCAGTACGGCGGTGTCCTACCTGGACAATGGCACCGCCATCAACCTGGCCAAGGTGCGAGGAAGCGTGCGGTATGCAGAGATCATGGAACGGATGATGCGCACGGGGACCTCGCCGTGGAAGCGCTGCTGGTACTTCGGGCGCTGTGGCCCCTTCGACTTGACGAGGGGGGACTTTCGTGTCCTCAGACGCTTTCTGGGCTTTGCAGCCTCGCCCGAGGCAGGCGTCTTCGGTCACATGGTGTCTCAGCTGAAGGCAGTCTCCGAGGAGGCCCTCGGGCCCGAGAAGCCGATCAAGTGCGTCGCCCTGACCGCTCCGTGGATGCAGATGGGGCGAGACGACCACCGGACGGAAAAGGACCTGGTTGATGCGATCTATCTTGCCGGACTGGAGCCGTGTTCGAGCGGGGACGACGTCGACTACATCGGCGAGAGCCAGGCGGTGCTCGGGGCGAACGATCTCTGGACCTGCCAGCCATACGGCATGGGCGACATTGACGAGGACAGGCTGGTGGAAGGCCTGTTCTTCATAAGGTGCGCCGGCTGCCCCCTCCCTGCCCCCTGGTGGTGACTGATCGCGGCGAGTGTGTAGTTTTACGAACCGTTCGCTGTATACCTCCCATACCTTCCTGAAGCGCGCGAGATGCTTCTACTACGAATCCTGGGAGTACTACGGCGCGATCAACGACCAGCTGGGTCTGGATCAGGTGCACAACGCCGACTCTCCGGAAGAATTTTGGCAACGCGTGGAGGAGGGACTCCTCGGCCAAGCCGCAAAATACTTCCGCGGCGGCTCGTACACCCCTATCAAGATCGTCCTCGTGTCCGGGGAAGAGGCGGAGAATCCCGAGCTTCTTCGTGTTGTGAACAGCGTGGTTGAGACGATCCGGGAGCGAACACAAGCAGTCGCGATCAGGATGTGGGCGGAGGATCAGGAAAAGCCCGAGATCAAGCTTGTCGTATCCGAGGACCCGGCGTTTGGAGGTGCTCGGGGGGCTGCGTTGTGGCAGCGGATGAGGATGGAGGCCGGATCATATTGCGACACCCCCGAGTGTCTTGAGAGCGAGATGTGTTGCAGAGCCGGTCGATTCCAGTACTGGGATCCGGAAGCCGAGCTCGATTCCATGTCCCGGGCGGCGGCGGCAGGGAGAACAGAGACAACGACAGAGACAACGACGGCGAGCGCGACAGAAACGACAACAGAAACGACAACAGAGACCACAACATTGACGGCGAAAGAGACGACAACGAGACCAGAGAGACCAGAGAAGGAGTTGTAGGATGTCGAGGTTCACCCGATGGACGGATGTTTTCATACATCAAACTGTCGTCAGGATTCGGGTTCTCAACCATGAATTAGCTCTCAATTGAACTTCTCTTCTGGCGACCATCTCTGAGTTGACCGTAGGGGCATCACCGCTGGGTCCCAGCTCCCTGGCAGCACAGCCCCAGTCCCAACTCTTCAGGGACAGGGATGTGGACCCTTCGGGGTGTGGTTTGCTTAAGATTCCCAATCTTGCGGCGCGGCTCGTCTGTCATCTCAGGCGCCATTGGGCTCTCGTTTGAGCCGGGATCTTGGCTGAAGGACGCTGGGACTTGCGAACGCCTGTGCGCCTCTCATCAACAACAAACCACACTGACCCCAGCCAGGGGGCTCGTGATTCTTCATCTGTTTGTCACGGATTCCCGCCTTGACGGACGTGCTGCGACCGATGCCTGCTGTGAATGGGGCAGTAAATATAGCTTCCAGTCCTCAGGCACGCCGGGACCCGGTACGGATGGCCCGGTCGGGGGAAGATCCCTCCCTCCCTCCCTGCCAGACCAGCCAGGCCTCGAAATTGCCATGTGCCAGCGGAACATGGCACAATCATGCAACGCGAGCCCAGGGCCTGCCGGCAGAGAAACGAAACATCCACTGTGGCTTGCCGGGCCTGGAACATTGGCAGCAGTTGAGCCCGCCGGTAGCAGGCCGCAGATCTGTGCTCAGCGCCGTCTGTCATCGACACGTGCGGCCTTGGTAGGGATCTTCTGGCTCTTTTCCTCGATTGTGAGTCTCACGATGGTAGCGACGTCGCACATTGTCTTACCGCGGATGCGTCCAACCCTTGCTTCTTCGCATCAGAGTCTGATGCCAGAGCGGCGGAGCTGTTATCTGTGTCTATCTTCAGTTACGGGCACTCGCCGTCATATCTCACACCCTCGGGTTTTGTCCGTCAGGTCATTCCTCTGCTTGGCGGTCTCCCTGCGGCGATCGCCTCTTGTGAAGCGAAGCCCATCAAGATCAAGAATCTTCTCCAAGCGGTCGCAACACGTCATTCTCGTCTTGACCAGCAGCTCTACTCCATCCCCTGATCGCACCAAGATGCCTATGACTAACCCCCAAGTCCCCCCAGGCCAATCGGACGCGGTCCCAAGCGGCGCCATTCCCAGATCTCGTCCCCGCGGGCCCTTGGCAGCCCGCCGCCTTAAGTCCGCCCCGAGGCAAACGGGCGTCACCCGTTTTTTCTTTCAGGGCTGTTGTTGAGCCTCCGAAGGGCCCTCATCCCTGCACACACTTGCCACGGGAAGCGCCGGGAAAAGGGGGACAACCCTGCACGTAGCGACGCCCCCGGGACGGCAGATGAGTTTCGACAGCAACTCAGCCAAGGATTCATGGTGTTGAAGTGCTGCTTGGCCACATTCTCGCCCAGCCTCAAGCGGCCGCCCGTTCTCAGGCGAGGGTCGTAATCGTCCGTCCACCCCGGCTCAAGCTCACCAATCTCTCGAACAATCCCTGAAGCCCGTCACACACGGACGCCACTATTGGTATCCGAGCTGCCGGGCCTGGTTTGTGGGCAGGATACTCATCACAGACATAAATAAGTACTGGTTGGATTCTCCCCGGGGTCCCGGTCTCCGGATGCATATCTTCTTGTCTCTCCTTCTTGTCCCGTGCCAGCGATAACGACCCCTACAGTCCACATCGCGCCCTCCTCCCAGATGATCAGCATTCGATCTCAAGCTTTCCTGTCTCCTTGCCGTCCCGTAAAGTGGAGATAACTGCCGCCTCAAGCGCACGACTCTGATCTCAACAATATCACCATCACCATCGACTCGATCCCCCGACGACAACCACCACCAGCACACATAGGACCCGTTCAATGGCCCAAGACGTCGACGCAGCTGTCAGCGCCGGATATCTGGAATACCATGAGCCAACCATTATACAGCTGCTGGTGATCATCTCCTTCTTCTTCTTCCTCGCCCTCGCAGAATGGATCTCCGATAAGATCTTCAAGGCCGGCCTCATCGGCCAGATGCTGGTCGGTCTGGTTTACGGCATCCCCCTCGGCAACATCATGCCCATCCAGTGGCAGGAGACCTTCGTCAGCCTGGGCTACATCGGCCTGATCCTGATCATCTTCGAAGGCGGCCTGACCGTCCATCTCGGCCTCCTCAAGGCCAACTTCTTCCTCAGCACCGTCGCCGCCGCCGTGGGCATCCTGTTCCCCATCGGCCTCTGCTACGCCCTGCTCTACGCGGGCTTCGGCTACGGCGCGGTCGAGACCTTCATCGTCGGCGCCGCGCTCTCCGTCACGTCGCTCGGGACGACCTTCGTCGTCATCGGCAGCGCCGCCAAGGGCATCGACTTTGCGAAGACCAAGGTCGGCACCGTCCTCATCTGCGCCGCCGTCGTCAGCGACGTCACCGGCCTGATCATGGCCAGCGTCATCCACAACCTCGGCATGGTCGCGGACGACCCCGACGTCGACCTGGGCTGGCTCATCGGCCGGCCCATCGTCGCCAGCGCCGCCATGGGCATCTGCTCGCCGCTCATCGCCAAGTACCTCGCCGGCCCCGTCTTCCGGTGGTACGTCGAGGACCGCTTCGCCAGGTACAAGCACATCTCGAACATCATCCTCATGGTCGTCGTGCTCTGCGCGTTCCTCAGCATCGCGGGCTTCGCCGGCGCCTCCGTCCTCTACGGCGCCTTCCTGGCCGGCACGTTCCTCAGCGCCCTGCCGTGCATCCATCCAGACGCGCCCTTCATGGTGCTCAGCCGCGAGCACGGCGAGAGTGACCCCGACAAGACGCCGACCTTCGTGCACACGTTCGAGAAGTACTTCCTCGGCGCGCAGACGTACATCCTGCAGCCCATGTTCTTCGCCAGCATCGGTTTCGCCATCCCGTTCCGCAAGCTGTGGACCGGCGAGGCCATCTGGCGAGGAGTCGTCTTCACCCTTCTCATGCTCTTCGGCAAGGTGAGTCTCTCTACGTGATATCAGAGAAAACTAGAATATGTCGCTGACTCCCCCAGCTCATCGTCGGCTTCATCGTCCCCATCCGCGACGCCATCACGAGCAATCCCACCCTCAGCCCCCGCGCCCTCGCAAAGTCGACCTGGAAGCCCGCCTCGCTCCTCGGCGTCGGCATGGTCGCCCGCGGCGAGATCGGCCTGCTCATCGTGCAGATCGGCCTCAACCAGACGCCCTTCCTCTCCGAGGAGGCCTTCGTGACCGCCACCTGGGCCACGGTCCTCAGCACCATCATCGGCCCCGTCGTCGTCGGCCTCCTACTCAAGAAGCACAAGCACGCCATCAGCGACGACATTCAGTGGGGCGTCCAGAACACGGACGACGGCGCCGGCTGGCTCAGCGACGACGCCATCCTCGAGGAGGGCCGCGCGAGCCGCTGGGCCAGCAGGCGGCACTCGCGCGCCGTGAGCCAGGCGGCCAGCGAGCGGGTTCGCAGCCGCGCGCAGAGCCGCGCGCAGAGCATCGACGTCGGCCGCGCGGCCGCCGGCGGCGGCGCGAGCGGCGACAGAACCCCCATGTCCCCCCGGCGGCAGGACTCGGACGGGCCCGACCCGGAGGCGATCCGCAAGGGGCTGAGGAAGGCCGGGGCGTCGGAGAACACGCTGCGCGACGACGAGGGCAACGACAGCGACAGGCCGGCGGCGGGGGAGAAGGCCGACGGTGGTAGCGGTGGCGAGGGCGCCACGACCACGGAGGAGCGCGCGAGGAGGCGCGTCATCACTTACAAAGATACCCCTGTTGTTGCGGAGAAGAAGGCCAGCGCCGAGGATGTGGGCGAGAAGGGGGAGAGGGACGATACCCAGGCTGAGAAGCCCGACGCCAAGGACGAGGAGGGAAGATGAGCGCCAGACACCGCTGTACGATCCCATGCCCTGGTTTAGACTAGTACTACTTACTACAGGAGTTATGGTAGACTGTGTTTTTTGCTTCCCTAGAATGATATCAGACCATCATCCCGCCGGCTTGGCTCAGCCCACTGTCGCATGAGTTCCACGCACCCAACCAAGGAATGAATCTTGCAGTACTTGGCTTGGTATTGAGGCCCTCAACATGCCTGCCGATCCCCGGCAAGGCCACGGCTTATCCGAGGTCCTGCTCGGTCTCCGGCTGTCAGCCGGGGTCTCCTCCGGCCCCTCCCGACACGGCGCCGGCCAGGCCAGCGGGTCCGCCGAGAGCCGCCATATCTCAAAGCAGAAGCCCAAGAACACGACGGGCGGCACTTCCATACTCCGCCCCCTCACTGATGCCCCTCCAGGTCCTCGATCAGGATCGCGGCAGCCCTCTCCCCGACCGCGAGCGCGAAGCTTCCCATGTTCGCGGCGTAGTTCACGGGAACGACGCTGAGGTCCGCGATCCTGAGGCCCCCGACCCCGTGCACGCCCAGCCTGCCGTCGACGACGCCGCCCTCCGCCAGCGGCGCCATGCTGCACGTCCCGCAGCTGTGCCAGCACTGCCCGACGTTCTCGCGAATCCACTTGTCGAGCACCGCGTCGTCCTCGGGGGAGTAGACGATGTCGCCGACGTTCGCGGGGAGGGGGCCGTCGCGCTTCCCGCAGGCCGCGGGCGAGGAGGCGGCGAAGGGCGGGTGCCAGGGGGCGTACTCCCCGCGGTAGGTCTCGAGGCGGCGCATGACCTCGCGCTGCTTCTTGTAGTGCCACGCCGCCTGCTTGACGTCGAGGCCCTCGGGGTCCGAGAGGATGCCGGTGCGGAGGGCGATGGGGTCCGTGGTGGAGGGGCCGGTGATGTGGACTGAGCCCCGGGAGTAGGGGTAGAACGTGGAGGAGGTGGCGCTGATGAATTGGTGGCCTTCCTCGCCCTCCGGGAACGGGCCGGGGAAGCTAAACGGGCCGTGTTAGTGGGATTCCGCAAGGTATGTACGGGGCGAGACTCACAAGGCGGCGGTGATGATGTAGGCCACGGGCTTGTTGGGGCGGTTCTTGAAGTCCCGGTCCCATGCGTTCTGGAACGCCGGGCCCATCGGCGCGACTTCAGCTTCCGATGGACGCAGCTTGCCTGCCATGTCGGCACCGTTGGTGTAGATGGATCGGTGATTGGTGTTGACCAGCTCATCAAGGGTCACCTTTTCGTTGAGGAAGCTGTTGAGCGTTTCCTCCGCCTCGACGGTGGAGTAGTACGGGCCGATGATGATGTTGTGATCCTGAAAGTTCTCACCGACACCGGGCAGCTCGACGGCGAGTCTCACGCCTGCCTTGGCGAGCACTTCTGGCTGGCCGACCCCGGATCTCTCAAGGAGAAGAGGCGAGCCGAGGTTTCCGGCAGTCAGGACGACCATCTTGCGAGCCTTGATGGTGTGAGTACCGGTGGTGGCCTGACTGTCAGTCGGCTGGACCTCGACTCCGACAGCGCGTCCACCCTCGATCAGGGCTCTGGTCACTTCGTGCTCGGTGAGAACGCGCAGGTTCTCGTGCTGGCCGTCCCGAAGTCTTGGGTGCAGATACGCGTGCGCGGCGTCGGAGCGTTTGCCGTCGGGGCTCGTGAAGAGAAGATTCCGCTGGGCGCCGTGGGCAGTACTGAGATTCTGTGCGTCTGCGGTTTCCGGTACGCCTGCCCTGACTGCCGCTTGCATGATGTCGTCCTGAAGACGAGTAGCGCCCCAAGGCCTGTCAGAGATATGAATGGGGCCATCATGGCCATGAGTATCGTAAGAGCCCTGACCGTGGTATGTTTCGCACTACGGAGAGGGTTATCAGCGACCGATCTATGTCAGTGCGAAAGTAACACAACATGGCAATACATACCTTCTTCAGGTACGGGATCATTTCATCTGCGGTCCATCCAGGGGTGTTCCAGTCGTCCATGTCTTCTCGTACTCCGCGGGTGTACGTCAACATGTTGGTCGATGAGCCGCCTCCGAGAATGCTACCTGCCGGCACCACCAAGTCTCTCCCGGCGAGACTTTCCTCTTCCTGGCCGGGGTAGAGCATCATTCTGCCAGTCTCGAGCGGCGTCAGGATATTCAGCAGGCTTGCCAGCGGCAGATGGACCATCTGGTTGTCGTAATTGTCCTTCCCCCGCTCGATCAACAGAATCGATAGCGCGGGGTGGGCATCGCTGAGTCTCGCGGCCACCACGCAGCCAGAACTGCCGCCTGCGATGAATTAGTCGATCGGTGCAGCATTATCGTCGTCCATTACATACCTCCGACGACGATGACATCAACATCACCCAGGTCGCCGGGGACGGTGTTGGATATTCCGCCCATCGTGAAGTTTGCCCAGGGGATCAGGAGGTCGAAATGCCTTCAATACTCAAGTTGAGACTCTGAGCTGACAGAAAGTGAGAGAGCACATTGAGTTCAAGATGCTCTTAAATGCGACATCCACTGATGCTTACTCCTCGTCGTGCATGTACGCGCAGCGATGCCCCTCTCGACGTCAGAGAACACAGCCCGAAGGCATCTTGTAAGACCGATTAGCCCCTTTGGGAAGCGGTCCGGAGACCGGCACGCACTACCCCAGAGAGTGGCTAACATGCAGATCTTCTTCATGGCCAGTCAACTAGGTACAGTTACAGTTAGAATGGGCTGCTAATATGTTGAATTTAGGTTTATGGTTAGGGGAGTAAGTCGTACCTGGAAACTGGATACAATAATACTCATCAAGGTACTTGGAGTTGAGGCGTTGTGGTGCCGCTTGGCCAGTCGGCTGTATTCGCATCCTCCTCCCCATTGGGTTTAATCAGTCCTCCGTTAAGAACGCAGTGATCGTCACTCGGCGCAGGAGGCATTGCCGGCGTCGATCTGATAGGGCCGGCTGTGTCGTGTTCCCCGACAGTGCGCGGAACAGGAACCGCTGGTCGATTAAACTCCGCGTGTCCTGGCCTAATGTCGATGTCGCGGCTAAAGTGCACGGCATGCGACGGGGATGCAACACTGAAAATAGACAAAGGCTTTCCATGAGCCGTCGAAACTAACTCCGTTCTGGGTGGCATGAGTGCAAAGCCTGCACTGCCCAACCTCTTCCACAAGCACTGAAAGCCCAAAGTGCCGGCTTGAGAAGTTGCTAAAGGACAAAAGAAAAGAGCCTGAGCCATGTCAGAGGCAGTCTGCCATCTATCCTCCATCGTCTTCAAACGCCATGTCCCAAACCTGTTGCCCTTGTTGCCTTGAGTCCGTCCTGTCCCGTCCCGTCATATCCCATCCAGCCCATTCACGCATAATACATTATTCCCACCACAGTCCGATGCGCCCGCCGCATCAATCCTCTCGCACCGAGCTCATCCTCGCGGCGTCCTCCCGCGGCGGCTTGATGTACTCGACGATCTTCTGCGCAACGCGGCTCTGCCTCTTCGCATCGGCCAGCGCCTCCTTCGGCAGCTGCGGCATCGCCTCCCTGCTGGAGTGCCCGTGGCTCCCCTCCGAGCTCGTCCGCGGGCTCCCCCTCGGCTTGCCCGAGTAGTACGCGCTGTCCCTCTTCGAGCCCTCGCGCCAGCTCCGCCGAACAGCCTGCGCGCGCGCCGAGGCCAGGAAACGCTCGTAGTCCGAGGGCGGCCAGTCCTCGCCGCCGGCGGTGAAAGAGGCGATGGACGCGCGGTCGATGAGAGGCGGGGCGGAGCGGCGCTTGTGCTGCCGCGAGGAGGGGTCCATCTCGGAGACCTCGTCGGCCTCGTCGGCCTCGTGGGTGTCCGCGAAGGGGTTTTCCTCCTCGGCGACGGAACGGGGGTCCAGGGTGTAGTTCGCCTGGTGCGCGGGAGGCGGCAGGGCGGTCGGCTGGTTCGGCGTCTGCGATCGCACGGTGGCCTTGCTGCCATCCCAGGAGGACGTCTTGCGGTGGTGCGAGCCGATGGTCGTGCGGGAGAAGTCGGCGGCGGCGTGGCGGGGGACGTAGGCCTTGGGCTTTGAGGGTGCCTCTGCTGGCGCGGGAGCGACGGGGGCAGACTGTGTCATCTTCACGGGCGACATGGGTGACATGGGCGACATGAGCGACCTGGGGGAGACGGGCAGCTGGGACTCATCGCCGAAATCGTTCGCCGAGTGCGCCGTCCAGAAGCGGTCGCGAAAGCTGCTCCTGGGCCGCAGCTTGGTGGACTGCTGGGGTTGGAGGTTCAGCATTGCCGGCCGTGTCGCTGTCGACATGTTGCTGTGCTCTTCTTCCTGTGCGCCGGACCTGTGAAACCTCGAGAAGCGATGAAGTGTCTTCTGCTGCTGGCTCTTCTCGAGCGCCGAGGGGGCGGCGTTGGCGGCGTCATCTGGGTTTTGTCCTCGTGCCGGCGCGTGATGATGAGGTGGCGCGATCTCCGAACACGAGGGGCCAGCGTGACCACTTTCGTCGCCCTTCTCGTACCCTTCGTCCGGCACTGTGGTAAGCTGCCGCTGACCCCGCGGGGTCGCATTGTTCCTGCTGGCATTCTTCGTGGTGCCACGGCGGATGAGGCGGTCGAGCAGTCGCCCGGGGTCCTGCTCGGCCGCCGACGTTGCATCGGAGCAGGGTTGCTGCTGATGAGTCTGCGTCTGGGGCTTTTGTGGCTGCGGTGAGAATGCTGCTGTGCCGCGTTGCACACCTGCAGCCTGAGCCGACTTGTCGGGTCCGCGGTGGCGGGTGGAATTAATCTGCTGCCGGCTGGGCTTTTTCTCCTGGGTTTGTCCGTCGGAGGGCGTGGACCGCGAGAAGAAGGGCTGGAAGAGGGTCTTCATGGTGAGGTGAGTCTGCAGGGTGTCTTCTCTCTTGGACTCAGGGGTGTGATAAAGGAGGTGGTGGTGGAGGAGCAGGAGTCGGTAGTAGAAACACCGCCAAGGAGATACAATGATAGCTCGCAAGATGCGCTAACAACTAGACAAGACAATCGTGCTGGAATTAAATAGAGTGACGCAGGGTGTTACACCGATCAGGTCTGACAGCGGGTGTAACGGTTTGTCGTGGCACCGGACGTCGACCGGAAGACCGAGGGATATAAAAGGTGTCGAGTCGAGGAGGACGACGGCGTGGCGAAACGGGACACCGAGGGAATCAGGCTGGCCGTTGAATATGAGAACTCTGAAGCGTAGCAACAAAGGCCGCAGAGCTGGTGCCGGGACCCGTTGATGGCGGAAACAGACGATCCAGAGAGGTCGGTTCGACGCGGGGTGAGGGCAGCGGAGGAGGGTCAGGGGCAACGGTGATTGCTGGTGAGCGTAGTCCAACACACCCTCAAGTGATGATCGTCCAAGACAGCAACCTTTTTAGACGAGGAACGTCCCGTCGCTCTAGTCAAAGGGCCAAGGGAATCTTATACCATCCCACGGCTTCCGGCTCCCAGCGCTCTGGACTGGACCGGGCTGGAGCCAACGGCGGCTACTCCCTCTGGCTCCATCTGGCTCCCTCTCAGCTGCGAAACGAACGCGATGGTAGCTGGCACTAGCAGCAGACGCACTCAGCCCAGTTGATGCACTCGTGCCGGCACACGGATTTGACCGCGTCTCAAAACGAGAACAAACAAGGTCTAACGACCAGAAAGGGAAACGGCAGACCCGCCACATTGGGTCGAGAGCCATAGGGCGGCCAGGATGGTGAGGCCGGGAGACAGGGGTTGGGCTGTCATGGCACATGATGGACCTGGAGCACACAGAGCTAAGGATTCGGCCGTAACCAGCGTGTCGGGGATGGGTGAGGGGATGGGGGCGAAGAAGATCGTGAGTGGTGAGGAAGACCAGATGACCGCCCCTTCGCTTGTCATGCTCGCAACGGGACTGGCGGTGGAACAGCCTGGCTGCCGCCTCGGATTGGGCGACGTGGTAGCTGGTTTGGGCTGAGCATGACTGGTTGCTTATTGTTCTCTTCTGGACCTGGCCTGGTTTATTCTGGCCGGTGCCACGATCAGGGCCAGCGACGAGGATGTGGTGCTCAGCTGCCAAGACCAAGAAGCGGAAGAAGCATCGTGAACCGCTTCATGTCGCATGGCCACGAGGGGCCCGTCAAGCCAGAGCTGCCAAACCACCTGGTGTTGGTGCCTATTGTTTAGGGCTGGCCACTCTCGTGAAAGACAAAACAAAGCACCCAAGAAACAGGGCACGAACTGGCCGCGAGAGGCGTGCGCCATGGAGAGCCGCCAGGCGCCTCGTACTTGTAGCGACTCACAGCCCTCCGTTGCCCTCGGGCCTAACCCTTCAGGGACGGGACTCCGGGCACCTGGGTTCCGCTGGCCGGCCGACCGGTCTTCGGGGGCGGCAATAGCGGTACCTGCTAGAGGGCACCATTGCCAGGTGGCTTGCGTGTGGTCTCTTGCGGTGAAGGGAGGGAGGACGAGCTGGGGATGGGGCGACGCTGCGCCCGGACCTTCACCGACACGTGGGAGGGCAAGGAACGAGCATCGTGGGCTGGGAACGGGGCGGAGCGGACGGAGGAGCGGCTCGGGAATCAGCTATTGGGTCGAGGCGAGATTGCACGCGGCCGAAAAGGAAACATGGTCTACAGGTGCGAGGAGCACGATGCCAGGGGTAAAGAAGGTAAAGTGAGATAGGCATCGTTGTGGCGGCGCCGACATGCTGGATCGCCTGGCTCTCGGCAACGCCCCTGGTCGTCGGTGCGACCTCAGCCAGCCGTGTGCAGGGGCTTTGTCCGACCTCTCCATGTGGCCATCTGGGTTGGCGCGTAGGGCAGCAGGGCCGCCGAGATTCTGTGTAGATCCTTCAACGCGATCGCCGGCGGGTTTCGCGAGTCGGCCAGCGGGACGGGTCGGTGCCGGTCTGGACTCGCTTGATAAGACTCAGCTCTGCTGTAGGCACAGCCAGCACGCAAGCCGCCCGTGGACGCACGTCGACTCCTCCGCCTCCCGCCCAATGGCAGCTGGGTCTTTGTGGCGTCGCGGCGCGGAAGAGTTGCGGTCTGGCGCCGGCCCAACTCGGGCGTGGGAAAGGTGTTTGTGTGATTTCGGCCATCCCAAAAAGAAGCAAGGGATGCTCACTTTGGGCTTAGGCGATGCTGGTTAGCGAGCTGCTGACGGGGCTAGCTGATCGCGAGGCCTGTCTTCAGCTGAGCGTCGTGGTGACTGTGTGCCTCGATTCGGACGGGAAGATCAATCCCGATTCCCCCTTGAGTCCAGGGATGTGTGACGGAAGGGACAGCCTGCGTGTGTGATACGCGAGGAGGAAGATGCGGCATTATGCAAGGGAGGTTGGATCGTGCTTCACGGGACGTCGTCAAGGCGCGGAAGATCGACATGGTGAGCAGAGATCGGCAGGCGAGGAAATAGCCCGGTCTGGGCCCCAGCAACCAGGAGGTTAAACGAGCCGTCATGTCCACCAAACAAGCTCGATAGCGTGCGTCGTTTTCTTGGCTCTGGCCGTGCTCTCATGGCTGTGGTGGTCACCACGATCGATGCCAATTCTCAGTCCGAGTGGCTCCATGAACGAGATTCCGTGGGGGTTTCTTATCCCGGGAGGATGTCGAGAAGGGACCATGCATGATAATGATAAACAAAGTTCCAACCCGTCTCCCATGAAGTGACAGAAACCTCGTCACCCTGTGAGTGAGTATTATTGGCTGCTCCGTGTCTCTGCCGTCCTTCGGATTCATTGATCTGCCGCAATATTTGGAGTCAGATGCTCGATGACCGCCTCGAAGTTCGGTGGCATTGCGTTCAGCCCTGACTCTAGGGCCTGTGACCAAACTTCCGGAGAGCTCTTGCACAGAGCCTCTGGGAACTCTTCTTGGTGATCTTCACTTAACTCGCCGATCCGTGATGATTGCCGGATTTTCGGGGACAGTACCCTCTTGGCCCGAAACCCCAAATTCTCGGTCTGCGATAGGGCGCTGGAGAACCTTGGACCCAGTCTAGGGTCCGCTAACACTGGTGATGCTCTCGGCCCTGACGCGGGGTAGACCGCCTGTTCCACTTTGCTTGGACCATTGCAGATCCCCGAAACCGCCCGCCGAAAGCCCGCATGATCCGGCCGTTATGGCTGAATGTTCTCTTCCATAACCATGTACCATCTGCGGCATCGTTATCAGTCTCCCGCGCCAGGCTGATTAAAGCAATCAACCGGAATGAAGGTCGCCAAGGCGTGCCGCGAGTGTAGGGTAGGCAAGCGAAGATGTGGCGAGGCCGAGCCCGGAACTCCATGCTCTCCGTGCTCGAAGAGAGGCATTGAGTGCTCTCTCGCGGCACCTGTTCGAAGACACCCCAGGCCCATCCAGCCACCGCCGGCCGCAGTCTCTCCACAGGCCGAGAACCTCCCGGACCCAAGCCTCACGAGGAGGCTCGTCGAACTATACCTAAACTTCATTCACAACAAACCTCACACCTTGTTCCATCCCCCCTCGTTGATGCGGGATGTCGAACGTGGGACACTTCCTCCCCATGTGCTCTACGGCATACTATGTATTGCAGCCCGGTGAGAACTTGATTTGATTTGTTGCATGACTCAGACATTCCGATGACATCCACTCGTCCACCTGCTTTGAGAACTCTTCGGCTGATGATGCTCTCAGTTTCCTGCCAGAAGAATTTCCAGACGCTGGGAAGATCTGTCATGAGTACTTTGAAAAGGCCAAGGCGAGCCTCAAAGATGAGCTTGATCAGCTGTCTGTCGAGAATGTACAGGCATGTGTTCTCATCGGAAATTACTGTGGCGTGGAGGGGTTGACTCAACTGGAAGCACTGTATCTCGGTAAGCTCATCTGGCATTGTACATGTCGCTCAGTACGTTCAATGATGGTCTGGCATGCTGAAATTTGCTGAAGGAATCGGCCTCCGCACCGCCATGGTTATGCGTCTACCTCAGCCTCAGCCAGAAGACGACGAGATTCGACGGGAAGTGAGACTCAGAATCTGGTGGAGTTTGTACATGATCGACCGCTGGGGCTCTGCGGGCCATCACCTTCCTCGACAACTCCCTGATCACATCAATGACAGTCTGGACCTGCCCATGGAAGAGCATTTCTTCGACAGCCTACAGCCAGGCTCGCAGCCAGGACACATCGGTGCACCAAGGCCGGGGCTTTGGGGCCGAATGGTCCAGCTTGCGCGCATCTTCACCAAGATCCACGACCTCCATCGGTCCAGTGTCGACGGAAACAAGGACCGTCGGCAGATCGAAAACAGGACCTGCGAGCTGGCCACGGAATTCGACAGCTGGGCCCTGTCACTTCCAGGGAACCTCCTGCCTACCCCGGAAAACATGCACATACACTCTCAGATGGGCCTGGGTTCCGCGTTCGTGGCCCTGCACATGGGGTACTACCACTACATGAACCTCCTCTACTTCCCGTTTCTGGATCTTCAGCTGGAGCAGACGGCGATGCAGGCAATGTTCGCGGATCGGTGCAGAAAGTCCGCGGCGGACTTCAGTGACTTTCTCGCATTATCAGAGGGGATCCAAGGCTGTGAGGTCGTCTATTTCGTCGTCGCGCACATGACGATCGTTTCTTCGGCAGCTCTCCTCCATGTGCTGATGTTTGGGCACGAAACAGAGCTTCCCGAGACAAGGAGACGCCTCGAAGCAAACTTCAAGATTATGGTGAAGCTGAGTTCATATTGGCCGGCAGTGAACCTCCTGGTAAGTCGTCGACTTTACCCTCGCTCTGGATGCCTTGCTAGGTAGTTGTAGCATTGCTGACGATACCTTCAGATGGAACGCTTATTCACGTTCCAGCGAAATTGCATAAGATCAACTGATCCTAATACGCACAAAGCCGACTCCTGGATGATCGGCTTCCTGCTCGACCACGCGCGACCGGTGGCCGAGAAAGTCGACTCTCCAAAGCCACCGGAACCGACAACAACACAAATGGTGCAGCGAGATAAAGTGGCTTCTGACACATTGTCGTTGTTAAGAAAATGAAAGTAGCAGAATAATGTCAAGATTGGCGTATTGGCGCAGTATTTCCATTGCTTGTCTTCTCGTTCTACGGGCAAGTCCGTAACGTAGCCACAACATGGCTCTACATATGACAGCAGTACTTCTAAAGTTCTCCTCCTAGTGTCTTCAGCACGATCACCATTTACTGCTGAGATCCATCCTGAGACCTCTCCCGCTCTTTATTCGACATGCTTGACGTCCTGGTTGGCGGCTTTCTCCTCCATGACTCTAGAAACCGGAGCCTTGGGCCCATCGAACAGCTCCGCGATCTCCTCCAGGGTCGGACCCTTCGTTTCGACGAAGAGGAACCAGATACTATGACGCACGTTAGCACTATCGCCGAGTTGGCTTGGGCTGGGGGCAGGCATACCAAAGACACTCAATGACCAGGATAGCAATGTACACGAAGTAGAACCTCCACTGCAAGGCCTCGAGGCCCACGGGGTTGACGTATTGGTTGAGCACGCTTGCAGCCGATGTTCCGACCTGGGTGATGGCGAGACCCATTGCGCGCGTCTCGAACGGCATGATCTCGGCAGAGTATCCGATGGTGAGGCCTGGCCAGGCGAAGCCAGCCACGCCGTAGAATAGGAAGATCATGGCGATGACGGCCTGGCCGGCAGCTGCGTTTCCTGCTTGCTGGTAAAGGGCGGAGCAACTGCGCAGCGGTACGGGTCAGCAAATTGACGTGATCTTGAGTTCCGCCGCGAGAAGACTTACGCGGTCCATGTGCTGAAGGTCAGCAGCATGCCGACACCTGCAATCATGAAGAGAGTCTTGCGGCCGAGCTTGTCGACGAGGAACACGGACAGGGCCAGGGCCACGATGAAGGACCAGATGGTTACTCCGCCGTTGATCAAGGCCTGATCGGTAGGCTTCTCGATGCCGATGCTCATGAGGATGGCGTGGAGGTAGTACGAGACAAGCCCATTGCCGGAGCACTGCGAGAAGAAGGCGACAAGAATCAGGAGCAAAAGACGCTTCCTGTTGCCAGGGGTCTTGACGAGCAGCAGCCAGCCGTATTCCGCGGCAACCTCTCTCTCGAATTGGATGGTCTCGTTGATCTCGTGGAGTTCGGCCTGCACGAACTCGTCGTTTTCGTCTCCGTTGCCGTGGTACTGGAAGTTACTATGGTCAGCAACGCGCTTCTGTGGATGGATCGTGTGCGGCCGCCGTCCGGCCACTCACCTTTACTAGAACACTCATGGCCTTATCCTGTTGGCCTCTCGAGCAAAGCCAACGGGGGCTCTCGGGAATCCAGTACAGGAAACAAAGCTGGAACACGGGCATGGCGCATTGCAGCGCAACCGGCACCCTCCATGCGACATCATCGTTCGCAAAGTCAGACCTGATGAAGCCAAAGCAAGTCCAGGCGGCAATGATGGCACCAAGATACCACTGCACATTATACTATAGCTACTGTCAGTAATCGATATCCCCGTCAGTCCTGTTCGTCAATCGAGTTCGCACCATCGTTGTCAGCTTGCCACGATGCTGCGGATACGCGAGCTCGGTGATGAGAAGCGGGAGAGAGGTTCCGGCGACGTTGGATCCGCAACCCACGAGAAAGCGGCCGCTGAGAAACATTGCGTCGTTGACCATTGGAAGAGCTTGAATGATGCTCCCGATGATGATGATTATGATGCCGATAGCAGCGCCCCATCGTCGACCAAACTTGTCGGCCACCAGAGATGCTAAAGGATGTCTGTATTAGCAAGAGAGCTCTTGCGAATGTTTTCCGGTGTATCGTACCGAAGAAGAGAGCCAAGAGGCCGCCAATGTTCTGAATCGCCGTGAAGAGACCGAGACGGGCGCCGGTGGGATAATTGAAGTCTGATTATGGATTCGCGTCAGTACTGCTGATCTCCCGATGACCTCAAATCAAGCCACTACTCACACCTTCGCCATGGCTCCATAGTCTGAAGACCATTCAGAAGACTGCCATCATAGCCCACGGTGCTGGAGCCTGCAAGAGAACGCTCTGTTGTCAGCAAAAGTAATTCCAATCCGACGCTGAATGTAGGGCGTAGGGGAGGAGACCTACCAAGCATGAGAATCGGCATCCACTTGTACAGGCTCCTCAGCCCAGGGTCCTTGTACCAAGTCTTCTTAGGGACCTTGAGGCCTCCTTGATGCATGACTGGAACCTCTGTTTCCGTGTCCGCCTCAGGCGACTTGATATCATACGTGTTCGACATGACAGGGAGCTCGCGTGATGTTCTGAGGGGAATATTGAGAAGAAGCAAGATGATCAACGGCTGCCATGGGGATAGAATCGAGATGTTGGCTGCTGGCGACTCATGCCCTTATATACCTCAGCATCCAAGGAGTCAACGCCCGCTAGATCCAAGCATCACGGCGGTTGGTAACTTGGACGCTCGCGTCAGGCCACATGGGAACCCAGGCTTTTGGAACTAGCTCCAGGTTTTGATGAGGAGAAAAAGCATGCAAGTTACCCCGGACGTAGCTAAATTCCCCCGTCCCCTTACTTTCCGGGGAATGGGGACTCGGCCTTGGTGACGAATTCTCCACTGGAAGCATGTTTCCTTGGCCCCTTTTCACATCCGGGATACCCCTGAGACCGGCTTGGAGGCCAATAAGATGAAGCCATTGCCGGTGCTCGACGGCACTAAGATCAGAACGTCGTTTACCCCGCACAGATGGCCTGCGTGTGGAGTTCCTGAGTCGGGGATTCGGGGTAGAACTCGGGGAGCCGAGCCTATGATTGACGAAGACCATTTCAGATGATCGACGTCCAGGTATCTATGGCATCAGGAGGACGCCATGGGGAGCAAGTCCCGGCTTGGACGGAGCAGATAAGACATAGTATTGGTGCGCATGTTGGCTGTCTGTGACGAGGGTCGCGGCCTTCTCTCCGATTTGAAAGACCTGATCCAAAGTTCCGAAGCTACCCATGCGGACTCAGCGCAAAGCTTCCAACATCCCATCCCACCGGCTGATCAGCCAATAGGTGGCTCCCACGGCCGGTGTCATCCCAGAGATGCAATCTTGGCCGTATAGACGGCTTTTCATCTGACAGTATCTGGTCTCGAGCCTCGAAGCGCTCAAATAGCTGCCTTCCCCGGTCCCATGCCTGGCTTGAATTAGACCACACCACCCCTTGTCGTCAGGACATTCCCTTCACTTCTGAGCACAAGAACTTCCCTCCCCTCGACGAACAGCAGCTCATTTTGCTGCCAGATCTCCGACACATACTCTTTGGCCAGCTCAACTGCATCATGGCGTCTTCTCAGCTCCCCAATCTCGTTGCGACCGACTGGTCAAAGCAGCTGCACGTCAAGGGAAAGCCATTCTTGATGCTTGCTGGCGAGCTCCAGAACTCGTCACTCTCTTCAGCAGAGCACATGAGTACGGTGTGGCAGAAGATGAAGGACACGAACATCAACACCCTCCTCGGCGCTGTCACATGGGAAATGATCGAGCCCGAGGAGGGCAAGTTTGATTTCGAGGAGCTGGACAATGTTATCTTGGGTGCCCGAGAGCATGACATGCATCTGGTCCTTCTATGGTTCGGGTCTTTCAAGAATGGTAAGTTGTCGTCCACAGCCATAGTATGCCACCGGCACGCTAATATCTGCTTCTTTCTTCAGGAATCTCCTCATACACACCGAATTGGGTCAAGAAAGACATCCAGCGCTTCCCTCGAGCCCTGCTACGGAAGCCCGGCGGCGTTCTCGAGACCTCCCAAACCATGTCTATCTTCTACCCTGAAGCCGTTAAGGCCGATTCTAGGGCTTTTGGAAAGCTGATGGCGCATCTAAAAGAGTTCGACGAGGCACACTCCACGGTGTTGATGGTTCAGGTCGAGAACGAAACTGGTCTGCTGGGCGACTATCGCGATGGCTCCGAAGGCGCCGAGAAGGCCTTCAACTCTCCTGTTCCCGACGACCTGCTTGACCTCCTCTCTTCCGACTACGATAACCTCCATGAAGACATGAAAGCTCTCAACCTTGCCCAATTCAAGCCGGCCGACAACACCAGAGGTACCTGGACAGAGGTGTTCGGCACAGATGCGCCACGAGTTGGTGAGCTCTTCCAAGCCTATCACTATGCCAAGTACCTGGACGAGGTTGCCGCAGCCGGCAAGGCCGCGTATGACATCCCACTCTACACGAATGTCTGGATGAACTACGTCGGCTTCGACAGCGTCGCCAACGCCATCGCGACCCCCGTCGGAGGCGGTGGCCTCCCGGGCGATTACCCATGTGGCGGCGCGGTGAGCAACGTGCTGGATGTCTGGCAGAAGTTCGCCCCCCATCTGGACTTCATCGCGCCGGACGTCTACCTCAACGACTACGCCAAGTCCTGTGCTCGCTATCGCCACCGAAACCAGCCTCTGTTCATCCCCGAGCAGCGACGCGATGATTTCGGCGTCCGCCGCATCTGGATCGCCTTCGGCACCTACGCGGCCCTCGGAACGGCGCCGTTCGGCATCGATACCCTGGAGCCCGAGACCAACCCCTTCACCAAGCACTATGGTCTTCTCAAGTCCGTGGCGCCGATCGTCCTGGAGGCTCAGCGTCGCCCGCACAGCTCTGTCGGCTTCTGCTTCGACGAGCTGCCGGAAGATTTCCCGCGGACCCCCGACCCCAGCCCCTCGATCGTTCGTGAGTTTGACGGGTTCGAGATCACTATCGAGCGCGCGTTCGTCTTCGGCAGGCCTGGCACTGGTGCCGGAATGGTCATTCACCAGGGTGAGGGGAAGTTCCTCCTGATCGGCTGGGGCTTCCTCGTCAAGGCCAAGGCGGTGTCGAAGAAGAGCCACTACACCGGCATCCTGAATTTCAGGGAGAAGGCTGTCGATGATGTTGAGACGGGCAAGCTGAGGACTGTGCGCACTCTCAACGGCGACGAGACGAGGTCTGGGAGATGGGCCAACATGCCCAACGAGGACCCTGACTATGGTGGTTTCCCCATCTGCGTGACGATCCCGGCGAAGACGATGATTGCGGAGATTGAGTTCTACTCGCTGGAATGATCGGCGACCTTGGACACGTCGTCGGTTGCAGCTAGGTAGAAATACCATGAAGGACAGGAAGAGCTGAAAAGACTAAGACTTCCGAGTCTGCCTTCATGGGAGACCAGTAATTTATCAGTGTTCGACTCCATATCCAGCCCGTTGGGCTCGGTCTGGTGTGATGTGAGCTCATCCCAGTCCCAGTCGACCTTAGAGATGAAGAAAAGCGACCCGGATCGGGCCCTTAGGCCCTCTCTCATTACGCCTAGGCACTCTGCCTGGCTTATTGCTACGGCCGTGGTGGTATAGCCAGGCCACGGCGGGGTTGGTGCTGTCTAAGGCCTCGCGATCCTTAAGAACTATATTATTGAAAAGCCGTTCCAGCTCGCCCCGTAACCATATCGGGCAGCGTGATCTCACGCCTAATATGCAGGCGTATTAGCCCGGGTGTAAGCTGCCTGTGTTTCCGATTGGTCTCCTGGCTGATCAAGTCTCTGGGCAGCGCACACGTGACGAGAGGACGGCATCATGGCCGTTGGTTGGTGGCCTGGTCAAGCGCGAGGCCTCGTGAACCTGTCCCCCGCTTCTTTCACAGACTCCTTGTACTCTCGAGGCATCAGCGACAACCAATGGTCCCGAAATGATACACCATGAGCCTGAAGCGACAGCGCGCCGAATCTGGCGAGGAGGTGTACGCGAACGAAGGTGTCTCCCGCAACGATTGTCGGAGACAGGGTTTTGATGGCAACCGGTTTGAAGATCATGCCTTCGTGCACCAGGGCGACGTGAATTATACCATCAATTATGCGACGCCCGGTGGCGGCACCCCGTCGCGCAGGCGCACGCAAGACTCTCCATATTCCGGAGACAAGAATGGTATGTACTGTCGTCCCATTGCGAGTTCCCGTACTCCCCGCTGTCGCAGCCGCCCGTTGACCGCGAATTAACTATCATGTTGTCGTTGCAGGCCAAGCTACGAACCGCGCCGACCGACGAGCCAACATAATCAAGTCGCTCGACTTTCGAGAAATCAACGTCCGGAAAACCACCATCAAAGCCGCTCAGAAGACGACCTGCGCCTGGCTCCTCAGGCACCCGACGTATCGGGCCTGGCAAGACCCCACAAAGCAAAAGGAGCATCATGGATTCCTCTGGATGCAAGGCAAAGCTGGCTCCGGGAAGTCGACTATGATGAAATATCTCTACATGGGCGCCAAGGAGAGTGACGGCCTAGGTGACTTCACGGCAGCCTTCTTCTTCAATGCCCGCGGCGCCTACCTGGAGAAGCACATCACGGGCATGTACCGGTCACTATTACTTCAGATTCTCAACAAGTTTCCGGACCTACAATCTGTCCTCGACGACACGAATTTCATCCCTGAGAACCCAGAGGATTGCCCAGATCTCGAAGGCCTCAAACAACTACTCAGCACAGCTATCCTGGGTCTGGGCGAGCGCTCCCTAACCTGTTTTGTGGATGCTCTCGACGAAGGTGAAGAGGATCAGGTACGCGACATGGTCCGTTTCTTCGAAGACTTGGTCAGTTGTACCACAGAGCAAGAAATTCCGCTACGCATCTGCTTCTCCAGCCGACCATACCCGTTCATCACCGTTCGGAGGCGGGTCTTGTTTACCCTCGAGAACGAGCAGGGTCACGGAGAGGACCTTGAAAAGTATGTCACTAGCAACCTGACGATTGACAACATAGAACTTCTTGAAGACCTAAAAGCACGTATCCTGGCTAAAGCAGCCGGGATCTTCCTCTGGGTTGTGCTGGCAGTTGGACTCCTTAATCAAGAGGAGGACGCTGGTGGCCTCGCCCTGCAGGCAAAGCTCTCTGAAATTCCCCCACGGCTAAGCGATCTCTTTTTGAAGATCGTGAAGCGGGACGATGGGAAGCCGGAGCGGCTGATGCTCTGCGTGCTCTGGATTCTTTGCGCTCAGCGCCCCCTGAGCCCGACCGAGTTCCGCCACGCGCTTTGGATTTCGCTCTACGATAGATCGCAGAATAGCGGCCGACTGGAAGTCGACAGTCAGCCGCCTCTCAACAATGACGCCAACAGCTGTATTAAGCTGGTCACTACCTTGTCAAAGGGGCTCGCCGAGGTAACAAGAACGAAGCAACCCACCGTACAGTTCATTCATGAATCAGTCAGGGACTTTCTAGTCGACGAACAGGGGTTGCAGAGTCTGTGGCCTGAGCTGGGGGAGGAATGGGAAGCCAATGCGCATGAGATCCTCCGGCGCTGTTGTGCTGCGTACCTACAGGCTTGTGCCGTCCCGGCGATCATCAACAGTTGTCCACCCCCCATCTATACACTCGCGGGCGAAGCACATCGCGAGGCACTACGCACGAAATACCCAATGTTAGCCTACGCCAATCAGCATGTTCTTGACCATGCAAATGCGGCCGCACACCTCGTCCCCCAGGATCAGTTTCTGTCAGACTTTTTCGCCCCAGGAGCAGCTGCAGCTGAGACCCTTATGCTCTTCGAACGCCGCATGGAGCGCACTTACAGTAACCAAGCGACTCCCCTTTACATACTGTCGGATAGGGGCTTGGACCATCTGATCCGTACCTGGCTCAAGAGGGAGGCCCTTGCCGAATCGCCCCAGGAGCCATACGGTCATCCTTTGTTCGCTGCAATGGCGAACAATCACCCGGACTCCGTCATTGCACTCCTGGGTTTGACATCGCCGAATATCGAAGGTATTGGTTTGACCGAGGCTTTAGTGTACGGAAAGGACGTCATCAGATGCAAAGGCCGAACGCCTGTAACCTGGGCCGCTCAGGAGGGAATTGTACGCATGGGAAAGGTCTTCATACAGCTGGGATTTGACGCGGAACAGAGTGATAGGCTTGGCTACTCGCCACTTCAGAGGGCATCGGAGAACGGGCACACAGACTTTGTGCGGCTTCTTGTCGCTCATGGCGTAACAGTCATCTGCCAGCCTGGGGGGCAACGAGAACCACTTTCTCTCGCCTTGAGGAATGGGCATAAGGACACGGCGGCGTATCTCATCAGCGCAGTGTCTGTCCCAGAGACAACAGCCTTGGAGATACCTCCGGAGTTGTCCTTCCAAGAAGACCCCTGGCCCTCGGACGCCGCTGACATCGGCTACTCCACCCCCGGCGAGAACTCCCGCAGCCTCTGGCCCAACTCGCAGAGGTCGCCCAGCCTCGTGTGCCAGACTAACATCCACCTCACATGCCTGGGGCGACAGGAGGAGGTGGCTACTGGCCTCCTAGCATCCCCGGCTCCGATCCAGAGCTCCCTGTTGTCGCTGCCCGTAAAGGTCAGCAGGGCCATCCCTGACTACATCGAGGTGTACTGGGAAAAGTTCCACCACCACTTTCCTATTGTATACAGGCGGGACTTCGAGAGCGGTGCGGGGCAGCCTAGTCCTCTCCGCTACGCTATGGCTGCTGTTGCCACTCAGTACATCCGTGGCAGGGAACATCGAATCAGGGGCAACCAGCTGTACGACTATGCCTGGCAGCAGGTGACGAAGGTGAGTAGCTCGCACACACCGTGGCATGCCGATGCCGATCATTCTTGCCAGTCTATCCCATGGGACATGCCCGCCATGCAGGCCATCCTACTATGCGAGCTGTTCTCTCGGTTCCGCGGCCGTAAGGCTGCGATTCGGCCTTCGGCAGAGTTCCGTAGCGTCTACGAAAGGGTGAGTACTAATTCTTCCGATTATTCGGATATAAGCTAAATAATTCATAGGTTCTCGACACAAACGTGGTCTGTGCTCCCCTGCCTGTGGGAGGTCCGAACCAGGCTCGATGGCAAGCGTGGCTGGTCCAAGAAACCCAACGACGGCTTCTTGCGGCATGCTTCCTTCTCGATGTACATGCTTCGGTGTACCAAGAACAACCCCGCGTCCGCGACCTAGGAGTAACCGCCGACGATATCACAGCGGTTCCCCTGACTTGTTCTGACAACCTTTGGGAGGCGCCCACAGCGGATTCATGGGCAGCCATCGTCGTGAACAGTCCTGACATGGTGTCGATGTTCTTGGGCGTGAATATAGAGCCCCTTGACACACAACATATCGAGACGTATTCACTCTTTGACAAATCCATCATCCTAGCCTACGAATACCTACAGCTCGAGTCCCAAACGACGCCGACCCAGCTCGTAGCGGACAGTAGCATCCACCGCATTGCCGAGCTATTCCCTAACTGTCCCGTGGCCAGCACATACCTAGCGCTATACCACACCCCGCTCCATGACCTCCTCGTGGTGGCCGGAGAGGCTTGGGTTTTTGACCACAGGATCCTATCAGAGAGCTCTTTCACCGAACAGAAGAAGCGGCTTCGTCAATGGAGCAGCTCGTCCAAGGCTACGGTAGCCGCGAGGTTCGCATGCCGCGCCCTGGAGGCGTTCATGTCGCACGGCAGTCGCCACGACGGGGCTGAGGACGGCCACAACGCGGACGACGATACGATGGACTGTGAGGCACAGTCCCAACACAGGTGGCAGGACGACCTGTCGGACTACTGGAGCATGTACGTCTGCGCGTTAATCTGCTGGGCTTTCGGGCATCGGGCCCAGGCGGCAAGGTCGGTCTCGCCCCCATCGTGGTTCCCTTCGTATGCGGAGAGCGACACGGCGGCGCTCGCGTGGGTGCAGAGCATGGCGGTGAAACAGCCGGAACACGTCATAGAGTGCCAGCCAAAGGATGGCGCGATGCTGGTGGTGAGTCTAACCCGTCGGTGGCTCGAGTCGGACGACTATGACCGGAGCCGGCTCTACCGTGACGCGGTGCGGGTTCTGAGGAAGCTGGAGGAGGGAGTTAACTGGAAGTATTTCTGAGTTGTTTGTTTCTCTGTTTATCCTTTTTCCACGTTTTCTTTGTTTCCCCGACATGGTCTGAGGCTTGAGTTCAGACACACACCCATACGGAGCATCATACAGGGCCTCGCGATCTGTACAGCCGTCTTGGTTTGGCACGTCGTGTATGCTCCCTTGTCGACCGCCAAAATCATTCCGCGGATGATAATCTGCAGATTATACTCTACATTTGCCATTACCTGGCTTCATGCTCAACCAAAGAAGAGATCGGCGGAGGGCTGGTGACGATGGAAATAGGGCCCTTCCCAATCTGGCAATACGGATAAGTCGCTGGGCCAAGGCCCACGCTCAGGCTCCCAATTCACGCCCGCGGAACGGCCTCAAGAAAGTGTCGAAATACGCGGAGACGCAGTGAGGGCTAATCAATGAATTCCTAACTTCTCGGCATAGCTTTATCGGCCTAGAGTCAGGGCCTACGTCGGCATGGCCGCGTCAAAATATCGTTGCGTACGACATGCCGAAAGAGGGAAGAGACGAAATAAATATAGCATGGTACGATAAATTTGAGAATTGGACGTAGATGTCACAAAAACCTTCACCTTCATGCCGAAGATTCGATAGAAATCTATATAAACAGCCCCGACATCCAGGTTCGGAGTTCGCGATCCTGCGTTGCTATTTTCAACCTTCCGGTCACCGCCGCTGGTTCACGTTCACAAGCCTCACCATTCTACGTCGATACGACCCATTTTCTGCCAAATCAATCTTCATGATCGTCATGTTCGGGAAGAAAAGGCTCCCGGAGATCCCCGGTTTCGTCCCCATCTGCGACCAGATCCTTGTGCGAGATGCTCCAGGCCTTGGACCTATTCCCGCCCGCCATCCATCCGCCATCCTCATATATGGCTGGGGCGACTGTCTTCCCAAGCATGTCGCCAAGTATTGTGAAGGGTTCCAGAATCTGTTTCCCCGCTCCAAGCAAATCGTCGTCCTAGCGCCCATCTCGAAGGCCCTGTTCTCCAGCATCTCGGCGAGAACAGAGCACATGAAACCCGTTCTCGACAGCCTGGGCAGCCTCATCATGCCAGAAACGCCGAATACAAACGAGATCTATACCCTGAATGCGGGCAGCACACACAGCAGCGCTGATGCCGGCGAGGCAGACACCGAGGGCATGGCAGCCACCATGACCGAGAAATTACTCACAACACCGAACACAAAAGCGCCCATCCTGGTGCACGTCATCTCAAGCACCGGTATCACCAATTACGCTTCTACACTGAACGCGTGCCGGCTCCGGTACGGCCAACCATGCCCTCATCAGCTTCTAATCTGCGACTCGACGCCCGGGAGCCCCGTCTGCTCACACAAGACCATCACCTTCTGGTCTCGAGCCATGGCTATGGGAGCGGCAAAATTCTTCCCCTGGCCGTTCATCATGACACACGCCTATTCTACGTCCTCCTTTAGATCCAATGGCTTTTTATCACAGGCCAGGAGCATTCGGGCAGGTTCACAGTACGTTCTATCGACGACTAAACACTGGAGACGAAGCAGGCGAAGAGGATGTTTATGTACAGCAAAGAGGATAATCTGGTCATGGCTGAGGACATCGAGGAGCTGTCTGAGGAGACATCAAGAAAGGGATACGAGATTCGGAGAGAGTTGTTTGTTGGGAGTGCGCATGTTAAGCACATGCAGAAATTTCCAGAGCAATATTGGAGGGTGATTGACGATGCGTGGCGGTGGTCGGCAGAGGAGCGGATGCGGGACGGGCAGTTCAAGGTTGAGGCTGGGGTTGAAGAGAGGTCGGTTGTTTGAGGATAATTTCTCTGGGACTACATATAACTCAAGAACGATATTAATATTTCAGACAATCTTAAATGTACAATAGTATGGTTAGAACTCCTAAACAAACTCCAAACACCCTGAGCGGTGGCCCTAGGTATTAGAGTACTTGGTGTGAATTGCAGAACCACGGGCAGAGACGTCGGTACTCTACTAGTAGGACTAGTAACTGGAGTTTCGAGCCAGCGTTTCCCCAGACAGGGGTGGCCTGTTATGCTAACATTAGGCTGAGCCTGTTGCTTTTAATAGGTTTCGGGGGCCACTTCTTCCAGGTTGACGGGTCACCGAGCTGACCAGAACGGTTCCAATGTGCGCGGTGCGAACCGATCTGCCGGTATGCCTGCCAGCGTGACTGCGGGGTCTATAAACAAGCTCCTGCGCCCATTCGGCTCCAGTGTCCGCTTCGTCTGCCCAACCCTCCCTCCCTCCGAGTCCCTCTGCCAACGCGGATCGAGGTTCCGACGACATGGTCAAGGTACTCCCCCCTCCGAAACCCGACATTCCGGAGCCGGCTCCCGGAACAGTCCTGTCCCTCTCACCAGCAGGCCACGTCAACTGGCTGGACGACTTCGAGTACTACGACCAGCTGGGCCGCGATCCCCTCCAACAGGGCAAGATATGGCTCATCGCCGACCCCGAGGAGCGACTGGCGGAGTTCGAGAAGTGGCTCTCGTGGTACCCGAAGCAGGTGCACCGACGGCAGATGCTTTCCCAAGCCGCCAAACGAGGAGACGAGGTCTTGGTCCGCTCGCTCGTCGAGACTGGGTTGAAGGTGCACCCGGACCTGACGCCTCTTTCCGAAGAGGAGGAGGCGGCCGACCAGGAGGCGAGGGAGAATGGCGAGATTCCGGACAGGGACGATCCTTGGGTGACGCCAGTGCACGCGGCCGCCGAGAAGGGCCATCTCGGATGCCTCAAGATCTTTATCGAGGAGGGCGGGGTCGATGTTGACGTGCGCGACAGAGACGGGCGCACCCCCTTGATTCTCGGTACCAAGTATCCAGAAGTCGTGCGATACCTCCTCGACTTGGGAGCCGATGCGACTGCGAAGACGGACCCTGACAGCCAGACTCTGTATCAATATGCCGGCGCTGGCGCCTTGGAGTTCGCGGCTGCCCACGCCAACGTTGAGAGTCTCGAGCTGCTGCTGGATCACCCACATCTCCCTGAAGAGGAAGGGCTGTCAGTCACTCCGCTCTGCATCAAGAGTGCTGCAGAATCAACCAAGGGCTTCAACGCGCTGAAGCTTCTCCTCGAACGAGGCGGGTATCCGACAGAGGCCAAGGACGGGAAGACCAAGACCGAACTGCTATCCGACGAGCAGCGGAAGGCAGTTGAGGACGCCATCCCGGCGTCAGCATGGAGTGGCCAAGTAGAGTCGCTCAAGCTGCTGCTGGGTTACCTGTACCCGACCGACCTGGACGGGAATATTCTCCCCTTCGAGCTGCACGACGAATATCACAGACCGTTCGTCTACGGCGCGTACGACGCCATGAAGGCCAACAGCGCCGAGAAATTCAGATTCATCAACAGCTTCGGCATCACGGAGCACTCGACCATGTCTCTGGACGGACTTCCCCAGGGCCAGAACTTCAACATCCAGCATCTGCTCGACTTTTCTGCCGAGGCCGGTGCCGTCGACACCGCTCGCTTCTTGATCGAGAAGTACGGCGCCGATCCCAACGCACACCGCATGCCGCCCGGCATGAAGCCCCTGTATATTGCCTCTGTCTACGACAAGCCCGATATGGTGCGCTTCCTGCTGGAAAGCCAGGGCGCAGACATCCACCTCGGCAGCGGCCGCTACGCAACGGGTCCGACGGCGCTGTGGACGGCGATCAATCTCAACTCCTTGGACTGCGTCGAGCTTCTCCTCCGGCACGGTGGCCCCGTGGACCATATCGATAGGGATATCCGCGAGATCTCCGCGCCCATGACCGTTATCCTGAAGGCAGAGGCCGACTACGACACCTACGAAACCTCCGTGCGGCTCGAGACCGAGGAGAGTGCGGAGGAGTATCTCGCCAGGTACAAATCCATGTGGAAGAACCTCAACCCGCCATTCGTGCGTCTAGAAATCGGGCCCGAGGACAAGGAGTGGATCGACAAGCTCCAGGGACGAAAGTCACCGGAGGAGCTGCGCGAGGAGGGAGATAACGCGAGGGAGCTGAATCAAAAAGAAGGTGTTAGCGAAGAAGAGCTGGAGGATGGGGATCCACGAACATTTGCACCAGAGTTTCCCACGGATGCTGCTAGGATGAGCGAGCTCAGGAAGGACGATGATCTGATACCAGAGTTCAGGCCGTGGATGGGGCCTGCATAACAGAGGGGGCCGGCACAGATAGAGGCTCGCCCAGCACCGTTAAGGACGTTCAACCTGAGTTAACGCGACGTGGCCATGGAAACTTATAGCAGAGTGTGTTTCCATGCATTTAGGAGAACCTGTACTTGGAGTTTCATATCCAAGTACTCACTTCTCGTGATAGTCAGCTAGAACGCGTGTCTCGTAAGTTGTAGACTCATGTTTCCTAGATCATGACTTCCATAGAGTCTCGACTGGTCCATGCTGCCTTCTCATACAGACTTTTCCTCGGTTCTCAGTTTTCGTCTTGGAACAGTTGGAACAGTGAACGGCTTGGCCATTTCTGATCACGAGGTACGCCTCTTAATTAGGAAGCTCTCTCATTTCGGAACGATTCCCCGATCTAGACAATCGTCGATAGAGAGGGTGAGGTGCTATCTGATGCTCGACGGGTGCCTGGCATGGCTGCGTTGCTTTCCAGCCATCGGAACCTGGATGGTCAAGAGCAGTGTGCCCCTGAGACTCCTGCTAGTTAGCACTTGATATTGACAGCTCGCCAAACCTGATCTCAAGATCAACATTTGATTAACTCTGCACTGCCCCCTTTCGGTGTGAATGCCACGGCACTGACGTAGCAAAGCCATCTCGCCCTCCCCGGCACGCGGCTAAGCTGTCACGGAAAAGGCAGACTAGACTTCGCCTACTTTTACCGGCTACAGACACGGGAATCTCCTCCTGGCGAGACTCTGTACGAAGATGCATCCCTCACGACAGGTGCCCAGGGAACATCAGGCAAGCGTCTGACAAGGATCGTTGGCCATGATGTGACCCGTTCGGCTACCCGTACATGTTATTGGCTCAACAAGACTTGAGTCCTTGGGCCAAGATGATGCAAGTCGACCAGACATTGCCAAGTCTTCTGCACCTCGGCAGGGGTGTTTGATCGTTCCCTGAAACTCCCACCATAGAGATGAAGAACACATGGATTGCTGGGCAGTTAAGTCCCTCCGTAAGCAACTGGGCCGGAGCTGCGCCCGCTCTGCGTGTTGATAACGTTGTTCCGTGGCGATGCACGGCTGGACTTGCAAGGTTGCATAAACCTCGCAACACCTGACGTGGATCGAGTAGTCTGGGCTCCCTCCCCCGTGCAGCTCGACGCCCGTAACTTTATGGAGGGCCGTAGTCCAGACCGACATTACGTGTCTCCGTGGACACGATATGTCACCAAAGGCGCGCCCCTGGGGGCCGTTTCGGCCCCCACCCCCGTGGCTCCTGAACACGAACTCGCTGCTGCCTGCATGCCGTCCGGGCCTGGATATTCTGCTCCCCCTGTCAATAGGGCTGATGCTCCGAGACTGGCGATTCGGCCTTCGATGCAGCGTCTAGAGTGCGTGCGCCGCAGGCGCGCAGCTGCATACAACCCCATAACCGCCGAATATGCCCTCGGTGGCGGCACTGGTCGGCCCCGAGAGGGTACATATAAAGTCCGGATATCAAGGGTGTGGTCTATACCATGAGCGAGTTTAGCCTGCCGCGTGGGCAGCAGGTACGTAGGAATAGAGTTGGTCAGCCCGGCTCGTCCAATCTCAGTGGTTCCTGATCCTGCCGTCTCGTCTCTCATGACCACGTTGGGTTCGTGTGCGTCTGTGCGAATGTTTCGCGGCGGGGGCCGGGGCCGGGGTCGGGTCGGGGGAGGAGGACCCTCCGAATGAGTTCTCCCGGTCTTCAAGAAGCCGCCTTGGGCGGTCACACCGTGTCCGTCGAAAGTGCTCATCTTCCAGTTCTTGGGTAAAGCCTAGGCAACATTAGTGTGCGGGTATGTTCAAGCCGACGATGCATGTTGAGATTGGGGCCACTTTCATCAGACTGGGATGCCCATGAGCGTGAATTTGGTGTCGGGAGTTTCCCGATGAGGGGTACTATACCATACCTTTCCCGGAACTTCTGTTCGGAACTGCCTTACAGCTATCCAGAGGCAGGACAACATCGAACAGGTCTCTTTGATCAGGTTGTTGGCGGGAGGTCGCCGACCAGGGGCCTCACGATCTCGCACGCCTGGGAGCTTCTTGTACATATGTAGCCAGAATTTGCCAATAAGGACCGCCACAACGGCGAGCAAGTCGAGTCCATGCTGGCTTGGTTTACTTTTCAGGACTCACCGTATGCATCTGCGGGGCGCCCGCCGCCATCCCGCAGACGCTACCACTGCCAGTGGCACGGCGGCATGGGCCTCGTCGGCACCATGGACCCGGCAACGGTGTAGGGCTATCTATGCCTAAAAATGGACTTCGCCATGTTACAAGGCCAGGGGCACGGAAGCTTGGCTGCAGGGAGGCAGACAGCCACAGGGGGTACTGGCTACCGAACCTCACATCCCTGATATGTACCAAGTATGAGCGTTCTGGGGTTACGGACGTAAGGCCTGACATGGCGTCCACTGGCGACGGCGCAAGACGGCTCAGCTCTTGAAGCTGAGAACCTTCCATGCATGCGATATGCCAGTCCGCACATGTGCTGTAACATTGGGTAGGATTAAACAACCTCCCGGGTCTTCTCTCCGGCCTACGGGCTGTGACTGATCATCTCCCCAGAGAGGCGCGCTCTTGACGTAAGCTGTTGCGAACGCAGACCGCACGTTTCCGCCCTCCAAGCGCATATATATCCGAGATCGGTTTCCAACGCGCACTGGCGGTCCGTCTGCACTGCAATCGCGGCCGGCCTTGTCTAGTGTCTCACCCAATTTGCGACCCTAAGACGAACTTGTCGGCATGACGCGCGAACGAGGCTTTTTCTCAGGGTCTGTCCTGGGCGGGCGAGGACCGGGGACCGGGGGGTCTCCCGGCGCACGCACTGGCCTGAGTTGTTCACGGTTGTTCCAAAGTTCCAAAGACGTCCCGAGGCCCAATCAGAGTTGCGCGCGGAATGCCTCTCGATCGGGCATAGCGTTGGCGACACGGCAAATCACCCCAAATGCGCCCCTCCGGCCAGAGCCTGACCGTGCAAGCAGCCTCGAACATGCATCTCCAGACGAGATGTTACGTCTCCCGACATGCACGCCCAATGACGGATCACTCATCGGTGGTGAGGCCAAGGCGCCTAGGGGCTCCCGAGCGCCCATCAAGGCTACGCACGTCTTAACTCTGCCACCTCCTTTGATCACCGGCGGCCGCCGCAATCCCATATCCTATCCCCTGCCTCCCTCTCCCGCCGTAACGTACAACTAACCGGCGCAAACTGTCTGGCATCGTCGTCCTCAAGCACGAATTAGGCTCAGCCTCTGCTGACGCGCGACTGATACGTCACCGCCGCTCGTGTCACTGTTTCGAAAAGGGGCCCCCGTCGTCGTCGATTCTCTCGGCTACATATCTTGGGATACAATCCCACCGTGCCCGATACTTGTAACTGCCGCCGTTAGGGTTCGGGGAGTGTCTCTGCTTCTGGACTGGCAGTTGAACCGACGCCACTTTATTCCTCACCAACCTCAGCTGCTGTCCGGAGATAGTCACATTCCGCGCAACAACAGGCTTCAATAGGACAACCACCAACTACTTACAGACTCACCGTCGTCGATTCACCATGGTCGGGGTTCCCGGGAGATCGAAGGGCTGTCATACATGCCGAAGAAGGAAGAAGGGAGTAAGCAACTTACGGCATCTGAGCCGGCCCCAAGCCACTATCCCACCCCTTTCGACCTCTTGGAATCATGTGCTGACAGAGCCACCTGCGCAGTGTGATCTACAGCGGCCTGCCTGTGGCCAGTGCCAGAAGGCTCGGATCCAGTGCTTCGGGTACGAGAGACAGTGGATCTTCGTCAATGTTACGTCGCCGCCTCTCGAGGGGCAGGAGGCGGCCGCTCGAAAGAGCACGCCCAGCGTGCCGCTGCTCCGGGACTCGCTTGCGCAGTCGGCGCTTGAGGAGAAGTACCTTGGCCAGTTCTGGGACATGTATCTCCCAAAGGGCGCGGAGTCCTCCAAGCTACTGCCAAAATACTCCCTCGGCAACTGGATCCCGGCCATGTTAGACCTCTACAAGACCGATCCGGCCCTACACAAGTCGCTCATGGCGTTGAGCATGGGGACCATCGGCCGGAGGCAGGGAATCCAGCAGCTGACCGAGCAGAGCCTCAGGTTCTACTACGGCGCCATTAGTGACATGAACGTCGGCCTCAAGAGTTCGAGCAGGGGAAAGTCTGACGCTCTGCTGCTATCCACCCGGACTCTTGGCCTGTACGAGGTTCGTCAGCTTTTCCCCGGATATCGGAACATAAGCTTCTTACTCACGCGGGACAGCTTATCTGCGGACTCCACGACACCGAGGGCTGCAGCATCTCCTGGGCCACAAGCTGGCAGGGGCATAATCTGGGGCAGATGGGCTTGATTCTCCAACGGACGCCGGAAATGCATCTGGACGGCCACGCGCACAACTTGTTTGTCGACGCCAGGATGAACGTCGTAAGTCTTAGTCTTGCCCCCTTTCTTTCTTTTTCACGTCATGTCAAGAATTATGGGGCTGACTTTCTTCTTTACGACATAGACGATGGCTTTGATCATTCTAAGAAAACGAAACCCACTCAGCGACTCGCGATGGAAGACGATCCCCTGGTCAAAGAAGCCCAAGACCCCGACGGATGTGCTGTACGACATCTTCGTGGGCGTCCCCGGCCTTCTGGAGGACGCAGATATAGCCCACGCCTGCTGTGACTGCCCCCAGAAATCCGAGCTCCTCCGGCAGCTGATCGAGGACTGCTGGGCCGTCGACAACGACCTGTGCTGGTGGCTGGAAAGCCTTGCACCGCGGGCCGAGCTGGAGGATCTCAGAAAAAAGGGCTTCGGCGCGGCAAAGGCGGCAGACTACGCCATCGCACACATCATGTGCAAGTACTGGTCAGCCTGCATCATCACCTACAACGTCCTCCTACAGGCCCTCGCCGCCTACTCGCCGGCGACTATGGCCCCCCTGCCCGACCGGACCAATCCACGGCCCTACTGCAAGTCCATCGTCGACATCGCGGAGCTCTTCTTCGCGCCCGAGGCCGGCGTCTTCGGGAAACACATGCTCATGTTCCCGCTCGGCATGGCCTTCGCCTACCTCATCTCCATGGAGGACGCGGCGGCCCCGTCGCCGGAGATGGAAAAGATGGCCAATTATTTCACGCGGCCGGCGTGCGGCCTCCGGGTCCAGAACTTCATGTTCAGCATGCTCCGCTCCGGCCCGGCGCTGCAGGAGGAGATCGAGAACGACACGAACCTGTTCAAGGCAAAGGCCCGCGCCCTGCTGGGCATCGTCCCCCACTCGCCGCCCATGACACCCGAGAGCGACTCGACGAACCCCGCCGAGTACACCGACTACGATGAGGAGTTGCTACCGCAGATGATCCAGTGGGAGAACGAATGCTGGATGAAGAACGAGACGGTTTAGAGGTGGTAGATGGGGCTGCAAGATGTACGATATGCCGGACGAGTGATCAAGACATGAACGACGGTTTGAATTTATGGAGTATGCTCTGGTTACCGGACTGGGGGACTGGTATGGCCCGTTGCTTTCAAGAGCCGGCGCCTATCCCGAGGTACTTGGGCTCTTTTCACTTGCGGTAGAATACAGAAACGTGGCTATTCTCCACGGATCATGGGCGAGTACACAGGTAGTCGGTACACCGGGAAGGGGGATCTTCGCGAGATACATAGCAGCACAATGAAGCGCATCATAGTTCTCGAAACGGCCTGTCAACGCGCTATTCATCAAGAGCATCGTTGAAACAGCGCCGCCGGCACCGCCGGCGCGTCCCCATGATACTCAACATTTCCTCAACATTCAAAACGACGGACTGGGGATGGCCGGTAGATAGGCATGATAGGCTAGAATCCCAGACGGGCTGTGATCCTCCTCAGACGGACGACGACGCGGCGTCTCGGCGAGCAAGCACAGACGCTCGCAAACAGGAAAGCGAGTCAGGAAAACCCGGGGAGGGCTGGGAAACATGCTCATGGAGCCCAGGGGAGACGTCCAGGGTCCCCTGGCGAGATTACGGAACGCGTACCCAGGCGGGCCTCAAAGCAGACGGAATATACAAGTAACACCGAGCGAGGCCCCCTTAGCCCCCAATCCCAGAGCGGAAATACCGTCGTTGCTTGACTGCTTGCCTATCCTGGTCCTGCCCTGCAGTCAGATCGTATTTCGTCCCCTTGTCCAGGGACATGAGCCGATCCGATGGCGACCGAGCACCAATGCGTGCGGAACTAACCGTCGGAGTTTCTGTCCTTTTATTCCCGCGGGAACGACGGCATGGTCACTGCTTGTTTATGCATAAGAGCTAGTTCGCTCGAGTGGTCTCGTTAAATCGTCAATTCATAAGAATCCTGAACCCTACGAAACATGTCTGTCTCCAAGAAGCCCAGTCACCGCCGCCAAGGCCCCCCCCCCTGGTCCGCCTCGTTCCCAAAGTCTCGGCGGAACCATGCAGCAGCCCTATGGCCAGCCCCCAATGCTTGGTTGTTTACCGGCTCCCGCCAGACCGCAGGCCGTTGAGTGCCTCCGCCGCCAGCTCCTGTCTCAGCTGGTCATCCGGCGTCCAGGGCGGGCTGAAGTGGTTTCTGAGCAGGTCGCAGTACTGAAAGGCCAAGTCTCCCCACGGGTGAGGCTGCCCTTGTGCAGCAACGTTGGGCGCAATGCTTGCGAGCGGACCTGCCGGCGGTGACAGTGGTTCCAGTGGCGCCAGCTTCGCAGATGACATGTTCTGGGCGTTCAGGGGGTAGGGTGGGGGCCGAATCGGCGGGAGGACGAGGCTGTGCAGAGGAGCACGATTGAGGTCGGAAATGATTTTCGGCGACAGGAAGCCTTGGTTCTCCTTGTTCTGTGCCGCGGCTGGCGGGATTTTGGGCCGGCCAGAGGGTCGCGGAAGAGCGCTGCGCGCAGACGGTCGAGTGGTGGTCTTGTAGACCCCAGGGACAGGGACCTTCGTTGCCGGGGTCTTCGCTGCTGGCGGCGAAGGGCGGAGTGGTGTTGACGGGAGCCCGACCTCGACGCCATCTATCATCTTTCGTTTTCGCCTCCTCGGATTCGACTTGACCGCAGACAGGATGGACTGATCGTCCGTTGTGACGCAGTCCAGGCTCAGTCCCGCATTCATCTCCTGCCTCATCTGCACGGCCCTCGCCTGAGGATCGTCCTCGGTCACATAGACCCAACCTCGTCCGTTCTTCCTCGGGTTGTTCGCTTTCGACTTGGGCAAGGCCGGTGGCAAACTGTCCTGCAACAGGGCTGGAAGCGAATGGCGTGACGGCCTCGATGTCTCAGGCTCCCGCTTCGCGATTTTCCGAGCGGTGGGGAGGGACTTCCTGGGAGGCCTGGTCGGCGGCACGGGCGAGGATGGTACACTCGTTGAGTGATGCGGAATGGCTGGTGGCGGTTGAGACATCGGCAGGTCTCGTCGCGGCGAGGAGAATAGCTTCAGATCAGACGAATTGCCTGATAGCCTCCGTAGATCACGCGTGATCTGCCATGTGAGGAACGCGCCATTGATCTTGTCCTCCCTCGTCGACATTGGGCGAGCCGGCACCCTGGACGGTTGATCGGTCTTGGCCGGGCCAGTGTTGCCAGTCGGTTGAGCATCGCCAGGTTTCTCGGCCACCGCCTTCTTTGCTTTTGCCTTAACAGGAAGCTGCTCAGTCACCGTCGACTCGGCGTTGGAAACCATCGAGTCTTCGCTGGCAAGGGCGGACTCTTGCTTGAGGGTGCTCGGTCGCTTGTTCGTCGCTTCAGTGCCTGAACTATCACGCTTTCTCTTCGCGGCTGGCAGCTTCGTCCCGGGCGGCAGCCAGAGGAGCGGTATCCTCTCCTGCAGGTCGGAAACCCAGGCGTCGCAGTCCCATTGGATCCAGTAATCAATAATGTCGCCCCAGGAGCTCTCTGGCGGTTTGGTGAAGTTGACGAAAACGACCTTGCCACCTTTGCAGTGCACCGTCCTCGCAAACTCGCGGACGATAACTTTGAGGCCATGGACCTTCAACGAGGTGCCCAGAATCAGGAGAAAGTCTGGATACAGGGCAAGATCGTGTTTGACCAGGGGATCGATAAGATGGGCGTTGGGGTGTTCCTCGCCATAGAGCACGATGTCTGGACGAAGCTTTCCCACGCCCAAGGCCCGTTTGCCCCTCTCTTGACGAGCAGTCGTGGCCCCAACGCAGTGAGGACATTCAGGCTGGCGGCCCGAGAGAGTCTCCAGTGACCGTCCACCCTCATCCCACTCGCAGACCTGACCACAGAGGAAACATCGAAGAGACTGGAGTGATCCGTGGAGGAACACGCACTCGACACCTCCATTCCCTTGCTCGCGTGCGCCCACGGTCTTGCCGTCAGGGTTCTCCGTCACGGCATTGAAACCGCCCGTGGATTTTCTTGAGAACCTGCCTCTGCTTCCCGGGCCTTGCTGCAAGGATGTTGACAGCCCAACCTTTTCCTCGATCTGATCGATATTCTGAGTGTAGCATCGAACCAGTTTGCCACGGCTTTTGAGGTGGCTGATAAAATGATGTGATGTCGTGGGCTCCACATCTCTCGCCTTTTGACGAAGCGTCGTGGCGAAGGTATAGAATACTGAAGTGCGAATGGGATCTGACCAGATGGACACGTCGAAGAGATCCCGGCCTTTCAGATTGGGTAGGCTGGCTCTCGTTGGGTTGGAGGTTTGTGACACGAGAGAAGGCGCCGAGGAAGGAGGCGTCTCGTCAGTTTCAGACGATGCCATGCTGCAAGCTTCACTAGACCCCTGATGGCTTGTTGAAGATGAAGGACCCTGGAAAGGGTCAAAGAGGACGGGAGGTGGTGATGAAAGGGGCGAAGAGTTGAAGCCTACGGAACCCATCGCAAACCTCGAGGGTGTGCGCAAAGAGGCTTTGAGGCGCGCTGAGAGTGGAGTTGGTCGAGCGCTGTTCCGGGGCGGTGATGAGGGCGGTGACGAAGTCAAGGGGAGCGCTGTCCTCCGTCGAGATGAGCGCTCCATCGTCGGCGTGGCACAAGAAACGGGCTGATTCGTGCCATCTCTCCAAGACCGAGGCGGACTCATCGAACGGGACCGGGAGGATTTGGGCGCAGGGGAAAGCTGAGATTCGGCCCTATGTCGATGAGAACCAGCAGAAGCACTTCTTCGTCGGCTGCCGTTGACCGCAGCGTCGGACAGGCGTTGCGAAAATGGCTTGGCACGTTCTTGAGCAATGGGCGGAAGTCGTGCTTCAATCTCCCCATTGTCCTCCGAGGTTGGTTCTGATGCCGCATAGCTGACAGGTGGGTGTTCAAGAACGTCTGCTGCGTCGATGTTTGAGGCGCTGCCCTGGGTGTCAGAGAGGCAAGACTCATTTAGGCCATCGTCGCCATAGGCAAGCCTCCTTCGTTTTGCCGGGGGCGGATCCGACTCATCGTCGGAATTGTCACTTCGCTGAGCAAGAGCAAGCTTGCTGGCCGCGTCGAATTGGGCCTGTATCAGGGAGTAGAGGCCATTCTCTGACCGGAAGTCCTGGGCTCTTGTCAGCTGATACGCAGTGCGACAGCTGGATGGCGGTCACTTACCGGAATGCCGGAGTTCGTACTGATTCCTGCACCCGTAACCACAATGATCTTCTTCGATCTCAACACCGAATCGGCAACCTGCTGCAGAAGCTCCTCAGAGTCCGGCCGGACCTCGATGGTTGGCATGCTGTCTCCGTTTAAAAGCGCGTCGCCATGGGCTTGACAGTGCAAAATTGAACCAATTTAGCAGCCTGGAGAGTGATCCAGGGTAATTGCGTGGTTTCCGCCGAGATGCAAGCAGTCGTCGCTGGTATCCTGCGGACCTCCAACTGTTGGGCTTGCTTTCACGACGTCGCGTCGTCGCGAGACGCAGCTCTTCGTCTGTACGTGTTCGAACTTCGGTGCTGCATGGAGCTACCAGGGCGATCTGATCACGTCTCTCCGATCCCGAATGTGCAGTCGAATGCTTGACGCGTCTGGTTCCGGGGTGTCCAGGAGATGGAATCGCGCCGACCTCTGATTCTCGACGCGTCGCGTGGTCCAAGAATGGCTTCCAGAATGTGTCGAAGAAGTCAACAGAAAGGCTGAGAAGCAGTCTTCGCTCTCGGGAAGTCTGTGATGGGCGGGAAAGGGCGATTGATATATTGAGGCGCGTCTGGTGGTCCTGGAGGTCCCTGAGCTCGTTCGGAGGGAGATGTGGCGCGTCGCAACGGCAGAAGTGCACCAGGAATAAGGCCTCGAGAATCAGTCAAAGAATTGGCGTCCGATCCGTCCTTTCCGTGAGGTGTTGGGACCGTTGCAAGTCGTCGGGCTCGTGGAAGGGTTGGGCCGGTTGATTCGAGGTCGAGGACGCGTCTTGCAAGGGCTGCTGGTGTCGCGTAAAGAGGCTTTGGTACTGGCGATAAAACGAATAAAGGCCGCAAAATAAATGCTCAATTCCAACCGCCTCGTGGCAGGTGCGGTGTGTCGAAGGGGGAAGCCACTGGCCGTAGTCCAGTCCAAGGCGGCGGTGGTTGGTGATGTTGTTGTGAAGCGCGGAGCGCGAGTCGCCAGCGGTTCGGGGCGAATGGGCGGAAGGCCGTGGCGCCGGCATGGATCAGCCCATGCGGAGAAAGCTCCAGCTGTTGTGGGGCGGTTCCCGCCGATAAGCCCAGACAACGGCGCGATAAGATCCGTTGTCCTACCGGGACTCACCGACTCACACACCGCATCCTCCGGAAGACACGACGACCGAGGAGGCCCGGGAAAGGAGAAGCCAAAATCTTCTAGCAAGAGCAGTAGAATATAGTTCAAATGTCTTTTAGACACCAATCCACAGGTCTCAGTTCGCTTTTACGACTTGCAATTGATGCAGCCCGAACCGTGGTAAATGCAGGATCCCTGTTGGACCTCAAGAGTCGACCTGACATGATTCCATACTCGAGTCCGGATGCATTGCAAAATCAGACTGTATTTATGATATCTCAATGGTCTATAATATAAATTAACTGATGGAAACAGAAGTACATCCATGTTGAATGGTCCATGTACATCGGGGTCTTTTGAGACACATACCGAAGCTGTTCCCAACAATGGATCAAGTTGCGGTTGCCCATGCCCATGCCGCTGCTGCAAGAGGGATTTTCGCGGCGGGCTACTTGCCAGGCTATCAGTAATTCTTTTCAAAACGCCTGCCTATAAACCACAGTTTGAAGGCTTTGCGAGCTATTACTGAGCCGCAAAGCGAGTCTTTGCTCGAGGATGTCATGGCCCTCCGAATATCCTTTTCATGAGGCAAGCTTCCAGCACGACAGAAACTTTCTAACTCCGATCCAGACCGTCCTGAGAGAGCAGGGCTTCAAACGTATACAGTCAATTTCATGTTGAATCCTCAATACTTGCTTAGAGGAGGGGCATCTAATTCAAGATTACGGATCTCATCAACTGTCATCCCCACTGACGAGCCTCGCCCCTGAGATGAGAGGTCAATTCGCCATGGAATCCCATGATACCATACCAAATTATCAAGTGTGATTACTTGAGAGAACCTCAGCCGGGAAGCTACTGATCTCCTGGATCATGGATGGCGTGGACGAGGCAGTTGAGGCTTGGATGCCGCTTCTTTGACCTTCGCGCCCATCCTTCTCCAAGCTGGACATCACAACGCATACCAAAGCAAAACCAAGAATCTGCCACTTAAATAACTTCAAGTCCTGAAACCCTGAAGCTGAGTCTCTCCTTGCCCCCGGACGAGACAGGCCGGCGGCTAGAACAACATCGAGTCAAAGACTCATCACCAGTTTCTTCCGCATGGACGGGTCAGTCTCTGAACCAATCCAAACTAAAATAACAACATGAATATCTGAGCGCAATAGCCTAAGACTATATTTCAGACATCCCTATTAGCATCTCCAAAGACTCGGAGCATGAAAGGTGCCGGGCTGGGAGGCTCAGCAACAAGCTGACATCTTGGTTTGATAACAGGTACTCGGCCCAACACGGATTCTGGTTGCTGCCATGCACAATCACTCTATCATTGGGACGCAATATGATGCGTCAGATGCAGTAACGAAATAAATGTGACATAAATACGTGAGATACTATGCTGCCCCATGCACACAATCGGCACCAACGCCAAACCTCCAGTCTACATGGTGGCCAGGCAAGGTCCAGTCCGCCCGAGTCGTAACGTAGATCTTTAAAACATCAAGTATGTAGGATTTGTATTTGGTTTATGCAGAGAAAATTGGTCAATTTGACCTCTTTTTCGTGTTGGTCTGGGTTGGGTCGTGAGCTGCTCTTCGGCTCTCCGCGCAACAACGAATGTGATGGAATCTGACCAACTCTCCAAGCGATGTCGCTTCGGGCCCTTGGTCTTCCAGTCTCCCAATATCAACAAGGATCAAGCTATCTGAGAGAAACATTCATTATCATGCCTGCGAGAAGACCCTTCGACCGCCATGGTTTTTAAACGTGCCGTCGGCGTTGCGCATCCCAATTTGGAAACCTCGAACCACAGCGAGCTCAACGCCGAACCACCGCGACACAAGGGAACGCCTCACGCCGTCGGCCTTCGGTTACGAAAACCCTTGGCGTCCAATGGGGACATGATCCATACTCATGCAAGACACACGCCTCGCGCGCCCAGTCCCCTCCTGCGAGACACCAGGGAGACATAACCCCGTATTGGGAAATAGCCCTCATGCCTTTCGGGCATGGCGCCGCATCACAAGAATCCGACGAGACTCCCCTCACGTCCTCTTTGGGACGCTTCCTCCTCCTCGCGATGGGTCCCTCTCAGGTCATGTTTTGGCCATAGCCGAAGCCACGAGGCCCGGCTCAGGCGATGGCGAGACCTCCCGCCCTCACCCCGAGGGTGTCAGCGATGCCTTCGAGACAATAACAACAACAACAGAGGGCTGCCCGCGAATGCTCCAGGCGAGGAGAGGCATCCAGCCAGCCCGGGTTTCACGCGTATCGGAGCGGGAGGGGCCGTTGTCGTCCCAAACCACCTCGACGGCCTCCGTTGCGCAATGAGCACCACAGGCCGCGCTTGCCTGCATCATCTGCGAGCCCGCCAGGACTTCCCCTCAGTTTCCCAGGAGCTGGCGTGTGTTGCTCGGCGCCGGCCCGTACCAGGGAGTTCATGTTCCCTCCAACAGTGGCTACCCGTTGCGTTTCCTGGACGCCGGGACGGAGGGTACCTCGCGGTACTTTCGGCTCAGGTCGGGCGTCTCCAAGCCGTCCTGTACTTACGGTAGTCGAGTTCAGCACCCACAGAGCCGTGGGAATGTGACACCACCTCGAGTTGACGATGGCTGGGCAAGGGACACCCCGGGACGCGCGGGTTTGAGGGGAGGGGCGAGACAAACGACCAACGCCAGGCGGGACCTGTCATCCTGATTAGTGACAGCACTACTCGGCGTTGCCTCCGTCCATTGCTTCTTTCTGACCGCCCTGTAGCGAGTTTGAGATCATGGGAACCGTATCGAAACTGGCATTAGGAGCACTTCTGCATCACCAGTGGATGGTGGACAGTAGACCCGACGGCGTCCATCATCACGGAGGCACGCAAGGACTGGTACCATTTCTTGCGTGACACCAAGTACCGGGACTTCGCAAGGGAAGCCCAGACCGCCAGTTTCCACGTCCCGGCGGAAGGGAGTCGAACGGCAGATGGCGAGGGAAAGGGTGGACGGCAACACGAACCATCCCAATGCCCTCCTCTCAACGCAACACGCGTACATGCATCATCTCCTGTGTGATACCGAGGACCAGCTCACGGAATAACAGATCATGCAACCTTCCAGCTCGGCGCGTATGAGCTCTCAACAACGCACCGGCCAGTCCGTCCTGGGGGGAAGCCGGAGGTGCTGCGGCGCAACCAGGGAAGGTGATCGTAAAGTGGTGCCGTACTCTTCGGGGTGAACCTATCGTCAAGGCGGCACCAAACTCAGTGTCGACAGCCCTAATCCCTGTTTGGACCAGAAGTAGCAGAAAAAGCATGGTTCCGGTGGTATTACCCCGAGCCCACCTGCTGGACAACCAGGAGGAGCGCGGACAGTCATTTCGAGAAGCAAGGGCAGCCTCTGATCTCCCTCGTGAGAGACCGTCGCTCGTTTCTTCTTCGAATTTGCCCGTCGACTCCGACGTACCTAGCAAACGGGGAAAGTAGCTCGTTGTTGAGGCCGGGTGGTACCAGTGGTCGACTGCGCGGATCTGCCCCGGGTACCCTAGCTGATGATTTTCCAGGGCCTGGTCGATCGGGGCGGCTGTGGCATGCATCACAAATGGGTCGTGACAGGGTTGGAGGCCGGAACTCGCAGCACCCGAAAAGGGTGGGAGGGTAGGATCCTCTTTGCACTGATCGCCATCGGTAATAGCGTCCTTGGTTCGCTGATTTGGGGCTGGCACCATAGGTTGCCTGGATCGAGGAGTTGCTGGCTGCCGATATGGGCGCGCGGAGACCAGGCCCTGCCAACCTGGACAAGCTGTGAGGATGGTTGCTCCCGCGCTTCCCCTGGCGGTAGCCCACTCGTTGGGTAGCATCACCGTCATGACCCCGGTCGTTTCCCCAACCAGCTGGGCAGTGATGTGCGAAAAGAAATGTGCCACGACCCCGAGGTCGCCGACTGGGGACCTAATTGAGATACCCGCGATCTTCTGAGCAACAAGGGTGGGCGATACCTTGATGAGGCACGTCAAGTGACGATGCTAGGGCCTCTTGCCGCGTCGCCGGAAAGGGCCTTGAGTTACATTTTCAAGCGCAGGCAATCGTCCTGGCGTCTGCCATCATGTGATGCCCCGACGAGGCACGGCCTGGAGATGTATGATGATCGCCGGTACTATTGATTGCTCTGTTAACCCCGATCGCAGTCCATTGCCGGACCAGTTCGTGATGAAATTCGCATGGGTACAAGTCCAGGATGCTGATCAGCAGCCAATAGTCCCAACGCTGGCACTCTGGCGTGCAGGCTATCGCGTAATGGGGCAGAAATGTTGTTGAAGTGATCATCTGTGCCCAGCAATTGGACGGGGGGAGAGTTGACCAGATTTCCCAGTGGGTTCACGGCCCCCTCAGGGATCATGAAAGATCTGACACCACAGAGGCCCGCCCCATAATGTCTGAGATCTGACAACCAACAGGCCCGTCCCACTGGGATCAGCCCTGCCCTCCTCCGTCACAACGAACACCCAGGGCCATGGTCCAAGCTCGGTGAAACGAAACAAACGGGCATGCGCGGAAGCTAACATGAGCCAATCCTTCTGACACATCCTGGTTCCCAACGACGAGTCGCGGATGTGATGCGGTCTTCCATTGCGTCCGTTGCCGGACGGGTTTGAATCGATACAATCACGCCCGGCATGATGTGAAGTCGCTCAAGTCGCACACTTGCTGCAGGATCGTGTGAAAAACAGACATAGTGTGCCCTCGCGGTTAGCTGCAGTCAGTCCCCTGACGACGTTTCACGGAGCCGCAGGGCCAACCGTTGCCCGACATTCTCATTGCGACAGCTGGCCGAGGACTGCACGCGGACGACATGCTGCGGCCGGCATTATTTATGACTCGCCCTCGCGCAGATCTGGTCCTCGAAGTCGGTAGTCATTGACACTCCAGTGTAGGCGGGTTCCGTTTCACCGGTGAACCTGCATTCGATCCCAGTACTTTGGCGAGAGTGCAGCAGTGTGTAGCACAAAGTCAGGCTTGGACGCTGCGGTGTGACCTGATTTGGCGAGGCTGGTAAAACACTCCCAAGGCTTGGAACTGACAGGGTGAAGCTGGAGAGGGCGGGAATCGAAGGAAATGCACCCGGGGGATGCGGTTCCCAGGAAGCGTCCATGGATGATTCTATCACTCACACCCGCCCGACCTTGCAGGTTGCCCACCTCTCAAAATTTCGCAGACTCCCGATCGGCGATGGTGAGGCAGACCCGAAGCCATGGTAAGCTGGTAACGGTGTGGCGGTCGGCAGCCGCCTCGTGCGACGAAAGACCCGAAGGGGAGTAGATTAGCGAACAATGTAGGGAGTCTTCATGTATCGGCTGTCGAGACACATGGGGTAGCCAATTCACGGACCACCCTGGTCGCTTTCCTCTCATGATATCTTTGGCTATGTGTGTTGCAATGCGTGATGAACCCGGAGACAGGTGAAGCGAGCGAGGCGGGGTGAGCAAGACTCGATCACCACGCCGTCTTCTCCGAGACGGAACAATGAGACCGTCGCGGGAGGAGCGCGAGATCTGCTTTGGAGCAATATGGAGTGCATGATCTGAGACCCGAACCTTTCTGCCGGGTAGACTTGGTACTCCTTAGCGAGCTTGCGGGCGCTGTGTTCTGAGGAAGGGCGAAGAAGGGAACACAAGGAAAAAGCCCCCCGAGGCCCGATTCCAAGGCACACGATGACCGCGACCACGAGGCTTGTGGCATTGTTGGCGCACCAGAATCGCTCTGGTCCTACATCGCCAGACAGCCCGATTGGCCCCGGCAGCCAGGACTGGTCCATGGCCTCGGTAGAAGGGGAGGCAGTGATGCTGTCGAGCCGTTTGAGCCCCTGACGAAGTCGAGCAACGCGGACTGACGGGCGGGACGACTTGGAACATACAGCACACGCGAGCAGCCATGACATGCGTGGCTCAAGACAGCCAATTCATGGCCGGCGTGTACGACTGACTGGGTTGGGAGTCAGCCGGTCGAGACAATTGCCGAGGGCTCCGGGTTTGGTGCAGGGATGGATGTTCAGTGTCTACGCCGGGTGGAATGGAAAGGATGGAAGGAGGCAATTGCAGGCTGACCTTGGCACGCCCGGGCTTCGAATATACCGGAGGAAGGAGGGCTCCCAGTGGCAACTTCTCGTCGGGTGTACCAGCTCTGGTGTCGGGAGCTGAATGGGTGGATGGGAAGGAAGGAGTCGAGCCGTGCCTTCCGCCTGCCAGTGAACATGGACTCGACTCGCATGTCCGAACCACACCTGGGCAGCTCATCACAACCCGAGTCGTGACTTCCCGCTGGTCAGGGGTTCCTGCCCACCCCCTGTCCTGCCTGCCTGGGCAGTGAGGAAATGCCAAGCCCAACCCTGGGCCATTTTGTTTTAGCGTCGCCTCCACCACAGGTCAGCTGAAGCCATTCCCGGGGCGCCCACCAACCGAGCAGCAAGCACCACAAGGCTCTCTGCGAACGGGACTTTGTCACCGTCGTCGCTGTCAACCTCCTCGCCGCGGCCCCAGCCGAATGCACACATCTTCTGTCACTTGTCACTTTGAATGCGGGTGCGAGCTACGTGCTTGGACCATCTCTGCCCATCCCCGCATGTCACCACCGTCGTTGACTCGTTGGGCAAATCTCTTCCTCCTCCACCATCGCTGCGACAAGACTGTGACTTCATCGCCGTCTTCGGATATCTCTTCGTCCAACCTGAGCTCTGACCGTCGAGCAAGCCCACCCCATCAGCATCGCCGAATCGACGGAGAGCCAGCCTTGTCATCTGCACCTCGGGCTCCGCCTTCGGTGATACCTGGCCGCCATTGCTTGCCGGCATTTGGTGCAACCTGAGCACCTCCACTCTCACCACTCTCACCACTCTCGGCGGTCTCGCACTCACTCCATTCCGCTCGCAGCAGCTTGCTTGGGCGACCTCGGTCGGTACCTTGAGCTTTCAGCCCCCGGTCGATCTCGCAACTGCCACCCCCCATGTTACTGCCGGCCGCTATGCAGGGCTAGCCGTCGATCCATCCCCCTTCAGTTGTGGGGGCGGGTTCAGGATCACTGTTCGGACGAAGCAACACCCGTCCTGGGCTCGGCTCGATGACAAAACGCGATCCGTCACATCTCTGGCCAAGCCGGCGTCCTGTCATCCCATTATCGGGCGCCATTCTTGCGGGCTTCCGCTGAGCCCAACAACACACTGAACACATCAGACTCATCCGCTTGCTGGAAGTCACTTAACCACGGATGCATTCATCCTTCCAACATGATACGCTTCACCATCGGACCTAGCTTAAGTCCTGTCCACGTCGCCTGTTTACCTGTGGACGGTGGAAAGGCTTCAAATGCCCACCACGGTCTGGTCAAGCGTTTGCAGGTCGGAAGCGCCTCGAGCTGGATGGGTGTGCTCCTAGCGCGAGATGCCCGTGCTACACCGTCCAGCCGCCGCCGCCGGTCGACCTCTTTGATGCATTTCGCATTCTCGCCTTGCCAAGTCCCAGTCCGACTCAGAGTGGGTGGTGTGTACTCTCTACCTTCGTTGCTTCGCAATCGTCCTATTGCGCAAATCATCCGGCGATTAGCATGGGTTCTCTCTCCTGCGCGATGTAGGCCTGCCTTGACCAGGGTCCTCCCGGGTCGCACCCCTTGCTGCTCAACTACGAATCCCCCAGACACCACGAACGACGCCTGACCTCTCCATTTCGACGAGACGACGTTCCAATTTGCCTTGTCCCACTCAATCTGTGCAGCACCCAGTCGTACCCACAGGTACCTGCCACAGATGCCGAGGAGGGCGCATCTTCAAGTACCATCTAGAAAAGATCCTCGTAAGAACGCCAGGGTTGGACAATTGCGGCTTCAGACTGGAGTGTTGGCCACACGGGGGTGGGAGGTCGGCCTGCTTCTCTCAGATGTCCACACCTCAAATATAAGACGGCATACCTCCCGCCTTGCACCTTGTTCGCGGTCGGACGCGATACTTTGACAAGGACCCCATCCATTTGGACATCTGGCACCCGAAGCCCCCTCCAACCTCGTCCAATCCTTGCCATCTCGGCAGTCGTTGAGTTGAGACCGACCGACATTTCTCCCCGTCTAAGACACCTCCATCCCACCTTCAACGGTTCAGTGATCTTAGATCTGCCGTCCGCCATTTTGAGACTAGTTCCCGGGACAGTCTTGGGGATTCACCATGTATGTGCCTGGCAGTAGCAGCGAGACAGCACCTGGAATGACCCATCGACTAACCAGAAGACCGAGTCAGTCCACACGAGCCGACGTACATTGATCGTCCCGCAGAGCTGTAAGTTGGCGACCTTGGTGAATGCGGCCCCCAGAACGTGCCAGACGGGGCCTCTCTGCCGATTCGGGCTGAGCCCGCCCCTGATGGGCATCGAAGAGGCCTGTACAGGCACGCATGCGCTGGCTTTGGACAGATGGGATGGACAGAGCCCCAAGCTTCATCAGTGTTGCAGGCGAGCTAGCCTTGATCTGGAGGGGGCCACCCACTGATCGACATGGACTGCTGTGCCTCACCTGCGCTCTATTGCATCTGGCTAATCAGTGACGGCACCTGCTCAGGCCAGGCAGATCCGGACAGACCCCTGAAGGCATAGCGCAGCGAGATCCCTGTCGCCCAAGCCAGCCCAACCGATCGCCTGCCAGACCAAGGTGCTGGCTCGGAGCTATTCCCTCTGACCCCAGCACTTGCAGCGCGGTGATCGTCACTTTGGCAGGTATCTACCGGAGCACCAGCCGAAACGACGCCGACGAGGGTGATATCACCACCTTGGCCGGACTCGAGAGGCTCCGAAAGCAGCCTCACCGATCTGTCAACTTTAGTACATACATCATCTCCCCCACGGACGGTCGACGTTGCGACTCGACAAGTCTTCCAAATACAGTACACACCCAGATCGCCAATTTCTGTCGGGCCGTTTGGTGTCTGAAAAGTCGACTCTACCTACCCACCCGGGGCACTTGCAACGGTGAGCCTTTCCCGCGCGTCCCATTCTCCTCCTGGCGCATGCGTCACGTCTTGAGCACCGTGCAACTTGCTTCGGCCTGGCTCGTCGCATGCAACGGCAGCAGTTTATCCCGAGCACGTCGCTGCTCCGGGGAACGCTCTCCCTCATGTCGAACCAATCCGACCTAGGCCATGAGAAGCTGAACAGACCCTCCATCGTGCCCGGTGGCATCCAATAGACTGTGGGAGTGTCCGTGGGAAGCTTGGGCCGAGCACGCTAACACACAGTTCACAGCAGAGCAGGGACGGGACGCCGGCGGATAGAGACACGCCACCAGCTCTACGGCGCTCGATTGGATCAACACCCCGTTCCACACTCCCCGTGGATGGGAGGGCCCCCAGGTCGGAGTGAGTCCCATCTGCCTTATCATTTCTTTCTTCTGTTGCTGCTGCTCTCAAGATACCATGCTGTACGAACTCGCAATATCCTCCGCCGTACTGGTTTCCCACAGCACTTCTTGTTTCTTCTTCAAATCTTTTCCTTGCCTTTCGGATGCCCACCTCCCTGCATGTCGTCCATTCTTCCTGCATGAAACTACCGGCGGCCTAGCAGAACAGCCTGGACGGTTTTCCTGTTCTTGTCCGGTGTGTCGTTTCACTTCTCAAGGCCCAGCTCGGTTCACCGGGCTTGTATCGAGCGATACATACGCATGACGGCGAGCCTTGGGCTGGCTGCTCTTGGCCCCTGCGCGCGCCCACCACCACCACCACCACCCCGGAGGAGAACATCACCGCCCGCCCCCCACCTGATATCTCGCAGCTCCTCAGCGTTTCTTTGCTTGTGGGAAACGAGACACCTCGCATCTTAACGGCCTTGTATCCCTGTCGAACATCCCCTCTTCCCCACACATGTCATCCGCCGTCCAAACCCACCCGCAAGAGTCACCTGCAGCGAACGAGCCCGTCTCGGCCAAAAGCAACGAAGCAAAGGGGTACACTGCAAGGGAGAAGCTCCAAACTCTGTGGCAGTTGCAAGAGCACCCACCTAGTGGCAGTGGCATATGTAAGTGCGGCAGGGCAAAAGAAATCAGAACATCCGTCGTCCGGATGGGTCCGATTTGCCGTTAATCGCCACACCCTGCGACCTTTCTTCCACATCTCAGATGGTTCCTGGTATACCCGGGAATACCTGATCTACTTCATCTACATTCCACCTGCTCCTCGAACAAAATCAGCGACATTGGTCTGACCTTCAACCGCTCCCTCTCCCCTACCCTCTCTTCTTCCCTTCATTCTCTCCAAAACGCGCCTGCCGCTTGCTGTCTTGCCGCTCCTCCATCACCAGCCTGCCTTCGCATTCCAGTCGGCATATGCGAGTACTGACCGTTGCAAAGCTTGCCTGCAGGAACTACTCCGCTGGACACTTGCAGGTGAACGCTGTGTTCCGGATCCACACACGAACCGCATCGTGAGCGTTTGCCCCGGGGAGCTCTTCATTGGCTTCGGACAGCGAGGAACACCGGTTCTCCACGGTTGGGTACGTGATCCCCCTCCGCTACCCGCCAGGCTGCATGATCATGAACACCTATGCCGGCCGTGCGGCCGAGAATGCGAACGCCTGGCCAGGTACCGCCGAGTGTCGTCAGCCCATGGCAATGAGAATCACAGCACATGCCTGGAACATCAGCTAACGCATTCCAAAGAACCAACGCGCCTCTCTCAGACAGCCTTTGACCCGAGCATATCGTGCTGGAATCCGGCCCCTCCTCCAAAGCCAGTCAAGTTGTGTCCTGCAGCCCTGGGTCCTCTCCGAACACCAATGAGAGTGCCACAGGTCGGACATTGGCCACCAGATTCTTTCCCAAAGGACCGACCTTTTGCTTAAGAGGCAAACCTTCGGGCTCTTCACCTTCCTGAACAGACGGAAGACGTTTTCAGGGACACCGCGGACCAGAGTCCAGATTGATACCACATTCTCCGTCGCTCCAAGCAGCCCAATCATCGGTAAGTCATGGTCTTACGGGATGCCTCCCTGTGGCCCGCGGGTATCGAGTGAACGAGGATGCTGTAGCCACCTGTGTCTCACGTTTCATCCTCCTTCATTCCTTGCCCTGACAATAGATTCTTGTGCTGACAGTACTCAGTGACGGTCCGTCGCCCCTCTGCTCCAGATCAGAACAATCCTTCCTGGTTTCCGGGTTCCAGTTTTGCCATTTCAGACGGCTGTCTCTCGACCAACTCCACAGGTCCCACGGCTTTCTCAACTGCAACACCACTCCCGAAACAGTGGTTTGCATACTACCCGACCCAAGACCCAGACCGTTTCCCCCGTGTATCCATCTTCAACTGCTTGAATGTCTACCTCGACGAAGTTCGAGTGTACACCTTACAAGCCTTTCGAGGTGAGCTTCGATTCTCATTACTTGACTCCGCATCTTGGGCTCCGACACTTGCCTTGCAAGCTGGACATCGATCATTGCTGACCGACGCTGCCAGCCCGATTATCACCCGCAAAGGCCAATCATCGTTGGTGAGGAAGGGCTCGACTCGCCTGAGACGGTCACTCTCAAGTACGAAGAAGCGGTCGCTAGGGCGAACGGAGACCTTCGCGGTGACTCCCCGCCTGAAGGTCTCCTTCCCATGTCCCAGTACGGGAAGGCTCAGCCAACTCCCATTCATGGTACGTGCTGGTCCTGGATTTTGGCGGCAATCCTCGCGCGGCACACAATCTGACATTGGGTATTCTAGGGTATGATACGGCTCGAGACTATCAGGATGCCGCTTATCAGCATTATGGCTCACAGGGCTATGCTGGTCAGCCGCCCGGCCCTCCTGGCCAGATGAGTGTGAGCCAGATGAACCAGGACGCCTTCGCGGCAAACAGTGCTGTTGGTCAATACATGCCTGTGGCCGCACCTGCTGTGTCTTGTCAGCCAACAACGGGAGTCGCGGGGACGAAGGTGCTCGTGAAGGTGTCATCCCCTGATGATATGCTCGCCATGACCTCACCTGCACCTTACCTTTACCTGGTGTTTGGTAGCCACAAGGTCCTGGCGGAGGATGTCAAGAATATCCGGGACGCCAGCGGGTGCTCCCTCACATTCGTGGCCGAGGCACCGGACATTTTGGTCACGAACTGTCCAGGGCCAAATGTTCCGCTCACGTTTCTCCTCGAGGGCCCCAGCGGAGAAGAAGTCTCGAGGACAGGCGCAGGGCAATACGTCTATCACGATGCGTCGCTGACTGGCCCAGGTGCCAACCCCGAGGACATCACGGGGAAGCCGGCTTCCAAGTCACCTGAACAACACCACCCCTCTCCACGATCGGCGACTACACAGCTGGGCTATGATTCTTCTACAAATACCTACGACTTCAACTCTGCGCCGCAACAAGGCCAACAACCATTCAATGGATTTGCGCAAGAAAACAACATGTTGGGCACATACAGGAGCGCGTCGTTTTCCGACCACCATTATTCCAGGGCGGCGCCCCCTCCGCTCAGGCCGCCGATGGCGGGCTGGCAGGGCTACACCAGGGCGCCGAGCTCTTCCATCACGCAGCAGGGGCCGCGGCCGAACCTAACGCCTCTGCCCATGCCGACCCCAACCACCCCGACTCTTGTCCGCACCACGCAAATCCAAACATCTCCTGGCGGAAGCCAGGGACCCGGGTACCCTGGCTGGGGATCGAACTCGTACTCCAACAAGGCCAACCTCAACCTTGTGGGCAAACTCAACACCATGGCGGAGAACTGGACTCCTGAGGAGTGGCAGAACAAGCGCCGACTTGTTGTTTTCAACAAGACTCGCAACGGAACCACCGTCCAAGCGAGCTTCCGGCCTGTCAGTGTAGCGGACCGGCCACCCAACTCGATTTGCATCAGTTGCATCTGGTGGCAAGAGAAGGGCGGTGCCTACGTGACCTCGGTCGACACGATCTCACTCCTGGAGCAACTTGTTGTTGCGCCCAACCGGTTCTCAGTCGAAGAGAAGAACCGCATCCGACGTAACCTGGAGGGATTCAGACCTCTGACTGTTAGCAAGGCCAAAGGAGACTCGGAGGAGTTTTTCAAGGTTATCATGGGATTTCCGAATCCCAAGCCGCGCAACATTGAAAAGGATGTCAAGGTCTTTCCCTGGCACATCCTCGAGGGCGCTCTCAAGAAGATTATCGGCAAGTACAGCGCCACGACATCTTCGACGATTCCGGCGTCACAGATGCTCACCCATCAACCCCCGAGCGCCTATCCCACGCTCCCTACCCCCCCAGCTCCCCCGACGGTCGCAACTGATCCAGTGAATGCCTACGCGGTGCAGTCGCACGTTCATCACGACAACCTCGCGTCTCCCAGAACCATGCCCGGAGGCAGCAGCCACTGGTCAAACTATCCGGTTGGACCCGGCCGAACGCTCTCCCCTGCTCTGACGGCGACTTCCCCTCGTCAAAGTGCCGTCCGGATGTCTGGACCCTTGCCCGGAGTTTCGACATACGACACTCGGTCGCTGGCGTCGACATCCTACGGTGGCCCAGGCCTGCACCCGTCGCCGATCAGCCACCAGCCCCCGCCCTCGGCAGGATCAGGACGCTGGGATCCGTCGGGGATGCCTGCGTTGCAGACGCCAACATCCTACGCCGAGCCCTACCAGCCGATGAGCGCGCATCACGTACCGAGCCATTCGCATGTCTACGGTGGTGGTGGTGGTGGTGGATACGGCGACGGGTCGCAGCGCACGTAACGGGCGGGCTAAATGTGCCGTACGGCAGTCGATCCGTGCCGTACGTGCCTTTCGTGGTGGTGCGGTCTGCTGAACACGACAAGAAAGGGGGGAAAAGGGGGCGGCCGGTGCAGATGGTCCTGAAGGTGGTCCGAGCGGCATTTGGGGTGGTGTGAGTGGGCGAGTCACCTGTCGCCGTCACAAGCCAATCCGCGCCCTCCATCAGCCTCCACCATGTCCGGATTCAGCAACCTGATGGAATCACCAAACTCAACACGCTGGATTCCCATCTTCAGGCGTCCCTCACCTCAGCATCTCGCGACCGGCGCGCTGTCCTGTTGGGGAATCGAAACATCACTGGGATACTCCGCCAAAGCACGAGTCTCTCCCGTGAGCCGAGGTGCAGGCTGGGTCTCTCGACTACCGAGATGTTCGGGGAGCTCGGGCGCGGATTCACCACTCCCCTCCCTGTCGGGCGGCGGGTTGGGTTGAGGTTAATCTGATGGTGGGAGGGTGGACGAGATCAGCCGATCCAACCCCCATCCCAAGACTCACCCGCACCTGGATTGGTTGTCTTCCCACATTGGACCTCGAGCAGCACGACATCATCTGAGTCAAACGCAAGGCGGGCATTTTCTCGTCACCCGCGACAAGCACCGCCGGGTGACTCGTCCTGCAGCGGGCATGAGCCAGGTGCGCCCGCGACAGCCGACCAGTCGCTGGGATTCCAGCTCGCCACGATGCTGCAGCCTTGCAAACGACTCGGCAAGACGACCAGCGACGCGTCCGCGAGGCGTGACAGCGGCACGCTTCTCCTGCCCGAGGGAGGGTGCATACCGCGATGCGCAGATGACCTTGCCCCCAGGCTGCATCCATCCAGGCCACCACCTCGGGTTACACGGGCACCCTCAGCGGTCAATATCAGGATAGCCATCATCCACACCATTCTCGGCACATCCCTCGAACGCGTCTTCTCCTCGGGGTGGTCAATCATATCATCGCCACCTCTGGTCCTCCTGGCGTTACAAATCGTCCGATGTTTAGAGCACAGCCTGGCTTGGGCGGCCTGCCCTGCAACCCGGTTTCCGCAACACACCATCGGCGGGCCGCATGATCGTACTTCAGCAGGTCTCGGCGCTAGACGACCCTTATTCATGACAACCTCGAACACCCAGGGCGTGGCGCTATCGCCTTTCTCGGAGATGCAATGTCGGGAACTCGACTGTCATACTGTGCAGTGTGCAAATGGGAGCTCTTCACTTCTCTCGGTCACCCTTTTTTCCTTTCTTGTTGGTCGGAGGCTCGGTTAGATTAGATGCGGCGGGAGTTGGGGGGCTTACACGCGGCAGCGGGGAGCATCGATAGACGTTGGAGGGAGGCGCACTGGATGGACGGACGGGGACTCGGTGTTGGAGGATGGGCTTTGTCTGCAGGGGATTTCCTTTGGCCATGGGCGCCCTTTTGCTTTGGGTCTGCACATCATTATACCCCTTCTTCTTCTTGAATGGCGGGCGGCATGGAGGTTGGGTTTTTGCTGGGACGGGACGGACGGGCTTTAGAGACGATTGTAATAATAATGAGACGGTATCATAGTACTTGCTGGGAGGTGTGTGATGCCTGCGGTGCGCTGCCATCGTGTGATGTTGCTGGGACCAGAAATGCTCAGCAGGGCAGTCGGGTCAACGGGGCTGTGAGCTGTGAACTGATATCGGTCATCGGGTGATCCGGACATTTCTGGAGGATGCGAGATCTTGTCCAACAACGCGAAGAAGCATTCCAGAGTCCCAATGCGAGTAGCACGTTCACAAATTCCATCCGTGGAAATGCCTACTGACTGCAACTCGGCCCCGAAGGACACACTTCTCTTGATATCAACTCGCAATTAACAACCCAGCAATCCCATCCGATATCTATAAAAAAATGTTGACGGTCACCCAGAAACACCCATGGGTGAAACCCAACACCCGAACGCCGCAGTCCCATCGCCGCGCAATTACGCATCATCCACAAAGCAAACAAAACATGCAGTGAAGCATCTTCCTACCGGAATCGTACCCTCTTCACCCTCTCTCTATGCAACCAACGCTCGTTCTCGGCCTCATCACCGCTGCTCTCTGCCCGACGCTTCCCGTAGGAGCGAACGAGGCCTGGTTCGTTCGACGGCTTGCGCTTCTCAGCTGCCGAGCGGGTGCGACGGTGCTGCTTCCGTGGTGGCTTGGGAGGCAGTACCTGAACGCTTTCAGCAGTGGGCTGGGGTCCCCAGAATTCGTAAATCTCCAGCAGACTCTCGTGGGTGAATCCAAAGGCCGCCGCAATCGCTTTTGCGAAGTTGCGCTTCCTTTGTCCCTCGAAGTGCCAACCGATACCTGGTAGATGTTGCGCATGCCTCGTAATATTCGCCCTTTTGTTGGCCGGTTTGGGGAGCCTCAAAACCTCTGACCAGCCTACTTGCACCTCGGAGCCCTTTCCTTTGCGCCAGGAGAATCCCATCCGGCAAAACGTACTCGAGACGTCCGGCAGCAAGACACGCTGCTGGCTTTTGCGACCCCAGAAGTCGTCGATCAATGCCCAGTCTTGTTTCCTCAGTTTCTGAGATTGGCCAGAGTAGTCGGCCGCCGCGTTGTCGACGGGCCCCTGGAGCCGCCTCCGGGGGGCGACGACACCGGTCATATTCCTCGGGCCCCTCCGCACGATCGGCTGCATGAAGTCGCGAGTATGGATATCCGCGTCTTCCGTGGTGATGCGGCCGCAGTACTCGCCGATCTGGAACGAACTGGTGTTCCCAGAGAGGTCGACCTCCCCTCCTCGCTGGTTTCTGTTGGTCTTTTCGGATATAGACTGCGCCCGGTAGCCGTGCGATGGATGTGAGCCGTCCATCCAGGTCAAGAGCAGAGTACGGAACTTCTGGATGATGCTCCTCGCATCCGTGTTGGACAGCTCGGTCCTGGGATCGTTGGCGTACTTGATGCCGAGGAGGAGGTGGATGTCAGCGATGCAGCCGATCTTGATGTTATCCTCGAACGGGAACTCGTCAAAGGTTTTCATGAAATGGCCGAACTTTTCGTCTCTGACCTCGTCGATTTTCTGAGACCAGGGCTCGTGGAAATGTATCCTATGGTCTGCGAACGATATGGAATGGCTGAGGAGGCGGTCTAGCATGAGAATCCGGGGTATGACTCCCGTCAGAAAGGTGAGCAGCGGGGAGATCTCCTCGCCGCCTTCCTCGTTGTACTGCTTGTTGATGGACTCCATGTCCTCATGGATGGCGCGCGCCACTTCCACCATGGAGGGCACGCCGAAGTTGGTCGACGGAGGGCCCTGATCAACGGTGAATAGGACGCGCTGGATGGTCTGCAGGAGGCGAGTTTCCGCCTCGTCATCTTTGTCCTCGAAGACCTGTCCCGTGTCACCATCGACTGGCTGGTTGAGTAGCGGCGTCCGGGGCACGACACGCGGAGGGATTACGCCATTGAATGACGCCCTCGGGAGCTCCCAAAAGCTCTCCCAGTCCCTTTCCATCTTTTCTCTGCAGCAGAGCTGCCGCAAGGCCGGCAGAGAGTGGAGGAAGCCCCCCTGTGTGAGCAGGGTAAAGAGGATAAAAGTGCTGCGACGCAGAATGCAGACGAACTGAATATATTCCTCGCTCGCGGGATGGCCGAATCGTCCTCGCGTGTGCAGGCCGTTCCACATCTGGTGAAGGCTCCAGAAAATTTCCAAGCCGAAGAAAAGCATCTTCAGACAGCGCCGGATGGCGTCGTTGGCTAACGCCCGTTTGGCGTCGATGTTGCGGTTGCTGAGATGAGGCAACAGACCTGGATGCAGAATCTCATCATCGCCCTCGTCATTGCCCTCAGCAACTCCTTCGGCCACTCCCTCGGCGTCACCGTCGTCGTCGGTCATTATCTCATCCTCATCACCGCCATCGGCCACGGCCACTACCTCATCCTCGGCATCATATATGTTAGGCTCATCCTGAGGTCCGTCGTCCGCCCCAAGACCTTCTTCTGCCTCCGGGTTGTCTGTGACCCAGCCATAATGGTGGTTAAGAGTCATCTGGTCCCGGACCATGCTTCGGAACACCTTGGGGTCTCTGAGCATCGAGTTGGTGAGCTCCTTGAGCCTGTTGTGGGAGTCCAGGAACAACTCGTTGTTGGGCCCAGGATCATAGCATCGATCGCCCGTCAGCTGGAACTTCCAAGGATCCTTGGGGTTGTCGTGCTGGCTTTCCAGGTGGCTCCAGACACGCCGATACCAAACCCTCGGTGAGTTGCAGAACTTTTTGAGGTCCGATTTGGACCACAAATCCTTGTCGCGCGTCGCGGCTTGGTCCATGTACTCATCCTCGCCCCTGGGCATCCCCATGATTCTGACGGGCCAGGCGGGAGGGACAGGCGGCAGGCCGCTGGGCGCTCCTCTGACCTCCATTACCAGCACAAGCACCTCGGTGCAGAACCTGGCGATGGCGCCCTGGGCTTGGAGTACCAGCAAGCCGTCGCTCCAGCCCATGACGCGTCCCATTCCGTGTTGTGCTAGAGTCCTCGGGTCAAGGTTTGCGTTGGGGTTCCTCAGAGTTCGTGGGTACTCCGCGAACAGGTCATCGCCGGCATGAAACGTCCTCGTGCCGAGCAGAGGGTCCCCTAGGGGCTCTCTGAAAGACAAGAAACAGCCGTCGTGATAGGGGGCTTGGAGCAGCCTGCCGGTCCGGCCGATGTGCATGGCGTCCCAGTCCTTGGTGACGAACTCTGCCGGCTCGTGCAGTGCGCGGCTGGCGATGAAGGCGCGCAGGATTTCTCGGTCCTTCAGGAACTCCACGTTCAAGCACGGGATCTGGAAGACGAGGCGATTCTGTGCACAGAATCTATTGAATGCGGTGAAATTCTTGACCCTCTGCGTGCTGGGAGGCGTGAAGGAATACACGGGAATGTGGACGGGGTTGCACTCGGGGTTCTCGTCGTCCGGACGTACAAGCCGATAGCCTCGTGTATGGCAGCTCCATAGCCTCCAGTCCTCGTGCGCCTTCTCGGGAAGAGAGCACTGGCGGAGCAGGTCTCGATACGGGGGCTGTCGTCTTGTGCGGTCCCATGCAGTGTCCAGCATGCGTCTCAACTCTTCGTCGCCGAGCCCCTGGATTCTGGAAAGAAGAACATCTCCGGACCGGCAGAAGATTGTTGCAAGAAGCTGCCAGGCATCGATGGACTCGGTCTTCCACTGTGCTACTATGCCGCTGGCTTCGCTGCCGTCGCCGCCGATGACGCGTGGCATCGGCCACTGAATGCCGGCCCCCAAGCGCCCCAGATACAAAGCAGGATATTCGTGTGTCCAAGGAATCGCTTTATTTATCGTCCAAAATGATTTCGCTGTCCCGGAGTTGAGTCCATTGTATAACTTGCCCATCGGCGTGGGCTCGAGGACGGCTTCCCACTCATTCTCGTCCAAATCACCATTGAAGCGCTTGGGAAATAAAATGTCCATGATGTTCCGTCGGCGAGTGGCTGCGATTGCCACAAAAAGGAGACCCAGAGGGTGGGCGTTTGGTGATTTCTCTTCGAGGCGGCTCGGGGACGTGCTGGGGATATTCGAGAAACAATGGCCGGGATGACAAAGTCATGGGTCAGCGGCGCATCTTGAATGCGCCGATGGACAGGACTCGACACCTGAGAACAAAGCGGATTGGCACATTCCATGTTCATAAAGGAGCTTTGTCTGTGAATCTGCCGTGAGCGTGGATGGATGGCGGCACTGATGCGTGAGACTGGCGCCCAATCTGAAAGCGATGAAGACCGGTAACAACAATGAGAACAAAGAAAGGACCAGGGTTTTCGCATTGAAATTCCAAAGCAGCACTTCCACGAAGCACCTGACGAGGCTGGTGCCGGTGGTGGCCGTCGTCTGTTCACATATCTCGGTTGAAGAGGCATCGAGGTCAAAGTGGTCAGCGCATCGGACTACACTATATTTCCAGAAACCATACAATCTTCAAGCAAGCATTTCACCCCTCAAAGACATGGCAAACAAGGTCATGACGTCCTCGATCGTGTCGATTGGTCAGACGGACCCTCTTAAGATCCCTCTGGCTCTCCTCAACCTCCTCCTCGCGGCCCCTCTTCGCCTCTCTCGGAGCAGTCGTCCAGCAGACGTCCTCTTCGAGAACCTGCATAGAATGGGCTCCGGGGTCCACGTTTCTGCCTCCTTCTGCTCCTTCTTCTTCGTCCTCGGGTGCCACCCGCCCCCTGTCGTAGTACTTCTCGATGAGACCGACCGTGATATGCGTTCCGTCCATTGACCTGTTCACCCAGTTCTCCAGCTTCTGCTTGTCCACGGCGCTGCTTCCACTCCTATGTGCCTTGTGGCAGTTGAACTTGGCCTTCGGGGGCTCGGGCAGCTTGCTTCGGGGAGTCCATTTGAATATATGAGCGGAGCCGTTGCCAGTAGGTTCCACGACGAAGCCCAGGTGCTTCCACAGGAACGTCCAACTATGCCAGGTGACCTTGGACCTCCGTTCGGTTTTGGGCCCGAGCGTGTTGTCGATCGTTATCCAGTCCTGCTTGGTGAGTACGTCTCGTGCCTCGTCTCCGCCGCCGGCGTGCGCCTTGATAATCTCACGGTTCCTGTTCGGACTTGGGCGTCGTCCCTTTGTGGCTGTTTGGTAGATTCCCTTCGCCAGATCCAGGGTGATCCTCTTGACGTCCTCCTCGAGAACTTCAATGCCGCGTATTGCCCGTCGTGGTTCTTGTACTATGATCAGTTCTTCTATTGGTGGTGGTGCCGGCTCCCGCTGGCCGGTGCCGAGTTCGGGATCGAGTGTGTCAATGTCGCCGCAGAACTGTTCAAGTGTAAATCTCTCTCCGCCGCCGTCTTCCCCCTCCGAGTCGTCCGCAAGACCTGCTTTCTTCTTGCTCTTCTGTTTCTTGCCTGTTTTCTTGGCCTTCTTTCCAGCAGCTTTCGCCGCCGGCTTCTTGACCTTCCAGTCCATTTTCTGATACGAGTCTGCAAAGAGCTTCTTGCCCGACCACCAGCTCTCAAGACCTTTGCGGAACTGCAAGAGGCAGTTTTGGGCGCCGTTCATCGACACCGACGTTCTGGTGTCGTTGGCGTACTGAATGCCGAGAAGCAAGTGCAAGTCCGCCAACACCTGTTGGCCCTGTCCCGACGTCGCGAAATGGCTCTCGAAGTCGAAACTCTCGAGTTCATCTATGAATGTACTCGCGATGGTCGAACTGCGTAGCTCCGCCAATGCCTTGGGGTCGTGAAACATCTCCTTGACTCGTGCGAATGGATTCCTCATCTCCAAGCGACGCAGCACGTCCGCAACAGTGGAAGGGGTGCACATCATGTGATATATCAAGTCCTGAGCGGTCTCTTCTGTGTCATGATCGGCCAGTACACCGTTCCAGAATTGCTCGAAAACACATCTGGTGGCTATTGCCAGGCCAGGGACGCCGTATGAGTCGCCAGGGGGCGCAAGCTCCACGGTTCGAAGGGCCTGTATAGTGGCCTCGTCGTTCTCGCTGATGTTGCTGCTGTTGGGCTGCACCTTGATCAATGGCGGTTGAGGTTGACGAAGCAGCCCACTCGGGAGACTCCAGCGGTCCACAGTCGCGTTGCTGTTTGTTGGGTCGGACGGGGCAGGATCCGCAGGGGACGGTCGTCTGCAGAAACGTCGGAATGCTGGTGCACCGTGGACGATATTTTGGCCGCGGAGCTGAGTTGCCGAGAGCTCGACGAACCACCGCAGATGGTACACCAGTGACTTAAAAGGCTCTTTGGTCAGGGTATAGTAGAGAAGACCTTCGGCCGGCACGGATTCCTTGGGGAAGTCCTTAGAGATCGAGACAGTTTTCGCTGCTTTTTCCATGATATCGTCCAGCATGAAAGCCATGTTATCCACAAGCTCGGACATTTCCATGGTCATCATCAGGAATCGCAAGCATCGGCGGATGACATCGTTCGCAAGGGCTCGTTTGGCGTCAATATCTCCCACGACCATATGCGGTAGCACCTCGCCGCCCTCGCTGCAGGAGACCCATCCGTGATGTCGACGGAGAAGCTCTTTGCAGAACCCTCGGAACATCAAGGGGTCCGTTAAGAATCGTTTGAGTAGCATCTGAGACACCCAGTTGATATGCCTCATCACGTTTCGGATGGCGACCATCGTAATTACAGCATCGGGCTGGGCCTGGAGATCGTGTGGGAGGGCGCCTTCGTTCTCGTATTGGGGGGGCGACCAATCTGTCATGTACAATTCTGTAAGAAAGGCCCATGAATGGGACCAGCCGCCGTTGGGGTCGTCCACCCCGACATACAGGAATTTCCCCTGGCGGTGCATGGCCTCAAGCTTCGTCTTGTAGTCTTCGAAGGTCATCGAATTCACCTTGAGTCCTTCCCAGACCATAAGATCCGGATGAAGTGGGAGCAGGTTGCTCTGCGCAAGCTTTCGACTATCTAATGCCAGGCGAACGATATTGAGGCAGAAGGACAAGATTGCCGCTTGAGCTTGAATAGCCAGGAGGCCATCGCCCCATCCAAACATCATGCCGTTCCGCAGGTACCGTTCGATGTCGAATTTTCTTGCGTCGTTCTCATCCATGTCACCTTCAATGACGCCGTAATGATGGTACCCGCAGAGCCGGTGAAGGTCACTTGCCCCCGCGGCAATGTCCCAATCGTTAACAGTCCGACCGTCTTCGCAGTTGCGAAACCCCATGAAGACATCGTCGGCGTAAGGGGGTAAAAGGAGCTTTCCCGCTTTCCCGACTTGCATTGCATCCGCGTCGACACGGATGAACTGGATCGGGGTCATGAGGCCTCGGAATCGAATCAGCTTGCTCAGGCTCTTCCTGGTGGTCATCGACTCAAGGTTGAGAATTGGGACCTGCAGCGCCGCTCTCCACCGGTTGACGAACGCGTTGTACTCGGAGAATCGATTGTTGCCAGTGTCCTTGGGGGAGAAGTCGTAGATGGGAATCGGCACGTCCTTGTCGGCGGCGAAGCCTTTGGATGCTGATGCCCACGCCCAGTAGCCTGCGTCTGAGCGAAGAGGGAGTTCGCAGTTCCCGAACAGAGGAGCCAATTCGGGTTCGTTTTTCATGCAATCCCAGGCCTCCTCCACGACATCCTGCAGTTTGGCGTCGTCCCAGCCCTTTTCTGCGTCCGTGATCGTGGGATTGATCAAATCCATGGCCTGGTGGCATTGGTACATCAATTCGTGCCATAGTCTGAAAACATAATTGCGCCACTTGTTCGTTTCTTGTTGCGCTTGATCCCGCGTCAATATTGTCGGCATGGGCCAGAACTCATCGGCACCGAGTGCTCTGAGATGGCTGTTGACATCTCCGTGCTTCCACGGTCGATTGGGGTCGTTCGCGTGAAATTGCGAGCCACGGTATGTGTTGGGACAGTTGTAGAGCCTGTCCATGTAGCTCGCACGCTCTCTGAAGACCAGTTCTTCCTCTCTGGTGAGGCTGGTGTTGGTTCTCGGCACACGGCCCGTGGCTTTTGGTAGGGGCTCCATGTCGGTTTCTCGTGATGGTAGTAGTGTTGCGGTGATTTCGAGTTTCCGGGGACTCAAAGAACGAGAACTGATGTGTCAATGGAAGCCGGCACTCTGAGAGAAACGAGAGGGAATCTGCTGCTGCATCCAGGGCACACACCTTTCGTGTCGATTCGGGGTGCCATCGAAGTGAAAGCGTCTCCGGGACAAAGGTGATTCGGTTTCTAACGAAGGGTGGCCCGGATCAAAGAGAATCTGCCATGGCCCGCAGGCGGACCCGCGGCGCCAGAACTGGACCGTAACAATGAAAGAACGATGTAAGGCGGAGGATAGAGACTCGAATTCCGCGGCTATTTATAACAAAGGGAAAAGCGCCATATCGACTAGACATGGGCAGGCCGAGAGAGCTAAGAAACGAGAAGAGGAATGCAGCATCTCCCTGCGCCTTGTGCTTCCCATTGATCGGTCATCTTGGATGCGCCTGGAAGAGAGGGAAATGAATGATTTCCTCGGTCAGTTGAGCTTGAGACCCCGATGGCCCAACGAAGCCCAAGCTCGACAGGAAGAATGAAAGAATGATGTCAAGCAGAAGAGGGAGACCCAGCGGGGGCGGGTATACTATACGGGCAGCAGACATGAGAGAGGGCATATGCACCATGTGGATGTGCTTGATGGAGGTGTTTGACGTGGACTCGATGAGCCGAATAGTAGCTTGTCCAACAGTTGCGCTTGTCCCGGTTAGAGGTCAGGCGGCAAGCATCGCAAGTTGAACGTGCCAAGTTTGCTGCCCAGTGACCAGTCGACTTCGACGTTGAAGAATAGAAAAAGATAGCCATGCCCGGAAAGGTGGTTCTTGAACCTTGACTGGGCAGGTATCGTGGCATGAAGGCCTGAAGCAGAAGATGTCACGCTTGAGGCATGTCATGCTTCGGGACCTGGTGTGCCTGGTACAGAGGACAGAGAGAACGGGTTCCATGCCACTGGCCACGCTCGATTTGTGATACAAGTACAAACAATCCGAAGTATGGCTGCTGACAAGAGGGCACACATCGATGCTTCTTGGGCGGGCACCTGAAACCAGGTTCAGGCCATGGCGAAGATGATGTGCTGCAATACAGACACTCACTTGGCGTCATAAATCGCCGGTATCCTCAATTAGAACAGTTGGTCTGCAATCCGGGTTGGTTCCTCAAGCTGAGGTGACAAAGGACCAGTTTGCTTCAGGGCCACAGACGTCATGTCAAGCTGTGGAAATGAAGCTGAAGACGGTTGGGAAACATATGAGGAGCAAGCAAAGAGTGGCCCGCCCTGGAGATGGGGCGATTTCAGCGACAGAAAGCTCCGGAGATGCCTTTATAACTCTCGGACATCATCGTCCACGAAAGAATCTTGATGAGATAAGACATGATGAGGACTGGAAGAACTTGAAGATGCATCAGATCAGAAGAGGGAGATAAGCATCGAGGGCAGACGGAACAAATTTGGAGCGATCGAGCAATGGCGCTAATGCAAGCCTGGTCGATAGCGGGCCTTGGCGGAACACCTGGGCGTGTCGCCGCCCCTCGCCATTCCAAAAGCGGACAAACGGCGTGGTCGCGATTTCCACCTCAGCTTTCAGACGGGACGGACCTGTTGTACGACGTTGAATCTCGCAGAAGGCTAGTGGAACATGTGCCTGAAAAGGGCGGGGCCTGGTGGTGAGATAGCGTGCTCAGTCCCCTGGACGGGATCTGCGGCGCGCCCGGACGGCTCAATGTCACCGAAGCCCGGCTCAATGCAAGACCGCAGGCTTGGCGCCAACTTCTTGTCCTTCAGCTTCGTGTTCTCGCCTTTTTCCCTCCCCTCCTTTCCCTCGTCTGCCGCGTCGTCCCCCTTCACAGACCCTGTCGCTCGTTTATTCCTCTGGGTCGCCCGTTGCGTTGTCACCGCCGCCGCTCGTTATCGCCAGAATCGAATTCCGCGCAGCGATTGACTTGCTCCCGCATCTTCAACAGCGACTGAGACATCGAAACCGAGGCGCTCAGGAGCATCAACCACCGACGACATACCGGATCCTCCAGGCATTAGCGATTGCATCGTGGCGCATCTTTTCGTTTGAGCGAACCCCTCCGTCGTCGGGAACTCATTTTTCGACAACAGCTTCATTTCGCAACCCGGGTTTCCTGCCAATCTCTCCTACAATGAAGTCGACCATCCTCTTCGGCGTCATGCCGCTCGTCGCCGCCGCGGCCGGCAACCCCAAGCGGGGCCTCTGCTACGTCCCCAACGCCGATTTCCCCGAGGACAACCAGATCTGGATCCAGGACGGCTCCGACGTGACGTGGTACTACAACTACGGCGACCAGCCGTCCCCCGCCTTCTCCGACAAGACACAGGAGGAGTTCGAGTTCATTCCCATGATGTGGGGAGCCGACCTCCAGAACCTCCAATCGACCACGTTCTACGACAACGTCAAGGAGCTGATCGATGGCGGCCGCAACATCACCCGCGTCATGGGATTCAACGAGCCGGACACCACCCACGAGGTCGGAGGAAGCTCCATCCCACCCGCCAACGCCGCCACGGCCTGGGTGGCCAACTTCATCCCACTGCAGGAGATGGGCGTCGAGGTCGGACTGCCAGCTATGACGGGTGCGCCGTCTGGCCTCGTCTGGCTGCAAGAGTTCCTGGGCAACTGCTCGGAGCTGATCAGCGACGGCAACGACCAGAAGAACTGCACCTTTGATTTCCTTCCCGTGCATTGGTACGACAACTTCGAGGGTTTGGCGAGCCACATTGGCGAGCGACTGATGTAGTATGTACCCCCGCTTGCAAGCCTCACCTGATTGTATGCATGGTTTGCTGATTCCCGTGTCTTTAGCTGGCCCAACACCTCGATCTGGATCACCGAGTACGCCTACGCCCACCAGGAACTGGAACCGACCGAGATTTTCTTCAACATGACCCTCGATTACTTTGACCGAGTCGAGGACATTGGCGGCTACTCGTACTTCGGCGCCTTCCGCTCCGCCGTGAGCAATGTCGGCATTGACGCGACTCTCCTCAACAACAGGGGTGACCTGACGAATATGGGAGCGTGGTACTTGGGAGTGCCCGCCACGGGCGTGGACCCCGATAGCGCAGCTGTCTGTGGCAAGCTGCCCAGCGTGCTCGCCATCGGCCTTGGTCTGATGGTGGCGGTGTTCGTCACGGCCTTCTAGTGGAAGCGTTGGAGACAGCGACGTTGCATGGGAGAGAATTGATTGCGTGGATGGTTCCCGCGCGGTTTACCACCCCGGGGGAGGCTTGCCTGGGCGAAGAGACACATACGGAGCCATTTCTTTTTGATGTTACGGACCTGATGCATGATTATAGACGACGTATTTGGAGGGGTATGGCGTACATTATACGGTTCCAGTGAAGCACACAGGGACCGGGCTAGATACTTGTCGAGCGGCACTTGTCTGCGGTAATATATGTAGGAGAACCATCTCCTGTTGGCACATGCAACGTCAGAACTGGCTCGACGAGATGTCAGACGGAGCATCGTCACTCTCCGTGTCGATCGGCCCGGCGCCTCGGTTTCCCTGGGCCGGCTGCCGATCCCCCCCAAGATCCCCGGTCTTGGCGCCGGACCGTATTATGTAAGTGTACCTCGGCACATCCCCACGAAGACCCCACACAATCGTGGCCCCGAGGTCAAGTCCCGAGGCGATGGTCGGCAGCTGCTTTCAGCAAGACGCTTGATACTTGAGCTTCGGCCTCCCCCTCCTCCATCATGACAAGCTCCTTTTCCTCCTGTGGCACTTTCCCCCCATCAGCATCGTTCTCCCTTGATACCCATTGAGCATTGACTCTGTCGAACATCCATCTATCTGCACAACAACAGGAGAGCCATCAACCCCCCAACCGTCACCATGGCCTACGAACGCATCACTTCCATCGTGAAGCACCTCAACCCGGGGTCGGCTCTGAACCAGATGTATGCCCGGTATCCCTTGCGTTGTCCGTAATAGCAACAGCTGACTCCCCGTCTCCTCTCCAGCCAGTCCCAGAACCCCGACGACATCGTCATCACCCTCGCGGTCCGCACCCCCCTCACAAAGGCCAACAAGGGCGCCTTCAAAGATACCTCCCTCGAGTACCTCGTCTTCGCGCTCCTCGAACAGGTCAGGCAGCGCTCGAACATCGACCCCGCCCTCATCGAGGACATCTGCCTCGGCAACGTCTCCGACGGCAAGGCCGCCTACAAGCTGCGCGCCGCCGCCCTCGCCGCCGGCTTCCCCAACACGGCCTCGGCCTCCACCGTCAACCGCTTCTGCTCCTCCGGCCTTAAGGCCACCGCCGACATCGCCCACGCCATCACCTGCGGCTCCATCAACGTCGGCATCGCCATCGGCGCTGAGTCCATGTCCGTCGGCGGCGACCGCCTCGAGCAGCCCTTCGACGCCGCCGTCATCCAGCGCTCCCAGGAGGCCGAGGACTGCATGATGCCCATGGGCTGGACGTCCGAGAACGTCTCCCGCGACTTCGGCGTCACGAGGGAGCAGATGGACGCCTTCGCCGCCGAGAGCTTCCAGCGCGCCGAGCGCGCCCAGAAGGACGGCCTCTTCGACGACGAGATCGTCGAGATCACCACAAAGGTCAAGGACGCCGACGGCAACGAGAAGGAGGTCAAGGTCTCCAGGGACGAGGGCATCCGCCCCGGCACCACCGCCGAGGGCCTCGGCAAGATCAGGGCCGCCTTCCCCCAGTGGGGGCCGACCAGCACCGGCGGCAACTCGAGCCAGGTCACCGACGGCGCCGCCGCCGTCCTCCTCATGAAGCGCTCCACCGCCGTCCAGCTCGGCCAGCCCATCCTCGCGAAGTACGTCCTCTCCACCACCGCCGGCCTCGCCCCCCGCATCATGGGCATCGGCCCCTCCGTCGCCATCCCCAAGCTCCTGTCCCTCGCCGGCATCTCCCCCGCCGACGTCGACATCTACGAAGTCAACGAGGCGTTCGCCTCCATGGCCGTCTACTGCCGCGACAAGCTCGCGCTCCCCTGGGACCGCATGAACCCCCGCGGCGGCGCCATCGCTCTCGGCCACCCCCTCGGCGCCACCGGCGCCAGGCAGATCGTCACCGGCCTCAGCGAGGCGCGGCGTACGAAGAAGAAGATCCTCGTCACGAGCATGTGCATCGGCACGGGGATGGGCATGGCCGGCCTCTTCGTGAACGAGCAGGTCTAGACGGGGGGTCAGAGGGGGAGGGAGAATCTCATGTACCATGTAGTAACGATGACGAGCCAAAATTTGAAGATCAATGCATTGTTTTATTTTCGATTGGAAATGCACGACGATGCGCCCGCTGCCGGTTCTTTTCTTCGTCGCGACGTGTATACTTTATAATAAGCAAGAAGCCAGAACGCCTGTGCAATGAAGAACAAAATGCTCCCGACATGGCTCGTCTCGTCGCTGCGCTGCCATTGCGGGCTGTCTATCTACTACGCGATGCTGCCGCTCATCCCCCAAACGCCCTCTCCAATGCTCGCTCGGTACAATGCGGCCGCTGGCGATTCAACGCAACGTTCTTCTACAAAACTGCATACTCTCAAGGAATCTGCACGTTCGAGGCGCTCTGCTCATAGTCGGTCATCTTCAGCGCCTCCTGGACATCCGACACGAAGTGGCTCTCGCCGCCGACGAGGTCCATGATGCCGGAGGACTGCATGAGCCTCCACACGGGGTGCTTCTTGTTGTTGGGGACGCGGCTGAAGAAGACCCTGGCGCCGCGCTCGCGGTACTCCTCGACGATCTCCTTGAGCACCTGCGTGCCGGAGCCGTCGAGGGACGTGACGCCGTGGATGTCGAAGATGATGTTCCTGTTGCTCTCCTCGTGGCGGAGCCGCGGCAGGGCGGGGTGCGCCATCTGGGTGCCGTAGAGCTCGAGGCGGCGGAGGCGGTTCTTCAGCTCGCCCGTGTTGGCGAAGGTCAGGGGCTCGGGGATCTTGACGATGAGGCAGCCCTCGAAGAACTCGAGGTTCTCGGGGTTGGCCTCGGCGTTCTCGAACCGGTTGGTGTTGGGGATGCGGCCCAGGATCTGGATCCTGGGGCGCGTGGAGTGTCGGATGACCTGGAGGATCGACAGGCCGACGCCGATGGCCATGCCCAGCGTCAGGGAGTAGAAGATGGTCGCGAGGAAGATGATAGCCATCAGGGCCAGCTCGTTCCAGCCTCGGATCTGCAGGAAGAAGGCAATATCGTGAGGGGCTTCCTCGAGCAGGGACCAGGCGACGACCGAGATCATCGACGACAGGACGGGTTTCTGAATTGGTCAGCAGACTGGAGTGATGGAGGGCCGTGACGAGACACTCACCGGAAGGTAGTACAGGGGCGGCAGGAGGAAGAAGATGGCGAACAGCGCCAGCAGACTCAGGAAGATCGAGCTCATAGGACTTTTGCCGCCCGTCGACTTGTTCAGCTTGCTTCTGGCGTAGCCACCAAAGGCCGGCAGGCTCATGAAGCAAGCACCCATGATGTTGGCAGTGCCCAGCGCCACGAGCTCTCGGTTCGGACTCAGCTGCATCCCTTGAATGGTATCTGACCCGCCGAGGCTCTTGGCAGCAACCGAGGACTCGAAGAACCCGAGCAGGGCGATGAGGAAGGACGTTCCCATGGCGTCTCGGATGTGCTGCATGTGGGCCATCTGGAAGGGCCAGCGGAACGTGAAGATGTGGCCGGATGCTGCCTCGACCTTGCCGAGGACGGCCACGCCCTGATTCTCCCAATCCAGTTGCCACGACAGGATGATGGACGCCACCACGATCAGGAAGCGGTCCGGGATGTAGGCGACCCAGCCGTGCCGCGGCTGCATGCGCTTCTTCACCTCGCGCAGCACCAGCATCAGAAGGAAGCTGACACCGGCCACGGCGAACGTGAGGTGATGGACCTTGCCCAGGTTGCGAATGATGAACTCCATCTTGTCGACACTGCTGCCGTGGCTGATGCCCGTCTCCGCGGCGTACTTGGCCAGCCCGAGCTCCGGGATCAGCTGGTCGACAGCAATGACGAAGCCGATGGCCGAGATGAAGCCGCGGAGGAACGGGCGGCTGAGGACGCTGTCGAGGAATCCGAGGCGGCCCAGGCCCGCGAGCAGGATCACGGCGCCAGCCATGCCGCCCACGACACCGCAGATTTTGGCGTGCAAGATATCATCGTCCTCCTCGTTCGGGTCGTCAATGGCTTCCTTGACCACTGAGCCGACGAGCAGGGACCCGGCAGCCTCGGGGCCGACGACCATCTGCGGGCAGCTACCGAGCATGGCGTAGATCAACGGGTTGATGACGAAGGCGTAGAGTCCGTGGATGGGGGGGACGTGTGCGAGGTTCTCGGCGTACGACAGGACCATTGGTAGGTAGACGGAGGCGACGGTGAGTGCGGAGACGAAGTCGCCCTTGAGGTACGACCACTTGTACTGGGGCACCCAGGTCATGAAGGGGAGATAGTAGGAGAGGTACCTGGGGTCGGTTTGGGTCAGCGATTAGAAGGTCAGGGGAGGGTTCCTTGCAGCTCTCACATTCTCGTGTTGGCCTTGAAGCCGGCCTGCTCGGCGAGAGCATCTGAGTTGTTGATACTCCTAGTCATCATGTTCTTCCTCCACGTCTTCCTCCAGTCAGCACTCGGCGTGATGGTGCTGATGACGCTGTCGACGATGCCCTCGGGGGCTGAAGACGCTGTCTCGGCCTCGCTGGCGAAGCTAGCTACGGGGCTCTGGGGTCTCGGGGAGAAGGTGCCATGGCCGCAGGGCCCCTCGTGGGCGTGTTCCCGGAGGACATTCTGCAGCAGGGCGGTCGACTCGGTGGCCTTGAGAGGAGGTCTCGGCGACGCAGCAGGCGGGGACAGCGGGCTGCCTTGAGCCTGGGGAGGTGTACTCGGGGGTTCGTGCTCGTCCCGGGCATTGTCGGCGGGGGTATCGCTCGGGGAAGAGGGCGTCGGCGGCGTGCCGGCGGTGTACGTATTACGCAGCGCGCTCGGTTTCGCGGGATGATGCCCTCCTGAGCCGGAGGGTTGGGGGGCCATGGCTGTGAGGATGCTTCACGGCGCGAGAAGCAGGATCATTCGGTGGCCTTTTCGGTATCAGGCTGCCCCTGGCACGGGGAGGGGATGTTCGGCTGCCGCGTCGATCAGAGGGGGGACGGCGGGCCCAAAGGCTGGGAGAAGTCGGCTCGAGGGAGAATCGGCGGCCGGTTTCCGCGATGACGATGGCGCGGGAGGAGCAGCAGCAAATGTATAAACAAGACTGGAGCGTATGCGCGGAATCGTGGACAGAAAAGACAGCGAGTAATGCTGCAGAAATGAGAACGCTGGAGAGGAGGGGAGATGAAGATCCAAGCTCGACAGGCAGTTGGGAGACGGAGGAAGCAAAGGGTCTGTGTCTGTCTGGGCGACCAAGTGACATCAATTCCTCAATTGTCAAGTGCCAGTGCTCGGCCGAGAATCGTTTCCCCGTTTAGGTCTGTCAGCGACTCTTTACCGGCCGTTTCATTGGCGGCGCAGAGCTTCAACGGCCCCACGCGCATTGCTCTTACGGATGCCAAGGATACCGTGCTATCAGATGTCCACCGAGTCTGTGTGGTCCGGTGATACTATCGCATCTGATGTGTCACTGCTCCCTCGCCCATCACCGAAGTTCGGCGCTGCCAGCGAGACAAACACCGGACCGTGGCCCCGTGTCCGGGTCTCTGGCCTGATATTTTGTCTTCGCCATGTTGCCATTACGTGTATATTTGAGTGGATTGACACATCGACGGCACGGTCATTTTAAAGGGGGAGCTCAAAGGTGAGGATTGTCGAGGGTCTTCGACTCGAGGGAGACCTGGAATCTCTGGCACGGGAGCTCAACCGGCGGTGGCAGCAATAGGCGCATCGCAAAGGCGCGAGGCAGAAAGTATTGTCGTAGGAAAACTTCTGGTTGTCCGCCAGTACTTTCTTCCACAATGCGAACACCAGTCAATCGGGTTGGCCTTCTTCTCAGTGGGTTGTAAGAGACGATACAATCCAGGATTGCCAGAGAATCGACGCCAGTTCTCCCCGCGCTCTTTGGACAGCGCGGGAAATAGCTCCCGTCCTCAATGTCCCGAGTGAATCACAGACATGGGCGGTGCTGTTGATTCACAGCAGGAGCAGCCTGCAATACGTTCCTCTGCCTCCAATAAAGAGACCTCCGGTTGAGGACTGTTTCATCGCAACAAACCAACCCTCGCAAACACTCAACCAAGCCCTCAAACCTGATATCAACCAAGCTTCACCTCCTCCTTCCTAAAATATACTCTCACCAAGCATATATCGCAAAGCAACCCTCCCGGCCACCATGCAGCTGTCCAAGCGATGCCAGGCAAGATCCCCGCGATCTGTCCCAGGTAATCCGATATCAACATTTCAACCCGGGAGGCCGCAGCCAGTTCTGCGGCGAGACGGCTATCACCCCCGACCCGGACAACTCCCGCTCCGCGCCCCTCTCCGCTCACTGCGCCGCTCTTGCCGACGGGATCGGGGCCGTTGGATGATACTTCTTCATGACCCCGAGCAGGTTCGACACCAACGATGGCTGGGCGAAGGTGGCTCGCGTCGGCACTTGCACCTTCGTGGTCCGGTTGACGGGCGAGGAGCCCTCCTGGCTCTCCATCGGCACGGATGACATTGGGTTCCAGACTCGGTCAGTCCTCCGCCTGGCGAAGGATGGAAGGCTCGGACTGCAGGGCGACGTGGTGTGCCATGCCATAACGGCGACTCGAACCAGGGCGTCTCCTGGGGCCTGAGGAGGACCGTTGAGCAGGGTGAGGAGGGCGAGGAGCAGCACTGAGGCCGTGGAGGTCAATGAACGAATGGGGGACGATTTGAAGGGCAAGGGGAACGTTGGCAACGGGAGACGACGTGGGCAGAGAAGTAATGGCCCAACATCCAGGGGTCAGTGGCAGACAATTCAGTTGGCAGACAATTCAGACCTTCTCCGACCAAACAACGGTACTTCTGTCGCCGGCGACGACAGTGGACGCACCTCGACGTTCCGTGCCGAGGACTAGAATCATGCATGTCTTACTGGTGGCGTCCCGAGAAACTAAAATTCGGGGAGACCTGAAGCGGACAGTGGGGGGAGTTTATCGGGCGGGTGCACCTTGTCAAGCTCAGGGCGTGCCTGATCCCCGTCCCGTTGCTCCGCGGAGGGTCGGAATAGGGATCTTATGTTCAACAGACCGCTAATTCAGGAAGGTTCTAGCCCTCGCCGTATCAGTCGAGTCATCGTTGGGCGGAGAAACGATTGTCGTTTGGGGACGAAGACGACATAAAACCCAGAAGTACCGCAGTATTATTCGAGGCCCAATGCCGCCCACACCAACTTGATTGAACCTTCAACTGAACTCTCCGTTCCGGCGGTTGGCTTAAGATTACTAAAAACTTGACGCCCGCCCCGGAAAACAACTCGACATGACGGCGACAACCACCAAGCCGCTCATCCAGATCCGCAAGGCGCAGCCGTCCGACGCGGAAGCCATCGTCAAGCTGGGCAGGCATGTCTTTACAGTCACCTTCAGCCACGGCGTCGAGGACCCTAAGGAGCTCCAAGCATACCTGGACTCGGCATACTCCGTCGACGCCATCACCAAAGACATCGAGGACCCAGACAAGGACACGCTGCTCGCGGTCACCGACGGCGGCGACCTCGCCGGCTTCGCCCTGCTGACCAGGGGCACCACCGACCCGAGCGTCGAGCATCTCGAGAGCAAGGTGCAGCTGCAGCGCATCTACGTCGACGACAAGCTGCACGGCGTCGGCGTCGGCAGCCGGCTGTCGGGGGCCGTTGACGCGCTGGCGCGGGAGCAGGGCTTCTCGAACATCTGGCTCGGCGTGTGGGAGGAGAGCCACGGCCCGAAGAAGGCGTACGTCAAATGGGGCTACGAGAAGGTCGGCCAGCAGCACTTCACGGTGGGCAACGTGGTGCACACGGACGATGTCATGGCCAAGAGCCTGAAGGTTTCTGCGTGAGGGCTGTGGCTTGCGGTGGTCGAGAGCGGACAGCCTTCGTTATAGACTCTGGGGCCTGGGAATTACACTCATGTGGCGTTTAAGAATTCAACAAATACCCAGTTGGCAGAAGCATAATTCCCACTCGCCAGAAGGCACAATCCATATCTGCGAAGACTTGCGCATATAAGAGACATGTCCGGCGCTGGTTTCCTCCCAGCCATCGAACACCGCCAACTACTTACACACTCAGAAACGCGACAACACTGCGATAGTTCGGACTCATATGTGAGTTTGGAGTATTGGTCAAAGTAACAGATCCAGACATCTTACTCTGATAGACAGCCAGCTGGGCAGCTGGCCACTCCGACAGAAGCGCCATTCCCGCGACATCACGAACGCAACAGAAGCGATGGGCTACGTACATCTCCCTGACGAAATCCTCGTCTCCATCTTCTGGGCCACAACCGAAGACGACACGCGGAAAGAGCAGTACGCCAGCCTCTTAAACTGCATGACCCTCAACAAAAGACTCTCCCGCATCGCCAAAGAGGTTCTCCTCCACCATGAGTCTCTCGGCAGACAACCGCTCCGTCTCATGCACGCGATCAGCACTGGGGATATTGAATCGGTCAAGGACATCTTCAGTGGACGGTTTAAACGGCCCATCGAGGTCATGGTCGCGCTGAAGCGAGATCCCCAAAGCTTCCAGTGGTACCACTACAGCTTGTTGATGCTGGCAGCTGCTTTCGGACATTGCCACATCCTGGAATACTTCCTCAGCATCGGTGCGGATCCAAATCGGTGTATTGACATCCCCGGGTTCGACGCGCACGAGTCTTATCGCTTTGTGCCTGACGAGCTGCGTCTGGAGTATATCGTACAGGGTGATCAAGCTTGGGACCGGATACCGCTGGGCGGGCTGCGTTTCCGCGTACCCAGCTTTGAGACCGCTATCCGCAACGGTCATGAGGAGGCAGCGCTGATAGTATTGAGGGGCACTGTCCCAACGCCGTCCAGCATGGTCTACACCGCTGGGCAGCGTTGCATTCCTCGGGCCTTGGTATGCGCTATAGGTCTTAACGCCGTCAACATCGTAAGATATATCCTGGACGGGATGGACTTCGACGTAACTGAGAACGGGCGTATCGACCTGTTCACTTACGTCGACTGGCAGAGCGTGCAAAGAGATATGATCGAACGCCTGCTTGCTGCGGGTTCCAACCCTCGAGGACGAAGTCCTTTCGGGTTCGGGCTATCATACTTCACGGCAGCCGTTCGCGGCCGCAACGTCGAGGCTGCGCAAGCTCTTTTAGACGCTGATGCTTGCCCGATGGATGATGTGGAGAGCATCCATGTCCGGACCGGAGCAATTTCGATCACACAGGCCAGGATTCGCAGCCAGGAGGCCGCCGTCCTGATGGGGCGGCTCATCGAACGTGGTCTCGAAGTGACCAAGCCGGTGGGGGGCCAGTATACACTTCTCTACCTTGAATGCTTCGGAAGGGACAATGAGTTGGGGTCTGAGTACAAATACTCCCGGTGCGACGATTTGAGTCTCGCCCGTCTTCTGCTGAAGAGCGGCGCAGGGCTTGACATCCGCGACGAGCACAAGTGTCCGGCAGCGCCCTGCAGCCCCTTCTGGCTCAAGGCTCTCGTTCGCGGGATGAGCAGGCTATGCAGCCTCCTCCAAGAGTTGGGCGCCCGCGTCCCGCGGACGGACGAAGAATTCATCAACGTCATCGTCCTGGCATTGACTTACGACTCGGCCAAGATTCAAGATAGCCGTCAGTCATGGGTTTTCAATGAGTCCCGGCATTGCAGAAACTTCACGGGTTACCAAATGCATATTTTTAACTTCCTCGTCGAGATGTCGCCGAAGACGTCGTTCCTTCGGCGGCCAGACGAGGCGATTCCATGGCTGAGGAAGGTTAGACTTCCACAACTGGTCCCATGCTACGAGAACATGAAGTATCTCCGCACCCGAAGGTGAAGTTCGGCTGCTTCGGTGGCCCATGTTGGAAGAGGGCTTGGCAGATGTTTTGAAAATTAGACAGTGAGTGTAATATTACCCAACATCCTACTCAACCATGGCCGCCGCAAAAGTTATGAACGACCTCAACAGTGGCGCCTGTCACCGCTGTCATCCGATGGTGACCGTCCAATGCAGCGAGAGAGTGAGAGAACCCATGCCTCCAACACACCACCGGGCGTCTCGGGCAGACTCCTGCGCCGTCAACGATGCCCCGAAACTCCACGAAGCGGATATCGTGCCCCGTGGTAGGCCAGTCCATCCCCTGCTGCCATCCCTTTTTTATTCTCACACGTCGCAGATCAGCGCGGTCGTCGGCCGGATCTCCCAAAATGATCTCTGGGATCCTCGATGAACCAGAGTCCGCCCAAGTTCGGCCGGCGATTGACAGGGGGCACCCCGCGCTTAGCCAGGGGTTTACCTCCGATTCCAGGGGTCTGAGGCTCGCGACAGGGGTGCCCCGTGTTTTAGCAGCAGCCTCAAACGTCAGACAGGCATGTTCGCGCTCACAGACCCGGGCTCGAAGCAATCGTGTGGCAGCTCCTTGGATGCTTTGGGTGTAAGCGAGCCTGGTGACGGCGAACCCGGCGACCTTCACGAACAATGCGAGAGCCGTGACCTGTGGGCCTCGAAAGGGGGCCGCAGACCATCGAGGAGCTCATAAAGACGGAGCTCGGTCGTCACCACCATCGTTTCCTCTCTCCTCAGCAGCGCTCATTCAGTCCATCTCACTCTTTGATCGTCGACTTTCTTACTTCGCTTCTTCGTGGCCGGTCCCTCACTCTTTTACAACTTCATCACACTTGAATCCGAGCTTCCTTCTCAATCCTTTCATCTTTCACCATGAAGTTCCTCGCCATCATCACCCTCGCCAGCGCCCTCTGCGTTGCTGCCTCGCCCCATTCGCGCCACCACAAGCGCCGCCTTCACAAGCGACAGGCCTGCGGAGCGCCTCCCGCTCCCATCTTCTCCGAGATCCCGACCCCCGATGTGCCGGTGGATGAAACCCCGGCCCCGGCCCCAGCCCCAGCCCCGGAGACGGGAGCCTCGGGGACCTTGGTCCTCTTCGAAGTCGGCGGTGTTCCCGGCAACGAGTGCCTGACCTTCCGCAACAACGGTACGTGGATAATGGAGACAGCAGTATGGCCGTTGCAATGCTAATAGGATGCTCAGGCGAGATCGTCAACGCCGCCTGCGTCAACGAGGCGGCTGACCGCCAGCTCACCCCGACAAACCTGAACGGCGCCAACGTCCTCGTTGTCCAGCGTGCTTTCAGCAACGGCTTCAGGCCCGACCTCGTCGGCCAACAGGTCTGCGTCGGATTCAACGGAACCCACTTCAAGGCCGAGGACTGCCAGTCCAACGCGGTCGAGTTCGTCTCTTTCACGGGAGGCAACATGGTTGCCAGCGGCGGAGCCTGCCTCAACGGACACGACGACTTGGCCCAGGTGACGGTCGATGTCAACGGCAACGGCTGTGCTGAGTTCATCCCTACTGAAGTCACCCCGACACCTCCTTAAGGGGACATTCGCAAGAAGGGTAGCGGCTTGAGGGGACATGGGGATTCTCTGAACATGATTGAACGCCCGCCAGGGTCTAATATAAGCTTCTACGATTCATGTGACTCATTGAAGTTGTCGTCGAATTTATGATGCGTGACCTGTCTAATAATTGACGCTTACGCCGCCTTGAAATGCGGGTTTGCTGTTCTTTGAAAAGAGCCCGCAACCCAAATTGTACCATGCATCCTCGTCCAACCTTCAACTTTCCCCTTGGGGCCCTCCTCATGTGTATGAGAACCCAAGCTTGGCTTTGCCGCACTCCTCGCCGTTGTGAAGGACCCGGAATACCAGCAGCCCTGCCTCGTCACTCATCCGGATGTCCAGGGTCAGCCAGACCTTGTACATCATCCTGCCCTCCTCGTCCGTTTTGCTGTCCTCGATCTTGGACAGATCAAGCTTGTCGAGGGTGTATTCGATTTCTCCAACCCGTTCGATTCCTGTTGAGACGTCAGCATCTGCGGTTGAGCTTTCCGAGGGCAAGCTGTTGGCTACTCACGCTCATTCTCGATATTCTCCGGGGCCTCGTCCAAACTGCAAGCGTAAAGAATCTCCGTGTATCGCCGCTTGAGAGGTAGTGTGATGAGCTTGAAGAACTCGTCGCTGATTTTGGTATTCTCGTCCAGTACGGCGTTCTACCACAGGAGAAGGTCAGAATTTGGCTTGGGAAACAGGAACATCCCGGTCTGGGCGTTACTCACCTTGCCTATGCTCCAAATGATGGAGCCTGTCAACCAGTATTTCTTGGTAAACGGCTCTTCCCACACGTATCGTTTCCGAGGGTCGAACTTTTCCGGATTATCATGGTAGTATCGCGATGAAATCCCGTAGCCATAGTGTCGCCGGCATTTCTTTTCTGTTGTGATGGATCCCTCAACGCCTCGTAGGACGGCGCCGCAGACCACGGCTGACCACCTGTGACATTCATCAGTACGACCCTTGAAGCTTCTGGGCAAGTAGGGGACTCACGCTCCGGTCAATGGTGTTGTCAGTCGAATCGGAGACGGTCGACTCTCGCACCATTCTTGTAGCTTCTCCTTGATGTAGGGCGATGACCCGAAGCCGCCGACGAGCACCAGCGTGTCGATTGTCTTGTTCTCGGACTCCTTCGCTCGATCGACCTGGCCAGCGACGAGCTCGAGAATGATCTCCACCACGGGATCGAAGAGGCTCTTCATGTCGTCCTGGGTCAGCAGCACATAGCCGTAGTTCTCCTCGTAGTACTTCTTCAGCTCCGGGGTCATCACCAGCGACCTCATGGGGAGGTTAAACCGCGCGGGCCGCCGGCTGGGGATCTTCATGCTGAAATCCCGCTTCTTCAGCTCGAACTGGTTCATGAAGTGGCTCCCGGGCCCGATCATGCGCGACCCGAGCGAGGTGAATGCTGATCCGAATCGCTTTTCCATCAGTTTGTAGAAGTTTCGGTCCACGAAGGTGCCGCCGCATTTTCCTCCGGCGCCGACGACCAGTTCTTTCAGCTTGAGGGTCGGAGTAACAGTGAGGATCTCGTAGGTTGTGATATCCTAGGCCTGGTTAGACGACGTTGCGATTGAGCTCAGTTGCGTGACTTGGAGACTTACAACAGTGCCACCACCCAAGTCGCACACCATTACACCCGCGCCCTCCTCAACCAAGTCCTGCACGTGATGGATGCTGGACTTGAGAGAAAGATGCGCGGCAGCTTCGGGCTCGGGAATGAGCATCAGTCGATCTCCCTGGCGCGAAGCGAAGCCGGCGTCAAGGGCGGCAGCCTTGGTGAGCAGCTTGGCCTTCTCCGTCCAGGTCGCGGGGACCGTGAGCCACACGTCGATGGGGAGTTCTTCCAGCTGCCTCTCGCCGAACTTCTCGTTCACGGCCTCCTGGAACATCCGGTTCAGTCCCTTGAGGTATTCCGTGACGACGCCCTTTGCATTCTTGCCACGGGGCAGCTTCATGATCCCGCCCGTGGCGTTCTTGAGGTCTGGGTCGTCGTACTCCGTCGGGAGAGCAGACTCGTCGAGCAGCAGCTTCGTCCAGGCATACGTTTTCATGCCCGACTCGACCTGGTAGCCCCAGGCATTTTCGTCCAGGTCATCATTCTCGCTTGCGAAAGCTACCCACGAGGGGGCCTTCTCGCAGTGCTCTGAGCTGTGACTTGCGGCACCGGGGTAGGCGGTCCAGGCGTGGATGTCCTTGAAGTCGGCAGCAGTGGATATGGCAAAGCTGATGCCCGAGTAGGTTGTTCCATAGTCGATTCCGACAATGAGGCGAGGGCGGGAGCGAATCGCCAGGGAGTCTTTCTTGCCCATCTTGTCGGCGCGTGGTGGTTGGGTCAATGGGTGAAGGAGAGCCAGAGGTCACAGAACAGGACGACTGCTCTGCTGACCAGAATCTGCGACCTGAAATAAGAGACAGGTTATGAATGATCTTTCCCTGCAAAAGCGAGTAGATGTCGGGCGCGCTGGATGCGACGATGAGGAATCAAGGCAGTACTTGTTGGTCTTGCGACTTGGTCCGCGATCTGGTCCGCCGAGGCACCCAAGGCGAAGAAGCTCCCATGCTGCTCACGTTCTCATCACCTTATAATCAGGCTCGCAAGGCTCTCGCGACTCCTGCGCCGCAGAGTCACCGATCCCCGAGGTTCCTTGCTAATCCTTACCAGGCCTGGAACATGACCCGGACATTCAGCCCCGAACGCCAACAACAGGGGTTGCATGGAGTGCAGTGGGCGCAGGCGCTGCAGCTGGAGGCCAGTCTGGAGCTTCACTGCCTCAAAGCTGAGATGGTTCGCATGCATGTGCATGGGTTCACCTTCACCTTGGGGGCGCTTATCTGCAAGCAGTTCAAGCCGGGAGATCAGGCTGTCGCAGCGGAGCCTACCCAGGGTGGATGAGAAGGACTCGAATGCTGGTAGGACTAATCACCAGGCATCACGATCGGCAGCGATATTATAAACACTGCCTGGCTCTGTGGTGTTGATGCATTCGCCCGCAGGCAGAGCACCGCCATCAAGTCGCGACGACGGCCCTTCTTGCAAGAAGCTGAAAATGGAACAAGAAGCCAGCAACAGACCACGACCGGGGAGTCGACGCCCAAGTCACCAGATGGCGACAGAACCTGTGGAAGGCGATGCGCCGCAAGAGGTCAGTGTGGTGCAATTCACCACGAGAATGAGTGCTGACGATGATCCTGCTAGACGCCGCCGCCGTCTGAGCAGCAGACTCAGCCAATGCAGACGCAAGAGATGACTACTATGCCGGCGAAGAAGACTTTGACGGCAGAGCCTGAGACTCTGAAAAATGAAGCACCATCAGAGCTAAACCAAGCCCAAGTCGAGGGACAGAGGCCTGCTGGTAAAGACGAGGCAGCGACCGCGACCGCGGCGACTGCTGCCGCTGCCGCTGCTCAAGAGGGAAAGCCGTCGATTCCTGCGAGAAAAGTATCAAAGGACCGCCCAGAGCAACATTCTAGAACCGCGCAGCAACAGCCCAGAAAGCCAGAGGCCGAGGCGGCATCAACGCAGAACCCGCGAGTAGCTGGGCCTCGCCCTGAGGAGAAACAGCAGCAGCAGCAGCAGCAGCAACAGCAGTCGGATAGCTTCGCTTCTCGAAGTCGCATCGGCCGTTTCTGGTACGGCGAACAGCAAAGTCCAACCAGCAGCAGCGGCGCAGACGACGCCGCCAGACTGGCATACCTTGAGCGGCGGGTGAAGCAGCTCGAGAACCGCCCGTCGCTTGAACAGTACAACACCTTAATGACGCGGTACAACCTCCAGAACAAGAGCTTCGTCAATGCTCAGGTCAAGGCAGAACGGCTTGCTGAGGACAAGCATAATCTTCTCACAACCAATCGCAATCTGCACCACGAGCTTCTCGAGGAGAAAGAGCAGGTCAAGATCCTCCAGGAGACCCTCCAGCACCAGCAGAGGGCCGTCGCGAAAGTCCACTCCAACTCGACGAACTTGCTGGCCCAGGACGTCGCGGCCAAGATGCCAGACGACAAGGCCCGGCGGGCGCTTCGGTCGCTGTTCGACGGCGACATCCTAGGCTGGTGCATGGAATACAAGACGGAGCTCATCTCGGACACAAGGGCAGTCAAGCTCCTGGAGGAGGCCGGCATCCTCGCCGACCAGCAGGGCATCCCGCCGGCTCAGCGCCTCGACATCGCGGGCAGTACCGCGTCCGCTGTCTTGCTCGAGGCGGCGCTGGCCAGGGACCTCTGCGATTCGTTTTTAGCGGACCCCTTCTTCCTGAACCTCTCGTTGCTGCGATTTGACCCCGCTGAGTTTAGGAGTAAGCGCTGACATTGCCCCTCGACCGCACTGATTATTTTCATTAAGACTAAGTAACTGACCTGCCTGTCACAGAACTACCAGACAGCCCAGTGGTGGCCTGGCGCATGCGCACCTGCGAGTTCCTCGAGGCAGCGTTCCCGCCTAACGGGGACTTCTTCGCGCAGCGAGCCCAGGCCTTCGCCTCGCGGTACGCATACCTGCTGGAGCCGCTCGACGAGACCGGCATGGCCGAGCTGGCGGACCTGTACGAGCGGTTCTGCTGGATCGCGCTGCAGCTGTGGAAGCGCAAGGCGCTTATCTCCGTGGAAGGATTGGGCGAGCAGGAGGGGCTGAAGCACTTCCTCTCCGGCGACGGGGAGATGGAGGCGCACGCGTCGGTGCAGCACGAGTTGGGCAGCACGAGGCTGGACGGGCGCCCCATTCACGTCCTGGTTCGCCCCCGGATTGTGGCAGAGCCGATCCTCAACTCGGGTCGGTCGGGGTCGAGGGTGGTGTGGTCCAATGCGGTTGTCTGGGTGTCCAACAACCAGGGGCCTTGAGGTCGGGCTCCCGAGGTAGGCAGGCTGGACGCCTTAGACAGTGACCCTGGTTAAGCTTTGCGACAGTGCTGAAAGTAGACTCGGTGACCTGGGATCGCAGGAGGCAGAACTGACTGGGGAGGCGACTTCGGTGCTTGCAAATCACCACCTATTACACATCTTGAAAGTGTGCCCTGCTCGGAGACGATTCCATTCTCGATGTTCACCCGATTTCGATTCCCATGGTGCTTCTTGGGGGCTCGTACAAGGCTCTCAGCTCCCTGGTGACGCGCGATGGCTGAGTGAGCCCTGGATGCAACCATTAGCAAGTCCTGTTATACCCTGTTCGGTGCTGCATGGTGGCTGTTCCTCCATCTGCAGGCGGGCCAGCCAAACCACGAGATGTCTGGGTGCCCCCTCAATAGCGTGAGCGCCCCCTGCAAGACTCAAGCAGGCTGTAAGTTGGGGGCGGTTTAGGTGATGAGGAGCGGGAATCTCGGCACTCATCTGTGCAGGGATGCCCATCAGGCTGCGGAGAGGCAACCAGGAGGCAACCCGGCCCATATACACTTTCAAGGAGGGGTGCATCGACGACGAAGTGATGACTCTGACCTGGAAGTAGAAACATGAGCTGAATGATCCTGGACTCGACATTGTCGGGAGCTCCAACATTGTCATTTTTCCTTGAACCGAGCTCGAGAAATTGACCGACCGAATGACGCTCATCACAGTCAACAACGGGAGGCGAACGCCCTCCATCGCGAGTAGCTCGAGCTCTCAGGAGTCTCTTGAGCTCACCCAGAGCGATGTCTCTCTCATCGCTGTCATGGGAGTCACAGGCTCCGGGAAGAGCAACTTCCTCCGCCTCATCACGGAAACCTGTGGCAACCAAGGCCCTGCCGTAGGCCATAACCTAGATTCTTGTAAGTCGCCGTCGCGTGTCGAGGGTTCGGTCCTTCGCATCTGATCTGACCTCATCCCGCCAGGCACCCAAAAGACCGAAAAGTACGAATGCGTCCTCGGCGGCCACCAGTTCGTCTTCTTCGACACGCCTGGTTTCGACGATACCTACCGCGGCGACGCCGACATCCTCGCCGACGTGGCCCAAGTGCTCAGCTCGTCGTACAAGAGCAAGCTGAGGCTCAGCGGCATCATCTACCTGCACCGCATCAAGGACGAGCGGATGACCAACGCGATCATGCGAAACCTCTCCATGTTCCGCAATCTATGTGGTGATAACGCGTTCAAAAATGTGGTGCTCGTCACCACCTTCTGGGACGAGCTGCAGGACCAGGCGAAGGGCGAGTCCCGTGAGGCGCAGCTCACGAAGAAGTCGGACTGGTGGGGATACATGACCGCCAAGGGCTCAAAGCTACGGAGGTTTGATAACACACGAGAGTCGGCGCTCAGCATCGTGAGTGAACTGGTCGGCGTACCGACGATCACGTTGCAGGTGCAGGAAGAGATGGTCCACCGAGGTCTGGAGGTCGAGCAGACAACGGCCGGTGAAGCGCTGAACCGGGAACTCCTGGAGCAGCAGGCACAGTTCGAGGACGAGTTGAAGAACCTGCAGCAAGAAAAGGAGCAGGCGCAAAGGGACCACGACGTTCAACTACAGCAGTTCCTCGAGACGATGGAGTCTGAGAAGACCTCCCTGCTGCGCGAGATCGAGAGGGAGCAGGCCGCGCTGCACGCCGACAGGCGAGAGGAGCGTCGCAGGATGGAACAGGAGTTCGCCGACGAGCGGGCGCGTCTCCAGCGCAAGCTCAAGGACATGATCGAGGAGTCAAAACGGGCCAAGGAAGACCTCGAGGCTGACGCGAGAGACGACCGGCGCCGCATGAAGCTCGAGTACGACGAGCAGATACAAGACATCCTCCGACAGCAGCACACGCGCGACCAGCGCAGGATCAAGGAGCTCGAGGAGCGGCTCGCCGCCGAGCGGAAGGACAGCAACCAGCGTCTGCAGGATGCCTTCAACAAATCCAACTCGGCCCTGGTCGATCTCAAAGCGAACATGCGCCAAGCGCGGGACAAGGACCGCCGGCGATACCAGGACCAGATTCTCGAGATCGAGAAGCGCCAGCGAGACGTCAGCACCCAGAGCGAGGAGTGGCTCCAAGACATGAAGACCCTGAGTCAACAGATCTCGGAGTTTCAGCTGAAACAGAAGAACACGGGAGGATCCCAGTGGTATGAGCTTGAGACGAGGATTCAGGAGCTCGAGTCGACGAAGAAGGAGAAGACGAACACTTTCTGGAGCTCGATTGGATCCCTGGCCGGGGTTGGAAGTCTGCTTTTAGCCATTCTCTAATTCCCCAGCGTGTGAGCATAGGGCTGGTGTCTCAAGAATACCAAACTGACAACGAACTTTGTTTCGGGTGGCGCAATCTGGCTCGTGGGCGCAGAGGAGGGGAATGCTGAAGGGAATCAACGGCCCGGGGACCCAAAGGAATGGGTTTAGTGCTACTTATACGTACCTTATAGATGCCGATGCAAATAGTTCCATGATTCCAACGTTTCTCAGCCCTCATCTCAGTCCCTCCCCGGATGCTCTGTATACCCAACTTCCTCGGCAACGCCTGACTTGCGACGACGTTTGTCTTTTGTGGCTCCCCAAGCACGGATCCAATGGCCATCAAGATCACCAATGAATCATTTAGGGGCATTGGGGTTGGAAAACATTTGAGATCACGACGTTGAAGAGACTCCTGGACAACCGACGTGGAGTACGACAACCTCAACTGTTGAGGGCCCGGCACATTGTGCATGATCTATCTATCCATGTCTATAGCACTTATCCTACCACATCTTCACAAACACTACCAATTGGACACAAATCCCGGTGACAATGGCAGCCTTGCCATCTCAGTGTCGTTGTTTTGGAACAGAAGCTCGTTCCCAGGGTTACCCATCAAGCCCAGCGGGACCATCCCAAGCCCCTGGATGTACGCGTCGAACTCTTCAAGACTGGTATCCTGTTGTTCGATGCCCTTCGACGCGGTGAGTTCGGTGTATTGTTTTGCTGCATCGTACAGCACTTTCGACTGGTGGTACATTTTCGCCGTGGCCTCGGAGTACTGCCTCGCCGTCTCGAGGGACTTGACGAAGGCGTCCAGCCGCGCGAGGTCTTGCGGGTCGCCTGTCTCTATAACGTGGCAGAACACAACAATGAAGGGGACGAATGGATTGTATAGGATGGTCCTGGAGAATGACAGTGGTCAGTAGCAGCCCTTGTAATGGTTGAGTTGCGAGTTTGCTTACCAGTTGACATATATGTCGATATAGTGCCCCTTCTCGACGCCTACCGTCTCGATGAACTCTTGATGCTTCTCGAGTCCGGCTCTTGCGGTGTTGATGCATTCAGTGGCAAAATTTGTTGATGGCGAGCCCTCGTCAGGCGGCAATGTCTTGAGGATCAGGGACAAGGTCGAGAGGCACTGGATTTCTTCCGAGTAGAAGACGAGCTGAACTTGTTGGCCCTTTGTGCTTTTCCACTGGCTGTTTGTATGTGGCTGATACCAATGCGTAAGCTCCAATGTATTGGTGTTTGGGTTCCGAGACGATCCATGACTTACCTGGTCATTCATTTGATCGTTTGCAATGCTGGTAAGAAGAGATGTCGTCTCAGCAGCAAGGGACTGAGCCCATGCGACTCTCGCTTCATGTGGCTCTGACAACGCGGCAGGGCTGTAGAGCCTCATGTACACTCTACCCTGAATACTTGATAACTTGATCCATCGAATGGTGCAGGAGTAATGGGGCTTGCAATCGTCTGCATCCAGTTCGGGGAGAGGGAGCGTGATGTCGTAGTCCGACACCGAAGATGGCCGTCCCAGGCGAAGGGACAGGCCTTTTTCGACGCTATAGAGGGACCAGAATATCCATGACTTTTGCGCTTGAATGGATGTCGGGTCGTTCTTGGAGGGTGCCCTGTGATATCCTGCCGAGATGCACATGTGCAGTGCTGTCGTCACCAAGGTCCATGCCGCCGAAGATTTGGACGACTTGATACAGTGGTTCACCTGCCCATTTGTAAGCAGGGAGAAAAGCGAGCGTAGAATTTGATGAGAGCGAACTTACACCGAAGAGCAACGCCAAACAGTAGTCAATCGTGTTCGGCATGTGGATGGGCAGCCTGGACAGCGCAGTCTCGAGGTTTGCTTCACAAGACTCCATGTGATGTTGCAGAGCTGTCCGTTTCGAATCGTCTTCTTCGAGAAACATGCTTCTCAAAAACACGTCGATGAGCCCACCGTTGGCAATGATGAAGTCGGCCAAACTGAATCCGCCGCCTGGGAAGTAGACCTTGCGAATGAAGCCCATGAAGTCTTCGGCTTTCAAGAACATGAAGAACCCCACACTGTCAAACTGGGGATTCGCTGCAAGACTGTTAGATCATACTCTATAATTTTGAAATTCCATCGAGGGCATGATGAATGCCTTACTCTTCATCAACTGCAAGGCAGCCATGACTGAATCGATGGGGGGCATAGGGTTCTGCTCCAGGGACAAGACCGGGTTCGGATCCGGTTTCGCGCGACGATATGTCGTCTCATGGCTGCTTGATTCGTGCTTCTTGGCCTCGACAAGGTGACGAAGGGTTTCCATTGTCGTTGCCATTTCTGCTGAATAGCGCTGCAGTGGTGTTGTGCTCACGGCCCTCTCGATGAGGCTGTTGGCGAACGCCGTGTGCGCGGCCAGCGAGGATTCCCCCTCAAATTGCGTCTGCGAGGATGTATCTGTCGGGTCTGCCGAGAACAGGGACGGGGTTCCGGCGGCGTCGCTGCTCGCGGCCGATTGTGTTTGATGCATGGAGGATGCTCGAGATCTGTCCGGCGTGGAAGCGTTGCTTGCGGTGAGTCGGCCCAGCAGCTGGACCATCTGGGTCATCTGTTCCTGTATGTCGTCTATCTTCTTCTCACTGTTGAGCAGGTATGTTAGCATTGCCCCGAAGAGTCTGGGGTTGTTTTAACCCGGGGCGAAACGTACTATTGACTGGTGATATGAATCCTCTGCGTCTTGACAGTCGATCGCTTACGAGGCTCATAATCGCATGCCAACCCTGCCCTGCAGCAATGCGAACATGGAGTCTTGCGGTCACAAGCAATCTGGGGAGGGCGTCATGTCAGCTACGTGCAAAGATGATGTCTGGGGGTCATTCTGCGGTACCTTTCGTTGGCGACACGCTTGACACTAATGAAGAAAGTCAGTTCGCGAAGAATTACGTGCCAAAAGTCACGACAATCACGGCGTATTGTGTGATTGTATCTCGGGCATCTAGAGGGGCCGCAGGTGGCAGGGGATGTGCCGTCTTCCGGCAGGGCAGTTGTATCTCACCGCCAGGCGCATCACTGCTCGCTGTGAAATGTTGGAGACATCTGCAAGAGCCGGCTGGCCTTCCGCTTCGGAGCCCATGCTCTCATCGGCAGAGGGGCTTGGTGCCATTGCGAATGTGGCAGGCGGGGACTGCTGGCTGGGTGAAAGGAGGATGTGGGAGTTTCGAGGTGCCGGGGCCGGACGCCGACAATGTGCGAGATCCGGAGCTGCATATATTGCAGTTTCAATAAAGTTGAAGATTATTCTCGGAGTCCGTGGAACTCCGGCCGGTTTCGTGCTAAACTAGCTGCCTGAACGGCTCGTATTCTTGACACTCGAGGCTCCTCAGCATGACTCGACAACACTTGGCGCCGGGCATTGCCGCGAATTATGGGTCCCTTGATCCAGGTACGTTCTTTCATGGATCGGACCGAAGGACAACATCCTGTGACAGAGGACGTTGAGGCATAAGATGCTCGCATATAAAGGCCTTCGGAAGCCTGGGCGCTTGAGCTGGACTGCGTCGACGCGCGCTTATGCTGCCGCATCGTCTTGGTCAACAGCGGGCTTGGCAGATGCCGTCGAAGTCCCAGTAATCGTGAAAACAAGTATAGAGTCGTGATTATCCTAGCGTTGCCTCGTGAAATTCTTATGTATAGGCCTCATGAAACTTTTAATGTTCGTTTTAGCTTTCTGCGCCAGGTGGGTTCCCATGGAAGCCAGTAGAACTCAACACCCACGGGAAACTCGTCATATGGCGATGTCCTCCTGGTATTTTATAAAGGTCCGGTGCATGTGTACCTCCAGGACATTGATCACAAAGGGCGAGGACTTCAAGTTCGCTCAAATCCGGGATGAAAATTCAGTTGAGCTTGAATGACTCTATCAAACCAGCGACCAAGTCCTAACTTGAAGTACAAATGTTGTATACATGTAACAAAACGACATCTTGGCCACCAGAACACCCAGGCTTTCCCTCTTGATTCAGGGTTATCAACCGGATGGGCTCACCCGCCATGCGTGTATGGAAAGAGGAAACGTCACGATCAAGCAACCAGGGCAAGGGCAGCGAGCAGCCCAAACAGAGCACCGCCGCTGTTACCGGCAGCACCGCTGTCTGGCACCTGAGACTCGCCGCCCTCGGACTCGGTAGCACTGGGCTCCCTGGAACGAGTGGGGCGCCTGGACGTGGTAGACTCGGCGGAAGCGGTGGACTCTTCTGCAGTCGAGTCTTCAAAGGTGTTAGCAACGCGTCCTAGTTGTACTTTACAAGAAGGGTATCTTACTGCCGCTGTTGGTGTTAGTAGAGCTCTCCGCACCCGTGGAGGTGCTCGTAACACTTCCATCAGTAGATGTCTCGGAGGTGGTTGCACTCCCGGTTGCTGAAGAAGCACCCGAGGTAGGCAGGGTCGACGCAGGGGTCGAAGTTCCGGCACCAGTTGTGGGAGATGCGGCGCCGGTAGTAGTGGGCAGGACGGACTGGCTGCCATCTCCAATGGGGAACTGGGGGCTGTAGTTGGGCTCGCCGGATGCATCCTGAATCTCGATGGCGTACTGGCCAGCGAGGTTGGCGGGAACGTTCCATGTGAAGGACTCGCCAGTTTGTCCACCTGTTGTTGGGAGATTGCTGTCAGTGCTTGCGCAGTCTGCTTAGGGTCATTTCACACGAACTGGTAATCTCCTCAACGGTCACCAGGGCCGTTTCGGGCCCAGACTTGAGAAGCAGGGTAACAGGGCCCTGAGCGTCGGTCCATTCGATGGTGAACGGCTCTCCGGGAGTCACGGAGTAGTTTTCGTTTGTCAGCTGGACGGCCTGGATAAGGGCCGCGAAGCCGGACACAATCGAGAAGATCGTGAGCTTGGTCATCTTGTCGTTCGAGAAGCGAGTGTTGGTATTAGGATCGAAAATGATTGTGTTTGGGAGACTGGAGGTTGAGAGAGACGCGTGTGTAAGCGAGAAACTGTTGAGTGGATGTTGTCGAGAAAGTCGCCCTCACATTCCGCCAAACGCCCGGGAAGCCCTTTTAATATCAGCTTCGACCGACAGCTGATCTAGAAAACCGAGACTTTCAAAACAATTCACCTTACTCAGCAAAAGTCGCGCCCCTTGTCGGGCGCTGGCCGCCATGTTGCGACTGACGCCAATGTCTGACTTCACATTCCTTCGCGTGTGGTCTGGCCATTCCGGACCCCGAGGCTGTGCGAAATACGGCTTTTTGTGACGTCAAAAACCCACGCCCTGAGGGTCATGGAATGGGGGCTTGGACTTCCAGCTGCGCTGGGTCGTGTCTTTCTGGATCAAGATCAACAGCTGTCGTGGCCTGGCCATCCAGCCAGGCATGCCTTGCGGCAAAATGGGCTTGTTTGCCAAGTTTTCTTCATATGTTCGTCCGTGGATTGTTGACACGAGGGCCTAGCCAGAAATGAGACGAGTAACACATGGCTGCTTTGGTGAAGCTATCACTCCAGACGGGCTGACACAGGGCGGCGGCGCGATGAAAAGCAATGGTTACGGCAGCCACAGAACTTACCACTCTGGTCTGGCCTTTCTTCTTCTCTTTTTCCTTCTTCGTTGCTCAATTGACTCATGTTGGCCTCGCTACCATGGACCACCCGATACGACTCTGGAAAGCAGCAGTGAACATCTGGACTGTGATCATGGCAATCCACGACCACCCCCCTGCACGTGGCCTCGAGTCCCTGGGCCGAATATTGCGGCTCAGCCGGGACATCCTGGTATTAAGTTGAAGATCACATCGACAAGGTGCCAATTCTCAGATTCTTCGGCGCCCAACGTGATTGTCGACCCATGGCTGCTTAGCGATCTCCTGCCAAGACCTGAGCCGCCACCGTTGCTTCGCAAGATGAACACGAAACCAGATAAAATTGGCCATCATCGTCATCATTGCCCCTTTCTCATGTTATCCATAAGCTCAACCTTGCTCAGCCACGGTTCGTGTCATGCAAAATGTGATGGACGACGCGAATCCGGGCTTCGGATATCCAGGACGTCCGGTTCACCGTGAAGGTGCAAAAATAGAATGTAGCCCCTTTGACTGAGCTCCACCACAGCTCGAGAGCTCATGTTTAGCGCCCGAATTCATCCAAGAAAGACTCGGAGTCTCGTACAACGCCGATTTTCCAAGCTTCGTCCAAAGGTACGCCAGCTACACCATCTTGCAGCCACCGGAGACCCTCGGCGAAAATGGACTTCCGCGGCTATGAGCGCGAGTATGAACGAGGATACCAGCTGCAGGACGTGTCCCCAGCCTCTACTGTAACTATAATCCTCATGAAACTATCATGTGTCGGTCATCTAACCATCTCCGCAGTACAGGTTCCCTCATCCGACAGGAGACGATGGTTCACGACTTCTCGAGAACTCGGGGCATCCGGATCAGCCACAAAGTTCCAACTTATCTGATGCCCCTGTTCCAGCCAGAAACATCACAGAACCCCATTCGCCTCGGTCAACTGATGGATTCGCCCTCGAGCCTCCACACACTTTCGATGCCTATGGTCCTGGGGCTCAGCAGCAACAACCTGGTCTTCCATACGACAACCAAGAAGAGGAGTGGGTACAGCGACAGCAGCAAGCGCTTCCCGGCAGCGGCATTGGCAGTCTCTCCCGGTCCAAAACCCGAAAGGTGAAACTGGTCCAAGGTGCCGTTCTCAGTCTTGATTATCCCGTGCCCAGCGCGGTTAAGAATGCCGTCGAGGCATGCTACACTGTTGGCGAAGAGGGCCAACGTGAGGAGTTTACCAAGATGCGATACACGGCGGCTACTTGTGATCCCAACGACTTCACGATTCGGAATGGCTACAACCTGCGTCCTCGCATCTACAATCGGCACACGGAGCTCATGATCGCGATCACGTACTACAACGAGGATAAGGTCCTTCTCGCACGAACGCTTCATGGGACAATGGAGAATATTCGCGACATCGTGAACCTCAAGAAGTCCCGGTTCTGGAACCAAGGCGGCCCGGCTTGGCAGAAGATCGTCGTCTGTTTGATCTTCGATGGCATCGACAACGTCGACAAGAGTGTTTTCGATGTACTCGCGACAGTTGGCATCTACCAAGATGGCGTCATCAAGAAGGACGTCAACGGCAAGGAAACTGTTGCGCACATCTTCGAGTATACCAGCCAGATCTCCGTTACGCCAGACCAGCAACTCGTCCGACCCGCTCGAGACGGCGACGCTTCTCGGAACCTGCCGCCTGTTCAGCTCATGTTCTGCCTGAAGCAGAAGAACAGCAAGAAGATCAACTCTCATCGATGGCTTTTCAATGCGTTCGGGCGCATGCTGAACCCGGAGGTTGCAATCTTGATCGATGCAGGGACGAAGCCTGGCCCTCGGTCTCTGCTCGCTCTGTGGGAAGGGTTCTACAACGACAAGGTACCTAGACACGACACCATCTCCGTCTTCTTTGCGAGAGTAAGATTGATGGAAGTATGAAACTAACTAGCCATAGGACCTGGGAGGAGCTTGCGGCGAGATCCATGCGATGCTGGGCAAACGTGGCAAGAAGCTGCTCAACCCGCTGGTGGCTATCCAAAACTTCGAGTACAAGATTTCGAACATCCTGGATAAGCCCCTCGAAAGTGCCTTCGGGTACGTGAGCGTTCTACCAGGCGCATTCTCCGCGTATCGGTTCAGGGCCATCATGGGCCGTCCTCTTGAACAATACTTCCATGGCGACCACACACTGTCAGCTGTCCTAGGAAAGAAGGGCATCGATGGTATGAATATCTTCAAGAAGAATATGTTCCTTGCGGAAGACCGCATTCTGTGCTTCGAGTTGGTGGCGAAGACGGGCCAGAAATGGAAGCTCTCCTACATCAAGGCAGCCAAGGGCGAAACCGACGTGCCCGAAGGTGCGGCCGAGTTTCTATCCCAGCGCCGCCGATGGTTAAATGGATCGTTTGCCGCTTCGCTCTACGCCCTGATGCATTTTGGGCGCATCTACGGAAGTGGCCACAACGTCATCCGGTTATTCTTCCTGCATATCCAGCTCATCTACAACTTCGTCAACCTCTTGTTCAGTTGGCTGTCTCTTGCCTCCTACTGGCTGACAACGGCCGTGATCATGGATCTCGTCGGGACCCCTGACCCTGAGCGAGAATACCACGGCTGGCCTTTTGGAGATACGGCGAGCCCCATCGTCAATGTTTTCGTTAAGTACATCTATCTTCTGTTTGTACTGCTGCAGTTCATCCTGGCCCTCGGCAATCGACCCAAGGCCTCTCGCCGGACATACGTGGCATCGTTTGCTATTTTTGGTTGCATCCAGGCGTACATCTTTGTCCTGACAGGATATCTGGTGGTCCTGGCTCTGAGCAAGCCAATTGGGGAACAGATTTCTTTCGCATCGGGCAGCGAATTTGCGGACACATTCTTCGGCGCAAGAGAGGGTGTGGCCGGAGTCATCCTCCTCGCCCTCGTCACAATCTACGGCCTGAATTTCCTGGCATCTTTCCTCTACCTCGACCCGTGGCACATGTTCCACTCTTTTCCCCAGTACCTCATCCTCATGTCGACGTATGTCAACATCCTCATGGTCTACGCCTTCAACAACTGGCACGACGTGTCTTGGGGAACCAAAGGTTCTGATGCAGCCGATTCGCTGCCATCCGCACACATCGTCAGGGGCAAAGACTCGAAAGAGGCAATGGTAGAAGAGGTCGAGAAGGAGCAAGAGGACATCGACACCTTGTTCGAGGCGACGGTGAGGAGAGCGCTTGAACCGGTGCACGAGGAAAACGAATCTGCCGAGGTCAACAGCGCGGAAGACTCGTACAAGTCTTTCAGAACCGGACTGGTGGTATCTTGGCTTGTTTCCAATGTCGTTGTCATCATTCTGGTCACGAGCGACGACTTCATGACTCTGGGCGTTCCTGTAAGTTCTCCTCGGGGGCAGAGAAGAGGACTGGTGTGGATGTGTTCGACGTGTGTGCTAAAGATCTCTTCCAGGAAGCCGCAAAAAGCCGCACTCCGTTCTATTTCCAGGTGCTCCTCTACGCGACAGCTGCGCTTTCGATTATCCGGTTCTTCGGATTTCTGTGGTTTTTGGGTAAGACGGGCATCATGTGCTGCTTCTTGCAGAAGTGAAGGGAATTAGGATCTTCGGTATCTCACTAAATTCAGGGCTCGTGCGACTGCGTCGTAAGGGAGGCCCTCCTCAAGCACCATACCATGCCCCGTCACCAGTGTTCTGTTTGTCATCTCAACAGTGTCTGACGCGGGAGGGAATGAACATATATATACCAAATACTCATGTGGACGTCAAGCACGGCCTTTGGTCGAATGTTGTCTAAACAGTGCTTGAGACTACACAAGGTGTTTCTGAAAAGAAGCCTCCCCTTAACACTCCTGCGGGAGCGTCTCGGCCAGAAGCGACACCCTCTCGCACCCTTTTGGGATCTCATTCGTGAACCGCAGGGGCGTGTGTCCGTCAAACTCCAGATCACATACGTACAGCTTGGTGCTCACCCCAGACGAGCACCCGAGTCGGTTACCGCCACACTTCAACTCGCACTGGAGGTAGGACCAGTGCTCAGTGATGCGGGGAGCAGGGTAGAGATACACCAGGGTGTCGTCGTTGGAGAGAACTGCGGCATAGAGGTCGACTCCCGGCCGGTCAGCCCTTCGCGCGATTCCCAGGGGCAGTGGATCCCAGTATCGTCAAGCGATGGACTAGTAAGCTCGTGGTAATGCAGTGCAGGTGTCGGACTGTTGGAACATGGATGTATCCGCTTGAGATTTCGTATTCGGCGGCCCGCGGGAAAACTTCTTCCGCTTACCTAACTTGAACATCTGCGTGTGTCGTAAGAATCGCCGGTAGAGCATGAAGGGCGTTCCGCAGGGTGACTTCCCCTGAGATCATCCGGCACCTGGTCTGGAAAGGGGCCGACATCGCTGCACGCACTGACCACGGCCACACCCCAAAAGAAACAAGGAGTCGGCCGCCGCAATCTTGGATATGGGCGCGGATCTCACCATCGGCGGCTTGGAGGGTGTCTGACGCAGCCCAGCAGCTCTGTACTCGCATGCACCATATTGATGTTAGTGTCTACGCCGCCTCGCAAAATACGGTAATACCTCAGGAAGGGATAGCCGCTCCACACCGTATTGTGTCAAGTGGCAGCAAAGACATGGTCCATAGTTGAATAAGTATGCATTCTTGGCCGGTAATGAGTACACGGCCACGCTCTTATCGCCTACCTAGCTCCCCTCGACTTGCTCCAGTGGCTGGCACATCGACTCCATCTCCGCGAGCCACATCCACGTCTGTGTGCACTGTGGCATCTTCAAGTCGGGACTGTTTCGTCACACCGGCAAGAGGGTCGAAGAAGGGATGACCGCCCGGCTTCGGAACGATCACGTCTACCAGCAGCCTTCAAATCGAGCCTCAGGAAATCGAGATAGTTGCCCCCTCGACCCGGGAAAATTGAGATAGCTTCTTACTCAACCAGAGGCAATTCCAAGGACTGCCTAATCGACTTCGAGCAGCTCTGAAGACAACCTATCTGGACGGTAATACCACTAGAACGGCCATGTATTCTACGACCGCCGTGGGCGGGTTGCTCCCCGTAGATGCCAACAATAGCCGTAGCAGCACCCACTAAGGATGGTCCAGGACTCTGCATTCCGAAGAGGAGACGATCTTAGTATCGCCGAGATCTGAATTCAGCTCCACTCTCTCGCTGTTCCCATCTCTAGTTGAACACACTGGCCCCAGCAAGCATCTGAGACAAGTTGTATTATTGAAAAATAGGCTGAGTACTGTTGCTTGTCTCTTAGACACGCCCGTAACGAATTACTCATCTCCCGTGGCAAACTCCCCCTTCCTCAGCTTCTCGCTCAAAACTTCGTTCGCTTCAAAGTAGCAGCCCAGATCCTTCCGCTTGTCCAGGAGAAGGTCAATTACCAGGCGGCCAAACACGATTGATCCATTGGGGTCCAGGTGTGTCCTATCACCTGGGGCATAGTTATAGAAATCCGCGTTTTCCTGTCCAATCGCGTTTATGTAGTCAGTGCTGGCTGAATTGAGGTCGAGGGCCGTCGCTCCGACTGCCTCAGCGGCTCGAAGAGCGGCCGCCGAGTGTTCACTCAGGTTCTCAATGACTTTTCCGTCCTCAAACGTGCGCCGGGTTAGGGATGTGATGATGATCTAGCGATAGTCAGTTTACGGCCTCGCAAGGCTTGAAAGGCTCGATTCCAATCGTACAGGAGTCCCGCCGGCTTCAGTTACTTCGTTGCACATCCTTTCAAGGTTGGCCTGGAATTGCTCCAGAGTGAGATGGGCCTCCGGCTTCTGGTCGTTGTGACCGAACTGGATTGTGACAATAGGTTGAAAGTCTGTGGCATTTGCCGCCACAGCCTCGAGGGCCTGGCTCCACAGCCCACGGGCCCTGAAGGTGTGCGTCGTCGTGCCGCCCAGAGCAAGGTTGAGGGTGTCTGATGGAGACTTCACGAAAGACCCGAACCCGTCCCCCCAGCCGGCGCCGGGAGTAACCGTCGAGTCCCCAGCGAGAACGAAGTAGGGCGGCTTCTGGGGAGAATTCTGAGGCAGGGCAGCGCCAACGGGGGACTGATAGAGGAGGGCAGCCATCGAGGCGACTGTGCTGAGTTTCATTCTGTCAAGATGAGAGCTAGGACAATGGGGAAATTGTTTGAAGCAGGTTGAATGTGGTTGAGAAGGGAGTTAGCAGGCAAGGTGTTGCTCGGCAACAGGAACAGTAATTCAACAATCTCGAGGCCTCTGAGGCTTCAACTTATACTGTGACACTTCCGTGAGAGATGGAACCAGCACTTCGCGTGGCAGTACATATTGCCATTGGAGGAACATTGCAAAAGTGAGTTGTCGGGGTAGCGCTGCTGATCGCGGAGAAATTTTCGTTCGGAGGCCGAATTATCACGAGAGGCCATGTTGTTTTCAGGTTTCTACGGAAAGGAGTTGAGGGCATACCGGGTCAAAGGATGTCGTCCCCGCGCATTACCCCTGATGAGGATTCGTGGGGAAGATCGATCATCAACAAACACAGCCCATTCGGGCGCCTTTAGCTCCCGTGGACTGCATGCAACGGCGGCGTGGAGTGCGGGGAAGCTCGGTGCAATGCCCCGCGAGGTGCGACGATGAGGTCGAATCTGCCAGGCACAGCAGTGCCACACTTGCATAAACTAATGATCGTTGATGCGACTCTTCGGGCCGAGCAGAACCCGAGCTCTTGTGACCCTGGCTCTATGGAGGGAAGCACCGAGCTGTAACACAGAGGTCCACGGCTGCGGACGTCTTTTTCAGGAACAGTCGTCGATTTCTCGGTGATGAGATGGAGTTGATCCAGCTTTCTATACCAGGTTTGCGATTAGACAGCAGATCACTTAGTATAATATCAACTAACGAGTCTCAATACTTCGCCTATAGAATTGGTCCACTGGGCCAGGTGCCTCATCCTTACCACTTACGGTGGGCTAAGATTTTCGCGACCCGTATACCAGCGCTGAAGCGACTTCTCCGGGTCTCCGCAACCCAGCAGCGAGGTCGGGGGTTCTGGCACCGACGCAATTCGCCCAGCGATCTTCTCGGCTCAGATTATCCCGCGAAGAAACATGGTCCAGAATGCGGTGCCGCAAAAGAATGTCGTCAGTCTTCTTTACCCCACAGTTGGTATTGATTGTAGGCGCGGGGGCCCCAGGCCAGGGGGTAACTCACATCTGGGGTTCGATATATAAACGTGACGACGGGATGGGATCGACTTACTGATGGCAGAGAGGACCTGCATCACCCCTCTATCTCCTTCTTTGAAGATTGATTATTCTCAAGCCTGCTGAGATGCGTTCCTTCGGTCTCAAGTTGGCCGCGGCGGTTGCCGCTCTGTTCTCGCATGTTGCAGCAGAGCTGACCACAACAGAGACCTCGACTCACTACATTCTTCAGAATGACCGGCTTTCCGTTGCTGTGAGTAAGAGCAACGGTCAGGTCGTGGATCTGAGCCTGGATGCTGTCGACATGCTGGGTCCCGTCAGCGGCAACACCGGCAAGGGACCGTACCTTGACTGCAGCTGCACACCCAGCGGATTCTGGACGCCCGGTGGCACCGCCAGGTTTCAGCTCGTTGAGGGCGTGGACTCGACTGGAACTCCTTACGGCGGCGTCATCATGGGAGACACGTTCGCCGCCACTAATCAGTCTCTGTACCAGTACTGGTTTCTGAGGGGCGAGGAGACGGGCTTGCACATGTTCTCTCGGGTCACTTACTTCAATGAGTCTCGACCTTTCCTGCGCGGCCTCGGAGAGCTGCGCACACTCTTCAGGCCCAACACGAATTTGTGGACGCATCTCGTTGGCAGCAAGGACAACTGGGCTCCCATGGTGTCCCGTGCAGGGAGTGCCGGGGCCACGACGGTGCAGGATGCGACGAGTTATATTGGGGATACCCCCGACGACCCGTACGCGTCGCAGTACTCCGACTACTTCACCAAGTACACCTTCTCCGAACTCTGGCGTGATCACGACGTCCACGGCCAGTACTCAGACGGCAGTACTTCACCGGATGGAAACACCTACGGGGCCTGGCTCGTCCACAACACCCGCGAAACGTACTACGGCGGCCCTCTGCACTCGTGAGTGAGCTTCCGTATTTCACGCCTCAAGAGTACGCTGCTAACCATCTGCAGTGATCTAGTGGTTGACGGGATTGTCTACAATTACATGGTGTCGGGTCATCACGGCGCCCCTGTGCCTAATATCACCCACGGGTTCGACCGGACCTTCGGACCTCAGTTCTACTACTTTAACCGCGGTACACCGGAGTCGTCTATCGAGGATCTGAGGCAGGACGCGGCTCAGTTTGCAGACCCTGAATGGAATGCCGAATTCTACGACAGCATCGCCGAGCACGTGCCCAACTACACGCCGTCGTCGCAGCGCAACAGCTTCACAGCAAGCATCAAGCTACCGAAGCAAGCCAAGCGAGCCGTTGCCGTGCTGTCCGAGAACAAGCAGGACTTCCAGCTCAACGTCTTCGACGTGAAGGCACTCCAGTACTGGGCCGATGTTGGGCCCGACGGCAGCATCAATATCCCACGCGTTAAGGAGGGCACGTACAGGCTGACGGTCTACGCGGACGGCGTCTTTGGGTGGTTCATCCAGGATGACGTCAAGGTGAAGCAGGGCTCCCCTTGCGGCAAGGCGAAATTTGAATGGAAAGAGGAGTCCGCAGGCAAGGAGATCTGGAGGATCGGCACGCCGGACAAGTCGGCCGGTGAATACCGCCACGGCTACGCCCCGGACACGTCCAAGCCGCTGCAGCCAGAGGAGTATCGCATCTACTGGGCCAACTGGGACTTCCCCAAAGACTTCCCCGAGGGCGTCAACTTCAAGGTGGGCGAGAGCAAAGAGGATGTTGACTTCAACTACATCCACTGGAGTGTTTTCGGCGGCAGGGCCAACTTCGTGCGCCCGGAACCGGTGCTCGACAACGTGAACAACTGGACGATCGAGTTCGACCTCAAGCAGCATCAGTTCAGGGGCGCAAAGACGGCAACCCTCACCGTGCAGTTCGCGGGTGTCAGGACGGCCAACGGCAACGACAAATGGGGCGGGAATTTCGAACCATACAGCAACCTGCCATACACCGTGGGGCTCAACGGGGCCGAGGAGGAGACCTGGGTCATCCCGTACTGGCGGTCGGGCTCCTGCGGCGTTCGTAGCCAGGTCGTCTGCCAGAACATCGAGCATCAGTTCCGTTTCTCCGTCGAAAGCCTCAGGACCGGCAAGAACGAGATCGTCCTGAGCCTGCCGTATAACGCGACGAGGGTCGAGCCGGCGTTGCTGCCCGGCTCCATGTATGTGCAGTACGACGCTCTGCGCTTCGAGTTGGACTAGGGCTTTTGTCAACAAGACTGTTGGGCGTAGGCGAAGATGACCAGCTTAAGCCTAGGCCAATTCATCTTTCTCGCCCGTCCAATACTTCTTCGCTCTCCTGAATACATACAATTTACGAAGATCGACAATGTTCACATGATGCCCGTGAGATGTGGGGAGCAGATCTGTCACCGCCGAGCAGAGGAGTCCCTCGAACCAAGGCACGGATGAATGGCTGTCGTCCGCTTCGAGGCTCGGATTCTCCCGGCCTGCAGATTCCTGTGCATTGTTTACCCGGAGCACCGAGATCCATTATGACATGCATGCCCCGTGCGTCCTTCTGAGAGAAAATCTGGCTCTCCTCGTCCTTCCAGGTTGCATCCCCCCTCCTTTTCGCTTGGCTCCGAGTTCGCGAATCTCTCCCATACGATGTTGCTGGCTGGTTCAGCTTGTGTGCCTGCAACTCAAGCAGCCAGAGCCACCCCTTGGGAGTAGTGGAACGATGAGTTGTTCTCTCATTCTTCTCTGCCAACCGGCCGGATTGCCGGACCAATGATTGCCGAAGTACCAGCCGGCGCAGCAACTGCCGAGTCGGGATTGACGTGTTCCCCGCACGCCAACGGCTGCCCAAGATATGTCGACAATACAGGCTGAATGATACGGTAACATCCGCAAATACCCCTCGGACTAGTCCAGGGCCAAGCGAGGAAATAACATCAAAATGCGGAAAGGAACGCCACTGAGGGCGGGACAAGCTCAAAAGAGCTATGCGTGGGGCAGGAAAAGGAGAGGAGGATCGGCGCGTCATAGCCCGCGACTTATACGGATGTGCAGACGTCGTGCCGCAAGGATGCGCTGATGAGGGATCAGGCGGTGGTAGATAAATAGAGGATGGGATCTGCAGAATCCGAGCAATTTAGGTGATGCAACGGCATCAAGAGCTTCAACCTTGTTTCCGATATCTTGCAATGCGTAGCTTGTTGCTTCTTGCGTCTCTCGGCCTCGCGGCTGCAGAAGATGGCCTGGCAGCATGGCTGCGGTACGCCCCTATTCCGCACGCGAAATGCTACCTCCAGAAGCTCCCCTCTGCCATTGTCACCCTCAACGCCACCGAGGGACTACCGGTGCACACCGCCGGCCAGGAACTCGCCGACGGAATCTTCGGCATCTTCGGCAAGGAGTTGACTTTCGGTTCCGACGAAGATGAAGCGACCGTGACCGTGGGCACTGTCGAAGCCTACGCCGAGAGCGGCGGCGACGTCGATGACCTTCCCGAGCTTATCGAGGACGGCTATTACCTCGACATCTCCGGCGGTAACGTCAAGATCCTCGGACAGAACGAGCGCGGAGCCCTGTACGGAACCTTCAAGTACCTTGCACGCTTGGCTCAAGGAACTGTCTCGGACGACTCGTTTGCTTCGAACCCCGATGCGCCGATTCGATGGGTCAACCAGTGGGATAACATGCGCGACGGAGGCATCCATGGAAGCGTTGAGAGAGGCTACGGTGGTGATTCCATCTTCTTCTGGGATGGGAAGATCCGCGATGATCTCACCCGCGCCGGTCAGTACGCTCGCCTTCTGGCATCCATTGGACTCAATGCCGTGGTCGTCAACAACGTCAACGCCAACGCGCAGACGTTCACGTCCGAGAACCTGGACGGCATTGCCCGCATTGCCAACGTATTCCGTCCCTATGGTATCCAGCTGGCTCTGTCACTCAACTTCGCCTCGCCTCAGCTGCTCGGAGCCCTTGACACCTTTGACCCCTTTGACAAGGACGTCATCCAATGGTGGGAAGACCTTACGGACAGCATCTACGACAGAGTCCCTGATATGGCTGGCTATCTTGTCAAGGCCAATTCGGAAGGCCAACCTGGGCCTCTGACTTACAACAGGACTCTGGCCGATGGCGCCAACATGTTCGCTCGCGCGCTGGAGCCTCATGGCGGAATCATCATGTTCCGCGCCTTCGTCTATGACCACCAGAGCCTGGACCAGGACGCCAACTGGAAAGCAGACCGCGCAAACGCCGCCGTTGAATTCTTTGAGGGTCTCGACACCGAGTTCGAGGACAACGTCGTCATCCAGATCAAGTATGGAGCCATTGACTTCCAGGTCCGCGAGCCCGTCTCTCCTCTCTTCGCCCACCTTCACGAGACCGGCAGTGCCGTTGAGCTGCAGATCACCCAGGAGTATCTCGGACAGCAATGCCACCTGGTCTACCTCGCGCCGATGTGGAAGGAGCTTCTTGATTTTGACCTCCGCGTCGAGAGCCAAGACTCGACCCTCGCAGACATCGTCAGCGGCAAGCGATTCAACAACAAGCTCGGCGGCTACGCCGGTGTCGTCAACGTCGGCCTCAACACCACGTGGCTCGGAAGCCACCTGTCCATGTCCAACCTGTATGCCTACGGCAAGCTTGCCTGGGACCCCTCGGAGGACTCGGTCGACATGCTTCACGAGTGGATCAAGATGACCTTCAACCATGACCAGGAGGTCATCGACACCATCACCAAGATGTCGATGGAATCGTGGCCCGCTTATGAGGACTACTCCGGCAACCTGGGCATCCAGACCCTGACGGACATTCTCCTCGGACACTACGGCCCCAACCCCGCGTCGCAGGACGGCAACCCCTGGGGCCAGTGGACTCGCGCCGACGGTCACAACATCGGCATGGACCGCACAGTCTGGAACGGCACGGGCAACGCGGGCCAGTACCCGCAGGAAGTGTTCGAGGTATACGAGAACATCGAGACGACCCCCGACAACCTGCTGCTCTGGTTCCACCACGTCCCATACACCCAGGTCCTCAAGAGCGGCCTGACGGTGATCCAGCACTTCTACGACGCGCACTACAACGGCAGCGCCGTCGCGCAGACCTTTGTCGACCAGTGGCAGAGCATCAAGGACAAGATCGACCCGGAGCGCTACGAGCACATGCTCTACCGCCTCGTCTACCAGGCCGGCCACTCCCTGGTCTGGCGCGACTCAGTCAACCAGTTCTACTTCAACAAGTCGGGCATCCCCGACGAGGCGGGCCGCGTCGGCAACCACCCGTACCGCATCGAGGCCGAGCACATGGACCTCGACGGCTACGTGCCGTACGCCGTGCACCCCTTCGAGGCCGCGAGCAACTCCCACTGCATTGTGACGGCGACCAACTCGACGCAGGGCACGGCGTCGACGGTGCTGGACGTCGAGACGGGCACCTACGACGTCGCCGTGAACTACTACGACCAGGCCCACGGCAACGCTACCTGGACGCTGTTCCTGGGCGAGGACCTTGTGGGCGAGTGGAAGGGCGACCACGAGTACATTCTCGGCAAGGCGCCGTCGATGTACATTGACGGCCAGACGGCGGCGAGGATCACCTTCCACGGCGTGTATGTCGAGACGGGCAGCACGCTGCGCATCGTCGGCACGCCTGACGGGGAGGAGCCTGCGCCGGTAGATTACATCTCGATTCTGCCCGAGGGGATAATAGACTGAGCATGATGTGGTAGACTGTTAGCCAGACGGAGACTAGGGGCAAGGAAAGGCTGGGCCCGGCAGCCTGTTGTCGACAGAGTGAGATCGTCCTAGAGAGAATAAAGAGACATCCTCGTTCCCTGAAGATTTCCCTTGCAGGACAAGTCAGTGTGTTTGATGTGTTGAGGGTAGTCGGCGCTCGGTGACCACTTGTAAGTATCAATGGCATACGCGGGAGGTCTGAGGCATCATGCAGTTTGGAAATGGGTGAAACAATGCAGCTTGGGTTTCGCTTGCTTTATGTACATAATACCAGACAGTCCGTTTACCGGCGCCGGTCATTGTCATTAACGTTGCTCATTGCAAAGACGTTACGGATCGGGCCCCTCATCTCACATCAACGGCCAAACTTTTACAGAAGGCCGGCGGCGGCAATCATGGCGAAGAGCATCATGCTGGCGGAAGAGGTCATGGAGCTGGCGGCGCTGTCGCCGTCGCCAGACTCCTCCTCCGTATCGCTAGACTCCTCGGTCTCATCAGCATCAGCAGTGGGGGACTGTGACTTGTGTGTTAGTATCGGGCATGAAGGCACTGACGGCGTTGGCAGGCACTGTACGTACTGCCTCGTTGTTGGTGGTCTCCGTGCCGGAAGACTCCTCAGCGTCGACGGGGGTGGCGTCGAGCTCGCATGCATCAGCGGCCTCGGTGACGCCGTTGCCGTAGTGCTGCCAGATGTCGAACTCCTCGGCGCAGTTGAGGCACTCCTCGAGGAAACCCAACCAGGTGGAGTTGTCGCAGTGCGTATCCTCCTCCTTGCCACCGAGGATGGCGTTGCCTGGAAGGCGGGACATATTAGTACAACGGAGGGCTAGTTGGTGAGTTTGTGTAAGGGAGGCATACCGCAGTTTTCGTGGCACGCGAACTTCTCGCCGGTGGCCTGGCGAGCCTCGAGGGGGACGACGTCGAGGTACTCGTAGCCGGCAACGGCGGGGAGGGCGGCGAGGCCGGCGGCGAAGAGGGCAATGTAGGACTTCATGGTGGCTTGGGGGGATGAAGTATATGGGGGATAGTCTTTGCTCTCAAGGCGACTGGGGCTGGAATTGGCAGGTGAGTCTGTAAGGAACACAGAGGGCTGGAGGGGAGAAGGGGAGAGACGGGCCCGACCAGTGGGAAGAGGCGGGATTACTTATACTCAAGCCCAGCCTTGGCTCTGGATCCACGGACTGGCACACATCCCAGGGATATCGTGGGATGGTAGATGCCATGCCGGGCTTGAGGGTGGCGGCCGAGGCCGGATCGGGGAGGTCGGGGGGGTCGCTTGGGAGACGGGGGATGGGGACTCGGTTGCGGTGAGGCATGTGAGCTTGGCTCGCCGCCGCTGCTTGATGAGCGTAATGCCAGTGTAGCACTTCCAGTCATTTAGACTTTGTCTGCATCTATCCGTTCCTCTAGCCATGGAACTCTCACTGCAAATAGGCTGACCCCGACGAAGACCGTGCCCTCCCTCATCCCCCCGTCTTCCCGTTCCCATGGGACATGGTGCATCGGCGAACCAGACTCGAGGTATTGCGAGTAGCAGCCAGGAAACAAGAACGGCAGTTGAGGCTTTTACCGCACACAAGTGCCATACCACCTCGCCTAGGTACGGCAAAGGCCCTGGCTTGGGGCCCTGCAAGATTCTCCACGCATTTGTCGTGTTATTGAACGCCTCCAGGCCTGCCCCTCTCCCAAACAAGGATGCTGAAGGCTCGGCGCACGTCCGTGATTGGGTTTATCAATCTTATCAGATGATCAGATAAAAACTGTTGGCCGCCTTTGTCCCCGCCTCGGACGCAGCCAAGCCTTGAGATCCTGGCCGCCGCCCAATCGCAGATGATGCCATGGCTGGCAGACCGAGGTGAACCCTCTCCGTCGCCGGCATCGCGTGATATCGGGCGGCTTTCGCGGGACTTTCTCGGTTTTCGGGTCTTGGGAGAGCTGAGCTACGAGATGCTGGTGGGCAGAAAAGGCAGACGGAACGCCGCCTCGGCCTTGACAGTGGCCCGGCCTCTCTGATATTTTTTTTCATTCATTCATCTTGGTTCTTCTCGCGCCAATTTTTATTTCCCTATGGTCAGGCCTGCTCATATGAAGGTCCTCGGTCGCCCTGGACGCCGCGCTCCTTAATGTTCCGAACGGAAGTCTCCCTCTCGCCAGAATCGTCTCCACGGACAAGCCCAGCTCCCTCTCAATTTAAGATACCCCATGGCTTATGGCTTTTCTATCCATACCGGCTCATATAGCTGAGGCAGAGGAATACAGGAAGTTTCCCCTGGAATATGCCCATGATTTCAGGCACACGTGGGCTGGATATGGGGTGAAAGGGGATCTGACTCGGAGCGTACTATATTGCCAGCGACTGACTGCCCACCATTTCCGACACGCTTCATCAATGGGACTCGTCGCCCTCCCAAGCACATACGACCACACCCGCCGGAAAATACGGGATCCCGTCCGCTCTCCCAATGTCAAGCCGGCGAGGGCCAGAGTAGTAGTCGGGTCGGTGACGACCGGCGAATGCCTGGTGTTGTATGTTCTTTTTAGTCCTTTTGCCTCTTGTTTTGCTAAGAGGCCATGAGGAATATGAGGAAAAGTAGCCACACGGAGCTTTCTCCAACGCCTCACAAGTCACTCAGGGTCATTTCGATTGTTCGCTCAAACTGGTAATGCTAATTCTTCTAGTACTCTATGCACAGGCTATCCACCACTCTCTCAAACGACCACAGGACAACACAAAGCCACCGAGTACTGCAGACAGGGGCCCATTTCACTGAATGGGGCGTTTTTTCACAGCAGACCCTTAGACCTTGTGGTCGGGGGCGCGGGTCTCGATGGTGGAAACCTGCTCGGCGGCCTCCTTGTCCTCGTAGGTCCTCTCGGCGACGTGGTACACCTTCTCGTCCTCGGTCGGGTAGGCGTGCTTGTACATGGTCCACAGGGGGCGCTCGAAGAGGTCGTCCATGGCCTCGAGGGAGCGGCCCTTGAGCTCGGGGAGGATGACGTAGAAGATGCAGACGCCGAAGAGGGTCGAGCACCCAAAGAACAGGAACGTGCCGTAGCCCATGGAGCGCATCATGTGGGGGACGGCGGAGGTGATGCCGTACGTCACGAGCCACTTGAAGCAGAAGCAGAGGGACATGCCGACGGAGCGGATGCGCGTGGGGAAGATCTCGGCGGTCACGACGTAGGGGGCGACCGAGTAGCCGAAGGACCAGCCGATGGCGTAGAGCTGGATGAAGATGATGCCGACGATGCCGCCGGGGCTGGTGCCGGCGCCGGGGGTGACGTTGCCGAAGCGTAGGTACAGACCCATGTACATCATGGCAAGGCCCTGGGTGATGCCGCCGATGAGGAGCGGGAGACGGCGGCCGACGCGGTCAATGACGAAGGTGACGTAGACGATCATGGCGGCGAGCTTGACGATGCCGTAGACGCCGACGGTGAGGAGCGAGCTGGAGCCCTTGGGAACACCGATCATGGTGAAGATCTGGGGCGCAAAGTAGTTGAGGGCATCGGTACCGGTGAGCTTCTGGAAAAGGAAGAGCAGGATCGAGAGCAGGAAACGGCGGCGGTTGCTCGCGCTGCCGGCGAGCGACTTGAAGACCTGGATGTAGTTGAAGCTGCGAGCGTTGCCCTGCTCGTTCTCGACCTGGGCGCAGATCTGGTTGTACTCGCTCTGGACGTAGGGGTGCTCGGCGGGGAGGTTGCGGAGCTTGCACAGGTTCTTGAGACCCTGCTCGGCCTTGCCGCGGGCGATGAGAGCACGGGGAGTCTCAATGAGGACTATATTCGGGGTCAGCGGCTTGCCATCTCACATCTTCTGGAAGGTACATACACCAAATCATGATGGCCATGAAGCCACCGGGGATCAGCTGGATGCCGAGGGACAGCTGCCACGACTTGTCCGTGAGGAACTCGGCGCGGGGCCACCTCGAGATGCCGTAGTTGATCCAGAAGGCAAGGGCGAGGGCAAGGACGATCATGAGGTTGTAGGAGGTGGTGAGAGAGCCACGGATGGACTTGGGGGCGTTCTCGGCAAGGAACTGGGGAGAAAGCTGGCATTCATGGTGAGCTGGTGCCCGAAAAGGAGTGTCAAGGGCTCACATACCATAGAAGTGGCGCCGATGGCCAGACCGGCGAGGAAACGGCCAGCATACATGGCCGAGAGGATGGGGACCTCCTGAAGAGCGGCACCGACCATGAAGACAAGGCCCATGATACCAAGGGCGTACTTACGGCCGACGAAATCGGCGAGGGGAGCGCCCATCAGGGCACCGCCGGCACCACCAGCAGACACTATCGAACAGAAAGTCAGAGATTGCGCTTCTCTCGGTCTCAAGGGTTCGGCTGTCCAACTTACACATTCCTGCGACGACACCCTCGCGCTGGTCGGCCTCGTGAGGCGACAGCTCATCGTATCCAAACGTTGTGCGGAAGGCAGGGAACGTCAGGACGCCACCGATGTTGCCCTGATCGAAACCATAGGCACAGCCTGCAAAGGCAGTGGTGATTGTGAGGAGGACGAGCCTCTTGTTGAAGATCTCCTTGGGATCGCTCTTGTATTCGGGGTTGGCCCAAATGGAGTTGCCGCCACCCATCTTGTCGAAGGTTTGGGGGTTGAGGTCGGGGAGACGAGGATGTGTGGTGAAGGTGATGGGAGAGAAGGAGTTGTTGTGTCCGGCTGAGCTGCGAGCTGATGCTGGATAGTGGGACAAAGGAAAGACGGCGTTCTCAGGGCCAGGGGCGCATCATGATATAGTGAGAGGTTGCTTGCCCAGAGTTGTGAGATTCTGAATCAAGTCCGAGTTCTCTGGGATGCGGCGATGTCCCCACGGGGCACGAACGGCAGACCTCAGGCCGGGCGAACCGTTCCCCGCAAAGCTGGGGAGGGTGCAATCGCGAGTCAGAAACGTTCTGGAATGGAGTCGGCGACAAAGCCGACATCTCCAGAAGACGAGAGAGCGGAGAAATAGGGCCTCGTCTGAGGGTAGTGTGTTTCCCCATGCAGTTTAGTCGCGACTCCAACCCGATACTTTCGCCGGTCCCAAGACCATCTCTCGCCCAACCAGGACGGGGGCAATGCTTGAGTCGGCAGGTCGGCGACAATGCCAGGGGCTGATCACAGGGCCTCGCCATGCCGGCACTCAGCCCGAGTTTATGCCGCGCCAGATGAAAGCCGATTCCAAGACGGGGAGCAAGCCCTGGGTGGTCCCGGCACTGACGTGTCTCTGAGTCCCGCGGGGAAGTGGAGGTTCTCCCCAACTCGGAGACCATCGGGGCAGTCTCTGGAGGGCCAAGGCCGCATGAGGGGGAGCGTTGGAGGGGATGGGCGCTATTTCATACTACGATAGCCCTGAAAGCTGGGCAGAGCCTCAGCAAAGTGTGGTGATACCCATTCCTCAGACTTCAAGTTGTCCCTGGTTGTTGTCGCTCCGCAACTCTGGCATTCATTCTGTTTGACTTTGCATTGCCTTTGCCTCACTTTGAGTCATTCTCTATCACATTTCACGAATATGGCTCCCTCGCTGCAGTCCGCGGCCCTCCCCGCGGCGACCATCCAGTCCCACGCGTCCAACCTCTTGCAGCTCCCTGACAAGACTCTGCTCTGTGTGTGGTTCGGCGGCTCCCAGGAAGGCCTCCCTGATATCAGCATCTGGCACTCTCGCCTCGCGCCAGACTCGACCGAATGGTCTGCCCCCGTGAAGATCTCCGCAGACGACAACAGGAGCTGCCAGAACCCCGTCCTCTTCCGGGCGCCTGAAACCGGCCTCCTCTGGCTTCTTCACACATCCCAAGATGCCGGCAACCAGGATGGCTGCTACATCATGGCCCGCACATCTTCAGACAACGGCCTGACCTGGTCCGAGCCTCGCTTCCCCTTCAAGGGCGTCACGGGCGCCTTCGTCCGCCAGCCCATCGTCGTCCTGCCCGACGGCACCTGGACACTCCCTGTCTTCCACTGCCGCTCCGCCCCCGGCCAGCGGTGGATCGGCAACGACGATATCTCCGGTGTCTTCTACTCCCGCGACCAGGGCGAGACCTGGACCGAGAACGTTGTCCCTGACAGCATCGGCGCCGTCCACATGAACATCGTCGCCCCTGCCAAGGGCTCGTCGGAGTACGCCGCCTTCTACCGCAGCCGCTGGGCCGACAACATCTACCGCTCCACGTCCACTGACGGCCTTAACTGGTCCGCCCCGAAGGCCTTGTCCCTCCCCAACCCCAACAGCGGCATCTGCGCCGCCCGCCTCCCCTCGGGCAACCTGGCCCTGGTCTTCAACCGCTCCGCCTCCGAGCCCGGCCTCGCCAAGCGCGAGGGTCTCTACGACGACATCACCCCCGAGGACGACAAGAGGCCCAACCAAGCCGCCGTCCACGGCAAGACGGCCATCTGGGGCACGCCGCGCAAGGCACTGACCGTCGGCATCTCCAGCGACAACGGCCTGACGTGGAAGGAGAGGGTCCTGGAGGAGGGCGACGGGTTCTGCATGACGAACAACTCGGAGCACAAGACGAACCGCGAGCTGAGCTACCCCAGCATCCTGGCCGAGCAGACTGCTCCCGGGGCGCCGGTGCATATTTCTTTCACTTTCCACAGGCAGTACATCAAGTACGTGAGGATCGACGATATCGAGAGCTGGGTGAACGCTGCATAGATTTGGACAGGAAAAGGGATGCTTAGATACCATTCAATGCCATGATCCTGCTTTTATTCTTGCCTGTTCCTAAGCCAAAACGTACAAGTGCCATCAGTCATGACAGTGGGAGATCTCTCATAGCTCATGTGGGTCAATTCATAGCCAAAGTCCCTACTTACAAAGTCCCAAGCTAGGAAACTCATGCTCTCATGACATCGGGTCATAAGTCTCGAGGTCACTAGAGAAGGAAACGTCACACAGGTCAAGACACAGAGACAGACAGACGGGGTTTGAAATGCCAAAAAGAGTCTATTTGCAACATGCTAGATGCTAGATACACAAATCTATTTCTCCCACGACCGCTGCTTCTCAATGTCCGCCAGCACGCCTAGCGTCTCGACAGTCCACTTCTTCGCCGCGTCGCCCAGGGGCTGGTACGGCGCGCGCATCTGCCACGACTCGACGTCCGTGACGCCGATGTCGCGTCCCAGGAAGTACCACGCGCCGTACTTTGTGTTCGACAGGCCTTTCTTGCACGCCCACTCGGCGTTGGCGACGACGTACTGCAGCTCCTTAGCCTCGTCGACCCTGCCTGCCTTCCAGAGGTCGTAGACGGCCGCCGTGGCGCCGGGGAAGATGTTGCCCATGCCCGTCACGCAGCCGCTGCCACCGGCCTGCAGCGTCGGCAGCAGGTAGTCGCTGCTGCCGCCGAAGACGCCGAACTGCTCGTGCGCGAACTTGCTCGTCAGGCGGGTCAGCTTGCCGACGTTGCCACAGGTCAGCTTGACGGCGGAGATGTTGGGGTGCTCCGCGAGGGCGGCGATCTGGTCTGAGTCGAGGTCGATGCCGGAGGTGACGCCGGGGAAGTTGTAGACGACGACGGGGATGGGCGAGGCGTCGGCGACGGCGCGGTAGTACTTGAGCTGCGCGTCGCTGGAGAGGGCCTTGGCCCAGTAGCTGGGGGGCAGGAGGAGGCCGAAGTTGGCGCCGGCGTCCGCGACGTCCTTTGCGTTCTGGATCGTCTCGTAAGTGGACTGGGCGGAGATGCCTGCCACGATGGGGTAGTCGGGCTTGTTCAGCTCCTTGATGGCCTGCGCGGCGTTGGCGATGACGGCCTTGCGCTCGGGGGCAGTGAGGAGGGCGAGCTCGCCGTTGGTCCCCAGGTAGACGAGGCCGTGCATTCCCGCGGCAACGAGGGCCTGGGTATGCTTGCGCATGGCCTCGAAGTCTACGGGCTGCGAGGCATCGCCGGCCTTGTAGAGGGTGACCACGGGCGTGTAGACGCCCGGGGGGAGGGGCTTCGCCTTGGCTGCGATGGTGCTGGACGGCATATTGAGGATGTGAGTGAGTGGAAACGAGTGCCTGAGAGTGTGGAATCTGTCAATGGCCTCTCTTCTGGATGCTGTGCAAAATCAGGGTGATGAGATGTCTTCTCACGAGAGTTTGGAAAGTCAGTGACGAAAGTTAGATCGACAGCAGCCACAGACGAAAAGTTTCACTCATAACGGCCGATGTCATCAGCTACCCCTCCATCGTCTGTCCATCTTTGCGGGGGAGGCTTGTCGCCATGGAGGGGCAGAGTCGTCGGTCTGTGCCCCGAGCGGACGGTGCTGGGTCTCGCGAAAGGGAACCCCCGTCTAGTTGCCGGCCGAACTCCAGCGAGTTTCCAGCAGCTCAGCGGTGGTCACGGGGCCTGGGCCTGGGATCCAGGGGGCAAATGCAGCCTTGACAGCGCCTCGGAGCGTGAGGAGAGGGTCTCGGGTACAAGCCCGGGGTGGGGAAAAGGGGGCGAACACCACTGATGGGGCTCGGCATCACGGCCGTCTTTCTGCTCGCCTGGGATGCTCGGGGCTGAGAGAGTGACAGCAACGGAAAACTGCCGTCTCTCAATCCGACGAAAGATGCATTATTCCCGATAGACGGAAGATCTTTGCTGATGCACGTAAGAGGAGGCGACTTGGGCCTGAGAGACCCCGGACTCTGAGCCGCTTTTTCAACCCTTGGCCAAGTCGAGTCGACGACGACAGAAGAGTCTCTCTCCCAAATACTGCCAGCCTGATACTACCTTCCCTCTCTGCCTGCAGTCAGTCCGGATCGCAACCAACCATGGCGACGACGGCGGTGCAAGACGACAGGGTGACAATCACCCTGCAGGACCTCAACAAGCACAACACTAAGACGGACTGCTGGATCGCCGTCCACTCCAAAGTATGGGACATTACCGACTTTATTAATGAGCATCCAGGTGGCCCTGGTGGTACGTCGTCCCCAACCAGAACCCCCCGCCCGAGTCAGAAGGGAGAAGGCCGTCTGCGCTCGACCGACAACTAACACACCAAAGTTCTGCTGAAGGTCGCTGGCTCCAACGCTACGAAACTGTTCGACGAGGTGCACGCGCCCGATATCATCGAGGAGCTGCCCAAGGAGAAGTTCAAGGGGTACCTCGAGGAGCCCAGCTCAGATGGCCCGCCGTCCATGGCGACCATCGAGGAGGAGAAGCAGCAGCCCGTGCCGACAGCAGCGCCGACGACCGATGCTGCTGCTGCGTCCGCTGAGGACGACTCCATTCCGCCGCTCGAGACCATCATCAGTGCCCCCGACTTCGAGGCCGCGGCGTCAAAGGGCCTAACCAAGAAGACATGGGCCTTCTACTCCTCCGCCGCCACGGACCTCGTCACGCTCCGGAAGAACAAGGAGCTCATCAGGCGGATCATGCTGCGACCGCGCATCCTGCGAAACGTCCTCAAGGTCAACTTCGAGACGTCAATCCTCGGCCTCAAGAGCACGGCCCCCTTCTTCATCTCCCCCGCCGCCATGGCACGCCTGGTCCATCCCGACGGCGAGCTGGCCCTGAGTCGCGCCGCCGCGAACGAGGGCATCATCCAATGCGTACGCACCCCGGGCGCCCGGCCGTTTTGTTCGGATGGTCAGCCGAGCTAACACACATCGCAGATCTCCAGCAACGCCTCATACACCCTTAAGTCAATCGTCACGGCCGCGCCGGAAGGCCAGCCCTTCTTCTTCCAGCTGTACATCAACTCGGAGCGCCACAAGACGATCGAGATCCTCAAGAACGCCCGCGAGCTCGGCATCAAGGCCATCTTCGTGACAGTCGACGCGCCCGTCCCCGGCAAGCGCGAGGCCGACGAGAAGGCCGCGCAGGCCGTCACCATCCGGTCTGCCATTAGCGGCGGCGAGAGCAGCAAGGACAAGAAGGGCAGCGGCCTCGGCCGCCTGATGGCGCAGTACATCGACAAGTCGCTGAGCTGGGAGGACCTCGCCTGGATCAGGGAGGCCAGCGGCGTGCCGATCGTACTGAAAGGCGTGCAGACGGCCGACGATGTCAAGACGGCGGTCGAGTACGGTGTTGATGCCGTGCTTCTGAGCAACCACGGCGGGCGCAGTCTCGATGGGTACGTGCATCTCGTTTGAGTGATACTGCATGGCGGCTAACTAAACTTCCCGTGTAGATCGCAGGCCAGTATTCTTGTCCTGCTGGAGCTGCGGAAGCAGTGCCCCGAGGTCTTCGAGAAGCTCGAGGTCTACGTCGACGGCGGCTTCGAGCGCGGCTCAGACATCCTCAAGGCCCTTGCCCTGGGCGCGAAGGCTGTCGGCATCGGACGCCCGTTCCTGTACTCCCTGCTGTACGGCCAGGAGGGCGTCGAGCAGTTGATTCAGAGTAAGTGTCCCCTGAGACTGGCGCATCGCAACCAAGTCTAACCATTGTTGTAGTTCTCAAGGATGAGCTCGAGACCTCCATGAGGCTCGCCGGTGTGAGGACCCTGCAGGAGGCCACGGCCAAGCTGGTGAACACCAGGGATATCGACCACCTGGTCGCATCGGAGGACGACGGGGCTGAGCTGAAGCCCAAGTCAAGGCTGTGGAAACTCTGAGCAGACATGGGGTCATCGAGTCACATTGGCATTGATTTAGAGCCTTTGACTTGATCGTAGTTGCATGGCTTGCGCAAACATCATGCGTCAGCTACTTGTTCATATTATTAGACAGCGGATGTCAGACAGGATGTTGAAATTTATCCTTCTTCCACTTACAGAATGCCTCTTTGCCCCTTGCCCACGTGCATGGGTGCTTGAAGTCCCCCGGCTTACTCGTAGTACTTTGGACTGACTCTCTCACTTTCACCTTGCCATTCTTCTTAGGTCCCGTGGCAGTTCAAGTCACCAACACTCAGGTATTCCATAACGCATGGTGTCAAATTTCATTCTTTAGTCTATCGTAATGCATGAATGCTCATAAAGCCCCTCCCCGCCATGTCCATCTATAACTGCGCCTTGAAGGCCTTGACGGCCTCAACAACATCACCATCCGGCTCCAGCCCCAGGCCCAGGCCCCTGCTCACATCGAACCTCGCCGGCCAGCTGCACACGATGGCCTCGATCGCAGGGTCCCTCTTCTCCTCGATCTGCGCCAGCGCCTCCTTTCCGCCGACCTTCTCCAGCGCGTCCAGGATCTGCTGCACCGTCACCGTGATGCCGGGCAGGTTCACGATGCGCGACGCGCCCAGCTTCTCCTTCGGCACGTCCTTGACGCGGACGAGGTTCCGCACCACCGTCGCCGGGCTGCACACCCACATCTCCAGGTCGCGGCCGACGGGGAGGACGTTCTTGATCCCCTGCAGGGACTCGCGCACGATGCCCGAGGCGAAGCTCGACGCGGCGGCGGAGGGGGCGCCGGGGCGCACGATGACGGTGGGCAGGCGCACGATGCGGCCGTCCAGCAGGCCGCGGCGGGAGTAGTCGTTGAGCAGCAGCTCGACGATGAGCTTCTCGGCGCCGTAGGAGCTCTTGGGCTGCGGGAGCGTCTCGAACTCGCGCACGGGCTCGGTCTTGCCGTACACGGCGCAGGAGGAGGCGAAGATGACCACGGTGCCCGGGTAGTTGGTGCGGAGGTGGTCGAGGATGACGCGGACCGAGTCGACGTTCACCTTGAGGCCAAGCTCGAGGTTCGCCTCGGCACCGCCCGACATGAGGCCGTGGAGGACGTAGACGGCGGAGTAGCGCTTGTTGAAGAGGGAGGTGACGGTTTCGGGGTTGGTGAGATCGGCCTTGATGGAGGTGATGCGGCCGGCGTCCGCCTGGGCGGGAACCGGGGGCTCGATGACATCGGTGAGCGTGACGCGAGTGGTAGAGTCGGCGGCGAGGAGAGACTTGACGAGAGCTTGGCCGATGAAGCCAGCTCCGCCGGTGATGAGGATCTCGTTGGCCATGGTGATGTCTGTTTTGGGGGGAGTTCAGGGATGAGGGCCAGGGTGTTTGAGGTCTCTGGGGGAGTTCGTGATTGAAGAGGTGAGAGTTCGTAAGTATCGTCGTCAACAATGCCCTGACATGTGTTCCGCCTCGACATCAGTGTTCCTTTTTGCTCGACATCCCACTTCACCCCGCCGACATTCGGCATCACCTTCGCCGAGCTGGAGAATTGTGCGGAGGACGGAGAGCTCTCCACGACCTGCCAGGGTTACCCCAACCGCCACAGGGGAGAGGGCCAGGGATGAGAGGACCGGACTTGTGCCCGACCCCTGCAATGCATCATCGGAGACAAAGCCGAGCACTCTCCAGCCCCTGTTGAAGCAGGGAACCATCCCCGCATGAGTGGTCCCCCGGCAAGGACAGGGCTCCGGGCGGGGCCAGGTCTCGGCACGGGCGAGGGACAGTGATCCCTCTTCGGAGAATGCGATCGAGGGGCACTTGTCCCGTGGGGTAAAGGCGAAGGCGCGAGGTCACCAAGATCAAAACTGCCAGCTGCTCATTCTAGCTTCGTGTGAGCCTGCCATCCTGCGATATTCCTATGAGAAGCTTGATTGATATCGGCCCCGGGTCAGACGCCGTCTTTAAGTGATCGACCAGCAAAGTATAGAGAGTCCTGCAATTACCCTGACTGAGTCTGCCCATCATGTCTACCAACATGGAATACGTCAGGTATGTAAACATCCCCAGCGTACGACACAACCTCGCGGTCTCATGCTGACCCCTCCAAGGCTCGGCAGAAGCGGCCTCAAGGTCTCCAAGATCATCCTCGGCTGCATGGCCTTTGGCTCCTCCAAGTGGGAGGGCTCGCCGTGGACCCTCGACGAGGAGGCGGGCCTCGAGCTCCTCAAGGCCGCCTACGACAACGGTATCAACACCTGGGACACGGCCGACACATACTCCAACGGCAAGTCCGAGATCATCATCGGCAAGGCCCTCAAGAAGTACAACATCCCCCGCCAGAAGGTCGTCATCCTCTCCAAGATCTTCAACCCCGTCCTCGACGACGACTCGCGGCCCCCCAGCGTCAACGACGGCGCCCTCGTCAACCAGATGGGCCTCAGCCGGAAACACATCTTCCACGCCGTCGACAGGTGCCTCGAGCGCCTCGGCACCGACTACATCGACGTCCTCCAGCTCCACCGCCTCGACCGCGAGACGCCCCCCGAGGAGATCATGCGCGCCCTCCATGAGGTCGTCCAGTCCGGCAAGGTCCGCTACATCGGCGCCTCCTCCATGTACACCTGGGAGTTCGCCCGCCTGCAGTTCATCGCCCGCCAGAACGGCTGGACCGAGTTCATCTCCATGCAGCCCTTCTACAACCTCCTCTACCGCGAGGAGGAGCGCGAGATGATCCCCTTCTGCCGCGCGAGCGGCGTCGGCGTCATCCCCTGGTCCCCCATCGCCCGCGGCCTCCTCGCCAAGCCCCTCCCCCGCGAGGGCGACGACGACAGCGGCGCGTCCCTGCGCAGCAAGAGCGACAAGAAGACGGACAGGTGGTTCGCCGACGCGAACCTCGACATCGTCAACCGCGTCGAGGAGGTCGCCAAGAAGAGGGGTACCAGCATGGCCCTCGTCTCCACGGCCTGGGTGCTGCAGAAGAGCTGCTACCCCATCATCGGCCTGAGCTCGGAGAAGCGCATCGTCGAGGCCGTCGAGGCGCTCAAGATCAAGCTGACCGACGAGGAGCTGGAGTACCTGGAGAGCGAGTACAGGCCGCGGGCGATCCAGGGCATGTGAGAGGGCAACCAAGAGGGTTTTCAGGCGATGGACGAATTGATACCCGGGAACGTAGAGAATTTGAAATGACAATAGATTTGGCTTCATCGACTTCCTAGTTATATTTTCCCCTGTGTGCCAGTCCCTGAATTTCACATTAGGGAACCCGGCAGCCCTTGCGCCGCCGCTAACCCACCATTCAAGCCAGAATTCAAAGTAAACGCAGACACCTCCTCCCTCAAGTCGCCGGTCGGGCCATCGTGTAATCAACCTCGGGCGGGGGAGCAAACTCCTGCATCCCCGTCGGCGGGCCGGCATCCAGCCCCAGCGCTGCCGGATCAAACCGGAACACGGGCGAGAGCCCGAAGCTCATGTCGTAGTCGAAGAACATATCCCCCTCGGGGCCCACGAGCGTCTGGTCCGCGGCGGCCCCGATGGCCATGGGGTTGACAGATCCGTCGGCGCCGTGCTTCATCATCATCTCGTCCTGCAGCTGGCGCAGCTCGGAGCCCTTGTTGAACTTGAGCGTGCCCGCCATGCGCTCCAGTCCGGGGGCCATGAGGTTCGCGAGATGCCACCTGCCCGCGGGGAGGGATCGGAAGTGCCTGACCAGGCTGGTCGTCAGGTCCCAGACGCGCTCGGGCTCGATAAGCTCGCCGCCGTATTTGACGGCTACCTTGACGAGGAACATGCACGCGAAGGCGGTCATGCAGTGCAGGTAGGACGGCATGCCGATCACGCCGGCGGCGACGTCGGGATCTGTGAGGATAAAGTCGATGGTCGAGGTTGCCGCAGACACGGCGGCGGCGGTGCAGTCGAGGAAGTAGTGCGGGATGGGGTTGTCACCGGACAGGCCGCGGAAAATGTGAGAGTAGAGGTGCAGTTTGGCGAAGTGGTAGTGCAGGAGAGCGCCTTTCCGGGGGAACCGGCCGATGTGGTTGTATTGGTCTGGACAGGTCAGTGTTTGGATCGCTAGAGGTATCTGCCAGTCATGTATCGCAACCTACCTGACAAGGTCATGGACCAGTGGTTGATCCAATGGTCCAGTTGTTTGTTGAAGTGTGCGATCTGGTGAAGATATGCGCGTGGGATAGGCTGCCCCTTGTCGGGCCCAAAGAGCTCCCTTATACTTCCGAGGATACTCAGCAAGGCAACTTGACTCAGAAGTCGCCGATCCTGGTCACTAGATATAGGGGACTGCAGGAATGCCTCCCAGCCTTGCATCGAGGAGTCCTCGTGCACGATTGCTGGCCGGCCGTACAACGTCGCCAGATGCTGATCGCAGATGTTGAGGATGTACCATAACCGGGCACCATCGGCAGCTTCCTCGCTCTGCTCCTCGATCGCTCGGCTGTGGCTGTTGTGGAGGTTGCACTCGGCTGCCCTGCGGATGGCATATCCGGACAGCATCCAGGACATGTCGCTGAGCCAGTATGAGGCAACACACATGGCGCGGAGATAGTCGCGGTCAACCCGGCGGTCGAACATAGACCGCTCCATCAGGCGGCGGAACTCCGAGCTGCACACGCCATAAATGGCGTTTGCCTGGGGGTCGTGGAGGGCGGCGACGGTGAGGGTGGCGGCCGTGAGGACGGAACTTCGTTGCCGCAGTTCCTCGAGGGTCTGGTATCTGCATCCGACCCCATACATGAACGCATCAAGCCTGTCGCGGTAGAGTCGGAATAAGCGTTCAGCGTCATCAAGCGTGATATCGCCCCGAGTGATGAAATCGTCGATGGCACGGGTCCTCTGGCCCTCGATCGCATCGGGCGATCGCAAGGCGCGAAGCTTTGTGAGAGCATAGAGCGAGTGAATCGGGACGTGAGGGAGGTTGGAGTCGTCCTCGGGCGAGATCTTGGGCGAGTTGTCACAGGAGGGGCCATGGTCGTCGTGGCGGGCAAGACCCAAGCGTTGGCCGTTGACACCGTTTCTGGTGGTCGCTGGTTGATCTGAAGCAGGCGGCGACCCGGCAGAGTCTCTGAGAGCCGCGGTCTGCAGATGGCTGGGTTCTTGGAGGCCGACCTTGCGCGTAACGTCCCTGAGAACGCCATGCAGGTTCTCGAGGTCTTGTAATACTGCGTCGTTATATCTGGATTGCCATCAGCTGGGGAGAGTCGCGCCGGCCTGCCCAGAGGACAAGACACTCACTGCGTCTTCTCATCAATGATGCTCTGGAGGTTCTTGCCCAGAACACAGCCCAGATTCCGTTCGGCGCATCGTCGACATGGCGGACCGCTTTCGTCCATAAGGCACTTAATCTACGTCCGGGGTCAGTTGAGATCCGGCTCAGCTCCATTCTCGACCGTACCTTGTGTCTCCGACAGGCAGCGCAGGCCTTGATCTTACGAGAGATCTGCGGAATGAGCTGGTCACCCGCGCCGTTCGTCGCGGCGTTCGTCCCGTTTGCCGCGCCCATTCCGTTCATCTGTGCAGTCACCATGGCGCTGCCGTTGACCGTGGGGTTCATCATGGCGCCGCCGCCGTTGGGGTTCGCACCCGGAGGCGTTCCTTGGCTCGTCCGCCGCAGGTTCGGGTGCGGGGTGTTCGCCGTGTAGAATTGTTGACCCGGTGGAGGCGGCTGGGGAGGCTGTGATGCACCAGACTGTGGTCAGCGGATGAAGGGCCGAGGTCGGGCGAAGGAGATGCTGCTGCTTACCGTGACGCTGTCGGTGCCGTCGTTCGCTTCTGTCCACGAGCGCTTGGCCATGGCGTTTCTGGGGGACATCCGTCACTCGCCGAGAAGCAAGGAACCGAGGTTGAGTAGTAGTTCACCCGTCGACGGCTCGCTCGTTCTGGTCGTGTCCGTTTGATAGTGTCGTGTCAGGGTCAGAGGGCCCAGGTTGGTGATGCTGTGCTGAATGTGGGAGAGATTCGACAGGAGTGCTGCTGGTGGTCTAGGAGCAGAACCGGGCCATTTTCCTGGCGGGGGATCGTGGCAATTGGAAGTGAGATTTGAGATCCATTCATTGGGGAGAGAGACTGGCTCCATGCTGAGAAATCCCACCCTCAGCAGCCATTCCTTCCCTCCATTTCTCCACAGCCAGACTGCCCGGTGACCTCTCTGCACTTGCCGGGTCTTCCTGGAAACTCGGGCTAGCTCCTCCAGGGGGGTCTCCAGGGCGAAAAATCACAGCCCAGGGCCAATCTGCCCGTCCATGTTGACGACGTCCCCGCATCATCGAGGGTCAGAATCGGGGCTTAGCGTCTCTTTTAGGGGGCACCATGTGGAGCTTAGCGAGGGTCTGGGGCCCCGACCAGACGCTCAGAAGGTCCTTCGTCGCGGGGTCCAGAGGACCCGCGAGTCATGCCGGGCCAATGGCGGCGCCCCTATTAGCCCCTTTCCCTGGCTGGGATGCTTTGAGCCTGGTGTCCGCCTGGGGAATACCGGACGAGGTCCCAGCTGATACCTGTAACATCCAGAAGTCAGGCGCAGGAACCCGTATTGTTGGTTACGCAGGGGGTACCTTGGCTAGTAAGGCTGGCCATCACGGGCGAGTCGTCGGAATTCGGACTGAGAGTGGTAATGAGGACCATGCCGCTCCCGTGTACTGTACATGCACGCTGCTCGACCTTGCTCGGCCCAGACATGGCGTCCCATTCAACCATACCTTCAACCTTCTATCGAGTACGGCCTCCATTTCTGATATCTTCACCAGACGTCAACTGGCGTTCCAACATCCTCCCGATAGCCCTTGGCTGGAGACTTCCGGCACTAGCGTCAATACCGGGCGAGTTCCGCCCTCCACGATACACACGACTACAAACACCCGACTCATACTCCTACGGTTCCTCACTAGTCGGGGTTCTAGCTGGTCACCGCTGTGCACGGATGAAATGAACATATTCAGGAGAGCCTCTGGAGGCTGGAGGGCACCTGTTCCAGACCCGTGGATCATCAACATGGAAAGCCGGCGAGATCGACTGGGAGATGGGTCTCATCAATACAAAAGTTCCCGTGTACGCTCTCTTGAATACCTCTGCTCCCTTGCCAGTACTGTAGTACATCTTCATAATATTGCTCCAACACGGCTGGCGTCTACCCATTCCAGCATAAATCTAGACTTCAGTGGCAGCTGCGGACTCCTGAGTCCTCCACCCATGCTCCTTTCTCGTCCATACCGCCACGACCGCGAAAAGACAAAGACGCTCAACCTTAGCATGACATTAGAGAGAAGGTGTGCTCTCGGTTGACCTTGAATTACGCATTTCTCACCATCACCTTTCCAGAGCTATCATGGCACTCCAAGGGCATCATCCGCAGGGCCGTGGAAATACAGAAGATCACGTTGCAAAAGAGGATATTACCTACCCGGGGTGGCCCGTATTTTAACACCAGATAAACAGGGACAGGTCGTTCATTTGATGCCACGCACCCAATTGGGATAAATTTGTCGATTCGCCATTCTGTGAACAATATTGTGTATCAAAAGCTATAGAGGAAAATACGAGCGCTCGGGAGAAACCAGTTACCTTTAATCACAACTCTACCTCGCGCGGTCTTCTAGTATATTCCACCGTACTTGTTAATTCTTATACCTTGATTTCTTATAATAAGTAAGATGCCCTAGCTTGCTGATATCAATAACAACTACGTCGTATTCTTGGGGGCTTGGCAGAGTGCCACGGCGGTAGCACTTACAGCACATTAGGTAAGTTGCCACCTGGGAATACCGTATAAAAAGGCCCTGCGACCAGGAACCAAATACAATGTTCTTCCTCATGCAAAACAGAAACCCATCAAGCTGCAGCATCGTGAACCTCCCATGCTCGATTATTCCATTACACCCTTCGATCGAGTATCGCAGCAATATGGAGGTCGCCCCGAATCCATTTCTCCATTCACGCTTACTTCTGCTGAGCCTGGCATCTGAGGCAGAGGATGAGCTCTCTTCTGCTCCTGCCACCGTTCAGTACTGGGCGCCTCACCAGACTATCAACGATACACCTTGCTTTTTGATCACAACACGTACCAGTCTCCGAAGTCTCCGTCTAATTAGAGGCTTGCAAGAGCTGGGGGCTACACACCTACCGCAGTCGTCTGCCTCTCTCGAAGTCATGGCATTCATCAGGGAACTGGCATCAACCAACAGCTCTGCAGCGCCCACCGTCTCTTCGCCGTCATCTCCATCCGAATTCTCCATGTCGCACGCGGTAGAAACCATAAAGGCCAATCTCGCTGGAACTCCGACATCAGCAGCAAGGCGTGACGGGAGGGACAACGAGGCGGGGCTGCGCGTTGTGCTATGCGCGTTGACGGTTTGGGTTGAATCCGAGTCGCCAACCGCGCTGATCCCAGCTGGTTCCCAACCGACGTGGAGGTGGTCCAAGCCTGCGAGTCCTTATCTGAAAGCCGGGCTCTGGGAGCCCGAGTTTCATGCCGTCGTCGAGCACGGCGAGTGGAACGCCGGGAAAGGGTTCGACCTACTGCTACGAGGAGGAACTGGTACGGACACGAAGTCGCTAATGTCTCCCGGACAGGTGGACTTCTTCCGGGGATAGACAAGAAGGTGGAGGGCTGCTAGGCACTTGATAGCTGACGTCTGCCAAGGAATGCGTACCACGGCATTTATAGCCCGAGGCTGCACATCATTCGCCGAGAGTCCAAAGCGTTGCATTGTGCTGCCACATTTACCTCATTCTCGTCCGCTCTACCGTAACTTCTGATGCAATAAAAGACTTCCTTTTCGGCAAAGTATTCGGCTCTATGAAGTTTCCATGCCAATACTGTCACAGTGGCGCGGAATAACAATGGCTGGCTGAGAATAGACAACCTCGGCCAACAGGCGTGACGCACTGGATCCAGTCCGGCCGGCTAAGAGTACGACACGCGGGTAACGTCAACGCAGTTCTGGGCGTTGTAGGGACTTGTATTATTGCCGCCAACACTCTGGTCTCTTCTTGTCAGTACAACTAAGAAGAAGAAGCCCATGTAAACTGCTGGGAGATCTGTCGCTCTGAAAATGTGCTCCGGAGTTCCACGGCAGTTGCGGAGCTCCTTTCCGCATGCCAAGGCCCGGATCCGAAGCCGCACCACGGATCAAATTCGGAGTCGCGCGAAATCGCCCCCAACATCTAGCCAGCCGGGTTACAGTCTGGCAAGAGACGATTTACAAAGTCATTTAGGCTCTGGGAGATCGTCTAGGTAACCTTGTCGCCTTACGCTGCCTAGGCTCCTCCGGCCTTCACGGCTCGAACCCATCAGTGGCAGGGTTCGCCCACGCAAAATCCCAGAGATTCAACTCATTTGCCGCAGCCACGGGCATGAACTCGTCCCCGAAAGCGCCAAACGTCTTATCGAGACCCGGAAGCCAGAAAGGCTGGTCCATCCCGTTCCCATGCAGCGGGTCCTCTGCAGCCTGGCCCTGGCAATCCCAGACCGTCGGCTCCAGCTGATCGAAGTACTCCGAGCTGATCGACCCCATGTTCGGCTCCCCGAGATTATGTGGACTTACATCATCGATCTGGTCAGACGAGCAGGACAGCCCCTCTGGCAACCTTGCCTCTCTTGCCTGTGGTATCTGCGCCGCCGTCGCCGCTGGGGTTTCCTGCATCCATGCCTGCCAGGCCCGGTGGCCCGTCGCCCGCGAATCGAGGCTCTCCGATCCTGTTGACGGAGTATCCTGGTGTGGCTTCTTCTCGAAGAAGGGCTCAAATCCTTGCACGAGCACGGGCAGCGATGACGCGGCATTCTCGCTGCCGTCGGCAAGCTCACGTAGAATGAGGATGCCTGCAATGATCACCCTCTTGTTCTCCTCCGTCGGCGGCTCCAGATTCGCCCCGAGAAGGAGGACATGCAGCGCTGCGCTGCAATACAGCGGATCCTGGTAGGAGTAGCGGCACAAGAGCCCCCTATCCCTGATTATCTTGAGGATCTTGATGGTCGCGAGCGCCGCCGAGACGCAGTCCCGCGCCGCGTCGTGCAGAAACTTCGCGATGCGCTCCTGGTGGTCCGTCGGCATGTCTGGGTCCTTCGGGGCAACGGCGTGGCTCAGCATGATCCTGCTCAGGAGCAGGATCCCCTGCTTGTGGGTGAGATGGAGGTGGAACGTGCTTCGGGATGTCTGGGAGGAGATTCGGAGGCTCTCCGGTAGATCTACTTCCCACTGCTCCAACGCCGCCCGCAGCTCGGTGTACTGATCAATGTCGATGACCTGGCGGTCCCCGGGGAGCCGGTTGCTCGAATAGAGGGCCCTGACTATCCTGCCCATCACCTTGCAGAGCTGTACCAGCGCGATCTGGTTGCTCACCGTGGCGCGGGGGTTTACCTGAAGATCGGGCAGGTCGGCAGGGAGCGGCGTGTCGATCTCATGATCCTCTATCATTAGGGGCCGGCCCATATGGAAGGTGAAGAAGCGCTCCTGGGTGTAGACGCTCCACCATAGCCTATTTCGCAGCTCCCTGACGTGAGGATGGAGGTTATCGGAGTCATCGGCATTGACTGCACGGTGCAGGCCCATGTTGACAGCCATGCGAAGAGCGAGGCCATACATATTGTAGGCTACATCGTGTGAGTTTGTCGCGACCAAAAAGCTGCCTTGTAAAACGCAAACTGGGATGCTGGTCATCGAGCTGGAGGAAACAATCTCTGGCAAGAGCTTTTTGGAGACTTGATAGAACTGCCACCCCGGGTTCAGGGAGGGACGAGGGGGTGTGATGTCCGAAAAGTCGATAGAGGGTGGATGGGTAAGAAACTCCGAGATGGGCAGAGTCGACGACCTGTTGTCCCCTTGCTCCAGGTCGGCATACTGGCTGCCCAAGGCGAGGACCATGAAGAGGAAGCTGGTGAACTCGATTGCGCGGTGCGCGAGTTGAGAGTCCCCGTGAGCGGCAAACTCGTGCTTTCCGAGGAAGAAGGCATCTAGCTTCCGACTGAAGATGGCAGGGTGGACGAAGACGTAGTTGGACTGACAGAAGTTGAAGAAGGTCGAGCATAAGAAATCAAGAACGTTTCGGGGCGGCAGTGCTGCCATCAAGCCAGATCTCAGATCACTGAGGCTCGAGTCCATGGGGCTGGTGATTGAATGACGAAAAACCTATGTTGTAACATCATCAGATCGTGGTGCTCTTGAGTGTGCCTACGTTGCACCTACTGTTGCTGGCCCTTTCGGCGAGGGCGCTGATTTGCCTCCGTCGATGGTTGCCCTGACATTGTCGAAGAAGGCCCAAGCGGATGACGGGCCCTCGAAGTCTAGTATGAGAAAGATCAGCAGGGAAAGATATGGACATGGGCAGGAACAGATAACATACGCGTTCGTCCTTGGTCCTGGACATGAGTCCTCTGCGTCAACGCATGTCGAACAACGAGGCGAGAATCTCGGCGTGTCGCATCTTTGCCTCCCCGATGGGGTCTCGGCGTATCTTGGCTGATGTCGTCTGCAAAGGAGTCGACGCACTCTTTGAGGTCTTCGAGAGATTCCGGAACCGGTATCTGACGTTGGCGGAGCAGAGCCTCGAGTAGGGCCTCTCTCGAGGACTGCTTCGAGGCCTCTGCTCTGCCGAAGACGCATCTCAGCTTGGCCACAGAGCATCGTTGGCAGGGACTGGATCCATCGCATTTGAGTTTATTCGTTCTGCAAGGGTCGCAACTAGATGGTGTATTAGTGACAACCCGTGATGCATGCAGGAAGCCCAGATTGGCAAGAGTCAAGACTCACGCGATTCGCACTCGTTTCCGCTGATCTTCGGGTACTGTCGCTCGTTTCCGTCGGCGGTTCGGTTCAACTGCCGGGGAAGGAATGGGTGATGGAATTGAAGACATGTCGTGGCGATTAGGGCTCACATGGTTCTGATCCTTAGTGTACAGTCAAGTTGAGAGGAGAAGAGATGGATGGACTGAACTTTCAAAGTCCCCGATTCATATCTCGAATGAATGATAAGGGACGCTAACCGGATACTCGGGCTCGACCCCAGATTCCACCCACCCCACTCGGCCCCCAATTCTGGTTCCGGGACTGATACCGTCGGGATCCCTTTCCACAACGAATACCCCAGACAAAAACGAAAGGGGCATGCGATCGACTTGGTACGGAAAGACTTAAACTCGGCTAAATGTATCCAAGGCAGAGAGGAAGGGGTGCTCAGCTTTGCGTGTTCCTGCTGGCCAGAACCCAGGAGGACGTGTACGACTCCTTGCGGGTCACAGAAGACATGGCCGGTCCGGCTATGTTGCCGTCCAGAAGTGTTGCCCTTGGATTCTCTCTAATTGAGAATGAGGCAATCTCTATTTCTATCAATTAAGATAAAGGGTATCTCGATTTCTTCGAATCAAGATAGAGGTAGCTTAATTTCTTGAGCTTGAAAGAGAGGTCGTCTTGATTTTCTTAGGATTGCTCTGAAGTCTGCTGGTCGACATGCCCGTCCCGAGGGCAACCATTCTTTCTGTATCCCGCTTGGACTCGTAGCTGTTGGCCGATTATCCAATGCTTCGTCTGGTTGGCTTTAACACAGTCAGCACTTAATATCATCTACGAAACTGGTGAACATAGTGCAGGAGTGAATTTGTGAACTATTCAGTTTACCATGGCTGTCTCTCGATTGTCACGGGAAGACACTCCAGCGAGCTAAAGGCGACATGTCCGCCCTTGACAACAGCCAGGAGATTCTCCTTGTTGTCCAGTACGGTGATGTCCTCCAGCGGGTTCTGCTCCAGCACGATAAAGTCCGCCAGGAACCCTTCCTTCACCTGCCCGATCTCGTTCTCCTTGCGCATCATCTTGGCGCAGTTGATGGTGACACTGCGGTAGATGTCCAGGGCTGACTGGACGCGAGACCGCAGCGTGAACTCCTTGCACTGGAACTGGTGCATGCCGGCAAGCAGGTCAGAGCCGAAACAGATGGTGACACCCGCCTCGGACGCGATCTTGATCGCCTCGAGGCCCGACTCCATGACCTGGACGTTCTTGGCCGCGCAGGCCGGGTTCAGGAACTGGTCGTAGGGCGGGATGGTGAAGGAGTCGTAGGTGACCAGTGTCGGAGTGAGGTAGATCCCCTTCGCGGCCATGAGCTCCGCGAGGGGCTTGTCGATGAAATTTCCGTGCTCGATGCCGAGGACGCCGTTGTCAATCATGTGCCGCATCGCCCGGACCGTGTACGCGTGCGCGGTGACGTACGTGTCGAAGCTGGCCGCCGTCTTGGTGATGGCCTGGACCTCCTCGTCGAGGAACTGGGGATGGGCGAGGTTGTTGAGCTTGCTGGCGACGCCGCCGCCGCCCATGATCTTGATGAAGTCGGCGCCCTTGCGGATCTCGTCTCTGACGGCAACGGAGCACTCTGTCGGTCCGTCGCAAATACGCCCAATACCCGGTCGGTGGCCGCCGCAGCACTTGGATGTAGGGTCCTCGTCGGAGAAGGAGGCTCGCTGGTCTCCATGGCCACCGGTCTGGGAGAGGGCATGCCCGGCGATGGAGAGACGCGGTCCCACAATCAACCACTCGTCGATGGCATCCTTGAGGGACCCGTCTGCGCCACCACAGTCCCGCGCCGTGGTGAAGCCCCTCTGAAGCATCTCCCTGACCAAGAAGGTCGATCGGTAGTTGTTGAGAGATGCAGGAATATTTTTGTAGGTGCTCTTGAGGTCGTTTTCGCCCGGGGTGGCGGTGACGTGGACATGGCCGTCGATCAGGCCAGGGCAGAGGTATTTGCCCTGCAAATCAACGATCTTGGAGGCACTGGTCGTGTTTTGTTGCTGAACTTCGACCTTGGTGATGCGCCCTGCGTTCACCGAGACTTGAACATTCTCGACGACGGTGCCGGAGACTGGATCAACCAGCTTCGCGTTGATGAGGGTGAAAGGCTCGTTCTCCGGGAGCAGCCAAGGCTTGTCCCCTACAACCGACTTTGGTGGAGTCCGGCCTGAGCCTGGTTTCTGGTTTAAACTGGTAACGCGCATGGTGTTGTGGGCTGGGGAGATAGGAACACAGATCAAAGATAACGGAAGGTTAGTCCGATATGAAGCCACAGAAGGACAGGAGGTCGGTGGCCAGTGCCGTTATCTTATTTTATGCTGTTTCCTAAAGTCCCTGTATCTATAATACCCAACTATTCGCATGGTGTCCCTCGATCCGAGACCGGGGTGTTTTCGGGTGCGCGTACCCGATAATCTCGGCACCGCACCCGATATCGTGTCGCAAGTCATCCTGGCCACCATCCGAGTCTTCTCCGGAGTCCGCACTACCCCAGATTTCCACGGAACAAGCCTATCTTTCGAAACTCGAGCCTCGACATATAATAAGATGGCCGATCCGGCCATCATCAGGAGCAGTATCAAGCAGAACAAGTCCTTGCCTCCGCTTGTGTGGACTTGATCAAAAGCCCTTTACTCCATTCATCTCTTGTCTTGACGAACCCTACCCTCGCAATGGCCGAGCTCGAAAAGACATCCAGCCTCAAGCAGGCCGAAGGGGCTCCCGAGTCCCCTGCCATATCCTACACGATGGAGGAAGAGAAACAAGTCCTGCGCAAGGTGGACCGCGTCGTCCTCCCAATGCTCTGTGTTGTCAACTTTTTCCAATGTGAGTCGGGGTTCCATGATCCATCATCCGCGATCAAAGCTAACTCCCATACTTTGAAGATCTCGACAAGCAGTCCATTGGCTTTGCGGCCGTGTTCGGCCTCGCGAACGACCTCAACATGACGAACCACCAGTACTCGTGGTCTGTCAGCTCCTTCTACTTCGGCCAGTTCGCGGCCGAGTACATCTTCATCTACGTCATGAGCCGGCTCCCAGTCACACGCTTCGTTGGATTCACCGTGTAAGTGCCCATTGCTTCGGTCACTCGAACAGTGGACGGAGACTGACATTGTGGAACCAGGGTCCTCTGGGGCATCGTCTGCGGCTGTCTCGCCGCTCCGCACAACTTCCAGGCATTCACGGCCGTCCGCTTTCTCCTAGGGTTCACAGAGGGTGGCGTGTCTCCTGCCTTTGTTATAATCACGTCGGCCTGGTATAGGAAGTCTGAACAACCATTCCGAGTTGCGTACGTTCCCTCTCCAACTCTGAAATGCCCTGGAGACTTCCTCATACTGACTCCCTTGACAGTGGCTGGGTGACGTGCAACGGCCTCGCTCAGATCCTCGGTGCACTCATGATGTACGGTGTTGGGTTGGCAGAAAATGCCGCCATCGCCACCTGGCGCGTCATGTTCCTCGTATGCGGAGGCGGCACCGTGCTGGCCGGCGTTGCATTCCTGTTTCTGATGCCGCATGGCCCCGGCTCCGCCTGGTTCCTCAACGAGAGGGAGCGACAGATCGCCGTACAGAGGTTGGCGAACGAACGCATTTCAAAGGAGGCCACTACCTTCAGCAAGTCACAGCTGGTGGAAACCCTTCTCGATCACAGAGTGTGGCTCCTGGTAGCTGCTGCGTTCCTCAACACGCTGGCATCCCCCGTCATCAAGGTAAGAAGAGCACCGAATTACACGCGGAGCACGCACGCTGATCAAGTTGTCACAGTTTGGCACTCTCGTCATCAAGGGATTTGGCTGGTCACAGATGAACACGATGCTCGTCAGTCTTCCCGCCGGAGCCATCCAAATCATCTTCATCTGGGTCGTGGTCATCGGCATCCGCGTCACCTCGTTCCCTCGGGCCGTCTGGGGCATCATCGCCACCATTCCAGCTCTCGTTGGGAACATCGGAATCATGACACTGCCCGCAGAGTCCAAATGGGGGATCGTGGCATGCACGTGGCTCGCCACCGTGCTGTCTCCCAACATGGTTGTTGTGCTGAGCCTCATCGCCTCAAACTTCAAGGGCAACACCAAGAAGTCCGCCACGAGCAACGGATATTTCATCCTCTACGCTATCGCCGCGATTGTTGGCCCCCAGCTTTGGACAGCGCCACCCCGGTACACGGCAGGTGTTGTCGCCGATCTCGTCGCCCTCGGCGCGCTCATCCTGATCTTCGTGGTCTTCGCCTGGTCGGCCAAGCGGGAGAACAAGCGGCGCGATGCGTTGGAGCACTACAGCTCGGATAGCCCCGGTGATGCGGACGTGACTGACAAGCAAGATCTGAGCTTCAGGTACACTCCCTGAGGAGATGGACGTCAGCTTCAAGAGCAGCGGAACCGGACCTCTGATGTAGGACTAGTACTGGCTTTTACCTCTCGACAAGCTCATTTATCTTTCTTCAGCATCACTCCATATGGACTCAATTGATTTTATTGACTGATTTCTACACAAGCCGGGAGAAAACGGTGACTTGACTTGTCGCTACTACTGTCAATGATGTCAACGACCGAGAGCAAGCCCGCGCTCTTCTTCCTACTATACCTAGTACTCGTGAAAGCAACCGAGAGAAAATCGAACTTGGTCGACCAACTAGACTTCCATGTTGTTGGGGGCTCAATCGCATTCAAATGTCCCACGGACGCGACGGCTGTTGCGGAGCCCGACGCCGTCTGCCAACCCCGGATCCCGTCGCCGGATCGCGGATCCCGACCCGGACCACAGCGCGCACCATCCCACGGACGCGCCTCGCAGGATTCGGCAATCACTTTTCGCGGGCGACATATATAACATTTTCGCGACTTTAGCCCACACCCGCAGCGCCCGAGCTGCCCTCCCTCCTCCAGCAACCGCGCCTCCAGTCCAGCCTTCAAAATGCCCATCTTCATCTTCCCCCTCCGCCGGATCCTCGGCCGGTGGTTCCCGCCGCCCCTGCCGCCGCCGGGAACCTTCGAAGGCCAGCGGGTGCTGGTCACCGGCGGCACGAACGGCCTCGGGCTGGCCGCGGCCACGCACTTCGCCAGCCTCGGCGCGGAGGTCTTCATCACCAGCCGGAACGTCGCGCGCGGCCAGGATGCGAAGCGGAAGATCGAGGCGGCGTCCACTTACAGGGGCGACGGGGAGAAGGTCACCGTCCTCGAGCTGGACATGAACTCGTACGAGTCGTGCCTCAACCTCGTCGCGGGCCTGAAGAAGCGCTTCAGCGGCGACGGCGGCATCGACGTTGCCGTCCTGAACGCCGGCAGGGTCGGTCCCATCTATGAGAAGAGCGACGAGGGCTGGTATGTCGATAATCCCATCACTTTTGGCACTCCGCGGGCAATGTTCCCTCTTCATTCCGTGCGATTTATCTCCTTCGCGTGCTAATTCGCTTCTCCGATCAGGGAGCAGACTCTCCAGGTCAACGCCCTGAGCACGGCTCTGCTCGGCCTCCTCCTCAACGACTGGCTCAAGGAGGAGCGGCCGAACCGCGAGAAGGCCGCGCGCATGGTTTTCGTCACGTCGCGCGACCATCTGTACCCCAGCATCAAGCAGTGGCCGGAATGGGCCGCGAATGGCGGCCTCCTCAACCATTTCAACGACGAGAAGAACTGGCCGAACATCTACGTCGACAGGCAGCCGAACTACGGAAAGAGCAAGCTGCTGGTCCACTACGCCATTGAGGAGATCACCAAGAAGGCCATCGGAAAGGACGGAGAGTGAGTGAAGCTGCGCCGGCCGTCGAGAGTTTAACTAACACGTCTTCCGTAAATCAGGCCCGACGTCGTCGTCAACACCGTCTGCCCTGGCCTGGTGCACACCAACATCACCAGCAACATCCGCGGCTACGGGCTGTTCTGGAAGATCGTGGTGGGCGCGTACATGCTGATCGGCGGCAAGACGCCCGACTCGGGCTCCAGGGTCTGCATCCAGGCCGCCCTTCTCCCCAAGGAGATGCACGTGCGTTACAGTCCATCCGTTCTCCCATGACTCTGCTCTATTTACTGACGATACCATCCACAGGGACAATTCATCAACCAGTGGTTGACTCGCGCACAGTACAACAGGTTTGTGACCAGTCCATCACCCGACCTCCCTCCCCCATAAGCATCACGGCTGACCCGTCTCCCTAATTAGGATCTCCTTCCCGAACCTCGCGAGTGAGGCTGCTCGCTACATCCAGCCCATTGCCTGGAAGGAGATGATCACGGAGCTCAGCTCAAAAATCCCCGCCATCCAGAGGATCGAGGAGAAGTCGTCCTAGCGACGATGCTGACCATTTCAACGACTTTGTATTTATAAGCGGGATATCCATTCAACAGGCTGTTATTAGGGTCGGTCTGCTTTTTCTGCACAAATATGAACCCATAGAGACTCTTGGTACCGAAGAGAATAGACTATCACAATCCTTGTTAACACTGGCTCTGGCGCGTGGGCACGGTGCAGGCAACCTGAGATCGTGCACTGGGACCGGCATGCTAGGGATCGTGACGGGGTATCTTGATGTCTTGTTGGGTTTGGGCTAGGCTATGTATCAAGGTAGGCAATGGAGGCTATCTCGCTGTGCTCCTCCATGACTTCGCGTCCTCCGGGAAGCCTTCAGTCAAGATCTACGTCGCAGCCGCAGAAGTGCAACCCTCACACCACCTCGTAGTAATACCTCGTCGCAGCATCATACTCGAGAACCACCTCTCCAGTCATTCCGCTCACAGGAACAACCCACTGGCGCCACAGGCCAACATCAAAAGCGCCTGGCAGGACACCAGGGGCCACCAGGGCGCACCTGTACGACGGCTCCGCCTCGCCGTCCACCCCGTCCGCGGACACGTTCTCCGGCGCCAGGACAACAGCGAGGTTCCGGCCCGCCGCTTGCATGTATGACGGGGCATTGCTCGGCGGGTTCCAGCTGACCACCATGCCCGGCCGAATGCGCTCTTTGAACGGGACCTCCGCCATCTGCGGCCGCGGGTCGCTGCTCGAGTCGCTGTTACCCCACTGGTCCACGGCAGCCTTGCCGTTGCCATTCTTAGTGTCTTCGGAGGAGGCCGCCGCCAGGGCGCGCTGAGAGTCGATATGGAGCCTCCAGAACTTCGACTGGAACGCGCTCGCCTGCTCGGGCGTGACGCCGGGTGTCTTGAGGCAGCGGGTGATGAACTCAGGAACGGGGAGGCTGAGCAGCTGCTTTCCGGATTCATTCGGCGCGAGGACATCTGCTGCTATCGATGGCGTTCCGGACTGGCAATTCTGTCGTTAGCATCGGTTTTGCATTGACAGTTGCAGGGTGCTGACTTACGCTCTTCTCGATCCAGCCCCGGACCTGCTCATTCGACCACGTGCTGGGCTTCGACGGCTCAAACTTTGCAGTCTCCTTCTTGGGAAGATCCGCCTTGAGCATCTCCGCGTATCGCAGGGTGTTCTTGCTGGCTCCGGAATCCAGGAAGCTGGGATTCACGCATGCGACGACGACAGTACGGCAGGCCCGCTCAGTGGTCGGGTCAAAGACATGCTTTAGCAGCTTGGTGAGCGCGCTCTGGCGGAATGGAATGTAGCTTTTCTTGGCAGAGGTGGGCTTGCCCGAGAACCTCGCATTGTCGAGGATCGCCCGGCCGCGGATGCAGTCCTTGAGCGTCGAGAGGCTGACGTTGATCTCCTTGGTCTCCTTGAGTCGCCCGGCCGAGTGGCCCGTGACGTCTCGCGCCACCTCGGATCCCGCCAGGTCGATGAGGTACAGCAGGCCGTCTTCTGCCTGAGGGAGTTCGGGGTTCTCCAGTCGAATCTTGCAGATGGCATGTGACCGGGAAGACGAGTCGTTCTTCTGGGTCGTCGCGGTGCGGCGGAATGAAGCAGCAACTTCAATGTGCTTCAGGAGTGTCTCAGCGTCTGTTATGTGAAGCTCATTGGCTCCAGCGATGTGTGTCGAGCCGAAGGAGTCTTCGAGCAGGGACACTGGTTTGCGGGCGTTGAGGAGGTCGAAGACCGAGTTGCCCGCCAGTTCGACAATGGACACGAATATGTTGCGAGCGCCGTCCATCTTCCCTGACATGAGAGTCTCGGCGACCAGGGACTCGAGGCGGCTGATGGTGTAAGTCTTGCCAGAGCCGGTCTGGCCATACGCGAAGATGGTGCTCACGCCGCCGCCCCATGCCCAGGGAACGAGCGGCTCCACGCAGTCGTTGTAGATCTCTTCCGTCGACTGATCGGGGGTGAATAGACGATCAACTTGGTAGGAGAAGGACTGGTTATGGTCAGCCTGGGCACCGCACTTCATGCAACAAGTCCACCCCTTACGTTGAGTGTGGGCAATCCGCGGACCGGCCTGCGAAGCTCATGTACATCGGCCAGAGCGTCGGTACCAGGTCTGGGGAACACCGCAGGCACCATGCCGGCTTCCTTTTCCTCGTCGAAAAGAGGCCTCAGACGTGCCGTGATGAGCATGTCGGCGTCCGGGGTTGCGCTGGCCTTGATATTGGCCTTGGCGGCATCAGGCTTCCAGCTCTCGACGAGCTTGACGAAGCGCGACGTATTGTCGATCAGGAACTGCTCCATGTCGGAAAAATGAGGTATGGGTATCTCAGGAGCAAGGAGAAGTGAAGAGGCCTCGAAATTGACCCCGACGAAGGATGGAGGTCGTGCGCTGCTTTATGTTGTCGCTCGAATGTCACTGCCTGGAGGTGTGTTGCCCAAGGTGATTGATGACTAATCACGTCGTCGCGATCGATTGGACGGGGACCGCATAAACTCGTAAATTCGTATTTGAGCTTTCCAATCGCCCCGACTCAATGTTCGCCCTTGCTGAGGGAAGGACCTGAGTTGTTACACACAGCTTCACTATCTTTTCTGTGTCCAGCCTGGCTACATGCGCTACCCTTGACATCCTGTTTGTTTTGAAATCACCGCAAAGGCTGTGTTAGCTCAGAACACCTCCGACTCAAATCTCGACAGCATCACAGCAGCATCGTGGACGACCTGAGCCAAAACGGTGTGTATTCGCCAAAAGTCAACCTCTCGTCTGAACCAGATCCCTGAAACCTCGAACCTGCTCTCCATCCATTCTATCCTCCTGCTACTTGTCGGCACAACCTTGAACCTCGCCTCAGCGGCAACCCTTGATTTCCTTCTGGTGTGTTCTCGAGAGGGCCCCTTTTTACCCCGAGCACACCCCCAAGAGGCGGGGAGTAAGTGATTTAGCCACTCTGTCTTTGGAGGAAGTCCCATCATTTGCTTCTTTTGTGCTAACGGAGTATTCTCCAGGACTGCCCTCACCCGAACTGAGATTTTGCTGGCTCCGAGGAGCTGGAGAGGGCCGGGGCCACGAGGTCGAGCAGATATTCACGGTCCCGGCCCCTTGGCTTGGGCTGGGCCACGGGGCCGGCATGTCATGTCCATGGCCGACCCCGAGGCATCGGGGGTGCCGCACGCCCCCGGCCGATGTCTTTGTTTTTTCTGCACGAGAATACGATCAGTATGGGTACCAGATAGGTGATGCGATTGCTCAACCTAGGAACTTACTTTTGTTGTTGGAAATTGGGGACATTGGCGGCGCCCACCTGGCGACCTTGGGACAAAATAGGAGTGAATATGAGTGCAAGAACGGCATGTGGTGGTGTTCGCCTGATGGATGTGCTCAGGGGGTGGTCCGAGCGCTCAGGGGTGAGTGAATCGGAACTCCAGATCAACTCCTCGCCAAGTGAAGCAACTGCCATTGTTGTCTAGAAGAAAGACATGCACTAAGGCAAAGGACGAGCAGAGCTTTGTGTGCAATATCATAATATGTACGTAAATTCATGTCCCTTAATCCCATCCTATCGTTTCATGCAAGCGGGTATTCCATGCCCTTGTGTCCCCGTCCTCGCAGAATCATACTATTGTCTGCTTCCACTTAAAAATCGATGAACATAGCCACGCCAAAGGCGATGGCGACGACGATCAGCGAGTGAGCAGCAACGCCAGAGGCGGCGCTGTCGTCATCGTTGTTGGGAGTGCCGGTCTTCTCGGGCTGAACCAGAGAGCCGGATTCGGTGCTGGTGGGGGTGCCCTCCTGGCGCTCGAGGATGAAGATCTCGCCGGTCGTGTCGGAGGTGACGAAGAGGCGGCCCTGGGAGTCCCAGACCAGGCCGACGGGGCGGAAGCAGTTGTCGGGGCAGTTCTCTGTGCTGGTCATGGAGATGATGTGGGTGAGGGCATCGGTGGAGTTCTGAGGGGCGGTGGGCTCGCCGTTGTCGAATTCGACGGTGGAGAGCATGTAGCCGTGGGGATCCTCACGGTTGACTGTGGTCATGTCAGCACAAGATACGCCAGGTGTAAGGAGGTGCGGTCTTACAGCTTCCGTGGAATGAGACGAAAAGCTCGGTGCCATCCTCGCTGAAGAGGGCGTCCAGAGGGGCGTAGTGGGCAGGGAAAGAGAGACGAGGAGGGTGGAAGTCCTCATTGCACATGTCGTCGGTGACGGTGCTGTTCAGGTCCGAGGCAAACTGGTCACCAACTTCGAGGCCGTCGTGGTTGGGGATGTCCTCCGCGTCCCAGACGGCAAAGCACAGCGGGTAGCCGTAGTTGCGAGGGTTACCGTCGGTAGCGTTCTCGATGGTTCCGTGGTAGTTGAGTTCCTCGCCGGGGTTGTCCTCCTTAATCAGCTGGCCGTCCCGCGTGACATCGTCGACGGAGTTCTCGACGGAGTAGATGTTACCAGTGTTGGGATCCTCGGCGACGCCGACCGAGTTGCGCAGACCCCAGCCGAGAACAGTACCATCGAGGAAGTTGATGGGGTAGGAGTCAGTGTCGTTGATGTTGAAGGCGCGAATCTGAGACATGCCCGAGTCCATCTGGATCGACAGCTCGGCGAGGTTCTCGTTGCTGCCACGGGACACGACAAGGTAGCCGGGGCTGTGCTTGGACATGAGAAGAGTGCGGGTAACATGCTGGTTGCTCGTCATGTTGCTGATGACCACAGTGCCGTTGCCCTCAACAGTGCCGGTGGAGGCATCGTAAGCCCACGCATAGACATTCTCGACGTCCGAGGCGTAGAGAGTGTTGCCGTCCAGGGAGAAGGCCATGCCGTGGTTCAGCTAGGTCGTGTCAGTGGCCATATCTTGCCTAGGGTTCCGACAGCGTCATGTTCACTCACATCCTCATTCGGGATGATGAGCCTGTTCTCATCAACCTCCAGGCACGTGTGACCGTGGTCGTTGAAGGTGACGTGACGGACGCCAGCGCCAGCATCGAGCACGATGAGGGCCCCCTCGCTGTCGATGGCAATGGTTCGCGGCTTGACAAGGCCGTCCATGATCAGCTGCGCCTGCCATCCCGGGTGGACAGCGGGGATGTCATAATCGGGCGTCAGGATCTTTTCGATGTTGCAACTGTCATGGCGCGGGGCGAGGGCGGACAGAGCCGCGGCGACGACGGCGGGGCTGGACTTCATGTTGACGTTGCTGCCGGTTCTCTGGTGTTCTGATGCAGTGATTCCAAGCTGCTAAAAGTCGTCCGTCCAAGAACAAGAGCAACTGATGACAGTGAGCAAAATGACAGAAGGTAGGTGAGTCCCCTCGGTGCAGCAGCGACCGCGTGAATAGTGCCAATCCCACCGATATTAAGAGGGGGAATCCATCGGAGCTACCCCTCGTACTGGGCGTGGACCTGCGCCAACGGACAGCGATGTGGGTAGGGGAGAGCACATTCTGACATTGCCCCTCCCAGGACCCCGCCGGCTGGACCACGAGGCCGGAGGAAAAGATGAGAGGGTGCTGCCAGCGGCGGAAGATCGAAGCGACGGGTCTGCGACGAGCGGCGATGGGCTGATGGCGTGGTTGGTCGAACCAGGATGTGTAGCCTTGGCGTGTGAATCCCGGGCTGGGACCGGCTGCGAATGGCGTAGAGATAGGAGAGAAACCCCACACGGGAGGAAGACAACCAGGCTTGTTGGTGAGATGTCACTTTTTGCTTTTGTCGTCTCGTCAGGATCGTCCAGTTTCCTGTGGTCACCGTCGTTGGCGGTCTGCAGCACCTCCCTGTTCCGACAGCGGGATGAAGAGCAGGTAATCGTCTCGTCTCTTCCATGACCAGACCGTGCGCCCAGGTACGAAAGGCTGTTCTCGACTTCTCGAACGGTCGATGTGCCTGGCTAGACCCTTTCCTGTCGATGGGCTACCGGGCGGCCGAGCGCCGACTACGCGGTATCTACCGCCGCGAGCCCAAAGTCAATGGCTGGGAAGTCGTGAGAGGAGATGGATCCATTGACACCGCCTAAGACCAGCGCGGCCGGCCAGATCCCGAATCGGTAGGCGATGTGGGGGATGGGCGAGTCGGCGCTCAGCGCATGCAGCAATGGTGTGCGGCGTAGTGCAGGCCTGTCGCTCGGCGGAGGCAACAGATGCAACTCAAGCCCGCCACCGGCATTTGGACGAGTCGACAGCTGCGTGTCCGATTTAGCCGACAGCTGCTGTCAACCATGGTTGCTCGGTCTGCTTGATATTGAGGATGGAGGAGGAGAAGAAGAGGAGAAAGGCGCCAGGGCCAGTCAGACTCGACGGTGGCACCGATGCTTACGAGAGACTGGGCAACACCAGTCGGGAAGGAGGGCCACTAAGGTGGACCTTCCTGGATGCTCCTTCCGATCTCACAGACGGGCTTCAGGGGTCCCAGGCAGAGCACGTAAGGTGCTAACAGGTCGCTCTCTGGCCCCGACTCCAGGTCCCAGAGCGCTGAAGCGAGAGGTGTTAGCGAGCTGACATGCCGCCCACGTGTTCAACTCCCAGGCACATCCCAGTCAGGAAGGTGGGCGGAATCCCTGGGCTTTTTGTTCCCCTCCACAATCATCATCATGGAAGAGGAAGACCACCAAACTCGCGCTCGCCGCCTCGCTTGCCGTATGCCCGCCCGTCGATGGCCGCTGCGCTATCACCAGACTCGGACGATATGGCCAGATCTTGGACCCTCTTTCTGCTAGTCGATGGGGACGTCCAGGGTTCTAAAAGGGTCTTGCAGGTCTGACAGCCACATCGCGACTCGACCAGAGCTTTGGGTCAGATATCGGGGCCTCTTGACGACTCAGCAGCTTCCCAAGAGGCACGATATCCGGATACCCGGCAATCCGGAGAGACGGCACCCTCTGGGAGTTCCGCGAAGCTGCTCCATGGGACAACGTGCAGCGTAAGACCAGACGAGCCCGTACAAGTTCGACTCCAGACACAGGACACGGACAAGCAGTCTGGGCGGCGGGAGAGATGAGGAAACAACAGGAGCAAGACGAAGAAGCATCTGTCAACCCTGGGCAAGCCTCGCTGCTTTTTTTCGAGCTGAAGCGGAGACGGCTTCCAAAGCCATTGGCACACCAGCAGCACCGAGCTCGACACCATCGAAAATCAGCCAGCGACATGGCCCAGCCGCACCCACTTCTCTCGGCCGCTTTTCTCGCTAGATCGTCGTGTCAGTCACTTGCATCCGAGGATCATCTCCACCCGACCTCACCACGCATCGCATCCATCCCGCACTACTCCTCCGCCGCCAGCGCCAGTCCCAAGCGCCCAGGTGCCTTCCTAGTTTCCGCGATTGGCCGGAGAAAAGACCTCACTCCACGAGGATCCTGCGAGCTTCTGCGGAGACGCACAGGTCCGGACGGGCCACGCATCGGACGAGCCAGAACAAGCCCAGCCACCTGACATGGAATGCTACCCTCTTCTTTTACCCCTCCATAACCCCTCCACGGCACTTTCGCATCGTGCGTCCTCAGCTCGTTGAAAGGCATTGAGCTTCCTGCAGTCCACGCGGCGGCCAATACCTGCTCTCAGTTTCTGAATGACTCAACTTGGCTTCATCCTTTCTTGACACACCCTTCAGGAATCTTGTCTTCGCCTTGCCAGAAGCCATCGCCATGGTCGCAACTTCGCTCAAGTCACTGGCCTCGAACCTCTTGTTGGCGGCGCTGCCCATTGCGTCCGCCTCAGCTCTGCAACCTCGACAGCAGCAAGGGTCGCCAGGCCGGCAATGGATCTCCTTCGACGCTGACGGGCGTTCGACCACATTCTCCCGCACCGTGACAACCATCGACGGCGCAGCAACCACATTATCGGCTCAACCGTACTCGCTCACCGGCTCCGTCTATACGCTCATCGACCCGGCTGGTGCTACATACACCACTACTGGCAACCCTCCTCCTCCTCGGGCCACTGACGCGAGCGGCGGCCGCGGCTACTTCGCTCTCTGCCTTGAGGGCTCCAACAGCAATGTCCAGCCATTCTGCCAGCCGCGCAACCAGGCCGTTCTCTACGAGGATACGCCGTACTACAGTACGTCGCTCCGAGCCATTTCCGCGGGTTCCTGGCGAACCAGTGCTAATTCTCGCAGTCACCTGGGATACACGGGCATTCAGTGCCGATCGTGACGCCGCTGTCCATATTCAGCTGTTCAACGTCAGCCGCGATAGCGCCGACGCGGTCACAGACAGTTCCGATGGTGTGCCACTCAGGACCCTCGCATTGGACAATGAGACCAAATTGAGCCAAGGATACTACGTCTGGAGGCCTACCGAGGCGGACCTCAATGGCCACGATGACTTCCAGAACCTCACTCTTCGCATTTCATTCAACTCCAGCACGGGCAACCAGGTCTCCAACCGCACAGGCGCCACGGTTGCTATCCTGCCGAAGGACCTGAAGCCCAGGGATGTGCCCATCGGTGACGACGACGAGGATGAGGACTCTAGCTCTGGCGGCGGCGGCGGTGGAGTCCCCGCTGCTGCCATCGCGGTGCCCATCGTCATCGTCGTGCTTGCCCTCGCCGGCATCGCAGCCTTCTTCCTCATCCGCAGGAGAAGACGCGAGCAGGCTGCCGGCGGCGGCGTCCCCAACCGCGGCAGCAGCGCATTCGGCAGCAGGGCGAGCGGAGGCTCGGCGCAGTTCAACCAGAAGAACAACAACGACATCGAGCTCACCACCTCCCCGACCAGCCCCAGGAGCGGCGGCGGTAACGTCTTCCAGGAGGAGATTGAGAGGCAAAACCGGGAGAGGACTATGTAATGACATGCGAAAAGTTGAGGGAATGAGCAAGGGGTGGTACAGAATGAGCATTGTGCCCTTTTGGGGGAGGCATTCATGGACAGTCACGATGTCATGACAACAGGCGTTGGGGGCATTTGCTGCGCACTGCATCTGCTGTAGCTTTGTTTACACTCGAATTGATCTGTTCTGCTCTATGATAATGATGTTGTGCTTTCACAGAACCTGCGGAGAGATGGCGCTCCCGTGAAACCGCCCTGAGCTAGGTATGCTGAGATCGTGAGATCTTCTGAACCAATGAACCGTTCCGGTGGCAGAACCCCGTTCCACCCCAAAATGACCTCGCCCTCTCAAACATTTCCATCCCCGCCGGGTCTTCTTCCTTCATACCTGGTAATCTAAGCGGCCTTGCACTCAAAGAGGCAGCTTGACGTCCGGTGCTGCACAATGATTAGCTCAATGTCGTCGCAAAACATGGGAAAGGGGGGAGACTCACCCAGATCGCCTCGGGGGTACCCTTCATCCAGCTGCCGCCCCTGCACATGGGCATCTTATTCCTGCCCCTTGCCGTCGCCATGCCCTTGTACAGGTACATCTGGCCCTTCCCAAAGTCTGCGTTGATGTGCCAGTTGTCGTAGCTTGGGCGACGCTCGGGGTGGCGCCTCCACGGGTCAGTCTCGTCCTCCGTGTACCAGAAGTAAAGGGGCGTGTCGAGGCCCGTGTCCTTGGGCGGGATGACGATCTGGTCCGCGGGCGTGCGGCCGAGCTCGTACTGCTCGTCCCTCGAGCTGCGGAGCTCTTTGCCGCTGGGGCTGAAGACCCTGAAGTCGAGCTGGAGGTGGTCCCAGTCTGCCTCGAGGGTCTGGTAGGCGTAGGCCTTGACCTGGAGGCGGCAGAGCTTGGAGGTGTCGACGTTGGCCGGTTCCCAGGTGAGGGTCATGTCTGCGACTTCGTTGCCGTCAAAGGTCGTGCGGAGGGCGCGCTTGGGCACGCCGTTTACGGGGTGCGCGGGCGCGTACTGCCAGGTGAAGGTGTTGAACCAGGGCTTGTTGGAGTTGAAGTCCTCGCCCATGTCGTGCGGTTCGTAGTAGGGAGCGTGGTAGACGATGTCTTCCTCCTGGACTCCGAGGGCGGCGGCCAGGTCCTTGCGGAACTGTGCTATGGCGCGATCATTCTTGATCCTCGTTCCGGGCTGGCCGCCGGAGCCGTACGCGAGGAAGAGACGGAACTGTCGCCAGGCTGTGGTGGCAGGGTCCAGGATCATGCCCGGCTTGACGAGGTCGGCGATGGGAGGGGAGTCGGGGGCAGCAGCGTGCTGGGGTGTCATTGGGTTCTGTTCGTAGAACTGGTATCCATCCCTGATGAACTTAGTTACCTCCACGGCATATGCTGCCTCCCGCTTCTCGTGGTCATGCTCGATGGAGCGCCCAGTACGCTTCACCGCGACGAAGGTGGGATTCTCCCAGAAGTGGCCGGCCACCACGCCGAGGTCACTGGCAGCAACAAAGATGGTGCACCCGCGCACCGGGGGGAAGCCTCCGGCTGCGGAAGACGGGTTCCCCATCGGCGTGCCAAACTCGTCCGCATCGAAGTGGTGCACATATGCAGTGGACTTGGAATAATAATCGAAGAGTTGTCCTTGGCTCTTGGTAAGTCCACGAATCTTCTTCCACCAGTCTGTCGGCCCTGCACCCCAAGCATGTGCGTAGGTCAGGCGATCCGAGTCGATGATATCCTTGTCTGCCTGGCGGCTCTTCAGGAGAAGGAGAGTAGTGTTGAGGGCCTCGAGATAGCCTTCGACATCGCGCGCCGTCAGGTCTTCATCAGGGGATGTGTCCACGGTTCCACTTGGAAGAGGCTTGGTCATATCTCCGGGAAGAAACACCTCCTCGTCGTCGGTGGTGTTGACGAAGCCAGTTCGATCAGTGAACGTGCAGTTGTCGCACCATCTGCCGCAGTAGTCTGGGCAGGCGAAGGGAAGGAGGCTCTCAAACTCGGCTGCGATTTCGATCAGTACTCTGGGATAGCGGGATTATTCTTTGGATGGAGGGACCATACTCAATTTTGCGACGACAGACTTCGCTGTCACCCGAAGCGCGCAGCAGGCGAGAAGCATCAGGATGAGACGCATCGCCCACTTCTGAGATCCGAGGGAACGCGACATTGCGTTGGATTTGGTCGAGTATGTTCAAGATCGCAGGCTGAGGCAGCTGAAGGCGGGAAGCCTTTGATCCTGGGTGCGCGATGGAAGTTGTTGTTTGGGAGCCCTTGATGGTGCGGCTTTTCAAGTGGTGAGAAGAGAAATCAAATCTTTTGTCTGCAGTTCGAGGAGCTTTTGGCCGGTAGCCGTACGGGTTCAGAGAAGGCAGGCGCGCGATTCTGCGGAAGTCACTACGCGACGCATCCCAGGGGCGGCATCAAGTGAATTCGCGGCACGTGCCAAGAACTTGTCGAAGTGAATACGGAGTTGATATCATGGAAGTTGCACTCCAGTCGGACCAGCTCAACTATTGACACTCAGGAGAGAATACGAGGTACAGCCTGTGCCAACAGAGATCACCTTAATTACTGAGGTGCCGTTGAACGTGATATCAATAAAGGTGTGATGTACATTCAATTCATGAACAGTATTTTACTGTTAGAGATGCCGTTGTGTCTGAGATTCAGCAGGAGGGCTTACACAGATGTGCCAAGCTTTGGCCACCCAGGGCCCTTTCGCTCTGGTCATACTAGGCCTGGAATAGGTACTTCAAAGAAGCAGTTAACGCTCATGAGATCATGGTCAGTGTCGGGCGTTCAAAGATCAGCGTCATTCTATGCTTTTCACTTGGGACTTCTTCCCTGGTGTCTGACGCTCGGAACGGGAAACCACCTGGTCGAACCCATGAAACACGTTTAGAACTCATACATTGTTCATACTCTCCGAGGACCCAATTTTGGCTTTGTCTCCTTACGCCTGTATGTGCTGCTCGTCTCTAGCAGCATCGTAATAGTGGAACATGGCCATGCCCACAGGAGATAAATAGAACCAGCCAGAGTTCTGGAGCCCGTCGACCTAACAACATCGATTCTATTTCGAGACAAGACGCTTTGAGAAGCTTGGGATAGGTCGGCCCCGACTCGAAACTATTCAAGCTCGCCTCCTCATGTGTTGACCAAAGAGAATGGGCAGGATAGACAAGATGGGATGGTCTCGTCTACTGTAAGCCGTTGGCATGAGCCACAGCCCAAGTGTCAACACACCGCAGGAACCTCTGCCAGACCCCAAGAAGACCCGACCTGGTATCTGGAGATCCGCTTGAGACACCCTCAAAATCGGCATCCTATTCCCATGCGCGCAGTAAGCACATCAAGGCTGTAGCAGATTTTGGGACCATCATGAGCATGCTGCTCCCGGGTCTCCGAGGAAGAGATGGGACTCTCAGATGCATCCGAAACTTAATCCTAATAGTCAAGCTCTGGATATCCCTTCTGATATGACGTTAATCCCTGTCCGTCCGTGTGAAGCCGGCCGGCCTCGTTATTGGCTGTCACACCGCCAACATGCATGTTGTGGCAGTGATGCTGGGCGTCACAGGCATCGATGCCTGCTCCCCCGGGGCCAAGGCTGGGCATTCGCGCCGCCGTCGAATAGTAATTTCGTTTTCAGGCGGTTGGCTGCCACAGTTCAACAGTTAAAAGGGAACGACCACCATCAACAATAGAAACGAGAACTCAGCTCGACAGCACACCCGACCGCGACAATGGACGTCGCCCAGATCCCCCTGCTGCACAGCCCACTGCAGGCCTTCGACTTTAGGACACCGTCCTATATCCCGGAGGGCGCCTGGCTATCCCCCAAAGACGACCCGTACCCCGCCGGCGCGCCTCTCATCACATCGGTCCCCGACGATGACTCGCCCATGGCCTACAATGAAGACGAGATGGTGTATCTCTGGAACGAGATTTACCACGTGTGCCTACAGAACGGCGTCTTCAAGGACGAAGATGTCGTCTTCCCGCCCGAGGACACGGGACGCCATCCGGACTTCAACAGGGATCTCTACCGAAACCAGTTCAACATGAGCGACCGCGTCATCTCCCTCCTCGAACGCCTCCCGTATCCCGCGAAGGGTGTCGAACCTGGCGATGGCATCAAAATCTTCACAGAAGGCCTTCTGATCAACTACCTCCACGGTGATCAGAAGGATTTTCGCATAGAGACCTGCCGCGAACCCCACACATATTTGACGAAAGAGTACATCGATTTCAGCACGTGGCCGAGCGATCTCAGCGTCGACATGGTTCCGGACGACGTTAATTTCTTGTCTCCGTACGAGTCGGAAGGGACAACCTGGATCTTCGACACGAGAATGAACGCCATCCGAACGATCGACGGCTTGGCCGAGCTGTACACCAATCATCTCCCCGTCCAGTACCAACCTGAACGCCGCGATGCGGAGACATACTACCGCAACTGGCCCGCCTACCACGCGCCTTTCGTCCTCAAGCGGTTCATCCAGGACCTCTGGGATCTCAAGTTCGTGCCCAGCGGGCCGGGGGCTGAGGGCCTGATGGGGATCTATGACATGGGGTCGGCACTTATTGCAAACGAGATGCGGGAATATGGCTGGCCGGATAACTTCCGCAAGGAGGACTGGTACCGCGATTTGAAGAAGATCACGCATGCTGCGTGGGATGTCAGCGACGGCATGGCGAAGCTTCACTCTGAACAGGAGCTTGTTCTCAAGACGTGGGAGGCTCACCCTGAACGGATCCCGAGGGTCGGGATTGAGCACCTGGACTGGATGGATGCTGAATGATCAAGGTCATAGAACAACATGGGCAGCAGGAGACGGGAGTCGTCATGCCTGCCGGCGACGGGGAGGACGCTCCTGGATCACCTCACGGCCCTAAACCAGCCCGGCCCGGCTCCGGCCCGGGTCGAGACATGGACGCTCCAAGTCGGATGCGTGCTACATGGGCAAGCGGCGAAGGAAGTGCTTGATTTCCGGCCGACTACTGGCCCATAATGTTGCCTGGAGGTCCAGTCAATCTGGCTCAAGCGGTTGCAGTCCATGATAGCGTCAAGTCCTTCGAAGGGCGTACTTCTTGAAGTCCAGGTGCTATCTAGGCTATCATTCGGGTGAGTCATGGGAACCAGGAGCTGTTAGTGCGGGCGCCGCAGTCCCAGCCAATCCCTAACGCCACCAAATGTCCAATGGAAATTCGGGAATAAATAATGACCACGAAGGTCCCTTGATCATGGGCAGGATGGAGCACCTCGGGCATCACAGGTCATCTCTCAAGTCAACCCGTCACAGAACAGAAGAGAAGCAACATGTACATCCGCGACGCACACGCCGAGCGCGACATCCGCGTCCTGCGGCAGCTCATCCGTGAGAGCCCTCTCGGCATCCTGACGACTGGCATCCCGTCACAAACCCACGCTTTCCTGCAGTCGAGCCACATCCCCTTCGTGCTGGACGTCGACGATGAATCCAGCGAGACGGAGCTCGGCACTCTGCGCGGCCACATGGCCCGCGCGAACCCCCAGAGCAAGGCCATGATCGAGGCGCTCACCTCGGCTGACGGAACACCGACTGCTGCGAACGTGCTTGAGCAGGAGGTCCTGGTTCTCTTCACCGCCAAGGCGCACCACTACGTGACGCCCAAGTTCTACACGCAGACAAAGCCTGAATCAGGCAAGGTGGTGCCCACGTGGAACTACGCCGGCGCGCAGGCGTACGGCAAGGCGCGGGTGTACTTCAACACCAAGTCCCCGGAGACGTCAGAATACCTGTCGAAGCAGGTGAATGCCCTGACCAAGATGTGCGAAGGGTCCATTATGGGCTACACGGGCAAGGAGGGCAGGCCAGCGCCGTGGGAGGTGTCTGACGCGCCGGAGAGGTACGTCGAGCTGCTGAAGAAGGCCATCATCGGGGTCGAGATCAAGATCGAGAGGCTGGAGGGCAAGTTCAAGGCGTCTCAGGAGGATCCCAAGGGCGACATTGAGGGCGTGATCCGAGGATTCGAGGCGATGGATTCGGAGGTGAGCCAGGACATGGCCAAGATGGTCAAGGAGAGGGGTGCTGCGAAGCTGTCGAGCTGAGAGGCTTAATACGACGATGTGGACAATGATGGGGGAGAGGTCGGTCGTCGGGCTCCGGCCGGTGAGGGAGAACCTTGATTCTTTCCATGGTAGAGTTGGGGAAGGTTTCCACCTGGAGCTCACTCAATCCCGCTGCACCTGGACCGAGGCTCTGAAATACACAGTGCCAAGTCCGATTGCCTGCTAAATTCTGAACTTTCTCAGGGGTCCCAGTGGGTGATTTTAGGGTCGTGGTGCCAGCTGATTGGAGTGACAAGGAGAACTCCGTACGCAGAACAATACTGTGAACTGTGCCTCGGGCTGCTCCTTCCCTGCCTTCCACGACGAAACAAACCACATGGCAATCCGACTGACAGCGAAAACCATTCGTCCGTCTCGTCTGGGCTTCGATTTTTTCATCTCTCTCCCACATGCCAGCCATTCAATCCATTTGACAACGGCACGCCGCCAAGGACCACACGGGTTGCATTGCCTGCAGGGGAACCACGAGCTGCAAGCTGAGAGGTCGAAATGCAACCCTCTCATTTACGACGGGATGGGATCTTCAGGGGACCACAACGCGCCATTGACTAACGATTTCCCAGAAGCTGGATGGCTTCCTGTGGCGGCTTGGCACCCTGGCCTTCAGCTTTTCGAGCTTATCGAGCTCCTCGAGCTCTCGACACTATTCTGACATTCTGAAGATCCGAGGCGGCGGGTGACAGGAACGGCACGGCTGCTTGGAACCGGTCACCTGACCGGCCCGTACGGCGCATCATCGACTATCAGACGAGATACGCCCGAGCCGTGTTCCATGAATCCCCATACGAGTATGAGGCTCCGGAGGAGATTGCGCAGCGTCGACTGACTCGCTCGCGGCTTACCGACACGCCGTTGAGGCATTTGCGATAGGCATTTGCCTCCTGGGCATTGGTGGAGTTGCGCCGTCTCCCCAGCCTTGGACATCAAGTGGCCCGGGATTGTGCGACGAAGCCCCCGTCCGAGTTTCATTATTTTTACGAGCCGGCCGGTCGTCGACGGAGACCTCGTGAAAAGGCTACCGACGGCATCGGGAGATTATGCCGTTGGTGCCATGTCCTTGTTGCCACAGCGAGCGACTGATACCAGCGTGGCGTGCGCAACACGCGGTCCATCGTGGAATCGAGTCACGCCACGTCGCGCGTGAAACAGCTGGTCGCAATTCAGCCTATCGAGCTGGCGATTGCCTGGAGGGTCAGTGGGCTGCACGTTGCTCACAATGCCGCTGGACCCTTATCTGCACGCTGCCCGGATCGTCGGTGCTCGTGGAATTTTTCTAGAACGTCGCAGCACGATGATCACGTCCCGCGGAAGCGCCCGTCCTCGGCCAACGATTGCTCGGGCGGCTCGATGCCAAGTGGCCTAACATCTTGTCCGAGCTTTCCGTGCATGAGAGCGAAAAGTCTGTCAACATCTTGCAACACGACCGGTGTCTTCTGTCAACAAGTACCTCGAGGATTCGAAGCTGCCATCCACAACGCCGTTGGCGCCAATCCCATGCGCCGGCCCCTCGATCAAGTGGGAATTGGAGGGCGGCCCCGCGAACAAGGCACAGCCGGTCCCTCCACTAGACCCTCTCGCCTGCCCCTCTCTCCGTCTAGTATTTCGAAGAAAGCCAACCCCATTCGACGGAGAAGCTGATGAAGAGGAAAATATCCATCCCAAGCCCGCACCAGCACAAGGCGTCCCCGCTGGCGTGGGAAGATGGTGGGTGCCTCCTTTGGGGTAACACGTCATTACGGGGCGCTTCGAGAGTCCCTCACATGTATTTTTGCCGTGGAATCCTCGTGCCAGGATACTTTTACGTATCCTGGTCATGCACAGCAGCACTCCGCTGAATCCGGCAGCCGCTAACGCCAGCACAGAAACGCCAAGCTGGCGACGACCCGCAGAACAGGGACGCTGTGGCTTGCGTCCTCGACTTGCTTGTGCGGCAGTGAGCTCTCGCGTGTCAGCGGCAGATTCGATCTTCGACGTTTACAGACAAGAGGAAGCTCGGCACAGCAGAGGCGATGTCCGGCCGTGGAGGTCGTCGTCTGCTGATGCGCCAACCGCCGAGTCCCCCCCCTGGCAACGCCGACTTTGAGGAGCATGATGTTGGCCGACGCCGCCAGACATGTTTAACGCGGTCTGAAGCTTACTTCGGACCCGGGGCCTCAAAGTCGACCACGTGTGGTAATACCGCATTTGCTCAACACCCGGCAGAGGACCACCAGCTATGCCGGCCGGCCACCCCCTTGGGAGATTGCTTCGGTGACCTGATACGTCCGACACAGCTCCCAGGACACCGGTGTCTGAATCCTTTGTGGCAGAGCTTTAAGGTTCCACGTTAGACAGTCGGGGGCCAGATGCAGTGCGCATCCTCGCCCTGTACGACCTCCGTGTGGTTTCGGCAAATCAGCAGACAATCCTCGAGCCATTCCTTTCGAAAGAAGCCCAATCAACAGCAATGGACAATCCTCGGCGAGTTCAGCTTCCTGAACATGCCCAACAGCCAACCAGCGCGCGGGAGAGTTGTCGTCTGTGCCGGACATGCTTGCCCCAAGGGGCCTAGCGGACCAACGGTGTGATAAGACCTTGGCAGCCGTCTCGATCCCGTTGTAGCGGCGCCACTGTTCTGCGAACAAACCTGACAGGGGATGGATGGCGGCGAGTCCGACTCGACTCGGTTTCTGCAAGTACAGGCCCCCCTGTTGCTCCTCTGCCTGCCCCCACCATCCTGCCGAGAGGCCGTACCGGGGATGCTCCATTTCAGCCCGTGATCCACGGACGTCATTTGCTCCGCGCTGGGTCTCTCCTGTGCTTCAAGTTTCTGCAGTCGTTCTTCTCAGGAGTCGACTCCGTCCCGAGAGGATTCCGACTTGTTTTTTAATGTCCCTAGCCCCCCTCGTGCTCTCTCACCCTTCCCCTGACCTCCTGTCCCTTCTCCTCCGTTCTCCACGCGCTCCTCCACTGTCAAGATCTACGATCGTCCCTTGACTGGTCTGACGATCCCCCCCAGCTTGTCAAGCTTCACCCAGACCCTTCCTTCCCTGCCCCTGCGTGCCACCGCCTCACGCGAGCAGCAGCTGAACAGCCAGCACAATGTCTTCTCACTTTGTTTCCCAGGACCCGGGCGCGAACGACTTCGGGTCGTCCGGCTACGAGAATGGCCACAAGAAGTCCGACGGAGGCGACATCCACCGCCGTATCTCCAATGCTGGCTCGGGCACCGCCGACCAAACCCTCGAGGCGCTGGGTTACAAGTCCGAGCTGAAGCGCACCCGTTCCACCTTCCAGGTCGCCTTCATGTCCTTCGTCCTCGCTTCCATCCCCTACGGCCTCGCGACAACCCTGATCTACCCCCTCATCGGCGGCGGCCCCGTCGTCATCATCTGGGGCTGGCTGGCCGTCTCCCTGATCATTCTCTGCGTCGCTTCCTCTCTGGGCGAGATTACGAGTGTCTATCCTACTGCCGGTGGTACGTTCGCTACAGCTCCTCAGATCTGACAGCGACCCAGCTGACGAGACTTCTTTCTTAGGTGTCTACTACCAGACGTTCATGCTCGCGTCGCCCAATTGGCGCCGCCCCGCCGCCTGGATCTGTGGCTGGCTCTACACTATTGGCACCATCACCATCACCCTGGCTGTCAACTTCGGCACCATGCTCTTCTTCGTTGCATGCATTAACGTCTTCGAGAAGGAGGACGGCTCGGAGATTTTCGCCGCCAACACATGGCAGCAATACCTCATCTTCCTCGCCATCACATTCCTCTGCAACGCCGTCTCTTCTCTTGGCAACCGCTGGCTGCCCATTCTTGATGTAAGTCGCTCTTTGTTCTAGGGGCTCCCGTGTTGCTGACGTTGCGCCTCAAGACCGCCACCATCTTCTGGACCTTCGCCGGTGTCTTCGCGATCATCATCACCATTCTCGTCATGGCCAAGGGCGGCCGTCGTTCCGCCGATTTCGTCTTCACTCACTTCGAGCCGCACTCTGGCTGGCCCGATGGCTGGTCCTTCATGGTTGGTCTGCTCCATGCCGGTTACGCCACCTCGTCCACCGGCATGATCATCTCCATGTGCGAGGAGGTCCGCGAGCCCTCCACCCAGGTCCCCAAGGCCATGGTTTACACCATCATCATGAACACCATCATCGGCCTGCTCTTCCTGATCCCCCTCGTCTTCGTCCTCCCCGATATCCAGGAGCTCCTCGTCTCCGCCTCGCCCGTGCCCCTCATCATCAAGACTGCCGTTGGCTCGTCCGGTGCTGCTTTCGCTCTCTGCATCCCGCTGATTGTTCTGGCCATTCTTTGCGGCGTCGGCTGCACCACCGCGGCCAGCCGCTGCACTTGGGCATTTGCCCGTGACGGTGCCATTCCCGGCTCCGGCTGGTGGAAGAAGGTCAACCACAAGCTCGACGTGCCCTTCAACGCGATGATGCTCTCCATGGTGGTCCAAATCCTACTCGGCCTCCTCTGGTTTGGCTCCTCGGAGGCCTTCAACGCATTCTCCGGTGTCGGTGTCATCAGCCTGACCGCCTCGTATGCTAGCCCTATTGCTATCAGTCTCTTCACCGGCCGCAAGGCTGTTCAGAACGCGAAGTTCAGGCTGGGCAAGTTTGGTGTCTTTGCCAACATCGTGGCCCTCGGTAAGTCGTGCTTCAATGCTACCATACCCGTGACTTTTGCTGACATGCCCCAGCTTGGTCTGCCCTCGCCATGCCCCTCTTCTGCATGCCCTCCGCCATCCCCGTCACCCCCGAGACTGTCAACTACGCACCCGCCGTCTTCATCTTTGCGACCGGCGTCTCTGCCATCTGGTACTTCGCCTGGGGACGCCGCAACTACGCTGGTCCCCCGACCCACGAGATGTACAATTGAATCGCACTGTCGGATCACCCCGCCGGCGACGACGGTGCCACGCTGCGACTGTACGATGCAGTCCGCAACAGCGCCTCCGACGACGATGACGACCTCGACTCGCAAGACGGCCTGGTTCAGCACGGCCGTCCGTCCGTTGCAGACTCCGCGGACTCAATGTCTCTCGCTCGATGGACGTGATCCCCCCGCGACTGCCGAGGTGATACGCCACATGCCCTCCCGCCACCTTCCCGCCCGGCCGCCGCCCGAGAATGTGTGCGTGGTACCACGCGCTCGCGTGAAAGTGCTTGCCCCCTCGGTGACCTCCCGAGCGCCAAGGCGAGGAGACCGTCCTGGCCGTGTCAGACTGTCGATTGTGTGCGGTTCGAACTTGTCGGTGATTGCGTGTGCCGTGCGTGCGTGCGTTTTGTCGGGAGGCCGTGGTCCGGGGTTCGCGTGGTTGCTGTTGTTGTCCTTTCCTGTCAGATACCAGATGCTTGAACTGAGATACCCTGATTATTGCACTCATGTGATCGGTGCCCTTGCGCGAGGTGTCTGTCGTCCGTCGTAGGTTTGCCGCATAGCCGCATTCGGATGATGTTTGCCTGACATGTTGTCGCCCGTGGTTCTACGAGGGATACGCGTTGTTATTGTGGCGCGTGAATGATGCTGTGCTACGCTGTCGTGCGGGATCTGTCGTACCTGGAACGAGCTTTTCGGTTCAAGGATCATGGATTTCTCGCCTAGATTCTTCAGGGTCACCACATGTGATACTGTCAGCCTTGTGGTGCTGAAATAGTGGCCTGCCGAGTGTGGTGCCTTTCACAGAGAGAGGCGTTCGTGACCGCTGCCGAGTATAAAAGCGGCTCAGTCCTTCAACCCGAGAAGTATCTCATCATCATCAACTCGCCGGGCGCGCTCCTCATTCCGACAGTTTCCATTTTCACTTGATTTCGAATTCGCTGGCATTCTCCTGACTCCCACCTCAGTGTCATCCCCTCAGCTTTGGTCCGGCTCAAAAGCTCTCACCATGAGGTCCACGCTTCTTATCCTTCCGCTCATCGCTCCCATCTTCGCCTGCCGAGGCTTGAGCGGACTTCGATGAAGTTGCACAGCGTCCCCAACAACAGTACCATCGACCCCTTTGGAGAGATCGACCCTGCAATCCCGGGAATCCGGGTGGCCATGCCCTTCGATGTCGACGGCGTGCTCTCTACTTTCGTCGTGATAAAACAGGTGCGAGGACAGGATGTCATCAAAACTGCCCTTCAGCTCGGACTGGGCATTCTTGAGGTAGACGTGCTTCCAAACTCAAATCTGCCTTGACGTGGCTTGATACGGACGATCTCTGAAAGGCCATGTCTCTACTAGGCACCACCGTGAACGCCCTTGCCCCTGTCCTCCCAGCTCACTTCTCCGTTACCCCCGCAGCCGCCTCGTTTGCAGTAGTAGGCGGTCTGGGAGTTCGCCGTCAGCGGTGACCAGATGTTGTAGGTTGTCTTCCTTTTGTCGTTCGGCCTGCAGGAGCTCCACGTCTCCCTCTCGACCGTGTACTCCTGGTAGCGGCGCCAGTTTGCCACGCAGGTGGTCTGGCAGTTCTTCTCGCTGCCGCAGGCGACTGTCTCCCTGGTGCCTCGTGTCCACGAGACCGAGTAGCCGGCGCTGATCCAGTCTCCAGAGCCGCCGCCGGCGAGGGAGAGGCCGGCCTGATGGGTGACGGAGTATTCCTTGGGGCCCTTGCCACACACGTCACGGCCCTAGATCGCGTCAGTCGGCTCATTCAGGTTCAGAGATCTGGAGAGGATAATCAAGAGAAAGAGTCAACTGACCGTGAGTTGCTGGTGGCGTCTCCATTTGCGGGGGTTGCCGTTGCCCTTCTTCTTGATGGACCTCCGAGCCTGACAGACGGGACCTTGCCGGCGATCGAGCACCTCTGCAGCGCCGTCGTGGTCCTCATCAACAAGTTCACCGGTCTCGGCACTAATTTCTGCGGGGGAGACGAAAAGCTCGTCCTCGTAGAATTCGCCGATAATGGCCAGATCGTTGTGGGACTGGGGGCCAAGGCACTCGGCTGTGATGTTCAGGGGCAGCCTCTCGTGGGTGTCGAGCTCACCGGCTGCCCAGGGGACCTCACATTCCACTACGGCGACGTCCGTGTTCCAGCGGGCCTCGCAGACGATGCCGCCGGACCTCTCGGCCTCGAATTCGAGGGCGTAGCGGGCGTCTCCGATAGTCAATTCGCCGCTGCCTGTGTCGTCGGCAAAGACTTGGATCGGAACGCCGCCAAAGGTCACCTTACTGTCGCAGGCGTAGGCCAGGAGGGAGGTCCCCTCGTTGTCCTTGACGAAAATTATCTGGTCGCCGGTGTTCAGGCTCGACTCCCAGGTGATGAAAACTGAGTTAGGCGTGTCGAGGGCCTCGCCCTCCCAGTCTAAGCGACGGCCGGCGACGAGGCCGGCAAGGGACAGCAAGTAGGCGGCGGGACCGGTCTTCATGGCGGACGGCTGGAGGAGAGTAGAGTGAGAAAGGGATAGGCTTGGGGCTGGAGAATGAATGTGCAACATCAAGAAGGAATGCTCCTGATGATGAGAGGGATGACACTGTGCTGAGGATGACAGAGGCGCTGCAGGTTCTCGGTCTTCTACGCTTTTCCACCTCATATGATGTCGGTTGAAGCGGGAGACACCGAGAGGCCTCTGATCAACTCCGGGCTCGTCGCCCTCACATAACACCGTAACCTAAGCCTCTGCTTCTGACGATACTCCGAGCCACGGCTCGTGATTCGCCACAGTACGATTCTGATCCAACTCTCGGCCTGGGCGCCCCAACCGGCGGCACTGAAGCTTTGCCAAGTCCATCTGGTCATCGCATCCGCGCCAAACCAACAGCCGGCCGGAAAGCTGCGCCGCAGGTGAGTTTACTGACATGTAAGGCAGATCATGCGGACAGGGGCCCAGGGTGGTCTGGACCGTGTGGTGGGGTGCCCGACTTCCCGTGTGTTGTGGGCGAGTCTGAGCTTCGAGTTGCCAGATATCAATGTGTGTAGTCATTAAGGTCAGGCTTCCGCGGCACAGATGTGGGCAGTAAAACCTCATGTTGCGTGCCGATAACCCTCACTCCGAGGTGCATGGCCAGGCCACAACTTGGCTCAAGAGGCCGGCCTGGCGGTGATGGGCCGACGACGGATAATTTCTGGGGAGCCTCCAAGGCCAAGATCTCGCGGTCGACATGAGCCGTGCGTGTGTACATAGTAGCGGGGCATATTGGCAAGCACCTGCTGTTTTGGAGCCAACACGATGCCGTTGGCGCCAACTTGGGCTGCCAAGGCTCCCTGCCACTGCCACTGTAACATCAGTGAAGCCGTCGAGCCATTTCCTCCCGTATTGCTCCACTCCCAGACTGACCGGGCAGTACAGCGTATGGTCTGGAGGGCGGCCCGTCAGTACTCAGGCTGCCTGAGCTTATTTCTTCTCCGCCAAGGCGGCCGGCGGCAATGCATCACTTTCGGCCTGGTCGCTCACATGTTGGTGTTCGAGTGAGTGGAACAAATTGTGCGGCTCTTTTTTCTGTGCCTCGTCCCTGCATCAAGAAAATCGTGAACAAAAAGTAAGTGGCAGGGTCACATGTCAAATATTTCCGAGCTGTTAATTAGTGGCTGCTGTCAGATTTGCCCGGCTTGTTTGGGGCCGTACCTTGAATCGGTGATGGCATGGTGCTGAGCCTCGGTATTTCTACGAGTACTTAGGCAGTAAGGGTAAGCGGTTACGATCCGGGTTATGCTTGGGGATGAAGCGTTACGGTTGGGGATCATTCTTGGAGTCACTGCGAGGGGCTATTTAGAGCTGCGGCGCGGGGTCATCAACATGAACACAACAACAACAGATCACTTCCCATAGCAAACTAAATCATTTCTACTTAGCAAGACACCATGTCCTCACAAGAACCGCCGCCGTTTCCATTGCCTGCTGAGGTGTCGTCTCATTACATCCGCTCCCTCGCGAACGACCTGACGTACCACTTCCTCGCCGCCGGCCGCCCGGGCGACCCTCTGGTCTTGTTGTACCACGGATTCCCAGAGACGTCATACTGCTGGCGGTCCACGCTGCCCCTGATCGCGGCGAAGGGATACTACGCTGTCGCCCCAGACATCCGGGGCTTTGGTCGTACGGCATCGCCGAAATCAACTTCCGTCTTCACCGAGAAGGGGGACGAGCTTCGCCCGCACACGGTCACAGCCGCCGTCGGCGATGCGGTCATCTTCTTGAGCGCCCTGGGCTACACGACCGTTCACTGTCTGGTCGGCCACGACCTGGGCGCGGTTCTCGTCGCCTGGTTCGCTCTCATGAGGCCCGACATGATCCAGCGCCTCGTTGTCGCCAGCCATCCTTACACCGGGACCCCGTCTCTGCCAACGAAGCTGCCGCTCGACGACCATCAGGGCGATGCCCAGCCCCAGAAGCCCGGGAAAGCGCAGAATATCCACTCCGATCTGCTCAACCTCCCCGAACCGCGCAAGCACTACAAATGGTTCTACGCCGGCCCCGAGGCCGCAGCAGACTTGTACTGCTCCTCCGAGGCCGAGCTCCGGGATCTGCTCAACGGGTACTACTATCTCAAATCGGCCTCCTGGACGGGCAACAAGCCGCACCCGCTCAAGGCGTGGGAGGCGGGCGAGCTGGCAAAGATGCCCTTCTACTACATCATGCCCTCCGACTGCGGGATGCGCGAGGCCGTGGGGCGACAGCTCGCGCTCTCAGGGGACAAACCCGACTGCCGGCCCTGGCTGTCCGATGCCGAGCTGGACGTCGTGGCCGCCGAGTGGCGCCGGACGGGCTTTCAGGGCGCGCTGAACTGGTACCGCATCGGGACTGATGCCGGGAAATGGCAGGGCGACCTGCTGGCGTATTCGGGGCGGAAGCTGGAGATGCCAACGATCATGCTCCTCGGGCGGCAGGACTGGGGCAGCTATCAGCAGCCGGGGGTGCTCGAGACCGTCGGGGACAAGTGTGTGCGGTATCGCGGGGAGCGGTGGGTGGAGGACGCGGGGCACTGGATGCAGCAGGAGAAGCCGGAGGAGGTTGTGCAGCACATTCTTGATCTTTGCGAAGAGAGCGTCTAGATATCATTGCTTTAGTACTTGCGTTCTAATTACTTGTATTTTTTGAACTGCTGTGGTGGTGCGCGGAAGACGGAAGTGAGGAACAAAGCCCGGCGAGCTGAACCCCTAAACTGAACCTTCGGCCCAGAAACTGCCGAATCGGCCCCGAGAGTCCCGCTTCAAGATCCACCGCATCGCGGAGAACCACCAGAATAAGGTAGATATAGCGTCATATCTCGACTTGGCTGTGGGTGTGATTTCTAATCCCGTGAAAGGATCTAACTCATGAACTCCTCCTTGTCTGAGAGGCCAATTCAGTTGCAACCACCATCAACACCGGCACTCACATTCGCAACCATGGCCCCTTCTGAGGTTCAGCAGTGGCAGACTCGCCAAAACGGCATCGACAAGCTCACCAGGGGCGCGGCTCCGATGCCGTCCCCCGGCGCCGGTGAGGTCCTTGTCGAGGTCAAGGCCGTGTCGCTCAACTACCGCGATACCGAGGGTGAGTATCCCACCGCCGCGCATCTCAAGATTCCAGATCACTAACTGTCCGCCAGTCGTCATGGGCCTCTACAAGCACCACAAGACCGTCGACTCGTCAGAGAACGCCCCCCTCGTCCCCTGCTCGGACATGTGCGGTACCATCACCGCCGTCGGCGCCGGCGTCGCAGACTGGAAAGCCGGCGACCGCGTCCTCTCCATCTTCAACCAGGGCCATCTGAGCGGACAGATCAAGGCGCCCCAGATGTCCACCGGCCTCGGCCTGCCCCTCGAGGGCGTCCTGCAGACGCACCGCGTCTTCCCCGCCACCGGCCTCGTCAGGGCCCCGGCGCACATGTCGGACGAGGAGGCCGCATGCCTGCCCATCGCGGCCGTCACGGCCTGGATGTCCATCAACCAGTTCCGGCCCCTGGGACAGCCGGGCGGGAAGGGCGAGGTCATCCTCTTCCAGGGCACGGGCGGCGTCAGCATCAGCGGTTTGCAGATCGCCCACGCGGCCGGCGCGACGAGTACGTGAAGAAGAGACCCCCTTGTAAATGACAGAAGAGAACGCTGACGGCTGCAGCCATCGTCACCTCGTCCTCGGACGCCAAGCTCGAGAAGGCCAAGGCCCTCGGAGCGGACCATGTCCTCAACTACCGCACGACGCCCGACTGGGATGAGGCCGTCATGAGGCTCACGGGCAACGAGGGCGCGGACATCATCCTCGAGTGTGGCGGCGCGCAGACCCTGGGCAAGTCGTTCAACTCGGTCGCCTTCGGGGGGACCATCTCCTGCATCGGGTATCTCTCGGGCAAGCAGGACGAGCCCGGCGACAGGACCAACGTCAACCTGCTCGCGCTGAGGCGCAACGTGACGCTCAAGGGTCTGCTGAACGGGCCGAGGGACCGGTTTGAGGAGATGATTGCGTTCTACGAGGAGCACGGGATCCGCCCCGTCGTTGATAAGGTTTTTGGGTTCGAGGAGGGCAAGGAGGCGCTGGAGTACCTGTTCAGCGGGTCGCACTTTGGCAAGGTCGTCGTCAGGGTTGGCGCTTGAGCCTGGACACGTTTGAATATAACCTCACCCCGAGCACGTCTCTAGCACATACGACCATACCCACTGGAGAATACGGGATCCCGTCCGCTCTCCCAGCGTCAAGCCAGTGAGGGCTGGATTAGTAGTTGGGTCGGTGACGACCAGCGAATACCCGGTGTTGTATGTTTCTTTTTGCCTTTACACTGGCAATCTTACACAGGGACTTGTACACTGCACAATAGGGAACTGACGGAAGCCCCTAGTTTCAGGGCTGCATAGGTCGCCGATTGGGTTGCCTGCCTCGCTATGTAGGGGTTGGGGAGGCTCTGAAAATAGGGGGCGTAGCCCCTGGCTGCCTGGCCTGGCCTGGCCTGTTCGGGAGTTAAATGCGGACTTGAGCCACATGATGTTCCCCCTGTAAAACCGGCTCTCCTATAATACCCTTCACTTAAGATGCCAACATGAATTATGAGCGACCTGCCCGCCTCCGAGGAGCGTCTGGGGCGCATGCCGGTTTTTCACGTTGGGCCAGAAAAGACTAGAGGACTCGGCGTTTGTACCGAGCCTGTAGGCTTCGTAATTCGGAGGAGTATTCCCTAAAAATAGCAATAGCATAGGAGGTCGGAGTTGTGCTGTGCCGCTGGCTTGCCTGGATCTATAGACCCTAAGAACCCCTGAGAGGCCCGGAGCTCCTCGGGTTCCACCTCTCTGGCCAAGAGAATTAACTTCTGCTACTCGCCACCCTGATGAACTGAGGAGAAGGAGCGACGATGACGCGGTGTGAGGGGCACAGAGCACTCATCTCATTCTTCCATGCTAACAGACTAGAGAGATGGCCCTCGAGGGAGGACTTTCTGTCCACCCCTCTTCATGTGTAAATGGCAGACTGACGGGAGACTTGTTGGCGGGCGGCCATTGTACCATAATATGAGACCCTCGGCGAGATATCCTCCGGCTCAGATCAAGTACCTGAATCCCCTCTGCCTCTGCCTCGCCGTGGCAAGGTCGACCCCTTCAATGTCCGCCGTCTCCTGGAGCTTCCTGAGCTCCTTCCCGTTCAGCATGACGTCCTCGTCCTCGAGCCTCGCGAGCCTCTTGTTCTCGCGGACGAGGATCTGCCGCTGGATGACGCCGCCGATGGCGGAGATGACGAGGAGCCCGATGACGATCCCCAGGGCCACGGGGTACCGGTCCCCCTGGGTGTTGAAGTAGGTATACGAGGTCCAGATGCTGGCCGCGTTTCCGACGGCGTTGAGGAAGCCCATCGCCGCGGCGCGCTTCGCGGGCGGGCGGGGGACGCAGCTGGACAGCCAGGCGTAGCATGTGCCGTTCATTGTGAAGACGAAGTTCAGTAGGAAGAGTGAGAAGTAGCGCGGCCCGAAGGAGTTGGTGGACATGAAGATGATGCATCCCGTGATGACGATGGGGATAGGGTCTGCGGGTGCATGTACTGTCAGTGATATTTCTCTCTCTATCTCACCTGGAGGGGGAAGCTTCAGGTACTTACACATGAAGAACCAGAACCTGTTCTGAAGCCTGTCCGAGAGCCACGAGTGGAAGGCGCAGTAGAAGGCCATGAAGATGTACGGCGGCGCGACGAGCAGTAGGGACACGGTATCGTCGAAGCCGAGGGTGCGGGTCAGCGTCGGGAAGAAGTTCTGGAAGCCGCCGGCGCCGATGAAAGCGTGGTAGGCGACGGTCAGGATCCAGACCTTGGGGTCCTTGAGCGCCAGCTTGAGGCCTTCGAAGACGCTCTTGGAGCCGCCCATGTCGACGTCTGCCTCGGACGCGTCCATGGCCACTCGCCGCAGGGCGATCTGCCGCATTTCCGGGCTCAGCCCCTTCCAGGTCTCGGGGAAGTCTGGGAGGATGAAGCAGATGACGATGCCGGTGGCCACGGTCACGACGCCCTCTAGGATGTAGAGCCATCTCCAGGCGGCAATGCCGTGGGCGCCGTCCAGGCCGCTCAGGATGCCCGCGGCGATGAGGTTGCCAAAGGCACCTGCGATGAGGGAGCCGTTGTAAAAGAGAGCCATCCGAAGTGACAGCTCCCTCTTGGTATACCACTTGGAGAGGTAGAATATGACCTATTGCGCTTCGTCAGCTTCCTGAGCGTTACAGCAGTGAAGCAGTCAGACGTACACCTGGGAAGAATGGCGCTTCTGCGAATGGATGTTAGCATTGGGACCTGAATCAAAGCCGAAGGACTCGGGGCCAGGCGCAGGCTTACCAACGAGACCAAGCACGAGTCTGCAAGCGACGATGCCAGCAAAGTTCCGCGTGAGAGCAGTCAAAGCAGAGACCAGACCCCAAGCAATGGTGAAGAATCCGAGATAGTATGCGGGGCGGCCAATGTAGTTGAGCAGCATGTTGGACGGCAGTTGGCCCAAGACCTTGGGCATTGTCAGCAGAAAGACCAGAGAAGAGCATGATTCGCGGGGCAACTTGCGTAGGTGATGAAGAGAACAGAGAGACCAATCTGGTCTGTTGAGAGGAAGAGCTGTCAGCAAGTGCTCGACCTATCTGGTTTCTCGTTTGCGAGGGTCTCCTCTTACACTGGGTATCGCTGAGGTTGAGGTCCCGCTCGAGTCCCTGAAGACGAGCCGCGGCATAGTTGTTTCTTGCAGAAGTTAGTAACCGAGCATAGGCCAGACTGGCCAGTAAGTTGCCGGTGCTTACCGATCGATGTAGTTCATCAAGCTGGCAGAGAGTCAGTTTGAACTTTCAAGTAGAATGACTCCCAGGGGGAGACGGCTTACTATGTCCAGATCATGAGAGGCATGATAATCAGATCGAGCTTCACCCGCAGCTTCCGCTCAAGAACAAGTTCTTCCTCGCTGAAAGCGGTTTGATGAGCTTGCTCGGTGGTCTCGCCGACTTCTTTGTCAGATCCGATGATATCATGGTCGTGGACCTTGGCGGGGGGAGCGTCCTGGCCTTTTCCGTCTTTGTCGACAAGGGCTGCCATGGTGTATGCGGAAGTCGTGTTCAAAGATGATGGGCGCGAGTCTCATGCCTCGACATTGGATTCAATCCACAAGCTGGGTGCCATCGAGTCTTTAAATCATCGGACCAGGTCGTTGTGATAGATAAGACATGGTGGATGAGTCTTGGACCTGGAGTCCTAATCTGGGGGAATCATGAATCCACAGATTGCCGGCCGCCCTCATCCATGCAGCGTTCACCCGATGATTCAGCTTATCATCGACGGGCTATGAAAATCCGTGGTCGGGGTTCAAACCCCGTCGCCCGAATCCGGGGAGACGACCATAGTCCCCGCCCACCTACCGTCGTCTACCTATAATAGGGGGCAGCGTCGTCTTTTAGGGCATTGCGGGGGGGCTTAGCGCTGTCTTTGGCGCATTTTCGTTCCTTGGCCGGCTGTGCAGACCCGCTCCGCGGGATTGGGGAGCCCGTCGGCGGGAGAGACGGACTACAACTTCCCGCTCGTTCCCGCTCATCTTCTCCCAGACACATCTCGTCTGTTCGCAATGCAAGGCCCTCCTCTGGGCCATCATCTCACGCGGAATGACATCCGAGCACCAGCCCACAATCACCAGCCCGTCTGCAGCGGCACCAGGCCCCCCGTCAGAGTCCGGCAGCCTGGACGGACCCTCTCGAAGACAGGGCCGCAAGAAACGGCTGGCCTGTCGGCGCTGCCAGTCCCGGAAGATCAAGGCAAGACCCCGGATTTGTGGAGGGCGACACATTGAAACCATCTGACCTATTGGCTCACAGTGTGATGGCTCGCTGCCCAAGTGCTCGGCTTGCCAGCGGGCACGTACCGAGTGTGTCAATGGGAAGACGACCTGGCAGGGGCCCGGCATCTCCAAGAGGTGAGTAGCCATTGAGCAAACATGGACTGGAAGGCATACCTCTCATACGTTCTTGTCTACTCTAGGGATGCTATACGACTCCAGGAGCAAAACAGGCGCCTGCTCGAAGCCTTGCGGGAACGATGTCCGGATGTTGACATGGCTGATCTGGAGGGAGACGGTTCATCTCAGAGTAGACCCCCGGGTGAATCCTCTCATTCAGACACACGAGGAGTATCGGCAAGGGCATCAGCTGCCCTGCACATGACGGTGTCGCCCAGTCTTGACGCCAACAGAACGGGCCATCTGCTACACACGCCCGAGACATCGGCCACGCCGCACACAGAACGACCTGGCGATATCGCACACGAGCTAGGGATGATCCCTCTCACGGCCGGGGTCAACAAGTACCTGGGCCCATCGAGTGGATTCTCCATCGCGAAACTGGTCCTTGCGCGGGCAGACCAGGCGAGTGGTTACACTCCAGGGGAAAGCCACTATGATGAGACGGCAGAGACACGATGCAAGTCCATGTTCACCATCTCACCGTCGGCGCTGCCCGCCCCAAAGGAACAAGCAATTCAGCTTTCACGCATCTACTTCGAACAGGTCCATCCGCGGTATCCTTTCCTCCACCAGCAGAGCCACTTCCGTGCCCTCGACCATGTGTACAGCCACTCGCATTCAGCAACCAAAGCACTGGAATTTCAGGTGACCATGGTCCTCGCCATCTCTGCAACCATCTTGTCCAGGCGCTTGAGAATATCATTCAGCGGGGAGGGTCTTTGCGCCGCGGCCATGGAACACGCGGATGAGATCGACTTCCAAAGCTCGACGGAGGGTGTGCAGTGTCTCCTCCTCATCTCGATGTTCACCCTGCACAGTCCTTTCTTGGGGATCAACCCCTGGTATCTTAACTACCAATGTCTGGCCGCCATCTTGGATCTCGGTCTGCAACAGGACCTGTCAGTTGGCCATCCGATCGATTCCTTCGAACGAGAGATGCGGACGAGAGTCTTCTGGGTGGTCTTTTCCATTGACAGGATCATTGCCACCACCTTGGGAAGGCCGGTCGGCTTGAGGGACGAAGCGTGCGATCTCAGGGTACGTCTATCTAACCCAAAACGCGCACCAATGTTGTACTGATCAATTTATAGTTACCGGAAGGCTTCGAAGATGACCAGCTTGATGCCCTGCGGACACAGAGCCAGGGCGCGTCGACCTTAGTCCCCACGGGCAGACCAGGCGCCGTATCCTGTGCCATTGTCCATTTCAGGCTCTCTCTCCTCAATTCTGAGATCATGCACACGTTGCACAGCGTCTCGCCCAATGCGCCCCGGCAGACTTATCTCCGGGTTTCTGACGTGGGAGCATGGCAAGATGAACTGTACGGCCGCCTCGAGGCAATCCGTCATGACTTCCCAGTATATGGGCCTGAAAGCAGACACCTTCTGGCCCTTTGTGACATCCGATACCACGAGATCGTCATGCTCCTCTTCCGGCCGACGCCACGGGTCCGAGCACCCGGCAAGGACTCTTTGACAAGATGCTTCCAAAGCGCCGAGGCGACGATTCGGCTCTGGAAAGAGCTGTATCACTCGGACAGGATGTCGTACTCGTGGACGAGCATCCACTCCATAACCCTCAGCGCCATCATCATCCTGTACTGCATCTGGATGGTCCGCGATCTGACGGTGAGCACCGAGATTGACTCTCTCACACAAACGATGGTGGCAGCATCGAATCTGCTTAGTGCGGCCGGGGAACATTGGGCGGACGCGAGGCGCTGCCGGGACTCGCTCAACAATCTGACGACAGCCACGGTCAAATGGCTCGTGAACTTGCGGACCAACACACAACAGATGCGCGCTGATTGCGCCAGAGCCGATTCTCTCATGCAAGCAGCCGCGCCCGAAGACTTGATGAACGACGGCTACTCGGGACAGCAGCACGAACCGGCCTTTGATGAGAATAGAGACATTCAAGAGGGCCAACCGTTGAACCCGGGAGCCCCTTGGCCATGGGTCGACACGTACATAAACGGAGACGATCTGGCAACGCTCTTCAGGACGCCGAACCCCTTTTCCTCGGAGCCCCCGCTCACCATGGAGGGGATGTTCAGCGACTATCAGCCGCTGTTTGATTTCTACCAGAGCAATGAATTTTGATCAAATTCAACTGCCAATCATCCATGTACCTGCAATGTAAATATGAGCATATGCGCCCGCGCGGACGGACATTGCCGGGGCGGCGTCTTGCCCGCAGGGTGGCCTGTCTCGGGATCATCTGTCCGCCTTCGGACAACGTAGTCCGAGAAGACCTGGCCGATTCGAGACTGGGATCCATTGTTGGCAAAAGTCCCATGACAGATGAGACGATGGGCGCATAGCTCGAGAATACGCTTGCTTGATATTTATAGCTCATTCTTGTGAGGCTCGCGGATCATCAAATAGTCTCATAGCAGTCTGTCTGTCTGCTGCCAACGCCCGCCAGTTCATTCACCAAGGCATGCATTCAACCCATTTCAGATTCAACTCAAACGACATCGGAATGTCTCTCGTGGCTTTAGACAATGACCGCAGGTACGCAAGACCGCTGCAAACTCATGTATGGTGGACAAATGTTGACCGAGACACAGGACAAGCGTCACTGAGGAAGTCCTGCACCAAGTAGCGGCCAGGAACAACATCACCATCCCTGACCACGATGTGGAAGGATACCTGGCTGTCCTCCAGTCTGCAGAGCTCACCTCCGCGACCGTCAACGCACTGCCGGACTACATCGACGAGCGGCTCTTGCCGACGCCCACAGTGGGCGGCGTACGCTCATTCTCTCGCCTCGGGAGCAACGACATGAATGCTTGGAGTCACCGGGCCGCTCTCACCGCGGCCAAGCCAAGCTCGACTCTGCTCAAGGGCCGAAAAGTGGTGGTCAAGGACAACATGTCTGTCGGAGGGCTTCCTTACACTTGCGGGACTTTTCCTCAGCTCCTATCCCGAGACAACGAATATCCCCTGTCTCCAATCGATGCCATCGTCGTCAAGCGGATTCTAGACACCGGCGCATGCATCACCGGCACGGCAACTTGCGAGAACTACTCGCTCACCCCCATGTCCTACACCTCCGCCAATGGGCCCGTCCACAACCCCTGGCTTCGGAACTTCAACGCGGGCGGGAGCAGCAGCGGCCCGGCTTGCCTCCTCGGCCTGAGAGTTGCCAGGAGGTCCGGTGTTCCTGGCCTGGAAAACGCTGGCGAGGACATGGACATGGCACTCGGCGGGGACCAGGCCGGGTCGATTCGAGTGCCCGCCGCGTACTGCGGCGTCTACGGGTTGAAGCCGACACATGGGCTCGTGCCGTACACCGGCATCGCAGGGTTGCTGCCCATGATCGACCACGTGGGCCCAATGGCCATCAGGCTGGACGACATCGCTCTCCTCTTGCAGGCCGTTGCAGGGTACGACGGCATGGATGGTCGCATGACCCCCGAATCGCCGTTGAGACAAGACGTGCCCTCCTACTACAACGAGCTTCAGATGTTTTCCTCGCAGCTACAGCGAGAGGGGATGGGAAGACCTCTCCGTGTCGGAATCATTAGCGAGTCACTCACCGGCCCTTACACTTCCCCCGAGGTCGCATGCGTGGTCCGCGAGGCTGCTTTCAAGCACTTCTCCGCCGCCGGCGCGACGGTCTCGGAGGTCTCCGTGCCGATGCACCTCGTCGGCCCGGCCATCTGGACGGCGTCGTGCCGGAACCACCTCGGCCTGCTGTGCGCAGGGGCTCGTGTTCCCGACATCCTCACGCACGGCCTGCCGCAGTGGACGCCACGCTGGCCGCCAGACCAGGCCATGTTCGAGCTCCTGACGCACCACAACCCGGCCGTCATCCACATCATCCTCGGCGAGACGCTGCTCGGCCAGCGCTTCGGCCCGGGGGCGCAGGCCAAGGCGCACCGGCACGTGTTCCAGCTCCGCGGGGCGTACGACGACGCCCTGCGGGACTTTGACGTGCTCGTGACGCCGACGGCGCCGGCGGTCGCGCCGCCGCACCCGGACATGAGGCCTGCGGCGGAGGGCGGCAGCTCGGTGCTCGATAAGGCGAAGCTAGCGCTCGGGGCGATGAACAACACGTGCCAATTCAACGCCACGGGACACCCGGCGCTGAGCGTTCCGTGCGGTTGGGCCGCGGCGGGCGACGGGACGGGGAGTAAGCTGCCCGTGGGCATGCAGCTGGTCGGGAGGCGGTGGGATGACATGGGCGTGTTGAAGGCGGCGAGGGTGTTCGAGGCGGGGGGAGGCCGGCTCGGCACATGGCCGGGCGCGGGGCAGAAAACCCGCGCTGAAGGCCTCGGAAAGCTGTAGAGTAGCGCGAGGCCGGGGAAGCCTGGTGATCAGGGCGGAGTGACGGGCCCGCGAGTCCGCTCTTTGGCGATCCGCACTGGAGACGGAGGGTGAGTTCCTCGGCAATGCCAAGGGGCTCTTTTCAATGTTAGAAGAATGGAGACTTCATGGAGACTATTTCTTTCAGCTTGGAGTTTTTCTTTATAATGATAACGTAGTCTCAGTTCGTGAGTGTCAGCCCGAGAGCGTAGAGCTTCATCAAGACGGGACTTGGACCTTCACTCAGCCATGGCCAACTCCAAGTCCGACTACGACCTCAACACCCCAATCTCATCCGATCAAGGCGGGCTGAGATCAAACTTGCCCGGCTACGGCGACGCTCACTTCAGTCTGTTCCTCCGCAAGGTCTTCATCAAGGCCCTCGGATACACGGACGAGTCCCTGAGCAAGCCCATCGTCGGCATCATCAACACCTTCTCATCCTTCAACCCCTGCCATGCCAACGTTCCCCAGCTCATCGAGGCGGCAAAGCGCGGCGTCCTCGCCGCCGGCGGCCTGCCCATGGAGTTTCCCACCATCAGCATCCACGAGGGCTTCTCCAACCCGACGAGCATGTACCTCCGTAACCTGATGAGCATGGACACGGAGGAGATGGTCAGGGCCCAGCCCGTGGACGCCGTCGTCATGATCGGCGGCTGCGACAAGACCGTCCCCGCGCAGCTCATGGGCGGCATCTCGGCGAACAAGCCCTTCCTGCCCCTCATCACGGGGCCCATGATGCCCGGCTCGGTCAAGGGCGTGCGCGTCGGGGCCTGCACCGACTGCCGGAACAACTGGGCCAAGTACCGCGCGGGGACCATCGACATCGAGGACATCATGGGCGTCAACGAGGAGCTCGCGCCGACGGCGGGCACGTGTGGCGTGATGGGCACCGCCAGCACGATGGCGTGTATCACCGCCGGCTTGGGCCTGACTGATCTCAGGGCCGGCGCCACCAGCCCTGCGGTGTCTTCGACGAGGTTGCGGGTGGCGGAGATGACGGGGAAGCACGCCGTTGAAATCCTCCAGGAAAAAGAGGTGTTCAGGCCCCGGCAGCTCCTGGCGTACGAGAACTTCCTGAACGCGATCATCGTGCTTCAGGCGATCGGAGGGAGCACGAACGCCATCATCCATCTCATGGCCATCATCAACAGACACCCTGATGTCAAGGGGCGCATCACCCTGCGTACCTTCGATGAGATCGGCACCAAGACGCCGCTGCTTGTTGACCTCAAGCCGAGCGGGAGCAACTATATGACGGACTTCCACAACGCGGGAGGAATGCTGGCACTGATGCATACCCTGCGGCCGATGCTCTACCTGAACGCGCGGGCATACACCGGCCAGACCCTCGGGGAACTTCTCGACCAGACGCCCTTCGCGCCCTTCGAGTATTCCAGCCGCATCATCCGGCCGCTCGACGACCCCCTGCACCCGTCGTCAAGCCTGGCGGTCCTCCACGGCAACCTCGCTCCTCGGGGCGCGGTCATAAAAGCCAGCGCGTCGAAGGACAAACGCCTGCTCGAGCACCGCGGCCGGGCGTGCGTGTTCAGGGACAGCAGGGACCTCGCCGCGCGCATCGACGCGGACGGCCTGGATGTGACGGCCGACTCGGTCCTCGTGCTCCAGGGCATCGGGCCCGTGGGGAACCCGGGCATGCCGGAGGCCGGGCTCATTCCGATCCCGCGGAAGATGGGCCGGCGGGGCGTCACGGACATGCTGCGGATCAGCGACGGGCGCATGAGCGGCACCGCAGGGGGGACGATCTTGCTGCATGTTTCGCCCGAGGCGGCGGACCCGGCGTCGGTCTTGGGGATCGTGCGGGACGGGGACTGGATCACCTGCAGTGTTTCCAGCAGGGTGCTGCGGCTGGAGGTGGATGATGCGGAGATTGAGAGGAGGATAGCAGCTCGAAGGCTGACAAAGTCGTCTAAGGTGGATGAGAGTGTAGAGAATACGGGCCGGGATCCTTGGGAGACGAGGAAGACGGAGCGTGGGTACCAAGGGCTATACGAGAGGCATGTGAACCAAGCAGACGAGGGCTGTGACTTTGACTTTTTAACCGCTGATGGGCCAGGTCGGCGGTGAGAGTTAGCTTCAACGTCGACTCCTTATACTTAGTTGTATTTTAAAGGCTCTTCACTTTGGTATTGCGTTCAACATGGATCCTTTACCAACTTCTTAAACCAGACCTACTCTGATGGGTTTTCTCTGGGAGAACCTTTTGGCAACTGCTAGGAAGGAAGATACTTCATCTTCTTTCAGCCTTTGTAGACTAATCTTCAAGAATACCTCGAGAAAGTACAGCGTACTCAGTAGTTTGACGCGACCGTTATGCAGGAGCCCAATTAATACACTCTATGTTATACTTGCTACAACGAGACGTAGCCTTTACCTGATCAAGATTAAGATAGAAGTTAGGGGCGTAACATAGGCTGAGTTTATTTTATTATGGGACTTTACTATCCGCAACGGTAGTCAAGATCACTAGTCAAACAACAAGTGTATCTCTTGAGCTTTTTCAATGATGTACTACTCAAAGGTGCTCGCAATAGCTATCTACAGTGTTAGATTAACTGATATCTGAGCTCAGCGGCCCCCGTGGCTTGCCCTGGAAAAGGAAAACGGGTGGCGTCTAGCCGCCCCCCCTAATACCATGCAGCATTGTGCTTCGCTGTAGATAGCCGTGGTGGTGATGTGGGAACGGTGCTTAGTTATGCCCTCCCTCCCCTATGTATGAGCCGCCTGCAAAAACGTGATGCACCGCGTCTTTTACGAACTAACGGTGCTATCTAGATGGCGGTGTTTCTACCCCTGAACTAAAAGTCTCCGAACTTGAGGTCTAGACTATGGCGGAGTTCCGTACGGCTTGGTTTGTCCCGGTGTGATAGGATGCTATAGTAGTGAGTATCGTGAATAATTATGGCTGGCTGATGAACCTTCCTCGCCTGTCGAAGATGAATAGAGAAGTATAAAGTGCTGTGCTAAGCCGCTGACGGTTAAGTAGATAGACTTATACCTTAACGGCACCTCCTACTAGAGCCTTCCCCTTTGACTATACTTAAATATAAATAACTTTCTACTACTAAAGCCTACTAAAGTATTATACGCCTTATCTTAATCCTCCCGCTTTTGCTCTGGTCTAGCTAGATCCTGGGCGCCCCCTACCCTAAGGCCGAGGCTAAGGCCGTTGAGCTTAAGGCTCTCGCTGATGCTATTAAAGGCTAGCTTTATCCTTGCTAGTAGTTATCCCTGATTGATATGGTCGCTGGGAATATCTTCGCCGCGAGGGATGTCTTCTAGGGGTGTATGAACGGTATCCTTAATGATCTTAACGGCCTTCTGCTAGGCGGCTAAGTAGGTATCTCTAAGTAGGCATATATTAGCTAGTTTACTTTGTAATGGGCTTAGCTATGCTATAGCCTGTTGGATATTGCTAACGGCCTGAGGTGACTGGCCGCTGCTGCTTGGGCTGGGCAGCTAATTCAGAATATTCCATGGTAGTGGCGTGGCACACCATGGGACATGCTGGCGAGATGGAAAGGCTTCCGAAGCTTTACAGGGTGGACAAGTGGACTAGTCTCAGTGTTAATTGATACTTCTTTAGGATGACTAAGCGCCGCGGTCTGGATACATTGTGTCCAGAATCCAGGCCATGAGAAGACAGTAGAAAGCGGCCAGCGTAGTCCAGCTCACCACCTGCACTCAGCCGACCGCGGAGGCAGCTCAGCTTGAGCCATTCCCATAATCACTTAGACTCGCCACATGCCTCTATTGAGCCTCAAGTCCCAAAAAGAGGCATCTCACCAGGCTGATTTGCTCAGTTCTAACGCAGTGAAATGAGTTGCTGTAACTAGGTAGGTCGCCGTGCTGGGGCGGATACAATAGCAAAACATATCTCTGAACAGCAATAAGCAAGACACGAGATGAAGATGGCAACAAATCACTGCAAAGGTGCGTCTTCAGCTCCTCCATCGGCCACCCTGCCCCGCCGCTTTACGCCCACCGGGAGGGTGATTGGAAGCGTGATCTGGGTGACTAGGGTGACTTCTCCGTGACGATAACTAGTGCTAAGAATGCCCGAACCGCGAGCCTAAGTCTCTCGCCGTTGTTGTGGACGGGGCCTTCCCTGCCCCTCCTCGTGGCGGTTCGAGCCGTGTGGTTCAATACGAAGGCATCTGCATTCTTATGAAGGGTAACCTTGATGTGTACTGGCTGTTATTCTATCACAACATAATACAACACCTCAACACTAGGCTACGCTTCGTGATCGTCATTATGCTAGACACTGGCGACTAACGACTCGCCGCGATCACTCGAGAGAAGATGAACGGATACGTTCCCGATAAGCACTCTCGAGATGATTCTCTTCGTCAGATTCCTGACTCCGCTGCTGCTGTATACGGCCAAGACGGCGCCACTGAATGGCGTCCGAATTGCGTCGGTCTCATCATCCACGTCGGCAGACCTCGCTCCTAAGCCGTCCCTCGACTTTGAAAACATAGATTGCCACATCCAGGAGAGAAACGGCATAAAGTGCACCAGGTCCAAGTCGGGAAACTCATGGACGCTTCCGAGTTTCAGTGATAACATCCGGACAGGGTAGTTCACTTCGCGAGCGATTCATAACTATACTATGGCCTATGCTAAGTCATACGGGGGCTTTTAGGCAGTTCTGGGTTGGATATTTCAGTTTCATTCCGAGATCATCCCGAAAAACTTCCGTCGGAAGAGTCCCCTACTCCCTTTGCGCTAGTGTCCAAGGTCGGTCGGAGCTCTGGAACCTTTGCCAGTTCTCAAGGCCAGTTCAGCCGCCTGTTCTGGACCCCCTCCCATGATTCCGACCATTTTCCCCCGACGGGTCGTGGATTCCGCACAGTCCAAAAGAGCAGGGTCCCTGAAACAGCATCCACCTGTAGCCGGGGTTCTGGCCATCGATCTCGCCGCGGAATACCAACGGCATCACTCCCACGGGGCACACGCCCGGAATCTTGATATCCGCAAGGTGGTGCTGGGTGTTTATAATCCTCGTGACGGAGACGCATCGTCCCGTGGACGGGTTCCAACGCGAGAGGTAGGCACAATCCTATACTATAGTACAGGGCACAGCGGCCTTAGTACCAAAACCGTAGTGGTACTTGTGGAGGGTGCTCTGATCGATGGGTATTGGTTGTGGATCGATGGATTGGTTGACGCAGCTTATACCGAATTCAACGTCAACAACAGCAGCACGCCTCAAGGCCTTCAGTTTTAAACGCGCGAGGGACGTAGGAGCCAACAGAGGCTCCGAACCCTTTTTACATTTCAGCCCCTTAGTAGTGTGTTCCTATCTCACTTATTACCTAGATAGAGCCAACCAGAGCATTGCCCCGCGTCCTAATTTAATGTTGTTGCCCGAGCACCACCCTCACACCACAGGTTGGTGATAAGACACATAAAATGCCGGTTATATTATGGTAACCCTCCGGGTACTCCTCTGCATGAGCACACATGTAGGTTGGCTTGGCTGCACCGTGGCAGAATAGCCGATAGTCCATCCCCGGGCCAGGCCGGTCCTCCGGGGAAACAGGCCACTGATGCATTGCATCGCGTCTGATGAAGCACAATCCCTGTCCTCAGGCTCCCACCCAGACATCACCGCTCGCGTTATCATGCCTCATTGAAGCTGCAGAGTCTGTGATAGTCTCGCAGGCAGCATGGTCCCCTTTCGATTGCGCTGTCTGTCCTCCACCAGTGTACCTACTAGACGGTCCAGGAAAAGGACCCAAGGAATTATCTGATTGTCTGATGCCTCTGGAACCGAGTATTTTGACTCTGGTTGCCCTCTTTTCCCTCACATTGGAAGAATGAGCCAAGCCGGCCCCCTCAGCTGTTCCTGTCCCTGAGCGGCACAGCACATCCGGGGCCAAATCTAACCCAACAAAGCAACTGAACCAGTGCCCGGCGCTTCCTCGCCGACCAACATACATACACGATATGTGAGTTCTGAGGCGCGATTTGACTGTGCCGCTTCCTGTGGTCATGAGACTGAATACCTGATTCGACTGACGGTCCCAGCTGCTTGGGTCAAGAGAGGGGGTTCGCCGATATCGAAAGAGGGCGGAACAACACGGAGTATGCGTGCCCGATAGACCTTTGCTGGGTATAAAAGGAGGGTTGGGAAATCACCTGGACTGCTCCAAGATTCAAAGTCTTTGGACATCGAAACAGACACCCACGCATCCTTGGCCTGGCCTCAACTCTGAAAGCCCACATCATCTTCAACCTGACATTCCATCTCCCTCTCTTACAGCCTCTCATCTCGCATCTCAGATCTTGACAAACACACACTATGAAGTTCTGCACCATCCTCGGCCTCCTCGCCTTCCAAGGCATCACCGTCTCCGCGATCCCTGCACTCAGGGAGGACCAAGACACATCTCTCAACCTCAGTCCCCTGGAAACCAGGGCCGAGTGCTGGTTCGGGAAATCGGTGGGCTGCAGCAAGTCCGGGTTCTGCTGGAAGACGTGCCCGGGCAGCCGGGCGGGAACATGGTGCTGGCTGGCCTGGGACGGGGGCAACGGTGACTGGCTGAGCTGCAAAGGGGACCCGAACGCAGGACAGCGGTACTGCGAGAGGATGGCGGCCGATACGAGCCAGTTCAAGTGCGGCAGAGGGAGCTGCAATGCCTGTGGATGCAAGTGTCACTAGAGAGGAGTTGGCCGAGGGTGTGTTGGTGACAGTAGAAGACTTGAGGTCGTTTTCCTGGTCGCTTCCTGAATGTCGAATTTGGACTGCTTTGTCAATGACCAAAAGAATTATGAATACAAAAAGGAACGCTTCTACAAAAGAGTCTCAACATCACTGGGGCCCTGCCCTGCCTGCTCGCTTGGTCGATGTTCACGACTGGTCGTTCATCTGGTTGCACCCGTCAGGGGCGAAAGAGGCCGAGATCGTCGGGATCAGCACTCGGCGGCGCCAGCCGGGCATGGTCCAGAACTTTCCGAACAGTCAGGGCGCCAGGAATGGTTGGATGGCTGGCTGCAGCCCCCCTGGAGTCAATGTCCGGCAAGGGCGTAATTCAGGGGATTGAAAATTCCTCAGGTTGGAGTTCACGATGCTCCCAACGGAGGAATTTGCTGAGGTCGAGAATGAGGGCCGGAAGAGGAGAAAACGCCCCTGACGTAAGACCGCATGCAAAGGTAGCATTTCTGGGGGGGAGCCCCCGCGTTAGTCGGTACCTAAGTCGCCAGCCAGGCAGGCATGCTTCCAAAGTACCCCCTAGCACCTCGGCTGCCCCACCTAACGGCATTGGCGAATGGATGCTTTGACAATTGATGGAATCAGTTCGTGACTTTCGCCTTTCCGCTCTTTGACCTTTTCTCCTCCAGCTCCTCGTCACCACCCCACCACCACCCTCCGTCAGATGGGCAGCTCATCCTTTCCCTCTTTCGCCGCCAACATAGGTAGTGCTCATCACTTATCACCATGTCGGACGTAGGCACTCCCCTCTCCGCGGCCGAACAGGCCAGGCGGGCTGCCATCGGCGACCATCTCCCCTCGGGCTACGGCACCGGCTTCGATGGTGTCATTGCCGCGAGCGCCAGCGCTACCGACCTGACGAGGCAGACATCTCACACGGGCGCCTCAGACGACGGTGAGCCCACCGAAGAGTCCTCCCTGCTGCTGCACGGCGGCGACATCCACCGGGACCTCTACAAGATCAGCGCCCGAGAGAACGCACCGAGCATCCGACGTTCCCAGACATTCTCGTACCCCCGCCGGTCGACCATCACCGAAGACGACGATTCCGTCCTCGCCACCGAAGAAATGCTGCTGCCCCAGGGCTTCAGGAGGCAATTCGTCCTGCAGAAGCACGGCTCCCTCTCCGGGCGAGACGTCCCCATTGCCCGAAACTTCGTCGAGTTCCTCGACCTCTATGGCGCCTTCGCCGGCGAAGACCTTGCCGACTCGGACGACGAAGCCATCGACGACTCGGAATATGACGAGGCGGAGACGGAGAGCCAGCGCGAGAGGAGACCCCTGCTCGACCATCGACGCAAGTCCTCCCGCGTGCTCCGTAAGACGGTGGGAGACGCCGGCAACGCAAAGACCTTCTTCACGCTGCTCAAGGCCTTTATCGGCACTGGCATCATGTTCCTGCCCAAGGCTTTCAACAATGGCGGCATCCTGTTCTCGTCGATAACACTGATCTTCATCGCTCTCGTCTCGATGGTCGCCTTCCACCTCCTGCTGCAGTGCCGAGCCAAGGTCGGAGGAGGCTACGGCGACATTGGTCGGGAGATTGTCGGCCCCAGGATGCGCAGCCTCATCCTCGCCTCCATCACCATCTCGCAGCTCGGCTTCGTCTGTACGGGACTGGTCTTCGTTGCCGACAACTGGTTCTCTTTCCTCAAAGCTGTCACCAACGACGCCAGCCCCCTGTCGCCGACCGCCCTGATCGCCATCCAGGCCATCCTCCTCGTGCCGATGGCCCTCATCCGAAATATCTCCAAGCTCGGCCCTGCCGCGCTGCTTGCGGACGTGTTCATTGTTATCGGCGTGGGGTATATCTGGTTCTACGACATCTCGGTCCTCTCGAGCCAGGGCATGCACCCGACGGTCCGGCTGTTCAACCCGGCCGCCTACACCCTGACGATTGGTGCCTCCATCTTCACCTTTGAGGGGATCGGCCTCATCCTGCCGATCCAGTCCTCCATGAAGCAGCCGCAGCATTTCGAGAAGATTCTCGGGTTGGTCATGGCCATCATCACATGCATCTTCACCAGCGTCGGTGCGCTCTGCTACGCCACCTTCGGCAACAAGACCAAGATCGAGGTCATCGACAACTTCCCCCAGACGTCCAAGCTCGTCAACGCCGTCCAGTTCCTCTACGCCCTGGCCGTCCTGGCCGGAAACCCCGTGCAGCTCTTCCCCGCGCTCCGCATCCTCGAGGGCAAGATCTTCGGCCACCGGTCCGGCAAGAAGGACCTGCTGACCAAGTGGAAGAAGAACGTCTTCCGGACCCTCCTCGTCGCCGTCTGCATCGCCATCTCCATCGGCGGCTCCGCGAACCTCGACCGCTTCGTCGCCCTCATCGGCTCCTTCGCCTGCGTGCCGCTCGTTTACATCTACCCCCCCTTCCTCCACCTCCGCGGCGTCGCGGAGACGAGGTGGGAGAAGGCGTTCGATATCGGTCTCATGCTGATGGGTCTTTTCGGCATGATCTTCTCAACTGTCGTTACTCTGCTCCAGAGCTTCCTGTGACACAACGGCGTATTTGGCTTCTCTTTGGTTATCTGCATGCATTGGCCCGGGGTGGCCTGTTGGCGTATTATTGATGATTTTGAAAATGGGAACCCAAGGAAACAACGGGCGCTTACTGGGAGTTAGAACAGCAATTCAAGCGAAGCGTATTGCTACTGGTTGTGTCGTGTTACTAACTGCTCTTGACTGCGTACAGCTCCCGGCGATATCATCACGGCGTAATATTACGGTCAACGTCACCACGCATCTCCTTCCAAGTCCCAATGCAACGTGTGAATATGGTAGCACGCAGTTCCAAGATATACAATGCAAATCACCGCTGGCCCGAAATGTATAAACAGAGAGAGAGACATGGCGACCAAAGCAAGTCCTTGCCCGTCACCAACACGTCTAGAGTCGACTCGACGGCTCCTGCGCCTTCAGCTTCGCATCCAGCGCCCCCTTCTCGCCCAGCAGCTCCTCGGCGATACCCCTCCCGGCCGCCCTGCCCGAGAAGATACACCCGCCCAGGAACGTGCCCTCGAGCGAGCTGTACCCGTGCACGCCGCCGCCGCCGAACCCGGCAACCTCGCCTGCGGCGTACAGCCCGGGGAACGGCGTCTTGCCGTCGCCCTTCATCACGTTCCCCCGCAGGTCCGTCTCGATGCCCCCCAGCGTCTTGCGCGTGAGCAGGTTCATCCTCACGGCGATGAGCGGCCCGTGTGCGGGGTCGAGCAGCTTGTGCGGCGGCGCGATGCGGCTGCGGCGGTCGGACCAGTACTCGCGGCCGTTCTTGATGAGCATGGCCTGCGCGTCCTTGGAGTAGGGGTTGTCGAACTGGCCGTCGCGCGTCTCGACGGTCTCGCGGACGGCGGCGACGTCGAGGACGGGCCCGGAGCGCTCCCGGGCGAGCTCGTTCATGCCCTCGACGAGCTCCTCGAGGTTCGAGCGGACGACGAAGTCAGCGCCGTGCTTCTGGAAGTTCTGCACGGGGATCGTGCCCTTCTTGCCGAGGACGCGGTGGCGCAGGAACTGCCAGAAGGACTTGTTCGAGAGGTCGGGGTTCTGCTCGGAGCCGGACAGGGCGAACTCGCGCGCGATGATGGTCTGGTCGAGGATGAACCACGTGTAGTCGTAGCCGGTGGCGCAGATGTACTTGAGGGTCGCGTTGGTGTCCGTGCCGGGGTAGAGGAAGGGGGGCAGGCGCTTGCCCGTGGCGTCGAGCCAGAGGGACGAGGGGGCCGGGAGGATGCGGATGCCGTGGCCTGGCCAGATGGAGTTCCAGTTCTGGACGCCCTCGGTGTAGTGCCACATGCGGTCGCGGTTGATGATGTGCGCGCCGGAGGACTCGGCGATGCCGAGCATGCGGCCGTCGACGTGGGCCGGGACGCCGACGACGAAGTGCTCGGGGACCTTAGGGCCGAGGCGGTCCGTGGGCCAGGCGGCCTTGACGGCCTCGACGTTGCCGCCGATGCCGCCGGAGGAGACGACGACCGCGGACCCGAGGATCTCGAACTTGTCGACCTCGATGCGATTCGAGGCGACGCCGCGCTCCGAGTCGTCCTCCTGGAGGACGCGGCCGCGGACGCCGATGACCCTGCCCGTCGCGTCGTCGGTGATGAGCTCGTCGACGACGTGGCGGAACCGGAACTCGACGAGGCCCTTCTTCTCCGCCTTGAGCACGGGTTCCCGGAAGACGCGGACGACCTCGGGGCCGGCGCCCCAGGTGATGTGGAATCGCGGGACGGAGTTCCCGTGGCCCTCGGCGGCACCGCCGCCTCGCTCGGCCCAGCCGACGCTGAAGAGGAACCCGAGCCCGCGAGCCTTGATGTACTTCTCCATGCCGTCGTCGCCCTTGTCGGCGGCGAAGTCGACGTAGGCCTCGGCCCACCGGCGCGGCCAGATGTCCTCGCCGGACTCCTCGCGGTCGAACTGGGCGGAGCCGAGCCAGTCGCGCATCGCCAGGGCCTTGGAGTCCTTGATGCCCATGCGGCGCTGCTCTGTGGAGTCGACGACGAAGAGGCCGCCGAGGGACCAGAAGGCCTGGCCGCCGAGGTTGGCGCGGTTCTCCTGGTCGAGGATGATGGTCGGGATCTTTCGCTCAGCCAGCTCGAAGGCGGCGACGAGGCCGGCAAGGCCGGCGCCGACGATGATGACGGGCTTCTCGGGGGCGTTGGGGTTTGGCGCCATGGTTGTGTTTGGCGAGATGGTGAGGGAGGAGGAGGAGTGAGCTCAGCCGGCCGAGCGAGAGATGAGGTGGACGAGCCGAGGTTGACATACAATGAGATGACAGATATGAGTGAGGTTGCTGGACGCCAAATGTCACGGGTGCGGGGATTGTCCAGGGTGGGCTGATGTGAGACGAGGATCTGACAGGGGAGCTGCTCGGGGCGCTCGCTCTTTGGGATGCCTGGACCGTGGTGATGGATTGGGGATGTCACGTTGGGGAGAATTGGAGATGCTCGGACGCATGTGAAAGACTCGGCCGAGAGTGTTTTGCTGACTGTCGATCCATTGTTGAGAGACCTAGACAAATCATTCTGCTTACTTGCCAACTGTATGAAAAAAGCGAAAGCAATGTTCAACACTGGGATTGAATTGCAGATCACAGTTGAGGACTCGGGGCGCTGCTCAGCATGGAATGAAGAGGCATGAACCCCGGCGGCAATGAACCTCGGCTCTTCTATCAATAGCCAATCCAGGCCATCGTGAGACCTTCACCCCTCCAACTTATCATTGCCACCACACATCAGAGAACATGTTGAACGTCTAGTGCTTCACAACATCAATGGTTTAGCGCTTCCTCTTGGGCCAGGTGCATGCATGAATTAAGAAACGATAATCTAGATCAAGCACCATGGTAACCACCCCTTACAGATAAGACAGGAAACCTAGCCTTCATCCTAGAACCCCTGCCGTCGACTCGCCGTTCCATTAGGTGCTGGGAAAGTGGTCCCTTCCTCTACAAACAGTTTCCGAAAGCTGGGCGCCTCCGTCTACTTCTTCTGCTCCCACTTGACCTCGTCCCACCCAACCATCATCTTCGCATCCTTCCGCTTCAAGAACTTCTCTTCATCCGGAACAACAACGCGATTGTACTCCTCATCTTGGAAGACCTGTTTGATCAGCCCCATTCCGAACCATGCCACGAGGGAAAGTACTTACAGCCATGATGTCCTCAAGACTGTCCGCCCACATCTCAACTCCGCCGTCCCACTCCGAGACGGGCAACCCAGCCTCAGCGAGGGCCGTTGACACCGTTTTATCGACGTGGAACTGGACGTATTTGGTGATCTTCGAGCGGACTATGGCCGTGGAGAGGAAAATAGACGGGTGACTGTTCGACCAGCTGCCGCTGTGTTAGGATTCCGTGACGACGACAGCCCGTGCGACTCACTAATCATGAAATTCCTCAATCGAGAGGTTGTCGAGCTTCTTGACGAGGATTGTGAGGTGGGCCGACATTGCGTTGTCGATGGAGTTCAGGTTGGTATGTTCAGGGGGTGAGGGAGTCGAGATGGATGGTCGAGAGTAATGATGGAATAAATGTTGTCTTTCTTGGTGATCATTTATACGGCTCAGAGAACCAAGAGGCTCACGGTATATATAGCAGACTCCTAGACTACGGCCCATTCTGACAACAGAAACAGAAGCTATTCCAAGGCCGCGTGGTCGACTCGGAGCCGTGGAATGTCATCAGATGCCGACCCATTTAGGTAGGCATGAGCGAGTGCGATTCCTGCACATTATGCGAATTGACCTAACGTTTCGATGCCGCTTGTTGACGGCCGTTCTATGTAGTGCTTCCATCCGACATACAAGTCAGTGGTGTGATGATTGATCCGTCGGGGTGGTACGTGTGGGGGATACAAGGATGAGGCCCGCGGGCCGGCCCCCAGATCGGATCGTAAGCGAGTGCGGCGACAAGAGAATGCGAAAGCTATCACCAGCTTGGGCCAAACGGCGTGGTTCTTACTTGTCGGGCCGGAACTTCGGCCTAGAGCCAGCAGTGCATGCCTTATCTCCGGGCAACCACGCCGGCGAAGAAATATCTAGAGTCTGCCCTTCCCAGCCAGCTCAACCTTGGTTATTCCTAGCAGTTACTCGTCGTATTCCACCATTATTGCATCGACAGCTTTTAAGTCTGGCAACTGCCCCGCAGAACTGCTTTCGCCTCACGAGCCTGCCCGACCACCTTACGGCTCAGCTCCTCCTGGTGCAGCTTGACCCCTCATGATGGCAGTGGGTGTGTGAAAATTCAGCCTCGCCCTAATGGATGATCTTTCGAAGGTCGCCTGCTGGAGACATGAGATGAGGGGGCATGAGGGAAACAAACTACATGGCCGGTGTGTTTGCATTGATGTCGAATTAGGGGTTCTTTCATCTCACGTCAAGTTGACCACAATTATCTGGAGTTCAGAGAGAGGTCATCTCAATTCTTTAAGGCTTAATCTGAGGTCTGGTCGACTTGGGCCTTCCTAGGCGGGCGGCCAGCTTTTCTGCTACTCCCCCTTTCCGCCCGCCACAAGCCAGTCTGTCTTCCGAGGTTTGCCAACCGCACGCTCAACTTACGAAGCCTTGAAGGTGATCAGGCCCCTGGAGGTCAGCTCTGCCTCGACAGTGCCGTCATCATTCACCGTGACCTCAATCTCCTCCATATCATGATCCTCGTCAGACAGCCAGGCCTGGACCTTGGAGATCTTCTTCAAATGGCAGGTGACGAGGCTCAGGCGGACCGTGGTGGGCTCGTACTCGGGGTTGAGGATGACAGCGACGAGGCTGCCGTCCTTGTTCTCGTAGGCGGTCGTCTTGAGCTCCCCGCCTTCGGTCTTGACGCGGTACGCGCCGGGCCTGATGTAGCGCGAGTACTGCGCGAACGCCCAGGTGCGCTTGGCGACGTAGTACTCGCCGTCCTCGACCATGATCAGCTTCTCGTTGTTGTTGTTGTTCGTCGCCTCGTCCTGGATGGCGAGCCACCAGATGTACGCGTTGACCTCGCCGACGGCGAGCGCGCGGTGGAGGAGGTTGGCCCAGTACCAGCCGTCGCCGTTGGAGACGCCGCTGTCCCAGGCCGTCGTCCAGCGGCCGGACAGGTCGCAGTACTCGGACTGCCAAACGGGCAGGTCGGTGTCGAGGGGCCCGTTGATCGGGGAGGTGTACTCGTGGCTGGTAAAGGTGCTGAAGAGGTCCATAGAGCCGAGGGCCTTGAGCTCCTCGATCATCTCGGCAGACCTCTGCCAGCCGGTCAGCTCGCAGCAGGCGATGCCGACGTCCAGGCCGGCGTCCTTCAGCGTCTGCCAGAGGATGGGGAGGAAGTCGGCGGTCTGCTCGGCATTGGAGCGCATAGAGGCGTAGGAAGTGCTGTGCGGTCTGGGGTCAGTCCAACTCTCATCAATGAGATCGATCAAAGCGGAAGCACTTACGTCAGGTCAGGCTCGTTCAGCCACGCGATGTCAGTGATGTTGATGCCCTCGCTCTGGTAGATCTGAATGTACTTGACGAGGTAGTCGGCATAGGCCTGGCGCCAGTCGTGCTCGCAAGCGCCCTCGCTGCCGGGGACACCGCAGAGGAGTCCTCCATTGGCGTCGTCCTGGTTGGTCTTCATGAAGCCGGGAGCACTCCAGGCGTTCGCGTAGATACGGTCAACGCCGTACTTGACGGCCTGCTGGGCCAGGAAGAACTGGCCCGAGTCGTATTCATCCCAAACGTAGTTGAACTCGCCATCAGGGGAGCCGGGCGACTCGGGGAGGATGGTGTTCATCCAGTCATTGTAGCTGCTGTTGGACGAGCCGAGACCGTTGCGTAGGATGGAGAAGCCGATGCCGGTCTCCGTGCTGTAGAGGAGGTCTAGAAGCTCCTTCTGGTTCTCGGCGGTGATGTTGAGGAGGAGCTGGGCACGCTGGAAGGCGCCCGAGAAGCCGAATCCCTCGATATGCTGGTGCTTGATGTCGGCACGGACAGTGATCTCCGTCAAGGATGTCTCCTCATCGGGGCAGGTGTCATCCGTCGGAGCAGCAGACACGAAGGAGGCGGCAACAAGGCCGAAGGCGGCAGCGATGGTCCCGAACTTCATGATGATGAGCACTGAGAACGACTTGAGCGAAGGTTCGGCGTCTGCCCTGCTCTCCGAGGGTATCTACATGTCTCCCGCCCACGGCCCTTATATACTCCCAAGTGGTGGATCTCTGGATAAATGTGGTGATGACGACGGTCAGCATGTCCAAAGCAGCGCGGAGCTCCAACCTCTCGCAGGTCCCAATGCAACTATTTCGTCCGTCATTGCTGGGCTTCCCCTCGATTGTCGGCCTTGGCTCGCATGCTCACCCAGCTTCCCCAAGTGACCCCAACACCGATGAGGCAGTGATCTGTTGGAACATGGATCTTTGAATGAAGGCCAAGGCTCTCTGCATGTATGGCCTGAACGTAGCGCGCGAGTTGTTGTCGTGAGATTCCATTCAGCCTGAAAACATGGACCTGGGAGTATCCACAGGGGCCGGGGGCTTTGTACTGCGGGAGATGGGGCAAGAGGCAGTATTATTTGAAGCCGTCACGGGGTGTGTTCACCCGAGCTTAACCGGGAAAAACCAAGAGTTTCCCCTCAGGAGACAACAAGCCGGGCGAAGTGCTCTTGGCCCTGGCCCAGCGTGGGGTCAATGTAACACTCCGCTGGACCGCTGGCACTAGCAGATGAACCGGCTACCAGGCAGGTCACGGCACCGCTTCTCGGCTGATGTTTGCTGTGAAATGAAGGCCATGGATCCGAACACGTGTTGAGCAGGGGCAGTGTGTTGTGGTGTAAAGAGTTTGTATATACTTCGGGGAAAATATGTACCGAGAGAAGTATGTTCATCCTAAATCCCATGAAATCTTCATCCTAATCCTTTTTCTAAACCATGGCGTTACATGGCATCGGAGTCCTGCCCCTGTTCCCCAGCACGGTCTTCCTGTCCACAAGCCAACCAATCCTATCGGAGACAAGCAAGTACATCGATCCCATCCATTCCCGATATCGTGAGAGCGGCTGCCATGGCGGATGCCAGCGCGTTACTCGGAGCCTGCTTACTCTGCGTCGTCTGTCAGTCAAAGCCACGGTGGGGGGTTGTGCTGGTGCTGGTGCTGCTGTTGGTGAATGTCGAGTGCTGGGGGTGTTCTGGGTTGATCTCATCAGGTGTTATGGGGATCGAAGATTGAGCACGGGTTGAGCAGGAAGTGGAACCAGGGTAAGCTGTCAGGGCGGTGATGGCAGAGTGTGTGGGTGGCAGAGTAAGGGTTTGTGTTGAGGCTCTCAGGTGTTGGAGTGGGAGTGATGTTGGAGTGCTCGTCAGTGTGTAGATGCTGGTTGAGGTGCAAGGCAGGCGGGCAGTGCTATGGTCGAGGGGCCAGACTTGATGCTATGCTTGATATGAAGGTCACGATGGTGGCAGGCTTAGAGGCACTGGTGGTACCAGTCGTTGATGACGGTGCAGGTGGTGCCAGAGACACACTGGGTAGCACCAGACCATCCGATACCACCGCACTGTCCCCACTGGGGAGCGGTGCCGGTGACGGGGGGCTCGGTAGGGGGGCCGCCGATGGGAGGAGTAGTCTCACCCTCAGTGAAGGTCGATCCGATGGGGCCGAAGCGGATGTTGGCGAAGGTGACGGAAGCACCGGGGAAGTTGGCCTCGAGCTCCGGAGGAGTGCGGTTCTCAGTGCCGCAAGGACCACGCTCGACACCCCAGCCGGTCTCGTTGGTGGGGTAGGTCGAGTCGAGCCAGAGCATGAAGGCGTGGGCGTCGGTCCACAGGGAGAAGGCGAGGACCATGCCGGTCTCGAGGGCCTGGCCCATGTGGGCAAGGCCGCCGAAGTCGTCGAACTGGTTGTGCTCCTCGCCGAAGGCGGTCTTCTGGCTGGTGCAGAACTCGGCGGTGATGGAGTTGCCGGGGTTGCCGGGGGCGGTGGACTCGGAGTTCTCGATGATCTCGCCACCCTGCTGGTAGAGACGGCGGATCTCGGAGAGGGCGCCATCGGAGCCAGTGATGAACTGGGTGATGACGGTGATGGGCTGGGTCGAGTCGATCTCGAAGCTGGAGCCCTCGCCGTAGAACTCCCGGTTGCCCTGGCGGTAGGAGTTGAAGTCGCAGCCGTCGGCGTCGCAAGTTCCGCCGTAGCGGTCGTCGGAGAAGGTACCGCCGCAGCTGTCGCCATCGCAGGCGTGGTAGGCGTTGTTCGAGCAAGGGTGAGGAGTGTAGGCAGTGGCAGCCTTGTTGGCCTCTGTCGATGTTGTTAGTACTTCTCGTTGACCAGGACGTCCCCAGACTCGGGAGATCTCGCGGTGCCCCGTAGCCCGAAGGCCTGGTCATCATGATATTCAGCGAAAACTCACCCCACATGTCCATCTCAGCGCAGCAAGAGCCGCGGTTGCCAATGCCGACGTCAGGGGCGAAGTCACCGACGGGGGCCCAGCCCTCGACGTTGCCCTACAGATTGTCAGCTCGGGTCTGTGGCAAGGGGAACATAAAGCAGCAGGCTTCGACTTACGATGCCCTCAATCCACTTGAGGTCACGAGCGCACTGGGCGTCGCAGTAACCGGTACCGTACTTGGCACCAGCGTTGTTGGTGGTGTACTTGGACTCGCCACCATCCTCGTCCATGGAGATGAAGTACAGGGCGCCGTTCAGGCCGCACTCGACGTTGGAGGAGTCGACGTCGAAGGTGAACTCGTTGCCGAGGAGGTTGAAGAGCTGGTACTTGCTGTTCTGGGCATCGGCGGTCAGGTAGAGACGAGCGCCAACGTTGGTGCCGTGCTCGTTCTCGGTGACGAGCTGGATGGTGACGGAGTCGGCACCGGTGGTGATACCGTAGGTGCCAGTGTAGTCGGCGCCGTCAACACAGCAGTTCTTGGCGCAAGTCTCGCCGTCGGGGCAGAAGGACGAGTTCCACTCAGCACCCTCGTAGCAGTTCTCGTAGCCGTCAACCTCGTGGGTCCAGCGCCAGTTGGCGTCGATGACGAGACCACCGGTGACAGAGTTGCAGCTGCCGGGAGCAGTGCACTTGGACCAGGTGATGCTGGGGGCGTTCTCCTCAGTGACGGAGCAGGCCTGCTGCGCGTTGGCGCGGGCCGCCGCCAGGACGGCGAGAAGAAGAGAGTAGTTGGCCTTCATTGTGAATGTGAGAAAAGGATGGTGATTCTTGTTGGATGAGGATGGAATGAGGAGGAGAGAAGGACTGTTTGAGATGTCGAGGAACTCGCATTATATAGGGAATGTTGGATGTTGAGATCCACAGCCGGATGCCATCTAAAGATAGGTGCATCACCACGCTTCGAAGGCGGGTGCCGCTGCTCCTCTCGCGCAGTTCACGGCAGAGCAATCTCGGACCATTGCCACCCCGTTCCGCTTCCTGGCTGAGTCTGGACAGCTGCCTCTCGAGCAACGGGCTCTCGGAGCATGTGGTGAAACGAGGGGACGGGAAACGGGCCGTCATCGTCCAGGCTGTGAATGGTAAGATCTCCACGTCGTATGGACTCGAGAAGAACTCTCTCTCCGCAGGAACGCTTCGGGAAAGACTCGATCTTGGCTTGGGACTTCAGCGTCTCGAGAGCTGAGGCGAAAATGCAGCCAAGTGCTGACCTGGTTACGAGAGCTGAGCACATTCAGGAGTGGACGATCTCACCTGGATAGTATGGGGCCCCGTGGAGGCGTCAACCACGCGGCCAGTTGAATGACATTACCCGGCAATCAGGAATCGGCTAGCTATTCCACAAGATCAGTGCCGGACTGTGGTACGGATCATGTGGTGGTGCCCATCGCGGAGCGCTGCCACCGACTCGGCGCCGAGCGGCGAAACGCCGGAGGCCAGGGAGGTCAGAAGAGCGGAGACGGAGACGGTCACAGAGTCCCCGTGAAGAGCGGCTCTTTTGCGGCTCACGGGCTCGAGAGTAATCGCTGGACACGGAGTCAAAACACGGTCTGTCGTAGGAGAAGTCGATATCAAGCCTGGACTCGACCTCGAGGTTGACGCCATTGCGGCCAACAACAGCGCCAACCTGTCTCGCCCTCTTGTCAAAGATTGGCGAATGCTTACTCGAAGCGCTCTGCCATATCATTTCCTTCTTTGCCAGGTTTCTCCATCCCAAGCCATTGCCAAGTGCTTGTCCAAGAACACCCCGCACCAATGCCGTGCCGGCGACAAGACGCCCAGAGTCCAGCGATGATCATTTCTCAAGCACCGGTCCCTTCGGTTCACAAAGCCGCGCAATGGTCGTTGTCGGAGGCCCGACTCCTTCGAGACGCCCAGGACGTCTTGTCAGGACGGTTTGGCCGAGTATAGCGACTCTTTAGAGAAGAGGTTGATATTGTTGCCAAGATCGACAAGATCCGCGCAGAGCCGCAGCAGTTCCCGAAGTAGCTTCACATGATGGTTCGCTTGTACCTGGGGCCGGGTGAATATCATCTCCGATAAGTGCATACTGCGCAGTTTACTGCGCGGTGTGTGTCCGGCGGGATGCAACTCCCAGGGGCCGGATCGCCTCCAGGGCTGGGAGCATTGTCACTGGTAGGAATTCGATGTCGACAGTCTTCTGTAGATTGCCATCGACTGAGAACTTTCCCAAAGCGGACTGCGGGATCCAACCTACTCAACTAGGGATGGATCGTTGCAGGAAACTTCGCAAAGGGTAACTCTAGACCCTTCATCGAGACATCGACAACCCGGGATGATGCCGATGAGCTGGATCAGGATGCCTTGAGGAGCCACAGCGTTACCAGTCAACAGTGTAGACCTCTTTTCATATTGCATACAAGAGTGAGAGACAGGGACTGCCAACTGCGACGAGTCGGGGCTCCCCGATTCTTCCGGCTCCCTTGCACTGCAACGTGCGGCGAATGCTCGTGCAGCATCTGAAGCTCCCCTACTCCCCAAATTCAACGGCAGAATGCCGCCTCGGCTGACGTCAGGTCAATATATTTGAAGGCAATGTCGGATCGCATTAATCTAGCTGAAGGCAACCCAGTCGCCGCATCGTCACGGCCTCAATGTCGTTGCTCCACAACAGATGCAAGATGAAGGGATCGCGACGCCACCGGCCGGACCTCATGCGATCTCATGGAGAGCGGATTTGAACATCCGATCGGAACCTCCATGTTCGACTCAGGTGATCCATCGCACCCATCCGTCATTCTATAATTATGGGCCCGAGGACCGCCTGGCGAGTAGTGAGAAACATTTCATGAAGGCAAATCGCGACGTTGCCCCCTTGGACGTGGATGTTATTTTTGTCGATCTTCCCCGGGCGGAATCTCAATCCCCTTGCCTGTTTGGGACGCCGGAGAGCTTGGGATGCTTGATCCGCGTCAATGAGGAAATGATCGTCTGGTATTTACCGCAAACATTGGCATCGACAGGGACAAGTACAAGCCAAGTCGACATGCTGACGTGGATCCCTGTTCTCAGTGGCTTGGAGGATCTTGTGCAGTGTTGGAGAATTTATGGGCATGACTGCCGGCGCAAGAAAGGGACTGATCAGGTGGTTGGGTGCTTGCGTCTTGGTCCCGACTTGGCAGATTGCCATCCATGGATCTCAATGGGGAAACAAAGATTGCCATTTTCGAGGGATAAAGGGGAGTCCATTTATCAGGGGCATTGTTCTTCGCCTGCTTTCCTTCATATACATATCTCATTCAACATGGAGCAAGCCCTCAGCTCAACATGGCGGCTGAACCTCGCCCCCTGGAAAGATGCGACTATGGTCCCCAACTCCCACTTGCATTCTTCCATGGCCGCAGATAGCACTGTATAAATTGACTCATTCTCCGACAGTGGTCGCAGTATGGTCACTTTGATGAAAAACTATGGACGCCGTGGGCTGTCTCCGTCTGCATTTCAGGACATGTGCAGGCAATGCTCAAATGCGGGAGTCAAGCCCATCCACGGATCAGGTGCCTGACACCAGACTCCATGTGACAGATATTCTGGAATGTAGATCTAGACAGACTTCTAAAGCTTACGGGAAGCAAACATTGGGGTGTGAAATTGAGCTAGTACTCATACATTTTTGATTGATGTCTTCACTTAACCTAGCCTCTTCACTGTCTCATACTGCAGTCACTCAAAATCTACCAATCCACTTCATTATTGTGTTGTGGTGGATTTGCCTCTCTAATTAAGTGAGGCATCTGGTAGCCTCCCTGAATTGCTGTGGCCATTCTCCCAGAGTAACGTGACTCTAGTCGACAATCTGTCACCTATTACAGAAAGAGACACCATCATATGAACATACAACTCTATCTTAAGCTTCTTGCAATTTACACGACACTTTCTGATGTTTGAATTGCGGTTATTGGGGGCAAGCGAAGTTGCTTTGAGTCACCACATGCAGACCAAGCTGGATTCGATGTGAGGGTCGGCGTCGACGTCTGATACTTTTCTGATGGTTTCATCCACGCAATGAAAAGTAGCACCAACTTTGAAAGGTTTATCAAGCTGAAAATTAATCGATAATCTCATATCAGGTTCTCTTAGAGCGGGGGGGGTGGGGGGTGTTCTGAGGGAGTTTGAAGGCCTCATGTCGAATACGAGAGTGAATACAACTAGAGAGGTGTATTTGGCATGGTAACATTAGCATGAATAAAATAAAACAAATCCTTAAATAAAAAATCATATCATTTCGAATATCCTGGTGCTCAAGATGCTTGCTTCCCAGAATTGTAGAGACATGCATGAATCGCAGAGCAACAATCGCTGGGTGTCCAAACCTCATGGATTCATCTTGCCGCATAAGTTTATTTCCACAAACGTTCACCTCACATCATTCCAAATTTGGGTTTACTGGTCTTCTTACCATTCTGTCGATGGCAACAAATGACCTCGGAGCAGGTGGCATGATGTTCGTCGAGCTGCCTACAGGAAATAGACGAAATCGGTCCTCTGTAACTAGTGAAAGAGCTCTGCGACGCTGAGAAGATATCTCATCGAGTCACATAGCCCGGAGAAGCCCCTTTGAGATGTATGGATTTCTATCGCTGGAGGCTTGACATCGAAACAAGCAGCTCGCATGTCGGGTTTGCCGATACACCGTCTCGACAAGAATCAATCCTCTGCAGGGCTTCAACGCGTCGAATGGCCATCTTCTTCATTTGGCTGGACGAGTAGGACAAGAAAATCAAATGCAGACTTTCCCCATTGAGTGGCCTGGCCTGGCCTGCGCTGCGACAGGGGTTGACCGAAGCTCCGTGCAGCTTCGGATGATTCCATCTTGCCATGTCGGCTTCCCCCGCACCGATGGCGATGACAACCAAACACGCCTGATTCGGCGCAGGAAAACATGGCAAATGAGAGACGGTGACGTATTTTCCTCTGGTGCGCTGTATCGCGCTGTGACGGGGAAAATCGGCGGCAACAATACGTGACCGAACGGTCGGGGCATCATGTCGTAAGACCGCCAGTCGATCCAAGAGTCCGAATGCGGCCATGCTGGGCTGGGCTGGGCTGTGAGTCGGTGTACTGGTCAGCGGGCAGGGATCACACCACCTTATGGTCGCCGCTCAGATCACACCACTGACGCACCACCAACACGCAACAGTGGTGAACAGGACGCACCACGGTCGGAAACATCAGGATGGGGAAAGGATATAAGTAATCTGGGGGTTTGAGGTCGTCGAGCAGTTGGAGTGCATCATCAAGTCACAACAGAACAGAGCAGTCCTATCGCCTCATTCAGTGCCTCGCCCTCGGTCTTACAGCCAAACACATCCCAAAAAACACGATGGCCGCCCAACCCATTCGCGCCGTTGCCGCCCCGGCTCGCTATCCCAAGATCCTCCCCGTCGTCGTCTTCGGCACAGCTGGTCAGTCCTCCCCCAACTATTCCCAAGTCAATGCACCCGACTAACATGGCCCAGCTGCCGGTGTCGTCGCCTACGTCCGCAGCCAGCTCCTCAAGGAGTCCAAGACCATGGACGGTTTCTTCGCGAAATACAACAGCCCCGAGTCCGAGGCGTCGAGGCGACGAGTCTTCGAGGGCAACCCCGACCCCAGGACGAACATCCTCAACTTCCTGAGCTGGAAATAGAGAAATACGGAGCGAACATTGGATACAGCGCATTTCGGTTTAGAGTTTGGAGCAGCGATGGCCCTCTGGCAATCAGATGCTGAGGGGCACGTCGCGCGGAACACGCATCGGGACCGCGAGTAGACCCGGGAGACAGGCCCAACCGGAGTAAGCGTTTGATTTGTGACCAGGCGAGCGTAATACCACCATCGATTTATCTCATCATCATCATCCTCTCGATTCAGCTTCGCCAGACATGGTGACAGGCACTGTGGCCGGGTGTCGAGGTGTGCGGCCAGTACCTGAGCTGCAGAGGATCGTCGTCGGGCATCCGTGGATATTATAGCAAAAGCAAGACGATCTTCAATTGGAGCGCATCCATCCGAAGACTTGGATACACGGATCAGCTCCTTCCATGGTGACGGGTTCCGTCGATCATGTCACCTCCCCTGATTCAGATCGATGGCGTACCTACATTCTGCAACCACCAAGGACGAGAGAAATGACGACAGTCGGTCGGAATTTGAATTCATTGGGCATACCTCCGTCCGTTATGGATCACGATACAGCATCAGAGGCCGTCTCAGACTAATTGGGACATGTCGCCATGGTTCCGGTGCGGAGTTCTCCCCTGATCTCGTCGACTCGGAGCCAAGTCCTCCGCCAGCAGTGTCACTTCGTCCGCGCCAGACACCCCGAAGCCCGGTAGCTTAGCTGACGAAGCCTTAGATGTGCAGGCAAAAGGCCACTGGTCCCTCGCTTGCCATATTCCCTTGATATTAATCTGCCCGCCCCCTCGGATGGCTGGCCGAGTCTTCCCAAGTTGGACTGATTCCTGGTTCCGTGTTCAACTGGAGGCTTATGTAGAGTATAATAAAGCATTTACCATGCCATTTCGTACATCCTTGCGCGTCTTGTCAGACTTTCAGATTTGATATTCTCGCTACAGTGACGTGATCATGGTCAGGTCTTTCGCCCTTTTCGCGCATATCGCGGTCGCCGCGGCGGCCCTGATCAAGAGATGTGAACAGGAGCCCCCGACCAATGGCACCCGGATCTTTGAGGCAGAGAATGCCGTCCTGTCCGGCAACACCCGTGTGGCTACTGAGCAGCCTGGCTTCAGCGGTAGGTTGAAATGTCGCGAGAGCAGAGTGGAATCATGCTGAAGGGCATCCATCAGGCACCGGCTACGTGACCGGCTTCGAGGAGGGCAGCGACAAGATCACCTTCTCCGTTTCCAGCGTCGGCCAGCAGCTTTACGACCTGAAGATCCGCTACGCAGGCATCTACGGCGAGAAGTACACGTATGTCGTCCTCAACAACGGCGCATACGAGCAGGTCCATTTCCCTCCCACCGAGAGCTTCGAGGAAGTTGCGGCCGGCCAGGTTCTCCTCAACAACGGCGTCAACACCATCGACATCATCAGCAACTGGGGTTGGTACCTGGTCGACTCCATCACCGTCTCTCCCACCGAGCCTCGCCCCCCGCACAACATCAACGAGAACCCCGTCAACGCCAACGCCGACACAAACGCCAAAGCCCTGTACTCCTACCTCCGCTCCATCTACGGACAGAAGATCCTCTCCGGCCAGCAGGAGGTCCAGTGGGCCGAATGGATCCAACAGCAGGTCGGCAAGACCCCCGCCGTCCTCGGCCTCGACCTGATGGACTACTCGCCCTCTCGCGTCGAGTACCAGGGATCCATCGCCCAGGCCATTGAGCAGGCCATCGACTTCCACGAGCAGGGCGGCATCATCACCCTCTGCTGGCACTGGAACGCCCCCGTCGGCCTCTACGACACCCAGGAGCACCCCTGGTACCGCGGGTTCTACACCGACGCCACGGACTTCAACGTCGCCACCGCCCTCGCGGACACCACCAACGCCAACTACACCCTCCTCATCCGCGACATCGACGCCATCGCCGTCGAGCTGAAGCGCCTCGAGGACGCCGGCGTGCCCGTCCTCTGGCGCCCCCTGCACGAGGCCGAGGGCCGCTGGTTCTGGTGGGGAGCGCAGGGCCCCGAGTACGCCAAGCAGCTCTGGGACATTGTCTACGAGCGCCTGACCGAGCACCACGGCATCAACAACCTGCTCTGGGTCTGGAACTCGGTCGCGGAGGACTGGTACCCCGGCGATGACACCGTCGACATTCTTAGCGCCGACGTCTACGCCCAGGGCAACGGAGTAAGTCGAGATGCTGTGCGTGTGCCTCGAGCGATGATGTGCTGACAGACCGCAGCCCATGTCCACCCTGTACAACCAGCTCATCGACCTCGGCAACGACCAGAAGCTGATCGCCGCCACTGAGGTCGGCGCCGCCCCGCTGCCCGACCTGTTGCAGCTGTACGAGGCTCACTGGTCGTGGTTCTGCGTCTGGAACGCGCCGTTCATCAACGACCCCGAGTGGAACAGCCCCGAGACCCTGGAGACGGTAGGTCACCATGTCGAGACGCCCTGAGGATCTGCTGACAATGTGAATAGATCTACAACGACGACTATGTCCTCACTCTGGACGAGATCCAAGGCTGGCTGGAGGAGCACTCTTGAGCAGCAATGGGCCATCAGGGGAGCGGTGTTGGCCCGGGTCCAACTGCAAGACACGTTGATATGGGACTGGGCGAATGAAGCAGGACAATGTTCATCTTCCTGCTGCATCTACCGTGTAACGAAATTAGTAGACCTGCTTCTACTCGTCATCGAGCTCCGGGTAGTGCCGATAGATGCCGTTCGAGTACTCCTGTCTGCGGTCGCTAGCCAGGTACTCCTTGATCCTGGGCCTCTCCTTCACGGCATCGTACAGCTTGAAAACGTTCTCGTAGTCGCCACTGTCTTGAACTCTCTTAAGCGCCTTGGGGAACGCGAACTTCACGCCGTCGAGGCACTGGAAGAGGACAAGGTCCGCGTAGGTAAGCTCCCCGCCGTGCAGCCAGGGGCCGTCGCCGGCCGCCTCGCCCTTGAGGACGCGCTCGAAATAGCCTAGGAACTTGGGCAGGCGGACCTCCCTCCAGTCCTTCCCGCGAAGCGCCGCCGCGTCCTTCTGTTCTTCGTACGTCAATCCGGTGGCGATGGGGTGGTGCGTCTCGTGCACCTCGTTGCTGAAGCCGTCGAGCGCCGTGAGCGCGAGCTGGTTGACATGGTATGCGCCGTCGCCGCCCTCGGCGTCGAACCGGGGAGCGAGACCGTGGCGCTGGCCCAGGTACAGCAGTATGTTGGGGGTCTGGCTGATGATGATGTCGCCGTGCTTCAGGATCGGCGGCGCAAGCTGCGGGGGGTTCAGTGCGTCGCCCGTGGCCTTGCCGGAGATGTGGGCAGTGAGCGACTTCATGTCACCGGTGGCGGCCGTGTCGGTGTAAGATGCGCCGGCTTCCTCGAGTAGGAGACGGACATGCTCGCCACGGCCAGGGATGCCGGGCCAGTAGAGGAGGTCGTAGGGCACGTCCTTGGACGTCTTGGCTCGCTTCGCGTCGTGGCTCATGGTGGCTTTAGGGGGTTGGTCAACGAGATGGCGGGCCAGAAGAGGCCAATTGTGCTGAGAATGAGTCCTAATGTGAGGTGATATTCCAATATGATACAACTAAGGCCTCAGGCTCTACTGCATCCAAGATGGCTCTGAGGATCGAGGATGTAATCGAGGGAGGGGAGAGTTTCAATGATGGGAGTAGCACTGTTGATGCGGGGTATTTGTAGCGGTCGGACGGGCATCGCTGACCATCAGCAGTGGGAGTGAGATGATGTCACTCGGTCTCACAAGCGGACTCACCACGAGTTGACGCAATGAATCCCGACGACCTCAACTGATAGACAAGGCCGGCATATCTCATTTAGAGGTTTTCATTACATCCATTGATAGTATGATGCTGCTGTGCTACTCAGTGTGGGGGATGAAGTGCCTCATAAGAGGGGAACACCAGGAATTACCCCGCCAACTTAAACGATCATCGCCTGTCGCCGTCTTCCTCGCATCACTCCCGAAACATGTGGAAGGGCGCGAATGGGCGGGGAATGGGGACTGTGTCTATAGCAGTAAATATTCAAGGTCGGTGATTCATTTGCAGGCAGGTACGTTAATGATTCTTAGGATAGAAGAAAGGCCAGCCATTAATGGTCAGCCAATACAGGTAGTGAATCACAGGCCATACATCAACAGCTCGCGCTCTCAGCAAATATATTCTAACACTAGTGAACCACAAGTGACAGAGCATTTGGTAGGGGACCCGAATTTCAGTTCTCACGATTACCTGTCAAATTCTGCCACGTGGATCTGGAACATTATCGAACGTACCTGTTGTCTGGTCTCACGGCTCCCGTGTCTCTGCACCTGGAATGCAAGAAATAACCCGAGCAACCCGTCTCTACTGAAAGTGTCCTGCCAACGACATGGTCTCATACGAATGAGGTTTATATACCTGCAACACCCAGTTAATGCCGGGCTGGTAGATGTCTCTGAACAGGACCTCGCCATCGCCCTGAATCGTCCTCTTGTGATCGGACAGAACTCGTTTTCCGCTTCATAAGACCAGTTTCCCAAAGTCAAAATCCAAACAAACGACTGTTTGAATGCTCTGTTTCCCTCATTTTTGAGTGTCTGGACTACCTTTTGGTTTCATTGGTGACGTTGTTTGCTGATCGCCTCATCCTGTCAGCAGGAGTTTAGATCGCAATGGCCCCCAACTTGTCGACCAAAGCTCTATGGCTAGCCTCTTTGGTAGCCCTTGCCCTTGGTCATGCTGAGCCTCAGCTCCAGTGCGGCGGTATGTTGAATTCGAAAACTCGGGATCTCGGGGGTTAACGTCTGTTGCTGATCCTGTGCATCACAGGCATCGATTTCACGGGCCCTACGACCTGCCAGGATGGATGGTCTTGCGTCAAGATTGACAACGGTAGGTCGGCCCCGAGCAAGCCTCAAGAGGTCTACCTCAGGCATGGCTGACCTTTCACCAGGATACTCTCAGTGCCAGCAGACTGACAACGAGAATTCCCTTGCTGGCACCAATACCACCCGCATGCTGGCAACTCAGACTATCCCGGTTGCATCGCTCTGCACGCAGTATGCCTACCACTCCACGGGAGACTATGCTCTCTTGAACAACCTCTGGGGACAGAGATCAGCTACTGGCGGATCTCAGTGCACGTACTACAACGGCCGCGTGAGCGGAGGGGCCATCTCCTTCAGCTCAAGTTGGCGTTGGACGGGAGCGCCGGACAGGGTCAAGAGCTACATCTACGCCAACAGACTCTTCACTCGCAGACGGATCAACCAGATTAGTCGCCTTCCCACTACGGTGCAGTGGTCGTATGACAGAACCGACATGCGAGCCAACGTGGCCTACGACATCTTCACCCATCGGAACATCAACAACGATCATTCCTATGGGGAGTACGAGATCATGATCTGGTGAGCCTTCCCCTGCGGCCTGAACGTCAGCCTTCAGGTACCGGATCTGACAAGACAAAGGCTTGCTGAATACGGCGGCATCTGGCCCCTCTCCGAGAGTGGCCGCCCCGTTGCCACCGTCACGCTGGCAGGCCGTCGCTGGAATCTGTACACGGGCTGGAACAGGGGCCGGAATCCTCCCATGAGAGTGTACAGCTTTCTACCGGCAGCCGGCCGTATCAACTCGTTCAGCGGCGATGTCATGGAGTTCTTCCGATACTTGACCGCGTCTCACTCGTTTCCTGCGTCCAGCCAGTACATGCTCAGTGAGTGGCGTTGTCAGTATCGCGCTGCTGTTGGGCTGTTGCTGACACCTTTGCGCAGTGTATCAATTTGGAACGGAGGCAATTACGGGAGGGCCGGCATACTTCAACGTGCCTCGTTACCAAGCGGACGTCGTGTGAATGGATGCTGGATGGGGACGGATCATCATCTCGTCGAGTGGCAGCCATGGCACAGCGTGTTGTGGCCCAGATTTGGCAGTGGGGCGGCCTCTAATGGTTGGCTTTACGGGTGCAGGTCAACTGATACTTCCATACAAATTGAGTATCAAAATTGGCCCGCCATCGGTGGGCAGGCAGCCCACAACAAAGAGAGTGAACGGCTTGTGAGCTGTCCCTGATTTAGTCACTCTTCCCAGATCAGTTAGTCTCACGCATTGTTTACACGCTGATGACTAACAGAAGCTGTGTGGGGTACTTTAGAGCGGACAGTATCCTAACCACCACTACCATCGAAGCAAGGGAGACTCACCATGATCAAACAAACACCTACAAGCAGGAGGATGTTTGCCCCCCAGCCTCTAATCAAGATTCAGAACAGCCCCAATATAGACACTCTTTTGGGGGCGACGGGCATCACCAATCACCAGACGAAACGGCAGCTCGCGAGGTTCAACATGCGATCAGTGTTCACCCCCTATCAGTCCTCCTTGCAGGCAACTGGGGTCCATGGGGATGATCACGGCCATTCCGGAATCCTGACTCCTACCTTTGACGGAAACCGAACTGGGGAGCCTTGCCACCGGCCAGAGGGCTACGCTCGTGTAACCATGGCGGGCCATGCGTCCGCCGAGAGGATGCCTTCCAACGTTTATGACCGCCGACTCCCGTGGTCTTGTTCATCTCTCTCTCTGCCGGTACCACGTGTATTGACGGTAACCTGCAGCCAGATAACACTTTGCATCTCGGCTTTCAACGTCCCTCTCATCGCTTCGCAGAGTCCTTTCGACCTTTGGTCGTACGGCAAGCCTCCGTTTCTTGGACACTGCCGAAGCAATGTCTCTAGGGTCCTTGACGACGGCGTTTGCGCCGGACTCGACGGCATGCCTCGACCCTGACAGTTTCTGGATGGAAGGTCAAGTCCGAGGCGACGACTTTGCCGTCCAACAAGGGGCGCCGCTCCTGCAGAAGCCCATCTGTTATCCCAGGGACTACATCCCCGTGTCTACATCATACTACTCACCCGGCGTCTGCCCGTCATCCTATACGGTGGCCTGCTCCTCGACCATGATTGACCAAGGTCAGGAAGTCACGGCTCATGTTTGTTGTCCTGAGTGAGTGGCTCTTGGTCTCGACGCCTGTCTCCAGAAGCTGATGTGATCGACCAGCGTATACTGGCAATACTCCTGCCCCCCAAGCGATGCGACGAAAGAGCTGGAAAAGTCACCGTGGCTCACAACACTGGGTTGCTGGTCCAGTATGTCCACATCGGGGGACAGGACAATGACCAGAGTCAGCGTAGGGCCCAACGATGTTGTCACGACAGCACTGCGAGGCGGCATTGTTGGAGCCCACACGATCAACGTGAGATTCCGTGACGGCGACTTCGACGGTCCGATGCAGACAGCGAGTCCACCCCGGCCTTCCATCTCGCTGCACACTTGCTCACCGTTATCACGTCCAGGGAACCGCGGAATCTTCAGCTTGCACAGGTGTTTCGGCCGAAAGAAGCTCCTCCTCCTCCGATTCGCATATGTCGCCGGGCATCGTCGCCGACATCAGCGTCGCCTCAGCGGCCGGGGCGCTGATTGTCGCGGCCCTCTTCTGGATTCTGCTCCGCTGTGCCCGCAAGCGATGCGCTTATCCTGCCGAGAGATCAGCGGCTGACGGCGCCGCCAGGGAAGAGACGTCGTTCGCACCAAGACGCGACGTGGACGCCAAAGCAAGCCACGAACACGCTGGAAATCTACCGGTAGCCGAGCTGGGAGATTACGGCAACCGCATGTCTTGGGAGAATACCTGGGAGCATATGACGATCTCCCCCGCGTCGGCGCACACGCAGGATGGGCGGGGGACCCCGGTGAGGAAGGTTGACAGTTACTCGGCGGTGTCAACAGGTGACAGGTTTTCGTTGTAGGGCTGCAAGTCCTATTATGGTGGTCCGTAGGTAACCAAAGTACCGAAGTTCTCACGTCAAGTGGCTCCTCCAGACCTGGCAGATTCACTGACTCTTCGACTGAGGCCGAAAGTCGTCAAGGCACATAGATGGCTGGCCGTCACTTGCAACCCTTCTCCTCACTTTCCCCCAGTTGCTTTCAGGTCAGTGCAGGCCAGCCAAGCCATGGCTAGTCATATGTGTCGAAGGTTCAGCTCCAATGTCTCGACCTGACTTCCCCCTTCCCAATTCGTCGACTTCACAGAGCTCGTGCTGGATATTCCACGTCCTGTTGGCGAGCTTGGCATACTCTCCTCCTGCGAGGCTGTCAGTTATCGCGATCACGTCAAAAAGCTCATGGCAGGTCTTGATCTGTGCCCTGAAAAATCAGGTAGAATGAAGATCCCGTCTCGAGTCGGCCCTGGTCGAGACGCCAGCCCCTCCACCAGCGGGCGGTGGCGGCAACTTTACTGGCCTAGTCCGCCACTTTGCTCACCGACGAAGACTCTTGGCTGCGCCCCTGAGCTCGGCCGGCGCCGCCCAGCGACCTGACAATCTTGCCCAATCCCTCCACACCACGACACGGCTCGGAATGTCTATCTGAAACGGGGCGGAATATGGCCGCACAACCTCCTTCAAGTCCCGCAGCGTCTCAGACTCAGCTTCTACTGCCTCGCGCTCTCTCTCGCACGAAGAACTCATGCGGGATCCCCAACACTTATGCCCGTCGTGGCGATATGTCCTCACATGCCAGCTGGCACCCGTTCTTCTGTGTCATGCAGCCAAGCAGGGGCGGCGCACATCACATGTCTGCCGAGGGAGCTGAAACCGTCTAGAAGGCCAAGGTGAAGAGTATTAGCTGTTCTCATTACGCCGCTCATTGATAATAGTGCAGAGGACTTGCCCCGATACGGCAGTGACAAGCTGTCAGTCCCATCCCAAGCCATATGGCCGGTATATGAGGCGCAGGTCTAGTTCAGCCCATCAATGTCGCAAGAGGCGAGCCGTGTGAAGGCCCGACCTCCTCTTCCAAAAGGGGCAACTTGTAATGTGCGCCCACGAACCCAAGCGACCGACGGTTGCCCCTGGCATGTTCCATGTGGCGTCTGCAAGACCCTCACGAGGCACCCTTGTTCAGGGAAGACGTCTTGGCCGTGATTTTGGGGGTTTCCGCGTTGCCTTGATCGACATGGACGCTCGGGGGCATCACGGCATGCTACTCTGCTGGAGGGGGCACGTCGCAGGTCCATATATGCACCCCAGGCCCGGCGGACATGGGACGGGGACTAAAGTTCTTCTTCTCTTCCTTCCAGAGACAGTGTGACCTCCGGCATTGGGTGATTTTCACAATGAGACCCTCGGCTCTGTGGGCCGTGGTCATTACCACGTGGATCACGGCCGGCCATGCACAGAAGCTTGTCACACGCAACATCGGCCTCCCAGTGGGAGATGTTCCCTCGTGCGCGGTGAGTTTCTTGACGATGCTGCTGTTCGATGTACTTTCGTGCTGACTTCCCATGCGTGTGTAGCTTCCCTGTATGCTTGAAGCCATTAATCAGTCAAGATGTGACCGGTCAGACTCGTCCTGTATCTGCTCGACGCCATCCATCGAAGAGAACGCATCGCATTGCATCCTGACATCGTGCAGCTTCCAAGAAGCACTTGGTACGAGACTCCTTGACGACCTGAACTGCTGTATCAGCTTCGATCATGAGTGAATCCATGCTGACATGTCGTTCCAGTCGCGAAAAATGCCACTTACACCTCTTGCGACCGCGCCATCCGAGACCGAGGCGCGCTGTATAACAGAATCAACATCACCTTGGGGACCATCACGGCCGTGCTGGTCCTTCTTCGCCTCCTGTTCCGCCTCCGATACGCGCCGACCCCCCTCGGCCTCGATGACCACTTCCTTCATCTCGCCTTCGTCACCGCCCTCCCCAGCACGGTGATGAACACACACGGTCTCGTCGCCAACGGCCTGGGCCGCGACGTCTGGACCCTCGAGTGGTCCATGATCATGACCTTCGCCAAGTTCTTCTACGTCATGCAGATCATGTACATGACCCATCTCCCGCTGCTTAAGACAGCCATGCTGCTGTTCTTCCTTCGCATCTTCCCAGACGAGACGTGCAAGAAGCTGCTCCGAGTCACCATCGCCGTCAACGCCCTCAGCGGAGCGGCGTTCGTCGGCGTCACCATCCTCCAATGCTGGCCCCTCCAATACGCGTGGGAGCGGTGGGAGGGGCCCGCGTACCAGGGACGGTGCGTGGACGTCAACATCGTGGGATGGGTGCACGCCGCGTGGAACATCCTCCTCGACTTCTGGATGATCTTCCTGCCCCTAAAGCAGGTGTGGAAGCTCCAGATGCACTGGAAGAAGAAGACGGGCGTCGTGATCATGTTCGGCGTCGGGACGTTCATCACGGTCGTGAGCATCCTCCGCCTGCAGTCGCTCGTCGACTACGCCAACTCGGACAACCCGACGTACGACCAGTGGGCCGTCGCGAACTGGTCCACGATCGAGATCAACGTCGGCATCATGTGCGCCTGCATGCCGGCGCTCCGCGGGCTGCTCGTCCGCTTCTTCCCTCTTGTCTTTGGATCCGGGACGAACCGGGGCACGAGAGACGAGTACGGCAACATGGGAGGGTCGATTCCTCTCAGCTCGGCGAATCACACCTGGAACGAGCACTCGAGCACCGTCAAAGCCGGGCCTGAGAGCGACGTGACTGAGGCTGCGAAGAGAGAGGAGGATGCGGACACGAGTGACGGAGCGCAGAGTACCAAGGGGATAACATGTTCGAGGTCATTCACTGTCGAGTACGGGACGGACCACGATGAGTCTAGCCTAGTCATCATGCGGCCTGCGTTACCAAAGGCTCGGGGGAAGGATTCCATGGTCTGAACAATTGAAGTCGTAATTTGTTTGATCTGCTGTTGAGGGTGGCTGGTGACATCTGTTCAGCATTGCTGGGCTGTTTGCAGTGATCAGCAGGGCCCTCGGTCGGCCGAAGAGCCACCTAGACTCGCCTCGGGAGCGGCGTCTTCAGGGTCCGTCCGGCCTGTGGCGTCGGGGACTGGCCCCGGGGAGCCGGGGTGTTACCAAGCTGCTTGAGAGGCTGGGCTACCAACTGATATTGACTTGGGGGCATCGTCAGTTGTTCTATAAGGCAGGTAGGAATTGGTCAACCTTGGTTGCCCAAGGGCAGCATGAAGTCTGAGCTTTCATGCGCTTTGGTTGGCCAGCAATGGCCAGCCATCAGTGCCTGACGCGGCCGTGGCGGGCCATGATCACCTCCTAAATATCGAGTGCGGTCTAGGCCTGGGTGCCTCGATGGTAGGGGACCTCATCCAGCGTCCACCAGGTTAGGTTACAATATCGAAAAGATATTGAATGAAGAACCCGACATGATTTGACAGATGATTGCAAACAAAGATGAGGGGGAGACCACCCACACTGTTGGTTGGTTGACGAGTTGCGGCGCAATACGGAGTTCGGACTCCTAGCTCCAAGGGAACATTCAGGACGGACCGACCACTGCAAGTTGGCTGAGAAATCGATGGCAGAAAGGAGATGTGAGTAATTGAAGATCTACTTTCCCTTGCGATTGTTTATTATACTCACAGCGTAGCTCGACCATCCACGGTCAACGTCCGTCTTGCTCCATCAACAACCTTGGCCTCCTTCAACATCAACAGCCTCTCTGTGAGGGGTTCAGACCTCGGTGGAGTAGCGGACGCTGACCGACACTAAAAAACCGGCCCTTGAATCCTGGTGCATCTCTGCCAATGCAGCAACGCTGCGGAAGTTGTCCGTAATATCAGGCCGCCCGATGACCGGCGACAGCTTGGCCGACTTGGCCAGCGACGGCTCCGAGTCAGGCACTTCCATGCCGGCTTGGCGCCCGTCCAGAAGGCTGATGGCTTCGGAAAAGCACTCGGTCGCCGACGATCCTTCCTGGTCTCGAAAGAACTGCCGAACTGATGAGGGGCTGCCGGCCTTGCTTCAACTGGCCGTCGACTGGCACACCTCTGTCGCGTGATCAGCCGAGAATGCTACCATCCCAGGCCTGGGTTGGGGTTTCGGCCCCTAGAACTGAGCGCCATCCTCTTCGCGGTCAACGTCCGACTCGTTGCGGCTCCCTCTCGTTCCCGCCATGCACCGCCGAGCCAGCCCAGCCGACGCCACGCATGGCGGCTCATCTATCAACCAGGGACTCACATCGACGACGACCCCATCGCCAGCAGAGAAGCCCGGCGATAACACCGGGCCCGAGTCGCCCTCCCACTCCACGATCTGTGACTGGCGTTCCACACATCTTGAGGTCCCCACGGGGGCAAGCTTTGACGATGCCCGACGAGCGTCCGTGCCGCGTTATTTTCGTCCCCGTGTCGAAACCTTGCACTCGCGGTGGAGCTCTGCATGTTCCAAGACTGTTCTTTGACTCTTCCTTCGATTCTCGGCCAATCCCCGAGTCGGAGGCTGACCGAGATGCTAGTTTGAAGCTTCACGAGATGCTCAGTTGGTGATCTTTCTGGGGGTTCATCGCGGAGATGCTCTACTCGAAGCAGAGTTGATGTGACCCGGCTCGCACGCCTGGCCTGATTCGAGGCTTGGTGATACTCCTTACCCCGGAATCGTCCGGGGAAGCGGAGGTCCAGGCCCTACAAGGCGCGGTCAACGACCGAGGGGCCATTTCACTGCAGTTGGGAATGAGTCTTGCTCTCCCGCCGGCCTCTCACGATGATCTGGTGAATCTGCGTAACCGCCGGCGCAGGAGGAGAATAACCTTAACGTTTTACCTACAGCCTCCCTGAGCCGGGCCACACCCTAAGGAGCGGGGACGCCAAAATCGTGCCATATCCCCTGTACTAGTCCGCACCGGTCACCACCTTCAACGCGACCCTGAGCGGATGCATCCAAGCGTTGGAGTAGACAGAGATACGAGCGACTCACGTATTCCACAAGCCCGGTAACCCAGCTGGACTTATAGCAAAATCACCTAGATCCTGTCTGCCGTGTGAATCTATGAATCCCACGCTCTCCGGCCCTCGGTCGGTGCTTTCACTGTATGTTGACGTCGTTACACCAGATGTTTGCCCCCAGATGCCGCACAATGAGGTAACGTCGCTCGGGAGTGCCGAGCCAACTCCCGCACGAGTATCCAAAACTGACAGGAAGAGTCGGCGTCCCTCCAATCGCCTGCCCGCGCGAGGTCAAGGGTGTGGTACGGATCATCGCCGACTGACGCCGGTGCAGCTCAGTCCGGGGGGATCATCCTCAGCGCCCAATCCCTTCCTGGCCACTCCACCCCCAAACCAGATTATCATCCCGGCCCTTGGCAAGGCTACCTTACCTTGGACGAGCGAGTCTGACCATCCTCGGGCGGCGATATTCGAGGAGGCAGGGCATCCTCCACGATGTTTCCCCGGAATCCCCTCCCCTCCCCCAGATACCCACACCACCGCGAGCAACGTGCCACCAACTCGCCTTTGTGTCCGTGGTGATTGGGCCCTCGTCCCCTGCGACGGACCCTCCGTGGAGAATACCACAGCGCGGGGTAAGGGTTCGCGACTCGCGCCGGCGTGGATTATCGCACAGGTTAAGCTTGCGGGCCACGACGAACCAACGGCGGGGTGCAACGGGCAGAAATGGGGTTGCCGGGGGGTCGAGAGAGAAAAAAAAAAGTAGTGGTAGTCACGGAGATCCTCCAGCGTGTGGATAAGTATAAAGATATGGGACCGCGCCCCCTCCGTCTGTCTTGCTTGTCTTGAAGCATTGAGGTCATCAGGGAGATTCTGCTTGCCTTTGCAGTCAGTTCTCGGTTCAGTCCAGTCTTCAGCAGGCCCGTCGTGAGCTCGCCATACTTGCCACCGCATCGTCCAGGCCTCTCCACCGCCCCCTGAGTGACCATCATGGGTTGCTTCAACACCCACGCGTCGGGGACGCTCGATCCCCCGGAAGTGCGAAACTGGCGCATCCATACCATCGCCCTCGTTGCCTCCATGTCGGCTCTCGCAAGTATGTCGTTCCCCAGCCTGGATGGTGGCGCTCTCTCCCCAATTATCATCCTCCACTCCCCTGCCGAGATACTCCAATTCCCCAAAGCGAACCCCCCTGGCAGACTTGGCTGTAAAGCTTGACGCTGACCTTGGGCGACACAGTGGGTTATGATACCGCCGTCATCGGTGGCACCATGGCCCTCGACTCGTTCCGCCGCGACTTTGCGCTCGATCAGGTCGAGCAGAGCACCCGCGACACGATCCAGGGCAATATTGTCTCGACCTTCCAGGTAAATAGCAACCCCCCCCCTTTCTGTCTCATCCTAGACTTATGCTCATCAAAAACACCCCAGGCCGGTTGCTTCTTCGGTGCCCTCTTCACCTTCCCCATCGCCGAGAGATGGGGCCGCAAGAAGACCGTCATGCTCGCCTCTCTCGTCTTCCTCCTCGGCGGCGCCCTCATGACCGGCGCCCGGGGTGACCTCAACTACATCTACGCTGGCCGCGCCATCGCCGGCCTCGGCATTGGCGCCTCTTCTCTCACCGTCCCCGTCTACATCGCTGAAACCGCTCCCCCGTCTATCCGTGGCCGACTCGTTGGTATCTTCGAAATCGCCTCTCAAGGTGGAGGCATGTTAGGATTCTGGATCAACTACGCTACGGATCAGACCATCGACGTGCGCCTGCAGGCCCAGTGGATCATCCCTCTCGCCCTCCAGCTCGTCCCCGGCGTCCTCCTCTTCCTCGGAATGATGTGGTGCCCCGAGTCGCCCCGCTGGCTCGCTCGTGGCGACGACTTCGACGGCGCCGAGCGCATCCTCTGCCTCATCCGCGGCCTCGGCCCCGAGGACGAGTACGTTCGCAGGGAGATGGGCGAGATCCGCGAGCAGGTCCAGATGCGTTCCACCATGCGCATGTCCAAGAAGGCCCAGTTCAAGAAGCTCTTCGAGAAGGGCACCAGGAACCGTCTCGGCATCGGTCTGGCTCTCATGTTCCTGCAGAGCTTCACTGTGAGTACCAGCCAAAGGCGCATGATATCATTGAGAGACGTATCTGACAAGTGCTACAACAGGGCGTCAACATCATCACCTACTACGCTCCTCGCATCTTCGAGACCCTCGGCATCCAGGGCACCTCTCTCCGCCTCTTCTCGACCGGCTTCTACGGCATCTCCAAGACGCTCGGCATGATCCTGTTCACCTTCTACGTCGTCGAGAAGGTCGGCCGTCGCAAGGGTCTCATCTGGGGCGCCGCCCTAGGCTGCATCCCCATGTGGTACATCGGCGGCTACGTGATGAGGGCTGATCCCGCTGCCGCCGCCGCCGCCGGCGAGGTCACTCGCAACGGCTGGGGCTACCTCGCCATGGTCTGCGTCTACGTCAACGCCTTCATCATCTGCGCGACCTGGCAGGGTATCACCTGGACGTACGCCTCTGAGATCTTCCCTCTCGACATCCGCATGCTCTGCGTCGCCCTGACGACCGCGGACACCTGGCTCGGTTCCTTCATCATCGCCCGCTCGACGCCCTACATGATCTCGGACCTCGGCTACGGCGCGTACTTCTTCTTCAGCGCGATTCTCGTGCTCATGGGTATCTGGTCGTTCTTCTTCGTCCCCGAGACCAAGGGTGAGTCTTTCCCCCGCAGGATCGTATGTTTTGTCAAGGATTGTCGTGTGCTGACTTTGCTGCTGCAGGTATCACCCTCGAGGAGATGGATGCCCTCTTCTCGCAGTCCGTCCACAAGGTCGTCTGGGGCCAGCTGACTGGAAAGCCCTTCGTGATGGAGAGACGCGACTCTATCTCTGATGAGAAGCAGAACATTCAGCAGGTGGAGAAGAACTAGAAGAAGGGTTCTCAGTCCGAGGACAATGTTCGAGGGAGGCGTGCAGAGGGGTATGGCTGTGGCGAGACGGATGTGACACCCGAAGCGCAATGATATGTGATCTTCGGTTAGCAGAGGTCGAGCTTGGGGCGTCGGAGATGATGATGACGATGATGATGACGATGATGATGGCAAGGTGGAATGAGCACTCGTGCTGGGCCATAGACAGACCCTCAAGAGCAGAGCAAATGAATAACGACTTCGATTGTTCAGACTATGGAATTCTTGCCCCGAACCTTTGGCAACGCAAGCCAGACCTTGTCCGTGCCTCATACTTGGGATGATCATGGCCCGCCACTGCCACCTCAGGCACTAATAGCCGGCCATCGCTGGTCAACCAAAACGCAACCAAGGTTAAACAATTTATAACTGCTTTATATTATACCCCCGAATTATTGCCCAACCCTCAATCATGGAGCTTGCTAACACCCCGACTCGCCGGAGCCCAGGAACCGACCCGACGCCACAGGCCGGACGGACCCCGAAGACGCCGCTCCCGAGGCGGCTCTGGGCAGCTCTTGTGCCGACCGAGGCCCTGCAGATCACTGCAAACAGCCCGACCATGCTGAAGACTTACCACCGGCCAGGTCGCAGAAGTCAGATCAATGATCAAGCCAACGCGACCTGTTTAATAGGCATCGGACGGTGTCGTATCCTGGCCCATAGCACTTGATCGGGGTAGGATGCGCTCCCATTCAACGGACAGCGGACAACTCCCCGTCTCCGATTCCTTCTCACCGACCACCTCTCCAACAACAGTGTCCTGCAGCTAACAGATGAAGACCCTCTTCAGTACTACGTGGCAGCGGAAGGGTTCTGCTTCCGAGCTCCTCGCATCACATGCCTGGCCTGGCTGCCCGACAAATTGCAACGACAGAAAGACCTAGACCCAAGGCCTGCCAGCGTGATCCCGGAGATTTCCAAAATGTCTCAAAGGCCCAGAATTCAAGGCCGCGGGAGATGGTCGCAGGGGTATCCGGTAATTGCGTGCAGGCTGTGGGCGCGAATCCGCTCCACGACATCCACTGATGAGACCCTGATCTTCGAGATGTCCTGGTCTAGACCTTGGATGATGTCTTTCACATACTCCCGAGGTAAGACGAAGGCCGTTTCTCGAGATCGGATGTGCTATCTATGGCTTGCGACTTGCGCAGCTTCAAACAAACAAGGACGGCCGTGCAGCGAGCTGTGCTCAGGTCACGGTGTTTGCGTCCGGGCGCTGTTATCTCTCACCGCACCAGACCTGAGGGCTGCCTGTATCGACTTCTCGCCAAGAAACGAAAAACATCGTGGTCTGAGTTCGGGCCCGGAGAACAAAGACTTGCTCGCCTCACGATGCATGCGCTTGCCTGCGTGGCATCAATACCAAGAACCAGCTCAGGGACAACTCAATGCGACAGTGGCGCGAGCGACAAGGCCCAGGATTTGGAGGATGCCAAGAGAAGGCATCTTCGCGATGCAATTGGGCCGTCCCTCATGAAACGAAACATCGAGACTCCAAGAAGTCCCTGCCCAGACCCCCTTTTCCTCTCGTCGCTGGCCCGCGTCCAGGGATGCCCTCGCTCTGGTCGCTTTTTCCCTCACGGGACGAACAGGTTCAGTTGATGCTGCTGCTGTCCTTCGCATCACCAGGCGGCGTGGCCGTCAAACCTCTGGCCCTTGCGGGAAAATGTCTCATGGCCAGTTGTCATTCTCTGGGCATCTCATAGCCACCACGAAGAGGCTGGGCATGCCACGTCGACGAGCCACAAACGCCATCAAGGCGGACTTTTTGCGAGAGGCAGATAGAGGACGTAGCACTCATTCCAAGGGGAGGAGCCATCCTCGGCGTCTCACGACCGCTGCGAAAGACATGGCAGCTTGAGCGCTTGCGGCCCAAGCCGTGTCCCATTCCCCCTAATAATTCCCGGGCGTGGCGCCGCACGATCTCGACCGCCCATCCGGGCGGACTCCCGAAGTCTTGGTCAGGGGCTCCTGCAACGTGATTCGCCAGGCCTCGTTTCAAGGCCGGCTACCCCTGGAATGCCATGCCCCCCATTCACACCTTCGTCCTGGCCCCCTATTCGCGGCTCAGCGACCCAAGCCCGATATTATCATGGCAAGGCCATGGATTCCTTCTTCTGCAGCACTCGACAAGAAATGACTTTGCAATGCGCCCAAGGTCCCGGGCTTCGCTAGACAGGGGCACATGCTATGCCGTCCGTGGCGCCCTCTCCGCCAGGCTTGGCTACCCATCCACGGGGGGCGAAGTCCCCCTGACCGCTCACGAGTATATATCCTCTCTCCGCCTGATGTTCTGCGTCGGGTCTATTTTCGATCGCCCTGGCCTTCTGTTGCTAAACTCGCCGCACGTTCGTGAGCTTTGTCCCTCTCTTCCAGTTCGTTTGAACACCACGTTCCTTTCTCCAAGCCCCTCGTTTCTTGGGTCCATCCGCTCCTTTGCGGATTTATAAAACATCTTTGTTTCTCAGGCAGATCACCCCTCGTTCAGGCCAACGATATCTTCATTCTCCGGCCTTCTGCGAAGCCTCCCAGTCCCCAGCTCCGACGTCTCGAGTGTTGCTCACAGGTCTTACACCTCCTTGTCTACCACATACCTACCTTGATACCATCTACCCCCACCACTACCACCATCACCACCATGCAGCTTCAACAATCTCTCTTTGCGGCTGCTGCCCTGCTCCCCGCCCTGGCTGCCGCCTGGGCCGCCCCCGAGTATCCCGGCTTCAAGGCCGTCTTCACGGAGGAGTTCCAGGGCTCGGCCGGGTCCCGCATCGACACCTCCAAGTGGGGATACATCACGGAGATCAACGTCAACAACGAGCTCCAGAAGTACACCACCGACAGCCGCAACGTCCAGCTCTCCGGCGGCGGCACCCTCCAGCTCGTCCCCTGGAAGGACGCCAACGGCAAGTGGACGTCCGGCCGCGTCGAGGCCAAGGAGGCCTTCACCCCCAAGGCCGGCGGCGTCACCATCGCCGAGGCCCAGCTCCGCTTCGGCAGCAACCAGCAGGCCAACAAGCAGGGCCTCTGGCCTGCCTTCTGGCTCCTCGGTGAGGCCGTCCGCCACGGCGTCGAGTGGCCCGAGTGCGGCGAGATCGACATCCTCGAGTCCGTCAACGGCATCCCCGAGGGCCACGGCACCGTCCACTGCGACCGCATCGGCGGCGCCTGCAACACCCCCTTCGGCATCGGCGCCGCGGCCCCCATGCCCGACCCCTCCGCCTGGCGGACGTGGCGCGTCACCTTCGACCGCACCAACGCCGACTGGCGCGCGCAGAGCATCACCTGGAGCGTCAACGACCAGGTCTTCCACTCGGTCGACGGCGCCAGGATCGGCGACGAGAAGGTCTGGAAGTCCCTCGCCCAGTCGGGCATGTACTTCATCCTCAACGTCGCCGTCGGCGGTGACTTCGTGAGTCGTTCCCTTGCCTGCCCCTGAAGAGACTCAGACTAACAGCAGCATAGCCCGGCAACCCCAACGAGGCCACGCTCGGCGGCTACGGCAGCATGATGGAGATCGCGTACGCCGCGGTCTACAACAGCAATTAGTAGCAGCCTGCCGCTCCTCTCTTCTCTTCTTCTCCTCTGCCTGCCTACGGCTTCTCAGCTGGGCTCAGGGCCGTGACAGGATTCAGTTGTCCATGGCTTGAATGTAGCCACTTTCACCGCACATAGAAGGGCCTCCGGGCCGACTTCCTCGCACACATAGATACCCCCGCGTTTTCTTATAGAAACAAATACAAAGCGGATATGAGTTGTTGTTCAAGCTATTCTGCCATGATACGTCTAGTCGCTCGCTTCACTCGTAAAAGACCAGGCACCGCACCTCGATGCTCTGCCGCCCCTTCGCATCGGCCGGCGTGTCCGGGTCGACAAAGGCCGTGTGCGGCGTCAGCGCCGCCAGCCCCTTGACCCCGTTCGGCTTCCCCTCGCTCCGCGAGTCGAAGCACTTGATGAACATGGCCTCGTCGGGCGTCATGTCCTTCATGTAGAAGAACCTGTGGTTCTCGTTCGGCGCGACCGTGTACGTCTCGCCCCTCGCCTCGTAGCCGTCCGTCGAGTCCAGCGACGCCGCGTCGGGGAGCACCTCCTTGCCGCGGTCGTCCTCGTCCTGCCCCTCCTTGCGTACCGGGTACAGCAGGTCGACCTTCACCAGGTCCTCCGGCTTGGTCGACCGCCAGTCGATCACGGCCAGCGGGAAGTCCGTCGCGGGGTGGCCGATGGGCCGCCAGACGTTGATGATCTGGAACCGACCGGCGATGAGCTCCTCCGCCTCGGCGGCGTCGGGGACGTGTCTCCGGACGCGGGCCTCGGCCGCCCACGGGGTCTGGTCGACGTGCACCTGCTGCACCGGCTGGCGGGGGCTGTCCTTCTCGCGCCGCCGGATCGTGTGGTCGAAGATGACGACCTTCTTGATCCCCGGCAGCTTCTCGCGGAGCAGGGCCTCGACCTCGGCGTAGTAGCCTGTCTGCACCGCGGCGTCATCTGTGAAGCTCTTCTCCGCGGCCGGGGAGTTGTAGACGGCGAACCCCGAGACGTCCGTGCCGAAGGTGGCGGACGAGGTGCGCATGTTCTCGACGGAGCGCTTCCGTTCTGTCCGCTGGAAGGACGTCTTGTCGACGTCCACCTTGTTCCATGGCTTGATGAAGGCGACGTCCGAGTCCACGATGGTCGTCGGGTCGATGTACTTGAAGACGCCGGTGGTCATCTTGGCCGAAGTGGAAGTGCGGGGTGGTGAGATGTGCAGTGCCCGGCGTCCGGTCGCCAGGCTTCGGGGGATCCTTGGAACAAATCTGGCGCTATTCCTAGCAACTGAGTTCATGTAGGAGTTCAAATGGGCTTCTGGGCGCAAAACGGAAAGAATTGAATGTGTTGATGGCTGGCTATGGGTGGTGAGCCAAGTCCAAGTTGGGTCTTCGGGCTTCCATTATCTTTAAGTATCCAATTCGGCTGCCGGCGGCAATTGCATCATCTGCGTAACCCCGAAACTGAGCCAGAGACTCGATTACAAATATGGATTGCCAATCCACCCAATTTGTCAAACTTTCCCATCTTCATGTCCCGACATTCATTCTCAGAGTTGTCGGAGTTTCCTCAATCGCTATGCTCCGAAGACTGAAAGATCCGACCGTGACAAATGCGCCCTTCCGTCAATAACATGCACGGGCTTCAGTGACATCAACCTCAGTTGAACAAGTGTTCCTGGTATTGGTCTCTCTACTGGACGGCTCACTACCTCTCAGGCCTGTACGGCTTATACACCGTCGCCGGCAATGGCGGCAGCGACTCGCGATCTCCCATCGCCATACAAGACAGGGACGACCCCCCGGAAATGGACGTCGGCGGCACCGGGAAAGACATGAGCGTCGGCGACAACACGTTGCTGCTCGCGATGCTCCTCCCGCCGATGCTCGATATCGTGAGCGTGCTCATCCTCTTCTGCGGCTTGGCCTTGCTCGGCTCCCGTCCGACGTCCCGCGGCTCTGCCTTGAGTGTGTGGGCGATGTGCAGCGGGCGCGGGACGAGGGTCGGGTCGACGCTCGGCGCTCTCGATTCCGGGTCGGGGAGCATGCGGACCTCGTCCTCCTGCCTGTCCATGTCGCCCTCGAGCCGGGCCTCGGCTTTCCGTCTGGCGATGCTCTTCCTCGACCGGAACAGCATCGTCGAGATGGTGCTCCTCGACGCCCTCGAGGACGTGTCCTTCCCGGACTGGGAACGCGACACGTCGCCCGTCGGCCCGCTGGCGGTCGTCCGCACCGACTTGGCCGACCTGGCAGACATGGTCGGCCAGCGGAAGATCTTGATGATGCCCGTTTCCTCTTCCGGCTCGGGCGGCGGCGGTGGCATATGATGCGCCCACGCGGCCGTGCTGGCCTGGCGGTCAAACTGGGATGCCTTCTCTCCGGAGTACGGCATAGTTGGTGGCACGGTTGGCTGATGTGTTTGTGTGTTTACGTTGTTATGAAATTGCTGCTGTTCGTGATGATGTCTGAGCCCGGCCTCTGGGTCATGAGGCGGCGGGCAAGGAAAAGGTGGTGGTCCCCTGGCTTCTGCCATGTTGGGGTGTGAAGGAGGAACATTGAAATGGCCGAGGGCGGCACGTCGCTGACGCCTTTTGTGCAGGCAACGGCGAATAAAGAAGAAAAGGCCGACGACGATAATGACAAAAACTATATCAGGTAAGTAATATGTCTTGAGGGACTCATGGCAGGCTTGTTCTTACGGGTGAGGCCGAAGCCGAGGGCAAGGGACTGAGTGAGGTCAAGACGTTTGCTGCCGTCTCCGCCTCCACCACCGCCTGGACTGTTCCCGCGGTCCGCGTCTACAAGACTCGGGAGCTCATTAGTCGGCTGAGAGCCGCCCCCGTTGGAACGAGTTGACGTCCCTAGACCCGGGGCGATCTCAGAAAATGGTCCCTCGTCATAGGTAGGGCTGGCATCGGGACCGCCAGTTGGCAATGGCTGATGAACCTCCTCCTGCGGCGGCCGGGAGATAGGCGGTTGCTCCGGATGAATCACAGTCTGTACTGCCTCTCCTGGCCGGCGGCTTGGCTGAGGATCCGGCTTCACCACCTGAGATGTAGTTCCTGGTGGTGAGCGCACCGGCTCGGGTTCTGGCTTCGGCTCTGGCTGTGGCTCTGGCTCCGGCTGCGGCTGGGGCTCCGGCTTGGGGGACGGAGTAGGTGCAGGCGCCGGTACAGGAGCCGGCCGTGGAGTGTTATCCGGGGTCGGGGTCGGAGGTGCTTCTGCCCTTGGTGTCGTTGGCTGTGGCCTCGGCGGCGGAGTTGTCGTCGGTTGAGGAGGTGGAGGAGGCGGCGGCGGCGGTGGTGGTGGTGCCTCTTGCTGAGGCGGAGGGTCCTGTGCCCGTGTGGTCTCAGCAGGAGGTGGCGGCGTTGTTGTCGTCCTCGTTCGCGTCCGGTCTAAAATACGATCCAGACGAGACCTCCCCCTATCCAGGATGTTGTCGAGAAGCTGACGTTCCGCGATTTCATCGTATGAATCCATGGCTTCCCTGCCTCTCTTACGATTTCCCAACGGGCATATCGCAGATCATCACCTGTCGATCTGATCTGCAGACGCCAGAATAATGCAAATCACCAAGGAAACAGACGACGCTCGCTCGCTCAGGTGCGATGCAACGTCGGGTCTGCCCAGGCGTCTGCTGCCAAAGCTTGACGGGTCTTATCCCGATGTAAAGATGGACGTTTCCGAGGAAAGAGACTAGAAGAAGTTTACTTGCGACTAGACAAAAGCCATAAACTTTGTATTAAGGAGGGCGAAGAATAGAAAGGCTCAGGGCGAGGGAAACAACAGAGAGACCTCCCAAGCCTCGCCCTCACGCGTCCCATACAGCCCCCAAGGTCTCATTTTGATGTCTGTCAGACGTGACGGTCAAAGCGAAGACTGGAAGAGTTGCACCACAGTTTAGTCTATTATCCCGTCCGTGCGCAGGCCAACCGGACGCGGCGCCATCCCAAATGAAGACCAGCGAACGCCGCGATGTCTCTGGGCCTGCAGTAGTCACAGTCCGAGCGACATGCCGCCTCTCCCGGTTCCTGCTTTCTGCTTATTGCCTACCGGCAGCGTGACAACAACGCCCGCCAGCCAGTCAGTGCCCAGAGCCGTCCGCACGAGCGCGTCACCCTCGCCTCCAGGCCGTGTTCTGCTACGGTCGCCAAGGGGTCCTCACGCAGGATTTCACGTCAAAGCGGCCGCGATAGACGACGGTTCGCTACGGACTTCGGACGACAGACGGGGAGCGGGCGGAACGCAGGTCTAACACTGGCAGGCCGTCGCCCAGATCGCAGAGGGCAAGGTGAGAGGAATTAGGGAAGTCGGACAGCCAGGGAGGCCCCGGCCTGACGAGCCATCCCTCAGATGAGGTTGTCGATCTCGAGCTCGGGCTTGCGGATTGGGTCTCCAAACATGAGGCCAAACCGGGGCACGACAGATCCGGGACTCAAATAGCAGCTGTGCCCTCCAGCACCAGTCCATGGTGGCACATCTTCTCTTCTCGAAGGGTCGGGCCTTTCTTGTGCCGGTCTAGATGCTGGATTCGGTCAAACAAGACGAGAGAAACTGCGCCTCGGTGGCGGGCGGTCTCCTCCCACGATACCCTCATCCACGAGGCGTCCCGATCAGGCCAATGTTGACGACCAAATTTGCCTTGGCTGGCACGAATGCGGACCGTGCCCCCTCTATTTTGCCGACAGAGGCGCCTCAGGCGGATAAAGCTATTATCGTTCTGGGAAGCTGAATGAGTCGACGATATCCCAAGCGCGGACGAACCCTGGTCCCATAAGCGCGAGCTCCGGAGGGCTGCAATTTACCCATGCGCAGATCGCTGCTCTAGCCCCAGATGGTTGTTTCATGGTGAACACGTGTGGTTTGCAGCGACTAATTAAATGCCCGATGATGGTGATGTGTAAATATCTCCGAGGCCCTTTTACATGTCCAGTCTGCTGCGAAGCCGTCGTGTCAAGATGGAACCTTCCACTCGTCGGGTGGTGCAGTATCCGAGTGATTCTCCAAGCCGTCTCACTTACAGCAAGTGTCTGTTTTCCCGAGACCTTTGGCTCCAGCCGTGTTGACCAAGCCATGTGCTTGAGAGAGACCCTGGCCCGGGTCACAGATACGGTGTGGTCTTCGCTCCCCGCCCGCTTTCTCGCGAGAGAGAGAAGTCGCTCGACTCCCCCAAGCCCCCACGAAAGCAGGAGACGACGACATCCAAGAAGGGCACCATGCCTCGAACTTTTGAAAGATGAGCCCGAGGGGGCAATTCAGAGGTTGTCGTCTTCCGATGAAGATTGGCCAGCCTCGATTCATCAGGCTATTGTTGGACGGGACTGACAGAACCGTCCGTCTCACCCGAGCAAGGTGCAACATAACCTCGTGCTTGACCATTGAAACTGGCGGGGAAGACAGAGATATTTGAAACCATGGCAGCCAAGAGGTGCAAGTGTTCATCCCCAACTTCGACCATCGGACGGACATCAACTCATCCATCCCTCCCATCGAGATGAACACCCCTCCCATCGTCCAGATGAACACCCCTCAAATTATACGCGATCGCATCACCAGGCATCACGGCGTCTCAAGGCCAGAGTAATGAGCATATGCAGTTTGCATCGTGATATTCACACCAAAATCAAATATCTGCCCCGAGGGGGAGGGGGGGAATCCAGTCCCGTAGATCCAGTTCCCATGCCCGCCGAAACGCCAGCCAATGCTCCGATAGTAGTAGTATGCCCATGACAAAAGAGAACAAAACCGGCACACGGCCGTACCCGCCCGCTCGCTCTTTCCCGCTTCGAATACAAAACGAAGAACCGTATCCATAGCCCGCTTCGCACGCCAAAGAGCCAGGGTCGTAATGTAACTCATCAGAAATCCAGACAGAAAAGGGGGTATAATGTAGCCAAGAGGAGGCCACCAGAAAGAGAAAAAGAAGCCTGAAAACAGAAAACCGCGATATCCGTGAGTAAATGTGAGAGAGATGAGAGTGAGATCATGTCATGACCCGATGCTTTTCCGTTTTGCTCCTTTTTTCCCTTCCGATGCTGAAAACTGAAAACAGATCCGTCCCCTCGTCGTAGATTACTTTGTTCGTGTATATGCAGTAATAAAATGTGATGTAGAATGGAGATTGCGGGCACGGCTCATCGCACGATGCCCTCGATGGAGGAGTTGTCCCAGCTGAAGGTGAGCGCGGGTTCGGGGCTGCGATTGCCCTGCCGGATGGTGGCGTCCAGGGGCTCGAGGGACTCGTAGTCGATCGGGCACCTGTCGGCGTCGGGGTAGGCGGGCGGGCTGGGGGGCACGTCCTGGTAGACGGGGGGCGCCTCGTTGTCCCAGCTGACGCCGAGGCCGGGGCAGTCGGTGAGGAGGACGTGGTAGTGCATCCTGAGGATGCGGCCGGTGCCGGTCTGGGTGGCGAGGTGCGGCTTGCCGATGGGCGCCCACTCCTTGGAGACGACCATCTCGATCATGAGGGCGTGGGAGACCTCGGTGCCGTCGCGGGAGCGGGTGTCGCAGGCGTAGCCGGTGGCGGCGTTCTGCTGGCCGCCGCGGGAGTGGTGCTGGTGGCCGGCGAGGAGGGAGGTGGCGATGCCGTAGTCGAACTCGAGCTCGACGTGGCCGTCGGTCGGGGTGTACTCGGACTTCCAGCCCTCGTAGATGTGCTTCTCGCCGAGGACGCGCATGTCGTTGCGCGGGGTGCCCTTGCCGGCGGCGGTGTTGGCGGAGCCGTCCGGGTTGGTGGCCGCGGCGGGCGTGTGCTTCTTGCACGCGGGCGCGATGGTCTTGACGGTCTCCTCGAGGCGCCAGGTGATCTTCTTGAGCTTCCAGTACTCGATGGTCTTGCTCTGGGCGTTGATGCCCGTGAGGCCGTCCAGGCGCAGCGAGACCTTGTGGTCGTTGCCGGTGGGGTGGATGATCTGGTCGTAGTGGGCGCCGGCCTTGATGTTGGTGGGCGGGAAGACGCGCACGGAGTGGTGAGGGGTGTCGGCCGTGGGCAGGGAGCGCTTGACCTCGAAGTGGCGCAGCATCTTGATGGGGATGTTGGAGACCTTGGGGTTCAGCCTGGCGGCGGGGGGCAGCGTGACGTCGGCCTTGAACTCGTAGCTGATGTTGACGAGCGGCGTGTCCATGGCGGCCGGGAGGTGGCCCTCGAGCAGGATGGAGAAGGGGAACTGGTGGCGGCCCTTCTTGAGCGTCGTGGGGTGTGTGAGGAACGTCCAGCGCTTGAGCTCCGTGTACTGGTCGGCGCAGTCGGCGCAGTGCGCCGTGAACGGCCTCTTCTGGTGGACGTGGATGTGCAGGACGGCGCCGAAGCTCTCAATCTCGAGCTTCTCGTCCTTGACGTCGAGGAACATCTGGCCGGACACCAATGCGCCGGAGGAGGACTCGGCATCGCCGAAGAAGACGATGGGCGGGCTCTCGAGCTTCCAGTCGAGGCCGGCATGGGGGTTCTCGTGCTGCTCCTTGCTGCGGCCGAAGGGCAGCGACAGGCGGTTCAGGGCGTGCTTCTCCTTCTTCTCGGACTTCTCCTTCTTCTCCTTCTTGGGCTCCTTGGCCTCCTTCTTCATGGTGATCTGAGGGAACGACTCCGCGGAGTACATCCGGTGGTAGGGGATTTCGTCATCCGAGACGTCTGTGGATGAGGAGCGTCTGCCGCCCGAGCGCCGCCTTGGGTTCTCGGGGCGGACGGAGGTCTTTAGTGTGGCCGAGAATCCTGTAGACTGGCGCAGGAAGTCTGCGACCCTGTGTGGCATGGTGGAGGTGGTGTGTGTATGTGTGTGTGGTGGCTGTCTTGTTGACTTGGGTCCCGGTTCTGGTGTAAGAGGCGGAGGTAGTATATGTAGTATGCACTCAGGTAGTAACCAAGTTCTGAGATGGCTGCTTCCCCGGATTTTCGACTGGGGCCCGGCTCAAATATGATGTGATGTGGCGCCCGCTCTGTTCCTCTTCTGAACCAGGTTCAATGCCTGGTCTGCTCCACCGGCAAGCAAATTCTTGCCCTGGAGGCTCGTCCCTGGGACCCGGATGGCGTAGCCTGGGGTAATCCGGGAACAGGGCTGGCCGGACCGGGAGAGCTGCAGCAGGCCCAAAGAGGGGCTGGTGGGCTGGTTGCTGGGTGTCGGTGTAGGGTGAGGTGCTCAGCTGACCACGAGAGGGCCGCAGGAGGACTCCTTGTGAAGAGGGTTTGCGTCCGTTGGAGGAGTATGTGCGCGAGGAGTCAGGCCAAGACCCATCCACGACGCTAAGTCTTTCTTTCTGGCGGTTCTGCGGGGTACAGGCGTTGGCGATGGTTCTAACCCCTTTTCCCTGCTGGGTGGTGTGGTGTCCTTGTGATCAGGGCTGAGGAGGCGGCGGAGGCGGGGTTGATGATGTTTGGCTGCCCCTCAGACGATGTATTCTGTCGGGGATGTGTTTGCTCGAGTCGCAATGGCGAGATGTGCGTGTCGGTCAGGGGGGAAGCGGAGGGCCCTTTTTGTTCTTCTCGCTCTCGACCGGATGCGGGTTCCGGTGGGTGCTGGCGGTGCTGGTGGTGCTGGTCGCGCAGGGAGTGAGGCTTCCGTGTAAGTCGAGACTTCGGGGAGGAGGGGCGCGCTAAGTCGGCCGAACAGGGCGCTGGGGGGTGCTGTATTAGTCGCTGGTATTATGTACGATGCGTGTCGTAAAGGTCGTGATGCAGGAAGCCCGCGAGCTGGCTCAGATCTGGCAGAAATCGGTCGAGGAGAGATGGAGGAGACACATTTCACGAGACGAGGTCGGAGAGCACGACATTCTTTTTTAGTATCGGCCTTCGTGTCGGCAGCTCGCGATGCTTCCAGCATTCGATGGTGTAATTATGTGTCATGAATTGCCTCTGACGGCACTCCCGCTCCACAAAGTGCTTGCGCCAGACTCGCGACACGGTCACGTTCAGGGCTGGGCCACAGGGCAGAGTCGCTACTGGAACAGGGCCTTCAGCCTGTCTGGTGAGCCCCTCGAGGCCATGTGCCCTACCGATCCGCAGGGATCAGAGCATCAGGGAATGGCCGGTCTCCCGTTGCCGTCTTCTAGACGGATCTCTGCCTGCGAGCGAGCACGTCCCCCGGGATGATCTGGCACTCTGCGTCGGTTGACAGGGCCAGGCATGACTGACAAAGCGACAACCCGGCTGGACCTCCGACTCGGAGATGGCTCGGCCTGCGATGGCATCCATCCATGGCTGACTGACACTGACACCGACACCGACCCCTGGCTGGCGCCCATGAGGTGATCTGGATTCTTGCGTGTGGTGTGATGCAATGGCTGACCGCATGGCGCAATTGAGAAGGAATACCGTGTCCTGGGCCTGCCCATCACTGTATCCCATTGTTTGTGTCTTGCTGATCTTCAGTGAGACAACCGCTGCCGCCGTCGAGTCCAGGCCTCGATCTACCCGTTCCCGGATTTTAGGGGTCCTGTCGCACTGGGCTGCCCCGAAGACAGAAGGCAAAGTAGCCCCCCCCCTCTTGACTCATATTCCCCGAGGCGCCATCACCGACTCAGGCCTAACGTGAAGATATTTTCTTCGCGCCCCAGGCTCGGGGCTCCACGGCGCTCAGATCAAGAAGGCGACGGATGGGGGGGAAACAAAAAACGTGCCAGAACGATGCGGCCACGGAGCTCCGCCCGTTCACAATGCGGTTCTCTGGAAGCCAAGGAGCCAGAAATCTTCCAGTCATGAGATCTCTTGCGTGCAGGCTAAGACCCCTGTCTCCCGCCCTGGACCAGGCCGCATCCCAGCCAAACAGAGTTTTTCTCTTACGTTTGCGGCTTGGCGGCTTCACTGCCTTGGGGCGCGTTTGGCGGGCAATGTCGACGGCCAGATCGTGAAGATGCCGACAGCCTAACGGGCACACCCCCTTCAGGCACGCCATGTCAGCGCAATGCCAGTTTCGGAAGCTGGCGCGCAACGGTCTGCTTGTTCCCGCGGTTTCAGGGCCGCAAACCACGAGTTGCGGTCACAATGCCATCTTTCACAGCAGGACAGATTCGACGAAGGGCTTGGTCGACGGACGCCCATCCTTGTCGAGGCTTAACTGTATCGGGATAGCAACTGGCACCCCTTGCAGCACCCAAGACGAGATCCTTCCCCAGAAAATGATGTCAGCAAAGCCATCGGCTTCCATGGTCGAGAGGGGCAGCCTGAGGGGAAGCAAAGCCCAGCTCACCGAAAGGCCTTGTCACTCGTCAGGGCCTTTCGGTCAGGTCAGGTCAGTTTAAGCCAGGCCAGGGCGCGGGACCGGGAACGGACGCCGCCTCGCAAAGCCAATTGCGTGCGCATCGCCGATGCCGTTTCCCGGAAACTGGTTTCTGGCGGCGCTGACTACGACCGGGAACACGCTGTGCGACATGGCGGGCACCGGTGGCGCAACCAGTTCGTCGAGTCCAATCGAGGAGAGTGAGAGTCACACATGGCAGCACGCAACAAAGCAACAATGATCGTGTCAATGCGTCAGAGGGTAACGGGCATCATCTGACATCCGTAGCGGTGCACAAGTAACTGCATTGAGTTTGCTTCGGCAGAAGCTCGTCGTGTTGCATTTCCCCGCAATGAATGAGAAAAGAGCAGCTGATCTGTCCCAGCTGATCATGACGACAATGGCTATGGCAGGCGAGTCGAGGATAATAATGGGGGATCTCCGCGGTCCGCGGGGTGGGCAATTGATTGGACAGCCGACGCTAGAAGGCTTCCAGAAGAGCGCCGCTCACCGAGACTCACCGAGTCCCGGTCGCACACCGACACAAACGTGCCAAGAGATATCCGCGAACATCGCCAACCTCGTTGACATCAACCCATCTTGTCATACATATCAGCCCGATCGTCAGCCGATCTAAAGACTCTTCCCGCTAGTCGATAGTTTATTGAGCTTTAGGTATCGGACCCAGAAGAATGACTTCAGCTACCCACACCAGCCTCCACCTCTTACATGATATCATCCCGCGCCGCCGTCCTTCACGGAGTCATACTCCGGCGTGAACGGAAAGCCAGCAGTCGGCTGTCACCTTCGGGAGAGGAAACATACACCCAGCCGAAACGGTCGTGAGGAAAAAGGACCCTGGATCGTCCCTCCCTCCGCCCTCCTGTCTCTCCCGCGCGCCGCCTCACCGCCGGCAACCCATCCTCGTCCCAAAACGTGCCCATCGTGAACGTGCCTGGCCCTTAGCCCCCGGTCGCCATCCGACCTTCGGCCACCGGCAGTCGTACCAGCTTCACCCTCTCGGGCCCGGCCGCCGGCCAACCGCGGGCGAGACCGCCACAGGCCCTGTTTCCATTACGCGATAACATCCACCCGGGGACCCTGCATGGCAAGTCTGGACTCTTTTCTGCCTCCGGCGCACGCACGTTCCCGCCCGAGACGGGCCATCGATGGCCTGTAGCTTATACAGTCGCCCGGCACTGTGTTCAGGGATGAAAGCTTGTCTCCGTGGGCCGGGCTGACGTTTTGGGTGCGCGGCGCTGATGCAATCCCGGTCTGAGGTCGGATCACCTTCTGGTTCGGCGCTGGCACGCTCGCCTGCGGCGGAGCCCCGGCGCGCTCGCATCATCGGCGATTTGGGCTGGACTCTCTTGGCCGGTGGTCGGGGATCGTGACATCCGGTCCGTTTCGGGCTTCGTGTCTGCATCCGGTCCTCGTAAGGGGGGGAGGAGACTGGAAATGAGCTGCCCACGGGCGCGTGGAAGGGATTTCCCGTCCACTTGGGCGAGATTGGCCCCCTTCCTTCGGTGATGAGGCCGAGTCTATAAGTACAATGTTACTGATTGATACATGGTGCTCCCGTCGACTACCGTCGCGCGTCAGGCTGGCTGAGAAACGGTGTCTCGAGATGACCGCGTTTTCTACGGGAAGACATGTTGCGCACAAGATCATGGCCATCATATCATGGATTCTATCTGCATAACAACCAGTCCTCTTCCCTCCCGAAACTGACATGTCACACTCAGACCGGAAGCCCAGCAGCCCAGCAGCCCAGAACTGCCGGTCACGGCAACCGTTGGCCGTCCGGCTCCCAGCCTCCCACCACCCCGGACAACGCCGAAACTGGTGATATTATGAACCCATTTCGCAAGTGGAGCGCAACCACCACCTCCTCCCATCACTTTTCTGATCCTTGGTCTCGTGGTGTCATGTGGACCATCAGGGGAGGCTTCTCCCAGAAGTTGAAGACCTTCTGGTCGAGCCACTGCCGGCTCTCCTCGGCGAGCGTCATGTCGAAGTTCCATACCAGGCGAGCGATGATCACCCGCATCTCGAGATACGCCAGGCTGGTCAACAGTCAGCCACATTCTACAGTCAAAACGATGGATGGATGGACTTGCTTCCTCCCCAGGCAGTTCCGCGGCCCGACCTGAAACGGCTGCACGGCGTCGAGTTTGTCCTGCGCGTACTCGGGGTCCTGCAGCCACCGTTCCGGACGGAACTCAAACGGCTCCTTGAAATTTTTCTCGCTGTGGTAGACGGACCAGTGGTGGATACCGCAGATGGTCTTTTTGTCAGGCCCAGCGGCGCAGTCAGCTGGAGATCCTTCACGATATTTGGTTCTATGCAGGGGGGGGCCGTTCGACTCACGTCCTGAGGGATGAAGTGCCCGGAAACCTGTGCGCCACCCTTGGGGGACAGCCTGGGAAGACCGAGGGGAACGGGAGGGTACATCCTCAAAGCCTCGTCCAGGCAGGCGAACATGTAGGTCAGCTTGTTAACGGATGTCAGGTCGATCTCGCCCTCTGCCTGGAACGTGGTCCGGACTTCCTCGGTGAGCTTCTTCAACGTTTCCGGGCGCTGAAGGAGGAGGAAGGTCACGCCGGAAAGGAGTGTTGCCGTGGTTTCCGAGCCTGCGATGATCAGCACGCCGCAGTTCGCCTGGATCTGCTCGAGGCTGATGTTCTGTTCACTCGTCAGTACATCCAGCGCCAAAGACTCGGAGCACTGCGTCGCGTACCCATTCATCTTTCCTCCGCAACAGGCCCTCGACCAGATCAGGTCTTTCATTGCCGATCTCGATCCGCCTCAAGAGCTTCTCCATGGTCATCTCCTCATGCTCCTTCATGTGCTGCTGAGCCTTCGGGGAAGACATCAGCTTGATAATCAACCTCCGCAGAAGAGGGTAGAACGTCGCGGTCTGCAGGACGACGGCCAGCTTGGTCGTCGAGAAGATCATCTTCACCCAGGGATGGTAGTCCGAGTTCTCGAGGCAGCCGAACGACTCCCCGAACGACAGGTCGCCGATGATGTCGAACGTGGTGTAGTTGTACCACGAGCTCAGGTCCACGGGCCCGGTGCTGTGCTTCTCGTGCATCCGCTGGATCAGCAGGTCGATATACTTCATGATGAGCGGCTGCTGCTCGCGCAGGCTGCGGTCGCTGAACCCGTGGGACAGAAGGCGCCGGAGCATCGCGTGCTCCTGGCCCAGGGCGCCCACGACGTTGTTGGGCGCGTCGATCGGGTTGTAGAACGGCTGGAACTTTTCGAACTCCCCGCGGTCGTTGCTCTTACCGCGGTGGCCCATGATTTCCTTCCAGGCCTCCGGGTTCGCGAACGCCAGTTCGTTCGGCGCGATGCGGACGACGTCGCCGTACTGCTTGTGCAGCTCCAGCATGTCGAAGACGAGCACGCCTTGGATGATCTTGTAGTCATGGAGGAGACGAGTCGCCCGCATCCAGAACGGGCCCGGGAAGCGCCGCAGCGGGTGGAAGAAGATGTTGTAGACGATGTTCGCGCCAAGGTAGAAGACGACCTGGCAGCTGGTTAGTCGATGGGCTTGCTACAGCTTGAAGAAGACGGACAAGGGCAGAGCCTGCCGCAAGAATGCGGAATACTCCGAGAGCCATGATGCTAGTAAGTCCGACTCGGACGTTGGGTTCACCACCACGAGGAAGTATCAAATCGGTGTTCTTCCGCCGGGGCTTGCGATTCTTGGTAAAGCTTGAATGTCGGCAGCGATGAGCTACTCTTGATTGGGAAGAGGTGTGTGCCAGGATGTCAGGCGGCTCAAGAGAAGCTGAAATGCCGGGCGCCCGTCTTCATATTGAATCTTCTGGCATCGCATCCGCTGCACCGATGCAGATTTCCAGGCGTCGGGCTCGTGATGATCTCCGGACGTTGCAGATCTCGGGCTCTACATTCCCCCGGTCCTGCCCGTTAATCATATCAACCTCGTTCCCTTGCGACGTCCATCGTTACAGTGAAAGCGGGCAGAGCAGATCCAGATAAAGGCACACTCGCAGCGCAAGGGTGTCCAGCAGGTCAACAGCTATCCATTCGCTCTGAGCGCTTTCATGTCCGCTTCGCTTGGATAATGATGCAACAGCAGAGCGGGGCGATGCAGCGCTGTCCGATTCCTTCTGAGGTTGTCCATGCGAGCTCGAATCCGAACCCGAAACCGAACCCGAGACCTTGTTCCCCGCCGCCAAAACACCACAACAGCATGACGACAAGGCCGACGTAAGTATGAGGCTCAGGGTTAAGCTGGCGTTTCTACCAGCGTCATATATCTACCGAAGTCCATGCTAAATTGACCGCGCGTACGTGCTAGGCACATGGCCAATGGGCTGCTGGTGCGCAAATTTGCTCAGAATCCTCAAAATCCTGTGCCCCCAGTTCCCAACACCGAATGCTGTCGGTGCTTTTGCACACGGTTCGGCAGGCGATCCTATATGTGCTTTAGCATAACGCACGTCACAACCAAATCACCCCCCGGCAAGCTGCGACTGTTGAGAACACACAGGGCGATTCGTTCTTCTAGGCTCATGAGACCTTCACATGCACGATGAGCCGCTCAAAGTTGATTGACATGACAACTGCTGCTTGGAAAATGTCACCCCGACTGGTACAGAAACGTGACATGCCACGCTTCATTGCACGTGATCTAGTCCTCGCGTGACTTTCTTCATTGCTGGAAGTTCTCTGGGAACCTGGCCTCCTAGTATGCCATGATCCTGTCCTCGAGCATCCCAAGCTCCCTCCTCTCCTCCTCCAGGGCCGCGGCCCAATCGTCCCACCTGGCCTGGTCATCAGTTCCCGAGATAGTCCCGCGCTGTCTCTCGAGCGTTGCCAGCCCCGCTGCATAACCATCGAGGAGACCGTCCATCAGAACCTCCGCATGCCGGACCACCGCGTCTGCCAAATCTTGGGCCTGGCCGGCCGGGTGGACCGGCATGATGGGCGGCACGGGGCGGGGCGCAAGCACGGGCAGATTGGCGCCGGCAGCAGGGACACTGGCGGGCTGGACGGGCTGCCATCATCCTCATGTTAGCATTCAAGGCAATGTGCCGTTACTTGGATGTGCACACACCTGCTGCTGGGTCTGGTTGTTGTTCTGGACAGTGCCTCCCACGCTGGCATTCTGCTGGTTGGCCGCAACACCGGGCGTGAAGGTGTCAGGATGCTGCTGGGCTTGATCGGACATTTTGAAGGCGGCTGTGAACAGTGTTTTGGGAGGAGATGATGAAAAGTGTATGAGCGAGACTGTGAGCAGTGTGCTCGAAGGTGCTGTAAACTGTCTGCTTCAGGGAGGCCGCGAACCGTGAACTTGAGGAAGACTGTGGACTCGGAGGAGACTGTGAACAGTGTGGTTGAAAGAGGAATGCGTGTCTCCAAAGATTGAAGTGTACAGGCGCTCTACGGTATCCGGAGGAGCTGGGCGGCCTGATGGGTCGACAGCTGAGAGGAGCACTGTTTTTGAGCCCGGGTGGTCCAGGAGAAGAAAAGAAAGATGGTCGAGGGAAAGTATAAAGCCAGGAGAAACAAACATGTGCAGCAACAACGCGTTCACCGATAACAGGCTGCTGGTTGATAACAAGGCGAAAAGGGGCTAGCGCGGCAGAAGCACCACGTGGTAATGGTATCCATGGCATGAATGGAAGGTCCGAAGTTGCCAAACTGACAGCCGCTCCTTATTAGGACATTGTTCTCTTGATTGATGCATCGCATCCATAGATGAGGCCACTAATCGGCTGTAAAGCGGACTCAGGGGAAGCTCTGGACACTCTGTTCCTCCTGGCATTGATCTTGATTTTGTCGTCTTTGACTCTGGGCAAACCGCCCTTCATGCTCTCCTGGTATGAAATTTCAATGGCAAGTCCGCCCTTTCCAAAGAGACACGGCAAAGAATAGGTCATGGGCACGTGCAGCAAAGGTCGTCAGGTCAAGAACGAGCTTTCCAGAGAGAGGGAGATTGGCATGCTCTCTCGGAGAGACACGGATGTTAGTTAGGTTCAATGCGCCTATTCAGAAAAGCCAAGCAAACTCTTCTATTAGTACACCTGATATGACTCTGAACCTGATTACTCAGTCACTCGCCTGCAGGAGGACAACTGATAGCCTGAGTGAGTCGCTCGATCGGGAGCGGCTTGTTGTGACACACCTCGGCAACGAAAGTTTTAAGTCCAACATATATATAAACCTTGAGCCAACCTGAGTTCCAGTCCTCTCTTGACTTCAACAACCAGCACCACCAAGATCTGGCCGTCCTCTATCTACGGCTTCACTACCTCACCTCTTGCTTCGCGCTACAGGCCGCCTACCTCCTCTTGATTTGCCCTTACTGCTTTCTTATACTGCTCATCCCTTTGAAATATTGGGAGGACGCATTTCACGTCGTGAAAACGAATTCCTTCTAGCACGATCTCGACCTTGCTTAGTTGTCACGGCACAACCAGCCTCGCAATATCACAGCCTCCAACACGACGTGAAGCCCGAACTCAAGAACAAGATGAAGGGCAAGAACGACACCCACACCGGCGAATCTAGTACCACCAAGCCGGGTGACCTCGACAAAGACGCCAAGAATAAGGCCACGGTGTGGGAGATGCTAAACAAGATCAGGGCCTTCGAGGCCGAGGTTGTGGCGACGAAGAAAGCGATTGACGATATCGAGGAGCACCAAGCTGAGATGTCTCGTCAAGACCTGGAGGAAAAAATCGCCAAGATTCGGGTCACGTTCAAGACCCAGCTGGCCATCTACGACAGTATCTTGACCAGCGAAACCCGTATCCTCAAAGATGTCGTAGCGGACATCGCCAGCAGCAACAAGGACATATACGATTCCGCGCTCAAGGCCGAAGCTTTGAGGCTCATGACGAATGCTCCTATCATCAAACTCGGCTTTGGCAATGGTGAACTGAGCAACATCAAGGCCAGCGTCCAGTCGCTACATGACGCGACTCTGTTCTCCAGCCAGAACTGCGATCTGGTGAGGCGCACTCTCGACGAACACTTCTAAGCTCGGAATTCCGAAGCCGCGTCTCGAAAATATCTCGATATATCCAGAGCGTTTTCAGCAGCACGCGGGCGGGGTTAGGGTGCAATACAAGGGGTTTCGGGGGGAATTTTGCTGGTTTCGCGGAGAAGGGTGTCATCTAGCCCCTGGCATGGGCGGGCAGTCATGGGGCGATTCTCACGACCGGGTTGGTGTCTTGGGACTCGGGGAGCGCAAAAAATTCACAGAGGATCGGTTTCAGTCGGAGGACATCGTTTTCAAGGGTCAGCCGTTGATTTCGCCCCTTCGCCTCGTTGCTGGTACATGGGAAATAAATCTCTTGCACGCTCACAACTCGCACCAAAGGTGATGCGGTCACAGATCACAAGGTGATGGGATCTTGTTTCGACTACGCTTACTGTTGTCATCACAGCAAGCCATTATATATTTTTGCCTCCCGGAGAAGGTCTTCGAGTGTCCAAGCAGCCAACGCTGTCGTCCATGCATCATCACCGCCAAACGCCATGCCGCTCAAACACACCGAACTCATTCCTCCCCGACGACGCCAGCCACATCCGCTTAAGCAGCGGAGAAGTCGAAGTGAGCGAGCTCGTACATGTAGCCAGCGGTGAGCTTGGCGTGCTGCAGAACGTGCTCGAAGTCGACGTGCTCGATGGTGTCGTTGGGGGTGTGGATGCGAGGGTTGTGGTTGCCGAAGGGGGTCTCGAAGACGAAGGACGCCGGGTAGCCGTTGCGGGTGGCCGAGGCATGGTCGGAGCAGGCGTAGCCGCACAGGGTCTCCTCGTAGGGGATGTCGGTGTACTCCTCGATGAGGACCTTCATGAAGTCGTTCAGAGCAGGGTCGGTGAAGTCGGTGACCAGGCCGAAGCGCTCAACACCATCACGACCCTTGTAGCCCACCATATCCTGGTTGAGCATGCTTCGGACCTGCATGTTAAGGCCCCTGTACTGCTGGAAAATGTCCTGGGAGCCCAGGAGACCGCTCTCCTCAGCTCCATACCAGTGCCACTCAAGGGTGTTGCGGTGGTCACCCTCGGCAAGGCGGGGGTCGGAGAGGAGGACGCGAAGGTTGTCCAGGATCATCATAGAGCCGGAGCCATCGTCGTCTAAATAAAAGATTAGCTACTTCTCTCTGTGGGGTGGGAAGGATGAGGCACTCACCAGCGCCAGGAGCGCGGCCGGCACCACGGTCGTTGGAGATGACAGAGTCAAGATGGGCGCCAACGACGACAGTGTCTCCGCGGATGATGCCGGGCAGGGACACGATCAGGCTGGGCTGGGCCCAGGCAGTGTGACGGACGTAGCGGACGGTAGCCAGGGGGTTGCCGCTCTCCCTGATGGCGTCCCTGATCTGCTCGTACAGCCAGTCGACGGCGTCAACACCGTGCTGCGAGTTGAAGTAGCGGTTGTGGAAGGTGGAGAACCTGGTCAGCTGCTCCTTCTGCTTGTCGAGGTCGACCTTGGTGATGAGCTCGTCGACGGTGCAGCGGTGGTGGACCTTGTCGGGGAAGACCGAGGCGGCCATGAGGCGCATGGCGGGAGCCTCGACGTCCTGGAACTCGGTGATGTCGAAGAAGTGGGCGCCCTCCTGCGATTGGTGTCAGTGACCGAAGCTGTGAAGATCAGGGTCCGACCTCACATACGTCAATGAGCTTGAACTTCTCGTCCTCGGTGACAACACGGGTCTCGCCAGGGGCGAACTCCAGGGTGAAGAGCTTAGCACGCTCCATGGGGGCGGTCGCCGAGGCGCCGGCGGCCAGGGCCGCAACGAGGGCAGAGGAGTAACGCATGTTGGCGGTGGTTGATGGAGGCGAAAGAGAGCTTCACTTGACAGGTCTTGATCAGTGGCTGGGGAGGCAGAGGGCAAGACGAGGCCGCCGATCCACCGGCTCGAGGAGCTTGAGCATATATAGCTGCATGGCTACGGGCTGGCAGCGCTGATCATCTCATCTCACATCTCTCCGGGGACCGACGGACCTCCCATTGACCTGCGGCCAAGGCACCAAGCAGGCAGCTGGTGGACGGTGAGACGCAGTGTTGGGCCGAGTGTTGTGCCCGTTGCTGCGGCCGTACACGAGGCGTGACAGCATCTTTGGGTAGAGGCTACACTGGAAAGGGAAGCTCGATGTAACCTGCGCTACTAGAACAATAAGCGGCAGCTCAGGATCACGAGTCGGAGGGCATCGAGCTTCCACAATGGACATCGCCAAGGCCAGACTAGCATGATTCGCAGATAAAAAGATCAACTGTGCCTGGGTCCATGCAAGGTACCCCCGGTCTCTACCCGGACGAGCTATTGATTTCCCCGCATTGAATCGGTTCGGCGCCGTTGAGGCGGTGGGATCTATTTTGAGGCGGCAGTAGATGCTGTCTTTTGGGCTGGGGTGGACGTCGTTGGTGCACGTCTCCAGTCTTCATTTCTCTGCCACCGAGACTCTCGCAAGAAACAACCTGACAGCTCATCAGTATGCGAGTGAAGGACAATGTCTGCTGGCCGGTCCAAGCCGGCTTTGGGTAACCATTGCGGCCTTGGCAGAGTACCCTCACCGGCATCTTTTGTCTGGGGGATGGTGACCGTATTTGGAAGGTGACAGTCCCGGCCAAGGCGGGCCACTCGGGATCCTCATGAACCTCGTTTGCCAGGGCGATGAGATGAGGGGAAATCAGCTCAGCCCATCCGAAGATGTTCTGACAAACGCCATGGCAGAGTGGTGGCGGTGATGGGGACTGGCAGAGGTGATTGATCCTGTTCCGCTGCTACCTCATGGCTGGCTATCAGATGATTCTGCGTGCCGCTCCAGTCCGTGTTGTGGGACTTGTCGACGTTGCTGATCTGACAGGCAAAATCCTCCTGGATGTCAAGACCAAAGGCTAGCTTCTGAGATAGAAGGTTGAACTGGTTGACTGCACACCTCGAGGCCCCAGTGGTTGGCGCTTTGATGCTAGTTGATCAAACTTGGCCGAGCCAGAGACCACCACCCTGACACCTTTCCTCCGGGATCATGTGAAAAGTGCTGGAGATCGCGTCAAGTCCAGCGGCGGTGAGGAACTGCCATCACCAAACTCATCCTCCGGCCCGCTCTGAGGGAATTCCAAGCCCATATCATCGTAGAACGTCCCCTGTCCCTCCTCGGCCTCCCCTCCCATCAGCCACTCGTCCCCGATGAACGCCCTCTTCAGATCGTTCTGCAGCGCGTACACCTCCTCCGCCTGCCTGGTGTAGTGCGGGTCCGCGAAGGACCCGGGCGGCAGCTCGTGCCCGTGCCGGCGGTAGTACCGCCTGATCCTCATCTGCCGAACCTTGGCGGCGATACGCCGGTCGCCGTCCAGCCGCGCCACGACGGCCCGCGACATCATGATGCGGTTCATCCGCCCGTCCTGGACCGACTGAATGATCTCCTTCCATATGCGCCGGGGCCGCTTCTGGAACCCCCACTTCCTGTACTCCTCCTCGCCAAAGAGCGCGCTCAGCGCGGGCCGCCAGTCGAACGACGCCTCGAAGCGGACAAAGTCGATGGCGAGCCCGGGCAGCTCCGTGTCGTTGGCGATGCGGCGCAGCACCAGGACGTGCGGCGGGGCGTCGCGGCGGTTCGCGGGGGGCCGCGCCAGGTACGCCGTCACCTTGGCCATCCACTGCCTGACGCACTCCTCGTGGACAGTGAGGGAGTCGTTGCCCAGCAGGAGCGACGTGCCGTGCTGCCCCGTCATCGCCTTGTCTGTGTATATCGCGCGGGTCCCATCCTCGGACAGCCTGTCGAAGTCGAGAGCGAAGTCGAGCTCTCGCGGCTCGCGGTGCTCGTCGACGACCGGGTCGAGGCCGAGGAACTCGAGCCGTGTTCGGGGGATGTGGATTTCGGCAAAGACGCGCTCGGTGGCGTGCTTGAAGAAGCGCGACACGAGGCGGAAGTTGAGCCAGACGCGCGGGAGGTAGCGGGAGTCGGTGATGCTTGCGATGACGAGGTACCACAACTCCGGAGGGAGGAATGGCAGCTCGCGCGCTGCGCCGTGGTCGGAGTCGGAGTCGTGGTCAGCGAGCGCTCCCATGGTCGGCGGCTGCGTCGTCTCTGCCCATCACAGGACCGGACGCTCAGGGAACGCGGGGGCTGGTGCTATATCTTGCGGGCAAGATCGGTCGGGGCGGTCGGGCGAGTGAGGGCATCACGAGCGGTCCGCTGGTTGGCGCGCAGATCTATGCAGAATTCAGTTGAAAGAAGGGTGGTGGCAAATTGGCCGGCGGTTACCGTTGGAGGGTTGGAGGGGKATTGGGGGCTGTTCTGGTGACATTCAGGCGGTCGTGTCATGCGCAGGGCGCCGGTGTCGCTCAGTGCCAGGCGCCCTTTCAGGGGCTCTGGGGCTCTTCAGGGGTCAGGGGTCAACCCCAGGTGGGATCGTCTCCCCACGCGATCTCACGCTGCCAGTGCCATTGTGTCGGGAACTTGGAAATAAGTCGTGATGCGTCATGCAAGTGGGACAATGGCCTGTTTTCTCTTAGGAATACGAGAATAAGTAGCGTCGAGAAACAGGGCAGATAACCAGCTGTGTTGGAACATTACAGGTACGTTGGATCCCCTGGAGCAAGCAACATGGCCTACGGCAGCGGTGGAGGAAGGCGGGGCCTACCGAAGTCGCGGTGTACCTGAGCAGGAGCACTCGGGGCGGGCAACTGAACTCGAGGCGGGTAACTGAACTCGAGGTGGGCAGCTGAATTCTTCCAGATTCCATTGTGCTTCCCTCTGGTGACCAATGGACGGCAGACATCTCGAATTCCTCCTCCTGTTCAACCATCAACAACCATCACAGATCCGCTACACAGTCCATAATAGCGTCTTTGGCATACATACCCCTTGTTAGACTCTCGTCCAGTTAGTCCGTATCAAGCGCCAAGTTTAGCTTCACCCCCTCCCGATCAGATACTCAAGCTCCTCGATGGCCTCGACATGGCGGACGTCCCCAGTTCGAGTTCGAGTCATCAGTCCGGAGACGGGGATGACGCGGATGCTGCAAATCTCGAGCAGGCCATGAGGCAAGTGCCGCTTCGTCAGATCGTGACCCCCGCAGCACAAATGGTCCTCCAAGAGAGGATAAACGAGAGCCTCAGCTATTTCCAGTCCAAGGGTCTCATTGATCACTCCCTCCGTGTGAACGACGATCTGGTCATCGTACCCTTGGGCCCTGTGCCCATGCCTCCTGGGCCCCCCGACACTGACCTTGTTCCTCCCGAGCTGGCACAGCGAATTCGGGACCTGTGGACCTTATAGGATTGGTACGATTTGCCCTCCGCTACCATAGCACCCATCGTCATCTCCCGGCTCCGAAATATCACCATGGACGGCCGGCGGCCGACGAGCAAAGTCCTCGAGGCCATTCTCGACGGACACCTCAGCGAAATAATACGCCAAAAGAGCAAAATGAACGAGCTCAAGGGTGACGCGAGGGTCGTGGACTCGCTGGATGATCTTCTCTATTACCTCCTCAGCCCTCTTGCCATCCTGCTGGGACTGCGCAGGAATGACTATGCGCCCGACGGTTTCCCCGACCTGACAACTCTCCAGGAAATAGAGCACGACATGGTCAACAAAGTACCTGCCCCCATCCGCACACCCGTACTTCGGATCATCGACGGATTTAAGGAGTATTGGGGTCTGAACGAAAGGCTAGGCCTCCAACGGGCACGGATGAGGGTACTGGAGGATTTACTTCACAAAGACTGCATGCTGCTCCTCAACGGACAGCCGCACAAAGCCATGTTACAGTACCCAGAGAAGCTTGAGAAAATCCGCGAGGAGCTGAGACGTCACATGGGTCAGCAACAGGATCAACAGGATAAGAACGGCGCAGGTAGTAATGGAGAGCTGGAGCAACAGGCCATCGAACAACCGAAGCATCAGAAGAACGATACAAATACCGATCAACAACAGGAGCGACAGAACAACGCTGCAAGTATCGATGGAGAGCTGGAGCAACAAGATGTCGACCAAGAACAGGAGCATCAAAAGAACGGTGCAGGTAGCAATGGGGAGAAACAACAGACAACCCCGACGAAAGCACCCAAGAGGAGGAGGCGTGGTTGAGCAGCCAGCTTGACAGCAAGTTTTTAGATATCATTACGCTGAATTGACCGTGTACCGAGCCGATGATCTCTTCTTCGTTGCGGACGGTGAATGGAGACAAGCGTTTACTGCCTAGCATCCGTTCCACATGTGCGCCGGATCAAGACGTCAATTCCGTTACGACGGCCTGGATCAGTTTCTCGTCTGCCGTACCAACGGCGAACTGGTCACTCACGCACTCAAAGTTCTTGTCGGTGAGTCCATCGAACTGCAGATTGAATCGCCGTACAACAGCCCCGACGAGGATGTACATCTCCGCCCATGCCAGGCTGCCACTCTCCCGTCAGCTCTCTGCTCTTCGAGACCGGAAAGAAAGGGGATGCGGTCACTCACTGCATACCGAGACAGTTTCTCGTGCCTCGAGAAAAGGGGTCGAACGTCTTCTCCGACTTCCGCCGGGCCTCCTTGTCCATCCACCGGTCGGGCACGAAACTCTTGGGCTCCGGGTAGAGCGTCTCGTCGTGGTGCATCAAGAGGGTGGTCAGGCCCACCGGCGTGCCCGATGGGATCGTCCATCCGTCGTAATGCAGATTCCGATCCGGGGCAATCCGTGCAAGTCTTGTCGCTTCCCCGGGTGTCAGCCGGAGGCCCTCCATCAAGACGGCGGTCAGATACGGCAGTCGCTCGAGGGTTGACCAGTTCGCGGACCCGATGTCGGTGGCGGCAAGCTCTTCCCGCAAGCGTGATAGCACATTAGAGTTGTCGTAAACATGGAAGAAGATCGTCCGAAGCGTATTAGCAGACGTCTCAAAAGAAGCCCCTGTAATCGTGCTGGCCTCGTCCGCCATGCGGCCGAGCGTCTTCTCCGCGTCGGGCAGCTTCGAGTCCAAGATCTGGTGGATAATGTTACGCTCTTCCTGCGGACGATCCTCTCCGGCTGCTACGGCATCCGTTGTTGCTTTGGTGAGCGTCTCGATGCTCTTGAGAAAGTCGAAGAAGCCTTTCGTTCCGGAGTCCGCGATCTTCTCGACCAAGGCGACCGGGGGGCTCTTCATGGCGGGCGCGAACCAGCGGACGTGCTTCGTGATCCTCCAGATCGCACCAGAGCTCTTGATGACATTTGTCAGGCCCTCGTTGAAGTCTTCCTTGCCGATGTGATCGTGGTTGACGTTCAAGAAGAAGTCGGTCCCGACGTCTCGGGTGAAGGCGCTGATGGCAGCCCCGATATTGATAGGAGTCCCGGTCAAAGAAAACTCGCTGATGCGGGCGCATAGCTTGTCGCAAAGGCGGTGGATGGGATCCTCTCTTCTGACGACACTCGGCTTCGAGACGAAGCTGTTCAGGGGAGCGCGGCGGTGCTTGTGGGCGTCATGAGAGACACTGCAGATGGTCGAGCCGGGCGCACCAAAGGGATCATTGGCCCAGGCGTACTTATCCCAGCGCCGTCTTGACGGTAGAGCTCATGATAGAATGCCGGATCATTCACGTGAAGCTCGTAGGGACTGATGCGGACGATAGGACCTTTGGGAGGGGTTAAGCTCCAAGGATATCGGTATCGACGACGCCCATCCCATTGACACAGAACATACCATAGGTCTTGTGTAACTCCGCAATCTTGAAGGTGTTCTGGCCGTTCCGGATTACATCGTAGTATCCTTCGTACCATCGTGTCAGAGCCGCGAGCTTCGGTCCAGGGAACTTAGCCAGAGGATCCAAGAAGAGGCGATAGAACGCGAGACTTCCGAGGTAGACAACCAGGCTTGCTACAACATGCTGCCACGAGATGGACTGGCAGACGTATATGGCTGTTCTCTTGAGGACGATGCCTCCGACAACACCTCCTCGAGATCCTCTCAGCCGCTGGATTCAGTGCAGGCAAGGCGGGGGACGTGGGCTTGATGATCATGACGATATAAACCACGGGCTCTGGGGAGCCATTCTCTGAAATCCAACCTGGCTTGCACGTAGGCATATGGTACTTTTCAATGACAGATCACAGGTCATCTGAACCTCCAATGGCCAGCACTGGCTGGCTGGCCAACAAACCGCCCCCATAGCAGCCTCGGATCGCTCGCATTGTGACGCAATTGGGGTCTTTTGAGATGCTCAATATGCTGAACCTGGGGCGGAATCGGGCAATTGCAGCATTCCCCTTCGCAAACTCGCAAATCTCGGAATCGGAATCTCGGTCTCGGTTGCTGGAGTTGTATGGATGAGGTGGATGTTCGCATCTGCAGGGAGGTGGACCATGCGCCGACCGTCCTCTGCTGACTCAGCTATCCACTGTGGACCTTCCATGTCTTTTGTGCCGCCTTCTCCTCCGCCATGGCTGGGACCTTCAATGGCCAACTTCGGCAAGCAACGGCCCTGGAGGGCGTGCTTGACAAGACGCGGAATGCTCGAGTGAGCGGCCCCCCGCGGGGCCAGCTCCTGATCTGGAGTCAATAGATACCGCGATCCTCTTCACGGGGTGTAAGAATAGCTGACCAGCAGAAGCAAACCAAGCACGCCATCAGCAGCAGCAGCCTGACAATACCACAACCGCCAACATGCCCGACTACACCCTCTACTCCTACTTCCGCTCTTCCTGCTCGGCCCGCGTCCGCATCGGCCTCAACCTCAAAGACCTCTCCTTCGACCTCGTCCCTGTCAACCTCCTCAAGAGCGAGCAGCTCTCAGACGCCCACAGGGCCCTCAACCCCTCCGGCAGCGTGCCCCTCCTCATCAGCCATGCCGTCCCGGACTTCAAAGTGACCCAGTCCGTCGCGGCGCTCGAGTACCTCGAGGAAGCGCACCCCAGCTCCGGCAAGCCCCTGCTCCCGTCCGACCCGCAGCACAGGGCCGCCGCGCGCGCGCTGGCCTCCATCATCGCCGCGGACACCCAGCCCGTCACGAACCTGCGCATCGTGCGCCGCGTCAAGGCCCTCGGCGGCGATGGCGAGCAGTGGATGCGCGACCTCATGGCCGACGGGCTCGCGGCGTACGAGGCCGTCGCGGCGAAGTGGGCCGGCAAGTATTCTGTGGGTGACGAGGTCACCATCGCGGACTGCTGTCTGATGCCCGCGGTCTGGAACGCCGAGCGGTACGGGGTGGACATGAGCGCGTTCCCTACGGTCAGCAGGGTGGTCGGGAACCTCAAGGAGCACCCGGCCGTGAAGAAGGAGTCGTACTACCTCCAGCCAGATTGCCCCGAGGAGCTCAGGGAGAAGCCATAATCAGGGACGATCGATGTAGTGTCACAGGACTAGCAATTATAAAAGTACTAATTTTTTGTTCATCAAGTATCAATTCTTTTTGTCCTAATTTCCCCTAGGGGCCTCCTCAGTCGAACGTGCTCTCGGGCAGAGCAGCCTCGATCTTGCCAGAGACCTCGCCGAAGCCGACGTACGCGCCCTCCTGCCCCGCGACGCCGCGGATGATCAGCGTGTCGCCGTCCTCCAGGAACTTCCTCTCCTCGCCGCCGCCGACCGTGATGGTCGTCTTGCCGCCGTGCGTCTGCTCGAGCATGCTGCCCTCCGTGCCAGAGTCCGGGCCCGAGATGGTGCCGGACCCGAACATGTCGCCCGTCTGCAGGTTGCAGCCCGTGATCGTGTGGTGCGAGATCATCTGGGGCCACGACCAGAGCAGGTTCTTCGAGTTGGTCTTGCTGATGACCTTCTTGTTGCCGTTGGCAGCTGCGCGGGGCCATGCGTGTCAGCATTTCCTTGTTCATCATGCTTCGTGACGAGGGAAAACTCACTGATAAGCTCGACCTCCAGGTCGATGCCAAGGACGTTCTTCTCCCTCACCTCGGGCGACTGCTGGAGGTACTTGGCGTACTTCGTCTCGTTCTCGATGCCCTTGGTCTTGAAGCCCTCCAGCGCGTCCGCGAGGACGATCCAGGGGCTGATGCTGGACCCGAGGTTCTTGGACGTGAACGGGCCGAGCGGGACGTACTCCCAGGCCTGGACGTCGCGAGCGCTCCAGTCGTTGAGCAGGACGTAGCCAAAGATGTAGTCCTCGGCCTTTCCGACGGGGATGGGCTTGCCCAGCTCGTTCGAGCCGCAGACGAACATGCCCATCTCGAGCTCGAGGTCGAGCTTCTTCGAGGGGGTAAAGGTGGGAACCTTGGGCTCGGCCTTGGGGTCGAGAAGAATCTGGCCCCAGGGGCGGCGGATGGGCGTGCCGGAGACCACGATGCTCGATGCGCGGCCGTGGTAGGCGACAGGGAGATGCGTGTAGTTGGGCTGCAGGGCGTTGTCGGGGCCGCGGAACAGGACGCCGACGTTGAAGGCGTGGTGCTTGCCGACGTAGAAATCGGTGTAGTCGCCAATGGACATGGGGACGTGGTTCTTCACGTCAGAGAGGCCGAGCAGGGCCTTCTCGCGGAGCGGCGCATTCTCCTTCAGGAGCTGGGGCAGCTTCGTGTTGGCGGCGAAGATCTCCTGAAGGTAGGCCCGAACCTGGCGATGAAAGGGGCGTCCGAGGGCCGCAAATGCGTTGAGGGTCTGCTGAGAGAAGACATTGCCCAGGGTGTCGTGGATCTTCTGGTCGCCAGAGAAGCCCTTCTCTTGTGTGAACACCTTCAGATCAAGCACATGCTGACCAATGGCAACAGCAGGGCGAGGTGTCGAGTCGGAGGACGTCGAGACGATGCCGAACGGGATGTTGGCGAGGGAAAAGTGGCTCGAAGGAGCAATCTCGAGCCAGGAAGACATCTTGAAGGTATTACAACGACAACGAATCTAAGGAATGAAACTCAAGTTGCGATTGCGACCGGTCATCTCGAACAGCGAAATGCCCATGGTTGAATACCTCTGCCAATGGAGGTCTGTCTTGGGCCGCGTCTGCAATCCCGCCGGAAGCCGAGCGGAATTTGGAGGGGTTCAGGGAGGGCGGAATTAAGGTGTTGACGTAATGAGGGGCAGCAGCCCATGCCGATGGGAAGCTGCACTGCTCCGCCCTTTTGGGCTGGCCTTGGCACTGTGAGCAAGTGCCGCCAGCTGTCAGCTTCCAGTAGGCCCTCAGGTCGTTGACTCGTATTGAGACAGCATCATCCTCAGGAAGAGGCTCCTCGAAGCCGCGTTAAATGAACCAAGCCCTCGACGAGCTGCAGCCTTGTCGAGGCAGCAGGGCATTCACTCTGTTTCTCGTTGACATGGCAGCATGGCCAGGTGGCGGCGTCTCAAAGGAGAACCACACCAGACTGGGAAACACCAAGTCTTCGACCTCAACCATTCGTGGTCGTTCACCATGCCAGTGGTGTCAAAGAGACTGCTTCATCTCGTCCCTTTTTTGTTGAACATCGGGATGGTCGGCCTCGTCTGCAAGCTCTAGCTTGTAACCGGCAGTCAGAGCCGTTGCGACGAACTCGGCATCCTCCTTGAAGTTCTGTCGACCTGAAATGCTGATCCGCCATTGGGACCGCGATTCTCGCGCCAACTTGGAGGGCGTACGCCCGATGCTGAAACATACCACTGTCGGATCCTTCGAAGATGTGGACGCCTTGACGATGCAAGCCATGCGACCCTTGAGGTGGTGGCGCATTCCGCTTGTATACCCGCCCTTGGTTCTGCCAGTCGAGAGAACCTGAGACGCGAGACGGATCATGAGGTCCTTCTCGGTGATACAGATGCCGTAAAAGAACAATTTGAGATATTTGATGATAGTTTAGAGCGCGTCTCTGCGCTTCTGAACCTCGCTTCCCTTGGGCACGTATGGCTGGCCAACTCGGGGCACCGGGGGCGCCATCGCTGCGGTGTCGCTTTCCGTGAGACGTGTAGGTGAGGGGCAGCTGCTTTCGGTGTTAGCGGAAGACCTGGAGAAAGCGTCGAGAATGTGGGAAGAGGGAAGACAAACTGAATGCGACTGAAGCTCTGTCTAAGGTTGCCGAGGGAATCAAGAAGAAGACTGGGTAAAGGAGGTCGGGGACACAGAGGATTAATCCTGGTGAACCACTGGCAGGAGGCTGCCCGATTTCCTGCCTTTGGAGCAGGTGTACGGGCAAGAACTCAGGCCAAATCTGGATATGGTCTTGTGCCTTGAATCACCTCTTTCCCATTAGACCTGAATGGAGGAGAGTTTGAAGTTCTCTTTCGAGAAGTTGCTGAGGTTTTGGCCTTCCATCTGGCAAGAGCGAAGAAACTACTTTCAACCTATAACCTAGTACCAGCCTGCACCTTGTTGCTTTGTCATTTTAACTGAGTAGAGCTGAGGAAGGAAGTGAAGAAAACATAAATATAGACTTTCAATTACCGTGCTTGCCTGAAACAATGTCCCAGTTGATTTCTCGTCATGCCGAACCTTCCCTGCACGCACCTCAGCCTTTCCAGCTAATTCCTCAACTCCAGGACACAACCTCTCCTTCTCCCCGGCGGCCCTCATCTCTTCCTAGGGAAGCCGCGAACCTCTCCTCTGGAGTGATACCTCGACGAAAGAGGCCCGCATCCAAAAGTACTCTCCTCTCCTCATTTCTTTGGCCACTGAGACTGGGGTCACCGTTGCGAATGATGCTGACTAGGTCTCCCTCGCTGACACGAGAACCTTCATCCGAAGATGGTGTCAGGTTGGTAGGACTTGCGGGAAACCATGGCACTGGACGAGAAAGGCGTGGCGCAGATGCAGCCGTGTGCCTCCTCACCAAGATGGGCGAGCAGTTCCCGGGCCTAAAGAACCTCTTCAGCCAGTTCATAGATGCCGTCCGGACTCTCCACCAACCGTCGCAACAAACCGCCCACATCTCGTGGCAGACACACAACCCCCGCAATATGACACCTTCTGGCGGAAGAAGCGAACAAGGCGCCTCGCGCCACGGAGCACAAGATGCAGCTTCGTGAGCGTCGCGCTGTGTCTACAACGGATGACGACGTCGACAACCTCCCGCTCGCCTCTCTGACAATCACCGATAAGGCCAGCGACGGCGAGAAGAACAAGCCGGCTGTTGCACGCGAGCAGACGGCTGCGCCCAGGATTGAAGCTCCAGCTCCGATGTCTGCCGTCGCCAAATTCCAAATTGGAGGAATTAGCGGCGGCCCAAGCTCCCTGAGGGAACCCGTGGATCCACCTCAGCTTCAGCTCCTCTGAAGACATTGCCGCCGTCCAGGTATGTTGCCCTTGGATTTTCTCTAATCGAGCAAGAGGCTATCTCGATTTATTTGAATTAAGACAGAGGGTATCTCAATTTCCTGAGCTTGAGAGAGAGGTCATCTCGATTTCTTGCAATCAAAATAGAGGCCATGTCAATTCCTTGGAGTTGAGAGGCAGGCCATCTCGGTTTTCTATCGCTCGATCTGAAGCCTGCTGGTCGACATCCCTGGATGGCCGTTCCGAGGGCGGCCCCCCTCTTGACAGGCCGGGCAGGGGGACCCAGGAGGACGGAACTGCCGAGCAGTTCAGACGAGCAGACCAGTGAAAAGCAATTGAACCGTCCATCCCGTCTTCAACATCCTCCTCCAAGATTCAATTCATCACCCCCGTATCGAGACAATTCCAGCCACACGCGTATGTACAGTCAGTCGACCATTGGCACCAACAGCAGCGAGGGTCCTCAAATATCCCGCAATCTCAGTCATGCCAGGTCCGAGCCCGGCGCCCATCCGACTCTGCCCGTCTCTAACCCCAGCGTTCACCAAGCATCTCCACGGCGCTGCGCCCAATAGAAACACGGCGCGAGCCCTCACAAGCCCACAAGGCGGACGTCAACTCCCGGCGCCGGTGCGTGGGGGGCCGCATCCAGCGGCTTTCCGGCCAACGTTGGCTGGCCATGGGCGAGCCCAGGCGCGATCCGCGAGCTACGCGAGCCTCGACGGCCTTCTTTTGGCCTGTCGCAAGCGCCAAGTCGATGCCGCGACGGAGCTCGCCCAGGGTCTGGCAGTCTGGTTGCTGGGAAAAATTTAACTCGTACCGAGCATGTCATTTCTCGGCCGCGAGAGGGGCTCCGGCTTGAGAGAAAGTCTTTTCCCACGACCTTCCCGAGTTACGCACTCTCTCTTCCATGCTCAACACGCCTCGAAAGACGCTGAACATACTCTGTGCCAATACCTGAGCATTCGCCATGGCCGACGAGAAGCAATCCCAGTCCGTCGCGACTGCGGCACCTCATGCCGCTGACCCCGCCGCCGGCCCCGCGCCGGCCGATCTCGAGGCCGCGAGGACGACGTCCGCGAGTGGCAACGCCGCCGCAAAGGCCGGCGGCGATGAGGCCCTCGCCATGGTCGGCGAGCAGCAACACAGCTACGATCCTGCGGTCGCTGCCCGCGCCGTTCGCAAGATTGACTGGTTTCTCATGCCAGCTATGATCTTTGGATGCAAGTCACCCACAGGGACCCCAGTGGTGGGCCATCGCTAACCTCCAACAGACGGCCTCGTCTACTACGACAAGGCGATCCTCGGCTCTGCTGCTCTCTTCGGCATGATCGATGACCTGGCTCTCCGTGTCGTTACTGACCCTACCACAACCCCGCCAACCGTCGACACCACGCGCATGTCTTGGGCCACCTCGCTCTTCTACTTCGGCATGCTGGCCGGCCTCTACCCCATGACCTATGCACTGCAGCGGTTCGACATTGGGCGCATTCTTGGCGGTATCGTGATTGTCTGGGCGATCATCTGCGCCGTCACGGCTGCCGTCGTCAACCACCAGGGCCTCTACGCCCAGCGTTTCTTCCTCGGCTTCGTCGAGAGCATCATCCCCACCGGCTTCATGTGCATCGTGTCCGGCTACTACACCCAGCAGGAGCAGAGCATGCGCCAGAGCTGGTGGTTCAGCAGCACGGGTCTCTTCACCATCATCGGAGGTGGCCTGAACTACGCATTCGCCCAGATCACCGGTGGCGACCTCACCCGCTGGCAGTACATCTACCTCCTCGCCGGCTGCCTGACCTTCCTGTTCGGTCTGTTCTGCTTCGTCCTGCCCAACTCGCCTGTCAACGCGTGGTTCCTCACCCCCGAGGAGCGGTTCGCCGCCGTCGAGCGCCTGAGATACGGCCAGACCGGCGTGCGTTGCACCAAGTTCAAGTTCGGCCAGCTCAAGGAAGCCCTCCTCGACGCCAAGGTCTGGCTCATCGCCCTCATGATGGCCTCAGCGTACACGATGAACGGCGCCGTCTCCGGGTTCGGCCCTCTCATCGTCTCGACCTTCGGCTGGACGCCCCTCGAGTCGATCCTCTGGCAGTTCCCCCTCGGCGGCCTGTGCCTGATCGTCATCCTCGCCACGGGCTACCTCGGCTCCCGCTTCCAGAACATTCGCATCATCATGCTCGTCCTCTGCTGCCTGCCCGTCATCGCCGGCTGCGCCCTGATCTGGAAGTCCCAGTGGTACCACCACGCCGCCGCGCCCGTCATCGGCTACTCCATCACGGGCACCTTCGGCGGCGTCGTGTCGCTCATCATCTCCATCGGCATGTCCAACGTCGCCGGCCACACCAAGAAGAGCTTCATGGCCGCCACCATCTTCGTGGCGTACTGCGTCGGCAACATCGTCGGCCCCCTCCTCGTCAACTCCAAGACCCGCAGCCGGCACTACCCCGAGCTCTGGACCGGCCTCATCATCTGCTACGTCATCTGCATCTGCGCCTCGGGCGCGCTCTACTGGCTCCTCCGCCGCGAGAACGCCAAGAGGGAGGGCCTGGCCGTCGACGAGGAGGAGCGCGCCAAGCTCGCGTTCCAGGACCTCACGGACAAGGAGAACCCCTACTTCCGCTACGTGTACTAGGCATGCCGCGCCGCCCGCACGGGCTGCACCCGCGAAGCCGAGTTCGTAAATAGTAATCGATACCCCTGATCAGTATAATATAATCACACCTTCTCTGCTCTGCTCTGCTCACGTCGCGGTCCTCGGGTCATCATAAGTAATGGGTATCTCGGTCATATATTTGTGAGTCGCTCCGTAAATGCAAAGAAGGACATGCCACTCATGGGGCACGTCGTCGCTCCAGAAATGACAGTATAGATAAGATGGAGGAGGGGGATCGTGCGCCCTCCCGCCCGTCCCCCTCCAAAACGCCGCGCGATGCCAAGTCCCCGGAGCCGTTTCGCGTTCTCGGGTGATCAGCGGTGCGTCGACTCTGTTTTGTCGCACCGCACTTGCTCGGCCCGTCGAACCATACCCTCCTCGCCCCTTCCCCTTCCCACGTCGTCATCACGGCGGCTTTGCCGCTTCCGGGCCTGGCTGGCCTTGGGTCGCTGGTGGCGGGTCGTGCGGCGGCAGCTCGGCTGGGAGGTGCTCCTCGTCCCCTAGCGCGCCGCTCTGAAGCTCTGCCGGGCTTGCTGTCGCCTGACGTTGGGGGATAGTGGTCTGCAGCCGAAGCGGCGGGGGTTGGTCGCCGTCGAGGCCGGATTTGCTCGGTGCCACTGGGGCTACGGCGGGGAACTGCGGTGAGCCGAAGTCGGGCGTCTGGCCTGTGTGCTGGGCTGCGACGGGGACTTGTTGCTGGTACAGGTCGTATCTGTGCTGTGGCCACATGGTGCCCGGCGGGTTTGCCCAAGGGGAGTGTGGCGGGTATGGGGGTTGTGAGTGGTAGGATGATTGGCCATCAACCGGCGGCGGGGGCGCTGCCTGGTCGGCCAGTGGGGGAGGGTATGGCTGGCCTGGAGCGGGATAGTACCCGGGCATGTATGGATAGCCTTGTGGTGGCTGGCCATTGGGCTGAAGATGCGGTGGCCAGTAGTGATAGTGGTGATGATGGGCCCAAGGTGGTTGACCAGTTGACGCCCCGGACATGTGTGCTGAGGCGACGATTTTGTCTGGATCGTCGATGGGAGATGCCGCCTTCTCATTGTCAATCACTGGGGATGTCATGACTCGGTAGTTGTGCAGGGCGCGTCCTAGCGAAATTAGCCTCAGGCTGGTCGTGAGGGGTTGCACACCCGCAGAAGATGAGCTTACCGAAACAGACCAGGGTGACAATGAAAAAGATAGAGTTGACGGCCGCTGTCCCCGTTGCCGCAAATGTGGCGACGACGAAGCCCCTGGCGTGCTCCTGAATGAAGTCCTGATACTTCTTGAAGGCCGGGCCTAGTTCCGTAACGTAGTCGTCGTGGTCATCCAAGTCGTCCGTATGGCTGGCCAGAAGAGACGTTGCAATCAGCCAGAAGACGAGGGTGAGCAACTCGAGGCCAAGCTGGACCCAGCAGTTGTACATCATCGGCAAGAGCAGCACCGCCGTGCCCAGCCATACAAGGTAGGCGAACGACCAGGAAAAAGTGAACCAGCTGAAGGCTGCGAGAGAGTCAGTGGATGCAAAGGTGAATGGTTGTCAATGGGTGGTCAACGCACGATATCCCTCCGCACCGCTCCAGTTCTGTCGAGTTGGTCAACCTTGCTGCTCCAATGTTGTCGATTTCCGCACTGGTTCATCATACCGTTATCCTCCTGTAGCCCAGGGCCCTCTGTACCTCTGCCGTGCCATATGCCGTGAGGCCAACGGTTGCGACGCTCAGGGCCTGCCGCTCGTTAGATCCCAGCCACGAAAAGGACATGCATGCCTGGAGGGCAGGGCAGTTCCTTACAAACTGAAGGACGCGTATCACGCCAATCCATACCGGCATGTCGGGGATGTGGTCTCGTTTTCGGCCGTCCTTCCTCCAGATGTTCGCCCACATCCATCCCAACAATCTTGTCCTGACGCCATCTTTCTTCACGGGTGTCTCAGCAGAGGATTCCTCCTGCTTGTCGGCCGGGGCTGTCGCATCTTCGGCCGGTCTTGGTTCTTGTGCATCCATGAGAATGGGCGTCGTCCGGGGGCGCGAGTCGTCGGGAGGGAGGGCGCGGCCTCGGCGGCGGGTGCGTTGTGGCGACGCTCCTCGAGGGCCAGGAATCGGGGCGGCGCTCTGGCTTCTCGCAGTGGGAGAGGCGGTGTGGTGCAGGCGGCGGGCGAGGGCAATTGTCAGGACGTCGGGGGTGTGTCGCTCATCTTTCGCTCGATGGACGTGATGGATTCGATGTCACGGTGGTGTCGTTGGAGCCCTCTCGATGTCTTCGGGAGATGGGGATGAACCAGAGAGGCGGGTAATGAAGAGTGCCAAGTTTTAAACCTGGAATCAACAGGGGGTGGAAGCCAGCTTTACGGCTCGATGATCGTCATTCGCACGGTGTATCTGGCCCTGTATTGGCCGTGAGAACGCCGTGGGTGCGTTGTCGGGCACTGTGCAGAACTTGGCTTCCAAGTTCCCCCAGACTCCTTTCCCCCCAACCCAAGATGGATTGCCAGCGTCGCACTTGTTCCCGGAATGTTAAGGAGGATGTGGTCATCGATCCCCGCCCACTCTTGGCAACGAGGTTAAAAAAACTGCTGCATGTCGTGAGCGCGACGTCTCCAAATCTCGACAGGACCTGAGTGACCTCTGGAAAATTGACCCGACCCGTCAGCTCGATTAGCTGAGAGCTTATCTGGATTTCCCGGGGTGGATCAAGAGGTTATCTCGTTTTCCTGAATTAGGCCGGATCTAAGGTTGGCTCGATTTGCTCACCCCCTGGATGAGTTGTTTCTTTTGACCCCGGCCTCTTGCTCACTGCTAGAATTGACTCCATGTGTGATTGAGAACTAACCAGGCAAGGGGATCGCAGAACAGATGGCCGCCCTCGGAACGGCCATGTCAACCAGCAGGCTTCAGATCGAGCGTCAGATAATCGAGACAACCTCTATCTTGACTCCGAAAAATCGAGAGGACCTCTCTCGGAACCTCAGAAAATCGGGATAGCGTCCCGTTGAGCTGGAGGTAATTCCAAGGCCGGCCTGACCAACTTGGAACAGTCTAAAAGAAGACCTATTTCCACCATAATACAACCGAACCGGCCATGTAATTTGCGACCCTCGTGCCAGGCAATGGAGGGAGCATTGTAGGCATTTCCTAGAGAGTCGATCGTCGACAGCGATGCGCTCCGGGTCACCCTCGACGCCAGACGGGGAAATCAGACGGTCGCGAGAAGGGTTGTTTTTGGCGCCGTAGTGTATAGAAACCGTCAACTCATAGCCGTCATCCATCAACTCATAGCTGTCATCCATCACTCAAAAGGGCATCTTGATTACATTACATTAACAACTCCACGCGCTTCCCAACGATGGCTTCCCAGAAGCACAGCGAGCACCCCCCTTTACTCCCCACCCCCACCCCCAGACTGGTCTGCTCCCTTGTCTTCATACGGCGGGGGAAGATCCACGTATCCCGGCAGCCCTCTGTCGGACCTTCCTCTGTGTTCTTCCAACTCATAGTTTTGAGGCTCGGCCTGGTACGCAGGCGCCGGAGCTTGCACGACATCCGGGTCGACGGGTCGCGAACGCGGGTTTCGCCCTCCGCTGCCGGGTAGCACCGGACCGCGCATGATTGCTTTCTTGGCCTCACGTCGTCTGAAGAGAAGGAGCATGACAAGAAGCATGACGGCGGCCAACCCCATGATGATGCCGGCGACTCCCCCGACGCTGAGCGCCATACCCCCGCGGTCGCCCTCAACCTCAAAATCTCCAGGGAAGTACGAGGCGCTTGTGGTAGCCTGCGTGCTGTTTGGTTGGCGACTGGACGATGGTATGACGGAGACCGTGAATGAGGGCACGGCCGACGATGCGAATCAAGGGGCGTCCCTCGCGTCCAGTGGCCTGTTGATCCTCGTGTCCCGTGGCCTGTCGATCCTCGTGTCCTGAAAGCTACACGTTTCCTCAAAAGGCACGTCTTGACCCGTGAACTGAACCCATACACACTGAGAACTGGTCAGATTGTTCCTCAAGAGGTCCTAGGTTCAAAAGGGTGTACCAGGATCAAACTTGCCTCAGTGGTGACGTTTCTCGGCGCGAGGGTTCTGTCGCTCAGGTCGTCGTCAAGGTCAAAATACGTGAATCGGATGGCCAGTGTGGCTTTGACTCCCTCCAGCTCTGATTTGTCGATATTCTGGGAAAACTTATCTTCTCCCAGGGTCATGATGTACTGGGGGATGACCACGCCGGTCGAGCACCATTTCCCTTCACCGGCTACTCGAAATGATCGGCTCAATGCTATGCCCCAGGTGTATACTTGGTCGCCATTGTCGAACGCGGCATCCTCGTACTGACCCCACCAGTAATCGGCTGCCCACGCGCCGACGGCCTGACTTGAGACGGTTGGGTCGTCGACTTCAAATCTGAAGTGGCCACTCCTGTGGGAGGCGGCGAGGGGAACCAGAACGCGGGCGTCATTTGGTGGCGGCTCTCGCCCAGCGCAGGGAAACTCGTCTAGGAGGCCATCGGTGCTGATTTTGACGTCGTACACGACTGTTTCGCCGTTGAGGATGCTGTTGTAGGTATAGTGGGATTCTGGGAACGCCAGGCCGACTCGATAAGCGTCGCAGGGCAAGGCTGTTGAGAGAATCGCGAGTAACCGTAGACGGAACATGTCGCGCGCGCGGGCGTCTCGAAAGACCAAGCAAGTCGATTCCGTAGATGCAAAGCCGCGGAGTCATCTCCAGGGGGTCAGCCAGCGGGCGGTTGCTGGTTAATATTCCTCTGCATGCTCAATTTCGCAGACCCCAGCCCTGCCCGTTGGCTGGCCTCACTTTGGAAGCCTGTCATGTCAATGTATGTTTGTTGGTCCTGATCGGGGTGCTCCCAGCTCCCGCCCGTTGGCTGGCCTCACTTTGGAAGCCTGTCAACGTATGTTTGTTGGTCCTGATCGGGATGCTGAGAGCGCTTGGCTCGGGCCGCGGACCCTTGAAATTGATGTTGCCAAGGGGTCCAGCTGAGGTGATGCGCCCTGAGGGAAAACACGTGGTCTGGCACCGCCACATCTCGACGCGTAGAGAGGCGCATCCCCCTCCTCGTCCTCGATATCTCGCCCCGAGTGATGGTCATCGCGAACGAAGAGCGGCCGGAAAAGGATGATGATTTGATGGCCTGTTGTTGCGATTGGAAAGCGCTTCACTCGATATGAATGCGCACCTCGCCCGGGGGCCTTTCGGGGCGTGCGAAAGGCGCCAGTCGGGCCATCGTGGCTGTTGGGAACAAATGCTATTCGGACAGCCTGAGGTGAATCAGGGGGAAATGGGCGCTCTGGGGAAAAGAACCTTATCAAATCAGAGTTGACGCATTTTGATTTTGGGGAGCTAAGGTAAGGCAACAGCGAAGCAAACGGGCAACTACGTACCTGCCCGGACCTCAACAAACTGGCGCCTTCCAACGGGAAACTGCCTGAAGGTTCGGGAGACCGCAGCTGCCACAGTTGACTTGGATGGAACCTGACCGACCTGGGACCAACTCGATGCAAAAAGCCCACGAGCTTACAAGCCTTCGCTTCAAATCTGCCACGCTTCTTCCATCTCCTGCATGCGTTGACTCCCACCACCACCTCCGACTCGGACATCGCTCACGATGCCTCGCAAGTCGCAGCCGCCCGCAGAGCCTCTGTCCAAGCTGGGCAAGCGGTTTAGCGGCCCAACCGGCCGTGTCATCCAGTTCTCCAAGGAGTACTTCGCCCAGCTCCAGCGCATGCGAGACGAGATGCTCGGCAAGCCTGGCGGCGTTCGCTTCAACTACTTGACCGAGCAGGAACTCATGGACAAGATTCGATGCGACAGATGCGGCGGCCGTTGTCAGCAAGCCTCAATCCCGAATATCTGGAAGAAGCTGACATTTCGTCCGTGCAGGCAGGAAACGCTACAAGAAGACCCAAAAGCCCAAGGATGATACGAAGGAAGACCAGAAGTCTTCTGATACGGTCGATACAGGCGAGGCCGTGGATGGCAAGAAGCAGGACAAGCCCCATGCGCCTATGATGCGCTGCAGGTTCCATGTTGGCCTGGTTCAGAACAAGGTATGTGTCAGCCGGGCGCAACGTTGAGTGTGGTGTTTGTCCAGCTGGGCAACTGACTTCGATCTCCAGCACTGGACGTGCTGTGGGAGGTTCGCCTCCGACCCGGGCTGCCGCGAAGCAGAGCATCACGTCCCGCAAGACGTCACCCTTGAGTACCTCAGTTCACGCTTTCAAGTCTTCACCGCATATCAAGCTGTCGGTCAGCCCTCCGGGCAGTACCGACACGCCGTTGCTATCGACTGCGAGATGGCCACGTCCAAAGACCTCGAGCCGGAGGTCATCCGCCTGACAGTGGTCGACTACTTCACCTCGGAGATCTTGATCGACAGTCTTGTCTGGCCTGATGTTCCCATCCTCCACTACAACACGCGGTATTCGGGGATCACTCGACAGCAGATTTGGGATGCTCGGTGCGCCGGTCGATGCATCATGGGTATCGCCAAGGCTCGGGAGCTCGTGTGGAAATACGTCAGTCCCGCGACGATCGTGGTGGGACACTCACTGTCAAGCGACCTCAGCGCCATGAGGTGGCTTCACCTCGATATTGTCGACTCGTTCTTGATAGAGCAGGATATTCAGGCGCTCGAGCTCCGCGAAAAGGAGGCCGAAGAACGACTGAAGAAGGAAACTGAAGAACGGCTGAAGAAGGAGCAGGAGCTCGCTGCTGTGGCCGACTCGGTGGCCTCGCTGGAGAATACTGAAGTTGACAGCGACGAGACGGACAAGGTGGTCGAGAAGGAGCCGAAGAAGGAGGACAAGAAGGAGTGCGAGAAGGAGACCGAGAATAAAGGCAGCCTGAAGCTGAAGGCACTGGCAGAAAAGAGGTTGGGCATCAGCGTTCAAGTGGGAAACCAGGGCCACGACAGCGTGGAAGACGCGGTAACCGCGAGGGACTTGGTTGACTGGCACGTCCGACAGCGGCTGGAGAGCGAGCCACTTCTCCCCGAGGCTTCGATGTGGCATGAGGCATCGTGATGAACTTTGCCGTGCGTGTCTCGTGTTCGGGGGCCAGAGCCTCGGCGCGGGCGAGACTATTGTTTTCGAATGCTGGCAAGCTGGATACCGGATTCTCAATGCATCCTCGAGGCCGCGAGGGTCAATCAACTGGGGCGTTCAGGAACGATGCCAAGGCTGGTGGCACAGATATGATCCTGTTTTCGGTCTGTACCTCGATGGCTGCGAAGGTCATCATGGTGTCCGTGTAATTTCTTTTCCCTGTCCTGCGTGTGGCCCTTGTCCGTGAAGTGGCGATCTGCTCGTGGTCCACGATGTGTCCCGGCCGTCTGCTCGCAGCTCGGCCGACCCATCATGCTGGGCCCCCAATGCTATACGGCCATCCTGATAATTACCATCAAGGTGAAGATGCTCCACGTCTGGATACGGTCGGTGTAGTCGGAGCGGCAGTGGGGCGAGTGTTGTCTTTATTGCGTCCGCCCGCCCCTAGCATTGACGGTGTGGAGGGGCCCGCATCAGGATTAGTCGATGCTCGCGTGAGGACCTTGATGGCCTGCCTTATTTTCTGCCCCGATATTCCTCCGCTTGCCATCACGGTCAAGGAAGCGCAGCAGAGAAGAACAAATCAGAATGAGCGCAAAACGGCCGCCCTGGATCGGGCAAAAACCGGTCCCGCGGTTGATTCACTTCGGTTGGACCAGCAGCATTCACTTGTCGCCTCTCCGTTCGTCTCGACCCCTGGCGCAGCATCTCCCACACCTTGACCAGGATCCCACCATCACAAGCTGGAACCTGCGTCCATCCCACCCCTCGTCGACAGAATTGAGGCGTCCGCCGATCTCATAGCGGGTCGATTCACCTGTTGGTAAGGTGAGTGAGTGAGACCGTTTTCCTTGGCCCTCGCGGCTGCTGCATCTATAAAGCCATCGCCCTCGGTGCATCTCATCGTTTGGCCTCGCTCCGATCCTCACCCTTCACACTCGTTAGGTCTCTCGGCACTCTCGCAAGGAACTCTCAACTCGTTCTATCTCAACTTCTGCGAATTACCAACCACACACACTACATCCGTCAAGATGAAGGCTGTTCAGATCCTCGCCGTCCTCGGCTTCGTCGCCGCCTCCGCCGCTCAGGACCCCGGCCCATCTCCCACCGCCTCCATCGGCTGCGAGCCTCACGGTGACCACTGGCACTGCGAGGGCCCTGCTCCCGCTCCTACAGCTGGCGACGACGTCGAGGAGGAGTCTACCCACCCCGACCTCGGCCCCTCGCCTACCGCCTCCGTCGGATGTGAGCCTCACGGCGACCACTGGCACTGCGAGGGTCCCGCTGCCGCTGAGACCTCCGCCGCCACCGACGATGAGCATCACGATGATGACGACCACCACGACGACGACGACGACACTCACGACCACGGTGATGAGTCTACTCACCCCGACCTCGGCCCCTCGCCCACTGCTTCCGTCGGCTGCGAGCCCCATGGCGACCACTGGCACTGCGAGGGCCCTGCTGAGACCGGCGCCGCCCCCGTCTCCGAGTCCATCTCCGTCTCCCTCCACCCTGACCTCCCCCCTTCCCCCACCGCCTCGGTCGGCTGCGAGCCCCACGGCGACCACTGGCACTGCGACGGCCCTGCCACCGCCACCGGCGGCGTCGAGGAGCCCGAGGAGTCCGTCCCCGCGGCCGGTGCTGCCGGCGTGGCCGTCGGTGCCGGCGCCGCCATCGCCGCCGTTCTTCTCGCTCTGTAAATGATCGTCGTTTCGGGCATGACAGCACGCATTTTCATGATGGACACACGGGCATTGGGCATCTTTTTTAATGGGCATGAAATAAGCGGAGGAAACGGGATAGAAAAACGGGCTTTTCGATTCTGAGATATTCTTCTGCCCCCGAGGAGTTGCGCGCGCGTCGCGGACCCCGGGCATTTTGTACATGTAGATCATGGAGAGTTGAGAGGGAATTGACATGATACCTCGACGAGACTGGACTTTTCCCGTGATTAGAAGCTGAATTTGCTGTTCCGGCCCATAATATGATGGCATATGAAGAAGGTGTTGAGCAACAGTATCTACTAGGCTCTCCCATTGGATTTCATGATAGCTCAGGTACAACATTGATCTGATGGTGTTCATCCCGTTCCTGCTCATGGAGGAAGATCAGTTCATCTGAATATCTGCGATCAGATGTTTGTTCCAACGGCGGCTCTGCCAAGATGCGAAACGTACTTGTAAATGTTGACATGTATGGCATCCCTGGAACCTGATCACGATGAGACTGAACCCCTGAAGACCACGAGGACATGAACACGTTTGTCTTACAAACAAGAGTAACGCCATCCCGCGGAGACTCTCCTGAGTATGTCCAAGTGGCGAACGAACCATTCCACGCCTCGAGGCGCTCGAATCATATTCCACAAACGCAACACCCTCCACCCCTGAATGCAAGAGCTGAACGTGGGTGTCTCGGGGAAGCAGGCCGATATGCACGATCAGACAGGCACAGGCTCCTCAGACCACCAGAGATACCCGCTGTAAGCTCACAGACCATACGATGTACTGTAGGTTCCATTTAGACATGTGATATCGAGTCCCACGCCGTAACAGCTTGGCCGCAGCGAGATATTGGACGAGGACGGCCAACAAAAGTGGCAAGATAGCCAAGAATGCACATGAGTGACACTATTGGAAGCCTCTGCGTCCCTGTTCAATGGCAATTCCAAGTATCACCTTGATGGACAGCTGAAGCTGAGGCTGGCGCGGGAGAGAGGAGACAAGATGGGACTTCTCGCAGGAGCGCCACCCATATACGGCCGATGAGCACCTTGAGGACCATACTAACATGACCAAGATCCAGTTGCTGGCCATGCCGTGTGACAAACGGGCCGCCTGATGCAAGGTTTGGGACGGTGTCACCGCACAAGTCCGAAGGCAGGGAGTTGGGACTTGGAGGCACTGTCTGTACCACGAGGCGAGGCGTTCCAAGCTGGCGGTTTAGGTTTGTTCCCGCCGCTGCAGCCGCCTCACCGGTTCCATGCATCCCGTCCCGGCTGGCCGCCGTTCAAATTCTTTCGTTGAGGCCTCTCGAAGGCGACCGGACCGTGTCAGCACAGGCGGTTTGCTGCGAGCGGACTCGTCCTCGGCCATCATCCATCAAGTCCGAAAATACGGCCATTCCCTGGTACAGGGTATCGACCTTCAATTATCCACCCCCACTACCGCCGGGGACTGACATCACTTCTGTCGTGTGCTTGCATACAGCTTCTCAGCGTGGCAGGTCGATGGTGGAGGTCGGGTCGCGCACCGGCGGAGGGACTTAAACGGCAGCCATCAAGGTTCTCGAATGGAATGCTTAGCGCCTTGGCGGTCACGTCAAGGAATGTACTGGCGAGTCTCAATGGGCGGCCTCGACGAGGTCAATTCTGACAATAGAGATCGTCTCCCTGCTTATTTACAATTCGCCCCCGACGCCGAATTCCCGCTAGCATGCGCTGAAAGAAGCATAAATTTAGGCGTTTTGATCGGCCAGCGCTGAACATTCCATGCCATTGTTGATGTGCGATCTGGCTTACGTCGGTCGGGTGGGTCGGCGGCTGCGGCTCACAGCGGTACGTACCGATTGGACTCGTGGCTGGTGAATGGCCAAACGGGCAAATCTGATCTGAAGTGGGTCCTTTTCTGGCCATCAAGGTTCCCAAAAGTGGGATATTGTCCATCAAGGTCCTCACAGAGGGACTGGTGCAAGCACGTTTTGCCCGGGCAGGGAGCTTTTGCTAGGTCTCGATGAAAAAAACCGCGGCGGGCGGGGGCTTGGCACGAGGCCTGCTGGCCGTGCCTGCCGTTTCGAGGTTTCCACGTTCACTCCCGTTTCTGTGTCTCGCCTCAGCCTCCGGGGCGAGAATCGGGGCGTGTCATCCACATTCTCTTCACCTCTCAGCTTATCCCTCTCACCTCGACCGCTCCTCCGGATCACTCTCTTCCTCAACATCTCTATAACGGCACCAGCATCCTCCTCCTCCTCGCCTCATCTGCCGCCACCTGTGTTTGCGCGCCACCCCGGTCCTGGTCCCCGCTGGTCCCTCACCTCTGTCCTGATCTATCTCCTGAGATACGCACCCGCGCGCTCCATCGCTTGCCTACTTGGTACGCTGTATTACCCGCCTCTACGGGTTCCCGACGACACATCGATACGCCCCCTGCCGGCCAACCGGGTGCCCCATCATCGATTCGGCCGACGACGACCCCTCCTGCCGCCACGCCCGCTGCCCCTTGGCTGCCGCGTGGATCTCCCTTCACGTAACGGTGGACTCGAGTGGTGGATGTCCTGTGGAGGTGAACGTCGAGTTCTCTTCGAATTGGTGTCTGCCCAGCCCTGGCCCGTCACTGTCATCCCACACCATCAGGCCCTGCTGTCCCTCAAGGTGTCTTGCCCCTCAGCCCGCCTCGTCTTGTGTGTGAGAACCTCGACAAGCCGCTCAGTGGATTCATCCTCTCGTGATACTTAAGGGACGACACCGGCTCGGTTAGTTTAGCTTGCAGCTCTTCAGCCTCGCTCCAGACCTCAAGTGGCACAGCGGCTCGACCCGACGGATCTGCGCATACCCTACCGATCACAGCATATCAGCCTCCTCATCACTATCGACGCCATGGTTAGCTCACGCGTCACAGCGGCTGCCGCTACCCTTCTCTCAACTGCCGCCGCAACGCTCGTTGCGCGCCAGACCTCCTCGATCGAGGTCGTATCAGACTGCTCCCTCAGCCAGAGCACTCAGTATGTCGTCGTATTACTTGATCATGGCGTCGTATCTGACCAATGCCACCAGGTTCTGTCAAGCTGGAAGCACCGAGTTCAGGGTTGTTGCCACCCCTACCAGCGGTGACCTTCCCTCCTCATACACAGGCTGCCATGCCCACGACGCCGACTTGTGAGTTTGCCCACATCCCTTCCTCAGTGCCGCTGACTGACAGCATTTCAGGTGGTGCGAATACCCTGGTGGTGAGGTCGAGGTCGTGCGTGCCGACGCCACTTCCACTCCGGCGCCCACTTCCAACGGGTCGGATGAGCATGGTGAAGACGAGCACGGCGAAGATGAGCACGCCGAGGGCGCCGCGACCGCCGTCTCGTCCTGCCACTTGGATGATGGCGATCTGTATGCTACCGCCGACTCCAGTGCTTGTCCTGAAGCTAACGAGACCCAGGTTCTGTATGTGGGGAGAGACTTCATACTCCATGGGCGTGACGCCGACAAACACCCAGGACCTGCCGGCCGAGTTCACCGGCTGCCATGACCACGGCCCCGATGAACTGTTCTGCTTCAGCCCCGATGGCGAAGATGTCATGGCCACTGTCGTCGAGTCCGAAGAAAACCTCCACTGCCACTTCCACGCCGGTGTCGAGCACTGCTTGAAGCCTGGCGAGAGCGAGTCCGGCGGCACGACGGAACGATCTTGCAACCGCCCCGAGAGAGACTACAACATTCCCTTGCGTGTTGGCCTTCTCTTCGTCATTCTGGTCACCAGCGCTATTGGAGTATTCGGACCTATCTTCCTCATGAAGTTCCTGCCTCCCAAGGCCCACTCCATCTTCATCGTCATCAAGCAGTTCGGCACCGGTGTCGTCATCTCGACGGCCCTGATTCATCTCTACACCCATGCCGAGCTGATGTTCAAGAACCCGTGCTTGACCGGCGTCGATTTCGAGGGTACCACAGCGGCCGTCGTCATGGGCGGTATTTTCCTGTCCTTCTTCGTCGAGTTCGTCGGCCAGCGCATCGTCAGGGCCAAGATGGCCCAGGGTCACGATGCGCGTTCGTGGTTCAGCCCCGAGACCGTGAGCATCCTGGTCCTCGAAGCTGGAATCCTCTTCCACTCCATCCGTAAGTTGGTTCTCCATGCACAAGCTTGCGACGACTCACTGACATTTTCCTTTTAGTGATAGGAATCACCCTTGTCGTCGCTGGCGACAGCTTCTTCCTGACCCTGTTCATCGTTATTGTCTTCCACCAGGTTTTCGAAGGTCTGGCTCTGGGCAGCCGCATCGCTGCTCTCGGCACGAAGTCATCCGAGGCGCAGGTCATCCAGCGCCTCGGTCACGGTCACGGCCACGACCACCACGTCGCCACCGTTCCTCTCACCCCGGCGGAGAACAAGGGCCAGGCGGAGCCCACGACCCCTCCCACCTACTCGTCCAGTGTGGAGGAGGACATCAAGCCTCCCCAGTTCTCACTCGCCAAGAAGTGCATTCTGGCCAGCGCTTTCGCCTTCATCACCCCTCTTGGCATGGCCATCGGCATCGGTGCCATCCAGCAGTTCAACGGCAACGACCCATCCACCGTTCTGGCCATTGCTATTCTCAACTCCATCTCTTGCGGTATCCTCCTCTGGGTGGGCATTGTTGAGATGTGGGCCGAGGACTGGATGTACTCGACCTCGGAGCTCATGAACACCGGCCCGATCCTGACCGGCGTGTCCATGTTCGCGCTGATGGCGGGCATGGCCCTGATGGGCTTCCTCGGCAAGTGGGCGTAGTCGGGGCAGCACCGGCGGGTGGCGGCAGCAGAGTGTGTGTGGTCTGGTTAACTCTTGGGCGGCATTTCATCCGGCACAGCATTGGGATTAAACGGTTTGGTTCTCGGGAAGGAATATAAGGTTCGCATCGGCACGGTCCCTTCTCAAGGCAGCGCGCATTCATTTTGATGGTAGAAAAGCAAAGACGGGGGACGAGGTTTCCAGAATGTCAGGGCTTGGACATGATTCATGGCTGCAATGGATGATACCAACGGTCATTACTATAAGAACATATGATGAGGGGAAGAGTGAGCATAGTGAGGTGATTGTCGTCGCATTGGCCCTACCGCCGCTTTTGGCAGGGAAGTTCCTCCTTGGGGACTACTTGCATGTGCAACATCACAGTCTTGATCTTCAAATGGTATGCTTGTGCCACGGCCATGTCCTGCGATGAGGCCTGTGTGTCACTTGGTGATGGGTCAACTTCAAATGTGCTATGCAATGAGGCAGAAAATCTAACAAGGACCATCTAGCAATTCCCGATCTCGTACTCTGAAGTCACCAGAGATCTGATCACAGCGAGGAATGCCACCAGAGACACCGCTGCTCTACACAGACGGCTTCCAACCGCCCTCCGCCTCGAAGATCTCACCAACCTTCTTGCTCACAGCAAGCAGGTGCCTATCATGATACCGCGGCGCAACAAGCGATACGCCAATCGGCATGCCATTCTCGCCCTTGAAGCCAGGGACATTCACGACCGGCGTATGCAGTGCCTGGCACATCGTCAGCAAGATTCCCCTCACGTTTGTACAGCCACGAAAGACGACTCACCGTCCAGATCAGGCAGAACGCCGCGCTTCCCGTCTTCTCGATCCCCAGCGGCGCCTCATCCGGCACGCTCGGCGTCAGCACCGCGGCATACTTGCCCAGGATCCCATCCACCACGGGCCGCGCGGCGGCGATGTTGTCGAAGGCCTCCAGCTGCGCCCTGCGCGAGATCTTCCCGCTGTTCTCGACGTGCCCGACTAGCTGCTCTGAGATCTGGCCCTTGGCGACCGAGTACTCGGGCAGGAACGCCGTGCGGCCGTCCGAGTTGAGGACGGTCGCGTGCCACGCGGGGAGCTCGTCGAGGGCGGCCGGCAGCTCGATCTCCTCGACCTCGGCGCCGTGCGCGCGCAGCAGGGCGACGGCCTTGTCGAGCGCGGCGGATGTGCCGGGGCCGATGTGCGGCCAGACCATGGTCTTGAGGAGGGCGAACTTTGCGCCGCTGACGGCGAAGTCGGCGGGCGGGGGGACGTCGTCGGCGATGGCGAAGACGTCGGCCAGCAGCTCGAGGTCGGCGGCGCTGCGGGCGTAGAGGCCGAGGGTGTCGAGGATGAGGGAGTAGATCTTCTGGCCCTCGCGGGTGATGGAGTTCCAGGTGGGCTTGAGGGCGTAGATGCCGTTGTAGGAGCCGGGGCGGATGGTGCTGCCGCCGGTCTGGGTGCCGAGGCCGATGGGGGCCTGGAAGTCGCCGACGGCGGCGCCGGAGCCGGAGGAGGAGCCGCCGGGGGTGCGGTTCGGGTCGTGGGGGTTGCGCGTCTTGGGGCCGGATGTCGTCGCGGCGAACTCGGTCGTGGTGGTCTTGCCGAAGATGAGGGCGCCGGCCTTGCGGAGGATGATGATGGAGCCGGCGTCGACTTGGGGGGCGTCAGAGGTGTAGATGGGTGAGTTGAACTGGGTGGGCATGTCTGGGGGTGGTCAGTGATGAGGATGAGGGGGGCAGCTTTCAGAGGGGAGACTCACTCTTGGTGTAGATGACATCCTTTACGGCGATGGCGACACCGTGAAGGGGGCCGCGCTCTGCCGGGGGGACGGCGTCGAGGGCCTTGGCCTGTTCGATCACGTAGTCTGGGTCCAGGTACGCCCATGCCTGAACGGCATCGTCGCGCTCTTGAATGCGGCCCAGAAGTGACCGCGCATACTCCTCGACAGTTGCCTCGCCGGCCTTGATCTTGGCCAGGACTTCGGTGGCCGTGAGCCGGTAGAGGTCAGAACCCATGATGGCTGTCTGGCTGCGGACAGACCGAGAATGATCACCGCGGCTGTTCGTGGGTTCCTTGAAGTGGAACAGATGTTCAGTTCGGGGCTACTTCAAGTGCCGTGGTATGAGTTTCTTCTGGCAATTGGATCTTCCAATTAAAGAACTCGATGTTGGCAGACGTATCGAAGAGCAAAGGCGAGGTCGAACTCCAGAAACTGTGAATATCCGGAGACACTCTATGGTGGTTCGCTACTTATCAACCTCGCCTTCGGGTCAAGTGCCCCGCGGTGTCGTCAGAGTCAGGGACCAACCATCCCGTCGCGCCTAGTCCGCTATCATCGCGGGGCATCCTTGGTGGAGGGGACGGACCCGTGGAGTTGGAGACACCTTTTCCGATTGGGGCACTAACAACGGCATCCTTGTGCCTGAGCCGACACTGAGGGGCCTGAAGTCGCCTTATCGGCGCCGATTGAGCCGATTACACCAAAGAATCACCCCTCCATGGACCATGTGTCAGTCATCAGGGGCCGGTTCTGGCATACTCTGTCCGTCGCCCGTAGCGCGATCGGCCGAGGAACCAGACACACACACCAGGGCCACGTTGCTGTTGTCCTTGAGCGGGTGTGGCTTGGAGCATTTGAAGCCCTTTCGGGTGAAGAGTTTCGGTTTCCGGGCCTTGGGTGTGTCGCATAGATCACTGCTCGATGGAGGCGGCACTCAACCCCTTCTTGGAGCTGCTTGTCGGATGCCATCAATTCCTCTCGATCAAGCATTTCCCGAGGAAAGCTTTCGGCGAATAACAAAATTTCACAAATCGCCAAGAATGATCAATCAATGGATCCTCGAATTGCCAGGATATAATTAGGCTGTCCCTTACTCAAGGTGGCCGGTTCTCAACCTCACGACGTGAATCAGTATTGGTGGTATAAGTTCCCCTTGATATTAACTCTGCGCAGTGCCCTGCCTGTTCTATGGATATCATCTTCTCGCAATTACAGAATAAAACAGTACAACGTCTCCCGCTTCAACAGTCAACCCCCGAATTAGACGCTGGCCTTGGACGACTTCTCGCCAATCTGAACCTCCTCGCCATCCGTCATCGGCGGCGTGGCCGACGCGTAGATCTCCCCGCCCTCCCTCTCGCCCTCGAAGAAGCCCTCGCGGCCCTCGTTGGCGAGCCACTCCCACCTGAGCGGCGTGCTCTCCGCGCCGGTCGGGAAGACCTGCGGCTTGATGAACAGCGTGGTGACGTAGTAGACGGTCGCGGACGTGAAGAAGGTCAGCAGCCAGCCCATCATGTACATGTACCTGGCGGCGTCGCTGATGATGTCCGGCTCGTACTGGCCGATGAGGCCGGGGATGCCCATGGTCGTGCCGAGCAGCCAGGCCGCGCAGCCGCACCAGTTGACGCCGGACCAGAACCAGTAGAGGCCGGTCTTCTTGCCGTCGTAGCAGGACGGGACATGCACGTTGCCCTTGCGCGCGATGTAGTAGTCGACGATGATGACGGCGCACAGGGGTGCCATGAAGATGTTGTAGGAGCCGAGGAAGCTGAGGAACGCCGAGGCGTTAGCCATGAGCTGCCAGGGCTGGACGACGACGCCGAGGACGGCGCAGAGGACCTGGCCGCGGCGGATGGTGAGCCACTTGGGGAAGAGGCCGGTCATGTCGGCGCCGAAGGGGATCGAGTTTGCGCCAAAGTTGGTGGCGAAGACGCCGAAGAAGAAGGCCAGGGCCACGAAGAAGATGCCGGCGCGGGCGCCCGCGCTGAAGTAGTGGTCGAGGATGGTGTCGAGCAGGTCCCAGATGTTCCAGTGGGCGACGCCCCATCTCGCCTGGATGGAGGTCGTGGAGGCCATGCCGAGGAAGAAGACGATGACGGACGAGACGAAGACGCTGACGCCCTGGATCGGGCCGGCGTCGCGCGGCTTCTTGCAGTAGCGGGCGAGATCGGGCTGGTTGACCAGCATGGGCGAGAGGGACCCGAAGATGGTGTTGATGCCGGCCATGATGCTCCAGCCGAGGGGCGTCACCGAGGAGGAGAACTCGCCGCCCTGGGAGACCAGATCCATGGCGCCGAGGCCGCCGCCGTTGGCCATGCACCATCCGAAGATGGCGAACGCGGCGATGGGCATGGTGAATCCCTTGACGGTGAAGACGTAGTGGATGCTCTTGGGGTGAATCCACATGAACGGGAACTGCATCAGCCAGGCCATGAAGAAGGTCAAGAGCTGCTTCGAGGTGATGTTGGCGCTGGCGGCGAGGGTGTTCTCAAAGTTCTGCCACGAGCTGCCGAAGATGCATCGCAGCATGACGGAGAGGACGTTGCCGGCGTAGAAGGACTGGATGCCGTACCAGATGATGCAGACGATAGCTCGGATGAAGATGAAGAAGTAGGAGCCGTACATGCCCATGACGGAGCGCGCGAGGACCGGGAAGCCGAGGTGATACTTGGCGCCGGGACGAGCCATCAGCACGACGACGACGGCGGCGAGAAAGGAGCCAATGCAGGCGGAGACGAAGGATTGCTGCCATGTCTGGAGGGCGTCAGTCCGTCTGTTGCTCGCTCAAGTCTGCTTTGATGAATGCTTACCAGGCCAACAGCAACGAGTGCCGAACCAGTGTTCCAACCAACAAGAGAGAACTGGTTCGAGAACCAGTACAGGGGCAAGTTGTACCAGGTCCAGGTCCTCTCCTCCTCAGGAGTCGGCTCGAGGTCCTTGTTGGACCATCTCGGGTCGCCAATGGCGACGTGTCCCTCGGGGCTCTCGGGGGACTTGATGAAGTCGATGAACGCCTCCTTGGACTGGAAGGGCGCCGCCATCTCGGCTTTGCTGGGCAGCCTGAACTTTCCCATTGTGATCTCGGTGAGTCGAAGGGTGGTTTGCCTGAATGATTGTCGAGGCTTCAGATGACTTGGGATCTAAACGAAGCTCCAATTCAACCTCATCACGACGGATCAAGGCCTTTCATATGTCGATCGACTGCCATGCTCGAACTGCCGCCGTCAGTCCATGCACATGCACCAACCCCAGGCCAAGCGGCTCATGGCGTCGCTGTCGGCGTGTTTCCACCCGACATGCCATGTCGCCACGCGAACGTGCTAGAGCGCGTCCGGGGCTCTGGCTTGTGCGATAAGACATGGGGAACCATTGCATGACAGCACCAAGAGGATAGAGAGAAGATCTGAGATGTCTCCCTTGTCCCAGCGCTGCCGTGATCCCTGCAATCTGGCTGGACACGACTCCGCGGCTCCACCGAGATAAGAAGAGTCCAAGGTGCCGGCCCAAGTTCCTCAGACTCAGGCTTAGCGTCTGCGTCGCCGATCTCTTATCTTCACTGCCAGAGAGCTCCCAGTTGGAGCCAAGGATGACAGCCCCATGCTTCCTCTCAACCAGCGTCGACGGCCCCATCGGTTCGAAGATACCGATGGGGGCACGGGGGCCTTATTGGATGGGTGATGCCTCTGCGACTCGTGTTCCCATTCGGACACCACACCGCTGTGGGAGTCAGCCAGTGCCGGCTCCCCCAGACTGGCTTATCTGCTCCCTGCGGAGCGATTCAAGGCTCGGCCCTCCAGTCGCGATCCTGAATCAGTCCCGGAGCTCTGGAACCAGCACGGGAGCAGCCCGGACGGACGAAGCTCCAGAGCCCGGCCAGACCATGAGCTGAAGCGCCCGCTCTTCATCGTCCCACCACCCTCGAGACTCCTCACGTTCTCCATCGGCTCGATATCTTCCTGGGTCTCTTCGCAGTCGGGATCGTCAGTGCCTACCATCCTTCATCACTGCCACGCAAGGAGTGTTCAACCCGACAGCCTGGCACGCGCAGCTGCAACTCCCACGCGAGATGACAGTGCAGTTCCGAACTGACAGGATGTTCGAAGACAAGCCTGCCACTGGCAACGAGGCCTCGCAGTCCCACCCGGAGAGCCCAACGAGCCCCTTCTCTGGCCAGCCCGTGCCGGGATCAGCGTCAGACGCAGCGACGGGACCAGCTCCTCCTGGAGGACCGGAGCCGAGTGCTGTCTTCGTGCCGCCCTCCAGATCAGGCCCGGCCGCCGCTGCACCCCGGAAGTCTCGCGTGGCCCTGGCCTGCAAGAGGTGCAAGCGACGCAAGCAGCGGGTACGTCAAGCATATCAGCCACATGGACGTGGCGTGGCGGCTGCTGATAGGAGACCCCTGACTGACCATGGGTCTATCTAGTGTGACGGCGCCCATCCCGTGTGTAAGTCCTGCGAGAGGGCGGGTGTGGCTTGCGTGTATGAGAGGACGCTCCGGCCTCAGTACCCCGGAGGCAAGTCTCTGTAAGTCGAGCCCTGTGATCGCAATGTGTTCCCATGCAGGTATCCTGAACGATGGTAGATACATCAACGTCCTCGAGGAGCGGATCGCCTTTCTCGAGGCCCGCCTGCCCGATTACGCCGAAGATCACTTCTCGTCTGGCCCGGACGGAGCCCGCAAAGCTTCCTCCAAGACACCCCAAGAAGCCCCTATTCCTTCTGAACCTCAGCGTCGTGCGTCATCCCGCCACTCTCATGGCGGTTCCATCTCAGAGGATCTCGAAGTCGAGGACAAGACATCTCTCGTCGATGGCGTTGCCTATCTCTCACTGTGCGCCTCCGGTACCACAGATACGACTCCCGAACCGTTCTATGTTGGCTCTAGCTCGGGTGCCACCATCGCTCGCATCATCCAGTCCTCGATATTCCGAGGTTCAGGTACCAGAGGGGCTCCCCAGGTGACTGCCCAGAGAGGTCAGCCATCGGCAGCGCTGAAGCCGCCTCCGCCTCCCATGTCGACCCATTCCGATGAGGCCATCTCCGACTTCCCCGACCTCGAACAAGCGCGGATGCTGTTCGATGTCTTCTTCGAGCGCATTCACACGCGCTGGCCGTTGCTAGACCGCGTGGTGTACATGGGCCTCTTCGAGAAGCAGTACATTCAGGGGTCCCTTACCATCATTGAGCGGAGTATCTTCCACCTCATCTACGCCATCACAGCTCGATTCTTGTCGCTCACTCGAAAGCCATGCGGTGTCGACTCGGAGGTATGTGTCGCATCTTTGGTACCTGAACGGTTGAACTGATGTAGAACAGCGGCATCTCATCGCAGCCACCGAGCCGATGGATTACATCCTGGAGCAGCACAACCTCGCAACAGTCCAGTTCCTCATTCTGCTCGGTGTCCATGGCCAGAGATCGCCGTACGGCGCAGGTGCTTGGTCTCAGATCAGATATGCTACGTCAGTGTGCATCGAGATGGGCTTACATAGGAAGAGGACGCGGATCGTGTCTCCTGAGCACGCGAGAGACGTGGAGATCCGTCGCCGGGCCTTCTGGTCATGCTACTGTCTTGATCGCGTGACAAGCATTGTGCTTGGCCGCGCTTTTGCGATTGCAGACAGAGATATCAACGTCGAGGTGTGTTTTCTCGCCGCGCCTTTCCGTTCGTCTTGACTGACTGAGAATCCCCAGCTGCCCAGCGCCAGTCCCGACTTCTGGAGTCTGACGCACAAAGAGGCCCCTGACCCGACTCTGCCACAGTGGTCCAACGTCGAGCCGTTCATCCACATCATCAAGCTCGATAGACTCCAGTCCAGGATCCACAAGGCAGTATTCCGAGTTGACAGAGACGTATTCGGCGGCACCCCTGAGGAACGAGCCAAGCTTGACCGGAAGATGGCGGCCATCAGGGCGGATCTTGACGATTGGGTGCGCACTTATCCCCAGACACCGAAGGAGGGAAACAAGATCACCTGGATGTATGATCCCGAGAGCGCATATCTCGATGCGCGCGACTTTTACGGCGTGTGAGTCTGCTTTCTTGCCCCTGACACCTGATCATCGAAGCCCCGACTGACTGACATGCCGACAGACAATACCACAAGGCGGTGCTCTTCCTCTTCACCGTCTTCCTCCCGACCCTCGACACGTCGGACCCGCGATTCCTCACCTGCGCCCGCTCGGCAGCGTGCGTGTGCACGGCCTACAAGAGGCTGAACCAGAACAGGACGCTGACGTACACGATGATCTCCCTGCACTCGTGCTTCGTGGCGGGCCTGACGCTGGTGTACTGCATCTGGCGCGACCGCTCGCTGTTCTCCTACGACGCCCTCGAGGCGACGCGCGCGTGCTCGCAGAGCCTGACCATCTTCGGCGAGAAGTGGCCGGGCGCCGTCAAGTATCGCGACATCTTCGACGCGCTGTCCGGCAGCCTCTTCAAGACCATCGTCAACCCGGCGCCCGTGATGCCGCACGCGGGCGGCCCCCGCCCGCTACAGGTCGACATGGACGCTGAGCCGGCCATGGCGGGGATGTCGCCGCAGGGTCAGCAGGAGGGCCAGGGTCAGGTTCCGGCGGATGGGCTGCGGGATGGGAAACCCACGATGAGCCACATGGTGTCCGATGCCGTCAAGGAGGCGTTCATGGAGGTCGACGAGGAGGCACCCGGCGGGTGGCAGGGCTGGAGGATGTGGAACGAGATGGTCAGGGACGACGCGACCCCCGTGCCCGGTCCGGCTTCGAGGTTTGACGAGTTCGGCCAGGGCCAAGCCGACATGGCCTGGAGCGGCTATGACGGATCCGGGTTCTACGGGGTCGATCCTGTCCAGGACGCGGCCATGCAGATGGGAAACCATGGCATGATGGACGGGAGCCAGTGGGACTTTGGCGTTCTCAGATAGCCGCCGCTTTAGATTTCAAGGGACCTTGATACCACCGTCACTTTCTCTCCACGCGTGTGCCATGGTTCTTCAGTGACAATAAGTTCGTTAGAATCAGACGCTATGGCTACCTATGTACATTTCTCGTCACCTCATAACCTACGCCAGCTGTCCCTTCTTGTAGGGGAACTGCTCCCTGAAGGACTCGGCAATCTCCGTCCTCGTGGCGACCCAGACGCCCTCCTTGGCGGCGATGTACTTGACAAAGTCCTGCAGCGCCTTGAAGCGGCCCGGCCTGCCGATGATGCGGCAGTGGAGGCCGATGGTCATCATCTTGGGGGATCCCTCCTCGCCCTCCTCGTAGAGCACGTCGAAGGCGTTCTTGATGTGGTCGTAGAAGCCGCCGGGGTCGCGGAAGCCGGTGCCCTGGGTGTGGAACTTGAAGTCGTTGCAGTCGTAGCTGTAGGGCACCATGAGGCAGCCCTTGGGGTTCTCGCTGCCGCGCTCCTGGGGCAGGTCGACCCAGTAGGGGATGTCGTCGGCGTAGGCGTCGCTGGCCCAGAGGAGCTCCTCGCCCATCTCCTCGTAGACGAGGGGGATGAGGGCCCTGCTCTGCGGCGAGGGGCGGCCGTAGTACCAGCCCTTGGGGGCGTAGCCGGACAGCTTCTTCAGGGCGGTGATGCCGTTGCGGATGTGCTGCTTCTCGGCCTCGACCGAAAGGTTGCTGTGGTCGATCCAGCGGTAGGCGTGGGAGGCGATGTCGTGGCCCTCCTCGACGCAGCGGGTGACGACCTCGGGCTGCTCCTCGACGGCCGAGCCGACGGCGTAGAGGGTGAACTTCATCTTGTAGTCGTTGAAGAGCTTGAAGAGGCGCCACCAGCCGCGGCGCGAGCCGTACTCGTACTCGGACTCGCCGCTGTAGTTGCGCTCGTTGATGTCGGGCGCCGCAGGGTACTCGCGGAGGTTGGTCTCGGAGACGCCGTCTCCCAGGAGAACAGATCGTTCACCGCCCTAGAAGATTCTCGTCAGCCACTTGCCGGGTCAGTAGATGGAGTCGGGAGAGCACTCACCTCCTCATAGTTGATGACAAACGAGACCGCGATCTTCGCATTGTTGGGCCATTTCAGGGTCTCCAGGCCCTTCTCACCGTAACCCTTGAAGTTACGGGGAAAGGCATAGTCGGGGGGAGCGGCGTAGACCTCAGGCATGGTGAAGGCTGTTGCGAGATTCTTCAACGAAGGAGGTTTGGTGATGTGACCGAATATGATCCAGACGGGCGAGGGTCACTTCCACAGCTCAGCGAGGAGCAAACATATTTATCGGCCACTCAAGCTCCATCCAGGCCCGATAACCAAGCTATCGGCCAACTTGAGCCGTCGATTTCTCATGCCATCGGCACTATTTCCTGCCCCTCCGCGTCTTGTCTGCTCACAGAGACGGCCGAGGGGCAGAATGCCCGGCTCTACCCCTCCAAAAGCCCCGCCATAGCTTTATCAGCGCGCGCTGGTGTTATCAGGGTCGGTAGGGGTGGCCCCGATTCAGGGACCGACAGGGGTCAGCAGGACGGCGCAAGCCAACCGGCTTTAGCGTGCTCCAGGGGGGTTGAGGCGTCGGCTGGAAAGAAACCGCTGTGGCTGTCGGAACTCAGGGACTCGGGGAAGCCTGGAGAACCCCAGCCGCCGATAAGTAACGAGCGGCCCCGGGGCTTTGTGGGGATGCCATGATGTTGCGGGCGCTCGCTGATAAGAACCCAAGACGGCCATGATGAACGGGACTGTGATGTAATAGCCGTACGTATCGAGGGGGAACTCGAACAGAGGTGTTCTAAATTTGGGAATCGTTGAATGACATCCATCAGTTATGTGGTTCGAGAACTACGAGCGGTGGTGATGGACTCGGTTTCAAGTAACAGTGTCACGAATCCCGCTGTCCTCGAATTATTCCAGTGGAATGAAATCAATCGCTCTTGATGCAAGCCTCCGTCTCAATGCTAGGTCCCCGACATGCAAATGCAGGCTCGTTCTAATAAATGCTGTTCAACCAATGCTCCGTGAATGCAACCCCAGCAGTTTCTTCCTCGTCCGCCCTTTCACACAGGATGGTTCTTCGGCGTCTGTTGAGAACCTCCGTCGTGTGCACCGTCCTTTTCCCGAATCTCAGTGCTTCCTTCAACCTCCTGACCACGCAATAGTTCCTCCTGTGGAGGCGCTTCCTCGTCCTTCTCTGGCACGTTCGCCTCCTCGTCCTCCTCCTTCTTCGGCGCCTTAAGGCTCGTGTTCCCAACCCAGAACGTCAACGCCAGGCTCAGTCCCGAGCACACCGTGTAGAATATGAAGATGTAATGCAGGCCCAGCATATACACGTCCAGGATCTTCTCCTGCTCGTCGTGGGAGAGTCCGAGCGTGCCGAGAGAGTACGTCGACGAGGTCAGCTCAGCAATCAGGCTCTCCGACGCGAACGCCTCGCCTGCCAGGTCGGTGCTCAGGGTGTTCGACAGAATGACGCCGGAGATGACCAGCCCGAACGCGCCGCCGATCGTGCGGATGAAGTTGCGCAGTCCCGTCGTCACGGCGCGGTCCTCGTTGCGGCTGTTGGCGTACATTCCGACGAGCGTCGGCTGCAGCGTCAGACCGATGCCGGCACCCTCAACGATGAGAATGGCAATGAGCGGACCAAGGCCGGTATGTCGGTCAAAGAGCAGGGTGAGCCCGTTTCCGAGCGTCCAAAGCGCAAAGCCGACGAGGATGCAGTGCATGTAGCTGCCGACCCGGGCCATGTACTGGCCGCTGATGATGGAGCCGAAGGACGTTGTGATGACGACCGGCAGGATCAGCGCACCAGCCACCAGGGGGGAGTACTTCAAGATGGACTGGAAGTAGATGGGGAGGTAGAAGAAGTTGCCGAAGTAGGCCAGCCCGGTCAGGAAGGACTGGACGTACAGCGCCCAGCAATGCGGCGCCTGGTACAGCCGGAGAGGCATGATGGGGAGCGCGACCAGCTTCCACTCGTAGAGGACGAAAAGAACCGTCAAGACGACGCCGGTAACAGTGGCGGCTATGAAGAAGGGCGACGACCATGGGTACGTGACGCCACCGCCGGACAGCGGGATGAGGACGAGGAGCGTGGACGCAATGTTGAGCACCATGCCCCCGTAATCGATCTTCTTGATCTTTTCGACATAGTTGCCGGACCGATGCTTCAGGGGCAGGAAGAAGAGGATGACTCCGGCCGTGGGTAGCGTCATGATGGGTATCATCCAGAACACCCATCTCCATGTTGACCCCTCGACGACGGCGCCTCCTAGGAACGGCCCGACACCGTTGGCCAAGGCGATGATGGCTCCCAGCCAGCCTACACCGGAGAGTTAGCATGTAGAAAGCAACGAGGTGGACGCGCGATCCTCACCTTGATATTTCCCCCGGTTCTGTAACGTCGTAATGTCACTCACGATGATCATTACCAAACTGTTGATGCCGCCTCCGCCGATGCCCGCAATGGATCGGAGAACAAACAGCTGTACGGATGTCTGGGCAAAACCGCACCCAAGATCCCCAAGCCCCATGAGAGCCAGGCATATTAACAGGAGGTTTTTCCGGCCGAAGATGTCTGATAACCGGCCGTTGATCAGCTGGAACGCTGTCGAGGCGATCAAGAACGATGTTCCGATCCAACTCGTCGCGGTGCCGGTGTTCAGGTCGCCGGCGATGGCGGGTGTTGCTGTCGACACGCTTGTTTGGTCGACGAAAGAAACGAAAAGGCACACTGAAAGTGCCGGGATCGCAATCATGAGTCGCTTGGTTGACATTGTGTTCCTCTGCCCGCCGATGGACTCTGCGTCGCTGTCGTCTCGAGGGTCTTGCTCGGCCACTGGCGGTGGTGTCGATCCAACACGCTCCGGCGCCCGCGTGGTACCCTTACTCGGCTCATCGTCGCTAGACGACGTCTCGGTACAGGTCTGGCAATCATGCTCGTTCTTCGTTTCGGGAGACTGGTCTGAGTCCGACACGGGGACTGGGGGTTGTTGGCTTCTCATCTTGGGACCATTTCGAGGCCACGCTGTGTCTTCCTTCGGAACAGGCTAGGTCGTGGAATAGATGCTACTGAATCGCAAGACATGGGATAGCGGCAGAGAGAGTAGATATCCTTGAGTTGAGATGTCCAGATTCGGGCCGTCGGGAGTTGCTTTCCCTAGAAAAAGTCTTCATCGGTACCTCTCTCCGGTTCTTCGGTGCTTGGGACGCGCAGCAAATCATGATCTGGAGAGCCAGGTCATTAGCAAAATCGCTTATTTGCAGTCGATTCAAAGAGCTCCGAAGACACCGCTAAGTGGATCGAGTCCCGACGATTCGGGAGAGCGATATTCGGCATTAGGCGGACCGGCTTCTGTCGCAATTGGGCGTCATTCTGGGGGAGGCGACGATGGACTAATCGCCATCGGGAGGACCCAGGCATCGGCACGTTTTGGGCCGACGAAGGATGGTTAGATGGGGCCGATCCTCGCACCGCCCAGCTACTCCTAGTCAGTCCTGACTCCGTGGAGAAGCTCGGTGGCGGATCTTGACAGATGCTGCCAAGCCCCGGTAACCTTCCGAGGAACTCATCTAGAAGCCTGCAGTCGGAGTTGGGCGAGCCATGGTCTCCGGACAGGATGGATGTTGAGAGGTGTGAAGGGGAAGAAAAGAGTCCGTGGTTGGAACATCGCCGTGCCGCGTTGAGCCGGCCGCCCGCCGGCCGACTCGTGGCGGCACTTTCACGCCGGAAGTCGTGCTCGATTAACCCCGCCTGAACTCGCTGTAAACTTGAACCTAAGGCGACGATCTCGTTCCAACCAGACCTCACCATCGCCGTACGAAGACCAGACTCATCTTATCGCATCAACACGACCGATCTCTCACCATGTCGCGGCTCTTTAAACCACTGGCAATTGGGCAAGCCAGGCTGGAACATCGCGTTGCGATGGCTCCCCTGACAAGATATCGCTCAGAAGACGACTGGACCCCAACAGCGCTGAACAAAGGTGAGCTCCCGAAAACTCGCGCAAAGCGGACAGCCACCCTGTCAAAGAGCAAATCCCATTGACTTGACTTCCAGAATACTACGAGCAGCGGGCTTGTGTGCCGGGCACCCTGATTGTGAGCGAAGCGACTCTGATCTCAAAGAGCACAGTCGGCCGCCGCAACATTCCCGGGATATGGTCTGACGATCAAATCGCCGCCTGGAAAGACGTCACTGCAGCGGTCCATGCCAAGGGCTGCGTGATCTACTGTCAGCTCTGGCACCACGGCCGGGCCGCATTCCCAGAAGTGCTCGCAGCCGAAGGCTTCAGGATGCTGTCATCGAGCGCCGTCCCCATCAGTCCTGAGCACGGGACCCCAGACGCGATGACCGAGGACGAGATTTGGGCAACCATCGGAGACTACGCGACGGCAGCGAAGAACGCCATTTCCGCGGGCTTCGACGGCGTCGAGATCCACGGGGCCAACGGGTATCTCCCGGACCAGTTCCTCCAGACAACCTGCAACAAGCGGACGGACAGCTGGGGCGGCAGCATTGAGAACCGAGCGCGATTCCACCTCGAGGTGACCAAGGCAGTTGTTGAGGCCGTCGGAGCCGAACGGACTTCCATACGACTCAGCCCTTACAGCAGCTTCGGGGGCATGCTGATGGACGAGCCCGAGCCGACATTCGAGTATCTGCTGCAGCAACTGAAGCCGCTCAAGCTGTCGTACCTTCATCTCATCGAGGCTCGCATCAAGGGCAACGACGATTCTGACTGCGGCGGCCAGAAAACCGTCGGATGGATGGTCGAGTTGTGGGACAACGTCAGCCCAGTGCTGCTGGCGGGAGGGTTTGTGCCAGCCTCGGCTGAGCAGGCCGCCGACGAGACGTACAAAGGATACGATGTCGTGATTGTATTTGGGAGGTACTTTGTCGCGAACCCCGATCTTGTCTTCAGGGTCAAAGAGGGTGTGCCGCTCGTCAAGTACGACAGGGCCGTGTTCTACACGCCGAAAGCCGCCGAGGGCTACACTGACTACCCGTTCAGTCAGCAATACCTGACGGCCGCAGCAATTGCATGAGGCTCCGGGGTCAAAGAGATACAATAATAGAATTGAACACGATGGCAGACGCAATTGATATGTGACGCTTGATGAATGGCTACTATACCTCGATCTGCCGCGTTGAGACCAAAGGGTTAACGGGCCTGAACACGGGACTGATATCTCGGAGCACCACCATTCAGATGAATTTACGCTTAATGCGTGACGGGTATCTGAATAGTCTTTCCCAACAAGAAGACATGACTTTTCCTGCTTCATCTCTTCTCCAACTGTCCCCGATGTGTACCAAATGATGCCCGTTGCCGGTATCTCGCGGAGGCCGCGAGGGCATTGAGCAGCCCGCAACCCGCAGCCCGTAGCCGCAGCCCGCAAGCCTCGTGTCAGTTGTATTCACTACGTGGCTGTAAACAATAACTTCTCTGGCCCCGCATAATCTTGATCTATCTTGGCGTGAACACATTGCGGCCGGCTTGAGGCACTGTCAACCTCGCACGATCAACCCAACAGCGCAGGGTCGGAAGGCTCAGCGCCGGCCACGCTTCGTTCAGACGATTCAGTTCCTGTTAAATCAACCCGAAGAACTCATCACTTCTTCTATATTTTTGCCCTTCCACTCGCAGTCAAGCTTTCATCGAACCCAGGAACCTCGCCAACGCGAGAGTCCGCGAAGACCTCGCGGCTTCGAGTTCTTGGTACCGATCAACTCACATTCGCCTCCCCCTATCGACCTTTTTTTCCTTATCAACGGAACACCACCACCCTCTTCTCTTCATTCAGTCGATTGCAACATCAACGGTGCGATCATGCCGAAGCACGTACTCTCGAGGGCGGAGCTGGAGATCGCTCTGGAGAGGGAGACCAAGCTACGAAAACACTTCGAGAAGGCTCTCGAGGAGGCCAAGGCCAAGATCCCAAGAGGGCTCGACACGACCCAACAAGGCATCGCGTCCGGCACAGTAACGCCCCAACGACATCCAGTCCCTTTGCTTACGCGGCGGGCAACAACCGCGTCACCGAGCCCGCTGAGGCGTGTGCAGACCAACCTTTCATCGTCACCAAGCCCTCGATCTACTTCAACCCAGCGCTCCGCAAACGGCTTCGAGCCTCGGTACGCTCGACCAACGGAGTCTTCCTCCAGGCGATCCAGTATCATGGCGGCAGACAAGACAGGGCCGGCCACCACACTCGGTCCGGCAACCCCAACCAACAACCCAATGTACGGTTATCGGGACGGAGAACTCATCCATCTCCGCCGATTTCAGTCATCAACGAGCTCATCGAGAGCAAAAAATTCGAAGGGCTGGTGGAGGGACTGGGGAGCGATCGAATGGGAGTACACGCCCACCTTCACCTACCCCCCGCGGAAAACCCAACCGTCGACCCGCGAGGACCGACTAGAAGCCCTCGATATAACAGGAGACTCTGACGACGAGGACGACATTGAGACGCCAGTGACTGAGCCTCAGCTCTCAACTCCGATGGATATCTGGTCACGGGACGACCCCATTACCCCCGAACTCAATGAAATATTTGTCCGGGGCGATGCAGCATTCGAGCTGATACGCCAAGCACTCCAGCTGGCCTCCGAGGCCACATGGCACCTGCTTCGACAGTGGTACCCAAGGACACAGACATACAACTTTCCCCAGGGACCGTATCAGATAAAATTCGGCCGAGAGGAGATTGAAAACATCTGGTTCTGTGATTCCACCGCATTGGCGGACCGGTTCTACCATGTTAGGATGGACATGCGCGGGCTTACGGGCTTGCGGAACGATGTTTGTCATCCGCCTAAGTCATACTTGCGTGCCTCATGGTACCGCTGGAACATCTCTGCCGTCGAGACACATTGCCGTGGCGATCCGGAAAGGCGGGAGAGGGCATATGAGTTGAAGCTGCAGCTTCGGGACTTGGCCCTTGAGACGGTGCAGGAGGTTCTGGACCTCATGTTCCTCGCCGAGTTGCCTTGCGCCTGTCCTTACCCCTTACTTGCAAAACTATCAATGCGCTATGCGGCGCACCCCTCGTGGGAGCACCATCACTTGGCTGCTATGAGTCCATTCTCTGTCGACGAGGCCGAACTCCGCGGCTACATCACGGGGCCCACTGGGTTCAAGCAAGCGGCAATGGCCTGGGGACAGTACTGCAGCGGAAATTGGGACGACAGGAGCCCCGATGAATGGACACCACTCGATCACGAAGGGGATCTTTATACCGCGGAGGAGTAGGTGTGGTGACGAGCGACCGGCCTGGCTTGTGCGAGTATGTTGAATCGAGACCATTTCCACCAACCACTTGGCATTTGTGTGTGATCCTGAATGTATTTTCAATCTCATTGTGTGACAAACTGCGCCCCGATTTGGCAGATGTACATCGCCAGGCCCGAAGCATCTTGTCTCCAGTCGACAGTCATGTAACACGTGGACCATTCAAGCGGCTTCTCGACGTTGTCGACATTGACTCGAGCGAAACTTGTGTAACATCGACCACTCCTCCCGTAACCCAACCCATACCACCACGCTGCCAGGGTAACTCCTGGGAGCGTGAGCCTGGAGGGCAACTTTCTCTCTCGAGGTGGCCCTCCCGTTGAGCCTTGAGCAATTCCACCTTAAGGACGCGGATCCGGGCGTGGAGCGTGGCGATAAGTCTGGCGAGAAACTGGTCAGCCACTGAAAATGGTGTTTTCTGAGCTCTGGGGTGGTACGACTAACTCGTCATTGCTCGCGAGATGAGTATTGTGCTGGATCTCGTCAAGACACCGGTCTATGCGCAAACGGTGGCGAAGGCATGTAGCACAGGTGGGATTCCCTCCTTCACACCAGGAAGTTCGCTCCCGACAGGGCTCGGGGTCAGAGGAAGTCTTGCGGCGCCTTGGCCGCAAGCCATCGACTGACGGCGCCATGGAGGGAAAAGCAGAGCCCGAGGAAGTCCAGCAAATCATGTGGTGTCAGGTGGGTTTGATGCGCTATCCAAGTCTCAACTCCTTCAGGAGGACTGGTTTTCGAGTCTGGCTCCTGGCTCCTGATGATTTGATGCCCCTTGACCGGCCACTGGTACTTGTGCCGCTGGTCTGTTTTCCCGGAAAATGACGTGAACAGAGGCACAGACCTGGGTTGTGGACACGGCAAGATACACCGACTGGGCGTACCCAGACATCGGAGGCTAGGGCAGCTCCAGACAGACCAACATGCCTGCCCCGGAATCGGGACGATGCAATAAGTGACTGTTGTGCCTCGGGCCGCGTGGGGCGACGATTTGAGACGCTACAGATCAGTCTCGCAAGTGGATGACCGATCTCCATTTATGTGTGACAAGGGATGGCCGCCTGCTCGGGACAAAGAAGCAGATTACGTACTATTTAGGATTGTTTCCTTTGTCTGCGAAGCCGAGAATCATTATCGACTCACTCAGACAGACTCGCACGCCAACAAGCTCTTTCAACCGTCCCCTCTTGTCTTCGACCATACCCCAATCGCGTATCACACCATGACCTCGAACGGAGACGCCATCATCTTGGGAAGTCCTGGGCTTGCACACTATCCCCAGGCCCGGCTGCTCCCTCCATCGCCACAAACACGAACCTTGCTTCTTTCGGGAGTCACGGCGAGACGCAGTGACGGCACGATCGCCGGCCTGCGGACCAACGAGGACGGAACCACTACCATCGACATCGCGGAGCAAACTCTGGTCGTTCTCCAGAACATCGAGGCCGTCATCAAGCAAGCCACGGACAACAAGGGAGACATGCGAAATGTTGCCGATGCAACCATCTTCCTCACCGACCTTAAGGGGGACTATGCTGGCATGAATGCGGTCTGGAACAAGACGTGGCCTAGCCACGAGGTCGCGCCTGCAAGGACGTGTGTTGGAGTGAGGGAACTGCCCAACGAGAAGCTTATCGTTGAATTCAAAGTCACGGTGCTTATTTAGTAGGGTTTGCCGTTTGAAGATAATAGGACCGTCACATTCCTCGGCCGATGATGTCGGTCACACTTCTGACTCCTGGGCTAGTTTACCCTCTGAAGCACGCTAAACGGTTGAATCATCGTCATTGACAACGCAATATCCTCCCCGGACATCCCAGCAGCAGGTTCCGTGCACTAATGCTGGGCGTGACAAGCCCATTGATGCATATGTAGCCTGCCTTGGAACTGAACATGACCCCTGATCGGGTCACCGAAGCCGAAGCCCGCATGAAATCTGTGGGCCCTTCGGCCCGGCGAAGTGGAGCTCCAAGGGGCCCGCGCGGACAAAACCCCTTGCGCGTACCCCGCGACTCGGAGTAATGGCCCCTCTTGTGAGATGCAATTACATGATGGGAGTAATCAGTCGTTCCGATAAAGATCCAGTGCAATATGATGAGGGCAATTTCTCCGTTTCTGTCCCCCCTTTCGGGATGGTCATGGCAAGTGATGATGCAGCAAATGCTACCTGCAAATCGAGCGCGCCTCATTGTAATGACCTCGACGAAGAGCGCTCTTCTTGTTGAGACGAGCTTGGATTGTATACTTGAAACTTGGATAGGGCCATCTAGAAGACTAACAAAGACATTCAACGGACAAACGGATGTACAAAGACAACCGCATGAGCCAGATACGACGAAGTGAAAGTGATATGACCCCCGCCCCCCGGCCGGGAGTGTAGGCTTGAGGCACCTTTAAGGGGTGTACCTGAATTCTGGGTGTCGATGACCCAAGCCGAGTTTCTGATGGTCCGACAAGCCCTCCAGGCGGTGGTCTTTCTTCCCTGCGTCCCGAAGCTTGTTGTCAATGATGCAGTGAGCCAAACCAAAGGCGCAGACGCAGAAAGCAAACAGCTGAAGAGCCAGGTTGATGGAATGGCCAATGTGGAAAAGGGGCGCATCGGATGACAAGTAGGTCCAACTGCGAGCATCATGTCAGAGCAGCGAGGCGAGATGCTGGTATCAGAGTGCAAACTTACGTTGAGAGGACGCCGCCGATCGAGCCGATCATAACCATGTAGCCACCAGCCACGGCCGCAGCTGCAGGGCTTCCGGCATCTGGTACATCGCTCCCATGTCAGCAGCCAATCGCATCAAAAGACCACGGACAGCGGGAGGGGAAAGACCTACTGTTGATTCCCCAGCTGAGGAAGCCAGAACTTGCTCCAAAGACACCAATCGCGTTCAGGTAGACGGCGGCGTATTTGGCAGACACGCTGTCGGAGAATCTCAGGAGACCGTAGCCGATGATTGAGCACGGGAGGACCACCAGCATGAAGATACCTCGCCTACCGGTGCGGTCACTGTAGTATCCCAGAGCGATGGTTATGCAGCAGGCGACCAAGTATGGGGGCACCGAATACAGCTGCGCCCTCGTGGAGGTCCATCCGAATTCTCGCAGAATGGTAGGGATGAATGCGCCCATGCCCTGGACGGCGGAGTTGGTGCAGAAGAAGCACCAGGCGCAGACGTTTGTGTGGATGTTGAAGATGGCTCGGCGGACGTGCAGCCAGGTAACACGCTCTTTGGGATCCTGCGAGTTTCGTTCTTAGCATGAGTATCAGAGTATTGACGAGAGCACTGGCAACTCACATTGGCCTGTTCGCGGCGGAGACGTTCGGCGGCGATGTATCTCTGCCGAGGAGTCAAGTACTTCCACTCTCCTGGTCCCTGCGGCATGAAATAAGGTGCGGCCATGGCCACGAAAATTGTAAACTAGGAGCAGTCATGGGTCTCAGCTTCCATGTTGCTCATCCAAAGCCTCCACACAAGGGGCACAGCACTTACCAAACCTTCGAAAAAGAAGATGTTTCGCCAGCTACACTCAAGTCAGCGCGGCTTTTCAGTGTCAGGGCCCCGTGTTCGTCTTACTTCTGGATGACCATCGCGGATGTCCCCCACGCCGGAATAGACCTAACTGTCTGTTAGTGATGGCCACACCATGCCAGCTCGCCAAACCGAAGGATGCTTACGAGAGTCCTGCGGCCAAAAGGCCTCCAAACGCACTGGACAGGGCGCTCGAGGCGATGAAGATGCTCATGCGGAAGAAGAGCTCCCCCTTCTTGAAGAAGCAGCTAAGGAAGAACGCCGTGCCGGGCATCGCTCCACCCTCAAAGACGCCGAGGAATGCCCTCGCAACGGCAAGTCCCTCGTACGTTTGGGTAAAGGACGTGCAGAGAGTGATAAGGCCGAAGCAGAAGACGAGAAAGGGAAGATACCAGCGGGGACCGACGAGCTTCAGGATGACGTTGCTTGGGATTTCGACGCTGTTTTCGCGGGTTAACATCGTGGAAGCCGAGATCTCGTTTGTCAGGGAGAACATACGCTAGGTAGAGAACGAAGAAGATTGTGAGGATGATGTTGTATCGGAAGCCGTGGAGGTCAAGGTCCTCTGCCATTCCCTGGATGCGAGCGTTGCCAATGTTGGCTCTGCGAGCAGAGGTTAGTTTCTCTCTGTCTCCCCATGCCCCTCTCTCCCTTGAGACTCTCTCTGTGATCAACTTACCGATCGATGGCGCAAAGCATGTAGAGGAACGTGACCAAGGGCACAATTGTCAGGTCGAACTTCCTGCGAATAGCTGCTTCCTCTTCCGGAGTCCACTCTGAGTCGCCTATTTCCAGGACCACAGAGCTGGACGACCCCGGGTTGGGCCCGGTCTCCTTCTTCTCCATGTCTTGCTTAATGTATTCTTCGTCCAAGTTCTTTGCTTCTGCCATCTTTGCAGTGATGAAGAGGTGTACACGAGAAACGATGAAATAAACAAGACCACAACTGCCTGTTCCAAGGGGTCTTTAGTATTTCCTCCACAGGATACCTTGCGCTCCCGAATTAATGCGTTTACAAGGACCTTGATATCATCCAGTCTCCACCTCTGGGCGTCACGCTCATATCCACCCGCCCTCCTATCAGCCACTATCTTGATAGCTAGCCCCGTGGCCTTCGAGGCCGGGAGAGGGGCAACGAAGATCGGGTGAGCCTCCCGACACGTGACAATAGAGTGGATTCCGCAGAGTCCCCCTGCCCCCCCTCCGGTGCCCTCTGCCGATCTTATGCACCCCGGCTCTCCCCAGAAACCTCGGCTTTGTTCTCGTGATGGTCGAGGGCGCCAGGGCCGAGTGGGCGGGACAAGCAAATACTGCGATAGTTCCGTGTGAGCTGCGCGACTCGTGCGGGAATGGGCGAGGTCGGGCAGCTTTAGCGGCTCCGAAGAGGCGCGAATTGCGGGCGTCGGGCCAGAATCGGCACGCCATGATAGTCTTCGTGGACGACAAGCATGGGTCAGCGTCTTTTGTTCTTAGTCCAGCATGGATATCAGAAGATAGTGGAATGTCGCATCAGGCCAGCACCTCCCGCCTCCCACGCGAGGGGCTTTCCATTTTTTTCTGACAAAGATTCCTATTGATAGAGGGTGGCTGCATACAAGTGGTCAGACTGCTCATGATCTCCGGAGTATTCGCCGCTGAATAGATCCTCGCCTGCATGGCTTGTTGTATTCGTGATTAATTTTCTGAAGAGACACGGTGTTATCCTGAACGTCAGAGAATATGCTTAGCAGTCAATAAACCGCCCAAGATGTATCAGAGAGAACCTCTTCTTTCACAGCTGCCAGAGGGTTGGGAGATGGCCGTGACTACTTGCGGCCTGATGTTTCCCAATCTTGCCTTGCCCCTTGGTCACATGGAGATGAATTCAGAGGAAATTTGATGTCTATTGCCCGATACTTGATATCACTAGTAAGATCATGTCAATGCGCGATATTGGGATCAGATTCCACCAAGTAGTCCTCCGCAGCCGAGACGTGACCGGTCCTTATCAGACGCAGCTGAACGAGCTGGCGGCATTCGTATCCCCCTTTCCATCATAGACAGCCTTGTTGGGATACAGACAGAGAGGACGTTCAGCGCCGCGGCTGGTTCGGCCGTACAGGGTCTCCGGCGCGACGCCGTTCTCGACCCAATCCACAAGAGAATCCATGGACTTGCCAGGGTACGCCCCGAAACCATTGTTACAATGACCGACTCCCGGGGCCTCAAAGAATCGGAAATAGTCGGCCGCATCGGGGTCGACGGCCAACACGCGTCTGTAGTACTCCTCGGTACCGCCTGCGTGGATCTGGATGTCGTCAAGCCCGTGCCAGGAGAGGAACTTGCCGCCGACATCGCGGAAGGGACGCAGGTCTGGATCATCGGTGGCCATGGAGGAAGCCCACTCCTGAACTGAGAGCTGCCAGAAACGATCGAACTCGGCGTGAGTGAGGGCCATGGGGTTGGCCTTGAGATCCTTCATGAGGAAGTTCTTGACCCAGTTGTTGGCGATGCCGAAGGGTTGCTGGGTGCAGGTGCCGTTGGCGCAAGCTGTATCGGCAAGGGTGCCGCCTCCCGTGAGGTTAGTGGTGCGACTCACTCCGTAGTAACGCCACTCCCCGTCCACGGTGTGATATCCGGCCCATGCAGCCTCGGCAGCCTCGACGGCAGCCCGGGAAATGGTGGTCGTGCCGGCCGGGAGATCGGGGCAGGCGATGACCTGGCCCTCGAGAGGGGCGGCCTTGAACTTGCACAGAGACGGGTCCATGACATATCCGTCTTTGACGCCGTCAATCTCGTCGCATTCTTCGAGAGCTGCAGCGGTGATGGCCCTGAACTCGCACGGGGCTGGAACTTGCTCGCCAGCCAAGTCTCTCATGATGATCTGCGGCACGATGTCGCTAGACAGGAACCGGGCCCAGTTGATGGCTGGGCAGCTGCCGAGCAGCCCGTGGTAAGCGTCTGGATACCGCTGAGCCAGCATCAAGGCTTGCCGGCCTCCCGTCGAACAGCCGTTCCAGTAGCGGTACCGAGGAGGCCTCCCGTAAAAGCTCTCGATGACAGCTTTGCCAATGGCGGCCGAATCCCCTAGGGCACGGTACCCGAAGTCGGCGAGAGCTTCGAGGTCGACGTTCCCGGTGCTTCGCAGGGCCCAGGCGTCCGAGTTCTGACTGCTCGCCCTGTCGCTTGACACGCCCGCCGTGGTGCCCACGGTAGCCCATCCCAGCGCAAGAGGCGCGAGCACGGTCCCTGCACCGTTGCCCGCCACGAAGCCTCCACCGCCGGTGCCAAGCATGCGTTCGTTCCAGCCCTTGAAGGGCAGATACACCCCAGTCGTGATCCTGCGGCTGGCGTAGCCCGGGTGGCGGGTCGTGACTGTCACATTGCAGAACGACAGGCCCGTGAGATTCTGTGGCGAGGCGAACGAGTTCTGCAGCAGGGCTCCTGTGACCTCGAGGGTACCGTTGAACACCGCAGTTGCTTCAATGGAGATGACCTCCGACCCAGGGATGGGCGGGATGTCGATACTCCCGGGGGAGCAGCTGGCTGGGGTGGGAGAGCAGGTCGTTGCTGAGACGAGGCCTGCTAACTTCAAAGAGACGAGCAGAAGGACGGATTGAGACTTCATGATGCTTGTTGCTGTGCTGTGCTGTGCTGTCTGGCGCTGTGGAACTGAAATGGTCTAGCAGAAGGTGCATGGCTGTGGGGATGATGCCTTGGCTTGGAGTCTTTATACTAGTACCAGCAGAGACACCCCGCCATCCCCAAACCCAGGGTCATGGTACTCGATTATCACGTACAGTCCTAGCCTTGAAGATAACGCTTATGACTATCACCACCATCCGACCACGGCCATGATAGGAAGCTATTCCTATCTACATGCCTTGCTCGCCAGCCAGCCTCCGTATGAACGAAGTGGTAAGTGTCTAGGGTGGCTGAACCGTTCATCGGGTTGGCGTCTACTGAACCAGGGTGCTAGGAGCCGCCACCGGGCGCTGCTGGTTAGCCCGCTGCCTCGCCGGCCCGAAATCCACTTTGATCGGTACACACACCCGTTGGTATCACTAATCGCTCGCTCGACGGGGAAATGGGTAAGTGAAGAAGGCCCATCTGATAACCTGGCATCCGTCTTCGGACCGGTCGTCCCGCAGGAGTGTTCTGTTGCGTTGGCCGGGTCGTAGCCTGAGAGTTACCCAGCGACCTGGTAATATGTCCATTTCCCGACAGTTGGAAAGCAGGAGTGAAGATTGCTTTACCTCGGGGCGGAGGAGGACATGTTTATTCTGATAACCGTAAATGAGATCGAGACTGCTCGTTGTTCACGGAGCTGTTTCCAAGATTATTCACTATTACGAGTCATCTGACAGGGCAGTTCCCCTTCGTCTCTTTTCTTCGCGTCAAACAAAATTACTGTATTCCAAACTGAAAAGCTTCACGGGCCAGTTGACTTCTTTTCCATCCTCCGTGGAGGCAAGGGCGACACTTTCGTGGTTGAAACAACACACATAAACACCGGTAGCAATTCGGTTGGGCAGAGAGAAAATGGCATGGGAGTGGGAGATATGAATTGTATAATAGTACCTAAGTAATTGACAAGGGCCGATTACATTTTAGGTTTCACCTTGGATGACGCCATATGGAGTATACAAAACCTTGACCACGCTGCCAAGAGGCGTCATGGTCACGCTGCTCTCTCGGTGAAAGTCATCATGATCGGGGGCGGATACTTGACGCCGCTGATCCTGGCGCCCTCGACCAGGTTCTGGTTGGGTTGCGCCTGGGCGAACTGAATCTTGTCAGTGAATCTTCCACAGCAGGCAAAATGAATCCAGCATCGTAGTACTCACGTCAAATCTCATGAGAAGTAGCGGTACTACCTTCTTCAACTCCAGGTATGCAATGTGAATGCCCAGACAGACTCTCTTGCCTGAGCTGAAGGCCAGGAAGCTCCGGTCCATCAGAGACCGTTGTTCATCGTTTGCCTCGACCCATCTCTCCGGCCGGAATGCATCCGAATCTGCACCGTAAACACCGGGATCTCTCTGGACGGCCTCGACTTGCGCGCCGATTTCAGTTCCCGCTGGGATCATCACGCCGGAAACAACGGCGCCGCCCTCGGGCACTATCCTGTCGAGCGCAAAGGAAAAAGGGGGCCAGTATCTCATAGTCTCCTTAATCACTGCCTCCAGATAGGGAAGCTTCATGACCTCTTTCCACCTGGGCTTCTCGGAGAGCTCGCCGCGTTCTACTGCACCGTCAAGCTCGGCTCGCAGTTTTGACAGAACAGCCGGATGCTCCGAGAGAAAGAACAGAATGCCAGTGAAGGTGCTTGCTGTGGTGTCGGCACCCGCCGAGATGATGGACATGACCACGCCCAGGACCTCGGCGTCAGAGACGAGGTTGTTATGCTTGGCCTGGCCCGCGAGCAGCTTTTGCAGGAGGTCAGGGTTGTCACCCCAAGAAGTCTCGTCGCGGCCGCGGCTCGCCAGCTTCTGGCGGGAGACGTTAGCCAGGGGGCTATCAACCTTGGGCTTCAACTTTGCCAGCGGGCTCTTCATGATCACCCACTCGACGGCTGGAAGGGCCGCCCAGGCCAGCCAGTGATCGAACCGCTTCATAACGGCTGCCATGATGCCGTTGATGTCGCCTCCTTTGTCGAGGAATCCAAGCTTGTCGGTAAAGGCAACACGTTGCACAACTTCGGTGGCAAAGCATTGGAACCACGCAGAAATGTCCACGGTCTTGCGGTCGGCGAAGATTTCGACGAGTTGAGTGGCCGTATCGTCGATGAGTTCTTCATAGTCCAAGAGCTCCCCTGTGCTGACCGCACGGCCGATCACTCGACGGACGGAGGTGTGATTCTCCTCGGTCATCGTGATGACGCTGGGTATGGCATTGCCGCCGGCGACTGGCGTCGCAGCACTGTAAGAAGAGGCCTGCAGAACCGGAGTCAGTCCCATCCGCCCGCAGACTCAGTCTCTCTTGTCGTGGGACGTTTCTGTACTGACCTTCTTCCACACGGGTTTGTTCCCGTAGATAATAGGAACGGCAGCAGGGTCGCTGACGCTCACAAAGTTAGGGCCCAGTCGAACCAACGGCCCGTACTGCCTATGCAACTCGATCATACGGTCGCCGAAATTAGGTGAATTCTGGGCGCGGGAGCGCCACAAGTCCGTGAGGCTGGCGATGAAAGGGCCAGGGATGTGTCGCAGTCGGAGATAGTTGCGGATCAAGCGAAAGGTCAGGAATGCCAGAGGCATCCAGAGAATGAGCGCCATCGTGATAGAAGGAGGAGGCTTTCCAAGCAAGATTCAGGGGAAGTAGTGAAGACACTCCGTGAGCCATCTTGCGCAGCATGCGTGATGATGCTGTCGACACCCTGTACTAAGTAGGCTGCAGATATGTAGGTACATCTCCGGCTTGCCCCTCTCTTTCCGTCGTCGAGTCTCCATGAGAGCCATGATGGTTGACCATGAATCCGTTCTATTTCCGTTTCTCCTATCTCTGCCTCAATCCCTTTCAAGAGGATGGCCCCACATCGGGCCGAGCCTGTGGGGTCTGTTTCGGCGAGTGGATCCCGAGGACATCGGCGAGGACACTGCGTTGTGGGTTTGTTGGTGGAGGCAGTCCTCAAGAAACAACTGTATCATGTCTCTATGCTATTGTAATCTTCTCGCCAGAAGTCCCGCCATCGGTCCGCGTATGGATTCGCGGTCGGTTCGTCGGCGGGTGGCTACGATGGGCTCCGTCAGCCTCCGGGTTCGCCACGAGTGTTCTGCTGGCGGAACGATGTATAAGGCGTGTATAAGGCGCGTTCAACGACCGTCTAGCATACGACCCCGAGTACCTTCTCTCCCACATTATCATAAATTCCCTTTAACGCAGTCATCATGTCGAATCAAGCGGGAGATGGTCAGAAGCTTGTGATCTCCATCGACAGAGGCGGCACGTTCACAGATGTCCACGCCATTGTCCCCGGGGGCAAGGACATCGTGCTCAAGCTGCTGTCCGTCGACCCGGTGCACTACAACGATGCTCCCACCGAGGGAATCCGACGCGTCTTAGAGCTCTACACCGGCAAGCCGCATCCCCGCGGCACCCCCCTCCGACTCGACCACGTCTCAACACTTCGCATGGGTACCACGGTCGCCACCAACGCCCTGCTTGAACGCAAAGGCGCTCGATCCATCTTCCTGACCACTCGGGGATTTCGGGATCTGCTACACATCCGGGACCAGGCCCGTCCTGACATCTTCGACCTCTCTGCATCACGGCCTGCGGCACTCCCTGAGGCAGTCATCGAGGTGGACGAGCGAGTCCTCCCCGTCCACTCGCTTGCCGTCCCAGACTGCTTTCCAGATGCCCCTGTCGTTGAGGGGGTGACCGGAGAGAAGTTCTACGTCATTCAGAAGCCCGACCTTAGCGTGATCCGGGAGGAGCTGACTCGCTACTATGCACAAGGCTACCAGGCCCTTGCGGTAGCACTCGTGCACTCGTACGCATACCCTGAGCACGAGCGAGTCATCGGAAAGGTGGCCAAGGAGATTGGGTTCTCAGTCACGCTCTCATCTTCGGTGCAGCCCATGGTGAAAGTGGTGCCTCGAAGCCTGTCGGCTGCTGCCGACGCCTACCTGACTCCCGTTATCCAGCATTACATCGACTCCATCTCTGCGAATTTCGAGGGAGGCCTGAGCAGCCAGACCGGATGTCGGCTTGAGTTCATGCAGTCTGATGGAGGCTTGGTGGACTATCGACGCTTCACCGGCCTTCGCGCCATCCTATCCGGCCCTGCTGGCGGCGTCGTCGGCTACTCGGCGACGAGCTGGGACCCAGAGGAGAGGGTCCCGATCATCGGGTTCGACATGGGCGGCACGTCCACCGATGTCTCTCGGTTTGACGGTCAGCTGGAGCACGTCTTCGGCTCCAAGATCAGCGGCATCGCCGTGCAAGCACCCCAGCTCGACATCAATACCGTTGCCGCGGGCGGCGGCTCGGTCCTCGCGTGGAAGAACGGCCTGTTCCACGTCGGACCTGAATCTGCCGGCGCACATCCCGGACCTGCCTGCTACCGCAAGGGCGGACCTCTGACGGTGACAGATGCGAACCTGTTCCTCGGCCGTCTCCTACCCGACTACTTCCCCCATATCTTCGGCCCGAACGAGGACGAGCCCCTGGACTACGCCGTAACCGCCGCCAAGTTCGAGGAGCTCGCTGCCCAGGTGAATATCGACCAAGAGAAGAACGGCCGCCCCAAGTACACCACGGCTGAGGTTGCCCTTGGATTCTTAGAAGTCGCCAACGAGGCCATGGCGCGCCCCATCCGCAACCTGACGCAGGCCCGTGGCTTGGACTCTGCCAGCCATCACCTGGCTTGCTTTGGCGGCGCCGGAGGGCAACACGCCTGCTCTGTCGCGGCATCGCTGGGCATCTCTCGCGTCATTGTGCACAGGAACTCGTCCATCCTCTCGGCCTACGGTCTCGCTCTGGCAGAGATCGTGAAGGAGTCGCAGGAGCCCTTCTCCGCTCCGTACGCCACGTCGCAGACGCAGATCGAGGCGCGCTTCAGGCGGCTCATCTACGAGGCCACCGCCGACATGCTCTCGCAAGGCTTCTCGCACGACCAGATAAGACACGAACAGTATCTCAATATGCGCTACGACGGATCCGACACGGCCCTGATGATCCTCAAGCCGGAGGGCTCGGAAGACTTCGTCAAGTCTTTCGAAGAGCGGCATCGCCGGGAGTTCAACTTCCGTCTGGAGCGGCCTGTTCTTGTTGACGATGTCCGCATCCGCACCGTCGTGGCTTCTCAGGCTCGCAAGGAAAGGAGCCCTATCCAGCAGCTGACCAGCGCGAACCTGAAGGATGTCGAGGTTGCCCCTGCGCAGATGACCTCCATCTACTTCGCACAGGGCCAGGGCCCGATTGAGACACCCGTGTACCTCCTCGACTCCCTCTCCAAGGACACCAGAATTCCCGGACCAGCCGTCATTATCGACAAAACACAGACGATTGTGGTTGCTCCGGAGTCTGTTGCCAAGCTTCTTGAGACCTGCATCGTGATCGACCTGAAGAAGACCACCCTCCAGGCCGGAGACGAGCAGCAGAGCGCAACGGTCGTCGACCCTATCAAGCTGACCATTTTCAGCCATCGGTTCATGTCGATCGCCGAACAGATGGGCCGGACGCTCCAGAAAACTTCGGTTTCGACCAACATCAAGGAACGGCTTGACTTTTCCTGCGCACTCTTCTCGCCTGATGGTGGCTTGGTGGCCAACGCTCCCCATGTGCCCGTCCATCTCGGTTCGATGCAGTTTGCCGTGCGCTTCCAGCACCAGAAATGGGCCGGGAACCTGAAGGACGGCGACGTTCTGGTGGCCAATCACCCTACCAGCGGCGGCACACATTTGCCCGATATCACGGTCATCACCCCGGTGTTCGACAAGCCGGGTGGCGAGATCATCTTCTATGTTGCTTCGCGCGGTCACCATGCCGATATTGGAGGCCTGCTCCCCGGATCCATGCCGCCCAAGTCCACAGAGCTTTGGCAGGAGGGGGCCGCGATCATTGGAGAGAAGCTTGTAAGGGACGGCCACTTCGACGAAGAGACGATGACGCGATTGTTGAGCCACGAACCCGCTCAGTATCCTTCCTGCTCTGGGGCCCGGTGCCTCAGCGACAACATCTCCGACCTGAAGGCACAGATCGCGGCAAACTGCCGCGGTATCGCGCTGATCCAAGACCTCATGGCTGAGTATGGACTCCAGGTCGTTCAGACATACATGCATGCCATCCAGCAAACGGCCGAGCTCGCAGTACGCGCCCTACTCAAGCGGCTTTACGAACAAAACAGGGGCCAGCCGCTCGAGGCGCTTGATTTCATGGATGACGGCACGCCGATCAAGCTGAAGATCACGATCAGCCCACAGGACGGCTCCGCCGTCTTCGACTTTGCCGGAACGGGCCCGGAGGTCTACGGCAACTGGAATGCACCGATCGCTATCACCCACTCCGCGATCATCTACGCCCTACGGTGTATGATCAACTCCGAAGTGCCTCTCAACCAGGGCTGCCTGGCTCCTATCGACATCAGGGTGCCGGCACCCAGTATTCTCTCGCCCTCTGGGGTCGCAGCGGTCGTCGGAGGCAACGTGACAACCTCTCAGCGGGTCACTGACGTCGTGCTCAGGGCCTTCAACGCCTGCGCAGCGTCGCAGGGCTGTCTGAACAACCTCACGTTCGGCATCGACACGGAGGTAGACCCCGAGACCGGAGACGTCATCACGCCGGGCTTCGGGTACTACGAGACCATCGCCGGCGGCGGAGGCGCCGGGCCCGGGTACGCTGGCGAGTCGGGCGTCCACGTGCACATGACGAACACGCGCATCACGGACCCGGAGATCCTGGAAAAGCGCTACCCGACCCTGCTGCGCAACTTCGCGCTGCGCTCGGGCTCAGGCGGGCGCGGCGAGTTCCAGGGCGGCGAGGGCTGCATCCGAACGATCGAGTTCCTGCGTCCCATGCAGTGCTCCATCCTCTCTGACAGGCGCGTCAACAGCCCGTACGGGCTGGAGGGTGGCGAGGACGGCGCGCGGGGCCTCAACCTCTGGCTCACCAAGGACGCCGCCACGGGCGTCGAGCGCCGCGTCAACATGGGCGGCAAGAACACGGTCCAGGTCCAGGTTCATGATCAGGTGGTGATCATGACCCCTGGCGGCGGCGGCTGGGGCAGCCCGCTGGGTGCGAAGCCACTCTCCGTGAACGGGACGGAGAAGGTGAAGGTGAACGGGACGGCGGAGGTGAAGGTGAACGGCACAGCTGCCACCAATGGCATCAATGGCGCCCACTGAACTGCCACTTACTAGTATATCTTTGTCTGCTTAAGGGAAGAACCGGAATGTTTCCATCTCAACGCATTGCTCTAGACTAGGAATGAAATGGTTTGCTACTTTCGCATTGGCCTGCTTAGTTTCGGAACGCGCTCTCGATGAACTCTTCGCTCATTCCGAAATTGATGTTGTTCAAGACTTCCTCCCAGAGCCGCGGATCGTCATTGACGTCAAAGTCAAACGACCGGGGCTGGAACGCGGCAGCGTAGTCGTCCCCTTGGGACCCAGCGGCCGAGCCATCGCCGTTCCCGTCTGACGGTGTCGCCGGCGTCATCAAAGGGGCCATCCCCTGGGAGGAGTCGCCGCCCACCCGGTTCATGTTGCTGGGCCTCTGCTCCAGCTGGGCGCGAAGGTTCAGCAGTAGGCGATGCCGGGCCTCGAGGTACGTGTTTCCCCTGTTCGCCATGCTCAGGAGTACGTTCAACCCGAGCTCCATGTGCGACTGGGTGCTGGCGTGGCGCGGGAATGCGGTGTTCGCCATGATCAGCAGCAGGGCGGCCGAGAAGGCGTATTCACCGTCCAGATAGCCGTACGTGGCTGGGAAGCTTGATGTTAGTCTATGAGACTGGCCAGACTGTGGCGGCGTGACTTGCCTATCAGGTTGAAGTTTCTCGCCTTGTTCATGATCGATACGGTCTGTCTCGCTGCTTCGATCGAGTAGTCGATCACGGCGACGATGTTGGGAGACAGGCCTTCCTTCCAACTCGATCTCGAGGCCCCGTTCGCGGGGGATTGCAGGCGTTGCTGAATTATGTAGTAGAGCAAAGGGCGAGTCGTTATCATGACGCACGAGTAGAAGTGGAGGAAGACGGACACGGATTCGCGGTTGATGTGGCTGTCCATCGTCCTCAGGTCAATCTGGAGGCCCTCCGGCACGGCTCGGAGCCAGGCGGACAGGGCGTTCATGATGTCCTGGACTGATGAAGTGAGGTTCAGACTTGACTTTGGCCGCTTCCCGTATATTTCTGGAGCAGATGACGCAGAGTGTCAGTGAAGATACACAGGGGTGGTGCCGATGGGGACTGAGGATGCTGCCTTGCCTTCGCCTATACGGCCCAGTATCTGGGACAGCTGTGTGTAATGGGTCAAGACCACGGCATGCCATGGCTCGGCGGAGTCTCCCTGACGGCACGTCAGAATCACTCTTCTGCTGCATGTCTGGGGATGAAGGTTGCTTACGTTTGCCCTGGGGAAAGGGAGGTTGATGTCCTCGTCCCGGACCCCAATGGGATGGCCAGATCTCACGCAAAGTATCCTGTCAACGCATTAGGGAGGACTTCTTCTGCTCTGTTCCGCCCACACGTACCTGTCCAGGCTGTAGACTGACCACCATACCTGTCGGCGACGCTCCAGTTCTGGGCGTGTCATGCTCGGGTCTGTGATGGTCTGGTGAAGCCCTAGTGAGAGCGACATTCGAAGCGCCATTCCCGTCTTGGGCCGTCAGCGACTCCCTTCGCGATGCATCATCTCGCACTCACATAGAGAAATGCGGCGTCTCGCCGGTTGAGGTTCTGCATGTAGTACGCGACGTAGCACAATGCCTCGATGAACTGCACAGAGCCCTTCTCGTGGATATCCGGCAAGAACTGCAGCGCGGACTTGAAGTACACGAACCCGGGCGGCCCGTCGTTCCCCGTCCATTGATTGATGGAGTACATCTGACCGAGAGCCAGGACCATGAGGACCTGGCAGACGATCAGACGGTTTTCGCGGACAGAAGAATCGAGGCGCTGCGCGTAGATCTGCCGCAGGTATCCTTCGAACTGATTGGGCTGGATGAAGGAGAAGATGGTTCCGATGTATGCGTACTGCGCCGAGTAGAGCTGTTTGCATAGTTCGAAGGGGGGGAGTGGCGGCGGCGTCAACTTGACCGGGCTGCACAGCGACGGGGGATCATACATGGGCTGTATGTCCCATGAGAAGTTGCCGGGTGCAGAGTTGAGGCGCATGGCCAAGTGTGTGGAAGAGGATGCTCCCAGGGTTTCTGCGTTGGTCAGGACCTAGACCACAAACCGCCATCTTTGAAACGGAGGGAGGGGGATGTCGCACGCTGCTCGCCCGCTTCGTTCAGGAAGATGTTGCGTGAGCCGTTGAACCACCACTCATCGTCGTTGGTCTCGAGAGCCGCAGTGGCCGAGGGATTCGGAAATTGCCTCCGCATGGGCGTCGGGGAGTGTGGACGAGCCGTCTCGGGAGCGCGAGCCTGAGACTGCAGCATGAGGAGATAACTGGTCCGCAGTCAGTCTCGTGTAAGTGTAAGTGCTACTTGGTGGTCGAAAACATCGCGACGCGGGCGGTGGCCTCACCTCTCTGACACCACAACTCGCTTCTCCGCCTCCGAGTAAACGCATTCATGATTGCCGGCTGCACAGGCAAAGCAGGGTCTGGGAGGCTGGCCGGCGCATTTGGTTTTCCTGCTGCGACAGCGGTTGCAGCTGCATCGTGTTGTCAGTATGCCAACGGCCATTGAGGCGGTCGCTTTTCGGATACGCTCTGGAGGAATGGGAGATGGTGAACGCACGCTACCACAGACCGCCTTGAGGAATGGTCCAGATCTGTCGGTACCTCACTTGCCATATCTGCTGTCATATCTGCTGTCATGCTGCTTGAGGCCTGTACTGGCGGGCAGAAGGACCCGACGTGGGCATGCACAACTGTTCAGGCCGTACCGTGCCCGCAGCAACATCCCCTCGGTTTATGAAGCACGCGGGATGCTCGGCGTCGGCCCGATCTGTGGAGTACTGTGGTCTACTATGGTAGTAGTGCTATCCGTAACCCATGACTCGCCATCTGCGGGGTTCCAACCGGGGAAATAGGGCGTCGGGCTGGTGGTTCTGGACGCCGTCGGACTAATACAGTGCACCTCTTCAGTGATTTCTTATCTCCAGAAGGGAGCTTTGTTACCCACCGGCGTCGGCATCAGAGAACCACACCCGACAACACCCGTTGCAGACGATTACATTATTTGATGTCATTCTGAAGCCGACGCGGGGCGATGAAAGCCTTGGCAACTGAAGCGCTGGCCGACAACAGCTTCGACGCATCGCAACTAAGTGTGACTGTCACGGACTGTACGTCTCTGCCACAGACGCCACAACACTCGATTTGAGCATCGACATCGTTGTCAGAACATTACGAAGGGAAGCCCGTTCGAGTTCATTGGTCCAGGGACTATGGATGAAGGGGAGTCTATTTTGATTGGCATTAGGGCCCATCCTGAGGAATATTGAAGACCGGGACGGAGGAATGGATGGCGAGTGCCTGAAGGAAGAGTTAAAAGTATAGAGGAACCAAGTTCGAGGACCCCAGGCCTCACCCTGATCCCGAATTCATCGTCGGAGGAAGCGTAGGGCGAGATAAGCCAAGATCCTGTACCCGACGATGATGCCCACCATGATGCCGAGCCATTGTCCCTCTCTGCCCGTTGGGATCTCCAATGCCGCCAGGACCGCTCCGCCGTCAATCTTGCCATCCGCGTTCAAGTGGCTCGGGTACATGCAGCTGAACGAGCCGTCCTGCATCTGCCGACACGTGTATGTCCTGTGCCCAAACTCGTTGACCATCATGCCCTGGAAGACGTACGCCTGGTAGTCGATGTAGTGGAAGACATACTTCCAGAACACGTTGAGAATGTTCATTGGGACGAGGAAGCCGCCAACACACATCCAAAGCCCGTTGGCGAAGGCGGTGACCGCCAGTGCAACGACGAAGATGGGGACGATGCTCGAGACGAGTACCACCAGCGATTCGGCGGCGAGGAGGTCCAGGAAGAGCCAGAGAACCCACATCATGAACGCCGATCCATCTGCTCGGAAGCCAGCGAGCCAGTACGACACGACGGAGAATATGATGGTGATGAGGAAGAGGAAGGGAAGGCCGATCAGGAAGTTGGCCACGAGGAAGGACAGCGGCCCGACCAGGCCGTTGGCGCGCTCTTTCTGAAAAGTCTGGAGATCCTCCAGAAAAGCCGGGACATAGGCAACTGCCATGAAGGACATGAACGCGCCGCCGAAGAAGATGGCGTTGATGAACGGCTGGATGTTCTCTTGGGAGCTGCCGAGACGCAGCCAGACCGTTCCCATCATGATGGCGAGTCCAAGGTACATCGCGACACGGATGCCGTAAGCTACGACGTCACGGTATGATTTGATCCAGGACCGTTGAAGAAGTGTGACTGGCACGAGCCAAGAGGACGCCTTGGGCAGGCCGGCAGATGATAGATCGAGTTTCGACGCCGTGGTTGACTTGTGGACTGCTGAAGCCAACATCTTCTCCTCGGAGCAAGCTGCCCAGGCGTCTGAGATGTCCTGCGTCCGTCGCTGGATCTCCCCGTCCCTGTCCAGATCGATGTTCACGAGATCGAGGAAGTACTCGGCCGGGTTGGTTCGGTTGGGGATAGGATAGCCAATCTTCTCAAAGTATTCCGGCGCATCTTGAACAGGACCGAAATAGCAGGTTCGGCCTTGAGAAAGAAGATTGAGCTTGTCGAAGAGGTGGTACGTCATGCTGGATGGCTGGTGAATCGAGGCGATAACGATGAGCTGGATGGGAGTTAGCTTGACACACCAGAAACCAATGGACTGGGCATGATTACGTTGTTCTGCTTGCCGATGTCCTTGATGTATCTGATGACTTCAAAGCTCAAAGCCGAGTCGAGTCCACTCGTCGGCTCGTCCAGGAACAGGACCTTCGGGTTCGTCACAAGCCTGCTGGCGACTCCGAGCCGCTTCTTCTGTCCGCCACTCAGGCCTTTCTTGATCGGTGTGCCGACGATGGTTCGTGCCTGTGCTGATAACCCAAAGCTGGCAATGAGGTCGTCAACTCGTTGGAACGCCTCCGCTCGCTTGACATTTCTGTTGCGACATGATCAGTAACTGCCAAACCGCATCCATGCAAGGGTCAGCTTACCGGGGGAGTGCGAGCTGAGCTGCAAACACCATGGTCTCTCGCACGGTCAAGCTGCCAATCAAGGCATCTTCCTGCTCGACATATGCCGAGATACTCTGGAGTGTTGGCGTATCAATTGGAAGGCCGTTGACTCTTATGCCGCCGGTCGTTTTTGCTCCTGCGGCGGCCACTCGGTGAGCGAGAGTGTTCAGCAGTGTGGTCTTCCCTGAACCGCTGGGACCCATTATGGCAAGCATCTCGCCAGCTTGGACGAGGCCCGTGGAGTCTGAAAGAATCGACAGCGGCTTCTTGGTTGTCCGGTCCTTGACAGTGACTTGGACGTCGGCCCAGGAGAATGTTTCGACGACATGGTTGAGCAGAACCGCCGAGGGTATCCGATTCAGCTCGATATCTCGACTCGGTGGCGGCGACATTTTCAAGGATGGTACAATGATTGTATTCTGTGGGATGATGTGCTTCGGTGAAAGGGCTTTGATCTTGAAGAATGAGGTTTCTTATACATGCCAAGGATTTTCTTTTCCTGCGTGTCGTGGACACCGTCAGCCACCTCGCCGACCAACAGGACGGGCCGCTCGCAGGGGCTGACATTTTGCAGGGGATGAGGCTCAGCCCAAGACATGCAGACATGCTTATGAGCTGAACACCGATGCTGACATGCATCGTCAGCTCCGTGATTCGCTGGAAGAATCGATTCGGCAATGTGCTCAAGCAAGCCGAGCCGGGCGGGCATCGTCGACCCCCGAGGTCGCCGGGGTGGGGCCGCACCTCGGCGACTCGCTGTGGGGGCCCCTCCAGCCGGGCATCTCAGTCTCAGAGTCGGGGATCTGCTGGAGTCATCCTGCAAAAGCTGTAGAGATTAGTAGTACGGCGGTGACTCGAAGCCATTTCGTGCCCTTGATGCCGGTGTCTAAACGGCTTGACAGATGTTGACAGCTTTGCCGTTGCGGAGAAAGGAGAACCGCGGGAAATCTCAGTGCAGGGCCGACAAAGGCACGCCCGCGACTCGGCGGCAACTTCGCAACGACTCGGGCACCTGAAGGCGTACCCCGGCCAACGCGAGGCTTCAAGCTGTTTGGAAGCCAATTGATTGTGTGGGAATGCGAGCAGCTCCAAATGGGGATTCACGGATTTTGAGCTCTGGCTGCGCCTTTCTGGGGCCTTCCCGTATCCTGCGCATAGCCACCATCGGTGCTCCTAGGATTTGTGTCGCGTGGTTGTACCTGCTTTTCCCATGGGCGGTTGCATGGCATATGGCAGATCTCGTTCCTCGGCCACTGCTTTATCAATGCTTTAGTTGGACTCTGGCCCCTCAAGCTCGGGTCGCCGACCAGGTTCCCCTGGAATTGACAACCGACCGGACTTTAGAATTGTCATGATCTCTGTCTTCAATTGGAAGAATCGACATGAGCTCTGGCCGATTGGCGATCATTTAAGGCCCGCGAAGTCGACATTCATTCGTTTATTAGTCGTCTTTGTCGTGTCGTCGAGATATTTCTGAAGGGCTGCGACAGCGGTGGCGGTGGTACGGGGCCGGGCCGGGCCTACTGGTGCTGATGATCAACGCCGGCAAATGCCTTGGGTAGCCGATTGCGTCTTCACACACTGGATCTCACGTCATGCGGTCTCCATGACTAGCAGCGCTCCAGAGATAAGGCCTCGTTCTCGATGCTCCCTTGAACAACATCACGAGCCAAGCACAATGCCGCCTCATCAGGAGGACGACACCGCTATCCAGCGACCGCTTCTGGCGGACCAACGCGAAAGTGAGGCCCAGGCCAATGCCGAGAACGCACCGACCACGCGAGAGCAGGGAACTTTCACGCGAAACCTCGGCGTCATCGAGGCCTTCGGCATTGTCGTCAGCGTCGTCATCGGAAGTGGTGTCTTCACGTCCCCCGGTGCCATCGACACCAATGTTCCGTCCCCGGGTATCGCTCTGGTGATCTGGCTCGTGGGAGGCGCCCTCGCATGGACGGGAGCCACGACATTCGCCGAGCTCGGCACAGCCATTCCCGGCGAAGGTGGCGTCCAGCCCTACCTCCAGCACATCTACGGCGACATCTGGGGATTCCTGGCGGCATGGACCTGGATTGTCGCTGTTATGCCGGCCACGCTGGCCATTCTCAGCATCGTCTTTGTCGAAAGCGCTTACTCGGCTGCTGGCGTCGTCGACGCCGCCGGGAGCATCGAGCACAAGCTGTTGTCGATTCTAGTTCTTGTTCTCATCAGCGCCGCCAACTCCGTCAACACCAAGGCCAGCACTCGCCTTAACAGCTTCTTCGTGGTGCTCAAGTTCGTCAGTATCGCGGTTATTGTCATTGCTGCTCTGGCCGTTGTCGGGTTGCATGCCACGCATCCCGACCGAGAGGTCGGGGGCGGGGACTGGTGGAAGAAGTCCTGGTTCGCGTACCGGAGGTCGTACAACAGCGACGGCAGCTACACCGATTGGTACAAGCTGAGCCAGTGGGAGATATTTGGCCACTACTCGGCCGCGTTGTACGCCGCGCTCTGGGGGTACTCAGGGTGGGACAAGGTACGGTGCTCTCGTGAAAGACCGGAGAACATTGAGCTTCCTACTGACATGTCAGGCCATCTACGTCTCTGCGGAATTGTCCGAGCCAGCCAGACAGCTCCCTCTCGCTGTCAACTCCTCGCTCCCGACTATTATTCTGTCCTTTCTTGCTGCGAATGCTGCTTACTACGTTCTCCTTCCGTGGAAGCTTGTCGCTACCACCGACAGCGTCGCCGTGGTGAGTATCAAACATGCACTTCGATCGGAATCGGCACTAATCATGGCTTTTTACGCATAGACGGCTATCACTCGCCTCTTGGGCCGGGGCTTTGGCATCGTGACCGCCATACTCGTCTGTCTCGTCGTTGCTGGTTCTTTGCTGGGCAACTCGTTCGTCGCAAGCCGCATGACTGTTGCTGCAGCGAGGAAGAACTGGATTCCCGGCTTCTTCACGATCATCGGCCAAGTCGGCTGGAAACGTCGTGAGGAAGACCCTTCTCCCTCCACGGGCATTGAGGAGACAGACCAGAAGGGCTCGGATGCACCCATCAACGCGGTCATTCTATCCGCAGTCCTCGGAGCGCTCTACATCGCGTTCGGCAACTTCCGGGCTCTTCTGACGTTGAATGGCCTGGGAGAATATTCATTCTTCTTCCTCACTGTCCTCGGCGCGATCATCCTCCGATATCGCGAGCCCGAGCTCCACCGCCCGTACAAGACCTTCGCCATCAACCCTCTGCTGTTCGTCGTGGTGAGTGGCTTCGTTGTCGCCAGAGGTGCGCTGTTCGCGCCTTTCCAGGCTATCATCATCGTGGTTATCTGGATTTTGGGTGTTGTCTTTTACAAGTCGCGACAATACTTGGCAGCTAGACAGACTTGATCGGCCAGGCTCCCTCTCCGAAAGGAGGTTGTCCTCGGCCCACGAACCATAGACTTCTCCCTCATACTCTAGACATTTGAATAATCAAAAATCACCTGCTTGATAAGCCATGGGAGAGATATGTAAGCCTTCGATTGCGACCCCGCATATGCCGATGTCGTGATCGAGCACATCGCCTGGCGTCATTCCGCGGTGCCGAACCACATACCATCGTATTAAATGCAAGAGGCTCACTCGAACAGCGGCCACGTTATTATTCTCCTCAGATTCTTCTAGGAGCCAAAACCTTGTCAATATGAGTCAGTCAAAGCAGCTACATCTCACGGCATTCATGCGGCCGGTGAGCCTGCACACGGGAGCATGGCGATATCCCGGCGCGTATCCCGATGCCAACTTCAACCTCAACCATCTCAAATACTTCATCAAGACGCTCGAGGAAGCAAAGTTTGACGCCTTCTTCATGGCCGACCACCTTGCGGTCCTGAACATGCCGACCGAGGCCTTGAAGCGCAGCCACACGGTGACATCTTTCGAGCCTTTCACCTTGCTCTCGGCGCTGTCACAGGTGACAGAGAAGATCGGGCTCGCCGCCACAGCGTCCACCACGTACGACGAGCCGTATCACATCGCCCGTCGCTTCGCTTCTCTCGACCATCTCAGCAACGGCCGCGCGGCATGGAACATCGTCACGACCGGCAACCCGGAGTCTTCCAAGAACTTTGGCTCCGAGGAGCACCTGGAGCACAGCCAGCGCTACAAGAGAGCGAGAGAATTCTACGACGTCGTCACCGGTCTCTGGGACAGCTTCGCCGACGACGCGTTCGTCCGCGACCAGGAATCCGGCACGTACTTTGACCCGGAGAAGCTGCATGTCCTCAACCACAAGGGGGAGAGCCTCAGCGTGAAGGGCCCGCTGAACATCGCACGGCCTGTCCAGGGATGGCCCGTGATCGTCCAGGCCGGCCAGTCTGAGCCCGGAAAGCAGCTGGCTGCGGAGACGGCCGAGGCCGTGTTCTGCTCGCCCCGCAACATCGAGGCGGCGAAGGAGCTGTACGCCGATATCAAGGGTCGCGCCGCCGCCGCGGGACGCGATCCGAACCACCTCAAGATTCTCCCGGCCGCCCTCATCATCATTGGTGACACGATCGAGGAGGCAAAGCAGAAGCGCCTCGACCTCGACAGCAAGGTACACTACGACAGCGCCATCGCGTCCTTGTCAGTGAGTCTCGGCGCCGACGCGTCCGGATTCGACCCTGATGGCCCTCTGCCCACCGATCTCCCGGAGACCAACGCGAGCCACACCAGCCGCGCCGGGGTGCTGAAGCTCGCGCAGGAAGAGGGCTTGACGGTCAGGCAGCTGGCGCAGCGCTACGGCGGCTATTCCGGGCTTGCTTTCGTGGGCACCCCGGAGAGCGTGGCGGATGAGCTGGAGACGTGGCTGAGAGAAGGGGCGTCTGATGGGTTCACCGTTACGTTCCCTTTCCTGCCCCAGGGACTGGAGGATGTTGCTCGCCGTCTGGTGCCCGAGCTGCAGCGACGTGGTATTTTCCGCCAGGACTATGAGGGAACCACGCTTCGGGAGCACCTGGGTCTGCCGCGGCCGAAGAATCGCTTCTTCGAGTAAGCCTGGTCGATGTCAATAATATTCCGTAATTTCATCTCAGAGTGCCTGGTCCTTTCAGCGCGGTGGTGGTCTAGATGCCCGAATATCTCTCACTCTTGGTCCACTCTCACTCCACAGACCGTTCGCCAAAGCCCTAGAACGGTCTCCATACGCATGGATGAATGAATATGGACACCCGCAGGCGCAGGAAGAATCCATCAATCAGAGTAACAAGCATTGCTGGTTTAGTGGTAAAATTCTCCGTTGCCATCGGGGAGCCCTGGGTTCGATTCCCAGGCAATGCAACTCTACATTCGAGCAGGACCCCGCGTCCTGTATCTTTTTTGCTCATTGACGGAGGAATCGAGGCAGAAAAGAAAACATCATGTTTAGTTATCAAGTTGCATGGTTGCAGACATTTCAGAGGGAGAGTCGGTGGTGTTCGGGTTCCCTACATGACCACCCGACATCAAAGATCCCGAGGACATGAAATGTTTCTCGCCATCAAGACGTGAATTTCTCCGAGACGGTTTGATTGTGCGATGGAGACGCCTGTATCTAGGTGTCCTGCTCCCTGATTTGCCACTTGTTTCCCGGCTCGTGTTTCCATCCCCCCGGCCACGGGCAGAGCACGTTGCCCACGTTGGAAGACGATCTCTCTGAGACCGAGTCTCACGTATGCTTGCTCTCGAGTCAATGCTCGTGGATTCTGATTATTACCTTGTCTGAAGTCTCGGGGGTATGTGCATGAACGGCTCGGAACCATGTGGCAGATGTTTCCCATCAGAAGCAAGGTGGTTGAAACGCACCAAGATGCACGCAACCAAAACTGGCCGCAGTTCTTTCGACCTCAGAGGCGAATACCAGGACAACTTTGCATCCTCAGCAGGCAGGCAGTTCAGCTGCATGGCGATCTCTGCCTCGAGATGAAGGACTAGACCACGAAAAGAAAGCACTCTGAATCGTCCATCCACCAGGGAAGACCGCGCCATCAACGTGACTTGTGTGACTTGTCGACCTCGGTGGCGGCTGTCGTTGATTCGCATCACTGAAGCCCCGGGCAGCAAATGTGTCGACGTTTCTTTTCCCGCCAGTTCCTCGGCCTAATGCAAGCTAGACATGTCGAGAGCCCTCTCCAACGATCAGCGCCACCGGCCTTGGTGCTGTGATCCGCCGAACCTCTCCCTCGAAGGGGGCCAAGACACCCGGGGGCCCAAGCCGGCGATGGGGGCACATCAGAAAAAGCACTCTGGCCAGGTCGCGCAGGGAAAGCCGTTGGAAAACTGCCGAGACCAACGGCGAGGCGCGCGGAGGCGAAAAGCCTCCCCCACGGCCCGGCGAGGAACTATTGGCGGAAGCGTCTGCAGAACAGAACGGCCGTGTAACCGCTCGACAATGGGATTCTCCGCGTACTAAGGAGATGCCCCATGTCGCGATACACCTGAACTAAACAGCACCGTTGACGGTGCCGATGCCGTCACGGGAGTCTAAGCTCTGCTTTGACAGGGCCCTCGGGTGACATCGCACTGACCGGTAATCTCACTATCAAGATCTATTGATCTGAGCGCAGATCACTGGGTGGCCCTCCGCCGCAGCCTGATGAGATCGTCCCGAGGGTGACAGGGGAGCGATGGAGTTTTCGCGCGCGGATCCTGCCTCTGCCGGTGTTGGCGCCGCCGTGCCATTGTGATGGCTCCAACAATGTGCGGATGTTTGCATTTGGCAGTTGTTTTAGCGTGGTCAAACAAGTCCCCAGCTCGGAGAGGTGCATTGAGTTGAATGGCACAGATTGAGATGTTTACGTGGTGGCCATCCAAGGATGCCGCAAGATGTGAGCGGAATTGCTTGTTCGTGCACCTGTGATGATCTCTGCCTGTACAGCTCGTCGCGTGCACAAGCTCAATGCACCCGACGAGGGGCGTCAGCCATGAGAGACGTGGTCTCGCAATCAGTTCATGGATGCAATCCTCAAACTCGAGTCTGGAGAAGAGCGAGCGCCTGCAAACGCGCGGAAGACGCCATCTGACCACTCCCACTCTGTACGTAAGTAATCGTACGTGTCTTGTGTTGTTCCCCATGGTTGTAGCCCCCGTGATGGTCCCTGCCCCTGAACCCCGAGGTGTTGTCTCACCTCTGTAGGCCCGATTCGCCGAGAAGCTGAAAGCCACGGTGAAGATCGTTGCCCGTTGAAAACACCTGCACCGCCGTCACCTGCGCGAAAAGCGCGATAAGCAGCATCTGGGCTCTCTCGGAGACCTAACCATCCATTCAATAGTCCCTCAACCCTGCTCGCGAAATCTCGTCATTGTGGTGCTCTCAGAGATCGTTTGATCGGGTCATCTGGTGATGGAGCCAAGCAGACGACCCTCAAGGATCTCGCCCACCGACGGAGATCATCTAGATGAGTAGCATCGACCCCTGTCTCCGATTCTGGTCGGCGATGGCCAATTCAACTGGGGAACATCACCATCTGAATTGCCGGGGAGCGTCCTCGATCCTTGACGATCAACCAGGTTTCCCAGTCCCAGCGAGCTGCTTGCTCCAGGTCCCGCCGGTGTGATAACTGATTATTTGATGACGATCGGTGTCCGTGCTGCCCTAGTGAGCTTGAAGGGTGCTGGACTGCCAAGTCGTCCCTTGCTAGCGACCCTCCGGTGTCAACCCGCGTTGACTGACACCTGTCCGTCTGCCGGCCGCTTCAGGGCCACGGTGTGGACTTGCCGTCTGTCCCCCCCTTTCCACGAGGGGCGTGATAAGAAACGTTTGTTCCGAGCGTGGCCTTCGCTGTGTAACGCCCTCCTGCATCCCGCTAGAACATCCATGCCCATAAGGGGAGCTGGGATCACACAATCACGGTGACGAGGCGCACGAAAAAGCAACGAGCTGCCTGCCACCCCATGTAATCCCGCCAAGCCGCGGGTGTGCTCAACTACCGGGGGCGTACCAGCTAGCCGACTGCGGCAAGGCGGCCCTTGCAGTGCCCACGGCCGACCCCTTGGGTCTAGCAGAGCAGCGCCGGCCGTAGCTCCGATGGTTAGTGATCGACAGACCAGTTCATGACATTATTGGGCATGGTAGATGGACGTTCAAGACACCATCCACCGGTGAAAGTGGGCAAACCTGGAAAAAGATGGGGTGCGGCGAGCTCTGGCGTGTATCTACCGGCACTTGGCAACCTGGTCAGCTCTCACTTTGATTCCTTTTCCTGTATTCCTCGTCAGTTGTGCGAACGAACATCCCGGTCAAGCGGGAGGGCAGTACTGACACACTTGATTCAGCCCGGCCTTGGGGAGTTCGGTCCCGGCAGATATAACGAGGCCCACGTCCGCTCGATCATCACCCTCAGACGACTCTTGTATCCCTCGGATCGTCACCACATTCCTTTCACCAGCTTCTCCCAGGCCTTTACAAAAGCCCGGCTGGCCATCTCCAGACGACTCCTCACCACTGTCTATCCTTCGAGATACCCTCCTTTCTTTCTCTCCTTCTTCCTTCAAAGCCATACACCACCACCAGTCATGGCTCCCGCCGGCCCCAACTTCGATGGCGTCGGCATCTTCTGGTCGGCCTTCACGGTCGCCTGGACCGTCCTCCTGCTCTCCGGCATGTCCTTCCTCTGGACCCGCCGCAACATGCCCATCCTCCGCATCAGAGGCTTGCCCCTCTCCTTCGCCGCCGTCGCTCTCCTCCACGTCTACTGGATCGCGGTGAACCTGGGCTACCTGTACGGCCACCTGATGGCCAAGGGCATCGAGTTCTGGATCATGGGCATCTACCTCCCCTTCGGCGTGGCGCTCTTCCACGCCTCCAACAGCCGCTTCCTGCACGTCGCCAAGGCGCAGAAGAAGTACGCCCACCACGGCCGGGCCACGCCCAAGGCCGCGAAGACGTCGCGGTGGCCCCTCGTCGCCAGGTTCAGGCGGTACGACTACACCACCAAGATGCTCGCCGTCGTGTTCACCGGCATGGCCGTTCAGGTATGTGATGTGACCGCCCGCCAAGGGTTGTGGGTTGGGGGTGGCCTGCTAACCCGAGACAGTTCTTCCTGACGCTGGTCATGTTCCTTGTCTCGCGCAAGTTCCACCCCTCGTTCGGCATTCCTGGCACTGAGGTCACTGGAACGCCCGCGCAGCAGAAGCAAGAGCAGGGAAGGGGCTGGGAATGGTGAGTCTTCCGAAACCTGACCGCGGCATTAGGCTAGTCTGGTCGCTTGACCGACGGCTTGCCAAGCAAACCACTCATACTGACCGACGTGGTCCAGGTGGCCGTCCATCTTCTGGCAGGTGTTCTGGGCGTGGATTGTTGCGCCCATCATCCTGTGGCAGTCCCGTGGCATCCACGACACCCAGGGATGGCGAGTTCAGACCATCGCCTCCTGCCTGTCGTCTCTTCACGCCGCCCCCATGTGGATCGTCGCCCTGAATGTCGACGCCATGGGGGTCGTGAACCAGTACTTCATCCCGCCTCAGTGGTAAGCATCTCGGAGAGTATGCCCTGCTGCTGGGCCGCAGCCGCTGAGTATGTCTTACTGACCATGCGTGCCGCAGGATTGCCGTGTCCATCATGCTGCTTGAGATCTTCACCATCTTCATTCCTTGCTGGCAGGTGATGCGCCACCAGTCGCTCCGCCAGGAGACCCTCGAGCTCATCGCCCTGTGGGAGACGGGCAAGAACAAGAAGAGCCACTCTGGCAAGTCCTTCACCTCGGGCTCCACGGGGAGTACCCAGGTCGGCAGCGACAACTTCGTCTCGTGGAAGCAGATGGGCGACGCCGAGAAAGGTGCGTCCTTCGACTCGGCCGCCGCAGGCGGGCTGCTCACCATGGACGCCCTCGAGTACGCGCTCAAGAAGAACCCCGACCCGCTCCAGCACTTCTCCGCCCTGAAGGACTTCTCGGGCGAGAACATCGCCTTCCTCACCTCCGTGTCCAAGTGGAAGACGGCCGCCCGCGCCGGCAACGTCGCCTCCATGAACTCGTCCGACCGCGACGCCATCTCCCTGGCCACGACGCCCGAGAGCAGGCAGCAGCAGCAGGACCAGCTGCGCGAGCAGTTCAACCAGGCCCTGCGGATCTACACCGAGTTCATCTCGCAGCGCGACGCCGAGTTCAGCATCAACATCTCCTCGTCGGACCTGCGCAAGGTCGAGGCCGTGTTCGAGGAGGCCGCGCGGACGGTGCACGGCGACAAGCAGGCCGTGTCTTCCGTGACGCCGTTCGACGACTGGGCCGGGCCGAGGAAGCCGGGCTCCGTCTCGGGGTCGAGCGAGAAGGAGATGGTGAGCCTCGGCGCGCAAGGCATCGAGGACGACTCGGCCAGCACGATCGCGGACAAGGTGTACTACTGGGGCGACATCCCTGAGGGCTTCGACGAGACGGTGTTTGACGATGCCGAGATCAGCATCAAGTACCTCGTGCTGACCAACACGTGGCCCAAATTCGTCAAGGACCGGCGGACGTCGTTCGACTCCACCGAGTCGACGGAGTCGTATGATACCCTCATCGATATGGTGGTACGGCGGACGCAGGAGCGGGTGTAGGGCGGATGGGACGAGGATGCGGCGTTGCCGGAGATGGGATGGATGTTTTAAAGAAGCCGATATGCTTCTATGACCGCTTCCAGGACGGAAGATTATACCAACTTATTAATTGAATCATGTTTGCATCCGAAGAATTGTTTCGGCGTCAGGTTGGGTGAGGGCGGGGGATTTCCTCGGAAAAGTCGGGTGTTGTGAGGTGGATGAGTCGTCGACGATTTGAGAACTCGTGATGGAGTTGGAGTTGTTATCATCTCGGTCAGAGGCCGGTCAGCGGCCGGTCAGTTCTCGGTGACGCTGGCGTAGTCGCCAAAAGTCCAGGTGCATGCAAGGCCTGGAACTTCTTCCCAGCTTACCTAAGTCGCGGTTGTCCAGGGGGCCGTCCCCTGAAACACGCCCTTGTCGCATCCGAACAGCGGCCACCCCTGGCGCCTGAGCGGGACGTCCCCATGACCCAATCAGCGCCGTCCCAGGCCTCGAAGCTCGTCCGATTCTCGAACGCGGCTCGTTGCATCTCAAGTCCTCCGACACAATGCCCTGCCTCATGGTCTGGCCAAAGGGCCACGCAACGGCGCTTGAGGCTCTGTTCTTTGATGCCCTGATGGGCAAATTGCTCAAAGGCTGAGCACCACCACACTGGGAAACGATGCCAAGTTGCGCTGCTGGGCGCCCTCCGTCGCGCATCTGCTTCATCGCGAATCCTCCTCCCAGCGTCTCCTCGAAGAATCGTCCCACTCCTCGGCCTTGGCCTCGGGACCCCTTGCTCTCTCGTCCTCTCTCTGGGCATCTGCTGGCGTGTCGGCTCATGCCCCCTCCGTCTCGCCAGCCCTGCGGTGGTCCGAGAAATCGTGCCACTGTGAATCACTTGCATTGCTCCTTGACGATCCCCTCGACTCGGCTTACCCCCTTTCTCTCCTCACAGCAGTGCTGCTTAATCTCCTCCTAATTGCCCCCCCTTCGGTTCTCACCGCCGCGTTTCTATACTCTCCCCCCACACTCTCTTGGATCTGCCGGAAGGCTTTGCTTGGTTTGGGCCTGGGTCTTCTCGACAGCTTCGAGCCGCCGCGCCCTCCCTCGTGTGTATTTTCTCTTCTCTGGGCCGGGCCCTTCGATATTCCCCTGTAGACATTCCTTGCGCCTCGTCGAGGGTCGAACGACGGGGAGATCGATCTGTCGACTATTTCCATCACGATACCCTCGCTTCGACCGAGCTCAGCGACGCCTACTTCGCCTCCCGCCGGACGGAACGCCTAATCTCTCGCGAGCGACATCGAACATCTATTTCTTGTCGATACCACAACATCAACCCGAGCAGTCACCGACGGACTGTTTCGGCGATACACTATGCTTTTCACTGCAGCGCTCACGACGGCCCTCCTCGCCTCGCGAGCCTGCGCCGAGATCCGGCCTCACGCGATGGATCCCATGATTCAGGTCCGGTCGCCGGACGTACTGGAGGAAGACTACAGAGTGGTGGCGGACCGGTATCTCTCGAAACGACAGACCAACGGCAACACCGACAATGCCGGAGACATCACATCATGGATGCAGGACACAGAAACAGCCTGCCGCGAAGCCCTCGCCCAGCTCAACTCGGCCACAAACCCCTCCGGCGCAGGGCTGTGCTACAACCTGCCCGCGCTCGACACCAACACCGGCGTCTTCGAAGCCGACCTGCGCGTCTTTAAGGTCTCCGAGCCGTCAGGCGTTTGGGCGGGCATCACGCCGCAGGATATCGACGTCGGCCTGTCCTTCAACGGCGCCTCCGTGTCGCCTGTCCAGGCGGACCGCATGACGGGCGGCGGAATGCAGGGCGACCTCGCGAGGAGGCAGGCGGCTGCGCAGCCGCAGCTCCTCCAGTCGTACATGTTCATCGGCCAGATCGACCCGAGCCGCATGAACGGTCGCATGAGCATGTAAGTCGCAGAAAGACGCGGGCCCCATCTCCAGTGCTGACCAGAATCGCAGGGCCGACATCGAAGCTCTCGTCATCCCCACCCTCACCCTCTCCGCGGTCAACGGCACCGGCCAGACCGTCCGCACCAACGTCTCCTCGAACGAGGCGGCTTTCCTGACCGGCGTCTTCTCCAAGGAAGTCGTCCTGTCCGACTTCGCCCTGGCCCAGCAGGCCGTCAACAACATGACCGCGCGGCTGGCCAACAAGGAGGTCGCGTTCGTCCTGCCCGGCGTGCAGATCATGATCTTCCCCGTCGGCCTCATCATCACGAGCATCTGGCTCATCATAGGCGTCGCGTTCTACGGCTACGGCACGTACGAGCGGATCGGGTACGCCGAGAGCTTCAGGAGACGGCAGGCGGTGGCCGGCAACACGCGGAAACCCATCTGAGCGTGTCGGCGGCGGAACGAGCGGAGGGTGTTATTTTTTCTCATCTTGTCGTGTACTAGTGACTGGCCGTTGATGCGGATCAGACCACGCGGCCTTACCTTAGGTACCTACCTTAACTATAGAATGATGTTATATACTCCCTTTTAAATAGCGAGAATGAAAGGTTTGAGATGATCACGACGGAAGCCATGGGTGTCGGCTGCAGCGAGTGTCACATCAGGCATCTCGGGGGGCTGTCGGGTATGCTGCACTGCGTATTTTTTTTAATATGACAGGCTTCATTCCCATGGGCCATTTCTGGTGATGCACGAAGCTGATGAATAAAATGATATTGGTTACTGATGATACCTCTGACTGTCACCTCAATTGCCTGTGACGTGGATTCGGAATGAGTAGGGCGTGGTCTTGATTCTCTGTCTCGGACGTGCACTCATTAGCTACATTTAATTATTCAGTTGATTTCTACTACCGACCAAACTTGCAATATTTTATCTGGAAGAAGTCGCCTGTGAGTGAAGTCCTGGTCCTGATGGTCGTGTCTCTTGATGGTGGTGATCATCTTCCACCTCGAGTCTCCCCTCCCTCCCTCTTAGTCATCCCACTCAGTCTCGACTTCCTCTCTCGCCCGTGCGACGACTCGGTGAAACAAACATCCCTTCAGCATCTTCATGCTTCTCGGCGGCCGCGAGAAACAAGCCACCCACCCGTGCCGGGTTCCTGGCTGCGCACGCATGACAAAGACCCGCATCCAAGTGCTGCTATCAGCGACAGCCACGTCGACAGCCGGGGCACGACAGGGGCCATGCTTGACGTGGCCGACGAGCTGGCCGCCGTTGCCCTCGCGACACAGATGAGGCTTGCTGCCCGAAAGCCCTATCACGACGACCTCGACGTCATTGCTAACCAGACCAATCTTCCAAGTGGGAGAATTCGCAAGCAAAGACCGCCCCGAGGCCCCTCCGCTGGAAGCGCCTCAACTCCGTCGGCCGAGCAATGAGCGCAAGGCGATCTCTCGGCGGGGATGGTCGCGGGTTTCTGGGGTTCCGAACGATAGGTCCTTGGTTTCGACCCGCGTCGCGAGTCGTGGGCAGGCGCTGCATTGACGCGATGTCGACAGCTCGTAGGCGGCTTCGCCCTGGGACCCTGGCCCTCGGTGCTCGTTGGGCGTCGCTGTTGTTGTGATGGGTCACCTCTTGGCTGACACGGTATATAGCTTCAGGCGAGACGTCGAGGGGATCGACGGTCTCATGTTTGACGTTTTGACCTTCAAACGAACACGTCTGTTTTCATCCCGTGTGGCCGATTTCACAGCCATCCCGTTACGAGACCACGATTTGCTTCCTCACGACCCAGAGCGCGGCGCCTGGAGCCCATTGTTTGAATTCATTGATACCCACCGAAGCTCTCGCGCTATTCTTCAGACTCTCTGTCGCTGGCGGAGAGCCCTGACTAGTCATCATGGCGGCGGTCACCATGGACGTGTCCGAACTTGTGCAGCAGATGAATGACAATCTGGCGTCGATACATACCACCATCGCGGGGTTGTCGACAAAAGACCACGAAGCCAAGCTTGACGAATTGGAGCAGAAACGCGATACACTGTTGTCTGATTTGAAGCTCGAGTTCGACACCGAGAAAGAAGAGCTCGCTGCCAAGAGGAAGCAGGAAGACGAGGAGATCGCCGAGCAGAGGCGAAAAGAGGACGAGGAGAGGGAAGCTCGTCGCAAGAAGGAGGATGAAGAGCTCCAGGAGCGCAACGACACCCAGGATGCCGAACGACAAGGCAAATATGAGGAGGAGACGAAGCGTGTCGAAGACGAAGCAGACGAAGGCCTGGATGGCGTCGAGGCGGAAGTCAACAAGTTGTTCGAAGAGGGCCAGGCGAAGCTTGCCGAGCTCGAGGAGAAGCGCAAGGTATGATCGACGGAAGCTGATCGGCGAAGGTTACTTGGGACTGACGTGTCTTGCCCAACAGGAGATCAACCGCTTGATCGATGAGCGGATGAGCACGCCTCTGCCAACCATCGTGCCACGCAAGAGGGCCAGAGATAAGTCTGCTGAAGCAGCAGCCCCTGCAGATGCTCCGGCAGACCCTCCGACAGACCCTCCGGCAGATGCTCCAGCAGATGCTCCAGCAGAAGCCGCTGCTAAAGAGGAGCCTGCTGCCGATGCAAGCCCCGACCCCCAAGTTGATGCTGCCAATGCCGTCGTCGAAGTAAAGGCCGATGATGCTGCTGCTGAAGCTGCCCCGGAGACAAACGGCGAGAAACCCGGAGAGACGCCACCGGCCGACGCCAAGCCAGACGAAGCTCCCGCGGACGACGGCGCCGAGAACAAGGAAAATAGTAAGAGCGAGGTTTCTTCTTTCCCTTCCTACACATCCGACGAGCGCGGAAGTAACACTGTCAAGGCCAATGAAGAGTCTGCGGCGCCGGCCCCTGAGGCCGATGAGGGGGAGGTCACCGAGGAAGCCCCCGTTCCGCCACGAACGGATGACGACATGAATGATGAAGAGAAGGATTCAGAAGAGAAATTGACGACGAAAGAGGAGGAAGTGAAAGAGGAGGACACACAAGCGGATGACCTTGCGTCAGGCCTGCCAGACGCTGGGGAGACCGATCCCGATGCACCGAAGGAGAGGAGTCTCGGCCCTGAAGAGGATGAGGCTGCCTCCGTCGAGCTTGAAGCAACCAAAGCCCTTAATGTTGAAGAGAAGGAAATCGAGGGATCCCCGGCGGGCGAAATGGGAGGCTCAATCGCAGCATCGGATGCGACCCCAGATGCGCCTGAAGCAAACGACGCCGAGGAGAACGACGAAGAGGTGCCAGACTACTACAATACCACATCCCCAACATTCCAAAAGACCGACACCAGCCCAGTGCCGAACGACAACTTCGAGTTGTTACCTGCCGCGGAAGATGGCAGCAAAGCCGACGATGTAGCTGAGGCAGAAGACCTTTCTGCTTTGGCGAACGAAGCGACTCCAGACGAAGGACCGGACTCGGTCGAGCCAGCAGCCGAAGTCACTGCAACTCCTCTTGAAAACGACAGCAGCGCAGATAATGTTGATTCTGAGCAAGGGACTCCGGCTGTTGTTGAGGATGCCACTGCCACCACCGAGCTGCCTGCGAACGACACCGAAGTGGTTGTTGACGCGGACGTCAAAGAGCCCCCAACTGACGAGTCGGCAACATCCGAGATTGAAGGTCCGAAGGCAGTTGATTTGGACCCTGGAATTGTCAAGTCCGAGGCTGCGAAAGAGGACGGCGAAGAACTGCCAGCAAAAGAGCCAACCGCCGATCAACCAGCTGATGTCCGCCCTAAGTCTCAGGACTTGGATTCTGCGGATGATTTGGTCGAAGACCAGTCCATCGGCGAGCCTGCTATCGAGCAGCCAACGAGTCCCGAGCCCCAGCCCACGAAGGAAGATGCTGCGAGCGAGACTGGCGAAGAACTGTCGGCGAGCGCCTTCGTTGCGAACGATTTGGCAGAATCCGAATTGTCCATCCCTCGCGAACCGACGGAAGCAGAAGCAGTGGCTACCGAAGAAACCTCAACGGACGAACCGCTGCCCCAGGAGCCTGCGGTCGAAATTTCTGCAGCCGAAGATCTCATGCTGCCTGCAAAGCCAACCGAAGAAGCGGCAGATGCGCCCGTGCCAGACTCTGCCGGACCGACCGAAGCTGAGGCGGTAGTCGAGAATACAGCTCCAGAGGACCCGAAGTCGGCACCCGGCGACGCCAAAGAACTCGACCCTCGTGAAGCCTCGTCAGAAGGCGAAATGCTCACCGACCAACCCGATGAGGCCCACGAAAGTATGGCGGCAGTGGCCTCCGTCAGTCTGACCCGTGACGAAGTCGCCGACGACTTGAGTAATTCTCCCGTTCAAGAATCTCCCCAAACCGAGGTCGATGAGGCCTCTCCGAAGGATGTCTCTGCAGACGCCGAACCTAAGACTGGAGCCCAAGATGAAGGCGAGAAGTCCTTGGAAGACGCAGTCGAGGTTTTCAAGGATGGCGTCCAAGTCGATGAAAACGCATCCGACGAAGCCTCTGTCGCGATCCAATCCGCAGTCATCGCAGATGAGGCCGCCGAAGGATCAACCAAGCCTCAAGACGAGTCTCCCGGGGCCCCAGAGGTTGCTACTGAGGGACAGCCATCACCAAATGATGACGGTGCAGAGAAGGAAGATGCCACGCCGATCGAGATCACGGACCTTGCATCGAACCATGTTCCCGACAAAGACGACTATGATTCTTCCGAAGAGAGGGAGGAGGCGCAACAGCCCGAGACAATCGTTGAGACAGCTGCCTCCGAAGTTCCTCCTGAAGACACTTCAGTCGGCGAAGCTCAACTCTCCAGAGCCTCAGCAGAGCCCGCCACCGAGCTGTTACAGTCAACCCCGGCAATCGAAGATGAAGCTACCAGAGACATCGCATCCAATGACACCGAGGACCCCCCAACTGTCTCAACTGAGACAGCTCAGGAGAATGAATTGAAACCTGTGACAGTTGACGATGACTCTGCCTCTGCCGCTGTCGAAGAGGCCGAACCATCAGCGGCGAAGCCGGGTGACGAGACCAAAGCGGACGAGGAGGCCCCTTTGCCGATCCAGCCCGACACTCTTGACTCCCAGCTCACGCTGGTCGAGGCAGTCGCTTCACCAACCGACGCCAAAGGCGTCGAACAGCTCATCCTGTCCCCTCCGCCCAGCGAGTCTGGGTCTAGCACCCCGGACGAGGAGTCTTTTTTAGGGGTACGGGGGACACCAGGCGGTGGCGGCTCGGTCGACGAAGCAAGCCTTGTACCAGAGAAACGTCACGACACCGCAGAAGCGTCACCCTCAACTGGCGAGGGCGACCAGCAACTCCCGATTTCGGACGCAGTCCCTCTCCTGAACAATTCGGCAGACAACGAATCGATTGGGTCCCTCGCTGACAGCCAAGATGACCCCGCCCAGGTCGAGGATGACAATGGCGAGATGATCATGGCCCCAGCCGGAATTGTCAAGGATGAGGTGGAAGCCGAAGTGTCAGTCAAGGATGATGTTGTCGCGGAGCCCAAGGTGATGGCGGATGATGAAGCTCGCAGTCTTTCGCCAGACCCGGTGGCCTCTCCTGATGATGACCTCAAAGTTGCGGAGACAGAAGTGGCGGAGGCACCCGAGCCGCCACCCGTCGACGCACCTCCGACGGAGATGGAAGCAGTTCTTGAGGAGCCGGAAAGACAACAGTCTCCCGATGCATCAGCCAGCGAAGTCGATTCCCCGGCCGAGTCAAAGACCCTTGACAGCATTGTCGCGCAGAAGGCGACTCAGGCTCAGGTAGACACGAGGGACCTGCCCACATCTGCTGCTGATGCCGAAGACAATATCCCAGAGTCCCCCATGTCCAGCCCGCTCATTGAATCCCCTTACGACCTTGACGAGCTGGTTGCCGAGGATTTCACCACCAAGCGCGCCCTCTCGCCTCTGCCAGAGGAAGAGGACGAGGAGCCGAAGGACGTCTCGGATTTTATGGACGACGCAACAACCCTCGTCGGCAGGTCAAAAGAGAAGGACGATGCCCCGAACCGAACTTTTCGTGGATACGTGGATGAACCTGAGTCCCAAGCGGAGGAGGAGAATGAAGAGGTCTCTATCAATTCCGCTCGCCAGCAGTCAACCCCCAGGCTTGAAGCGGCCACTTTTCAGCCCGATGAAGACACCGCTGTCTCCGCCAAAGCCACCAACACCACCTTCAATGCCGAGCAGCCCCATAACGGCGACCTTTGGGGCGCTGAGACGACCAGGGACGCCGGTGATGTTGCAGCAGAGCGAGACGAAATGGCTTCGGCCGGAGTGGGACTAGACAGTTCCATCGCGAGGGACAAGACCGCTGACAATGCCAGCGAGACGGAATCCGACTCTGAGTCCGAGTACGAACGAAACGCTACCCGGGTTCGCGAGGAGGAACTTTGGCTTCGAGAAACCTACATGCATCAGTCCTCGACTTCCTTCGCATCTGACAACGAAGACGAGCCGGCAACAGATGAAATGGACATCCACCCAGCCCTCAGAGGTCAAAACAGAAAGTCGACGTATCGTGAGTCCTTCGTGACCGGTCTACCCCTCGGGTCATATGACTGGAGCCGCGAACCATCCGAGGAACCCGAGCGTCGAGGCCATGGTCAGCTGTCATCTGAAGAAGGAGGTGCCGTTCTGGAGGCTCCGAATGCAGATACAAGGGACATCAACAGGTCGTGGACTCCCGAGGACACTCCTCCCCCAGCTGCATCACCCAGCCGTGCCTGGATGTCCGACGCGAAGCCTGGTAGTGGTACGCCGTCGGAAGCATGGGCTCGTCTTGGAGGTCAGGATGATGATCCCTACGAGGAGAGGTATGGCGGCCTGCCTTCGGCTCGACTCACTGGTCCTGGGGCCACAACATCAACGGGCACTCCCTTTGGTCAATCTGGACGATCTGAGTACACATATGACTCGGATTCTGATGAGGCGAGTGACTGGGGAACACGGGAACAGGATCAGCACGAGGGGCACAGAACCTCAAATGGAAGCCAAGAGTCTCGGTTCGACGGCTACATCAAGGAACGAACCATCCGCATCGTTGACGATGAGGACGATGCGCCCAAGACTGCTGTCTTGACGCCTCGAGCATCACAGCCGACCCCAACACTGGCGCCGCAGTCTGCAAGACGCCATCCGGAGCCAAGCCCTCTTCAACTGAGACACGAGCCATCCTTCGATGTGCCCATTCCGCCCAAGTCGCCGCTTCGCAGCATGCCAGGCAACCACAGGGGCACCAGCCGCCCACAGACACCAACGAGGCAAGCCCCTGAGCCAGAGCCAGAGCTAGACCCTGAGCTCTTCATCCCCCGCGACGTTACCAACGTTCCATGGCACGTGCGCAACGACTCGGTCCCCATCTCCCTCCGGAGCCAGAGCACCCTATCATCCACGCCGTCATCCCCCATCCACTCAGCCCTCCACGCGGACAAGCATGAGCCCGTGATCCGGGACTCCTGGCCCCAAAGACCCCGCCACGACTCTGTCCTGACCGACCGTACCACCGCCTCAGACTACGACGCCTTCCGCTACGACGCCGCCTCGAAGGCCAACACGCCCTCCAGGCAGCGATGGTCCGCCAACCCCAGCACCTCCGCGGTCAACAACTCCCCGGGCAGCATCTTCCAGAAGATGCGCAACATCTTCGAGAACCAGGCCACCCCCGTCCAGCACCCCGCAGGCCACTCCCGCGCCAACGAGGCCGGGAGCCCGACCCGCACCCGCCCCGTCTCGGGCGTATGGGTCCCCGTGCGGCAGTCTCGGGCGTACTCGAACAACTCGGCCCAAGCGCCAGCGGGCGAGTGGGAGGGAGACTACGGCGACGGGCAGGGGCGGCGGGGCGGTTTCCTGAACGAGGCGCTGGACGAGATCGACGAGCGGAGCGCGCTGCTGCGCTCCGGCGGCGGCGGGCTGGAGGCGAATTGACCACGCTCGGGCGGGACGGGTGTCCGTTTCGGCAGGGCGAGGCCGCAGGAGGCCAAGGCTGATCCACCGTCGCGCGAGAGCGAGGCGAGGCTCGCGTGGCTGTTTGTCCAGGGGTGGAGGCAGCGATTGCAGCAGGCGGGGGATGTGGTTGAGAGGTGCCGCTGGGAGTGGCGGCTGGAGGATATCATGGAGGCGCAGGCTCGGAATGGGCGTCGCGGAGGGAGTTTTGGTTCTGCTATGGTCCTGGGGGATGCGAGGAGGCAGCCGGTCAAGGGGGCGTTGAAAAGGGGCAGTGGGGAGAGGAGGAAGAAAAGCGTGCATTGGGATCCGGCGTTGGTATGATTGAGTTTGACGAAGCATTGTACGAGAAGGTGTTGTCCGAACGGTTATTTTCTGTCTGCTTGCATATTGGTTTTGAATCAAGTTGAGCTGAGCATCTCGAAGATCACTGGAGGTTCCCGTGAGTGTCCAGCTAGCAGGCAGATCAAGCCCCAGACAATTGAGATAATTGCTCGAGTTAACCGGAGATATCGAGATGATTGCATGCCAGGCTTCCAATGAGGGGAGATGGGACCAATTGTCAATTCAAATCCTTGTTCGAAGTACTTCAGTACAAAGTAGTAGTCCGGCCAGCGATTTATATTGTTTAGTAGTACCGCGATTACTCGGGTCGGTTCTAATATTCGCCACTACGCCAGACCCCAGTGTCTACTCAGTAGCAATTCCCAACTCCATCTGCCGTGAAAATGATGTCTAACAATCTGACAGATCTGACAGATCCAAGAAAAAAAAGAAAAGAAATGCCAGGCGTTTGGTCTCAGAATCCGTGGCCTACCTCCGGTACACTGACACGGTCGTACGAACCGGTGTCGTCTTCCATACGGCAGCCCCAAAATCCGAGCCGTGCTGTTGAACGATGCTTCCCCCCAGGTTCATGTAGTCCGGGGGTTATATCTATCGATGCTTGTTTCTATCCGCGTAAATCGGGAACTGTCACTTATTTTCGGTCGTGGGAAGACAGCTGGCCGAGGTGTCGTCCATCAGGACATTTTCAGTCTGCTCCTTCGGGGACCACTTATCCGCATCACCCAGGCGATCTGATGTGAGACCAGCTGAGCCAGGGCGCCTCATGCCCGCCTTCAGCTGGCGCTGATACGAGACTTGTCGGAGTCGCTCGTGCTCGGCCGGGGTAAGACGCAGCTAACATGGATTAGCTTGTGAAGATGGCCGCATCAGACAGCAGAAGAACTCACGTAGATCTCAACTCCGACGGCGTGGATGGTCAGAGCGAGCCAGGCGGCAGGCCCGAACAACAAGCCCATGAGCGCGTGGACCTCGAGGCCGGAGGTCGCGCCGACAACCCTGGCCGTAACTGCCACCCACTTCCCCGGATGCTCTCCGGAGAAGTAGGAAGCACATTCAGGATACATCTCCAGTGTGTCATTTTGGTTCTCGGCAAAATGAAAGGCCACCTCATCGCAAGGCCGAGCGGTTGCGTAGCCGGGCATGGCACCGAGGATGGGGACGCCAGCGTACAAGATGAATCGGAGGGTAATGATGCTTGTGGCCTGTCCCGGGACGTGGTGATTAGCAACTGCTGGTCTCCCGTCGGGTTCACAACTGAAGGCAAGAAGGGAACTAACATAGAACCAGGCTCTGAGCATCCAGGCACGGTGCTGTTCAAGCTGAAGTCTCTTGATGTTGATGTAGGCGAGCAGCATGGACCCCAAAAACGCTATGGTCGCGACTCCGACGCCCATCTGAAGGTCGACTCCACCGCCAAAAGAGTGGCGCGAGACAATCACAGCGCCGATAGAGCCAGGAATAGAGAGCAAAACGACGAGGTAGCCGTTCAACCGATGGACAAGGGTGAGCTTGTGGCGGATAACAGGGACGAACTGGAAGCACGCCAGGACGCTCGCAGGTATGATGCAGGCCAGATGCATTATGATGCCGACCCTCTGCAGGCTGAACTTCTCAGTGTAGAAGCACTCGCCGGGGAAGTGGCCGTCCTCTTTGGCGCAATAGCTACCGTAGTAGTTGATCTTGGGCGACTCGTAGAGGCTGAAAATCAACAATGCGAAGAAGAAGATGAAGAAAAGGACGAAGTTGTAGCCTTTGGCGAAACCGAGCGGGTTATACACCTTGCGCACGATGCGAACGAACCCGTTGGCGGGCGGTCGAGTGACTTTGACCATGATGGGCGGTGGGAGTCGGGGACTCGGGAGGATTCAGAAGAAGAGGAAAGGGGTGTTTTCGAAGCCAAGACAAACAATGGGTTGGAGGTCGGAGATGCTGATGAAGTGAGTGAGTACGCCAAAGAAATGCAAACATGTTCAGTCTACTATATATCTAACTCTTCTTGTTGTTCTGTTCTCCTTGCTCTTCGTCCGTCGCCCTGCTGCCATGCCTCGCCAAGGCTCGCCACGCTGCGCTTCGACGACTCTTTTCTGTAAGGTTTGCGCTCGAGACTCAGATCCAGTCGAATCTGCGCCCCCAGCATGATGTGCACTCAGTAACTGACTGTCCAATTGCATCAATGCCATACTCATCCAGCCCTACAAGGCACCAGGGTGCGTGGCTCTGCTGTCCGATGAAACGCCGTCGACAAAGACCTTTGGTGGCTGCCTTGACGTTGATCTCGGGGGGTTTCAGAATGGAGGGCGCAGAAACGAACTCTTTTGGGATAAGAGCCTTACCGAGTCCCTATTCATCGCGCGCGGTCCAATGAGACGGCCGGTACGACGGCTGCCAAGAACATGAGGAATAAGCATCCATGACGAGTCTCGTCGACTGAGCCCTGACGATACGAATTCATGCGGCACACGTAACGAGGCAGTGCCATGATTGGCGATAGGACCTCCGGGCCTCCTCCGCGCTGCTCAGGCCTACTTATATCTTTCTCCGTGCCCGCCTCTGAAAGGGGACAATTGTGCGACTCTCGACTGACGACCTGAGTAGTAAATGCGCTCGGAGCAACATCGCCCAGGTCGCGGACAAGTCGATCGGCACCGGACACGCACGCCACACACGTCGCCCTTCGCATTGTAGGTGTTACTTCGCCGCCATGGTGGGAGTCCCCGGACGATCCAAAGGCTGCGCTGAATGCCGCAAAAGAAAGAAGGGGGTATGTATGACCAGTCCGGACTCCCAGACCGGTGCACCCAGCTGACCGACCTAACAGTGTGACCTCAAGAAGCCGTCTTGCACCCGGTGTCTGAAGGCCCGCGTGCAGTGCTCTGGATATGACCGTGACAGAGCCTTCATCTTCGTCACGCCGAATGTCGCGGCGCCGACCAAGTCACTAATACGGCCAAGGCTGGAGACCATCACCGTCCAGACCTCGCTCACCCAGTCGGCGTTCCGTGACAAGTACCTAGGCCTCTTCTGGGACCTGTACCTCCACAAGGGAGGGCATTCCCCCTCCAAAGAGCCCCGTGTCCGGCAGCATGTCGGGGCCTGGGTCTCCGCAGCCCGGGACCTCCACCAGGCCGACCCGGCCCTCCACAAGGCGCTGCTTTCCCTGAGCCTCAGCATCATCGGCCAGAAAGAGAAGAAGGGCTGGATGGTGGAGGAGGCCCTGAAGCTTCACTGCAACTCGCTGAACGACCTAACGAAAGGACTCGAGAGCCCCGAGAGGGCAAAATCCGAGCCATTGCTGCTTGCAGCCAGGGCTCTGGGCATGTACGAGGTGAGTTCGCCCCCTCATCCAATGCAATGCTATTGCGGCGTACCTCGGCGGACAAATGCTAACCATGTCGGCGTAGCTACTGCATGGCAACGCAGAAGCAGTTGGAGCAGCCGTCACGCGAGGACGAAGTTGGCGCGGACACAACCAGGGCCTAATGAGCATGCTGCTCCAGAGAACGCCGGAAATGCATATCGACGGTCGAGCTCACGAGCTCTTCGTCGATGCACGAATAGTATTGACGATCGATGCGGTTCTCTCTCGAAAGCGGACACAGTTCAGTGACATCAGGTGGAAGGCGATTCCATGGACAAAGCACAAGAAAACACCCAAAGATTTCTTGTACGATATCTTCAACGACATCGCAGGTGTCCTCGAGGATGCCGACGCCGCCGCATGGTGCCAGGATCCCACGCAAAAGGCCCAGCTGCAGCGGATGGTGATCCAAGGCTGCTGGAACGTAGAGAGCGATCTCACCTGGTGGTTCAACAGCTACGCGCCCCAGCAGCACATTGCCAACATCCTTTCATGGGGCTTCGCCTCCCCGGCGCCCACGGACTTCCCCATCGCCCACATGATGTGCGGCTACTGGGCGGCCAACGTCCTCACCTACGCCACGCTTCGTCTGTCCGTGGCACCAGCGACGCTCGCTGACCTACCCGATCGAACAGATCCGCGGATATACTGCAAGAACATCCTCGACATGATCGAGATTTTCTTCCATCCCTCGGCCGGCGAGTTCTGGCTTCACAGCCTCGTCTTTCCCCTGGGGATAGCATACGTGTTTCTCCTGGCCACGGAGCCGGACTGGGCAGGGGCCCCGTCACCCGAGGCACAAAAGATGGACGGGTACCTGGGCAGGCGAGGCGAGCTGAGCAGGCTGAGAATGCGCCAGTTCATCAAGGGCATCCTCCTAGCCGCAACCCCTCACGTGGCCGTGCATGGCGCCCACGAGGATCCTGATGCCGGGGACGACGGGCTCGAAGACCAATGCCGGGTCTGGTTTGGCATGCAGCCCAAGATCACCACACCGAGCGGCGACGAGGAGGGGATGACCTTCAGTGAGATGTCGTCCATTCTTGAGTCGATGGGGTTCTCTGCGGATGATGAAATGCTGGTTCCGAACTCTGCCCCGACGACTGCGTTTTCGTTTCCCAGCATGATAGCGTAGTAAATACCCAACTCAAATTTAGGTCGTAGTTCGTACACGTTACCTCGCCCATAGACATGCCCGGTGATGCGCGGCAATCTTCAGCCAGCTTACAAAATGCCCTCCTTGACCACCCGGACCTTGACCTTCATGCCCCACGGCTTGTCGTCGCCGCCCCCGGCCCAGTTTTTGCGCTTGCCCGCCTTCTTCACGACCTTGACCTTGTCCTGCAGTGCCTCCTTGAAGTGCGCCGGGTCGTCGGCCACCTTTTGCAGCGAGATGGTCAGCACGATGCCCTTTTTAGCCCCCGACTTGCCCAGCGTGTCGGACCACTCCGCCGAGAAGAGCACCTTCGGCTTGGAGGGGTCGATCTTGCCGGCCGGGTACAGGCAGGTGATGACGAATGCGACGCGGCCGAGGTACTGCGCCCACCAGACGTCCTCGGGGGTGAGGATGCCGCGCAGGGCGTCGCGGAAGGCGGCCTCGCGCGGCGGCAGCTCGCCGCGGTACCGCGCCTGCAGCATGATGGCCAGCCTCGCGCGGTCCTGGTGGCTGACGCCGTGGATGGTGGACATGATGCCCGCGCTGGTCGAGTACAGCGCCGCGGAGGACGCCGTCTCCTTGGACATGAACATGTGGAAGTACATGACGTTGCAGAGCGAGTCGACGACGTGGTCGCCGAAGTCGGGGGGAAACCTGCGCGCGTCCCCCTCCGCCTTGGGGATGGAGCTCCCGAGCAGCGTCTGGAGGTGGCGCCGCGAGCCCGGCGCGAATTGCTGCGTTGCGACCTCGAGGGGCGCCTTGCGGCGGACGGACACGGGCAGCTGCTTAAAGAGGTAGCCCTCGCGGACGCCGCCCTGGCAGAAGTGCGCCTCGCGGATGCCGTGCGGGATCGCCTCGGCAACGACACTGACGAGAAACGCCACCGCCGGCACCTGCGCGCGCCGGCGGTCGGACACCCTGAAGAGGTCCTTGGCGACCCTGGCCACCTCCTTGAGCTTCTTCGTGTCCTCGAACTGCTCCCTGCCGACGGTGTAGCCATTGATCAAAGAGATGGGGTAGTGGTTGCCGTGCGTCTGGTTCAGGTGCAGCAGCAGGTAGCCCCAGCCCCTGAAGCCGCCGCCCGACAGGTAGATGCGGAAGCCGTCCTGGCGCTTGGCCTTCTCGATGAGCTCTTGGGGGATCCCGAGCTGGTCGTACGCCGAGCGGTAGTTGGCGACCATCTCCTTCCGGAACTCCTCGACCGCCTTGTGCGCCTCCTCCTTGCTCTTGTCCCTCTTGAGGTCCTCCAGCTTCTGCGTCAGCGCGGCGGCGCCGTACGGGAAGCTGAAACTGCCCCGCGGGCTGATTCGCACTACACATCCCTGGAGTCAGTAGATGTCATTTATGGAAGTGTTAGGAGCTAGATACTCATCATGTCCGAGGAGCAGAGACATGTCGCAGGACTCCAGAAACAGCCAGAATGGAGGGAAATGAACTCCGGGATAACGTACCGTTGCCCTCCTGGCTGATGATCCAGGTGATCTGCGTGCTGCCGCCGCCCAGGTCCATAACCAGGCCGTCCATGCCGAGGAAGCCGCTCGCCACGCCCAGCGCGCCCACGTGGCCCTCGTCCTCCTTCTTCAGCAGCTCGACGTCCAGGCCCGTCTCGGACTTGATCGCAGCCAGCAGGTCGGCCGAGTTCTTCGCGGCGCGGGTCGCCTCGGTGGCCACGATGTGTATCTGCTTCTTGGCCATGTCGAAGTCCTTGCAGACGACCAGGAACCGCCGCAGCAGCGAGCACACAGAGTCTATGACGCCCTGCGGCACCGGGATCTTCTCGCCCGTCTTGTCGTCGAACTGCGAGTCGTACAACGACAGCCCGGAGCGGTACTGCAGCACCGTCGGCAGGATGCGCGCCAGCGGCGTCGAGAGGTCGGAGATGGAGAAGCGGATGCCGTTGCTGTTCAGTCAGCACGGGGCTCTGCAGTCGGTCGCGCCGCGCGAGTCCAATTCACCTTCCCATGTCCACCACGCCGATCAACTTGTCGCCGTGGCCGAGCCAGGGCGGCCACACGCCGGGGGCCGCGCTCACCGGCGCGCATTCGGCATCGCTCTCCTCGTCCGACGAGGTCGGCGTGAGCACGCCCCAGTCGTCGTCGCTGATGAATTCGTAGTCGGATGCCATTGTATGTTGATGCGGGGAGGAAAAGAGAAGCAAGCTGGGACGGTCAAAAGCTACGTCATGATCTCAGCTGAGCTGAAAGGCAAAGTGAAACCTTACCACAGCTCATATCCGGGGCTCCGCGCCTGCCGTCCGGCCCCGGACCCACTTGCCCCGGACCCGGACGCGAGGCGGCGCCGCCGATGCGGGCCGCTGCACGATGGCCGAGGCCGTCTTGATGTTTAAATGAGAAGTGCTAGCACGTAGTAATGTCGTGCTATAGACGCAATCACCTGGCCGTATATTTTCGCCCTCGCGGGCCATTGACGCTCTTCGGCCGATCGCAACGCAACGGAGAAGGGAACACACCGGCTTCATCAGCCATCCGTCCGTGCAGGCGGCAAGACCTTCATTGATACCACAAGGATCCAGGCTGGTTCAAAGAAACGTCGAAGGGAATCCCTTCCCGGTACTTGTATGCAGAAGCACCACTCCAACACGGTGTTGGATATGCAGAACGCAGACTTGGCAGAGACCCACGAGGAAGCTGACGAGGCCAAAGGGCCGGGCACTCCTCGGAGGATCCGCCGAGGGGTGGAGATTCGTGAGGGCTGTGTTGGCGTTGCGGATGACCCATCACGATACATATCCATGCGCGTTTCGGACGTTGTTGTCTTCGGGCCGATGAGAACAGCTGGCTCGCATTGAATGGTCTCCAGAAAGTGGCACCACTGGCAGGCATGAGGGTTGGATATCATGGCCGACCCAGCTTTATTGCCATTCGATTCTCGAGAACTGCTCAAGTTGATCTGGCGGTCCTTGTGATAAGCTCGAGTTCACCAGTGTGGCCGTCTCGATTGTCTAAAGCAAAGGGAGTAGGAAGGGTGATCATTTGTACTGCATGGTGGCAGTCGGTCCTGAAAGGCTCCCGTTTAAGTAGTCATGTAGATGTCATGATATTCCTACAATCTGAACGCTAGCTAGTAATACAGCATGATAAATCTCCCAAGGCTCTCTTCCAAGCCCCGGAGGTCCGACTAGTCCAGGCTCTTACACCTGCTTTCCGCCGGTCATGCCCGAGTCGTTCACGGGCGCGCCATTGGGAGCAGTCTCCTCATGCCTGACCTGGCCGTTCTCCTGACTGCTGAACATGCCCTCGCGGTCCTCGACGCTCCGCTTCTCCTTCTCCATGGCGGGGACGCCGTCGCCGGCCTGGCTGCCGACGACGGTGCTAGCGCGGCGGAACTCGTCCTCGTCCCTGCGCTCGCGGGTGATGTAGCCGGGGGGCACCCACTTGCTGGAGGTCCAGGGCTTGACTTCGGGCTGGCCGTACATGCGGTCGACGTTCTCGAGGGAGAGGTGGCGAGACTCGTAGAGGAAGAACCAGACGAGGAGGGCGCCGGCGAGGTTGCACGCCGCGAAGACGAAGCCGAAGGCGTAGCCGATGCCGCTGTCGGCGAGCGGGCTGAGGAAGGAGATGAGGAAGTTGCCGAACCAGTTGCCCGCGGTGGCGAGGGAGGCCTGCTTGGCACGCGTGCGGACGGGGAAGGTCTCGCCGATGACGACCCAGCACATGGGGCCCCAGGTGCTGTTTATGCGTTAGCTCCGCTAGTTCGCCTCGGAGGTGTGTGTGAGAAGACTTACCCGGCAAAGGAGGCAATGAACATGCAGGCGGCGACAATCATGACGATACCGGTGGTGGTGTTGTCCTCGGGGGGCATGGCGATGCCGATGGCGGCGAAGACGATGAGCCAGGCGCACTGCCAGATGGCACCGATAAAGAGCGGCATGCGGCGGCCGTACTTCTCGACGACGTAGAGGCCGTAGAAAGTCATGACGACGTTGACGGCGCCGAGGATCAGCTGAGTCTGGATGGGGTCATCGACGCCCGCAGACTCGAAGATCGTGGCACCGTAGTAGAAGAAGTAGTTAACGCCAGTCCACTGCTGGAGGAAGTGCTGAAAATAGTGTGTTAGCAGGGAGAGGCAGGCGATATGAAACTCTCAGGGAGCTTACAATGGTGATGCCGAGGAATGTACGGTAGACCAGCTTCGGGATGCCGGAGCCGCCGGTGAAGCACTCGGCCCAGCTACCAACGCCAACCTTTGACTCCTCCTCGAGGACCTTGTACATCTCCTTGACGTCGTCCTCGACGAGCTCGTTGTGAGGGTCGTGCTTCATGCCACGGAGGCGAGCCAGGGACATGCGAGCGCCATCCCAGTCGTGGCGGGCGGCGAGCCAACGGGGCGACTCGGGGACGACCATGATGCCGATGCCGAGGGGCAGGGAGAAGCAGATGCCGAGGCCGATGACGATGCGCCACGAGGCGTCCGAGTCCTGGATGTTGCGGACGCCGTAGTTGATGATGTTGGCGACCAGAATACCGATGGTGATAAGCAGCTGGTACGAGGCGACGACGGCGCCACGGATCTCGCGGGGGGCGCACTCGGACTGGAACATGGGGACACCGACGGAGAGGTTACCGACGCCGAGACCGGCGACGAAACGGCCCATCATCATGTGAATCCAGCTCTGCATGGAGGTGATCTGAATGATGTTGCCGACGATGAAGATGCAGACGCCAAAGGAGAGAGAGCGGCGACGCCCCCACCAATCGGCAGTGTAAGCACCGGCAAGGGCACCGATGAGACAACCAAGACTCATGAGAGACACCAAGAGGGCCTGGAGCATGCTGTTCCACGAGGGATCGCCGTTCTCGTCGGTCTCGGTGGCGAAACGGGCGCGGAAGTCTGTGAAGAGGAGCATGCTGGAGATCTGGCCGGTATCGTAGCCGAAGAGGAATCCGCCGATGGACGTGGTGACGCCCAGCAGGAGGGACTCGACGCCGCAGTCGGCGCCATTGATGCGTATGGACCTGTCAGGGACGGTGAGCGGCTGTCTCTCCGGTGGTGAGAGTAGATGGGTAGGCGTGTCTTACCTTGCTCCCAAGCCCATGATGGCGAAGCTTTACTGTTTCACCTGGTAGACGATGTAGGTATGTGGGGTAGAATGTTCGAAGAAGCCGGAGTTGTCACGACCAGAAGGGTGCCCGACAGAGGACTCTGGGACGGATGGGTTTATGAAAGGCGAGGAGCAAAACCCAAAAGCTACTAAGGGGGGATATTATGGGGAGCAGGTAAGGTTAAGGTCTCGTGGGATCTGCGGGTCTCGCGATATTAATACGGATGGAAGAGGTGCCCCAGGATTTGAGGATGGTGGGTGATGTGGATGATGTGGATGGGCTTTGTGGCTTGTCCGGGCGATGGAGAGGCATCGTTCGTTCCGGCCGCCATATGACGTACGCCATCGGTGAAGCTGCATCACGGGTCAGGCGTCAGGGGATGGCCGTTGACGATCACGGAGAGGCCGCAGGGACGCAGGCAGCGGACTAAGCCGCCTGCTGCCAGGCCATGCCGCTGTTCCGGTGCTCTTGGGCCGGCCGTTGCACGACCGTCCATGAGGTGAGGGGCGTGCGAGTCAGAGTAGCGCAGTACACGCGGTGTGGTAGTGGACTACGGGGATCATAGCAGATGGGCGACGGGAACTCGAGGTATCGGCGGCGGGCGATCGATGTGCATGGTAAATCTTGGCCTGGGTGTGAGCTGGGAGTGGGCTGGTTTCTGGGGTAAGGAAGATGACGTTGTCCGAGAGCTCAGACAGGGGTCTTGGCGCGCAGCCGCCCGATGACAGGAAGATGCGGCTATTGTGCGGTGTGATGGGCGAAAGAGAACGCCACTGACCCCAAGAGCGAGCGAGAGGACTGTCTTGGACTGGGCTGGCCGGGGACTGCGACTGATCCGAGGCACCGAGCTGTCTGTCCACTTGAACAGGCCCGTGGAGATCGAAAAGGAGGCAATGCATCCGAAAGCCTATCGGCGATAACGAAAAGGCGAGGCCCTTACGGGGCCCGTTGAAGTTCCGTGCTGCTGGAGACTCCGATATCCAGTCTGGCGGGACCAGCGAAGTGACGCCGACGAGAAGCCCCGAGAGAACCAGCGAGAAAAGAGGGCCCGCCGGAGGGATTCAAGCTTCAGCGACTCCAGTTCTGACGGACGGACGTCTTGTCTCTCGCCCACGCCGCGCAGGGTTTATCCATCCTCGGCGCTGTCGTCGATCTGATCTGACTGACAAACTGACGCGTCTGGTCGCGTGGGCAGAACCGGTTCGCCGGACCTTCGGGGGACGATGATGACATGGGGCCCTTGGCCTTCCATTGTGTATTCAAAAGTCCCCCTCCTCCTCGCAAAGGAATCGGGCTGGATGCGAGCACAATCGAATAGGGCGATGGATGAAGTCAGGATAGAAAAGCAGGCCAGAAGAACTCTCCCGCCGCCGGCTTGGCCAACGTCACTGAGGGCTGCGTCTCCACTCTTCGTCCGCCGAGGGCCGCAATCAGCGCTGCGAGGCTCCTTTCTTCAGGGCCACTACAGGGGCTGGTGCGTGCCAAGATGCCGGCAAACAGCGGGGTCCGTGTCCTCGGAACCCTGCGCAGCCAATCATCGGATGCAAGTGCCGAGTTTGGAGCCGCTTGATTCGTGCATCTGGCGTCCACACCACCAAGAAAAAGACTGGACGACGACATTGTGACGGTCAGGTGGCCGGTCAAGTTTTCGCTCGCCCCAGCTGAGACACAGTTCTCTTCACCGACCGATGTCTGCCTCTTCAGGACGAAGATGAAGACGAAGACGAAGATGCCAGTCCTGAGAAGAACTTCGTCGGCCTGACTGGAGATCAAGGCTCAGGTAAGGTGATTCACTCACTGGTGTCTACTCACCGAGGGAACTGGTTGAGTTAGATGGCCTACCGACGGAATTCTTCAGAACAGCTCTCCGGATGTCTTGGACCGGAGCGTGTCTCAACCGTTGACAGCGTGGCTACCATGCTTTGTCTGACCCACGGAGTTTGACTCGGACAAGGCTTCAATGTCTGCTGGCCCAGCGTGTACATAGAGTCAGAGACACATCCGCACCAAACACACTAACCTTCGCCATCTTGGCCCTACCATCGACCGCAAATCTAGTACTACTTACTTAGTAAGCCGATATGGTGTTCCGAGTGAGCATTCCTTTCGGAGTGGCCGCCAGTTGCCCCAGTCCCCCACCTCTCAAAGCCGGGCTCCGGAGTCTTACACGGGAAATACTTGCGGATGGGAAACTGAAATCGAGCGGGAGCTTCCTATCAGCGGCACAGCAAAAACATTCACCTCAGGCAGGAAAGAAAACAACTTGATGCGGGAGCTTGATGCATATCGGTACAGCGACAGTTCTGATAGCTCTTCTAAACCGGGCACCAGTCCTACTCCCCATCTGCATCGACGGCTGTTGGGATTCCAACCGTCTTGATGAAAGTGTAGTCCGCAAACTCACGTCGGTCATCCGCCAGCTCAGTCTGCAGCGCCCTGACGTCTCGGATGTACGACCTGACATCGTTCTCTAGATCTCGGATGCACTTCTTCCAGAACATCTGGTCGTACGAGAACTGATGGCGCTCCCTGAGGTCAATCAACCCCTCCACCTCCTTGAAGTTGGGTAATCCTTGAAGGACAGCCTCGATGAACTGTGTGAAGGGATGCGCGTGCTCAGGGTCCTTGATCGGCGTGCGTTAGTCTCACCATATATGAGGTTGGCAGTATGTCCTTGCTCACCTTCCAGACCACGACTTTCCTCTCCAGATCTAGCTCCAGGTTGATTTGCCGGCTCAGGATCATCTCCGTAAGGATCGGCACTGGATGTCGCGGCCGTTGCGGCCCGCAAGACAGACTCGAAAGGCGAAGGCTTCCGCTCTCGTTGACCAGGGCCATTGCCCATCGATATGCCGTCTCGCCCATAAATCCTTGTTGGTCCGGGTCACTCTTGAGGCTGGCAGGACAGCAAATCCAAAGCATGTCGAAGATCTGCAAGGTGGCGTCGAGATGATACACCTTTCTGTGCGGTTGGAGCAGTCTGAGCGACGCAACGAAGGCCAGAACCTCTGTTTCCGACGCAATGATCTCTTTCTCCCGTCGACGTTTCCGGTAGACCTGTCAAACGACTCCTTAGTCCGTGGCTTGGTTCCGACAGAGAGGGGTCTACTTACCTTGTAGGCTCGCCATTTGTCTATGACGTGGTCTTCCCATGACTTTTCCTTTGGGGGGATTCCGTAGCCATTGATGAGCTTGAGAAATGCCTGTTCGAAGGTCAGCCTCGACGGAAGAGGAGTTATCTCTGGGGGTAGATACTTACCGTTTCGGCCATTCTGGTCAAGTCCTGCAGTCAAATTTCGGCGTCGGCTGGTTTTGCGGCGTCTTCGGTAAGCAGGTACCCGATATGGCTTCAACACCGCTAAATACGTTGCAAAGGAGAAGGGGAGGGATGGAATAGTCCAGAAGAATTGGCGATAGAGCGAAGAGTCGCTGGATCCATTGGAGAAGAGTCCGCAGAAGAGACCAACAGGTACCAGAATTTAAAGGATTCGACCAAGAGACTTGAGAAGAGGCAAGAACAGAAGACCTGCAACAGCAGGTACGCAGTGAATGCATCAAAGGCAGAAACTTTAGGAAGCTACGCTTTGTTCTCAGTTGTTCTGCCGCTCTGAATCATCAGGCAGCTTCCCAAACTGGGCAAAGACCAACGCCGGCCTGAGGTATGATGGTGTCTGGCCAGCAAGCACAAAGTACAAAATAACCACACTCTCAAGCTTAGAATCTTGGTTTGGTTTAATCAACCTTTGAATTGTATTGCGATAGTATGACAAGTTGACTGACAAAGACAAGGGGTGTAGGAGACACCCTGTAGCCTGCCGGCTGCATGTACCCTCAGTCTCTTAAGGCACTGCGATCCCTCCACTGTAAAGAGTACCCGGTGCTTATCCATGGATCCCGAAAGCTACCCAAATGGGCCGCTAGTACACGTAGATGAACTCATCGTTCTTCGAGTCCGTCAGGTCCTTGAACGCGTTCTCTCCCAGGGGGACACCATCCTCGCCATCCGAAGCGGCGGTGTAGGTGTGCTCCATGCTCCGATCATGAATCTTGGCGGGCTTGCCGTTCTGGACCCTCTTGCGCTCTTGCATCTTGTTGAGAAGGAACAGGTTCCCGGTCTGCATACAGATGATGGCCATGAGAGCACATGTGATGCCCATAGTACTGGTCAGACCAGGCTTGTAGTAGGGAGCATCGTTGGAGTTGAACAAAAGGGGGCCGATCATGTTGCCTGCGGAGACGCCGATGTTGAAGAGAGACATGATGACAGACTTCTTCGTGGTTCCGGCGATGTTGGAAACCTATTGACCAGAGTTAGTACTTGCAACCAGAACCGGGAAAAAATAGCTAGGGGGTGACGAACTGTCCATGAGACCAAAATGGGATTCGAGCCGAACAGGAATGCCAACATGTAGTAAGCGGCGAGCAGGGGAGGAATATTGTCCCGGCTGAGGGAGTAGAGCATGACGGCGCCAGCAAGAACCGGCAGGAGGACGAGAATAAGGAAGCCGGACTTGATTCTGAACCGATGAGCGAGGTAGGACGCCGGGAAGATAACGAGGAGCTGAACGGCGCCGAAGGGGATGTTGAGCAACGAGGTGACAGCCCGGTCGAAACCGAAACCACCAACGATGATGGGACCGAAAGTGTTGACAACCGCTGCGGTCACGTTGATGCACAGAGCCATGCCGATGAAGAGCCAAGTCTTGGGCTCGATCAAGGCTTCGAGGGCCTGGGGCCACTTGAAGTCCCTGCTTCCGGTGCCCGTCTGGTTTGCTCGAAGACGCTCAATGCCCTGGAGCCTCTCTTGCTCCGTGAGGAAACGAGCAGTGGCGACGTCGTTGTCGAGGAAGTAGTAGACAACCGGCGCGGTGATGACGGTAATGAGGCCAACCAGGATGAAGAGGATTCGCCAGGACGCGATGGAGCCGTTGATCTGACCCAGTCCGAACGAGACAGCTGCGGCAAACATGGTGGACAGGCCGTTGGTGCCGTACCAACAAGCCACTCTCATGGGCTGCTCGGCTCGGCGGTACCACTGGGATGTGATTACGCTGAAGAGAGGCAGGCAAGCGGCTTCGAAGAGGCCAAGAAGGAAGCGGGTGGCCATCAGCCCACCGAAGCTGTTGCACGCTCCCATACAAGCTTGTGCCGTGCCCCAGCCGAAGACGAGAGTCGGCATCAGGATTCGGTGGGGGACCCTGACCATCAGCCAGCTCGAGAAGGGGAGCCAAACAAGCTGAGCGATGGCTGCCATGCTGGACACCAAACTGTACTCAGAACCGGTCAAGTTGCAGTCTTCGCGCAAGCCCCAGATGGCTCCATATCCGAGGACGGACTTGTCCAGAACTGTGCAGTACTCCCTGTCAGTCTCCTGGTTTGCTTCAGTGCTGGGTGCTGTACTGACTTTGGAGGAAGTAGACCCAGACGAGGATCGAGAGGACATGTTTGTCGGTTTTGCGGCGAATTCTCTTGTTCTATTGAAAGGAGAGAGAGTCAGCGGCTGAACGTCAAATTCAACAGACTGTAGCCTGCAGATATTGCAGAATCGACGGCAGCAAGGCGTCTTCCGGCGACTTTGCACTCACATCTTCCTCGGTCAACACAATATGCTGGTCGCCGATCAACTGCGCAGCGATGTCGCCGTCCTTGACCAAGACCCCAGAAGGCTTCTGAAAATCTTGCTCATGGTGCTCAGAACGGTCATGGGACACCTCGTCCCCCGACTTTCCTTCAGTCGCCATGATGTTGTGAAGGTTGTCTGGAGAACCCGAAGAAACAACGTATGAGTTGGGTAGGAGTAGAGAGGAGAATACTGAGGATGAAGCTGGATGTAGACGATGATGTGCGAGGTGTCAGGCTCCTTAAAAGCTTTCCATCCAGCCCGGATACCCCAGACTGCCAGGTAGACGTGGTTGGTACTTGGGTTCTGCCAGACTCAGCGTGCCGGGGTAAGTGAAAGCGGAGATTCTGGGGAGATGCTGCTGTTTGCCCCAGGAAATCTTGCTCGTACCGCTCCTCAGGTGATGCTGGCTCCGCCGGGGTATTGACTCGGCTTAGTTGGTCTTCTAGTTCATCATCGCGCGAAACTACTGATGTAGTTCGGAGGTGTCGCGGGGGTCATGTCTCTTGACCCCCACCCAGACCGCCGGAAGTCAGCTCGCGTGCTCCATGCTGTTGGGGTCACAACTCGGGTCCTAGACCGCTAGAACTCGTAGTTCCAGCCTCGAACTTGTCTCCTGACCGGGTCAGGCTTTGTTGGACCTGTCCACTTGGGTGGGAGACTTGTCTCGGGACCCCCCAATACCCCCCATCTCCGGTACCCAGCTCCGAGAGTGCCGTCCTCCTGAGTAAGCTTCCATTGTGCCAGTTACGAAAAAGCAGTCAGTGCTGATCCCGCAGTCTGAGCCGACCTTGGGGGTCAGCACTGCCCGCATGAGACTGGCTTTGGCCGGGGAAGCATGTTGGCGGGGCAAGTAGCGGTGGCCTGGCCAGTTTGGGTTGCCTGACAAGGACAAGGGCTTCATTTTCTCAGTAAATCACTTCATTGGAATTCAGTGAAGCCAGGGATGCCCTCTCCACAAGTGTACAAACTGGTTCTGCGTACGGTCTATCGGAAATCTAAGCGAGCCCATTGTCCCTCATGATTCTCAAGTTGACGCCCTTCAGGATCAGGTAGATCGTTTCCAGCGTAGGGATAGGAACTCCCAACTCGAGGCCCTTTTCCACGGGATACCCCAAGATAATATCTACTTCCATGGGCTTGTTGGACTTGTAGTCATTTTGCATGCTGCTGCCAATGGGATGCATGGCGAGGATCTTGTCCACCAGCTTGCCCACAAGGCTGTGCTCGATGGGAACACCACACTTCCTAGCAACGTCGACGACCTCCGTCATGAGGCGCCTTGTCATCGGATCAGCGCCCTCGGAGCTGCTCAGCCAGGAATGTGTGTCCAACAGAGTCAGCGTGGTGAGGGAGTTCCAGGCGACATTCCAAACAACCTTCTCCCAGCGTTGGACCTGGATGTTGGGTACCACTTGGAACACAGTCTTTCCGGTTGTCAACAGCCCAGCAAACTCCTCCAGTCTCTGGGCCTCATTCGATTGATCACCCTGGTCGTTGGGGTAGAGACCAATCTGCATGTCCTCGGACTTGGTGTGACGAAACTGCCCCGGCTGAGCTTGGATAGCACCAGTCCAAGTCTGCGGGAATCGTGATGTGTTAATCTGGTGTCACATCTTGACCGAATGTGCTGTTTCACTCACCACACAAGAGATGATAGTTGTCCTGGGAAACCTGGCCCGGAAAGGGACTTCATTGCCCACTCCATTCTGGATGATGACCAGCGTGGTTTTGGCTTCATCTACGCCGGGTGCCAACTGTGCCGGAACAGCTGCTTGGTCGATGGCTTTGTGGGCGCATACGATGTAGTCGAACTTGATACCTGCGTCCCCAACTGACTTGACAACTGCCACTCTTTAGCAAACGTCAAGGCATGTGCTGGGCTGCGTGTGCTCACCCTTGTACGGACGGACGGTGTGCGCGCCATGATTCTCAGAGTTCATGACAATGCCATGCTCAGAGACAGCGGCGTAGTTCGAGCGGGCCAGAACGGTGAGCCTCACATTGGGGTTTCGGCTGAGGATGAAGGCGTAGAATCCTCCGATGCTGTACCAGTGTCAAGGGTGCTTCAACTCATGAGAGGGACTGTACTCACGCTCCCAGGCCATAAACCAGGACGTCGATCTCCTTGTTTGCAGACATTGTAGCTGAATGAGTGCCCTTGGGGATGAGGGGAAAGAGGTTGAAGCTCTCACTGAATATCTGTGGTAATGAAGTTTATGCATTGGGAGTCGAGCTTGGGGAAGAGGGGCATGGTGAGCTCCGAGGCCGGATATCCCCGGCAATGGTCCAATGCGGGGAAAAGGGGAGCCCAAGATGCCTCGCTACCCCCCACAGCAAGCTCCAGACTCGCCTGTCGTACCCCGCCAACATCGCGAGTCAGGTAGCTGCAAGTGCTTGGGGACTCCATGCCGGCTCTCACCTGGGTCGTACGTGGCTGACCCCCACGGACTGGCTCCCTCCAAGCATCCTTGGCATGACCATGACCCCAATCCAGCCTGCTGAATGGAGCCCTATTAATCATGAGATGATCATAGCTCTGGAGTGGTGGAGCTTGGGAGATGATCGTGTTGCGGAGTTGAGACCTCGGCTGAATCTCCGATGGGGGTCAGTGTTGCCTACCTAACCTGGAGGATCCAATGATCCATGAATGGTGCGCAGTGTGTCACAAGCCAAGGCGGGGAGACCGAGATCAGAGAGTTCGGAGAGTATGCTCAAACATAGACCCGTACTTAAGAAGGGGAATGCCCCCCTAAGTATGGTGCATTGTACATCTACATTGTTAAGCGCTAACAAGATTGGGCCATGCTATGCTATGCTAGTTGCAGGGTGGCATTGACGCATGGATGTCGTCTGAGAGAGGCACGAGCTCACTGTTGGCTGTGTTCGTCATGCCATTTGCCTCTTGGCTACTCAGTTCGCGCTGGGCACAACCTTTGGTGCGTTGGGCTGTTTCTCGGCATCCTCCTCCTCCTCAGCCATCGCCGCCTCCTTCTCGCCCGCTCCACGACCGAACTGGCGGGACGCTGCCAGGGCGTCGCCCTTGCGGCCCGTGTCGAAGAGAACCGAGACAGCTTCGATCGTCATGTTCCTGCGAGGGAAGATGTTAGACTTGGAAACCCGCACAGCTCGGGATCGGAAACGTACCTTGTCTCGGGGAAGAAGAAAATGATGAGCACGAGGTACATGGCGATGAGGGCGATATACACGATGTAGCTGTCACGGGTCAGCATCATCCTCAGGACATTTCTGATTGGGAAACTCGAAACTTACTACTTCCACTCCATGGCTTGCAGCGCCACGGGGTTGACCCATTGGTTGAAAGTCAGGGCCACGCTCTGCACGCTGAGCTCGATACTCAGACCCTTGAGTCTCATGTGGTAGGGCAGGATCTCAGCACCGTAGGCAAACGGCAACGGTGACCAACTCATGCAGTAGAAGGACTTGTAGATGAACATCATGGGGACCACTGCGATCCCCACAGCACGAGACGGGGTGGCGGCGAAGGAACCGCTGAGACCGGTCATGACAACATACGCGCCGAGCATGCCAGCGGTGCCGACAAGCCAGAGAGTACGGCGACCGGCACGTTCAGCGTTCAAGGCTCCGAGGTAGGCCCAGATCAGAGACCAGACCGCGAGACCACCGTTGATTCCGGCGATCTGGTCGGCCTGGTTGATGCCAACCAGCTTGAGCGCAGGAGACAGGTAGTAGGCGATAATACCGTTGCCGACCCAGTTCGAGCCAGTACCCATGGTGACCAACACAAGAAGGCGGCGTCTGTTGCCGGGCGTCTTGAGGAAGTCGACATACCTGCTCTTCTGGTTCTCCTTCTCGAACTGGATGGCCTGGCAAATCTCATCATACTCGTACCTGACCAGCTCGTCGTTCTCATCCCCGTTGGCGTGTCCTCGGGCGAGAATCTTGAGGGCTTCTTCCGAACGGTCATGATCGATCAACCATCGAGGGCTCTCCGGCATGAAGAACAGGTGGACGAGGACCAGGGCAGGGGCGAACGCCTGGAACAGGCAAGGGGCGCGCCACCTCCAGTCCGACGAGGGCCAAGACAGAGCGCCATAGCAAAACCACGCGGCAGCGATCTGGCCGAAGTAGTAGTTGCTGTAGTAGGCGGTGGCGACGTAGGGACGAAGGCGAGGGTGGGCCAGCTCTTGGAGGAGCGCGATACCGGTGATCTTTCCAAAGGGTCCGGCCGCGCCGATGATGACTCTGCCACCGATGAATGTTCCGATGTTCGTGGCGAAGGCGTTAAGGAAGGCACCAAGAATCAGGAGCACCGATCCCACAGCGAGACACATCTTTCGGCCCCAGCGACCGTTGATCCAGGATGCCATGAAGGGCGTGACGATGGCCGGGAGGAACAAACTGGCAGAGATGAAGCCGAGAGTGCTTCCCGAGGGGTTGTCGAAGTACTCCTCCCACTCTGGGATGGCTTGGAGGCCGTTCATGAGCGACGCATCGTATCCGAGGTAGAACACGCAGAAGTAGAGACCGACGCAGTGGTAAACATTCAGCCTCAGACCTGGATCTTTGTACCACACCGGGTTGGTGTTGTTGGCCAGGTGCGAGAAATGCATGTTCTTCGCCGCCTTGGGCTTGAAGAAGTCGGTCTTGATGATCGCCATGGTCGCAGAGGTTCTTGGTGAGGTCTGGTGGCTTGAGAGGACCGTGAAGAGAGGCTATCCCATATGATCGCCAAGGATGATCTGGGGAACTTTATACATCTGGAGACCTGGGGTAGAGCCGACACTCTGGACGGCCGCCATCAACGAACTGCGGAGAAGAATGGAGCTCAACCCCGGACCAAGCACGCTACGGAACGCCGACAACGTGGAAAAGCTCGGCTTGATACCCGAGTCAGGCGTGTAGCCTGAAGGGAGCGCGTAGTCTATCTCGCAGGTTGGAGCCTGTCTGGCAGCATATCGTCTGTCTGGCTGGCTGATCCGACAGAAAGATATGGGGTGATGCGCAGGCTCGGCAACAATCCCGACTTTGAAAGATCGCCGACTGATATGAGCATCCACATAGAAGGAGACGGCTTTATATGCGGGCTGGCGACAACGCCGACATGCGGCGCTTAGCAAGGATGTGTCACTAAAAGGGACCTTTTGTCCAGTATGAATCCGTGTTTTTGGCCCCAGGATGTTACGGCGGAACATTTCGACCCTGGTTCGCTTCACCGGTTGAGCTAGACAGGCTCACCCCGGCCCCCGTATGTTCGACGGCGCAGGGACAGGAGACGCTGGGGAGGTTCAGGCCCAACGAGCGAACGGAGGTGCGAGGATTCGACTTTAAGGATATTTTCAGACTGCCCTGTATGTATGGGGACCTCATTCTCTGCCTGTCCACAGCTAACTCTCGTCGCAGGCTCTGGAGATACTCTAAATGACACGATGAGGACGTTGGTATCGGCACGGGGAATGACGGCAATTCAACCGGCCGGGTTGCTGTGTAGCCCTTGGCATGCTGGGCAACGCTTCCCTTCCTCCTACCAGAAGGCGGCTCCCAATTCAACCCGAAGGCGGTCCTTGGCCTGGTATGCGACTGAGATCTCCTACAGCGATAATGCCCTGTGCGATTTCTCGCAATGGGAGAGTCCCCGACCAAGTTCTCTCGCTCAATGATCGCTCTTCGGAGAACCTCACCTTACGCCGAGAGATGTCACGGGATGGCACTGCACTAAACAGAGCTAAGACTGACGGGCCAAGAAACTATACAGATCTAACTGGAGGAGGAAATTCCCATCGAAAACCGTTTGCTTATTTCCGCTATGGGGAGGAAGGCCAGGGAGACACACATCCGCGGCTCCTGAATGCCGGGGTTCCGGGGGTAGAAATGACTGCCGACTTCGCAGCCGAACATACGGTACCAAAGTCCCAGTTCCCTGGAACGAGGAAACGACACCGGACAACGTTGCCGTAAAGCCTCACTCATCCACCGTACATCTCTCCATCTTCCCCGCTGCGGGGGAACAGTCGGGCTTCTCACACCGGAGACAAGGCCGACGACTCTCCACGGGGTGAACAGGGGACAGTCACTGATGAGTGGCATGAGCATGGGGAACAAAATGAAGTGAAAGGCCCACGTCACCCGGTGTCCTTGAAGGCAATAATTTGGAGATACCCTTGACTGACATTTGCCCCAATTCCGCCTTGGCTTGTGATCAGACCACTGCACCAGCATGGCTGCCGACAAATCTTCCCTTCCCACCGTCCTCCGCATTGGCGAGGACATCAAGTATAACCACGACTTCTACAATGATGTCTTTACCAAGAAGTTCAACGTTGTGGCGAACGAAGAGCCCGATCGGGAGAGCTTCATCAAGGCGCTCAAGGAGAAGAAGTATGCTGCGGCAGCACGCCTCAACCCCCGGTCACCCTGAAGTCTCTCTCATGCTGATACTTGTGTCATCACAGGTATGGCGACTTTTCCGCGATATACCGGCCACACTTCCAGACTGGCGGTGAGATGGGTCGGTGGGACGCCGAGCTGATCCCGCTACTTCCGCCGTCTGTTCGCATCTTCGCCTCTGCCGGTGCCGGGTTCAACTGGGCCGATGTTGACATCCTCGGTGAACGGGGCATCTGGTACTCCAATGGCGCCGGCGCCAGCGACGAGGCCGTGTCCGACACTGCGCTTTGGATGATCCTCTCCGTCTTCCGCAACTTCTGGCGCGCCCAACGCTCCGCCCGAACATGCGATCCCGACGAGTTTCTCGCAGCCCACAAGCTCATTGGAGGTATCTCCTGGAACCCTCGGGGCCATGTACTAGGCATCATCGGCCTCGGCAATATCAGCAAGCAACTTGCGCGCAAGGCCGGAGTTGCCCTGGGCATGAAGATCCACTACTACGATGTTGTTCGGGCACCGGAAGAGGTCGAGAAGGAGCTCAACGCGACGTTCCACTCGACCCTTCACAGCTTGCTCGGCGTCTCCGATTGCATCTCGCTCCACGTCCCGCTCAATGCTCACACGCAGGATCTCATGAACCGCGAGGCATTTGCGGCCATGAAGTCCGGCGCGAGGCTCGTGAATACGGCACGAGGCGAGGTCGTGAATCAAGATGCCCTGATTGAGGCGCTCAAGAGCGGCAAGCTGTCAGGCGCCGGTCTGGACGTTCACTACAACGAGCCGCAGGTCTCCAAGGAGCTCGCTGCGATGGACAACGTTGTGTTAACCTGCCACAACGGCGGTGCTGCCTTGACCACCAGGGTCAACTTTGAGCTCAACGCGATGAAGAATATTCTTCAGGTCGTTGGAAGCGATGGTAGCTATCAGGGAGAGCCCATGACTCCGGTCAACAAGAAGGACTTCAAGCCTGCGGCATAGGGAGATTCAAAGATTCAAAAAATAATGAACGAAAAAATTACCTTCACATTTCGCGAGCATGATGGTGGTGTTGACGGAAGCCAACATTCTACTGCGAATTGCGACGGAAGACATCCGTACCCCCCTTACTCCTCAAAGACTCTGGGCCATTCTTCTGAAAGCGTCCCTGGGATCTATGATTCGAGGCCTCGTCAACGACTTGTGGTTTTGCGGGCTACCTAGAACACATGTGAAGCCACATAGGTAAATCCGGCGCTGCTTCAAACAACCGGGGTGAAGCTACTGGACAAGCGCATCACAATTCGGCGTCACTGCATTTAAACTAAAACGGAGCTTGAGGGAATGTGACTCGTTTCTGATGTGTATGCTACAACTGAGTGCTTGCAATCGGGCACGGGGTCCAATCGCAGCTGCGAGGGCCCTATAGCCGAAAGTGATACGAAAACCGCAAGCTGAGTGCAGAAAGGGTCTCTGATGTGACGAAGTCCACAATTTTAGTGAACGAAGAAGCTGAGGGCATTCGGGTTCTCCTCCCTGAGCTTCTTGTTCTGCTTGCGAAGCGACCACCTCATGAAGATGGCAACGCAGATGACAGCGAGCGAGAAGAAGATGCTAGCAAGCATAGCCTTCAAGAACCGGGGAGCATCGGCGTCGGGCCAGAGATAGGGAGAGTACACACTCGCCAGGTTGCCACACGTGTTCGCCATCGCGATGGCCACCGCTCGCTTCTCGTTCGTTTGTCCGAGAACGGAGGACTATCAAGCTCTAATGTTAGTGAATGTCCTGTGGGGAAGCTTTGAGAGGACTCCTAGAACAACAAAATTTACGGGGAAAGAAGCTGGGAGTGACTGACCGTCCACCCGAGGATGATGTTGTTGACACCGTAGGCTATTGATCATCAGCGTTAGTAATTCCCATGTTCGAAGTTTAAGGAAGCATTTGTTGTGTATGATGAGCAGAAACACGAAAAGTGGCAACATGAAAGCTCCCAAAAGAGTGAACTCAGGGATAACATACTCGCGCCTGAGTTGAAATTAGTATCGCTTTGAACGAACATTGGCAGGATAGAATGCGGAACGTACCGACGAAGATCATGATACCAATATAGCGGGCGGGGATGTTCAAGGTGGAAACGGATATGGTGAAGCCGAGGATAGCAGCCGCCTTGGAAGCAGTGATATGCCATGTGCGCTCGTTGTACCGGCCCGAACTCCAAGACACCCAAATTGTGACCGCGCCCGAGAGAAGGTAGGGTGGGCATGTGAGGGCGAGCGTGACAGTCCGGCCGAAGCCAAAGGTATTGACGACGGTGGGGAGGAAGTTCTTGAAGCCGTTGGTGCTGAAGTGCTGTTATGAACTCAGATTAGCCACCTTTCCGCTTAAAGTCCTAGGATAGTCGACATACCAGGTTGGCCATGAGGCAGAATGCCCAGGTACGCCAATCACTGCAAGCTTGACGCAATCCCTTCCAGACAGAAACTTCTCCCTCCTCGCGGGCTGTAGTATCGATGGCGATGCGGTTATGAGCGAGTTGGCGCTGTTCATCGGAGAGCCAAATGGTCTTGAGAGGCGCATCGGGCAGCATCCAGAAAGCAGGAATAGCAACAGCCAGGGAGGCGGCGCCCTGGATGATGAACAACCAACGCCATCCCGCAAGTCCCTTAACGCCGTCCAGAGCCTCAAAAACGCCAGCAGCGATGAGGCCAGAGAAGGAGCTGGCCAGCATGTTTCCAGTGTAGAAGATAGCCATGCGCGACGCAAGTTCCTTGCGGGTGTAGAACATGGAGAGCATGTAGACAGCGCCCGGATAGAACTAAATGCCTTTAGTAAGCTCCGTTATGCCCGCGGAGGTGAACACAGTATTGGACTCACAGGGGCTTCCGTGATACCGAGGAGGAATCGACAAACAAGCATGGTCTCAAAGTTATGCGCCTTGTAGGTAAGGAGAGTTACAAGACTCCAGGCCGTCATCCAGCCGGCCACTAAATCGACCCGTTGAGTCAGTAATTGCCTTGTATGGATGTGCTGGGAGTTACTCTTCGTGCTTTAGGAGCAACAACATGTCGCAGGACTCCTAAGACAGCCAGAATAAGGGGAAATGGACTCCAGAATAACGTACTGTACCAGGAGGGGCGGACCTTGCTGAGGATCATGTTGCTAGGAATCTGACCGCAAAGGTATCCGACGAAGAGGATGGAAACGCAGGTATTAAACTCCGTGCCCTTGAGGTCCAAGTCCTCGGCCAGGCCGTTCAGACGACCGTTGGCGATGGCGTTTCTGTCGAGGAAGTTGAAGAAGTACATGAGCCACAGAATCGGCTGAAGACAAGCCAAGGTTAGCCGAGGACTGCATTCCAAAAAGAACGCATCATATACGCACCATCATGAACCAGTCGATTCTGCGGACAAGTGCGATTTCCTTGGGGTCCGTCTTGGTATGGGCACCGAACTCGTCCACCTTCTCATAGGTAGGTTTGACGAGTTCGTCGTCCGGCCCGCCCTGGGTCTCGAATTGGCGAAGACTCAGGTTGTCTGCATTCTGGCGGTTCTTGTTGTCGGGGGCCCGACTGTCCGACTCTGGCTGTGCGCCCATTTTGGTCTTAGGCTGTCTCAAGCTGCAGGTTTCGAGAATAGACGACAGCACTTGAAGTGGGAGGTGGAGGTCGGTTGTATCAACTTCTCTGGATGGAGAGAAGTGTTTGTCTTTTAAGCATCCAGAAACCAATGATCGCTCCAGTGCCTAACCAGTCACTGATGCATTAGGGCCAGACCGTTTTCTCGAGATCACCCTTCAGGAATCGCGGGGTCCCCAAAGCCAGCCCATGGGGAAGACGAGGTCCTGGCGCTATCGGCAACTAGTCCGCTGGACCTCATCCACGAGCAAATACAAGCATCAGGGGCCCGGGTAAACCTTTGCCGCAGATCGCGACCACTGCTTGACAGGAAAAGCTAGCTAATTGGCTGAGAGCAAGACTGGAAGAGACCAGTGTGACATGCGATGCATAGCAAAGGGCGACATGCACCCGCTCCACTGGCACCCCCAGCGTTCGGCAGCACTCTGCCGGCAATCGCTCCTCGCCTGTGTGCCAAGCTCGCTTGAGTTGGCCGGTGCTAGCCACATGAGTTTTGTTCCTAGGAGAAGGACACCGGACCCTGCCAGGGGTGGTCTTCTGGCGGCTCAGAACGCCGGCGGAGACTTGTCCGCGGACAACTCTCCGGCAACCAAGGTGTTGACTGGTTGGGGCGGCGCTCCGTGCAGAAGGCCAGTATACCACCTGGAAGGTCTACACTGCAGTTATACGGCGTGGAAAGCAGTGTCGACTGCAGCAGTGAGGCTCCTGGTACGCAAGGGTGCCACGAGGACTGTGGATCGACATGCGTAGGTTCAGCGAGAAGCTGAGATGCGGGTTGGCTCATCCCGATACACGACGTTTTGTGCTCCAACGAGCGCTTCACGCAGCGACACTGTTAAATCCCCAGGGAATCCCGCGGAAGAACAAAATTTATGAGAAGATATTCAATTCAGATTGAACCAATGAACCGTCTTTGGACTGCTGGGAGTCAAGGATGAAAGTAGACTTAGAGAGTTGCCTGCCCCCTTCGCTGGTCGAGTATCTCTGGGACTAGAAGACACTCGGGTCCTGATATCCTCCGAATCCAAACGCATCATTACTATATCCGCCATTGTCCTGAGCAAGCGGCATGCCCGTGATGCTCATCATGAAGTCTGGGTCGAGGCTGGCAAGCGGGAACTGATCATCTCCGCCGCCAAACAGCTGGTGGCCGTTGCCAGGCTGTGTGAAGGGATTATTATGTGACGGAGCAACAGTGCATTGCTGCTGAAGCATCGACAAGATCCTATCTAGCCCGCTTGCCATGAGATGCACCAAGTGCCACTTGGAAACCGGAGTCGCCTGGTATACGCTGGATAGCTGTGATAATAGGCTGACGACTACCCGGCGTTCCACGATTTCGTTGCCGTGGATGGTGACGAGCTTGGTGAGGAACATGCAGGCAAACCCGATCATTGACTGGATGTAACAAGGCAGCCCTACCAGGGCACTTTGGACATCGCTGTCGTGGATGATCATGTTCAAGATGGTCGTTGCCGCTGCTATGGCCTCGTGCACCGAGTTCATGAGCTGGGGTGGAATGGGCGAGTTGCCGCTCCCGCGAAAAACGTGGGAGTGCAGATATAACTTTGCGAAGCTGCCATGCAAGAGAGCGCCTTTTCGAGGAAACGTGCCGAAACATGCCTGGTATTCTTTGGGACAGTCAGTGCTCTGTATAAATACCGCCTGGTGCACTAGGGATATTGTCACTCACCCGGAAGTTTGTTGGTCCAGGTCTCTATCCATTGGTCCAGCTCTTTCGAGAACCCCTCGATCTGGGTTTTGAAGACTTTGACCGAGGAGATCTCCCTCGGACTGAACAGCTCACGTATGCTGTGGATCGTCGTCAAGAGTGCCACTTGGCTCACCAGCCGGGCATCTCCCACCGTCGCTGTAGTAGCTTTGAGCAACGACTGCCAGTCTTGAGTGACATGGTCTTCCCTGGTTGTGCATTGCCGGCTGAAAAGAGTCGATAAGTGCTGGTCGCAGATGTAGACCAGATACCAGAGACGAATCATGTCAGCGGCATCCTCGCTGTTCTCCTTGACGAGAGACTGATAATAAGCGTCGATGTTGAACTCGGCAGCGCGCCGGGCCGCCAGGCCAGAGAGGACCCAGGAACTCTCGTTCAACCAGTATGATGCCACGCAAATAGCCCGTAGCGTATCCTTGTCTACCCGGCGCTCGAACATGGCCACGGAGACGAGGCGACGGAATTCTTGGTTGCAGGCAAGATATGTCTGGTTTCCTTGCGGTTCGTGCATTGCTGCAATCGTGAGAATGGCGATTGTCAATATGGTACTCTGAGCCCGCACCTCAGAGAGTGACTGGTACTTGGCGCCAACTCCGTACATGTAGTGATCTAGCCGGTCAATGAACAGGCGGAAGAGTCGTTCAGCATCTTCCAGGGCGATGACCCCGAGATCGATCAAGTCCTTCTCCCTGGCGGAAGTCCCATGGTGCTGGTTCCCACCAGAATCTTCCGGGCTTCGTAACGCAGTGAGCTTCGTCAAACGGTAGACAGCATGAATTGGAATGCTGCTCAAGTCGCTGTCATCCTCGGGCGTGAACTGGGGGGAGTTGTCGCATGTTGGCCCTGCTTCTTCTGGATCAGGGCCGGGATCATTGCGCTCCTCGGAGGCTGCATGGACGGGGGGCAGGACATTGCCCGGTCTTGATCGTAGTTGTTCCAGTGTGGGTAGATTGAGGGTCGACAATGCGCTCTGAAGCCCACTGTGCATCATTTGAAGATCGTCCAACAAGAGCTCCACGGCGCTGGATATGATCCCATCGAGTCAGTACTAGTCTAGTAGGCTAAAGCTCACTGAAGATCGCCAGAGTATTTTGTGGGAACTCACGGCATTCTCTCGTCTATCAGAGTCTGGAGGCTCTTATTGAGGACACACCCCAGGCCTTTTTCCTTGCATCGCGAACAAGGGGGGCGGCCACTATCATCCATGAAACATCGAACCTGAACACCATCGGGCAGTCAGTCAGCTATTCGAGAAGTAGAAAGATCCCAACAAGGCCGCCTACCTTTGCCCTTCTACATGCTGTGCACGCCTTGACTTTGCGCGAGATCTGCGGCATCGGCGTCTGGCCGGCATCCTGACGGGGTCCCGCAGCTGTGGTCTCGGGACCTCTCTCCAAATGGTTTGCTGTTTGCTCTTGACTCTTGGGAGAAGGCGTGGGTGATGCTGAGACGTGCGTCGAATTGGCATCAGACCACGTACGTTTCGCCATGGTGAACGGTCTTCTCCTGCTTCTTCCACGGCTTGAATGAGGAGGTCAGACAGCGAAAGTCGATGAGCCCGCTGGAATGCAGCTCGGCTATCAGTCCCCAGTACGGAATATGGAGGCGTTTCCGAAGGCTGCTGGCTGCCATTGGGTGGAAGCAGGGTTCCGGAGCTTACACTGCCTCCAAGGTCGCGGGGGACCCCAAATAGTCTCCTGACCAGGGCCGGACCGGATCCCAGTTTAGTGGGATGTTGGGATATTGGACGATTCCCCTGGCAGTGGGACTCTCTCCTCGTGGCAGCTCATGTGGGGAGAAGATTGCGTGCGTTCGTCTACATTATCGAGGGCAAATTCCGCTCAAGACCATCCTCCCTTTGTATTCGAGTGGATGAACATAATGCCAAGCCGGTAGTGCGCTGAACACCCACCGATAGTCGGCCCATGCCCCAAGGCGGCGCCTACTGAGTGGTGAGGACCAGACCGGCCAGGAGAAGCCGTTGAACGGTGAAGACCAGAAGAGAGAGCACCAGCTTGAGGGATCAAGGTTCAAATATTTGCCGTCCTGGTTCCTGAGTCGGCGACGGGGAAAACACCGCGTCCTTCTTCCTGAACGAGACTCACGCACGCGGTTCTGACGGCCAAGACGCCGTGGCGACCACGACTGGGGTTTGCCCCGCGCCCAAGTCTCCAGGGTTGCAGGGTGTTCGGTTGGAGAATCCTGTGCGGAGAAGGTTCTCCCCCTCGACGGACAGAAGGCCGTCGCACATTCAGGGGTCTCGGCACCTCGCTCGGAATGGGCCGAGGCCGGACTGGAGGACCTCTTCAGTGGCTTCATGGTGATAATGACGGTACTTGCAATGCATAAGTATTCCTCCAATTCTAGAGGTGATTAGCACAGTAGAGCTTTGAGCTGTCACGCACCAAACAGATCTCAACACCCCTGAATCCTAGATACCCTTCATCATGGCGTTTCAGAAGAACAACACAGCCAAGGCCAAGCCTCTGCCCCCCGGTGTCTACACCCCTTCCATCACGATCTACCAGGACACTCCCGAGCAGGCTGTGGACCATGAGGCGCAGTACAAGCACTTCCAGTCCATCGCAGCCAGCGGAATGCACGGCATCGTGGTCCTCGGAACCAATGGCGAGATGACCATGCTGAGCCACGCCGAGCGCGCTGAGGTTATCCGAACAGCTCGCAAGGCAGTCGTCGATCTCGGCATCCCCGACTATCCCATCGTCGCGGGCATCGCCGCTCAAAGCACGTCGGAGACGGTGCAATTTGCAAAGGAAGCCGCCGAGGCTGGCGCTGGCTGGGGCCTCCTCCTGCCGCCGTCATACTGGACGAAGGCCGTGTCCGCCGATGTCGTCGCAGCTTTCTATACGGACGTTGCGAACCAAAGTCCCATTCCCATTGTCATCTACAATGTATGTTGGTCGTCGGAAGATCGGAGCGGGGGGACTCGTTCGTTTGCTAACGCTGACCGCCGCAGTACCCTGGAGTCGTGTCGGGCGTGGATGTCGACTCTGACACCATTCTGCAACTGGCCGAACACCCCAATATTGTTGCCGTCAAGCTGACCTGCGGTCAAGGTAAGCCAAGCTTGTTCTCCGAACCCCAAGGCTGCATGGCTTAGTGCTAACCGTACTTCTAGTTGGAAAGGCGATTCGGGTGACGGCCCGCTACGGCCCGCAATACATGGCCGTCTACGGTGGCTCCGCCGATTACCTACTTCCCGGTCTCCTTTCTGGATCCAGCGGGTGCGTAGTCGGTATGGGCAATGTATTTCCGAAGGCGGTGGCGCACTTGTACGAGCTCTGGGCGGCTGGCCGGCTGGAGGAGGCCAATGTTCTGCAAGAGAGGGTCTCCGCGGCCGAGTGGGCTTGCAAGAAGAGCTTGAACATCACAAAGTATGCGGCTTGGTACCATATCGGCCGTCAAACCGCGGCTGGTAAGGAGGGCGGGTATGTTATGAGGAAGCCGTATCTGCCCCTCAAGGATAACCTGAAGCAATGGGGCCTCGAGACGCTGAGCGTGCTGGAGGAGGTTGAAAAGGCCCTCCCAGGCAGGAAGACCGGGCAATAGGGTAACACTGACATAATAATGAATGAAATGAGATCCAAGGACTCACATGAACGTAGTGGTGAAGTCAGTGCGTCCGAAAGGGGGCCCGTTGGCTCAAAATATAGGTCTGGATGGCCCGCCAGAGTAGGACGCCGTTCGCCATGGGCCAGTTTCTGACACGCATAAGACACTACGACACTTTGGTCGTTCCAGTACGTTGTCCTCGGCAATTATCGGATTTAACATTGCTGGAGACGAGCTTGCCAGCTCAGCCCTTGTCATCACCCATGCCGTACGGGTCATGATCCGCCTACTATGACCCCCATCCTATTTCACAACCATGTCCCAAGCTATCTGTCATGGCCGCTTGCTCGTGACTCATGATTGCGGAGAGCTGCGGGGTACATTGCTGGAGATCACGCCAGCCCAGCTTTCACAGTTGCCGCAATCGTGGTAGCTCGTCGCCCAACTTCGATCTACTTAGTCGGAGACGGGTTTGGTGCTACGTGGGGGTCAACCACCGGCGCGGCCGCCGCCCTTGACTCCATGGGACGTCTGCTAGTAGTACCTAGCCACAATGGAGGACTCCGATGGCCGGATGAATCGGGGCTCTAGCGGTCATGTATGGCTGGAATCCCAACCATCTCATCATTTCATTTCAGGTGATGTTCAAGACTTGAAAAGGAGTCTATCTCAGATCAGGAGTCTCAACAAAAGTCTCACACGCTTCTACCAGTCCACTCTGAATCTTGAGAACCTGGTCATCACACCTCATCCGTACCTATCAACAAATCAAAGCACCATGGCGGCATTTCTCCAGAAGCTTTTCTCCCTTGAAGGGCGCACCGCTGTCATCACCGGCGGTACCAGGGGCATAGGCCAGGCGATGGCTCTATCTCTCGCCGAAGCTGGGGCCGATATTGTGCTGATTCAGGTGAGATTACATGCTTTCATGATGAAAGATGCTTGGGTCCCGATGCTGACCTTCCGTGACAGCGTGATGAGCAAAACCTGGAGACAAAACATAAGATCGAGGCACTGGGCCGCAAAGCCACCATTTACACGGCGGACCTGTCCAGCCAGAGCGATGTCGAGGGCCTCTCGAAGCGTATCCTCGCCGATGGGTTCGACGTCAGCATCCTAGTCACCTGCGCCGGCATTCAGCGCCGCCACCCCGCCCACCAGTTCCCCATGTCCGACTGGGACGAGGTCCTCCAGGTGAACCTCACCACCGTCTGGACACTCTGCCGCGATTTCGGCGCCTACATGCTCACCCGCAAGCCCGATACCTCTCTCCCCGGTGGAGGCAACGGCTGCGGCTACCGAGGCAGCATCATCAACGTCGCGTCCCTCGTCAGCTTCCAGGGCGGCCTGACCGTGCCGGCGTACGCCGCCGCCAAGGGAGGCATCGCGCAGCTGACCAAGGCTCTCAGCAACGAGTGGTCCAGCCAGGGCGTCAACGTCAATGCCATCGCCCCCGGCTACATCGCCACGGACATGAACGAGGCCCTCATCAACAACCCCGAGAGAGCCCCCCAAATCCTCGTCCGTATCCCCCAAGCTAGGTGGGGGACGCCGGATGACTTCAAGGGAGCCACCGTCTTCCTGGCAGGGGCTGGTAGCTTGTACGTGACTGGAGAGCTGCTCACGGTGGATGGAGGCTGGATGGGTCGATAGATGACGAAGGATGCACTAAGAAGACGATCTTGAACTGCTCCACGATCCCCATATTCTTCCAAGGATGATTTGTGATGCATTGGCAGAATGACCCCGCACCCGGAGCTGAAGCCGGGAGCAGAACCGGTGGCTCGGCGAGAGAGAGGTGATCCAGTTCAGTGCCCCGTTCCAGTATCCCGAGGTTGGGGGTCATGTCCAGATCTGCCTGGAGCTGCCGGAGCTGGCCCTACTGTTAGAGCCCGGTGGGGGTCCGGGAGTCGTGTGAAGACCATGGCCCCGCGAACGATGTGACGCAGCATGAAGTGTACCTTGACCGCCATGACCCCCAAGATGTCCTTCATCGATGGTGGGAGCGTGGGGAATAGGACTTGGGGGCCCATGGGGAAGCAAGTCCGGGTGATGCTCATGTGACTGGTGCCACCTCATGCAAATGCCATAAGACAGTTCATGTTTTCGTAGTGTCTTCTCTGGGTGTGCGGCAGGGAACCTGTTGGCACTGTTGACTCGTTGGCAACGAAAGATATCCGACATGGCGCAAACCATCAATGCCTCTGTCCTGCATGGACCGCAAGATCTCCGCTCTGTACGAACAGTTCTTCCCATTCCTGCTTGCGGTTACATGGATGATCTCGCTGACTTTTCAGGAAACTCGATCTATCAGCCCTCCACAAGATGGAGAGTTGCAGATTTCCATCAAGGCTACCGGCATCTGCGGCTCGGACTTGCATTATTACAAGCATTACCGCAATGGAGACATCCTGGTCCGGGAGCCCATGTCCTTGGGTCATGAATCCGCCGGCGTAGTCCAGGCTGTCGGCCCCGGTGTCGAGGGCTTCCAACCAGGCGACCGCGTTGCCCTCGAGGTCGGCTTGTCATGCCATGAGTGCAAGCTCTGCCAGGCTGGCAAGTACAATCTCTGCCCCAAAATGAAGTTCAGGGGCTCAGCCAAGGCCTTTCCGCACTTCCAAGGGACGCTGCAAGAAAGGATCAACCATCCTGCGGAGATGTGCTTCAAGTAAGTAAGAACGCTGGCATGCGTAGCATCTCGCTCTTCTTCACGTTCGAGTCCGCTGACCATGCTTCCCAGGCTCCCTGAGAACGTGACGATGGAAGAAGGCGCTCTTCTTGAGCCTCTAAGCGTGGCAATCCATGCCATCCGTCGTGCCAAACTGAGTCCTGGCAGCCGGGCCCTGGTCATTGGGGCCGGCGCTGTCGGACTCTTGGTCGCTGCGATGCTCCGTGTTGAGAAAGCGAGCAGCATCACCATCGCTGACATTGAAGGGTCCCGGGTTTCTTTTGCCACCGACCACGGGTTTGCGGATGCCGGCGTTGTTGTTCCGCGGAAGCGTCCGGAGGATGATAGCAGCGAGGCAAAGCTGGCACTCGCGCAAGAGACATCAACGCTCCTTCGAGGGGGCGAGGCCGGCGAGCAGTACGACACCGTATTTGAGTGTACGGGTGTCGAGACCTGCGTGCAAGCAGCGCTATACTCTGCCGCCGCCGCCGGAAGAGTGATGATTATTGGGATGGGTACGCCTGTCCAGACCCTTCCATTGCTGAGCGCGTCGCTCAGGGAGGTGGACATTGTGGGCGTGTTCAGATACGCGGACACGTACAAGTACGGGGTTGATCTGCTGGCCAACAAGGAGAAGCGAGGTCTTCCTGATATCAAGGCCCTTGTAACACACCGCTTCGCTGGTTTTGATCAGGCATCGACTGCCTTCGCTACGGCGGCGAAGCCGGTGGGCGAGGATGGACAACTGGTGATCAAGGTTCTCATTGAGTCTTAGATGCCTAAATAGAAGCAGGAGTCAATTGATTCTGTATGAAGTACATGTTTTCAATCGCAAGGTGACAGACGGAGCGTGGCATTTGAGAATGAGGGTGTAGATATGTGGTCTACGACTTCGGACTGGCCCTTTCGTGATGCCAGGCAGAGCTCCCAGATACACTTGAGACATGCTCTGATGATGACAAGAGCGATCCCCATGTTTGAAATTTAGGCAGTTGGAAGTATTTCTTATTGATTCTATTGTCTCTGGGGCACCATCTGCCTCCATCACCACTCGCGGATGCTGCCATCAGGTCCGTGGAAGGTCTTGACCTGCCAGGGCTCAGTCTCTTTGGAGATCTTAATAACCATCTCCTCGTCAATTTCAATACCCAGACCATACCCAGTAGGCGCCTTGACATAGCCCTCCTCGATGTCAAACACACTGGGGTCTTTCAGGTATGTCAGCAGGTCGATGTCGCCAGCTTCCGTGTTGTAGTGCATGCCGAGGCTCATCTCGAGAATGGAGAAGTTGGGGCAAGAGAGGGCGACCTGGACGCTGGCGGCAAACGCGACAGGGCCAAGGGGACAGTGCGGCGCGATGGCAACGTCGTACGCTTCGGCCATGGTGGCGATGCGCTTGGTCTCCGAGATGCCGCCCGCGTGCGCGATGTCAGGCTGGAGGATGTCGACGCTGGCATCCTCCAGGAAGCGCTTGATGTCCCAGCGGGTGTACAGGCGCTCGCCGAAGGCGATGGGGATGGTGGTCTGGTTTGAAAGCTTGTTGATGGCCTCGGGGTGCTCGCACAGGAGGGGCTCCTCGATGAAGAGGGGCTTGTGAGGCTCCAGGGCGCGGGCAAGCTGTTTCGCCATGCCCTTGTGCAGGCGGCCGTGGAAGTCAAGGCCGGCATCAAGGCCAAGGGCCTTGACTTGCTTGAGACGCTCGACGGTGGCGTCGAGGGCTGATGGGGAGTCGATCCAGTTCAGGTCTTCTGTGGCATTCATCTTGACGCAGGTGAGCCCTTGCTCAATACGCTTCTTTCTGGAGAGTTGGTCAGTCAACCTGTAGAAGAGCTAGAATCAAGATGCAAACGTACGCGGCAGCCTCAACGTCGGACGGGCGGTCGCCGCCGATCCAGCAGTAGACCTGGACCTTGTTGCGGACCTTGCCGCCGAGAAGCTCGAAGACGGGCATCTTGTAGACTCGGCCTGCTCGGGATTAGCCTCAATCGATGTGAGAAATGACTTGCGACTTGAAGCCGTACCTTTGAGATCCCACAGGGCAATGTCAATACCGGACATGCCCGACATGAACACCGGTCCGCCTCGGTAGAAGCCGTGTCTCCAGAACATTTGCCAAATGTTCTCAATGTCACTGTCAAGATTGTTAGCAGGAATCAAATGCTGGGTTTTCGGAGTCACATACTTGGCCTCGAGGCCGATGACTCTGGGGATCATCTCATTGAGGCATCCTTCAACAGCGAGATCGTGACCCTCCAGCGTCGCTTCGCCCCAGCCATACTCGCCGTTCTCATCGGTGACCTTGACCATAAGCCATCTCGGCTTCACACGATAGTATGCAACAGACTTGATTTTCGCCATGGCTTCAGCACGCAAAGGGTTCGAGGACGGAGGGTGGATATGGTTCGGAGAGACGCGTGATCAGTGAAGGACGTATGGACCAGGCCCAGCACTTCTAGCACACAAATTTGATCGGTGGCTCTTTAAAGCAGGACCAAGAAGCTCCAGGCCGGCGGCAGACCAGCCGGCGCCGGCACGGAGCTTTGTCCCCCACGTCGAGGACGCTGACCCCCATCGGCATGCTGCCCCCCAACCTTCGGACTACACTGCGACTAGAACGACCATTACCCCTCCTTTGTCTGACTCGTGTGTGACCCCAAGCCCCAGATGCTCGACTCCGCCGGAAGCACCTCCGCGTCTCCACGAAAGCGGAGGCTTCCAGAAGATCAGTCTCGGAAAGGGACTGCGGCTCCTTGCTTGCGCGTAGCGTTCGACGATCCAGCCCCTCCTGTCACGCCGGGCATCGAACAACCGGATGTCATGATGTCAGAATTCACGCACAGTTGTCCTCTGCATTGCAAGAGCTCGAAAGCGGGTTCGGACTGTGTGATATGGCAAATGAAGTTCCATTTCAGAGCTATCGATCTGTCTACCCTCTATGGCCGGTCAGGCTGAGCAGCTGCCTGTCAACTTGATGCCGCAGCTTCAGTCCGCTCTACGAAGGGATATGTACTCCCGTTGATCACATGCTTCGACCTACGAGACTTGAAAAATCCCCTCCGGGATTCCCGCTTCGTCCTCCGCATAGGTCTCCCGAAAGCTTGAACAAAGCCGTACCCGGGCATGTCAGAACAGCATCCCTTGCAGAGGGCATCCTGCATGGCCGTTGCCTCTTGCATGAGCTGACTGGAAAGACGATTGGCATTGAGCGTCCAGATTGCCCAGACGTTCCATTCGGGCAGAGACAAGATCTCCTGGCCCTCTTCGGATTTCCTGATGGCCATGACCCTTTGCAACTCACCAAAATCTGCCGTTTCAGCAGAGAGAGCATTGGCAAAGTCCGGAATGAACTGAGTGTGACGACAGGAGGAAGGCATGGCTGCTGCCCTGGCGCCATGCCTCTCTTAGTACTTCTGGCGGATGGCCCGAAGCTCACCCCTGATCTTGGCCTGCCTGCTTCTGATGAGCCTCACGAGGACCGGCATGGGCGCTGCCTCGGACCCCTGTGACTGCGGGTTCACAAGAGGCAGTCGACAATCTGGGTCTTCAAGCCTCGACGCAAAAATAGATGCGACGCAGGCCATGGCGTTTTGGCAGTGTGGTTTCTCCCTGACGTCTTCGGGGCAGTCGTTCCACAGCATGTGGAAGATCGTGATGCTGGACTCAAGATGCAAAAGGCCCTCGTGGTAAGGTCCAGAGTTGAATCCCTTCGCCAGGGCCAAGAATTCGGCCCTAGACGCCGAAGCGAATTCCAGGTCTTTGATCTCGGGGGAGCCCTGATCACGGGAATATTGTCAGCAGCACGGTTCTCCAAGAGCCTGGCTCTTGAGTCATTACCACGTAGGCCTCCCAGAGTGCCATGGCTGCATCGATCTCGAGGCGGTTATCCATGCGGGTGTATGTCATATCATAGCAGTCCAAGAGCCGGATGATCTACTAGAGGATTAGTCTAAAGCGTTGAGATGATTATGTTATCGGTCTTGGTTCTTTCCTGTTGTCTGTCTGCCATGGCGACGTCTTCAAAGCCTATGGCTTGGGTTTGGATGTGGCTGGGGAAGTACTGGTTAGATGTTCAGGGATCTGGGGGCACAGGCTGCGTGATGGCTGACAACGATACGATGATGGATGCTTCGAAAGGTTGGTCTAGAAGAGACAACAGGCAGGCGTTTAAATGCTCCTAGAGGAAAGGATGTCTCGATAGGTGAATGCCTCCTCTTCTGAACCAGGGACTACCTGAGTGATGGAGTCAGTGACTGAGGCGATGCGGTAGCCCTTCAGAGGTGATACACCAGCAGTGAATTGCGGTATTTCAGTGATTGACAGGTACTGAGGGTAACTTCCGGGTTGCCATCTGTGATTCTCGCTCGGCAACATGGAATCCGCAGCCTTCAAGGGAAGATCAAGAGAGTGTCGACGTGAAGTGACTAGCCTCTGGTTTTCAGAATCGACGCACATGGATGGTGGGAAAAGCCGGGAGTAATTAACTTCGTGCTGCTTTAGTATTGCGGCCGGTTGCTGTCTGCGTGTTGTGTTGTCACGTAGCCCATTCCTGGCCCATCTCAGTGAGCCCCTGACCCTGTTGATCACCAACCAAATACCGTGATACCAAGCCAGGGCACAAGGCAGGCCGACTCATGACTTTGAGCTCCGTAGCCTCGTCTCACACACTGGCTGATCCTCATTCTGGCTAAACATCGCTCTGGTATCTCCTGATGCGACTGCTTGCAGGAGTGGTTGGGAGTATTTGAGATGACGTTGCGCTGCTGGCACATCAAATCTCAGGTATCCCAGATGACTGACAGCGTCGCCAAGTGTTGCAATCTTTCAGCTCGTAGGGTTCGACCCGTCATCTCCTACTTGTGCCCTGTTGGGATGTGTCGATCCTCTGATACGTGGCAGCCAAGCTGTCGAGGATCGTGTCGGTCTCGGCCGGGCGAGGTAGCGTCTGGTAGGCTTTGCCACTCGTTGAAAGAGCAGTCGGTCTTATGCGCCAACACTGAAGCCGAAAGATCCGTCGAATACGTCGCTCTTCTGGGAAGGCGGGGGATCTCGTCGCATGGCCTGTAATTCATCGAGGGTCGGCACCTTGTTGTCGTCGTAGAACTTGAGCAGGTTCTCCATATCTTCGTCGTTGAGCTCGCATAGCTCTTCCCAGTCGTACGAGTTGCTGACCTTGGTCATCCTGTTGGCTAGTCAGTCTAGTCCAAGGGGAGCTCGGGAGACAACCTACCATCCCATCCGTTTCGGGCTGTCCTCCGGGTTTGGAGCAATCTTCCTCAGCTTCTGACGCAAATCCCCGATAGCCTCAATTGCATTGCCAGCGTTCTTCGGGAGCTGCTTCGCGATGTACCTCCGGATGAGGGCAGCGAGCCTGGGTCCCTTGCCGTTCGTGCTGACCATGATCTGGAGGGGTCCGTCGCGATGGACGCTGCCAAAGTAAAAGTCGCATTCGGGCGGGACGTCGGCGATATTGGCGGGGATCTTCTTCTGCTTGCACAGCTTCCAGACGACCGTCGAGGCTGCGGGATCGTCAATGGCCACCAGAACCATGTCGGCGCCGTCGAGGTCGGACTCTTCGAAGACGCGGTCGATGTGCGTGACTTCATTCTGCGATACTCGGTGTCGGACTTCGGGGTTGAGCCCCGAGGCAGGGCATACGACTGTGACCTTTGCGTCGGCATTGAGGCAGTTCAAGATGCGGCCGGCGGCAACCTGGAAGACACCATTGTGAGCAAGAACCAGCAACACCACCAAAAAGGAAACTGGCTGGAACATACCTCCCCACCACCGACAACGAGCACGTGCTTCTCCTTGACCTGCCATGCCAGAATCAGGCTGCCACCACCCTGCACCTTGGGGAATTTGGTTGACTCGGCCATGGCGATTGACTGGCGGAAGATGTGGCAAGTGACTATCCATGGTGTTGAGTCCGGCCGGCTTCGGGCTCAAAAGTTCACTAGCACCCAGCAGCTCCGATAAGATAACGGGCTATTTCTGTCGCGAATCGACGAGAAGGAAGGGCTCCATTGATACCCGTCGAGGAGCCATCCATGCTGCACGATAGGGAGGTACTTCTTGCGATGCAATGTGTGGGCGGGAATCAAAGTTCCGACTAGCAACCAGGCACCCCCATGGCGCTTCTGGGGCTTGGGTTTGGTGGGGCTGACAATGGCCGCCGCCATCCATTCTCGAGAAGCGTACGAAGCACACTCGTCATTCGACATTGAATCCACCATCGTCCATCGCTGCCTCCAGTGCAGACACATCCGCTTTCAGGCACCACCAGCCTTCGGACACCGCGCGAGATCTCCATTTCGACCCGACGACACACGAACAAACACTCTCACGACCCCGGCCCTCCCTCGATGATCTCGTAACAACTGCATCTCTGCCACTCCCACCTCTTCGCCATGTCCGGCCGAAAGCTGGGAGGCGGCCGCATCCTGGGCAACGGGAAGGGCCTCGCGCCCCCGGCACCGTCGGCCGCCCAGCAGAGAGCCACGAGTCCCTTTGCTCCCTCCGAGAGTACTCTGTCGATAACTTCGTCGTCCATCTCGCCCCCTGTCTCGAGTCCTCCCGTCACCGCCGACCTCTCCGCCCAAGACTTGACCTCCAACATCAGCCTTGGCGCCTCCAAACCCGCCGCTTCCGGTTCGAAGCTCACCTGCCCGATATGCGAGGAGGAGATGGTATGTAACGTCTCCCAGAGCCGGAAGAGTCCTGCTGACAGCATCTTGCCAGATGACACTCCTGCAATTGAACCGGTATGGCCGACTCGCGCAGTCCTGCGATCGCCACTAACCCCGCTCTCCCAGGCACATCGACGACGTTCACCAAGAACTGCCCGAGGTGGAACAAGACGAGGTCAGGACATGGTTCGACAAGCAGGTTATCAAAGCGAAGAAGTTCCAGCCGCTCTCCCTCATCAACCAGAAGCTCCGTGGCTTGGACGTGTTCGAGTCAAACGAGTCCAACCCCATACCGCCGCCATCAAGCTCCTCCAGAGCCGCAGCCGCCGCCGTTGTCGAAGGCCCCATCGACCCCGATGAACTCATCACCCGATCGCACTGGCAACGACAAACGATGAGCGACCGATGTACTGACCCTCCCTGCGGAAAGAACCTCGGTGCCGTAAACGGCAGCGTCAACTGCAGGAAATGCGGGCGGCTGTTCTGCGAGGAGCATACCATGTACCAGATGAAGCTCTCAAGATCTGCGCAGCATGAGCCAGTACGGGGCTACTGGGCAAGAGTGTGCGAGACTTGCTTCAAGTCTCGCGAGGGATACAATGATCACCAAGGCGTGCTGAACGACCACACCAAGGCGTTTGCGGACGTTCGGAGGAAGAGGGTGGAGCGCCAAAACCTGGAGATCTCTCGGCTGGAGAAGCGACTCACGACCCTGACCAAGCTGCTGGCGAATCCTCCGGAGGAGATGGCCCCTAACGGAAGGCCGCTCTCTGTTGCCAGTTTCACAGGGCAGAAAGGCCAGCGCAAGCTCCTGGAGCAGTCGATCATCACATGGGAGGACGATGCAACAGTTCCAAAATGCCCGTTCTGCCAGCAAGAGTTCGCATGGACGTTCAGGAGGCATCACTGCAGGATATGTGGCCGGGTGGTTTGTGCAGACCCTCAGACGGCTTGCTCGTCGGATGTCGGCCTGAACATCGCCAATTGTATGTCTCCTGCTACAGAACACCTGATCATAGACTGACTTTCCCTGCAGCCAGTACCCAAGGAGCCGAGAAACCCACCATGGCAGGTCCCGGCCAGATGAGCATCGACATCCGCATGTGCCGCGACTGCAACCACACCATTTTCTCCAAGCGTGACTTCGACGCCACGATATCCGCCAAACCGAAGGACCAGCGAGCGTACGAGACGTTACGGCAGTTTGAGCGCGGAATCCGACAGATCATGCCCATCTTCCAGAGGGCCCTACTCACACTCCAGCCCGAAGGCGACGGCCCGGCGGACAGCAGGCCGCCGCCAACCCATGCCCAGATACAAGAGGCTTCCAAAATCCGGAAACGCCTCACAGACGCATTTACGAAATACGATCTCGCCGCCCGACGCCTCCGCGACCTAAAGACAGACTCCAAAGCACAGCTGCGCCTGCAACAATCCGTCTACGCCGCTGCCACCGCCTTCCTCCACACGCACATGCTCACCCTCAAATCTGTCCCCCAGGTCCTCCGCTCCCGCTCCTCCCAGTCCTCCCAGTCCCGCCTCCTCGCCCTCCAGCACAAGTCCAACGGCTCCACCTCCTCCCTCGGCAGCCACACCCTCTCCCCCCTGCGCAACGGCGAGCACGCCGACTCCTCCGAGACGGCGAGCCAGGCCGGCAGCGAAGCCAGCACGCAGGTCTCCGCCCTCGAGACCGAGGAGAAAGACCTGCGCGAGCGCCTCGTCGTCCTCGAGGAGCAGCGCTTCATGGTCAAGCAGATGGTCGACTCGGCGCGTGGGTCCCGGCGGTTCGAGGAAGTCAGCGCCCTCACGCGCAACGTCGAGGAGCTGGACGGGGAGATCGACGCCCTTAGGAAGCGGGTGGGCGACGTCGAGCAGCGGTGGGAGGGGCTATACGCCAGCGGCGCCGTCGGGACGCCGACGTGAAGACCCCGGGGGATATCATGAGATTGCAGCGATTTACCATCTTTTCTTTTCTTGAAAACCGGGCTGGGATTCGCCCCACGTTATTGACTAGGTAGCATTGCAAGGCGCTGGAGCGGGGGCATCTTATTCATTCTCTCTATCATCATTTTTTCGAGGTTGGGTCTTCGATTTACCTGCATCAGAGTTGTTCCAAGGACGCGGGATACATGTAGGCAGTCCTCAGAAGGAACTCAGTCCACCACATCGCAAGGCGTAGCAGGCCTGCCCTCGGGGCAAAGCAATGCTGAGAAATGGAGACAGTATGATCGTTGAATCGCAAGAGTCATATTACAGAATTCCCCCGTGCCGAGGAAGGCCTGTCTCGAATGGATGATTGCATGGTTGATGCCTTCACACAATCAGACATAAACAATGGCTTTAATGAACTTGATGGTGTCATTTCCCATTCGCAATAGGTCATATACTTGAGCGCAAACATTCAAGTCCGAGGGACCCGAGGTATCAGGGCCGCCCAACGCCACAGCCCGAGAAATAAGGGGCAGAAACAAAACCGGCCACCTTTGCCATCCTGAACTCCAAAACACGCCAGCCTGCTACGCAAGTGCCATGGCTCAAATAGACACAACACCCCAGATAGACACAACACCCCAGATAGACACAACACCCCAGATCCATCTTCCAACCCTATGCGATGGGCTTCGAGCCCTTGACGGGATTGGTTCCCGGCAACGGTATGCTTCCAGCCTCGATAAACGTCCCACCAATGTGCTCATGCTCAAAACCAACGGGGTCCCCTTTCTGAGAGGACGGTGGTACCCCAGGGAATCGTTCAGTTCACCACGCCCTCGACGCCACCCAAGAAGCGCCGCACGCGTCCGATTTCAAGTTCGCCTTTCTCGCTCTCCACAGCGCGGAGCAGACCGTCCACAACCGCATCGACTTCTTCTTCCGGTACGCCGGTGCAGACGGCCACCACGCGGCGGTACTTGACTTCGACGTCCCGGCTGCGACCCTGGAGAGCACCCGCCATCTTGCGTGTAGCATCCCTCCGGCCGCTGACGGCCGCGAGACGCGCCTTGAGGATGGCAGCGCTGGGCAGCAGGCCGGCGGCCCCGTCGCCGCCTTCGCCTGCGGCTTCCAGCATGGCGCTCAGTTCAGTCTCCCACGCTCCCGACACGGAAGAGTCGCTCTTGCCCTGTCGGTTCTGCTCCTGCATGAGGCGAAGCTGCTCGTCCTCCCGCGCGTGCGAGAGATTGGCCACCTTCTGGCGGGCGAGCTGTTGCTTGCGGACTGTCTCTTGCATGATCTCAACGGTTCGGCGCGCCTCGTTCAGCTGCGATGACGTTGAGCGGAGGGTGGCGTGTAGCGAGTCAAGAACGGTCTGTTTCGCCTTGATCTCTGCCTGCGCCAACTGGTGCGGCTCGTTCATCAGATGTGTGAGTGCTGCCCCGTCATGTTAGCATCTGTCTCTGGCGCGGGTTTCGACCCGGAAAACACTTACAGGACAATATCTCATCACTGCTCTCCCTTGACCGCTGGCTTTCAGTGACAAGCCCGTCCTTGTCTGTGATTGTGTCCCCGTTCAGTCCGTCTGCGCCACCGTCTTCTCGACCGATGCCAAAGTCGATTGGCCTCAGACCAGCGCGGTTCGCGATGTTGGGGTCGGCATGTACCTCGAGCATTTGCGACACAATGCTACGGTTTCCGATTCTTGCTGCGATGTTGAGCGCGGTGTCTCCAGCATGGTCTTGGATATTCACAACCTCCGTCATGAACCGACCGATTCCCATCTTCAGCCCGCTCTGCGACTGGGAGCTGTGGGGAGCGTCGCCATTGCCATTGGCGGTGCTCTGGGTGTTGGAGGCACTACCCTGGCGGACGACCCATTCCAAGAGGCTCTCGAGGTAGTAACGGCTTGCTGCATGCCGGCCCTTGACGGCACTGGTAATCGCTATGTGGTGAAGCGCCGTGCGGCCCTTTGCGTCCCGCACCTCGATGGTAGGGCCGAGGAGCTCAAGCAGATCCGGGTATGTGGCGTTGTCGAGAGAATTAGTGACGAGACTGGCCCTCATAAGTGCGGTCTCTCCTGCCGCGTTCACCCTGAAAGGGCTCGCACCAGCTGCGATGAGATTCTTGAGAAGAGGCATCCTGGACAAAGTTGCGGCCCAGTGGAGCGAGGTGTGGCTTTGGTTGTCGATGGGCGTGTCAAGATCGACCGGGCTTAGTCTTCTGAGAGTCTCTCGCTGCACGTCTTCGTTGCCCTCCATAAAGAGTCCCATGAGCACACCGCGCTTATGGTCGCCGTCCGGAGAGGCATCCCAGGGCAGCGGCTGGAGTGGGCTATGGCCGTCATGCTGGGGCAGGCTGGCGCCCGCATTGGAGTAGATGAAGGACTCGTTCGGCTCTGTCGGCGACCCAGGGAACTCTTGGGCAAGCTCTGCGGCATGCGCCGTGTTGTATCCGCCGAAGCTATCAGCCGGGGTCATCGTCATGCGTTGGCGCTTCCGAGGGGGTTCGGCCGCAGCCTCAGATAGAGGCTGGGTCTGCTGGGTGGAATATTGGGACTGGCTGGCGGGTTGCCCATAGTCGGAGACGAAGCTCTGTTGCGAGTTGGGAGGAATGTCGTCGGCGTTCTGCATGGAGGCCTGGCGACTGAAGCTTGGTGCCCGCGAGGGGCCATTGCGACTCCGTGGGCCTGGGGATTCGAAGCGCGCCTTGCTGATGGCGGCTACCGCATGCGAGGCGGTGCTCGAGATGTTCTTGAAGAAGGTACCACTAAGGCCGTTCGTCCTGGCATCGTTGTTGGCGTTGTAGAGGCGCTTCCTCTGCGCGGCCATTGCCTGCTCCTTGGTCGGGGTGTTGAAATCGCCCCGCCCAGCAACGCCGCCATCCTGACCCATGTCATAGGTCAGGAGAGGTCGCAGGATCTCTTCGACGCCGTACTGGCGGCAGACCTCGACACCTCGATCGAACTTGATCCATGTTCCCTGATATTTGCCGTATCCGCCCTGGACCTTTTCGTGTTCGCCGGTCTGGATCTCCTTTTCGAGAATTTTCGTCCTCTTTCCCTTCTCGACGCCGGCGACTTTGAGGATCTGAGTGGCGTTCAGCCAGCTGTCATTGCGGCGTCGCATGACGGCAACGCCCTGGACCTCCATCTCGTATACATCGACGCCGGAGTAGACGGCCTGAGCAAGGTTAGCGGGATTGGGCGCTTGAGAGCATCGGCAAGGTCGGAAGAAGGGTCGCATGCCAAGTTTGGTCAGATACATACCGAGTAGATCTGGGGCCCATGCTGGGCATTGTCGTACGGACGATAGCCAGATTGAGACTGCTGGCTCATGGAGAAAGACTGTTGTGATGAGGGCTGCGACATGTTGGCAGAGGTCGGAGCGGTGCTCTGGTCGGAGAGGTAGGACGAGGAGGTGCGACGAGATCGCGCGGAGAGGGAGGAGGTCTGCCGATCAAGGCGAGCTCGTGGAAGGACAGTGGTGGTCGTAGAGGTCGCTGAAGACATGGGCCGCTAGACACCGGGCATGGAAATAACGGTGATGTGGAAACCGTACAGGCTGGGGAAGGATATAATGGAAGCAACGCGGGCGCCCCTGGGTGACGTCGCGAAGAAGGGAAGGTCGGAATCGTAGTCGTCGTCCTCGGCGTCAGGGGAGCGAGTGATCTTGGCCCGCGGATGGCGGTCGAGGGAGATACCGCCGGTATGGAAGCCCTCGTCAATGGAACTCTGTCGCAGTAGAGGATGCGACGAGAGGAAGAGACGAAAGTTACCGAGGGGTGTTTATCGTCCGGCCAAGTCGCTGTGGTCCGTCGAGATCGAGGTCAGGTCGTGGAGAGGACCCGGAGAGGAGAATTGGGGTTGGCCGGTGGAAGGTAGCGAGCGAGTGGAACTGTAAGGAGCCGAAAATAGGCGCCTTTCCTCGTTGGGCGGGGGGGCGACAGGGTGACTTCCGGGTTTGCAAGGCAAGTAGGAAGGTTTGGTTAGGAAGAAGGGATGGATGGACGGATAGAAAGAACGGATTGGTAGTCCAGTGGCCTGAAATTGCGTCTCGTCGAAGCTCCAGTTGCTCAGCGAGAAAGGACACGGTGAAGAGACGATGGGAGCAGATGTCTCGGTGCAAAACCAAATGCTCGCAATTAACGAGATGCAATGTCGTGCAGCAACAAGCAGCAGTAGCAGCGAACACCCGCTAGAAAAGCAGTTCCACTCGGATCAAATGCCAGGGATCAAGTCATCAACCTGCCGTCCATTGGAGTCGATCCCAGGGAGCCTGTCCTCTTTCGGGAATTTCAATTAATCGTGCCTCGCGACGACCGTGTCGGTTTCGCGAGATTTCGTGTCAGGACCGTGTCGCGCGTCGCCGCTGGAGGAGGCGCCAGCGGAAAACAAGGGGCAGAGCGGGGCAGACTGGGGCAACAATGAGAGCCAGAGTGCTTGCATGCTGTGCCCCGAGTCGGAACGGGCGCTAAGCCAGACCTGGACGGGCTTGCATGCAGCGCTGATGTAAGCCTGGAGGTACGGGACGCGACGGGACGCCACGGGCCAGCTGCCAGCAACTGTCCTATCCAACAGCTCGTGGGCGGCTGGCCTGGCTTGCATCTCGGCCAAGCTCCAAAGCCACAGCTTCCTGTCCACGACCAACCAACCCTCCCCGCCATGATACCCCGGATAGAGCTCCCAAAGCCTGTCCAGCCACTTCATCTCTACCGGCACCTCCTCCGCGAAGCATCCTACCTCCCAGGAATATGCCGGCCCTCCGTCGACCACGCCATTCGAGCACGCTTCGAGACCGTACAAGGCAAGGTCGAAAGACTTGAACGCAAGCTGCCGTTCAGAACAGGCACCGCTGCGCCCACGCCCGACGAGCGTCTCGAAAAGGCCTTCAACGATGGCTTGAGACACCTTCGCGCCCTCCGTGCCGTAAACCTCGGCGACGACAAGCGCATGTCGCGCCTCTTCAAGCACGTCTTTGGACGACTGGGCAAAAGGCGTAGTCAGTTGTTATCTGATCTCCTCCGCGAACCCGCCCCAGCGAACTCGGCGGAGCTCCAGAGTCGATTGAAGAACGTCACCGAGCGGGCTGCTGGCTCCCCGCCGCTGGACGAGAAAGGCCGTCCCATGAAGCCCGTGATCCACGATCAATGGGACCTCCGCAGGATCGAAGCATACCTAGCGTCCCAGCTCCAGCAGCAGAACAATGCGCAGCCGGCTGCCTTCGATAAGACCTCCGAAATTTCCCACCCGAATGCCAGGCGATATGTCGCAGGACTTCCGACCCAGACAATCTGGGAGAAACCCATGCCCCAGTCGAGAATTCGCCTGAGGGAGGAAGCCTTCTGGAAGGTTGCCCTCAGGAGGCTTGCGCCTCCCGTCAGCAGGTCCGAGTGGGACAGACTCGCAGCCGCAGCCCGGGGCCAGCTCTCGGAGGAGATGCTGAGATTCCTGCCGCGGCGCACCATCGCCGGATCGGCCCCCGGAGAGGACCCCGCCGCAAAGCCGTCGAGCTGGGACTGGACGGCAAACGCCTCGAAGCCCGTCTACGTCGTCGAATACCCAGCCTCGTGGAGACAGTGGCGCCTGACAGCGAAACATGACGAAGGGCCCTACGGTCATGGTCGAGGCGGCCGTCACACATTCTCGAGGAGGCGCCTGCTGAGGGAGTACGGCAACATCTTCCAAACCACGTCCTACGTGGAGGAAGGCTCAAATCCCGCCGTTCACTGGGGTCCCAATCCCGGGTACACCATTCCCGACGCCTCGTCCGCACAATCTCGCGTGTTCCAGAACATTGACGCCGAAACCCAGGCCCTCGTCAACAAGGGCCGAAAGACGAGATCCCGAAAAAAGACCTAAGCAGGCACGAAAGTCCGAGGCACCAGGAATACCAGAGTCCCATTCTCAGTCCCAAACCCCGGCGCTGTGTATTACGACTGCTCAATACCCGCCAACCGCGGCAGCGCGTCGCCGTCCACCCTCATCCCGACCCATTCGTCCTGCGACTTGGCCCCGATGCTCCGATAGAACTGGATGCTGGGCTCATTCCACTTGAGCACGCTCCACTCCAGCCGCGCGCCGCCCATCTGCACCACCTCCCTCGCCAGCTCCTGCAGCAGCCGCTTGCCGTACCCCTTCTTCCGCTCCGACAGACGCACGTACAAGTCCTCGAGGTAGATGCCGGGCCGCGAGCGCCAGGTGCTGTAGTTGTAGAAGTACAGCGCCATGCCGGACGCGGCGCCGGACTCGTTGAAGAGGAGGAGACACCGGGCCGGGCGCGCGGGGTCCGTCGGGGCGGCGCCGCCGGGGGCGCTGTGGTCCGAGTCGGAGGGGGCGAACGCCAGGGTGTTGGTGAGCGTCTCGACGGTCGCCTCGACGCTGTGCAGCTCCTTCTCGTAGTCGGCCAGCTCCTTGATCATCTCGAGGATCGCGGGGACGTCTGTCGGCGTTAGAATGGCTTGCCGTGGTGCTAGGAGGCCAGGGTCGTCCTACCTTCGCGTCGCGCGTGACGGACGGTGGCGGGAGCGGGTGGCATGGTCGGCAGTCGGCGGGCTCGAATCTGATGGGAGAGGTGGAATTGTATGATAATGTACTAGTAATGATGTAAAGTAGAAGTCTAGGATCGAGCCTGTGAAAGCTATGTACGACTTTAGTAGGCCGGTGGTGGGTCTGTCTTGGAGATCCGACATGAAGGGCGCGATGCCGCCCTTTGGCGCTCTGGAGGGGTTGGTGGGGTTGATGAGGGGCTAACTCAGTCCCGTGTCTCCAGACTCACTGCCAGCCTCACAGAAGCTTCCAGTGGTGAGGCTCATCATCGAGAAGACATCAGCATCATGTCACTTTTTAAGAGACACAACCACTGAATTCATTGATGCATGCATTTTTATTGTCTACATGTCATTTGTCATTACTATGGGCCACCCGGTGACGGGTAGGCCCCGACCTTTTGTACCGTGTTCCCTTGTATAAGAGCAGCCCCTTTTCGGGCCATCCTTCATAGACTGAGTAGTGTGTGTGCCCTCTATCATGCCTCATTATTTCGCAAGACTTACCTTCAGGCATATTTATGCCGTCTATCTATCATCCCATCGGGGGCTCTGGGAAGGGATTCTGAAATCCCCACCCCGGCTCGGACAGCTGTCCTGGAGTCTAAGAAGGACGAGGGTCAGTCGGGTCACGTCAAGCAAACACAGACACGGAATCAACACTTACCATGCCTCCATATGCCCAGCTCCAGTCCCCCATCATATCATCAAACACCTCCATCTCATCCACCTCCAGCTCCGGCACCCCGGCCTCCACATTCCCCGTCCGGGCCGGCGCCTCTCGCGACCTGTCCACCACATGCATAGCCGTCAGGATCTCCAAGCACTGGTCCAGACACTTCCTCGCGCCAACCCTTACCCGCTCGTCCAGCTCCGCCTTCTCGCAGCCCTCCTCCACGCCATCAATGTGCGCCAGAATGCTGCACGCCCCGATGTACCCCTTGATGTTCGTCTCCCCCGCGACGATCCTCTTCCGGCACAGCTCGGCCCACGCGCCGATCAGCGCGCGCAGCTCCGCCGAGCCCGAGTTGAGCGGCCCGCAGTGCCCCTTCGGCTCCTCCTCGGCGTGGTGCACGAGCTCCAGGCCCGCGAGCATGGCCGCCTGCGTGAGCGCGGTGCGGTACTGCCCCGAGGCGCAGAGGAACAGCCGGTAGAGGTCGACGTCGGAGGGGTCGGCGGGCGGTTCCGTCGCGAGGAGGAAGGACACGGACGCGAGGCGGACGGCCATGTCGACGCAGATCTTGCGGGAGAAGTAGTAGACCGGGTTCCGGAACGCGCGGGAGAGGACGGGCTGGTGCAGGCCGATGAAGAAGCGGTACGTCGCGAACTCGGCGTAGCGGAGCTGGTAGGGGGACACGGCGCCGGCGGTGTGCAGGGTCTTGAGGTGGCGCATCATCGCCTGCAGGGCGGTGGTGAGGTCTGCGTTGACGCGGAGGGTCTCGTTGTACGTTGCCGTTGAGCGGACCTCGTTCACGGTCTTGACGACGGCGAGGCGGGCGCGCCAGGTGCCGAAGAGGGCCAGGGGGACGGACATCTGGGTCGGCTCGGAGGGGTCCTTCGCGATGGGGTATGCCGACTCGGCGTTCTCGAGGAGCTGGGAGTCGTCGAGGTTCGCGGGGGGGTCGGTGTCGAAGTCCTCCGGCGAAATGAGCGGCGGGCCGCCCGAGTCGAGGCTCGACTGGAGCTGGACCTCGAGCACGGTGGCCCAGAGGCGGCGGCGCATCTCTGCGCGGAAGGCCGTCATCTTGGAGATGCACCTCGGGTCCTCGTGGAGGCCCATGCACATGGCCATCCGGAGGAGGCTGCCCGCTCCAACCCATGTGAGGTCTGCGCCGATGTTGGTCATGTGCTTTGCCTGGTGAAGAAGCAAGGATATCTGAAGCCCCGGGATGGTCATCCTCGACTTCTCGCATGGCATCATCAGCCAGAACTGGGCCTCATACACCCAGTGTGTGGCCGAGGCGCGGAGCGAGAACGTGTCGTCGTGGACGGCGGCTCCTATCGCCATGCAGAGCTGCATGAGGACGAGGAAATGGTCGTTCGCCCCTTGGGGGTTCGCCCAGTATCTCTCATACTCGGCTCGGAAGGAGGGGATGTGCACGACGCGGTAGACGCTCTCAAAAGTGCGAAGGTACGCCTCGATGAGCTGGTCGGCCACGTCCCTCGTCGGGACTCGGTCTCCAATGGAGATGGTGTGGAATACCGGGACTCGTCGAGACTTGATCGTCCTAGCCATCGCCTTGCACTTCTCCATGTCCCGGGAGAGATCTGATGACTTGTCCAGCTGGAGCTTCGACACGTAACCATACAGAATAAATACCTACTCGTCTGTCAGTAAACAGATGGGACTCACTCGACGTTGCAGAGTAGTAGAAGTACATACCAGACGAGCGGCGTTCATCCAATGACTGCGCCCAAAGTAGCGAGTCTTGCTCACGAAGCCCCTATCGAGGTGCTCCGCCGCTCTTGGCTCGTCCCGGCACAGGGCAGCGCACTCGCCAGGGTCGCCTCTTCGCTGCAGAGCGTTGTTGAGCTGTCCCTCGAGCTGCTTCACCCTGTCGACGAGAGATGCGATGGTGGTGTTTGAGGTCGAGCTCTCGGGTGTCAGCGCAGCCTCCACCGGGAGCGCCCGGAGGCCCTGGTTCGCATTGGGGAACCCGGGCTGCCAGAGCAGGCTCTCGGGATCTGAAGCAACACCTGGAGCCGAATGGCTGTTCGACCGCGAGGGCTCCCGCCTGAGTGGCAGTATGGGAGGCTCATGCCTGGGGAAAGCCAACTCGGCAATGGGGTCGCTCGGCGAGGTGACGGCCGACGAGGCGGCCCTGTTGCCGCTCCGTTTGGGCGCCGGCTGCGGTGCGTACGTACACAGCTGGTTCCGAGACTTCTTGCACGTCGTACATGGCAGGTTTCGATCGCACCGGACTTTTCGGGAGCGACACTGCTCGCAGGCCAAGGCCGGGCGCCTCCTCTTCTTCTCGGGCCCTGACAAGTGACCCGAGGCCGCGTCCAGAGACATTCCGGATAAGTGGTGCCAAGAACGGCCGGGGTCTGTCTTGAGAGCGAAGGCCGACCCGGGGACGGTGATTCGGGGTCGGGGATTTGTATCACGGGTTTTCTTCCCAAGGGAGACTGAAAGATGCAAAGCCCGTGGCACAGCGCTCCCGCGAATACAGACCACACGGGTTATCAGATGATCAGATAAAAGAAAATAAAGAAAAGTGAGACGCGAGGTAAATCCAGTGTTCCTCGAGTGTCATCGCGGTCATTGCGCGTCGAGGTCATTGAGGGCCGTGTTTCGGCGTCCACTGAACGCAATTCACCGAGTCATTCCGAGATTTGATTCGCCGAAAATGCCGAAACTCGGGCTTAAGTGAAATCACCGACGGTCTGCGATTGTGCGAATCTCACTCTGTTCCAGGCAGCACATCATGTTTAATACGGAGAGATGAAGTATTATGAAGAGTAATCCTTTGAAAATGATCCTCACATTTCAGGCTCAATGGCTGTCGCCGGTCGCGGACCTTGCAGACGAAGGGAGCACCGTGGCCGATCTGTCGGCAACCGACCATCGACCATCGATCACCGATCTCGACCGAGGCACACTCAGAGACGAAGAGGTTGCCTTCATTTGCATCTCAAGCCATCTGGTCTGCTTCACAGCAAGTAGTTGGGAAACCAGAGGGTGCCGCGTTGATGCCTGCGGCCCCTGCATCCTCCATTGCGCCCGTGTGAGATCATACGTGACATCAAGTGAGGCTGGGACGAGCTCTGGTCGGCCACGCGAATCTACCAAGGCGATGTTCTAGACAGTCGATGAACAGATAAATGGATTGACACCCGGGAAAATTAGAGTAGGACTGATGGAAGATTCTTTTGGTATCTTGATGCACAGTTTCCGCTACCCGTAATGCAGCCCGTCCACAACTCCATCGAAACGACTTAGTACCAAGACGGATTGGGCTTGTAGTCATCGCGACCCTTCATGTAAGCATCAAGCACGTTGTGCCCTTCCCCGTCTTCACGATCGAAATCAGCCCAGTCCAGCCCGGCAACCTCATGCACGATCGTCGCGCCCCATTCCCGAACGCAGTCCAATGCCTCCTTCACATCTTCCGTGAACCCCTCCGGGTCGCCATAGACGTACACCGTAACGGCCCGAAGATTCGTCTCGCTTTGAGCTCCTATGTCTTTCTCCCACCGACTCTTCACGAACAGCTGCTTGAGTCGCCTCATCTGCATCCCCCGTCTGATCGGATGGGCCAGCGACCCCGGCCGTATGTGGAGATTGAAGGTCTCGACAGAAGCAGGGAGGTACTCTCTCAGCGGCGCGTCGTCCTGCCATCGCAGCGCGTGGGACGGGTGTTCGGTGCACCTCACGTCGATGTACGAGCCCATCATCAGATCGAGGCTGAGCTCGAGACGCTTGAGCCGGCGGAACCTCCACATGAGACTCCGCGTCGAGGCCATGACGTGGTGGAGCGGTCTGAGAACGACGAGGGAGAGCTCCTCCAGCTGGTCCATATACAGCCGTGACAGGTAGTCCATGATGGCTGCCACGTTCCACTCGTTGCTGGGGTAGTTGACGCCGTTGCCGTAGGCGAAGCGGAAGGTCTTCAGCCCTGGCAGCCGGGATATCAGGTCGTAGATCTGGACGTGGTCGGCCTCGCAGCTGACGAGATCGAGTCGCTCCAGGTTCGGGCTGAATTGCGGCCATCGCATCATGAGCGGCCTTTCGCCGCCGTTGATGCACGTCAGAGTTGCCTCCCGGACGCTGTTGATGGCCATGAAGGGCACGAAGGACTCGAGGGCTGAGGTGTCCCACATCCGTCCTCGAGGAATCATCGGGTCGATATGTTCGAGTTTCGAGAGGGACGTATCTGGGGTGTCTGGGTCGTTCGCTCGTCGCACAATCGTGTCCAGAAGCTTCCAGATGAACCTGCCCCGCGGATCGTCTTGCTCGTGCCAAGGACCGACTCCCTGCGCTGGACACCTCCAAAATGACGGCAGCGACAGCCTTGTTACGTTTGGTAAAAGGGTCAAAAGCAGCACCCAATCTGCCTGGTAATAAGCCAGCCCATTGTTGAACTCCTCAATGGCAACTTGGGCGTCCTTGAGATGCGGCGACGATGCCACCAAATCTTGCAGAGCCCCTCGGGTTTCCTTGTCGAGCCCGCCATACTTCGATGATGTGGCTGGTGCCGTCTTGAAGTCTGCGTAGCGGATGTAGTGACTGAGACCCGGCTCTTCTGCCAGAGTCTGCATGAGCTCCTCGACAGTCGGGATGACATATCCCGTCTCGTTCGTGCAGTCGTCCCAGTCTCCAACTCCATCGAGCAGGTAAGAGAATCTGAAATGCCTGAATCTCTTGCGCCTGATATTATAGTCGGGAGCGTATCGAAGGCCGAGGTTATACCAAGCCTTGCATGTCAACATCAAGCTTTCGAAGCCATCCGGCGTAGCTTCCTGTACGATTTGCTGGAGGATTTCCGCGGGCAGCGATAGGATAGACATGATGTCGGTGGACCATGGGTGACAGAAGCAACATCATCTCACGACCACGACTTGCATCGGCCAGGGGCTACCCATCATATGTACTCTTCTATTCTTCATCCTAACCAGCTTACCATGGTGGTTCCTTGCCTGTCTCCTTGCCGGTCCCCTGTATGGCGAATCAGAAGTACGCGTATCTGGCAGTAGAACCAATCCAACTTTCTCACGACATCCTTGAGCAATGTAAAAATAAGCTGACTCCGTTATCGCCCACTGAACTTTACTCGTACAGCCCTATTCAACGGCGAGAGTCGCAGCATGTGTTTGGCCGTTATTCGATCTGACGTCAGACGATCCTCGGCTGACACCGAGATCGCGCTTGACAAGGAAAACGGCCAATGAGGGGGCGAGGACCCTGACAGAATTACCGGCATTCGTACGAGATGCCTCATTTGGACTTTGGGCCAACTCCTGCTGGTGGTAGGAGTCTCAGTGGTCCGCCCTTAGTAAGCCCTAAGAAACATTTTCGTTGATGCAAAGCGAAGATCGTGGAGGCATTGATCTCAATTAGAATTGAGGGCAATTTCACACGGCAATTCAAGTACGTACTACAGCACTGCATTTATCGTTGCGAAATGTCCAGGGAAGTATCTGTGAAGGGCCAGCCAGTCCTGAAGAGCCAGCTGACATCAATTCCGTATCTGCCGGCCCAGGGCCGGGACGCCGGCCAACATGGAGACCCACCCGGAGCCGGTGTCCCGGCATCGCCAACTCCGGCCATTTCGCGGAGACAGTAGGCCGGGCGTGGGCTCGCGTGATATGCGCCCAAGACAAAAAAGCTACTGGTCCTCGGTACGCTGGCATCAGTGTGTTACAACTCGCAGACGATGCGGTGGTCGTGGCCTCTTCGCGTCCTCTCCTGTCGTCACCTGAGGAGTCACCAACCTCCCTCGCGGCCGAAAAGGTTTTCAACCGGAAAACACGGCGTGCCATGGAATCACAGATGTTCCGGGGGCGCTTGAGCGCTGGAGGCCACGCGTCGTCGACGTCCCGGAGGATCGTCACAGCGCGCTTGGCGTCTGGCGTCTGGCGCGGTCGAGCACTCCGCGTAGCGGAGCTTGGCCTAGACTTTTTGGACCCAGCCCATTCTGCAGGCTCCTGGCGCACGGAAAGCTGGAAGGAGACCAAATTACACGTGCTGAGACGGGCAAGACTTGGCATGTCCACCATTCCTCTGAGCGACCGACCGAAACCGACAGGGCAGCCCTCGGCCGTTGAAGAAGAAGTTTTATGATACTCGCTCAATGACACAAAGCTTTCAACAAGAGTGATATGATGTACGTGCCAATGATCGTGTCTAGAGTGTGAGGCGACGAGAGTGAGGACCGGCCAAGTGATGGGCCAAGCTTTGCCCAGACAACTCGGCGCGTACTTGAGCCGTCTTACGATCAAGCGACATCGCCATGTCGGCTGTAATCTGCGTAGATTGCAGCACAGAGGCATGAACTAAATCGAGGCTATGCTCTGGGCATTGAGGCCCAAACAAAACCTGCCCTTTTGCGACGAGCTTTCGCGAAGTGGACTCATGTCCAACACGACGACGACTTGTGCATCAACGAGACACAAATGCAGCGAGCTCTGAGCCTTTTCTTTCTGGTCATCCTCACGCTTCTGCCTGCCGTCCGAGCGCAGCGGCGGGGCGGTGATGGCGGCGGAGGAGATGACGGGGCGGACGACGGAGGAGGAGGAGGAGGAGGCGGCGGAGACGGCGGCCAGGCTTGGGAAGAGGAGCAAAAGCAGCGGGCCTGTCGGAACTTCGTTGCGCGAGAGAGCCCGAACTGGATCCATCGATATGTCGGATCGTACTTTAACGGCACAATTGTAAGCCAGATCCCCTCACAGCACCCGAGACAACATCAGCTGATGACCGAATGTAGGAAGTGACCTTGACCGTGAACTCCTCCGAGGCTAAATGCGATGCGCAGAGGGCTACGCTATCTGAGCAGAATACAGGCGTTCTATCGCTTCTCGATCCTCGATATAATGGTCGACAGGATGTCAATGTCCATGCAGTCCAGCCTTTCAGCTACGTCCTGCTCGGATGGCCCCGGTCCTCGACGGAGGATGACCTGTTCGCCCTTCGAAGGTCCGAGGCTGCCGTGCCCGAAGTCGTTCGCGTCCGGGTCGAGAGCCAGGCTAGCCTGCGCCGCGATACGATGGATAGACTCTATGGGGAGTCCTCGAGGAGGACGCATTATCCGGCGTGCGAGGTGTCGAACCTGACGGAGACGAGTACGGGATACGGATTCGAGTGCCTGAACCATGGCCGCTTCAACCACGATCCGAGCCAGATTCATGTGTATATGAACCCGTGCAACGGCTCGGCGGCTACTCACCGCTTCGCCGCGCTGCCCGGGGGATACACGAGGATGGTAGGCAGCTTCGATCCGGACGAGGCCGACTTCCGATGGGAGGGCGACTTTTCTGGATTCTTCGCGGACAGCTTGACGTTAGCGAGGCACGCAAGCCGTACCAGTGAGGACCCTCCACTCTTGCACGGCAACTTCACCATGCGGTTCAGGGGCACGATCGACAGGGAGAACAGCTACGAGATGAGGGTTCAGAGAGGCAAGAATGTGACGTGGGTGGACGACGAGGAGAAACTGGAGGCGGCAATGCCCAAGTGCTCGGGGTCGACGAGTAGGTTGTCGTTGGTCCTGGTTGGACTGTTGGCACTGCTTGCTGTCCCGTGATAGACAGCACGGGGGTGATTGATCTTATCCCTGGGGGCGACTGGTAGTTGAACATCTCGTCCGTGACCTCTGGAAGAGGAGTTGCGATTGGTCCATTAGAAAGATGCTCGATTGATCGCCAACAGGGAAGCATGGTGCCAGCCCAGCGCACGGTGATCCTAAAGCAGTCGGGCTATAGTGCTGGGTTGGGCTAGATCGTTGCTGGCTCCAGTCCTCGATGAAGCGTGGGGCAGGAGGCGGCTTTCGCAAGTTTCTACGCAATTGAGGTATGCCGTTGTTTCCAGGCGATGGCACCTCGAGGAAATGAGCCAAGAGTGCCCGTCCGGCCCCGGGCCTCCTCGACCAGCCGGGAGCTTCTCCCGTCGTCACCGGCATGAGACCGGCCGACTTCAGGATGGCCCCTTGTAAAGCAAGCGTCAAGAGGATAGCAGACAGAAACTCGCGAGGCAACCAGAGCAATCCAGCCGAACATCCAGAAAAAGAAAAAGGAAGGGTGCCACCCAATGTCGCATCTGATCGAAAGCGGTTGAAGCCCAGCTTTCTTGGAGTGGTGGCGGAGACGTTTCACCAGCGTCAACTCGTTTCGAGCTTCCCTTCTGAGGCGGCAACTCGGGATAGGCCTGACTCGGCGAGAGCACGGTCTCACTCAGGCGTCAAGACCACCGCGACCAAGCGGTAATTGGGGGCTCCACGGGTCTCCAAATGGCCCTCGCGGTTGAGTGTTTGCCACCAGGGAGCCCCATCCGGGACGGCAGGATCTCATTGTGGCCGACCCCTGTGTCTGGGGGAGGTGGTCGTCACTTACACGGATCTGCATCGTGTGCATCTGCCGAAGATCCAGTTCGGGGGCTCCCTGGTGATCCCCCATCCCCGAAACAGCGCAGAGCGTCAGGGCAGGCAATGCCGCGTCCTATTCGCCCAGGAATCGAAACAATATCCGGCCCCTTGTGTGCTGGAAAGCCTGCCCAGAGCTTGCTGCTGACGACGATAACCACCTCACGAAGCTGAACGCTGCGCCGTCCTCCGGCTTGGCGTCGTCGCCCAGCCCAGCATGAAGCCCAAGAACGACCCCGACCACCACCTGACGCTCAGCCATCGCCGGCGGAAGAGGCGCCTGGATGCCAATGCCGAGAGCCGCCGCTAGACTTGGCCGGGCCGCTCTGGGGAGCCGTGCTTAGCGACCGGCCATCGAGGATTTTGGCGGTGGGTAGGAAACATCGCGTCCTCCTGCTGCTGAGTGACTGACTCCGGCGCTGAATTGGCGATAGCCGAAGACATTAAAAGTATTCAATACGTTAAGACGAAGCCCCTCTAAATCCAGGCGAGAAGCTCGACTGACAGGACCCAGACGAGTATGGACGAACTGCATCAGCAGAACAAGCGCCCTCTCCCACCAGTCTACTTTGGAGTGATGGGTTGGGTGGCTTCTCGCTGGTCATCTCGCACGAGCGTCGGGAGGTGGATGGTCGTCAGTGCGCCCAGGACAAGGGTCGTCGCCAACAACCCTCGTCAGTGCAACAAGAAACTAAACACGGCCCCGGCATGCGAGTTTGATGATCCGCGACACAGTCATCGGGGGCAGAGAGCTTGCGATTGGCTCGACGCAGGGCCGTATTGCCCCTTGAGGCCCCGTCAGAAGAGCCTCGTCCGAGGTCGAAAAGAGTAAGGACGGTTTCGGTAGCTGGCGCTCTCGTGATGGTTTCGTTTGAGCCTCATCCCATTCTTCCCACTATGAGGCACGCCCGGGCTTGTGACCACGCAATGCGCCTGGGCACCGGCAGAGGCGGCTGGGAGCGCCCACGGAGCAGGAGAGGGCTCCCATGGCGACGGGATCTGATAGTCTATCCAGCATTGGCATCGTCGTGAATTCTCTATAAAGACGGCCGTCCCTTCTCCCCAGAGACGTTTTTTTTTCTCTCCTCATCATCAGCATCAACAGCCTTCTCAACTCCTCTTCTTCTCATCTCTTCACTTCTTCTTTTCCTCTGGCAGGTTTACTACTCCTCTGGTTAGGAGATAATTTCCCACTTTTTCCCGCCTCAACATCATAAACCGGTTCTTTTTCCGCCTCATCCATCCTTCAAAATGTCTGCCATCAAGACCATCTTCGCCGCCACCCTCCTGGCTTCCGCCCAGCTCGTCGCTGGTCACGGTGCCATCATCGCCGCCACTGGCGATGCTGGTGGCCAGGGCATGGCCCTCGGCGTCGACACCTCCACTCCTCGTGATGGAACCCGCCGCGACCCCTTCCAGCAGGATTCTACCCGCTTCCGCGGCGCCGCCGCCGACACCTTCGGCGAGACCGTCGGTGCCGGTGACAACCAGCTCGAGGCCGGCACCCGTGCCATCATGAGCGAGATGGGCGACCAGCTCCCCCAGATCACCCCCGGCGGCAGCGTCGACATGACCCTCCACCAGGTCAACGGCGACGGTGGCGGTCCCTACACCTGCTCCATCAACGCCGACGCCACCGGCGCCAACTGGGAGAACATCCAGGTCACCACCACTCCCCCCGGCCAGAACTCCCGCAACCGTGGCGGTGCCTCCACCGACTTCCCCCTGGTCGCCGCCGTCCCCGCCAACCAGGAGTGCACTGGCACCGTCGCCGGCCAGGAGAACGTCTGCCTCGTCCGCTGCGAGAACGCCGCCCGCGCCGGTCCCTTCGGCGGCGTCGTCCCCGTCCAGATGGCCGGCACTGCCMCCCCCGCCGAGGCCCGCCGCCTCCTGGCCCGCGCCGTGCTCGACTCCGAGCGCGAGCTCACCAAGATGCGCAAGCGCCAGTCCACCCACGAGGACGACGAGGAGCTTGAGGCCTTCGAGCTCCAGGAGGAGCTCGAGGAGGCCCGCGGCGAGTAAGCGGTCTGCTGATCGCCCGCCCGCCTACTCCCACCCCCAACTCAGTTGGCCAGGAAAAAAGACATGATGGTGTTGTGGAGGAGAAAAAGTGATGGGGAAAGTGGAATCTGGAGAGATGGGATTCCAAGGAGGGGAGTGCTGCCTTCCTAGAGGATAGCACAGGTGGCCGGTCCCAGCACACTCGGTGATGGTGTGGACAAGACTCGACCGGCTTCCGGGGTTAGATTGTACAGTACTGGCCTACTGCTAATGAGACACGGCTGCTTGACTCAAATCTTTGCTTTCCGACTCTGCATTGTGATGGATGTCTTCTTTGATGCGACAAAGGCCTGCTTTTCGAGGTCCCAAGACCGACTTGCCAGCCCATGTCTTCTTCTGAAAGATGTCATGGTAGATGGGGGACTCACTGAAAGGGTCTTCGTCGAATTATTCGAGGTACCACAATCAGGCTTTGTCCCAGATGTGAAGCCTTCTCGGGCTGGGTGGTTGCCATGATGATGATGGCGGGCGGAGTCGGAGGTCAAAGAATCGTGATGTTCATACAAAGTCTTTCGGGCCAGTCCACGTTCACTTGGACGAATATCATATCAATCATTTTCAGAACAATCGCATTGCTTGACATCCCGTCGGCTTCGCATTGCTCGCTCAATTTACTGCAACGCACTCAGCCCCGGCGGAGAACCGCGGCAATCCCACCCTTAGCAGTTCCGGCGGCCAGAAATCCTCCTAGAGGAGAGGAGAAAGAAGAGACGATGGACGACTTCAATCCGGGGATGGAAGCTGAAAACTTGTTGAAGATCCAGAAGTCCTTGGACATTTTCACCTCTAACCAGCTACGGAAACTCAAAGCAACGAAGGACGAGTTCGAAAAAGTCACCGCCTCAACTCACTTCAACCCTGAACTTGCTGGGGTTGCTTCTTACATAGGGAAAATCCCGTGGGACATCTTCTACCAGTACTTCCCAGACAAAGACGACTTGAGGGAAGGCAACAATCGTCGCGGGAGGGAGGAAACAAATAAGATTCTGAGATCATACGGATACGACGGAGAAATTTACCCGCGGCTCACTGTGGCCGACGAGGGTGAAGAGATGACCGAGGAGAACCGAGCCATCGAAGCTGGGAACAATATTCTTCAATGGTGGACGGACATCAGGAACTGCTTGTCGCAGGAAAACAGCAAGGAGTATCTCGACAAGTTCATCTCTCTGCCGGCACCTCAACGTCGGCAACTTTTTGATCAATGGGCAACCGAGCTGCAGGTCGATTTTCGAATTGCCAATCCAGCAGCGGCAACCTGGGAGGCTAGTACACTGCCAGAGAGAAACCGTCCAGACCTCCGTGTCTTCTGTGACGTATGGAAGGGCCATGAAGAAAAGGGGGTTGAAAAGCATACGCGCTGGGAGAAGATTCAGGTTCCGACCTTCCAGGAAGGGAAGGAAATATCAAGAATCAAGGTACATCCGACTGGCGACGAAGCCCAGCTTAACCCCTCCGAAATGTACTTGCTGGCACCGCTGCTGAACTGGGAAAATCTCAGCAACCCGGCCTTTCTGGCATCTTTTGTATACAGCAGGGCACGATACCATCCGGCATGCTTCGCCAGCCGGGACTTTGACAGCAGCTACGTCGCGAGGTCCTTGAGACTGGTCAAGCATCATCGATACATCGAGAACTACATTATGTTCAGCCACAGGACAAACGTCAGGACGTACCCATATCCATACCCGCGACAAGACCTGGCCGCGTCGGTAACAACGGTCGCCGGAGCAGACAATCTCCGTCGCTGGCAGGCTCGGGGCCAGGCTTATTCCCATGCTGAGGGGAGGACGATTCTTCTGACACAGCTCTACATGTATGGATTCATCCACAAGCTGGTGAGATATGCAATGGGTCAGCCGTCATTGCCCTACACCAGGAACATTCAACAAGTCTGGACCAACCCGTCAGGCCGGGATGGAGGTCAAGACGACGATCCTTGGCCGACAGTGAAAGCGAAAGCCTGGGTAGATGATCTGCTGGACGACGAACGCCAAAAGTCTTGGTACAACGACGCGGACTGCCCCTATTCCCACTCGGTCCGCATGGGGCAATACCTGAAGCCCACGACGGTCGACCTGGAGCACTGGAAAGCCATGTTTGAGGGCTACCGCGACGCTGCCGTCGAGCGTCTCTGGAAGCTCACATCTGATCTGACCTATTTCAGAGAACAGGCTCTGGTGCAGGCAGACCACCACTATGGGCAAATAAAGGTCCTTTCCCAAGAAACAATCAACGCATATTTTGATCAGGCCCACAAGGACGAAAAATACTGGGTGCGGAAGGCTTGCCCTGAGAGTCTGCATTTTCACCATGACAAGAAGAAAAGGTATGGGGAGAAGACGGCCAAGCCCCTGGAGAATCAGGTGATGGACGAGCTCACCAAGCGCCTCTTGTGGTGCGCGGTGAGAGATCTGGAGAGCTGGGAGAACCTTTACCATCTGACGGACAGGTTGAGCACCAGCCTGCGAGATGGCGGCGTCGACCTCAGGGACCCCAACACCCGGCTCAAAGCAGACCAGATGGCCTATTGGGTAATGCTTCAGCAGGACGCCAGAGCCGTGTTCAGGAACCTGTTGCGGGAGCTCAACCCGCGGTGCTCGGTGGTTTCCTCTCCCCATCTTCGAAGCTTTTTCGGCAAGTTCATCCATCCCAACGCGGATCCGAAACTGAAGCACAAGGACTTCGTGAACTTCCCACACGACCTCGGAGAGGGCCACTTTGCGGTTATTCCAAACGGCGACCCGAACCAGGCCAACTTGCTCGACATCAGAGGGGCGGAGCAGCGCCTGGCAGCAGCGACCAACGAGGCTGACAGGGCCAGACTGACGGAGGAGTACGAGACGGCGGTCATCGCCATGGTCCTCTGCCAGGTAGCCAGCTACCGGATGCCCATGAGCATGGTGGGCTGCCAGAACATCTCGGAGCTCATCCTCCCGGCGGTCGAGAGCGCCTACAAGGCCGGGAATTTCTCGCAGTTCGTCACTGACATCGTCGTCCACATAGGCCAGCTGGCGCGGTTTGTGGGAGAGATGGAAGAGACGCGGAGAATGTGCCCTCGCAAGGTCAAGCACACGGCGCTGTGGCATAGGCGTGAATTTACTTTCCCGCACCACGACATATTGCTCCGAATGCGCAGCGGCTACGTAATGCCTAATATGCTACAGCACAAGGACCTGAGATGGCTCTTCCGCCCGGTATTGAAGTTGATCGACACCAAGGAATCAAAGAAGGAGAGGGTGGCCGAGAAGCTGCGCGAGGAGGGGATCAAGAAAGAAGAGCTCTTCAACTTCGAGCGGGTCTGGCTGAGCATCATTAATAACATGACAGGCGTCCAGGTCGAGGCGTTGGAAGATTACAGGACGAGGCAGAATTCGGAGAAGCTGGTGAAGGCGCACGCCGAGGGGGTGATTGGCACTGGGCTGTGCAAGTTTCTGCTCAGGTACCACCACTTCCTGGAACACGGCAAAGAAGGCGATGATGGAGGAGAGGATGAAAGGGACGACGAAGGAGATGAGGCGGATGGTGAAGAAACACAAGGCGTCGGCATCGGCGGTTTCGAGAACCCCGACGCTGACATGACGGGCATCAGTGATTCCGAGGACAACAACTACCCAGACGTCAATGGTTCTGATAGCGACATGGAGGTCGAGGACTATCAGAGCGAGGACGAAGCCGAGCCATTAGGGGCGATGCGGCCGGAGAAGCGCGTCCGTCCAACGGACTCGAAGTTCCTGAAAGACGCCAAACGGAAAAAGTTTGCGGCCCGGCGTGGCGGCGGCCGTGGGGGAAGGCGAGGCGGCATGGCGGCTCGCGGGCCAGATGCCACGACGAGCAAGGTGAAGCTGAAGAGGGCACACTGGGACACATTTGCGGCGCTCTTGGGCAAGAACTCTGCCACCACCTGGGACGACATCTGCAAGGCCATGGCGGCAATCGGCTTTTCTGTCACGCCGCAGGGGGGTTCTATGCATACGGTCCGCAGGACGGATGAGTGTGTGATTCCGTCAAGCGAGTCACGGCACCGGAGCACCGTGGTTCACAGGATTCACCAGCGAGACGAGGGGAACAGGCCGGACATTGTCCGTGCATTGGGTAACAGATTCGTTGACAAGTTTGGGATTACGCGCAAGTGTTTGTCGAAATACTTCGAGGGTGGTCCTGGCGGGGGGTGGCGGTAAAGGGTTTCTGCTGGAGGAAGACTTTGGATGATTTGGTTACGGGCAGCCCTTGTTTTGGCAGTGGTTACATGTATTGGAAGGCCGGTTATTTGCTTATGAACAGATACTACTGTAAGAAATTGGTCTTGTGTTTTGGACGGACTAGACATCTGATGGGGACCTCAAGGGACATGTTAGGCGACTTTTCTCCCATGGTCATCGCTGGGGCCAGACTCAGGGGTCGACATAGGGGGGACCGACCCCGCCCCCCGCAGCATGGGTGCCCCACCCAAATGCGGCGGGCGACCGCACCTAAACTTCCAGTCGCGTCACACGCGTCGCTCGCCTCCTGACAACTTCAACATCCTCTCGACTACCAACAGAACTGCAAGCCGCCAGCGCCGGCTCTTCCAACCCAGCAGCACAGTCCATTCGGCGGAATCTGTAGTATCAAAGAGCAAGAAGTTCCCGCCACCAAGTGCCCTTTACGGCCTGATCGCGCCTCGGACGACTGCTACGACAAAGCAACCCAAGCCCGACCGACTCCCCCCAAACGAAGAATGCCCCCAAAGCGCAAGAGACCTCCGGGTCAAGCAGAGCTCCCGGTCAGGCCACGACCCTCGTCCTCACCGTCGGGCGACGAGGAGGCTCAAAGCGACAGCGATCCTGCCGACAGCCAACCGCCGTTCTTCAATGTCTCTTTCTCCACGCACAGGGTATCGCCCTTGTTCGTCGGCGAAGAGGCTTTGTCGTCCAGGCGCCTCGACACGATCGGCCGGCGGCTCCGAGATACCCTGGTCGGCGACGTGGTTCGTGGCGTCCAAGTCGGGCTCGAAGGCGACGATACGTCCCTTGGCCGAGCTGGTTCCCTCGAAGGTGTCACAATACGGTGGTTCGACGGCGCTTCCTTGGCCGGAGACACCCAAGGGGCCGAACCAAAGCGGCGACCAGGACGACCTCAAAGAAGGGGCCTCTGCTTTGAGATGCGATACGAGAATGCACTTTGTACGGCGCTGCTGCTGCCGAGATCGCTCGGGAGCCACAAAGCCGACAGCGGCTCCGCCATCCAAGGGCCCTTTCAGTCGCAGGACTCGCTCGGAATGCCCGAGACGTTCAATGAGCCCGATGAGGACGCCAGCCCGCAGTTCGTGCATCTGCCGCTTCTTTTGACGCGCATGCCCACCCAGCTCAAGGCCTTTGTCATCGACTTCATCTGCAGGACGTTCGACTGCCGCATCGGGCCCCTGAGCCTGGGCACGCGGAGCATTGTCACGGCCTGGGAGCGCTGGATCGAGGACGTGGGATCCCCCAGCCGCGGGCCGCTGGCGAAGGAGCTCGTCCTGACCCTCGGATTCCACCTGCCCTTGCCGGACGCGACCGACACACCTGGCGCGGAACCTGTGGACAGTCAGAGACCGGGACTTCGCTCGGTCGACGTGATCATCCCGGCAGAAGATACCGGGCGCTTTGTCCGATCCGACAGTACACGCGCAGCAGACGATGCGGGATCAGAACAGCCCTGGCAGACAGACCCGAGGAAGAGGAATAAGCTCTCTGGAGGGAGCGCCGAGGAGAGCTGGATGTGGATGCAGCCGGCCGGGGACGAAGCGGACCCGCCTGAGCTGCCTTTCACCCGCGCCATCGCATCGTACCTGAAGAGCCACTTGGCCCTGGATCTATTTCACCCGAGCGTCCAGATCACGCGCATTGCATGTGGTGGGTTTGCATTGGCCGAGAACCGTCTCAAAGTGTTCGGTTTGTCATTAAAGGACGATGACCAAACAGAGGCTGTGACCGCGGTACAGAGGCTCCTGTCTGGCTTGGTGGACAGTGCCGCCGCCTGACGAAGACGCAAGGAGGAATGCTTGCGGTTCATGATGATACGACGTTCTTCTTAATGAGATACCCCGATTTAGCAAATCCATTCGAGAGACAATACACCTTTCCTGACCTTCGACCCAGTGTTGCCGGTGCCTTGCGAACAGCATTGAGGCAGCCAACCCATCTCGGCCGAGGCTTAGTGGTTATGCCAGGCTTGAGTGCTACATTGTGGTTGTGTTGGTACGCGTACGGGCCAGCGTCAGGGCCATCATCCTCTGATAAGCCTTGGCACCCCAGGCCAAGTGAGGCTCATTGGGGTCAGCCTGGCAGCCAAGGCGATGATCGCCAACGGCGACAGGCTCATCGGGCGGCACGGCCTCGAATTCTCTTGGCTGATCATCACTCTCAGCCGACCTATGTCGTCACACCAAGCATCATGGCCACAAACCAGCGTCACCAACAGGCCAACCCGTGGTGTCAGTTGGCGCCCGGCGGTCGACGACTCCAGCCCTACAAGAGAGCAAGCATCTCTCAACTCGTGACCATGAAATCCGATGAAACACAACCGCGATTCTTCGTCTCAACAAAGACACCTTTCCGATCAACAGTCTCAAGTACAGTAGGAATTCTGATCACCCCTACATCATCACCATGGATTCCAGCGAAGAAAGAAGCAGGCGGTACTTCATCGCCACGATTGCGCTGTTTGGCGTCGCCGTGGTCAGCGCAATTGCGCTCTGCATCATGGCCTTCATCAGGGTCAAGCGGCAGGCAGACCCTGCGCGCTTCGCAACCCCGTGGCTCAAGGCCGCATCCGTCCTCCTCCTATTGTAGGTTTCCTCCCAGTCATCCCGCCAGAAGAGTCTGAAGCTGATGACTGCGCAGCGCTGCGACGATGGGCCTCGCATATTTCTCCGTCTTTCTGTACTGGGCGGAAAACCTCCACACTCGCAGGGTCGTTGGACACCTCGGATTGGCCGTGAATCACTTGCACACGCTCTGGCAGCTCTTCGACTTCGTCGCCCAGTCATGCATCCTGGTCATGCTGGCGTCTATCGCTGCTGGCGCTCACAGCATCTCCCGCAACGGCGTTGCCACCTGGTTGAAGCTGCTCCGCTGGGGCGTCATGGGCATGGCTGCGATTGCAGTTGCCCTCGGTATCACGACGTACGGCCTTCGTGTGGCCATGAACGTGCCGGACAACCCGTCATACAACGACTGGGACCTGGCCATGTCGTCAAACAAGACCGCGGCGGCGGCGAGCATCATCATCTGGATCACCTCGCTCGGCGTGGCTGGCTTGTCAGTCTTCGCGATGGGCTCTGGGCACAGGACTGTGAGTTCGTATGGCTATTGCGTGATGGATGTTGTTGCTGACGAGATCTCAGGTCGGAATCTTGCTCGCCGTGGCTAACTTCCTGAACGTCATCGGCACGACTTGGACGATGGCCTTCTACATCCGCGCCGGACTCGAGCTCCGCAACATGCCTTTCTACATCCCCATCATCCAGGCTATTCTGGGCATGTGGACGTCGCTTGGAGTCATCCTGGTTGCCATCTTCATCATGGCGAAGCGAGCTGGAGGCGTCTGGACAGTCGGCGCGTACGGCCCTCACCAGGGATATGCCAAGGACCCTCGACCGAGTGCTGGACGGTCGAGCTACTAGAAGGATGGAGTCTTTCATCAAGCAACAATATTAGCAGATTGCAACTGATAATGAGACCATGACACGAGCTACACGCACAGGTTTCATCTTGCGTATTATTGCCTATCGAGGCATTCTATTTATTTATTTTTCTTCCCTCAGTCCTGCCTCGCAGGGTCGAGCTCGATGGTGCCCACGATCTCGTCAATCTCCTTCATGATCTCAGGCGTCAGCTTGTCCTTGGACTGCAGCGCCTTGACGTTCGCCAGCACCTGCTCCGGCTTCGACGCGCCGGTGATGACGGAGGACACGTTCGGGTTCTTCAGGCACCACGCCAGCGCAAGCTCCGACTGGGGAATGCCGACCTTGTCGGCGACGACCTTGAGCTTCCTGACCTTCTCAATGTCCTCCTGCCACGCCTTCTTGCCGTAGTTGCCCCGCATGTAGTTGACGAACTTGTCGTCGCCCTTGGCGAACCGGCTGTCGGGAGGCGGTGCGTCCGGGGAGTCGTTGTACTTGCCGCTCAGGAGGCCGAACTTGAGCGGGCTGTACGTCGTCAGGCCCAGGCCGAACTTGCTGTAGAGGCGCTGGAAGTCGCCCTCGACCTTCTTCCTGAACAGCAGGTTGTAGAACGGCTGCTCAACGATGGGCGCGATGAGGCCCAGCTGCTTCGCGATGCCGCACGCCTCGGCGATCTCGTCGGCGCTCCACTCGCTCGTGCCCCAGTACATCGCCCAGCCCTTGACCTCGATGACGTGGTTGAAGGCCCTCACGATCTCCTCCATGGGCGTGAGGCGGTCGGGCCGGTGGGCGTAGATGACGTCGACGTACTCGACGTCGAGGCGCTTCAGGGAGGCGCGCAGGCCCTCGATGATGTGCTTCCGGCTCAGGCCGTGGTTGTTCACGAGGACCTCGCCGTTGTGGAGGCCCCAATTTAGCTTGGTGGTGAGGACGATGTCGCTGCGGTTCCAGCCGAGCTTCTTGATGACCTGGCCCATGGCGATTTCGGACTGGCCGCCGGCGTAGCTGTCGCGATAAATGTCAGTCTCTTGTTGGTCTGCTGGTGGTGGTCTGCGCAGTCTTACCTCTCAGCGGTATCGAAGAAGTTGATGCCGCAGTCGTACGCCTGCTTCATGCACGCAAGTGTCGTATCTGTTCGTTTTCATGTTAGAAGGGCCAATTGACTTGGCATTGGGCCCAATTGACTTACCATTCTCAACCTGGCCGCCGAAGGTCAACCAGCCTCCCAGTCCCAGGGCCGACACATGGAGTCCCGAGTTGCCGAGACGGCGGTACTCCATACCAGTCTTGCGCGGTTCTTCCCAAGCCATCTTGACGTGTTCGTGATTGTTTGAGAGGTTGTAACGGTGTGAGTTCTGTGTCGACGATGCTCCCGTTCGAACTTTTGGGTTGCGGCGGGAATGGCGGAGTATTTATCGGAGTACTATTCCACCCGCGATTGTCTTCGCGGTATTCCACCACCAAATGCGTCACACCGAGCGGACTGGCCGCGGCAGATGTGAGGGGCTGTCAAAGGGGGTCCCCCGAGAATAAGCCCGCTAGCCTGCATGGTCTATTCCCTGGACGGCGGCGTGCCCGCGGCACTCCAGCGCGGAGGATTGGAGCTGCCCCTCATGGAGAAGACGATCCATGGGTTCTGGCCTCTGGGGACAAGTGCAGATCGGCGTCTGGGCAGACCCGTTCAAAGCTTTCTCGTGAGGTAAAACTATCGGCGTCGAGTCACTCACGGCTCAAGAAACCAAGAGCGTGCAGAAATCTCTGAGGATCGACGACCGTATCATTACGACGGTCATTCTTCGGCGGGTTGAGCCTAAACCTTGGGTAGAACGGCCAAAGAAATATCTCAGATGGCTCACATCAGCCAGGAGAAGGATTCTCAACTGCATCGAGCTCGACAGATGCCGCAGTCGCCACACTCAATTTTATCCCATCCTCGGACTAGGCGTGTTCATGTTGAGGCCCAACAACCAGTTGTCGGCGGTGAGCATCTCGGCCAATTCCCCAGCTGGCAGGTTGTCCATCGGCGGGCTCTGGCTCAGAGGGACGTCCATGTTGTACAACTGATTGATGATCCCCAGCGGCTGCGTTTGCCAGCTCATGCCAGGACTCCCGGATCTCGACTGGCCCTGAGAGATCGACTGTTGCTCCAACTCTGCAGCTGCCACCAGCGAATGCCATGGTGAATCTGGCAAGGACGTACGGGATGAAGCCTGTTGGTTTGGCTGCCGCTGTGCCTGGTTGTGTCCGTTTATTGCCCACCGCTGACCCTCCTCATCGAAAACCTCCTCGACCCTCCGGGAAGGCATTGGTGGGGTGAAGCCCATATCTGAGATGCTGAACTGCGGTGCTTCAACCTGGGCGATCCGAGTCGCGAGAAGTCTGAGGAGACTGTTGTTCCCACCGCGGGACGTGGCCAAGATGCGCTGCAGCTTCATGAGGATGTCGCTGGGCCTTACTTCCATCTGCAACGCCGTGTTCGGGCTGTTCAGATGACTCGAAATCGAATCTGCGACGGCGCTCGCGATCTCATACACCTTGTACTCGAGAGCCGGACCATGCGCTTCGAGAGCAGCGCTCGGGAGACGTGAAATGAGTTCGAGGAACTCGTGGCCGATCTGGACTGGTCCAAAGTCCGCGGTAGACGCGTTCGTGAAGGTTGATCGCCAGCTCCCCAGCGTTGCCCGCCAGACGAGGATCTTCATCCACTGTCGAGTCGCGGCGATGTCAGCCTTCTGGACGTCGTTGCTCCCCTGGTCTGAGTCTAATGGGTCTTCTTGAAGTCGTCGTTGAAGAGCACTCAGAAGTTCTGGATTGAGAGACGCGGAGCCGCCGATGCCGTCAATATCGTCGGCGGCGTCTTGGATGACATCAAAGGCGCCGGACTGGTCGAAGCTCCAGAACAGACTGACGAGCTTCTTGAACGCGGGCAAGATATGTGCTTCCTCATCTGAGTCGTTGCCGTCCAGCGGTGGGAGCTTCTCAGCAGATCTCAGCACGACGGGCAGCTTGTGAAGCATGGCCACGCCTCGCTCCGTCACGAAGAGGAGCCAGAGTATTCGCCGGCGGATCCGGTCCTCCGCCGCGTCCAGCAGAAGGTACGTCGCCGGGCGCTGAAGGCCGATAATTTGCGCGATGGTGATCGCTTCTCGTAGGAATAATAGCGACCTGGTGCCGCCGGGCTCTTGATTTTCGTGGTAGATGTGCAAGAAGAAGGACGTCCTCAACTTGTTGAGGTTCGCCGTCGCTCCGTCCAGCTTGTCTCGTATCCTTTGGCACTCTGCCTCTAGCACCTGCGCAGTTACGACGTCGTTGATACCGGAGTCCTTGAACCGATCCAGCTTCAACTGGGCCATGGTTGCAGCGCCAATGGCCAGGGCGAGGGCGTAGGTCTCGAGGTCGTGCGCGTCTCGTTGGAGCGCAGCTATGACCTCTTCCACCGCGATGATGGGCCATACTGGGAATAACCGGAGGCGGTAGATGCATAGCCGAAGCACAAGAGACTCGACCGTGACACTCTGAGCACTCGCGGCATGACGGTTGTTGCTGTCTGACTCCGGGTTGCTCGTCGATGTCTCTGGCGTTCCTCCATTGAATGCTGCCGGCGTTACAGGCACGTAGCTCGGTCCCTGTGGAGGTCGATCACCGCTCGCGACAGGACTGTAATTAAAGGGCAAGTCTTCCGACCGTCCTTGCTGGACCTCTTGGATTTGCTGGAGAGTCTTTGCCCGGAGCGTCCTGGGACCTCTCATCGACTGGGTCTTGTTGAATGTGCATTGGATGCCGATCGCGACGCAACGCTCACATGGCGGAGCCTCGGTGCAGCGCACCTTGCGAATCTTGCAGGCGTCACACGACCGCGAACCGATCTTCCTCTGTCTCGGTCGTGGTTGATCAGACATCTCGAGTGAGGGGTGAAAGCTGCGAAAGGACACTTCTGAGGCTCACGAGCTGTGGAGGGTCTTGCACCTCCGCACCAGGTGCTCGCCAAGGGTCAGAGGCCAGGCATGAGTTTGGGGTAATGATGTGTCGGGGCGTGGTAGGAGGGCAGCCTGAAGTCGTCCCGGGTCGCGCCCGAGGAGAATGAGATGTCCTCTCGTTCAGATTCTCAAAATAGAGGGGAGGTTGTTGGGCGAATACTGGTCGATTCGATTAAATCATCAAATCGATCCTACGAGAGGAAGGAAACGTCTAGATCTGCGATGAACATTGTTTCCTCTGGGGGATGCCGATAGTGCCCGGCTGAGCTGTCTTCTAGCCAGGGGCGCGGTGAGCATGCCCCCTGTCCCATGATTTAGTGCACCAGAAGCAGTAAGCACCCGAGAGTTCCAGTGGATGTCACTGCCGGACGACAGTGGCCGAGCTACAACGTCTCGGGACGTACCCCAAGGGCATGAACTGGTATAATTTGTACTACTACCATCGTGTGTTTTGGGATGGTAAGAAATTGGCACCTAGTGCTTCCAATTACCCTCCATGACCAAGGCAAAGGCCTACTCTTGTGCTCAGTGATCGAAGTTTTTGTCGACCTCCACCAGACCTCAACTGCAAGCTCGATCCCCAGTTTGTTTGATCACACAAGATCATCTCATAGGGGCCCGCAATGGCGTTATTCACTACTGGTACCGGCCATGCGGGTCGCAGAAGCCATAGCCGATCCAGCTGCATGGCCGTCCACTTCAGAACTACTACAAGTCAATCAGGTGCTGTTTTGATTTATATCTCGTTCAGTCAGAGAGTATCTCGATTTTGTGCAGTTAAGACAGGAATGTTCTCAATTATCTGAGGCGCAAACCAAAGTTTGCTGGTCGACGTGGTCGTTCTGAGAGCCACGGTTCTTACCACGAGAAGTCGATCAACCTTCACGTCAAGTCATATGAGTTGCCGGCCTGGTGACTGGTATACATCGGCCGCTCTCAACTATCATCTTCGGGAAATAGATTCGTGCCTTCCAACATCTGGAAGACCGCGGACCCGCCCCGGGTCTTCCGGGAGAAAAGTGGCCCTGCTTCGGCCGGCAGCCCTCGGAGCACGTCCGGCACCGGTCGCTCCTTCCATAACTTCATCAAGTTGAGCAGGTGCTAGGAGAGAGTTTTCTGTAGATCGAAGTATGGGATTGATTATCAAGACTAAAATGAGCCGTATGAAGCTGTCTCAGGCAGTTCCCTTTCACTTCTTGCCATACTATAACTTGCTACTTTCTCGGAGTGGAAGGTGAGTGGAAGGTGCGATCCGATCTCGATGAAGTCTAATCCAACCTCAAGGGATGGACAAAACTCATGGGAATTGGATGATCAATAGGCAAACCTGAAGTCCAGACGCTTGTTGCCATCCACCTCGCGGGCCTTCAGGTCATGCTGGTACGCAAACTGCTCCTCAGCGGACAGCTGGCTCCAGAGCTCCTCCTTCTTCTTGTTCTTCTTGACGAGAACGGTCCTCTGGACGACGAAAGTGACCAAAGCCAGTGCGCAGATGGAAATGAGAACAGTGTTGCCCTGCTTGTAGTACGGCTGGTCATAGGCGCGGTAGATCTGACTGCCGATGAGACTGCCGATCTGGACGATGACGTTGTAAGTGGCCGCAGCGAAAGCTCTCTTTCGCACGTCGAAGGTGTTCTCTGAGATCCAGGACGTGACAATGGGATGGAAGTAAGGGTAGCCGCTGATGAGCGTGACAAGCGAGAAACGTCCCCACTCGTTTCCACCATCTGGAAGCGTCCGCAGTGCGATGAGAAGCGGCATGATCCAGGCTTCACCGAAAACGCAGTGGAACGTTCGCTCATTGAAGTAATCACTGCTCCAGGCCAAGGTGAGCATAGTGACAATTTGGAGAGCTGCCGACGGAATAGTAAGCATGTTGGAGTCGAACGTCGAAAAGCCGAGACGACGAAGAGTGAGCGTAAGGTAAGCCTGAACGGGAGTCGCTGGGATGTACGCCACGAGTCCAACAAAGTAGAGACCCCACATGGATGAGTCGCTCCAGGTGTCCTTGACCGTCTGCCATGTGATGGGTTGTTTGAGAGTCGTGAGTCCCTTGGCCGGGTCGTCGCGCAAGATCCTGTTGATCATGATGGTCTCCTCGCGCTCATTATACCAGGAGTTCGGGAACAGGATGTTCTTGGTGTTGGTTGGCGAGGCAGGAAGATAGAGGAATGACTGTGATTTTCTTGTTAGCACATGTCTCAACATGTATTGCTCAGATGAAGCACTCACGATGATCGCGAGGACGATGGTCAGCAGACCTTCCAGCATGAAGAGCCAGAACCAGCCTGGATGGCCGCCAATGCCCCTCATCTCAAGGATTCCTGCAGCAAGAAGGGCAGAGATGACACGGGCTACGTTTAGCGTGCTCCAGAACACCGCCAGGCGCACCGCCAACTCCTTTGACGTGTAGAAATACGTCGCGTACAAAATCTTCAACACCATGAGTTAGCAACGACTTTCTAATGTTTTGAGGTTGTAAAATGATTGAACTTGCAGCAGCAGGGATGAAACCGCCTTCAAAGAAGCCGATAAGAGCTCTGGTGATGTAAAAGGAGGCGAGGTCATTCATGAAGGCCTGGAAAGCGGTGACAGCGCCCCATGCGAACATCATGGAGGGCATGATGATGCGGAAACCGTAACGCTTGGCCAAATACTGAGCCGGAAACTCGGCGGAGAGGAAGGCAACGAGCTGAATAGTCGTTCCGTTGTTGTAGATGTCGCTCGTGAAACCCATGTCGTCCAGGAAGTCGTCCGCCAGCGCGTTGGCCAAGTTGCCGCGATCCAACTGCAAAGCGAAGAACATGACGCAGAGCCAGGACATCAGACGAATGTCCGTCTTCCAAACGACGCTTCTCTCCTCCTTCTTGCTCCACTCGGCGGCCGGATCCCATCGATGTTTGCCCTCGTAAAGATCGTCAGGCGGCACGACACCGCTCAGCTGCTCACGGCCGACGCTGGCTTCCACACCTTTGAGGGAGGAGCCATTCTGATGAGACGTAGAGCGAACTTCAGCAGGCTGGGTGCTGGTCTCGATGTCCTCGGTGTTGCCCATGGTGGCGGCGGACGGGATGACGGTAGATGATGGGTCGGAAAGTTCAGTCTGTGAGGAAGTACCGAGAGGAGAGGGCTGGCGGTTTCACACCGAGATGCCCCAGAAGTCTTCCTGGTGAGGGGCCTGGATATTTAGATGCGTCGCCGAGACCCTGGGACCTCGTGGCGAAAGACTTTGCGAAGCTATCACCAACACCCTGAACGGAGAAAGACGCGGAGAAATGGCTGCCGCGACATGTCGGGATCTCAGCACGTCATGACCACTCGAGGAGAGAATCAGAAGATGCGCAGGGAAGTGTCAGCACACAATGCTACTTTCCAGACTGGCCGAGCAAACCTCGCCGTCCGAGGATCATGCCTCATCGATCAGAATCGTGCATGAGGTCGTGGTGGAGGCGGGTCGGAGCCATGCCCCATGCAGGCAGCTAACATGTGCCGCGGCTCGGGAGCGAGGACGAGACGGGGTTGGCGCGAACATGTCCTCATTCTTGTACCGGCTGACGCCATCGCCATTCTCCGATATTTTCTCCGCGGCACCCCAATTCCCGGCGCCAGATCCAGATCGAGCCCTTCCCCGCGCCGCCGTCGACGCTGATTGAGGCCCTATTAATTGCGCCATACCGGAGCGGCGAGTCGCAAGGGGCCAGGCGTGTGCAATTACAGCGAGCATCGAGCCTGGAATTCTGTCTTGGCCGTTGAATCCTTCCCGCCTATCTACAAGAACATTTCCGCGGCTGTACGTTGGTCATTTGCCATTGCCGACTCGTTATCTTGAAAGTATTGCACAATCATCATGCCGTCGGCTGTATCAGAGAACCTGGGTGGTGTGGTGGGCGGTAACGACATCGCCAGGCCTCGGCTTGCCAAACCCCTGACATATTCGGGGTCTCTTGAGAAGTACCAGTACAACGACTTGACGCCAGTCATCGGTCGTGAATTCCTGGATATTCAGGTTGCAGATCTGCTCAAGGGCGATGATCAAGTCATCCAGGACCTCGCCCTGACAAGTAGGTTGTCGAGTCAAAAGTCTCGGGTGCTGCGACTAACATCACGTCCCAAGTCTCGCAACGAGGGGTGGTGTTCCTGCGGAACCAAGATGTCACGCCCACGCAGATGAAGGACTTTATGTTGCGGCTCACGGAGCAAGCAGGATGCGTATGTTCTCATGTCTCTTTTTCTTTGGACTGTTCTGACACCTCCCAGCCCGAGTCGTCTGGCCTGCACGTCCATCCTTTGACCGAGGAGGGAAGCGAGCTCGGCGATCAGATCAGCGTCATCAGCTCGGAGAAGCAGAAGAAGGGCGGCGGCCTCACCCACCAGCTCTCCGATGTGAGCCGGTTCGCGAGTGCAGGGTGGCATAGCGACATCACGTTTGAGAAGGCGCCCTCAGACTACGCCATGCTCAAGATTCACACATTGCCCCCGACGGGCGGTGACACGCTCTGGGCGAGCGGGTATGAGGTCTATGACCGGCTGTCCCCGGCTATGCAGAAGATGTTGGAGGGTTTGACGGCCACGCACGACGCCAAGTTCTTCCTCGAGGAGGCCGAGAGGCTCGGCAACCCTATCCGCAAGGACATCCGGGGATCGCCACTGAATCAAGGCGATGGCCTCGTGGCTGTACACCCCGTCATCCGCACAAACCGTGAGTAGTTGACCGCGCCTCATTTTGCAGGCGACAGGAGTTGACAAGAGCCAATCTAGCCGTCACCGGCTGGAAGTCCGTGTACGTCAACAAGGGCTTCACGAAGCGCATCAACGGCGTCACCAAGGACGAATCCGACATCATCCTGCCGTACCTTTTCAACCTTGTCACCCAGAACCACGACGCGCAAGTGCGGTTCAAGTGGAACAAGAACGACCTTGCCATCTGGGACAACAGGTGCACGTGGCACTGCGCGACATACGACTACGCCGAGGCTCGCGCGGGAGATCGGGTGTGCTCGCTGGGAGAGGCGCCGTATCTGGATGTGGCGAGCACTGGACGAAAGGAGGCGCTAGGCTTGTAAGATACAATAAGCTGAACGAAGAAATGACATGATGTATTGATAGCAGACCATGATGAGTGTTGCGCGGCCCACGACCAGATACCCCCTCCCATGACTTGTGACGGAAGTGAACGACATCTGCCTCATCACGAGTCCAGATCATTGTTTCCGAGCTTCTCCCCAGACCCTGCACAACGGCCCATCCACGCCGCTGACTGGATCCGCACGAGGAATCGTCACGGCAGCAACCTGCTCGTGGATGGAGTCGCCGGCGGCCACCTGCTCCGTCCCGAGCTGGTACGTGTACGTGGGACTCTCCTTGGGATACACGCCGACGTACTTGTATTCGAGGCCGCCATTCGCAGTTGCCTGCTCGTCCAGCTCCATCGAGACAGAAGCGTGCGCCACCCCGGCCGGGACGACGATAACGTCGCCGGGCCCGACGCGGCAGGTGACGCCGGATCCGGGCTCATCGGCCCCACCCTCGCCGAAGATAAGATCCGACGAACCCTGGAAGACGCCTGCGCCGAATTTGGCTGAGTCATTTTCGCGGACAGGACAAACATCGGAGGAGAGGGCTTACCGTAGCACTCGTGCGTGTTGGGATGGTAATGCTTGACGGTGATGGTCCCCCAGGTGCCGCGCTTCTCCCAGCCGAAGCGCTGGAGGAATTCGCTCGCCGATTCCTCGGTGACGGGCTTCGGCAGCACGTCGCGGTACACGAGGACCGGCAGGGCGTTGTTGGGGCAGTGCGCCGTTGGCGCGAGGGTGTACTTCTCGGGCTCTGCCAGTGCCATTGTGGCGGTTCAGTTGCTGGTGGGAAGAGTGCTGTTGATTTTGCTTCGACGATGAAGAGTCTTGGAAGAGTTTTGGTCTGGCTTCGATTGAGGGGCGATGCGAGGCCCAGACCATGGCACAGGGAACTTTTGTCAGATCGGACTTCGGGATAAATAGTGGACGCTCGGATCGCGTCTCACTGATCGGCGGGTTCAACGAGCTTGATGAACTCAGCGACAATGCTCTCCGGCAACCTCGAATCCGACGCGATCTCGACAGCAGTTTGTTTGTGTACATCCTCCGCTGACGGGTCTGCACCATGAGCAAGCAGAGCTTTAGCCACGCCCAGCGTCCCATATGCCGCGGCCCAGTGCAGGGGTGTTCGCCGGGGCATGACCATCTCAGGTTGCCGGGTCTCCGGCACGTCCTCGCTTCTGCGCAGCTTCCAACGGTTTTCATAGCCAGCTATCATCGGGGCGCGGGCTTCGACGTCAGCGCCGCGCAGAATGAGCTCCCCTGCCAGCTTGCCGAGCGGGCTCTCGGTGTCACTGTCGAGATGTCGGGCGAGGCCATGGAGAGCGGTCCAGCCTTCGGCGGTCGATATCAGGGGATCAGCACCGTGGAAGAGGAGAAGGCGAGTGGCTTGTAAAACTTCCGATGCCGTCCCGGGTCCGGCCATCGCGTACATCAGGGGCATCCAGCCGTTGGCGCTCAGGTCTTCCAGGTCCGCGCCCCGAGATATCAAATGCTCGAGGATGTCAACCTTGCAGCCGGCGGCAGCCCAGTGGAGAGGCGTCTCGCCTTGGTTGTTCCGACTCTTCAGAGCTCCAGCCAAATCCTCTGGGGTGCATCCTGACCAGTACAGCGACATGTGATGGAGATCCGACCCGGATGCGGCGAAATGAAAGGGAGTGTTGCCGGCGTGGTCCTGCTGGAGGACCGAGGCGCCATGGTCCAAGAGGAGACGGACTCCCGTGCCGTTGAGGAGACGGTTTCCGCCGAGCGGTCCATTACGCCGCCGGACTGGCCAGGCGATCAGATGCAATACCGACCGTCCGTCAAAGTCGACGGCATTTGGGTCAGCGCCGTTCTCCAGCAGCGCCTTCAACGACCCGGTCAAGTCTATCACGTCCACGATATGGATCGTCAGGTGAAGTTCCCAAGGCCTGCGGGCGTTGGGGTCTGCTCCCGCGCGAATGAGCCGGCCGATAAGATGCTGCTGCTTGAGAAAGTCGACACCTTCGTATATGACACCGCTCCTCTCCTCCTCGAAACACATCGGCTTGAGGTTAGCCGCCAGCTTCAAAGCCTTGTTGAGAATTACTGGTGGATACGATCTTCTGGCCAGAAGTAGTTCCACGACATTGTCCTGCCACCGGTGAGCGGCGACCATCAAAGCATTTCGCTCTTGGGCATACGGCACATCCGCCCACCAGCCCAGTATGTCCCTCACCATCGACGTGTGGCCTTCAAAAGCTGCTTCGGCCAGACAGGTTTCGGTGCTGTCGTTGTCGCCGTGCTCAGGGACTCTTCCTCGCGGAATGTGAGGCCAAAGCTGTCGAAGGACCTCTCTTCGGCCCAGCCTGGCGGCCAGGGCGAAGGGCGTGAGATTTGTTGCGTCTCTCGTTTCGACATGGATGTCAGCATCCGCCTCCAGCAGGATGTCTATTGCCGCTGGATGATCGCACCAGACGGCGACACGAAGAGGTGTGCCCCAGCAATGGATGCCCCCGGAGGAGGAGTTGAGGAAACGCCGTCCTTCGGCTGACTGGAGCAAACGGCGCAGCACCGTCAGGTCGTCGTCGCGGACGGAGGCATACAATTCCTCATTTGGCGATTGGAAGTCGTCTCTCATGCGTTGACGGAAGGCCAGTCCTGTCTGACCCATGGCAGCGTGTGGGATTTGGTTGGCGAAGTCGAGAAAGAAGCTCAAGTCTGACGAGAGCATGCAGTCTGACTGAATTAGATTGGTTCCGTCTCCCGCGCAATAAGTAGTACGGGTGTTAAGACTCTTGGATACCTTGGCCGGATTTGGCCTCCGCGGGGTCGATGTGACAGAGAAAGTCATTACCCTTGGCCTACATGTACTGGCCAGAGAACCATCGCCAAGAACTGGTCGCAAATGACAGATGGCACCGCTAATAGTACAATTCCCTGGATCAAATGCTATCCACCCCTGCTCCTGCTCGTTACCATCGTGCTCGTCCGGCCCGAGTGTTCGGGGCATGCGCTCTTCTCATCACGGGGGTATACCCTCTCAAGACCTTCACATTCTTATTTCTGGGGTTCTTCGTCGGGTCCATCCTCCACAGGAACTTGAACCAGCCGACCATTGCCAGAATCGCGCCGATACCTCCCACCGTTAGGTAGATAGCCCCGAATGCCGGGTGCCGCAGCGGGCAGAACGGAAAATCCGCCCTCGGGGAGAGCGCACCGATGCCGATGCCGCCAACGCGCGAGATGAAGCCCACGGCAACGCCGGCGAGCACGACGCCGCCGTGTGGGAACGCAAGAAAGGGCAGGCCCATGAGGGCATACCCGATGATGGCGCCAATCCACATCATGTTCTGTTGCCCGGCAGGTGACAGGACCGCGACTGGCGCGATGATGGCTGCGCCAACGCCAGCAACGAGCAGCATGCCAAGCCAAAACGTCCATTTCCGACTCCAACGTAGCCATGTACCGCACAACAGGAGCCAGAGTCCGAGCAATGCGAAGGGAAGGGTTGGATATGCCCAGGTCATCGTATTGACACCCGACGTCGTGGTGCCGACGGGCGCGTTGACGGCGGTGTTGATGGTCAGGGCGGTTGCGACGATGGTCGCACCGTCCACGGCGAGGCACTTGATGAGCTGAAAGCGACTCAGGGCCCGGGTCGGGGTCTCTGGTTGGGCCGGTTCTGGCTCGGTCCCTGTGGGCGGCGACACGATTTCGATGTTGGGAGCCTGGCTGTAGGCCTGGCCGTCATCGAAAGGCCCGACATAGTAGATGTACGGTTCCTCCTGTGATGATCTCGCGGAGATGAGGGCGCAAATGGCGGCGCAGCAGGGCATGTACATCCGGAAGCATTGCCACGTCACGGAGCCGAGATATCTCTTGAACCCGTGCTTCCAGATGAGCGGTATCTCGAGAAGCCACCAGGTCACGTTGATGGAGACGATGGTGATTATGAGCGTCGCCCATTGGGTCGCCGATGTCGTACATGCCGGGCTGGTGTCATCGTCGAACGCGTCCATTGTGGGCGTGGGTGTCCAGGTCCAGCCAGGGTTGGATTGGGGGAAGTTTTTGAAGCCGTCGCGACTGATCTGCCAGCCTTGCTCGAGCTGGAGGCAAATTACGATCGCCAAGCTGAAGCTCAGCCACAGCCCATGGTTCACTTGGCGCACAGGTAAGTGCGGCAAGATGAGTGCCCGAGTGTCCAGAGTTGGACACCCAGGGGATTCATACATTTCAACATCTCAGGATATACAAGCTACTCTTCGGTGGTAACAACCAGACAGGAATCATCCACGGATTCGTGGGTGGTCCTGGCGTCCGCGAATTCTTGTCTTTGCTAGGAGAGTCGGAACTCTTTCGGAGCAGTCCGTTGCTTAGAAATAGACGATCGAGGGCAGTTTCCTGGTATCTGGTGTAAAACAACAGCGAGAACAATCTAGGCCAGGCCTCAGACCTCTCAACTCGTCGCCCGGTCCAGCTCGTTGTGCCGCCCGCATCGTTCCCACGATTCCCTCCTCAGCCTTAGTCGCGGTCGGACCATTCACCCCGCATCGATTCACCATCTTCGCTTTGACGCACGGTCCAGAACTCGGGGTTCGGCTCAGGTTCAGATGGCTCCAGCAATGAGAGGACACAAACCCCCTGGTCGTTTCATGTGCCAAGACATTACTCAAGGAGAGGCACGAGCACGATAGTATTCCAACGTCTGCCGGCTTCGCGGTGCCGATTCAGCCGTACAGAACCAATGAGCAGGTTGATTCTGGAGAGCGGCCACCGCATATTCCGGCAAGTCGTGCGAGGTCCGACTGAAACAGGGAGACCAGCGTCGACTTTTTGGTTTTAGATCCAAGAAGAGACTCCGAGGCCTCGAGAAGGTCGAAGGCACCCCGAGAGCGCGAGGATGGCTTCAAGCCTTTGAGGTCATGATAGACTTTAAGCACCCCATCGATATCTCTCTTCACGAGGTCTCTCCCCGCAATAACGTCCTTGCACCTTTACAGCCACAACATGACACCTCTTGGCGATCTGGTCTTCCAGTTCCAGATAAACGACTCTTGGCTCACTTGGCGATCTTGACATGATGGGGAGAGTGTTACAGCGAGGATAGGGGCGCCAGGAGCGAAACGAGAGCACGTCTTCTTCCCCGCATAATTCCAGCCTAGGAACAGCTTGGAGACGCCTACTGCGACACTCGAGCATACTCCAGGCCGATTTCAAGTGTCCGAGACCCGTCTCATCCGGCACGTTGGTCAGGGCCTGCCACGGATCCTACTAGTAGTGGGCGTCAACACTGGTCCACGGGGTGAATGCCGACAGAGGTACTCCGGCTCGCATCGCATTGAGATCGGCTGTCTCTTCCCTCAGTGGGCATAGCATGAGAACATCAGCTATTTTTATTCACGCTGCTACGGTTTCTGCCGACTTCCTACGGACATCCTTGCCCTCGTGCAAGTCCGTTTCTCGTCTCTGAACATCCCTCACAGCTGCAAGGGTTTCATGCTACCAGCTCTTGGAACTCTGGTTCGTGCCAGCGTGCCACTCCTGACGCTATTTTGAGCTTATCGGGCTGAGATTGGTGCACCAAATCTCTCTGGATCTGTCTGCATGGATCCTCAGGCCCATGTCTAGACTTGGGCAGGGACCATCCAGGGGATGGGTAGTGTCTGAACCCAACATCACGAAGTAAGGTTGACAGGCATCTTTATTCTTGGCATTGTTTGATCCAAGTCGCTCGGATGTATGTGCTTCATCGGAAAACTGATGTCCATTCTCCAAGATTCTTATAAAGTTGGTGATGTTCGACGACTTCATCCAGAAGCAATACCTCTTCACCCTCTTCAGCAGTCTCGTCTATTCCGTCTTCCGTCTTCTCTTCTCAGAACTTCTTTCTCGCACCTGGCGCTGGTCGTTTTCATCTTTGAATTTTCCACAAACGAGCTGGCCTCATAAGTTGTCCATACTTTCTAATTTCACTCATCCGCCCAACAACACGGCCAAAATGTTCGCCTACTACATCTCCTACCTGCTCTCCTTTGCCGGGCTGGTTGCCTTTGTCGGCGCCGTGCCTCTTAACATTAATCTGGGAGCGTACTCGCCTGCACTGGTGGTCGGTGATGGCGAGATTTCATTCAGCGGCAAGGCAGACGTTAATTCCCTGATGACTGCCCTCGAAGGTGCGGCAGTCAACACTGCGACCACTGTTGCCCAGAACTCCGAGAACGCTCCTCCCGCGCAGGCTCCAGGAGACGAGAATCTCGAGAAGCAGGATGTATGTGTCTCCTTTCCATACGCCATGGGTTGACGACTAACCGATCGAACAGGCTAGGGAGATTTCTTCCATTCTCGGTGGTCAGCGCAAAGAGATTGAGCCCCGTGTTGAGTTCTCAGGGCCAGCAGAGGTTGAGGACGAGGACGAAGACAACGACGAAGACACCGACGAGGACGCGGCCATTGCCAAGCGTGATATTCAGGGATTCGACCGCGCTCTTCGCTACGCCGAAGCTGCTCTGGTGAAGGGTCCCAAGGTCCAGCTTGGCACTGGCGCCGAAGGGTCCGGCGTTGGCATCATCGTTGACAACAACCAAGAGGCAGCGAGGCGCCCTGGCCGCGGCACTGAGGGAGGCGAGGCCGCTCATCCTCCTGCTGCCCCAGCCGCCCCAGCTCCCGTCCCGGTACCCGGTGCCCAGGTCCCTGTTCCCGTTCCCGAGGGTGGTGCCGCAAAGCGCGGGGTGGACACTCAGCAGCCCTCGATGCAGCGCAGGGCAAAGGTCACCACCATGTACGTCCGCTCCGGCATCCCTGCAGGTGAGACCGCGATTTCTACCCGATTGGCACGGAATCTCACTAACTCCCGGTTCTTAGGTCTTAGTGGCGCCGGTTCGACGAATCTCGTTGCCCGCGAGGTGACACCAACAGACCTCTCCAAGCGGGATAATCTGAACACGGGCTTTGACGCAGTCAACCTCAATGTTCCGGGTGAAGGCGTCACCATGACTTTCGTGGAGACTGGTGAAGACGAGGACTGAGTTTCTGGGACCAAAAAATGTACTATAAATTTACGTAAGAAAGTTTTCCCTTTATTAACAGACTTGCTCCATTAGCCACCCTCGACTCGGTCCATATTTCCTGGAAAGAGCTCCTCATGAGATTCTTAGGGGCATGCAATATTTGCAAGTGGCGTTGTACCGTTCAGCTAGATCAGGCCTGGCTGCATCGAAGATCCTAACCTCTCCATCTCTCACGTTGCGCAGCATTCTCGTGGCGCCCGATAGCTGCGGATATGGGCCTTCCAAGTGGCAGCAGTCGATCTGCAAGACATCAAAGGAGGGACAGGCTTCGTCCTCATAGGAAGAAACTCTCCGTCCTACTTACTTGGATCTGTATTTGGGCGGTATGTCTCTGTCCCTGTGACGTTGCTGTCTCCGCCCAGTGAAAGCCTTTTGAGGGGATGCCATGAAGCCTTTTAGAAGATAAAGTCGGACGTGCTCCTCCTATCCTGGAGAGGTAGTGTACTTGGAGCATCGACAGCACTCTCTCTCATTTTTCCGCATGAAACAGTCCAAAGATGCATGCCTTGCATTTCACACTCTGCTTGCTTCTACATTCCCACTCGTGCCTAGCAGCCTTATTTCCCGGGGCGAGCTCATCCGTAATTCTCGCCTCAAAGATTCAGATACCTTTGGGGTATTGAAGTTAACGTACCACCAGTGCGAAGCACTCGAGATAGCCTTGCCAGGCAAAGTGGCCTATCCCGGCACCGCCCAATATTCCCGATCGAATGACTACTGGTCCTCTCGCCAGTCTGATCTCACCCCTCCCTGCTTCGTTCGGCCATCTTCTCCTTCCTAAGTCTCAACGAATTTGCGACTTTTGGGAGCGTCAAGAACCCCCTTCACAGTCAAGTCCGGGGGGCATGCTGCTTTCGGGACAGGTTCGAGCATTCGAGATGGCGTTACCATCGATCTTGGGGCCATGAATGATATCACGGTATCTTCAGATCGATCAGCAGTGTCCGTCGGCCCGGGTGCCCGCTGGTACAATGTCGCCAAAGTCTTGGATCCCCTCTGCCTTGCCGTTGTTGGCGGACGGCAAGCCGATGTTGGAGTCTCAGGCCTCATCTTGGGAGGCGGCAGCTCATTCCTATCAGGTCGTCGTGGCTGGGCCTGCGACAACGTCCAGAACTTCGAGATCATGCTTGCATCCGGGGAGATTGCCAACGCAAACCCGAAACGAGCATAGCGACCTATTTTGGGCTCTTCGAGGCGGTGGCGGCTCGAGCTTTGGCATCGTCACGAGATTCGACCTCGATGACTACGAGCAGGGAGAAATCTGGGCCAAGATGACAACGTGGCCTGCGAGCGAGATCTCCGACGTGCTCGTCACCTTTGCCGTGATTGCCAGAGAAGTGCTGCACATCGACAAGGATTGCGACCAACTACTGTCTCTGCACTTGTGTTTTGCCCTTGCAATGGCCTCTGTGTATGGGATTGTTGTTGCTTTCAGGTCATGGATGGTCATGAAGTTGGGAAACAGGCACGAGCCAAATCACTCTGGAAGATCATGGAACGAAATCTCGCAGAAAAGTCTGTATTTGATCAAATAAATACTAAAGACGTGTTCATCAACCACATCCTTATTCAACACCTCCTTCCACTAGTCATCATCACTCTCATCCTTCAGCACTCGGAAGATCGGGTACTCATGGCCTTCCTCAACCGGCACGATATTGTAAGTGACAGCTGAAGCCAGATTCTCAGGCTCAAGGAAGACCATGGCAAAGGCAGCATTCAGCTGCCTCGTGGACACCCAGAACCCACCTGCCGGGATGGTAACATTCCTCTGGGATGCCGAAGTTGTGACAGTGGTGGCCGCGACACCCTCAAACTTGCTCGTGGCAAGCTCTGCTGTCTCGATGATGAGAGACTCGACGGTGCCATGGAAGTCGTAGTCAAGCTTGTCGACCTTGACGCCGGAGATACGGAGGCGCTCCGCGACATCGGCCCAGGCCCGGGTAAAGACGTACGCCTCGGGGCGGGAGCGGGTGATGTTGACCTCGGCGGGGGTGCTGTTGAGGAACACTGCGGGGACGGTCACCAGGCTGCCGTTGTTGGCATCGATGAACTCCCATGTGACGTTGTGCACGCGGGGAGAATCCGTGACGACGATGTCTCGGTCACTCGTGATGAAATCCGCGCGAGCGCCTTCGATAGTCTCATAGACATGCTCAGCATTGTCGACAGCTGTCTGGATAATCTCTTCGACGAGAATAAGGCCTGTCGCGGTCCTACGCTGGAAGTGCTGGTTGCCGAGTCTGATACCACGCGTCTCAGTGAGCAGGGAGACGGTTTGGTACAGGCCCGCCGAGTGATGAGAGTACTGGCTGTGCGAGTCTGGCTCGGTCATCACGAGCTCCTCGCCCCCGGAGGCGGTGTAGTAGAAGTTGGTGCGCAGGTTGTTACGCTCCATGGACGCCGCCATGGCGTTGATGAACAGGCTGTTCTGTAGCTCCAGGATATCCTCATGGATGTTGAGATTCTTGACGCCGGAGATCTGGCCATCCTCAGCCTTGATCAGATTGCTCTCTGGGCCCAGCAGGCTACTGGCGGTGTACTCGTGGCAGTCTACAAAGATGTGCGGGGAGAAGTCAGAGTAAAGGCCCTTCAGGTCGCGAGTTTGCTGTCGCTGCAGGATGGCGAAGTCGCGGTTGGGATCGTAGCTGGTGGCGAGCTGCCTCTGGAAGTAGGCAACGCCATCTGGGTTGTACCGAGGGAGGACAAGGATGTCGGCCTTTTCCAAGACAGACTCGGTCCAGCTGGAGTTGGCATCGAACTTGCCGAGCAGTGCGAGGAGTGACTGCTCGCCGGCGGGCTCGTTGCCGTGGACGTGAGCTTGCAGGAAGATGCGCAGCTTTTCGGACGTCGAGTTGCCCGTCTTGGGTTTCTTGTCGTTCGTGAGATAGACGTACGGGATGGATCGACCTTCTTCAGACAAGAAGTCCGGAGAGCGGTAGGTCATCCAGTCGTTACGGGCAGCCAGGGTTCGAAGGAAGTGATCTGGGGCTGGTCAGCGAAGGCGTGGAACAGCTTGCCTACAGAGAAGGACTACTGACCCTGCTCTTCTTGAAGTGTCGCCGTGCTGTTTCCATTGGCAAACTCGTCTGGGACCGACTTGGGGTTGATAAATGCGGGAGAGAGAAGCTCGATGTCCTCGACGTCAGGGAAGTTTGCTGCTACAGCGTCATAGTCCTTCTGGAGAGGAGCGAGGATGTTCGCATAGCCCCTTTGACCTGCGACCAACGAGGGGCCGAGGGTGAGAAAGGCGACGGCTAACTCTTGAAGATGCATCTTGAAGAAGAGTGGAGGACCTAACAGGCAGCTCGATTCCTGCTGAAAGCGTGGATGACTCTCCACGGTGGTGCGAGACTGGCGATCACCGCTTAGCTTTATACTTGGTATTTAGTACCTTGCCAAGCACCCTGGTGACCCTCTTTCTCGTCCATGACTTCCAACTATCCCCTTCTACTCTGGTTGTCTTGCGATTGACCATGACGATGCTTGGTACCCCTGGTCCGCAGCATCTACCCCTCATAACGTCCAAGAAAATGCACCTCTGGCATGCGGAGTTGGCCCACCAGGTGCATGGTTTAGAGGATTTAGCGGTCTTAGCAAGGTGCTTATTGCCTGAATTGGCAGGTGAGAAGACCCAGCTTACGGGTTCACCAACGTCAGCCCAGACGTTCCGGCAGTTGGAGGCAATTCTCGGGGAGGGCAGAATGGAAGCACTGTACTCTATCAGCTTGGCCGACGATCCTTCCAAGTTTGCAAAGTTAAGCGACGCCTTGGTGACAAATTCCATGCATGGCTTTGGAGGTTGGTCGCTAACTGAGGTGAAGATGCACTCTAAGTCCCGTTTCCCGGGATCACGCGGCGGCGTGCAGCCCTTCAGATAGTGAAGTTTAAAACACCACTCCTGTAGTGCTCGTGATGTGATGTGATGAGCGCTAGTTGTGAGTGAGGATATCGTGGGTTCGTGACAACACTGCCATTCTATGAGTCCAACAGATCAGCGAAGGTCTTGTATCCTCTCTCCTTCCTACTCATTTCCGTTGAGCCTCACTCCACAAGAACGGGAGGTTGCCGTTCAGGGCCCAGTACGCCTCGGAAGACTCAATATCAAGGTCCCTCCCAGCGTTCTCCCAACTGCCGGGAATCGTGTGCGGAGGATCCTCAATCATGTCCCAAAACTCTTTCGCGAAGTGCTCATACTCCCATGCCCACCACAGCCGCCACTCCTCCGCCTTGTCCCCGAATGAAACCCCGATGAATCGACCCCTGTAGTGTTGATTGATGTAGACGTCCCCGCCCTGAAAAAGCTGCGGAAACAGCTGCGTGATTGTCAGGTCTCGACCGTCGCGTGCCAGTTTTTGCTCTGCCCGGCCGTACTTCCGGAGATCAACGCCAGCCCGATAGAGCGACTTCAACCACAGGCGCAATCTACTGTGAAGCTGCCGATTACGCCAATGATTTATGCTTATGCCACCCCACATGTTGTGCCTAAATGATTGGTATATCAAGGTCCCAAGGGGTGTGAGGTGCACAAGATCTTCGTACGGTTCGTCCGTCGACAATCGGCGATGCAGACAGTCAGGGTCCAAGGTAATAAATCTGACAATACAGTCTGAGGCTTGGGCATTCTTGATATTCGTCGCGAGACCACAAGCGAGCAAATGCAGCATGCAATTTTCTCGAATAGTCCTCGAGGTCAGGATGTCAGGCGCAGGATCTTGCTCCCAGATGATGCCGCAGAAGTCGCCTATCTCGCCGCGGGACAGATACCCCAAGGCTAATCTGAGTCTGGCGTCCGCAGAGAGAAACTGTCGTTGTGGCATAAATAGCTCCAAGTACGCGGGCAACGAGGCAAGAGAAAGCGTTGAGCATGCCCGGACTAGAAACTCCTCGTTATTCTGAAGGGACGCTGGTATTCCGTATGGACGTATCAGCTGCCAGCATTTCAGAATGCCACCGTAGATTGGAGGATACAGGGCCAAAGTCTGAGAGTCGCGAGGATCGCTGCCTAAATCAGTCAAGCTACTCGTTGACAACAATGGGGAATAAAGTAGCATACGGAGTGTCGTCATCAGCCAATTGTTCTACGACTCTTGATAGGCCTAAATCGAGTAGGGCCTTCGTCACCTTTACGGCGCCACTGACAGATGACACCTATCGCGATGTTAGCGCGGCAAGATCAGCCACTTGATGGTTGGGAGAATTGATGACACACATGTAAAAGAGTGAGTCCCCACTTTGTTCGAGCGTACAGCGACAGTCCAGTAGTTCTCAGATGTTCGATCATGGCGACTGAGTCGTCACTCCTTAGAATGTGGCGCAGAGAATTCCAATCCTCGATGGTATCATACCGTCGAAGGTGAAAGTGTGGGCCAGAGATTGACCTCTCATACATCATTGCGTACATTCTGCGCGTGAGCCACGAGGGTGCCTGGACAGAGAAGAGCTCGCCTTCAGTCGAGAAGAATCTAGCTCTTCCGGTCCATGTCCAATCCTGGTTGTGCCATGGGGTGTCGTGGCCAAATCGCCCACCGGACGACACAATTTGGCCGGCTGTTTGCGTCTCCATAACATCGATTTGCTCTTCCGAGGTTTCTATCTCCTTCACGAGTCGAGTGGGCTGGACGTTATAGACGATCGGCGGCGGGAGCCTCTCAGTAATCATGATGGAGGCCTGGGTGACGGCAGAGCTGTAGTAACGTCAGTTGAAAGGGCTCAGCACCAGCACATACGAACAGTGGCAGCTCACAACATATGTCCCTGCATCGAATGCTGCAGGAGCTGCAAGGCACTCCGGAGATGGCATCAAGCCTGTCGAGGACCGGCTTCTTCAGCAGAATCTTCGCTGAAGCAAACTTCCGGCGAGTCTTGCTCTCTGAGCGGTCGACCTCCTGCTGGAGCTGCTGTAGGATGTCTTCGAGCGGCTTCAGAGCGCGCTGGGACCGTTGGAGGGTGGCTTGCAGCCTCGCCTGGCCCGACGCACGCATCGCGATGCTGGCTCTCTTCATTTGGTCCTCGGTGTCCTGCAAGATCTCGCCCGTCATTGTAATCGTGTCAAGAAGGTATTGCATGTCTTCGGGGGCATCTTTGATGTCGCCCCAGAGGCGCTTCAGCTTGAAAATGACAGCCCCGGCCTGGCCGGTGACCTGGGCCACGGCGATGACGCCGGCGGCGAGCTCGAGGCCCGACATTGACGGCGCCTGGCTGAAGGCTCGATCTTGTCTGTGGTGAGGAGGGGAAATGAAGTTGAAGTGAGGGGGAAAGGCTCTTGAGCCAACGGATGAGCAGTCACCGCCAGCCTGCATCGCAGCCTGTGCTGCCCGTCATTGGCCCAGGAGGTGGAAGAAATGTCAGTCGTGTCACTCGAGAGCGCAGCCTGATTTGTATGGAGAAGAACGAAGCGGAATCATTCACCAGCAGTCTCATCGGCGATTCGCTCGCAGATGTCCGTTCATAAAGCCTTCGATTATTACAGTCCCGACCTAGCTGGGATCTAGACACCCTCCGTCAATATCCGCTCGACCCGTTTGCCGACGGTGACGCTCCACAGGTCGACCTTCCGATGGAACCAACTCGTAAGATACATAGTAACGCTCAAAAGAATGACATAACCGATCATGTAGCCCCCGGCCTTGCCGAAGCTGTCGAAGAGCCGCGGCATGATCCAGAAGCCCAGGCTGTGGAGCACCGGGCCGTGGACGAGGTACAGCGAGAAGCTGACCTTGCCCAGGTACTGCGGCACGCGTCCCTCGAGGAACTTGCACAGCATGGGGCTGCGCAGCACGCAGAACATGAGGATGAGGGCGCCCATCGACTGGTAGAACATCCAGCCGGAGAGGGGGATGTAGTACCGGGGCACCCATGTGGAAAGATACTGGAAGCCGGGCGTGTATTCGGCGCCGGCGTCCGGGTAGGAAAGGAAATACAGCGCGAAGAAGATGGCGGACCATCGCATGGTTCTCAGGGCCCGTGGCGACCGAAGCAGGCCTCCCTGGCGGGTGTCCGCGACTGGAGGCGCCAGCATCGGATCGGTGCGCCTGATGTCCAGTTCTGACATGACGGTGCCGGCCATGAAGGTGGCCATGTCCCATCGCCCGAGGACCAAGCTGTAAGCAGACAGGAGACCGGCGAAGCCGAGCCGGAATCTTGCCTTGATGGCGGCCGTTCCGAGGAGGTAGATGTAGACGAACATGGATCCGCGCAGCTCCATGGGTATGGTGAATGTGTGCGGGTCGTACCGCGGGTGATAGTGGCCGAAGTTGAAGGGATTGACCCATTCGGCGTAAGCTCTCGTGAAGTTTTTGAGAGCATAAGTCATGTTGTCGTGAATAAAAGGGTGCTCCTCCCATGAGCCGCCCATCTGGAAATAGACGGTCTTGAGGCCGCCTTTGATCTTCTTGACATCTGTAGTGTTGTCCAGATTAATCGGCGCCGGGTTGAAGTATGGCGCAACCCAGGGATAGGGCGCCATCGCCTCCAGAGAGGAGGTGTCGTTCGACTCCCGCTCCAGGCTGGGCGCCAGCCTGTAGAGTGACGAGGGGCTGAACAACTTGGAGCTGTCATTCAGACAGACGGTTTCGGTGTAGTCCGTGAGATTGCCCAGATACAGGTGGCTATGAAGGCCCAGGAAGTCCGCGATACCTGCACCGCCCTTGACGGCATGAGTGTCATTGGCACACACGACGCCGAGCTGTGCCACAGTCACAGTGGCGTTGATGTACACGGAGTCGGGACCTTTGAAGATGTCGTCTTCGGATCGGAACGCGCCCATCTGAGCGAGCATTGCGACAAGGAACATGCTGACCGTGGGTGGGATATACAGACGAAAGGTTCGTCTGAAGACGGATGAGGCGAGGCTCTGGTACGCGGCCTCCAGACGTCGTTCGTGGATGGCCCTCAGAATGTGGCGACATAAGACGTATCCGGAGATGGCGAAGAAGATGGCGACCATGGGGCGGCCTCGCTGGAAGAGGCAGATGATGGGGAGTGAGGTCCAGCTGGTGTACGGCTCAGGTGAATTGGGAGGCATGGCGCCGTATCCCATCATGATCGTCGGGGTCCATGGCCAGAGAAAGTGATAGTTGAACACAAGGAGACAGGCAATGCCGCGCAGGCCGTCGAGACAGCGGATCTTCTCTCTGGTCTTCCTCGGGCCCGGGGCGGCGGCCGGGCCCTTCTCCTCGTCGTCGCCGGTCGCACGCTCCTCGGAGTACGGGAGGAGTTCCGCCTGGGCGTCATCCTGCGCCCGCGCAGTGTCTTCCCGGACGGTTGAGAGCATGGCGAGGGCCTACTCTGATATTGCGCACTCAGGGAGATGAGCGCGCATGGGTTTGACGGTGCGGCGCTTGAGAGGCCGCGATGATGACATGAGGTGATGAGGGCAGGAATCGTGGAAAGGAGCTTTTGGCGGGCGAACTTTCAAGGAAGTGAACACTTCTCCAGAACAGGTTATGTAAGCACTTATGGAGGAGTGCGTCACCGCAAGCATCTAGGCGATCTCATTGGCTCTTGGCTCCAGGGGGTGTCATTTCAGCGGATACTCAGGGGCAATCCAGAACGCGGTCCACTGAGAAACTCCCTTGCAATCGCCGGAGCTCATCCATGTATCAAAAGGGAGGAAATTGCCCACCCCTTGCATGCATTATCTCGTCCCATCATGTCTCTAATCTAGGATATCGGAACACTCAACCAGTGCAGTACTGGCTTCTACTGCGCAACCAGGCGCCGTATTTCCACATGAGAGTGGGGACGACAATCCCCAGAACCAGCGCGACCGCCGCCAGGATCGCGTTTCCTCCAGCGATGCCCATGGCATCATAAAGGCCGGGCGCAAACAGCGGGAAACTGAACCCCGCCATCGTCCTGACAAAAGCAGCAGCGCCCGTCGCGCTCGCCGCGTATCGCTCATACGTGTCGATGGTGTACGTCTGCACGCATTGGAACGACAGAATGAGCCCGGCCGCGAAGATGCCGGCGCCGACGTTCGGGACCGCCCAGTGTACGCGGAAATGGGCTGCCAGTCCGTACATCACCAGCCCGATGGGGACGACGATGGCGGTCGGGTACATCAGTGGCACTCGGAACTCCGGCCGCCCGGGATGCGAGTACTTGGCCTGGAGGTGGACGTAGACCTGCGCGCGACCATGTCAGTACGATTGCAGACAGAGGTCTCGGAGTGAATGCAAACAACCCACCTTGTCGATCAATGGACCAGATATCTGGAGTCCAATGACGAAGCCGATGCCCAGAGAGATGTAGTTCAAACTGGCAGGCCCGGGCTCCTGGCCGTACTGCTGGGACCAGACCATGGGGAAGGAGGCAAGACTATAACCGGGTCAGCTGGATGCCGTCCAGCGCTGGCTTGGGGATGCTTACACAAGGTACATCAGGCCGTAAAGATAGGCCCGGTAGAAAGCAGTGACTTGGAGAGCCGGCTGCGTGAAGAGCATCCTGAAGGGGCGAATGAGGTTCTTGCGAAGCGTCTGTCCGAATGTGCGGTCCGGCCGCTCAAACTCAGTTCGCAGTTGTTTGTTGCCTGTTTCCTTGCGCAACTTCCGCGCCTTGAGGAGCAGGATCTTGGGCGGGTAGGTCTCGGGGAGGAACAAATATGCAAGGATTTGCACGAGGGCATCAGCTATGCTGACGGTCCAGAAGATCCAGCGCCAGTCAAGATACTGGGTCAGATATCCAGCAGCTAAGGAAGGGTCAGCAAGGGCTGAGCGACGACAACGGTTGATCAAGAGAAGACGCTGTCAGAACGTACCGATAGGACCAACGGCCGGGCCCAGAAAAGGGGCGAGGGAGTAGACTGCGTGGGCCATGCCACGCTCTTCAGCTCTCCAGCAGTCACTCAGGACACCTCCGCCCAGCTATTAACCTTGTTAGCCACAAATACTAATAGACACAGGAAGTTCATGCTTATCACTTACAGCCTGCGGTGCGCTTCCACCAAGACCACTCAGGAAGCGAAAGGCCAGCATCATCTCCTTGTTCGTCGACCAGCCTGCCACGGTATTGAACAGGAGGAACACCATGTTGGCACTCTGCAGCACCACCACTCGTCCGTACATCTCCGAAAGCGGACCAAGGATGAAGGGGCCGACAGCGTATGCCAGCAAGAAGATGGACATTAGGAAGTAGGTCTCGACAGAGGAGGTGATGTTGAACTGTTTGGCTAGGACGGGTAGTGCTGGGGCCAGCATGGTGGAGGAGACTGGCGAGATGAAGGTGAAGCAGGAAACTAGGATTGTTGCCGTCCACTTCTTGTGTTTGGGCCAGTTCTTCGGGTTCGATGGGTCTGTGGCCGACTCCCAGGTCACCTATGTGGACCCATTTAGCCAACTGGTTTAGAAAGGATGCTGATGAACTTGACTCACAAGATTGGGGTCATCGTCTGGAGGGGCCGCTCCGGGATGCTTGGGCTCCGGGCCAGGCTCATTCTCTAACACAGGCTGCAAGAGCCTCCGACTTCCATCTTCTTCGTACTTTTCTCTTTGGGGAACGGCCGAATATCCACCCTCGAGGTCTTCGTAGTTGACTCCATCATCCCCGTTTGAGTCCAACCACGGATACTTGTACAGTGATCTCTCATAGTCCTCCATCGAGGCTATAGAGGGGCTCCATGGGCGCCATATGGTAGAGTGTGATCGCGTCAGCGATCTCCGCAGAGTCTCCCCCGATCTGGGAAGAGGCTTCCGGGGGACAGAGTATGTTCGGGAAGGCGCCGACATGGTGAAGGCAAAAGCGAGTGACGGGGTATAGTGTAAAATTAATGCATAAGATGCAGGGAAGCGATTGTTGTCAAGCGAGCGACGGGGTTTGTGTGGAATGAAGGGAAACGGAGAGCTCGAAACGGGACGCCTTATAATATCATCATCTCATGCAGCCTGAGCGATATCGCGGAACCCTTGCAGCAGCACTGCCCAACCGAAAGCAGTATGACCAGACAAACACGAAGACCTTAGACCGTCCAAAATCCTGAGAATTGCTGCGGCCCCCTCGGGGTCCGCTTATCTGTACCTTTGCGCCGCCGCCGACGTGGGCAGCCGGCGGGGGCGCTGGCGACGGGAAGGAAAATAAACAGGCACGAGCCCAGCCACTTGAGGAAATGAAGCACGAGAACAGGCGCTTGGCTCTTTTGTAAGCTTCCTTGGCATTCATCATTCGGGGACCGGGTGCGGGCGGGGGTTATTCAGCTCGTGGGCGAGACATATCGCGCTACGTCGACGGATGGTGGCTGTGCTGGCCAGGTCCCTTGGAATCGGCGCGCGGGCTGTGCCCATGTGTTCCCAGGAACAACGAGACAAGAGGCCATGTTTCAAAGCGGCCTTGAAGATTAAACCTGTTCCATTGGACGCCTGTTCTTCTCCCACGCCTTGGCAAAGCCCGTTTCATATCACTTATACGAAGGTTGGCAAGCCCTCCAGGTGTGCTGTCTGCTGTTCACCGCCCTCGCCAAGGAGCGGAAGCAGTGCCTCGCAGGTCTCCAGAGCCAATAATAGCTTTTACTCTCGTTCTCATGTGTATCGTCTCTGACGGCCATGTAGAGCCGATGAAGCCATCACATGCGCCGATGTCGCGGGCGAGGCGGTGCAGTCGTGCCACGGCTCTAGAATGCCACCACCGGCCAGGAACAATCGTCGCGCGAGTTGATCACAGGGCTGATGATGTCTAGCACACCAGATTGCCGTGACCACATTGTCATGGCCGGCTATGCTCACACGAGCACCTTCCGCCTGGAGGTCACTAGGCTCTTGGTATGACCCTTGGTCCCTGACATCGCCTCGGTGGCGGAATGAGCTTCTTCTTCAGGTCAAGAGGCGTATTGCGGTCACAAAGGAGGATCCCGCGGGCTGCTTGCGGCCCGAGAGTCTATCGTGACGTTTCTAAAAAGAGAACACGCCGATACTGGCCCTGGGGAAGCTCTGGAGAAGTGATACCTCGGACGAGATGTCTATAAAGCTGGCATCTTGTCAGTAATGACTTTGATACTTTCTGCATCAACTCACCATCACCTCTTACACTCGCTAAGAAATACCACAATCGCTTTTTAACCACTCTCGCTTTCACCCAAATCATCACCACTCGCTCATCATTCAAATCTTTCAAAAGACTTGAACAATTCTCCAGAAAAGCCTACTTCAATCTCTGCAAATGAAGCTCAAAATGACCTCGAGCACCGCACCTCTCGGCATGAAGGTGCTCGTCTGCCCTTCTGGCTTCAAAGGCAGTCTTCAGCCCGAGGTGGCGGCGGACTGCATCGAGGCGGGCATCTTGTCTGTCCTGCCTGAGGCGACAGTCCGCAAGGTCCCCCTCGTGGACGGCGGAGAAGGCTTCACGCGCGCCCTGGTGGCCGCAACAAGTGGCGAGCAGCACCACGTCACAGTCACTGGACCTGTTGGCGCTCCCGTGGAGTCGTACTACGGCATCCTCGGAACCCACAGCCCCAGATCACCCCGTACTGCCGTCATCGAGATGGCGGCGGCAGCTGGGCTGAGCCTGGTGCCAGCCCACCTCCGCAACCCGGGGCTTACTACCACCTATGGTGTTGGTGAGCTCATCATTGCTGCCCTCGACAACGGCGCTGAGCGCATCGTTGTGGGCTGCGGCGATTCTGGCACCTGTGACGGCGGTGCCGGGATGCTGCAGGCTCTCGGAGCACGCCTTCTCGACCGCGACGGAAACCTGCTTCCTCACTGCGGTGGCGGCGAGTCCCTCGTCCACCTCTCGCACATCGACCTCACCAACCTCGACGAGCGGGTCAAGGCCGCCTCGATCGAAGTCGCAGTCAACTGGACCAACGTGCTTTGCGGGTCCAAGGGCGTTGCCAGGGTCTTCGGTGCCCAAAAGGGCGCTTCACCTGAGCAGACTGAACGCTTGTCCGCGGCCATGGATGCGCTGGCAGACGTTTCCGGCCGCCTGCTCATCGATGCCAAAGTAGGCAAGGCCCCTGGCGGCGGCGCCTCCGGCGGGCTGGGAACCGGTCTCCGGTTGATTGGCGCGAAGCTCCGGCCAAGATATGAGGTGGTGGCGGAGTATGTTGATTTTGAAACCCTGTTTGACGACTGCGACCTCGTCCTGACTGCCGAGGGCGGCATCGATGATCAGACGCCCCGCGGTAAGATTCCCGGCGAGATTGCAATGCGGGCTAAGCGCTTCGGGCTCCCGGTCATTGCCATCGCCGGGACGATTGGGCCCGGAGCCAGGGTCAACTATGACGTTGGCATTGACGCCTACACTTGCATTCTCCAGAGGCCGACCACTCTGGAGGACGCCATTCAGGAGGCGGAGCGGCTGACCAAGGAGAGCGCAGAGGGCGTCATGAGGATGGTTGTCATCGGACGGATGCTTGCGTCCAGGAAGCTGCTCAAGGCAGTGCAGGTGGACGAGTGCTGGACCTGAGCAGATCTGGGGGATCGGCTCGGTGCTGGCGTGGGAAAAGTACCGGTGCATCGGGATGGGGTCATAGACAAAGACCATGATGAAATGCTTGACGAATTGTATGCCTACTATTAGTTGTTACCTGCTAGCGGAATGGATACCTTGCTGATCACTGTGCTTCGATGTCATGCTGGCCGGCGTGGTGAATGCGTGGGAACAGGCTTGAGGCGTGCCAGGTCCCCGAAGTCCACAGTCCAGACCCAGCAGTCCCCGAGCTTGTCTAGTGGGCCCAGAATGACGGGCATGCATTGACGGGATCAGCACTCTGAGGTACTTCCACGACAATCGTGGCTATGCCGTGTCCACACGGTGAGTGGAGGAGATGAGGTTGGAATAAAGACAAACGTTGACCGGGGTGACAACACGAGACGCCGAGCAAAACGTGAGGGATGTTCCTTGCCAAGCATTCACTCTGATAAGAGCCGGCGCTCCTTATCTTAGCGTCCGGCACAGCCCCGCCCCCGCATCACCTCAGCTCAGAACAAACAGCGAAGGCGGCCCGGACTTTCGACCTGATTTCCCCTGAGCCCAGCACATCACTCACACCAGCCGTTGCCCGGAATCAGGACAGGGACCTCCGGATCGGCCCCAACCTCCTTGCCTCCTCCGTCGAACCCGTCACTCTAGCCTCGCCAACACAGCCTCAATGTTCTGCTTGGATAGCGGCCCATAACACCAATTGCCGTCCTTCTCGGGGTCCTGCCAAGCATCACTAGCAATCTTCGTCTCTCCCACATTCCTTGGCAACTCGCCTTCCTTTGGGCATCACCAGCCACCGGCGTGACTGCGCGCAGTGCATCTTGCTTCTTCTGTTTCTATTTTCATCCCCGTCCGCCTTGCCGACGGGAACGCGCTGTTTTCCCCCTCGACCCTGCCACCTTCAGCTGGAGATCCTCCCGCGGGAACCCTGGATCTGGCAAGATGGGCAAGAACACGCCGGCTGAGGACCGTCCCACCGTGACCTTCGGCTCAGGTCGCACATCACAGGACGGATTCGCCTTCTCCTCGGCCGCTTCACCGCCAGACCTGCGCCTCATTCACTACAATGATGTCTACCACCTGGACCCGTCGAGCGCCGAGCCCATGGGCGGCATCGCTCGCTTCATGACCGCCATCAACCAGTACCGCAGCGATGATCGGTTCCAGGGGCAGTCCGAGCTCCTGACCCTCTTTTCGGGTGATGCGTTCAACCCCAGTCTCGAGAGCTCCGTGACCAAGGGCGAGCACATGGTGCCGGTCCTGAACCGGATCGGGACCGATCTAGCCTGCGTTGGCGTACGTCTCGTCGAAATAGCACCGTAGCCGCCGTTGATCGATGACGCTGACGCTCCCTAGAATCATGACTTTGACTTTGGCGTCAAGCAGTTCGAGTCTCTGACTGCGAAATGTGACTTTCCCTGGCTGATCGCCAACGTCCTGGACCCTGCCCTGGGCGAGAATGTGCCCCTCGGCAACGCCAAGCGGACGCACATGATGACCTCATCCAACGGGATCAAGATTGGTTTCATTGGTCTCGGCGAGCGAGAGTGGCTCGAGACTATCAACTCCCTGCCGCCTAATCTCATCTACAAGTCTGCTTCTGAGACGGCCAAGGAGCTCGTGCCGGGCTTGCGTGCCCAGGGGGCCGAAATCATCATCTGCCTCAGTCACATGCGAGAGCCCAACGACAACAAGCTCGCGAAGAACACCGAGGGGATCATCGACATCATCCTCGGCGGTCATGATCACTTCTACGCCCATAGCTTCATCGACGGAACCCACGTCCTCCGAAGCGGCACGGACTTCAAGCAGCTCAGCTACATCGAAGCGCGGCGCAAGGGGGACGGGTCGGGAAAATGGGACTTCGACATCTTGCGCAGGGATATTGTCTCGTCCATCCCCCAGGATCCCGAAGGGCTGAAAATGTCCGAGGAACTCACCTCCAAGCTGAAGCACAAGCTCTGCAAGCCGATCGGCTGGACCGCCACGCCCCTAGATGCCCGCTTCTCGACGGTCCGCATGCGGGAGAGCAACATCGGCAACATCGTGTGCGACATCATGCGGCACTACCACAATGCCGACGCCGCTCTCATGGCCGCCGGCACCATCAGGGGCGACCAGATCTACCCGCCCGGCGTCATCCGGGTGCGGGACATCACGAACTGCTTCCCCTTCGAGGACCCCGTGGTCTTCATCCGGGTGACCGGCCAGCAGCTCTGGGACGCCCTCGAGAACAGCGTCTCCGCGTACCCCGCGCAGGAGGGTCGCTTCCCGCAGGTGTCCAACATCGAGCTCGAGTTCGACCCGTCCAGGGAGCCGGGCAAGAGGCTCAACTACGCCAAGGTCGGCGGCGAGACTCTCGACCTGGAGAGGAAGTACACCCTCGCCACGAGGGGCTACATGGCGCGCGGCAAGGACGGGTTCGACTCCCTCCTCGTCGAGTGCGAGGGCGGGCAGGCCGAGGACATTGTCGACGAGGAGAACGGGATCCTCATCTCTGCGATGCTCCGGCAGTACTTCATGGGCCTCCGGACGGTCGGGCAGTGGAGGAACCTGAGCGAGCACTGGGTAAAGGTCGCGGACGTGGCCACCACGCCCGTCACGGAGCGCAAGTCTCGTGCGCCTTGGAGTTCCGGCGACGATGATGACGAGGGCGCTCACAGGAGGGCTGCCAGCCCCGTTGAGAGTCCCTCGTGGCGGAATTGGATGCATAAGCGACTCGGAGTTGGAGTCCACCCGGTCGATGACGACGACGATAGCGACGCCGAAGGTGACATCGGGGACGAGGGCAAGGCGGTCCACGACGTGGAGGACAGGGACTTGGCGGCGATTGACATTGAGCTGCTCCTGATGCGGAAGTTCTTTTCTCGCTGGGCGAAGAGGACGGGATGCGTGGCCAAGGAAGCCGATCCTCAGGAGGACGGTGATTTTGATGTCGACTGGACCAGGGTCATTGCACCGGTTCTGGAGGGCAGAATCAAGATGGTGGGCTGTTAGGAGGGCAATCAAGGCATCAAAACGGAGCATAGACAATCACGTTCATGTGCAATGAATTTACGAGACTATGATGGGAACGAACCATTGCTGAAATGGGAGGCAAATGCCTCAGAAGCATGGGGACTGGTGATCTGAAGCATCACAGGTGAGGTAGCCAAAAAGTCAAAAAATGAAGTTGATGAGGACGAGACTCGAACTCGCGCGGGTTGCCCCATCAGGAAAGTTGTTAAGGTAACCTTAACCTGACGCCATAACCAACTCGGCCACCTCACCCGGTGTTGGAAAGTTGTGAAAAGAAATTGCTCATATCGCTCCTCAATTTGTGGATGCACCCTATCGTTGCCACCACCCGAGCCAATTGCCTGGATATAAACGTCAGAAAAGCTGGAGACACGCAGAAAATCATTTCCATGGGGATTTGCGAGATGCCCTTGTTGTATTGGTCTTGGAAAAGTTGACCAGGTCATATGTCACGAGAAGAAAACTTGGCCATCAACCATCAATCCGACGAGATGCGTCAATTCGTCACTGTCGTACACCAAGCACAACCATGATCATCAAGTTTTATATCAAAAAACAACGCTTTATTCTATTTCATGACCCTCATTCACCGTTTTACACATCTAACTGCCTTAAGGAGCCCAGGTCTGAGCACCAACCTTGACCACCTGCTTGGCGACCAGCTCGCCGGCGCTCTTGCCGATGCTGAAGTTGTATTCCCCTCCCTCGACGAACCACTTGGACTCCTTCTCGCTCCAGAAGGCAAAGTCGCGCGCGCGCACGGGCAGCTCGACTGTCGCGGACGCGCCGGCCTCGAGGGTGACCTTCTTGAAGCTGACGAGGGCCTTGGTGGGGTTCTCGGGCTTGGTCTGAGTGTTGCCGACGTACAGCTGGACGGCGGTGGCGCCCTTGACTGAGCCGGTGTTGGTCAGCTTGACGGTCGCGACGTACTCGCCGGCCGAGGCCTCGCGGACGGAGAGGTCCGAGTAGCCGAAGGTGGTGTAGGACAGGCCGAAGCCGAAGGGGAAGTGGACCTTGTCGGCGGCCAGGCGGTCGAAGTGCCTGTAGCCGACGAAGACGCCCTCCTCGTACTTGACGGTGAGCTGGCGGCCCTCGTACTCGCCGGGGAAGTTGCCGTAGGCCGGGCAGTCCTCGATGCGCTTGGGGAACGTGCAGGTGAGGTGGCCCTCGGGGTTGACGGCGCCGGTCAGGACGTCGGTGATGGAGTTGCCGCACTCCTGGCCGGGGAACCAGGCCTGGAGCAGGCCCTTGACCTGGTCGAGCCAGGGGAGGGCGACGGCGACACCGGTCGAGTTGACGACGACGGTGTTGGGGTTGACCTTGGCAACGCCGGCGACGAGGCGGTCCTGGCTGCCGTCCTTGGGGAGGTTGAAGCCGACCTGGTCCTGGCCCTCAGTCTCCCACTGGACGTCGTGGCCGGTGAAGACGATGGCGTAGTCGGCGGCCTTGGCGACGTCGATGGCCTCGGTGAGGATGTCCCGGTCGTGCTCGGGGCCAGACATCCAGCCAAGACGGACACCGACCCTGCCCTCGAGGATGCCGAGGTCGACGCCCTCGATGGGGGCAGGGGGGTGGCTGATGATCTCGATCTTGTACTGCTTGCCGCCCTCCAGGGGAATGTCGACGCGGGGCACGGGGACACCGCCGAAGAGGAAGCCCATTGAGTCAGAGCAGTTATCAGTCTGCTCGGATACGACCTTGCCGTCAATGATGACCTGCGTGGGGCCCAGTCCAGAGAGGGTGCTGTAGTAGGTAGCAGTCTCAGGGGGAGTGTAAGTGCCGACAAGCTTAATGACCTTGTCTGCGATGTTGTAGTTCAGGAGGCCGACATAGGAGTCGGGGAGGCCCTCGTGGGTCTCGACCGGAGGGGAGTCAACGTTGTCGTGGACGGTGAAGGTGAAACCAGGCTTGCCGGTAAGGTCAACCATGCCCTCAGAAAGAGTAGGGAGCTGGCGGAAAGTGTGGGCGCCCTTGGAGTAGGTGAACTCGACGTCCTGGCCCTCGAAGGCCTTGTGCAGGGCATCCCAGGGGGTGACCTTGTAGTGGGCGTTGACGGACGCGCTGCCACCACCGTGGGCGAGGGCCTCCTTGGCGTAGCCGAGAAGAGCGACCTTCTTGCCCTTGAGCTTCTCCTTGGTGAGGGGCAGGACACCCTCGTTCTTGAGCAGGACGATACCCTTGGCACCTGCCTCCCTGATGAGGGCCTCGTGCTCGGGCTTGCTGATGGCCTGCTCCTCGGGGATCTTGGGGTCCTTGAAGCAGTTCTCCCTCTCAAGGAAGCGGAGGACATGGATGGCACGGTCGTCGATGGTGGCCTCGGTGATCTTGCCGGCCTTGACGGCGGCGACAACCTCCTCGACCTTCCTCCAGCGAGTAGGGCCGGGCATCTCGAGGTCCAGGCCGGCGTTGATGGACTCAACGGTGGAGTTGACACCGCCCCAGTCGCTCATGATGAGGCCATCCCAGCCCCATTCACCGCGAAGGACCTGCTGCAGGAGGAAGGGATGAGAGTCGGCGTGGATGCCGTTGACCTTGTTGTAGGCAGTCATGACGGCGCCGGGGTTGGCCTCCTTGACGGAGAACTCGAAGGGCTTGAGGTAGATCTCACGCAGGGCACGCTCGCTGATGATCTCGTCGGCACTCAGACGCTGGGTCTCCTGCTCGTTGGCAGCGAAGTGCTTGATGGTGGCAGAGACACCCGTGGACTGGACGCCGATGACGTTCTGGGCCGCCAGCTTGCCAGCAAGGAAGGGGTCCTCAGAGAAAGACTCGAAGTTGCGTCCGCCCAGGGGGTGACGGTGCGTGCACATGGTGGGGGCCAGCAGGCAGCGGGCGCCCTTGGTCAGGGTCTCCTCGCCCAGGCCAGCACCAACGCGTCTGGCAAGGTCGACATCGAAGGTGGAGGCGACGTTGCAAGCAGCAGGGAAGCAAGCGGCGGTGGTGCCGCCGCTGAAGGTGGCACCGCGAGCACCGTTGGGGCCGTCAGACGTCTTGAGAGCGGGAACTCCCTTCTCAGGGATGGGGACCGTCTCCCAGAAGTTGGCGCCGGCCAAGAGAGAGATCTAAGGAGAGTGTCAGTTGGTCAGGATGTCGAGGCAAGCTCATGTGAACGGCATTACCTTCTCCTCCAGCGTCAGCGTGGACAGCACAGCGTTGAGATCGGTAGACATCTTGGGTATATGAGGAAGAAGAAGGGGGGGATGAAGAAGAGAAGAAACCAGGCTTCTCAACACCGGGAAACCGTGTCATGTCTGGTCCTTTTGTAGGTGCCCCTGGGGACTCTCGGGCACAACAACAAGGCCGTCGGGGCACTACCGGTGTGGAGCATGATGACAACTCAACAGGTTCGAGAAGAGCCAAGCCGTCCCAGTAGCCGCCATTTCCCTGATCCTAAAGAGGCTGAAGGCGTGAAGTGTGTTGCATGACTGGAGAAATGGACCCGCGTGAGAGGTTTGGCGGAGGCGGGGAGCCGTTCGGGCTGTAAGGGGCATGTCCTAGCGCCTCCGAGGATTCTCCCGCGCAAGCCCGGAGCCATCCCATTGGCTTGTCGCCCGGTAGAACTGAACGCGGAGCCGGGCTTCTGCCGAAGAAATGCCTGGGACCACCGTGATTGGCCTGGTGCCGTCGTTAGTCCGGGAATACTCCGTCATCGCGTCAGTTTGGATGGAGGAGCATCGGTTCCAGTTCTCGGCGAACTCGGATCCAAGGCGCCCGCCGCTCATCACGAGGTTTCGAGAAGGAGATTACTCCGAGTCGCCCGCGTCACGATACTTGACTAGGATACCAGGATTCGAACCCTACCAAACTAACCCGGAACCTCTCTGGCCTCGTATGCAAACATGGTGTTCGATTCGACAGACCGCTCGTCCATCAGCTTGTTGGCCACTTCTACCCCGGCAACCGGCAGTCGATACTCGAACTTTCTTCCCTCCGACGGCGCCTTGCCATTGATGGGATACGGGAAGGGGAGATACTCGGGCAGGAGCCCCAGCTGCCGCAGGACGGTGGCCTGATCCCACGAGATGTGCTCGTTGTGCAGGCGGTCGCCTCTGACCCCGATGACGCTGGTGACGGGGACGGCCAGCTTCTTCCCCGTCGGCGGCACACCCGGGAGACTGTGCATCTTGAGCCTCAAAGTCGAGATGAAACGAGCGGGGGCAACTTACATCCAGTCCAGGGTCCTATCATGTGTCAGAGTACACACAAACTCGTCGATCACGCGGTCGACCCCAACAGTCCTGCTAACCAGCTGCAGCTCAACGTCGTCGGGATTGTTGAAGATGAAGTGGTCCCGGTAGAAGGCCGATACAGCATCACGACCGACCCCGCCAGTCATTGTTGGGACGTCGTTGATCTGAACCATCTTAGTGTCTCTACTCCGTGCGTTGCTGCGCGGGGTCACTCACCGATGGCTGCTCAACCATCGTCGCCATCGTCTTGTCCACATCGCGCTCCCCAAACTCATAGAGGGTGTGCTCCTCCCAGACGGCCTCAATGTCGAAGATCGGCCCGCCGAGAAGCGGCTTCAAGAACGATAAACTCCGAGTGTGGGCCAGCCCTGCCGACGCGGGGTGGTAGTTGGCGTGGCCCGGGACAACGAAGAACTCCCCGGCGGCCGGATAAAAGTACTCCTTGGCCGCTGACCCAGCTGTCGTTGGCTGCTCCGGTGCACGACCGGGGATGTGGGCCAAGACGGGCCCCTGGGCGGCGCCTTGGGGAGAGAAGTTGAAGAAGACGGTTCCCACGAGGCGAGGCCGTTCCCTCAGGAGAGCCGATACGCAGGGAGAAGAAGGCGACAGGTAGGCTACGTGCATGTTATTAGCACTACAATCCCGCCGTATTCTTTGTTTCTGGTGGCCAGAGGCTAAGGGATGTACCGATGATGCCAAACTTGGTCTTGTCGTCGCACTCGTCCATGGCATGCAACGCCTCAACCCCGGCATTGACCGCGCCATCGAGCATTTCCTCCGTGTCGTTTGCCCCCACGATCACATCAGCAATGGCGAATCCCTCTTCGGCCCATTTGAGCACAGGCTCCGGGTCCAAAATGCCTTGCTTTGAGGCGCCAAGCTTGTCTTCCGTGACGATGATGAGTCCGGGCCCGTGGCCGCGGCGGGTGAGCGGGTGCTGGATCTTCGCCAGAGGCATATTGTCTGTCAATTCAAAACGCCGGATTAGATTCGAAATGAGGGAGGAAATGTCTCGTCCTCAGCTGCTCTGGTGAAATAATGTCATCGCTTACCCCCGCATCTGACAGCGAAAGTTAATACGGGTGATCACGTTGAAGTCATCCCAAGTTTGGTAGATCCCCGCATCCGGGACTGCCGACGAACACCTTCGCCTCCAACACAAAGGAGTGAGTGTCAAGGTAGCTAAAGGAAGTAAGCCTAGCGGAAGAAGCTTAAATAATCGCGATCTGATCATTAATACAGTGGCTGGTTGTCGTCGTGATGCTGGCTCCCGGACCTTAACCCAGGTAGAAAACCCATGGACTGCCTTGGCGTTGACTTGTTCTCCTTGGAAATCCTAGCAGTCGATTGGGGAGTCATTTAGCCTTTCTCACTCTCACCTTCAGTATTTAAGACTCAATCTGATCGTCTGTTCCCCATTTATGGCGCTTTTCCGACGTCTCGTCGCTCCATCATCATCGCGACAGCCATCACTTAGTTCAACTTACACCGGTGGGGGGTCAAGTATGAAGGAGGAGAAAAAATAGGAATATTCAGATAGGTATCTCATCAGTAACTCGAATCAAAACCAAAGCGTCCCCGGAAAATACCGTCAAAGTGAATCAGCTTCCTCTGATCATCAAGTCATTATAATCCCACCCTCAAATCTGCGCCTCATAATAGCAAGCAAACAGCGGTCCCAAATCACGCTTCTCCGGCACCACCTCCCCGGTCACGACCACCGGATCCTTGAACTCCAGCCCCCCGCTGCAGTCCATCTGAATCCCGCTATCCGTCGGGCTCAGTGGCATCGGCGCCTCCCTCTGCCTCTCCGCCTCGGCAGCCCTCACCTTCTCGAGCGCCCTCCTCTCAAACGCCGAAACGTCGTCAAACGCGCCCGCCTCCTCCTCGTCCAGGAACCGGCCCTCCACACCCCGCCGATGCGTCGCGAACCGCAGCGGCGTCCTGACGGCCTTGACCTTGCGCACAAAGTCCTGCCTGCGGGAGTGATACCGCTCCGACCGGGGGCTCCAGAAGTCCTTCGCCATCTCGCCGAGCTCCTCCGCTCGGGCGATCGCGAGACACCCGGGGCTCGTGCCGAGGCCGACGTTGAGCTTCCACCGGGCCGGGGCGTACGTGAAACCCGGCGTGCAGATCATCGCCATGACGTGATTCCGGATGCGGTTATCCAGGAGGTAGCCATGGCCGGGAAGCGCGTGGTCTACCAGGCCCATGGCCCTGGCGTCATAAGGAGACAGGGGCAGCATGTCCCTCAGAAGCCGCCTGGCGCCGTCGGGGCCACACCGGCCGGTGTACGAGAGGGAGTGATACTCTGACCCGTGGAGTCCCAGTGCCCGGTAGGCGGGGTTGAGTACGACGTCTGATCCAGCAACGACAACGTCGCACGCCGCAGCCAAGGCCACGCCACCAGCGGCGCAGTTGCCCCTGATGGCCGCCACGGTGGTGATATTTCTCTTGGGGAAATCCTCCAGCAACGCCTGAACGACGTCGTCGATGCGGTTGATGTTGCGCCACGACTCCAGGCTGGGATCGGCCGCTGCCTCGATGACGTTCAGCGCGATGCCGTTGCTGAAGTACGAGTCTCCGCCCATCAGGACAACGGCACTGAGCGGCCGCTGGTCATGCTGGGAGGCCACGAACTCGAGCGCCTGGAGGAGTTCGGAGCACTGTTCCGTGCTCATGGCCCCGTTGTAGAACTCAAAGTACACAAACGCCGCGCGCCGCGCCATGGGAGCGGGCGTGTACTCGACAAAGTCCACCCAGACATCCTGGTAGGTCGAGTGTAACGCCTGGGCCCAGTCCTGGGTCGCGTGTGGCACCTCGGTCCGCTGGAACGTGTCGTCGTGCAAGAGACCCAGGCTGCGGAGGCCCGTCACGGCAGGCACCTTCGGCCAGAGCATGGCGTCACACTTGCGCTTAATCCTCCTCACGTGGGTGATCCAGACGCCCTTGCCATCGCATGTTGCGACGCACACGGCACCGCTCCTGCACGCGATGATGCGGCCCGGCTGGGTGGGCCTGGGGGCCTCTCCAGCGGCGTCGAGGTTCTGTTGGTCCTGCTGTGCGGCCCCGCGACGTTGCAGCACATCCTGTCCCTCCTCGATGGTGCCGCCGTACACGTAGAGACTGACACCGCCAAACACCCGGCTCAGACAGCCCGGCTGAGAGTCGGCGCATCGTATCCGCCGAGAGATCTCGCGGGCCGTGTGGGTCTTGACGTCGAAGTCGCGCTGGGCTGCCTTGAGGAGGGGGCGGTGGTGTGTTGTGCCGCCGAGGAAGGGGATCTGATGTGTGACAGATGTGGTACGGTAAGCCGGGTCAGGCTGGAGGCGAGGTGAGATGCCACTGGCAGACGGGGTGCTAGGATGCTGTTGAGTCACGTCGTATCCCGAAATTGTGTTTGTGCTTCCCCCGATAGGATCCGGGTGGGATGGGGTCATGTGTGTTGGCGATGGTTCCGCTCCTACGCTATCGGGTGCGGGAGATGTTGGAGGGATGTCGTTGTTATCTTGGGATTTTTGGAGGGCGGCGGCAGACGCAATGCGATCCAAGGCCGCAATGGTCGCCGCGAGGGCGGCTCGTGTCACCGGTCCTCGATAGAGATTCGACTTCGTGGCGTCCGGGGCGTCGATGTCGATCTGGAACTGCTCAAACGCCCACACAGGGCCCGCGTCGAACTCCTCCACGGCCTGGAGGACGGTAACGCCCCAGTGGGATCGGCCGTTCTCGCTCAGTGTCTGTCGAGAGAGTAGGGCGTTGGCGTCGGCCTCCGATCCGTCATCACCCATGAGGACCCAGTCCAGGGCACTTGGGCCGGCATCGCCAGGTGGCCCGGGGTGAACGATGAGTGTAAGGTACTTGTTGTAGATCTCCTGGGGAATATGTGAGGTTAGGAAGGGGCAGATGATGAGGTCAGGCTCAACCAGAGCCGCAGCCTCGATCATGGCCTCCCTTGAGAGGGCATACTCGACAGTGACCGAGTGAGTCTGTGCCAACGCCAGAAACAGGCGTTGGGACAGAGAGTTGTGTGCCGTACAGATGAAGAGAATCCGCATCTTGAGAGACAGTGGCGAGGATAGACGGGACATGTTGGGGTGTCGGACAGTCTCCAACCACTCCCGCGGTATTCTGGAAAGACCCATCTGATATAGGGTCTCGCGATTCCCATGTGCAGCGGTTGCCATGCTTCTTCCGTTCTGCATTGGCCGGGAACGGGCAGTCAGCTCCGCGTTGGTACGGTAGGTATTCTGAGGAATGTCTTGAAATGAGAGACACGACCCCGACTGACGAAGATGCGGCCTTCTCCCTCGCCAACCCAGACAAGTGTGAGACTTTTAAGTTTAAAAAGCAATCTCACCCCCTCTGCCGACGTCCCCAGAGGGTGTATCCGGCCCCGTACTCCATTGGACGTTTCTGTTCATACCGCTTGTGGGCTTGGACAAGCGCCTGACGGTGCCGGAATGCGCACGTCCATGAGCGGTCTCATTTCCACGTTCGACGGTCCAGAGGCGTCGGCCGTGCGGCCGTGATGAAGAAACGGCCCAATGGCGACTGATCTGCTGTATCAGCAAAGTTTCCTTGACAGCTAAGACATTGGATGGCGTTCGGGTCACGCCCTAGTCGCTTTCTCGGCCGCCCTGCCGCTCCGCTTTACAGGGGGCTTGGCCGACGTTGATCGCCGGCATGGTATGGGTCGTCGGCTCGTCGTAACTCACTTTTCCTGCGCGATATTATCCTTTCACCTTGCTTTCCTTGCTCGGATCTGCCATGCATGCTCGGTAAGGGGTACCGGACGATCGTCCTCAACTCCGTCGGCCGCCCTTCAGCCGACGCTTTGATACGACCGTGCGCCGGAGTTCGTCCCTTCTGATCATAGATGCTCGGTAGTTCAGTATTAGTCCCTGGGCTAAACTCGGTACCCCTGGTGCGGACTGGAGGGCAGCATCAGCATCGTCCATATCGGTGCGAGCCCAGAACTTGCGGCACGTTAGCCGGACTTTTTAGCTTGACATGGCGCGCCGAAGACGCGTCTCGACGGCATGACAAGGTCGCCAATAGGGGAATAGTCGATATGCTGAAGATGGGGACGATGGCTGACCCCGCTACTGAGCTGGCTGCGCTATTGAGAGACTCTGCTTTCTTTTTTCTGTGCGGCTACAACCGTCCTTGCGCACTTGTCAGCGTGAAACTCTCTGCTCCTTGCGCCGTCGACCCGTTTCCAAGCGCTGCGTGTCGCTCCCTGAACCCTACCAAGAAACGCCATTCATCATGCTGTCTCAGATGCCAAATGCCTCTCGGACACCCTCTCCTTCGTCTGGCGTGACGACGTACTCGCACAGCTCCCGGGCCATGTCAGCCGTCGACTCATCAATGCCCGCTTCGTATACCAGGTCCTCCTCCGCAAAATGGATTCGTGACAGCGCCAGTATGTACCGCTGAGGGCCTCCATACGCGAGCGCAAGCTTGGATTGGATGTTCACCGCCTCCGCCGTGTCCGTGCCAGTCACGAGCCCGTGAAGTAAAGCAACGATTTGCTTGATCAGCCGATGCAGCCCCTCCCCGTCCTCGTCGTCGCCGTCTGGTGTGCGCTCGGGCCCCTCTCTTGTGTCTTTGCCTGTGTCCCGCTTCCCGGCCGAGAGCGGGTCGGTCATGTCGTAGAGCTCGTCCACGAGAGCACTCAGCATTGTGACCAGTCTCGGAATGGCGTGGACGTGACTCGCTATCTGCAACGCGCCGAACGGAGTTCGGGAAAAGGAAGACAGGGTCTGCAAGACGGCCAAAGCGGTGGTGTGCTTTTGGCGGGGCGTGGATGCTCCTTTGGGAAACTCTACCAGATTGGCAGTTACCCTTTCGAGTACCATCCGTGCGCCCAGTTCTGGCGCGCGATCCGCGACCAGGGGTCCAAGGGATGATGGCAGAGCGGACGTGCAGAGGAGGTCGAGCATGATCATAATGTCGGTGAGGCGCTGTTTCGGCGTGAGGAGCATGAGCACCAGGTCCACCGGGACCATGCGCCAGAACTCAGCCTGGCGTGTTTGCACCCCGTTTTCGGTGTGATCGACGCTCGTCACACAGCCCATGGCGACGAGGTGGATGATAGAGAGGATGTAGGTTGTGTCGATCTGCTGCTGCAGTGCGTCAGCTGCTGGATTCGAGGAGAGGTCCCCATCTGCGCTTTTGTAGCGAAGATCGGCGACCTTGTAGATGGATTGTTCTGCCACAGGTAGCAATTCGTTGACGATATGAGGCGCCACCGACTGCGTGTCAAGTTGCAGTATGAAGGCAATGAGGGTTGCCAAATCCCATATCGGCCGATAGTACTCTTCTCCCAAGCACTTGTCCCACATGACGAGGATAAGCCGAGAAAAGTCTACGAGAAGCTGCATGGGGTTATGGCGGTTTCCAAGCAGCGGAAGCTTCTGGTAGATGAAGGCCGCGAAAGAGGTCCCAGGATCAGAGGGGAAGGCATATCGAGACAGTACATCGAAAGTAGGAGGTTCTCCATACGTGAGACCGTGGTCGAGGACAAGCGGGAGAAACTGGAGGAATACGTTAGAGAGACTACACGACGAATGCTGCTGGGAGTCTGATCGTACCTCGCATGGAAGAATGGTTGGCGCCGGCGCGGGAGCTACCAGTGTTTCTGCAGCTCCCGCAGGCTCTTCCGTGATTACACCCATATCGACCTCGTGCGTTTCGAGCGCCATGACGGGGCTGTCGGCCATGGGGCGCTTTCTCTTGTTCCTGGTGGGCGTCCGCTCGCCGAAGGGCCCTGCCACACCACCGCCATCTCTCGATTTGCCCCTGCTCTTACTGGGACTCGGGATCATGTCGAGGTCCTCAAAACCGTCGGCCATGGCCCATGTTTTGTTCCCCCTCTTGGGGGTGGTCATGACAGCCGCAGGGGCCTTGGAGGGCTGACCCGGCTCCTTTCTCTTGGCCCTGGCCGTAGCCTCCTGCATATCCCGCTGCAGGAACTCCAGCTCCGTCGTAGCATTTTTCTCTTTGGCGACAGCAGCCTCAACGAGGCGCTGATTCTTTGATTCTTGCTCGGCATTCTGTTTTCTCAGCCGGGTGACCTCGGCGGCATGATCATGCTCGGCTTTTGTCGACTTCGAGCGTATTATGGCAGCCTCGCCCTTGGCAGAGTTGAGTTCAGCCTCGAGGGCTCTGACCCTTCTCTGAAGGGCAGCCAAGATATCGTTACCGCCATCTGACGGTAGTTGTGATGCCTGGCTGGGGCCGAAACCTTGCCGAACGTGAGGGACGATGGGCCGGGCGAATTGGGTCGCACCAGGTCGGTAGAGGGGAGCGGCCTGCGATGGTGGCGCGCGTTGGGTGTAGCCAAACTTGTCTCGAGGTGGGATCGCAGCGGCGTGTCGGTAGCCTTGGGAAGCAGTGGGAAAGTCGCCCTGGTTTCTCGCCTCGGGATGGGCCTGGTGATGGTAGTTCCGCGGTACTGGTGGTTGTTTGTTGGCCACTGCAGCGACGGCCGTGGAAGCCGGGCCTGCCCCCGCACCTAGCAGGCCATTCACCACTTCGGTATCGTCGAGATCGTCATCCTCGAAGTCGAAGGTAGCATCGTGCTGAGGGGGGCCAGCTTGGGAGATCGGCGGACCTTGGGACTGGGCGAGGGTTCGTGCTTGGGTGAACTGAATGGCATTGTTCTCCAGCTCTTGGAGGATGTTTGCATTCAATCCGTCGAGCTCGTCGTCGGAGTACTCATCCATTGCCTCCGATGGGTGAGGATGCCGGACTCCGAGGCCATCGAAGGAGGGGTTGTTTGGCTGTTGGCGGGGATGCAGCGTGGGAGGATTTCGAGACTCCAGTCGAAATCGCAGGTGAACTTTCCAAACAAGGCTTATCGCTTATCGGACACGCATGGGCCATTTGGGGGATCGCGTCGCGTCGCGGTGCAAGCGGCAGTAATGACCAGTTGCCAGGCAAGCGATGCGGGCGACGTAAGCATGGCTGGACAAGGAAGGCGGTCGGGAAATTACTTGGCCCCGGTCACTGCCCGGGCCTTCCGGAAGGCCTCCCATTTCCAGGGGGTCTCTGGTCTCATTATGTATTGTCATTCATGCGATTTTAGGGGACTGCATGGTCGCCAGGCGTCACTGAAGTTCTCGAGTTGATTTCGATGTGGTGTCTTACTCGAACCGGAAAGCAGGCCGAACCGGAGTTCAACAGGTCTTTCGATGATGTGCTATAAATTCTGGGTACGGCTGCATTTAGGCTCGTCATGACCTCATCATCGCCAACGCAGCGGGTGCCCATCCGTTCGGCTTGTGGCTGAGCTGACGGAAGCGGAACCCGGAATGAAGAGACAGCCCGCGCCACGTGGGTGATGCTATCAGGAAAATACGCTGGTTTGAGCGCAATAGGGAATGATGAAGAAGGCCGTGGAAGATATCAATGTCCGGTCGATCCGTTTCATCGAAGATGGGAGCTTTCAGGAGGTATCTCACGTGCTTGTTGAGTGGTGGCGGTACTGACCTGATCCCAAGAAAGTCCCAGGCTCCACCTCGGTGCGCTGTGGCTGGTACCGCCTGGTTCTCAAAGAGGGTTAGCTGCCTGCAAAACCACGCTGATTTCCTGTCTCTCCTCTGATATTTCCTCACGACTGCAACTACCATTTCCATCCGTCATCGCGACCTGCCTGCTCCCTCTCTTGCTCCCAAGTGTCGTGCCAAGGCTGTCGGGCTTTTCCTGCGATCCCAGCCAATCCAGTCCGGGCAATCGTCGCGCCCCGCCCAGATCTCAGCCCGCTTTTCCGCCAACAAAACTACAGCTGTCTCGCTCCCCTTCGTCAGCTGCTAATTTCAGATTCACTCCTTATTTTGCAGGCCCCAAGATGGGCAAGAAACACGTCAAGCGCGACGACAAGGTCGTCGCCTCCCAGGGACAGGCAGACAACCACGAGACGTCACAGTCGCACGGCGATTCACCAAGCAAGATGGCGCGACAGTCGCCGCCGCCGAGCCCCGAGCAGGAGAAGCGCGCCGCGTACGAGAAGAAGAAGGCCAACTTCCTCACGCGGACATTCTGGTCCTTCATCATGTTCGCCGGCTTCTTCGCCGCCCTCTTCATGGGCCACATCTACATCCTCTGCGTCATCACGTGCATCCAGGTCATCTCGTTCAAGGAGGTCATCGCCATCGCAAGCGTGCCGAGTAGGGTCCGGCAGCTGAGGCCCTCCAAGAGTCTGAACTGGTACTGGCTGGCCACGACCATGTATTACCTCTACGGCGAATCCGTCATCTACTACTTCAAGCACATCGTTCTCGTGGACAAGGTCCTGCTGCCGCTGGCGACTCATCACCGCTTCATCAGCTTCCTCCTGTACATCTTTGGTATGCGCCCGATCGCTCTCATCGTTGGATCTCAAAATCAGACACCTGGGCACTCATGCTGACCACACCCCCAGGCTTCATCTTCTTCGTCACCACCCTGGAGGCCGGCCACTACCGCTTCCAGTTCACTCAGTTCGCCTGGACTCACATGGCGCTGTACCTCATCGTCGTGCAAGCTCATTTCGTCATGAACAACATCTTCGAGGGCATGATCTGGTTCTTCCTGCCCGCCGCCCTCGTCATCACCAACGACATCTGGGCTTACATCGTCGGCATGACCGTCGGACGCACGCAGCTCATCAAACTCTCCCCCAAGAAGACGGTGGAGGGGTTCGTCGGCGCCTGGATCATGACAGTCGTCTTCGGCTTCGGCCTGACGCATGTCCTGATGAAGTCGCGATACTTCATCTGCCCGGTCACCGACCTCGGCGCAACCATCTTCACCGGTCTGGAGTGCAGGCCGAACCCCGTCTTCCTGCCGACGCTGTACGAGCTCCCCCAGTTCTTCTTCCTGCCTCACGGAACGACCTTCTCCTTCACCATGGCGCCCATGCAGTTCCACACTCTCGTCTTCGCGACCTTCGCATCTCTCATTGCGCCCTTCGGCGGTTTCTTTGCTTCGGGCCTGAAGCGCACCTTCAAGATCAAGGACTTTGGCGACTCGATCCCCGGCCATGGTGGAATGACGGACCGCATGGACTGCCAGTTCATCATGGGCTTCTTCACCTTCGTCTACTACCACACCTTCATCGCCATCAGCAAGGAGGTCACTCTGGGCGAGGTTATGGAGATCGCCATCAACGGCCTGACGCTGGAAGAGCAGGCCGAGCTGATCAAGGGCATGGGACGCTACCTCGCGAACCAGGGCCTCCTCGATGCCACTGTGGTGAGTGCACATTTCTCAAGGCCCCCGCGTGACCGTTACTGACAAATCGACCAGCTCTCCCGCTGCATCGACAGCGCACTGCTCCCTTCGTCGTCGTAGTGGGCGGATGAAGGCGTCTGTCTGGGGACGGGCAAAGTTGATGATCTTCTCACATCCATCAGGCCACAACCCCGGCTGGCCTTTCTGAATCAGCAGCGACGGGGAGGATAACGAGCAAAGGGGGAAAAGCGACTTGTGCATTCTATCTTTAATATCCATGGCCCTGCTTGCAAGAGGCAGCGTGGGCTCAACTCTCCATTCGGCATTCGGCAAAGCGTCTCACCATTGGCTGTAATCGGGTAAAAGGCAAGCGAAGCGTTGGTGGCTGGCGGGACGTTGAGTCCCGACCGTTGTATCATATCGGGTTGGGCGCTCCAATACATGAATCTCTCTCTGCGAGTGGTTTTCAGAATTGGTTCGACTCACGGCTTAGTCGGAGGCAGGGCAGGTTGACTCTAATGACTCTCTTTTTTCACCGCACGGATCCTTGATCCTTGATTCTGGAGCACGCGTCGGTGGAGAACCTCTTCACCGGGTCTGACGGCAGTTGGATTTGTGGCGTCTCGACACTCATGCATCCATCGTAACTCGGATAAATGGCAGGCCGGACAAGGCTCACAGCTGAACGGCCACGGCTTGGCACCTGATACTTGAGCATCTGCTCATCCCAAGACAGCTCACCTGAACCCACGGCATTTCTCTCATCACTGCAACGCTCTCGACTGTCCAGGTGTCCTGGATATTTTCGAACTCCAGCATGGAACCGCAATCAGCCACGCCCGACGCTGCATCGCAGCCCACCATCTCCTCCATCTCCCTCAACGACGCAAATGCGACCACGATCGTCCTCCTTCACGGCGCCGGCTCGTGCGGCCTCGAATACGCGCACGTCATCCCTCACCTCAAAGACTACCACCTCCTCATCCCAGATCTCCCCGGCCACTCCTCATCGCGCGCCATCAAGCCCGCCACAATCGACAACGCCGCCGAGCATGTCGCCGCCCTGATCCGCTCTCAAGCCCACGGCGGCAAGGCCCACGTCGTCGGCCTGTCCATGGGGGGCTTCATCGCGCAGCGCCTCGCGCTCGAGTCGCCGTCCCTCGTTCTTTCACTATTCGTCACGGGCGCGTCGCCGTTCAGTGGTTGGACCCGGTGGATGGCCGAGCGACCGGCCCTGATCAACGCCACGATGGGGTTCATGATCTTCTGCCTGCCGAACGCCGTGTACTGGTGGGCCGCGAGCGCGGCAGGGCTCAAGCGGCACGAGGAGCTGTTGGAGGAGATGAGAGCGAATTGGTCCCGGGAGACGACAGCAGAGGTGTACGGCTCCATCGTGCCGTTTGAGATGGGGGATGTAGAGCGGCTGAGGGTGCGGACTCTCGCTGTCGCCGGCGGGAAGCAGGACGACGTCACCTCGATCGGCGAGATGGGGAAGAGATTGAAGGCGCGGACGGGGCCGGAGGGTGAGGGGAGGTGGCCCGATGACGGATCTGGGGCTGTCGTCGTGAGAGACGCGGTGCACGCTTGGGACTTGCAATTCCCAGACCTCTTCGCGGAGGGCGTCTTGGCCTGGATTCGGGGCGAACGGCTGCCCGTCGGCTACGAACGGCTGTGAAAGCGGGAGACGGATCACGAATAGGGCTTCAGGCGATGCTCAATTCGATGGGCAGACATTGTTCTCATATTTGAATCATCAACCACTCTCCACCTTCGCCGGTAAGATGGTGCCAACTTCTTCACCACTCAAGGGGTTCGCTGCAAGGATGGCCGCGCACCTCAGAAGGCCCAAGTCGACTCGACTTCAGGTCGAGCCTTAGATAATTGAGATTAGCTCTCTCTCACCTTCAGAAAATTGAGATAGCCTCTTGTTGAACTGCAGGTAATTCCAAACACAGCCTATCTAGACGGGTAATGCAACTGAACCAGCCATGTGCTTTGCGACCCTCGTGCCATGCCACTCCATCAACGCTTCAGAACCCAAACACGAGATCTCATCTTCACCCTTTACCCATTGAAGCTGGCGTGAACGTGATCCCTGGCTCGGTTAGCTTCTCCCACTTCTCAGAGGATGCGAATCATGTGAACTCACCAGTGGTTCTGGGTGATGTCGCCCCGGTCCTCCATGGCCCTCCACTGCGTCCAGGGGCGGACGGAATCCTGCGAAGGGTTCCAGATGCGCTGGCCCCAAATGACATACTTCAGGTTTAGGCTGGCCCTGTTGTTCATGATCCATTCGGCCATCTGAATGCCCGCCATGGTAGCGGCACCGCCAGAATCGCCGTTCATGTAGTCGATGGCGAGACCGCAGCAGTGGTCGCCACCGGAGCCGCCACACTGGCAGTCGCGGATGCAGAAGTACTGCCGGGTGAAGCCAGGGAACTGAGCATTGACGGACCTCGCGCCATCGATGGCCACCTGCCTGCAGGAGCTCGAGGGCGGCAGGGCAGCGTTGGGGTATCCGCCGAAGCCATTCGCGTTGGAGGAGCAGCACTGCATGGCCGAGGGGCCGGGGCACTGGCCAGCAACACTGCTGCCGGCGCAGTCGGAGACCCAGCGGCAGTTCCCGCTGGCTCCGTTGTTGCAGGATGGCTTCGTGCAACATTTGACATTCGCGGGGTCACTGGGACAGGCGCCGTCGATGGTGCTGCCGCCGGCGGATGCGCAGTTGGCGGTTGTGACGCAGACGCCTGTAAGGGTGTTAGACATTGGCAGAGACTTGGACATAGGGTCTTGGATGAGCATCATGAGTCTGTAACAACTTACCAGCGACACCATTAGCCCCGAGGCATGGCTCATTCACGGCGGCCAAGGCCGCGGCACTGAACAGAAAGGCAACGAAGGCTTGATAATGCATGGTGCTAGTAGTGACAACAGAACTGCAACTTATTTTGTGAGTTGAGGGGACAACTGCCAACTCCCAGACCCTGCCATTGTGTACTCTCTTTTATACCTACCTGAAGCATCCAGGATCGTCGCCGGCAACAGATACAGAGTACAACGCCCTGCAGCCATAGCGTCAGACTACGGCATCAGTTGGTGGTTAGTCTGCCTTGAGCTGCTGTAGCGTGTTGCGATCGTCGCTCAGAGGGCATGAGAATTGTCGCTGCTCCCACGGGATCGTGCTAAGTGCGCCCCAAGACCCCAGATCGGCAGTTGCTGAAGTTCCGCTGCAGAAAATCAGCCGTACCTGGCTCAGCTAACGTCATGCCGTGCCGATCATGGGGTCAATCTGTGAAGCGTCAGAAGCAAATCGCGACTGCGAGTGCTACATAAGACGGCTCGGAACTGTCCGCGGTGCGCCTGATTGACCACGGCCAGTTCAACTTGCGGCATCACTCTCAGCGTCTGATAGGCGGCTTGGGGAGTGCCATGAGCCGATCATTTTCCCGCTGGTATTGACGGGCATTCAAGTGGCGTTCGGGGACCACCCAAATGCCGGGCAAGGGTTGAGTCGCTGAGGATGGCTTGCCCAGGGACTGGATCAAGGCACATGAACTTGACGTTGATGCAAATCTTGCTGCAAGATATGCCAGCTCGAAGACGGTACTAACTTACCTTGGAAGCTCGTTGTCGTTGCCAAGCCACACCTCGCCCTTGTGGTGACGATCACTTGGAGACTTGAACGCCGAGCGGCATCGTCATCCAAGGAGACTGATTGGATAGTCATGACAGACCTGGAGGTACCCCGGAAACTATTCCGCCATGTTGTCTAGCTAATCGAAGAGCTATTTTCTGGAATCGAAAGGACAAATGTTGGGTTAACGCAAACATCATCGTGAGGGGAATTCATGACACCAGCAGGGAACTGTTATGCATCTCTGACCTGTCGCTGCAGTGGTTCGTCGGGACCAGTCATGTCTGCTCGCGCCAACTTCTCTTTCGGGCGATACGCGTACGAGCGTTGATACTGCAGGCGGAGTCCCTTAATAATCCTTGCATCGTGAGGCTATTTCACGATGTAAGTACGACACCTTGCCGCGGTAAAGACAGCCGCTCAAAATCTACATAAATATACCTCATCCGATATGAATTACGGTTTCCTGGGACCCTGCTTCTACGTTAGGGAAAAGATTGAACGGAACCGACTTCTCGCTACAATGTCTTCTCGGGAGCAGCTTCAGCAAGCCTACGGCGACTGGATCAAGGCTCTAAATGATCGAAACCTCGACGCCATCGCCAGCCTGGTCGCCAGCACGGTCATTGATGAGGAGCAGGAAACCAGCAGGGATCAGTATGTTCAACGAGTCGCCGACATTCTCGAGAGCTCTGCAGTCGACAAGATAGAGATCGACTTTCTCACCATCGATACTGGTGCCCGCGCCATTGCGGCCCGACTCGTCCACCGCAGCACCTTGAACAAGCCATACCTCGGCGTCCCGGTCACCGGAAAGCGCGTCGAGTGGTTGGAGTATCCGATCACCTGGTTCGACACCGATGGAAAGATCGCCAATGTGAAGAATCTCATCGATATCGAGGCCCTTCGCGCTGGAAAAGCCGAGGCCCCGCGCACACCCGACCTGCAGTATGGACCGCCTCCGCCGGGCTTTGACATTCCAACCATGTACCACAGCTACATAGACTCCATCAACGCGCAAACCACAAAGGAGAGTCTTCCGAACCTCGTCCTCCCCGTCGTGACGCACAACCTGCAAGTGTCCACCATTGACGGGTACCGGGCCTTCATCGACGACAGCTTCGTCAAGGTGGAAGGCTTTAAGCTTACGCTCACACATCTCCTCACGGACGAGGTGTCTCAGCAAGTTGCGTCGAGGATTGAGCTGAGTGGGAAACCCATTGAGAAGTTCATGGGGAGCGAACCGACGGGAAGAGCGATGCGGTTCCCGGAGCATGCGTATTACAAGCTGGATGGGGGGAAGATCGCATACGTGTGGGCAATGCGTGACCTGGAAACGTACAAGAAGTCCCTCGCAGGAGAGGAGTAGCTGCCAGTACCCTCGGATGCAGGGACGTGCGATGGGGCCGGCCGTTGAGGTTAATTATGTGGATTGTGTATCCATAGTACAGCCAAAATGACATTTAAAGCCCGTTTGACAGTTTATCGGGGTGAGATTTCCCCGTGGAGAGTGAAAACGCTCGCTCTACTAGCACGCACTTGTTCACTACCGAAGGCCAGTCACACATGGGACCCCAAGGGCATGAGATTAACCTCCAGTGGAAGCACTCCGAGGCAGACAAGTATTTGCAGTCCATCTCGCAAGAGGTTACATCTGTGCGCGGGCTCTGCGTTCATGGCAGCTCAACGGGTAGAAGTCCCGCATGGTACGTAGCTGTTTTTTATAAATCGCCACTCAGCCCTAAACAATTTTGGTTCCGAATATCACGAGTTTCACGAAACGTGCCCAGGTTCAACGACCTAGACCGGGGCTGACATCTCCCAAGGGTCCCGGAAGTGACGTAACACCCATCACAAACCCCCTTCGATCTGGCCAGTTACGCCATAACCCCTTATCTGTCTCTGGTAGATCCAGGCACTAAAAGCTAAGCTTTGCGGGGAGGCTGGCGCCGTCGCGGCATCCTGGTGCCGAGAACGGCGAGTCGGGAGCCTCTAGGCCAATTGCAGAATGCTCTGTTATCAAAATCGAATGCTAATAGTGAACAAAGGTCCTGATTCATAAATGCCTCGAAGCCGACCACGCGCACGACTAAAAATATGTTTCTCCGAATGATTCCCTCTTCTCGAGGGTTTCTGCCACCCGTGCCTCGCTCGTCGCCACGGTCAGCATGAAAATACGAAGATGAACGAGCGAAACTTTCGGCACAACCGGCCGCAATCGTTTGGGATAGGGGGTGCTGGAAATATTCGTGAGTGCCCGATTCTCCTCGACCTGCTGGAAGTACATTGCCTGACTTCGGGGCGCAGGAAGATTCGACGAGGCGAAGGTCAAGCCGCAGGATCCCACCACCGAAGGCAGCCCCTGGCGACGGCGCAGCAGTGCCTGGAGTTCCAGGTCCAGTATGACCTCGGATAAATCGAAACAAGGCATCTGGACGAGCCTGATAGAGACCTTGCAACGGAAAAAGTCGAAAAGCACATCCGAGTCGATACGCGAAGAGCCGGAAGCAGCGGAGGGGAGTGCAGGGCAAACACAGCGCTGAGACCTTCTCAGACCGGGGAGCAACCCTGTCAATTGGAGGTACCGGCGCCTCAGAACTCGACACACCTTTCCCATGCGTCACCGGGTCGATGATTCAATCGATGGTTCCCGGCTATCCCGAGCCTTTGCTTGGGCGATACATGTCGGAAATAGGGGTGAAGGGGTCAGGAGTTCGTCACCACAGCTGAGGCCGGTTGGTTGGAATTCGCATGAAAGCCGGAGACGGCGGAAAAGCATCAAGATGGGGTTTTGACACCCATCTGTACATTAATGTCTAGCGGTTCATGATTTAGAGGGTTTTAGGCCCTCCTCACAGATATCAATTGGAAGTTGTTGATGGTCTTTCGAGAGTTGGGTAGCGGTTTTACACGAACTTTTGCTGTCTACCGAACGAACTGATCGGCGAATCCAGCTCCCAATCCGACGGCCTCATAGTGCTCCTTGGCCTTGGCTAGCTTGCTGAAGACATCCTCAACCCCAACCGGGTTGCCATCGGGGTCGACATAGATGTATGCCCCTGTGACGTGGAACATGGTGACCATCTCCTTCACGTCCTCCGGAACCTCAAGGGTGTGGATGTCGCCCGGGGGCTCGAAGGCGTAGCCGCCCTCCTCGGCCCACCAAGGATGTTCGAGGTAGTGCCAGCGGCCACGGAGGACAGTGGCGTGGACGCAGCCGGCATGGCGATGGCGGGAGAGGATGCCGGAGCGGCGGACGCGAAGTAGGTTGACGAAGAAGCCGCCCGAGACGGAGAGCAGGAGGGGCCGAAACCAGACACCAGGGGCCTGGGGCACCCAGAGGCGCTCGTCGCAGTCGTCGATGTTTAGGATGCTTGGGACGACGAGGTCGTCAGGTACCGAGGGCAGGAGAGGACCGCGATACGGCACGGCTGCTTGGTCGAGTCTCTGTTCCGACTTGGCGCCATTTGTGGCGTTGGCAGTGGAAGCCTCCGTTGTCATAGTAGTCGTTTGAGTGGCCATGTCTCATAGGTGCTTCGATGCAGACCTGGGGTATGATTTTTGGATGGGCCCTTCGTGTGACCTTGACCGTGCACAACCTCTGGTAGTGGTGTGCAATGACGGCCCGACGTTCTTATAATCCCGGCAACGGTGATAGAAGCAAACGGTGCAAAAATCATCGAACGATGGAACGAACGAGTCGGGCCTGATGCGAAGGAGAGCCTCGGACGATCTGGAGATTCCCCCATGAGGTATCGGGGATTGATCCAGCGTCAAGGGCGGAGTGGGGCATCGGCGCCAACGGCGGAGTGGGGGTTGGAGCCCCGGAGGCTCACCGGGGCGATTCGGGGTCCTGGCCTCTGCAGGTGCCTTCCCGAACTAACACCGCCGTCGTTGCAAGCAACCCGATGATTGAAGTGGGTAGGTTGGATATGTTGTAAATCCTCACGTAATGGCGAGATTCCAACCCCGCCGCTTGACGATATCGAGCCAATCCACCTTGGCCGAGTTACCTTTGCGAGTTCCAGCCGAGCTCAGCCTCCACACCTCATCCAGCACGCTGGTGCATTTGTCAAAGTTGCCGAAGCACCGCCACTGATTCAGGGTCAGCAGCCGCTCCCGGATCGTCTCGATCTCCGCGGGATCTTCGGCCTCGCCACCGGCCATGAAGAGGGGGAAGAGCATCGTGCACCCGGTCAGGGCGCCGTCGGGCATGGCGCTGGCCGCCGTGCAGATCGCCGAGACCGATGCTTGGACCTTGGGCTGCATGAAGTCGGCGTACGTCGGGATGTGTCTGCGGAGAACCCTGTACAGATGAATAAAGGCGCCATGCCGGTAGGCCTCGCCGAGGAGCATGAGGGGGTCTTCGACCGTGGCAGGCTCGGCAACGGGGCAAATCCAGTCCCGGAGCTCTCTTTCAATAGCCCGGGCTTGTTGAGATAGGCGAACCCCTGCTGGATCCTGGGGCATCGGCTCCCAGAATTCTTCCAGATCTCCTGGCTCCCTTCGCAAGCCCTCTAGGTCGGCATTCAGATTGCTGATTTCGCCAATGAGGTAGAGAATCCTGGCGGCGAATCCGAAGTATGTGTCCGCCAGAGCCTCACCGTCCTCACCGCTCAGCCAGTAGTCGCCGCTGATAAATGGCCGCCGGTCCATTGACACGCTCATGAGGATGTCGTGGTAGGCGAAGTTTCTCAGCAGCCAACGGCCTTCGAACGAATCCTGTAGTGTCCGTCTCAACTTGGCCGGGATTTCTCTCTCCCCACGGGGAAGGAGTGTGGCGGCTGCGCCCGCAAGATGATGGGTCCAGCTGTCCGTAGCATCCGAGATGGACTCCATTGAACATAGAACCATTGTGGTGGCGAGGCACATCTCTTCAGATATGGATCCTTGAGCCACGGCATGTTTGAGCTCTGCTAGGACCTGGCCACGGTGACGCAGCGAGATGTCCCGGAAAGCGTCGTTGCGCAGAGCGAGGTGAGTCGAGGAGAAGGCGGCCAAAGCGAAGGTCAGGGCTGGACACTCAAAGGCCATAGGAAGCAGCACTACAGTGAACAACAAGGAACAGCCTGTCAGCCAGCTCATCCACCTTTGGTCCTAGTACTGGGCAGACCACCACTTACCGGACAGGAAACAGTTATTCTCAACATTTGTTGTGAGCATGAGGGCGAAGGTGGCCGTGTAGTACCTCATCATCGCGCGGCGGCTCGATGATAGCGCCTCACTCCCGCCGTCCACAGACGGGAGAAGGAGGAGCGGATCAGCTAGCCGAGCGAGACTGAAAAGTTGCAGACTCTGATCGGGGCGAGTCCCCGTCGCTTGGGATGGGCCTTCGGCGTCCGCAGCATCCTTGCTGTCCTTCGAGGGCCTTGGGTCCTCCCAATTGCATACGAGGTTGAGCCGGGAACAGTGGCCACAGACGGGATAGGACTGGTTGCATTTCTTCTTCCTCCCCCGACAGGTCTGGCAGCCTCGGCGTTGTCTCGTGTGACCGTGGCTGCGGGGAGCGCGGCGAGAGGCCAGGCCCGGGGCATCTGATCCTGGCGCCGCGTTTTGAGTTGACAACATGGGGTTGCGGGGACAAGCAACGATCTGCTGAACTGGTCTGAACTTGGTAACGGTGACAGGTTATCGGCCGGATGACGCCGGTTGCCCTGCTTGTTGCTGTCGGGGATGGGGTCGCAGTGGTGTGATTGAGGGAGAGAGGGAACATTCTGACCAGCCCGCCCTACCACTCGTTGGGGTCTCATATACGCACAGCGCCATCGGCGGCGTGGGTCAGGTCAAGCCCATGCCCGAGTCATGGGTCATCAAGGCCCCTTTGTACCAGTGATGTGCAATTATGCAAAGATCATTGGCTGAGTACCCAGTGAGTATTTACTAGTGCAATTTGGCGATTCTTCCTGTCCCCGAAATGCTGTCTACCTATGTTCTAAAGCCGCGCTTCGGCGCCGGTGATACCTCCCATTCTGAGGGTCTCCGGCCTGACTGAGTTCTGCGCCAGCAGACGGGCAGATACGTCCAGAATGGCATGCCGCAAGATCGCGACCATACGTCCCAGTTCTTCCTCGTTGACCACATATGGCGGCGAGATGATGACGTGCTCGATGTGAGTTTCGCCGGTCGTACCAAGGTTGCCCAGGATGTTGAGTCCCAAGTCAAGCGCTCTGACGACCACCTGGTCGCAGAATTTGGCCTCGGGCTTGAAAGGCACCCGCGACTTGGGATCCTTCATGAACTCGACCGCCCAGAACAGTCCCCTCCCACGCACGTCTCCAACAAACTCGAGTTCTCCCAGCTGCTCTCGGAGAAGCCTGCCCAGAACATCACCCATGGCAACAACATTATCAAGGAGATTTTCGCGCTGGATGATGCGTTGCACCTCGATCGCTCCCGCACAAGCTGCGGGGTGTGCCTGTCGTGCGGTACCTGGTTAACGATGGCCACCTGCGAGACTGGATGCGGCCAGCCTGATGTCTAGTACTTACCTGAAAAGTATGACCATGTGCAAGTCCTCCCGAGCCAGCCTTCATCGCCTCGAAGATCTTCTCTCGGAGAAAGACTCCCGACAGCGGCACGAAACCACCGCCGAGCGCCTTGCCTACAGTCTGGAGGTCGGGTCCCGAGATGCCCTCCTGTTCCCAGGCATGAACGGTGCCGGTCTTGCCCATGCCGCACATGATCTGGTCGTACTTTGGTGAGTCGACAATCACACAAAAATTGGCCCTCTCAAGGGGGCAGATGGAGTCACGTACCTCGTCCAAGATTAGCAGAATGTCATACTTGTCACAGAGAGCTCTGACAGCCTTGAAGTATCCCGGCACGGCAGCCGCGCAACCGAGAGTCGTGCCGCTGACGGTCTCCGCGATGAAGGATGACACATTCGCCGGACCGAGCTCGAGAATCTGGTTCTCCAGCTGCAGGGCAAGGCGCTGCACGTATGCCTCGTCCGACTCGCCCGCCTTTTTCATGCGATAGGCAAGGCACGGGTCGACGAAGCGCACGTTGGACGAGAGCCAGTCGTTATACAGGGCTCTGCGCGAGTCGTGGCCTGAGACGCACAGCGCACCGATGGTGTTGCCATGGTAGCTCTGCTTTCGGGCGATGATGAAGCGCTTCTGAGGCAGGCCCCTCTCGTGCCAGTACTGAGTCGCCAGCTTGATGGCAGCGTCTGTGGCCTCGCTACCCGAGTTGACGAAAATGGCCTTGGAGAGACCTCCAGGGCGGTTCTTCAGCAGCATGGAGGCAAGCTCCTCGGTGACATCGCAGGTGAAGCGGGCACCAGAGTAGAGATACGCCAGTTGGTCGAGCTGGCGGTGTATGGCGTGGGAAACGTCCGTCCTCCCGTGCCCAAGGCAAGAGACGGCGGGTCCAGCCGAGGCATCGAGCACCTCTCGCCCAGATTCAAGGAACAGGGAGACGCGTGATGCTGAAACGACCCGTTCAGGACGTGCAGCGAAACTCCTATGGAGGATGTTGGAGTCTTGGACGAACGCGTCAGCCATGGTTTCTGAGAGAGCTGAATGTGAGAGAAAGATCAACTGTTTGGTGCAAGAAATGGTGATACCACTCTGTGACCTTGCGCCGCGGGTGAGGAGAATTGGAGGGGCAGCAGATAAGATGTACGATGTTGCCTCGGGGACCTGGTAATCTCTCCAGACAAGGCCCTGCTCTCTCAACGTAATAAGGGCGAGATAATACTTAGTCACTACATCAACAGTGCGGGGTCTCAAACTCCCGGAGCATGATGACGCTTGGTTGAAGTTGGGGCTGGACATCGAGGCCGATCGCAGAGGACCGAGAGATCACCGAGCCCCCCTTCAGCGCCATCGGCGGTGTTGGGTAATGAGCCGATGGCTCTTGCACGCAATCAAAATCCCTCCCACGATATCTCGCTTGCTTGGTTGCAAATGCATTGATCATCACGGGGAACCTAGAAGTGGCTCTACGCCCCTAGCTCCCCAGCCCCTGACTCGGACAGGGTGTCGACTCAAGTCCGCCAAAGAGAGCGAAAGCTGAACCCCGCTTGGGCGCCAACGGCGGGAGACCAGGGCCCGGGATCTTGAAGCGTGCCGGCGCGGCAGTACTCCCCGTCTTATCGAGTCATCTCCACATGAGCATCCCACAGATCCAAATCTGGGGTACGCGGGATAGACCTGCGGCTGGGAGACATGGATTAGTCGCCCTGAAGATAAGGTGCCAGCGTGGTCTACTCCGTCAGGTACTGGCTTCTTCAAGCTGGACTATCTTCGGGTCTCCCTACTCATGCCCATGTCTTCCACGACAAGTTGTCTACATAAGAAACGCTGATCCTCCTCCAGCAGAGACAGATGTCTATCATGGGTCACCACTGCCATCGGTTTCTCTGATTTCAAACATCTTCTTCCCTCTGTTAATTAAGAACACTACCGACACCACCCTATGTCCCCGTCGTCACCATGACCAAAGACGATACCATCGACATCGAGGCTCCGGCAGCTACCATCGCGGAAAATGTATCATCCTCCGAGAAGATGGGTGAGATACTCAAACCCGGGACTAAGGCCCCCCTCCACCGCGAGGAGACGGACCGCGGCTTCAAGCCACGCCACTCGCAAATGATCGCCCTTGGAGGCGCTATCGGGACCTCTCTGTTCCTGGGAACTGCGCAGGTACTCCGCGTGGGCGGTCCTGGCTTTCTGCTGCTCTCATATGGAATACTCTCGGTCCTCGTATACGGCATCGTCACCGGTATTGCTGAGGTGGCCACCTACCTCCCCGTGCCAGGGAGCACGATGGCCTTCCACGCCAACAAGTACGTCTCTCGCAGCCTTGGCTTTGCTATGGGTTACCTCTACTGGTATTCCATGGGAATCCTGGTTCCGTACGAGCTGGTCGCCGTCAACCTCTTGATCGACTATTGGAACCCTGGTGTCAACCCAGCCGTGTGGATTACAGTTCTCTTGGTTCTGATCGTCCTGGGAAACTTCCTCCCGGCCCGCATGTTCGGCGAGGTCGAGTTCTGGAGCGCGGGAACCAAGATCCTCCTGATCCTCGGGCTGATCTTCCTTTCCGTGGTGCTTTTCTTTGGAGGTGGCCCAAACAGGGACATGCTGGGGTTCCGCTACTGGAATGATCCAGGGGCCACCAACGCGTACATTGTCGATGGAGGGGCAGGGAGGCTTGTGGCCTTCCTGAATGCTGTGGTTTTGGCCTCCTTTGCCTTCGTTCTTGCCCCTGAGCAGCTCATCGTCACAGGCGGAGAGATGCAATCCCCGCGACACAACCTCCCGCGCGCCGCTCGGCGTTACTTCTGGCATCTCGTTATTCTCTTCATCCCTACGGTCATCGGTATCGGTGTCGTCTGCCCTTCCAACCACCCTACGCTGGCGGCCTCGGGCACAGCAAGCTCACCGTTCGTTATTGCGATCCGCACCGCAGGGATTCCTGTCCTTGATAGCATTGTCAACGCTATGATCATTGTGTCAGCTTCAACGGCCGGAAACGCCTTCCTATACCAGGCGTCCCGAAATCTTTACTCCCTGGCCTTGACAGGCAACGCGCCCGCCATTTTCAAGCGGTGCAACAAGTATGGGCTGCCCTATATGGCTGTTGCGGCGAGTGCGAGCTTCAGCTTGCTGGCCTACCTAAGCCTGTCGAGTACGAGTCTCACAGTGTTTACCTGGCTCATCAGCCTCACCAACACTTCGGGCTACATCAGTTGGATATGCTGTGGTATCATCTACGTTCGGTTCAAGAAGGCAGCTGCACGCCATGGGGTTGAGTCGCCGTACAAGCCACGGATCCAGCCGTGGGGTATCTATTTCGGGAGCATTGGCTCGGTCTTCCTCCTGCTCCTGAATGGATTCACGGTCTTTTTCCCCTCCGAGTGGTCGATCAGCGGTTTTCTCACGGCTTACATCGGAATTGTTGCTTTTCTTGCCATCTATCTCGGCCACCGCTTCTATCACCGGAATGACACATGGGTCAGGAACCTGGATGACATCGACATGTTTGAGGGCCTTGAGGAGGTTGAGGCAGCCGCCAAGCCCCCTCCAGTCAGGGGCTGGCTGGCTCGGAAGCTCTTCGTGTTGATCGAGTGAGCCGGGAATTTGACGCCGGGCAACTCAGTAGGCCCCGTTTCAGGGGGACCTGGTTGTCTCTGGAGAAAGGGACCTGCTCTCTAAACCAGGTACCTAAGTAAGGGAGGATGTGGGGTTCAGGTCAAATGTTACTTACTTCCAACTCACAATTTGAGGGTATCCATCCCAAACGGTGCCGTGTTCCAATGCCCCCTCTCTCCGTCCACCATCCACGAACCGCCGAAGTTGAATTTGAGTTACTTTTGGGGGCGAAAGGCAGAAAGACGGCGAGAAAGAGGACGAGCTTAGAGAAGAGGAAGGCGGTGCTGTTTTAGCTGGAAATTTCGCCGACGATACCGACTGTGCAGACGACGAGCTTGTGCTTCCTAAAGACCTCCCCAAGAGCGAGGTCGTGTTCCTGCTGGATATGTGGAGTTGCTGGTCATGGCATCATGTCGTGGTGGAAGACGGATGTCTTGATGGCGCTGACTTGGGCCTTGCTGCCGTCGATTTTCTCCATGTTGTTCATGGTGGTCTTGTTTCAGGCCAAGCCCAAAGCACCGAAGAGATGTTCAGAGAGGTACTGTAGCCTGCCCTCGAGATCGTGAGGATGGTTGTCAGCACAGCCCCACCACAACCCAAGACCAACAACTTAAGGAAGAGTCCCTTACGTACCAGCGTAGGCGTGCCGCCAATGCGTGCCAGGTGTGTCGGGGCCGGCGTACTAAGTGCGATTATCGTAAGCCCTCGTGCCTATTCTGGCGGAAGGTCGGCGCCACACACATCCAGCCGCCGGTGGATCTCTGCAGCTTCGGTTAAGGGAGCCTCACGATCTTCGAGCGGCTAGACGACATGGAGGAACTCCTCAAGTCGGCATCCCTACCCCCGTCCGAGGACGAGTCATACCACAAACGCCGGTCGTCCAAGGGGGCGAGTTCCGGCCAAGCCCACGGCACCACCACCGACCTGGCATGGTCAAACCCCTGAGCATGGATGACATGCTCGCGCTGCCGTGCTTCAAGGACCCATACCTCTCCCCGGCGGATGCCAACGATATGTGCGTCACGAAGGGGAACGTCAATATCTACCTAGGTGATGTCCTAGTGCCCTGAATAGCGGATCCACGCTGTGGCTAGATGGTTTATAATATACAGACTTTATCACCCATGCCGGGCGGGCTCCAGAGATATGTAAATCAACCCCCCTCCTGGTTATCGGGGGACTACTGTAGGCTAGAAGCGGCTTTCGTACCCTCACAGGCGGGTCTCATGTAGATGCTATCTAGGTTGCCGTCAGGGGACTGATATTGCCGAACCCGTGGGTCACAGAGGGCCGACATTGCCGGATTGGCAGCCGCTCGTGGTTCGAATTGACGATGTGAGAGGCCCCGGTCCAGGCTGACTTATTCCCCAAACGACTGCGCTCTGAAAACGTTCAGAGTATTTGTGTTTACTATTTAGTGTCATGCTATAGTGCTCGTCGCGCAGTCCGCAGAGCCGTGCCTGCTTTCTTAAGCAGGTTCGCACTCTGTGCCGGCGTCCGACAATCTGAATGGGGCGATCTGGCTAATGACGTAGGCACTGTATATTGCAAGGGTATCTCTAGCTTGTCTGCCTGTCCCTCTGTCCGATAAGCACTCAGGTGCCTCGCCTTCGACGACCCTAAAGTCGGCAATCTTTCCGCAGTTGACGAGTGTGTCACAGCTTCGCCGGCCACCGACGTCCTGTGGCTGCAGGAGACCCAAGTTAAGTACTGGACGAGTGATGTCATCGTTTACTAAGTGAATGAGTGCCCAGTCGAGCAAGCGAGGTCGCTGGGTACCCCTGTTCACTTCTTTGGCGGCGTGGAACGCCAGCGCAAGGCTTGGCTAATCCGTCTAGATGGTACAGTCAGTCAAGTGCACATCTCGTCCCTGGCATATTTCGACTCCTCTTGCTGGGTTTCGTATTGATAGATGACGGGCTCTGTGACCCCGCACGGATCTATGCGAGTGAACAAGCGTCCAGCGCTTGTTCTCTCAGCGCTTGCGATTATCTTACATCAATATAGTGCGCATAAATGGCTTTCGGCAAGATCCGGCGAAGTAGATCCATAGATAGCCGAGTTCGCGGAATGATTGCGAGCAATACTGACGAACAATATGCCCGCGACTTACGGTCGTTAACTCCACTTTCGCCTATCAGGATATTCTCGGCCGGAAGCTCCGTTTATATGCCGTACCTTGGGTCAGTCCTCCCAGTCATGGGGCGCCAGCGTCTATTGCTCGGCTATCTCTCAGATTGACCCATCCCAAGTAGGAAGGTCCTTGGCGATATCTGCACCCACCCGTATGCTGCTTGGGCCTTGGGGTAACGTCTGGGGTATTGAAGACATACCTAGCTTGCAGAGTAGAGGTCTAGAGGATAATATGGTACATGATGACGGGATTATTTAAACATCCTGCTCTCGCAGCATTCAATGATTTTTTGACCGTTGCCTCAAGCCCAGACATCTTCGTGACACGATTGTTTCTGAAATCTGAACAAATGGGGCTCCTCTTTGTTGGACTGATCGCTGCTGCCGCTGCTGCCCACGGCGCACGATGCTCTGACGCGGCGACGGTTTTCAATGGGATTGACTCCCGGGTGGACGAGCTCTCTGTTGTGAATCACGAGGTATTTATGTCTCATCCGGGCGTTGTGGCTTCGCATTCCTTTACTTACTCTCCAGATCTGGTCCAATCCCGAAATACGCTACGAAGAATTCCATGCCCATCAGGTCCTGACAGACTTCCTTGAGGACCAAGGCTTCGAAGTTACCCGCAGCGCGTACAACGTCAGCACCGCGTTCAGGGCTGAGTTCTCAAATGGCGACGGACTCACCGTGTCCTACAATGCCGAGTACGATTCCCTCGGTGAGATGGGACACGCTTGTGGCCACAACTTGATTGCTACGGCAAGTGTTGCCGCCGCGATTGGTGTCAAGGAGGCTCTTGAAAGGGGCAACCTCACCGGCAGAGTGGTGTAAGGCACCCAGAGTTGCAAGGCCAGCAACACAGCTGATCATCTCCTGCAGGATTCTTGGAACACCCGCCGAAGAAGGCGGTGGCGGTAAGGTTAAGATGCTCGATGCGGGCGCTTACGATGACCTCGACTTCAGCATGATGGGACATCCGGGTGGCGGTGGTTGGACCTCCTTCCGCCGGACCCCCGCGGCCTGGGGTGGAAATGTTACCTTCCGCGGCGGTAGGTTCTTCCCACCTTCTTGTGTTCTTCAACAGCGTCTCTGATATCCTCCACAGTGCCCTCTCACGCTGCTGCGGGTGCATCGGCTGGCCGTAACGCTCTCGATGGTTTTGTTGCCGCGTACAGCATGACTGGCATGTATCGCCAGCAGTTGATGAGCAATGACGTGATAAACCATGTCATCAAGGAGGACAGTCTGCTCACCAATGTCATTCCGGAACGCGCACACAGCCTTTGGGGAGTGCGGGCCCCGACTAGGTAATTGCTCCCATAGATGTCAACTTTATTCCTTTCCGAGGCTAACACCAAGACAAGAGGGCGCCGCGACACGCTCTTGAAGCAAGTTGAAAGGATCATCCAGGCGGGTGCTGAAGGTTCCAACACCACGGTCGAGATTGTTCCGTGAGTCAACGCCCCTCTTCCTCCGCCCAAAAAACGGAAGCATGGAGGAAGTCGTACATTTCTGACAAGGTATAGCACGCTGGACTACTGGGATCTTGTGCCTAACCGCGGCCTGGCCGAGACGTTTTATAAGAATCTCATGACCTACGCCAATCCTTCCGAAGCCGTAACCGACGGTAATAGGCCGTGGACGACCAACACGGTTGAATATGAAGTGGCCAACCCGAGATACGGCGGATCCACAGACCAGGTTTGTTTGGATACCTTCCTATCAGTCCCGACGCATCGCTAATACACTTAATAGGGCAACGTTTCGCACAAGATCCCAGCTATTCAAATCAACTTCCCCGTTTCCTTCAGTGGCATTGGTAACCACCAAGTAGGCTATCACGAGGTTGCAGGACGCGTGAGTAGAGACTTTGCATCGTTTGACGGCGGTATATCGGTGCTAACTTCCCTAGGAACTTTCCTTTAACCAGGCGGTCATCGCTGGCAAGATCCTCGCTATCAGTGGCGTCGACTTACTGCGTAACGCAACTCTGGCAGCTGCTGTGAAGGCCGAGTTTGCCAATGCCTCCAGCTCCTAGTTATAAAGAGCGCCGCTGTCTCAACAAGTTCTCTATGCCAGACTCCAGCAACCTATACTTAGCTTAGGATCATCGCGAGGAACGATGGGGTAGATGTCGTAAGTAGGATTCCGACGCTAGAATCGATGGGTATAAACATAGCCAATTGTCCTCCCGACAAGAATAAACCAGCCTATGTACCCAATTCCATCCTTTGCATGTGAAAGCTAACTGACGGTGTATCTACCGGACCTAGCGGTTCTATATGGGAGCATACATAACAGCCTCGTCTGCTTCTAAGGATCTAATGGGAACTCTATCCTCTCCTGGAAGGAGAATTAGTCGGCCGCTCTCGACTCCGTCCGGAGAGAAGCGGGATGTGGGTCAGGCCTGTGCTGATGTCCGCTGCCGGTGGTGCATTTGGTTTGATGCTGACGTTCAGAGTAGTGCGCCCGTTGTTACGGGAGGTGTTGATCAGCCCCTGTCATGCTTGCAAGTGGAATCCTGCACCCGCAAGATGCTCGCGCGGTAGACGATGGGCCTGAAGTCTAGGCTGCGCAAAAGGCGTCACACTGGCTCGGGTGGCTGTCACCGCGGACGTTGGCCGTTCGGGTATCTAGATATTCGGGTCTGGATCCAGGTATCCAGAGGTCCAGATCCAGATATTCTGGTTCAGGGCTGGGGATCCAGGTGTCCGGCTGGGTTGGGTTTTGACATTGGAGTAATCAGATGTCGAGGATTGAAGCGGCAGATCCAGCTCAAGGGCACGGCAGCTGCGGCTGGCTGGGCCTGCTGGGCCTGTTGGATCTGCCGGGCTTGCTGGATTGCTCCTGCCTGCTGGATAGAACTGGCTACCTATGCTGTTGGATTCAACTACCTGCTGCATGCCTACATGATGTTATGCTGCCACCAGGATATCTGGATAACAGGATAGCTACCACCATGTTCCTATCCTGTTGCGGCAGCTGTTTTCTAGGTACGACAATAGAAATACTACTTCAACTCCTTGCTCTCGTTCGGAAATGCCAAAAGAAAGTTAGGTTATCCCCACAGCACGCATCGAACAGTCTCTTCAGGCCGCCGCTCGGCCGCGCGTCTCATACGGCAGAACCAAAAACACCACACCAGCAACCACAAAGAGGGCGGCCGAGATCCAAACCGGCATATCGTTATCAATGCCGATGTACGCTGCCATCAAGGGGGCTGTAAGACCGCTCAGACGGTTGAATACCGCCACAAGTCCGTTGCCTGTCCCACGGATCGGAGCAGGGAAGAGCTCAGGGGTGTAAGAGTACAGAAGACCGTACACCAAGTTCTGGAAGAAGGCAATGGCGCAGGAGAACCCGATGATGCCGGCCTCATTCGTCGCCCTCGTGAAGAGAAACAGGAAGACGCCAGTACCAATACAAGCCAGAGTACCGGTGCCCTTGCGGCCAACTCGCTTCATATCGACGGTGAGACCGCCAACAAGTGACGCTGGGATGCCGCAGACCGCCTGGATGGCGTAGTTCCGGTAGGTCTTCTCCAGGGAAGAAGAGCCCTGTTGCACACCCTTGTTTTCAAGGTAAATTGGAATAAAGCTGTTGTAAAGCGGGTATGCCATGCCGATAGAGCACCAGAGAAAGATCATGAGGGTGGTGGACAAGGCCAGGCGTGGTGTTGAGAAGAGGGTGGCAAGCTTCTCGGGCTTGAACTTCTCAAGGCTCCGCTTCACGATGTTCCCGTGACTAGCGTTCGGGGCAGTGACCTCCGATGGGTCGTCGATGCCGAGTTCCCTGTCCACAGCTTCGAAATGGGCGAGGGTGAGCCAGGTGGTGCCGCCGTTGCGCCCAGCGATCTGTTGGACGACGTGGACCGCCTCGGCGTCCCTGCCCTTTCCGAGCAGGAACTTCGGCGTCTCGTAAATTCTGAACAGCAGTCTGAGCATAGTCATGACGAGAGTCAGACCGCCGAATGCCCAGAACGTGTAGCGCCAGCCCATATTGTCGTGGTAGTTGCACTCGACCGCACTAGACTCGCAGGAGAAGTTGGCGATGAGGGGCCAGGCAATCAGCGCAGCAACCGCTTGGCCGAGGGACCAAAAGGCAGACTGCATTACCAGGAGATATTGATAATTCGCTGGGATGTATTCCAGGAAGATGGCGCTGTCGACGGGTTGGTTGCCTCCGGTGCCCAGACCCAGAAAGGCACAGAACGTCGCGATGGCTTCGAAGTTAGGACTGCCGGCACCAACCAGACCCGCAATGGCAGAGATGAGCAAAGTGACGTTAAAGGCCGTCCTCCGTCCAATGTAATCGGCTGTGATGGGCCAAAAGGATGATCCAACGACCAGACCGGCGTACTTGGCCACCGTGAGAAAGGCGATACGCTCGACTTTGAACTCGTTCCTGACAGGCGCGCTGATAATCGTGATGGCCTGCATCCAGAACTGCATCATGAGGGTTAGCAACGAAGTATTATTCCCAAAGAATATGTGCGGATGTCTTACGTTGTCCACGAACCAGCCGAAGCCTGTCATGGCATAGATCTTCCATTGGAAAGGACCCATACCAATGTCCATAAGGGCTTGGTTCATGATGGCAATTTTCTTCTCATAGACAACGTTGCCTCCCATGGGAATTGCTGAGGTATCGATGCCATGGTACGTCGTGGTGTCAACATGGTCAAGCTTGCCATGCTGTTGAGAGTCCACGGTGGCCGTCTTCTCCAGGTCGGCGACCTTGACGTCTGCACCCGTGGTCGCCATCTCGCAACCTTGAGGGCTTGTTGTGAGGGAGGATCAAGTCAAATCAAGCTCGGGAAAAGTTCTCCCCGTCACAAGAGGAGTTGAAAATACAGCCCGAAGGAGACGTTGAAGATGTCAAAGCGATCAGGAGATGCGTGACCGAGAAGAGAGCGTGTCCTGGAACCGACAGAGAGGCAGGGGATCGCTGCCTCTTTATCATCAACAGGAAGGCCCTGGGGGTTAACGATGCCAACCGCTCCAGGTTTGTCCCGAGATAAGAACCTTCGCTCGACTCTCGGCCTCCCCACAAAAAGCTGCCAGACAATCTTTGGCACACCCGCACTAAGCACCCACCCTCGTGGTCGAACGCCACATTGTGTCTGCGATGCATCGGACGTAAATGCCCAATGAATGTTCGAGAAATTGTAAGCGCGGTGGAGTTTAGTGATATTCTGCTTGAGTTATTATGACCATTCCCGAGCGAACGACGCCTGATTCAGTCTGGGGCCCCGGATGAGATGACTCTGGGGCTCTCCACCGTCCATTCTTCCCCGGATCTCGGTTCTCCAAAGGCGCTGGACAAGAGGGCCAGGAAGGGAGCTCCTCGTGTGTTTGCGTGGCGACAGAGCGCAATAAATATACCAAATGCGGTAAGGCGGGTTGGAGATGCTGGCTTGGTGTTGAGGCTAGATAGAGGTTGTGATGCGGGGATGGAGGGCAAGGAGGTGGGGACGGACCCGGCTCCGCGACCCAGCTTGAAGTCGAAAACTCATCCGTGGATATGGCCGTTCGGTTCAGCTAACTGTATTCGGTATTATTTTGGAACGACAGACTTCGTGAAGTCGATGAGCCTTTGAAAAGCCTCTGGTTTAGCAAGAAGGCATCTAGATTCTTTGAAGCCGGGAGAGATGGTAACTGAATTTATTGAAGTCGAGAGGGAGCTTATTTCGATTTTCTCATGTCAAGAGAGAGGTCATCTCGATTTTCTTGAGGTTTGATCTGAAGTCTGGTCAACGTTGTAGTACGTCAGAGGGCAGCGATCTCTCTCCGACCCCCCTTGACCCTACCTAGCCCAGGTTGGCTCCAGACGCTATCAGGTGGGGATGGTGCCTGGGCTGGCGACGGTTGACCGATGCACGGCGCATCGAATGCCCCAAAAACGGTTTGGCTTGGACATGGATACCCACCAGGGTGCCTCCGGATCAAGGCCAGTTCGAACCTGGATGCACATCTGCCGGGCCGCCACCGAACCAACGGGTCTTGATCTGCCCGATAGGCGCCTCAAATTACCTTCTTGCATCTAGCATGTGCCCTTGGAACTTCAGACATTTCGCATTAAATGTAGAAACTGGAGTAAATAGGGACGACTCCGGGGATCAGGGACACCGAAGCGGCGAATTCTAGACTCTGCCCGAGGCTATGGCGGACTAATATGGAAGCTTTTGGTCGAGGCCGGAGGGGAGGACGATGGCCGATCAAGACAGAGACAAAATCCCCAGAGTTTGATACTTCCGGCGTTCCGAATAACCGATTTGGGATTCCTAAGTTCGCATCATCGGCTTTCCTGTGGGAAGACATCTGGTTTATAAAAGCCATACTGCTGGTGACCCCATGGGGAACATCTGGCCAACGTCATCACAGACTAACCGCCTTATCTCTTTCTATCTACTCTGAAGAAATCTTCCACCTCTTTTGAACATCAAATCCTGCCTCTTCGCCATGGCTCCCGCTGCTGTTGTCGATACCGCGCCCGTTTCGACGGGCAGGTTCGAGCCCACCCAGGCTCCTCTCAAGGGCAGCGTCAAGTTCGACGCCTCTAAGCACCTGGCCTTCTCTCCTCCCGCCAAAACCCTCACCATGCAGGATCTGGCTTTGGAGCCCACAGAGCTCTCTCCCATTGCCACCACCGAGCCCTTCCCCTTCATGTCTCACGAGGCTGTCCTCGCACACCGCCGCGAGATCTTCAGCAAGCCTGTTATGGACAACTGCCTCTTCCACACTCGGCCTGGCTCAGTTCAGCTGCGTGGTATGGCGCCTAGATATGCCCCGTTCATTCATGAGTTCTGGCACTCCCCCGAAGTCCTGAAGATCATCAGCGAGCAGGCCGGAGTGGAGCTCGTGCCTGTGATGGACTACGAGATCAGCCACACAAACGTCCAGCTCGGCCCCGGGGGTCTGGACGCTGTCCGCAACACTCCTGTGGAGCCCCCTGAGGCCACGCCCGAAGCCATTGCTCGCTTCGAATCCGAAAGGCCCAAGACGCGTGCCGTCACAGACCAGTCCAAGCCCATCATCGAGTGGCACAAGGACTCGCACCCCTGGGTTTGCGTCGTCATGCTGTCCGATGCTCGCTCCATGGTCGGCGGCGAGACCGAGCTCATGAAGGGAGACGGCACCACGCTCAAAGTCAGGGGCCCTACGATGGTAAGTCATTGTCCTCTCTGACATCCCACACAACGAACTGACCATGGTTCTCCCTGGCAGGGCTGCGCAACTCTTCTCCAGGGGCGTTACATCACCCATACTGCCGCCCCTTGTGAAAACATGCCCGAAAGAGTGACCATCGTTACCTCCTTCCGACCGAAGAACCCTGTTCTCGTCGACGAGACCACCAATGTCAACATCCGGAACAAGTCGCATCTCACTGAGCTCTACTATCAGTGGTCGACGTACCGCCTGGATGTCATCGCCCAGCGCGCTCAGATTGCGGCTGATGCGCTGAGGGAACGATATGCCAGGAATGTTGCTGAGTCGGACTCTGAGGGCAAGCCGGGCTGCTGCAGGGTGGAAACAGTCAATGTGGACGAAGTCAGGAAGTGGTCCGAGGAGATGATCAAGTACATCAACGAGACCATGCACGAGATGAGGCCGCTGGGTCCGGATGGGAGGTAATATGTCGCTTGCGAAGAATGGATCACAATTATCATAGATCCTAGGCTATTTTGTACCGGTATTCTAGTCTCCCCTTTCTGTCTGAATCGCATTGTCAGCCACTCGTGCAATAGTCCGTGTGAAAACTGTCGTGAAGCCTTTGAACCGGTTCGTCTGCGTACGAGAAGGTTCACTATAAACGAAACCGGGTATCATCCACACAAGACATTCTCCTCCTCGTCCAGATCGCCGCCGCCTGCGTCTCGTGACATCCACACTTTCACCAACTGCTCCCTCACAGTACTGTACAACCTGATTTTGAATCTCTTTTCGAGATCCATCAGCCTCCCCAGAACGTATTGCCGCTCCTCCATCCCCACGAGCTCTTTGGCTACGATTCCGATGGGCCACAGAACGCAGCTCTCCCAAGGAGAGCCCTCCGGAAGGAGTCGGAGCAGCTCGACTCCCCATGTGGGCAGATTACCCATCGTAGCAAGAGCATGTCCCACGACATTGAGGTCCGGCCAACCAGCCTTAGCTTCTGCTGAGTGTACCGCGCATTGTCTCCGGTAGATGGTCGTCGCAACCCGGTAGAGCTCCGATATGATCTTCTCGTCGCCGAACTCGGCGGGGTTCGTAAAGCTCCCAAGACTGGCCCGCAGAGGATCCAATACGAAGAAGGGATCTGCAGTCGGCAGCCGCTGTTGGGGTTCGTGGTCAGTAGGCTGGGAGGTTGTGCGGCGAACAAGAGCGAAGCTCGGGAACCAGTCGAACCTCCCATCCCAGGCGGCGATGTCCTCGTCGGTCACTGATAGGTCCCCGGCGCTGCATCTGGCCACGATACCAGGCAAACTGAAGCGCCGAGTGTCCGGCTGAGCGTCCAGGGTATCTGCTTGCGTCACGCCGCTCATGTTGGGAGTGAAATGCGCCGCTAAGGATTCCACCATCGCGTTGTCCCCGTAGTAGAAATTGGATAAAGTCGGAGTATGACTTGATGTCGACCGTACAAGGTCATTGTATAAGAACAAACTGGACAGAAACCGCAGCGTTTCCGACCATGGTCTTGTCTGTGCGTAAGAGGGACCGGCGTTGTCTGGTTGTGACGGCCCGGGAAGGTCGAGTGATGTTAACGAAAGCAAAGTCCGCGTCGGGAAGAGAGCCGCGAAGAACTGCAGATGAGGTGTTGCTGCGCCCTGGTCGCCGCCGCTCAACTTCTCGTACAAGAGTAGCAAAACGCAAGTGGCGAGGAGAGGGACGAAATTGTCCATGGCGGCAGCGCTCCCACCCTCGATGAACGGGGCGTTGTGGCAGGCATCGACCTGGGCCTGCAGCGACATCAAGGCGCCTCCGGGTCCGCTGCGGGAACTGTCGGCGCCCGCTACAGCGGCCAGAAGGTCCATGGAGCCCTGAATAGCGCTGTGTCGAAGCTGAAGCATGGGCCGCTCCATCTGGAACGATCCGTTCTCCCAGAGCTGCACGCCGCTCAAGGCAAGAAGAGAGTCGAGGACAACCCGGTTCCGCGTAGCTAGGGGGAGAAGAACGCTGAGAAAGGGATTGTCGGGTTCTGCGAAGGTCGGATAAGTCCGTGAAAATCGTTGGACGTAGTGATCGAGCAGCCTCCACTCCGGCTCCCCGAGCTCGTATGGCCAGTCTGATACGCGTCGCAACAGCGTAAACGGCGACGTGGCGTTGCTCACTGTCATCGCCGCGCTCGTCGCTGGACTTGCATGCGTTGCCACGGAGTCATCGTCAGGGAACGCCGGCATGTTGCTCCTGGGCGCTGGGCCTCTTCGGCTCATCCCAGCCCTTCTGCCATCGTCTTCCCAGACAAGCCTCGTGCCCGTCTCGCAAGACAGACCTAACCTACGGCAATTGCCGCACGGTCGGCCTCCCCCGTCGCACTTCTTCCTTCTGATGCCCGTTGTCAGCACCTCCGTGGCAGCTGCTGCAAGGACTCTATGCAGAAGACTTACCTTCTCTTGCAGGTCCAACACCCATCTCTGGACCGCCGGATGGCGGTTGGCCGCTTCGGTGATGGCATACTGAGGGGTTGAGCCCCCCGTTTCTTGGGGTGTACAGGGCAGTGTCTTGCTCGAATCAGGGGACGGAGGCATGCCTGTCGGATATAACGCCGGCCTATACTAGTAGCATCCCTTATCAGGCTAGCAGCACTCACTGTAGAAAGTGGCCAGGCAGGCTGTGTAAATATCGGCAACTTGGCGCATCTAGTCCCTGTGTGAGTGCCACCCTCCAGGGTCGCAGGAAGGGTGGCCGCCCACGGAACGGAAGGCCACGCCGACCAACGGGCGTCAAGTCGAGCCTAAGAAAATCGAGATGACCTCTCTGTTAACTTCAAGAAATTGACATGGCCTCCCTCTTGATTCCGAGAAATCGAGATATCCTCTTGCTCAATTGCAGGTACTTCAAGGGCATCGTATCTGGACTGCATCAGAGCTGGGCCGGCCATGCTTTCTGTGACCCTCACCTCATGGCACCTGCTTTATCATCACCTCTTTTTACAGCTGGCATAATACTCAGATAATGCCATCACAGTCGATGCTCATTCAGCGGGGCGTAGCTCAGATCCAGCCAGTTTTTTGACATTCAAAGATCTCCTCTAAGATAACACACATAGAATCCCATTAGTTCCATCTCTCCCAGCCCTCCCGTCTACTATTTTTGCCATGCGTACCATAACAGAGAGAGGCGTGACACGGAATCGCCCATCCACTAGCTATATCAGCCAGAAATTTGGATTTGGCTGAGAAGATATGATGATACTGCCATCGGAACGCATTGAATACTCCCCTGCTAACCAGCTGTTATCTAGTTCTTGACATCCTGGCCAGTCTCAGGTTTGAGGGACATCTGGGATGCATAGTATTAGCCCCGGCCACCCCACACCGTCAGCAACTTTTAACTGTGCGCCCCAAACACCCGTGCAAACCTCGTGGGATCACGCAATGCCAAGCAGAACCGCCGTATTTTTACACCTACCCAGTCAGCCGCATGAGTATGAAGAGTTAGGGAAGGGGGTATCGGGAAGAGACGCTCAAGCTCTCTGCTTTTTGATGGTTGTCAACGGTCTTGATGTGACCCTTGTGAGCCACAGGCGTAATATCAGAGCAAGCTCGGATTTTACAGCTAGTACGCCTGAACTGTGCGGCACTGGTGCTGCCGTCTCTTCTGGCGTCAAGGGAGAACTGAGCTTTGTCCTGGCGAGCACCACAAGCCATGCTCCAGAGGCTCTCCGATGCTTCCCCTGTGGCGTCGCCTGAGGTCTTTCAACGTTAGGGGGTGGAGGTCCTTGGGCTATCAACACTTTGCAGTGCTGGATGTGAGTCAGAGCTTAAATTTGACATCGCCGGAGAATCGAGATTTGGTGCGCGTTTTCGCTGCTGGCTACGAGTCAGAGACCAGGATTCTGGAGAGGGGAGAAGAAGTAAGGATCGAGGTGCCCGTGGGGAAGGTTTTGCAGGCTGCTGAAGATTGTTTGATTAGCTTTGGGGGTTGAGAAGTTGGGGATAGAGATTCTTGTGGTTGAGGAACAGTTTGGAGGTTGGTGATATCTGAGTTGGAGTTGTGGCGGTGGAAATAGAATACTGGGAAGGAGCGCGGGACGCTGGGGTGTAATCGTAGAAGGAGGTCTTTGACTTGGAAGAAGGTGGCGGCGAGCAGAAATGTTTGATGGCAACCAGATTTTACAGCTGGCTAACCTCGGGGTGGAGTGAAGGCCTCAAGTCAAGTTGAGATCCGAGATTCTCAAGGCGTAGGGAGACGAGGTCTGATGATATCGGCTTTGATGCTTTCATCCATGTACCTCACAGTACCTACCTAGACATAAATCACCGTTCCAGACCTCAGACATTCACATCTCTCTCCGAGTCAACTTCCTCTATGCCGTCACAGCCTACCTAGGTTGCTCCTGCTTCACAGTGCCCAGGTGGAAGGAGCAACCCCCACGCCCCTTCCACAAAGATTCCATCGAATCCCAAACCTCAACCTCCGACTTCACAAACCTCACCTTTCCACAAACTTTTCCAAAAATCTGTCCGCAAACCTCTCCTCTCAACCACGCTTCCAACCAACGCCCGCCAGAATCCCACGCCAAAGCGGGCCAAAGCCAGCGGCCCGGGTTTTTACAGCCGTCTCGCGTCCCCGATCAATTGATTCAGGTTCTTTCTCTCAGATTCGAGGCAGTGGCGAACGTCCTTCTGCCATCTCCAAGCCCGGCACTCTTTTGTCGCGCGAGCCCCAAGGAGGTCAGGAACTCCTTCTCATGCCCGCTGGATACCCACTGTCAAGTTCCGCAAGCTAATATGGGCGCGAATGCAGACAAGTCTCAACGATGGCCCCCAAGAATCAGAACACGGACAGCAAGGGCAGTCGCAGCACCAAGAAGAACGAAGAGGGTCGCTACCACACTCGGAGCGGCGCTGTTCGCAACTTCCGCTGTGCTTTGAACTCGCCCGACGCCCACAAGAGGCTCAAGGCCGAAGATTTTATTCTGATGCTTCGCGATGTGGACTGGAACGAGTACGAGCTGGGGATTCAGCATCGCAAGGCATGTCTCAAGGTCGAGAAGGAACAGCCTGAGTTTCGCGTTGCGATCAAGGAGTGGCGACGGATCGCTTTTTCAATGGGGTTCATTGTGCAACAGTGCAACCCGGCTGGCGGTGATGACTTCAATTGGGGTCGGGGCAAGTGGATTTCTTGGGAGAAGGTCAAGGTCAAGCTGGAGGTCGACGAGAAAGGTCTCCCATCCTTCCAGAAGAATCCGCGCTCCTTCAAGCCCCCCAACATTACCGATGCAGAGCGCAAGTGGCTGAGTGCCGAGATTTCTTCCCCGGGCCTTCCGTCCAAGTCAGAGGTACAACAGAAACGGTGTTAAAACCACTACCCTCGACCTGGCCAAACGCTGACAATACGACACAGAACAAGACCGCCAGGACCGCGGTCGTCAGCCGCTTCCCCGCAAAGAGGAGATATGCCTCCGACGCCGAGGAGGAGAACCTGTCCATCGATGCACGTCGTCCGGCCCCGAAGCGATCTCGCGTCGAAACGACGAGCGTGGTGTCTATGCCGCTGCCAGGAGCCCACGTCGATGGCATGAACACTCGTGGAAACAGGGTCAGTCACCAGCCCGGAGGCCCGGAGATTAATGGCGTTTCAGGCAACACTCATGTATTCAGAGCTAACATTGATGGCGAGCAGATTCGCGAGGCTGCCAAGAAGTGCATCGCCAAGGGCTTTGTGCGGAAGGATTTTGCGGAGGAATCCTTGGATGATCTCGAGGACAAGACCTACGAGCCTCGCTCTCCAAAGAAGACGAATTTCCTTTGGGACTCGGAGACCGACTCGGCCCCCGAGAGTGATGCCGCGATCCATCTCCGGACCAGTGACATCAGGAACGAAGCGGATGACTGGGAATGGGCAAGTTCGCCAATGTCCTATGAAGAGAGGAAGGATCTGACTTTGATGCAGCACTTTCGACTTACCAGACAGGCGAGTCTCCCGGCTCAGGTCACGAACATCGTGAAAACAGTCAACGAAAGCGAGCTTGCCAGACCCCGCTCAGCGAGCGTCCCTCTCGATCTGCTCGAACCCGGAGTTTACGACCTCAATGAGGCTGGCAAAAAGATTGACAAGGTCGTCACCAAAACCAAGGTGTAGAATGCAGCACGCACGTCGCCTCCCAAACGCGTGAGAATCTGCCAGAGACTCTCACCACGTATTGGCACTCGCACCAGATGCCTCAATGATGGCTCCAAGGACCATCTTTGCTACACTATCCCTCGTTTTTTACCATCTTGTGAGACAATCTCCCCCTATCGGTGTATCCGCTGGGTCTAACACCTCCAGAAGCCCTGCCCAGCCGCTTTTATGTCACAACCTTCACCCAGTTCCCAGCCATCATGACGCAGCCCCTCAATCCCCACGCATCCATTACCTACCAAGTTTCCGTTCAAAGGCGTGGCATGTTCTCCGTGGAATGGGATGACGGGACAACTGGAACTACGGGGATTCATTGGGAGCTTGTTTTCTTGGGGGGTCGGGAGCTCGCGGTCTATAAATTCGACGCCGGCGCGCATTTGCTCTGGGATGCGGACGGTTTTTACTCTTGGGGTCATTCTCTATCGTGTTGCTCTTTCGATTTCTCTTCGCGGCCCGCCTTTGTTCAGCGGAACGCATCGAATATCTTGACTTCGAAGGACCTAAACCGTGACTGACATCATCCTATGTATGTAGAACATCTCTGGCGCTGTTTGTGTGGTGCCTGCTGGAGTGATACTCGCATTCAACCCGAATGAAGTGCTGACTTTCTCGGATTAGTGTTCCAAAAAACGTGTAACGACGAAGTTCCCATGTTATACCGTTGACCCCAGGCCATCTCTGGACTGGCGGATGGCGGATTCGATCATGGCATATCGAGGGGTTGAGCCCGTCGGGGCAGTGGCCCAGGAACTTCTCCCAGTCAACCTCCACCCCACCCTGGCACAATCCTCATACTCCCCCAACTTCGCGGCCATCTTCCCTCAAAATCCAGCCCAAGAGGTACGCCACCTCCATAGCACAAGGCTCTGGCAGCACCGGAAGCAGTGCTTTTCGTCCGTCTGTGAAAAGCCGAGGGTGCTAACATCGATGACGCACCGCGGCCGTAGTCATGGCCCCTCCCAAGACCAAGGACGAAGACACCGACCAGGTCCTGCCACACTCCTCCGCCTACCGCCGCTGGAGTAGCGTACTCAACTCGAGCACTCCGGAGAAGGCACACTTCGAGGATTTCAGCGCCGTCCTCCAACTTGTGGAATGGGGCGAGTGCAACCTCAGCCTCCCCCTGCGGAAGCGACTTCTTAAGCTCGAGAGGGACGACGATGATTTCCGTCCGGTTCCCATTTTTTGTTGAATTGAACACGCCACGTAGATTCCGCGAGTCTTGTCTTGAACGGAATTCTGCATACTTTTCGTAAGAATTACGAGTTGGGAATGGGTAGGCGAAATTGGACTTCAAGGTTCATTGGCATCACCACCAACACGACTGCCAAGATGGCTGGCTCAACGACCTTGCCGCTTGAGGCTACTCTCCATGCACCGCGATGGAGTTCGACGAGTCTCCCTCAGCCGATCAGATAAGATGAAGCATCTGATTAGATGCGACCTGTCCCCACCAGGTGCCGTCTACCATGGATCCGGGCTCTCGCATGGATCCAGGCCTTCGCATGGTTTGCATGGCACGAGATCTTCTTGGCATGGGAAACATACAAGAAGAGGGGTTGCTGTACGCCCTCGTCGTCGGAACGAAGCTCTGTGCTACCGATCCCCCACAGGCCACCACGCACACGATCGACTTCCACTACAGGTAACATGGCCTTTGACGAGGAGCGCGGGGCGCAGCCCCAGCATGGCATTGTCATGGCCAAGAACGCCAACAACTACTGGACCAAGAAGGGCGCCCTGATCGCCTACGTCGGACTCTTCGCGACGACGCTCGTCATCTACCTCGAGATCTACTCGACGGGCATCTACATTGCGTACGCGACGAGCGAGTTCTACACGCATTCGCTGCTCGCGGCCGCCGGCATTGTTCAGAACATCGCGGACGTGGCGGCTTATCCCATCACGGCCAAGCTGTCCGATGTCTTTGGGCGCGCCGAGGGCATCACCCTCTCGGTCCTCTTCCTCGCGCTTTCCAACGTCCTGGCGGCTGCCTCACGCAACATCGAGACCTATGTGGCCTCCAACATCCTGGAGGCTGCTGGCAACGCCGGCTTCACCATCATGCAGCAGGTCTTCATTGCCGACACGACGCGCCTCGTCAACCGCGGCATCTGGTCGTCGCTCGTCGACGCTATCGCCGTCATCCCGGCGCTCTACCTGGGGAGCCTCGTCGGCGAGAGCACGCTCGAGACGTCGACTTGGCGCTGGGGCTACGCCATGTGGGCAATCATCATGCCCATCGCTGCGATTCCCCTCGTGGCCATCCTGTTCTACTACCAGGGCCGAAACGAGGACGGTGAGCGCACGAGGAGGTACTGTACCAGCTTACCCAACTTCAGCACCCTCCCTCAGCGGGCATTCAACCTGGTCTGGTTCGAGCTCGACCTGGTCGGCGCGGTGCTGCTCACAGCCGGCCTGGCATTGACCTTTGTGCCGCTGTCCACAACGGGCGCTTACAACATCCAAGGCTGGAGCAACCCATCAACGATCGCTATGATCGTGCTGGGGCCCGTCCTGCTGGTTGCCTTCATCGTCTGGGATGGCAAATTCGCCCGCCAACCCTTCATCCCTCTGAGTGCCATGCGTGAGCGGTCGATTGTGGCCTCGTACGCGCTCGCGTTGGTCGACTGGGTGGGCTTTGCTATTCTGGCCACCTTCCTCTTCAGCTTCCTCCAGGTGGCCGGTGGGCTGAGCCCGGCGGAGGCTGCTAGGATCAAGTGAGTGACCGTGTGCACCAGGTCTGGTTGTACTCTGCTAATAACCTTGCCAGCAACGCCAACCGGGTCACCTTCCACGTTGCCTCCGTCTTTGTCGGGCTCCTGATGCGCTGGACCAAGCGCTCGACCTTGTTCATCTGGATCGGGGTCACCCTCGCCGTCCTCGGCCAGGGCCTGATGATCTACTTCGTCAACGTGAGCGGCACCGGCGTCGCGAACCAAGCCGCCCTCATCACGGCGCAGGTCATCGGCGGCATCGGGCGGGGCATGTTCTCGACGGCGGCGCAGGTGCTGTGCCAGGCGCTCGTGCAGCAGCAGGACGTGGCCGTCGTGACCGGCGTCTTCTTCGCCATGATGAGCATCGGGTCCGCCGTCGGGCGCAGCATCGCGGGGGTCGTCTGGAACAACACGCTGCCGGGCAAGCTGGCGGAGCACCTGCCGCAGGAGGTGCACAGCGAGATCCCAACCATCTTCGGGTCATTTGTCGCGGCGATGGAGTATCCGCCGGGTGAGCCCATCCGGGATGCCATTAACCTGGCTTATAGGGAGACGACGCGCATCCAGGCGATCGCTGCGACTGCTGTCATGGCGGCCATGTTGCTTATCATGTGGGCCATCAAGAGCGTCGACCTCGAGGCGGCGGATGCCGACAGGATGCTGCAGATGCAGGGCGAGGCGGGCGAGAAGAAGGTCGATGAGCATGAGATGGACGCGACCGAGATGCCCGAGACGGCGCAGTCTGCCGCGAACAAGGCCGAGGGCACGTCTTGATTTTCAGGGGACCATCGCGAGCTTTGAAGTTGGTAGCGTACCTTATCAGGCTAGAAGCACTCACTGTAGATAGTAGCCGGGTAGGCTGTGTGAATATGACATCTAGTCCCTGTGGCGGCCCCGTCCACTCTGTGACCTGTGACAGACCGAGCGACGTCCTTCATTTTTCCCCTCCTCACCCTCGGCCCTCGACACATCAACATCAACCAGCCGCGGGGACTGAAAACGGATTCACTACTGCACGACATGGTAGATGCCGATCCGATATCAGCGGCGCCTGCGCGCTCCCGTGGTGGCTGCGATCGCTGCCGGCGGCGGCGACAAAAGTGCGACGAGATGCGGCCGCGATGTAGCCGCTGCCAGGACGCGTGTGCCAGCTGCTCATACAAAGTCAACCTTCGCTGGGGAGGCCGGGAGTTCCCTCGGTCGCGCTTCGGCTCGTGCGCCGTTCAGAAGTTTGGTAAGGCCAATTCGAACCCCGAATGCACTCCATTGCCCAGGTTAACAAGGTGTCAGAGGTGGGGAAAGGGGAGGGCTTCATCTACTCTTCAGGGGTGCTCCAGCCTGCCTCCGCCGCCAACAGCGCCGAACAAGCAGATGGCAGCAAATCACCTCGGTGTTCGGCCCCTCCTCGATACGTGACGGACCTCTGGCCTGGTCCTACTCTCGACCCAGAGCTTCAAGGCTTATTGGAGTACTTCATCGACGTGGCATCCGGTACCATGTCGTCTCATGAGTCCGTTCGATCCGAAACATGCCGCGTCCTACTTCCAATCGCCACCAAAGCGCCTTCGCTTCTCAACGCCCTCCTGGCTCTGTCGGCTGCCCACAGGTCATCTGTCGACGACTGCAGCGGGACGAAGCCGCACTGGACAGGCCTTGCAAAGTCCCTGAAGCTACAGAGCATACAGAGTCTCCGGCATGAGATGCAGGCTGCAACTGGGGAGTCCTTACAAGTCGTCGTGGCCACAAGCCTGATGCTTTGCCAGTCCGTGCTGGCTTACGACCTGGAGGACTACAACACCTGGAGAGTGTTTCTCAGCGGAGCTCGGACGGCCATGCGCAACGCCGACATGATACCTGGAGGAGGTACCACGATTCGCTACTTGAAAAAGAGATTCCGGTTGTTGGAAGCAATCGCCATGCTATCACCGCAGGGGTTCCCAGCCAGCGATCTCCTCACTGACATGGGGGATGATCACACTGGTATCTCCCCCGTATTCATGGACGACGCCGCCGGATGCAGCACAGACGTCTTCAAGATGTTGCGGGTAGTATCCGCTGCCGTTTGGGAGAGGGACCGCCTCGACGTCTCGTCCGCCGGATCATCCATCCTCACCCTCCAGGATCTCCTCCAAGAAGCCTCGGCCTTGGAACAACAGCTCCTATGGATGATCGATTCACATCCTCACACGACATTAGGATTTCCTTCCGGTATCCAGGAGACTCTAACCCCTGAGAAAATTGACGAATTCAGGATCTGCAATCGAATTTTTCAGCATACGGCACTTATCTATCTCCGGGCTGGGGTAATGCGCATCCCCTCAAGCAACGAGGAGATCCAGAGCAGTGTTCGAGAAGTAATCAGTCTTGCCAGCTCTGCCAGCCCACCCCGAGCGCTATCCCCGTATCTCGGCCTCAACACTGCTATTTTCATAGCCGGTTGCCATTCACAACCTGCAGACCGGCCAGTACTCACCAGCCTACTTTCCTCGCTGTTCGAGTCCAGCAGAAATCACAATATGATCCGCGCAAAGGCAGTATTGTCGGCACACTGGTCGGCTTCGGACAATGCGCATGAGGCTCAAGACGGTATGTCGTTCTTCAATTCCCCCTTTAATGTCGGGTAAGAGCAAGGTAACTAACACTTCTTAGCCACGACCGCGCCGCAGCTAGACTTCATCACGTACTGATTTCCTTGATACCGCCTCGGCTTCCTGGCCGATCTCCACAGGCATTTACCCATTGACCGAGCCGGAGCACTCGGGATGCAAGCCTCGTCCAAACCCTCTAAGTGCTCGCTTAGGAGCCGCACTGCCACGGCTCGAACGACAGCTTGCACAGCATGTCCTTGGGCCGAGAGGTCAGGAACTGGTCAGACAGAGCCATCGACGCCGTCATGTCAGGAGCAGGCCGGGTGCGGAAGCGGGAATACACTGCATATAGCAAAGCCCTCATCTCAGCCATAGCCAGACTGATCCATGAAAGTCAGCCTGTGTTGTCTTCAACATGGGTGTCCAGTCCACACTCACTGTTTGCCAATACACGTGCGGGCCCCGGAGCCGAAGGCGAAAAACAAACGATTTCGCTCCTGTTGGCCGGCATCCTCGGCCCATCTCTCGGGCAGGAAACTCTCGGGCTCTTGGAAAACCTGGTCATCATACCGGTGAAGGGTATACGACTGACAGCTAACGACCATGCCGGCAGGGAAGAAGTAGCCATCGATGGACCGGCCTCCCGCGGGCACCAAGCGCGGGAGTGGCAGCGTACCAGGAGCCCAAAGCCGCAGAGCCTCCTGCAGAACCGCGTTGAGGTATGGCAGTTGGTCGAGCGACGCATGTGCTCCTTCTGCTGTAAGCTCCGCTTGCAGCTTCGCCAGTCTGTCTTCATTACGAGGCTGGGAAAGTTCCCACATGAGGAAGATGAGTGTGTCTCCCGTGGTGTCGATCCCGGCGCCAACGTGGTCCATACACTCGGATGCGATCGCGTTGAAATCGGCATTCTCGTTCTTGGCCAACCGACTCACCAGAGAAAAGTCTGCGTGGTCGTCTTTCCTGACGGACTCCCAAATATGGTCGTCGATTCTTCGCCCGCCCTTGAGGGTCTGGGGCGATACCATCTTGACCAGTTTGCTGAGGATGGGGGCATAATACTCCAAGACAAGAGCTGCCGAGCCGGGTTAGAGAGCCTCATATGGGTCAGAGTGGGATAGCCAGTATACCTTTGCGGCTGTCATGGTAGGACAACATCTCTACCATGTCTCTATCCTCTCCTTCTTCGATGGAACGAGTGCCGTGGGGGTGGTACAGCATGGCCGACACGCAGTCCAATGCGTAAGCGTGGCAGTAGAGCTGCAGCGATCCAGTGTCAGGTGTGCATCTGCTTCGTTTGCGGGCAAAGTCATGGCTCGACCATACTTACATAAATATCCGCCGATGATACCCGCGTGCATTCGGCGACGAACTTCTCGGCCCTCTCCGTTATGACGCTGAGAATCTCGGACTTGAGAATGCTTGAATTAGAGTAGCGTTCAGCAAGCTGTTTGCGCTTATCTCGATGCTGCAGAGGTGTTAGAACCGGCCATCTTCGTTGATGTGTGTGTGTGACCAACTTCCTTGATATCCAGCGCGGTGAAGAGATTCCTGCGAACAGTTTGTGTTACTATGACAGCCTCCGGACGACACGAAACACGCGATGATTCTACTACTCACGTGTGCCCGTCCATCCTAAAAAGAGAATACAAGTCGGTCTTTGGAAACCCACTGCCATTGGAGGAGTAGATTTGCTTCAAACCCGTCGGGCTGGCAAAAGATGCCTCGTTCGGCGCCGTGAGTACTACCGGCCCGTATCTGGAGTGTAGGTCATGAATCCACACTCGTTTGGTCCCGTAGTAATCATGGTACCGAACGAAAAGGCTGGACAGCTTGAGGTGCCAGGGGCCCGGAACCTTGCTGGCTGGGGAGATCGTGAGCCGGTAGACAACAAAGGCCGCAACAGCCGATGCAGTGATGGAGATAAGGGTTGCGACTGGGTGCAAAGTGCCCCATTTCTGGACAGCCGCAAGGAGACGTGACGAAACGGCGGAAGACATGATGAAAGACTGACTTGAAAAGAAAAGCCGAAATACATGAGCCTCGAATTCACGGCTTGTCAGCCACGGAACAACGCTTATATACAACTCAGAAGCAGGAGCATTTTGTCTCGATGTCGGCCAAGCATTGCGGGTGTTCGCATCCATCTCGAAAGAGGGAAGTCTTGGAGATGAAGCGGGGAGAGCAGCCTGGCAGGGCCCTAACCAGGCTGGGGATAGATTGTCCCCCGCCATAGGGAGGGCCTGGGCGGACCGAGTCTGGCCAGCCACTGAAGCCTGTCTGGCAAACGACCAAGCCCAAAGGGGAAAGTTGAAGAGATCCAGGATGGGTCACGACAATCGACTGGATCCAACTGGGTGGCAGCCTGCGGATAACGGACCGAGAAAAGGCGACACCAGAAAGGGAAAGTTGAGCAGATGAGAGCGACTCAGCACGCCAACACCCAGGAATGCCCTTCCATCAGCTCCCTTGGGACCCAAGTCTTTCAAGGTCTTACCTCTCGACCAGCAAGCACATGACGTGGAACACTGATAGCACATCGCCTACACTGTCCCCTTTCGAATTAGAGCCTCCTCGAAGTTGGGACAGTTCTCCAGCATCCACTTCCCCAGGTTCAACAACACTATCGCGATGATAAGCCGCTCAGACGAGCATATATGTCGCCATGTTTCTCTTGAATGAACATTCGCAAGGAGTACCAACCTCGCCATCACTTGGATTCTCCCATCTCGAATCACTCAACATCATCGTTAGAACTTGCAACCACTATGGACAACACCATCGCCCCCGTCAGCTCCAACAAGGAGTCACCAGGCGGGTGTAAGGCCGGCGCCATACCTGACGCCCAGTCGATAAAGGTAGGCCAGAGCAACGATACTGTCAGCCGGACGCAGCGCGGCCTGTTGCCTCGGCACATCCAACTCATAGCCATCGGCGGCAGCATCGGTACTGGCTTGTTTGTTGGTATCGGCGGTGTCTTGGCCCAGGCTGGTCCCTTGTCTGTCTTCTTGGGATACCTGCTCTGGGGTGTCTTTTTCATTTACACCTGTAACCTGTGCGTCGCAGAGATGGTCACCTACCTGCCGGTACGAGGCAGCATGTTCGAGCTCGCAGGTCGATTTGTCGATCCAGCACTCGGCTTTGCCATGGGTTGGACGTACCTTTTCGGAAGCTCTATGCTGGTTTGCGTCGAGTACACCGCCGTCGCCACCCTCATGCAGTATTGTGAGTTGCACCGACCCCTTATATGGATCAGCCTCTGAATTTCCCCAAACCACCGTGCCACTAAAAGACCACACGACTAACACTGGGGATACCACAGGGAACACAACCATTAATCCGGGTGTTTGGATCGCCTTGTCCCTCGTGGTTTGCGTCGGGCTAAACCTGGCAGCCGTCAAATGGTTCGGTGAAGCCGAATTCGTCATGGCCTCCACAAAGATCATCCTCCTCGTTGGCTTGATCATGCTCACCCTTGTTACCATGTGCGGCGGCAACCCTCAGAACGACGCATATGGATTCAGGCATTGGGGTAATGGCAGTGCCATGCACGAGTATGTGGCAGAGGGCGCCACTGGAAGATTCCTTGGGCTCTGGTAAGAACCCCATGCCCACCTCAGAGTACCCACGCTCCTTGCTCATCCGGATAACCCCAGGTCTGTTATCGTCTATGCGGCATTCACTATTGGAGGCCCCGACATGATTGCCTTGACAGCCGGGGAAATCCACAATCCCCGCCGGACCATCCCACGGGTCGCCCGCCTGATCTTCTATCGGCTTGTTGGCTTCTACGTTATTGGTGTTCTTGCGGTAGGAATCATATGTTCCAGCCAAGATCCTCGCTTGATGGGCGCAATCGAAAGTGGCGCCCCAGGGTCGGCGGCGTCACCATGGGTTATTGGCATCGAGAACTTGGGCATCAGCGGCTTTCCGGATCTCATCAATGCCCTCATTCTGTTGTCTGGTTTGTCAGTAACACCCAGATATTCGAGACCCAAAAAAGGATATGGGCTGACAATTTTGGCCCTAGATCTTGCGGCAATGCCTACTTTTACGCTGCTACAAGAACCTTGTATGGCCTTGCTCAAGGTACTATGACCTGATCCCCAGAACCAACTCCAATTGCTAAGAGAAGTGAACAGATGGACAGGCCCCCAAGATTTTTAAAAAGTGCACCAAGTCGGGCGTACCTATTTACTGTGTTGGGTGCATTGCCCTAGTTGGTTGCGCGGCCTTCATGGTCACCTCGGACTCTGCCATCACAGTCTTTTTCTGGGTACGGCAAGTCGCCACCGTGTCTGATGGCCTTACACTGACAAGTCTCACAATAGTTTGTCGATCTTACAACGGGGGCTATTTCCGTCACGTACACCAGCATGCTCATTACTTGGGTGTGTTGGTATCGTGCCAGGAAGGCCCAGCCTAATGTTCTCCCTGATTCGGCGCTGCCGTACAGAGCGCCATTTACTCCGTACTCCTCCTATTTGGCACTGGTGCTGGGGTGTACCCTCTGTTTATTCCTTGGCTTCAACAGGTTCTCGCCATTCAATGTCCGAGGATTCATCACCTCCTACTTTGCCCTCGCTTTTGCTTCAAGCATGTTTGTGCTATGGAAGTTCATAAAGCGGACCAGCTTTGTGAACCCCAAAGAGGCAGACTTGCTGGCAGGCAAGGCTGAGGTTGATGAAGAGTGTAAGGTGTGGGAAGATGGCACGTTCGAGAGGGAGGAGAAGATAAGATTGCAAGAGGCGGGTATCCTGAGACGGGCCTGGGAGAACATGTGGTAGGAATTTGTCTCCTTCCCTGAATTTGAAGGGGAAAGTACTTTTGGTAGGAAGATCGCGATCCTCCACTCTCAACAGAGGCCATGGGCCTGACACCAAATTGGCGATAGAAGTAACCAAAGAGAGGACGTGAGACTGTCTTTAATGAGGAGAATTGGGAACCCGCCCAAACCTTGACCAACGAGATGTACATTCATGTGGATAGTGCCCCTCACACTTGAACACAATGTCCAGGCAAGGGGTAGCAGGAAAGATGGCCGCCCAGCTCGGAAGGCCCAAGCCGACCAGACTTCAGATCGAGTCTCAGACAATGGAGATGGCCTCTCTCGGGACTGCAGAAAATTGAGATAGCGTCCTGTTGAGCTGGAGGTAATTCTAAGGACTGCCTGGCCAACTTGAATTATTTTGAAAGAACCCCTATTTCGACAGCAATACAACCAAACCGGCCATGTGTTTTGCGACCTTCGTGCCAGGATCCTAGCGCCGGGATGGGCACTCCGCAGCTCGCACCACCACCGGGATTGTGCTTCGCGGCATTGACTGTCACTCCGATGGACAGCTCTCGGCCAGCGCCCGAGCCTCGAAAAATAGACTGGTTGTTTCCCGGCACAGTCTTGGCTGTTTCTTCCATCTTCCATTTTCCATGATCCGGCAGCTTTGACCTGCTGCCAAGTCTGGCGCTTGGTCCATGGGATCGAGCGGGAGACCGTCGTTCGAGACAGCAAATGTCGCATCACCGCGCTCCGTCTCACAACCTGACGGCAAATCCTGTGGCCGAGCACTGCCTTCTCTTGGCAAAAGGAAAACTGTTTGGTGTAGCGCCCGTGGGAGAGACCATGTCGGTCGACGAAGGAGGGTTGCATCGTGGCACATTGATTCGCGAAATCCCTGCTGCATGTTCATATGTCGATAATCATTATGATCGGGGATCGCAAACCATCAGTTGCGATTCGCCCATCGCGAAGTGTTTCGTTCGAGCCAAATGCCATAAGCCTCCTCCAGGGCTGGGTGTTATTGCTACGGGCCAGCGCTTTGGCCCCGAACTGTCACCAAGTGATGGGAGCCACACACTGGACAATTCCAACCTAGTTTCCGCCCCAAGTCCCAAACACGACAGAGTCGTCAAGGTTACGTCCCATCTTCAAGTCCTTCAGAGTCGAACGTCAGGGCGGTCAGATGCCAACTGCGGGACAACTCCTGTCAGCAAGAGCGTGCTCTGTCCGCCCGACGACCGGGAGTTTATCCACCAGCAGATATGATTCTGCAACAGGACGGGGGCCTCTCGCTTGGTCCCGGCGGAGAAGATCTTCATGATCAAGGATCTGTTACCGGGTTCTCCAGATCCTCAGGTGCGGTAGCAACCAGGAGCAACGTCGTGTTTCCGCATCCCTGCACCAAACACCTTATTCCGCGCGCGCACTCCATATCCCATCCTCCAACCACCACCATGTCCATCTTTTGTGCTTGATCCACGTTTGAATAACCTCACAGCCCCGCCGATAGAGTTGTTTGAGAGCGTCTTCACGGCCTCCACTTCGGACGAAGTCATGGCGATGCTGTCTCATTCGTGGTTCTGCGGAAGCATCACTGCTCAACGAGGCCTGGCGAGGCCGTGGGCAGCTGCCCTCTCCAAGTACTTAAAGGCGAACATTTCCTGCCCTTCTTTGGATTCAGAAAGCATCAGCAACAACTTCCATCTCAACAGCCATCCCAATCCTCAAGCGTTGAACGCATAGCCTTCTCTTCTTTTCTCGACAGCATTCCTCTGGACAGGACAGCTTGATTCACTCCTCAATTCTTAATCACCACCCCTCACCTTTCAAAATGAAGTCCTTCGCCATCTGCGCTCTTCTCGCCGCCGCCGAGCTGGTGGCTGGCCATGCCGCTATCATCTCCGCCACCGGTGACGCTGGCGGTCAGGGCATGGCGCTGGGCGTTGATACCAGCACTCCCCGCGACGGAACTCGCCGCAACCCCTTCCAGCAGGATGCCACTCGCTTCCGTGGCGATGCTGAGGACACTGTCGGAGAGACCGTTGGAGCTGGCGACAACGACATCGAGAGCGGCACTACCGCCATCATGACCGAGATGGGCGATCAGCTGCCCCAGATCACCCCCGGAGGCTCCGTGAACATGGTCCTGCATCAGGTCAACGGTGACGGCGGCGGTGAGTGACGGCCAGTCCGCGACTTTTCTCGATCATAACTAATACAATCCCAGGTCCCTACACTTGCATGATCAACGCCGATGGCACTGCCACTAGCTGGACCGATATCAACGTCACCACCACTCCCCCCGGCCGCAACTCCCGCAACCGCGTAAGCAGTGACGGCCTTCCCGATTGCTCAGAAACAGCAGCTAACCCTCTACTTAGGACGGCGAGTCGACCGACTTCCCTCTTGTCGCGGCTGTCCCCGCCAACCAGGAGTGCACTGGCACCGTTGCCGGACAGGAGAACGTCTGCATGGTCCGTTGCCAGAACGACGCCGGTGCTGGCCCCTTCGGCGGTGTCATCCCCGTCCAGATGGCCAACACCACCACTCCTGCCGAGGCCCGCCGTCTCCTGGCTCGTGCTTCTTCTGAGAAGCACATGCAGCTCCGCAAGCTCAAGCGTGAGCTGTAGACGGCTCATGGGATGGACCCTGGTATCACTCAAAAGGAATTGTCTGCTTGAACAGACAACATGGAAATAATAGAGACTAGATAAGGCAGCTGAGAAGAATTGGCGTTCAATGCTTTTGATAAACCTGATTCCAAGGCGCGAGCCAGCCACGGCTCCATGTGAGCGAACAGTGACCATGGGAGAAGTTGTCAACCGCTTCTGGGCAGTTCTAGACGAGAGTTCTATGCGAACCGACAGTAGACTGGTGCCTGAATCATCTGAGTCAAATGATTACCACATATAATGGTAAATAGGGCGGGGTTGATTCCGTCGCGTAATGCCTCATGCCATGGCGCATCTTCACCGCCCAGCTGCCCGCCTTCCCCATGCCCAAGCAACTGTTCACCGAGTCGGAGACCCCCGATGCGACTACTGGACAATAGTATTGCCTGTTAATTCCCGAGCTCGTGAGTGGGAAACACCGCCCTGGGGTGCGGGGGATCACTCCAACGCGTGGTCCTTCAGATCACGACTTGATCAGGACAAAGCAGCGTCCCGCTACAGCTCTTAACCTCCTCGGCTAGGTCTCGGGGGCGGGAGGATGGTCGCCGATTCGCTTCGTGCTAGGCCAACCGTCAAGAGATCCTCGCGTGCGCGATTCAGGCGGGTGGCGTCTCCCTTGCCGGTCCCGGCAGCCCAAACCACCACCACCACCAGAAGGAAGCTTGGAGGCCTACATACACGGCGCCGAGACGCTGGTTGGCTGGGCTCCGATGAGAAGGTTGTCGATGACGAAACAACGCGCAGCGTGCCTGTGGTAGTCGGCGCCTCATAGTCCAAAAGGGGCTGACAACGGGCCAAATTGTCCGGGGCAGCGTCACATATTTCAAGATCCAGAGCCCCCGAAAGTTATTCCAGAATTTTTCCAGGCGAGTCTGGGCTGCAAGTTTGCGCACTTTATAGGCTGGAACAGCCCAAGTTGGCCCTGGCACTGATGCAACATCAGACAAATGGGGACGGTATCCCCGATCTCACCACCAAGGGGATGATCTCTCGAGCACCGCATTCCTCACTCGGCGGTTCGGCGTTCCGTGTCGGTAAACGCCTGCTTCCATTCGTATGTTGGTGAATCAGTATCAGAAGAGGCAAGCTGTGAAGACACGGGTCCTTCTAGAAAGACGCCGGTCGCCTGGACTATGCCGCGATGGGCCGTTCGCTCCAACCTTGTCTTACATGTGGGCGTCTTGGACCTCAGTAAGGTTTACCGCCATGAACGACCGCTCCACTGGCCCATGAATTATCACCGGTACAGCCGGACAGGTACTGACTCGGCTTTCATTCGTTTATTGGCTACTCGAGCCTCGGTCGCGTGTGCTTGGGCGCCTTTACGTGTCGAATCGCCAAGAGATATGGGGGGCTTCTAGAGCTAGATCTTGATCGTGGCGACGGAATGAACCCATTGCGGTGAAGGAGTAAGCCTTGACTAGTAGGCTTGAGCGGGTTTCCTTCGTGCCCTGACCCCATGACAAGCACCACTCCGTACTTGTAAGGAATGCCTTCTGTTTCTACCCGCAAGGCACGCTGCGGAGCAATCTTCTCCTCTCTAAGAAACCCTCGATACGCGCCCGATATCATCGCCGAAAGCAACCTCCAGTCTTCCCCGCCCGCACGAACCGCAAAGCCCGCCTGTTCCGCTCGACAACCGCTGATCCAGGTGACGATGATGATGGATGAGCGACCATCCTGACAGCGCTCCAAGGCAGGGCTTGGAAAATCATGGACTCAAGTCAAAGTGCGACAGATGGACGGGTTGGTCAGATCCCGCCTCCTGATGGCGTCACGCCCAACTTCGACCATCCTCAGGATGCGGGTCGCATACTCAACATCGTGGGCCTCACCCTATGTTGCTTCTTCATTACTGTTTTCTTCTTCATACGGGCATATGTCCGGATATTCATCAACTGCCGAATCATGTTGTCGGATGGTACGTCCATGATCGCTTTCTATCTCATTGCAGAACGGATACTAACAGGTCGCCGCTCAGTCGCCTGCTTCTTGGGATGGGTATGCCTTCACGCCCTGCCACCACGGCAGCAGTCTGCTCACGCATTATCAGATTTTGACACTTCTCTACGCCGGGACGTGCTTCGCAAGTGAGCATCTCCGGCGCTATCATCGGCAGTCCTGAACTGATCGTGTCTAGTGACGTATTGGGGCCTCGGTCATCATGCTTGGGAGGTCACTCCTGATGACTATATGGAAGTCCTCAAGGTAATTCTTCTCCTACTGTCCACCCCGCAGTTGATGTTGCCAAGATGTCTGATCCCTATTTCAGTGGCTGTACGCTAGTTCGATCGTCTATATCCCCGCCGCGTACTCCGTTAAGCTCACTATCCTCCTCCTTATCGCTCGAGTCTTCGCCATCGAAGAACGGGTAGCAAAAGGCATCCACATTTTCATCTTCGCACTCGCCTTCGCATACATGCCAGTACAGACCATGAAGATCATGGTCTGCACCCCGATCAAGGCCTACTGGGACCCGTCCGTCCCGATGTTTGGATGCCTTAACCAGAGAAAACTATTCCTCACCGACCTCACCTTGGCAGTTATCGCCGACTTGGTCATCGTCCTCGTTCCGATCCCAGTCACCTGGTCGCTGAGGTTGCCGCTCAGGAAGAAGCTCAAGATCATCTTCATGCTTTCGGCGGGTGCTCTAGCGACCGGTGTGACCATCTTCCGACTCGCCAAAGTCATTCTCTTTCTGAATGCCCGAGACGTCACATATGATTTTGTTGTATTAGATTTGACCACGTACGTTGCGTGCACTTCACTGCCTCGGCCACCCCCGAGCCGTTGGATGCGAGTTATCTGACCTTCGTCTCGAACAGTTGCATCGAGCTCTCCATCGGCCTCGTCTGCGCCTGTCTTCCATCAGCCCACTTCCTCTACGAACGCCGCAAGGCAAACCGCCGCAACCGCAGCTACTCCTCCAACCGGCCACGGACCGGCCACTTCGGCACCCCAAAGCAATTCACCTCCAGTAACAGCTGGTTGAGCACACGAAAGACGATACGGACGCTACATCTCACGGGCAACCGCGACCCTAGTACGGAACTGAGGCCTGCCCCAGACGAAGAACGGGCGCCGCCCATGTCCGAGCAACCCGTCGCCGTCGACGCTCCCTTATCAAACCCACATTTCACGAGATTCTGCTGCCGGAATGGAAACGCAGGCGGCGCATCCTGCTGCGACGAATCACGCCGTGAGGCCCAGAGAGCATTCGACCTCGAGCTCGCTCGGTTTTCGGGAAAGTCCGCCGACGGTGAGACGGACTCTCCCCCCGCCGGCAGCGACTGTCCCATCAACTGCGCCATTTCGCGCGTCAACTCGCTCGATGGACGGCGGGAGGGCTGGCTGGCGTCCAGGTCGGATGCAGGGGACACCACGGACGTCGATGCGGTGGCATCGATGCATGACGTTGGGAGGTCTCGCTCCGTGGGTTATTGGGACACGGTTTGGGATGGGACGGTGGAAGACATACCCAGGTGATTTGACGGCCGTGATTGGGACTTTTAGATACCATAATAGATCCGGCGTTGCTTCGCACGAGAGCATCACATGTTAGCCATTCGATGGCAGGTTCCCCTGGATGACATTTGTGTCACCGTTGTATTTGATTTCATACATCGTATCGCAGGCCGTATCTACGTCAGTCGTTAGATGCTCAAGGTCCGGACAGAACGCCACATGGGAACCGCCATGCCCGTCCCAGCACCCACCCATCATTCGCCAACATCCCCTAACGCCATGCCGCCCTGCCCATCTATTCAACAGTGAATTTTAGCATTCGAGATCTCCGCACGAACATGGAAGGGATCTACGGGGCACGGAGCGTCCACCAGGCGCTGCGCATGCGCCAGGCCTGGCCCTCGGTGAACTCCTCGAAGCAGTAGCTAGAAACGGCCAAGTCAGCAAGCAGACCACGAAACCTGGGAAGCAAGACACTCACTCGTCAGAGTAGTCCATGTAGTTATGGATGGGGTCCAGGCCGGGGCGGTCGGGGCACGAGTCCCTGCCGACAGGGCATCCCCAGCTGGGGCTGGCGGAGGCGGGAGTGTCGTGGACCATGTCGCCGACGCAGGTGCAGTTGTTCTGGAAGGTGTGGAAGAGGTCCATCCAGTGGCCGACCTCGTGGGTGGCGGTCTTTCCGAGCTCGAAGCGAGGCATGGGGCCGCCGGGCAGCGAATCGGTGAGGACGTTGCAGCCGTCGTTGAAGAAGCCGGTCGAACCGGGGGCGTAGGCGCGGGGATACGTGCAGTAACCCAGGTTGCCGCTCACGTACTGCTGATAGTAGATGTTGAGGGAGTCGTAGCCGCCGCGACGCAGTGTCCTTTTCATGTTGGCGACGTCCTGGTTCTGGGACCAGGGGACGTGAACCATGCGGTTGATCTCCTTGATGTCGAAGGAGATGTTGTGAGGGGCAAAGTCCGCGTTGAGGACGTCGAGCTGCTCTTGAAGGACCTCCACCTGGTTTAGATGTTAGCGAAGCTCCATGTTGGCCTGGGTTGCAGATTGGAAAGACGTACGCTGGCCCAGCCACCCTCGACAGTCTCGTTGACAGCGAGAAGGTGGAAGTAGGTCGGGATCACGATGGGCACAGGCTCGTAGCGAGCCATGAGAATACCACCATCGGTCAGGAAGCCCTCCTCCTTGGCGAACCTGGCCGCCATGGCGAAGTCCTCCATCTCCGGCTCGGGAGTTCCGCAACGGTTGAGGGCCTCCTGGGCCTTCACGGCGCCCAGGAGGGTGACGAACCAGGTGTACTTGGCGAGCATGGTAGCGACAGAAACTGAGCTCGAAACTTGACAGTCCAGGAGTAGCTGAAGACGAAAGGAAGCTCTCTTGTGATCGACACTGCCATGCAGGAGCTCTTATATAGCCCCTCTCACTTTTGGGAGATACCCTGATCCGTGCATCATGTCGTCTCCGCCCGATGATACCTAAGGATCCTGTGCTTACTGCAGAGCACGCAGTAGTTTGTCACGACCTTCGGTCCCGGAGCAGTTGCGCAGCTGGCCCCTTATCTCCTGGCGATCCCACAGCCTGTCCCTGTCTGTTTGGTGGGGATCAGCTAACGGCCTTCCTCTTTGGACAGTGCCGAGCCCAGGAACCGCTGTTAGTGTCGATGGACCAGGTGCCGTCCATTGGCCAATCTCGCTCTGCTCCGGGCGATCATGACCTGCTTCTGCCCGGCTCCCTGCTCGGGCCTGCCACAGCTTTTCCATGGCCGCATAAGAACAGGCAATAGTCGGACGCCTGGCACATACGGCCGTGGCACAAAGAGGAAGGACTTTGAGATGCCGAGACGGCGAGGCCTGCCCCCAAGATAAGTAACACGCGGAGTCAGGAAATTTTTCCGTGAGTGTGCGAGACTTGATCAATGCCAGGAAGAGAAGGTGAGAGATGGGTGGACGCTGACTGAACTCCAGGGCTGAAGGAAGATGCAGCATGCTGGACCTTACAAGAAGTAGCTCGGTGGACAGCTTCTTCGCCGCGAGGCCCAAGCCGAACTCTGCAAAGACTCATCGCTTCCGAAATCGCTCTGTGTGCGAATGACAATCCTCGGAAACCCGGAAGGGCGGCGCTTGGAGTGAAGCACCTCACAATCCGTCTTGCACAAGAGACAGCTGAACGATGCGGTAGTGGTGCCTGGCGCGGCCGACAAAGCGTCCGCCACGATGCCCAGCAGACTAATGGTTCGGACGCCCGCCTTTCGGCCATCCTGAGCTCGCCAGAAAACTGGAAACGAAGGATTTTCCCATTCTTTTGGCAGTAACAGGTGTCGACAGGGCTTCCAGTCGAAAGCCCGGTGTCCCATCACCGACCGAATATCCTCTGTCATTTCCGGCCACCCAGGAGTAGGACGCTGGCTCTCAGGCTTGCAATAGGAGATGAACCACTCTTCGTACAGCATGAAAGTGCCGTTCGTGATTTGAGGTTTGGCCTCATAACGTAGACTCAGTCCCGACTCATCGGAAAGTATCCTGAAATCGCGGAAAGTGGCCATCAGCTTATAGAAATGCAGTACCTGCATATCGTCGACGGTGGCCTTCCTGTTATACTTGAGAGCGAGCTGAACGTGGTACTGGCGGACGAGGTACCGTCGATGGCGGTCTGTCCAAGGATCATCTTCGAGCATGCACCATTTACGTTCAAATTCGAAGCGGAAGGCGCCTGGGTTGGGGCGTGACGGCGGTGGGGGAAGCTGAAACCGAGCTGAAGGTGTATCGTCAAGACGGACACGATGAAGCCAACAACGACTACAGGCCCAGTGTGTGAGGCTTGCGTATGCGAGTCCCTCCCAAAAGGCAAGTTTATAGGGCCCTCCATCTCGCACCATGTGTAATGCCAGTCCCCGAGAGTTACGGCCCTAAATGACCTGCACGTGTGTGATAGAAGAAACTGATCGTGAAGGTCGAGAGGGTGGAATACGAGGAGGAGCAACTCCACAGGCAGTTTGGTGAGGATCGTTGGCGTTTCAGTTTGACCGTGAGAATTCACCAGGTCGACACCACAAGCCAAAGAGGCCAGACCTAGGATGCTGGCCATGATGGCAGGACTGGAGCGCGTTTCAATATCGACTATGTGCAGGGTCTGGTCACTTGAGTGGACTACCTCCAGCCCACTCTCGGCGTCATGTTTGCTGCTGGGCCGGCGACAGCCACGTTTGCTGTTTGTTCTTGTTCAGTCCGGATGTTCACACATGAAAGCGCAATCGTGTCGAACTGACGAGGGAAAACGGACCCTGAAAATATGCCCAGAAACGAGATAAGACGCTATGAGCCGCGCTAAATATGCAATCTATCAGGGCCTGCCCGATGGAGTAAACGTGCCTGAAGTCCCCTGTTCCCCCCGGACGTGAGTCCTCATTCATCTTTCCGCCACTCTCTTCCCCGACCGCCATCAACTGATGATCTCGACATCGTCCTTCTCCTCCTTCGACGCCTTCCCACGAGCTTTCAGTGACCCGATCAGGTTGGCCACCAAGACGAGAGCCACCGCCAACCCCATCACGGCGAACTTGATCACCGCGCCCGCGAAGACGACGTACATGCCCGGACCGACAAACTCGCCGACAAGCTCCGCCCTCACGTTCGCCTCCTCGAGCACATATCTGGGACCTCGGTTCATGGCCAGGACCAGCAACACAGCGGCCCCAAAGAGGACGGCCCCGTCAAGGATCGACACGAAGTAGAGCACCCACACCTTCGGCTTCTTCTTCCAGCCCTCGCCCAACGCGACGATCGAGACCGCCAGGAGCGAGAAGGCCATGATAGCGGAGAGGATGGAGAGGGCGCCGGCGGCCTTGAGCATGTCGACAAACTCGGCCTCGGACTTGTTTCGGGGGGCGCTCTCGAGGTCGAGGTAGGCATCTTGCCAGCGCTCCAACACTGCTTCCGTCTTGTTGTTGCTGTCATCGTCGTCGCTCTCGAGGGCAATCTCGATCATTTCGGGAACGGAGTAGACGGGTGGGAACTTTTGGTGGCATGCGACAGTGGACTCGTCCTCCCAGACGGAGCAGATGCCTAAGATCGTCAGGCGTGAGACGCAAACATGGGTATCGAATGCCGTGGGACGTACCTGAAAGACCCCAGTACCAGTAATCAGGTAGACTGGTATCATTGAGATCTCCTGTGCTGGTCTCGGTCAGGTCTGCCAGCGCTGTTGCCAGACGGCCCCGGTCGACACGGTAGAGGTAAATCGGTCTCGTGAGCGGCGTGACACAGGCAATGAGGACGACAACGTTGGCTGCCAGACCGACTACACAATTCCGTCAGCTCAGCTTTGAGGATCCATGGGGGGTTGGCGAGCTCACGGAGTGTCGCGACAATAACCCATATCCTGATGCCTTTGGACTCTCGAAGCCCCAGCGCCTGGCGGAAGTCCAACTCGATAGCCATGGTAAGGGAATCAGGACCCAGCCTGCTCGTGATGTTGACAATGAATAATACGTCGGATCGGTAGCAAGTGAAGAGAGTGTCGAACCCAATCTCCCTCTTTCGTCACTGGGGATCCTCAGAACTTGAACTGTCGCTCAGATCAACCACACATTCCAGAGAGCATCCCGCCAACCTCCCCCGCCACCCCCTCGCCTTATATTCCCCTGATCAACGCTCTCGCTTCCCACTTCCAAGCTCGCACGATCTCGTTCCCGGGATAGAAACAAGCAACTGGCCAACACATGGTCTCACGACCCAATGATGGGGCTGCGAGACCTGTTTTCGAAGCCGGATTCCTGCAGGGGGCGTCGATCTTGTCCAACAAGAGAGCCAGCACAAGCGCGGGTCCCTGCGTCTGGCGGCCTGTCAGGGCCGGGCGCTTGTCGCCACAGGCACCAGATTGGTGCACACTCCAGTTCGAGGCCCGCAGACAGGACCGGCTGCGTGACTCAGACGGTCCCTGAACAGGTCGCGGGGACCGCCGTTGTCTCCCTGGCGGCAAGTTCATCGCTTGGCCGCGACTAGCTGTGCGACTGGCTGTCGTATGCTATTCTGGCATCCGGCATTGTGGAACGGTGACCCGAATCGTCGGCCCGTCCATTGTTGAAAGTGATGCCGGCCGGCACGAGTTGGCCATGCTGAGATCCCGTTGACACCGACGACGCGACATCGACAGGCGCCTCCACGCTGAACGAGAGTGCCCCAAGCAAGCCACTGCCTGTAAACAGCTTGACGATAAGCATTTGGGTCGATGATTTTCTTCTCGTCCTTGCAGCGACGGGTCTCTACGGCGCGTGCTTCCTCGGCATCTTCACAGACATGTACCCGGATTCAGTAAACCGACAATGGGTCGTCTCCTACGCCCAGGTGAACAAGACGCCGACACGCTTTTCTTTCTCAAGCCCGAGGGGTAGTGCCATTCCTCTGTCTCGAGATGAAGTTCATGGAGGAGCAGAGCAGGTCTTGCCTGAGGCGCGGTACTTTGTCAACACTGCAACATCACATCGTCCTCGGCGAGTTCATCCCAATGGAACCCCGCTTCCCGTGAACTGCCGGGAGCTCCTCGACCTGCCGACTTGAGAAGCTCCCTGCCTCCGGTCTGCGCATGGTCATGACCTGATTTCATATCCATACGTCAACGGAACTGAGGGGTATTCGCAGGTCAATCCAGGGTCACGATCAAGGCTGCTTACCTTATCTGGTGCCCATTCGTCGCGACCATTGCCAAGCACTTCACAAGCTTCCTATCTCGGCAGGTGATCGCTGCCGCAGGACGCGATCCCCTCGTCCTTGGAGAGATACGTGCTGCGATGCAACTTCACTGCATCAGACAGTCTGGTGGCAGAGTAAGCAGCGCCCGGTGACCGGATGAACTTTGGACTGGTCGCTGTGGTCATCTCTGCCATGGCTTCCCTATATAGTGAGGTCTGATATCAAGCTCCCCGACATGTCTTGCCCATGTCCAGTACGGTCGTCACTTGACATATCCTTGCTTCTCTTGGAAATCCAGCTACAATGCGCTTCACCACCCTCGCAGCGGCGGCCGTGACGGTCGCCACTCCGGCGCTTGCCAAGGAGATGCCCAAGGACGAGGCTCGCGCGGCCGAGCTCTACGACAGCGGCCTGATGCACGAGCAGAGCATGCAGCGCAAGCTGAACTTCTGGAAGGCGGAAGAGCAGGCCGGTCTGCTGGACTCGTCCAAGTGGCCCCGTCTCGGCTACACCAAGTGCATCGACGGCAAGGTTGAGGCCATCAAGGGAGATCCCCTCCACACCTTCAGGTGCAAGAACATCGACCTCTACGACTTCATCAACCACGCCGAGCTGGGCTCCCCCAACTCGGACTCTCGTTTCCGCACCGGAAGCACCACCTGGGGCTGGACCGACCCCGAGTCCGGCCGTGAGTTCATTGCCAATGGCATGTACGACGGGACTGCCTTCATCGAGATTCTACCCGAAGGGCGCCTTTTCCCCGTTGGATTCCTGTACGTGGATTTATGAATAAAAGCATGAGACGGTCTGGTGACTGACATGATGCGAAGGCCTTCGTATGCGCCAACCGCCGACCGCGCCTGGTGGAAGGAGATTCGCAGCTACAAGAACTACATGGTCATCGGCAGTGAGCTTGAAGGCCATGGCGTCCAGATCTTCGACATGACCAAGGTGCGTTCCTGATCCCTCGCTGCCTCATGACTTCTTCACCTGAGGCTGACCGTACCAACCCTCAGCTGCTCGACATTGCCGAGGCGGATGCCCCAGTGCAGTTCACCAACGAGAAGGACCTGACCGGTCACTTCGACGACCTCCCCATCGGATCTACTCACAACATCGTCGTGAACGAGGAGGCCAGCTACGGAGTTGCCGTCGGTGCTCGTCCTCGTGAGGACACCGAGTGCAGGAGCGGTCTCATCTTCTTCGACCTCACGGACCCCTCGAACCCCGTCAAGCTCGGCTGCAATGGCGACGACGGATATGTCCACGACGTAAGTCCCGAGTGAAGCCAACCTTTTGCAGTGTTTGTGAAGCTGATTGCTCTCCGCCAGGCTCACTGCCTCATCTACAAGGGCCCCCACGAGAAGTACCAGGGACGGGACATCTGCTACGGCTACAACGAAGATAGTCTGACCATCTACGATGTGACTGACAAGGCCAACTCGACCATTATTTCCATCACTTCGTATGAGGGAGTCCAGTACACTCATCAAGGATGGATCCTGGACACCGAGTGGCAGGAGTGGCTGTTCATGGACGACGAGTGAGTTGGCACCCACCAGAAATCTCACCACAAGACAAGACCGGTCTCTAACATTCTCAGGCTCGACGAGCAGCGCTCCAGCGGCCCCGCCGCCGACCGGTACCCTGTCACCTACATCTGGGTATGCCCTTCGCTCTCGAGCCAAAGGCTGCGTGGAAACTGACCGTCAATAGGACATTCGCGACCTCGAGAACCCCAAGCAGACCGGCCTCTACAAGGGCACCGTCCGCGCCATCGACCACAACCAGTACATCAAGGACGGCCTGAACTACCAGTCCAACTACGGTGCCGGCCTCCGTGTCTACGATGTCACCTCCGTGCCCGAAGACCCCACGGGCAACTCGGTCTGCGAGGTTGCATTCCTCGACATCCACCCCGAAGACGACTCTCTCCCCGGCGGCGGCAACGGCACGGCCTTCATCGGCTCCTGGGCCTCGTACGCCATGTTCGACTCGGGCTACATCTTCATCAACACGATCGAGCGCGGCGGCTACCTGGCCAAGATGACCAAGCGTGAGTCCTGCAAGCCCAAGTCGTGCAACGCCGACAACTGCCTGCGCGCCCTCCGCGCCAACTCCATTGAGGGCCGTCTCGAGGAGAGCCAGGAGTTCTGCGGCGAGTTCACCAAGACGTTCATCGCCGACGTCTCCGTCGTTCCCGACTACGCCGTCAAGGCGTGCCAGACCAATGTCATCTCGCGCGTGTCATCTGCCTGCTCGTGTCTGCCGACGCCGACCGGTACCACCACCAGCGCCCCTGAGCCGACGGAGACGGATGTCTGCGAGGACTGAAGGCCATTCTCACAGCACAGAAGACCCAAGTATCGTAGCCAAAATTGACCGCCATCATGAGATGGGTATTGGACCCTGACAACCCTGACGAATGAACATGAAGCCAGGGGATCTGCCTTGCAGCATAGTGTGCGACTAAGACACTGATTCTCCGGCAGCTTGGACGCAACTGGGTGCAAGCTCCGTCTGACGTCAGATCCATTCTTCCTCCTGATCTGCACGTCGCCCAAAGCTTGAAGTTCCATTCACCTGCGTCCGCTCACCAACTAACCTTACCAAGGTTGGTCGTATATGCTCTGTGACGTGGTCGTCTCCGGCGACATGTGCCCGTGTTCTCGAAAGCCTCCGAAACCCTTTCTATAGCTATCATCACTGCGAAAAACCCAGCCATCTGTCAGCAGTTCGGCTCCCACGCTGCCGACGCCCTCGCCGCAAGTTGCTAGCGCTGACGCTGACCACTCTTCCTCATCCACCGCCGCACTGTCTCACCCTCTCCCCTCATTGGCGACGACAGCGAGGAGGTAACTCTCGCAATACATAAAAGGCCATCGCCTATCTGATCAGCGTTGCTCGAGTTGCTCCAGAGCAGCGCCTTCAAACAAAGCAGTCAATCCGACTTCCAATTGCCCATATCTCCCTCAACGATCAACTCCGGGCTCATCATGTCCAGCTCAACAAGCGATGCCATCCCATTCCCAGAGTGGTTCTCTGCCCTCGCGGCAAACTACGCACAGAACACCGGGAACAGCACCCAGCGCATGTTCGCGCTGAGCCTGGACGACATCCAGACCCTGAGCCCCATCACCAAGGACTCCGTCGTTCACGACAACGCCGCCGGCCCCGGAACAGCGACCGCCGCGATCGTCGAAAAGCTCCAAAAGGAGGACCTCCCCAGCATCCTGATCACGGACAACGTCCCGCCAATGGTCGAGGGCGCCAGAACCAGCTTCACTTCGTGGCCCCAGATCGAGACGCGGGTGCTGGACTCCCTCAACCTCGATGGCATCCCGGACAACCACTTCACCCACAGCATCCTCAACTTCAGCGTGTTCGCCTTCTCCGAGCCCGTGAAGGGCCTCCGAGAGATCTACCGCACCCTGAAGCCGGACGGCGTCGCCGCCCTGCTCACCTGGAAGCGTTTCGGCGCCGGCGAGACCATCCACGCGGCGCAGGCTCTGGTGCGGCCGGATCTGCCGCTGATGGCAATCCCCCACCCCGAGTTTCTGGAGCAGGGCGTCTTGGAGAAGGCCGCGGCCGAGGCCGGGTTTGATCCCGCGAAGTTCCAGGTGTCCCAGAGGAGCATCGCCGTCAACGGGCCGGCGCTGGATGGGGGCCTGAATAAGTTCTTCCTGTCGGACTTCACCAAGCCGGCCCGGGTGGGATGGACGGAGGAGGAGGTTGCCAGATGGCCGGATGCCATGGCCCAAGCCGTCCAGAAGGAGATCGATGCGTATGGTGGCGTCTTGTTCGAGGCCTGGGTGGTGCTCGCCAGGAAGTGAAGGCGTTGAGAGTAAGTAGATAGTGTGTAGTAGCCTGCTAATTTTCACTCACTTCATTCTCTGACGAGGTCATTGCCCTACTCCTGGTGAGGGTCCATATGCATACCTAGCCGGTGTAGCTAAATGCCATCCGGATACGTATGCTTCTGATCTGCTTCAAGTCGATTAGGTGGTTCTTGGAATTGTGACAATTGTCTCTATCTACTCCAACAAGAGGCGGCCTCGATTAGCTGAAGTCAACTTGAAGAAAGAGGTTATCTCAATGATGTGAGGCTTGATCTGAACTCTTGTCGGCGTGGTCGTGGCAACGTTCTTGCGCCTCTACCAAATTCTCTCTCAATTTAGGTCAGGTCACAAGTTCAACTCTGATCTGACGATTCCAAGAAATTGCACAAATGTCAGTATCCGACTGGATTGTAGCTTGCAAACTCTCCACACATGACAAGCCTTTGTACGGACGGTGATGCGAACCGCGATCGTCAACAAGCCCCTATCCCGCAGTGGTTTTGGAAGTGCTTTCCGGTCGTCCCGTTGGAGTTCCGATGACAACCGAATGCTTGATGCTTGGCCTCCAGGGCCCTTTTAGCGCCCAGGGGTTGATGCGGCTTGCCCGTGGGTTAAATGACGAGGATCGGTGGGCCAACGCCACCGGGCATTTCAGATCCTCCGACCCGGCATCCAAGGCGAGATCAGGCCTCACATCTGGTGCTCGGCAATTCACCGTCCTTTTGTTGACCACGTCGCATTCAAGACAGTGAGACCTTTACTTGCCTTCGGGGACAAACAAGCGAAGGGCGATATTGATCGACAGATGAGCGGACATGTATCAAAAGTATGTACGCGTAGTGATCGACGAGCCTCGCGATTCTACCGTCTCACCACTCGGCTTCCACCCCTGAACCGATATTGGACATGCTCGTTTCAACTGACCTGCATAATTCGCCGACTTGGAAGATCAGGAACATGGAGTGATCACAGCAAGCACTGACCACGCGGCACGGAACTCCGCAAATCCTGTGGACCTGTGCCCTCGGCATTTGTCAATCTCAGGGGTCGAGCCCTGTCAGATAGTTCTTGGAAAGGCGCCAGCCGTTTGACCATGGCCAGTCCGGCTCCTCACACCCTGTCAGACTGGTGGGCTAGAGAGCATCCTGCAAGCATTGCACGATGTCAACTCGACTGTCACACTTCTAGACCTTCCATTGCTGACGACCCGACAAGGGGTCAAGCGCTGTATAACTACTTCGAGGCAACCAAGTCTGTCTTCGGGCTGATATGCTTCTCACTCTGTGCTTCATTCGTCATTCTTTTGATTCCAATATCGTCATTCCTTCGCTGCGTTGAGCTGGATCAACGCGTACATTCTTTCTCAAACCCGGTACTATATTTTACCACTTCTGTCTTGCCCAATATGAAGTCATTCTTCCTTGCACTTGGCTGCGCCGTGGCCGTCGAGGCCCATGTCGGCGTTTTCACTGATGGCATGTTCTGCCGCGGCGGAAACGATGGCGGTGACGATCAAAACACCAACCTCGTCGTTAATCCGCTCTACAACTTGACCACGGATCAGTGGTGGATGCAGAGAGACCGTGGCTGTGACAAGGTCCCGCCTCCGGAAGGCGAGTTCTTGGACCTGCCGGCCGGAGGTTCCTTCACCGTTGAGCTGGCCATCAACAGGGCCTTCACCACCCTCTCCTACGGAGGAGACTTCACTTCCGACTGGCCTGATGGTTTGGACCACCCCGAGGACTGGGCTGCCCCTGCGGGTGGCGAGTGTCTCATGGACAACCCCGATGGAGAGGGCGGCCCTCTGCACACGAAGAGCGAGGAGGCTTCTGCCGGTACGGCATGGGCCATCAGCTACGAGGAGGACCTCAGCGCTGTCACGATGGAGAACCTCGTCGTCTTCTCCGTGCTGGAGCATACCCCCTGGAAGCGTCTGGCTACCTATGATGTTCCGGCCGATCTTCCTGCCTGCCCTGAGAAGGGATGCTACTGTGCCTGGCTCTGGGTTCCCGACGGCTGTAAGTCCGCCAATCATCCGAGTAACAATCTCTGTCAGATAGCGGCTAACAAGATTACTAGGCGGCGAACCCAACATGTACATGCAGAACTTCCGATGCCGCGTCACCAACACTTCTTCGACCAAGACACTCGGCGTGGCTCAGGTCCCAGTTCCTTGCCGCGACGACCCGTCCGCCTGTGTCACCGGACCCAAGCAGATGATCGCATGGAACCAGGCCGAGGGAAACAACGTCGGCAATATCGGGTTCTCGCCTGCTTACAACATGAGACTGGGCTACCAGCCTGGCGCTCAGAACGATATCTTCGTGGAGAGGGAGAACGAGGCTGAAGAAGTCGAGGAGAACATCGAGTCGGCCACTTCCTCGGCAGCGCCCAGCTCTTCTGCTTCTCAGGTCCCGGAGCCTTCATCCGCTGAGATCCCCCCCGCTACCTCGTCCGTGGCTTCCGCAGCCCCCAGCAGCGCCGTGTCCGAATCTGCTGCCGCGCAGCCCACCGAGACCAGCCCTGCGGGCGAAGGACACTCGGAGTGCTCCTCGAAGAAGGCCCGTCGCCGCCGCCGTGCTCGCGCTGCCCGTGCTGCGGCTCGTCTCTAAGCCAGACTCCATGTGGATTTCACGGGCCAAAGTGTCCATTCTTCTTCAGAATCCGGGCAGCCGCCTGTCGACTGCACCGCTTGCACATATTGCACATATTACCATGTAGCCTACAAAGCATTTTATACCATGGATATAAGGTGTTTCGGTAACGTGATGGAAGTAGTAATTACCTATTCTATACAACGATGCGGCCTGTGCAGACCATTTCCCACCAATAGCAGCGACACTGAGTCCAGACAACTCGATACTTGTCCTAAAGTCCATTCATCTATGCACCTGGTCAAGCTGAAGGGTCTCGGCTAATCATTGTATCGAACGATCCAACAGCAGACAGCCGCACCCCATCCCGAGACAGGGGAAAGTCGTTTTCAAATGCAATTTGTGTAACAGGGGAGAGAGATTAGCCCGGAGGTAACATCGTCTTGCCGACATATCTGCCCCCTGCTCTAAATCATGGGGCTGGCCTTTGCGGGGGTTCTCAACGGACTCTCCACCACATCCTTGGCCCGAATCATCATCGCCAATCCAAGTGCGATCGACACGTGTTAATTGACCTAGACCCCAAGCTACCCCAGTACTGAGAGCCCGCAAAGTTCTCAGATCCCTATCGGCTCGAAGCGATGCACCGGTGTAATGTTCCACCACCTGCCGAAAGCCGATAAGCAAGCTTCGCGTGCTAGGATACCAATGAGGAAGGTAGCAGGGCAAACGCGGCGACAGCATCGTCTCTCCGACAGCGACTGAGGGGTTCGGCGGGGTACATGCAGGTTTATCACGGTCACGGCGCGATGACGGCGTATTCGAGTCGGCCTTGGATTTGGACTTGCTGCCGATGTGCTGGTGCATATAAAAGGATGAGCCTGGGAGCGTTGCAATGAAGATTCTAGCCAGGCTCTCCGCGTACTCAGAGACCGCCAAGATCTTCAAGTCTACCACACGTAGAGAGTCATCATGGCTCCATCTTACTTGTCGCTGCTCGCCTGGGCCAGCGTTCTCCTTGGTCCTGCCGTTGCTCAGTTCCCTCCCACGCCGAAGGATGTGACTGTCATCAAGTCCAAGTTCAACCCGGAAATCAGCATCAGCTACAAAGAAGTTAGTGACATCCTGTGACCCTCACTCTGAAAATATGAGAGACATTCTCTAGATAGTGGCCCGAGGCTGACATCGCCATAGCCGGGTATCTGTGAGACTACACCAGGAGTCAAGTCGTACTCGGGGTACATCCACCTTCCCCCCGGATCGATCGATGGCCTTGGTTCGCCCCAGGACTTTCCCATCAATACCTTCTTCTGGTTCTTCGAGGCTCGTAATGACCCTGAGAATGCTCCTCTCTCCATCTGGATGAATGGTGGCCCTGGCGCCTCATCGATGCCAGGTCTCCTGTATGAGAACGGGCCCTGCTTCATCAACGATGACTCTCAGACTACGAGGCTAAACCCTCTGTCTTGGAACAACAATGGTACGATATACTTCTCAACCACGGGCCCAATCGAGTGCTGATTTGGGACAGTCAATATGCTGTACATTGACCAGCCAGTTCAAGCGGGCTTCTCCTACGACACGCTCCGCAACGTCACACGCGACCTGTTCGGGGGTGTTCGTACTCTTGCCCCCGGTGCCCCTATTCCGGAGCAGAACACAACCTTCCATGTCGGCACGTACTCCAGCGGAAACAGCAGCGCCACCAGCCGTGGTAGCCGCAACGGTGCCATCGCTCTCTGGCACTTCGCTCAAGTCTTCTTCCAGGAATTCCCCGGGTACCATCCCGGTGATGACCGTATCAGCATCTCCACGCAGTCTTACGGAGGTCGGTACGGCCCTGCCCTCGCCGCGCTCTTCCAGGAACAGAACGAGAAGATTCTCAACGGCACCTACGACGACGTTCCGGGCCGGAAGTACATTCTCAACATCGACACTTTGCTGCTCGTCAATGGATGCATCGACCGCCAGGTCCAGTGGCCCTCGTACCCTGAAATGGCATTCAACAACTCGTACGGCATCCAGACGGTCAATGAGACCTGGTACGAGAGCATGAAGGCCGGCTACTCGCAGCCTGGAGGCTGCCGCGACCAGATCAACAACTGCTGCGAAATCTCTGCCATCTATGACCCCGATGCTCTCGGCGTCAACGCCACAGTCAACCGCGTCTGCCAGCAAGCCGAGACATTCTGCACGAACAGAGTCCGCGACCCCTATCTGCGATTCTCCGGCCGCGACTACTACGATGTCACCCAGGTCGATCCGACCATGTTCCCTGTGCCATATGTTCAGGCATACCTGAACCAGCGTTCGGTGCAGGAGGCCCTCGGCGTGCCGCTCAACTTCACCGGCAGCTCCAGCGCCATCGCCACGGCATATCGCAACATTGGCGACTACAACCGTCCTGGCTGGCTCGAAGACATGGGCTACCTTCTCGAGCAGGGCAAAAAGATGGTGCTCATGTATGGCGACCGTGACTTCGCGTGCAACTGGATCGGCGGAGAGGCTGCATCTCTCGCTATCCCCTGGGTCAACCAGGACGAATTTGCCGCGGCCGGCTACGCGCCCCTCAGGACCAACTGCACCTACGAAGGCGGCCAGGTCCGCCAATACGGCAACCTTTCCTACATCCGCGTGTACCAGGCCGGCCACGCGGTGCCCGCGTATCAGCAGGAGTCGGCGTACAAGATCTTCAACCGCGCCCTCTTCGACCGCGACATCGCCACTGGCAGGGTCAACACGGCCGAGACCCCTGACTACCACACCGAGGGCCCGTTGGACACGTTCCACATCACCAACGAGGTTCCCCCCCAGTACCCGTACTACTGTTACATCCTCGACCTCAGCTCCTGCACTGACATCCAAGTCGCTGCCCTGCGCGCTGGCACGGCCATTATCGAGAACTATGTCATGGTTGACCCGCCGTACGATCCTTCGGCCTCGAAGCTCCACAAGCGCACTCTTGAGCACCTTGACCCGGATCTGAGGGTCTAAGTGAAGACGCATGAGACAGGCGGCACCGCGAGAACCCCGAGTAGCCAGATCAGTCCCAAACGCAGGACTTCGCGTTGCTGCGTCCAACTATTCGTTAAGTTCAATACAGGTAGCTCAAATCAGTCTGATGCCTCCAAAACATACCACGGGATGATTCTTTGTGACTTTCTGACTATAGAGTGCCTCGATGATGTTTTATTCAAGTTTTCTAATCGTTGGCTTTCATACTTTTGAAGTGAGGCATTCAAGACGCTGGTAGGATGTTGTCGATGGGACTCTTTGTGCTTTCGAGACAAAACGAGGGATTTTGAACGCGGATCAAGTATTGAAAAAGAGCAGTCTAACAGGTAGTAATTTTTAAGCAGATCCAGAAGTACCCGTAGTCTCTCCAATTAAAAGGATAGGGACCTCATCAGTAAAGTTCTGTGCGTCGTCCAGCACGGGTCTCCCCTCCTCGCTCGTTGTAGCGTTCTGCATAGCTTCCAAACTTGTCCAGTTCGAAACAGTTTTGAGCCGGTAGAGAGGCTTTGAGCCGTCGTTGTTATCTTTGAAAGAAATGACAGTCCAATCCTTCATTCCCAGCGGACCCCAGACCTTCTCCGCAAACGGTAGGTGCTGGTCAAGATAATAGCTCATGTCGAACTTCTTGCTCTTAGTGGCAGGGTAGAGAACCGTCGTCGTGATTGCCCTCATTCTTGTGGTTGTGGTTGAGAGAAACTGACGGGCCGCGAGTAGGGAATGACTGGACGTTGGGCGGCAACTGATCAAGGGGCGTGCGAGATGCTTGAACATAGCTCGTTACGCTGCGGGCAGACCGGATTGACTTCAGTCAAAGGGAAAGAAGGGTTCAAACCTGGGGCTGCTGTGTATGTTTGTGTGTAAGACGCCTATTCGGGCTGTGCCGTTGAGGTTCTCACACTTCCAGTGTCCAGGCATGTTAGTTGCGTTTTTATACTAAAACAGTCAATATTCCAACTCCACGGGGCTTCACTATGTAGGGGTAAATACCCCAAGTACACCTCGCTCTCAAGAAGTCAAATGAGCGAGGTATCCCTGTTAGGCTGGGGTATTTGCTGGTTGACATCGACAAACGTTCCTAACGCAAGGTAGGCAATCTAGTTAGAAGTACATCTATGACGTACGATATGCGTAGACACTTCTCGAGTTAACTAAAAATACTTTTGTTTTAGGATGTTCAAAGCTTAACTGAAAACGATGACATTCTTGCCCTCACTCTTCCCGGCCAGGTATTCCTGTCTCATATCCTCCGCCTCTTCTGGCTGCCACTGCTTCATGTTGAGTTGGATATCGTGCTTGGCGACGAGAGCTAAAAGCTCCTCAGTTGTCGCCTTGTCGGCCACCAGCGAACCTACCAGCTTCAGATCGCGGTAGATGACGTTGGCATACGACATTGTGATACCCTGTTCAGGTTGCCCCAAGAGCACCAGGGTACCATGCTTCCTAGTGATTGCGGCGGCAAAATCAAATGCCGGGGGAGCATCCGTGGCGAGGATAGCAGCATCAACGCCCGGATACAGACCCTGTACGACCCTGGTGATCTCATCCATAGCTTTTGCCGCGGGCTCAGTCGCCAGAACACTGACGTCAGGCTTCAGCTTGTAAGAGTTTGTCAAGTCAAGAACCGACTGCTTGATGTCGACAGCAGCAACTTTGTAGCCCTGCAATAACATACAAGTCAGCCGAAACCGCATGCCATGATACTCGCTGGGTACTTCGACATACCATTGCCTTGGCCAGTTGTGTCCCAATATGGCCCAGGCCGCCGATTCCAACAATGGCAACCGAGCCTCCTGCGGGGACCTCAGCTCGCTTGATAGCCTCGTAGATGCTAATGCCAGCGCACATGAGGCAAGCAGCCTTCGGGAAGTCGATTGTATCTGGAAGCTTTACGGTGAAACGAGAATCGCTGAACGCCAGACCTCTCAGTAACCGTGGTGCCAGGGGAGCTGAGATTGATGCACTCACGCGACCATGTACTCCGCCCAAGCTCCGTCTGTAGTCAGGCCCTTCATCTTGGGGTTGTCGCAGTAGATGGGCCGACCCGATAGGCAGTCGGGACAAACGCCTGCGGAATTCCTCCTAGTCAGATCGAGACGACCCTCGCAAGTCCAAGGGGTGCAGCATGGGAGATATTATTGGCCACGTACCGCAACAGCTCTCAAAATTGATGCATCCGACGCGATCCCCCTCCTTGAACTCGGTCACCTCAGACCCCACGCTCACGACAATGCCAGCGGGCTCGTGGGATCCGACGAAAGGGAGGTCAGTGCCAAATGCGTTCTCGTGGGCCATGCAGTCGGTGTGGCAGTAGCCGCCAGCCTTGATCTTGACCAGAACCTGGTAAGGCTTCGGTGTCGGGACCTCCATCTCCGACACCTCGTACGGCTGGTTGAACTCCTTGATTCGAACTGCCTTCATCTTGGTAGGTAAAGCCTGATTGGCCATCGTGGTGGAATGGTTCCTTCGCCAGGTGAGGTGTGGTGCCGAGGACACAGCAGCTCGATGCGGATAATGCGCCGGCAGGGTTTGTCTGACCGTGAGCCCAAAGAAGTGCCTCGAGTGTGGCAGCAAGGCGGTGGCAGTCTTGCGTGAAAGCCTCATGACAAAGTAGAATGCTCTCGGCAGCGACAGGCGCGGGAGAAACTGAAGAAGGTCGGCGGGGGAAGTCAAACGGCGGCCCAATAAAGAGTCCCCGGGACGGGCGCGTGGCTCCTCCCCGAACCACGTCTTACCAGGAATGCTCTAGATATTCAAATCACGCAGGGTGGATTGATTCTTCTGCCTTGTTCTATTTTACCCCATCCCGCGATCGTCAGAGGACTCCGGAGATACGATGGAGGACCGTTTGGGGTAAAATGGTTTCGGAGTTGCGGGGAGGACTGCGGGGCGGACGGCGGGGTGCCGGGCCGCGGGGTGGGTCGTGAGCCACCGGCCGGTCCGAGCCTTAATTGGGGTAAGTTGCTCAAACGGCAAGCCTAAGCGCTTGGGTAAGACACACGTACTCCGGCTGTCGAGCGTTTCCAGACTGCGGAGCCTGTCCTTGAGGACTCCTTCTTATTATGGATAAGTCTCATCAGTGAACGAGATTGGACCCCAGAAACCATCGACTCGCCAAAAGCGGGGGACCGCACGGGGAACCAGAAAAGCTCGGGGTAATGCACCAGGAGGTATGGGGCCTTGCATTCTCCCCGGCCGGGTCTAATATCTTTCAACATGGCCCTTCCATGTCACTGGGTTTTCCAAAGGGTATATTATCAAGAGGATCTCTTCCTGGAATTCCATTCCGCCGTCCACAACCAGCGTTGAACACCTGATCCCACGATCAACATCAAGAACATTTACCGGAGTGACACTCGACTCCCTACCTCGCCATGAAGTTAGGAGAGCTCACAGGTGTTCCGCTACGGGCATTGGTGTTTTCTACTGCCGGCTGCGCATTTCTTCTTTTTGGATAGTGAGTTGCTAATGTTACCTCTACTGTGTCCTCTGTCGCTACACGCTGAAGGCGCCGGCTAACTTGTCCCAGTGATCAGGGTGTCATGGGAGGCCTCGTCAGCCTTCCCTCATTCATCGACCGTTTCGATGACCCTTCCCCTCCACTTCTCGGTTTCATGGTTGCCTCTTACGATGTGAGTCTTGCCGAGATCAATATGCACATGCTCAGACAAGCAACGGCACAAGGCTGACTGGTGTCTCTCCAGATTGGATGTCTCTTAGGAGCCGTCGCGGCCTTTGCCTGGGGCGACCGCGTGGGACGTAGGTGGGCTATCATCTTGTCCTGCATCGTTCTCCTTGTCGGTGCAAGTTTGCAGACTGCGTCCTTTTGGAGGGCCATGTACATCGGTATGCTGATCAATGTTACCTTCGAAACTGCTATGACTTGGCTGACAACGCCGATTCAGTGGGCCGCATCGTTGCTGGTGTCGGCATCGGCTGCATCTCCGTCACGGTTCCCATCTACGCTTCCGAATGCGCCCATCCTTCCTGGCGAGGCATCCTCGTCGTGCTCGAGACAACCATGGTAATCGTGGTACGTACGGCCCTAGACCTGCACCTGACCGACATAAGGGGCCTTGAGAGAGACACGATGGGCTGATAATCCTCAGGGAATTGCCATTTCCAACTTTACAAACTTCGGCTTTGTCTATGGACGCCCGGAACTCAACGGCACGGAGGCACAATGGAGAATTCCTCTAGGACGTACGTTAAGACGAAACCCCCACATGCGGGCGGCAACAGCCCTTCTGGAAGTTTCAGCTAACTCTGATGCCGCTGATAGTGCAAATGATCTTCCCTCCCTTCGTGTTTCTCCTCATGCCCTTTGCTGTCGAGAGCCCTCGATGGCTGGCTGCCAAAGGCAGGGATGCAGAGGTCGCAGTTGTGCTAGCTAGACTCCACGGCAAGGGCGTTACAGCCGAAACCCGTGAAATCCAAGAGCAAGCCTCCCTCATCATTCAGACAGCCAAGCACGAGGCAGAGGTCGAATCATCCTGGAAAGAGGTCAGTATATACCCCCGTCAATCAGTCAAGTAGATGGAGAGCTCGAACTTGACCTATCTCTAAGCTCTGCTAACTGTGTCTATCGTAGTCTTTCGCCGGCGGAGAGCTTCAGAATTTCCGGCGGCTAATCCTTGCGGGCACGACGGGCTTTCTGCACCAAGCCACCGGCATCAACGTTGTCATCTACTATGCGCCTGTTATCTTCCGCCAGGTTGGACTGGATGACCGCATGTCGTATATCATGAGTTGCGTGGGGTCTATTTGCTTCCTCATAGGATCCATCTTGCCGGTGCTCTATATCGAACGCCTCGGTCGCCGTAAGACGATGATCATGGGTGCATTCACCTGCGGCCTTTGCATGGGCATGATCGCTTGTACGGGAGCCATTGGAAAACATTATCCAAACCGAGCGTTTGCCACGGGCTGGGCGGGTGCATCCTTCGTGCTCCTGTTCCAATTTTGCTTCGGCATTGGGTAAGTGACATTGAAGCCCCTAGCTGTTTCGCGGCCAGCTTGCTTCACGGTCCCATACCACTGGTGGTCTTCTTGGAGGCTAGAACACTGCTGACCATTGTGTTCACTGGCAGATGGAATTCGATGAATTGGCTCTATGCCAGTGAGATTGGTTCTCTGCGAATGAGGAACAAGACTGCCGCCACGCAGTGTTTCTTCCACTGGGCTACAAACTTCCTCACCGTTATGATTGCGCCTACTGGCTTTGCCACTCTGGGCTGGTAAGAGCCCCTCATGACATCAAGAATCTGTAGCCAGCTTACATTTCTGACTCATTCCTCAGGCAATTCTATCTCATCTGGATGAGTGTTACGCTAGCTGCCATCCCGTTCCTATGGTTCTGCTTCCCGGAAACTGTGAGTAGTCAGATCTGAGAGTCGCGAAGACATGTAGCTAACGAAAGTGCAGGCTGGACGCACCCTCGAACAGATGGACGGCTTTTTCAGGGCTTACCCTCAGTGGAATATTCGCAAGGTTGCTCACGCGTGGATCGACGACGGCCCTGCCGGCTCCGGGACCGACAGCAAAAGCCAACACTCGACGAACTATCTCGAGAAGGCTTGATGAAATGGCTGGTTCGTTTTGGACATAGTCCGAACCACAGTCGAATGGCATCTTCAAACACCCACCTGTATTTCCTCCTGGCTGTACCAATGTATCAAACCCTTGGTGGCGACGCCTACTTGCTTGTCACGGTCTAAAGACTCATGGACATGCTATTTTCCGCGAGAAATCCTGAGATCGGGCATTCTCTGCAAGTAGAGAATGTCTGCGGTTCTTCCAGCTCGGCCCGATTCTGGGTGTCCGATGAGCCCGCCCCATACGCTTGCAATGGACAACTTCTCATAACTCTTTTCTTTTTTATTCGTAAGAAAGCTTGCTATAACCGAGAGCGCAATAAGGCAATTCCTATCTATCTAGCTATTCTATTCGACATTTTCAAGGATTTGGCGAGCCTCAACGGCAGCAGTGGGAGCATCGCGACAAACCGAGATAGATGCGAGAGAAGATATGTAACCAAGTCTTGCCCAGGCTCTCCGAGCTATTTTTCATCGCTATCGCTAGATATGCTGACTTCGTTCCATGATAGTACTGGCTTAATGACCTGTTTCGAACACGGTGAGCTTGCGCCATTGCTTGGGGGTGGTTTCTGCCGCCTGGGGGTGAAGCTTACCAGCCCGCTTTCCATATCTTCGACGGCCTGGTTGATCTCCATGGCAGAGTATGTTTGGCACATTTTTTCTATTGGAAACTTTCCTTGCCGGTGCAAGTCGATAAGATGAGGGAGAAACTGGTCCGGCGGAGGATGCGTCAGAATTTCGGCACTTTAGTGGCTGGTTTGGGCCGATTTGGACAGACTCACCTGGTGAGGATCGGCGGCGCCTTGGATCACGCCTCGATACGTCTTGTTAGCCAGTAAAAAGTCCAGGGCGTCCAGTGAGGCGAGAGCGCCAGGCTTGGGAACCCCGAGACTGACGACGGAGCCCTGGTTTCCGACGGACTTGATGGAGTCTTCGACGACCTTGACGTTGCCAGTGCATTCTAAGGCGTGGTTCGCACCTCCGTTGGTGAGCGCGATCACAGCTGATGGGACATCCGGGACGGCCGTGGCATCTAGGACATGCGTAGCTCCGAGTTGTGATGCCAGGTCCAGCCTGCTGCGGTTCAGATCAACGGCGATCAGCTGTCGGACACCCAGGTGCTTGCACGCCATCAACGCCGCCAGCCCTACTGCCCCCAACCCGAAGATGACCACGCTGTCCGTGAGTCCAGGCTTCAGAACATTGAAAGCCGCCCCGGCGCCCGTCTGGAATCCGCAGCCCAAGGGGGCATAGGCCTGGAGCTGATCCGGGAATTCGCACTTGATGACGGTGTCCTCGTGCACAACGGAGTGCTTGGCGAACGAAGAGTGGCCAAAATACTGCGAGCGCACCGGCGTCCCGTCGCTGAGCCTTGCTGGGGTAGACCGATCCGAGAGTCGAACCGCGTTGTGATTGACCTGGGCATGCGAGTGGCAGAAGAACCGTTGGCCTTTCCTGCAGGCGGGACACTCGTGGCAAGTGCTGTACGAGAGGACCACGCTGTCGCCAACCCTGAGGTTCTTGTTCTGGACACCCTCTCCGATGGCGCGGACGATGCCCGCGCCTTCGTGGCCAAATATGGCGGGGAACTGAACCATGTCGAGCATGCCGCGAGAGACGGCGATGTCCTACATCAGATCCATGCTGTCTTAGCTTTTGGGCACGGGGCCAGGTCCGACAGGCTCGGGGGTGGGAAGGGGGTAGCATGAGCTCACAGTATGGCAGATGCCGCTGTACTTCATTTCAATGAGGAGCTCGTCGTCCCGGACCTCGTCAAGCCAGATCGACCGGAGCTTGAATCCAGTGCGTGGTGCATCCGTGATCCAGCCAACAGATCGCATCCCCAAGGGGATCGCCCGATACAGAGACAACGTTGGCCTCATGTCGAAGGAAGAGATAGCGTGATGGCAGTTAGACACTTGCCTCGTCAAAGGGGCCTAGGTTGAACCATCGTCCGCCAAAGTTCTGGTCAGAGTAATACGTGTTGTAAACAAATAGTATTAGCAAGTACTTGTCCGAGAACTCGGGGTGTATGGATGGCCCGTGGGGAACACTTGAGGTTCGGCTGGGGAAACTTGGGGTATATTGGCACCTGTCCCCACCAGAACCGAAGCCAAGCATCGTGGAATAATCCATGCCTACTAGTCCTGCTGCTACAATCTCTCCGGGGCGGGGGATGGGGGCTTTTTGTCGACGTGGGGCATCCGGCCACTGCAGTCGGCAGAGAGATCGGTGTTCGCATTGTCTGAGCGACTTGGAAGAAATCAAACCGTCTCCACGGCACGAGAAACGGGGAGCTGAATCTACTCCAGGGGCTGCCATGCCTCGTGGGGGTGATCCTCTAGTCCATGTTCGACGCGTCCTGTGGTGGTTAACAAGGCCCTCTCTTTCTAAAGAATCTAACAGAACTCTTCATCATGCATAGGGGACAATGTTTCAAGAGAAGACCAGGCGGGTCGATGTACCAATTTTCTGAAGGCGTGGCATCCAGTGCCTCTGGAGCTCTATTCTGTGTATGGCCGCCTGCATGTGGAAAAATGTGACCTCGCCACTCCTAATAACACGACCAACAGGGCCCTTCTTCAGCTTAAGCCTTGCTCATCTGGGTGACGACGTCGTCGACAGCCTCAGCAAGGTACACGACAAAACGCTCGGGGTTCTCCGTCGCAGGGAAGTGGCCCAAGCCCTCCATGGCCTTGAACTTGGCTCCCTTGATCTTCTGCGCGGTTGCCTGGCTCATTTCCGGGGTCGTGCTCCAGTCGAAATCGCCGGTCAGCATGTAAACCGGACACCTTGCGGTATCAATCTTCTCGACCCGGCCTCGTCCGTCCCAGCCACCAAAGTAGAAGTCCAAGTCGCCGTGATACATAGAGTATGCCTGGGCGGAGTATGTGTGCCAGACGAGGTTGCGGTTCTTGAGAGGCGAGTGAGGCGACATCATCTACGCGGAAGAAAGTTAGCAAATGAGCTCAATTTGGCTCTCTAAAGATGCATTGGATGCCACCGGGGGATCCCTTACTCCATAGATGTACTCGGGGGTGAAGAGAGATTGGTTGATAAATGGTGACCGGGACCAGTAATTCCGTTCCATGTCGGTGAACTCGCAGCTGGTGAAGCCTCGTGTCAGTTATATTTCACGTATGTGTATCGTAGCCGTGACCCGGCAAGATGTAGGGCAACAGGTGAGTGCACTCAACTTACGCTTGGCATGGGATGACTGCGCCCGCGCCAACCTCGTCGGCTCTGAGAGCAACAGCCAGAGAAACATGGCCCGCCATGCTGGCACCGCAGACAATGGGCTTCTGAAGTCCGAGACCCTTGACAACGGCAGCGATGGCAGCGATGTAGGCATCTTCGGTGTTCGAATGCTTGCCGGGGATCTGCGTCTCGCCGGGGAAGCTCCGGCCGTGACCGGGCATGTCGAACACCGTCATGAAGCAGCGCTTGAGCATCTCGGGATGGTTCATAACACCGTGATACTGCCGGCCATCGCTGCCGGCCGTGTGGAGGAAAACAATTGGCTGCTTCGACTTGTCTCCGCTCTGTTCGTAGAAAACCTTGGTCTTCCCCCACTGGGGCAGGTCGGCGTAGAGGTAGCCGCCGCGGAGTTGGTCTTCCACGACGACAGGCGTCGGATCCTCTCTCAGCGAACCGCAGAGGCTCTCACGGCTGAGGTCAAGCACGCGGCGCCAGAGGGGAGACAGGCAAAGGAAAAGCTGCTTGTCTCCCCTGACCTCGACGCCCTCTTGGTGGATGTTCTGCCCGAACATGCCCCAGTAGCTCTGGAAGGGAGGCTCTGGCGTGGCAGAGTAGAAAGCCTGCCACTGGCTCGGCAACGCGGACAAGACAAAGTCGGCTTCCGAGACATTTCCGGTCCTGACGGAGGCGCTGCCGTTCTGGATCTGGCACAGCATGCCTTGGTCGGACCCGGCAGAAGCCCACCCGAAGAGGACATGTTTGACGTCCGTGTCGGCAAAGGCTGAAAACTGATCGTCAGAACCGAGGAGGCTGGTCAGCTTGACGAGGCTGCCTGACAGCTGGCCTGCCAGGTCGGACCATGCATGGGCGGACATGTTTTGTGTGTAGATGCTGGTTGAGTAGCGTCGTGATTATGCGTCAGGCCGTGAGGATGATCACGTCCGCAGGCTCGCACGCATCCAGGGACGTCGAGCATCTTTTAAGGTTCCTTCATACTAGTCGTAACTAGTAGTGAGTAATACTAAGTAAGTCTAGAACCCCGCGTCTGCTGAGCAGCTGGCTCCAGCGAGCTCCCCCCGCCCCCTCCGAATCCCCTCCCTCCCGTCTCTGCTCTGCCTGCCCCGTCGAAGCGCGAATCGCCGGACACGGCCTTGGAAGCACCTCTCGGTGGCAGACCTGCAAGTGACTTGAAGAGAGCCCCGTTCCCAATGAACCGGAGAAGTGCTCGTCGACAGCTCGAGGTTACCCCAGGGCGCTTGTCCGGGGCACATATTTGGAGCATGTACTTGTTGCCCCGACTTGGGGTAGAAACGACTCTAGCAGTCCCCGCCAGTCCCGATTCCCGGCCGCCAGGGTCGAGGTTGGATTCCCGGTGCTTCTGGTCAGCCAGCCGGTCAGGCCGGCAAATTGTCAAGGTAGTAACCCCATGGGCACATGCACCGAGGGACCGGGTATTACTTGGCAATGGAATCCTCGGCGCGGCACATGCCATCCCGTCCCATCCATGCTACATAAGTAGTCACCAGCTCTAAGAGGCGGGGTCACGGATGAGTTCATGACGACAACTGACACGAGCGCGTTTGCAGAAAGTAATTGGTCCTCATGACAACGACCATGGCAGTTCCCGAGTTTTCGGTAAGTCGAGAATCCATGTCGCTTCGGGGACTTGCGCATAATGCTAGATCTGACGATGACTTTCTAGATCCAATACGAAGGCCTGCTTGGCGACGGCGGCTTCGTCCATGGTCAATGGCAAGCGGCCGCCAGCGGCAAAAGCTTCATCGTTGAAGGTCAGTGCCCCCTCTCCTTCTCTCCCAGGCCTGGTTCTACGCGCACAAGACCCCTGTCTGACACTGGGACTACGCGTAGACCCCGGGACCGGCAAGGCCTTCAAGAGCTGCGCCGACTTTGACAAGTCGGACGTGGACAGCGTGGTCCGCTCCAGCCAGGAAGCGTTCCTCGAGTTCCGCAAGGAAAACCCTCGCTCCAGAGCAAAGAAGCTGCTCGAATGGGACCGCCTTATTCGCGAGCACCGCGATGATCTCGCCCGCATCGTGACGTACGAGACGGGAAAGCCCCTTGCCGAGGCCCAGGGCGAGCTCGACTACGCGCTCGGCTTCACCTGGTGGTTCGCGGGCGAGGCTGAGCGCGTCAGGGGCACCACCAGTGTTCCCTCTGCCCCGAACCGGCGCGTCTTTGTCATCAAGCAGCCCATTGGCGTCTGCGCGGCACTTGTGCCATGGAACTTCCCCGTCGCGTAAGTTGGAAGCCCTGAAATCCTGTAGGATACGGGGCAGAACGATCTGACAGGCACTCCTATCGCACAGCATGATCCTCCGAAAAGTCGGAGCCGCGCTCGCCGCGGGATGCACCATGATCGCCAAGCCGTCGCCCGAGACACCTCTGTCATGCCTCGCCTTGGCCAAGCTCGCAAGGCAGGCGGGATTTGCTCCTGGCGTCTTCAACGTCATTCCCACGTCCATGGAGCACACGCCCGAGGTTGCCGAGGCGCTCTGCAAGCACCCCTTGGTCAAGAAGGTCACCTTTACCGGCTCGACGTATATCGGCAGCCTAATCGCGAAGCACTGCTCGGAAGGTCTGAAGAAGCTGTCTCTAGAGCTGGGAGGCAACTGTCCTTTCCTCGTCTTCGACGACGCCAACCAAGACCAAGCCCTCGAGGCTCTCTTCCAGCTGAAGTGGCGGCATGCGGGCCAGGCTTGTGTGACGGCAAACCGGGTGTACGTTCAGGAGGGCATATACGACGAGTTCGTGCAGAAGCTGGTGGACAAGACCAAAACCCTAACACAGGGTCATGGCGCGCTGCCCGACACCCAGATCGGGCCCCTCACCACACCGCGCAGCATCACCAAGGCACAGCAGCACGTGGACGATGCCGTCAAGGCCGGAGGTAAAGTTGTGTTGGGCGGCGGGGTCCCCACGGGCGCCGACACGAATACGGGCTTCTTTTTCCAGCCTACTATCATCCGCGATGCCACCTCATCAATGCTGATCAGTCGGGAGGAGGTATTCGCCCCTGTGCTGGCCGTGTTCCGCTTCTCGACGGAAGACGAGGTGGTCAGGCTCGCCAACGACACCAGCATGGGACTCGCGAGCTACTTCTTCACGAAGAACGTGGACCGGACGTGGCGTCTGCTGGAGAACCTAGAGGCTGGCATGATCGGCATGAACTCGGGAAATTCATCAGCGGCAGAGTCACCCTTTGGCGGCATGAAGGCATCTGGTTACGGCAAGGAGTCGGGCAAAGATGTTGCTGTCGAGGAGTATCTTGTCTCCAAGACTGGCACCATGACCTTGGAAGGACAGTACTAGATTGGGCTCCGGGGCCATTTTGCATACCTTTTCTACTCGAGTTCCTGAACAGTGTTCCGCCATGGCCAATCCATAGTGTTTGCTACCAAGTGTGCCTCGCGACCATAGTCACGGACTGAGCAGCAGTCGGCAATCTAATGGGCATGCTCGGGGAGAAACGGAAGTATCTAGTCGCTAGGGCATACACACACTGCTGAATTCATCACATTACATGACAGCCTGAGGTTGAATGAAGCGCTCCATGGAGCCATCGTGTCCCGCCACAGGCCGGAAAAGGGGCCTTCGGGGACTGTGGGCCATCGGTGGCACATTCTTTCCGTCAGTATTCTTTTGGAGTACGATACTCCTCCGAGTACACACTACTACTACCAGTAGTCCCCGAGTATTTTGGGGTGGAATCAAAACGAGAAGTCCCCCCGAGTTGGAGTAGCTACCCATCCATGGCGTCTCGCTGCTGATGGCATTCGACGTGGCGTGGAGAGTAACACCAGGCATACTCCCCCAATGCCGCCTCGCATAATCATGATAAGTAAATTTAAACATCTTTGATTATACCTGGAAAGCCACCTCTGCATAAGTTGTTGCCGGATCTCTGTTGATCTCAACTTGCCAAGTCAAAAGTCAAACATCTGTCACGACTAGGCAACTCTTGACAGCCTTCAGTTCTTTGACCCCTCGTGGTGTTATCATTGGAAGTTTACAATCAAATCTACAAGCGCAATGGCGCACGACCTCCGATATGGATTCATCGGCCTCGGCCAGATGGGATGGGGTATGGCGATGAACCTGAGACAGAAGATTCCTTCATCAGCAAACTTGGTTATTTGCGAAATATCAGACAGCCGCCGCAACGAGTTCCTTGAATTGGCCAAGCCGAAGGGCCCCGTCTCCGTTGCCAGCTCTCCCAAGGAAGTGGCAGAGCAAGCCGTACGTACAGCCAACCCTTGACTTCTAGCCCTCTCTCTGTTAGCGGGGTATCGACTTTCTAACCCGTCTCTCTGATGCACAGGACATCATCATCACGATGCTTCCGAAAGCCGCCCACGTCCGGGAGGTCTACCTCAACGAGAACACCGGGCTGTTGGCGGCGGCTAATACAGACGGAAAGACTCGACATTACCTAGAGTGTTCCTCTATCGAAGTCGCCGCCAGTACCGCCGTTGGCAAGGCCGTGGTCGCCTCCGGCGCGGCCACCTTCGTCGACGCCCCCGTCAGCGGCGGTCCCAACGGCGCCAACGCCGGCACTCTCACTCTAATGGTGGGAGGCTCACAGGAGGACTTTCACTTCGCCGAACCAGTGCTGCAGCTCATGGGGAGCAACGTCTTCTACTGCGGGCCTGCTGGCGCGGGGCTAGCGACCAAGCAGATCAACAACTACCTCAGCTCCATCTGCACGGTCGGCGTCTGCGAGGCCATGAACATGGGCGTGAAGTACGGGCTCGATCCCAAGACGCTCGCGGGGGTCATCAACGTCAGCAGCGGCCGGTGCTACAACAGCCTAGAGCAGAATCCCGTGAAAGGAGTGACGCCGGGAGCCGCCAGCGAGAAGGACTTTGAGGGCGGCTTCAGCGTGGAGCTGTGCAAGGGCGTCCTGGACATGGCCGTGGAGCTCGGGAAGCAGGTGGGAGCGCAGTCCGTTTTGGCGGACCGTGTGCTGGGTCTCTACGACAAGTCCCTGACGGACGAGAGGACCAAGGGGCGGGACTCGCGAAGTGTCTATAGGCTCTTTGCGGAGGACAGTGCACTCTAGGCTCAGCCTGTGTGAGGACTCAAGACAGCCTGCCAATGTTCAGGGCCATGGAACGCTCCTCCATCCGAGGACCGAACTGCTCCTAGCCCAGCGTAAAAATACCTGAGTCGTGAAGACATGATGTTCGCCACCATCGCGCTTCGGACTGCCTAAAAGCGGCCTCTCCGCGGCTGTGGTTTTTACTCCAACTCAACCCCGCATCTTCCTCCCACTTTAGAAGTCTTCCCCATCGAACTTCCTATCACGTCCCTGTCGATTACATTTACACCCCAATATTCTGTGAAGCTCTCCAGCAGAATCCTCCCCAATGCGTCCCAAGGTCCACGTCCCCCCCTGCAGGTACTGCTCGAAAGAGTTCCGGCGTACGGAACATCTGCGTCGGCATGAACGAACACGTGAGTTTCGCGCAGCGCGGTGATGCCTTGCGAATCCTGTCGCTGACACCGTCCTCCCCTGCTATTAGACACCCGCGAGAAGCCATACGGCTGTCATTGTGGCCGCACCTTTTCTCGTCGGTTGGTTTCTTCTCGTGTGGCCCGTCCAGACACAGGTGCCCTTGCTGACCATCATCTAACCATCAGTGACCTGCTCTCACGCCATACTCGACTTTCCCACGAAGAGGACACTCACGCAGAAGTTACGTCGCCGGCGGCGCCAGCAGCAGTCGAAGGAAACCTCACTACGGAGAACCCGGCACGCAATGATGGAGATGACGCGCTGTCGCCCCCCGCTACGTCGCCGCGGAGGCGTGACTCTGCCCGCCGCTCGCTGGCAGGGACAGGCACCGCGGGGGATGCAAGCATGAGGCAAGAAATAGGAGTACACGACCCGGACTACTACCACGGTGCTTCCACCTTCATGCCATCAAACCCAAACCAGGAGCCGATCCCGGGCCCCCGTCCACCGCCACACGAGGCCGTGCCTGACCCTGCAGTTCCTCAAGATGAGGTGTCCATGCCCCTCCAGAATTGGGACGTACCACTCGTCGACGATCTGGACCTCCTCTGGGCTGGCTTCGCGGAACACTCCTCGCTGGTCATGCCGTCCTCGTTCGCCCACAATTATCCCATGAACTTCCTTGCCCTTCCTGGAGAGGGGTTCCCCGAGCTCGGTCATGCCTCACATGTCGCGGACGCGGTCACAGGTCCACCCTCGACTTTTCAGCATGTCGACAACATCACCCGTCATCAGGAGGATCATCCTCATCGGAGCGGAGATGCCATCATGCACGACGTCGCGGACGCGCTTCCGAGGCGAGAATCCCGCTTGCCCTCGCCCCCCCACGCCGACCACGACGAGGACCTGCACCATCCACACCATGCCCTTGTCCCGGAGTTGGCTTCAGAAGCAACGGCTGCGGATGTGGCAAGCGGCCGGGCTCTGCGGCCGGCACATACCGGGCAGGGATTGAGAAAACCTTGGAGTCTTTCGAACAGGGAATATCAAGCTATATCCAGCGCCGTTCAAAGCCACGACGACGTTCTTCCCAAGAACTTCGTATTTCCGTCCCGACACGCCCTCTGCCGATACGTGGAAGGTTACTTCTCAGGCTTTCACGAACACCTGCCTTTCATACACCTACCTAGCTTCTGCATATCTGAGGAGGCCCCTGAACTGATCATGGCTATTGCGGCTATCGGTGCGCAGTACCGCTTCCAGCGGGAGCAGGCGTATCGTCTCTATATCGCAGCACGGGCGCTGCTTGAGCTTCAGCTGCGTTGTCGGGACGGATACGACACTCCTCGGTCCGTCTTCAGCGCCTCGGCATTGGATGCTGAGGGCAGGCTGGTCTTCGGTCAATCACCATCAGAACCGGACGAGTCGGCAAATGTAGGACACTCGATGCCGTCAACGACAACAAGAGCCAACACATCGGGGGGCCATGACCCACGCGGCCGGGACACTCCCACGATGCAGGCCATGATCATCCTAATAGCTATGGGGACATGGAATCACCGGTCTCTTCTTAAGGACGCGTTTTCCACGGCAAGCCAGCTGGCCATGATAGTGCGCGAGGATAACCAACTGTTCCCCGGTCCCGACGCGAACCCGCCGACGCTGACATGGAGCGAGTGGATCGTGCGGGAGGTGAGGCGGCGGACCAAACTCGTCGCCTTCTGCTTCATCAACCTGCACTGCATTGCGTACGATTTGCCCCCGAGGTTACTGCTATCGGACATCAAGGACCTCCTCATGCCAGCACTAGAGTCGCACTGGAGAGCCGATGGAGAAGCGGCATGGAAACATGTTCGCGGCACAGACTCACACGTCGACACGCCGTTGCACGCCAGTTACACTCGTCTGTTCGCGCAGAATGACGCCGCCATCAGCGAGACGCCCTCTTCGTCCTTTGCTAACTATGTCCTCATCCACCTCGTCCTATACCATATCTTCTTCGCCCGGCAGTCCCTAGGACACACAGCCACCGGGGCCGCCGATGTCCGCGCGTCTTCGCTTCCACAGTCCCCGTCCTTCCCGTTGGAGCCAAAGACGCTCGCTCAGTTTGACGCTGTGCTCTGGAAATGGCAACAGAACTGGGAGGCAACCAAGGACTCATCGCTCGATCCATCCGCCCCGGGCGGACCGCTCAGCTTCAACGCAACGGCGCTCTTCCGAATAGCTTACATCCGTCTCAGCGCCGACCTGGGCCCATCCCGGCGTCTCGAGTCCCGCGACCCCATGACGATCGCCCGCATGTTCCGCAACGCGCCGCTCCTCGAACGCAACTCCTTCGTGAGCAGGGCGGTGCTCCAGAGCGCCCACGCCCTCAGCATACCAGTCCGCATCGGCATCGAGTTCGTCGCGCGTACGCAGACGCTGAGCTGGAGCATCGTTCACGGCCTGTGCAACCTTGAGTGCGGTCTCTTCGTGGGCAAGTGGCTGGAGACCGTCGCGTCCGTCCTAGAGAGCGGTAGCCCCTTGCGAGACGACGAGAAGCGACTGCTCGGCGTCGTGAGCAGCATCATCGACGAAACGGACTTGGGGGCACAGGTACGCCTCGAGGTCGAGCAGGCACGGCAGGTGAAGCGGATGGCGTCGGCCGTATTGCGTCTCTGGGCCTACACGTTCAAAGGGCCGCAGGTCTTCGAGATCATGAGCACTATCAGCGCGGGGCTGGACTTTTGCGCAAATATACTCGACCAGGAACTGGAGGGTCATGAGGCAGTACAAAACCTATAGTTAATAGGAAGAACGTGGCCTCTTCATCATCTAGCTATCTAGGCTGTTTCGGTGGCAGGGTCTTCATCAAGGCATGGAACTATGTCATGGTCGGCCCGCACCACTCCAGTTCTCAACGGGGGTTTTTCTCAACCCATTCCCTCACAAGCTCATCGTAAACGGATGCCGACTCCAGATCCTCAGGCGGTGTCAGAGACTTGCCCTCGTTGCCGATCAGCTCCCTTGCCTTCTCATCACGCACGGTGACAGAGCACTCGAAAGGGGCCAGCGCAACCACCAAGGGCGAGGACACTGGAAATAGCGGTCAGCAATCGAGGCATGCTAGAATTGTTTTCCAGTCGTTGCTCACATGTTTCAAAACGGGGCGGGCCAGATGGCGCGGCACCGATATCAAATCCCCAGATGACCCTGCTGATCACGATGTAGAGACTCGCGTTGGCGACTTGCAAGCCCGGACATGCGCGCCGACCAAGTCCAAATGCAAAGTGTTTTGGCAGCGTGGCTATCTCCTTGTCATACCAGGGATGATCGGAGGGAAGGAACCTCGCGGGAGCGAACTTCTCGGGGCAGGTATATGTGCTCGGATCGTGATGGGCGGCGTAGGTGTTAGCGATGACAGATGCGCCCTTGGGCACCTTGAACCCTCTGTACACATCCGCATCTGTCGTGGCATGCGGCACGGCGAGCGGCGAGATTGAGGCCCAGCGGTGCAGCTCCTGGATCAGAGCCTCGACGTAGGGCAAGTTGGCGCGATCATCCCACTGAGGCAGGCGATCGCGGCCGACAACCTCATCGATCTCTTGTTGGGCGAGTCTGATCGCCTCGGGGAAGAAGATGGCCGCGCGGAAGAACCATTGCAGAGATGTGATGGTCGTCTCAGTGCCGGCAGATAGGATCTCGGCGACGATGCCAACCGAGTCCACGTGGCTCCAGCGCCCGACGTCGGGCTCACCCAGGAAGCGGGCGAGAAAGCAGTCTTGCGCGATGCCGTTCTTGTAGCGGTCGTTCATGCGGTCGAAAAAGAGGGACCAGAAGCTCACCCAGCGGTTGTGCATCCAGTCGGCTCTGTTCCTCCAGGGCGCGAGCGGCGCTGGTAGATAGTCAAGAAATGGAAGCCAGTCAGTTAGCCAGCAACCCGGCGAGATGTCTAGGAGGTTATTCGGGTCAACACGTGCGCGATGTGAGGTTGGTTGCTGGTCACTTACGCTGCCAAAACAGGATCATTTCTTCTCGGACCTTCTTGGGAACCAATGCGTCGGAAGTTTCAAAGCGAGCTCCGAGTCTACGTTGAACCAGATCATCAGTATTTGTCGAATCAGTAAGGATAGTAATCTCTCTCACAGCATGCTGAAGGTGACACTGCTTGAGTATCTTGCGGCCTCCTGGTAAAAGGTCTCTGGCCGATTGGCGAGGTTGACTAGAACAACTTTGCTCTCGAACTCTTGATACGGGAGGAATATCTTGGAGTTTTTGCCGCTCAAAATCGTCTGCAGGACTCTTCTCCGGTCCTATGATACAGGTTAGGATCACGTCAAATCCGTGTATGCTTGAAAATTCAACTACCTTCCAAGGCTCTCCATATGGCAATGCAACTCCGCGAGAGTCGCCGGTGACCCGGTGGGACATTTCTGAGGTTTGCGGTCTGGTGTTATACAAAGTGCCCTTTTTCGTGAAGAGTTCGTCAAAAGCAGACGCGCCGCTGACCACGAACAGAGAGTTGAGGCCGACACGGTAGGAGTAGAAGTCGCCGTATTGTTTGGCCCATTGTGCAAGTACCAGATGCAGTGCCTTTCCGCGAAGCTCATTCCAGTTCCCAAGGAGAGGTAGACCGGGCGGTCCAGGTGCTGAACCTGACCGGGACCTTCGTAGACCCAAAACGCCCACCACCGCAACCAAAAGCATGGCCCATATGATGAAAGACATGGTGGCCGGGAGTCGAGATGAATGCTGTTCAGCTAGGTATCGTATGCAGTCAGAGGAGTTTCGATCAGAGCGACTTGTCACTTATATGGCGCCAGATCTTTCCCTTGAATCTGATGCAATCCTCATGATCGCTGAAGTCCAAACCTGTCGCCGCTGCTGAGCCCGTTGCGAACAAGCACGTCAGCGATGCCGACGAAAAGAGGACCCAACCAGCCGGCGTTACCTAGAACAGTCTTCAGGGCCCAGCCATGTGCTCTGTGCCCTGACGGTTCGGCGCTGTCCCCTTTTGGAATCGGCCTACAGGCGGCGCTCGCACGCGGTACAGGGGATGAATCACGCCATGATTAGCTCCCTTTCTCAGCCTTGAGCCGCGATCTAGAACCCCGATGGACGGCGACGAGCATTTGCAGAACACTGCTGTAGAACTCATGGGGTATTCGAGAGCACTACTCTCGTAGTTTCAAGTCGAAATGGAATCGATATTCTGATTTTCTTTTACGAGACAACATGGCCTCCTTTCCGCTGGATGACCACTTCCCCCCAGTCCCGAATGTCTGCCATGGCGAGACAACCCCAGCTCCGTCGCTCTTCAACTTGGCGGGAAAGACTGCCCTCATAACAGGCGGCAATGGAGGCATCGGCAGCGGCATCGCACGTGGTCTTGCCGAGGCCGGCGCCGACATCATCATTATCAAGGTTCCGGGGGAGATCTCGGACTTCCCCAAACAGCTGGCTGAGGAAACAAGTCGTCGCGTTGACACCTACGAATGCGATCTTGCATCTTCGGAGGCGATCCGCGAGACATCGAAAGCCATTCTTGAACGCGACGGAAGGACCGTGGACATCCTGTGCAACGTCGCCGGTATAAGTGGCGGTTTTGTGCCAATTTTCGACGAGACTGATGCGCACCGGGAATTGGTAAGTAAGGGGATACAACATCCTGCACGAGCTTCTGCGAAGAAAAGACCCCAGATCTAACATCTCACGCAAAAGGTCGTCCAGATTCATTACCACGCTGTTTATGTGCTGTCGCAACTTATCGGGCGGCACATGGCAGAGCGCGGGAACGGGGGCAAGATCATCAACATTTCCTCCATCGCAGCTGAGAAAGCCATGACGAGATTCTCGGTCTACGGCCCTGTGAAAGCCGCTGTCGGGCAACTCACAAACTCTCTGGCGAACGAGCTTGCCGTGTATAACATTCAAGTCAACGTGCTCTATCCAGGGTGAGTCCTTCGGAACCGAGTTGCTTGATCTCGGCAACTGACAGCACCCCAGTTGGATACACACGCCCATGTCCGCGCGCAGCTTCGGGGATCCGGAGGCAAGCGCTCTCGTCGTCAAGGCGATACCTGCGGGTCGCTGGGGCAAGCCGAGTGATTTCAAGGGTGTTGCGGTCTTTCTGTCGAGTGCCGCAAGCGACTACGTTACGGGAGCGAGGATCTACGTAGACGGAGGAACGCACAGCATGTGAAGGCAAAGTAGTTAATCTTGAAGCAATATGATTTACTCTACAACAAATTCTAATCCATCCACTCCTTCAAGTCTTGTTGCATGCTGGTACGCCATTTCTGCGCCGAGGGCAGAGTGGGAAGGGACATGAAGGCGTGAGGCACTCCGGGATAGATGTGCAATCCAGTCTCGACCCTGGAACACCGCATGAGTATTAGTACCAGAATCCTTATTGATCTCGGCCCTCAAGGCTGGCTCGAGTCACACTTACCCGGCAGCTCTCAGCTTTTCCTCCAGTAAAAGACCCTCATCACGGAGCGGATCGAGACCGGCGATGTGCAGCGACACTGGACACAGCCCGATAAACTCACTGAGCGGCAGCAAAAGCGGCGAAACATCCGGGTCCGTGGGATCGGGCTTGTACAAGTCGACAAGCGACCTGAGGGTAGCTGTCGTGAGGAACGGCGCATCTGCGTTCGTCTCCAGCGAGCTGCGGCGCCCCTCGAGCAGTTCAAGTGGGAAGTGGTCTGGGTGGACGGTGGACGGAGTGCCGAGTATGAGGCCCCGCACACGAGGAAATGAGGCATCATCCTGTCCCAGGGACCGGCGAGCAACGGAGATGGCGAGGTTGGCACCCGCGCTGACTCCGCCGACGAAGATTCTGTCCAAGTCAAGGCCGTGGAGGGCCCCGTTTTCGGCAATCCAGCGGAAGGCCGACCATGCATCGTCGGCAGGAGCTGGGAACGTCCATTCTGGTGTATGGCGGTAGTTCACGTTCAGAACCGCAGCTCCAGTGTTGAGGGCAATTTGACGGCAGAAGGGATCCTCCGTCTCCAGACTACCTAGGTGAAAGCCACCGCCATGGAAGGAGATGTAGAGAGGTAGTCCCTTCTGGGTGTCCAGAACGGCATCTCTGTCCTGATGGGGTTTGTAAAGGCGGACGGGGATGCGCACGCCGTTGGTGGTCGGGATATCGAAGTCAGCAACATCTAGACCGGCGGCTGGGCGAGGTCAGCTAGTCTCACAGACGGTAGACGGCAACACGATTGGCAGCAGTCACATCAATTCTGAATACAAAGATGAATGGTCCTGCGTCACAATCTCTGGAACTTACTAGGGCGGCCGAGGACATCAGCGAAAAGCTTCGCAGTCCTGGCATTGGCCAAATCACGACGTTCCTCGAGGGTTGCCGCTGGCGGTGGCGCGGGACGCTTCCAGGTCTTCTCGAACTGGATCCATTCCGGCGCAAGACCGCTCGAATATCGGGTAAAGTCGGCCATCGGAGAGCACGGCAAGGTGACGGCTGCAATGATGTGCTGGCGGGGTGCGATGAGACGACGATAAGAATGATCACCTCAACGTCAGGTCAGATGGTAAGGAGCTGAGGTCTGAGGAGGGCCGTCTAACTCATAGCGTGATTATACTTACTCCTCGGGAGGTAGGGGATATGGACGAAACTAGTATCGCCGAGGCTATGAGACTTGACAACAGCCCCATCCTCGTTTATCACCAGGGTCAGAAATGGCGTCCGGGATGCATGGTTAGGCACATGAGAAGGACTCCAGAATTAGCTAGCCGTAATTTTGATGTTCTCTTCGTATCTTCACAAACTCTCATGCAACTATTCGACGATCTGGATATCCTCTGCGTCGTGCCCAAAGAGCCAATCTCTCCTTTCCTTGTGCCCCCAGTATATCGGGTTCTTCTCGTCGTCCTTGGTGATCCAGATGTCTCTTTCCCGTTGCTCCTCACCATCCGGCAGATGATACGCTTCCTGAAGCGCTCTCCCGGCTTTCTGAACCTTGGATGCCCTTGGCTGTCGGAGCGCTTGATACTTCTCCAGTCTTCCAGCGAGAGACTGCTTGGTGGACCCCAAGAGCATCTTCCGGAGCACTGCTGCATCCTCACACGCCATGGCCGCACCAGAGGACATGTACGGCAGCATTGGGTGTACTGCGTCGCCCAGAAGCACTGCCTTGCCGCTCCTGTGAACCCAGTTGTCGACGAGATCCAAATCGTAGAGGCGCCACTTGAGAAAATCCTGTAGAGGGGAGCATGATTAGCTGCCAACTGTCGAAAGTCATTAAGTTCCCATATTCAAGAACACTCACCTTCCCAGACAGCGCAATCAGCTTTTGCACCCGCGACTCCCAGCCCGCAAATCGCCGTCGTAGCTCAGAGTTGTCCGATATGACGAGCTTGTTCTCCCCCGGCTGGAAAGGGCGGTCTTGCATCGATGACTCGGAGCAGCAAAAGACGACGTTGTAGACCTCCCCGCCTCTCACAGGGTACCCGATGACATGGGCCTCCGGGCCACACCACGATGTCACCCACGGTTGTGAGATGAGATCTCGCATCTCGGGGTCCGCCAGGAGCTCTTGGCCCGGAATCAAGATACGGTAGACAATATCTCCAGTGTCAGTTGGCGGCAGCTCATGGCCCTGAAACTCGGCTCTTGCGCTGCTCTGCACACCTGTGAACGTTGTCAGCGCTTAAGATCATCTCAATCAGGCTTGAAACTGCCATGAGTGGAGGAGCTGCCTACCGTCTGCCACAACGACCAGATCGCCACGCACCGTTTCGCCGCCTTGGAGTATGGCGGCCGGCGCGTCCCAGTCATACGTTTCAACTCGATTGCCAGCCCGTATCGTAACTCCGAGTTCCTGTGCCCTCTGAAGCAAAACAGTATGGTAGTCTGCCCGATGAACCATCAAGTAGCTGCCGCCAAAGTCCAGCTCCGGCACGCCATGCGGCATGTCGGCAAGCAGCGCCCCGTTGTCGTAGCGGACGAATCGATTGCCATTGGAATACGTCTTCTTGAGATAGGTCGTGTTCACACCCCATCGGTGGAGGATCTTGAAGCAGTTGGGCGGGATGCGCATGCCAGCGCCAACCTCGCCAAAACTCACGGCCTGCTCAAGAATCGTGACCCGATGGCCGTCGAGAGCAAGGCCGATGGAGGCGAGGAGACCTCCCAACCCAGCACCGACGATGACAATATCGAGTTTGTTGCCGGTGTCTTGGCCGGCGATTGCCGAGGCTGATGGGGTGGCGTCTCCGTCGATCATTGTATGGTCCAGGTGTGGTGATGTGTGTGCCATAGGTCTACCAGGGACTGGTACTACCGGAGGAATTTCCAAAATACAACTTATTTGAGGTCTTTCCCCTTGGAAAGGTGCTCCGTGATCTCGACCCCGTGATTTCTCTTCGGCCATCTTCATCGGCACTTGAGGTCGGAAACGCATCACCAGAGAGAGCCAAGTAGCTGGAACAGGAATGGGCGTTAAACCTAAAGGGGCATCGCCGACAACCCCACGAATGTGGCCCCATATCAGGGGTATCTTGACCAGGGGCGATCCCTGACGACCACGCCCCACCAGCCTTATTCCCGTACTTGGTGGCAATGGTGCTATTGCTTGGTAGAATGTCGTGCTTGGATCCTCGGGCCAAGGCGTTCAATACGGCTTGGTGACAGGCCTACAGGTCTCCCAAGGAGATCGATCGCTCATCTCTCATTGAACTCATCAGTTTCTCGCCATGTCGGATCTCAATTTGGTGCATGTTGACCAGTCTTCGTTCTCAAAGAAGAGGAAGCTCGGCCCTGGCGCCTGCAAGAGATGCCACGAAAGAAAGGTCAAGTGTGATGCCGGTATGTCCCTGCATCTCTATCGCCGAGCACCTATGATGGGAAATTGACCAGCGGACTTGCTCACAGGCCCGGCAACCGAACGACGGGGGCCATGTAGCGTCAGTTCGCGAAGCACCCCTTTGAGACTGTTACCCTTTCGTCTGACCTTCAAGCCTTCTACAGAACTGCGTGGCGTCAGGGGACATATGCCGGTGAGTTAATGTACTTGGCGTGGGTGCTTCTTCGAGGTGAGACATCGTCTGACAGTACTCATACATTAGGAGTCACGTTGATGGCCGGTCCAGAAACAACGCCCAAGCATCTGTTCAACGAGATCTTGATTCGACTGGATGGCCAAGGTTAGTACGCCAGCACGAGCATTGAAATGAATCTCCCTGCTCGTTTGGAGCACTTCAGTTCTGATACCCCATCTTCTCTGCATCTCTAGTCAGAATGACCCATTGTCAGGAATTTCGCAAGACACAGCGTCGCTTCGTGGCGACTTGTCAACCTCTGGCCTCGTTCTCACAACGCCCCCCTCCGAGGATGACGCAGGAGGACTCCCCTGGGACTCCAATGAGACGATGGGGACAGATGACATACAAGGAGAGCAACATTACCCTGTTCGGACCATGAACTTCACATCTGTATCGGCCACTCATACACATCGGAGCTTGGATTCCGAGGTTGAGGACTCGGGGAACAGCAGAAGCACCGGCAGTCTGAGAAACGACATTTCAGTCATCACTGGCCACCTCTCCCCGCCATATGCTTCAGTCCAAGTCCCGGCAGAACCTCCTGTTGTGCCATCCGTGCCTCTAGATCGATTCGAGGCCTATGTTAGGGATACACTTGGTGCCTACGCTCCGTCTTTCCAAGGGCAGAAACAACGGGCTTCTACCAACAACCAACAGATCCAGGGTCAGGTGGGCAGCCAACCGACCTTCAACAACTCGACCGCATCGTGGGACGACCAGGGGTATTTGGAATCGACTGCGTCTTTAGGCGTTGTCCGACCTCTAGACGTCAACATGTCGTTGCGCTCGACTCTCGACTTGGAGCAACAAGTCACGCAACTAGACTCGGCCGACATGGAGTATCTCAAGGCCAAGGGAGCATTCGATCTGCCCCCTCGCAAGCTTCAAGAAGACCTCGTAGAAGTATTCTTCCTCGACGTGCACCCAACTGCACCCGTTGTCAATCGCGCAGACTTCCTATCGACTTTCTACAGCAACGGTAATCCAAGCCGCTTGCTTCTCTTCGCCATCTTCACGTCTGCATCACGTGCGTGCCGGAATCCAGCGCTGCTTGACAACCGAGGGACGAATCAAGGCAGCGCCCAACGATTCTACAAGGCCACCAAGGTAGGATGCCGAAGCGGGACGAACAGGCGAACTTCAAGCAGAGGGCTAACGAAGAAACTGCACAGGCACTCCTAGATACTGGATACGAGCGCAACCATTTGGTTCGTATACAGGCGCTATTGCTGTTGACATGGTGGTGGGATAAGAAGGACGACGGGGGCAGGAACATGAGGTCTTGCTCCGTAGATGCGATCAACACAGCTCAAAGCTTGGGAATGCACCGATGGTATGTCAAAGAACTGAATATCTTGCTCTGGAATACTGACTTGCTTAGGGACCATTATCCAAAAGACGACATCGTGCTTGCTAGGCTATGGAAGCGAATATGGTGGACATGTTTTGTATGTTGGAAACACCCAGCCGCTGGAAACCTCCACTAACATGACCGCGAAGAATCACGATGTGGCCGTGGCGGTATCTCATGGGCTCCCATGCATTCTGTCTCTCACGGAATTCGACGTCCAACCACTCTCCGCGGATGATTTCAACGAGGAACCCTCCACGCTCGTCCATCTTCAACGATGGGGTTACAAACCAGTCGAGGTTTCGTTTTCGATCCAAGTTATCAAAGTCGCAGAGACCCTGCACCACATCCACACAGCTTGCTTCGTTACCCAAAGTCTTCAGCAGACTCTTACCAAACCCATCTCGCAGCGGGAATCCCACCTCTCGTTGCTCCGGCAAGCCGGGCAACAACCCTTGCCTCCGGGTGTAACAGAAAGAACCTTCACCTTTTCAGACGACTACAATGATCACGGCATACAGCTATGCCGACAGTGGCTGGAAGAGCTCCCTGACCTTGTGAAATACGACCCAGATGACGTGCAAGGCCACGAGTTCTGGCCGGGATTCCTCCATGTTCTTTATCTGTGAGTCCCAAAACCATGAAACGTGGGCATTTGAGGGCGAGCACATCTAACAACGGGATTTCGGGGAGGCAGCACGAATGTTATGCTTCGTTATAGACAAAAAGCCGTCCTCCGACCAACCAACGGTCGAGCTGAGGCCGAGAGGCAGTATTGTCAGACGCGTGGCATCGCTGCTGCGACGATGATCAGCAAGATTCTGCGGAACGCCCGAGCGCACAATCATATTTTGCGCTTCACCGGCCAACTGTACGATTGAATCCTTGTCTCCATGATCCTAGGTACTGGGCAACAGCTGATCTTCTCTGAAATGTGTAGAACTATCTCGCTCTACAACTGCATGATCTTCTTCCTCATCGAAGGCCAGTCGCCACGAGACGAGGTCCAGCGGGACGCGAAGAGCAAATACTCACAATGTCTGCACATTCTCTACGAATTCAGCCAGCTATGGGTCAGCGCTTCGTTGACTCACCGGCTCTTCGAAACTTTGCAAGCCCATATGCAAATAAGCAAGCCCGTCGCCTCTGCGGGTGTCATATCATCGTCAGCCTCGACCTCGTCCTTCTTCGCCACTGAGCCCTCGGGAACACCCCTTTCCGGTCTGCGCGTGTCAAGCGAGATTACAATGTCCCATCTCCAGGAGTATGTTGCCCAAACTTCATGTTGAGATAACCAAGCCCTAGATGTAGAACTAACCCCCTTAGTAGATTGCTAGCAACTGAGTTCTACTACGACGACTGCAGTACAACAGGAACGGGGTTGAGTCTTGATCCATCCAATGGATTGGACAGCAACTTGTCTTTCCCGGGAGGTGTGAACCAGTTCTTCTTGGAGGACGACGCTCAACCTTCTCCGGATTTCAGCTTACCACTCGGGGCCGGGGCGCCGGATTCCGTGGATATCGCGAGATGGTATGTTCATGCTCAGGACTATATGGATTTCAAACTGACGTGAGGCATCTAGGATCGATTTCTTCGGGTTGGGCGAAGGAACCACAGCGGAAGATTCCCAATTCATGTATGGCGATAAATGAACCTCGGAATAAATGTATTAGGTTGTCGACAATGGATGATCTCGGAGCTACTGCTGTAGGGTTGCAACACGCGCGGGTTCATGTGGGTTCTGAGATCATACACGCAGGGCGCGCTCGAGGAAGAGAATCGAGAGGAATGAGGCATGGGCTCTCAGGCACCCGCGTCCGCCAACATTTCTCGGAAATCCAACATGAGGTTGAGCCAAGAGGATGATGAGCATGAGAATTAGGCGCCTTGACTGCTTCGGGCGTCAAGTATGGAGCCATGCAATCGGTCAATGACGCGAGGTTCACCATGCCTAGAATAGAATCGCCGACCCCTGACACCATAGAACGGCGGGTACAAGTATGTGGCCCTCGGCCTTCCACTGGCCCAGGGCGGAGAAAAGCTGCCCGAGGAAGAACAAAACGACGTTAAACATCGAGCCTTCCCAAGTTCTCTTGTGATCCTCCAAGGTCTTACTATTCCCGCTCAATCTCACACCATGTCTTCGCCCAAATCGAGTGGGCTGCTGTCCGTCTCCCAGACACCCGATATTCAATTGTTCTACACTGTCACTCCTGGTCTTCCTCTCGTGCCAGAGAAGCCGGTCATAGTCCTTTCTCACTCTCTCTCGGCCGCGACCTGGCTATGGGACAGCTTTGTTGAGGAGTTCTCCTCTCATTACACCATCGTTCGTTACGACATCCGGTTCCATGGCCAATCTCCTCTTTCTACAACGGCAAACTTTGACTACGAAGCGGGCCACACAATCGACGACCTGGCTTCGGATGTGGCCAAGCTTCTCGATCACCTCGGTATCCAACAAGCAGAGGCGTTCATCGGCCTCAGCATCGGCGGCGGGATCGGCGTAGCCCTGGCGTCCGCCCATGCCAGTCGGTTCCGCCATTTTATTGTCGTTGGCAGCCGCGCAAATGCCTCACCAGGAGATGACAAGATCTGGGATGAGCGAGTCGCGCTGGGTCGGGATCAAGGGATACCGGCGCTGGTAAGACAAAGTGTTGATCGGTGGTTCAACGCCCAGTGGAGGGTCGCAAACCCAGACCTGGTGGCCAGCATCACCGAGAAGGCTGGGTCCCAGTCCCTCGAGGGCTACATTGCCAACGTGGCGGCACTGAGGAGACTGAACCTTTGGCCGAGCGCTGCTGCTATTAAAGAGCAGGGAGATGGCTCGAAGATCTTGTTCGTCGTCGGGGAGGAAGATGCCGTGCCGGTCATTGAAGAGACCAGGGCGCTTGCCGCTCACACGGAGAGCAAGGTTGAAATCGTCCAGGATGCTGGGCATATTACGCATATCCAGCAGCCGGTGCCGTTTTTCAGGTTGATCAAGCAGCTCTTGGAGGGGCAATAATTAGATACGAGAGTCAATAGACACATGAGCCGCTGGAGCTTGGAAACATGCGTGAGCTTGAAACAGCTTGAATTCTTGAAATACTCTCGTCGAATACTGACTCAACACTTTAAGAATGCCAAATAAACGTGCGTATGTCAGCCGCCAACCATCACAAATGTACACGCCGCGATGGTGACCAACGAAAAGTTCAATTAAACTGCTTCTTACTCGTCCTGTTTCCCGAGCTTTATCTTGCCTGCCTTCCTCTGATCAACCCAAGTAGTGTTCTGCTCGCCTAGCCATGCGTTTCTAGATGCCTGAACTCCTTCTTCCAGTTCGGTGTACTTGCCGTTTGACACGTAAAGGGATTTCCCGTGGTAGGCACGATTCAGCCCCAGATAGACAATGGCTCGAGCGACCTCCTCTGGTGTGTTCACCGGGAGACCCTTTTCCTGCCACAAACCGGCGACCTTGGCCGTAAACGGGGTGAGCGTGAACCAGGGAGCAACAACATTCGCTCGCACGAGGCCCTCGTCCTTCAGCGTGTCGCGGAGCGAGCGAACCAGGCCGATAACTCCGTGTTTGGCAGCGTTGTACACAGGGATGCCGGGAGTGTCCAGGTACGACGCCGCGGAGCCCGTGAGAACCAACGACCCCTTCACGCCGAGGCGACGGAAGTAGCTGAGCGCCAGTTTTGTTGTGTAAATGGCGCCACGGATGTTGACGTCCAGTACCACGAGCGTTGGTGCCTTCAGCTTGCCGGCATCGTCAAAAGTATCGACGAAGGCATCCTCCGCAACCTCGTCGATGCCGGCGTTTCCGAGCACGATATCGATGCGGCCGTGCTTCTCCACCGTTTTCTCGAACACATTGAGCTGGTCATCCCAGTTGAGAACAGAGCCTTGGAAGAAAGTGACGTTTCTGGGGGCGTGAAAGAGTCAGCGACACTCTGACAAGATGGGATCTCCTGGGGTATCAATACCCTCCCAAATCCGCCACGAGCTTCTCGCTGGCTGTACGATTGGTGTCCAAGAAACTGACTTTGGCCCCCAGCTTGACAAGCAGCCGCACTCTACCGGACAATATGGTCAGTACTGGGACATCAGTATGGAAAGGTGAGTTGGAGCCCGTACGTCGCCTCTCCGATGCCCGTCGCACCACCTAGATTCAGAAGTCAGGCCAAACAACGTCAAAGTAGACCTGACTCAGGATAAACAAACCCGTGAGAATTACAACTTTATCCTTTGCTTCCCTAAAGAGGGGATCGTCGGCAAGAATGTCGAAAGCCATGTTGTTGAACCGAGTGAGCACCACGACGAGGAGAGTCGACGCAGGTCAGTTCACCCCTTTGCAGTTGTTCTCCCTCCACCATTATTATCAATAATCACCCCGATAACAAGCTCCTCGCGCGAACGGGTCGGCGAAAGTTCGATGATGCCATCCTCAGAAGTTCAGGGTCTCGATGGCGACATCAATATAGCGCCTGAGACCATCGCCGAGCTAGGACAGGGGTGCGAGTCAATGGACTCTCGGCACCTCTGACACCATTTCTTCCATGTGGCATCATCCCAGGTTCCCATGTTCCCCACGACGGCGCTTCCTCTTCTGATCTAAGAGAGCAGGGGTAGCTGCAAGCCACGGCTCTTTGGGCCCACGCTGCTGGGAAGAGCCTGATGCATTCACGGTTTAGCTTCCGGCCGGTGCGATGCGGCAGGGCGCTTGACGCTACCGAGCGGAAGAATCATGTCTCCCGGCCTCTTAATCGTTGGCTTATCCCTCCTCTTCAAGGCGAGCATCTCATCCCTGGGTACATACGGCATAGTCATCCCTACACGTGACAGGGCATCCAACACACCATGTCGACGAAAGACTGGAAAACGCCCGAGAGCGACATTCTCGCAGACCATTATGTCAACGAGCCCAAGCCAATCCGGGTCGTGGTTCTCGGGGCCGGCATAGCTGGCATCGCCTTCACGTACATGATCGCGGCACTCGAGAACGTCTCATTCACCATCTACGAGAAGAATCCTGATGCCGGAGGCACCTGGCTCGAGTCCACCTACCCAGGGGTCTCCTGCGACGTGCCCGCTCACTGCTATTCCTTCACCTGGGCCGGGTATGTGCATTCTTATCACATCCTCACTTAATAAATGCCCTGGACTAATTGGTGACCAGCAATCCTGATTGGAGCAAGGTCTATGCCAGTGGCCAAGAGATCGCGGAGTACTACCAGAAGCTTGCTCGAGAGTACGGCGTGTATGAGCACACCAAATTTGGACACAGAATTACAGAGGCCGAATGGGACGACGCAGTGGCGGCATGGAGGGTCACTGTCGAGAATCTTGCCACTGGGGAGGTGTTTGTCCATGTGGCCGAAGTTTTCATCAACTGCGGTGGCGTCCTGAAGTATGTCTCTGCTCGCAGAACCCGACCATACTTCGATCTCCTGAGAGCTGACGCATATATGTAACAGCAACTGGAAGTGGCCAGCCATCGGCGGGCTTCATGACTTCCGAGGAACCCTGGTGCACACAGCAAACTGGGATGACAGCCTCGACCTCACTGGGAAGAAGGTTGCAGTGATCGGATCCGGGGCGTCCGCCATCCAGGTTGTGCCAACGATTCAACCAGGTAAGCGATTGCCGTCCTCGTAGGAACTGACCGCCTCTTATGACTGACGCCCCACGATCACAGCTGTCGAGAGACTCATCAGTTTCCACAGGTCTCCGTCTTGGATCGCGACCGAGTTTGCCGGCCAGTTCGCCGTTCGCGGTCGGTCCACCACCTACAGCGAGGATGAACGGCGCCGATTCCGTGAAGACCCGGAGTACTTCTTGCAGTACCGACGAGACATTGAGCATGGAATGAACGCCCGGTTTCCGTCATTTTTCAAGGATTCTGGGGCCCAGAAGCTTGGCTTTCAGAATGTCTCCAAGTCGATGCGCGAGAGGCTCGGAAACGATGAGGAGCTCTGCGAGAAACTCATTCCCAAGTTTCCATTGGGGTGCCGCAGGGTCACACCAGGCCATGGCTACCTTGAGGCCTTAACAGAGAAGAATGTCACGGTTGAGACGTCGCCTATCGCCCGCATCACAGCAACGGGCGTCCAGACAGGGGATGGCACACTGCATGAAGTCGATGTCATCATCACGGCCACGGGCTTCGAGACGTCGTTCGTGCCACGATTTCCCATCGTCGGCCTGCGAGGTGTCGACCTGCAACAAGAATGGTCCCGGAATGGTGCCAGAGCATACCTCTCCGTTGCGGCACCGTCGATCCCCAATTTCTTCAGTCAGTTCAGTCTCATTGCGTGTTCAGAGTCCCTCACTAATATGACACAATGCAGTGACGACGGGACCAAACTCCCCAATCAGTAACGGTTCGCTCATCCCGGCCATCGAGCGCCAGGTAGAGTTTGCATTGGCATTCATCAAGAAGCTGCAGACGCAAGATTTGAGATATGTTGTCGTGACGGAGGAGGCAACTGATGACTTCAACGCGTGGAAGGACGAGTTCATGAAGGGCATGACATGGTCTGCGCCTTGCACAAGTTGGTAAGTAATCTGGTGAAGTCTCCCCGCATTGTTATTATTGTTGTGTTGATTTTGACATAGGTACAAAAACGGCTCTGCCGACGGTCCGATCATCGGTAAGTGTCTCTACCTGTCTGCAGGTGTCGTGTTTCTTTGAAGCTAACCAGCAACCCGCTCGTCAGGCCCCTGGCCCGGATCAGTCAACCACTTTCTGGAGGCTCTCAAACAGCCGCGTTTTGAGGATTTCGTGTACAAACACCACTCGAGGAACCGGTTCAGATACTTGGGAGACGGGCTTGCGCCAAATGAGGCGAAAGGATTGCCACTTGGAGTGTACATCAAGTAAATGGTCACGGTCCTATAAAATAATGTTCCATTCCAACGTGCGAATTGAATCTTCACCTGAATTTCCTTCGCAATTGTTACATTAGTAAATCAGAAACGGCCGCGAGGGTCGAATACTAACAGTCAGCCTGGCTGCCCTCGGAAGAACCGCGCGTTGGCAACCTCAAAAGTTTGAGATGCTCTCTCCTCCCCTCACGAAATCACTATAAACGCTTTCTGAATCTGTGACGATGTTGAGTGAAGGTCAAATCGAAATCCACTTTTGTTGAGCAGCAAGTCTCTGAACAGGAGGGTAGCTGGATCCGCGATTCCATCCCGGTGACCATCGGCGAAGAACTCACCGAGACGCAGCATTATGTTCACTCATCACATATTGGCAAGCCGAGGAACAAAAGGTCCATTATGCCATTACGGGGCTAGCCAGGACCACCGGATTGTTGACACCGGCTGGCCCCATCGCTCGGCGATGCTCAATGCAGTAACGCCTTCGCTTCCAACCCGTGAGACTAGCCCGCCCCTGATCCCAGGTCTCCGGACAATTTGCAAGGCCTTTCCACCGCTGGATCTGTCAAATATGGCCCTTGGTTTCTCGGTCATTGCTCTGAGATGATTGATGCCAATTCTTGCGTCATTCTTAGTGCTTCATGGACCACGACCCGAGCGTCCGGACCGCGCCACCAACTACCACGACGGTGGTCAAGGGCATCACTGTAGACTACAAGGCCTCAATGGATGAGATATGTAAATACTTAGATATCGCGACAAGCTTGTCTCTCAATTCCTTCTCACCATCAATCAGTCTTCACACAGGGCGCCCGTTTCCGAGAGCCAATTCTCATCCATTGTCCTGACTTCTACCATCAATCTTCCCTCAAGCCATCGCCTTTCGATCACAATGGGTCTCTGGGTGTTGGAACCCAAGTCCGACGAGAAGGTCCCAGGAACCGTCTACGTTGATCGCGAGAATGAAGAGTCGCGCGATAAAACCGCCCGCCTCAAGACGGGCACGGGTCGCCACGCGGGTATCATCCTCGTGCCTCAGCCGTCCGACTCGCCCAACGACCCTCTGAGTGCGTAACTGTTCTCTTGACGCTGCTTGAGCTGATCTGCATGCTAATGTCGCGGGAATATGACAGACTGGCCGAGACGAGAGAAGTTATTCCACAGCTGGTTTCTTGCTGTTGGAAGCGGTCTCTCCTCGGGAACGGCCTTCTTCCTCAACCCGTCCCACAAGGTCATGGCCGCGGAGATCGGCACGACTCTCACGCAGCTTTCCCGGTCAGTCAGCTTCTTGATGTTGGCCCTCGGAGTCGCCAGTATCACCACCACGCCCCTGGCTCGCATGTTCGGAAAGCGGCCCGTCTTCCTGGGTCTCGGCCTCGTCGGGATTGTCGGTTATAGCATCATCCTGGCGAATCCCAGAGACATGCGCCACATCTACGCGGGCCGCTTCTTCTGGGGTGCTTGTGTCAGTGGCCTCCAGTATCTGGTCAGTTCCAGTGTCGGAGATCTCTTTTTCGTGCACCAGCGCGGCTTCCACCTCGCCCTCTGGCACTTTGGGCTTTCAGGAGGAAACGCCCTCGGTCAGGTTCTAGCCAGCCAGATCGTTCAAGGTCAAGACTATGTGTGGGCTTTCCGATATGCGTACGACTTCTCTGCCCCTGACGCTCTCTCCGAGTCCGCTAACAGCCTCCCAGTGTCATTTTCATGTCTGGCTATATGGTGCTCCTTTTCTTCTTTATCCCTGAGACGACGTACGTTCGCCCGAAGAAGTTCGACACAGACATCCATGAGAACCTGTCGCAAGACTCCGACGAAGACTTGAAAGCGGAAGCCCCGTCCATCAAGGGGCAGTCCCCAGCCGACCAGAATGAGAAGCGTGTAGCTGAGAGCTCCATTGGAACTCCGGATCTTGAGGCGCCCCAGACTGAGGAGAAGCGCAAGACCTGGGTGCAAGGCCTCAAGATCTACAACGGCAAGTTCAGCAACGAGAACTACCTGCGCGCCGTGCTCTCGCCGTTCGTCACCTTTCTCCTTCCCGCCGTCCACTGGGCCGCGTACGCCTACGGCCTGACCGTCGCCTTCGCCGCCGCAATCTCCGTCTGCCTCGCCCAGATTTTCACCGTCGCGCCGTATAACTTCACGCCCGGAGCTGTTGGCCTCACGGTTCTATCCCCCTTCATTGGTAACATCATCGGCAACTTCATTCCTGGGCCCGTTGCCGACTGGCTCGTAACGTACATGGCACGCAAGAACGGCGGCATCTACGAGCCCGAGTTCCGCAACATCCTGTGCATTCCCGCCCTCATCACGGGCGCCGCCGGCTTCTGGGGCTTCGGCCTCTCCATCCACTACCGCATCCACTGGTTCGCCCCCGTCTTCTTCTTCGGCCTCTCCGCCTTCGCCGGCGCGATCATGTCGCTCGTGTCCAACACCTACCTGCTGGACTGCCATCGGAAGTATGCCCAGGATGCCTACGCGGCCGTCACCCTGGTCAAGGCCGTCAGCAGTTTCGCCATCTCGTTTTTCGTGAACGAATGGCTCGCCAAGCACGGCCCCATCAACGTCTTCTTCGTCATCGGCTCTATTCACGTTGTCGGTTGCCTTTATGGCCTGTTCCTCTATGTCTACGGAAAGAGAGTAAGTGTTCTCCGCGTCCCCAGAGTAATGAAACTCCATGCTAACTTGGACCAACAAGATTCGCCTTGCCATCGCCAAGTCTGAGAGAATTCAGAACCTCCTGCGCTGGTGTGGTAACTCGGAGTAACGCATCATCGGACAAACACCGAGGTAGAATACGGGAAGTGGGAGGAGCCGTTCCTCTATTCAACCCACATTCCGCTCAAACGTTGTATTCTTATGCACATATATGGATTTTCCCCTCATCTCGTTCACTGTTCGCGCGGAGAAAGCTGGAGATGTGGAGATGCGAAGAGCGGGTTGACGGGGTCATCGTGAGCTGCAGCAAATAAGAACATACTTTCACAGCCACTCTGGGGTTTAAGCCGAGTCATCGGCTTGACGAGACCCCGAACGAACTCGTGAAACCCCTGAATACTCAGACTTGGCGTAGATGCCAAGAACCTCCCGAGCCTTCATCCATGGATGTTCATGAGGTCCTTGCCTTGTGCGTCTTGGTGCCGGCGGATGCTAACCCGAGGTCTGTGGACCTCGGCGGCGTGCGAATATTGCTATTTATTGTGGTGTCTAACACCAGAAACTGTGACACAAGACAGGACGGTACACCAGCGGCATCCCACTCACAATCACTCTCAACACGGGGGTCTACAATGGCTGTCTCCATATCTCGCGTCTCTTTTGAACACCATCATACCGCCCTTGGTATCGGTGAAACCGAACCTCGCATCTCCTGGAGGTTCGACGGCAACGCGTCCAACTGGGAGCAAGCTTGGTACGATGTCGAGGTCATCCGCGGCACCAACAGCAGGTGCCGTCGCCGGTTCACGGTCGACTCATCGGGGTCTCTCTATGCCCCTTGGCCCGATAAGGCACTGGGGGAGAGTGAGGCCGCCGATGTCCGCGTCCGCGCCCATGGCCTCGACGGGCAGCCCTCGACGCCCTGGTCTGACTGGGTTTCCGTAGAGACGGGCCTGTTCAGCTCCAGCTGGTCTAAAATCGACCCTATCGCACCCGAATGGCGCGATGTTGAACTTAAGAAGTCAAAGAGGCCACAGTACTTCCGAAAGACGTTTGAGCTTCCTTCGGACGTTGTCACTGCTCGCCTCTACATCACTGCCCTGGGTCTCTACGAGGCCGAGGTGAATGGTCAGCGTGTCGGCGACCACGTTCTCGCCCCTGGGTGGCAGTCCTTCCATAGCCGTCACGTCTTCGATACCTATGATATTACGGATCAGCTCGTAGGGGGCGGCAAGAATGCTATTGGCGTTATCGTTGGCGAAGGCTGGTTCTCCGGCCGTCTGGGCGATGACGGAGGCCATTACAACCTGTACGGCGACACCCTCGGCCTCTTATCAGTCATCGAGGCGACTCTCAGTAACGGGACCAAGGTCAGCATCCCCACCGACCGGTCCTGGAAGGTCGGATACGGGCCTGTGGTCGACTCGGTGATTTACGATGGCGAGATCTATGACCAGCAGTACGCTGCTCAGATCGAGGGTTGGAGCACCAACTCCTTTGACGACAGCTCTTGGAACGCCACCCGGGTGCTTCCCGCCCTGCGCGGGAAGCTCACAGCCCCCGACCAACCGCCTGTTCGCCGCATCGAGGAGATCAAGCCCAAGAAGATCTGGCAGGCTCCTTCTGGCGAGACTCTGCTTGATTTCGGGCAGAACCTCGTGGGTTGGCTACGGATTCAGGTCGATGGTCCAGCTGGTAGTAACATCACGATCCGCCACACCGAAGTCTTGACCCCAGCCGGCGAGCTCGAGACGAGGCCACTCAATGAAGCGGCCGCCCGGGAGATTATCCTTCTGAACGGCGATGGCGAGATCGAGTACGAGCCCAAGTTCACCTTTCACGGCTTCCGCTTCGCTGGTATAAGCGGATGGCCCTTCAACAGCAGCACGCCCCTCGATGCCGACCACATCACCGCCGTCGTCGTGCATACCGATATGGAGAGAACTGGGTATTTCGACTGCTCGCACGCCCTGCTAAACCAGTTCCACTCCAACGTTCGTTGGTCGATGAAGGGCAACTTCCTCTCCCTCCCCACGGACTGCCCGCAGCGCAGTGAGCGTCTCGGCTGGACTGGCGATGTCCACGCCTTCGGCCCCACGTCGAACTACCTCTATGATACGGCCGGGTTCTGGAAAGGCTGGCACCGCGATGTTTGGTCCGAGATGTCCCGTGACGGAAGCATGGTCGTGCCGGTCACCGTGCCGGACACTCCCGCCTTCGGCTTTTTCAACGGCGCCGCGTTCTGGGGCGATGTTGTCGTCGCCAACCCATGGAATATCTACCGCTCTTTCGGTGACGTCGCTCTCCTGAGTGACCATCTTCCCCAGGCGCAGGGCTGGATCGATGTTGGTATTCCGCGTAACGAGGCTGGCCTCTGGAGACGCTCTGCCTTCCAGTTCGGCGACTGGCTTGACCCGCGCTCACCCCCGAACTCGCCTTCCGGCGCTACCACGCACCGCCATCTCGTTTCCGACGCCTATCTCGTGGAGATGACGCGGGTGCTATCCAAGATTGCCGCCGCCCTGGACCGTCCAGACCTGGCTGAGAAGTATGTCTCGCAGCACGCGCACCTTCGTGAGCAGTTCGCCAAGGTCTGGATCCCCGCGCCAGGTGAGATTGCGAATCGCACGCAGGCAGCATACTCGCTGGCGCTGGCCTTTGATCTCTTCGAGGAGTCGGAGCGGCCCGATGCCCTCGTGGCACTGCGGGACAACATCCGGGATAATGACTACCATGTCGGTACCGGCTTCGCGGCCACGCCTGCCCTTGGCGTCGCCCTCAGCCGGTACAATGCCACCTCGGACTTCTACAGGATGCTCCTCCAAGAGGAGGTCCCCTCGTGGCTGTACCAGGTCATCCAGAACGGCACTACGACTTGGGAGCGCTGGGATAGTCTGCTTCCGGACGGCAACATCCACCCTGGCAGCATGAATAGCTTCAACCACTACGCTTTCGGCTCCGTCGCCGATTGGATTCACCAGAACATCGGAGGCATCGCCCCGGCCGAGCCCGGGTACAAGACCATCCGTGTCAGCCCCGTACCCGGTCCCGGAATCGACTCCGCCAATGCCACCTTTATCAGTCCATATGGAAGAATCAACTCGCAGTGGGCCGTCGACGATGAGGGGTTCCGCCTGCATCTGGAAGTGCCCCCCAACTCCAAAGCTGAGGTCACCCTTCCTGGCGACGACCACCCTGTCACTGTTGGGTCTGGGACACACCGGTTTCAGAAACTAGGGTACAAGATTGAGTAGGCCCGAGGTGAATAAAATTATCACTTTGGCATCCCAGGCCACATCTCGACCTCTGCCTCCGTCATCTTGTGTCATGAATCCATGGATGTTGAAGGTCGTGCCAACATGAGTAGGCCCGGGCATGTCGCCCCTCAGCTGCTCGCCAGAAACTCCGCCTGCGATGCGGTCTCTCAACGCTGACGACTGAGGGATCTGCCCATCCAAAGGGCTTTCATATGCCCCGAGAAATTTCCATCAGGATACACGGTGGCTTGCTTTGATGCAGTAGAGTTAGGACTCATGAAAGAACCGTCGCCTCAAACTTGCGGACCTTTGTAGTACTCCCCCTTTTATCATCCGCTCTTCACTTATTAAGGTATGGAATAGTAACCTATTTGATGTAATATCAAATTTCGTTTTAGGTACGTTGATACAGGCGTTCTAGTTGTTCATATAACCTTCTTTCTACAGGCAACATATTGCTCCGTGACCTGGCGTGGATGGGAGCTCAGGGGTTGGTCGACAGGAGGGAGACCCCTGAATTTAGCGCCAAGTCCCACCGGGATTCCCCGCGCGGACAGTGGAGCCCTGGCAGGGCAGTGCCGCGACCTCCATGTGGCAGCTCTTGACATGCTGCGGCTTCTTCCACTCCGTGACCAGCTGCTTCAGCTTCCCCCTTCCAACACCTCAACCCATCTTCCCCTCACCAATACAACCCGCCTCTCCAGCAGCACATGACTTGAAATTCTCTCGGTCGCGGGCGATGCGAGGACGCGAAATGCCAACCTATACCCCTGCAACTCATCGCAATTGAGGAAAGATGTGAGCGAATGCCTGCCCCTCCCTCCGAAGACACGAGGCCATCTTCAAAGACTGACGCGAGATGCCACCGCAGGATCCCTCCATCTATCCGTATCCGCCGCGCCATAGTCGCCAACGACCCTCTCCTCGTCCAGCGCATCCTCCGATCCCACCCCCGGCACCTCCACAACCCCGACCCCTCCCCCGAAGGCGTGTCCAACTCGAACCTCCATCTCGCCGCGTCCCTCGGCCATCTCGATGTCTGCCGCGCCCTCGTCGAGGCCGGCCACGAGGACCCATATCCCGCCCTCAACGAAAAGCATCAGCCGGCCCTCATGCTTGCCGCTGTGGGGGGCCACACCGACGTTGTCCACTTCCTCTGCGAGCGGAACCCCGAGGTCATCCTGCGCCGGGATGCCCGGTGGCGCGATGCCATAATGGAAGCCAGCCGGGGCGGCCACGACACCGTGCTGCAGATACTGCTCACATACGTCCCCAACGGCGCCGAGTCCGCCGTCCTGCGCGCGGACATCGACGGAAACACGGCTCTGCACTTCGCCAGCAGCAACGGAAACCTGCTCGTCCTGCGAACCCTGCTTGCTGCCGGCGCCGATGCCGAGAAGAGGAACATCTGGAGCTGGACTGCACTGTCGTACAGCGCCACTGTACAGGCTGAGGTGTACCTCAAGGGCCTCGTCGCCGAGGTCGAGCGCCGGAAGATGATGCGTCGCGATGTGGAGGACAAGAAGAAGGGCGGGGGTGTCCGTATGGTCGAGGACCCGGATGATGCCTGAGATGATGATGCCCCAGTGTAAAGATCCTTTGATTTCAGCATGGCGTAGGGGGTTCCTTCGTGTATTCACAGCGTTCCTTGTCTTGGGGTGGGCCATTCCATAGGATTCCATGTTTTAGAGCAACAATATGAGGTCTTTTCGATCAAGTATTGAGTCAAATCAAGTCACCATTGTGCAGGTTTGCTGAATCTTAGGTTTCACGGCATGAGATTCACCAGGCTTGTGATCTACCCATTCACGCAACACTAGATTCACCATGTCATAACCCTTCTGGCCGTTGTATCCTCGGTGTGCCTCACCACCGAGACGATGGCGCTCTCTCTCGGGACGAATTCCTGGTGACAACGAGAGCTGCCGCCAAGACCTGCTCGCCTCAAAGTGACCATCTAGACAAAAGTCCACACATGATTCAGTGCCTCGTTTCCGATCCTTGAGAGACCTCGAGGTACATTCGGTCCATTTCTGATCCGTCCGGCCTCCCAAGCCCCGGTGGTGATTTGGTGAAGGTTCACAGGTTCCATACCTTCGGAGAATGCCCCTGTCCATTCACTTGATTATTCGCCTTTTGCCAACATCCTTCGCAACACCACGAGGCAGAAACCATTCGACGAATACCCTTATATTTTAACATCCTCGCAGCATCGTCTCTGGCACCCGGTCCCACAGACGTCCAGCACCGCAACTCCTTCCAGTCCCCGGGACACTCCTGATTCCACCCAGCATGAAGACCTTCTCCGTCGGAACAATGACATGCGTTGAGAAAACTGCTTTCAAATCTTGCATCTCACTGCCCGGGGCGCCATATCTCTTGCAGCCAGTGATTCACCGGCAAGGCGCCAGCCAACGGTGAGACCATTCAACGTGGACCATCCATGATCAGCTTCCTCCTTTCTGACTCCGTCCGAGGCACAAGGCTATCCAGCTTGTGAAGAGGTCTATTTGCGACGAAGAGAACTCAGTGTAAAGTTCAATCTCGAAGCCTGAACAAGCACACTGGACTTCCCTGAGCCTCAGCCGTCCTTGTCTCGGCCGCTCACAAGACGGCAGACTCCTCGAACAATATTACAACCCACTGACGACCCAAACGAGGTAAGATACAAACCCGCGAGACAGGATACTCAGTACTGACCAATTTAGCCCACCTCAGTTCACTTCTCCGTGACACCTCAGCATGAACCGAATCACGGGCTGTCAACCTCCCCCGACTACTGGCATCCCGAGTCAGCCTCTCGAGAATTGCGGCCCAGAATGGACAGCATCTGAGTCTCGTCTCGTTCTTTGATTCAGCGGTGCCAGTTCTTCGTCGCAACGAGCTCAACTCAGCATACGGAGCACGCCAGCATCTCCTGCTTTATCACAACGCCATCCTCCGTCGGCTCTCGAACACTCCCTGCACCGCGCCCCGCGATTCACCACCACTTGAACCCAGAACTTGGTCACATCACGGCTGAGAGGTTGGCTGGATGCAGTGATTGAGCAATGGCATATTCTCCGTCGCAAAGTCAGCAGAATATGGTGATGGGCCACGGATCCGTTCTTTACGAAAAGGAGACCAGTGACACCTGACCCTACCTTTATGATTGCATCTGTTTGCAGGCGAGATCGACTCCAGTCCTCCACCACAGCTCAGGACCGCACAAGCTATTCCAGGCATCCGTTCACGGTGGTCAGCTTAGGAGCCCGTGACTCTGTCTATGACGCGGGCTACTCTACGAGGATATTTGTTGATATCCACTCCTCCGCCGCGACTCAGCGCAGCAAAGGTAGAACATCTGTCCGTTCACTGTTGTCGGCTCAACCACATTTGGTCATCTCGGCGACATCGGGACTGCTGCGTGGCTCCTTCTATTTCATATTCAGACATATGTCGCAACTCGGCGCATCATTGCTTGAATCATCCGCCCGTCTACTGCTATCTCCGCGACATCAGGGCTACTGCTACTGCATGACTCACTGATTACTTACTCATACATCCGTCACGAATCAGCGCATCTCTCCTTGAAGCGTTCGTCCGTTCACTGTGGTGAGCTCAGCCACCCATCTCCGGGCTGTCGGACATTGTCGCGACTCGGTGCATCACGACTTGAACCGCCCGTCCGTTCACTACACTCAGGTACAACACACCCAGCCAAAGCTACTGCATAGCTCACTGATTTATCTTCAAACATCTGTCGCGAGTCGCGACTCAGTGCAGCACGAGTTAGAACATCCGTCCGTTCACTGGTCAACTCGACCACATTTAGCCAGAGCTGCTTCGTGGCTCCAACTGATTCCCCTTCGGACATCTGTCGCGACCCGGCGCATCACAGCTTGAACCATCCGTCCGTTCACTGTAGTCAGATCAGCCGCATTTAGCCATCTCCACGTCTCCATGACTGCTGTGTGGAAGCGTGGCTCCAACTGATTCATCTACAGACATCTCTCGAGAGTCGTGACTCGGCGCGTCACTGCTTGATGTATCCGTCCGTTCACCACCGTCGACGCAACTGCTTCTGATTCCGTCCGTGAGAGTGATGACAACGCTGTGCCGGTCTCCATGGCTCCGATGTGTTGCCCTGGGGAGCATAAAAGGAGGCTTCGACAGGCCTCGATCCTCCAGACATTGTCAACAGCAAGCAACACGAGCATGGTCAAGACAGCAAATTGGCAAACCCAGATACCAACCACATACTACAGCCACAATCATATCCCGAGCTTCAGCATCCAGCATGAATTCCCAGGAGGTTCCCAACAGGATCCAACTCGACTCTCCACTCCGATTTCCGGCGGTGACATGCGCCATCCGACAAGTTCTCTACATATCTCACCGTCACAGGACCGTAGCGTGGCTCGTTGTAGTTTCGTTTTACGACATCCATGGCTACAGAGTCTGGAGTACGGAAAGGTTCCTGTTTGCTCGAATTCCCGAGGAGCCAAGTCCAAGGTCACCTGAGATGAACAATGGCGGCGACTCGGCCCCTGAATTGCGCCCTGGACAGGGTAAGTTTGCCTCGTCATCATGTTGCTCCGGTGGTGAATCAGCCCCTCGTCAACAGCAGTCTCCCATTCAGTCACTCTGAGTTTGTCCACGGCCTTCGAGTCACTGACTGGGCTTGATATCGCCGGTGACTCTCCATCTTTGCCATGATATCTCCTATTTATATCGGCCCTCTTGATCCCTTGCAAGCCAACTTCTTCTCACAAAATCCCAGACCCCATGCCTCAACCAGACGAAGACTTCGAAGACGACGAACCCCAGTTCATCCTCAACAACCCGGCTTCCAGTTCCATCAACAGACAGACCAACAACGCGATACCTGATCAGACACCTCAGCCGACCCCCTTTACTCAGAATCCTGAGACTCCATCTTCCAACTTTCCCAGCTCAGGCCCCCTATTCGGACACTGGACAACGCAGTTTGATCCTCGGGTCAACGATTGGGTCCAAAACTGGCATTCTGAGTAACAGTCTCGCGCCACTCCGGACAGCCTCGATCTTCCACTTCATCCCCCCTTTCGATTCAGCGCTCTCTCATTATGAACCCTGTCCACGGCGCAGACCAGGGCCCTCCACACGTCGCGGCCCAAGCCCAGTATCTTCCCCAGCGCGGCCACTACAGTAAGTCTCCCGTTCCCGCTCGCCCCTTTTCGCCAACAGCATCCGCTAACATCGATGTGCAGACATGTACCCCGGCGCCGCTATCTACAACCCCCTCGCCGCTTACCAGCAGCCCATGTTCGGCGCCATGGGCCATATGGGCCACATGGGCTACATGGGATACATGAGCCACATGGGCCAGCACATGGGCCAGGGCGCCTACCCCTTGATGCCGAACGGCTCCCACGTCATGCAGGCCCGCCACGCCGGTCCCTGCCCGCGCCTTGACCCCGACATGCCCGCGAACCAGATGTCCAACAGCACCGGCGGCACCGGCTGCGAGCCTGGCTACAACTACTTCTTCCCGGCCGAGCACACCAAGGTCCACGTCCTCAAGTGCGACACGAAGCCCTGGCAGCTCCCCATGGGCGCCGAGATCCCCTTCCACGCGGCCCACGTCCCCGTCTCGACCACCTGCGCTGACATCCTCAAGGGCTACGGCGCCACGAACGAGACGCCCAAGCTGAACCGCTGCTTCGAGGTCGTCCAGGGCGGCAACGGGCGCTGGTACAGGGGCCTTTCGTTCGGCGGCGAGAACAAGGAGATGATGAAGACGAAGATCGAGGCGCTGGGATGGGACAAGACCCGGACGGGGCGGCCGGGCGAGCGGCCTGTGGTTTGCCTCTGGATCACCAAGGAGGGTTGAGGATGAGATGGGCATGAGGATTCGGTTGGCGTGACAGACGGTCGAGATCGTGGTGGGACAGCATGGTAGCATTGCATGGCATGGAGGCATCAGCGAGCATAGCAGTGGTTGGTTTTCCACTTCCAATACAGACGGAGTTATTCTCAGTCGTTGCCAGTGTCTCTGCATGTCAAGTCGAAAGAGTTCTCGTCCCACAATCCAAGTGGGTGAGTTGGTAGAGGCGTCGACGAGTTCCAAGTGATGATGGGTATCGACCATGGGATATGTCTTGAAGGTGATTACATTTGCCATTCGACAAGGACGCCTTTCAACAGGGACGCTAGGTACAATATGCGCTACACCATAGATGCCAACAAAAGAAACGATGGAGCGAGTGGAGGTGTGTTCCCCGGGGGTCTCTCCGGTGCCAGCAGCGTCCTCCTGCACAGCTGCTCAGATCTCGACCTCGTCCTCGTCCAAGAAGCCGAGGCCACTGTCGTACCTCCTCCTCTTCTTCCTGCTGGAAGGCTTTCGTGCGAGATCCCCAGCCAAAAGGCTTCCTCTCCTCGTTATCATGCCGTCGGCGGCGAGCGGCGAGCTCAGTTTGCCTTCCATCCCAGTCATCCTGTCCGTCTTTTCACTTCTCGGTGTCGCCAACACGTCCTTACTCGAGGACATGACCCTCTCCAACTCTTCCTTCATAGAGTCGATTGTCTCCTTGGCGCGGGCCTTTTCGTCCTTGAGAGTCCTCTCCACGCCGGCCTTTTCCACCCTCAAGTCCTTGATCGTCTCATGCGCACTCCTCAAAGCAGCATTGACCCGATCAATCTCCAACCGGAGCTCGGCCACTCTCGCGTCACGGAGGGCAAGGGCGGCGCCGGCTCGTCCGTTCACGACCGCAACCTCCCTGGACTTGGCCCTCTCGACATCTTCGATTTCCTTCAGCAAGGCCTCGGTCTGCGTCACGGCCTCGGCCACCTTGCCCTCCAGAGCCGCGACGCTTTCGTCCCGGGAAGCAAGTGCCAGCCGGTCGGATTCGATCCGAGCATCCTTAGCAGCCAAGGCGTCGCGGTGATCCGTCTCCAACCGGCCGACCAGGCTCTCCAGCTCGCCAACGTCACGGACGTACCCGTTCGTGGCGCCCTTCAGACGGTCCACGCTGACCTCGAGCTCCTTGATGCAGTCATCCTTCTGGCCCAGGAGCTCCTGCGCCCGCGACAGGTCTGCGCTGAGAGCGTCCATCGCCGCCACGCGGGCGCCGAGCTGCTGGCGCAGGGAGAGCTCGAGCTCGTGGTACTCGTCGATGGAGGTCTCGTCCTCGCGCGCCTTCTTGGCGAGATCCCTCAGTCGGGCGAGGAGCAGATCGAGCACCTCGGCGCCATGGGCAGATAGCGGTAGCTCGATTTCGCCAGGAGTCAGGTACTCAAGCTCGAGACGGGCAGTGCGGAACCCAGATGCGAGGGACGAGATCATCTCGCTTGCGTCGTTGCCCGAGAATCCGAGTGCGGTCACGGATGAGGTCAGCTCGAGCATGGCTGCTGCCCGATCTGAGAGGGCTCGAAGCATTGCTTCGAGCTTCGCCTCCAGAGCCTGGTGAGGGTTTGGTGTTGCGGACGGGGAATCCGGGGGCGTGAAAGCGGCCAGGCGTTCCGACAACCTCTCGGTCAACGACGTGTAAGACTCGAGAGTCCCGGCCAGCTTTGCCACCTCGAGCTGCAAAGATGCCAGCTCTTCTTCAAGCCGCTGCTTGTCCAGGTCCGGGAGATCAGCCTGCACGCCCGTGTGGTGTGAGGAGGGGGTCGGCGGGAAGAACTTCCGGCGGCAAGATGGCGTAGCTGGCAGAGCAGGGCTGGTCAATGGCGGTGTCGGGAAGCTCGTCCTTGCTCTGGAGGGAGTGCCGCAGACCAGATCCGCCCGGGTCGCATCGCCAAAGTCATCTCCATCTTCGGCCAGGTCCATGAAGTCGGGGGCGAAAGGATCACGAGCAGCCAGAGTCCACTCGATGATGCGGCTGTTTTCCACCGTGCGGTTGTCCAGCTGGTCGCGCAGCTCATCAAGCTGCCTCTCCAACTCCCATATCCTGTCCGTGTCGAGGACGATGGTGGCGTTTTGCAGCTGGTAAATCTCCGCGTCCTTCTCCTTCAGCTGGGACCGGAGCTGGTCGATTTCCTCCTTTGCTTTCCGGGCATGGCGTCGCTTCTCCTCGTTGGCAGCATTCATCATCTCGCTGACGCCGTTTCGACGGATACGGCGCTGGACCCTGCCATCGAGGACTTGTCGAAGAGGATGGTGGGTTTGTTCGGTGACGGGCGAGGAAGCAGCAGGGGCACCGAGACCATTTCCGGTCGAGTTTCGTGCTGGCGTAGACTGCCGCCGTCTGTTGTTTGTCGCAATCTTTGACAGTGAGGTTCGCTTTATCATAGGCGTGAGACCGGTGGAACATGAGCCGCCACCGCGAGTCGATGATACCAGGCCGGGATCTGAGAAGCGAACCCTCCTATTCGAGGCTCTTTTGGGTGTTTTCGGGCATGCTGAAGACAGATTGGCGGTCTCATTGACTTTGACAGTCGAGATAGCTCCAGCAGTACTCCGACGCGTCCTCCGAAGCGCGATCGGGAGGTCATCCACATTTGCTGCCATGGTGGTCGAGGGAGGAGGAATGATGGAGGACTCCAAGGCACCAACCAATTCTCGAGGTACTCTCGAAGTCAGTAGCAATTTTGAAAAATGGAAGGATCGAGTCAAGGTTTAGAATTTTAAAAAGTCAAACACACCTCGAGAAGTCCAGAGACGTGTCGAGGAACCCGTGTAAGAGACGGAGCTTCAGATGGAGCTCCCTTATCGACGTTGTTTACACATTTCCAATCGCGGTTTAGCGTGCACGAATGCCACCCCGCTGGTCCCAAGTTCGGCGACGCTGGCAGCCAATCGATTCCAGAAGTTCAGGGGTCTTCCAAAACCTCGACCTCATCCGCGACCACAACATCGCCGCAAGACACGCAGGCAGATGTCCACCTATTGGCCTGTCTGTGGAGCCTTGATCCCTAGCATCCGGGTTGTTGATATTGCAGGGTCGCCTGGGGCTTGCTGAGCTCTGCCGCGAGCACCTGCGACGCCCATCTGCCAAGTGAGCAGCTCCGGCTTCCTCGTCGTCCAAACGGGATGCCTCAGGTGGCATATATGGCATATATTCAACGGGCTGCTGGGTATCATTATCATTATCATTACAGAAGCTACATCCACCCCCATCCCTAATCCTACATCCTCTTCGGGTCAAAACAAATCACAATCTCGTCGTACATCTTCGCGAACAGGCGGCCGATCGCAGACAAGACCTTCCAGCCAGCCTGCACAGGCCACTTCGCCACCCACCACAGGAGGGCCCCCAGCGCATAGATCGCCACGCCTACATATCCAGGGAACTTCTTCGCGAACTTCCACGCCATGTCCCCGAATCCCGCGATGAACCTCCACGCCGTCGCGGGGAAGGTGACGAACACGGCCTCGAAGACAGCCTTCACCCCGTTCACCACGTCCTGGAAGGTGATGGTCCTGAAGAAATCCGCCACCGCGGCAAACGCCGTGTGAAGCGCCGACAGCACCCTCGTCGCGATGTTCGTGATAGACTTGCCAACCGCCTTCAGTCCGTCGGCAATCCAAGTAGCAGCAACGGCCAGAGCCCCAGGGATAGCCTTGGCGAACTTCCACAGCGCCTTGCTGACATCCTTGACGATCGTGGGCAGCTTCTTGATGCCCCGACCGACCGCTTTGATCGTCCGCTTGCACCGGTCCGGGAACTTGGTGATCTGCCGCTTGCAAAAGTCCTTGATCCGCTGCCGCCGCTTCCACGCGCCCCTCGGGAGGCTATACACGAGGAACCGCGGCAGCCGGAAGAACGTGGCCCAGAGGATCCGGAGCATCATCGAGTCGTGAACCGCCCGCTGCAGCCTCTCGACCTCCTTCTCGCGGGCGGACTTGAACCGCAGCCAAGCGCCGGCCTTGATGGCGGGCAGGTACTCGACGACCTCGCGATGCTTGAACCGCCGCGCAAGCCACAGGGCCGTCTCGCCCTTGGGCGCGACGATGGAGTGGTCCGCGCCGAACTCCTCCCTGAGGACCTTGACGAGCGACAGCCGGCCCATCGCGGCGGCGAGCTGCAGGGGCGTCAGGTCCGCCGTCTGTCGCGGCGAGTCGCTCACGACGCAGGACCCGACAAGGTCGACGGTCGAACCCAGCGACACGAGCAGGCGGATCATGGAGGCATCGCCCGCCCTGACGGCGGCCAGCAGCGGCGTTTGCGCGGGGTGCGGAAACGCATAATGGACGAGCGGCGTGACGTCGGGCGACACAAGGCCCTTCGAGACGAAGTCGGACACGATCTCCGGCTGACGGTTCTTGATGGCGCCGTAGAATGCATCGACGATTTCGCGCTGCAGTTTCCGCGTCGCGGCCGTCAGCTTGAAGTCCTCCTCGGAGAGCTGCCGGTCCTCCACGACGTTGGACGCCTCGACTTCGGTGAGTGGCAGTATGAAGTTTGCCGGGTTCAGGGCCTGCATCGCGAGGATGCGCTCCATTAAGGTGCCCTCATCGGCTTCGGTGTATACAGGAAGAGCGCCCGGGAGGTCGTGGGTGTGGTCCAGGGCCGTGGTGGCAGCAACAGCAACATATGGAGGCGAAACCTCATCCGAGGGGTCTGGCGAGAGCCGTTGCATCGTGCAGAGGCGTTTCGTGTGCTGCCCGTGTTAATGATTCAAAACGGTCGCGATGTCATAAGTCGGACTTCAGGTCATTATATCATTGCGCAGTATCACATGCTTCATTTTTTGTTGAGATGGCCGCAGGCACCCATCACCAAAAGCCGAGTCCGCCTTGCGGCGATGGCGGTGGCTCAGCCGGCGACTACTGGAGCCATGAAGATAGCGGCCTCGGCATCTTGCGCCGTTTGGGACGGGGCACTTTGGTAGGGCTGAACTCCGAATGACGCCGTGTTCATTTAGCGGCACCTCGCCTGATCGACGAGTCCCGACTCCCCAGGCCTCCAGGACCTGAGTGTTTCCGCCATGTCTCCAGCGAACCGTCTGGCAAGAAAGGCGCCATGGATAAATACATTTTGACACTCAGAATACGAAGATGAAGTCTTCGTTCTCCAAGTCGGTCAAATCATCAAACGCCCGCGCTCCTGGCTCTGGCCCGCCAATTTCATGGTCTTCTTCCTCAATGTCACGCTCTCGGGCCTGCAGCCGCTCTCTGTCTGTGGTCGAGAGCACGCTGTAATCCACGGCCGGGGTCGTCTTGCCCATACGGGAGCGCCTGCGACCGTGCTCTTTGTTCAGGTACGACAAGTAAGCACCCGCGAGGGCGACGAGCAAGATGACGGCACAGTACAAGAGGAGGTTCGACTGTAGCCCGCGGAAGTACTCCGGGGCCTCGGACGGCTTGTAGAGCAGCGGGCCGACGATGTTGCCCACGGACTGACCGACGAACAAGGCTGCGGACGTGCACTTCTTCTTCGTCTCGCCCGCGGTGTTCGCCGCCGACCAGGAATACATCAAGGGAACTATCGCGGGATCAGAAAGACTGGCGAGATGCAAGGACCAGGGCAGACCTACTCATGCCGGGATACACAGAGATGAGGTAGTACCCAGTCAGAAGTTTCGTCCTGTGCTCCGGATCGCGGGGCGTGGACAGCATGATGAGGCAGCCCATTATCGGCGGCACGCACAGGCCCGCAATCACGGCGCCTCGAGCGCTATATTTAATGGCGATGAGCGCGCCACCAATTGTCGAGATCAGCTGCACGACGCCGAACGGGGCATTGAATAGGATAGCCTGGAATGAGTCGAACCCGAAGGACTTGACAAGCAGCGGGCCGAAACTGGAGACGCCACCAGAGGGAATACTGAATTCAGTCAGTATACCCCGACGATGGACGCTGGGGGTCGGGTTCACTCACGAGATGGACAGGACGAGTGAGAACCAGAGCCAGGTCTTGGGATCTCGGATCGACTCCCACATCTGACTCCAGCGCCATTCGCGCGACATGACGCCAGTCTGGTTCATCCTCAGCCGCTCAATGGCAATGAGCTTGTCCTCGTCGCTGAGGAATTTGGCCTCGATCGGAGAATCAGGCATGTATTGGTACATGACCACCGAGAAGGCAACAGTGATTGCCCCGAAGAAGATGAAGATGACCTGGCAGCGTGTGAGCACACACCGAGCATGGCAGCGATGAACATACCTGGTACGGCTTGAGGGTAGAGGGGATCTGCGCCAGTCCCCAAGTGACGAGACTACCGAAGACGTTGGTGAAGCCATTCATGGCGTACCACGACGCCATGCGGAGGGGCTGCTCCCGACGGCGCCAGAACATGGAGGTGATGGCGACAAAACTGGGAGCGATACTTGCTTCAAACGCCCCCAGGAAGAAGCGGGCAAGTAGAAGAGACTCAAATGAATGCGCCGCCGCCATGAGGGTGAGCGTGGTGCCCCAGAGGGTCACCATGACGCTCGTGAACTTCCCGATGGGCAGCTTGACCAGCAGCCACGCCAGAGGGAACTGCATGATGAGCTGAGCGACGTAGACGATGGAGGTGAGCCATGAGAACTGGTTCCCCTCGAGGCCCGTGTCCTCGATGAGTCCGAAAATGGAGGAGTAGGAGATGGTCGCCTTGTCCAGCCCTGAGAGACGTCAGAACCAAGTCAGAGGGCCGAGAGATGCCATGGGCGATGAGGATCGCACCTTGCAAGAAGTAAACGGCCAGCATCAGCGGCAGGACGACGTAGTCAATACGCCGCAGCACGCGCGCGTCATCTTCGGCCGTGATCTTGATGCGCGTCCCTGGAGGGGCGCCAATCTTGCGCAGCAGCTGTGCGGCAGCGTCGCCGCCCTGTTCCTTTCTGTCGTCATCGCCGATGAAGTCGACTTCGTCCTCCAGCAGCGGTCGTGCATCTGGACTTGGGGATGAGGATGAGGAGGAAAGCCCCCTTCTAACATCCCTGGCGTCCGCGCCAGGAACGAGTCTGCGAAATGAAGGCATGATGAAGCCTGTGATGATGGGGGATTTACAAACTGGCCATCGTCAAGATGTCATGAAGATCAACCGAGGGTCCTTGGGCCGAGTCAGGACAGTGGAGTTCCTGACTCGGGGCAGAAGGCACTGTACGACAATTCCGGCAGAACGTCGGGTCTCCTGAAACCTCCTGCTTTAGTGGGTGATTTGCGTCACCTCAGCTGCTGATCACTGATCCCCCTCACTGTTGGCGCCTCGGCGTGAGATGTCCCGACCGGCAGAATCTCGACTGGCTGAGAGGAATCTCATGTAACTACCATCCCATGGAATTTCGTGGCCCAAAGGACTCCCCATGAATTCATATCTGCTGAGTGGTGTGTTAGGTACGAGGTTTCTCCGATGTACCAGGCTTATTATATTACCGAACATCTTGTCGTGAGATTATGAACACGCCCTCTCATGCCTTGTTCTTTGGTAGCCGCAAATCACTCTTGACTTCCCTGAAGATTCCCCTCCAGTTCCCAATCTCATCGCCAGTTCTCTCCCTTCTCTTAAAGCTAGAAAGCCTGAAGCCAACGAACCACACGCTGAACCAGTACCACGCGACACCCATTCCCAGGACAGCAGCTACCCAGCCCAGTGCGAGAAAAGGGCCTCCCTGGTTGATCTGCAGGCCAACCGCGCCGCTCAGGTCTCCCAAAATTGATGCGCCGCCCAAGATGAGACCCGTCATGACAACCGCAAAGAAAAAGAGTGCGGTGCCGCCCATGACCGAGGCCACGAGGTTGATGCGGACCAGGAAACGACGGTGGCCAAGAAGAAGGATGGCAAGGGATGCAAGCATGACAATACCAGTCATCGCTGCAGATATTATGAGGAGAGCGAACAAGGCCCTGCTACCATGGATGCCGAGTGACAAGACCGAATCGAGAGTCGAGACAAGAGCGTCGACTAACGGGACCGAGAGCGTGGTGCGTCCGACAGTCAGGGAGGATGGGATGGACGAACTGATGTTCCGCAGGCCTAGACAGAGACGAGTATTAGTGACCGAACTGGTTACAAGGTTTTTGACGTGAGCTCTTTGCATCAGACCTTCTCGCGTATCGTCGTACGGGATGCAGCGGTCGAGGTTGATCTCGCTGCTGGGATCGTTCGGATCAGCCAAGTCGCCCTCGCAAATCCTGGATAGGTAGAGAGAGTATGCGTCTCTGATCCCGAGGGCTTGCGTGAGATTTCCGAGGATGGAGCTTTGAATATCATCCAGTCCGCTGCCGATGCGGTCCGCCATGTCATCCACCACGCCTTCGAAGGTGTCTCTCAGCCCATCAATGAAGTCGCCAAAGGCGCCACCAGGACTAGCGTTATCGGAGCCGTCAGCGCCATTCGATGCCCTGTCCTCTCTTGTGATCTCAATAATCCCCTCTCCCAGATTGGATGTGTTTAAAGAGAGCCAGAAGAAATCCGGCGCCGATGAAGGGCCCGTCCCTGCCACCAGGAGGACCACGGAGAGCGCGAAGGAGACGGCCGCCAATACGGCTGGAATCACAGCAAGAAAACGGCTGACCATGTTGGTATGAATTCTTTGAAACGAATTGCTGTGCCAGGCTTATAAGTACGATATTTGGAGCGTCCCATGTGTTGGCCTCCGTCCTCAGTCGCATCGCAGCGCTTGGGGAAGGTCGAGATATAATGAGAAACGCAGACTCCTGACTTCACGTCACCATCCATGATGACATGCACTGCATTGTCCCTGGAAAGCTTCAGAATGGCACGTCCATGTCAAGGCATTAACTTGGGACGACGGGGAGCCTATAGATCGGGCATATTGAGGTCCGGGCGCGGGGGTGGGAGGTGTTCCACGTCACAGAACCACTGGGATGAAGCTGGTAATTTGACGACAGCGTTACCTATTGTGGTAATCGAAGGAGAACCGCCACGTCTTCAACGAGTCGGTTGGTTGTCGCGAAAGGCATTCTACGCGAGAGTCAGCCATGGATGTGCTGTTCGACAGGACGGAGAGGAAAGTCTGCGACCGGCAACACCATCGTCACGCAGGGTTCCCACCAGTGACTTTGTTCATGTTCCGCCGTAGAGCAAAAATGAGCACCAAATGGCTGGGTAAAATGACAGCGATGAGGTTGGAGAATCATTTGCGGTCGAAATCAGATCAGGGGCCGCCTTAGCAAAGGATCATAGGGGCTAGATCTTACAGCCTAATCATCAATCCGGAATGGTGTAATGGTCAACATTTGTCGCTCTCACTCATTGAATGACGGCGCCGACAGGCTCGGGGTTCAATTCCCCGTTCCGGAAAATCTTTTGCTCCCGACTAGTTCCAAGCAGAACAACTACCTTCGCTTTTTTGGATCCCTCCCCCTTTTTTCATTACTGTTTATGGCCAGCCTCAAAGAGGGATTGGGGGATTGTTGACTTCTGGCCTCCCATACCACTGCAGCTTCTTGACTTTGATTTTAGGGTCACGACATGCCATCGTGTTTTCTCCCTCGCTGAGGGCGGCAAATCTTGCTCCCTCTGGCCACCTCGCCCTCCTCTGCTCCCAGAAAGGCAGCTCTGCCCGGTCTCTGGCACAGGAAGAAACGCCATCAAACTTAACCAAGCCATCGCATTCTCAACGGTGCGGGACCCACCCAACGGTCTCTCATTCCCAGACCGAGGACGAGGCTGCCGTGTCATGGAGCGCGTGCGGGTCCACGAAGCCCACGGCCACCTCGGCCAGCCCTGTCGACTGCCTTCATTACTCTTCATTGTTGAAGCGAATTTGCTTTATTAAATCTATTTGAGGAAAGATGCTCCCAAACGCGATATCAAAAGGAAAAGGGATGGCCAACTCCTAATGAGGTACACGAGCAGAGTGCGCCGCACTGGTGATTGCAATGCATCATGAAGAATGGAGGCAAAGACACTGGAAACTTCTCGAGAGTAAACAAATATCTTGGCTGAACCGGTCTAGAATCTCTTTTGGGAGTCACTGTTGTTTCTCGAGGAGTGAGGCACCCCTTCAGCCGAGCAATTCCTGATCGACTAACATCCCGACCCAAGACAGGAACAGCACGCGTTCCTGGATGAAGACTGTTTATGCTTTCACTAAGGTTCTTAGCTTCGCTGCTTAATTGAAAGCTTGGATGAGGCGGGACTCATCGACGCGGGGAATATGGATCAGCAACATCCTCTCATCTCGCGGCATATGTGCCCCTGGATTGCTGGTTCGACGCGATGTCTCACCCTCCTTCATCCCGCCCCAGGTACGAATGACCAGCGCTGCGGACACCATGTTCCGGAACATGCTGACCGGCGGGAGGAAAATCTCACTTTCAGTAAGCCATGGAGAATGCAGCCGTGCAAGACCTTCCATGGCCCTGCGCCAGAATGTTCATGGTTGAGCCCGCGCGTCGTCGGGAAAGAGTCTCAACCCTCGTTGTTTTTCGCCGCAACAGGACCGAGAGGGCTAAACACGCTCGAATATGACTTCTCATGAATACTTATAGAGCTCGAAGCCCAACAAATCCCCTTGGCAGAAAAGAGGCATTCTCGGCAAGCGCATTTCGAGGGCAGTCAAAACACACCAACTCTAGTCACTCTTTACACCACCCAAGCCGCGCGTTGTTCCCTGCTCTTCTCAGTCACTCTTTTGGAAGCTTGCCATCATGAAGCATCTTCAGACCACCCTTCTTCTCTCGGTGGCGGCCATGGGTCTCCTGGCCCAGGCCCGCCCCGAGGATCAGGTCGCCGAAGCTGATCGCCATGGACACCACGACGTGATCAAGCATGGCGAGAAGTGGGACGACGTCAAGTGCAAGGTCTGGTGGGACCAGCATCACAAGGAAGGCCTCGTCGGCGACTTTGCTCTTCACTGCAAGGAGTGGCACGGCAAGCACGGCCACCACCACGGCCACCATGATCACCACCACGGTCATCATGGCGAGAAGTGGGACGATCTGAAGTGTAAGGTCTGGTGGGACGAGCACCACAAGGAGGGCGTCAAGGGTGACTTTGCCATCTACTGCAAGGAGTGGCACCATAAGCACCATGGTCACCACGGACACCATCATGACCACCATCACGACCACCACGGCAAGTGGACCGACCTGCAGTGCAAGGTCGTCTGGGAGAAGCACCATCACAAGCACGAGCATCACCACGGGCACAAGGGCGAGAAGTGGGACGACCTGAAGTGCAAGGTCTGGTGGGATGAGCATCATAAGGAGGGCGTCAAGGGTGACTTCGCCATCTACTGCAAGGAGTGGCACCACAAGCACCACGGCGGCAAGGGTCACCACGGCGAGCATGGTCATCATCACGGACACCACGGTGAGCACCATGGCCATCATGGTCACCATGGCCATCATGGTCACCACGGCGAGCACGGTCACCATGGTGAGCATGGTCACCACGGCGAGCACGGTCACCATGGTGAGCATGGTCATCACGGCGAGCATGGTCATCACGGCGAGCATGGTCATCACGGCGAGCACGGTCACCATGGTGAGCATGGTCATCACGAGCACCGTGAGGGCGAGACCCCGGCGGTTCAGCGCCGTGACGGCCATGAGGAGAAGCAGCCCCCTCACCACGGTGAGCACCATGGTCATCACGGCGAGCATCACGGTCACCACGGCGAGCATCACGGTCACCACGGCGAGCATCACGGTCACCACGGCGAGCATCACGGTCATCATCACGGTCATCACGGCGAGCATCACGGTCATCATCACGGTCATCACGGCGAGCATCATCCTCACCACGGCCACCACGATCATCATCACCACGGTCATCACCACGAGGGCACCTGGGAAGAGTTCAAGATCTACTGCAAGGAGTGGGAGAAGAAGCACCACGAGCACCCCCAGAAGCCCGTCTATCCCGACCACAAGCCTGAACACAAGCCCGAGCATAAGCCTGAACACAAGCCCGAGCATAAGCCTGAACACAAGCCTGAGCATAAGCCCGAGCACAAGCCCGAACACAAGCCCGAGCACAAGAAGCCTGTCGACTGCTACGACTCCAAGAACACTCACCACAAGGACTGCCACGTCGTCGTCTCCGGCGCCACCTCCAGGACCTACACCGCGATTGGTGGCATCGCCATCGCTGCTATGGGCTTCGCTGCCCTGTTCTAAGCTGCTGGTACGGTTCTGATATCTTCATTTCTAGCAAATCTGGGGTTAGCGCTCCGATTTAGGCTGCAGGCGTTGGATTGAATACTACTAGTACTTCATGTTTGCTTAACCACGAAGTCCGATTCCCGTGCTGTATGCAAATGCTGTGACTCGCCGACATGTTGGCATCGCCACGCCGTCTGCGTTCGTGCGTGTTGATCTGACAGTCAGACATGACTGTATCACCGTCCTATTTGCATGGCAACTTGATGACAGGATCCCGAGCCCACGATCAAGATGAGCTGATCCCGGGGATCCAGGGACCGATATCCAACAGCAATACCTCCATGACTGGTGGTCACTCCAACTCTCTCACTGTACCACTCACTCAGTCATGGTCGTTCATAGCATCTACTCATACTGACGACAGACGGTACAACGCGAAACTCGGTTTCTTGCTCCTCTGTATTGCGGCTTCTACATAAGTACTAGGACGATCAGGATAGCATCTTGCCAGGATCTTTCTCCAGAAGACTTCAACCTGCTCGAGTACCTTGCGAAGACAGGCTTTCCCCAGTTTCTCGTTGTTAGTCAAGCACTCTTAGCAAGGCATAGTTTGCAGAATGAACCGCGGGGCGATCGTCTCCTTGGCCGTTGTGGCCATGGCTGCAGCGTGGCCCGTCGAAAGCGAAGACAGTCTTTCCATGGCCTTCGCATTACCACCACACGACCCCTGAACTCTGCAAACGTGCCAACCGAAGCGGCTGGCGCTGCCGCAGTCGGCGAGCTGGAGCGGCGGCAGTCGACGCTGACACCGCTTGAGATCATTTTCCTCCCTACGGATTCGTCTACTACGACCAGCATGAGAACTACTGGCGCTTCAAGCGTCGAGACCACTTCGCTCCCTGGTCACAGCCTGACCACAACAAGCAGAACCACGGCAGACACTCAGGAGACAAGGCGCACGTCCAGTCATGCTCCGATTCCTGAACCCACGCCATTATACGATGATATCAGTTTCATCCCAGTTCCTGAGCCCTCGACGAGCACAAGCATCATGACCATATCCATCACGCCAACGACCCCAGTGTTCGTCCCTCCTGCCGACGTGGAGAGTCTGCCATCATCCCAGGCATCCGATGGAGACACTGAGCTGTCTCCAGGACACAGCTCCACCGGATCAGACCCTGCTGTCCATGTCACTTTGGAGCCTCTACGAACTTGGGACACCAGTATCTCGTCAGAGCACACGCGAACGCCGGAAAGCGACGCACCGAGCGGGTCTCCTGACACTCCCCAAGGCGAGGAGAGTCAAGGCTGCCAGGTCACTCTACGCCCCAGCCTCGGCATTGTCATTGTGGTGGGCGCGGGCGCGGCATTTGCCATGATGTGACAAGAGTTGGTAAATTAGAATGTCGTGATGATGGCCTCCGGACATCTCGGGTCGGGCCAGGCCATCTATAGTACAGGAGTGGAGGTACAAGGGGGTCCGTCCTTCAGTTAGAACAGCGAAGAATGTCCTCAAGCCAATAGCGTCAATCGTACAATTATCCTCCGCCTTTTCGTTTTCCCCGTGACGAGCAGCACCGCCGCTTCTTAAGCGCTGATGAAGCCCTTGACGTTGCTCAGCCACCTCACGTACTCCTTCTGCTCCTTGACGTCGACGTAGTCGGGGGCGAAGACGGCCAGGGTCTGGGTGATGCCGCGCTCCTCGAGATACCTCTCCATGAGGATCTGGAGGTCCTCGTCGAGGCTGCCGAAGGGAGGTCCGGGGTAGATATCGGCGCGCTTCTGGGCGGACTCGGGGCTGGTGGGGGTGGCGAGGGCGGCATCCTCATAGTAGTAGAGGTTCTCGACAACGATGGCGCCGTCCTGGGCGGTGGCGTCGATGTTCAGGGCGCCGGGGGAGAGGCCGGGCTTCTCGACAACGATGGTCAGGCGGGTGGGGGGCGCGGCCTCGTCGAGGTCCTCCTCCTCCTCAGCCTCAAGGTCCTCCTCGGCAGCAGCAGAGCGGCCCTGCTTGTTGTTGGTGGGGGCGTCGTCGAACTCCTCGTCCTCGAGCGCGCGGTCCTGGTCGTACAGATCGGGGTCGTAGTTGGCGAGGTCGGCGATGGAGAAGGTCACGGTGATCCTGCAACTGTTAGCCTCATCTACTACTAGCAGCTGAGAATGGGTTCGCGACATACTTCTCGTCGCCGAAGCTGCGCACGAGCTTGACATCCTCCTTGCCGGGGACGTCGTGGAGCTCGAAGGGGCTGTTGTCGAGGAAATCCTTGACGCTGGCAGGGAGCTGCTCATTCTGCTTGACCTCCTCCTCGAACTGAAGCTCGCTGTCGATCTTGGCGACGAGCTCCTCGTCCGACTCGCCAGCAGACGCTTTCCTGAAAGCGGTTGTCGAGAAGGCAGAGGCGCGCTGGGAGCGGATGGCGAGGTTCAGCGAAGGGGTGGCCTTCAGGAGGGCGCCGGAGCGGGCGACAGGGGATTGCCTAGAAAGGCGGCCCAGGGCGCGAGGCGCGGAGCGCGCGATAGTACGGATGGAGAGCATCGCGAATGTGAGGCTTGTGGCGAGGATTGGAAGCGTTTGTTGAAGAATGACACGATCTCAGAAGATTTCGAAGCTGGGTCAGGTCGAGCTTCAGCAGCTCCGGGCTGAGACTGGACGATCCAAATTTTTGGTGGAGACCGGGGAAAAGAAGGTCCAGTCCGGCCTTCACCGAGACGCACACCGAGCGGCGTCAGTCCTCGGGGGTCAAACCCCACGGACGAGCGAGCCCCTGAACATCGACTTGAACAAGACCTACACCGCAGTTCATCGTAGAATGCTCACTGGGGCCACTAAGTACGATTTTTAATCATTAAATGATATGATGTTGGGATTATTTCGCCACTCTCGCATTTCACTGGCTGTCCTCACATCAAAACAGGCAAACCTGATATTCCACCCGAGTCTCAAAATGATTTGATGACACTATTTAACATAGAGCCTCAACCTAGTGCGCTTCATACCGTACAGTATCTGTTGCGGGGTAATTCTCTTGCTATCGAGGCGTAGCATCGTCAGACCCAGTGAACCTTCTTCTTGCCCTTCTTCGCATCGTCGTCGTCCCTTTGCTGTAAGCCCTCGTCATTGCTCTCATGATCAGTCTCCTGTCGCTTCGCGAAACATTTCTGACAAGTTCCTACAGAGCTTCGGCCGTCAAAAAGCTCCGTGTTGCATGTAAAGGGTGACAAGTTCCTCTCTATGACGAAGTCACACTTCTCCTCGGTGCGAAGTTGCGTTTCCTCTCGACCACAGTCCTCGCAATTGATGAAGATTCGCATCCAGGTACACATTGCTCTTATATCGTCAGCCTATTTCTAAAAGTGGTAGGCAAGAACGTACTGTGGAAGTCATAGAGACCCAGGTTCTGTCAAACTCATGTACGGCAAAGAGGCAGTCGATTCGCGCTGAGCCATGGGATGTTATGCCGAGTCCCAATCGTCCAGTGCTGAAGCTTCAACAGAGTACTTCAAGTGCCTCTCAGGGGCAACATGCATGACAGAGCGATGATATGAGATATCCTTCACTGGAAGGGGTATTCCTTGTACTTCTATCTTGCAACTGTTGGTGGGCGAGAAACCCTGAAGCATGAGACGCCGCCGCTACATCCTACCGTGCAGTGGTGAACTTTGGCAGTTGTACGTCTGTGAAGAAATCTAAGTCGAGATGTAGGCGAACTGATCCCACAGTGACACTTCTTGTCGAGATCCAGATATGAATCAGCTCCTCGTGGAACCCGTCCACCAGAGTACTCCTGCAGGGTCAACACCTCGTGGCGTTGCGAAGGCATAACAACACCCATGGCACAAATCGCTTTATGGCGCACTCAGAAACAGCATATTACTTTGATACAAAACAATGGCGATAATAGATTGCTGGGTCGGCCCCCGCGACCTGGAAGCGAGGCACGTGTAGCACCGCATGACCGTCTCCTGCAATATGGTACAACATAGCTGACACACACGGCCCAACACGGCCCGAAGAATCTAGTATCCATGAAGGCCTCTAGAAGTGAGATACCAGCATTGAGATGCCATAGGCCTTACGCCTGGAGCGTGGTGTGGGCTGGCCTCTTCTCGTCAGCTGCATAGCACTTTCGGGTTTGCAGAGACTTCGCCTAAACAACCGCGGGATACTGGCCCAGCCATGTCCCCTTGTTGTCGTGTGATTGTACGACTTTTCCGAGTCCAAAACCACGCATGGATCAAAGCATGTGTACCTCGTGGCCCAGCATCCGCCATGTTCAAGCCGCAGCCGCAAAGTCGCAACCGCACAACAGCAATCATATTGAGGAATAGGCCAACTACGATGTCCATCTGCCGAGTAACGCCGTAACACCTCGAAATGCAAATAGACCCAACGTGATCCGATGAAGTGGCCATGATCCGGGCCACCATGTCCTCGCCAAAGAGTTTCTAGTTGCGACAGCCAGCAGAGACATCATGCAGGGGGGAAGCTCGACGGTCGTACAGTATTGTCTGACGACACACGCACCCATGAGACCGATGACAGATATGCCCAGGAACCCTCCCAGCGAGCCAGGGCGAGGGCGTTCTCCTCAGTCGTCAAATCTGGTGCAACTGTGGAAGGGGTCAGTCAATGCGGGTCACATGATAATCAGACAGTCTTACAGAAGCCCTTCGCTTGCTCTTCCTTGAGAGACTTCATCGTCATCTCGAGAAGATCCTGCCTGGCGGTGGGTGGCCGCCCGGGACGCCGGGCCTTCTTCGCCTCGTCAAACTCCTCGTCATACTGATGGACATATCTAGGAAGTGGTCAGCAGGAAAATCCCAAGTGCTGTTGAAATCAATCTCACTTCTCAATGATTTCCTGAAGTACGCTCAGCTCAAGAGGCCCATCTCCCTTCTCCCTCAGAGCCTCTTGGAAATATGTGGCTCGCTCAACTGATGGGTTCGGTTAGATTTGTCTCACACGTGTCTGGATGTTCCAGCACTCACAAAGGGGCTGGTTTTTCTTGCTTCGAGAAGAAGCCAGCTTTTCCAGCTTATCGTCTCTCAAGGCCGCACGGTGCAGTCGTCGCGAATCTCTCGAGTACTGGTGAAGGGCTTCGACGGTGCCATTCCGCTTCTTGGCGATGTGCTTCCTCGTCTTCTCGAGGGTTTTCGGCATTTTGCTTTCGAATGAGCCCTAGCTCGGCTTCTGATGCGTTCTTCGGTGAATAGAAAAGCCTGCGTAGGCTTTTGAGTGACTGGGTGAGACCGTTCCGATTCTTCAGTGTCGCAGTTGGTGACGGTGAAAATGCCCCCGATCGAAAATTTTGGTGGGGTCTCGGTGAATTTGACGACGAAGGGGCCGTTGATTGGCTTCCGACCGGCCCGGCCAATGTTCGGTGACTGGCCCCCGGAGACTAGCTCCATTACAGTTAGTGGGCGGAAGGCACCGCCAAGAATGTGGAGCCAGCTCAGGCCCCAGGACGCGAGATGGGACCTGACGCGCGGGTCCCGCGTGCCAATATGGCAAGATCCAAACCGCGAAGGAGCGACCTGCCGACTTCTGTACATTCTCAGATAGAACCCAGCCCGGGATTCACTTCAACTTCGCTCTGTACAACCTCCTGGACCGACAGTACGCTTTCCCGCAACGCCTTCGACCCAGCACCCTGTCTGCAGTTCGAGTCGGTGAGGACGTGGGGTTGTTTTGTTTACATCTTTCGCGGCCGATTCGACGACCACCCATTGTGCCTCTCTCGACACCGCCCCTTGGAGCTGAACAACGCGTCGAACAATCCGCTCAATGGACTTCAAGTGCATTGTCCCCTAAATTCACCCTTTCGAGCCCTACATTGGACGGCAAGGCGACCTACGATCCCACCCCTAGGGAGCGGCCTATTGTCTAGCGCTGAATAGCAGCCATGGGCGTCTCTGGTGAGCAACCCCGCGACTTTCTCAGACGGGAATCTCTAGCTGACCACCGCATGCGATTCACAGGCCTCCTTCCCCTGCTGAAATCTATTCATCGACCGACGGAACTCAAGAAATTCGCCGGGCAAACACTCGGCGTCGACGCTTACGGATGGCTTCATCGCGGCGCTATTGCGTGCGCTGTTGAGCTCGCCCAGGGCAAACCCACACGCAAGTAGGTGATATCACCCCCATTTATGGCTGTTCCGAGTCTAATGCCTCCAGATATGTTGACTTTGCCATGCATCGCGTGCGCATGCTCCGCCACTTCGGCGTGACCCCCTACCTCGTGTTTGACGGTGACTACCTCCCTAGCAAAGCCATGACTGAAGGCTCGCGTGAAAAGAGGCGCGAAGATAGCAAGAAGGCTGGCATGGAGCTTCTGAAAGCCGGGAAGCCCTCCCAGGCGTTCAACGAGTTTCAAAAAGCCATCGATGTCACCCCTGAGATGGCCCGCAACCTGATCGACGAGCTCAAGCAGTTGAATATTGCGTATGTTGTGGCGCCCTACGAGGCAGATGCTCAGCTTGTATACCTCGAACGCCAGGGTCTTATTCACGGCATCCTCTCCGAGGATTCGGATTTGCTTGTCTTCGGCTGCAAGCGCCTCCTGACCAAGCTCGATCAGTACGGCAACTGCATCGAGGTGAACCGCAGAGACTTTTGTGCCGTCAGGGAGGTGTCTCTCACTGGATGGACAGATGCCGACTTCCGTCGCATGGCCATCCTCAGCGGCTGCGACTACTTGGCTGGTGTTAACAACATGGGCCTGAAGACCGCGTACCGCATGATCCGCAAGTACAAAACGCCGGAGCGCTTGATTCGCATGATCCAGTTCGAAGGAAAGCACCGAATCTCGGAAGACTACCACTCTCAGTTTACCAAGGCGGAACTGACATTCCTCCACCAACGGGTCTTCTGCCCCAATAAACAGGAGCTTGTCTGCCTCACCGAGCCCCCCGAAGGGCAAGGCGTGGAGGACATGCCGTTCATTGGAGGTCATGTCGAAGCTCCTGTTGCCCGTGCCATCGCCGCCGGAGACGTCAACCCGATGACAAAAGTACCTATTGTTCCTGCGCCCATGCCCGATTTCAAACGTCGCCATTCTCAGTCCGCTTCTCGAGCAACCGCTTCCACGACGCCGGCCCCATCGCGCACACAGCGGTCTGACACACCGGCCAAGCCCATCGACTCCTACTTCAAGGCCCACCGTCGGATACCGATGGGCGCAATGGACCCCAACTGCTTCTCTGTTGATCCCCAGCGAGTTGCGGCTTTGACAGACGGAGGCCTGGTCCCGCGTGTCTTCCCCCTCCCAAGGCCATACATCGACGAGCCGCCGCGGCCTTACATCCGGGAGTCGGCTGGCAGACCCGCCGCAGCAAGTTCCCAGCGACCCGTGTCTAACTCTACCTCGCCACGACAACTTCGACGCCGCAGCGAACCCATTGGAAATCTGTTAGCGCGAGCGAGCGGTGCGGACATTGGGGCCTCACGCCGCCAGTCAACTAATGCGCCATCCTCGATCGCCGCCGAGGTCGATGCTATGATGATGGGCTCCAGTCAGAGGCCTCCGAAGAAGGCGCGTCTCTGCTCTGACCAGGATATCGCTGCCGCGGATGATCCAGAGCCGGCACAGAGGAGCAAGTTCTTTCCGCAGAAAGCCAATGTTCCAGGGCAGAAGAACAAGGACGCATTCCTGTTCTCAGACGATTCTATCGACGAGGCCTTGCTCAACCTCCCGGATCTCGACGGATGGCATGAGCCCGCGAAGCCGCGGAGGTCGATCATGGTATTCGAGGAAGCGAAACCGAAGCACCAGGAGGTCACAAGCACAGTCTCTCCTCCCTCAACCTCTAAGGATGACGCACCGAACACACCGAATGAGGAGACGACCGCTTACGCCGAAGAACTGACTGAGTCCACCGTTGAATCAGACATCCTCACATTGACAAACAACACCCCACCTCGCCCGTCTCTGCAACAGTTCTCGTACTCATCGATGGCGTCAGCAGCGATCCTTGATACACCGGCCTCGACAGAGTCGCGATCCGTCTCTTCGGTTTTCACCCCCTCTACTGCGGCACCTTCAACCGCCGCCTCCTCGGTCGCATCGTCCGAGATGCAAGCCTCAGTTGCATCAAAGCCTCCGTCCCTCACGCCGCTGCAGCTTTTGGGTGCTCGTGCTCTCCAGCGCAAGTCGGCCCCTCGACTGCCGCGACCCCTGAGCCGGTCCCCAAACCGGTCGCCAGAACGACGCGAGAGGAAGCTCGCCCAGAGGCTGAGCCTGGCCTCTGTGCCCATCAATCCCTCTTTCGTCCCACTTCCGAAGGTCGACCTTGACGAGGTTGAGGCCCTCAGCCAGCAGGTGGGAAGTGAGGATTTCATCACTCGCGAGAGTGACGGGGAGAGCGAAACGGAGACTGGCAACGTGGACCAGGAGAATCCCACCAGCGGCAAGGCCCCGGCTCTGAACCTCTCGCGTTTTGCGTACGCCTGAAGACTGATAGTCTTCCATCGCTGATACCCTTTGATCGGCCAGGAGCTGGTGGTGCTGAGCCATTTCGGCAGTTTGAATTTCAGATAACGAGGCGGAAGCTCGTTATTCCACAGCACGGATACCCATAATGTTTCTTGTCAACGGCGCAGGGGGGCGCCAGGACCTTGTTTTTTGATTTCACGGAGTTGGCAGAATATGGTTACAAAGGGGGAACTGAAGGGCACGCATTCACCGATGCAATATCATTGTACTCGGCAAAGCATCATGACAATCGCATTCTGTAGGCGTTTCAAGTACTCGAATAAGGTACACATTCGAGGCCATGATAATGCATTAGTGCGTTGTTGTATTGTTACCTAGAATTTGGCCAGGCCTATGGCTCGTCGATGCTGACACCTCGGACGCCTCGGATTGCTAATCCGGCCTGGCTCGTGAAGTGGTCTGCCGACTCTACTCGACTCGACTCGACATGTCTGGAGTCGTGCGCCACAGAGGCTGTTGTCAGTCTGACTAATTGTGAAAGAGGGACAACAGGCTTACCTAAGGGTGCCACCGGGCAAATTCGCCGATGGCAGCAGGGGCAAGGGAGTCGTGCCCCGCTCTTCGCAGCGTCATTCACCCACTCAGTGGGCCGGCTCGGGCCTGGTCAGTCATGCCTGGTCATGCCCTGCGTGAGGACCGGGCCTGGCCTTGCTCCTTCCAAATGGCCTTGCCACACTCCGCCCGCTCCCGCCCAGTCAGTCACCCACTCTTATCGGATACAGGCACCAACTCGCATTTCCTTGGACCCTGTCTGCACGTTCACCTTCATCCCTCATCCCGATCCCACTCGCCCTCGACGTTCCTGCCTGAAGCCAGGCAGAAACCCCTTGTTGCCTCGGGACCCAAGCCTTTGTTGACTGCGAGCGAGCCGGCACCGATCTGCTCCGGATACCTGGATCATCATCGAGTCTCAGCCTCACCAGACAGCCAACTGCCCCTCCGTCAAACGTCCGAATCACTGTCGCTACGCCCGTGGGTGACTCAAGCGGAAGAGCTGACTCGGTCGATGTCTACGCCTGGAACGGTACCTTGATTTTGCTTGCTTCCTGCCGAGTCGGGACTTCGAAGCCCAGTCCGTTTGTCCAACTTGTCTCGAGACGTCCCCCATCCCGTCGACGACCCGATAAACCGGCACCATTTCGCCCACTACGAGAAAGCGGAAGGCTGCTGAGGCGACGACATCCTCCAACTCCGGATCGGACGTACCTTCAAACAAGAGGATCGCCTCAGCTGCCACCATCGACAAGGCCGCAGCACCCCCGACGCCCGTGACCATGACGAGCAACGGGATGGACTCGGAGGAGGACTTCATGTCCAACGCCACCAGCGATGATGAAATGCAGGACTTCAGCGATGACGGTCAGTACCAACCCCGTTCTGCCCCACGCCCGTTTGCTATTTGCACGTACTGACTGACATGTGGACACAGACTTCGGCGATGACTTCGACGTCGACGAGCCCGATCCCGACTTTGGGGCGATGAAAGACTCCGACAGCAAGAAAAAAGTTGCATTCGACATATCATACAAGGTCTTTGAACCGCAAGACATCCAAGGCCAGCAAGACGACATGATAGATGAGGTGAACATGATTCTCAATATCCGCAAGGAGGACGTTGCCATTCTACTACGGCACTTCAGGTGGAACAAGGAGAGGTTGATCGAGGACTACATGGACAACCCAAATAAGGTCCTGGAGGCCGCGGGTCTGGGGGCGAACGTTACTGGGCCTCCCGCACTGGAGAAGCTTCCAGGGTTCATGTGTGACATCTGCTGCGAGGACGAAGACGGCCTGGAGTCATTTTCGATGAAGTGCGGCCACAGGTACTGTGTGGATTGCTACAGGCAGTACCTCCACCAGAAGATCCGGGAAGAGGGCGAGGCTGCCCGCATCCAGTGCCCTGCGGAGGGGTGCGGCCGCATCGTGGACTCCCGGTCCCTGGATCTGCTCGTCACGCATGAGCTGACGGACAGGTATCACGAGCTCCTCAACAGGACCTACGTGGAGGACAGGGACAAGCTGAAGTGGTGTCCCGCGCCCGACTGCGAGAATGCTGTGGAGTGCGGCATCAAGAAGAAGGACCTGGACCGGGTGGTTCCCACGGTGGCCTGCGCCTGCGGTCATCGCTTCTGCTTCGGGTGCGCACTCAACGACCACCAGCCCGCACCCTGCGAGCTTACGAAGCGGTGGCTCAAGAAATGCGCCGACGATAGCGAGACGGCTAACTGGATCTCCGCCAACACCAAGGAGTGCCCCCGGTGCAACTCGACCATCGAGAAGAACGGCGGCTGCAACCACATGACCTGCCGCAAGTGCAAGCACGAGTTCTGCTGGATGTGCATGGGACTCTGGTCCGAACACGGCACGAGCTGGTACAACTGCAACCGTTTCGAGGAGAAGAGCGGCACCGACGCACGGGACGCCCAGGCCAAGTCCAGAGTCTCCTTGGAGCGCTACCTGCATTACTACAACCGCTACGCCAACCACGAGCATTCCGCGCTGCTCGACAAGGACATCTACACCAAGACGGAGAAGAAGATGGTGCAGCTGCAGACCGCGTCGGGCATGTCGTGGATCGAAGTCCAGTACCTTAACGCGGCTTCACAGACGCTTCAGACCTGCCGCCAGACCCTCAAGTGGACGTACGCCTTTGCCTTCTACTTGGCCCGCAACAATCTTACGGAGATTTTCGAGGACAACCAGAAGGATCTGGAGCTTGCAGTCGAGAATCTGTCCGAGATGTTTGAGAAGCCGGTGGCCGACCTGTGCGACCGCAAGCTCAAGGTGGACATCATGGACAAGACTTCTTACTGCAACAAGAGGCGCATTATCCTCCTTGAGGACACTGCCGACAATCTGGCAAACGGTATGTCTTGCTATATTAGCCCTGCGGCATAGTCGCTTCTCTGACACACTCACCAGGTCGTTGGTCGTTCAACGTGGACCTTAACAAGCCGCAGCCTGCGGCAAGCAGCAGCAACGGGCAGAACTAGATCTTACGACATGGACTTGGCATTAAGGAACTGGCATTCACAGCGGATCGCTCCATACAGGCAGGTGGGCACGGGCAACGGGGTTTGGGTTCAGGAGTTAGGGTGCACGCTGATTTCTTTTGCGGAAGCGCACGGTAACTGAGCTGCATACCGCATACTGGCGATGAGCCGATGACTGATTTTGCAATGTATATCTATGGTCGAGCTGGGGAGCCCTCTTCCCCTCGTGGACCACGATAGAAATGGACTGTGCTTTAAGGGTACATCTCCCATGATTACATGACCACCCACTGCATTTGGCACCTTGGCGATTCCTAGAAGGCAGAAGGCGGAATTGAGGCATTGTATCATTCTAAACTGCACTGAATAAGGGCGAGTCAAGTGCACAACATGGTTCCTTGGCCTAAAGTCATGGCCATCACTCCTACAACTCATCTCACTCGTTGCAATAAGATTACTGGATATATTTCATTTCATTACTACTGGACATCCTAGATGACTCTTTCCAAACGCCTAGCCCTCGTCAGGGCACCAACACGCCGCGTTTAGTTGGAGAACTTGTCAGGGACCTTCTGGCTGTGACGTGAACCCCGTCAGCGATCATCCCGTGGTTCGCCAGGACCTCGTGGACTTACCCAGTCGACTTCTCGTACGCGCCGCGTCCAGCGTCGGTGATCTTCTCCTGCTGCTGGCGGTCGATGTTGACGCCGGCCTTCTTGGCACCGGCGGCGAAAGCTGGGAGTGAGTGTTAGCGGCGCTGCTCCACGGAAGTTCAGAGGGAGAGAGGTAGAACGCACCCTTGTCGCCGTAGTCGTCCTTCTGGCCGCCCTGGGACTGCTGTCCCTGGGGCTGGTTCTGGCTGCTGCCGCCGCCGACCTTCTGGGCTGCCTTCTTAAGAGCGTCCATTGTAGTGGTTGAGGTTGAAGTATGAAGAGTGGATAGGTTCAAGGTTTGTTGTTGACAGGTGTGCCTGGATCAGTCCATGGGAGATAGTCCAGGGACGCAGGCGCCGGCCTTCTTATACCGTTCCCTTCTGCTTAGGTGATCTACATATTGTACGCGCCTCGCCCTCGTGTTGGGTCTGAGATCACCACTCCCGTTCCAAGCTCGCGGCGGAGCGGTGACGGGCTCCCTCAMCCCCYCCCCGCCGACGAAAGCGTCTGCCATGACGTTGACGTTGACCCCTCGCGGGGCCCGGAGGGGCTGAGAAAGCTTAACGCGGCCGCGCCGCGTGCCCCGAAGGTTTGCGGGCTTGGTTTGCTTGGGTCAGTCGGCGGGCAGCTTTGGCGCAATAAGGTGTGCTAGTCGAGATCGTCGGGCTAGTACGTCACAGCCCTGGAATGGGGGGAGCTTGTGAGACACGAGCGCCCCGTTCCCGGTTTCTGGGAGGGTTGGAGGGGTGGACTCTACCGTGACACGAGCAGCGGGAGGGAAATGTTGGCATTGGAAACGGCCCCTGAGCTCGGGATTGTTGCGAGCAGGGCCAGCAGGTTTGAGGGATGCGGACTGGCGTCAGGCTCGGTTGCGGCGGCAGGACAAGCGGGGGGATCGACGGGATGCGGCCATGCGCAGAGGGTTCCATGGATCTTCGCTTCTGGAGCTTCGACCGAAGGGTTCCAGACGAGTCGATGGCGCTGCCCCTGATAGACATCCATGATCGAGGACGAGGCCGGGGTTTGGAGCTCCCCCTTGCTGAACACACTACACGAGTATCACATGCTTGGTGGGCTTTCATTCTTCAGTATCAATGAATGCTATTGTCTTTCTCATATCCTCTGCATTGCACGCATCTGCGGCGGTCATTACGCCCAAGAAACGGACACACATCGTCCCAAACGCCTGTCATGCAACCATGCAACTCATCCATGGCATCTGCCAGGAGCTCTCCCGCATCCAATGTTCGCCGGCGCTTCGCACAAGTGGTATCCAAACGTAAATGAGCAGGTACAAATGAAATGAGGATGACGATCCGAGGTATATCAAGCAATATGTCGGTGAAAGGAAGATGCAAGGGGGTATGTTGGCCCAAGAAAGGGGGCAGGTAAATAGGGTAAATAGGAAGCTCGGGGGCATCCAGAAAAGGCGACCAAATGGCCAAAATTATACGGCGGCGGCCTATGCGAGCACAAAGACCTGGTACGCGATGACCATGATCCATAGTAGGAATAGGCATCCGACGATGCTAAATGCGAAGACGGCTTGCCACGTTTGACCTGCGTATGTTAGCAGCCATTACTATCGAGTGGAATAGGCGGTACATACAGATACTCCGCTGTTGCAGCCAGGCGAGTGTCGTGAGGCTCTGCCCCGTGGGGTTCTGACTGAACACGACAAGATTGCAGTTCGACTGAACCGAACCCGACGGACCGAAGAGCTGGAGCGCGACGACCACGGTGCCGACCATCCAGAGGACGAAGAGGATGAAAGCGCCTATCATGACGATGGCCGGGAGGAGGCGTTGGTTGAAGACGAGCCAGAGGAGGAGGAAGATGTATGTGACGAGCAGCGCGGCAACGGTGATGTAGTACGGGAAATACCACGGCACCGGCAGCCCGAGCTGTTCCTGGATGGCAATGAAGTTGGCGAAGGCGCCCATGATGAAGCCTCCGGCGGCGAGCATGACCAGGATCCAGATGTTGAGCTGGATCCCGGGCCACTGGTAGCGGTGAGTCTTGACGACCCGCCGCTCGTAGACGCCCGAGTCGTCCGTGATCGTGGAGGGGGCCATGGTGGTGGTGGTGGTGGTCGAGAAGCAAAGAGCCCGAAGGCGCTGGAGGACTCGTCAAGTTCGAGGACGGCGGCGGGAGCTTGCCCAGCTATTTATTGCAGGCTGGGCTGGCCAGGTTTTGGGCGCCAAACAAGCGGTGATGGTGGGCACGAGCCCGTTGACTCCGCTGTCGGTATGCAGGAAGAAGGTCCGCGGCCGTAGGTGAGGTCTAGGGGTATGGGTCGATGTTTCTCGTTGGGCTGCCAATGCAGGGGGTTGAAGCTCTCGTGGACTCGGGCGCTGAGCGTGCCAATCGGGGAGAGTGCAGCGAACTGCCTGTCCAGCCCCTCGTCTTTGCCGTGGAGCGTCTGTGGAGGCTATCCTAGGCGCGCTGCGAGCTGTCGGCAGGCCACGTCGTGCGGCGCCGATGCAGGTCCAATCGGAGATGCAAGGTGCTTGGAGTTGTGGCGGCGGTCGTGCCCGACGCGCGATGCCAGCTGTTCGTGACCCACTGGGGGTGCTGAAGGAGGATGTTGAAGCGGTCAGAGAGGCCGACTTGTGCCTTTACCAAGGTCGATTGAGTCAGAGGAGGGAGTCGGATGGCGAGCGGTCGAGTGCTCGAGATGCGATGGTATCGGGTGTGCGTCTCGAGATGGGTGTTTGGCGGGGTGAGCGTTGCCGAGGAGACGACGATCTCGTGGGACAGGACGATGGTGTATTGCACGTTCGCTGATGCCGCCTTGTCTTGTCGTGACGGATGCGGAATCTCCAAGTATCGTGGTGCGATGTCACTTTCCCGCGATATCGATGCGAGGAAGGACCCTGAAAAGAAAATCCGTTACTTGTCGCACGGCATGGGAGTCTGGCGTTGGAAAGATGCCGGGGGGAAGAGCGCAAAGTCGCGAAATGGCCGTGGCTGGGCGTCATCACCCACACTTCGGGACAGTTGAGGGTCGGGGCGGGGCTGCCGCAGCGGCCCCAGTCCTAAAATGCGATGGCTGGCGGGATCCCCTGGCAGATCGCTGCTGCAGGGGGCACCGTCCATTGGAGGGGCAGAGGCTGAACGCCCGACCATTGAATGAACAAACACCATGGAAGGGACAGGAGACAAGACTCTTCCATCTTGACAATAATGCTAGCTTTCCCAGTCTAACCTGCTATCTGTTGCGCCGTGAAGAAGAAAAAACCATCATCTGCCCGTGTCATAACCATCATCAGGCCGGTCAGCCTGGACTTTTGCCATTACCAGCTTCAGCTGCCTGCCCGCCCGCCCAGCAGCCCGTCACAGTACCAAGTCATTACAGCATCGTCTCGCCCAGGGCGCATCGCACAAGCGAGCAGCCCGCCCTCACCGTCTCGTGGGCGCCCACGTCCTTCTCGTCCGCCAGGCGCGGGTTGACCTCGACCAGGTCCACGGCCACCAGGCTGCCCGTCTCGTGCACGACCTCGCAGATGTAGTCGCCCTCGCGCAGCGTCAGGCCGCCGCGGACGGGTGTGCCGGTGGACGGCGCCCACATGGGGTCGAGCGCGTCGACGTCGAAGCTGAGGTGGATGGGCGTGTCGGTGCCGATATGGCCCAGGGCCATCTCCATGACGCGCCCGATGCCGTGGCGGTCAATGTCGTGCATGCTGAAGGCCTTGATGCCGTTCTCGCGGAGGATCCTCTTCTCGCCCGCGTCCACGTCGCGCAGGCCGATGTACACGAGCTTCTTGACGCTGAGCATGTGCTCGTCCTTGAGCCAGCCGAAGTACTCCTCGCGCGACTCCTTGGCCAGCCCCGTCACGAAGGCCACCGGCATGCCGTGGATGTTGCCGCTGTCGCTCGACTCGGGCGTGTTGATGTCGGCGTGTGCGTCGACCCAGATGACCGCGATCTCGCGCCCGATGCGCTCGCGCGTGGCCTTGGCCGAGCCCGCGATCGTGCCGATGGCGATGCTGTGGTCGCCGCCCAGCGTGAGCACCATGCGGCCCTCGACGCCCTGCGCGTACACCTGGTCCGCGATACGCCGGGTGACGGCGCTGACGGCGAGGGGGTTCTTCATGTTGCGGAACGGCGGGTCCTCGGCCGGGACGAGGTCGGTGTACAGGTGGACCTGGTCATCGCCGTGGAGCTTGTAGCCGAGCTCATCGCGGAGCTGCGTCAGGAGGCCGGACTCGATAAGCGCTGCCGGGGCGGCGTCGACGCCGGGCTTGCACTGAGGAGGGGGGTGTCAGCGGGCGGCCGTGTCTGGGGAAGCTCGGGAACAAGCAATTGCTTACCTGGCCGCCAGAGAAACCGACGGCGACAACGCCAATGTCCTCAGGGTTGCTGAGGAACTTGGACTTGACCATGGAGGTGGACATCTTGGCGGTGTTTGTGGAGGTGGAGGAGAGCAAAGACACCGGGATCAGACTGAGGTCTCTGGAGGGTAAATATAGCCCCTGGGTAGTGACTCAGAGATAGATAGGAGTGCAGATGATATCCGGATCGGGGTTCAATGGGCGTTAGTAAGGTAGAAGAAGGAAGCTCTCAAGGGATGATGGCCAGTGGCGTGTAAGACGGGAGAAAGAACAGCTCTAGGGATTTCTTCTAGAATAGGCTGAGAAGTAGGTGAATCATAGTTCCAACACGCAGGATGGGAGCGGCAGGTCCTCGTATTATATCCCTCCAGCCCGTCCCCGCCGGTCAGTCGACCTGGCCTCGAAATTCTTCATCCCGACGGCCGGGAGACAGACTGGACGTCATTGGAATGGGCGCGGAAGTGCCAGCCAGGCAAAAACCCATACGACAATGGGAAAAGGCGGAGGGGCAACGATGCGATCATGTGGGGTTCCCGGCACTACCTGCACTTAGGGGTCGCGCACCTGCACTTAGGGGGATGGTCCCTTTAAATGGCGGGCGCCGTGGTCCAGCCGAGACGCTGACCGCGAGTCCACAGGGGGCCGCGACGCCTTTTTCAGGGCCGGGCCCAACTCTGCTCCGCCGAGTCCGCGAGGTGTCCATCCACCAGGCCACCTCCAGATAGCAAGATCCTGGATATTCTCGATAGAGATTTTCTGCGTCGTTTCTCCAGATGATCCCTGAATCTTGCCATGAAGCTATAGCTGAACCTCACGTCTGTTGGGAAGACTCCGAGCTCCGTCACTTACACACTTACACGTCGGATACGGCGGCAAGCGTCGGCTTTCCTCGTCTCCAAAGAAGACCTCCTATTATAAGAACCATATCCCAGGCCCAGGGAAAACACCATCTCGTCCTCCCTCATCCAGCAACAAACCTGGAATACGTAATCCCTTCAACCTCACATCCCCTTGTCCTCTCGGGGCGGGCCTCCGAGGTCATCTGACCACCGGGCATCCGACCTCGACAGCCCTCCGACCACTGGCCTCCTTCGCCGGCGGGCACACGGGACCAGTACTGAATCACGGCTGGCTGCGGCCTCGCCTGATCCTGCTTTTAGGGGTCGCCTTATCTCACCCTCGCTCACCAGCCCGCCATGTCCAGGAAAAACGTGTTGTAATGGAAACACCTCGCCGGGGCAAATCGCCGATGCTATGAGGCTTTTTCATGACTTTCAATTCATGCCGGATTTCCCTGATTCGAGGACCCGGGAGGCCCTTCCTGCGATGGATGATGCATCTCGCTTGATGCGCCGCGCGCCGACGCCGCTAGCTCATTATCGCGCCCATGCGGAACGTCCAGCAAAGTCTGTTAGCACTCCATCCCGACTCATGGTCGGAGCAATCGGACACACACTCGGAGGCAAGGAGGGCACCACCACGGTCAGGTCAAGTCGTCGCTCTAAGTTCATGCTGTCCCTCGTCTAGGAAAGCGGGAAAAGAATACATATCGCTGCGATGTCTGGTCGCAGATGCTTCGGGCCCAAAAAAGAAAATGCGAACAGGAAGAGAGAAATCACACGCCCCGAACGCCCCCGGGCTGTCCAGTATTCGCCCTGTTATGCCCTTCCGGCATCCCATGCCGTGATGTGTGATGGCCGTTCGCCGGTACGCCCGTTGCGGAAAAGAAGAAAAAACAGCCACCTTCCAGGAGGTCTGGGGCCGGGCCGCCTCAGGGCCCTACTTGCCCGTCTCCGAGGCCTTGGCCTTCGCTGGTGCCGCCGGTGCCGCCGGTGCCGCCGTCTGTGGCTTCTTCTCCTTCTTCAGGAGGTCGTCCACCCAACCCATCTTCTCCCGCCTCTCGTCAGTCACACGGGCGTACTCGAGAAGCAGGCGCAGCGTGTAGATCTGCATGTCCTCCTTGCGCAGCACCTTCTCAGCCCACTCCTTGCCCGCCGCGGCGATCTTGGCCGCCTGCGCATCGTGCCCGGGCACCCCGCCATCGGGGTACCCCACGAAGTACTCCATGATGCCGAAGTAATCGCCGTACCGGCTGTCCATCGGCACGTAGTGCTTCCACGCGAGAAGCCTGCTGTCGTGCCACTCGCGCCACATAGTCGCCTTGATCGGCAGGCTGGTGCTCCGCAGGAAGCCCAGGTACCGCCCCGAGAAGCTGTTGCCGTCCACGTCCGGTAGGTACTTGTACATGAACTGCTGCGCCATTGTAAGGCCCAGCGCGATGGTGTAATACGGCCCCGTGTACCAGCACCGCCCGTCCGGCTCGTTTGGCTCGCACATGAGGTCCGTGAAGGCCACGTTGGTCCACGACCGGAGCCACTGGTGCATCTTGCCCGCGACGTGGGCGCCGATGTTGTACGCGGCATCGGGCGCGGGGAAGTTCCTCGGCGGCCACAGGTTGTGCTCCGCCGCGTACATCTCCGTCTCGTTGTTCATGGTCACGAAGCGGTGCCGCTGGAACCCCTTCCAGTTGGTCGCGCGGTTGCGCCCGCCGGTGGCGACGCCGCGCCAGATGACGCCGGGGATCTTCGACTCCCACGTCCCGCCGTGCTCGTCGCCGCCGGTGAAGCGCTCGTCGTCCTTCCAGTACATAGGCGCGGGGAGGAGGATCTCGTTGTTGATGGACAGCTTCGAGCCGCCGAACATGGGGAACAGGGTCCCGGTCGTCGACGTGCTCAGGGGCTCGATGAAGATGCCGTTCAGGCCCTGCATGTCGGGCTGGTGGCAGATGTCGCGGGCGAGGGTGGCGTTTGCCACGTACCCGCGGTGCAGGTGCGGCTCCGCGTGGCGCATCGATATCTGGGGTGAGGCGTCAAAGGTTTCGAGGAGAGGCTCGGTCCGCGCCGGACTCTCGGGGGCGCAGCCACGGCGGGCGAGGGCCCAGTAGGGTTCTGCGAGTGCGTTAGACACGAGGATCCGGGGATGTCTCTTTGTGGACTCTTTGTGCGCCTCCTTGCGCCAGAGCCGTTGCGTCGGGACAACTTACTCGTCTTCTCCCACGACTTCTTCTTGACCTTCCTGTCCTTGTCGACGTCCTTCTTGGCGGGGAGCTGCTGGTAGCCAGTCGCGACGTCTTGCGGCGGCGCCATGGTCTTCGTCTTCTGGGCATCTTCGACGTGTTTCGAGATTTCTTCGTACGGCACGATGATGCGCGGCTCGTCCATCGGGTTGAGGGCGATGTCCATGTCGGGCAAGAGGTGGTCGATAGTCTGGATGAGGTCCAGCCAGATGCGTGTCCAGAACCAATCGCTCGTGGCATTGGCGTAGCCGTTGCGGACGGTGATGTACATCTCGTAGGAGGCGGCCTCTTTGCGCAGGTCGGCCGGGTCGAGGGCCCAGAAGGGCTCGAGATCGTGGTAGATCTGATCGAAGAAGTCCTCCACGAGGAATGCGTCACGCTCTCTGGCGTACTTGAACCATGTCTCGAATCCCGGGGGCGGGTGCCGTCCTCGCCGTTCCCGATATGCCTCCGCGGCGGCATCGAGCTTCTTCGTCCTCTTCTTCATGAGCCCGTCGAATGTGCTCTCGGCCGTCTCGATCAGCTCGTCAATGGGGTGTCGGTCGCTGGACACAGGCGGGTCGGGTATGGACTTGAGGTCCGGCGGCTTGTCATTTTCGAACGGCACCACTTCCTGGTCTGGTGTCGTCTCTCCTTGTATCGGTGCTTGGTCGTTGCGACCCTGCTCTGGATGTGTGTTGGACGACAGCGGTGAATTCTTGTCGGCGAAGTATGAGGAGGGAGGGAATTGGTGGGTGCTGACGGTCATGTAGTAGAATAATGTGAAGGCGGCGACAGAGGCCACCGCGAACCGCAGCAAACTCGAAGGCCGGCGAGGCGGGAAGGGGGGCGCCAGCTTGACCATGATGGCTGGGTATGGTCTCCGACCGGAGGACCGGGGAATCGTGGGAAGAGTTCCAGTGGTATCAGAGACTCTGGCAAGTCCAGGTCAGTTCTGTAGGGGACAGACGAGCGTTGTTTCTAGGGACACATCTGGCGATTGGGGTCGGAGATGCCAAGATCAAATTCGATGTGGCGTTTCGATTCGAGTCGACAGGTATGTGATAGGGGCAGATAACCGTTTGTTCGCCCGTTGGAGGTTGCTGGAGGTGTTCTGATGTGAGGCGCCTTAGGTGAGGACGTCGCCCGGATGTCACGGATGTCTCGAGGGCTGAAAAGGAGCGACTAGAAGCTGGATTGCGCAGGTGGAGAGATGCGGAGGACAGAATCGGCGTCGTCACGGAAATTCCAGCAGGTGTCAGTGTTTCCCAGATTCTGGGCAGGTTCGAGGTGTACGCGCAAGGCGCTGATCACTGATTGGCCGTTTCAAGTGCTTCCCGAGGGGCCAGGATCAGGGGGGGTGTGCGGGTGTCTCTGGACGTGGTGGATCGGCCGGTCGGTACATTTGCTGGAAATGACTTCCAGCGGCCCGGTGCATGGGGTTTGCTGGAATGCGCGCGGGTGTTTCGTGGGACTCGATCTCACTCCCACGGGGACACGGCTGTTTTAGAGGTATGTACAGTACTTCATTTGAGGTTGAGCGAGCAGACCATGGTCATGATCGCGATGCGATTCAGGGGTCAAGAGCACTTTGAGACCGCAGCCGCCGCCGTCACGAGGAGCAAAAGCACCTCAGCCCCCTAAAAGTTGCACACTCTGCGAAGACACTGATAGGCCCCGCGAGGCAAGGAAATTACACTGCCGAACCAAGGAGTAATTAAATTGGCCGCGCCGCCTCGCCCCAAGCCATCCACCTTGCCCCCCCATCCCCTATCGATGGCTTGATGGATCTCACCGCTAAGCTCAGACTACCGCTGTAAGAAACATTGGAGCTTCCCTAGCTTGATTACTCTGAAGCTTCTTCCGTCACGGCTTATCCCTGTCCGACCAGACCGTCCCTGCTGAACCAGCAGCTAACCCCGCCCCCTTTATGATGAGACTGGACCCTTGCGCCCTCAGGAATGACGATCGTCTCTGAACCATCCAAGACAACGAGCCAGTCAGCCAGCAGCACATGGCTTCCGCACGACATTGCATGCCACGGGCTTCCCGTTTCTTCTGCGACCTGCCTCGACAAACAACGGTTGGCGTCACATTCAAGTCTGCCAATAGGATGGCATCTAGCTCTACCCCGGGATGTCCGTCTACTCTATATTGTACAAGTATCTTCGCCGCCCATATCTTACAACCGCGCCTCTTGTACTGTACATGGTGACATGCCAATCGTCAAACCATCCCCTAGATACCCGTGTCTATCGGGTTCTTGTCCGGCTCGACCTCCGAGCTGTCATCACCAAGACGCCCGAGCAGTTCGGCGTATGTCGGCCTGAACGGCCACTTCATAAACGCCCCGAGAATCTCCATCCACTGTTTCTCGTTGAGGACACGCGGACATACCTCCGCATACCCAGATCCAGGCACGCCACCCGCAGCCGGGTCCGTCAGGCTCGGGCAGTGCTCGTGGATGCCCTCCCGCCCACACGGCCACAGCTTGTCCAGCACAGAGCTGATCGGATCCAATGACGTGAACAGCATCGATCGTTGTATGATGTCAAAGATGTCGCCCGCTCGCTGCGACCCGGGACCGACATCGCGCAGGAGGGGATTCATCGCCTTCGGTTGGATGTCCAGCAGCGCACACTCGGCATTGGGGAAGAACTCATCCGGCTCCACGCGCAGTGGCTCATACGGCCGTCGGTCGTAGAGCAGCACGGGCGGGTCCTGCTGGAAGAGATGCAGATTGTCGCGGATGAGGCGGTACTCGATCATGTTGTTCTTGCTGAGGCCCCTCACCTTCTCGTTATACGCGGCCTCCTTCTCCGCGAATTCCGGCCCGGCTGCCTTCCCAGAGGCGTGAAGGTCGCGAAGCTCGTGAAGGTCGGCGAGCAGCTCCATGTACCCCGCGTTTTCCTTGTCCTCGCGCACAAATTGTTTTCTCAGTTCGCGGCACCGAGCCCACTCCTCGGACCCCTTGGCAAACTCTCCCGCCTCGATCCTCTTCTCAAGGGCTCGTAGTTCGTTCCGTCTGGGGCGCTCGATTTGGATTGCATCCAGCAACCCGCTCGCCTTCTTGCCGCCTTCCTTGGAGGCGATGGCCTCCTCAGTGAGCTCCATCCTCCTGTGCTTGGGCGGTTCATCGATACCAAGCTCTTTCATTCTGTCGAGGGTGGCGCTTGCGCTTGCGAGGTCAATCCCATGATCCCGCATGTAGCGCTTCTTCAGCGCCTCAACAGAATCAACAATGGAAGCCGGGTCCCTCCCAGCCACCTCGGCAAACCACTCGGAAGCGAACTCGGCCTGTAGCGCGGACTTTTTCCGGTTTTGCATGCTCCTGGGTAAAAACGTGCGCTTGTCGTCGTCGTTGATCCATAGAAGCATGCGCACAAGTCCGTACTTCTGGAACAGGGAGCCGAACTGCACGCTTGACAGGAGCTGGTACAGTACCAAGACCGCGATGGAGTCGAACCTGCGGTAGGGTTTCTTCGGGAAAAAGGCCAGGTTCGCTGTGACGATCAGAGTGTCGTTGCGCTTGGGCTCTGTCGATGCGCCGCTCGCCTGTTCCACTTGATGTTCAAGGTAGCCCATCGCCTCGAGCAATTCTTTCCACAATATTCCCGACTTCGGCACCAGTCGAGTGCCCGGTCTCGAGAGGAGGGGTTCGAGGAAGGGCTTGTAAAGGTCGGCATCTGGCTCCATGAGGATATGGGATCGGGGTTTCAGGACGTCATGTAGCTGTGTGCTCCAGACGCCCGCGCCTGGGTTGATGTCGATAATATCGCAGCCGACATGGCGCTCCAAAGTTGGGCCAATGTATTTCGTAATATCACCTGTGAACCAGACATTAACGACCATGCCCTGATGGCGAAGGGACCGACGATGCCTACCACATAGCTTCTCGCTGACGACATTCACCCGCGTCCTGTCGCCAGTACCCATCGCCAAACCACTAGTGGGTCTTTTTTTCCGCTTGGACCCCCTCTTGATCGGATCCCAGTTTCCAGTGGCCACGAGTTGTTTTGCGGCGCGGTGCTTCTGCTTTGCGGTTGTCGCGGGCACGTAGGATGTTGACGCCGCCCGAGAAGGGGGCAATCGAGTCAAGAAGTGGCCATTGCTTGTAGGGAGACGTGTAGTCCTAAGAGCAGACCACATCTAGGAGAACAAGAGGAAGGAAGTAGAAGCAGGGCGGGAAACTGATCCGACATAGGTAGTACAGGCAGCTTGGTGGGTGGTCAGGCAAAGAACGCGATGATGATGAAAAAAAGACAGCGAAGGGCCAAGTGCTCTTATCGATAACATATCTCCAATTCCACGCGGCCCCGCTATTAGCCGGCGCTACCCATGCTGGACAGGCATTCCTGCCCCGCGATTCGGAGTAAATACAGTTTTCCTCTTCTCACCGCCCGCCACGCAGAATGTTGCGATGCGTCAACCCCACCACCAGAAGCGCATCCCTCTTCCTCAAACCGATCGGTGTGCGCCGTGTACACAAGATGGCTCCCAGTACGTCCTCCCGCAGCAGAAGAGGCGGCTCTGTACTCCTTCCAGCCACCGCTTGCTGACCTTCAACCAACAGCTCCTAATCTTCCTACCGACCGACGACCGATCGTCATCTCTGGTCCCTCCGGCGTTGGCAAGGGAACCCTCTATAACCTTCTTTTCCAGCGTCAACCCGAAACATTTACACTCTCTGTCTCTCACACGACCCGAGGCCCCAGGCCAGGCGAGCAGGATGGAGTTCACTACCACTACGTGACCAAGGACGCGTTCACGGACTTGGTCTCCAAGGATGGATTTGTCGAGCAGTGAGTTCTGACTCACTCCGGTGCGGATAGTATCATTGTTGGGGCCAGGCTAACCCTCTCCTTCCCAGCGCGCAATTCGGAGATAACCTCTACGGCACGTCCAAGATGACCATCGAGACCCAGACCGCCAAGGGACAAGTTGTCGTCCTCGACATCGAAATGGAAGGCGTCAAGCAAGTCAAGGCCAGCTCCATTGACGCACGATACGTATTCGTGAAGCCCCCCTCGATGGAGGAGCTCGAGAAGCGACTCCGCGGCCGCGGCACCGAGCAGGAAGCGTCCATCCAGAAGAGGCTCACCCAGGCCAAGCGCGAGCTCGAGTACGCCGAGACTGGAGTGCACGACATCGTCATCGTCAACGAGGACCTGGAGAAGGCATACAAGGAGCTGGAGGACTTCGTATACAAGTCATGAGAATGCTTCACAGCAGCACTACACGGGGTTGAAAAGAGCCATAGACAGACCTTGAAGTAGAGGTGGTAGACAACACGATCGAAATTGCAGCGTTCTTCTTCCGTACCCCTTTCTGGGGTGTTACCGACTCTGCCATTGCCGCTGCGCAGCCATGATGATCTCCAGAGCTCTCGACCCGACATCTCTCGTCTCCGCGATCTCTGCAAACATTTGGGTGGATCGCCATATCGCCTGCCTCTTCTGCTTGTTCTGCCTGGCTTGGGGCCCGCTGTTGAGGATCTCGGTCAAGCCGGCAGCGAGCATTGGGCAGACTGAGAATGGCTGGAGCTTCTGCAGACCATGCATCTCTTTGAACCTCTGCTGCAGATGGCTGATTACCGCAGCCGAACCAGCACACACTGCGCAGGGGTCTGGGGTGTCACCCGCCCAGATGCAGCGCTCGTCAGATCCTGGTCTCGAGTTGGCTCTGTGAAGATGTATTTTGGCGCAATGATAATGCATGCTACCCTCATGTCAGCCTCTGGGAATAACCCAACCAACCGCCTGCCAGGAAGTGTACTTGCAGGAGTTGAGTGCGGCGTGCAACGGAACGGTTGCCTGTCGAGATTGTGTCAGGGGCAGCAAGATTTAGAACCCAATCATCGAGGTTTGCAGCCAGTGCTTCGGAGTATGTTGAAATGGAATATGACAACCTGATGGCCCTGTCAGCCGGGTCATATTTCGTGTTTCCTATAACTTAGGAGGTGGAATCCCACGATGGATCGAATAGGGGGCGTATTTTGAGCATGAGGCCTGTCAACTTGGCAGCTTCGCTGCTGGCCCTGCCATCCTCATTGTCGCTCTCTGGTATTTCCGTAGTGCGATGATTTGATTCCGCTGACTTGCCACTCCAGATGCACCACATTCTGTTAACGAGCTTTTGCGTCAATTCAAGTGCTGCCTGAGGGTCGAATTTGACGTACGTATCCAACGCCACGACGCCCTTCACGATGCTCTGTTGGAGTGACCGCAATGTCTCAGGACTTTCCACGGGATAGTGGAGAGATTTCCTGTGGTCCAGCTGAAGATCAGGGACCAGTCGCATTGCCATGCCTCGTACTGTTAGACCGCGAACACGCAATCGTTTCTTCGTATCACCGTCTTACCTGAGTAAACCCAACCTGCCGAGAGGAAACGGGTAAGCGCAGCGCGGGTATGTATGGCAGATCATATATTCACCTTGGTTGTCCTCTGCGCTTGCGGCATACAGTGAACAGAGGACCATGAGGGTCAGCACTGTACTCATTCGTGGTACATCCAACTCCTTTTGGAGGAGCTCCTTCGCCCGGCTTGAGAAGTGATGGGTATGGTCCGTATCTGAATCATTCAGCTCTTCGGAATACAGGGTACCCACGGCTAGCCTAGATACCAAATGGTTAAACAAGACAACGTCATCCAAGCCGGGCCTTCGAGGCGAGGGGACCTTACACCGCATATCCGAGAGCCGGGGAGTAGAGAAGCACATCGCCGCGGCCTTCCTCGTACCTGGCCTTCTCGCGAAGGTAGAGATCTTGGCTGAAAGCATCAACGAAGAAGTTGTCCCATTGAAAGAAGCACTCTATCAAGTGACTCTCCAAGGTTGGAAGGCCGGGGCCCCCGAGGGGCCCTCGTCGGTCGAGAGCCTGGCTTGCGCCTGTTCCTGGGTAATAGTTCCACTGCGCCGACAAAGGCTGGCACATGTTGAGAAACCTGTACGGGGAATCACTAGCCGGAAAATTGCCAGGAACGTCTCCGGGAATGCTATGGTTGCCTCGGCGGTCGTTTGGCGGTTCTGTTCTGGGACTACGGATGCTGCTTGTTTCGTGGCCGGTAAGATTGGCCAGCGCAGGGTCAACCATGGCCGTATCCTGCTGCGTAGTAGCCCCTGAGCCACGGCCGGAAGCTTCCCCCAAGTCTGCGGTGACCTCGTCGGGGAGGCCCGGACCTTCCGCGAGCTTGAGGTAGTAATCAAGCCGGGGGAGGAAGCCGGCACGGGGAGGTGGGTCTCCGGACTGCTCCGCATCTCGCCCCGGGTCCGGGTCCGAGGCCTGTCCCGGCTTTCCCGCTGATGGTCGGTGGTCCATAATCCTCCGATGAACAGTGCCCGTTGGTGAATTTCATGGCCGTTTGACGTTGCCGTGCACTCGTCGCCTGCAGACCGAGGTGCTGCACATTGGCGCGGGGTGTTTTTGAGCCAGTCATATGCGATGGTTTACCTCGGTAATGATCCCCATGTACAACCTCACCAAATTTTCGCCCAGGGGTACATCACCGGCGCCTGATATGCTGTGTCAATCTTCCTCTGCCAGCTGACGTGAGCGGAAGCACACCTCGGTATCAAACCCGCGTAACAAGTATGTCAAGCATCCATTGATGGCGTTGAGAAAGCGAATGTTGCATGACGTACCGACCGTACCCATATTCATATTCAGATAAACTCCCCGACCGGCGACCGACCAGCGACCAGATCAGAGAATAGCGCACCCAGCGAAGATGTCGTCCCAGGTGCCTCAACTGACCAACTTCTCCGCCCACGTCGATGGCGCAGTCGCGATCCTCACGTACGATCTCCCCAAGACTGGCAATTCGCTGAAGCCGTCAGTGTTCAAGGTACAGTAATGTTCCCATCTCAGCATATTGTCGGGGTTCCCTCGTCTTAGTTGAAGCCAGGCCTGACATACATATTGCGGTCCACAGTCGCAGCTCAAGGCCCTGCAATGGGCAGTTGACAGCCCCGACATTCGTGTTATTGTGCAAACAGGACGTGGCAAGTTCTTCACGACCGGTGCGTCCCGTTCCCGTTTAGAGCGGCAGATGGTTGCTGAGTTCTCGTCACAGGCAGAGACATGAGCCCCGAGGACGGCGAGGACGGCGACACGGACCCAGAAGACATATTGAACACCTTCCGCCAAGTCAATGAAACCTTGATCAAGTGTCCCAAGATCCTCATCGCGGCCGTCAACGGGCCCGCGGCCGGCTACGGGGTCACGACGCTGGCGTTGTACGATCTCGTCTACTCCGTCCCAGACGCCTACTTCTTCACGCCCTTTAGCAAGTGGGCGCTCGCCCCGGAGGGATGCTCCAGCGTCACCTTTCCCGCCATCATGGGCCACCAGAAAGCAGCCGCGCTTCTTCTGGGCGGTGAGCGGATGACGGCGGAGGAGCTCTACGTGGCCGGCCTCGTCACCAAAGTCGTGCCTGCAAACTCGAACCAGCAGTTTATGGACTCGGTCCTTGCAACGGCCCAGAGGATCGCGGCATATCCGCCCAAGGCGCTCGTGGCGAACAAATCGCTGGTGACGACCACTCGGCAGGCAGAGCTGCTGGAGGCCAATATCAGAGAGTGTGAGGCCCTCAAGGAGCGGGTATTGGAGCCGGAATGCCACGAGGCCCTGCTCCTGTTTGCGCAAGAGAAGCTGGATAAGAAAGCGAAGAAGAGCCAGGAAGGCGCATCGAAGCTGTGAATCAAGTAGACGAGATGATACAAGCATCCATGTCCATGTACATAGACAAGCGGCCGATTTCCAGAAACCGATGATATTTGATCCTTGCATTGAGTCTACATCTACAATTTCGAGTCCGGTGCATCCCACAGCTTGGACCAGTCGACCTCCCTCGCGCCTTGCCGGAACTGCTCGATGCCATGCCGCGCCTCTCGCGAGGGCTTCATCATGCCGAGGTATCTCTGCGTCACCAGCTCGTCCTGCTTTGCGCCCCCGGGGTCCGTCCAGGCCACCCTCACGAGCTCCTTGCACACCGAAGAAGCGCCAGGCGCACACGCAGCCAGTGTCTTCTCTAGCTTCTCAAACAGAGTGGCACTCAGCTGTTCAGCGTCGGGCGCGACAGCATACACGGCCCCGCATTCCCGGAGCTGCTCCGCGGTGACGGGCTGCGCGGTCAACATGGCCGACCGGCTCAAGGCAAGCCCCCATTCCCGCGCGAGGACGGGAGAGATGGCGCACGGCGCGAGTCCGAGCCTTGTCTCGGTGAGGTTGAAGGTCGCGTCGCGCACGCAGACGCGGATGTCATTCGCGAACGCGAGCCCGTTGCCGCCGCCGTAGCATGGCCCGTTGATCAGCGCGATCGTGACCTGGGGCGCGGCCTCAATGGCTGCCAGGAGGCTCCGGAAGGCCTGGAGCTGGGCCAGATGGGCCTTTTCGTCAGCGGAGATGGCGGAGCCGGAGGGGGCGAGGTTCATGCCCGCGCAGAAGACGCGGCCTTGGCCGGTGAGGTAGATGCGGAAGATGGACGAGTCCTCTGCCATGGTGTCGTAGACGAGTTTGAGCCCGGACACCAGCGTCGCCGTCAGAGAGTTCCGGGCCTCGGGTCGCGTGAGCTCGATCTTAACTGCATTCCCCCGTCTGAAGATGCGGAATTCTTTGGGTGGTGCTGGTTGCAGCGTCGCATCGGGCTGCCAGCGGCTGTCCTGTCCCTGGGAGGCGCCGCTGGTTTTGGAGGGGGCCTTCATCGTGATCACGGTCGCAGCAGGCGATGTGATAGAAGCCGAAGGGTTTGAAGAAACCAAGTCGCTAGTCCGGCGACGTTTGATTTATGCAGTTGCTAGTGGAAGTTTGTTGGGTGCGGAGGATCAGGATCAGATCTCATCTCCAACTCACCCCCCCTGTGGTGGTGGTGTGGTTTGGTTGATAGCCGAGGTACCATTCAGGTCCCAGGTGTTTTGGAGCACTCGCTTGCAGTGAGCAGCAAATGTCACCCAAAACCTTCGGGGCATTTGAAAATTAATTTTCAAGATAGAATGTGTTTTTTTCTGTTCCGATTTATTTGGAACAAATGAACGACCTATTTGTTGGCATCCAATAGCATAGGACTCTCATAAGATCGCCGAGGCTTGATGTTCCCGTCCCATCATTTTGACTACTGAACAACAGCCATACTACATCTTCATACCTCGATGAGCCACCACCTTATGTCGTGCTCGACGGGTTCCCAGCACACATCTCATCCAACCAGCCCTGCAACTCCTGCTGGAACTGAGTCGAGCCGGGCGTCTCTGGCGGCCCCGTCACCGTCGGATTCCATTCAAGCGCAGGACTGAAATAACCAGCAGCGCTCAATGACCTTTCACACAGCAATGCACCGTTCGTGCCGGTGTCCGAGAGGCCGGATCCGCCAGCCACCCCGAGGGGCGTTTCGGCCCAGCACTCGTCATTAAACGGGTCTCCGATGTTGATGAAGGAGTAGACCGTCCCCCCTGGCGACCTGTAGTCGCCGTCGAAGAAGTCATCGTCGCCCAGGAAGTTGCTGGGCACGTCGAGATCCCTGAACGGGTTGAGATCTAGTTTGGAGAGGGTCTTCATGATGTCGCTCCGCAGTTGAGAGGCCAAGTCGAATCTCGTCTCGGCAAAGCGCAGCAATCGAAGGCAAGAGCAGAGGTTGTGCCGGCTGGCTCTTCGGAGGTCTGGTCTCGGCGATTTGAGATCCAGGATGTGCACTGGTATCGCGGATACTATGGCCGTGAAACTGCGGGAGACGAAGTCAGCGACACTCGCACCGGAACAAGGGAGAGAATGCTACATACAATTGGGTCGGTATGATGTCGGCCCAGTCTGACGACAAGGCCTCCTCGGCCAATATCGCTGTGCGAGTCGCCGCGCGTCTCATCTTGGATGCGTACGAGAGAATCCCGGGGACAGACTGCTTGGATCGCTGTGCGAGATATATCCGCGGCAGATACAGAGCGTTGAGTGTCGTGTCATGGAGCATAAGTGATGTCGTGATGAACGGACCAGTATCCCGGGCCGCTCGTTGGACTCTCTGCTTCGCAGCAGGAAACATGGCAGAGAAGTCAACGGACCAGGCGGCGAGCTCTCTCTCGCAGGCGTCGATGTCGGCGGTGCTGGGTGACGGGGAGCCGTCGACAGACTGATCGGGGTCGTCCTGCAGAATCTTGCCTAGAGTGAGAGCCAGCTTGATGTTGAGGAGAAACGCCGAGGCCGCTTGTCCGCTAGAAATGACGTAGACACCGTTTGGATAGCGACTGCTGGGCTCGGCAGAAGAGGTGCCCAGGATATCGGACGAGCTGGGATGATCGACCAGTCGATGGAAACGGTACAACTTCGCTGGGCGGCGCATGACGAGGGCAACATGAGCATCGCGCATCAGGCAGCACCACCAGAGTCGTTTCGTCATGGCGGCCTGGTGTCCCTGGTTGATGAATCTCCATGGCTCGGCTTTCTCGATGAGATGGGAAAGACAGCCCGTCCAATACCAGGCATCCCTGCCGATGCCGCCGTCCTCGAACCAGAAGGATAGAAGCAGGAGGGTTTGTGCCAGGGCGTCGCAGCGAGACTCCAATTCGGCGTCATAGAGTAGCTTCACGCGGTTGTACAGCGAGCTTCGTGCCTCCTTGCGAGAAGAGAACCCAAGTTTACAGCAAGTACCTTCGTCGATATACTGGATTGAGGCGTCTGATCAGTCGTGATTTTACATGTACATGTTTCCGGGAGCATCTTACAGGAATCGCCGCGAACATGATGGCTTGGAAACTCAGAACGCTGAAGCGGACGCCGCATTCATTTGGCAGCGACCCATCCTCCAGAGCCAGGAGGTCCTCCAAGGAGAATATCGGATAGTAGGCATGGACCCCTCGAATATAGCCACGGATGAGCTGTGATCTCACCGAAGCCGACGGGAAATGGAAGGCTTCATTGGCAGAGAGATACTCAGCAAGCCCTCGTCGTAATGGTCCACGGATGGGGGTGATGAAGCTGGGTAAGTCTGCGATGCTGTGCTCGGCCCAGCTGGCTTGACTCTCCTGCAGGGCAGCATCAGACAAGCAGCAAGTGGTACTGGGCTGCTCTTCGGGAGATTCGAAGAGCCCCTCCACTATCTCCATAGTCCCGGGATCAAAGACGTCGGGCTGGGACTGGAAAGAGTCCAAGACCAGTGCTGGAGACTCATCGCCGATGATTACTGCGTTGTCCTGGGTCGGCTGGGCCATGGGTTCGCTCTCTCGTGGTGTAGGCGGAGGCTGGGTCGCTTTGGATGGCACCCTTCCTCGTCTTGTCCGCGGCACTGAGCACTGAATGCCATCGAGGCGACAGTTGGTACAGGGAGGACCATCAGATGCCACGCTACACCTGACTTTCCGGCCTCGACAGGCAGCGCAGGCGACTGATGCCCTCACCTTTCTGGGTCGTCGCGGCCGGGGGGCATCAGTGGCCTGGTCAGCACTTAGTGGTGCCATGGCTGTTGGTCGATCTAGTAGGATTGAGTGATAGGGTTCATTGCAGTCGTGAGGCTCACTGGTAATGTGCGTCTCGGCACATGGCGATACTACCGACATCCATGTCCAAATCAGGTACCTGAAATCGTGCCGAGGGAGGTGGGCAACCACATGTCGGTGAGTCTGTTAATGAGGTACAAGTGTACAGGTGATGATGAATGCTCTTAGACCCGTACCTGTCCATCAGCTGGGGTGATCGCCTCGTGTTTGCGGGGTAGATCTCACCCCAGATTCCCCCTTTCTCCAAGTTCACTCTTCACCCCCTTCAGTGCCCTCCGGCGCTGCAACCTCGCACATGACGACACCCTCGCTGATCTTCGACCCCTGTTCAACATTCATCTTGACGACGCCGGCGGCCTCTGCGTTGATCCGGATCTCCGTCTTCATACTCTCCATCACCAGAAGCCCGTCGCCAGCCTTGACAGTGCTCCCGTCAGGGGCCAGGATCTGCAGGATGTGACACGGCATCGGGGACAGGTATTTTCGCTTCCCATCTGCTAGAAAGTCAGAAAAAGCAAAAGAGGCCAAATTCGATCCTTGAAGTGCTTACCGGATCCGCCGATGCCGCCGTCTCTCCCCCTCTCGTCGAACTTGCCCGCCCAGCTGAGCATCTTCTTGATATCGTAATGCACGGCGCATCCCAAGTTTCGCGAGAAGACAGCCACCTCCTTCTTGAACTCGTCGGAGCCCAGCAAGGCGACCTCAAAGGTGTACTGCGTCTCATTCACCAGCAGCTGCAACTTGGCGCTCGTGGTCACGCCGGCTTCGGCAGGGCTGGAACTGAGAAGCCTGGCAGACACCACCTGTCGCGGCTCACTTTTCCTGGCGTGATAGAATCGTCTCGTCAGCAGGCCTCCCTGTCGGTTGAAGAAGACCTTTGTTTCGGGTGTAGTTGGCGCGTCCTGTGCCTCCAAGACGGAGATCTTGAACTCATCGGCCGCGCCCCGGGTGACCATGACCTCGCTTTCAGCCTCATGACCAAGTAGTTGCAGCTGACAGGCCACGAATGTCCCTCCTCCTGTTCCCTTGTCTCTGTGCTGGTTGCGAAACCCGCCGGGTATGCTGGCGAATGTCGCGCCGCCGGAGTTGAGCTTTCTTGATTGCTGGTCGAACAGGACTGCGGCGATAAGCATATGGCCCTCGACATGGCTTGTTTCGATGGGTTGAAGTAATTGCTGCTGCTCTTGTTCGACGAATCCCGTCGTGTAGTCCGGATTTTGAAATCGCGGGTGCCCCAGGATGCGTAGCAAGAATAGCTGGTTTGTCACCACCCCGAGGCAAGTCGTGTTTCTCAGGACGACTATCATCTTTCGGATAGCTTCCTTGCGGCTTGGTGACCATACCACGATCTTGGATATCATGGAGTCGAAGTGTACCGATACGATAGACCCAGACCGCACGCCCAGCTCGTAGCGCACGTACGGGATCGTCGGCCCAAGAGTCTCCGCGATGGTCTTGAAAGCAGCCACGGTGCCGGTGCAGGGAAGAAACCCTTGGAAGGGATTTTCTGCGCAGAGTCGTACTTCGATGGCGTGGCCAGCCTGTTGCACTGTGGCGAGCTCGGGCAGAGATGCTAGTTTCCCGCCTGCTGCCACGAAGAGCTGCAGGCCGACGATATCAAAGCCGGTCACCTCTTCGGTGATGGGATGTTCCACTTGAATCCGGGTGTTGACCTCGAGGAAGTAAAATTCCTCCTGCTTGATGTCCTGTTCCAGCGGTTAGTCGGTTGCCAAAGCCACGAGAACCCCGGAACAAGCCCATTCCCCCGCAACGTACCACAATGAACTCGACCGTGCCGGCGGACTCGTACTTCAGCAGCCGGGCAATCTCAATCGCAGAGTCCGACATCCGCTTTCTCATGTCCGACGATAACCACGGGCACGGCGATTCCTCGATGATTTTCTGGTGACGTCGTTGAATCGAGCATTCTCGATCGAGGAGGCTGACGAACGTCTCCCCATCGCCCATGATCTGCATCTCGACATGCTTCCCGCTCTCAATGTACTTCTCGAGCAAGCAGTCTCCGGAACCGAAGGAGCGCTGGGCCTCTGATGCACATCTGAGAAAGGCTTCTAAAAATCTGCTGGCATGTTAGAGGGCGCTCTGACCGTTGGGAACAGGATACTTGCTCAGCCTTCTCCCGGACGATGCGCATGCCCTTTCCGCCACCTCCGGCACTTGCTTTTATGAGCACGGGGTACCCGATCCTGTCCGCTTCCGCCTCGAGATGTCGCGGGTCTTGATCTTTCCCGCCATAGCCTGGGATCAGAGGGACGGAAGAATGCTGAGCGAGGTACTCTTTCGCCAATCTCTGGAGTCGACTTGATTAGCTCTCATCGACGATCGCTTGCCACTGTACTGAGAATCTGGATCTCACCTTGTCTCCAAGTTGAGAGATCGATGATGGAGACGGTCCGATGAACACCATGCCCGCCGCGGCCACGGCCTCTGCGAATCTGGCATTCTCGGAGAGATATCCATACCCTACGCGTCCACCGTTAGCCCGACTTCGCTGGATATGATGACCAATGCCTCGTTACCCGGGTGAATGGCATCGACACTGGCTGACTTTGCCACCTTGATCAAGTTCTCGATGTTCTGGTAGGGCTGCGCGTCCGCCGGGCCGATGCAGATGGCCTCATCGGCTTGCTGGACATGCAGTGAAGTCTTATCCCTGCGAGAATCGTCAGCCTTCGATTCCTCTTCTGTTCTTCGACCCCCGCGGCAAATCTCACTCGTCTGCAAATACAGCCACGGTGGTCATCAGCTGTTGCCGGCAGGTCCGAATGATGCGACAGGCGATCTCGCCGCGATTCGCAATCAGGACCCGGCCGAGCTTCAACGTGCCATCAGGTCGAAATATCGGCGGGGCGATGAACATCGAAGGCTTGGCAGAGGGAGACATGGTGCTGACGGGCTGTTAGGAGGCTTCGTGTTCCGGTTGGTGAGAGGAATGAGGGCTGAAGCGAGTGCTGGCGGCGCTTCAAGTCGCTTGCGAATGCTGCGCCAAAAGATGCGATGTCATCAGGCTTCCCGACCGAGCTGAATGAAACAAGTCACGGCTTTCAGTTAGAAATCAATTCGACGTCGTAGGGTGCTGGGTTCGCGACGTGTAAGCAGAGGAACACGGTGTTTGGTCGAAGTTGCTGGACCGATTACCGAGGTACCAGATCAGCTGTAAGTCCATTCTATGGTAACAGCCAACCACATTTCACGTCATCATGGCTGTCTCTGCTGGTCGCCAGCCAACAATGCATAATATTATTAGCATCAGGGGGGCTCAGAGATTATTATTTTGTCTGTCAGTAATCCGTGAAATCATCCAATGGTGATTTTGGACGGCGATGAAATTCAAATGGATATCCTGTCCTCTGGCTATATCCTCGACACTCCCCTCATGCCTGGGTTCCCATTCGCGGGACGGTTATCACAAATCTCTAGACACATGCCCAGAACATCCCGCGTATCCCTGGGGTCAATGACTCCGTCATCCAGACACCACGCAGACGTGGTGTACGCCTCGCTCTCCTTCTCAACCTGAGCCTCGAGACCAGCCGTCCTCTTGGCCAGCTTCGCCTCGTCGATGGGCTTTCCAGACTTCATCGCGGCCTCGCGCCCGATCATGTCCATGACACCCGCGAGCTGCGACGGGCCCATGACGGAGCATTTGCTGTGTGGCCACGAGAAGAGGAAGCGCGGGCCGTACGCTCTCCCGCACATGGCATAGTTGCCCGCGCCGTAGGACGCGCCGCAGATGACGGAGAGATGTGGCACCTCGGATCGAGACACGGCGTCGATCATCGACGACCCGGCCTTGATGATGCCCGCCGTCTCCGCCTTCGAGCCGACCATGAAGCCGGTGACGTTGTGGAGGAACACCAGCGGCGTGCCGGACTCGTTGTTCAGCCGGATAAAGTGCGTCGACTTGTCTGCCTCGGGGATGTTGATGACCGAATGGGAGTTGGCAATGATGCCGACGAGGCGGCCGTGAATGTGTGCGAAGCAGCAGAGCATGCCGGGCCCATATGTCGGCTTGAACTCCTCGAATCTGCTATCGTCCACGATGCGTGCGATGACCTCGCGCATATCCATCGGCTGCCGGATGTTGACCGGCACGACCTGGAGCAGGTCGCGAGGGTCATACAACGGTGGGCGGACGGTCCCAAGCAAGCCGCTAGCAACAGCACGCTTCGCTTGAGGGGGGAGACTCAAGATCCAGCTCCGAGCCAGGCGGCAGGCCTCGAACTCATCGGCGGCAAAGGCGTCGCCGACGCCACTGACAGAGGTGTGCATCTCTGCGCCTCCGAGCTCCTCGGCTGTCGTCACCTCGCCCGTGGCCATGTAGACCAGCGGCGGCCCGCCCAGGAAGACCTGTGCCTGGTCCTTGACGAAGATGCTGTAGCTCGACATGCCCGGCTGGTACGCACCGCCGGCCGTGCTGCTCCCGAAGACGACCGTACATGTCGGCGCCCCATCGGCAGACCGGCGGGCGATGTCTCTGAACTGCCGCCCGCCGGCGTGAAACACGAGAAACTGCTGCGGCAGGTTCGCTCCGGCGGACTGGTTGAGGGAGATGCTCGGCAGGCCGTTCTGAGAAGCAATGTCACTGAGCCGCGCCCCCTTCTTGACCGAGATCTCGTTGGCTGCTCCGCTGTCCAGGGTTGGGATGTTCCCCCCGATGAGAACCATTTGCCCACTACATTGCTTGTTATTAGCGGTTGTGGAATGTCCGACTGCGGCATGCTCACTGCACGAGCCCAATACCCCCCAGGGAGCTGGCGTTGGGGCTGGAATGCTTGATGTCGTAGCCGGCCGTTGGCATGAGCTCAAGGAAGGGCGAGTCATCATCCAGAATCAAGGCCACGCGGTCGCGAACTGTTTGTGGTCAGTATTTGGACTGGATTATGGAGCAAACCAGGCCAGAAGGGTCACCGACCTGAGAGCATGCCGCGCGCATGGTGTCGCCTGTGATCTGGTCAGCTCGACCGCCCGCCATGTTCGTCCGCGAGTCTGGAGACGCACTCGACGTGTTTTTCGGGCCCTTCCTGGGCCGCCCATTCCATGACGCTATTCCATCTCTGCATTACCGGCTCCCAGGATGCGGCATTCGCCTTGGCTGCCTCATCGGACGAGGATACTTTGGTGGTGTAGCGAGGGAATCCCCCGAGGCTCGATGCCTGGTTTGCCATTGTCGCGACCGCCGGCGTTGGCCACGATGCTGATGCGCGAGCGACCAAATGAAGGGCTGTGCTGAATCACCCTTACTTACTCGCTTCGGTTGTCGGAGGGCTTCTGTTTGAGGTGAACGCGATGGGATCAGGCCGAGGTGGTCGTATTGCTTTGATCATGTAAGCAGCTGGTCTCATCAGCTGCTGATGGACGGATGTCCGGTGGCTCAAACGCCCAAATGATGACGTTCAGCTCAATTGGAGAACTTAAACCTCGGTTATCGGATCAACAAAAAACATCATCTTCACTCAACCAAAAATCAACCACCAGCGAGTCTCCGAGGATCGAGGCGACATTCGATGCTCCTTTGAGCGGATGGGCATCTAGGCCCGCGATCTTTTGAATTTTAGTTCACTTTGGTGATAGTTGCCCCTGATTCTGCCCCGGACAATCACCTTCTCGACGCCGTCGCCACGTCCCCTCTCATTTCAAGACTTCGCGAGCACCCCGGCAAAATGGGACACAAGGTAAGAATAGGGTGCTACAGGTACGTGCCAAATAATTCCCTGGTCGATTTATCTTTGCGACGTCTGAATACTGACCACGCCCAGTGCCTTCTGGGGCGACAGTGCCAGCGCAAGCCGGCAGCTCGTCGAAGCCGAAGATGCGGACCTGGACTACCTTGTGGCGGACTATCTCGCAGGTCAGTATGATTCATTCGCATTATTCTCATATCTACGGAGGAGTAACGTCATTGCAGAGGTGACAATGGGCCTGCTTGCGCGGGCGTATCGGACTGCCGCCAAGTCCAAGTCCGGCCCCAAGCCCGTTGGCTTCATCGCGGAGTTCTTGACGCTCGTTCTTCAGCCGCTGCTGCCAATGATACTCGACAAAAAAATCAAGGTCATCACCAATGCCGGCGGACTGGACCCTGTCGGCCTCAAAGCGCTCATCGAGGAGTACGCCGCTTCCGTCGGGGAGTCTTCCCGCGTCAAGGTCGCGGCCGTTTACGGGGACGACATGACGGGCCAGAAGGACGAACTACTGCAGTCAGGAGCCTTCAGCGCCTTTGATCCTCTCAACGGGGCGGGCGTCGCCGAGGATTCGGTTCGGAAGGACGACCAGCTCCTGAGCCTCAACGCCTATCTGGGCGCCGAACCCATCGCCAGGGCTCTTGCCGACGGCGCCAACATCATCGTGACCGGGCGATGTGTCGACAGCGCCTCCGTCGTTGGCCCGCTGGCCTTCGAGTATGGGTGGGATTTTTCTCGGCTTGATCACCAGAAGACACTCGATGACCTCGCCACCGCCTCCCTCGCCGGCCATATCCTCGAATGCGGCGCGCAAGCAACGGGCGGCAACTTCACCGACTGGGAGCTATCAGCGGGTAGCGGCCATGGCGGCTGGGCCAACATGGGATATCCCATCGCCACATTTGAGGGCGGCACGAGCTTCACTGTCTCCAAACCACGCAACACTGGCGGTCTCGTCACGCGTCACACTGTCGGGGAACAAATGCTGTACGAAGTGTTGGACCCCGAGAACTACGTCCTGCCTGACGTGGTCTTGGACCTCAGCCAGGTGACACTCGACCAAGTCGACACCGACGTCGTCCGCGTCACAGGGGCCAAGGGAAAGCCGCCGACGGAATGGCTCAAGTGCACCGCGGTACAACAAACTGGCTACCGCGTGACGGCGGACCTCCTGCTCTTCGGCACCGACGCAGACAAGAAAGGCGCGGCCCTGGCAGACGCGATCCTCCGGAGATCGAAGCACATTGCAGAGGCAGAGCTCCGCAGCAAAGGCAAGGCCGTAGACCTGACCAAGCTGGAGTCCAAGGTAATCATCATCGGAGCGGAACATTCTCTGCCTGTCTCCGTGGCTCGCGCTAGCTCTCGCGAGGTCGCGGTGCGCGTGACGGCCAAGCACCCGCGGCCGGAGATCCTGGCAATTCTCAGCCGAGAGGTCGCACCTTTTGCGACGAGCAGTGCTCCCGGGCTGGGCATGCTCAGCGGCGGTAGACCCAAGGTTTCTCCCAATTTCAAGGCATCGAGCGTCCTTGTTCGACGGAGCGCCATATCACCGACCGTCCAAGTCGGCGCCAACACCACCAAGCCGGTCCTCGTTCCGCTCGCCACACAAGGTTGCCGACAGATCGTCCCGTCATCAAGTGCTGTAACCCTCTCCACTGCGGACAAGAAGCCCCCTACTGCCCGGCGGACTAGCCTTTCTGCATCAGATGTTCGCCTAATCGAGGTTGCTGTCGGACGTTCGGGTGACAAAGGCGACTCGGCCAACGTCGCCATCATTGCCAGGACGCCCGCCCTGTATCCCTACATCAAGGCCCAGGTAACACCGGAGGTCATTCATGCGGCCTTGGGACATTACTTGGCGCCGGACAGCACCATTACCAGATACGACGTGCCCGGAGTCCATGCTGTCAACTTTGCTCTCACCAAGGCATTGGGTGGTGGCGGCCTAGACAGCCTGGCGCTGGACAGGTAAGAATCCGAGTGGTTTGCAGAATATGCACAGAAACTAACGCTATTTCAGACAAGGAAAGGGGTATGCCCAGATCTGTCTAGCATCTATCGATGTTGGCATTCCGTTGGAGCTGCATGGCGAAGCAGGAAGGCTGGGGTCCAAGAGCCACCTTTGATCCTTCAGACGGGGTTAATGAGATTCCATGTTAGCAACTCCCCTTCATACGCTTTGCTCTAGCGGTCGGCCTCGCTGCCCTGTAGACCAAAGCAAATCGGACATGACTTGCCATCCTCGCTTCACCCTATGCTGTTCAAGGAATACGAGGCCAACCGTGACAGTGAGAAATGTGACAGGCAGAGTAGAGGCCAGGTAGACGATCCAGGAGCGGCCGTCCGTCTGGAAGATGCCCGCGCTGAAGATACCCTGCGCTTCCCCTGATCAGCCAGTGCATTGTACTTCAGGTACTCAGATGGAGAGATTCCCCAGATGGACGTACAGCTGTGAGACTAGCTGGAGCAAAGATGAGTGCCACAATTGCGATGAGATTCGTCTGCGAGGCTTCTTGGTGTGCCATCATGTTATGAATCTGGCAGATCGTTAGCTGGGCATCCGTGCATAAACACGACCCAGATCCCTTTCAGACGCTCCTCTAAACATGGATGCAAGGTCGTGATGGACACATACCAGGTTGATTTGCACCTCCACCCGCTCCTTCAGCCCCCGAATTTGAGCTCTTCGACTTTCGGTGTAGGCCAGCTCGAATTCTATCGTGTTCAACATAGAAGTATCCATTCTTTTGTTGGTCTTGGCTTTCAGAAACAGCTTCAGTGTATCGTCTTTCGCCATGTCTTTCAGCTGTTGCCACGCGTCGACTTCTACATCGACGGCCCGGACGACGAAGACCAGATTATTGTGACAGATGTGCAGGGCACTCATCGTCTGGTAAGAGTCATCTGGCCAACGAACAATCAGGTTGGACTTGTTGCCCCAAGAAGTCGAGTGTGTTTTCAGCTCGGCATCCAGTATCTTCAGATCCAACTCGCCTCGTCTATCTTCGGAGGTGCGCCCTATATCCTGAATCAACAGCGTCAGGAAGGCCAAGGGGTTTCGACAGTCCATCCCAGCCACGGAATCGAGCATGAGATTCTTAATCCTGCGAAGATCGGCCGGTTCGCAGTCGAATAGGAGACATGTGACTGAGCATTGCTCGCAGACGACTCGCACTCGCATGGCCAGAAAGACCTCCCGGACGGGTGACTTTGGCGTTGACAAGATGATGACTGGAAGACCATTAGCGAGATGTCTTACAATTGGATGTCAATAGAAAACACGCACGTAAAGATTTGGCACCGTCTTCTTCTTCGTCTTCGACAAACTTGACGAACACCCCGTGAATGGAGCGAATCAAGGTTCTCACTCTAGGCGGCAGCCGGAATCTTGTCATGATCCGATTAAAGAGATCCCGGTCGAGGCTGAGAGGTTTCAAAGTCCCATTTCCATGGGCCCCGCTGCTGTCTGTCAGTCGAGGATGAGGGTCATGAAGGCGGAGGGAGCATGGTACTGACATCAGAGTGAAGGATGGACCTAAAGCGTCTTTCTTTGCTTCTGGCTCCGCCGTTGTTGGTTCCTTTGGCAAACTCTACTCGTAAATCGTTAGCATGCCTGGCCAAGTCCATTTGGCGATGTCCTACCTCGAGGAACTGGAGTGCTCCCGTTCTGTCGCACAGTTGTCCATTCGCTTGCGAGTAAATCCCAGCTTTGAGACTCGTGAGCATTGACATCCATATAAATAGATAACCCGAAGGTGACCTACCACTGCCAGGATGGTGTCCGTAGCAAAACAGCTGTATCTTATGTTTCTCTGAGATGTCTGTGAATTCAATGTCCTCGCTCTGTACTGGATCGGTCTTGATCATCTCCGCCTCCGCAATGGAGACTGGTTGCTTGACGAGAGACATGATCCTCGTCAGTGGGATGTCCAGATCCTGGATTGTCCGCGATTGACTGAAGCTTGGTGTGATTGAACGTGGTGATGGTGAACTTGCATGGGGTCAATGTGCTTCTATCGAAAACGTCGGCCGGGACGGGTCCTCTTGCGAAATGTGACGAGTCGATACCGGCTGCAGGAGGAGCATCTGCAGCCGATCAGGGGCCCGCCCACCATTGGATGGCTTGCTGCACATCTGCGTCGTTAATTCTGTCAAGCACGTGGTTTTGCTCTATTGGTCGGCTGGAAGTCTTTTCGGAAGCGGTTGGAGAGAAGTACGCGATACTGATCTACTATGATGCCAAGTTTGAACAGAACTGGATTGACTGACCTTTAGGTTAGTATGATCTTCTACACTGAAGCATGCCTTGTGATATCCAAATAGGGGTAAAAGTACTGGATCATTCGACTCCACCAGCGTCCAGGTAATTCAGAGGTGCACATGCCGCAAATGATCTTGAGATCAGTCACCTGAACTTTTCAAGCATCTACGCCATGAAGAGCCGAGCCAAATATATCAAGCAGTGCGCCACTCAAGCCAAGCAGCCCGCATTCTCTCCACCTGACCCGTAGTAAACTCGTCCGAGCAGTGATCATCGGCATAGTCCATGTAGTTGTGAATAGGATCCAGGCCAGGCAACTCGGGACACGAGTTCCTCCCGATAGGGCAGCCCACAGATGGTCCGTCATGCGTAGGCGTATCGTCCACCTCGTCACCGGGATCGGAACACCCCTCTCCATGGAACGTGTGGAACAGGTTCAGCCAGTGCCCGATCTCGTGCGTCGCGGTCCTGCCCCCGTTAAACCGAGGATGAGATCCGCCGGGGAGGCTGGCCGTGATGACGCTGCAGCCGTCGAGCTGGGTCAGGAAATCGCCGTGAGGCGGTGGCTGAGGGTAGGTGCAGAAGCCGATTGTTCCTTGACCGAGGGAGGGCTGGATCCAGATATTGAGCGTGTCGTAGCCGCCCTGCCGTGTGTTCGGGCGGATGTTGAACCAGTCCGAGCTTTCGGCCCAGTCGGCGTTGATGTAGTAGTGCGTATCAAGCAGCTCGAAACTGAAGCCGTATGGTGCAAAATCAGTGTTGATGACTTCCAACTGCTCGTCAACTTGCTCCGACTGGGTTCTTGTTAGTAGGTTCCTGTTTTCGACACATGGACTTGATCGAGCCTTACCGTGATGTAGCCTCCAGCAACTGTGTCGTCAACTGATATGACGTGAAAGACGGTTTGAACCACCATGCCGCCGGTTGAGGCATTGGATAGCCTGAACGATGGCTCGATGTGCGAGCTCATGAGCTTCCTCGAATTGGCAATCTGCTCTTCGGTTGGCTCGGCTGTACCGCAACGCTCCCCGGTTGCACAAGTCACAGTTACAAGGACCAAGCCGGCCCGGAGAACAGACTTTGTCCACATTCTAGCAAAGTTCAGGCAAGACAGAAGTAAGGTACAAGATGTCGGTACTCCAAAGAGAGCGATAGATTGACAACTCCTTTCAACTCATGTACTATTCTGGACTTTATATCCATCCATCGTCTCGCACACGAGCCACTACAAGTTGGCTCCAAGGATGGTAGCATCACCAAAGATCCCTTCATGCATGCGTAGTCGCTTCGACGAAGTGTCTCCTTCCTCTTACGTCCCCATCTCGTCTCTGTTAGTGGTCATAAACCCTGTCATTTCAACGCTTTAGGCGCCCCAGCATTCAGGATAAAATACCTTGGCACCCGTGATGCCGAGATGGATTTGTCGAAATAGGAAAGATCGACGGTAGGGGTACAGAATAATATACACATGCATCCCTAGGATGTTCTCGGCAGTGCCCGAGGTGATACAAGTAGTATGCGCGAGCGTAACGCTCCTAGGCGATACAAGTAATATGCGTGAGTGGAACACTCCTCGGTGGGTGGACGAGGCTCGAGAGATGGTAATGCCTTGAGCACAAGAGTGACTATCGCTGTGGAAGTTGAGTGCATGCACATGATTTCACACTGAGTCGAAAGCTGCCGGCATTGAAGGAGGGATTCCTGCGAGATATGTCAACCTCCACCGCCAAGTGCACGTTGCCCTGTTGGTTAAGTGGTAGTCTGGGACTTTTGCGTTGCAAGACGGCCTGAAGACGCCGATCACCTGTAGACCTGTGGCGCAGAACTGCAGCGTCGATCCTGCAGCGCGCACCATCTGAGACCTTCAATGCATGCAGATAAAGAACCCCAGCTGAGAAAATAGTCGGAGGGCATACCTTGGCAAGTCGAAGGCTTCATTGCTTTTGGTGCCGTGGTTGGGAATTGCATCATTGGCATGTGAAAGAGTACCTCGTAGGTAAACAATTTGAACGCTGAGATTGATATACCAAAATCTTGAGATGTATCCCCTGTAAACTTTTGCCATTCCCAAAAACCTCTAGTGGTTGTCCCTCGGGGCGCGGTGCTTCTGCGCGATCCTCTGGAACTTCACCGCCCTCTTCAGCACCATGCCCTCGCTCAGCCCGCCCACCTCCCTCCGGAAGATGTCCTGCCAGGGCGTCTGGCTGGGCGGGCCGTGGTATCCCCCCCTGGCCTCGAGCGCGGCGCGGCGCGTCCTGATCTCCTCGTCCGAGATGATTATGTTCACGGTGCGCTTGGTCAGGTCGACGCGGACCTTGTCGCCGTCCCTCAGCAGGGCCAGGTTGCCGCCGTCCGCGGCCTCGGGGGTGGCGTTGAGGATGGACGGGGAGCCGGAGGTGCCCGACTGCCGGCCGTCGCCGATGCAGGGCAGGTCCTGGATGCCCTGCTTGAGCAGCTTGGGCGGGGCGTGCATGTTGACGACCTCGGCCGCGCCGGGGTAGCCGAGGGGCCCGACGCCGCGCATGACGAGGATGGTCCGCTGGTCGATGTTGGCGGTGTTGATGCGCTTCTCGTAGTCCTCGGGCCCGTCGAAGACGGCCACGGGGCACTCGAACGCGTTGGGGTCCTTGGGGTCCTGGAGGAACTCCTTGCGGAACGCCGGGGAGATGACCGACGTCTTCATGATGGCCGAGTCGAAGAGGTTTCCGGTCAGGTGCAGGAAGCCCGCGTTCTCCTTCATCGGCTTATCGAACGGCAGGATTGTTCTCCGGTCCCAGCAGCTGGCGCCCGCGACGTTCTCTCCGATGGACTTGCCGTTGGCGGTCAGGGCGCCCGGGTGAGGCAGCTTGCCGACGTTGATGAGTTCCGCCAGAACGGCGGGCAGGCCGCCGGCCCGGTAGTACTCCTCGCAGAGGAACTCTCCGGCCGGCTGCACGTTGACGAGGAGAGGCAGGCCGTAGCCGATGCTGTCCCAGTCGTTCAGGTCCAGATGGACGCCCATATGCCTGGCGACGGCGTTGAGGTGGATGGGGGCGTTTGTGCTTCCGCCGATGGCGGTATTCGCCGCAATGGCGTTCTCGAAGGCCTCTCTTGTGAGGATGTCCGAGGGCTTGCGGTCCTGCTCGACCATCTCTACGATCTGTAGGCCGGTCCTGTAGGCGGCCTGGGCACGATCGCGGTAGGCGGCCGGGATGGCGGCGGACCCGGGCAGGGCCATGCCCAAGGCCTCGGCCAGGGCATTCATAGTTGAAGCAGTACCCATTGTGTTGCAGTGACCAACGGAGGGGCTGCCGGCGCAGACCATGTCGAGGTAGCCGTCGACATCAATCTTGCCGGCGCCGTACAGATCCCGAGCCTTCCACATGATAGTGCCAGTGCCGACGAGATCTCCGTCGTAGTGGCCGTTCAGCATAGGTCCAACATTCAGGCAGATGGCGGGAAGGTTGACGGTAGCTGCGGCCATCAAGCAGGCCGGGGTCGTCTTGTCGCAGCCGGTGAGGAGCACGACACCGTCGATGGGATATCCGTGCAGGATCTCGACCAGGCCGAGGTAGAGCAGGTTGCGGTCGAGGGTGGCCGTCGGCCGTCGTGTCGTCTCCTGGATGGGGTGCGTGGGGAACTCCAAGGGGATGCCGCCGCGCTCCCTGATGCCATCGCGAACGCGCTTCGCCAGCTGGAGATGGTGCCTGTTGCATGGCGCAATATCGGAACCCGTTTGCGCGATGCCGATGATGGGCTTCCCGCTCATCAGCTCCTCCCTCGTCAGGCCGAAGTTGAGTTGACGGTCCATGTAGACCAGGCCCATGCCGCGCTCATCCGTCCGGTTGAACCACTCGGACGAGCGGTACTTGTGTGTGCTCCGGCCGCCGGGGATCTTGGACATGAGGGCCTCGAGCTCCTTGGACCGGGCGCGGAGCCTCTCGAGCTCTGCGGCATAGTCCTCGATATCGCCGAGGGGCTTGTCGTCGCACGACTCGGTACAGCCGTTGCAGGGTTTTTCACAACCCATGGTGTTGTTGGTGATTGGGCGTGGAGTGAGTGAGTCTTTCCAGATGAGATGCAAGTCTGATAAGAAGTGCTCGTCGGGCGCGGCCTGTCGGTGAGCCACGATGGTCTGGAAGCGGCAGAAAAGGGTCAGTCGGTCTGGCCAGACAGGTGAACCCTCGTGGTCGGTATATGAGAAAAGAGCCGCCGGAGACGCCACCGAAGTCGGGGATCGGTCCGGCCGGCGGCGTGAGAGGTTTTGAGCCCGACGGGACTCGACTGAGGACCCATCAAAAAGTCGCGGGGCATGGCCCGGCACTAAGAGCTGATAGAGCAATCAAACAGGTACAATTGCTAATGGACTATGCCAAATACGCCTGGCCTCTCTCCACTCGAATCCGTCAGGAGAGGCCTGTTGGGCAGCGAAAGTCCCTGGCCCCTGAAGTTGCGTGATAGGAGGGGAATGGATTAGGGGGCGGAGGTAGGGGCCCTACCCGACGACACGACTGATGGACGTGCGATAACAAGCAAGCTGGCTGGCTGGACCCATCGGGCCCGTTGCCAAGAGGTGTTCGGATCATCAGCTTTCGGAAATGTCTGCCCCGACGCAACGGCCGCCAGCAGATACGGATTCCCGGGACCGTCTCAGCCCCGGTATCTGGGGAACCTGGAGCAACCATGGAAGCGGTCTGTCTGTCTCCTAGACCGTGGATTAGTCCATACTACTGACTGAAGAATACTTCCTATCTGCATTGGCGGGATACCTACCACCACGGCTCGGTCATCAACAACGGAATGCCCCCTGTGCTCCGGGGACATCCCCGATATCACGGTCTGGCCCTGACACCTCCTCGGGGCCGCCGGACGTCTCCCGCAAATGTGATCTATCACATGCCATGAGGCTCTGCCGTTGGACACCATCGAGTATCGGTTGCATTGCCGCACCACCATGATGCAGGCGACGGATGCCTTGTCGGCTGCCTTGGGAATCTACTCTATTCCGGCATCTCATTGAAATCAGTACGTGATTCGCCACCCGAAACTTTCTTGCGGTCATCATGAGAGTGACTTACGCGAGGTGCAGCTTTCACGGGTCACATCAACAGGCCGTCTCCTCGAATCCAGCACACTTTGATATCAATTTTCCTACGGCACTCCTACTTCCAGTGAGAGTTGATATAATCGCGATGCAGCACGCAAAGCCCCGGACATGTCCCTGATCCCAAGTCTCGCTCAGTCGTCGTCCCACATCACCTTCATCGAGGCCGGGAAAATCGCCAGCCCGCTCCAGTCCTCGTTCATGTAGACGAAGAACCCGCCGGGCCTCGGCACCTTCTTCAGCTGGCCCTGCGCGCCCGGCGCCCGGCGCACATTACGCCGACGGAACAGCGCCCTGAACAGCTCGACCAGCGCGACCTGGCTGGCCTCGCGGCCAAGGCACGCGTGAGGGCCGAGGCCGTAGTGGATGTACCCCTCGAGGGGGCGGCGAGGGTTCACCTCCTCCGGCGACGGGAAGCGCTTAGGATCCTTCGCCGGACCGACGAACGACACGAACACGCGGTCGCCGGCCTTGATGGGTACCTGGCGGCCGTCGTCCTCAACGATGAGATCGTCCGTCGCAGCCTGGCGGTACGCTCCAAACGTTCCAGCCATGCGGATGCCTTCCATCGCGTACCCGAGGAGGAGCTGGTCAGTCTCCTCCGAGGGAGGCTGCCGAGCGGTGGCGTGGATCTGGGGAATGTGGGATGCGCCACTCCCCAGATAGTAGTCAACGGCCTGGGCAAACTGCGCGGCTCCTGTTAGCTCAAGCCTCACTCACACGAGTCAAGTGGCCGATCAGCGGCGGTGTGCAGGTACTACTTACCACCTGGGCCTGGTTGGGGACCATGGCGCCGGCCGTGGGGAGGATCTGGCTCCATGCGATGTCGTAGGTGCTCAACCCCGCCTTCGCCAGCCCCTTAACCATGTCCGTGGCATAAATGGCCAAGGGGTCATCCTTGTCGGCCTTTCCGGTGAAAAGGCCCCTCATGCCGAACTTCGTCGTCAGCTTCACGTTGGTCTCAATGACCTTGCCGAGCTTGACTGCCGCCTCCTTGGCGAATTGGCGGAGCGGGTAGGACTTGACGGGGTCGATGTCGAAGAAGACGCAGGTGAAGATGACCGCGAGCACCTGGTACAGCTCATGCTCGGTGAAGAGACCCTTCGGATTCTTAGCCGTCTTGAGGGGCAAGTTGAAGACCCGGGACGCGAAGTGGACATGGGCGATGTTGCCGACGTCACGGATGAGGTCGACGTGGTTTTGGCCCGGAGCGCCCACCTTAAACGACTTCTCCACGAGGAGTTGCTCGGAAATCTGGGCGTAGAAGGTCTTGATAGCGCGGTGCCAGTCGTCCTTGTACAGCTGGCTGTGCATCGTCTTTCTCTGGCCGGCGTGGAAATCGGTGTCTCCGGACAGCATGAAGCGGCATCCGCCCTTACCCATGAGGAGACCCAGACCCTCGTTCCAGGTAACCCTGTACGTGTCTTTCTTCTCCAGAACGTGCTGAGAACCGCCGTAGGTGGTGATGTTGACACGCTGGGGGATGAGGGCTGGGCGGGTGAAGTCGAAGCGGTCAACACGACCGAGGTCGGTGAGAATCTTGCGGTTCTCCGAAGGAATGACCATGGGGTAATGAGCGTAGACAGAGTTACCCTTGAAATGGTTCGGGAAAGCACGGATGAACAACTTGTAGAAGACGCAGCCGTGGTTGATCTTGAGGTCGTAGTTGACCTCGTTGAAGCCCCAGTTGGTGAGATTCCGAGGATGGAAGTCGGTCGTATAATACCTGTCCCCGCGGACGAGGCACACGGCATCGGAGAGGACAACTCGAGAGATGGTGTAGGTGGGTGCGATACCGACACCTGTTAAATTCAAACGATCAGATCGGAGCAACTCAAGTGCAACGTGGGAAGGACTCACCAGGGACCATGGGCGATTTCGCCTCCTCGGCGACAATGCCAGTGTAGAGCTCGACATTATCAGGCTTGCCATACAAATGGCGAAGGGGCTCGTGGACCTTGGGGTCGGAGTTGATGTCCTCGAAGGTCTCATACGCCTTCAGGCCGAAGTGCTTGCGGAACTGGTCTCACGTTAGCCACATCTCTTCAAGATTGAGTGCCCTACCCTATACGTACCTCGTTCAGGCCTGCGAGATTCCACTTGCGGCCATGCATGATTCCCATGATTTCCACGGGCCGCATGACCTTGGGCACATTCCGTCCTCCGAAGGAACCGGCCGTGTCCTCGACCGCCGACGAGATGCAATCGACGAGGTCGTCATCGTTGAACTTCCCATCCGGGCCCTTCTTGTACCCGCCGAAGACGCGGTCGACAGGGTCTTGGGGAATCGACCGATCGAACTGCGCAAAGACACGAGCCATGTCCGCAGGAGACATCTCACCGCCCCCCTTGTTGCCCGCGACCGACCCGAGGATCTCGCCGTAGAACTTTTGGATCCACTTGTCGTCCTTCTCGGATATACAGGAATGCCAGCGGTAGCACAGGTTGAACTCTGCGGACACCATGTTTCCGGTTCCCTCCTCGGCGCCAGCCTTCGTGCCGACGTGGTGGCCAGACTCCTGACGGGGGTCAAGGGTCCAGGTGGTATTGGTACGGTTCAGGTTGATGATGTTCCTGACGTAGTCCACAAGGGTGATGTTGATGTAGAGGCCGGAGGTGACAAGGCGAGCAACCTGGAAGAGATCCTCATCGTACTTCTTCCAGGCCTTGGCAGCATCCTCCTCGCTCAGGGTGGGAGCTGGGGGAGTGAACTTGCCACCCTCGTTGATCAGGGCGAGGTTCGCAGCCACATGGTTGTGGAAGCGGTTGAACATGACGAGGATGACACAGACACCAGGGGGCATGCCGAGGAGACGCTTGTCTGCAAACGCATCTGGTTTCAGCTTGCCGTCCTTGAATGTCCTGATGGAGTCCTGCATCTCCTGGTTGCTGCCGTAGAGAGGGGACAGGTCAAGATAAGAGGAAGTCTTGGAGACTGTGGGGTCCCGATAGTCGGTCCAGAAGAGATCTGCTCGGAGTCAGCGCTGCTGCTCGTCTCTGGAACCCGTGGAGGAAGAGAACACACCGTGAATGATGATGGTTGCCCAGTACCAGCTTTCGCGTACGTTAGCATCAGGGCCAGACTCTTCGGGGAATTATTTATCCTGCTCAAGCAAGGGCTGGAACTTACAGCACACTCGAGACATTGTTGGGGTGCTTGGTGTACTCATCTCGTGCAAAGATCGAGTCGAATACCAGTCCAGGGTCAGGATACGCGGCCGGTGCGGGCAGCTTCGGCGGGACGGACCTCGCGTAGATGGAGCCAGCCGCACCAAGCATCGGGAACATTGGGTTCTTCAGGTTGTAAGCATGTGTCATTCCACTCAATGCCCCAGCTTTCTTCACTCACGTTGTTAGAGCCATCGGCCTCTCGGTAGCGGAATTTGTCGCCGACGTAGATCAGAGGAGGGTGGTCCAGAGAGTCCCAGAGCTCCTTGATCAGGTTGTTCGTCATCGACTCACGTAGGCGAGAGCCGTGCGGCAGCTTCGCCACAAGCTGGATCATGTACTCCATGATCATGGTCTTGTCGTCCTTGATCTTCTCGCCCTTGATCTTGCCCTTCACAACGGCGAGAAGGGTCTTCAGGTCTGCAGCATATCAGTCAATGCAAAAAGTCAAAAGCACCACTTTCACTTACCTTGCTTCTGGAGCGCCTTGATGTTCGCCATCATCCCAGGCCTCGCAACCTGCTTGGGATACGAGCCATCGCCATGCACCGTGGGCAGAGGCCGCTTCGACACCGCCTTCAGCTTGCGATACTGAGCGTACATGCCGCCCTGGCTGCCCTGGTTTGGGTCGTCATGGTCGACATCAAGCCGCTTTCCGTTCCACTCGCCATTGGGATGGTCCTTGATGGGACGTTCGTCCTTGGACGCGGTACTATGGCCGTTCACCTTGTCCTTCTGGCTGCCGGACGAGGAGCCGTTGGAATTGGCACCGTTCATGGTTGGCGGTTTGAGATCGATCGATGTGAGCTCTTCGATTCGATCCTCTGACCATGCAGGTACTCTTGAAGCAGACCACGGCAAAAGAGCTCGGGGGCGTCAGATGTATATCTGGCCAACCCCCTTGCCGGAAGCTTTCAGGTGACGCAACATCGGCGTCCGAATGGCTCTCCCCGGAAACGAGCTCGCACTCTCCTCTGCTCTCCACCGGCCCCAAGATCGCCACATGTCTGATGAATTCTGTCTCTGCTCGGGCACCTATCGTGTCCATCACCTCCCTGTCCCCAGCTGAGGGAGTCTCGTCTGAGACATGCAGGCATGGTCGAGGTGATTCAGCTTGGCGTCATCGAGGCCGCCCCATTCAACCACTGAGGGCATCTCCATTCCCAATGGGACGATCGACATGAGAACTGAGAGGGCGTGTGGGTGGCACCCTGCTGCACGTTGCATGGGTAGCTCCCGCTCGTCCCTCCGGAGTGGGAGAGTGACCCCTGTAATTGGGCGGCGGGATGGCACCCTGATTTGCGTCTAGCAAGGACTGGATCCCGACGGCCCGCATCAACTACCGGTGAACTTGCAAACTAGTTAAGGGTAGCCGCCGGGGTCGTGGGCCGAGACACTGCGACCCAAGGGGGTGATGGCGCAGGCAGATCGACCAGCTGATATCTCGGCAACTTGGAGATTTGCCAATATGTAATCTCGATTGGGAGCTGGCAGACTGGCCAGTCGGCCACAATTGTGGCCTCCTCTTCTGGGTAGCTGAAAAGATTGATTAACTTGCTGCACGCCCAAACACCCTCCAATTGTCGGACCGATCACCTTGAGATGGCCTGGCAACACAGGGAAAGAGAGACGTCTTGCCCCCCGGTGTCTCAATAGGCACAACGTCTCAGTCTGACCTGTCCCCTTGAACAATGCCGGGCGTCTGCATACGAATTCCAGGCCTCTGCGGGGGTTGTCAAACTGTGTATCCGTCTCTGGCGATCGCCTCGACGGGAAACGGTCTGAGGACGGCACGGCTAATGCAAGCCGCTCCTCGAACCTTGACAAATCCAGATGCCACGTCAACTCGCCTGAGCAAGCGTTCGGACGGCGCGTGATTGCTATCAATCCTTGCCATGTGCGGAAGCAGGCCGGTGAGACCGCATTCCTTTTGGACGCAGCTGTGGGTGTTCAGCCGAGAGCGAGCAAGCGCCCTTTCCTAAACCAGCACGCCCAGAGCCCTCCAGGACGCCACGGTGCTCATAGCTTCAACGTCGGTTCGAGCGGACTACGGCTGCGGGCCGAGGATCTGTCTCTCTCTCCACGCTCTAACTGGCCGCGTGTCTCACAACTCCATGATGAAATTGAACTCTAGGGCCACTCATTATCTCAGCGGTGCGAATCAGAGCCTCGAGAACCGATCCGATTCTGGCCGAACCACTTTGAGTCTGCGCAAGAGGCGCTTGCAAGGTGGGTTGCCACAGCTCCTGGCCCGTGAAGATGCAGACAGGGTGCCATCGTTCCAGTATGGACCCGCGAGAAATGACTCCTCCCGCCTCGAGGCAGACAAAGCAGACTTGCAGATCCCTTGTGTTGCGCGTAATCTTGAAGTATCCGGTGCGGTGGGGTCCTGGGAGAGCATGTGGCGGGCGGCCGGGAGCTTCCCCCCCTTCGAGCGAGTGGTGATCCTGGTGTATCAAAACCCCCAATGTCCGCAGCCGACACGCGGCGCACCTGTGTGCCAGTGAAATCCGACCAGGACCACTCGCGTAGAGACACGGCACCATGGCACACGTCCTCAACCAGCCGCCGCTGATGGACAATGCTTCCAGCGCCGTCAGTCCCAAGAACAACCGGGACGGCGCTCAGCGGCAGGTCGACTATTGGCATCGGACAAGGAAGCTCATTCTTTGCTTCGACGGCACCGGAAACAAGTTCCATGGCGACGACAGCGACAGCAACATTCTGAAGATTTTCCGCCTGCTAGACAGCTCGTCAAGTGAGCAGTGTAAGTGAGCCCTGACAGAGTGGAGAGAGAAGATTCCCTGTGCTGACCTGATTCCAGTTCAATACTACCAGCGTGAGTGAATCAGCCTTCCGTAGGATGGCGGAGAGTCTCTGACAAACAGCTCAGCTGGAATCGGCACCTATGTGGTGTCTGAAAACATCTCCCACACCGGCCTTCGAGCCAAGGTCGGGCAGTGGTATCAAATGGCCAAAGACTCGGCCGTAGGGTCGTCGTTTGATCAGCATGTCGTCGGTGGCTACCGCTTCCTGATGCGATATTACACGCCAGGAGACGAGATCTACATGTTTGGGTTCTCCCGCGGCGCGTACGTCGCGCGTTTCCTGGCCGAGATGTTAGATTTTGTCGGCCTCCTGGCCCATGGCAACGAGGAGATGGTGCTCTTCGCTTGGAATTCTTTCTCGCAGTGGCAGAGAAGGCAATGCAACTCCACCCCTGAGGGCAAACGGCAGAGAGACGAGCTGTACCGATTCCTGAAGGGATTTCGAGAGACTTTCTCGAGGCCGATTCGTCGGATCCGGTTCCTGGGCCTGTTCGACACTGTCAACAGCGTCCCTCGGTTCGAGGCGGCTTGGATGCAGCGCAGCAAGTTTCCGTACACCGCTCGCAGCTCCGCCAAGGTCATCCGCCACGCAGTCAGCATCGACGAGCGCCGGGCCAAGTTCCGCCAGGACCTCATCTACCAGGAGCCTCCCAAGCGTAAAAAACGTCCAGTCCACGCACTCATGGAGAAGAACCCTTTAGGCGATATGCTGCATGCAGGACTTCCAGGACATGACAAGTATCGGGCCGGTCGGAGACAGAGCCTGGCACCTGGTAGCGCGGCAAGGATGGACGACAGAGGACGAAGGAAGTCCAGGGCGACTGGAGCCACGGAAGAGGCCGAGGGCGGAGAGAACCCTGCCCCATATCGGTACCGGTCTCGAAGCAGGTCTCGCGCAACGCGGGCAACTGAGCAGTCGGCACAGGGGATGAGCGATGCCGCCTCGGCTCATCCCATGTCAGATGCCGGCTACGACTCGGATGAGGACGAACAGGACATTGATGAAGTCTGGTTCTGCGGAGGCCACGGCGACGTCGGAGGCGGCTGGTCAGTGAGGGACGAGAAGAAGAACGCGAGCCACATCCCGCTGGTTTGGATGGTACGAGAAGCGATGCGGGCCGGGCTCAGCTTCGATCCCGATCAGCTGGAAGAACTGGGGTGCGTCGAGTGCGCGGAAACACATAACCCCTTTGCGCACATGGGAAGAGGTGAGCAGGATGTCCCGCAGATCCATGTCGACGCCCCCTCCCCCTCTCCGACGGAGACTTCTCCCGACGGAGGGCAGCTCGCTGGTGAGCCTCGAGAGAAGAAGAGCGGCTTCGAGGAAATGCTGCATCAAGCCGAACTGGCGGATATCCACGACTCCCTCGCCTTCGGCGGAGGCCTGCCGCACGTATCGGTGGCTCTCTGGCGATTCATGGAATGGATGCCGTTCCGTCGGCTAGATCTCCGTCCTGACGGCACGTGGAAGCCAATTCGATGGCCGCTTCCCCGCGGGGAGGTACGTGACATTCCGGACAATGTTAGGATTCACGGGAGTGTCATGCGCAGACTGCAGCTCGACAAGACGTATCGGCCAGGCAACCTCATTGTGGGCGGCGGTGGTCGTGGTGTGCGGATCGCCCCCGACGAGTTTGGCATCGGAGAATGGATGTGCGTCAAGGGGAAGGGCGACAGTGTGGATGAAATCTGGACGAGGAGGCGGAAGAGCCAGACGGATGAGACGTGTTGATGGAGATGGAGGAGTGAGGGCGACCAGGGCCTCTCGCGATTGTATTTTTTGGCGTTGTGGGACATCTAATTTACTTCAGACAGGCAGGAGTAGGTACGACGGGCTGCGACTTCCCCAGACAGGATCCAGATAACATATGCCAAGACCGTCATCTACTGATACACGCTGAATTGTTAAGCTTCGGGTGGCTTGGGAGTGCCGGCGCGGCTTGGTGGGTGCCGCCTGGGCGCTATGGATTTAGCAGCTTCAGGGGACGGATTCAGTGCGGGAGTGCCTGACGCGATGCCGGGGTGCGAGCACGCCATCACTTGGCATCATCATCCAACACGACGGCGCTCGTTTTGCCGCCTCGAAACGACTGTTCTTTACGCAATGGAATCCATCTTGTTGGAATCTGACTCCCTCGACCTGCCTCATCAGGCTTGAGAGCCGTATGCTTTGCGGGTACGCAATGGCTTTTCCACAACTGAAGCCTCAAGCCTCTCGAACTTGGCCAGTTCAGGCAAGTCGTCATGATTCCCGTGTCCAGCAATGGCTAGTTCTGAGGGGCGTGCCGATGGTCTTCCTCCAAAGAAGCTTGATGGAAGCCAGGGTCTAGCTTAGTTGCTTAGGTACCACTTACACGCTTCCCGTCCGTCCTCAGGGCGACGATACTACGTTGCACGGTTGGACTCTGCCCTGCCCAATCGAAGCTTGCCATCCATGAGGGGATTCAAGAATCGACTGACGATCTTCCCACCATCTTTAACAGAAGCTTACTCACAGTCACTCACAGTCACTCTGCCTCGGTCAGGTGCTTGCTTGCTTCCTCCTCCTCCAGCAGCGCCTGCAGATCCTGTGGCAGAGCCGTGCAACCCATCACAGCAGCTCTTGCACCTTCAGACCAAGTGATGACCAACTCTCCGGGTTGCGTGCTATGACGTGCCAAGAGGCTTGTTCCGTAGAAGGGCCTCTTTCCAGGATCTTTGGTGTTGTATCGACCCTCCAATTCGAATATTTTACCAGCAGCTCTCGGCGTTCCCGCGCCGCCGATTCTGCGCAATTGTCGATCCTTGCACGAACCGATCCTTGTTTCTCTCGTAAATTTCTTTCCACTCCTCTTCTCTCCCGCGTGGGATCGTCCAGGGTCTGTCACCGTTCGTCTTGTCCTACATATACACCCTGGTCGAGCTCGTCCAGACAAGCTCTTCTCGGCCATCCTTGGACCCCTCCATCCCAAGATTCCCCCCCCCCCTCGCAGCTGTTAGGTGCCTTTTACTGCCTCTTCTGGCCGCGCTGTTCCATGTCCGACGACGAGAAGAAGACTGCCGAGGGGCAGAGAGACGGAAACGTCCTCGACGGACGGACACCTGCTGGCAGCGTCAAGGACCAAGAGACCTATGCCTACGATGAGTCTCGCAAGATCGGCGTGACTGGCGCCGTCTTCTTGATTCTCAACAAGATGATCGGTACAGGAGGTATGCTTTGTCTCTCGAATACCTCAGGCCATCACAGCTGCTGACTCGGTGTCCAGTATTCTCGACTCCGTCAGGTGTCTTTGCGCAAACCGGCTCCATCGGTATCAGCTTGATGCTCTGGGTCATCGGCGGCATTCTCACACTCTGTGGTATCAGCGTTTTCCTCGAATTCGGCCTAGCCATTCCCCGATCTGGCGGCGAGAAGAACTACCTCGAGCGGGTGTACCGTGAGTCCTCCTCGTCTCTGGCCAAGCACCACATATTCTAAAGATGTCTCCCAGGCCACCCCAAGTACCTCGCGACTTGCGTCCTCGCCTCGCAGATGATCCTCCTCGGGTTCTCGTCCGGAAACTCCCTGGCTTTCGGCCGTTACGTCTTGTTCGCCTCCGGCAGCGACTCGCCCGATAACTGGGCTGCCCGTGGCATCGCCATCGCGTGTGCGACATTCGCCACTTTCATCCACGCAGTCGCGCCAAAGACCGGCATCCGGTTGTTCAACGTCCTTGGTGTTTTCAAGGTAGTCGTGCTTCTCTTCATCGTCTGCTCGGGCTTCGCCGCCCTTGCCGGCCATCGTCGTGTCCCGGACCCCGAAAACTTCAAGAACGCCTTCGTCATCCATGAAGGCGAGGGCTACGGCAACGGCGGCGTCTATGGCTATGCCACTGCACTCCTTCGAGTCATCTACAGCTACAAGGGCTGGGAGAACGCAAATTACGTCGTGGGCGAGCTGAAGAACCCCAAGCGCACGCTCTCCATCGCCGCTCCGTTGGCGGTTGGTGGCGTCACCATTCTATACGTCCTGGCCAACATCGCGTACTTTGCTGCCATTCCCAAGGAGCAGCTGGCGACCTCTGAAGCCCTCGTTGCCGGCGTTTACTTCCAGAATATGTTCGGAGAAACCGCAGGCCGGAGAGTTCTCCCCGTTTTCGTCTGCATCTCCAACCTCGGCAACGTTCTCGCAGTGAGCTTTGCGCACGCCCGCCTCAACCAGGAGCTCGCCAAGGAGGGCATGCTCCCCTTCAGCCGCTTCTGGGCATCCAACAAGCCTTTCAACGCACCTGCCGCTTCCCTGTTCCTGCACTGGATCGTGACGGTCATCGTTCTCGTTGCACCCCCGCCCGGCCCGGCGTACAACTTCATCGTCGACCTGTACACGTACCCCGGAGCCTGGATTTTGGTATTCGTCTGCGGCGGTCTCATCTACTTGCAATGGACCGAGTCCGAGAATTGGACGTCGCCGTGGCACACATACCTGCCGATCTCGCTGCTATACCTCCTGGCAAACGCCTTCTTGGCCGTCGTGCCTTTCATCCCCCCCTCGACGACGGCTCCCAATGGTTACCCCTATTACGTCTTCCCGGTGGTTGGTGTTGGCGTTTTGCTTCTGGGCGCCTTCTACTGGCTTTGCTGGACGAAGGTCTGGCCCAAGGTTGGCGGCTACAAGATCGTGGCGGACAGAGACGTTGATGAGGAAGGAAACGAAGTCATCCGGTACAGGAAGGTCAGCACGAAGGGCCACTCGGGTCCCATTGACTGAGCGCGATGAGTGCCGGTGTAGTAGTTACGCGTTAACTGCCTGACAAGTCTTTGTGTGTGCATGAACCTGGTAGATACCCATTCCTAGTGAATTAATAGTAATACATGTTTGGCAACAGCGATCAACCAGTTGCTAGGACTATTCCTCCAGACCCTCTTCGTCGCCAGGCTCACGGAACTGGCCAGGCTTTGCTGCACCACGAGTGCGCTCATCCATGATGTTGCTCGTGTCGATGGCCTCCTTGTCGTCGCGTTCTTGAGATCAATAATCAGTATCATGTTTAGATGTCAAGTGTTTCAAGACCCATACCAAGCTGGGCGTCCGTATTCTGGTCGCCCATCAGCGGCTCCTCGACCTTGGCATCGTCCGACTGGACAGGAATGGTATTCTGACCGGTGCGAGAGACGTAGGCGTCATCCTTTTCGGTCTTGTTCTCAACGAGGCCTTCTCTGGAAGACATTGTGACGGTGGATTTTGATAGCTGAAACACAGTAAAGTTGGTTCCTCTCGGATGAGCAAGCTGACTTCCCATATTAGATAGTATTTCCGCCAGAGCACGGCTTCATATAGCCTGACAGCCTACGGATCTAGTGCAGTGTCTTTCCGTTGTAAGTAAGTCTGTCTATCCGTCTATGACGCCCTCTCTGGTGCCATCGCAATGATCGTTGACGCAGGGGATGGCTAGTTGAACCGAGCCTCTTGAGAGCGTTTCCTTATTTGGCTTTGGTTTTGTCCTGGGATTTCCGACATCGAGTCCGACGCAGGTGAAACTCCGATCGGGCAGACCCCCGCCATGATGCCTTGACCTTGACCCTCCATGCACCGTCCTCTGGTGTCCGGTCGGTGAGGACCCACTCACCGACCCCTATCCTCGGTGGGCGGGACACGGCAGAGGACGGCTCGGTCTGATATCACGGGACCAGTCTTCTTCCCCTTGGCGCTTCAGCCCGCCTCATGCAAGCTGCACCTTGACGTGCCATTCTCGCCTCCTCACCGCCGTCTCCGAGGAATCTCTTCATTTAGACTGGCAGGCCTCCAAAACCACCCCACTTTTACATCAGAGTGGTCGCAGAAACTCCCCCTGTTCAGCGCACCTGGGCCTGCGTAGCCTGGGCAAATCGGCGTAGCAGCATGGGTTGCCTCTGTGCTCTGTGCGGAAAATAAGTGGTGAGACAGACTGCCGAGATCAGCCGTCGCACAAGGGGGCCATGCCACCCTGTACCTACGTACATGTAAAGGGTCCCTTTTCTTTCTTTGTCTCATTGTCGTCACGGCCGATCCCATCCATTCCATCCACCCAACGACAACACCATCCTCATCCTACTAGTCTTCCACCAACGGCTGATCCCGCGCCGCCCGTCTGTATCAGTACACTTCCGGCGACTCGATCAGCGACAACCACAGGCACCCAACGACGCCATTCACGACATTCGCTTGACCTAGCGTGCGGCCAATACTCCTCGGGGACATCCCCGCATACAAACAAACGGCGCAAGCAGTCCTAGCAATTGACGCTCGAGACACACTGCGCTTCTGAGGCGGCGATCTCAAGATGCCCTACGACGACGAATACTCCCGTCGCTCCTCGAGGAGGGGCGGCGGCGGGGGAGGATATCGATCCGACGATGTCGTCCTCCCAGATGGCTACGAATCCCCTCCCCCACACTACTCTGAGGCCTCCTCTCGACACGACCGACCTCGCGACCGCGATCGAGGCCGCTATGACGACCGGCATAGAAGCCGCTACGACGACTCAGACCGCCAGGCAGCCAGCCACCGGCGGCATCACTCTGTAGATGCCCACGGTCGGCCGAGCCGCCACCGCTACGACGACTCCGACTCCGACTCGGAAGACGACCGCCGCCGCCGCCGTCACCGGCAGAGCGAGCGTGGCAGGGACGGAGACCGCGACGGCGCCAAATACTACCCCCCGCGGGCGGGCGGTGCCGCCGTCGCCTCGTCGGGCCGTCGAGGCAGGGACAACTACTACCCCCCTCGCGCGGGAGACAACAGGGACAGCAGGGATAGCAGGGACGCCAGGGGGGGCTCCCGCTCGCGCACGCGCAACGACAGCAAGGAGGCCCCGACGCCGTCCCGGTCGAAGTCGTGGTCGGCCGCCTTCTCGAGCCCCGCGGCGAAGAACAAGATGATGGCCGCCGGCAGCGCGGCGCTGGCGGCCGGCGCGGCAGAGGTGTGGAAGGTGCGCAAGGACAAGGGCGCGATGATGGAGAAGGGCCTCAAGATCGGCACCGCGGCGGCCGGAGCGGCGGCCGTTGCGGCATTCAGCGGCGGCGGCGGTGGCGACAACAACGATGACCGGAGGCGCGATGACAGGCGCGACGACCGACGCGATGACCGACGCGATTCGTCGAGGTACGACGACAGGGATAGATACAGCAGGGACAGGTACGGCGACAGGGACAGGGACAGGAGCAGGGAGAGGGACAGCGGAGGCGGCGGCGGGGGAACGCGGGACGCGCTCAAGTCTGCGCTGGGCGGCATGTTGATGCAACGCGTGGTGTCGGGCTTTGCGAAGCGTTGAGGAAGTCGGGATTTCCAGCGATATGCACCGGCAGCATTTCTGCAGCTGCCTTACCTTACGAGACACACGGCCACCACAAGCATGATCATCAGGCGTTGGTATAGAGGATAGTGGGATATTCTCCTTTCCAATTAAAAGTTTTCTTCGCCCTTAGCTTTTAGGTACTTGCGATGTGTTACAAGTACACTTTGGGATCTCTCCGCAAGACTCAGGGGTTTCATGCCTGGGTCAGGAGGGAGACCTGGGAGTCATGACATCAACGAGATCCCCATGTCGTGCGAATATCCGCATCTCCACTTGGATACGGATCGGTTTGGGAGGTAAATTATGAGGCTCCCAGCGCCTGGATTGAGATCAAAACTGTGAAAAGAGATGCTAGTTGGACGCCAAATCTCGCACGAAGGCTTGTCACGAGCATGACACGAACAACAAGTTGGCCGTCTCCGTCAAGCTTCGACAGACCGTCACCAACCGCCAGACGAAGGTGTCATCCTCGTAAAAAGAAGAAATTCGGGGAAGAAACCTGGAGCAAACTTTCCGTTTCATGAGTCCTTTCCCGTGCTGGTGAGACTTTGAGATGCGGGGAGAGTTGGACCGTCCTTGGAGGCTGGACGCCTCATCTCACCCGACTCCTAGTAGACGCATCATCGGTCTGGAGATGCGCAATTAATGGAGTTTGATGCCATATATAAGACGAGCGTGCTCTCTTTAAACTTCAACTTAGATCTGCATTGTAGTTCCATCCTCAACCCATCAAAGAAGAAACATCCACTCCAATTGCACCAATTGCTTCACAATGGCCAAGTACAACACCGGCGATCAGGTCCGCTACAAGCCCGTTGGCGGTATGTCAGCTCGTTGCATCACTCTAATGCCGGTTTTCTGACGAGTTTACAGGTCCCGATTCCAACACATCTGAGAGTACCGGCACTATCAAGGGAGTCTTGACGTCTCCAGGCCAGCAGGCGTCTCGCAACGTCCAGGCCAGCGACGACATGCCTCGATACGAGGTAAAAACCTGTCGATGCTCTCGTGTCAACAAAAGATGCTAATTGAACACTTCTAATTAGATCGAGAACCACAACACCGGAAAGACAACGTCGGTTTACGAGCAGAACATCCTCGGTCGTCAGTAACTCCCAGGAGACAGATCTGAGAATTCAAGTGTCAAAATTGATCCAGATTGGCGGGCATGGATTTTCGTTCTCGGTGTAGGTAGCTACTTAATCCAGACATTTTCAGGAACATGAGTTCCACAGTGACATGGACGTTGGCGAAGATTGATGATAGGCGGCGGGTGGCGAAATGCGATAACAAACCCGCCGGATAGACCTTGGCAACTCCGGTTTTGGATCGCGTTATGGGGCTTCTTCTACTGTACTGATGTCAAAGTCGGTCTTGCAGAAGGAGACAATTGTGTGCAGATTTCTTGAGTACAAGTACAAGTACGGCAAGTACGGGTGAGCTGACTTCCGTCACCTTTTGGAGGCCATCGGGGAGCCGGACTCGAAAAGCGGGGCCCCGTTCGCCGGGGTCACGGTGGGGTGGGACACCTGGCCCCCGAGCTGAGCCGACAGCTGCGGGTGTTGCCAAAAACTTGCTTCAGAGCCATCATTTATGACAGATACAGCGCGACGGGGAGACCATGCCCATCTATCTTTTCATGTCCAAATCTTCGGGCATGGGATGAACCAAAAATCGTGGTTCCATGGGTGTCAACGACCTGCCACCTCGGCGTAGTGTACATGCAGCAAACGGCTGACAGGATGACAGGCAAGTCACGGTCTCAGATGGCTGGACTTTGGTCCCTGGTCGGTGACTGGCAGGTCCTCTCTCCATTGGGACATCACTCCACTTTTGACCCCTCAGCCACAACCCATCAGTACATGTGAATGACTTAAGTGCTGCAGATGGGAACGAATCAGCCATTGTGGCGGGAGGATCTCAAAGAGTACGCCATCGAGGATCGTCGAATTCTGAACATGCACCGGATCCCATTACGCGTGGCTCTGTATCGAGTACGCGAGCGGTTCGCGAGTAGGTAACGGGCTTGCGGGCTTCCATCAACGCACGTCGTCTCTCAATCCCAGGAAACAGCTGAGATGCCACCGAACTGCTGAAGGTCCTACAGCGACCTCGCACTCTGTACCCTTCAGGCCACATGTCATAACATGATCGATTATTGATCGAAACTCTGAAATGACCCCAGACTGACGTTGTACCAGTAGGGAGCTTTGCGAACTTTCCCCGCCAGCAACCTCGAGGGGACGATCAACCCTGTGACCCCTGTGATCCCAGTGGCGGCTCGCAGATCCATCGCTAGCCGGACCGCCAGGGCACTGTTTCCGGTTACCGTCCGTGCCGTTGAAGCTTTGCCCATCCTGGTCCTCCTCGCTTCTGGGCCAAACCCTGCCGGAGCCGGAGCTTTTGCTCCTGCTATCAACCAATCCCCAGAGACGTACCCCCAAAGGCGCCAGCATTGGCGCACCCTCCCTATCTTCCTGAACAAATGTTCTTTCACAATCCACAGGTATCAAAGAGTCATTTGAAGGTCCTTCTGGTACCGGGGGACGACCCGAAAACAGACGTCACAGGTACCGGGGACACAAACGCCGCAAGCCAGCCATCCGTCCATCACCCCTCGCACCACGCCACTCATGCCAGCAGCAATGCCCGTATATGTATCATGGCATTCCTAGAAATTCGATCGCAGTTGTAGCCGTTCCTGTTGCTTCTCTTTTGGAATCTTCGCCTCCCAATTTATAACCGCTCCCCCGCCCCGTGTCCAACGCTTGGTGAACACATCTACTATCGTCTGTGGTGACGACCCGACGACAACCTCGCCGTTCCCTTCGACTTTGTCCGTTCCCACTCCGAAATAACTCAGGCTGTTGAGCCATCCAGCCCCAAGCGACCAACCACGATCAATTAACATCCAATCTCTCGTAACGATTGATTGTGGAGGTAAGCCTGGCCTGCTGCTTGCTACGGGTCCCCCGGCGAGCATGCGTTGGGCTCACTTCACCCCCATGCTCTTCAGCCAAGTGATCACTGACCCTCAGCCACGCAGAAAATTGAAGTGACTCCTCGATACTAGCCGAATCTGCCCGCGCTACATGTCCTCGTATATACCACCACCGCAGCCGATGAATACAACAGTACCAAGGCGCAAACCCAGAGTATGCACACGAGAAGCCTGTGAGACGTGCAGAGAGAAGAAGTCGAAGGTTAGTTCCCACCCCTTGACCCCGGCTCCCTCCCGCTGACTCCCCGCCCTTTCCAGTGCGATGGCGACCAGCCGTGCTCGAGATGCGAGGCCCGCGGGCTAGAATGCGTATACCAGATCCGAAACCACCGAACCAAGCGCAGCCTGCGGGACGAGCTCGAGGACCTGAGAGAGAAACAACGCCTGCAGGACGTTCTCCTCGAGGCGCTCCAAGATCCTCAGAGGCGCGAAACCGCGTTACGACTCCTGGAAACCGACGATCCCCTTTCCGAAGCAGCCAGGTTGTGGCTGAAGGACGACATCGAAGAGGGAAACGAGCAATCCGCGGGGATCAAGGTCAGCGATGGCGGACAAAGGAGCCAGTCGGAATCTGCAAGTCCATTCCCGGATCTTTCGATGCCGCAACAACACACACGAGAAGACTATGCATCGTCTCCAGGGAGTTCCCAAATCTCTCGCGTGAGAAGAGAGTCTAGTGTCTCGAACATGCCGAACGACGAACCATTCTCGATGCCGTCAGAGTCCGATAGGGTTGGCAACCAGATGAACTCGCTCACCGCGGCGGATGGCAACACCCAGGGGTTCTCGCAATACCCGCAGTCTTTTCCCGCCACCGTTGGAGTCCCTGGTGTGAATGGAACTCAATACGCCGGTCAACTAGACGGTTCCGCCCAGATGTTCGCATCACCATGGCTCGATCCGTCGATGGGCGGCGGTTCAAACCCGGCATTCTCCCAGCAAAAGAATGGCCCCTTTCAGTCGGTCCGCGATGGAGGCATCCAAACATGGATGGGGAACTCGGGAACGTCGATGATGCCACAGCCCTTTTCAACACACCAGCCTCCCGAGTTCGACGACGCGCAATTCGGTCAGTGGGATTCACCGCAGGACGGCGTGAGGAAGATGTCCGCCGCGTCGTTACCGGCAACATCTACTGGGATGCCATTCAACTGCGAGCCACCAGCGCCACATCACTCCGCCGTGATGGAAGACGGCGTCTTCGCCTCGGGAGTCCAGGCCAACGCGGGCCCAGGCCACCGAGCAGCGAATACAAGGAAGCAGAGGACCTCCGTCTCCTCGGCGACCTCCAACAGCCAGTGCCAGCCCCGATCCAAGTCCCGCGAGCGTCATCGCCTCGCTTCCGCGCGAAACTGGCACAAGCAGAAACAAGCCACCGCCGACCTCCAGGCGACCAAGGATCGTGTGGAGGCGCAGCATGCGTCCCTGAAGGACGAATACAACGACGTCCTCAACCAGGTACAGCAGTTCAAGCACGCTCTGCTCGGGCATGCCGGCTGCAACGATCCCGCCATCAAGATGTGGCTCGAGCGGGAGGCGAACGGTGTGCTGAGCGGGCTACATAACCCTCTTTCCGATGGCGCGGCGAGTGATCAGGGGCTTGCCATCATCCCCGGCGGGACTGAGAATCCGTATCCAACACCGGAGGAGGATCTTGCAACGCGGCAGAAGGCGCCGCTTGCAGAAGGAGACGATATGCTGATGAGGGGGGCTGAGGTGAACGTTACGGCATGATTAAGGGACACTTCGCATATATCAGGAACATACGGACAGCATTATTCGGAGTAAGGCATTTTTGACGCACAATCGCGGTCTTGGTGATCGCTGGACGTGCAACCAGAGGAAAGCCTCCAGTGTGCATTGCCTGCATGGACTGGCGGCCCAGCCAGAATGAAGTCTTCAGACCGGAGTAACCTTGGGACTCTATCCATATGATACCTGTTGAATATTGCTGTTGGCTGTGCCGCATCGCATATATGTGTTGATGTGGACGCGGCTGAGTGGCTTCAGATGAGGTGCACCGTCACTCTGCTTCTCGGCATTGACTGGCCTCACAGCTTCGGGCGAAGCTCCCGCTCCACTTGGTCCAGGCCAGACTCTCCATTAAACAAGCGAGAGTCCAGAATCGCAGTGTTGATCTTTACAAACGTGGTCAGTATTGCGTGCGTAGCCGGACCGGAAGTGTCTCACATGGCGTGGGCTCAGCTCTGCCACAGTCTTCACACCCAACAACCTCATGGCGGTGGTGGTTTCATCCGCAAGAACTGCGAGGCACCATGTCAGTCATGTCGTGCGACGCTCAGAGGCTGTGTCGGTAACTCACTCTTCAACGTCCGTTTGACGCCTTCTTCTCCGCCGACGGCGAGACCGTAGAGCGCTGATCGCCCAAGACCAACACCCTTGGCACCCAAAGCAAGGGCCTTGACCACGTCCGTTCCTCTTCGAATACCTCCGTCGATGAGAACATCAATCTTGTCAAAGACTTGAGGGCAGAACTTTCTCATCTCCAACAAGACCTGGACTGGCGTGGTGGTGGTGTCCAAGGCCCGGCCGCCATGGTTCGAGAGAATGATGCCCTTGACACTGGGGAAAAGGCTCGCGGCAAAAGCATCCTCATATGTCTGTATGCCCTTGAGAACTATTGGCAGGTCTGTCTGCGTCTGGAGCCACCGTAGCGTCTTGTGCCAGGTCAGGGCCGATTCGGTTCCCCAAGTCGGGGGCGGAGCACCATCGGCCACCTCAGCCATCTTGAACCGTTCGTCGGCCTCGCGCTTTCCGGGGAAAGGGGCGTCCAATGTCAGCACGATGAATTTGATCTGAGGGATCCCTCGGATTTGTTTCAACGTCCTCTCCGTGGCTTTGATGTCCTTGAGCACATACAGCTGCCAGGCAAAAGTGGCATCAGGCCCGGCCCGGACAATATCTACGGGGGACAAGGAGGCGTTCTTGCTGATGATCTGTAACGCGCCGAATTCAGAGCATGCAGATGCGATGCCAGCTTCACCCGATGGATGCGCCAGCTTGGCCATGGCTGCCGGGGCCACGTAGATGGGCATGCTAACACGGTTGCCGATGATGGTGGTAGCAAGGGAACATTCTGTACAGTCGACGAAGACCCGAGGCCTGAGAAGGATGGACTGAAAGATGGTGCCATTGGCGTGTTTTGTGATTTGGTCGTCCGAGGCGGGAATGTAGTACGAGACGGCCTTGGGGCTGAGAACTTGAAGAGCATAGTCCTGCATTTCGGCGATGCTCAACATATGCGACACCGGGGGAATGCCGCTGGAGGCCTTGCCCGTCTTATTTGCCTCATTTTCGGAAGCTTCAGGAGCTGGAGACCCCGTCGATAGCAGCTCTCCCATAAGTTTCGTTGCATCGAGATACTCGCTGATGAGCTCGGGAGGGTGGACATCATCGTAGGCTTTGGAGGCATCACCTCCAGCATTCGTCAATAAGATCTTCTTGCCTCCAGGATGACGGGCGAGAAAGTCGGTGATCTGTCCATGATTTAGTTGTGATGTGCTGTTATCGCCATAAAACGGGATGCATACGTCGTAGACCTTCCCATGAACTGCCAGCCAGCACTCACGCTCGCTCTGGCGAGCTTGTACTAAATGCTGTCAGTGGTCATGGCCTAGATTGGTGATGCGTTCGCGGCTTACAGTCTGCCACCGTCCAGACGCGGGACATGTTGTTCTCGGTGCGAGATGTGGAACAAGATGATGAGGAACAGATTCACGCGGAACATCCGCGATGCCACCAGTTAAAGCACCTCCTTGCGACTGGTTGACCAGCCATCGGAAACATCCATCCAGCTAGCACTCCATCAACCCGTCAAATATTGGAGATCCCTGCTAAAGGTGCTAGAATCTGGGGCCGGCAGTGGGGTTTACAGGGAGAGGCGCCGGGAATTTGAATCGCCGTATACCAGAAAGAGACATGGCAAATCAAAACACCGAGTTCCTCCAGGGTTCCCCGCGCGGATATTCAGGGCATGCTGAAGGGAGGCAGCGTGCTGGTCGAAAGCCGCCCCTGACTCCACGCCGAGATGTCCGGCCAAGTGGCATGTCCTGGGTTGAAAACAATGGCCACCCAGGGTATCATCATGGGCAGGCTTCATCTGACATACCATACTCCTGGCATCTCATTCAGCCCCGAACATGCTTCTATCTCGCCTTGATCTCAAGTCCGGATGGACGTTTAAACAGCGTGACGACGAGTCTCCGTCGGCATGGCTCCCCGTGAAGGAGGTTCCCAGCCAGGTGCATCTTGACCTGCTGGCAAATAAGAAGTACATCGATCACCAGTCGAGGGTTTGTGAAAATGAGTAGCGCTGATTGTTGACAGAATCCCCGACCCCTTCATCGACACCAATGAGCTCGCTGTGAGATGGATCGCAGACAAGGACTGGGTCTACCGCCTTCACTTCCAGGTGCCTACGATCTCAGGACAGGATATCACAACGGATCTCGTCCTCGAAGGCCTGGACACCTTCGCAACCGTGACGATGAACGGCACCGAGATCCTCAAGGCGGAAAACATGCATGTCAGCTACAGGGTCAACATCAATAACGCCCTCAAAGATTCCGAGAATGTCCTCGAGATCGTCTTCGACTCGGCTCGCCTCCGTGGCAACGAGCTCGTGGAGAGCCACCCCGAGCACCTGCATCACGTCCGGCAGACGGAAGTCAGCCGCATTCCCGTTCGCAAGGCCCAGTACAACTGGGGATGGGACTGGGGACCGATCCTCAATACTTCTGGTCCCTGGCGACCTGTCTACTTGGAGCAGTATGTGTCGAGAGTCGAGGACGTCTGGGCCCAGTACACTCTGGCCTCAGACCTGAAGTCCTGTTCGGGTCGCCTCCTTGCCCGAGTGAGCCAGCCCACCGGCCCTGATGACAAGGTCGTTCTGTCGGTCTCACGGGACGGGACGACTACATTTGAACAGACATGCAGTATCGGATCCGATGGGCTCGTCGAGGCCGCCTTCACTATTGAGAATGTATCTCTCTGGAACCCCTTCGGCTATGGAACACAGGATCGGTATCAACTCTCCGCTAAGCTTGTCCGAGGAGAAATCTCCCTGGATTCGGCCACTAAGCTCATCGGGTTCCGCCGGTGGGAGCTGATCCAGGAGCCTGACGCCTGGGGCAAGTCTTTCTATTTCAGGATCAACGGCGTGGATGTATTCGCCGGCGGCTCTTGCTGGATTCCCGGGGACAGCTTCCTGGCTCAGATCTCCGCAGAGAGGTACTGGGACTGGATCAGGCTGCTTGTTGAGGGCAACCAGATCATGATTCGTGTCTGGGGAGGCGGTATCTACGAGGATAACGCGTTCCTTGATGCCTGCGATGCCCTCGGCGTTCTGGTGTGGCAGGATTTCGCCTTCGCCTGCGGAAACTACCCGGCCTACCCTGCGTACCTGAAGAACGTCGAGCATGAAGTCCGACAAAACATCAGGAGGTTCAGGTCGCATCCTTCCGTGGTCATCTGGGCCGGGAACAACGAGGACTACCAAGTCCTGGAACGCTACAAGCTGGAGTATGATTACGAGAACAAGGATCCCGAATCGTGGCTTAAGACGACATTTCCTGCCAGATACATGTACGAATACCTCTTCCCCAAGATCGTGGAGGAGGAGGATCCTGGGGCCTTGTACCACCCCGGCAGCCCCTGGGGAGATGGCAAGAATTCCGCCGATCCGACCGTCGGTGATATTCACCAGTGGAACAGTGAGTACAGATGCCAAGGGAATGAGAGAGAACGTTGCAGCAGTTGACTGACCATCATCCCAGTCTGGCATGGTGCCATGAACCGATATCAGGAATGCGATCAGCTGTCCGGTCGCTTCATCAGCGAATTCGGCATGGAAGCCTACCCTCATCTCGAGACCATCCGCCGAATGATCACGCCTCCGCAACAGCAGCAGGCCGGGTCCTTGATGATGGACTTCCGCAACAAGGCCATCGACCACGAACGCCGCCTCATGACCTACGTCGCGGAGAACTTCCAGGTCCGGTACGACCTGCCGAGCTTCACCCACCTCACACAGATCGCCCAGGCCGAGGCCATGCGCTTCGCGTACAAGACGTGGAGGAGGGAGTGGGGGAAGCCCGGGGCGCGCCAGTGCGGCGGCGTGCTCGTCTGGCAGCTCAACGACTGCTGGCCGACCATGTCTTGGGCCGTAGTAGACTACTACCTGATCAAGAAGCCCGCGTTCTATGCCATCGCCAACGCCCTGAGGCCATTGGATGTTGGGATCTCTAGGAACATACCTGACTGGACCTCGGGCCATGCCGACCCGAGGCTTTCCAGGAAGACAGACTTCGAGATCTGGATTGCCAGCAGCCGGGTTGAGCCGGTCAACGCCCAGCTCAACGTCAGGTTCATCTCCGTGAAGTCTGGTAAGGATATCCGCGAGCCAATTTCCCGCGGCATCGTTGCAGAGCCCAACAGCACCACCGAAGTTATCCAGGATCAGCACGTCACAGAAGGCAACGAGGATGGCACGAACTGGGACTTGCATGATCCATTTGTTATCTACGCCTCACTCAGCGTGGACAACGAGGTGGTGGCTACCGACACGGCGTGGCCACACCCCCTGAAGTACTTGGACTTCTCTGATAGGGGCGTCCAGGTTGAGATTTCACCATCGAAGGACGAGATAAAGGTGTCAACAAAGCTACCAGTCAAGGGCTTTGTGATCTCGGAGAAGGAAGGGCTGAAGATTAGCGACAATGGCTTTGATTTGGTGCCTGGGGTGACCCATACGGTCCGTGTTCAAGGAGACTCGACGGCCGTTGACGACCTCAGCTGGACCTACATCGGAGGCCCGTAGGCAGCATAGCATGTTGGCAACTAAAGGCAACCGGTCAAAATATAGAATCCTAGAATGAGAATGGGTGCCTGTTTTTGTCATAGACTGGTGGTCTCTTCGTCATCTTCCCTCCCCTAAGTAAAAGCTCCCCCATTTAAAGTGAGAGGTCGACATGTGACGAATGGCGCATGCGAGTTGATCGCTGTGGCTCTCTCGGCGAGAACACGGCCTTCCTCACTCATCTTGCGCCAGTACTCGCTCGTAAAAGACATGGATGTTGAAGCTAGGGGTATCCCAGAGGGTTGCCACCCCCTATCGAAAGATGGGGTTAGGGCCTCGCTCCCCTGCGGTCTGGGTCTGGGTCACCGGATCGGTGAGTGAGCGCCAGCTTGAACCCCACCCGTTACCCCAACTTCTTCTTCTTCACCTGAGCCAACTTCTCCACGCCCCCAGATCATGCCCCCCCGAACTTGGAACTATTCCTTTCGACCCCCTCGCGCCACCGCTCACCTGTGACTCTGCACGCGCGCTGCTCCTGTCCGGAGCCGATACGTTGATCCCCATGGGGCCTGAATCGTCATCATCGTCTCACGTCCCCCAGGATGTTGCTCCGATGTACCACACGTTCAGCAGCCGGGACGGCGGTGGTCCTAAGCCGAACCCAAGCGAGGCCGGGACGGGCACCCCGGTGCGGAGGTTCAATAAGTCCTGCTCTGAGTGCACGAGGAGGAAGGTCAAGTGCGATGGCGGATACCCCTGCGGCAGCTGCTGGTACTATAAAATTCCGGAGGCATGCGTCTACAAGCAGCGAAGTAAGCGACAGGCCGCCAGCAGAGTGTGAGGACCCCCTCCCCCTTTCCCGAGGTCTTCATGGACTCTCCGTGTCTTGGCAACGTGCTGACGATGAGTCCCTGCCTCTCAGAGCTTATGAGCAGGCCACAGAACGGGCGGAGACCCAGTCTCGCGTCCTGCGGCTCCTGTTCCCGGACGTTGCCTTGGAGGATCTCACGGGGAAAACGCGATCAGAGCTTCTGGCTCTTCTGTCCCAGCAGAAGAGTCCGAATGAAACCCTGCCAGCAGCGGAAGGAGATCTTCCTCCGAGGCCATACTCGCCTGATCACCCTGACGACTCGACGGCCGTGTCCGAGAGTGGCGAGACCGAGGATGAGAGGCGGTGGGATGAGGTCACAACGCAACCCGCTAACCTCGGTGCGAGCGACGACATCAACGCCATCGGGTCTTTCATCGCTGCCGACCGGCACCGGCGATCCTATCTCGGGGTCACCTCGATGAGCGCCGTCCTCAGAGCGATCTTTAGGTTGTGTCCGCCGGCGAAGGAGCACATCGTCGAGCGGGCAAAATCGTGGCCCGACCCCTCGACTCTCATGCAGCAGACAGCCGTTCCGGCGGGTCTTGGGAACATGCTGGCCTCCAGTGCCTTGCGCGAACAGCGATGCCTCGATTTCTACTTTGAGATCTTCCAAGGAATCACGCCCATTCTAAACGAGGAAGAGTTCCGAGCAATTCACGCCTCGGGCCGACGCCACGACAGCTCATGGCTGGGTCTTCTCAACATGGTCTTGACCCTCGGCTCGATCTCGTCGGGGAGCGACTCGATGCACGTTCACTACTACAACCAAGCACGGAATTACCTAGATCTCGACTCGCTAGGCTCGGGCAACCTGGAGAGCTTACAGGCCCTGTGTCTCCTCGGAGGCTACTACCTGCACTACAGGAACTCGCCGAACATGGCCTACGCCGTCTTCGGCGCTGCCCATCGCGTCGCCATCGCCCTGGGCCTTCATCGAGAATCTTTCTCCCGCCGAAGCGAGCAGCAGACTCCCGAGTCAACCAGCCGCCATGCCGTGCAGACCGAGATGCGGCGGCGAATATGGTGGAGCCTCTACTGCCTCGATACCTGGGCGAGCCAGACCCTCGGCCGCCCCACGGGGTCAAGATGGGACAGCACAACGATGGACACGCATCTGCCAACGATGTTCGGCCCCGATGACCACTTTGCCGCTTCTCTACGGGCGAGCGCCCAGTTCTGCCACATCTGTAACCGCATCCAGCACCGCTTCGCGCAGCCGGCCCGGCTGACGGCCGCCGAAGCCCAACTGCTGGACCAGGAGCTGCAGGAGTGGCACGAAGCGCTACCAGAAGAACTCCGTTCCTCCGCCCACTCCCCCCCGCGCATGGCAGTGGGCCGCGAGTTCCTGAGGAATCGATACCTCAATGCCCGTCTGCTGCTGTCGAGATGCTTCCTGCTCTACGGCACCCACGACGCCAGCAAGGGCAGCGCCGTCCTGAAAGACGAAGACATGATTGTGCAGGCCCGGTCAGTCGCCGCAGAGGCCATCGACGCCATCACGCTCCACTGGACACCAAACAGGATCCACGTCTGGAGCTCGGCATGGTACCTATTCCAAGCTTGCATGGTTCCGTTGCTTTCAATCGCACTGGAGACCGCGCGTGCGCAGCCTGGGGTGTCCTCCGATACTGTCGCTGCGAGCTGCCTCAGTCTCACCAAGGCTATGGAGCTCTTTGCGGAGATGAAGCCGTGGATGAAAGAGGCGGATCGGGGAGCGGACCTCGTCGCGGCCCTCTTCCAGGGCGTCACGGAGAAGGTGGAAGGGTCTATCCGAACGCCATCGGTCGGCGACGGCGGGCTCGACTTGTTCGGTTGGTACGATGAGCAGTTGACTGAGCTGGACTGGAACACTCTTCTCAACGAGGAGAATCCGTCCGCGCAGAGCATGTTCTCGTTCTCGTGAGACACTGTCTGGGATGTGCCACGGCGTTGGGAAATGGTGGTGGGTGTGAGATGATCAAGCCAGCTTAGATACCCGAGGGCCTCGGACCCCTCTTCTTCTATTGACTTTGTTCGGTACCTAGTCTCCTGCGTCGCGATATCACAAGTCCTTTAACTCAGAGTGCCATGCAGCAAACTCATGGCCGGTGCAAGCCCCCGTTCGTGGCTGGTATAGGTACATCACGTGACCAGCCACATGTTCCCCACTTGTCGGTCTGTGCACCCACCCGCCGCGAGCTCTCGAGCTCCAGAAAAATTTCCAATGCAAACTGCACGGCTCAACCAGTGGGGGAAAATTCAGAAAAATTGACCGTTCAGAATCTCGAACTTCCACCACGCGACCTTCAACAACGACGGCGCAGGGCCTGTGATCGCAGATCACAACATCAATCAGTTCCGACAAGCCTCTGCAAAGCCATTCACCATGAGCATCAACTACGTGCTCTACGAGGCCCCCATGGGCTACGGCGTGTTCCACGTCGAGCACCAGGCCGATAGCATCGGGCTTCGCTCCAAGGAGACCCAGGAGGCCATCGATGATCTGGCGCGCTTCGGCAAGATGATCAAGCTCCTCAACTTCACCCCTTTCCAGTAAGCGCTGCCCTTGCGCCTCAAATCGGCTCTGTTTGGAGTCCGGCTTGCGACTGTGCCTCGGGCCCCTGCTAACCACCGACTCCAGCACCGGTAAGGAAGCCCTCGCCGAGATCAACATGGTCTCCGAGGGCCAGATGTCCGACAACCTCAAGTCCATCCTCGAGCTCAACCTCCCCAAGACCAGCGGCAAGAAGAGCAAAGTCTCCCTGGCCGTCGCCGAGAAGAACCTGGCCAGCATGATCAAGTCCAACTTCCCCGGCATCGAGTGCGAGACCTCTGAGACCTCCGAGGTCGCCGCCGACTTCCTGCGCGGCGTCAGGCTGCACGCCGACAAGCTGCTCAAGGGCCTGCAGACCGGCGAGACCGCCCAGGCCGGCCTCGGTCTCGGCCACGCCTACTCCAGGAGCAAGGTCAAGTTCAACACCATGAAGAACGACAACCACGTCATCCAGGCCAGCGCGACCATCGACTTCCAGGACAAGGGCGTCAACCAGTTCTTCATGAGGGTGCGCGAGTGGTACGGCTGGCACTTCCCTGAGCTGGTCAAGATTGTCTCCGACAACCTGACCTACTGCCGGCTCGTCCTCGCCATCGGCGACAAGTCCACCCTGACCGACGACAAGCTGCACGACCTCGCCGCGCTCGTCGAGGAGGACGGCGAGAAGGCCCAGGCCATCATCGACGCCGCCAAGGTCTCCATGGGCCTGCAGATCACCCCCGCGGACCTCGAGATCGTCAAGGGCTTCGCTGAGGCCGTCGTCCAGCAGGCCGAGGCCAGGCGGTCCACCGCCAACTACCTCGACAAGAAGCTCAACGTCGTCGCTCCCAACCTGCAGACCCTCATCGGCACCCCCGTCGCCGCCCGCCTCATCTCCCACGCCGGCTCCCTGACCAACCTCTCCAAGTACCCCGCGTCCACGCTGCAGATCCTCGGCGCCGAGAAGGCCCTCTTCCGCGCCCTCAAGACCAAGAGCAACACCCCCAAGTACGGCCTCATCTACCACAGCAGCTTCATCGGCAAGGCCGGCATCCGCAACAAGGGCCGCATCTCCCGGTACCTCGCCAACAAGTGCAGTATCGCGAGCCGTATCGACAACTTCTCCGAGGAGCCCTCCGTGAAGTTCGGCGAGGCCCTGCGCCAGCAGGTCGAGGACCGCCTGGAGTTCTACGCCTCCGGCAAGAAGCCCCAGAAGAACGCCGACGTGATGGTGAGTCGAAATTCCCTTATACTCCTCCTACCCGTGCTGTCCCATAACTAACCGTATCCAGTCCTCCGTGCTTGCCCGCGTCGAGGACGACGACATGGACCTTGATGAGTCCATGGTCGCCGCCCCCGTTGCCGAGGTCGTCGAGAAGGAGAAGAAGTCCAAGGACAAGAAGGAGAAGAAGGACAAGAAGGACAAGTCCGAGAAGAAGGAGAAGAAGCGCAAGCGCGAGTCCGAGGTCGGCGCCGCCGCTCCGGAAGACGCCGAGGTGAACGGCGAGAAGAAAAAGAAGAAGAAGAAGTCCAAGCACGACGACTAGAGCTCGTTGATTAAGGGCTCCTCGCTCAACAAGAGCTCGACCGCTCTTCCTACCCCTCCAAAGAAGAAGGCTGTTGCTGCTGCTGCGCATCCTCCGCCGACAGCCGTCAAGGCTGAGCGGGTGGTTGTCAAGAAAAAGGTCATCAAGCAAGAGGCAGCACCTCAAGCTTCGAAGGCCAAGGCCGCAAAGCGAAAGTTCGCAAAAGCTAATGTCAAGAAGGAGGTGCCTCGGAAGAGGGTCAAGGTCATGGTCAAGAAGGAGAGCAAGCGGTAGTCCCTCCTTGGGGGCGCTGCCAGTATCCATCTTGCCTGCGGTTGTTCTTCTCATCTGGGCTCGGCTTGTCTGTGTTCATTTTCTTCTGGATTTTTGGAGTTCATGAGGCTATCCGGCATGGGAGTTTGAGGGCAATGTTTTTGCTGTTCGCGCATGGCTGTATGTATGTACAATCACGATGACGGTTCATACCCAATCCATCACTTTCTAGTTACATCCTGCCCTGGGTTTGAAATCTATTCCAAAAGTACTATAAAGTGACCTGACGAGTGAGCCTTGGAGAGTACCAGTAGTGACAACCACGTGGCGGGCAAGACAGGCGAGCAAGATATGGACCAGATTTACAAGAGGCTTTGCTTTATACGCTACGAAGAGCAGAATGCAAGCTAGCTAGCATCAACACGAAAACAGAAAGCTGCCTCTCATACCCCTTGCCCCGTCCCAAAGCCAAAATCGTTGTTGGTTGCAATGGAACGCCCCCAGACGCCGTGTTCTGTTCCAAACTGCCTTGCTGCCCGCCTTTCATGCAAATCTCTCTTCACGTAAAACTTGTCTCATCCGCGCTGCTCTCTACCGCTTAAACATCCGATGATGCCCGCACATTTCATGATCCAAAGGCAAGCAAAACACCTCGCTCTCCATGAGAAATCGGTCCCTCCTGAGAGGGCTCTATGCACCCTCGCTGCCGAGCTCTTTCGTCCACTTCGTGTGCGCCTCGACATCGGTCATGGACACGGTTGGCGGTGTCTCCTTCAGCGCGTTCTTGAAGTCCTTGACGTCTACCGACGGGGCGAGCAGCTCGTCCGACTGCACATCATGCCAGCTCATCTCCTTCGCGTCAGGGTCACCGGGCGAGCATGGTGTCAGCCGCTTCACGCCATCAACCGTGATCTATAAAAACTTGTTAGCAGGTAGCCCCAGGCTCTAGACGGGGCTCATGACATACCTCCTTGTAGTGCGTCGCTTGCACAATCTTCGCAACCGGTCTCATTAACGCGTGCTGGACCACGTTGGCGATATCACTGCCGGAGTAGCCATCGCTGTGCTTAGCTAGCGCGCTGTAGTCGTTGGCCGTCAGATTCGTCTCGGTGTCGCCAACTGCGATCTTGAACATGGTCGCACGGCCAGGGGCGTCGGGGAGGCCAATGTGGATACGTCGCTGGAAACGTCGCCTGATGGCCGAGTCCAGCTGCCAGGGAATGTTGGTTGCGCCGAGGACCAGGATGCCCTTGCTGTCCTTGCCGACACCGTCCATCTGCACGAGCAGTTCGGTCTTGATACGTCTCGAGGCTTCCGAGTCGCCCTCTCCACGCGGGGAGCAAAGGGCATCGATTTCATCGATAAAGATAACCGAGGGCTTGTTCTCGCGGGCCATGGAGAAGAGGAGCTTGACGAGCCTTCGAGGCATGGGTTAGCAGATGTTCAATGTGGATGCAACCAGGTGTCTCGTACCTTTCACTTTCACCCATCCACTTGCTGATCAGATCCGAACTGGAGACGCTGAAGAATGTGCTGTTCGCCTCCGTCGCAACGGCCTTGGCCAGATAACTCTTACCCGTACCGGGCGGTCCGTAGAGCAGGATACCTTTCCACGGCTGCCGTCTGCCCTGGAACAGGCTGGGGAACCTGATGGGTATCACGACAGCCTCCTTCAGGGTCTCCTTGGCGGCCTCGAGGCCAGCGACATCCTCCCAGCGCACGTTCGGCCTCTCTTGGAGGATGGCGCTGCTGAGGGCGTTCTTCAGCTTCTTGTCCTCCCCATCCTCGGTCTCCTTGTCATCCTTGCCCTTGCCATTAGCGCCCACGGCACCCTTCCCTCCTGATGATTTCTTGGCCTCTTGCTCGTTGAGGTGATTCTTGAGCTTCTCAGCGCGGTCCATGTACTCGACGGTCTTTTGGCGGATCAGGTCCTTGCTCTTTGCGTTCTTCTCGTACTTGATTGCCAGGACAAACACCTCGAGGGACTGCTTGTAGAGGCCGAAGGCCTTCTCGTACTCGCCGGCATTGTCTGCCTCGATGGCCTGTTTCACGGTATTGACCGCGCGGCCGAGGAAGTCGACGTTCGACATGGTTCGGTATGGGCTCGAGCAGCACGGGAGTTGTCGTGAAGAGGTGCTGTGTAGGTTTTGTTGCGAGGTCAGGCCGTTAAAAGGGTGATCGTCCGAGTGAATCGCTCACGAGGGGGGTCGTCGGTCAGTGAATCGCGGGGTCGAATGATTGGGTGTCGAGTCACGAGGTGATTTGCGCGACAAGCTGAACGGGCGGAAACCGATGTGCGAAAGATCGATCTCGGGGGTCAAGCGACAGCACGCGGGGGTGAGTCTCAGGTTGTGCCTTGGCTAGACGAGCATCAAGGCAGGCGGGGTGGTTGTGACCTTGAGCAGGGGCAGAACCAGGGCGGGCAATCGACGATGGTGGGAGTGACGTTGCCTGGCCGAATCGGCGGGCGGGCAGGCAGGCGCGGCGGGATTGGCCACGGCTAATGCCTTGTACCGGGGTATTTTATTACTCATGCTTATGCATAATACGAATTTGCGGCTCGCCGCCCAAGAGAGCGCATTCTCCGGCTCTGATTCCCCCTTCTCAGAGATTAGAGGGCAAAGGCTTTTTCATGTATTTGCCCAGGGCTTTTGATTATGTCTGTTGTATCTTGAGAGCAAATCCCTGGTGGAAACGTATAGAAACTCGATCCATGCTGGCCGGTCTAGACCTTCGGCCATTATGCCTGTCACGACATGTTTGCCTAAATCGAGGTTCGGCCTGTAACGGGCTTCCTCCACCAGTAAGGTTTGGTGTGCCCCATGGCGCATGTCCTCTTCTGGCTCATCGCAATTCTCTAGATGCACTGAGAATCTCATCGACTCTAAGAGGATCTGCACCACAAAGTCAATTTCTTTGGAGGCAACACGCTACTGCTGGCCGCATCCTGTGACACCATTTCAAGCCAAATCGTCTCAAAAATACACTTCATCGCCCAACATGGCTGAGGTCCAGGCCCAGCTCCAGGCCCTCTCCGAGGAGTTCCAGAAGCTGCAAACCGGTGGGTAATATGATGCATTTTCCAGGATCTTCTTCTCACAATTTCTACAGAACTTCAAGAAGTTGTGCAGTCACGCCAGAGGCTGGAGGCGCAGAAGCAGGAGAATCTTGGTGTGCAGGAGGTATGATCCTCAACTATGAAATCAAGATGTGGTCTGACGGCTGGTGCAGGAATTCAACAAGCTGAAGGACGGCGAGCGGATATACAAGCTCGTGGGCCCTGTTCTCCTCCAGCAGGATAAGGTCGAGGCGGAGAGCACAGTGAACGGTCGCGTCGACTTCATCACCAAGGAGATGTGAGCTCATCGCCAAGTCGCAACGTCACAGTCTGGATCATCCGCTAACAGACCCGCAGTGAGAGGCAAGAGACTTCCATCAAGGAGGTCCAGGCCAAGATCGAGAAGAAGAAGATGGAGATCATCCAGCTACAGACGAGCGCCCAGGCAGCGGCAGGACAGTCCAAGGCACCAGCGTGATCAGGCAACAGCAGTTCATGAGATGCGATGATCTATTGGCATGTGCGCGCGGAGGCGCGTCTCAGCTACAGAGAGCGGCGAACAAAACGAAATCAAAATACCCCGGGTGTCGAACGCCCACCAACACCAAAATGTCCCTCCTAAAAATGCAGTCTCGCAGCCGAGTGAATACAAGAACGCCTCCTCATCAGTTCAGGGCCAAGATAGTGAACCCCCACGGCAACCCCATGTTCCTCGAGGGAAGCTCCGAGGCCCATCCGATGGCGGCCTGCTCATCATCCGCCAGCGAATCCCACTTGGCAACCTCCTTGTCCTCGACGGCCCTGAGGATGAGGTTTGCGATCTGGCTCCTGTCGTAGCACCTGCCAAAGACCCGACTTCCCTCTATTGTGTCTTGGATCCGCTGCCGGTGGCTGCTTTCGGCAAAGTGCTGGATCTCCTCGCTGACGTGATACTGATCGACCTGTCTCCTGCTGGAGGCGATGTGCTCCAACACCGTGACGATGCCGGCGATGGCTTGAGCGAGGACATGGGCCCTGGTGATGTCGTCGAGCGAATCGTCCAGAATGCCCAGGTCTTGTGAATGCTTGGTCAGGATTGCCAGCTCATCATGATCAAAGGTGGCTTCCAGAAGGCCTTGAAGTGTCTCGGGCTTTGACAGGACGCCCTGGGGGTCATCGAGGTTGTATGTCTTGACGAGCTTGCCGTAGGTCTGGCACAGCGTTTCCCAGACGGACACTGTGATCTGGACGGACGCCTTGCCCATCGTGACGGAGAATACCGACATGGCATTGTCGATGCTAGCTGTAAGTACCGCTGGTGTCAGGGTCTGACTATGAGTGAGTGCTTGGCGGTTGGGAGTACGAACCCTTACAACTCGTAGTGACGGCCTTCATTTTGATACAGTGGGTGTACTCGGAGTCTGCTGTTTAGGGTGGAATAGTGTTTGGATGTCAAGTTGGAATGTCGAGTGGCAAGGGCAAAAGACGGCACTTCAGGTGTTGATATAGATGCGCTCCCGGAGAGAAAAATCTTGTATTATAGCCCCAGAGTGTTGGCCTTGCGGCCTCATCAGGAGACAATCTGTTGTCGAAAGGGGCCGATGGCCAGAGCAACGACGCCGTGGCGGTGGCATGGCCTTCCCTGCCCTGCCGTGGATGTTCCCCGTGCGTCGACAGTGTCATCCCGCACACCGTGCTCAACAAGTGGCCTGCCCTCCACGCGATTATCACGCGGCCGCAGCCAGGGCAACCTGTTTCGGGGACTCGGGCAGCGAATTCTCCGCGAGTCGGGCATCATCGCTCGCTTCGACTGGTCTTGCATTGGAGCGATATTGAATCTGCAAAATGTCGCCCGCCATCTTGGACGACAAGGCTTGTCCGTGGCTCAAGTCTGACCGGGAGCGGCCCAGATCATCTCGCCATGGTGGTGCGCGGATTCAGCGGCCCGCGCCCCCTGGAAGCTGGAAATTGCCTGCCCGGTTTCTCCCGGAGCCCAATATGGGCTTGGTCGGAGTGAGCGACGTCTCTGCGCAGCCAGTGACCGGCGGCTGTGTAATAGATGAATCTCATTGTGGAGAGATGTCCAAAGACGGCCGGTAGGGTATTTGAATAAGACTCGAGATCAGGGGACGGCTCGTCCCGAAGCCGGCCTTGTACCACCCCATATCAGAGACACTTTGAGGATGATTCCGGCGGTCGCCAGCAGTCATGATAGCAGGATTTGGAATTGGCTCCCTCATTTGCCTCGCGGAACAATAATTTGATAAACACAGGCGCCTCAGGGGCAAATCTAGGAGATGTCTTGTCATGACTGAGGAATCCCGCCTCCCGTCTTCATAAACGCTTATCGGTATCGGTATCGGTCACGTGAGCGAGCATCAGTGCCCCGCCAACATTGGGAATCGAATCGCGGGGCACCTGACAAGGGAGCTTGATGGCTGGACGGGTCCGGACCAACAAAGCTTCGTCACACCATTAGGCTCCATCAATCCAACCTGTTCGTCCCTCGCCATTCACAGTTACCGTTGTTCGACGCGCCCTCCCCGGACCGTACTTCTCCTTGTTCTTCCCTCAGGCCCTGGGCGCACCATGATCATGCGCATTCAATCCTAGGAGCCGATCGATCGACTCCCGAATTCATCGACTCTCACGAGATCCAAGCTTCCAGCATCGAGGAGTGTCGCGGGGCGACACCGGAGGACAGTCACACGATGAACGGCACAATGTCCCCGCGGTCTGATGGACCGCTCAGCTCAAAGGACATCGCATCCATGGCCGATAACTTCCAGTTTCAGCACACGATCCCGTTTAAGTACTGGGCTCGGTCTGCCGACACTCTCTACCAAGAAGTCCGTCGCCACTCCCTGCTCTCTGACCCAGGCCACGACTGCTAACTAACTATGTGCAGGCCGGATTTGCGTTGGAAGAAAACGACTACCGCAAGGCATATCTCATGCTGTGGAGGCATTCCATGCTTGTCCTCCAACACCTCGGCAAACACCCCGATGCCAACCTGCCAGTGAACAAGGCCTTGGCGAAACCCCTCCGTGAGAGACAGAAAAATGAAGTCTTCAGAAAGCTCGAACAACTCAAGCCTATCATCGATGACGAATACAATGAGTGGGAGAGGATGAGCGCGTCCCAAAAGAAGGGCGACGTGGACCAGGGAGACACCGCGCCGCCAAGCTACGACAGCTTTGCCGCACGCGACCCCACGCTTCACGGCTCAGCCAAGGTCCTCGATGCTGGCGACAACCAGGATTTAGCAGTGACTCTAGCTCAGCGAGACTACCACCGAAGAGATGCTGCCCGACGGGGTATTCGCCAGGCGGGAGTGTCAGAAGAAGAAGAACTTGACAGGCGCAAAGCCGGCACCTGGGAGTCCTGGGACGCCGACAACCGACCTCCCAGGGAAGACGAGGACTTCCAACAACAAATGGAGGCAACGCGGAGGCGATTGGATCACGGGGCTGATGACGGTGACGCCGACTACTCCTATCACCAGCGACCAACACATTCACCAAGCTCCCCCGCGCGACCCTCGACGCACGCCTTCCACTACCCGTCCGTCTCGCGGTCCCAGCCTGTGGAGTGGGATGCTGCCTCCCGTCAGCCTCAGAGACCGATGTTGCCACCTCCGTCCAAACCACCGAAGGAATACCTGGACAGGGAACGTCGTCTCGAGCCACCATCCCGCCCTGTGAAGGAGCCCCTGCAGTCATATAAGCGCCTACCGACGCCAGAGCCAACGGCTCTTGCGCCTCTTCGGCCTCCGAAAGAAGCGCCAAGCACGGCACCTCCGAAGCCCAAAGAGGAGCGCATTGCGTTCCGCCCTGTGGCTTACCTCGAGAACGGGGACCCCATCCGTTCCGTATTTGTGCCGAGCCGGCTTCGACGCGATTTCCTCAGTGTTGCTGCAGAGAACACCAGGCAAGGATTGGAAATGTGTGGTATCCTATGTGGACGACCAGTGAACAACGCCCTCTTCGTCACATGCCTCCTTATCCCGGAGCAAAAGTGCACGTCCGACACATGCGAGACGGAAAACGAAGGGAGCATGCTGGACTACTGTATCAGCGAGGATCTCCTGATTCTGGGCTGGATCCACACCCACCCCACGCAGAGCTGTTTCCTCAGCTCCCGGGACATGCACACTCAGGCTGGATATCAGGTCATGATGCCCGAGAGCATAGCCATTGTGTGCGCCCCGCGCTTTGAGCCCTCGTAAGTTACTGGCATGACAACGGCACCAGCGTGTGATCGATTGCTGACATTTCATCCAGATATGGCATATTCCGCCTGACGAATCCTCCTGGCCTCCCGTACATTCTCAACTGCAACGAGACGGCGACTTTCCACATGCATCACATTGATAACATCTACACCAAGGCCCAGAACCCCCCTGGCCATGTCTTCACGCGGGACGACCTTGACTTTTACGTTCATGACCTACGACCCAAGCGATAGGAAGCGACCAACGAGGCACATGGATCGACATGCGGTCAATCGCTGAATGCCGGCGATGAGAACTTCCAGAAATCCGGGTCTGAACTGCTGAAGCTGCAGGACTGGCAAGCGGTAGAACGCCAGAAGACCGAGGCGGCGCAACTACCCCGGAATCTCCGAGAGAATCCAGAGGGGAACCATGATTCCGAGGAGTCGTCCACGAGGGGCAGGAGCTTCTTCAGATCACCCCCGCGGTCCAGACGTCGAGTCGTGTCGGAGAGGGCCCGGGATTTGACGAGGTCTAGGAGGCTGAGGTAGTTGTCCAAGACCTTTCACAGATCCTCGGAAAGCAGTCCTCGCGGTTTTCATGCTGGACCCTCATACGGATCTGCACTCTCCGTAGCGACATCATGGGCACGGGGTTGTTTTGGCCGTGACGAACCCCTGATATGTTGGCCGTAAGGTACAATCCCCCCTCTGGCGAGGGTTTCGCAGGGCGGCGCGTTCAAATCATCATTAGCGACTACCATAGCGTGCATCTGTTTACAATAGAACTATACCCTGTCACAAGACTCGCCAGAGGCTACTCACTCAGCAAGAATGTCTTCCCATTCTCGTGGTATCTGTCAAGAGCTGCCGTTTCGTGCGAGGAATCTCGAAATGCCAATTGGCAAGCAAGTAAAGTCCAGGACAAGGGCCAAGCTCGGTCGTCATAGGTGGCGCATATCAGAACCACCACAGCAAGAGATCGTCGATCACTTCCCCGAACTGGATCCCGGCAGCACCACTTCCCATCACGCTGCGCTCTGAGCGAAGATGCCATGGCAAGCGCTTTGCGAGGCTGCCCGTGACACGAATGGGGAGTCCAAACGAGGCTGATTCTTGTCCCAGATGAAAGCCGAGCTTCTGAGCCACAAGCTCAGCTGAGAGGTCGCGGCCTGAACTTCCTGGAGTTGCCCTCGAGATGCTGCTCCCGTCTCCCAGATGCCACAAGCAAGGTTCCCCGCTTCAGACCAGCCCCTCGCCACCACCATACAAGGAATTGGCAGTCGAAAAGGGAAACCCAGGGCATGAGATCCGTCCGGTTCGCCATAAACGCATAGCAACCAGATGATCATTGCGTATGAGAGGATCAAAGAGGCCATCATAAGATGGATCACCCTCTAAGCTCCATCACAAAGCCTTCGAGCTCACACAACCGAGGCCTGGGACTGGTCAGCCTCTGAGAGCCTGAGGGGAGCTCCTTTCCAACCACAGAAGGCCGCTGGCGATCCATAGACCACAGCAGGCAAGCTTCCCAGCCCTTGCCCCTGCACGCCCCTGGAAGAAGCTTCTTTAGGCACCGATCTGCGACCTCTTAGGGTGGCGGGAGCCTAGAGCCTAGAGAGGTCGAGAGAGAGTTGAGAACCACATCCTCACCACTGTGAGGGAAAGTTGACTGGCAAACTGGCAAGAGGCCCAGCGGTTGACCTTCTCGCGACCGCCGCGAAGACAGGGGCTGCAAGACAGCCCCACGGACGGTCAATGGTCCCAGGCGTCCCGGGATACTGCTCCTCCACGGTCGAACACCCTCAGATACTTCGGTAACCCCACGGAGAGCGTCATGACTGCCTTTTCAGGAAACTGCGGTGACAACTCCGAACGCGCCATTGGCTAATCGTCGAGGTCCCGGTGCTGTCGATGTCCATGTCCTCGCGCCTGTGGCTGGTGAACAGGCCTGCCGGATCCGAACCTCCGTCACCGTGGGAAGAGCAAGCTGGAAAGGGTACTGGAGGAGACACAACTCCCGTCAGAGATGGGGGTCGGCCACACGAAAGATTCATCGACCAGAGCCGCAGCTCGTCCATGGAAGGGTGAAGATACTGTCCATCGGCTCTCACGAAAGGGGCCCCTCGGCCTCTTATTCCCTTCATGCCCAGTCCTCAAGCATGCTCAGCCCATTCTACCCCCTGGCGACCCTGTGGCTTATGTTCCCACCGATCGCCTGCAGTTCCTTGTTCTTGCTGCCGGACCACCCCCATCCCTCGGCGATCCAAGTCTCTCGCATTGACCTGCAGTAGCCCAATGAGCTGTCGTAACTCAGGCTTGATAGACGGTGACTTCTCCCCCCTCGTTGCAGCGCAACACCTCGTGTCTTGTCCTACACGCCCCCCCTGATTGTGCCTCTCCACGCCCTACCCGTTCTTCGCTCCCTGCCTGACGATCAAGGGGGTCAAGTTTGTTAAAGCCGGTACTCAAACGCCACACTCCCTCAGAGAAGCTCACTAAACGACACAGCTCCATTGGATACGGAGGCATTTCCGGGGCTTCTACATGTGGATCGTCAAGGTTCGTTGAAGGGCCGATGACATTGTGGCTCGTAAGTTCTCGCCACAGGGATCGACAAGGCTTCACCCGAACCATCGAAAGTAACTTCACAACACCCGCCCGCGTCTCGACCGGCTCCAGAACTAGCTCTGAACAGAATCCCACTACTCCCTTGACCAGCTGACAACGCCCATCTGCCCAATCCCTAATTGGCCTCGTCCCCTGAGTCAATCCCCTTCTTACCACAACGGCGGGATCTGAGGGTCTCGGCCTGTGGCACCGTCATGTGGCTAGAGCATGCCAGCCCACGGTCGTCAGAGGGTTACACGGAGCCTCCGTGATCTGCCCCCCCAAACAGACACAGGAGGCCTCTCCATACCATCGCGAATATCTCAATGGACTCCAGCAGCGTCTACATGCCACGCAAGTCCCGACTGAGTCACCGGATGGGCATCTTCGAGGGACTGGGAGTAGCACCCCCATCCAGCCCGCCCGAGGGATCGGCATCCGGACCTCCGTATCGGGATATGAGGGGAAGACGTTGGAGGGAGCCCGCCCCGAAGCGCCGGACAGACTGTCAAGCCACTGCCGGTCTGTACCCCTCCACGAAGACCCCTTCCCTGTGGCGAGTGGCCGTGATGTACCGGTACAACAACCGGAGAGCGCTGTGGCTCACCCCCTCGTCCCCATGGCTGCACGCTGCACGTCCTTGGTGACCATTACGGGTCGATGCCCGCCCCAACCACAGTTCGCAGAAGCGCCCAGCCAGCCCCTCCGGGATCGATGGCTCGATTCTCGGCAGCACGGCGCCCCTTGGTTATCGAGACCCTTGTCTTCGTATGGCCTCGAACGACCCTGTACGGCTGGAAGATACCCCGTGCCAAGGGTTTTTGCTGGCATCTGGATTCTGACGGCCTCTGACTATTGTCTCAGGGGTCTGCAATCTGCGTAGGGTTATTCGCGTAAATGCGCCGTCATCTGTGAGGCCTCGTCGTGGGAGGGGAGGCAAGAAGACATGGAAAGGTTCAGGGGTTGGGGGATGCAGATCAGGGACCTCGTTTGGTGTCTGCAAAGGTTGATGATCGGCCACGAACGTGGTGTTTCACTCGTCACGATGTTAGTTGTATGGCATCATAGCCGCAAATATCTCTTCGCCAGCGGTTTATCGTTTTATTGTAGACCCCCGGGATCACCTCTCGACAACTCGCCTCGCTCCTCTGCTAGTCGAGGTTTAAAGAAAGCACCGGTAGCCCATCAGGGCGAAGCGCGGCAATAACTCCCTCCCGAACGAGACCCCGAGTCCTACCTTCCAAAATGCTTTCAGGGACATCTGCCCTAACAATATCCTCTTTTTCCCCTCGCGCCGGCCCGGCGACCTCCTTTTCGGGAACAGTGAACGCCGTTAGAGTAGGACGCGCAATACTCGCCACAACCCGCGGGAGAGCTGCCCTTCCGCTATAGGCAACGCGCATGTTGATCACTGTGGCTTGATGTTCAGGGTCCCCTCCTTCTTCTGCCATCGAGGAACTGCCGAGACCCGGGCCAAGACCCGGCACGGCGTCGGATGCCGCCGGCTCAACGCTCCACACCGGCACGAGCCACATCATCAGCCACCTCAGCTGTGGCGAATGCCGCTACCAGCCCACATTCGCTGTCGCTGTCACATCGTCGAGCAGTGCCAAGAGGCCGTTTGAGACATGCTTCCACCAAAGCCTCGGCGCTCAACTGAGAAGAGGTTATGCTATCCTCCGTCCTTGGCATTCGAGGGTCCTCGTCCGATTATGACGGAAGGCTCCCACGCCTCTCACGCGAGATTAGACACGGACGCTGCCAATTTCCCCAACCGCCGGCGGCTGCCCTTCTGCTACGTATCGGATCGGAGGACGCCATATGTGGTCACTTCTGGAGGATGCTCACGATATTGCCGCGTACTTTCATACTCAGGTGGTCTCCAATTCTCTACCCTGCCTGGTGGATCTAGGAATATAGTACGACCTCCCCGTCGTCGTCATGAGATGCGGTTCCAGCCAGCCAACTCTCGTTCCAATCCTGCAACTGCCAGCGGGAACAGACAGTCAAGTTCAATATTACGGGCCCGAGAACCCAAGATAGATCAGGTATCCAAGGGGTATAGTGAAATGCGTGTTTGAAGAGGCAGAAAAGAAGTCTGGGTGTAGTAGCCGAAATCGGGGTATGTGCGAATGAAAAGCCTGTGAACATATGCAAACGGTTCCCCGAGGCAGCGCCAACTGCCGCGCCACAAAAAACCATCCCGGCCAGACTTCAAGTATGAAGGAAGCCTGGCCATCCTGAGAAATAATGCCTCGACCTCTCTGTCCAAGCGGTGTCAGGAGATTCGGGTCAAAGTGAGGAGGAACCTTCTGTGAACAAGATTGTCCCTGCAGCGAAATAAGGGGGGTTCGTGCCATCTGATAAATGTGGTATCTTGACATGAGAAAGAAGGGAATAAATAAACAGTAGAAATTCGTTTCCAGTGTGCTCAAATGCAAGCGTTGCGCCTTGGGTCCGTCGTTAGAAGGTCAGGCGGAACTCATAACCAACTTGCGTCTGGGCGGGGGAATCCTCCCCTTCCGTGGGGTCAACAGCCATTTCCCACTCGCGTTTTGTCTGTACTGCCGCTCCAGAAGCAACTTCGATAACGTCTAGGGTCATGTCCTGACCTTCTTTGAGCTCTTGGATAACATCGTCGTCCATGTCGACTTCCAGGCCATGTTGGAGGATATGGGTCGTCCGAACAACCTGGGATGGATCGATGTTCCACTTGAGGGCCAGCCGCTGGTTGAAGTCCTTGAGGGTGCGTTGGGCCAGATATACAGCTTTGTGGAGCTCTCGTTGGTCGGGTGCGGAAGGGCTTCTGCGGATGTAGAAGCACGCGACAGGTTTGATGACACGTTCAGGGGGTGGCCTGTACGAGTGGTCAACCCCCAAAGCCTCGATCCAGCCGCTCAAGTTACCGGCATCGTCGACCTTTGCGACCTTCGTAGGCTGGTCAGAACCCTGGCGGGACGAGGGAGCCCCTGAATGCGAATGGTCTCCGTCAAACTGTGTCCACTGACGGCCCGGCACTGCTGAGGCTTGAGAAGCGAGTGATAATGAGCTCGGTGATGGTGAAACCAGAGAAGACCCTGCAATTGAGCTTCGACTACTGCGAGCCTGCCATTGCGCGCTGTCTCGGGACTCGACCTTGGCCAGGTCTGCAGATTCACCAGCAAGCGATACCGGGTGGGCGTCGGGGTCATCGAGGTCGTCGCCACGCAAGTAAAGAATGCTGACGGGCCGAGTGCTCGAGAACATGTCCTGCAGGGTCTGAAGCTTGAAATGAAGCTCCTCCTCGATGGGTGGACGGCCTCCGCCGTTGCCAGCACCCGCAGAGCTTGCCGAGGACATGGACCATGTCCTCTTGTGCTTCTGCACCTTTCCAGGTCGCTGCTCGCCACCTGGAATCTTGGTCTGAGAGGCGGCAGATCGCTTTCTTTTGCTGAAATCCTTCAGCCCACTTTCGGCCTGCGCTATTTGTTGTTTCAGTTTGTCGATTGACTTCTTGACGTGCGCCACATCGTTGGAAAGCTTCCTTTCGGCACCGTGGTCGCGGAAGAGCTTGACCTTGCAGAAACAGACCTCCGCATTGGCGTCGGCAGCGGGTTGCGAGGCGTCAACGGGAAACGTGCTGGTCTTGGCGCAAAGTCGAACGGGAATACCCTTGACGCCTTTGGAGTGGCTGAAATCTGTGGATAAAAAGTTGAACCGGACGGCAATGTTGCATTCTGCGCCACCGTTGATGCCGGGGGTCCAGACCACGCAGAATCCATCAAATGACGATGACTCGACCTCGATCCGGGTTCTGCGGTCGTCTCCCTCGTGGGGCATCTCCTTGGCTTCGACGTACTCGACCGCCTGCAGTTTCCCACCTCTCTGGTGGGCTTCATTCGTGCCCCTGCCCTCCTTCCACAGGCTCCAGCAGCCCCCGGGCTTTTGTCTTTGCTCCTCGTCTTCGAACGAGATGCGCACAAACGTCCGGTACTTCGTGCCTGGCGCCACGGGCAGACTGGCGTTCGTATCGACGATCGACAGGGAATAAGCCTGCCCCTTATTGAGATAGGTTACGGGAATCTCGTCGGCGTGCTTAATCATGGCGGTCGGGGCGTTGAGAGTGGCGTGGAAACGGAACTTCTCGGCGGACGGTGGTAATGGGGCAGCCATCTGCATGCCGCCATACTGACGTTGCTGAAACCCGACCATGGGGGAACCTCCATGCAATGCATTGTCAATGGAAGTGAGCCTCTCCTCGGAGGGATCCGAATCCATTGGAGAACCATCCTGCTCCATCGTCTCGTACCCAGTGTCATGATGAACGAATGACGACGGAGCAAATGAAGGCTGAGGCGGCGCGGTTTGCATGAAATGGCTGAAGTGATGGAACTGATGGGGGTGCAGATTCTGGAACCCAGACATTTCCATCATGGCTTGTCCGGGCTGCATGGTTGGGCCCTCCGACGTAGGCATGGACAGCGGCGTTCCGAGGCCCATACCTAAGCCCATCGTCGGCGTGTGCAAGTCACCGGCGCGGTTGTGGTAGATGGTGTTGGTACCGCCGGGGGTGGGTGTGTAGTAGCCCGGGGGAGCATTGGCGAAGTTGCTGAAGGAGAACGAGTTTGGATCCATTAGGGACGGGGTGAACCTCCAGGGCTCATTCGACGCCCGTGGCGTGGGATCCTGGTCTCGGAAGGCCTCATGGCTGGCTCTGTCGTTTGGGCATGGTTAGCAGTTGTTGAGGGATAGAAACACCACCAAAACAGCGTCCGGCGCATCTACGTACCCGTCCAGAGGTGGTGCGGCGCCACCATGATTCTCTACAGGAGCGGCATGCCCAGGCTGTTGTTGTGCACCAGAAGCGCCAACTGCGGCTTCTGGAAATTGTTGCCTGAAGTTCGCTAGCAGATCATCCCCAGGCTTTTGCGAGCTCGTCCTGATGCGACATGCAGGGTCAGCGGACAGAACAAATTGCGGGGTCTTGGGATCAACTCGAAGTGCGAGTATCGAGAATATGCAGACTATATCCACCAAAAACGCACTCGCGCAAGAAGTCTCCAAGTCCAACAGGGCGCGAGACACGCGGCGTGAAGTTCTCATGAGGGCTGTACGGGTTGGAGGGGGGGAGGGGGGTGAATGAGTATTACTCACCTCTGGCGGAACATCGGGCAAGCTGTGAGCTTCGCGCCGTCGGAGACAGCACGTTTGTAGTTGCGCGCAAATACAACAGGACAGTTGCCCTGATCGTGGTTGTGCTCTAATACGTTCTGAGCGGCGGGGCAGTCGTTTTCTCAGCGCGCTCGAGCTGGAGAGTAAGAAAGCGGGATCGTGAAGAGAGCCGGGGGGGCAGTCTACATATGTCGCAAGGACAAACGAGCGGATAGGTTTCGATTATATTATGCCTTCGGAGCTGCGAACCGCGAGTGTATTAGACCGAAGAGACAATCGAGAATGTCCCTGGGTTACCACGGCCCGTTCGGATAGGCGATGATGGAGCTGAACGACAGACGAGTAGCGAAGATTATTTGCGACAGAAGCCGGACGTCGCAGCCAAGCTGTGGTGTGGGAAGGCGTGTATTATGAAGGGACAGCGCCGCCGGAGGAGGGTGTGGACCTCTCAGTCTGGCACTGTCGGGTGGAGAAAGGCCGAGTTGGCGCAGCGCGGGAGGCGTTGGACGGTACCGAGGAGATGGCGAAAGAATTCAGTATTCAGAGCTGCGTCTGACGAGCGAGGTGTAGAGGGGCTGCAGCGCGATGGGGGTACGGAAACGTGCAGAGAGGCTCGAGTCGCTGTCGTTGAAGATATATCCGGCGGAGGAAGCGTGAGGTGAGTGGAATCTCAAGGGGGGTCGCGGTGAGTGTATGTATGGATGTACTCTGTCGCGCGCGTGGATTGTCGTGGGTGGCCCCAGTCTCCCCAAATTGCGGGCAAAGTTCCGTGTGCCGTCAGTCTGATGGTGGTCCCGTGGGTAGCCAGAGGCGCTGGCAAAGCCCTGCACGGATCGGGGGCCTGGGGAGGGCTCGGTTGTCGTCGTCGTCCTCGCGTGATACGAAGAGTCTAGATCGTATTGTACTCTGGCCGAGAATCCTTGGGCGGGACAGGTGCCGCTTCGAGAAGTGCAGATCCCAAGCAAACGTGGAAAATCTGGAGCGCGCAAAAGTTGAGGTGGAAGATCACAGGCGCACCTAAGGGACCGGACCGGCCAGAGGATTTAGGGGAGAAGGCTAGGTTGTGAAGGGGGCGAGGGGGGGCTCGGAAGTCGCTTGTACATCTACTCGTGCCTTCCCCCTCGGCACAGCGAGTGACCTCCCTCGGAGGTACAGCTTGCTCCTAAAGAGCACATAGAGCAACATGCACAGGAAGTACTTGGGCTCTTTCGAGAGGAAGGCGCTTGCCATTATTGCAAAGGGTCCCCCCGGTTCCCCTCCTTCCTGGCGACATTTCCTCCTCACCCCAACCCTGTCAAGAGGAAAGTACCTTCTGGTCTGATACAGCATACAAACTAGTGGCATTGGAGGGGGGTGTTCTGGCCTGAGAGACTCGCGTTCATTCATCCGTTAGAACCGTCTGCGGGGGGGCTGGGTCTGGGCATCGACCGGGGCTAACGGCCCCTGTAATCACCGCCACGGAAATTGTTAGCGCAGTACTCGGACCAGAGTGGCGTCCGCATAGTACGCCCACTCCTCGGCGTACTTGTCGGAGGTACGTGGTCTTGCGCACAGGCGCTTGCATGGGGGAAGCTTCCCGTTGCGTCTTTCCCATGGATCTCACCTGCCCATGAGGTGTCCCCAGACCACTGACCCAGATTGCCAGATAAGCGTCGGTCAGCCACGATGTACCGTTTTCGCGATGCTACGTACGCCACAAGCTTACCTGGACGGGCACTTTCTCGGCCGACGACATGAGGCTGCAAAGGCCGTCCAGTTCGAAGGAAGACGGGCACCTCAGATGGCCGGCATTGCTCGAGGACAATGATCTGGGAACCCCCGACTGACCCTTCGGCTTCGCCTCTGCCCTCCAAGGCGCTCATGCATCGCAGATCGACCGCCAGTGTGCAGCCGACCCTCCCTCCTGGTCACTCCCACCTCCCAAAATGACAGCGGGCTACCGTGGCTCTCCTCTTTGGGCCTCTACCTTCGCTGCAAAAGGCAACAATGGCTGTGCGGCTTCACCAGTCATGCAAAGGGACGGCCCCTGCGCGCAATATGGGGTTTGCTCTGTAAGACTGTTTCCCCGGGGGCCCGCGAAGCTCGTCCGGCATCGGAAGTTTGGCCTTTGCCCCGTGGACGAGGGCGACTTTTGATCCTCATCAGCAGATGTGACGAAAGGAGCTTGGACAGCACAGTCTGGTACTGCCGGCAATTCGGGTCGACGACGCTGATGATCATCGCCATCTACATGCAAGTGTTTCCTCGACCGTCCGTACTTGTACAGCCAGAACGACAAGCCCCGAGCCACCTGGGAGGCGAACGTTCGTGTTTCATGTTCGGCTCTTGCAGCGGCATTGATTCGACCGCGACACTCCGTGGTTCCCGGCAGCCGTTTGTTGCGTCTTCTCTCTTCGCCACGCATGCGACTTGGCTTGGCCTTCACCGCACCCTCCAACCTGGCTTGCTGGCGAGCTGATCGTTCGTTGAAGTTGTCTTGGTGTTCGTCGTCGACGCGGCATAAGTGCACTTCAGCCACGCGAAGTAGCTTGCTAAGCTGCCGGCTCCATCACTGGAACGCGCCGGCGGGCAACCACAGCACGCCGTTGCTGTCCTTCTACAATCTCATTTGCGCTACGGCGGAACAGTGCCTCGCAACACGTGTCAGGCGGCCTTGGCCGACTTTTCCCGTGCACAATACCTGAGCCTCAGCGCTGGCACCGCCATCCGGGCACGTTCTAGAACCCCTGGCGAAGAGCTAAGACGTCCCGTCCGCAACCTGCGCCCACTTACCCACCAGCCTCACCCTCGACAACTCGCCTTTACTGCCTTCAGGTCAGGTCAAGATCGACATCAGACCGACTCTTCCTCCAGAGACTACACCTCTTGGCGGGAGCAATGCCTCGACTGAGCCGCTAATTGTGCATCAGTCGGAACCCATTTGTCTATCTTTAGGTTGACTCGCCACAATGGGCGTTTATCGCTCCATCCCCATCGCTCGGCCTCCTCCGAGGAGTATTGGCATGCTCCTGGCAGGCTTGAGACACGAGGGGTCAGCAACATGGAATTGTGGCAAAACCCATCTGCACTGACAACAGAAGTTCGGACGGGGATGACCCAACGCTCCCACGTTCCACGAATGACGTCATCGAGACCGACGTCCACGAACCGAAGCGACCCCCTGGGCCCTGGCGCGACGCCTCGCCAAAAGGCATCCCCAAGCACGGACAAGACCTGGCCATGTGGTCTTATTTCGTGCAACAATAACGGTGGAATGCGGGCCGTCCTAACCCTCGTTGCAGCCCCCGCGAAGCTCAACAGAGCCATCACCTCGTCTTCTTTTGGTTCCGCTTCCTCAACCACCACCCCCCCTGCAACCTCACGCACCCTTGCCGCGCCATCCAACGGAGGAAGTGCAGTGCAGGGGTGGCCCAGGCCACCCCGCGCTCATCTTATCAGCCGTCAGGCTATGACGTCGACGTGCAGATGAGAATCTAGACCGCTGCCAGGGTGACTCGGCAAGTGTCGAACGGATCATGTCAAGCTGATTTTGCTCGCCATAATCAACTGAGAAAAGCATGCGAGAGGGGACCCTCAGGTACTAGCCGAAGTTCTGCTACTGCCCACTCTTCTTTTCTCCCCTTCTCCTGAGTCGGCGCCAGTTGCCAGATGCCATCGTCTCGCGGCTCAGAAGGTAGCCTGTCAACTGTGCCCCAGATTCCGCCATTGAGCGAGTCAGACATGCCACACTTGCTCATGGGGCCCTGCATCCGCGGACGCGGTGTAGGAGCAGTCTTGTGATCACTTCCTGCATCGCCTGACAACAGACCAATGAAAATGCAACCGACGGGCGGTGTGCAGGGCTTGGCAGTACTGAGGCGTGCGCGGGACAGCTTCGACGTCCCTTGCGCATGTTGCCGCCATACAGTACCTACAAACACAGACTCTGGCAAACCATCGAGCTGGCCAGCCCAGTCCTGTACCGTATGTACCTGAGCCGGGATTCGAGCACAGCGCATGGGACAAGGATGAAACAGACGCCGCCTCGGAGCCCATTCCGTTTCTTTTCTGACCAATGTAAGGTAGGCATGTACCAAACTCGAACTGTGCCTACCCCTACCAACACTTGCTCAGGCGCGCATTCTGAAGTCATCCCCAGCAAGTCTAGGTACGTCATTTCTCCCTCACAGGATCAGAGGCATGCATCGATTCCTCCCGGCTGGAGCTTCTCAATATCACCCAGGGCGGCGCATCCTAGTGTACCGTGCCATTGATGTCCCAGTTGCCAGGTGCCAGGGTCCAGGCTGTTCACTCAGGGCCACGGGCCATATTCCGTTTGGGCACAGTCACCCGCCCCACGGCACAACTAACGCCGGACCCTTCAGTCGTACCAGCCACATCCCTGGCCTGGCGCGCGCCCCTTTCGAGGCAGATCTCGATCTCGTACTTTTTAGGCGACGACGGAGGTGGACGATGCGAAGGAGCATCAGCCGCCGAGCCGCGCATCGGGAGAAAATTTTCGCATGATGCCGACGGACCCTTGAACCGCATTGTTGCGGTCTCAGACCAAGTTCAGCGGCTATATGTATTCAAGACCGGGCAGAGAAAAAAAAAATCTCAAGCCGCCCCAGACTGTGTTCCGCATGGGCAGCTCAAGCAGCCTGCACATGTGCCATCGACGTGCGGGTGGGCTCCTTCGCCCCTTGGCACCCGCCATCACCGTACATGACTGTACTGACAAGAAGTAACCTCAAAGAACGGTTCGTTTGCGACGGCTCGAACGGCCTCGGCAGGCAAGACAACCGGCGTCAGGTTTCCGGCCCCTATCTCCTCCTTGGGATATCACTCCACGCGATGTTGCACTCCGAGCCGGGGGAGTGGTTGAATGCTCGTGCTAAGGGATATAGCAATGCCCAATATTGCGACTCTGGAGAAAAGAGAGGACTCGCAAGTTCTCCATCTGCCTGCCCCTGCCACGAGATATCAAAGCCAATTTTCTGTCGCATGTCGTCAGCGAGCTAGAACGCGTCAGGACTAGCTGCCTTGGGGCTTCTGTGTGACAGCGGGGTGTTACGGCGGTACCTTGGCCTGGCCTCGGGAGGGGTGATATCGCGACATGGGTCTGGGGTTTTCATGCTGTTGTCGGGTTTCCCACGAGCCCACCAACCCGCGACGCAACGGATGCCGCGAGCACAGATACTTACGTGCGTACATGCTATAGCCGTGGGTTGAGGCTGCCACCGCGCTTGGCGCAGCAGAGTATTGACGGCTGCTGGCCCCAAAAGAGCATGTCCCCGGGCGATCATGAGGTCATCGTCGCCAGACTCGGGGATAGCGGCGGCATTATGTTGACCTCACGACCCCATCCTCTGCCTGCCCTTCCGCCGGGGGTCTGCGCGGGACTTTGGGATGGGCAGGATATCTCAGGGTTCAAGCTCACGCTTCAGGGTCCGAATTCAGCCTGAACCGTACGACCGGCGCATGAAAAGGGCAGATCATTTCTAGAGCGAGAAAGGGTTTCTGGAAGTTTTCGGGAGACCCTCGCTCGGGACCCGATCCTGGGCTGATCATTGCCGTCGCGGTGCGAACGGACGTGGTTCATCCAAGAAACCACGTAGTATTATTGCCCGTACCTGTCAGTTGGGTCGGCTTGATGCAACGCTTCTGGCGAGCCGGAAGCAGCAGCCGCCGCCGGTGGGAAGGTAGTTAGTTATATTTGGGCATGCTTGAATTCCATGTTGTTGTCGAGTATCACCGGCGATCAGCGCTCGTGTTCAGGTGAGTCAGGGGGATCTTTGGGATGTTGTCGTTGGTACATCGTGCCTATATTGCGACGCTGCCGTCCACTGAAGCCTCTGGCATGAGATCGTACCTGGGCGGGGGAGGACGTGCCTCGTATCGACGTTGCAGCGACGATAGGAGAGCAAGGCTGAGCGTGTCGATCGACCAAGATCTACCTGGACCCTGATGAGGGATACGAGGCGGCGACCCCAGGGGTTATAGTTGGACGCTTGCGTGCCATGTTGCTGAGAAAGGGCTGCGGGCGCGCCAAACAAGACAAGCGAGCGACGAGAGTTCACGAATCAACGTGTAGCTCCCTGACCGCGTACCTCTCAGGGTCTTCAGGGTCCTTCTTAGCGGCGGCTCGTGACACAGCAGTTGGCAGAGGGTAGGCAGGTGGCACGCTTCAAATGCCACGCACCTGGACGAGGCTGAGGTACGCTGGCAAGCTGGATGGCTTGTGCTCCTTCGCGCCGCCGTCCTGCCAGTGAGACTTTTGCCTCAACACCACAGCGCCCAAAGTGTCGAGGTGCAGCAGCTGGATTCAGCAATTCTCTCACCGCATCGCCCCGAGAGCAGCGCCGCCACGGTCCGTGTACACGGCATTAGAGGACCGGACCGCGGCTCTAAATGCAGTCTGGTGACACAGGATGGTTTTCCTCATGGCGATCGGGTCGACTTGTCGAGGCAGCGGGATCAAGCATGTGGTAAAATGATTGGTGGCCGGCCCACCGCTCCTCGGAAGTTTCAAGCGCATCGTGGGGTCCAAATCTTTCCCCGGAGAGATGGCTTGAGTCTACGGAGAGGAGAGGCGACAAAGGGCGCTGCGCTCGCTCGCCGTGCTGTGGGTGCGCGATAACGGGGAGCAAGACACCACCAGTAACGCCGTGTTCTAGGCCACGGGGGCTGACTCGGTGGGCTGAACGGCCCTTCCGCCGGTATCTGGGTTGGAGTGGAGGTGAGAACACTGGAAAAGGTGCGCTGCTCTGCTGCCGGCCGAATTCCTCGACCTTTTGTCTTGTCGCCTCAAGTTGTCTTTAACTCGTCAGTCTTGAACAAGAAAGACTTGGTCGAGTTTCAGTAAACGCTGCCTGCCCGGGAGACACGCCCCGAAAAAGAGCTTATCAGCGACTCGTTGGCTGCTTATCGCCGCCAGTCTCTCTCTCCCCGCCCAAAGCTTCCCCCGCCGCCCGCCACCGCCGCCAGGGAAATTCATCAGTGGCAACTCCACTGTTAACGTCACCCGCCGTCTCACCACAAGGTCCGACAGAGGCGTCTCCATCGTGTGCCCGAGACGCGGAGGCATTCTTGCCAGCGGCAAACACTCGACCGGCGGGCTGGTCAACCACGGACTCTTCTCCCCCCATCGCGCGACCATCCCATCTCGTCTACAGACGACTTGTTCCATCGCATAACCTGCTCCGGCCCCGGTCCCGGGCTCCTCGAACCTCACATCCTCGATCGATCACGCAACCCCGACACCGACCCGACAGCATCATGGCTTCCACCACAGCCCCGCCGACCGTGACGGATGCCCCCGAAGAGCACCAGAGCGATGGCTCCAAGCTCAAGACGTTCATCGGCATCCTCAGAAGGTACGAGGCTGCGATCCCGCGGTGGCGACGACGCCTGCGACAGCCCTCCCTTGGAATCAAATGCTAACCACTGTATCCTCGTCCCGCAGGTTCATCGGCGTCGCCGACCTTGCTGCCGTCCGATTTTCCCTCCCCTCCCAACTACTCGAGCCCACCCCGAACCTCGAATACTGGACGTATCTCGATGCCCCGAATGCATTCATCGCCATCGGCACCTCTGACGATCCCCTCGACCGCATGCTCGAGGTCTGCCGCTTCTGGTTCACCAAGGATCTGAAATATGTCAAGGGCAAGCCCTGCAAGCCATACAACTCCTGCCTCGGCGAGTTCTTCAGGGTACGTACAGCGACCGTGACCTACCGGCCTCCCTTGATCGCCTTTCGCCAGCCATGTGTTGACGCGCATTGACTCTAGTGTAACTGGGAGACGGAAGACAACGCTCCCAAGATCAACACTGCCGCTCTCAGGAGCGGCAGCGGCACTGCGAGCAGTGCCTCGAGCTTCAAATCTGCCAAGGCCGACAAGAACGCCTCCAGCCTCTCCCTCACCGTGCCCCGCCATGGCACCGCTACGCCCAACGTCAAGCCCCTCACCATCTCCTACCTGACCGAGCAGACCTCCCACCACCCCCCGGTCAGCGCTTTCAGCGTCGTCTGCCCCGAGCGGGGTCTGACCGCTCGCGGCTTCGACCAGATCTCCGCAAAGTTCACCGGCACCAGCGTCAGGGTCCTGCCCGGCGAGCACAACATGGGCATCTTCATCACCCTCGAGAACCGCGACAACGAGACGTACCAGCTGACGCACCCTGTCGCGTCCCTCGGTGGCATCCTCCGCGGCACCCTCACCGTCAGCGTCAGCGAGCACACCTACATCACATCTCCCGAGACCAAGCTCAAGACCATCCTGCACTACATCGAGGCCGGCTGGCTCGGCAGGTCGACCAACCGCATCGAGGGCGTCATCTTCCGCTACGATCCCGAGAATGACAATAAGATGGCCATCAAGGACGTTCCCGAGTCGGATATCGTCGCCCGCCTGAGCGGGCCCTGGAGGGAGAAGATCGAGTTCACCCTCGGCCCCAAGCCCCTGGTAAGTCCAAAGTCCTACCTGTCTATCCAGATTCCATGCTTACACTTCACCCTAGGAGTCGCATCCCCCCGACGAGCGCTTCACCATCATCGAGCTCGCGCCCCTCCACGTCGCGCCCAAGGTCCTCCCGCCCAAGGAGCAGCAGAAGGAGTACGAGTCCCTCACCCTCTGGGGTGGCGTCACCGAGGCCATCCTCGCCAAGCAGTTCGGGCGCGCGACGCAGGTCAAGGTAGAGCTCGAGGAGCGCCAGCGCGAGAAGGCCCGCGAGCGCGAGCGCACCGGCGAGCAGTTCCAGCCCGTCTTCTTCCAGCAGGTTACCGGCAACGGCGGCCAGCCGGAGCTGACGGACAAGGGCCGCGAGGTGCAGAGCCGCTCTCAGAGGGGAGAGTGGAACATTGACGATATTGTTGAGAAGTAGAGTCCCCTGGTGTGGTGTTGAGAGTGAGGCGCAACGGTGTTGGACGCTCCGCGTCGAGGTTGTGAAGCATGTTCGTGGAGCCAGTCATTTTCGAAGCCGCTTATAGATGAGACGCTGTGCCCTGGGCAGACCTGCCCTTGGGGAGTGCGGGATGGCCATTCTTTTTTTTCTTCTTCCTTCCCCCGCGCTCACGACGCTTGAGGGACGCTCGACAGACTGCGAGACTGCGCGATGGCCGGAGGCCCGTGGGAACGGAACACGCATGGTATGGAGAACGGGGCGGCATGTTCAGCTGGATTTCGGGGGACAGAGGTTTTGCTGTTGTTGCTGCTTTTTATATGCGTACATGAGGCACCGCTTTTGGTATAGATTTTTCCTTCTTGATGACCCAGAGAATGGAACAGAGCCGTTCTTTTGAATCATCTCATTCGGCTGTTGTGGCCGGCCATGGCGGAGGGCGAGGCTTGACGGTGATGGACATGTAGGTGACTGGATATACCCATTGTGAGATGGATGATCGGGTGAAGATAGGCTCACATACATACCCCTACCATGGTATATCAACGAGAAACGGCGGAACCAGAGATGAGTGAGTGAGAGCTACAGGTTGTACCACGTGTCTGACAAGTCCTGATCTAACTCTCACCCGATGAGCCTGTACAGCGTGACGCCTGCAAGTCCACAAGGCAATTCGGAAACACATGTCCACTACTACTTAGTATTCCAACTCCTCCAAGTCCTTACTACTCTTATGCTATAGCCATCGACAGACATGCAACGAATCCAGCCACTGCCATGAAGGCAATCCCGCTCGGCAACGACAAGCCTCCGGCACCCGATCGGGGGCAATAATGTTGCGCCTTAAGCTTGTCATTATCCTCGACCCAGGTCACATTCTGGCGGCTCCTCGAATTCATCTCGTAGCCGTTCTCCCTGTCAATCCTGCCCCGGAAGCGGGCTTCGAAATGCCCATAGTAGAGGTCCTCGTCCTCGTCGTTCCAGCTTTCACCCCTTTGATCATCGCCGAACGACACAAAGTCGGCCCGGAACATCCCCTTCCATCGAAAATCTGCCTCGTCGGCGTCGAAACTCCCAAGAAGTAGGTTCTGCACGACGGAGGGAGAGGGATCAGAGTACACTCCGGGTGCGCTTGGGATGCTGGGGGCCATCTGCACCGCGAGCGGGCTGGTTCTCGAGCCGTTACAGACGCTCATCGGCATCATCCATCGTCCCATGTCGGTGCTCGTGTCTGGATGGGCGTAGTCGCAGGCGAAGTTGTATGCCCCGTCTTGCCTGGTGACGTTTGTCACCCTGCAGGTAGGGCTATCAAGCCTGTCGACGGGCTGGTCAAGACTCCTCCAGAGCTCGGTCCCGCGGAAGTTCAGGAGGCTTTCGAGAAAGAAGTCGGTGACCCTGGGAAGAAACCCATCTGCACGGTGTCCTGCGAGCTGCTCCTGTGTCGTGTCCTGGGGCCATCCGGCCAGTGTGAAGATGAAAGGGTTCGATCCAGGGGTCACCTGGTTGTCTTGTAGTTGTCCGGAATATCGGGGATCGAGGAGCGACAGCACGCCGTCGAAGGTCTTGTTGACCTCACGCTCCTGCTGCTCGCATTGTGCCCAAGACTCGTTCATCCTCAGAGTCACCTCCTACAGCGCGGGGTCGAGTCAGCTCGCTGGGGTATAAGCGCTGGAGAGGGAGGGGGCTGGTCATACAATTGTCCCGTTATAATAGCTTCCGATCCATCGGTGCAACCAGTTCGCGCCTTTGTACTGGGCATAGATCCTGCACTCCCCGTCAGGGTCGTTGTCGTCTTTTCTCCCCTCGCCGCCGCCGCCGCCACCACCACCACCATTTCCTCCATTTCCTCCATTATCATCGTACTCGTCATCTCCGTCTCCGCCGCCTCCTCGACGTTGTGCGTGAACAGTGAACGCAATGGCCAGAAGGATGGTGAGGAGGAGCCTGATTCTTGACCGGCGGAGCAGCGCCATTCTCAATGATATGAGCTGTGCGTAGTCAAATGAATGAAGAACGGGCCCGCCGAGAAGGCAATTTCCAGGGGCAATGCTTTTACATGAGGTCCACGAGCGGTCATTGTCTATCGACTCTAAAGATGTGCCAAGCTCACACAGCCTCATCCGTTGGGCCTCATCGGGATTGCATGCAGGCTTGGCCAACTTGTCACCGCAATGACGGCTGAAATAGGTAGGTAATTACTTACGCGGAAAAGCCACTTTAACCGCTGGACCTCAACATCCAATGTATTGGAGGCTATGCCCCATGATCAGGCCATGCATGCGGCCAACCACTGTTCAGGGGTTGCATGTCTGAATCGGCCGAAATCCTTCTTTCTCTTGTTTTGGGCTCCCTCCCGACAGAATCGATCTTCTCGCATTGGTTTCACGCAATATATTTGCCATGTATGAGAGTAAACGCTGTATATAGTAGAACAATCAGACTCATTTCCCTTCAACCACCACTCTCTCTGTCTCTTCTCCGTCATCCCCGGCCCTGCCCCGCATGTGAGCCTCTCTGGCCTTCTTCTCCTCGGCCTTTGCCAGCTGCCTGGCCCTCCGGCTATCGTTCTTCTCCTGGTCCTCTCTCATCTGCCGGATGAGCGGGCTCTTGGCCCGAATCTGCTTCCCATACTTCCAGAAAGCGAGCGGCACCGGTATCAAGGCCACCTCAAGCAAGCCCAGCAGCGTGCCGGCCCACTGGGGCGTCAGCTTCTCGTACATGACCGGCCCCGCAAGCGGAAGCACGCCGCCGAACACACTTCGGATGACCGCGTTCGAGGCCAGGGCGCTGGCGGCGTAGATCCCATAAACGCCGCCGAGGTAATTCGAGCCATAAATGAAACACAGGGTGTTGCCTGCGCCGAACGGAATGCTGAAGAGTAGAGGTACTGCCCAGTGTATGGACGTCGGCAGACACGTCCAGGAGAAGACCAGCTGGCCGAAAGGGGTAAGGACCGCGCCCAGGGTCATGATTCTGGCAGCGGCTTCTGGAGGAACGCGGCCCGTCTCGGGATCTTTGGGATGGGCGTTGACGATGCGGCGAAGAAGCGGCTCGCAGAAGATGGCCAGTAGGGTGCCGATCGCGATGCCGATGAAGGCCAGCCCTGATGTGCCAGGGCCCCAGCCACGGTACTCTGAGAAGACGATAGGGTATGCGATGAAGCAGAGGTAGAGAATGCCGTAAATGACGGATAGCCTTTGCTACTGTCAGTTGCAATACATAAAGATAGAGAGAGAGGCACCGAAATGTCACACTTACCAGAGATTCGCGCCCCAGAGAATCGGCTCCGTGGCCGCCAGAATAAATGGCCGGCTCAGATTCGTCTTCATCACCTCATACATGGACAGCTTGGTGTCATATCGGCACCACCACCTCGGGTCGTCCGTCTCCGCCCTCAGCCTGGCAGCCTTTCTCTTCAAAATCGTCGGGGCGTACGTCTCTTTCATAGTCAGCATGGCGAGGATGGAGCAGCCAGCGAGGATCAGCACGATCCAGTTGCACCACCTCCAGCCCAGAGACTGGAAGACGAATCCGCCGATGATGGGCCCCGTCGTAGGGCCGTTGAGCGGCGCGACGCTCCACAGAGACATGTACAGCGCGCGATGCTCCTCGTTTGCGATATCCACGACGGTGCCGGGGCTGTTGGAGATCAACGCTGCTCCGAACAGGGCACTATCACCTGTTAGTAAGTCTTCTCGGGTCGACGAGGTCACCTTGGCACATACCCTACAAACCGGCAGGCAAACTGTTGCTCGAGCGTATTGGCCAATCCACAAGGAATGATCATGATGGTCGAACAGAGCATGCAGACAAGGTAGACCGGCTGCCGGCCGTACAGCTCGCTCAGAGGGGCCACAACCAGACATCCGGTGGCCAGACCCAGCAGATACGTGGTAACGCCGAGGGTGGTGTAAGTCTTGGAGGTCCCGTACTCCTCCATCAGCCCGGGAATGGAGGCCGTGTAGCTCGTGCTGAAGAGGACGATGATCCAGCACGAGATGGCGACGACGAAGAGGACCCATGCCTGGTACCACAGCGGCCAGTTCTTGGGGTTTTCGGGATCATCCGGTCCAAAAGTCACCTCGAAATCCGGGGGCCGAGAGGCTGTGCTTCCCGAGGTCTGTGTTTTGGCGATGTCAGGCCCTGCGATGGATGCGACATCATCGTCCGGTTCCTGACGGATCTCATCTCCCTCGTCCGGCTCCAGCACCTCTGGTGCGTCATGCGACGGGTCATAGTTGTCGAAGGGGCCCCTTTCCGTAACAGAATTCTCTTCCCGTTGTCGCTTTTCGTGGGCAGGGTCGTCGCTCTGAACGGACGAGGTCGAGTTCCAGCCATCCCCGTGGCCGGGTGCCTTTTCCGGGTCCGATTGGGCGCTCATGACCTCCCCAATTCCGGCTCCGTGCTGGGCGAGCCGAGGTTGCTGATCTTGGAGGAATCAATGGCTGGGCATTGGAGCGGGGTTCACCAGTCGCAGCAGCCAGCCAGATGGGATCACTGAGACCTGAGAACTTAACGGGACACCGCGACAAGAAACGACCGTGATCAGGGGAAAATTATGTTTCGATGTGAAGGGGACGAAGGGTGGGGATCCGGACTTCTTAACACCCGGACATAATAATCTACGCCCTGGCGGCTGCAATCAGTCGATCCACCAGGATGGATGGGCGGTGGAGACCCAAAGACGCCATCGGGCCGGGTCTTGATCATCTTCTGCCTGCCGCTTGCCGGCTGCCAAAGAAACTAGCAGCAGCCTGCATTTCTTCTGATGCAGTGCCATGCAGCCAGAGCGAGAATATAGTATTGTTTCGTTTCAGTGCGTTGACTGGCAGACATCTCCTGAGACTTGTCAAGCGGTCCCCTGATTTGGAGGCCGAAATGAGGAGGGTAAACCCACAAGAGGCTCGAGTAGCCTGTAAGTCTTCATGTGCCGGCTTAGTTTGCCGGCCCTGACCCTCCCGTCGTCCCGCAGAAACTGCTCCGTCGACTGAGACAGCGGGCTCCGTGGGTTCGGATCCGAAGTCTGGGATCCACTTCGGCGGGTGGGGGGGTTTTCGCCGCGCCGATTTCGCTGAGACCCTGATCGGGATACCGAGGTATTGCTCAGCCGGTCCACCAATGCTGCCCACCAAGTCAATACTATCTAAGAGGAGAAAAGAAGCCGAAACCCTCAACCTGGTCGGTTAGCTCAGTTGGTTAGAGCGTCGTACTAATAATGCGAAGGTCATGAGTTCGACCCTCATACTGACCATTTCTTTTTGTCTTCCCAGCATTTGATGTGGATATCTATCTCCTATATTTTTTTTTGTTCTCTTGGTGGCTCAAGAAAGGCAGGAAATCATATATGGTTGAGCAGTACAGGAGGAAGAGGTAGAACAAGTTGCTAGTACTTCACAGTTGATTCGTCATGTTGTAACTTGTAAGCCCACCATTCTGACCGAGACTTAGAGTTTTTGAGTCCTACCTCGGTACTAGGTATTGAGAACTATCCTGCAGAAGTGTTGGCTCTCTCCTGGCTGATCCTAGATTTCCCCCTTGAACAATGGGCAAAAGCAGGTGAGGGGTTCACCGGTCTTCACCGAAGCCCCTCGAGCCGCACGGGCCACCTCCCCGTCATACCTGTACCTGACTCACACCTTGAACTTTGCGACTCCAAAAATCCCACTCCCAAGCCAAAGACTACATCACCCTCCAATACCGCAGCGCTCAATCGCCGAGCTCCAGATCGCCCTTTCGACCGCCCCCAATGTCGTCACAAAGACCTGGCGGCGCCGGCAAGGGCAAGAAGGCCTCCAAGGCCGGCACAGAGAGCAAGCGCGAGGATGTGCTGCAGGCCGTGGTAAGTTACCAGCTTCGCCCTTGGTGGGGCAACTCGGATCTCGACTCGATCTCGACGCTGACGCGCCGCGCCATTGCAGGTCGTCACCGACTCCTTCCAGGACAGGTTCAGGCCGTTTACCATCGACAAGCCAAGAGTAAGCTTCAGCCCGAGCCTGGCATCGCTCTGCCACTAATCAATCGCCCGCCCGCAGTGCCTCCTCCCTCTCGCCAACACCCCGCTCATCGAGTATACCCTCGAGTTCCTCGCCATGAACGGCGTCCAGGAGGTGTTCATATACCCGGGCGCACACACAGACCAGGTCGAGGACTACATCAACAGGTCGCGCTGGTCCCCAAACTCCAACAAGAGCCCGTTCACCAACATCACCTTCATCCGCGTCTCCGATGCCCACTCGGTGGGCGACTTCCTCCGTGACCTCGACGGCCGCGGCTACATCGACGGCGATTTCATCCTGGTCCATGGCGACCTCGTCTCCAATTTCTCTCTCGACAAGGTCCTTGCCGCGCACAAGGCGAGGAGGGAAGCGACGGCCACCAATATCATGACCGTTGTGCTCAGACCCGGCGGCCTCGATGACCACAGGACCAAGACAAATGCCATCACGCCCGTCTTCGTCGTCGACAACAAGACCAAGAGGCTCCTCCACTACGACGAGACACATCCCCTCCAGTCAGACCGCTACCTGACCCTCGACCCCGCAATCATCGACGAACTGTCCGCCGACTTCGAGGTCAGGTCGGACCTGATCGACGCCCAGGTCGACATCTGCACACCCGAAGTCCTGGCGCTGTGGTCTGAGAGCTTCGACTATGAGCTGCCGCGGCGGAATTACCTCCACGGCGTGCTGAAGGACTGGGAGCTCAACGGCAAGGCCATCTACGCCGAGGTCCTCGAGGATGGCTACGCTGCCCGCGCAAGCAACCTCCAGATGTACGAGTCGATCACAAAAGACGTCCTCGGCCGATGGACCTTCCCTTTCATTCCAGACTGCAATGTCATCCCGGGACAGAGCTACCAGAGGCGGAATCACGGCGTGTCGGTCGAGGACGCAGTCGAGGTGGCCTCTAGCAGCAAGGTCAAGAACTCCGTCATCGGCAAGCACACACATATTGGCCCCAGCAGCACAGTGACCGGCAGCGTCATCGGAAGGGGCTGCAAGATCGGGAAGAATGTGACAATACAGGACAGCTACATCTGGGACGAGGCAACCATTGAAGATGGTGCTGTCGTGACGAGGTCGATCCTCGGCCAGGCTACCAGCGTCGGCAAGAACGCATCCATACCCGCTGGCTGTCTTCTCAGCAGCGACGTCATCATCAGCGAGGGCACAAAGCTCGCCGAGTCGACAGTTATCACGGCCCTTTCCTCCAACGGAAGCCCCGTCGAGGCAGACGCCAAGCTGGTCGGCGCCGCAGGCAAGGGCGCCGCCTACGTGGACCCGGAGGCCGAGGACATCGACCCCCAGGATCCCGGAACCCTCCAAAAGTCCCTGCTCTACTCCCTCGCCGACCTCAACCTCTCCGCCTCCTCCCTCTCCACCCTCAACTCCGACTTCGACGACTCGGACGATGAGTCCGGCTCCATCCCCTTCTCCGAGTCCCGCCAACGCCTCTCTTCCTTTGCCTCCGACGACTCCGCCTCCTCCGGCCCCGGCAAGTCCAGCTTCCACCACGACGCCGTCCACGGCCTCCTCGACGCCCTCCGCGACGACTCGGACGACTTCGAGCCCGCCAAGCTCGAGTTCATGGGCCTCCGCCTCAGCACCGACGCCTCGGACGCCCAGATGCGCAAGGCCGTCGCCGTCGCCTTCTCCCGCCGCGCCGCCGAGCTCCTCACCCCCGAGCACGGCGCCCTCGACTCCGCCGCCGCCGCGAAGCGCACATTCACCCGCAACGGCGCCGCAAAGTTCGTCGACGAGGTCGGCGTCGCCGGCGGCGAGGCCGAGCAGGTCGAGTTCGTCCTCGCGCTGCAGAAGAGCCTCGCCGCCGTCCGCGTCCTCGAGAACGCCCGCGCCGGGACGCTCCTCTCCGCCATCCTGCAGAAGCTCTACGAGCTCGACGTCCTCGAGGAGGACGGCATCCTCACGTGGTGGGGCGACGAGAGGGCCGCGCAGACGGAGGAGCTGCAGGCCGTCAGGGAGAAGTGCAAGGTGCTCATCGACTGGCTCGAGGAGGCAGAGGAGGAGAGCGAAGATGAGGACAGCGATGACGAGTAGACGACTTGTGACATACTGGCATGGGCACATTGGGAAGGTTCCGCGACAAAAGGCGATACGGTTGGTTTGCATGGGCAACGATCTCAGGCAACTTGCATTGGCCATAGACGACCGATACAGGGATGAATGCAGAACACGATGAAATTTCATGACATGTGCCCCGCGAACGACGGCACCATGCTATCGCGCTCGGCGGACTGGTGACAAAACTCTGACGACCTAGAATCGATGAACGCGGAGCCCTGTCCCTTTCCCAGCCTGCCCTGGCTTTGGCTTGCCCCAGACGCCGTTCCCTCGCCCCTGAAAGCAAACCAGGGTCAATCGCTACACTGACTGACCTGAAAGAAACCCCAAAAAGTGACACGAGAGAATTAGTACAGATAATCAACCGACTTTCGACACAGCTTATGCCTCCAAACCCTTTCAGACTCTAGTAATAGTCCTGGAGGTTGTTCGCCGAACCGTTGTTGTTACCCGGGCCTCCGCGAGTACCAGCCGAAGGGCCAGTAGGAATGTTGCCTGTGAACGGCGCACCTGAAGTCGACGGCTCGTCATACTCCACGGAGACACCATAGCCGCCCTGCTGGTTCCGTGGCTCCACGTCATCAAGGCTCTTATAATGATGATTGCCACCTCGCCCTCGGCCTCCCCTCGCGTTGCCACGCTGTCCGCCTCGAAATCCGCCGCCGCCGCCTCGAGGGCCGCCACCGCGGAAGCCACCTCGACCGCCACGACTGCTGGAGTGGAAGTCACGTCTCTCGTTTCGCCCACCACGTGGGCCTTGCTGGTGATAATACCCGTCGTGGCCATGGAAGCCAGGCCCAGAGTTGCGGTGCCCGCCGGGGCCATCTTCAACATGCTTTCGCTTAGAAGTCTTGTTGGCAAACAGCGACTCGTACTCATCCTCTCTAGGATTCTCGGGCTCAATGCGGAGCATCACTTTCTCGCCGACTGTTGTCTCGAATACCAGTGCCTTGTCCGCGGCCACCGGCTGCCAGTTCTGGATCTTGCCGGCATCGATGGGGCGTGCGCCCTTCCGGAGCGCCAGCACCACGAAAGGTGACGGGTTGTCAGTATGGAATTTGGCCGTAGCAGGGATCGGGCGCAGGCAGGCCGCCCAGATCGAGTTCTCGAAGCAGGCGGTGCCAGTGACCTCCCACTTCATCTTGGCGCCCATGCCACCAACCTTATCTAGGATGGATGCGGGACACGGGCGGGGGCAGATGAGAATATTGTTGGCATGGTACTTGAGCTCGTGGTTTGGCATACCTTGAGGGATCTGAGTCCTGACGAGGTTGATCAGGGCCTCCGTGTCTTTCTTGTTTAGGAGATACCCCGTAAAGAACACTGTCTTCTTGATCATCAACCTCGGAGGGCGCTGCTTTGCGGGCTGCTGCTTGAACTCGGGCTTTGTGATCGCATCGTTGTGAAGGTTGATCATGTGTTGCACCTCTGCGACCTCGATGACGGGGTCCAATGTTGTCGACGAGTCCGCCACTTGTACGACCTCGGCACCGATCGGACCCCGGGTGCGCATGGTGCTGTTCTGTTTGCGGTTGTAGTCGGCCAAGAAATCGCGGAAGCCCTTGGTGTGCTTTGGACGGTCCTCGTATATGCGGATCTCTTCGGCATGCTTGTACGTCTCCATCATGGCGGTAAGGAAAAGCTGCTTGAAGTGCATTGTGCTGTTGAAGGATTGATGCGTGGGGCTGACGGCGGGCTTCAGGCCGATCATGTCGAACTCGAGACCTTTGCTGGTAACCATTCTCTTGATTAGTTCCGCGAACCCTCGCTCTGATCTCCCGGTCAGGAGCACGCAGAGGGCGTCCTTGTCGTTGGTGCTCAAGCGGATGAGCTCGACGATTGTCTCGTTCCACCATCCTTCCCAGGCCCGTTTCTCCTCTGCGTCGGCGCCGTCGCCAGTCGCGGCGAGAATGCGAGAATCGTGCCACCAGCCACCGTTGACGAGAACATCTTGGCTACTAAGACTTCCGATGGTAGTTCCAGTCCAAAGGGCGGGATTCGGGAGAGGGGTCTTGAAGACTGTTGGCGTCGATGTCAGCGGGGGCATCCAGGCCACCAGGCAAAGCTGACTCACGGGTATTGTCAAAGTCGTAGATGTGCAGCGCCTTGATCTTCTCGACAGGCGGCAACTGCTTGTTAAGAACACTCCATCGACTGAGGCCGGTGACAGTGGAGGACGAGGAGGAACCCTTGGTTGCGCCGTTCTGAGACAGCTGTGCGTATGCCGAGGACATGATTCGGCGAGAGGCCACAGGCCTGGAGGAGGGCACTCGGAGAGAGGGGGGTCGGAAAGGGGATAGTGTTTTGGAGACAGATAACATCAATATGACGGGTGCCTCATTTCAGTGTACGTCGTGAGTTGGACCGCCTCGTCTTGCCTGGCTGTCGCTGGGCCTGGCCTTCTGTGCGCCGATGCGCCGTCGCTCCCTTCAATCCTCGTGTCGGACGGATGAATCGCAGGAAATAGTCAATCGAGGAATCGGAGGTGCGAGGCGATCTTCGGATGCGGCCGTGGGAATGTCGACGCGACGTTCTGGTGCGAAATGGATGAAGCTGAGTACGGAGGAGTTGATGTCTCGAGGCGCACCTGCCGGCAGTATTTTTGGAGGTCCGAGTCTTATCGCCCCTCCCCCAAGCTCCGATAAGGTGCCAAGCAAGGTAGGTGCGCCCAGCACCTGGACCTTCCTTGAACTTTCGAGGTCCGACGTCTTGTCAGTTCATGGACCGGACCTCGAGTTTCCACTGGAACCTAAAGCTCCGGGCATGTGGCATTTGGTTGGATTAGTAGAATCTCGTCCACCTTAGCGAAGGATTCCGAGAGCTTTGCCCCTGAAGCTCCTCCAAACCTACTCTCCAACCACCATGAACCAGGTCATACGATTCGTCGCTGGCGCCAAAAAGTCTCCTCACGGAACGCTCTACCTTCGCTGCCATGTCAAGCCTGGGGCAGCGAAATCCCGTGAAGGCATTCTGGCCGTCACAGACGAGGCGATCGAGCTCTGTGTAGCTGCCCAGGCTCGCGAGGGGGAGGCAAACAAGGCCGTCGTCAAGCTTCTGAGCGAGGTAGTCCCGATCTTGCAGCGCAGATGAGGCTGTCGAGTTCCCAGCTGACGGTACTAGGTCTTGAGAGTACCCAAGTCTGACTTGCAAATCACTCAGGGTACGAAGGCCAGAGACAAGACGGTCGCTCTGACGGGAATCAAGGAAGGGCCTTCTTCCGCGGGCAAGGTCCTGAGCGTCCTCAATGCCGCCGCCGCCGATTGATGCCACAATGGTTGCATCCGATGCCACCACCACGGCCACACCCACGAGGAAACTCGCCCGAGCTCTTCCGATGGGTACTGGCTCGCTTTACTCTCAGGTCAGCAAGCGCGGTGAGTCGAGGCACACTCGACATTCCGAGTCCGGGGTTGGGACTGGCTGGCTCCCAAAGTCCCATTCGCCATTCTGGCTGTCAGCAACGATGCCATGCCAAAACAGGTTATCGGTAAGTGCCCTGCGCCGCTGTGCGGCATATCCAGAAAGGGATATTTGTCCGTCACGCGCTTCGTTGCCTGGATTTGGACGATACGAAGTGAGGGGGAATATAACCTGCCAAGTCCGCCGCCTGAGTTGACTGCCCGGAAGATCAAAGATCACATTGTGCGATTCTCAACACTTGTCTCACATTGAGAAGAGGTCCGTTCTTCTGGGAACAACATGTCCCGTGTACGCTACGCCCTCGCAGCGTCGGCACTCCTGTCCGATGTTGTACTTGCCACCAAGAATCAGTTTGTGAGCGCAGACCTCGTTTGGCCCAAACCTCAATCGAGATACGACATCGCTATCGACGACGAGACTGTAGCGCCTGCAGAGCAGCTGGGCGTATACAGCGCTTGGTTCCCATGCTATTACGTCCCTGTGCCGGAGAATGTCGAGAGAATCCCTTGGCCCATCCAGGGCGGCCGCATCCAGGTCGAGCTCACCAGCGACCTGTGGTCCTCTGATGACGAAATTGACAACGATTCGATGGGATGGTGGGGTGTCATGCAGTCGTTTGGACAGTTCCGCGGTCTTGATGTAGGGTCTGAGACTATTCAATGGACCTTCGAGGATTCTAGTCTTCCCCCCATTGACTCTATTGGCCCCATTGGCTACAATCGGAATTGGAAACTGGGCACCAGCTGCCTCCCCACGATGCCCACGCTGGACCAAGTTCAAGAGGATCGTCGACTTCATCTCGAGCACGGAGAGGGCATCGCGCCGATGTATAATGTGACCATCGACGAGCTGGAGGGGGTTGAGGCCACCCTGGGTGTCCAATTCGGATATCATGTTCCTCACCACCTGGCCAGATATTCCGACTCTGTTGGGGACGTCTTTGCTCAGGTATGGCCCCCTGTGACTCCCTGTCGCATTACCGGTGAGGTTACCCCGGGGCAAATGGACAGACTAACGCCCATCAACAGTGCGTATATGTCAGGTTCACCTCAGAACCGGTGGAGGGACCGCGGTGTCGCCCCGACGAGCCCACAGGGCCGGATTCTGCGCCGACATCCTTGCCCACATCAGAGCCATCACCACCAGGAGGATCTGATGGGGACGATTCTGGTGGTGATAGAGAAGACGAAGAGGAAGACGATGAAGGGGCAGGCTCACATCCGCCCACCGATGAGGACCCGGAAGAGTCCCCCTCGGCAGGGGACACTGGCCCCCAAAGTCCCCAAGCAAACAGCACCCTGATTGGCGTCGCCGCCGGAGTTTCCTCAGCCGTCGCCATCGGCATCATAATCCTGGCTTTCTGGCTCCTTCGCAGGAGGAGAGCTCGTCGTGCGCTGGCGGCGTCGGCGCTGGCTACCGTCGAGAGCGGATTGGGTGGTTCGGAGAAGAAGGAGCCGCCCCGAGACGATAAGAAGGCCGAGGCTGTTGAAAAGAAGAAGGGCAAGAAGGTTGTGGTCGACTGCGATCTCATCATGGTCCAGGAAGCCGTCGCGGCGGCCGACAGGTCTGAGATGGTGCAGAAGGGCAAGAAGGTTGACGACGGCTCAGATGATGCGAGCAGCAGCGCCTCAGTCTACTCTGAGCCGCTGCCGAAGTATGAGAAGGAGCTGAAGGAGTAGGGCATGGTTCAGTCTCTCTTGGTAGCTATCCTGCAAGTTCAAACGAAGAGTTCTGTACTCGCCAGCATCACCCCCCAGGGGCCAGCACCAGCGCCAAGCATCGTTGTGACACTCCAGGGCCTCCATTGAGGACTTACTGATGCTGCATCTTCGGTGCAACGCTTTAATTAGCCGTCGGCGAGTCTCACATGCACAACCTGCCCGCTTTAGGCTAATGATGGAGAGAAGCAGGCAGTCTGATCACAAAGCCTACGGCGCGTGGTGTTAGGGGCTGACACTGATCCCCCTCCCCCTACTTGGTACTTAAAAATTTGGCCAGAGCATGAGGTTCCTCCAAAGTCAAATGCCGAGCTAACGTGATCACGCTCTACCCAACGTCGTCGGGCCTTTCGGCGCCCTGATGAGGATTCCAAGTTGCCCGAGGAAGTCCCCTCGTGTCTCATCATCTGGATGATCACCTGGTCATTAGCACAAACAAAAGCGCAACACTTTGTGGCTGTCTTTCCGCCAGGTCTCGCCAAGCCCTGAGATCTCCTGAAACCTCCGACGACGGCACGCAGACCTCGTGGTGCTACGACGTCGAGGTTCCAGCCGGGCCCTCACCCCGAAACACGGCCGCATGACTGCTCAGTGTATCAATGTATTAGACGTCGCTTTCAGCGGGGTTATTGGCCGGGCCGTTGAGCGCTTGAGAGACATTGAATGTCGACAATGACCACGAGGCGCCGTGGTGAGAGGCCACACATCGTCGTGGCTTGGCCAAACCGCACGCCTGCTGTGGCACGTTGAAGTCTCGATAATGTTCCAGCCCCGGCGGATTTGAGGATACCTGCAGCGCAGGCCACACGGCATGACTTGTCATCCAGCGGTGAGGACGAGCTGAAGAGAGGCGCGCCCACGCACAATCGGAGCCAGTATTACTTTCTTCGTTCACTCTCCGGCTGGGAGTAAACATCACAACACTCAGCGCCAGTTCACACGACACAGTGCCCATTCATGGCCGGTGCACAACATCAACCGCCGGCGCCCGGGCCCGACGGAGAGTGCCCCTGACCATCTCCCGTTTCCCCTCCATCCCACCACCACGGGCAACTGAAAAAGGGGGCCTTTGTGCCTCCCCTTCCCCTGTAACCCCCCGAGCCGTCCCTTTCGATAAACGGTCTGGACCCCGGCCGCCCCCTTGGCCATGCCGGGATCCTCAGCCCACTCCGACGCACAGCCGGGTCCAGAACGGTCTCGAATGTGGAGTCCCGCCCATTCGGACGCCGGACCACCTCGTTGTCACCAGAGCCATCCTTGAAGCCCCCAGGACCCCTATCGCCCAGACCTGTCAACATGTCTCGCTGCCATGTGTCTCCTCCCGTCCTCGGAGTCTCCTCCGTCCGCCCCCTCGTGGAGATCGCCCTGGGGCAGCAGCATGGATGATGCATCACGCCCCCTCGATGGAACGGACGGGACAAATCAAGCTTTCCCACCAAGACCTCCCGGTACCTTGGTTTGCGCCAGCATTTCGACTCGTCATAAAATCCGCTGACTCCATCTACCTCGCATGAGCCCGGCTGGCTTGGCTCGAGGAGGCCACCTGTCACCGCAGGACCCTGGCTTGGCTCGCCCGCAGGCCCGTCCTCCTCCGCTGTCCTGTATGACGACGGGACTCGCGGGTGCGGACATGTAAGTCCCCGGCATATTTCGTACAAAGTAAGACCACGCGCCGCCCTGGGTGGAATCCTGCAGAATCCTCGGCGGTTTACACCGTCTCCCGTTCCTCCCGGCTCCTCCAGGCATCTGCCTGATATTTCGAGACGAACGCTCCCCCGGCGCATGGCCCAGCCAGGTCTCTTTACGTAGTGCTACGCCAGAGCATAGCACTGGACTGCTTACGGTAGGGCAGCACGGCTAGTCAGCCCAGTGGCTGGAGGGTCTGTGAACGCCGAGACAGCCCTGGACGGATCTGGATTCAACCTTCGAGATCCATGGCGCAAGTCCACACCCGATGGTTCCCTCTTGGCATCCCCCGTCATCCCGGGGCGCCGTTGACCTGTCATCCTTCCCTTCTCCTCCCAGGTGGTCCCCTGAACGCCTGAAAGGGAAACATACTGCGGTGGCGCCCTGCCCTCCTTTTTATTATAACCCCTCTGCCGCCCAACCCTCCACTTGGACTTTTCCCCCTTCTTATTTACCATGTACCGCCACCACCCATCCCGATGCCCGAGATGCTCACCTGGGTTGCAACATTGAATCGAAGCCTTCCGCCGCAAGAACAACACTCATGAAACACCGAGCCGAACGTAGAACCGAAGCGATCACGTAACGATTCAGTATGTACTGCGCCCAAGACCGGCACAACGCCAACCCGACGACTTCCTATATATGAACGACGCACCTATCCACGCCCGGCCGGCTATATCCGACGCCCCCAGGACATGGCGAGCTTTCATTGCCAAATAGCTCTTCATCAATCCAGATCATACTTGTACGAGAGCCGCGGGACCCCGACAACGCCGACAAAACCCCAAACAGCACCTATAATCCTGCCAGCGAGCCATGTGACGCTGCACATGGCGGCCGCCGGGAGGCCAAGAATTAAAGCAATCTAGCGCACTGCTATGCCAAAGGGAGCACGCAGTTTCCTTGCTCTTCTATAACTCAAGCTCATTGGGTATATCCACCTTGCGGTCCGTACAGTCGTTGTCGTTTCTCTGGTCGATCGTCGCCGGCTATACCATCAGTCATGCGCATCTGCTGCATGCCGGGAGGCAGGGCCTGCGTGGGGAAGTTGGCCCGCTGAGCAGACCCTGGCGCCATGACCAGCTGCTGAGGGTTGCCCATGGTGAACCCAGGCTCAATGTTGGCCACGTTGGGAGATTGCTGATGCATCTGCCCGGGCGAGTGCCAGGACGTGGTGGTAGCAGGAGACTGGCTCGGCGTGTCGACGCGGACCTGAGGGTTCATGCCGGGAGGGATCCCGACGAGGTTCTGTTGCATCCCTCCGCTGTGGGCAACCGCAAGGTCATCCTGCGGGGGGTTCTTCAGCAATTGTGACACATGCTTGCGCAAGATGCGCATCATGCCGTCCTTGGTGAAGGGCTTCGCGAGCACGTCGTTTAAGCCTGTTTACAAGTCAGCCAATGGGTCACGGCACCGGTGGTTTGGGGATACTGACTCCAGTTGAAGTAGTGACTGATGTCTTCAGGGCGAATGTTCGACGTCATGGCAACAACGGGCACATCGGGATGGACCTCGCGAATGAGCTGCGTCGCCGAAACGCCGTCCATGTGAGGCATCACGATGTCCATGAAGATGAGGTCGAAATAGCCGGCGGGGACCTCTTTGCACTTGTTGACGGCATCGATACCATTTTCCTGGGCGACTCATTAGCATCCACAAGGCTCAATACCGCTTGACAACACTTACCGCGAGCTCGACCTGGCATTCCATCTGGGACAAGAACTTGGATCCGATTCTCGAGCATGTTCGGTCGTCTTCGACAAGGTACACTCTCGGTTTCTTGGCGCCCCATAGCGAGTTGTCCTGGGGAGGTTGCGGGGGGCGTTGCTGGTTCGGCTGGGCTGGCGTTGCCGGCTCTGCCTTGACAACGCCCGGTTGCTGGTAGTCGTTGATGGTCGGCAGCGAGTTGAGCGTGTAGGGAATGTTGTTGAAGTGATCCTGGGAGAGCGGGTCGATACCGACGTTCTCGCCGACCGGGTAGACGAGGTGGCGCATATTGACATGCTCCGCCAGTATCGGCTGCATGGAACCCGGCTGGAACAGGAGGGATGAGGCGGAGTCAGGGGGTGAGTTTTGCGCGTACAGCCCATTGAGGCGCTCGAGCTCCCGGTCCATCATGCTGTTGGAGGTCACACTCGAGAGGAGCTCTCGGGCGCGGCGCAGCTCGGGAGCCTGGTCGTCGATGGTGGTACCATTCATGTGGTTGCTCTGGTTCTGGAAACGGTTGTTGCGCCACCGTTCATCAGGGTTCTGGAGGAAGTTAAGCAGCTCATTCTGAGACTGTCTCTGCGTATCCACGATCTTCTGCAGCGAGTGCACTTCATGGACAAGTGTCTTGTTGGCACGGGTTAGCTCAACAAATTGTTCTTGCAGAGCCTGCACTTGTTGCTGCTGGGCGAAGAGAGTTTCCTGCAGGAGATTGATGGACTGGTTGGTGGTGAACTGGTCCTCGTTATTCTGGACCTTCCGCTGAGCGGGAGCCTTGCGCCTGATGTTGTCCAGGTTGTCCTTGCGATCAGCGCGGAAGGCGGCGTGCTTGAATTCCCAGGCCTAGGGTACATCAGCTTCGACCATCTATCACAGGAGGATCTTGTTATGTACCTGTTTGCCATACGGTGACTCGTTGTTCTCGTCATTCCGACGGAGCTTGTGGAAGTCGTACTTGTTCAACTGACGAACAAAACTGGAGAAGTTGCTGTGCTTGAAGTGTTTTGGTAGAATCTCGTTGGTGAACTTGTCCGTCTGCCAAGCTGTTAGCCCCCCATATCATATGCGATGCCTCTGACGCCCGTCCGGCAGTGGTGTCTATGTACCTCCAAGATGACAAAAGTGTCGCCCTCGTTTCCCCATCGAACAATATTGGCGTATGCCGGGTCTTCGAGCATCCTGCCACGGTGGTTAGCGGGTATTTCAGATCGAGCAGCCGAGGTAGGCGCAAGCGACGGATAACGCACTTGTACAACTTGCGAACCTGGGAGCAGAAGAGTTAGCGGCTTGATTACGGATGCGGCAACACTGGGGCTCGACTCACGAAATCGCTGGAGTTGTTGCCGCTTTGCGCGGCGCCACCGTCGCCTTCAGGCATGATGAGGGCTTTTCGGCGTAGATGGTCGGAATTGTGAAAGACGAGGCGCGTTCCGATGCGAAGCTGTCAGAGCAACCGAGCGAGGGACAGGCAATTAATGTGCGGCGCCAATAGCAGTTGAGCAACCGTGGCGCGCGTCTTTGGCGTACAGCGATGCGATGCGATGGTGAATCTTGATGAGTCCAGTTCGAAGCGGCTCGCAGTGGTGCCTGCAGCAGCGAGTGGTCGTCCCAACCTCCACGGAGATGATAGCCGCGCAACGTGGTCGTATCCCTTGGATCGCGGGAGGCGAAGAATGGAGCAAGGGTCGTGCTAGATGCGAGGTGGAACAATTGGCGTGATGCGCATTCCTCGGGATGGTCACTGAGCCTTTTCCGAGCTGTCGGTCGATGTCGCAAAAGGGATGATGTGCTCGAGGCCGACGAGCAATGGCGGTGGGAGGAGGAGGACTGGAGCAAAGTCGGCCGACAGAGGGGAAGCAGATAGCTCGGCTGGGCGAATGATCCGGCTTGGTACGTCGAGGATGGAGAGTTGGCAGGTCGTCTGTGGAACTCTCCCGCAGTATGCAGTTGATCTTGTTGGGCAGCCCGTGGGTGACTGGGGGAGACAAGGCCGACAAGATCCTTTCCCTGGCTGCTGACCTTGATGTTGACCTTGGCCGTGGGACATGAGTGGATGGGGGGGTGGACTGGTGAGGAGATGCGAGCGAGGAGCGTGGGATGGGGAACGTGGAACCGGGCGAACCTCAAAACGGAAGAAGCAGGGGCGCGCAGGGAGCGGCCAATGATCCGTGAGGTTAGCGTCTGAGAATTTCTCTGGGGATCGCCGTGGTTTTGCGCTCTTGGATTCGTCCGTTACGGGGCTGCAGACCAACGAGGAAAGCACCGTCTGCCAACACTGTGAATGTGCTGGCCGTTTCTCGGAAACACTGTCTTTCCCTTTCCGATTTTCGACTGTTGAGCTCGCTGTTATCGAGTCGAGTTTCTGCTCTGACATGCAGGGCCGCAATCTTGGGGTCGAGGAGCCGTTGGCACAACGCTGTCTCTGTCCTTGCCCGGCTGGGCACGGCGTCTGAGGCGGGCATCCAAAACCCAGGGCTGGCTCGTGTCTGCTCTTCGGTGCACCGACGGAACGGTCCTGGCTGAAGGAATTGGGTACGCAGCCACGATGCCCCTAGACGACACTAGGACAAGAAGAAATTTTGCTCCGTCCGAAGTTGAAGGGGTCTCAGCTGGCCAAGCTTGACCTAAGCCGTCGATGTGCCGCCGGAGATCGTTCAGCGCTTAACCTTAAGCACGCAATGCGTGCCGCAACAAAGAACACCACTCCAGAGAGCCCCTGAAAAAGTGTTGAAGTTCAGCGCAAGCGTTGCAATCTCCCCTTCCCGCCCAGCCACAATCCCCGTGGAGGCTCTGCTCTTTGTCCTGCTCCTGGTGCCTCGTTGCCTCGGTCCCAAATGATCTCCGCATCGTGGGACATACTGTGTTGGGACGGGACGACGCCGTCTCTTGCGGTTTAGCGGGCTGCAGCCTGCCAAGTGGACAAGACCTCAGCACACCTCAAATGGGATATTGATCGACGTTGAAGATTTCCGTGGCTGGTCAGCTGGCGTGACGGGCTGGCGGCATCATCAGCTTCCGTGGACATGGAGGAATAATCAAGAATAATGCAGGAACATGTGCGTACATACTCGGTCCTCGCCTTGCGCACAACCCAAGCTGTGCCGCCATCTTACTCCTAGGTGTTGCAGCGCCTGACAGCGACACCATTTCGTCGCCGCTCCATGAACTCGGTCGCAGGCGACTTCCATGACGAAGTTGGCCGCCAGTCATGACGCAAGTGGTCCGTGGTGCTGACGAGCATGTTGTCCCGGCCCGAAGAGTCCCCTTTTGTTGCGCCGGGCTCGCAAACGGCATTGACCACTCCGGGATTCCTAAGGTCCGAGATGCCCGGGCGCATCCGGCACGGCCCTCGGGCGCACGCCGACCGTCCAAGGCGGACCGTGCGCCGGCCTTCGATTCCAGACTGGATGATGGCGCATGTTGTAGGTGTCGACGATAAAATCGTTGCTGGCTGCCCAGGTGGGCAGATTTTTCCATGTCGGTGGTGGGTTTCTGTGCTGCCTGGACGAGGCTGAGAAAAAGCCACTGTGCACTGGTTTTTCAAGGGAATCAACCATTTGATCGGTCTCCAACAAATAATGAGAATGTGGGCTCAAGCCGGAATTCTGTGCTCGTTTCTAGCATGACCAGACTTGATTGCACGTCTAGAAGGGCCCGGAGTGTTTTGTTCCTGCGGGGAGGGGGGGTTCAAGAAATGGAAGGCAACCTCAAGTAGGTAAGTAGGTAGGTTGAAGGCAAGAACGGGCTGCATATCCGAAGGTTTTGGAAGGTGCGATGTGATTTTGGCAGAACCTTGACTGTCCATGACTTGCCTCGTAAGCTGGCTCTTTCCTCAAAACATTCCCAGGGCAGTTAAATTCTGCGCTGCACCTTCCACTCCTTCCACTTGGCCTATCCATAGTTTGGCACCTTCCATGTTACGCACCTCAGCATGGAACCTGGAAATCAGGCAGGCAGGGAGGTACGCGAAGTTTTCTCTCGACAGATAGGCGTCCAAATCTTTCAGGTTTCCAAACCCAAGTTCCAAGGTCTGCTTCAACTGCTACGGTACCTGCTCCGTGCTTCTAGCCCGACGCCGAAAGCGATTCCCCTGACACTCGAACCATCAACACACTAATCTCACCGAGAGAACAACAGAGCAGGGCTTCAAAAATGTCCAAGAATTCCTTCGGCCCATCCGATGCCTCATCGGAGGGCTCAAAGTCCACCACGGAGAAAGAGTCATCACCGCCGCCTTCGCAACATCTTGTCGAGCACCAAGGCCTTGACCAGAAGTGTCTGCCTCTCGTCTATGGAATGTAAGGACAACCCATGAGAAAAGCTAGCTCTTTGAAAGCTTACTCGTAGGCGAAGGGATTTCACAGATGACTCCTTCCTTGTTGTCTGCATCGGCGGCCATACCTTCAAGGTCCACCGACAGCCTCTGACCCAATGTTCCCGAACCTTTGTCCAAGCTATCGACGAATCGGACGGCGAAGACTTCTGTCTACAGGTCTTCTCTGCTGACGCATTTGGCCTCTTTCTCCAATGGTTATACACTGGTCAACTGCCCCTTCAACAATTCGACCTCCTGCCATCCAAGTATCAAGGTCCCCACGAGGAGTACCCGCCTGAGGGTGAAAGATGCCACTTCTGTAACCTCTACGTAAAGTCACCCTTCCAGAACGTGTCCGCCGAGGAGCTTCGACTCATTGAGTATGGCGGCCAACATGGTCTTGCGTACCTCAGCCACGCCCGTGAGGTCTACATTCGCAATCTTGGGCCGAACCATGCCACCGTGGAGAACCATGCCACCGCGGAGGCCTACCTGAGATGGTCTGGGATGAACCCGAAGAGTCCGGATTCAGTATTTCGGGAGCATTTTCTCTTCCTCACCCTTGAGCTGGCGATATTTGCTCAGGAATGGGGCATGAACCGCCTGCACGACACTGCCATCGAGGCCTACAGATTCTACGAGCACCGACAAGCGCGCCAGCATCCGTTGATGCAACACATTCATCTCGTGTACGAGAACTCTCGCATCGATTCTCGTCTCAGGCAGCTCATGGCCGACTACGCCTTTACTGCATGCCGGCGCAGCAACAGTCGTACAGCGATCCTTGAGACGTTGGTCCAGTACCCCGAGTTTCTTCAGGATCTGTTGAAGAGGGATGACAGCCCGAACCTGGTTGCCCTTTCGGATCCTCTCTCTTGCAAGGAACAAAAAAATGCATACAGACTGTAAGGTTCTTGAGGGGGAGGGGGGCAGTTGGTCCATCTATGGAGGTTTGCTGTGATCCAGGGTGGAGGACCATGTTCTGGTGGTTTGTTGTGTTTGAAGGGGATCTTGCTGGCAAGGGAGCGATGGATGACTAAGCAATTCAATGTCTGGACCATCATCTGGGCACTCTACGCGACTTGACGCGCTTGACCTCAGATGCGACGCGACTTGAGCGACGCATTGACCCCACCCTGAATGTAGACAATCCATCTTTCACTTCGAACCCAATCCCGCCTGCGCAGAAAAGAAGGGACGTCAATCGAAAAATGCCACACTCAGTTACTTCAGGCTCACCGCCAGCGGATCAACAACAAGCTAGTGTCACCATGGATGAAGGAACAGACAACGTGGCGAGCCAGGCCAGCGACGGCGATGTTGCCATGACCGATGCAGCAACCGCAGAGGAGGTGCCGGTCACGGATGCAAACGACAAGAAGGAGGTCAAGCTCGAGGAATTATTCGCAGATGTCGACTCCGACGATGAGTTCCCCAGCTCGCGACCAAACGAAACCCAGGCCCCGAGCTCACCCCCGACGGCTGCTCCCCGGTCTCCAACGTAGGTACCTTGACGGATTTTGGTGCCACGAGTAGCGACTGACCTGGGTTCAGAGACTTGTCTGGCATGCGGGCATCGGACCCTGAGATCATGAGACTCTTCTATCAACGGCTATTCCCATGGAGATACCTCTTCCAGTGGCTGAACCACAGCCCGACACCGACCAACGACTTTGCGCATCGCGAGTTTGCGTTCACACTGCAGAACGATGCCTACTTGCGTTACCAAGCATTCCCCTCCTCTGATCTGTGAGTCAGAGTCCGCCGATGATTATCATACTGATCAAGACTGACTGACCGCTCGTTTTCCAGCCTTCGTAAAGACATCCTGCGCCTGATGCCTTCCCGTTTTGAAATCGGTCCTGTATACTCGACGAACCCGCGCGACAGGAAGACGCTGCGCAATTCTACCGCCTTCAGGCCTCTGGCCAAAGAGCTGTGCTTCGATATCGATTTGACAGACTACGACGACATCCGTACCTGCTGCGACAAGGCCAACATCTGCATCAAGTGCTGGCAGTTCATCACAATGGCGATCAAGGTGGTGGATGTCGCGCTGCGGGAGGACTTTGGCTTCAAGCACATCATGTGGGTATACTCCGGCAGACGTGGTGCCCACGCATGGGTTTGCGACAAGAAGGCGAGGACGATGCCGGATCAGATGCGCAAGGCCATTGCTGGGTACCTCGAGGTGGTCAAGGGTGGTGCGCAGAACGCGAAGAAGGTCAACCTCTGGAGGCCGCTGCACCCGCACATCGTGTAAGTCTCGATCTCGACGTCCCCCGTGGTATCATGCCCTGACACTCTTTGCAGCCGGAGTCTTGAAACCCTCAAGAGCCACTTCCAAGAGGACGTTCTCGAGGCCCAGGATCCCTGGGCCACCGCGGAACGCGCCGAGAATCTGCTCAACCTCATTCCCGACAAGAGCCTTGCTGATGCACTGCGCAAGAAATGGGATGCTGCGCCCGGCCGCGTTTCGACGTCCAAGTGGGCGGACATCGACAGCGTCGCGAAGAGTGGTGCCAGCAAGAGCCTTGATGCACGCGCCCTGAAGGAGGCAAAGCAAGACATCGTCCTCGAGTACACCTACCCGCGTCTCGATATCGAGGTCTCGAAGAAGCTGAACCATTTGCTCAAGTCTCCCTTTGTCGTGCATCCCGGCACAGGGCGCGTCTGTGTGCCGATCGACACGAGCGCACTGGAGGACTTTGACCCGACAGCCGTGCCGACAGTGCAAGAGCTTCTCGGGGAGATCGACGCGTGGAAGGGCGAGGAGAAGACCGAGGAAGGCACGGCGGCGAAAGGAGTGCAAGACTGGGAAAAGACGAGCCTGAAGCCGTACATGGAGCTCTTCAGGAGCTTCGTCGGTGGGCTGGTGAAGGAGGAGATGGATATCAAGGTCAAACGCGAGCGCGAGGATGAGGGGCTGGATTTCTGATGGGTATGAGGGAGGCATTGGCGTTTCTTTCAACATGACTTGTATGAATGGGTACATGTCCTGGCTGGTTAATATCATTGCGGACTGGGGCTGGCAGCTGTGGACTTGACGTCTACCGGTATGAATGTAACACGAGGAATCACCACCGAGGCAGGATGACTTCCGACATCAGTTCTAGCGTGATGTGATATTCATTTATTTCCATATGGTTCGGCCTGGGGCTATGATGTCTTGTCAGCTGTCGGATCTGCTTCCTGTTGCAGCGGAACACCTTCAGCCAGCGTTTCCTGCAGGTCAACCTCCTCGCCCGCATCTTCCTCTAGCCTGCTGTCTTCCACAAGGCTCGAATCAGCTGTTTCTGCTTCCCCTGTCCCTCTCAGCCTTCCGCCCTTGCGCTTGGGCATCACCTCCATGAAGGCCTTGCCCCAATCTCCCAACTCGAGCCACCGCAGCATAATTTCGACGACGTGATTCGTCGCCAGCACCCGCCGACTTGCCATCTCTAGGTACTCGCCGATGGGAAGCTTCGCCGTGCGGATGCCCCGCTCCCGTGCTCTCTTGTGGCACAGCCCCTTTTCTCGGTTCTTGTCCACGAGGCCACCGACGATATAGCAAGTGTTCGGCTCGAGCCGGTCCAGAGTGTAAGGTGAGTCAGAGGATAGGTAGACAATGTTCCTGACATCCTCGGCAGGTTCGGCTTCCGGCTCTGGTTGTGGTGTCGTGCCTGCAAGGTCGATAACCATGGCGGGCTTACCGTCCGCGGGAGCCTTGAGCACGTCCACGACCTTGTCTTCCTTCATAGCTTCAGAAGCCGCCTTGGCGACCTCGACGAAGTCTTCCTCCACGAACTTGATATGTTTCCATTGCTCGTGCTGGTTCTGCAGAATGCCCTCGAACCGCTCCTTCATCTTGCCTCCGTAGGAGCTGGCGTACAGGTGCGTCTGGAACCTCGACTTCTTGTTGTCACTGTAGGATCGCGTGATCTGGCTCGCCAGCGAGATGAGTTCGCCTTCGAGCATGTACTTTTCGAAATCACAGTCGAGGATGATGCCGACTGGAACCCGGACTGGGGGCGTATGGTCGTGCTTCTGGAACAGTGTCTTGGGGTCAATGCCGGCGGCTTCGGCCTCCGCAATGGCCGCGGCCTTTTCTTCGCGCTTGCGAGCTTGCTTCTCGTGCCGCTTGTCTTTGCGCTTGCGCTTGCGATCGTCCCGCTGGTCTTCCCACATGGCCTTGCGCTTCAGCTTCCGGAGTTGGTTTTTCGACATCTTAGCTTCGCCTGCGGCAATGGCCTCTCCAGAGGCAGCCACGGCGTCGTTGCCAGTTTCTGCTGGGATCGCATCGACTTTGGAGCTGGTGGCGGACTCGTTGCTGCTTCCTGCCCCTCCAGCTGCTTCTGTTGCGGCGGGAGGAGCCGCATCTTCCGTCTGATGCTCGGATAACCGCATCGAATCACCAGCCAGTGATTGCCCCTCTTGCACAGGTGTGCTGGCGTTGCCGGCCGTAATAGACTCCATGATGCGCTCTGAATCACCGCTTCTGGCGCACCGAAAAGCTGTGACGTGGGGTCGTTCAAGACTGAATTTCGGTGCGTCACAAAAACTGAGACGCCAAAGAGAAGGGAAGATCAGACGCTGTGTGCGCCTTGCAGAAAGGAAGTCGATGCGCGCCCTTGCAGGGGGGATATAAGAGGTAATTGTTCTCGTTGCTGCCTTGATCATCGCCTGCTCTTCGGCTGATCCAAGATTGCACGCTCTTTTTTTACTCCATTCACTTTGAGTTGCAGGTTGAAGCAATTCACGGCAGAAAAAGTTGGGCGGTGGGAAAGGGCTGCTGAAAGGGGATTAGCGCCATCACGTCGCGTCTCCCAGCTTAATGGGCTCCAGAAGACGCGCCCGGATCAAGTCAGTGCCTCATCACCGTCAATTTCACAGCCGGTGTCCGCCATCGTCCTCTGACCTCACCGCAACGCATTTGCGAGTATTCTCCCTTCGATCCTATATCCATCGATCTTTATCAAGGCGCCATCTCAATTGCCACCTGCGTCAATCGTTTTCGCGCGCCCAGCATCCCGCAACGGGCTCCCTATCTCGGACCATCACCAACCCTCGCATTTTGACATCGCAGGGGGCCAACTCCCGTTCAAAGGCGAACCAAAATGTCCTCCCGACCTGAATTGAAGGTAAAGACCACCAGGCCAACGCTCCCCTCTTCTACCCGACCGCCAGCTGACCCCTCGCGATGCGCAGGTCGATGACGAGCATGGGTTCATTCGCTACTTCAAGTCTCTGCCGACCACACACGAGGACACCATCCGCATCTTTGATCGCGGCGACTGGTACACAGCGCATGGAGAGGATGCGACCTTCATTGCGAAGACAGTACGTTGGATCAGTCCCCGGCCAGAGCCTGCGCCACGTCACTCAAGCTAACCACCCAATTCACCAGGTCTACAAGACCACATCGGTGATTCGACAGCTCGGCCGCGATGACAAGACCGGACTTGCCTCTGTCACCATGACCATCACAGTTTTCCGACAATTCCTTCGAGAGGCCCTCTACAAGCTCAGCAAGCGAGTCGAAATCTTCCAGAGCACTGGCGGCCGGATGAACTGGAAGGTCGTCAAGCAGGCCTCGCCAGGCAACCTCCAAGATGTCGAAGAAGACTTGGGCGGCCACTTGGAAGCAGCACCCATGATTTTGGCCGTCAAGATTACAGCTAAGGCCTCTGAAGCGCGAAACGTGGGAGTCTGCTTCGCGGATGCCAGTGTCCGGGAGCTCGGAGTCAGCGAGTTCCTCGACAACGACCTCTTCTCCAACTTCGAGGCCCTCCTCATTCAGCTCGGCGTCAGGGAGTGCCTTGTACAATATGACAAGTCGGAGAAGGACAAGGACCCCGACCTTGCGAAGCTGCGACAGATCATCAACAACTGCGGCGTGTCCATCTCGGAGCGGCCGGGCGCGGACTTTGGTATCAAAGACATTGAGCAAGACCTGGCTCGGTTACTTAAGGACGAGAGAGCCGCGACGCTTTTGCCACAGACCGATTTGAAACTGGCCATGGGCTCTGCCGCTGCCCTCATCAAGTACCTCGGAGTCCTGCAAGACCCTTCCAACTTCGGCCAGTACCAGCTGTACCAGCACGACCTGGCTCAGTTCATGAAGTTGGATGCCGCTGCGCTGAGAGCACTCAATCTCATGCCAGGCCCGAGGGACGGCTCCAAGAACATGAGTCTCTATGGTCTGCTGAACCACTGCAAGACACCGCCAGGCAGCAGGCTGCTCTCCCAGTGGCTGAAGCAACCACTTATGAACAAGGACGACATCGAGAAGCGCCAGCAGCTGGTCGAAGCTTTTGTCATGACACCCAACCTGTGTGCTGTCATGCAGAAGGATCATCTCAAGCTGGTCCCCGATCTTTACCGACTCTCGAAGCGATTCCAGCGCAAGAAGGCTACTCTCGAAGACGTTGTGAGGGCGTATCAGACAGTTGTCAGACTGCCTGACATCCTCGGCTCCCTCGAAGGCGTTATGGACGAGCAGTACAAGGACCCTCTGGACGAGGCATACACGAATAACCTTCGTGACCTTTCCAGGAGCCTCGTCAAGCTCCAGGAGATGGTTGAAACGACGGTGGACCTGAAAGCCATGGAAAACCACGAATACCTGATCAAGTCCGATTTCGATGATAGCTTGAAGATCATCAAGAAGAAGCTTGAGAGAGCCATGGCCGGCATCGAAAGGGAGTACAGCGAGGCTGCAGATGATCTGGGCCAGGAAAAGTCAAAGAAGATCTTCCTGGAGAACCACAAAGTCCACGGGTACTGCCTGCGTCTCACCCGACAGGAAGCCGGCTGCATCCGGAACAAGTCTCGGTACCAGGAGTGCTCAACGCAGAAGAACGGCGTCTACTTCACCACCAAGTCGCTGCAGAACCTCCGCCGGGAGTATGACCAGCTCTGGCAGAACTACAACCGGACACAGGCCAGCCTGGTCAACGAGGTCGTGGGTGTCGCCGCATCATATTGCCCGGTCCTGGAGAAGCTGGCGGGCGTGCTGGCCCACCTGGACGTCATCTGTGCATTTGCCTATGCCTCAGTTCCAGAGGCAGCGGCGGATTATGTGAGGCCCAAAATCCACAACAGAGGCGAGGGCCAGACCGTCCTCAAGGAGGCTCGCCATCCCTGCTTGGAAGCACAGGATGACGTGCAATTCATCACAAACGATGTGACCCTCACCAGAGACAAGTCCTCATTCCTTATTATCACCGGGCCCAACATGGGTGGTAAATCGACATACATTCGACAGATCGGTGTCATCGCCCTCATGGCCCAGATTGGCTGCTTCGTGCCCTGCTCCGAAGCCGAGCTGACGATCTTCGACTCTATCCTGGCCCGTGTCGGCGCAAGCGATTCCCAGCTCAAGGGCGTCTCGACATTCATGGCAGAGATGCTCGAGACCGCCAATATCCTCAAGTCGGCGACAGCCGAGTCGCTCATCATCATCGACGAACTGGGCCGCGGCACATCGACCTATGACGGCTTTGGGCTGGCTTGGGCCATCTCCGAGCACATCGTCAAGGAGATCGGCTGCTTCGCCATGTTCGCAACACACTTCCACGAGCTGACCGCCCTCGCGGAACAATTCCCTCAGGTCAAGAACTTGCACGTCACGGCCCACATTGGCGGCGACGGCGACGGTGATTCCAAGCGCGAGGTGACGCTGCTGTACAAGGTTGACGACGGAATCTGCGACCAGAGTTTCGGCATCCACGTCGCCGAGCTCGTGCGGTTCCCCGACAAGGTGGTCCGCATGGCCAAGCGCAAGGCCGACGAGCTTGAGGACTTCACCAGCAAGCACGAAGATTTGGGCATGAAGTACAGCAAGGACGACGTCGAGCAGGGCAGCGCCATGCTGAAGGACGTGCTCATCAAGTGGAAGGACGAGGTCAGGGCAGGCAGCATGAGCAAGCAGGAGATGCTCGTCAAGCTGAGGGATCTGGTGCAGGCAGACGACAAGCTGCTGGCCAACCCTTTCTTCCAGTCGATCAAGACTCTATGAGGGCCGGGGCGGGGAACATCTGGTCAGTCGGGTCATGATTTTGGGCGGTAAATGGGACGGCAAAGAAGGCTGGCGTTCGGGGAATGGGTATTGCGAAATTCACGATGTTCGAGTGAGATGATCACTTCACATCCCATAAAATTGTTCGCAGCGAGGTTACAATAAGATGACTCAATTATCCAATGTTCTGCTTCTACCGATGCCTGCTCAATAATCCTCCCCGGAGTCTGGTAAATCTGCTACGAGTGCGGTCAGCATGTGCTTCCAGGACGAAAGGTTGGCCGTGGGAGCGTATATGGAGAATGTGGAAGATCAGAAATAAAGATAGAACGGTGATTGGTATAATCATAAGATCATAAACAGCCTCTGAAGCTAGGGTTTCATCATGATGGGTGGTTGAGGGTGGATGTGGTGTGGAAGTATGTGAGCGTACCTGAATCCCTGGTTAGCCAATCCTGTCATCAAGACGATGCAGAAAAACAGAGAAATTGAATTGTGCGAATCAGACAAATGATAGAACGGTGATTGGTATAATCATACAATCATAAACAGCCTCTGAAGCTAAGAGTTTCATCATGCAAGGAAGGGGGGTTTTGACGTGGGAAGTCGAACGTACCTTGTGTATGGATGGAGAAGATGCCAGCTGCCGAGTCCCTGGACTGTGGATAGCATCACCATGCGCAGCAACGCAGCAAGCCCTTGCCCCCGCCGTCGCGGGGGCGCCGGGTGAACAAATAATACAGTTCTGCGATTCTGTCTAGCCGCAAACTCCCTCCGGTCCGTCGCCTGTGGACCCAGGGCGATGGTATGTACAACAAAAGGAAACGCTTCAGGTGTCTTCTTGCACGTCGTCTCGTCTCTCCGCCCCCGTCTACTTGGACGTTGCCTTGACGGGGTCGATCTCGATGCCGTACTTCTCGAGCAGGCGCTCGCGTCTCCTCTCTTCGTAGCCGGGCGGTTGGATGCCTGCAGGGTGTCAGCTGTTGCGCAGAGAGTAAGCGTATGTATCCGCGGGTGAACAAACCTCGTCCCTCGCCAATCTCTGCAATCGTCTCCTCCATCGGTCGCCGCCTGTTGGCGCGCAGCCTCATCTTCCTGTCGAACTCCTCTTCCTCCGGACGGTCGGTCCAGCCGCGGAGTCGGCTGCCGGTGGCGTCGAAGAGGCCCATGGTGACGGCAGTGATGGCACCGGCGCGGAGAACAAAGGGCATCTTCTTGCCTGTAGCAGTGTCAGTCTGATTGCCAGTGTATCCATCGTGGTATGTGGTTGGACGAACGGGTCGTGCCGACGATGGCACCGGCAAGGAAACCACCGAGGGCCGCGTTGTACGCATCATCCGTCTTCCTGAGGTTGGAGGCGGCCGCCTTGGTGAAGCTATAGGCACCACCGGCAAGGGCTAGAAAAACATGGTCAGCAATGATCTCTCGGAGCCTGGCCGGGGAGCCAGCGCCAATTGAAGGGTTTCCGTACCCAGGCTGACAATTATGCCGCCGTTGCGGGTGAAGACGGCCATGGCGCCGACGTTGGACTTGTGCAGGGCAGTCCTGAGCGAGGCGATCAGAAAGCCGGCAGTGCCGGTGAAGGCCGTGCCCCTCATGGCCGCGTTGACGGCATCCTGCGGGTGGTAGTCGTGATCGTCGCCGGCCATGGTGGGTGGTCGCGTCGTGGAGGCGGGATGGTTGTCTGGAGCAATGGCAAGGAAAAGGCAGAGAGCCGTGGTCCGGGAACTGAAGGTTTGAGGTCCAATTGGGCGTCGGTCATTGGTTGGCGGGGATTGGGGTATCACGTGACTCGAGGCACATTTGTCGGTGAGGGGCCAATGGTATCTCCTTCAAAGGTCAAGGTGTGTGATAGGCTCAAGACGCAGATACGTATCGCATTTTCTGTCCACATCTCGCCGTATTACACTTCTTTGGACGTCTGGTTCCTCATTATTACCCAATCATTTCCGCCCAGCTGCTCTTTGACGTTGCCATCCAGTCGTCTCCTCACCGAAACCAACACATCTCTGATGGAATGACTAATCCCTCATGAAGTGGCGTCCTGGCCCGTGCAGGAGCTCCCCTCCGTCGAGGATGCTGATTGGACGCCTCGCGGTGGCTGCTGAGCTGCGCGAGGCTACGTCAGCTGGACTCGTCACAGTGCATGCAGCAGGTGCCGCCCATAGTTTTGTCAGGTGTATCGTGCTGCTGGACCGTTTGCCTCCCATATTGCTGGCATATCCCCTCCATTTTACGACCATCCCTTCTTCCATCTCGGACGATGGGTGTTTGTCTGGGTATTGCTCATCGCTTTCTGTAAAAAGACCGGTTCGCCTTAGACTGCGGTATCTTCCCTGTCTGCACCCTACCGCCTAGAAACCCCCCGATCGATCGTCATCGCTTGCTCTCTCCAGTCGTCCTTTGCACAGAGTAGAGGATAGGTGTCCTTGTCAGTGCCAGAAAAGCCACGTCTCTTTGGGATCAGGATGATTGGGACACGACTGACGTTTGCACGCAGCTTCTCGCCATCACGTCACCGATCTCCCACCCCGCATACGACCGAGAATATCGAACTACAACAATCATCGTGCCCGCGGAGACCTGGATCTCGCAGCGTGAATATTGCTCCCCGACCGGTGTCTTCTTCAGACATTGCATAGCTGTTGTTCTCTGCCCGCTTCTGGCTCAGCCGAACCTGGTGTCTTTGTACGTGGCTTGCAGTCCGTGTTCACACCTGCGAAGGGGTCGACTACCGTCTTCAGAGGTCTTGGGCCTGGTTCTCCAAAGGAAACGACTTTTGTTTGGGGGGCCGCGGACCTGAGTGGAAGGTCTATATCTGGCTCCGAGAGACCCGATACCTTCCCGGTTCGACAACCTGCGCGGACCCGCGTCCTTCCCCGACTCACCAAGTGAACGGACCCGCGTCCTTCCTTTCTAGGAACAGTTGATCAGAGAGGCCTTATTTACTTGAAAACTTGGGCCGCGAGGTGTCATCTTCTGCCACAACCTCTCCCCTCCCTTTCTCACCGGCCTCCGAGTCAACCATCGTCAAGGGCTGTCCACTCGACGTGCCCCAGTCCGGCTGCCCCGACTCTTCGAATCCTACCGCTACCTAGGTCCTCATCCTCTCGTTGAGGGACGCACATCGTCACCCGTCCCTGCGAATCTCCCGAGAGGGGGGCGCAGACTCTCCCGTGAGTCCTATCGGCGCATTATATCCATGTCTCAGGACTCGAAGGCTCCTTCTGCGCAGAGGCATCCATGCTTCGTCGAGGCGAAGATTCAGTGCTAACTCACCTCCTTACAGATTAAGCACCGCCATCTGAGCCAAGATGGCATCTTCACCTCCAAACCTCCCAGGTAAGACCAGGAACTCCCGGCAACTAGCCGAACGGCTTGGTGAACCTGGCTGACCATGAAGCAGGCCGCCTTGCCCCACGCTGGGTCGAAGATCTCACAGCCAGTTTCATCCCGGAAGTTGACTCTGTCATTTCCTCGTCCGTCAAGGCGCGCCTTTCTGAGTGCGGCCGCTATGGACCTCATCGCCACGACCTTGCCATCGTCGCAAACCAGACCACCTTGGAAGGCATCACTCCCGCTGTCCTGTCGCTTGTTTGCCGTGGCTGTGATCATCACTTCGTGGTGGAGATTCAGTGGCAGCCTGAGTCGACCTTGCAACCTTGCAATCATGGCCTTGCCAACTACTCTCCGAGCATATCCGGGCTCCCCGCTGAATATACATCTCAGCTGATGCATCATCTTATCAAGACGGGCAGCTGGGATGATGAGCAGTGTCAGCAGAAACGGAGCCCCAGATATCCTTTGATCGGCAGGGTCGAGTTCGCGTGTTCTCAACCGCGGTGTGCGCTGCAGGTTTCCCTCGAGATCAGCGAGCCTCGACTCGCCCTCAAATGGCTCCAACTTCTCAACGACCCCGGTCGAATGAAACGCAACCTCGTGGAAGCGCGCAACAAGGACCCCGACCGATACGCTTCAACTCCAGAGGAGACCGTGGGTGCTGCGTTCAAGGTGCTCAGTACCTATCTCCGGAACCTCCTCGCAGACCCCGAGCTCAGGAAGATTTCAAGACGCAACAAGCGATTCCAGATAGTGTTCGGCACAGAACTGCTACCCCTCTTCCACGCCGTGGGATATACCGAGGAGACCGCCGACAATAATGGCGTCCCCGAAGACTTCTTGGTTCCTCAACCCCTCGAACCTGCTCAGCAGGACTCTCCAATTCCGCTCGACTATCTCCGGGCTTACATCGACAACCTGCAAGTCGAAGTTTCGAACCATGTTCCTGGTACAGCCCTGTCGGAAGCCTTCAATGCAGTTCCTCGCCTCCTTAGGGAGCTTCACTGCCAGGGATATCCCACGTCTCTGCTGAGTTCTAGAATCCTCTCCGATGACAAAGACTTCCTCACACTTGGCGTCCTGCCATCGATGCACGAGACGTTGATTCACTTTGGGTTCCGAGCCCAAGTGGCAACCTGGCCCGAGAAAAAGGTTGAGTACGTTGAGGCCTTCGCCCAAGCATCAACGCAGCTTGGTAACAACGACTTGCTGGAGCAAGCTGGGAAAGACATGTCATTACTCTCAGCGGAGGAGGACAATGCTGGAAGGCCCGAGGCGTCGCAAGACCATGGAGCCATATGGTCCGCCGCTGCCTACTTCGGTCTTTCCAATCCCTCTGAGGGGCCTGATTACCGCCTTGTCGCCAGCTTCAAAGAAAAGCAAGCCGAAGACCCTTCCAGCGCCGAATCGCATCTGCGAGCTCTCGTTAAGCACAGGGACTCCCGGCGCCTACATGAACTCCTAGCCGGCAGAATGTCTGTCGACACAGCAATGGAGATCCTTGGCCTTCCCAAAGGGCAGGTGGCGGCTGACGAATTTGTCAAGTCGTATGCGGACGTAGCCGTAAGTGGAAGCACCCAGCTCTGTCAGTGCTCACAAGAATTAATTTGCTGACCATGGCCTTAGATGACAAACCCTCCCGATAACCGCCAGCCAGTCGATGCGGCGTGGATAAGCGAGGTCGTCGAGGCCTTGGATATCATTGCATTGCAGCGAGGAAGCAATGAACTCGTGGCCAAGTCAATCGAGATCGGCGGTAGTGCAACGCTGGCAGAGCCAACAAAACCACGGCTAGACATCCCCGTAGGCTTGGACAACATCGGCAATACCTGCTATCTCAACAGCTGCCTGCAGCTGCTCTACTCTGTTCGGCCTGTCAGAGACTTCATGCTCCACGGCTCCGACCGCATGATCGACTTGGCCGCCGACGATACATCGACACGCCGAATTGGCAGCGGCAAGGACACTGTGAGCGTGGTTGAGGCATGTCTTGGCCAACTATTTACGCGCGAGATTATGCAGCTTTACCTGCAGCTCAACTCGACACAGGCCCCGTTCATCAAGCCATCACAGCGCCTCGCTGAGGCAGCCCTGGTCTCGGCCGGGGCTGTCACGCAAGAACTTGAGAAGAAACACACCCAGGCGCCCAATACGCAGCAGAACACGGACACCGATCAGTCTGCTGTTCCTCCAGTTCCGCCGCGGCGACCGTCCGACAGCGATATTCGTGTCGAACACGTCGACTTCCCGGAGGATGTGGACATGATCAATGTCTCTGTTGATGCCGTGTCGGAGACCGCCAGCGATGTTAGCTCCAAGACTCTCGTCGAAGACACCGTGGAGGTTGTCAAGTCCGTCGACGCGAAGCCACTCGCCAAGCACGACACAGCCGCAACCGAGGTCCCTCCACCGACCTCAGAGGATGTTGAGATGACAGACACCGCGGATGTCACCCTTAATGCCCTCGATCCCCCAGCTCGCATGAAAGCCGTCCTGGACGCTTGCTCCCGCATGAGGACCCGCGAGTCAGGCACCGACCAACAAGACGTGGAAGAGACGATGGGTTCCATGCTCAACCTCATACAGTTCGCCATCAAACCACACGAGGTCAGAGACGATGGCGTCCAGAATGACTTGATCACAGACCTCTTCTATCTCAAGCGCAGGTACTACTCCAGAAAGGAAAACGAGCAGGACTTCCGCTGCACCGAGACGAGTATCGATCGTTCCATCGTGGCATACCCCGCCGAAAAGGGGTCTTGCACGATCTACGAGGCTCTCGGCCGTGGTCTGGATATCGAAACTCTGGACGGCGGACAACAACGATTCAGTACCTTGGCAGAGCTGCCTCCCGTGCTGTTTATTCACATTCAGCGAACCAAGACAAGCGGCGCCAAGAACTCGAATCCCGTCGTGGTTGAGGAGATGCTGTATCTTGACAGGTTCATGGATACCGACCCCAACTCTGAACTCATGGAGCTTCGTAAATGCGGCTGGCAGCTCCAAGATCGCCTGGACAAGTTTGCTGCCCACGCGCCCCAAGAGAAGCCTGTCAAAGGGCCCGTGAACAAGCCATCCGCTGCCACCCTGGCCGAGGAAGCCATGGCGGATGGCGAGGTGACGCAGTCACTCTTGGCCGATATGCCCGCGGCCAATCTCCAGCTCTCGTCCGATACCTTCAGCTTCGACCTGCCAACCCCTCCCCCCGAACCGCTTGTGCCCGAAGAGGCCGAGGTTGAGACCTTGTCAGTGGACGGGTTGCCCACGATGGCCAAGGTTCAAGAGATGAGCGAGCAGTTGCTCCAAGAGAACAGGGATGCGATGGGGCGCCTCTACGCCGAAAACAAAAAAGAAGCGTATCGCCTGCACGCCGTCATCTGTCACAGCGGAGGACTGAATGCTGGCCATTACTGGGTGTGGATTTATGATGGCAGAGCCACTACGTGGCGCAAGTACAACGACTCGATGGTTACCGCCGAGCCCAACTCCAAGAGAGTCTTCGATACGCTCAATCAGGGAGATGCGCCGTACTTCCTCTGCTACGTCCGCGACGACGTCAGAGACGAGTACGTGAGCATCCCCGAGCGCAATGCCGAGGTGACGGAACCGACGATCGACGCCGATAATGGTGTTGAAGTAACCGAGATCCGCCTCGCACCTTTCGAGGGGGCCGTGGCTCGCCAGAACACCCCGCTGGATAGAGTGACTGATCAGCCGCCGCCCTACGAGACAGGAGAGAACTAGATGGGCTCCCTTGCCGAATTGGAGGTTGCAGGTAGGCTGCGAGATGCGCGGCATAACTCTGTCTCAGGAGGCGCTAATGGTCCTCAGGCTCGTGAGCGATACGATTCCGATATCGAGAACGAGCGGATGGTCTTGGGTGCCCTGAACGAGTTCATGGTCGGCGAAAAGCGCGCGTTGCCCGGAGATGCAATGAACGAGCAATCCTGCAAGAAGCAGAGGACGGACTCGGCAGTCTGGGACAGCGTGCTGGAGTCCGACGATGACGATTTTGCCTTGCCATTCATCGATGTGGATGATGAGGAGATGGGCGATGAGGATACGGACGAGGACTGTGCTGAGGCCATGGAGGGCGGTCTTGCTCATCACTTCCCTGGCCTTTACCGCTTCCGAACGCAGAAGCCATGGCACAGATTTCGTCGTTTCAAGGAAGGTTTTCTCGTCCAGCGTTTGACTTGCGGCCTTCCTTCATATCCCGGCGACATTCGCGAGAGGCGTGTACTTCAGGTGTATCGTTACGACTGGCCGACACTCCAGGTTTCGCGGGTGTCATTTTCCCAGTACTGGTTTGGCACCAGGCAGTATTCTCAGGAGGCATTGGAGGGCCGCGTTGCTAACCTCGTGAGACGTGGCATGCGGCTTGCACAGGAATGAGCCTCATGGAGGAGCACCAGCTACGATGAGGCGACGTCGGACGGCACCACCGCGGATGGGGCACATCTTTTATGTTTTGCTTTTCTCTGTCGATAAAGTGTTTGAGTATACCCAGAATTCCGCATGGCACGAACAGGCATGGCATTGCGAGCGGTCATCTTTTTGCTTCCCGCAGGAGGGAGGCTTGCAGGGACGGGTTGCATTGGCTTTGCCCCCTGGGCTGGAGGAGACGCAACCAGGCAAATGATTGCACGCGCAGAACCGGCCCTTTGGGCCTTTAGACAAATGTTGAGAGTATTGTAGAATTGGCTGTCCTGTCCTGCTCGTGATGAAATAATGCATACTGATGTGAGAATGGAACGAACCCTACCATTCTCAGAGTCATAACCGGCCGTCAGTCGTCAAGTCCCCCCGGTGTTCAAACGCCATGGAGGGGATGGATGTGTAGGAGATGTAGATAGATGAGATACCCAAAGTGCAGAAGGCCTCCTCCCCGTATTCTCCCCTGATGAGTTTAGCCGGACGCCCGTCGGGGGGTTCGATGGCCGAGGTCCCCGTGGTCCCGGTGCCATGTTGCTGGCCTGGTGCAGATGGTTGTACAGATGGAGAGACGTCGTCGTTTGCGTCTTCCTCCGCCAGGCGCTCAGTAATCCCTCATGACGCCGCGCTCGCCCTCGTCGCCCTCCTGGACGGGGATGGGCTGAGGAGGCTGCGGCGTGGCGGGTTTGTGGATTGGGTACTCTGGCCAGGCCATGGTTGCTGCGGCTTGGTGAGAGGCGTGCGATGTGGAAGTCTTTCGATGTATTCGAACGGGAGCGTGGAGGTGTCTCCGATCGTAGGGAGGAAGAGGTGCAGGTGGAGCGGGCGAGGATCAATGTGGCAGATGATGATCTGACTGTTCCTTATATGCTCGCGTGCGTGTCGAGATGGGCTGTTTGTCGTCTTACGGGCACTTATAAGAAGCCTGTGATATCGATGAGGGGAAGGTCTCGACTCTCTGGTTACCTCTTTCAGCGGCGGAGAGGAGGAGGGTATTATTATATCTGGCCCCCATATGCCTGCGACCTCCCGGTCCTTCATCATGTGCTACCCCCAACATCAATCGGATGAGACACCCTTCTGGCCCCGTCCGCAACGGATGGGGGGCGAGCCCTTCGTCGCCCGTGCCCCCGGTCTATCGATCTGCGACGGGTTGACGTCAGGTCATTCGCTGCTCTACGGCGAAGCTTTGATAGGCCCGAAGGCTTTTTTCGGGGAGGGGACTCTGCCAATCTACGTGGAGTGCCGCCCTATCTTCTGTCTGGCGTGGATGGGTGGCGATCTGGGGGGGAGGAGATTGGGGAAGGGAGCGTGGTGGTGGTGTGCTGTCACTCTCGGAAAAGGGGGTACCGGCGACAGGTGCCAGAACCAACGGCTCTAGATGTAGTCTCGCCTGCGATAGTCGGATATCAGCATCTCTGGCGAGGCTCTAAGCGGTGCTCGTCCTGTCTCGGCGAGAGACCCCGAGCTGCCGAGCTGCCGAACTGTTCCAGATCTCAGGGGGCCTTCGTTGAAATGTTTCGAAACATTCAGATGTTTATCGAGGCATGAATCCTTGGCTACTGGCTTGAAGCACCCGAGCACGGCGCACAGTCCTTCAGGGACACTCGGTCACTCATCAAGTCAACAGCAGACACAGCTCATAGGAAAAGAAACAAATATATCTCATGAATACCTATCTGTAGACAAACTCAAATGCACTGACCCTCGCCGCCATTACCACTTTCCCAGTCTCAAACGCCGCTCACCCAAAACCAAAAGGTACCGGCCCGCGCCCCTCAGTTGCTGCTGCTGTATCCGTTCTCGCCGTTCCGGCCGTTGCGCCAGAGCCCGCTGCGGCTCCACTGCCAGTCCTTCAGGAACGGGGGGTCCAGGCCCGTGTCGAACGCCACGTTCTGGGCCTTGATCTGCTCGTTGCGCAGGGCCTCGCGCGCCGAGGCGCCGCTGTTATGCAGGTGCGGCATGCGGTCGATGGCGTCCATGGCGAGGCTGAAGCGGTCCGTCTGGTTCCGGATGGCCAGCTCGAGGGGCGTGTCGATGTTGCCCTTCTCCTTGTACCCGCGCACGTGGAGGTTGTGCGAGCCGGGGCGCTTGTACGTGAGGCGGTGGACGAGCCAGGGGTAGCTGTGGAAGTTGAATATGACGGGCTTGTCGGCCGTGAAGAGCGCGGTCCACTCCTGGTCCGTGAGCCCGTGCGGGTGGTCGGTGTGGTGGATGAGCTTGAAGAGGTCCACGACGTTGACGCACCGGATCTTGAGATCGGGGAAGTAGTTCAGCAGGAGCTCGATGGCCGCAAGGGACTCGTGCGTGCTGACGTCGCCGCAGCTAGCCATCACGACGTCGGGCTCCTCGCCCGCGTCCGTCGAGAACTGCGGCCAGATGCCGATGCCCTTGGTGCAGTGCTCGATGGCCTTGTCCATCGACAGGTACTGAAGGTGCTCCTGCTTGTCGGCGACAATGACGTTCACGTAGTTGGCGCTGGCGAAGCAGTGATCCATGACCGACAGGAGACAGTTGCCGTCAGGGGGCAGGTAGACGCGGACGACCTCGGGGGACTTGTTGACCACCATGTCGAGGAAGCCGGGATCTTGGTGCGTGAAACCGTTGTGGTCCTGGCGCCACACGACGGCCGTGAGAAGGATGTTGAGAGAGGCGATCTTGTGTCGCCACTCGACCTCCAGGCACTTCTCGATCCACTTGCAGTGCTGGTTGACCATGGAGCTCACGATGGGAACTGTGCGAGGTTAGCGCCCGTTCTCTGGGAAACACCATTAGAATAAGACCTACTGAATGGCTCATAGCTGTTGAGCATGCCGTGGCGACCGGTCAAGATGTAGCCCTCGAGCCAGCCTTCGCAGGTGTGCTCGGAGAGCATCTCCATCACGCGGCCCTCCATGGCCAGGTTTCCGCCGTTGTTGTCCTCTTCAAAGTACTCTCCCATCCACACCTTCTTGCCGGCCTCGTACACCTTGCCGAGCTTGTTGGACTCGGTCTCGTCCGGGCCGAACAGCCTGAAACTGTTGGGGTTGGCCGCAACGACGTCGCGGAGGTACTTGGACATGTTGGTCATGCTGGCGCCCATGGTCGCGCCCGACTTTTCAACCTGGATAGTGTAATCCTTAAAGTTGGGCAGACGCAGCGGCTTTCTCAAGATGCCGCCACCGTTGGCAATGGGGTTGGCACTCATGCGGCGGTCTCCCTTGGGGCAGAGCTCCTTGAGTTCGGGGAGGATGTGGCCATCCTTGAACAGGCGCTCGGGCTGATAGCTGCGCATCCACTTCTCGAGGAGCTTGAGATGCTCGGGGTTCTTGGCCACGTCCGGGATGGGGACCTGATGGGCGCGCCAGTAGCCTTCGAGGAAGTTGTCGTCGACCTTCCGGGGTCCGGTCCAACCCTTGGGGCTTCGCAAGACGATCATGGGCCACCTTGGTCGGAAGGCCTTGCCGGTGTCGCGAGCCTGCTTCTGGAACTTGCGGATTTCGTTGACGCAGTGTTCCAGGGTTCCCGCCATGGCCTGGTGCATGGACTCGACCTCGTCGCCCTCGACGAAGTAGGGTTGCCAGCCGTAGCCGAGGAAGAGGTTCTCCAGCTCCTTGTGCGTGATACGGGCGAGCAGTGTAGGGTTGTTGATCTTGTAGCCGTTGAGATGAAGGACGGGCAGGACGGCACCATCGACCTTGGGGTTGAGGAACTTGGTGGAGTGCCAGGACGTTGCCATGGGACCGGTCTCTGCCTCACCATCGCCAACCATGGTCAGCGCAATGAGGTTGGGGTTGTCGAAGACGGCGCCAAAGGCGTGCGAGATGGCGTAGCCGAGCTCGCCGCCCTCGTGAATTGAGCCCGGAGTTTCAGGGGTGGCATGTGAGCCAATGCCACCGGGGAATGAGAACTGCTTGAAGAACTTCTGCATGCCCTCGACATCCTCGGAGCAGTTGGGGAAGTACTCGGAATAGGCGCCCTCGAGGTAGGACTGGGAGAGGACGGCAGGGGCGCCATGACCGGGTCCGGAGATAAAGATGGAGTCGAGGTCGTGCTTCTTGATGAGGCGGTTGAAGTGCATCCAGGTGAAGATCTGACCTGGTGCGGAGCCGAAGTGGCCCAGGAGACGGAGCTTGAGGTGGTCCTTCTTCAGGGGTTCTCGGAGAAGCGGGTTCTCACGGAGGTAGATCATGCCGAGAGCGAGGTAGAGAGAGGCGTCGAAGAAGTCATTGTAGAGCTTGATCTCGTCCTTGGAGAGGGGCTTCTCCTTGATGGTTGACCTCGCAGGCCCGAAGGGGCTCAGCGAGTTTTCGGTTGAGTCGTGGCGTGTGGACTCTGCCATTTTGGCTGCCAGAGAGTCGTAGTGGTATTAACGATACGTGTAAGTCGCAGGCTAGATTGCCCGGATGTGCATGGGAAGCAAGACTCGGGATGAGAGCAGCGGACTGGGCGGCAAGAGTACGGCTTTTATACTACCGGCCTGGAGATCGATGTGTGATCTGTCACAAATCAAGACGCCCCCGAAGAGAGTGAGCTGCCTTGACGTCGACGGCCGGTGTAACGAAGCTTGGAACGGCTATCAGCAGATGATGGCGGCGCCGACCGGGGGACCGCCTTGGCAGGGCCGCTAGACACGACCTGTCAGGAGCTGTAAGCGGCGTGGGCGATCCGGAGGCGGGCCGTCCAATGGGCGAGCTGGTGCTCTGCAGGTGGATGAGCAAGAATATGATCTGATGCTGTCGCCGTGCTGCAAGCCTGGCGAGTTCCGTGGGGATCAGCGAACTGCAAGTGAGCCGATGGGCGAGGGCCGGGGAGAATAGGCAAAAGCTGGTGACGAGAACGTGCGGTCCTCGGCGGGCTGAGAGGTGGTCTGATTCTTCTTTTTGAAGGTGGCCGCGATCGCTGGGAACAACGGGCCGAAGACGTCACCTCACGTCGCTCGCCTCCTCGACGATGCCCGTGTCGTATTCCATCCTGTGCGAGCCCTCTTCTCCTCCTCGTCGTGGTCTCGTCGTCATCCGTTTGCGTTTGGGCTGCCCCTCGCTAGAGCTCTAGAGCTCTGCTAGACCCCCAACTAACCTCGAGCCGTCTGAGATGTTGGGGTTGCGATCCGAGACGTCCGGCGCCGGCGTGGCCAGTGTCGGATCTTTCCAATTGACGGCTGCGAAGCTAGACTTCCCGGGAGCTGGGCAGCAAGCTGCATGCGTTGGTGACAGGCTGGCAGCTGCGGAGTCGAAGGCATCACGGTTCTTCATCGATTGCCGCCGGCAGCGCTCCCCGCCGCAGACGGAGGTGGTCCTCCCCAACCCAAGAGCGACGCATTGGGATGATGAGGGGTATTTTCACAAGACGCAGAAAAGGAGCAGCGTTGGATTGGAGTCTGTGGTATTCGTGGTGACGATAACCCAGATTGTGTTCTGGGAAGGAAGAATGATCACCTCTAACATCCTCTGACGGGCCGGTCCGACACATTGAACAAGCTCGCTGAGTCAGCAACCTGGGAATACCTCCTGACACTGGCAACACCTTCGGAGCCTGGCCATTCTCCCTGTATAATTCTTCCTTCTTGATCCTCAGTGAGATACAAAATCCCATATCTCACGTGCTGCACCCGAGGCATAATCAGGCAGCTGTCTCGAAATTCAGCCGAGATGCTAACGTGATGCCATAGTAGACCGTCGCAATGACCGAGATGAGGTTGAGATGAATGCTCATGGCATGCGCCCTCGAGAACTTCCTGTTACAAGCAATCATCTCGTCACTCGGCTGGTCAGAGTCCCCGCCGGGATTCCTTTGCTTGTCTCTCGTGACTGGCACATCGTCAGCAACAGTCTCCTCGGCTGCCTAGGGGAGCACGCATACCTTGGTGAATCCTTTCAATCATGGCTTGCTGCGTGCGAGGACCGTAGATGAGGAGATTTAGGAGAGCCGGAAGCCCTGCCACGGAGAACGACACCAAGGTGCTGGTGCTTTGCAGCAGTGAGACGGGGCCAAACGGCGGCACCGACAAGATTGTGAGGAGCAGCAAGATGGACTGCGACTGGAAATAGATGGGGAAGAGCCGCTTCTGCAACGTCGTAAACGCGGTCCTGGGAAGGGCAATGAAGGCCACCTTCGTGATGACGAACGTTTGGTAGAGCTGGGTCCCGAGAAGAGTCGCGTATGAGAGGATGTGGAACGGGCCGACGACAGCGGCGAGGGAGGGCAGTGCGGAGGACATGGCGACGAGATAAGTGACTGAAGCGAGATTCTTTGAGAAGTGCGACCCTGAATTGAAGCGATTGATTGGGGTCAGGTCTTATACTCTTGCTCGAGTTGATAGAGAGCATGTAAACTGAAGACCTCCGGCCACGTTCGGCGGCGCGGACCCGGCCCCACGCAAGCTAAGCTCCGGTCCTCGTCGGAGCTCACGGCTTGGCACGGGAAGAATGCTTCTTCCTGCTAGGCAACAGCATCCGGACAAATGATAGCATCCGAGTTGATAATCGGAGAGAGAGAGGATGCTTCACCGGGCAAGGAAGGTCTGTGGGTCAAGGTGACCTGGACTCAGTCTTCATGATAGTCGTCACCACACCACGTTAAGGGGGCGGCCCATCTTAAAGAATACCAAGCAGAACAGCGGATGTCTATTATAATTCAGAGCCGACCAAGTTTCCCAAACGCAAAACACGCAGAAACTATCAACTGGAACACGGGCTCGGGTCTACCCCTCTGCCCTTCGCCTTCACAAAAGAGACGAACCTTGCCTGGACAAGTGTCTCGGTCAGACCAGCACATAAACACGAAGAAATCATCTTTTCCCGCCTCAACGCCTCTCGCTCGCACGGTCGGGGGTATCCAGGGTCTCCACAGAGAAGTAGGGGGGTATTATGCTGCTCACAGGTGGAAGCAGGGGTATAAGACGCTGTTGTAAAGTTGCCAATGCGCTGCCTGGCCGCGGAATTCGAGTCTGCCGCCCTCGTGTCGCTCTCTCACCAGCACCGAAGCTTCTTCCAGATCGACCCGTGGCCCCTGCCCACGCGATCTCCGTTGATGTTCGGTCCCCTGACCCCCGGTGTCCTCTTCTCGTTATTGCTGTCGTCTCCGTCGCCTCCATCCGCCGAGTTGGTCTGGCCGGGCAGTGGACTGAGTGGCTGGGTCATGCCCATCCGCGCCATGGCCGTAGGGTCCTGCGCGATGCCGGCCTCTGCTTGTCGCCTTCCCTCGATGACCCGTCGCACAATCAAGGCAAAGGTCTCCTCGATGTTCACTTCCAGGCGAGCGCTCGTCTCCATGAAGCCGCAGCCGCGCTTGCGCGACCACTCCAGTCCGGCGGCAGCGGGTACCTGCCTCGACTCCTGCAGGTCGCACTTGTTCCCAGCGACGATTTTGATGGGCGGGACGACTTTAGCGCCGCCACTGCTGCCGAAGCCTGAGTGCGAGTACGACGGGGTGAGGCCTGCGCGTCGGGCACGGTCGGCATTGTCGAGGCGCGTCTCGGCCTCCATGTCGATCAGGTCGTTGAAGTACTGCAGGGCCTCGAGGGAGTCGCGGGATGTGATGTCGTAGACGAGAAGGAAGGCGTCGGCGCCGAGGTTGGACGACGCCCACATGCCGCGGTACTCCTCCTGGCCTGCCGTGTCTGTCAGGGAGAGGTGATATGACTGGCCATCGATGCGACGAGTAATGGAGTAGGAGTCTTCGATGGTGGGGTCGTATTCCGAGGTCCATTGGGAGCGCACAAGGCGCAGGGTTATGGAGGATTTGCCGCAGCCGCCATCACCACAAATAGTGATAGAGATGGGGATGGGCGGCTGCGACGGCGTCTGCTGTTGTGTCATCGGGAGATGTGCGCCGGGACGTAGGCGAGAGTTCGGCAATGGGGAGAGAATGTATGATGGGACGCAATCGGACGTCTAGGTGCAGCCGACGGGCATGCGCTGGGCGTGGTTGTATGGCTTCGAGGTGTGACGAGACGGATGCGCGACGGACGAGTGCGTAGTCTTCTGAAGGAGATGAGGCGGAGAAAGTCCTCGCAGCGGGGGAGAGAGATTGAGGGTATCGTATGCGGAAAAGATGGCAAGCCGGGCTCCTTGCTTGCTGGATCCGAGACTTGCTTTTTCTCCCTTATCGTTCGAGGAGGGGCGATGCTTGTTATGTTTCGCTTCCCATACCAACGGGGGCTCGGTTTGCGGGGCGGGTCTCGTTGTTTTCGATTATGTATCGGTCAATGGAGGGAGAGGGGATGTCCTTGCGCGTGTTCGGTAGTTGAGGAAGAAGAGCCGTGGCAGATGTCGCGTTGAAGGGGTTTGCTGGCGAGGAGGTTGGTGATGATTGGGTTGCGAGAGGCAATGCGCCAGGAGCAAGGGTCCGCGACTTTTTTAATATGACGTTCAGGTCCACTGAGAGACCTGCCACCTTTCGGGAAGGGGCCACCGGGCCAGATGCAGGTCCTTTCGAGATGGCCGTTATAGCGGGTTTAGCGCCTTCTCTCCTGGTCCTAGCACTGATTCGCCCCCCGGCCCGCTGGTGGCCTTCTTTTTGGCCTGCCGGTCGACTTGAGGGTCCATTCAACTCACCCATGGTCATAGTGGTGGCCGCCAACGTTGCGGTTCGATATCTTTAGACCGCCTCACCACGCCTCCCGCTTCCCGCCTCACTGCCTCACCAGTTATCTGACCTGTGCGCGCACCTATTTTAACCGCCTGTATCACACACCGGTCCCCGCCGTCCGCGACTGGAAGTGATCGTCAGTTCTCCCGGCGCTCGTCCCGCTTCTCCTCTTGGAGGGAGGTTGCCCCCCCTGATGAATCGACGATGAACATGCTTCTCCTGGACGTCATTTCCGAGCGGGAGCTCCGATGCAGCCTCAGCTACCAAAGTCCCTGGTAACTCGGAGCCCGCAATTCTGACTCTGAACAAAGACTTTCCTTCCATGGGTTTGTTTGCGAATGCCGTAACCCACACATCACGACGTCGCCAACCGACTCCCGCATCGCCGCCATGTGCCAACCCGGGTGAGTCTTTCGCCTAAACCCGCGCTGCCGGCACTCTCATGCACTCCAGCTCGGTTGGGTCGCCCCTCGCCCACACCTCCTCTTCGGCTGGGTACAGCCAGCAGCCCGCCGCCCACATGCAGGGAGACGATCCGTACCCCTGGAAACACAGCCCGAGGGCCTGGAATCGCCACGATCTGATGCAATGAGCCCAGCATGCCTTCTGGCTATTAGTCGATCGTTGCCCATCGCTCGGTAGATTTCCATGTGTTCGGTATTCAGGGTCGAACCCCGAACGAGGCCTCAGCATGTCGCCTCACTGAGCACGTCCCTCGTTCGACGTCACTAATACTGCGCTTCTGGAAGTGCGACAGACTTTGTTGCATCAACCAACGGCGGTCAGACGCCGAACGTCGACCCGGCCGCGCAATCAGCCAGCCAAAGGATGGCCCGATGGATGCAGGACAACACCCACTTGCTTCTGCGCCACCGCAAGACATGCCACCCTCCATCCCAAGCTCTGCTTCACGTAGCGACTAGGTACCGAGACTGAGGGGGGACTGACTGCCGACACTGAGTCGACAAATGCTGTGTCTCGATCGCATCATTGCCATCACTCAGTCGACAATGGGTGCTGGAAATGCCCTCAATCAATCAACTGCTAGCTTGAGCAACGCGTGCTTCCTCGGCTTAATCGCATCATGGCCAATCGATCTAGTGCCGGCTCCGGGAAAGTCTCGGTTATACCGGTGAAAAACACCTCGTCCCGCGATGAGTCGAGCATCAAAGTCGAGTCATTTCCGTCAATGGCTCATCGACGACTCTCAGTAGAATCATTCTTTTCAGAAATCTAGGCTTCCTCGACACTCTTTGCCCCGAAGAACGGAGAAAGGAATAAAGCTCCATCGCTGCTTCGATTGCATCCATTAATCATGACTGTGAGCAATGGAACCAACGGCCACACTTCGTCGCCGTTGTTGAACCGGGCGAATGAGGTTGAGGACGTAAGTGACATGCCTCACAGTCTCGTATTGGCCTCAACTCACTCCTGGTAGCTTCTTGACGCTGTGAAAGGCTTGATCGTACCCTTCATCCAGGCTGCCGACGATGCCGCCCTTCAAAAAGCCCAGGGCTACACCCTGGTCAAGGCCGATGGAATTCCAGAGAATGTCCTGGTCGAGAGTCTCAGGCCAGAGGACCTGGTGTCACGGCTCAAGCTCAACTTGCCTGATGGCGAAGGCCAGGGCAGAGATGGCCTCCTCGACATGGTTCAGAAGATCTTGCAGTACAGTGTGAACACCTGGGATCAGGGGTTCCTGGACAAGCTCTATGCTACGAACACCCCGGTACGTGCCTCGACTCTGATCCGATTTCCAAAGAAAGTTATTGACAGGTTGCATTCAGGTGGGCGTGGTTGCGGATCTCATCTTGTCCGTTCTCAACACAAATGTGAGTTCCGATCGTTGCTGGAGTCAGAAACAGTCTCGATATCTGACATTAGACGCCAGCTTCATGTCTTTCAGGTGTCGCCTGCTTTGACTGTCGTGGAAAAGCTCACAGCTCGACGATTCGCTAGTCTCTTTGGATTCAATGGTCCCAGAGCTGGCGGCATCACTTGCCAGGGAGGGAGCGCCTCCAACATGACCTCCGTCGTCGTGGCCAGGAACACCCTGTTTCCGGAGACGAGAACGGGAGGCAACGGGTCCCACACTTTCATTCTCTTCACCAGCGCACACGGCCACTACTCAGTCGAGAAGAGCGCCCTGACCTGCGGTCTCGGGGCTTCCAACGTCTGGGCTGTGCCAATCGATGCCGAAGGCCGGCTAATCCCGTCAGCCCTGCGGGAGCTCGTCATCAAAGCAAAGTCTGAGGGGAAAACGCCTCTCTACGTCAACGCGACCGCGGGTACAACAGTGATGGGGTCATACGACCCCTTCGAGGAGATCTCGGCCATCTGCAAGGAGTTCAACCTCTGGATGCACGTCGATGCCAGCTGGGGTGGTCCTGTCGTGTTCTCGTCCAAGCAGAAGGGCAAGCTCCGGGGCGTGCATCTGGCCGATTCTCTGACCGTCAACCCGCACAAGATGATGAACGTGCCCGTCACCTGCTCTTTCCTCCTGACGCCGGACCTGGGCATCTTCCACAAGGCCAATACTCTCCCTGCCGGGTACCTCTTCCACAGCATTGATGAGACTGAGGAGATCTGGGACTTGGCCGACCTGACTCTGCAGTGCGGCAGAAGAGGAGACGCACTGAAGCTTGCTTTGGCATGGATTTATTACGGCGCGGCGGGCTTCGAGCGACAGATCGACCATGCGTTCGATCTGGCCTCGCACCTCGCCACGACAGTCGAGCGGAGCGAGGACTTTGTGCTGGTATCATCGAACCCTCCCCCGTGCCTCCAGGTCTGCTTCTACTATGCGCCCGGAGGAAAACTCGGCACCAAGGAGGAGAACACACAGACAACGAAGCGCATGGCTCAGAAGCTGATCAGGAGGGGCTTCATGATCGACTATGCCCCAGGAGAGCAGGGAAGCTTCTTCAGGGTGGTGGTGAATTGCCAGACGCTCAAGACTACAGTAGATGGCCTATTCAAGGCACTAGAAGAAGTTGGCAGAGAGCATTAGATGCCATAGAGATGCAAAAGTAGAATTGAAAAGAGAGATTCACCTGAGGGTTCAGGGGTTCTCGGTCTGTTGGTTCACCGACCGTCACCGACATGGAGTCGCTACGCCCCACCCTGGGCGCGATAAGATAAGAGTCAAAAAAATCCCAGCTAAAAAAAAGTACCCCATTACCTCGTCGGTCAGTGAAGAGGGAGGACTCAACTTCACCAACACCCCTTCGTCGGTCTACTGCTCGACTACTCGGCACAATGGGAAAGCCACGCACAAAACGCCAGCAGATCCGAGAGGAGCGAAAACAGAAGCGCAAGGCCCAACAAGAGTCCAACATCGAGGCCAAGCACGATCTCAAGCGACGGCGCACCGACGACGATGCAGACGAGGAGGGCGACTTCGAAGCCCCCCAAGAGCACAATGAACGGTCAGCGAAGCGACACGACGACGGCGCCACCCATGCGGGCGACCAAGCGCCCGAGCTCGAGTTCTTCGGCATGCTCGCGGACGACGAGCAGGAGTACTTCCGCCGCGCCGACGAGTTGCTCGAGCTGAACCAGTTCCCCTCCGACGAGGAGCGGGATGTTTTCCTGCAGAACGTATATCGCGAGGCCGTGGGGAAAGAGCTCAAGCTCGCGAGCAGTCAGAGCCTGTCCCGGCTTATGGAAAGGCTGATCCTGCTCAGCACGACGAGGCAGAAGAAGCAGATATTCGGGGCGTTCGCGGGGCACTTCATGTCGCTGGTGCAGCACCGGTTTGCGAGCCATTGCTGCGAGGCGCTGTTCTTGCAGAGCGCGCCCGTGGTGACGCAGGAGCTGGGCGAAGACCCGGGCATCGTGGTGGATACACAGGGCGGGGAGGATGGCGAGGAGCCGGAGAACTCGATGGAGAACCTCTTCCTGCTCACGCTAGATGAGTTCGAGGAGCACCTGAGCTTCCTGTTGACGGATCGGTTTGCGTCCCACACGCTACGAGTGCTGCTGGTCGTGTTGTCTGGCAGACCGTTGGAGGATTCCTCGACAAGATCACTGTTGAAGAGCAAGAAGAAGGAGCATGTCTCGGTTCAGGGGTGGCATGCAAACTCGGACGAGACGCAGACGCAGCTTCGAGCAGTGCCATCCTCGTTCACGATGGCTACGAAGAAGATCATCCAAGATGCCACCGATGGCATGGACTTCACCTCTCTGCGAGTTCTTGCCAAGCACCCTACTGGCAACCCGTTGCTCCAGCTCCTTCTTGAGCTTGATATCGCTCTTAACCACAAAGACAAGTCCACCGACTCGAAGCAGGGGACATTACTCTACAAGCTCCTCCCGGATGCCCCAGCATCACTCAGCAATGCCGAGTCGGAGGCTTCCGACCTGGTCAACAGCTTGTTGTACGATCAAATCGGCTCCAGGCTTCTCGAGACTCTCATCACAAACGCTCCGGGCAAGATCTTCAAGGCTCTCCACGCCAACGTCCTAGGACCCAGGATCGCAACATACGTGCGCAACGATGTCGCCTCCTATCCAGCACTACGAGCCCTCAACCGCTTTAGCAAAGACGACCTTGTCGACGCTGTTGACAAAATCATCCCCATCATGCCCGTACTCGTCTCTAAGGCCCGCTATAACGTCATCAAGACCTTGTACGAGCGGTGCACGGCGCGCGGCGTTCCCCAGCAGATCCCGGCCATCACAAAGGCGCTCACCGACGCCCTGGGATCCAACTCGAAGGAGCTCGTACCCAAGCTCTGCTGCCTCGAAGACGCCGCCGCAGACGACGCGGAGGCCAAGAAGCCCAAGTTCCAGCAAGACACGCAGAACAAGACCGCCATGGCCATCCACGGCTCCCACCTCGTCTCAACCATGCTCTCCACCCCTGGCGCCCCTTGCAAGACGGCCCAGGGCTCCCTCCTCTCCCTCTCCCAAGACCACCTCTTCACCCTCGCAACCCGCTCCGGACCCTCCGCCACGGTCCTCACCACCGCCCTCTCCCAGCCCTCGCACAACGACCTCTTCCACAAGACCATCGTCGCCGCCCTCCTCCCCCGCGCGGCCGACCTCGCGCTCAGCCCCTACGGCCACCGCGTCGTCGAGGCCATCCCCCCCATCCCCTCGCGCCCCGGCGCCGGCCGCTCCGTCCCCTTCCACGTCAAGCAGACCCTCATCGCGGCCCTCGCGGCGCGCGAGTCCGAGCTCCGCGAGTCCTGGGCCGGCCGCAGCACCTGGCGCGCCTGGAAGGGCGACATGTGGAAGACCCGGCGGTCCGACTGGGTCAAGTGGGCGAAGGAGGTCGATGCCGGCGGCGACGGCGGCGACGACGAGAAGAAGCCCGAGGTCAAGCTGAAGCCGTGGCAGAAGGCGCTGCTGAAGAAGAAGGAGGCCGAGGCGGCGGGGCACAGGGGCCCGAAGGGCAAGGATCTGGGCGGCGAGAATAAGGGGATCAAGGCGTGATGATGGTGCTGCAGGGGACACGTGGGTGTGTAGTAGAGAAGTGAAGTGAGATACCCTCAGCAATATCGGAATGGATTCATATGACAAAACTGCTCGAGTTCATGCCGGTCACTTGCAGACAAAGGAATTCAGAGTGACTACAAGTGCCCCAGCAAGTAATATATGCTGATCATGGTTGATGAACCTTTCTGGTCATAGACCAGGCCTGTGTTTTTGGGGCATTATTTCCAGAATTCCCTAGTATCTACTTCTCACCCTTCGCCTCTGATGCTGGTATCAAATTCGGTCCACTGGCCTGAGCCAGTATCACGACAAGCTCCCAACCTCAGCGCAACTCCAGGATGAATGAAAGTCGTCCTCAACGTAGGTATGTACCACAATATTCCCGCCCCTCGTCCCCTGGTATCATAAGGTCATGTCAAAATCAAGCCACGGAAAGACAATTCAAAAACGCCAAAGCACGCCGTCTCCTCGTAACAGATCCCGCTTCCCCGGAAAACCGACCAATGCAATGCAACTCTAAGAAGTGTCGTGAGAACCAGAATGTTCAGTCGCTCTTGGTCGTACAGCTCTCTCGCCAGTGCCTGCGCACTTTCTGCTCCTTCGACTTGCTGCCATCGGCCGTCTCAGCCTCGGAGATGCTGCTCTGGCGCTGCGTCACCACATCCGCTCCAGTCCAGGTAACTATCCCAGTTTTCGGCCGGTGCACCGAGGGCAGGAGTGCCGGCATCGTTGTCGTGGCCCTCAACTTGGTCAAAGCCTTCGTCGAGTTGCTGTGTCTTGGTGTAGTAGTCCTCAGAGGGCACTGAGAATTCCAAATCCCCATACTGCGGCTCACGCTTCAGAGCTGGCATAGAGCCCTCCGGGTGATACGAGGTCATGGGTACGCTGTCACGCCCCATGAAGAAAGGCGTCATGGGGTCGTTCATGTCGAGGCCGGGTCCCGCCAGCATCTTAGCCTCTGGTGGCAGCTCGGCTGTGAAGGCCGAGTCAGGATATGCTGAATCGGGATACCCGAATGAATCCATCGAAAATTGAGTGAACTGAGCCGGTGTATGATGTTGTGGCGTGTGTTCCGAGGCGCCGGGCGACATGGCTGGCGATAGTGCTGCAGGCGGCGCTTGCTGCGTGGGCGACATGGGCGACATATCCATCGACAGAGATCGGTTCTCGGGGAAGTGATTTCGCTGAGGATTCTGGTGCTGATAATCGACGTTGCCAAACCCCGGGGACATGGGGCTTGTGGCTGAGGTGCTCCCGGACCGTTGAGCTTCTTGTCCACCAGCAACGGGACTGTAGTACGACGAGGTGGAGAGTCTGTGAGACATGGCTCGGGCCTGCTTATTGGCGTGAGGAAACTGCTCTGCGAACATCCTGTTGATGGGGTTCTGATTCCAGTCGTCGTTTCGCATGCCTGCCACCATGCTGGCCATGGCAACCCTGTTCGCAAGGAAGGCATTGACTCGGTAGTTGAGCTCCGGGGAGCTGGTCTGGAGGTGGGCGGCGAGTTCCTGGTAGGCCCAGGGCATGTCGTCCTCCTCTTCCTCGTACATTTCTTCGGCCTGCACAATCTTCTCGGAGATCTTGAAGCCCTTGCCAGTGCGTTTCTTGTGGATCTCGCTGGCCATATGGGCAGACTTGACGCGAGCCTCGATGCTGCGGTCCGCCCGCCTTGAGGCGGCGATGTACGCTCGTTCCTGATTCTCCTCGTGAGACCTCTCGGTCTGCAAACCAGTCAGCTATATTGATCTCAATTCGGTCCGACAGCCGTGGCGTACCTTCTTCTGAGCGGGCCTGTCGGCCTTTAGGGTGGCTGATGAATCATCGCTTGCGTCCAACGAACGTTTCGGCATGGTCGTAGAATTTGTCGTTGACGTCGGTGATAGGGATTGGGGGCAGGGGCTTGGTTAAGTAACCCTCGAGGCGGCCGGGTCGCCAGCTCGCTCGTTTTGAGGCTTGAGAGGCGCAGGTCCCGGCTCAAAGAGGCGTCCGTCGGCGGCGCTGGGTTGATGTTTGTTTGATGTTTGGGGGCGTCCGAGAACTCCTCAATTCTTGATGGTGTAAGTGGATGGATGGATTATGATTATGTATGGTAGTGGTGTGAAGACCAAAGCTCGAGAGCTCGGGCACTGGAGGAGGGAGAGGAGGCGAAAAGAATATAAACGAAATAAGAATAGGCCCAAGCCGTCCACGCGGAATGCCAGGCGATCGTCGGGCCAGAAGTGGGAAAGTCGCGAATGCGCAAGATGTTTTCGATCGCTGGTGGTGATCGGGTTCCCTTGTGACGATCGATCTCGATGGGCGTGGCCCGGACGAGGTACTCCGCAGGTACCCCTGCACTGCGCCTTCAAGGCGCTAGCCCGGCGCTAGTGGAAGCGTGCCGGGGGCGCAAGAGCGGGGAGCTCAGGCCCCTCACGGCAAGCACGGGCGACCTCCACTGCCACAGTAGGAGCAGCTCCCGTCCCCAACTGCACGGGCGTCCATTCCAGGCTCTGGGCTTTCCATCTCCATCCACATCCGTGGAACACCATCACAGCTTGACAGCTTGACAGCCAAACTGGCCACATGTTTCCACGCTGACGACGCCCCTTAACTCCCCATCTCGACAGCCTGTGCCGCGTTCTCCGGACTCGCCGGCTTTCCTCTCTCGACTCCCGTCGTCTTGAAGCCGCGTGCCTGATCCGGACTCACCTTCTTCGTCGGATCTTCGGAGGCCCATCCTCAAGGTTACCTGGCTCTCAACCTTGAGGGACAAGAGGGGATGAATGAGGGGCCAGGGCTGCCGCCTTCAGGGGGGCCGTCCCGGCCTAGACCGTTTGCTCTGGTGAATTATCCGCCTGGGGGTGTGCTGTGTCTGCACAGCAATCAGGGATCTCGCTTCCGTCTGACCAACACGTCTTCCTCGTGGCGAATCGACATTCGCTGCAGATTCGGGCACCCGGCCCCTCCTGTTGCCGAAACCTTGAAGGCTGCCAGAACTCAGTTCCTCCAAACATGCGACGAGGAATAGCGGGCACCCCGGCGGTCCAATCTCAGGACATCCTCGATCAGCCGGAGCAGATTCCGTGTGCTCTTCAGATTGCGGGAGCATCGTGGTTTATCGTCACGGTTCGGTCCCGTCAGTATCGCAACGTGCACAAGTAGCTGGAGCGTTCGCGTCGACCCACGGTTTCCTGGCTGGCAGTAGTGTTATTGCTTCTCCGGTCTTCCAAGTTGTGCTCAGCACGCATGCAGCAAGCTGCAGTCGTCACTGTGGGCCGCGCAATAGTGTAACCACCAGCGGATGGGCTTAGTGAAGCCTCTGGGCGGTTTCTCAAGAAAGAAGCATACAACATACTTTGTGTTCACATCCCGCTGTCAGGGTCAAGATTAGATTCGGGGACGAGGGAGCCCGGCATCGAGTGGCCATAGGTTCACCAATTTTCCAGCCTCCGGCTTGCCCCCTTACCCTCTCAGACAGCTTCTTTTGGGTTCCTCTGTCAGGGCTAGGAAGCTCACTGTCAGTCTTTCCTCTCGGGTGCGGGGGGGAAAACGCCCGCAAGCCGCCGAGACACCCATCAGCACCAGAGCTCGATGTAGCAAGGCGCCCACGCAGTCAACCAAGCTCTCGCAGCTCTACATCCTATTGGACGACCACATCTGAGGGCCGGCAAAGTATATTTCTTTCCCCTCCATGCTTTTTGCGTGCCAGGCGATGACTGATCTGATGGAAGCCTCTTTGTCAACCCGAGGGTCCTCTGGCATTTCTCGTCAGCGAGCCCTATTTCCAGGACGAAGGAGATTTGCAAGGTGCTGGGACCATCACAACAACATTTCGGTCTGCGAGAGCTTTCAATGAGGACACTGACTGACGTTACAGCGCAAGGGCAGGCTTCCATTTCAAACAGCTGTCCGAGCTTCGAGTTGTTTTCCAGAAGAGAAAGCTGAGCTTCCACGCGGAGTGAACCATCCGCCAGTCTGTTGGTAGGTACCTACCCGCTTTCGCCCAACACTGGGTCTAGGTACTCCAGAAGTACCGTCTGCTCGCTCTGAGACCCTCGGTGGCTTTGGATGAACGGTTTCGATGGGGCCAATCAATGCCCTGTACCCTGCAACAGAAGCTTGCTCCTCGTCTCGGATACAAGAAGGCTTTTCGCACTGGCACGACTAGGCGTAGATCCCCATCGACACACGGTCCTCGCCCGGCGGTCATGGGACAACAATCTTGCCGTACAACGGCAGCGGTAAATCCCATGGGTCCTGATGGGATTTCATCCAATGCCCATTGTGACGTTGTTCCCGGAGGTGACCTCCGGGAACAGGTTTCGTCTTTGTCTCCTGGCCTCGTCATAATGAGACTCGCGTCCCGTTAGACCACCGTCTGCAGGGGACAGGCAGCATTCGATTTGTGTTCAGAGGAGGGACACTTACGACTGATGCAGTTTTTCTGCCAAAGCGAGCCCGACGACTCGCACTCGGACCCAGGGTAAAGATTGAGCCCGTCCCTGAACGGAGATCACTCCGTTCGTCCTCGCCCCCTGTCAATCTCGCAATCAAGGGGACCGTTGCAACAACGCGTCAAATATCAAGGGACCAAAAGTGTACCTATCAAAGTCGGTATCCTGCTGCATGAGGTCTTCGTCCCTCGGGGTGCGCTAGCTGGCTCTCCCTCATGAGCTCCGAGGCCGAGCCTGGGCATTCCGATCGCCTCATCAATCGTCGATTGCCGGCGTACGTCAACCTGCCAGTTGTTCCAGGGGTCCTTCCATCAGCTACTTTAGTCCGGACCCTCCATTCAACAACACTGATCCGTTTCCTGCATACCCCTGACGTCGATCGGAGCTTTACCACCTTGGTCCCTGAGACTGATGGGTTTAGGAAAAGCCGATTCGTTCAATTTAGCTCAGTGAACTTCATCGGCATTCTCTGACTGAAGTCTAATCTTTTATCGTCGCTGGCAGGCTCATACCGCCTTGTCGGCTGTAAGTGAGGTTACTCAGGCCTCAAGCAACAACCCCTGATGCCGTTGCCATCAACCAACGTGGCAGCCATTCTTGACGCGTTCATCTTGCTGTTGGGTCATGATGATACTTTACCTCTACCACGTTACCGTGACCGAAGTTGATGGCTTGACGCGGACCTATTCAGCGCCGAGCCACCATCCGCCACCCACTTCAACAACGTCGAAAGAGGGCTGTTGGATGCGTGCCCCTGAACAGACGCAAGACATAGTGGTTGGCAATTAAGCTATCCTCCCCAAGATTTGTTCTGTCATGGCTTTTAGCTTGGAGGTGAGAGGTGGCAGACGTGCTTGAAAACCACCTCGTGCAAGATGTGTGTGATGGATGCCATCGGCTCGCTTTCCGGGGACGTCCAGTCGTTGATGGCAGAAACTTTCAGATAGGGGGCTGACAGTACAGTACTCCCTCTGGCTTCCGAGTGCCCATTTTCAGGCGTCTCCAGGTTAAGACAAAGCTTCTTCTCTAGCTGTAACAAGTTTTGGATCGTAGTTGTGTCATCAATGTCGGTGCCAGACCCGACCGACGTGAAGCAATGCCGCTCTGGTTCGAATACTTGATGGCAGGGCAAAGGTAGTGACAATAGACTTGATATTTGGGGGTGTGGCAACCGTCATGGACACATGGGTGTCCAGTTCCGTCCTGGAAGGGCGACAGAACGAGGCAAAGATGAACTTCCTGTGTCGGATTGCCATGTCAACAGACCCAAGTGCACTGGAAAGACTCCTAAGATCTCAGGGAAGATGTCACGTGGACCCTAGCCAGAAGTGGCAGCAATGGGAAGCCCTGGATCACCTGCGGCGCGTTCTTGTTCTCGGTGAACGCGTTGTTGACTCTCCAACCCGCGCACAACCTCCCGCCGCCCTCCAAATTCACTCTGCCGCAACTCGCATCCCCCTTTGAACCATCCACAAGAGCATCCCCTTCTCTATACCTATCGGTATTTCTTCACAGAATTACTATCAGTCCAGAGCGATTGGACATCTCGTCAGGATGCCGGCCTCACGCAAGCGCACGCGCAGCGCGCATCTGGCGACGCCTCCCCCGTCTCAACCCGATGACCCCAAGAGCCTCACAGCGGACGCCTCCGTTGAAGAAAACGCCGAACAGTACAACGATGGCGAATACGAGGCCTTCTACAGTGACGAGGAGAACCCTATCCCCAAAGGCCTTTGCGATGCGGACAAGTTGATCGCAAAGATCCGCGCTCACGAGCCCGATGACCTCAACCCTGAGCAGACAACCTTCCTCGAGCAAGCCATCCCCATCATCGAAGCCGTCATGGAGCATACTTGTGGCCCACTCGATGGCGCCAACAAGATTCTGGGCGCCATGCCTGACAGGGAGTATCTCGACCTTGGCGTCAGGCTCATAGGCCATTTCACTGCCCAGCCGCATCTCATGAACGACTTTCGAGGGTTTCAGCGACTGGCGCAGTGCCTGCGCGACATCCAGAGATACTGGGCGATTTACTTCCCCGTGAACATTGTAGGTGTCGCCTTTCACACTTTGTTCCGGGTCTTGTTCCTTGTCACTGACCGATCCTCAAAGCGCGCGCACACCCTAAACCCTTTCCACATCATGGCTCATAACTTGCACCTCATTGCCCACAGTCAGTTCCAATCTCCTTGTTCAAGCACCAGTGTGGCTGACCAGCTATGCGCAGTGTACCGCATCGATGCGCGCCAGATGCTCTCGAGCGATGCCAAGTGCGCGTACGTGGGCATCTTCACCTTCCTGGCCAATGCCTACTGCACCGGCTGTTTCGACGATCCCGGCCTCGTCTACTTCCTCATGAAGCAGTCCATTGAGCAGCACGACCCGAAGGTCTAGGAGATCATCGCGGCGGGCCGTGTCATCAAGATGTGCGCGGGACAGTTCCTGATGCGGGTCACCTTCGACGACGAGACGGAGGAGAACAAATGGTACAACGAAGGCGTCTTCGTCGGACCCCGGGTGCGTGTCAAGAGGGGCCGCAAGGGCCGCAACAACATGCGCCTGCGTTGGAGCAAGTGGAAGACCACTTTCCGCGCTCTCAAGACCGAATGGAAGGGCTTGGCGGTGGAACAGTGGAGGATCAGCGGCTATATCGGTCGCTTCGTCACTTTGGTGCTGAAGGCCATGGACGTGGCAGAGGCGATCAACCTCTCCATTCCCCCATCTTACTTGGAGGACAAGGAGTCTCTGAACAGGGTGACCCTCAAAAATGAGGCGCAGCAGCAGGAGAGGGATGAGGACGATTATGATGATGAGGAGCAGGACGAGGGCGAAGACCAGGATGAGGAGGATGAGGCCAGGCCCGCCAAACGCGTCCGCTTTGCGATTGATGCCTGAGATAGTGAGCTCTGGAGAAAGAAGCCGAGGGAAGGAAGCCCATCAGAGGTTCTGTTGACGGATTGCAGCAGAAGAACCAAGCAGCCATCAGCGCTCAAGATGAGCATGGCATGGCACAGAACAGGTGGACGGGCGGTCTCTTGACGCCACCACAGATGGCTCGAGGGACATACACATTGCCGGCAACTCACAAATAGTGAGGCTTGCCCTGTACTTTTAGATTCTGCGAATCGACACATACATCAATGCAGCCGCAGTGAATGTCCTGTGAAGTCGGTCCAGTCGTGATGTCGGAGAGGCACCGTCAGCCCCGAGGTCGACGGGTGCGGGAGCGCGGGAGACGCTGCGGACCGCTGTGGAGCATCGGATGCAGCCGACTGGAGCCCAATCAAGGCCTCCACAGGGCACCGACCGGGCGCCCTGACGCTTATCGTCCAGTGGGAGAGTCTGTCTGGGCTTCCAATCCGTCCGGAATCCCTTGATCATGATTGTTCCATTCAGTTTTCGTCTGACCACCTGGAGGCACCTATAATTCGACCGTCCGCGCTTATGGCCGCATCGTCAGCTTCAGCCTCGCGACCCTTTTACGACGTCCATAAACCCTTCACGCGCCTATTTCCACGGCCATCATGGGCGGCAGCCACACTCGACTCTGATGAGGATCGTCCTGGGCTTCGGATAGGCAGTTGCAACAGGCACCAGGTGCAGTCACAAGGCCCATGCAGCACTGCTCATTGGCCTGGGCCTGGTCCGATGACCTGCCAAGCGTCGGTGCCAACGCTATGTCAACGGCTGAAAGTGCCATGGCTGCAGAAGGCCGAGCCGTTGGGCAGTGGAGGTCGTGCCTGCGCTTTATTTTTGGCCGCTGGCTGCACTGTCCACGCGACTGGGCATTGGCGATGACGACGACCGTCTCACTCGATCGTCAAGTGTCTCTTCAACGGACCTTCATCCGGATCCCTACTATGACCTGGTGACCACCAACATCCCCTCGACTCGTCCCGCGTCTTTCGTACAAGAGCTGGCCAAGATGCTCTCTCTCGCGGGCATCGTCGACGCGGTCTGGTCGCCTCTTCGCAACTACGAGCAACGCCGCGCCGCGCGCCTTCGAGAGAGGATGGGCTCGACCAAGTTCCTGGGATCGCAAGTGGGAGGGCCCTCGGTCATCTCCTACTCCTACACGGACATGCCCTTGCAGTTGTTGATCTGGGACGTCTACTACTTCTTCCAGTTCGCCTGGGCACTACCCTGGATCCTCATGCCCGTGAGGCCTTGCGACTCCGACCACTTCGACGAGCTGGCATTGACTTGGCCAAATATGTTCTGCGTTGCGATCCACGGCATTCTCTTCGTCCTCCAGTTGATGTTCATCCTGGCTCTCCCCCTCGTTGCCTTCTTCCCCATTTACATCGCCGCCATCTTCATCGGGGCCTTCCTCACACTCAACTGGGCCATGTGTCTCCTTCTCAACGGGCCTTCTGTCGAGTACCACTCGGACGAAATGTACGCCAAGCCGTTGCCCGAGCACGCCCATGAGCAATGGATCTTCCTGAATGGCGTCGCTGTAGGGTAAGTACACGCCATCATACGCATGCCGCCCGCTCCCGCTCGCTGACATGGACCCAGGGACCACTGGATGAAGTGCAACCTCAACCGGCTCGCACTCACCTTCAAGCGCCCCATCCTCGGCATCCACAACCAGACATCGGGCATCATCTTCGACGTCTTCGAGTGTCTGATTCAGCGCAACTTCGGCTACGCCACCTACGATGTTAGGATGGCATACGGCATCATCAAGAAGCTGCTCTACGACCCCAAGTTCTCCAAGATCGTCTTCATCCTGCACTCTCAGGGCGGAATCGAGGGCGGGCTTGTGCTCGACTGGCTTCTGCAGGAGCTTCCCCAGGATCTCCTTCAGAAAATCGAGGTGTACACCTTTGGCAACGCCGCCAACCACTTCAACAACCCCCATCGCCATGTCCTGTCTCAGTCCCTCGTGGAAAACAATCCCCTCGCCGCGGTATCTTGCATCACCACCGAACTGACAGAGACGACTCCCATCAGCAGCCCCGTGTCGCCGCTGACGCATGGTCTGTCCTTCACGGAAACGTTTGAATACGTCAACGGGGATGGTAAGGCGAACGGCAAGGCGAACGGCTCCAACGAGAGCAAGACGAGGACCTCAACCCTGCGCAAAGAGTCTTCCTCCTTCTCCTCTACGCGGACATCGACCGCTGCCAAGGACCGCGCCCTCGGCCATGTCGAACACTACGCCCACACCACAGACTTCGTTGCCCTCTGGGGCGTCCTGCACTTCAGCACCTCCCTCGCAGAACGGCACTCGATGCCCCGCTTCATCGGCCGGCTGTTCGTGCGGGCCTCGGAGCGCGGCGGCCACCAGTTCTGCCAGCACTACCTCGACGGCATGTTTCCTCTGCAGAGGGATCTCGTGTCTGGCGAGTTCACCGGGTGCGCCGAGGAGAACGAGTTCATGGAGAGCGAGATCCAGGGCGGCGAGGAAGGCAGCGCGGGCCAGACCGCCCGGGAGGCGTTCGAGGTCTCCTGGCTGGGGGCGGGCGGTTTCGGGAGCGGCGAGATATCCACCGAGGTGGAGGTGCATGGCGATCTTCTCAAGCTGGCCAAGAAGCAGAGGAGGAAGGGGACCGGGCTGGTCAAGGTCAAGGACATGTCGCGGCTGTGGATGTATCGCAACGGCATGTCGCCACCCGACACGCCGCCGTTGCTGAAGGCGGAGAACGGTGTGATAAGGAACGCAACGATGTGATGGACCTTGAGAACGAGTTGGGAGTGGAGGTTGGTCTCTAGAAAACGCAGCAGCGCTGGCTTGGTTGGGTCTGTGGAATTGGCGTCCCAGGAGTACCGGTTCATTTCCCGGCATTATTGACAGTCATGAAAGGCATCAGTACGAGCATACGTTTGAAATCATGTTTGATGTGTTGCATTCGTTGAATTTAGAGTAGCGGTCCCCCTGTCGGCTTCCATGGTATCAGACTGAAAACAAGCACTCCATCGCATCCCTTTCCCCCTGGACAGCCCGGCAGATGATTCAGCGCATCTGGTAGAAGATGAAGCAGAGCATGGCGATGATGATAGCCATGTAGACGCGTTCTCGAGTGTTGCATCGCTGACACTCCTGCTGCGCCGCGACCAGAGCCTCCGTCGCCCTGCCCAGGATCTTCAAGCTTTCCCCATGGCGTTTCTCGCAGTCTTCTTCGGTGACCACCATGGCCGCGTGCACCTGACCTCAAGATTAGTTAAAGATGTGACGTGAAAAAGAGCCGATGCTTCTTACCAAATCCTCAGTCTGCTTGAGGCGATAGTCATGTTCCTCCAGCACTTCCTGCTGCAGGGCCAGTTTTTCATACAGGCTTTCGCCGGGAGGAGCATGGCTATTTTTCCGGGCGTATTGATTGTTCTGCTTGAGGTAGTCCTGCAATGAGAAAAGAAAGTCAGTCAGCGACGAATCGGCACTGCTGAGTGAGTCAAGGTCCAGCTGGGACCCATGCAAGAAGTCAAGAGCATCTCAGAACTTGAGCCACCCTGCCAAGCAGCCTCACAAGCTTTCGGTCTTCTTGTGAGAGACGGGCACTTCCGCCTGGGTGAACTCGTTCCGGATTTGGTTCTCAGAGATCATGACGCTTCCCGGAGGTCGCAAAGGCCATTACAGCCTGCCGTGATCATCGAAGGCCAATGACAACGTACCGCCAATTACACACGAAGAACGCCAGAGGCGAATGACGCGACAACCCTCGAAGGAGTTGATTGACTCTCTGACCCTCAACTGACACACCGCAGCAGACCCGGCACGAGGCCAGCGCGCCGTCGGGTGAGGAGGGATGGGATTGAGAACCAGCGGGACTTCTGGCAACCAAAAGGAAGGACTCACCTTGAAGGGACCGGTTGTGCGGGTGTATCCGCTGGGAGGGGGTGGGTTTCTCGTCACTATAAGAGAGGACTAGTCAGTGAGAACTCGCGATGAAAAGGTAATGCAGAGACTCAAAGGGAGAATGGTGCTCAAGGTTGAAGGTGAAAGGGATGTCTGGAGAGGGAGTTCGTACCTCATCTTGGCGGATGGTTGTGTTGTGGAGGAGAGGAAAAGAAGAGAAGTTGGTCTCTGAGGTGAGTGGCCTTTTATTGATTTTCCAGGCTGGGCCGCAGCGCGGGATCAGCCGGCCAAAGTGAATCAGTAACGGCTTAAGGAAAGTGAATCAGCAACAGCTTAAGGTTTGAAAAGGAAGGAACGCTGTGGGCGGGTGTGAGCGTCGAAGGAAGTTGCGGTACTTGAGGTATGGTTTAGAAGGAACTTATAGATAAGGCAGTCGCGAGTGTAAATTACGTGGAAGGAAGGCACGTAATTACCTTACCTTTCCTAAGTCTGTACTAGGTATCTAGATACAGCACACAGTAATTCCAAGTGTTTGATTAACAAGTCTCTATGTCTTCTCTGACTCCCGACCAAGTCTGTCTAATTGTGATTCTGGTGGCTTCCTCTTCTAGAATCACTGGTGCTGCTGCTGGTGTCGGTGGCGTCTCGGTTCTCTTCGATATCAGCAAAGTCAGACTCCACATACTCCTCTTCAGTGAATATCACGGCTCGGGTGGCGGTGCTGGTGCGTACCTTCCCTCTCAACCAAAGGTGACTGGCGTCTGAGTTCCAAGCCTTCGAGGAACCTTGGAATGGAATCCAACACAACCTGACGTGCCTGCCCTCTTCCCCTCCTGCCCCCCCCTTCCCCCTTTTTTTTCTATCTTGGACTACAACAATCCCAACAAACAACACCGCGCCACGATGCCTCCGACTCGGCGCAAAAACAACAAGGGGACGACCAGGTTCTTCATGAAGTACAGGAGGAGGAGGCAACTCGAGCAGATGCAAGAGCTGTTCTCGATTTTTCTTTTCCATCCAGAGGGCATGGAGACGACGTTTAAGTTCGACTTGCGTCTCTGCCTCGTATGTCCCACCCAGTAATCACACGGATCAACACTGACACGCCAGCAGACGGACAAAGCACACGAGGAGCTCTGCCAAGCCGAGGGACGAGTCGGTGAGCAACAGCAGGAGCAGCAGGAACAGCAAAGGGACTTCGAGATTCCCGCAGCACCCGGCGTTCCAGCCGGCTCCTTTGTCTTGTTCAAGCGCGTCGCATCAACCGCAAGTGCTTCGTTTTTGTCTATTGGTTTCATGTAGCTAATATCGAAATCACAGGGAAATGGACCCAGGTCTCTGAGCCCCCTTGTCCAAGACCGCGTCGAGCACATCGGCGATCTTCCTCTGGAGGAGAGCCAGCCAAGCGACAAGGTACGCTCTTCTCAGAGTCATTCTTGACTGAAAGTCAGCTGACTGACATCAGCCCCAGCGCCGTTTCAGGCCGAGAGGCTCGGCATTCGTCAATCCCTTTGCACATTGATGGCCTTCTCGCCGTCGACCTTGCCGCCCAGGATGTCGTGGACGGACACGTCGAGGTCAGCGTGCCGGACACCCTCGAAGATGATGTCGATCTCCTCAAGAGTCTTCCTCTCCGTGGCCGGGAAGTAGAACCAGATGATGGGCACCTCGATGAGCAGGTTCCAGAAGGCGGTGATGAGGTAGAAGCCCCAGCTCGACCACTCCATGGCATACGGGATGGCGAAGGTGTTGAAGAAGGCGGTTCCATACACGATACCACTGTACACACCGAGACCATTGGCACGCATCGAGTACGACAGGACTTCGACAGGGTACAGCGTGGCGAGCGGGGTCCAGACGAAGGAGTACACGCCGTAGAAGATGTAGATCATGGCAACCATGGCCGCCGACGCGGAGAAGCTGGGCGACGTCCCAAACAGCTTTGTGAGGACAGCAACTATGATGAGCATGAAGGACATGATGGTTGTAGAGTACACTGAATGACACACGGGAATTAGCACGTCACGGCACTCGCGAAGGGGGCACCACGCCCAGGCATCATCAACTCACGGAAGCCCTTCCTGCGACCCACGGCGTCAGCGAGGACAGCACCAGTACCAGCACAGATCAAGTTCAAGACACTCAAACCAATGTTGATCCCGAGTTGGGTTTGCATGTCAGTGATACCAGCGGCAGTCAGAACGTCACCGAGATAGTAGCTGATGATGTTGCTACCTGAGACCTGGCAGCCAACTTACAGGAGCATCGGGATTAGCGAAACATCCGAGTCATTGTGCGTCGCGAAGACGGGGGGGAAGACACGAACCGGCAACGACAGCAGTGACGCCGAGCCTCCACCTGTTCGGGCGCGTAGAAACGAGGGTCTTGATACCGGTGTTCTGGACAGTCCTCTCATGCTGAAGGGTCTGGCAGATCTCCTCATACTCGACGGCGACGATGGTGGAGTGCTGGTCGCCATTGCCGTGGTACTTGACGAGGATGTCGCGGGCCTCCTCGTGACGGTCCTGGTAGATCAACCAACGGGGGCTTTCGGGAATGAAAGGCAGGGGGAGAATGCACAAAACGGAGGGCAGCATTTGAAGCTGGGGAACTCTCCGTGTCAGCTATCAAGGCCGGCGGCGTGGGGGCTTCCGGGAGACGACTCACAAGCGAGGGCAGACGCCACGACCAGGTGGAGTCGATGTACTGCGTGCCGTACGTGATGCCGGCGGCCATGAGGCTGCCGACGTACCAAGACGTGCCGTAGATACCGACAAGCATGACACGGGTCTTGGGGTGAGCGACTTCGGCGATATACGCCGGGGCCGCACACGCACCGAGCGTCACGGAGAACCCGACGATGAGCCTACCAATGCAGAACATCGCAACGTGCACAGCGGCGCTCTGGATGGCGGCGCCGATGATCGAGACGATGGCAGTGACGGCCATACCCCATTTCCTGCCGTACCTGTCACTGAGAGGGCCGGCGAAGGGCATGGCAATGACGGAACCGACGAAGACGATGGCGACGTTCAGCGCGGTCAGCGTGGTGTCGAGGTTGAAGTACTCAGTGTAAGTGGGCAGGATTTGGAGGCCATTCTGCTCGAGGGTCAGTCGTTGTTCTTTTTGTATCTGGCGGTTGTCCCCACGCTCGTCCGCGGACCGAACAGCCTCAAAACGTCCATGGTGCTCTTTCAGGCGAGGACGGAGAACTCACCATCATGGAAGAATCGTAGCCGATAGTCGCCGAGTTGGCCGTCGCGACAAAGCAGCATGCCACTAGAAGGTAAGTGGCACTTCTGCTCCTCCTCTCCTGTTGGACCTCATCTCCAACAGCCTGGGAGGCTTGGGGCAGCTCAGGGGAACTCATGACGATGGCAAGGCTAGTAAGAGACACAGCACGGCAGGACAATTTCGTCGTGACAAGAGGAGAGAGAGAGAGAGAGAGAAGAAATGCAAGAAACCTGCGCGAGAGCAGGCGAAGATAAGGCGGCGCCACGGACCGCGGGTTGAGAGGATCGGAGGTTGGACCGGCGGCATGGGTCACGCCCGTAGCCGACTCGGGGAGCATCCCTACGGCCCCATCGCGAGCGCTACTCCAGAAACATGGCACTTAGTAGGCAATATAGATGAGGAGTGGATCGCGAGTTCTCCGCTATCGTCAGGGCGTGAAAAGTCAGTCGCTCGTCTCGCGTGGCGGATCATGATAGCGGCGGGTCGCGGGCACTGAGTTTCCGGGCCCATGCATACCTACATGGGCATAGAGAATGAGAATGTAACTCACCTGTCTTGATCTCTTGTCCTGAGTGAGCATACATATAGAGGCCATAGGATGACCGGCCGCCTACTGTCTGCCCCATCGGATAATCGGAGCTCAACCTCCCCATGTTTCTCCGCGGTTACTCCTATCTCCATCATGACTCGGACCGAGTCCATCAAAGTCCCATTTGACTGGGCTGATTAGCGCGCTGTTTGGCCAAACCGTTGGGTCCGGAATGGCACGCTAACTTGTTCTCACTCCACTGAGACTAACAGAGTGGGATATGTACGAGGATGCTGGACCCAGAGTCATGCGGTACCGGATACACGAACCCGCAGCTTGCCAGGAGTCAAAGAGTCTGTGTGCCGCGTACCTGTACTTGTCCGAGAGGAGTTGGGTTCTCACGAGCCCCTCATAGTCGAGACGAAGACGACGTATTTGAGGTGCTCACCTGCTCGCCCGGTCAGAGCCAGGCTCGACTCCTTGCTGATCGACTTGGAAGCAAAATCAACATGGCCTCATCCGATACCCTGGTCGCCGACTTGGTGAAGAGCCTCACCCTCGAGGAGAAGGTCTCCCTCCTCGCCGGAGTCGACATATGGCATACTCCCGAGATCGCGAGCCGTGGCATCGGCGCAATCAAGGTGAGCTGGCTCGCCCATCTCGAGATGAATCTGTCTGACCGTCGTTAAAGACCACCGATGGGCCGTCTGGTGCCCGGGGGAAGTTCGCCGTCGACGGCACGAAGGCTGCATTCGTCCCAGGCCCCGTCTGCCAGGCGGCAACATGGTCCAAGGGTCAGATGAACGGACTTGGCCGCTTGTTGTGCAACGAGGCGAAAACCAAATCTGCCCATGTCTTGCTCGCCCCAACGATCTGCTGCGCGCGCAACCCCCTGGGCGGTCGCAACTTTGAATGCTTCGGAGAAGATCCCTTCCTGAGCGGCGCCCTGGCGACTGAGTATGTCCAAGGCGTCCAGCACACGGGAGAGGTGTCCGCGACGCCAAAGCATTAGTGAGCCCTACCACGAAGCGAAGCCCCTGCCGGCGACCAAACACTGACCCTGGACAGCGTCGCGAACGAGCAGGAGTACCAGAGGTTCACCATTGACGCGCAGATCTCCGAGCGTGCGCTGCGAGAGATCTATCTCCGCCCCTTCGAGATGGTCCTCCGCTCTGCTTCGCCCCCTGACTGCCTCATGACTTCGTACAACTCCGTCAACGGCAAACAGGCGGACATGAACGAGTGGCTCATTAAGGACGTCCTCCGCAAGGAATGGGGGTATAAGGGCCTCGTCATGAGCGACTGGGGAGGCACCAACTCGACTATCGAGAGTCTTCTCGCCGGCCTTGACCTCGAGATGCCCGGTCCTCCAGAAAAGCGCGGCCAGAGGCTGATCGACGCGGTGAAAGCCGATGCCGGCAACTCTCATGTGACGGCCGCCCTGGACACGTCGGTCACTCGGGTTCTGTCTCTCGCCCAGAAGCACGGCTTGCTCGGCCTCACCCCCGAAGATTCGCGCCGAACAAGGGACTCTCCCGAGACCTCCTCCACCACGCCGAAGGATGTGGAGTTCATTCGCAACGTTGCCGCCAGCGGCATCGTGCTCCTCAAGAACACCGCGGGCACGCTGCCCCTGATCGCCTCCGATATCGAGGGCAAACAGGTGGCGTTCATCGGCCCCAACGCCCTGACGGGCACGCCAGGAGGCGGCGGCTCGGCCAGCATGAACCCTCAGTACCTCAGCCAGCCCATGGAATCGCTGAAGAACGTTGCCGCTGAGAGCGGCATCAACATCTCCGTCAAGTACGCCCTCGGCGCAATCGGGCGCAAGTGGCTGCCTGTCTTCGACCCTACCCAGTGGCGCGCCCCTACCTCAGGGGCCGGTGGCGATGCTGAGGCTTCCGACAAGACCCTCGTCCGAGTCGAGTACTACGCGACGCAGGATCTCAGCGGCCCGGTCCAGGAGACTCAGTACCGCAACAGCTCCATCGTCGACATGTCGGACAGCGCACCGCTCGAATTTCAGGTCGATCCGGTGCCGAAGTACTCTTTCCGCGTCAGCTCGGTCGTCACACCTAAGACCACGGGTACTCACTCTTTCAGCTTGAGCAGCGTCGGAGATGCCATGCTCACTGTCGACGGCGAGCTGGTGGTCGATAACCGTAGCTGGACGGGCCTTGGCGAGACATTCTACGCCTTTGGCAGCGCCGAAGTCATCGGCACCAAGCTCCTCGAGGCCGGGAAGCAGTACGCCGTTGTCGTCGAGGGCTGGGTGCGTAGAGAGCCCCGTCCCGCCGGAGGGTTCTCCGAGGAATCGAACCATGTGTTCGCCGCTCACCCCTCCGTCCGTATCGGTTATGAGGAGCAGCTCCCTGATACGGAAGCCCTCATCTCCGAGGCCGTGGCCCTGGCTGATGAAAGCGAGGCAGCAGTCATCGTCCTGGGCCTGTCGGACGAGTGGGAGAGTGAGGGCTATGATCGTGAGCACATGGCGCTTCCCGGCAGCCAGGATGCGCTCGCTGAGGCTCTCGTCCGCCGGGTCAAGAGGCCGGAGAGGCTCATTTTCGTCAACCAGTCTGGCTCGCCCGTCGAGCTTCCCTGGATCGACAGCGTTGGTACATTCTTGCAGGCCTGGTACGGAGGCCAGGAAGCTGGAAACGCTCTGGCGGATGTCCTTCTCGGCAGGGTCAATCCTTCCGGCAGGCTTCCCATCACCTGGCCGCGGCGGTACGCTGACCTGCCATTTGCCGCTGATCCGAAGGCGTGGCCTGGTGTCGATGGGAAGGTTTTATACAAGGAGGAGAACCAGGTCGGGTACCGGTGGTACAGGCACCAGAGCGAGGCGCGGCCGCAGTGGTGGTTCGGCTACGGCCAGAGCTACTCGCAGTTCACTTCCACCATCATCGGCGCAGAGTCAGAGGACGAGTTCTGGAGGGTCTCCGTCTCGGTCGAAAATGTTGGGGCTCGTGCAGGCGCCGAGATTGTGCAGCTGTACTTCTGGCCTGCCGGCAAGAAAGAGGAGGTCACGCTGGTATCATTCGAGAAGACGGGTGTGTTGCAGCCCAAGGACATCGCTCAGGTCGAGCTCAGGGTGAAGAAGCGTGATGCTGCTCGCTGGGAAGATGAGAGGTGGACTATCACACAGGGAGGCTATGTCTTTGGTGTTGGTACGGGAGTCGGGGAGGCGGATCAGTCGACGTTGACGCTGAGCTTGGCTGAGCAAACATGGGCGGTGTCGCAATATTAGAGGAAAGCGAGTTCGTTCGGATAGAAAAAGGGACATAGATGGCATGATATGGCGCAAGATTGATGAATCGATCGATTTGCATTCTCCATTGTCCTCGACACCGTGATGGAGGTGACTCTGGACTAATGCCAGTCTACGAACATCATCATCGTCTCACAACTTGTTCTCGACGGCCTTGCCACGCCCCGGCGCAGCCTCGAAGCGAACCTGCCACTTGTCCTCCTGCTTGAACATTGCAATGCACTGTAGAGCATTTGGGTTGCCGAACTCGGGGTCAGCTCCTCCTTCGAGCAGTGCCTGTGATGAATATTAGCCCCCTGGCCCGTCGTCACGGAAAGGTCAGGATGCTTGACTGACTTCGATGACTGCGTCGTGCATCTTGAACACGGAGCCGGCGAGCGGACTTTGGCCCTTGTCGTTGAGACGGTTCGGGTCCGCGCCGTGTTGCAGGAGAAGCTTGACGAGATCTGCGTGTCCGTAGTATGATGCTAACATAATCTGCGGCGGGAGTCAGCCGAAGATCGGGGAGCCGCAGCGAGGACCACTGTACCAAGCTGTCGCCTTTCTCGTTGGTCATGTTTGCTGGCAGACCAGCCGGAAGCGTCTGCTCGAAGATGGCCTTGTCGCCGGACCTGGCCGCATCGTACAGGCGGCCTGCCAGTTCAATGGCCTCCGGGGGGAGAGTCGCCGTTGATGGTCCGTCCGAAGCCATGATGTTGTGTTGTGTCGTCTCTGAGTGAGTTTGTTTCGTTGGTGTGTTATTTCGTCACGGATGAAGAATGCCCTGAGTGGTGATGATAATGATGATGATGATGATGATATCCTTGACTAGAGTCGGTGTTTGAAGCCGGCAGGTTACTCATCATTGCGACGACCGACGAGTTCGGTCAACTGTGGTCCATCGCTCATTCACCTTGATAAACTCGGTGTGGTGGCATCTCACCGAGGGCCGAGGGAGCCCCACCTCCACCCGCTTAAAACCGAACACGGCGAACGTCATAGGAATCCCTCGGCATAAACATTTCGCTTCGAATCCAAAAGAGGCTCGACATCTGCGATTTCTCTGCTGTCCACAGCGCCATAACACACCAATTGGCCTTGTCTTCTGCCCTTCTCAGCCCAGAATGCCTCCCCGCGTCTCCTTCCGTCTTCGCCTTCCCATCAGCGCCCAGCGGCTCTACTCAACAGCCGCCGCCGACTCGGGAGCGCCTCTGATCACCGTCACGCACCTCCCGGCGCCCAACTCGGGACACATCCGCATCCTCGAGCTCAACCGCCCGAAGGCGCGGAACGCCATCTCCAAGGCGCTTCTGGCCCAGCTCCGCGCCGAGATCGACGATGTGCACTCGCAGTACGACGAAGGCGGCAACGAGCTGCCGCCCAAGAAGATCTTCGGCGGTGCCGCCGGCGTAGACGCCAAGGGTCCCACGAGGGCGGTCATCATCGCGAGCGCCCTCGACACGAGCTTCTGCGCGGGCGCGGATCTCAAGGAGCGCAAGGGCTTCACGCAGGCCGAGTGAGTTGCTCTCTCTACTGATCGATCGGCGAGACCAAGGCTGACAGTTTTCACCACCAGGACCGCCGAGTTCCTGACCAACCTCCGCGGCACCCTCACCTCCCTCTCGACGCTCCCCGTGCCCACCATCTCGGCCATCTCCTCCGTCGCGCTGGGCGGCGGCCTCGAGCTCGCCCTCTCCACGAACATGCGCGTCCTCTCGTCCAACGCCATCGTCGGCCTCCCCGAGACCCGGCTTGGCATCATCCCCGGCGCGGGCGGCACGCACCGCCTCCCCGCGCTGATCGGCCTGTCTCGCGCCCGCGACATGATCCTCACGGGCCGCCGCGTATCCGCGCCCGAGGCGTACTTCCTCGGCATCGCGGACAGGCTGGTGGAGATCCCCGTGCCCGAGGACAAGGACGTGCCGGGTGTGAAGGAGGGGGAGAAGCCGGCCGAAGGCGCGAAGGGGGAGCTGATGCTCCAGGCTGCCCGGCAGGCGGTCCTGAGCGAGTCTGTGAGGGTGGCCCTGGAGATCTGCGAGGGCGGTCCCATCGCGATCAGGGCGGCGCTGCAGGCCGTTGGCTGGGCGAGGGAGGAGGTCGAGAACAAGATGTACGAGAGGGTTGTTGGGACCGAGGACAGGGACGAGGCGCTGAAGGCCTTCGGGGAGAAGAGGAAGCCCGTGTTCAAAGGGCGGTAGATTTCACGAGTGGACGACTGGCTCCCTAGTATACGTCTTTGGATATAGGAGATGGTATCTAAGTTGAGCCCTCTACTATTTTGCATGTTGTTTCAACCTTGGAAAGTCGCCTCTGGTCCGTTGCTAAGGATGTATTCCTGTAGTATGATCAACGATGCACATGTCAAGGATCGCAGAGCCTCCCACTGCATGATCCCCACAGACGTCATATGCCCCGACGACAGTGAAGTGGGGACCCTGAAATCGCCCGAAGCGGGGGAGCTGCAGGCGGGGAGCTACAGCGTCAACTTGAACCGTCCTCTGCACCTCTCTGGACGTCCCGAACAGCCAAGTGCTAAGAGCTTGCTGCCCGTACGATGCGGTACAGCTGGAAAATAGAGGAGGGCAACCGGTGCTGGGAAAGATCGACAGCCGAGGCAGGTTGCCAATGAGAGGCGTCCAAATGCAGGGTTTCTGCAGGCAAGAGGGACGGCCCAAGGCGCGAGTGACGGGTATACACAGATCGGATGACATCACGACAAACTCATCACACAGATCAACTTTCCCGTCCGGAGCTTCTGCTACGATGGAATATCCACCAAGTCGTCGGCTACCAGTTTAAATACTCTTTCCCATCCCCTCCCCTCTTCACCCCTGTTCTGCCTGAATTAGTACCACTGAACTGTGCTGGCATCGTCAACTACCTACAAGTAGCAACAAGCACTCTCTTCACTTACACGAAACACATACACCCAAAATGTCTTTCCTCATCGAGACCACCGTCCGCCGCATGGCCACCATGCCCATGCCCGTCACCCGCGTCGCCGCCATCTCGGCTTCACGCACATTCACCACCTCCCTGGCTGCCCACAAGAGCGCCACAGAAACGGTCAAGGACGGCCTTAAGTCCGTCGACCGCGTCGTGAGCGACAAGATCGTCGACGGCATCAATGTCGGTGGTCAGTCTCCTCCTCCCCTCCCCTCAGTCATCCGACATCATCAACTAACACCCCTCCTAGAAAACGTCGCCCACAAGGCCAAGGAAGTCGGCGAAGAAGTCATCGGCAAGTCCTCCGGCAAGGCCTCTGAACTCAAAGGGCAGGCCTCGGGCCAGGCCTCCGAACTGAAGGGCCAAGCCAAGGGCGCCGCGCACGAGGCCGCCGGGAAGGCGAAGGGCACCGCGGATCAGATCAAGAAGAACCTGTAGTCTCAGCAGGGTGATCAATGCTGGACTGGAGGAGGATGGGGAGGCGCATGGAGTGATGACGAATGATTCAATGACCCTTTGCTTCTGGTGGCTGTACGATACCGAGTGTACTGCATCGAAAACGGTTTCACGGTCAAGGAGGCGTTCATATCTCAAGCATTAATTATTACCAAACCATTCAACACCGCTGCAACAAGGAATGTACCGACGAAACCGCCTCCCTGCCTGGTTTCGAGTCCCCCGCCCCTATCACCGTCCGACCGAGGCCGTCTGGTGAGCAGGGCAGATGACAGGACTCACACGGGCCGGGAGAGCAAATGGTCAATCTGCAGGCCGAAGCCTCCAAACCCCCCTTGCCCCCGCCCGTAAAATTTCCCTTCCGATGGTGGCCCCGAAGGGTCACTCGGAGTCGTCGGCCCCAAGACTGCTTGTCAGCCCCCCTCCTCCAGAGGAGTCGGGGAGCCGAGAGGCTGCTCGGGATGTTTGATCTACCGCTCGGAATACTGAGCAAGTCAAGGATGAATCTCTCCTTGCGCTCCACCTTGCCGTGCGGATGTTGCATCACTGCGGATATCTGAACATCACTCGGTCGTACGGGGCAGGCATCACAACAGCAATCGTATGCGTCAAGGAACTCGCCCGGCCCCAGTTCGCGGAGCCCCTGCGGGTATCGTACAGCTTTTGCGCCGTGTCTAGATCTCGTCAGTCAGCTTGCCCAGTACACAGACCGCCCGTCCTTTGTTGTTCGTCCTCCCTTGCGCCGCCGGGCTTTCAGCTAAAGTAGACCTTCTTTCGCCCGCTGCCCCTGTCGTCCTCCATGCCCTCCAGGATGTCGTCAATCTGCATAATGTCCAGCATCTCGTTCTCAATGTTTCGGTCGCCCATGCCCTCGTCCGCGTCGGCCGCCGCGTCGAGGTTGAAGTCGAAGCCCGACTTTGGTCGGCCGAGGGGAAGGGTGACGTCGTGTGTCGGGTCCTCGCCCTCCGGCGCAGCGCTGTCTTGCCCGATGCGAGGGCCGCGGAGACTTCTGTTCTTGTTGACGGTCAGGTTGAAGGACACATTGCGGGGCTGATCCGGCCTGGGGTGCACGATGATCGCGCTGGCTGCTTCCTTCTTTGCTCCTCGCTCGCTAAACAGGCGCCTTCGGGTCGAAACGATGCCTCCGACCTTTTCGCCCGGGCCCTCCTCGGACTCGCGGACAATCACCAGTCGAGACTCTCCCCGGATGAGGACCTCGATCCGCAAGCCACCATCCGTCTCCTTGAGCTTGGAAAAGTTGACCGCCGCCCCGACGCCGCAGCATCGTTCGCCGAGGAGACCGGTGGAGAGGTCCTGGAGACGGATCATCCTCGTAGGTGTCGTGCCGCTGAAGAGATTGACGCCACCGCCGGAGCTCCTGCGTATTTGCGCGTCCCAGAACTTGGCGACGGCAGGAATCACAGAGACATTGTCCTGGCCGCCGATCCACAGAACAACGCTCTCATCGGACTGCGCCCCATCAGCAGGCAGGGGCGTCACGACGATTCCTCCCTTGACGCTGAAGAGGCGCTCGGTCGACGCTCCGGTGCCGAGAGAGGCCGTCGCGTCTTTGCGGCTATGCGGTGTCAGGGGCACAAAGTCGCCGCTAGATCTTGCGCCGCCTCCGACTCCACGCAGAGTGTTCGTTCCGTCGATCTGGCCAGACACGCTGAAAGCGGTGAGGGCGGCACCCCGGATGCCAGAGCTCTGCTTGCCTAATATCGTCGTGCCCGCGGGACTGGCACCCTCGACATCCCAGATGCCCCACGTGCCGTCAGCAAGCACGGTGAAAACAGCCCTGCCATGCGAAATCCAGGCGGCGTCAATGACTGGTTTCCTCGAGGCAGTTGGCCTAATAAAAGGCTGGTAGAGAGAAAGCAGCCATGAGCCCTTGGACGGGAAAGGCCCGACGGTCTGGTCGTCCGGGGGCAGCGATGCCACTGCGAAGTCGTAGATTCGGACGGCCTGAGTGGGCGCAACCACGAGCAGTTGTGACGTGTTGGTAGGGTTGAAAGAGATGCTCCTCAAGGGCTGCGGGAGGAACTCGGTCTGGAAAGGTTTCACGCGGACCTTCTCATCCCCCTGGACGACAGTTTCAAGGGGGACATCCCAGAAGCGCAAGACCCCGGAGGCTTCCCGGTTGTGAGCAGCAACGACGAGCCTGGCCTTTGGCGTGGAGTTTGTTGCGCCAGTCTCTTCGCGTATTCTGTCGGTCGTGGTCGAGCTTCTGGATGGTCTTGAGAGAGAAAGCGAGATGCCTTCGCTGTGCTTCGTCTGTCCTGTCAGGACCGTGAGGGTGTCTCCCCACTGACCAGCACCAGCGCTTGCCGCAAGAAGACTCGAGCGCAGCTCCGGCCGCGCCTTGCTTTCCGGGCTGGGGGGCGTGAGGGGCAGCGACACGAGGTAGACGTCAGCGGCCGAGGTCGAGACGGCAAATACCATCTTCTCTTTCAGTGCCTCTGCTCCGGAGGGAGCCGCGTCTTCTGGGGTCGAGGGGGTGATGGGCAGGACAGCGATGTGCAAGGCTGCCGCTCCGAGAGCAAGGTCGAGGGTTTGGACAATCTCTGTGGACGCACCCTCGTCGGCTACGGTGTCTTCGAACTCGGGTTTGTCGACAAATGGGGCCGAAGGCTTCGTTTTCGCGGGAGGCTCGTCGTCAGAGTCGGAATCAAGCATGATGACATCGGCATTGGTGCCGTTTGTTTTCTCTTTCGGCGCAGCGGCCTCTGACGGCTTCTTGGAAGGCTTGAACCTCCTCCCGCCCCTCCACGTCAGAGTAACACCATTATCGTGACCATAGATGAGGATTGTCGCGCCCTGGGGCGACAGCACAGGGTACGTCTTGACATCGTGTATCCGTTTGGAGAGGTTGTACCTGGGTGGGGTCAGTAGGTTGTTCGCCACAACGCCTTCTCATCCAAATACACACGTGAACTGAGTGTTTTGCGCCGTCCGTCGTGTTCGGGCAACGGGCTGGGACGCCGCCATGATGACTGTTTGGGAGCTTGCGGTTGTGGTCGCGCCAGCAACGGGGGCAAAGTCAAGGGGAGGGCCCCTTCAATGATGGGTCAGAGCGGTCCTTTTTGGAAGAATGGATGTGCGCGCTTCTGTGTGATAGGGAGACAGGGTTGGCAGCGGACAATGCGGTCGTGGTATGTGTTTGGGCAGGGCTGAGAGTTGGTGATGGAGATGGAAGCTTCAAAAAACGCGACCAGCATCGTTTGGTGGAGGCTTGAGCTTGCTTTGGTAGCGCCTTTCGGTTCAACTGGGCTGCAGGAATAGAGTGGGGCGGCCGATGAACCGGGCCATTGTGGTGGTGCACTGCAGGCGGGCAGCTGGCAGCTTCTGGCAACCACCCCGGCCTGCGACTTCCCGCACTTTGACCTCAGACTCTCGCTGCATATTGAGACAACGCAGCATAAGATTCCTTTCTTGTGTCTGTAACCGATCATACTCGTCGTTATCAGCGCTTTTTCTCTGCTCTTTTCCCTTCTTTCTCTCAACTCAAGCCCACGGAAATTCCCCCATCCACGCCTTCGGGCTACACCGCTCGCCTTGAGGCATCATCGAGCTATAAGATCTGAAGCTCTGGGCTTCTTCATTTGCTCAACGCCGGCACATCTTGAAGGGATCCCCAGGGTATCCCAAGATGATTACTCCTGCCGTTGCCAGCGCAGTCTCCCAGTTCTATGCCCTGGGAAACACCCCAGCCGTGAACCTCACTCGAGACCTCCCGCAGGGCGTCGATGCAAACATCCTTCTCCTGGGCTGTGGAGATGTCCGCAACATCCTGTACACTGCATACGCAAACACCGGGCTTGGTAAGAGGATTCTGTCTCTGTATTCTCCAAGTACCTAGGTACATTTCACTAACCTTCAGCAGCCACTCGCTCCTTCGATGTGACCACTTGCGACATCGACGAGGCGATCATAGGTAGGCCAACACTCCATCTTGAGGCATGTGAGATTAAAATTGACGCTCACATCTTAGCTCGCAACATTGTTCTTCTCAGTCTGGTCATCGACAACCAAGAGGATGCCAGCAATGAGCTTCTCTGGAACGCCACTTTTCACATCTACCTCTCCCCGTCAGATATCAAGGCACTCTGCGCCCAGGTCGAGAAGCTCCTGAACGCTTCGGAAACCCCATCGCAATGGAAAGAAAGTATCTACGGAGCGCTTCTGCCCATCTGCGACGAAGCAACGCTGGATGATGTCCGCCACATCTGGCGGAAATACGCCGCGGCCGGTGATGAGGCATCCAGGGATGCTTACATCTCCGCTTCCAACAAGACAATCAAGCACTCGATGGCCATGAGAGCGGCTCGCATGGGAGGAACCCCTGAAACTCCCGTTCAGGTACTGACCGGCATGCGATCTGCAGCTCCTCTGACTTTCCAGGCCGGCGACGAAACCCCCCTTGTCAACGGGCACTTCTGGAGCACAGGAGTCACAGGAGCTCAGTCAGAGGCCATCCCGAACCCGTTGATTGCGGCTTGTCTTTCTGACCACAAGTTGCTGCATTATGGAACCAATCCTCTGCTGGGTTTTCACATTGCCACTGCATTCACTCCGCTCGCTGAGGCGTCGCCACTCAGATTCGACTCGGACAAGGAGAAATTCAAGTCGGTGGGCGCCGCCAAAGCCCAGTTCAGTGCTTGGGTCGACGCGGCATCTGCATTGTTTTCCAGCAAGAAACTCATCGTCCGCTCGGCTGTTGCGGATGCGTTCGCGTTCTGTCACACCCTCCAGCATCTTGCCAGCAACGGCTCAGGCTCGGCCGGCTGGTACAAGCGCCAGTTTGATGACCGGCCTCTCCGACTGGACGGGAATCCAGGACCGCCGAAGACCTTCAACATGATTGACACCTCCAATCTCGCCGATCATTTTGGCACTCTGAACCTCTTGATATCAGCTCTACCCCTCCTGTCGACGGACCCGTCTGCGACGTTAGCCACTGAAACCCTCCTCAAGGGTGGCACTGATAACGGTAGCAAGGACGTGTTCAACCGGATGCTCTGTGGCCATGGCCCCTCGGTGGCTCTGCTTCTTGGTGTGAACCTCGTCGAGTACTGGACGAACTCCACGGCAGAGTCCAAGGTTGGTGAGATCATTTTGGGAGCCAAGGCGGCAAAAGATGGTGTTACTCAGCTGCACATCCGGACGTCCTGGAAGCATGACAACAGGCTCACCGGGAGCCTACCAATTGTTCAAATGGAAGCCAGTCATCTCACCACCATGCTCTTCCGTATCTACCTCAAGATGTTCCAGCATGAAGACACCATGAGCATCAGGTCAGCCGCAATGGGCGGGATGGGCCTCAACACACAGCTACCTTCGGGCTACACATACTTCCATAGGGGAAGCTTTGTGAATTTGCTCAAGTTTGTGCAGGGGAAGTTCCCCACGACAGACTTCGGTCAGATTTATGCATCCCTTGACAACTTGATTCACTCAGACCGAAGCTTGTCGTTCAGCAGCAACAACTCCCAAGAGTTCGGCGTGCAGCTGCATTTTCAAGCTCTCACGTCTCTCCCCTGGCTTCGAACTGCTCTGGGCAGATTTCCCTCGCTGGGTGGCTTCAATGCATGGCAGTCGATTCCAGAAGTTGCAGCGGTCACATTGGTTGTGCCCAGACACCACCTAGACCGCCTGTACGGCAAGTCACCAGCATCGAATATGGCGGCTCCCTGCTTTATGGGGTCTCTCGTATCTGACCAAGGGGTCAATATGTTCAGCGATGTGCAACTTACATTTGGCACGGTCTCCAAAAAAGGCTCCCCAGACGGCGATGATTTTGCCATCATTCTGAAGAAGGATCCGGCCGGCTGGTCCGGCAGGTCACCACTGGTAGCATCGTTCTACATCCCGACTGCCGCACTTCAAGTCGAGCCGCAGACCGCTGGCGTTGCCCTGGACGTGCTCACCACGGCACAGAACATCATCATGTTCCGCCAGGCTCTTGGGGTTGACATGCGCGTCTATAAGGCTCAGCTCCGCGACGCCGAGCATGTTTTCGTAACCAAATTCATGCCAGGCCATCAAGCCTATCCCATCTACTGCAGCGCGGCTGCGACTATCAAGGACCAAGATGTTCCAAAAGCCACCTCTGATAGCAGATTAATATTCGTGGCCGATGTCGACAGCCATGGTGAGATTACCACCATCACCGGCCACCTTGATATTCTCTCCGAGAAAGGCAAGGGTCTTCTGACGGACAAGGTGCCCATCGAACTTCGGCAGTCCTCGCCCTTCACCATCAACGTCGAGTTCGGGGACGCAGCGCTCGTCCTACCTCTTCATTTCCCACACCCTGTTGATTCAAGGTCAGCGAAGACTCGGATCGGCCGAAAGTCGGCCTACTTCGAGGTTATTGTCCCTTTCGCCGACCCCCTTAACACGCCAGCGCTGTTCGATTTCGTTTATCCCTCGATCTTAGCAACTTCCCTAGGCCAACATCTGCCGGTGACCTTGAACGCGCCGCATCTGTCACTTGATTCTCTTCCAATCCTGGATCTGGAAGACAAATCGGCCGTCGGCTGGCTCACGACCTTGACGTCCTTCCAGTTCTCTGCTCGCGAGAAACGTCTCCGCGAGGAATCCGCCGCAACTGAGGGCTGGCAGTCGAAGTCACCGCGGCTGGATTTCAAGGAGTCGCTGTTCACGATGTTCATGGTCGGCTCCGGCCTCCAGGGCGGCCAGACCGGCCTCTTCGCCATCGACCACCCCGACCGCGGTGGCATCCACATGCTCGTCTTCGTGTCCGCCTTCCGGCTTGATGCCGCTTCGGGCTCTGTTGCCATAGATGCCGCAGTCCTGCCCTTCACGATGGAACTCGTGCAGTCGGGCGAGCTGACCGACTTCCTCTACCTGATCCGCACGCTCGAAATCTGCTCCATGACCGTGGACGACGCCGAGCTGATCCTCTGGAAGAAAGTTCTTCCCGCCCTCGCCGAGCGCGCGAGGACATGGTCGCACAAGGAAACCTGCGAGTACGCAACCACGAAGAAGATCCCGCTGTCCATCGAGCCGAACGAGCCCGTGCTGTGCTCGTGCGGCCAGGGCAAGCTGCCGAAGGATTTCATCGGATTGCCCGAGTGGGACACGGCTTCTCAGTACGCGACGCGCATCGCTATCAGTCCGACTCACGCTGTGCCATTCGTAGAAAGTATTATCGATACTACGGCCATGGCCGGAGGTGTGGAGGCCAAAGATCGATGTGCCAACTGCGGCGCCACGGAGGCCAAGGGCGGTGGGCTTCTGAAGAGATGCCGGGCGTGCTTGAAGGTGATGTACTGTGGCGCGGAGTGTCAGAAGAAGGACTGGAAGAAGCACCGCGGAGAGTGTCAGGAGCAAATTTAGCGTCACGAGAGCATGTGGTACGTGGGGGTTAACAAAGCATGGCGATGTTCTGTCTCTGATGATGAGTACATATGTACGTACAGCATAGTAATAGCTCTTTTACACCAAAGGGAAGCGAGATGGCCAATTTGACAGGCCGTTTGACACCGTCAAGGCGCAAGCAACTATGTAGGAGCCCACCGTCAGTCCCTCGAACCGGTGTCGAAAGCAAGACGAGGATGTCCTCACTCAAGCTCAGAACCACCAAGTCAATGCTGAAGCACCTTGGCCAGGGCGCACTTGATTCCTCGATCCATGCATAGGATGCCCAAGCGCTGGAAAGCCCTCAAGGCGGCAATGCACCGCGCTGCACCAAAGTCCCCTGGCCAAGTCCCAAAGTCTAGCAGGGTTCACCACAATGATCGTCAGGGGCTGCGGGTCCCGTCCCCAGAAGAAATCCCGCCAGCCATGCCGGTCTGCACAGCACAAGAAACAAGGCAAGCTGTTCGTGTTGCTGGGTCGCTGCCCTGGAAGGCGTTGTACGTTCCCCGATTTTCCGTCAAAGCGACTGGAGCATCTCTGGGCGCTCTGTCTGCCACGGCCGGACTGCTGGCCGAGGAGGCCTCTATGCGGTGGGAACAGTCGGTTTCCCCTCCGCTGTGGCACTCGGCAGATGCGATGGAAGCTAGATACTGGGGTTTGGATGCTCTGGGGCGGACATCAGTGGCGAGAGGTGAGGTCATCGAAACACTTGGAGATTGAGCAGCACGATCGTCGTCCGCGTGAGGCCCTTGGACCCCTTGGTCAGATGAACGGTCGTCCGGGGTTTGACAGGTGCAAGGGCGTAGCCCGTGATACTGGACACAGAGTAGGGACCGGTCCATGTATTCGTCTGCTGAGACGACGGGCCGCGCTGGTGCTTCGTTTCTCGGGGCATCAGGAGTAGGACAGGTACTCCTGGTCGTGGTCGTGCTGACCACGGCCCGGAGCCGTTGCTGGCGGCTCGTCCGAGGTCATCTGAGGACCACGCATCCAACGTCCGTCGTACTGCCAGTGATGCCGCTCAAATCCCCATGCCGAAAAAAAAAATCAGCGTTCACAGGATCCTCATGAGTGTAGCTACTTTTGATGCTCGATTACTATAACCGATCCCATATGTACATCGAACAGGTATCTAAAGCGCGCTTCGCCGAGCACACCGCCCGTCCACGCCCCGTCGTTCTGTCTTCACGCCCACATACAAGGAAAATGGTTGAAAATGATTGCTCAAAACATACAGCGACCAAGACGTCCCCTGGTCGACCCGTGGTTGCATCGGAGGATCCAGTGCGGGGGCCAGCCTGCCTGGCTCCAGGTGACCCGGTTCCCAAGTGACGTTGCTCGAGGCCGTCTCCTCTTGTGTTCGCCTTCTGTAGCCAGAAATTTCAACGCCATCCTGGGTGGTAAGGATAGGCAGGGCTGCAGTAGGGAGTGGAACAGAGAATCTGGCCAGGATGGGGATGTACGCCAGCATCCTAGCTGTCACCCAGCAAATATTCGTCCAAGGTGTAGGTGGTGACTGTCTCGATCATCGAAGATGGTCGAGATAGCATCCAGGGGTGTATGGACGAAACGCGCAGTAGTGTCCAGACCAGATGCATGCACAGATCGTCTCTAGAGATCTCGGCGGGGACGAAATTCGAAGAGTACCTGAAGATGGCCGTATCGCTGGCGAGGAAGTAGAGTGATGAAGGATCGAAGTTTCCCTGTGGGGGTTTTGGGCAGCCGAGAGGTTGCAGAGATCCCACTTCATACGAGGATTGAGAGACAGTGTTTCCCAGTCATAAACCAGAGCAAGTATGCTCCTGGTATCCTGAACACCATGGCGAGTAAAAGGAGAGTCGAGAAAAACCGAAAAGTCCACACGAGTAAATCCACAGTCTTATCCGGAGATATGCTGGGCAAGTCGTTGGTATGGGAGACTGGCTGTAATCCATTAAAACGCCGTGAATGCCTGTGAGATCGGGAATTTGCTATGTGGGATAAATGTTTGTGAGGATGATGGGAAAATGAGGGAATCGTTCATCGTGAGGCGATCATGCGTTGGTGACCTGGATCATAGTTAGACACATCTGGCTTGCCAAAAATCAAGCAAATACTCACGCGAAGAATCTTTCGAGAGTAGTCCTGGTTGTCGGCAATACTGCCGTCGCTCAGGCGGCGATGAGCCATGACGGGGTCCATGCGAGAATCGGTCATGGAAAGGCCACCGCTGCTGCTGGGAGGCTTGCCGCCAGCAATGAAGGAGTTGACGGCGGCATTACGGCGGTGCTCTTCCTCGATATCCTGGTTCCGCCTCTTCCTGAACAGCCAGAAGCCAACGCCACCAGCGATGGCAATGATGACCACGCCAGCCACCACACCTCCGATGATGCCGCCGATCGCAGGGCCACCGGTTCCCTCTTCCGCCCCGCTGCTTTCGGACTCCTGCGGCGAGCTAGTCGGAGATGAGCGCGAGCTCTCCTGGGGGTCGGATCCAGTCGGTTGAGAGTTATCGCCGGCGGGCTTCGAGCTTGACGCGCTGTCCTTCTCGGGCTCCTTGTGTGAGACCGCCATCTCGAGGCCATTGTTGTATGCTGAATAGAAACCTCCGGATGAGAGACCACCGCCTGTAGAGGGGTTCTGTCAGCAGGGGTCGCTCACTTCTGTCTGGGCGTCGCAATACTTACAAGCCTCCTGGGGGAAAAAGGGGCAAGGGTAGTTGCAGTTCTTGTCGTCAACCAGATCATCCTCGGGGGGGTAGTTGTCGCCACAATAGCATCGTGCGCCACCGAGACCGCTTGCGTTGAAGCCTTCCGCAATGCACTTGTCGGTACATGACCCCATGGACATGTTTTCGACGGTGTATTCCTTCCAGTCGCCCATGCTACTGTAGCAGCCCTGACTCCTCGCAACATTAGGCAGAGGAGGCTCAATCGGTTTTTGCACTCCTGTCTTCTGGGCCTCGACAGCTGCCGCAAGGGCGAGCAAAACTGTGGTTGCCTTCATCTTGGAGGTGTATCTGAGGAGAGACGATATCCAGACAGGCGAAGCAGTGCCGTCGGGCTGGGCAAACAGGAACCGATCGGAATCCGAGGATGTTCAACTCGACAATCGAATCCTCACCAAAGCGAGAGCACTGGTGTTAAGTGCTCTATTCGTACAGCGAATCCTGAGAGGAAAATGAAAGAATGAAAGGTAGAACGCTGCAGAGTGCTGTTGATGAAGCGCCTTGGGGCAACGACCGATGGATGGAACGAGAGAATGGGTGAGTGCAAGGTGAGAAGGGAGAGAAGGGAGCGTGGTCTTGGGAGGGTGGGTGAGAGAAGTGGACTCGTCGGGAATGGACAGTGGGCTTTCAGGAGTCAACGGCACCCGGGCACTGATGGAATTGAAAGGGACTGCCTGCTGTGCGTGCTGGGTGTGGGTTGAGCATCCAGGAGAGAAACGAGATTAATGATCCACCAGGCCATGATTATCACTCCCCCGGCGTTGACCCAGCACATCTAAAGACGCAGGCTTGTCAAGTCTGGTGTGCCAACCACCTCGTCCTCTTGTCGTATCCTCGCCCCCGGGGTGACCTTCTCAACGGAGACTCGAGCTTTTTTTTTGGGCAGAAGCCGCGACTAAATGGCAAGCCGTCCAATCATGCCATGCCGTGTCAGGGGAATCCACGACAAGCCCTGATCTTATTGGCGCGTGAGGCACGTCTGTTGCTCGAACCGTGCTCAGGGGGTGGGAGAAGCGGGCGATGATATGCAGATCGTGCCAACAATCAAGTTGGAAGTGTAGCGAATACCCTGTCCTGCTGGGGAGGGTCTCACGATGTCTTATGACCTGGACCTGTGCTGAGCGCATCATCCTAACAGATGAGCTGGCTTCGATGGTATTGCCTTGGTCTCCGGTACCTTCGTCGCCCTGACAGTTGATTTGTGCAACGAGGTGCTTCCACAATCCGAAGGCACGCGTCTGTGAGATCGTCAAGAAAGAAGTATCTCCAAACTCGCAGGTACATGGACACTGAAGGGCGACCCGACCGGCAGACGCAGGGCGTGTCGGACGGACGTGACCGACTACCCTCTCCTGCTGTTTCGTCTCGTCTGAGAAGGCATCGCGTCGTGAGTTGTTGCCCGACGATGCTGGGAGTGGACGAGTAAACGCCTCGTATCGCCCGAACAAGGAAGACCAGCGCCAACTGGGAGACAGACATTGGCACAAGTGGCCCGCCGAGCGCTGCACATTTTGTGCATGCACCACTCCGAGGGATCCCGATTTGGTCTGGCATCGCGAAAGGTGCCCGCCAAGGAGGTGCTGAGGGGCCCCAAAATGACATTTGAAACAGCGATTGCTCTGCACGCCCAGCTTCGATAGATAGCGAGAGATGGCCGCTGTGGTGTCGATGCATCTAGAAGTTGATCATCAGTGATGAGGGCTTCTCCTCGTAGTTGTCAAACGAGTCGCGATCAACCACCGGGACACTGGCCGTCAGCACCGACGTTCCCGGACCAGCTCGACCTCCATCAGTCCTTGCTTGCTTGATACGAGGTGCCGCTTCCCGTGTTGGTGCAAGGTGCGCCCCATTTCGGATGCATCCATTTGAGGGCAGCCACGCAGACTGCCGTGAATGGGCCGGGCCACCGACTGGGGCTTTCTTCGTCCGTGTCCGTGTCTGAGTCGCGTGTCTGGTGGGCGGTGCTGTAAAGCACTGGTATTGAACGGGTGGCACAGCCGCCAAACCTCGTGTCGATGTTCATGCATCCACATTCCTGCGCATCCCTTGTCCTGAACAAGTCGATATCACCGCCGCCAAATGCCTTCAAGTGCAATGCCTCGGGGTTGGAGACTAGCCTGGTGAGACCATCGAGACAGCCAGGCGAACTTGGCGCGTCTGCGGCGATATGGTCTAGAACGTCGAAACAGGTGGTGACAAGCTTTTCCCTCATCAAGGGCAATCTGCGAAGGCAATGACGCGGCTTTTCTCGAACTGCCCCAGCTCGTTCGTTCTCCCAGATGGTGTTCGGAAGATTTCAGGGGCAGCTGACAGCGCTAACAGGGATCGCATCCGCCGTCCAGGGCGTCCCGTCTGCTAAACCCCGCGGGAAAGAAACGCGCCCCGTAGCCCGAGTCTAGAACGGCGCCTTGCGCAGGGGAGCGGGTGGTTTGCGTCATGTCGTCCACGGCTGGCTTGAGCCTCGATGCTTCTGATCTGACAGGCCAGATGTTGGACGGCTGAGGCTGAAGATCCGAGTGCAGGGTCAGTATGTTTGAGCGGTATGTATGTCTTGTCGTCAAACTGCACCTGGTGATGATCGAGAGAGAAAGAGGATCTGGTCTACGCTGTAAAGAATCAAGAGGGTTCCAGGTTTGCAACTATGAAAGTCTACTTCTGGTTGTGGCTTCCGTTTAGTAAGGATCTATTTGTGAGGTTGTTTCGTCTTTCAATTGCTCATCACGTCCAATCTGAGCAAGAGTCAGGAACCACCCGCTTGGGTCGCTCTTTCCTCCCGCCTACCTCGGGGAATTACATCCACTTCAGTACCTACCTACCTACCTACCTACCTACCTACCCAGTAGGTAGGAGCAAGTACTAGTACCCAGTTGCCAGTGAGTCTCGTTCAGTGGAGGTTAACATCCAATCCATTATTAGTATGGATGGATACTACCGGTATGTACTTGAGGGTTTGTACATGATACAGATTAACTGCCTACTGTACGCCTTTGATGCCGCCTCCACACCCGACGTTTCCGACCCCTCAGCGTCATTTCAACGCACTGTTCCTTATCCTGATGGGCTCCATGAAAGCCGTATCTGTTGGTGACTCGTCGTCCGAGAGGGAGAGGGAGATGGATGAAGGATGCGGATGTAGTGTCGGAAAGCGTGCTCCCAGGGCCGGCTCCTCCACAGTTCCCAAAGCCGTATCGTTCCGTGTGCATTGGTAGAGGCTGTCAGTCAAGCTCGTAAAGTCGAAAGGGTCGAGGCTCCCGGAAGGCGCCGTACATACATCAAGACGTTCGGAGGACTCGTCACAGTCCCCGCCGTCTCAGGCGACAGCTTCCCAGGTTCTGCTGGCCTCCTCGTCGTTTTTACGTTGAGCTCTCCGCTCTGCCCGAGTCCGTCTCTTGGTCTCGACATGCCCGACTCTCATACCAACTTCAATGCCAGGGATGGTCCGGACGCAAGCCTCCACCCAGGATCGAGTCTAGGGCGTAGGTGCCGTGCAGCTAGTATGTGATCAAGGACTAGTAATGTGTACAGTTGAGAAAGTCTCATTCACACTGACTCTTGACACGCCTGGTAGGTTGAGTAGAAACTTCGTTCCGTTTGTTGGAGGTGGAATCCGGGCCATTGGAGCTGTTGCCGGCTGGGCTTTGACGAGGAGCCAAGTTGGCCTGGCTGAGCTCTTCCAGCCAGCTCAACCTGGAGCTCCAGCGCTTTCCTTGGCACATGACTGAGGAAATAGGCCTGGGTGCCTGGCGTCATTTAGTAGATGTATCGGGTGATCTGCCATGACATGACGATGGGCGGCGATAGCTTCACGAAAAAGTTCATGTCCAAGCCAACATTCCTCGCCGGGTTCTTGGGCCACAATCTCTAGTGGGCCATTGCCTTAAAAGAGACCATAGGATTGTCCTCCTGGGTGTCTAGTCGCCGTGGTGTGTGGCTGAACATCGCTTCCTCCTTGTGAGGGAGGCACAGGGACGACACGATGGTCCATGGTCAGGGTGACTGGTGAATGGAATCCAGTACGTATCAGCCGATACATGCTAATGAAGACTGCGGAAGGCAGGTAAAAGGAAGGCGTTTAGAAATGGAAGATTGTGTGCGTTGGACTGAACGATAAGCGAAATGCCGCCAACTTGCAAGTCGTTTATAGGGTTGGTTGGCAAGGCATGTGGCTTCGCCGAGATGGTGGAGGACTTCTTTCTGGCTCAGCCCAACCCAGAAATAGGGATCGAGATGAGTGAGGGTTAAAATGGATGTTAGCTGTCGGTTGCTGGCCAGGAGTAAGACTTCATAAGCTGCTCGTGGCAGCACCTCGTGATGACATGCGCGGTGGTGGCTGGCAACATGTCTCAAAATCCAGCATTGGAAATACTTCAATTTCTGCAGCAGTTCGTCTAATCGCCGGATTTTCAACGAAGTCTGCTGCGTTGCGTAAGGGTTTGGTGTTCCGGTCGCTCATATATGACGATTTTCATGTTTCCTAGCAGGTAGCTTCTCATGGCGCCGAAGCCACGTCTGGGTTTCGGGGTCTGCAGAAACCCAACCGATAGGTAGCTATCGGGAAAGGCGCCCATTGTAAGTCAACTAGCCCATATGCTTTGTGAACTTCACGAGCAGTGGCAGGGCCGTGGCAGGTTGGTGACTGCGTGGGCTCTCGATATCAAGCGAGAGGCGACACCGGCTTGAACACGTTCACAGCTTCCACCACTAAATCCGGAACGGCACGGAGGGCCCACGCCCAGAGCTTCCGTGTCTCGCAGCTTGTCCGGGTGGCAGCGTGACCCGTCAACATTCCAGTCCATGTGGCTGAGTGATCAGGATAGCTCAAGGTGTTGGGCAGCTGAGCCGGACGAGAGACTGTGACGCAGGTGAAGGAAAGACATCTGTATAAGTGACGCATCTGATTCTCATCCGATGACTCGATTGCTCGAGTATCCTGCTCGAGTGTGTCTCTGTTATGATTGCCTCAGCGCGGGTGGTTTCTTCCAGATGTTGCCGAGGAAATCGGGGCCCCGTCCGCCCGACCGTTCTGTCCTGCCATGTTCATCTGGAACCATCAACATCATCATCGTCTTAGCGTTGAGCCCCGGTTGCTCTGCGCGATGGGAGACTCGAGACGAACTCAAAAACGAGTATGAATTGACCAGAAGCGGAGCCAACAACACTGGTCGCAGGGTATCCGTGGCAATGGGGGACAGCTGTCACATCTTGGGGTTGGAGTTTTGGAGATCGGTGTTGTTAAGGTGTTGGTGACCACAACACAACAACTCGGCGATGAGCCGATCATGGTAGTCAAGCGCCGTCACAGGCCACGGAAACCTTGCCTCATGATCCGTGACGGAAATTGCGCCATGGTGACGCAGGGCACAGGTCTTTTTGGGGCGCTTGGACAGTCGCAGCTTCCCTTCCTCATCAAGCGTGAGAGTTTGGCGGGTCGACGAATCACCGTCTCCGTTGCCGTGGCGACGCCTGGAGCTCCGAGTCAACAACTCGCCTCCTTCACCTCTCCCTCGACCACACCCACTTGGCACCTCAGCTAGCACCATCCATCCCATTTACCCACTCGAGTCCATCTTGTGAAAGTGGAATCTTGATCTTGGACATCCATCTACAGATCTTCATCCACCTGCAAACTCCCTGCCTGCATCGGCATCTATCCATACCAAGCTTGCTTGACAAGAAGACTATCGTCCACCGAGAAGAGCATCTACTCAGGTAGAGCTTGAGCTTCAAACAATCCTCGGCCCAAGGAGGCCTTATCCCTTCAGACAGAAGTTGAGCTACACGGCCAGCCTCGACTGAGCACAACACACGACTTCCCGTTCTCTGCCCGGCAGCCCTGCTTGCGCTGCGTGAGGTACGCTGGCTCCATCTCCTCCTCCTCCTCCTCCTCCTCCTCCCCCTCCAGGTTCGGCGTCGAGACTGACAATCCTCGCAGTTTCGGACCAACAGGTTCCCATTGACAAAACCGACCGACGACAATTCCCTCCGGACTCGACCTTGCGACACGATGCTGTCCAATAACCCAACCCGCAATCTTCAGGCTCGTCAAAGAGCGACTCACCGACGGCAAAACTCGACCCCGTCCGCCTTTGACGCCGCGAAGACACCTGCCCTGCCCAATGTCCAGCAACAACGACAGAGAGCTCTCGGCCACCGCCGAGGCCTCAGCTTGGACACAAGACGACAAGCCATTCACTTGGCTCCGGCAACCACGACAACTCCCACAAGGCAGGACTTTGCACAGGTAAGCAACGATACTAACACAGGACTAGCTACAACACCGCAGCATGTGCTGCGAGAAGCGCAGCAGCAACGCATTCAAGCACGCCCGGGCCCCCAGCAGCAGCAGAACATCAACACCACAAACTACCACCAGTTCCTTCACCAACAACACCAAAACTTCATGTCTGCCAACGACAGCGAGAACTACCTCATGTCCCCTCATGGCACCCCCCAGCACCAGCGCTACTCTGCCACATGTTTTGATGGCTCACCCGTCTCCTTTGACCCCTACAACGGCGCCATCAACATGATGTCCGCCGGCAAGGGCCAAGGTGCATTCGCTGGTGCCATGATGGCAGACAAGGATTTCGAGCTGTTCGCGGCAGATTCTCCCCTCTCGACACCCACGTTCATGACTTTCAACGAGAGCCCCAACGCCTCCCAGAGCTGGCACTCCGAGGGTGAGGGCTCTCACCACTCCAGACGCTCTTCCCGGAGGATCAGCAACGGCATCATGGACCGTGTTGTCAAGTTTGAAAACATGGGCGCGGATCAGTCACAGAGGCCTTCCACACCTCCCCATCAGAATGCAACCAGTAAGTGGTCCGAGGGCTGTTGAATTTAGAGATATAATGCTAACTACCTACCCAGACTACTTTCCTCCTACCCCTATGGAGACGCCGCACGATCGCATTTCAAAGCATGAGCCGGCGTCGAGACCCAACCGGTTTGCCGAGGGGTACGACGAGTCAATGGAGGAAACTCTCAAGCCTGTTCGCAACAAGTCGGCTCAGAGGACGCAGAACATCTTCGAAGAGATGCGAAGACGGGCAGAGGAGAGCGCCACCCAGACTCCTCCTCAGACCAACACCATTCCTGATGCCCATGTCTTCGACAACCAGATGCCTACCGCCGACTTCATGAACATGAACAACTTCAATGCCGAGTTTCTCAAGATCCAAGGCGGTTTCGACGGTATCAGCGACATCAATGCGCCTTCCGACATGTCTCAGCAATCCGCACCTCACACCCCTCACGTCGGCTTCCCTGGAGCCTTTGATAACAAGCCCGAGCTGCGCCCTTCCGGGGCGGGCCCCAGTGACTCCCCTGTATCCCCGACTCGCTCTCACAACGGCTCCTCGTCTCCCGCTCGCGGTTCGCCCCATCGCAGAACCGACTCCATGGCCAGCATCGTCAGTGCTGCCAGCATCGCGGATATCAACATCGAGGAGACCAAGACAGAGACGGGCATTACCGTCGACGACATTGCCCACTACATTCGGGGCCCTGACCCTGCCGACAACAAATGGGTCTGTCTGTACGAGGACTGCGGTAAGAAGTTCGGCCGCAAGGAGAACATCAAGTCGCATGTCCAGACCCATCTCAACGACCGCCAGTATCAGTGCCCCTCCTGCCAGAAGTGCTTCGTCCGCCAGCACGATCTGAAGCGCCATGCCAAGATCCACACCGGCATCAAGCCGTACCCTTGTGAATGCGGCAACAGCTTCGCTCGCCATGACGCTCTCACACGTCACAGACAACGCGGTATGTGCATTGGCGCCTTCGACGGCATTGTCAAGAAGGTGGTCAAGCGCGGAAGGCCCCGCAAGCACCGCCCTGAGATGGACGAGCGGATGGACAAGGCTGCTCGGACGAGGGGCAAGAACAGTGGGAGCAAGTCTCCCGCTGGCGGCCACAGCTCAGCTTCGTCCCAGTCCGGATACTCAGACACGTCCGTCGCCAACTCGCCTGAGCACGACTTCAACAGCGGCTTTGGGGGCGCCATGGACATGGACATTGTCAAGGACGAGGACCAGCACTGCTCGCAGACTTCCAGTGCCCCGATGCCGGCCATGTCCTCGGCGCCCATGCCATCGCTCGCTGCGGCCTCGGTGCCTATCCTTCCCATGGATCTCCAATCCAACGAAGCCGGGGGACTGACATCCGCTGTCTCCCCCTCGTCAGTCTCAAGCCTCCACTCTCTCTCTGCCTCCCCCTACGTCTCCCCTGAAGAGATCATGGACCTGCCACCCACACTGCCCCACGAATCGGTGCACTCGCCTGCCAAGAGTGCCGCCAGTCAATACAACACGCCCCCGGAGTTGTCTCAGTCCTCATCGCCCCCGCCCACCAACCGTTACTTCGACACCGGCGCCGACCTCGGCAACACCAGCCTTTCTAGCCTCGGCATCAGCGTCGAACACGACGAGGAGCTGCTGATGAAGGCTTTCACAAATGATGAGGTTGTTGTCGGCGGCCTGGGCGGGTTCGACCGCGACCCGAGCATGCTTGTCATGAGCAAATTCGACGACTTTGACGATGCCGTCGACATGTTCACCAACGCGGATGACGTGTTTTTCGGCACATCGTAGACAAGACCGACAGACAATATGGCTCGTGGCCGCACGAACGCAGTGTATTTTCCGGCAATGATTTTGCTCTAGGCGTCAGGCGTCTTTGTACATCACCTCGATCTTCGATTCCATGTTCCCGAATCGAGGGCCCCGGCCATCACCAAGGCCTTGTACTTACGACGTTTATGCCATTTATCTTCAGAGCTTGTCAAAATTCTTCAGGGAGGCGACAGAGTCGGGACCGGCTCTGTCCAGCCACTTTTGCACCAGGCGTTGGGCTCCTCGTCTCTTTTCACAGAGGCAAGTGTACTAGTACCGACACAACGTTTGCATTTGATCATCTTCACGGGACAGGGACGGACTTAATAAACAGGCGGCGAACTGGACAAATGTGATGATTTGGGTTTCAGGGTGTCAATTTCTTATAGATGGACCGCGGGAGGGGTTAGGAAAAGGGCAGGGAGAGTGGCTCGACGCTTGAGGGCCACGTGCGCCCCTCGAGCCCTGGGCCGCTTTCCTTGATGTGTCACGATGTAGAGAATGGATGTCTATCTGAATTGACTTGTTGATAACAAGACCTTGCATAAGTTCCTGCAGAATGTGATGTCGTTACAACACTGAACCGGACGTGGTAATGATCAGCACCGCAAGCCCACGTGTTGGCTACCGAGCTTGCGGACGGTCTTCCAAGCCGTCCTCGCCATGCAGTAATCTGCTTACAAGCCGCACAGAATGATTTGAATGACCATGCTCGGGGGAACTTGGGCCGGGGCAATTCCTCCCCCCTCCACGGATACACCGGGGATGAGACGCATGCCGAACCGACAAAGTTCCTTACCTGCATCCAATCATACAAGGTGTATTAACATCGAGACCCTCTGCGCAAGCTTTGTGGCTGGCGGTACTGGCGTACCCCTGATGATCTGTGGCTCTTCTGCAGCTCGCCCAATCCTGGATGATCATTTGGGAGCCGACGTTTCCTGTCTACCGGGGGTTAGCGATGTTCTGGAAAGCGAGGAAGGTGATATTCCCCCGCGCCGAGCCCGGAGCACTGGACTGATGGAGGGTGAGCCCATGCCTGTGTCTGGCGGTCAGAGAGATCTCGAGTTACCACGAGGCCAATCAGGGATGGTGATGGCTTCACGTTCCTCTTGCAAGTAGCCGAAGACTCCTTCCAGAGGCATTTGATAAGGACCTTTGGATGGCTAGTCAAGGTGTTTATGGATATTCGGCTTGGGACATTCTATCACACCACGTAGACGGATCTTGGCCCTGCAAGATAGCTTCGAGGACAAGTCGGCTCGAGGCGAGCTTGAGGAAGGTGGAAATGAGCAGACCTGCTGATCTCTCTCGGCTTGAGGGGTTTGAAGCCTGAGAGAGAGAACTACATGGGTGGCAGCACGTTCTTGCGTCGTGCGGAGGTTTGGCGGAGTGTTGTACAATGGCCGAGAAGGTTGACGTGATATGCCGCTCCTTGAAAGTCTATTAAAGAGGTTATCCGTGTCTCCCTGGTTGGACTCTTTTTATTCATGCTCTCCTGCTCATGTCTAAAAGCCTCTGCGACTGTCAAGCCTAAATCGAAATGCGGTCATATCTTGCTGTAGTCGCGGCCGCCGCCCTCGTGGCAGGTTGCGAAGCGGCCTTCACTGGCAACCTCAACTACAACTCGCCCTCGCCGGACAAGCGCCATGTCAACATGGGCATGAACATGCCTCAAATCTCCGCCCGGTCCTGGAAGCGTTCTTCCCGCGCCTACGAGCCCCATGAGCTCAACTTCACCCACGGCGTGGCCTCTGGTGACCCATTCGCCGAGAGCGTCATCCTCTGGACCCGTGTGGCACCCTTCATGGATTCGGACAACAGCAACGTCACTGTCGAGGGTGACGTGCCGCTGTATGCTCACGACAACGAGCGGTTCATTCAGGCTGACGCCAACCCGATCTGTGTTGAGTGGAAGGTTTATGAGGGCAAGGCTGGTGGCAACTCGACCTGCCGGCGTTCCAACGAGACTATTGGCATCAATCTCGTCTCGAGCGGCGAGGCATACACTACGAGTGACATTGACTTCACCGTTAAGGTTTGTTCATGTTTCTTTCACAATTGAGACCTATGAATGCTCACAGTGTCGTAGGTCGAGGCGGGTGGCCTCCAGCCCTGGACCACGTACTACTACCAGTTCAACGTGTGCGGTTCTGAAGTCAAGAGCCCTCTGGGTCGGACCAAGACTGCCCCCTCCGAGGATCAGGATGTTGATGAGGTCAAGTTGGCCGTGTTCTCGTGTGCCAACTGGCGTAAGTCTAACAACATTCAAGATGCAATGCAGAACTTTCGCTAACAGTGACAAGCCGGCGGCTACTTCAACGCCTACGGCAACGCTGCCCGCAAAGACAACCACGACTACGTCGTCCACCTCGGAGATTACATCTATGAGAATGAGAACCCCCGAGCCGCGAACGGTCCCCGTGCGCACTTTCCCCCGCGCGAGACGTTCTCGCTGTATGACTACCGCGCGCGCCACGGGCAGTACCGCACAGACGAGGACGCCCTCATCTTGGCAAGGGACTTTGCCTGGATCCCCACGTGGGATGACCATGAGATTGCTAACAACGCATACCGTGATGGATCATATGCGCTTTACAACACGGAGGAGTCGTTCAACAACGATGGACCGAAGATCACGACGGATGAGAGGAAAGTGAACGCCGTGAGGGCGTACTTTGAGTGGATGCCGATCCGGTGCGTAGATACCATCATGCTGGAGTCTGACGGCATGCTGACGGGTTGATACAGCCAAATCGACATGGACGACAACCTGAGGATCTGGAGAGGTTTCAAGCTGGGCAAGCTCTTGGACCTGATCGTTCTGGACACCAGGTTCTACGACCGCAGCATTGCCGGCCTTCGTGAGTAGCCCTTCCCCAGGAGACTTCAGGATATGTTGCTGACATATTTCAGGTGATAATGGTAAGCATAATACGGACAATGGCACAGAGCCTGACTGCTTCTTCCCGAGTATCAACTGACATGACGCAGACCCCTGGATCAACACACTCCGCGACTCGCCATCGCGCACGATCATGGGACCTGCGCAGGAAGGCTGGTTCTACCGCACGCTCAGTGAGTCCAAGGAGCGCGGCGCGGCCTGGCGCGTGTGGGCGAACCAGGTAATCTTCTCGAACCTCCTGGAGAGCGAGGTTGGACGTCAATCGACGGACAGCTGGCAGTCCTACATCGCCAACCGAAACCGAACGATGCGCCATCTCTACGACAACGAGATCGGCAATAACATTGTGCTCTCGGGCGACAGCCACCAGAACTGGGTTGCGGACCTGGCGTGGATCGGCGAGAAGCCGTACGACAGCGAGACCGGCTCGGGCTCCGTCGGCGTCGAGTTCGCCGGCACGGCCGTGTCGTCCGGTGGCCGCGGCGGGCCCATCACGTCGGCCGACCGCGGGTCGGCGAACTACCTGCGGTGGAACGACCAGTTCCACTGGCAGGACGGGTACTACCGCGGGTACTTCCACCTGTCTGTGACGCCGGAGAGGGTCGAGGCGCAGTTCTTCGGAACGCCGACGATCGCGACGAGGAATGCGTGGGATCTGCCACTGGCGAACATGACGGTGCTTGCCGGGGAGAACCACCTGGCGAGGCCTGTGGCGGGTGGGCGTGTCGAGTCTGGAGCCCTCAAGGGCGGTGAGGTCAGGCACACGAACCTGACGCTGGACACGGAGACGGGAGAGTGGCGAGTTATCGGGTTTGAGCAGATGGGGTTGCCTCATTAGAGTCTGAGCTGCCAGTCATGAGGGCTGAGAAAGGACAGTGGTTCTGTTGCCGGTACCGTCCACCCAGGTGGGTTGAAAGATCGTGCTGCGTTGCAGTTCATCGGACAACAGAGGGAACGTTGAGTCCGCCTTGCCGGATGAGGCGATGGGAAAACATGGCCTGTCTGTCGTGTCATGCGATGTCGATGGATGATCCTGGTTTTGGGCTGCAGCGCAGTGAACTGCGGGTGGTCATAGTGCGCATGTGAGGGGATAGCCGAAAGCCAGGGTGACATTGGCAAATGCTGATATGTAGATACCCGGGGTTATCATTGCCACTGCTGATTCAGAGCCAGGTTTTAGATTTATAGAATTGGTTTGGGGAAGTTGTCGCGACTTACACGGAGTCCAGTCGAACAGGTGCGAGTGCAATGGACGTTGAGCTTAGTCATCTGTGAACATCGGACGGACTCGGAAAGCACAGAGAAGTGGCCCGTGCGTCACCTCGACAACCCCGGGACAAACTGGACCCCGGAAATTATGACGGGACGCGTGAACAGATGGAGCCAAGCTCGTCCACCATCCCATCCTGTTTGCCTGAGCTGGGGGCGGCGGCCAGTCAAACAACTTCTTTTCTCCTCGTTCGCAGCAGCTCTTCCAAGTATCTGCAGGTGCTTGCTTGTGTCCTGCCTCACTGCCATTGGCTGCCAGCGACATATCCATTCCTGGCAACTCGAGCGGTTTTCTTCTTGAGACATCCGACCAGAAGAATATCGTCAACCGTCAACACCACTCGCTCTTCTGCTGCCGATCCGATCCCTCTGCCTGAACTCTCGTCCGCCCGCAATCTGACGAGTTTATGCAATGTCAGGCAACACCCTGAGAGGCACGCCCAATCGCGGCCAGAACCGCGGTGGCATCCCCTTCGCCAACAGTCCCTCGACCTCGAGCATTCCTCGTCCCGTCCTCGAGACCCACGAATCGTCAAAGCTCAGCGATGCCGGCGCCGCTGCTCCTGCCGGCTCCGCTGTGAGCGCGAGCCGACAGAAGCAGAGCAAGAGAGATGAGGTATGTCACCCTCCCCCCCCTCCGACATCCCACCATCGCCGCGTCTTGATTCTGCGCCTCCCAATGCTCTACCACAAATCCCGCCGCCATGGACAGAATCTCGTACCACGATCTCGAGCAGGCCAGGCGCCTCAGAATGATGGATGCTGACTTCTACGTCAAGGCCATCCGCCGCAAGATGGAGAGCGACCTCTCCAAGAAGAAGCACCTGTCCGGCCGCGCCCGCCACACTCGCAAGGCTCCTCCGGGTACCGTCCTCGCCCTGAAGCCGAGTCCCGCCCTGCAGATCAAGCCCGCCACCACCGTCGCCGAGGCTGCTCAGCTCATGGCGGCCAAGAGGGAGGACTGTGTCCTGGTCACCGACGACGACGACAGGATCTCCGGCATCTTCACCGCCAAGGACCTGGCCTTCCGTGTCGTCGGCGCCGGCCTCAAGCCCAACAATGTCACCATTGCCGAGATCATGACCAAGAACCCCCTGTGCGCGCGCACCGATACCAGCGCCACCGACGCTCTCGACCTCATGGTGAGGAAAGGCTTCCGTCACTTACCCGTGATGGACGAGAACCAGGACATCTCCGGCATCCTTGACATCACGAAATGCTTCTACGATGCCATGGAGAAGCTTGAGCGGGCCTACTCCTCATCCAGGAGGCTGTACGATGCCCTCGAGGGTGTCCAGTCCGAGATGGGAGCCAGCCAGCCGCAGCAGATTATCCAGTACGTCGAGGCTCTCCGGAGCAAGATGTCTGGCCCGACTCTCGAGACCATCCTGAACGGCAACCCTCCCGTCACCGTCAGCGTCAGGACGTCCGTCAAGGAAGCTGCCCAGCAAATGAAGGAGAACCGCACGACCGCCGTCCTGGTGCAGGACCAGGGTGCTATTACGGGAATCTTCACCAGCAAGGACGTCGTCCTGCGTGTCATTGCCGTCGGCCTCGATCCCGCCACCTGCAGCGTCGTCCGTGTCATGACCCCCCACCCGGACTTCGCTCCCATGGACATGAGCATCCAGGCCGCTCTTCGCAAGATGCACGGTAAGGAGCCACGCCCACATGCAGCTATGGAAGAACTTGCTGACGTTTTTTAGATGGGCATTACCTGAACCTTCCGGTGATGAACGACGGCGGCGAGATCGTCGGCATGGTTGATGTCCTCAAGCTGACCTACGCGACCCTTGAGCAAATCAACACAATGTCGACCAACGACAACGAGGGCCCTGCCTGGAACAAGTTCTGGCTGTCCCTGGACAACGAGACCGAGTCGGTGATGTCGGGCGAGGGCAGCCACAGCCACCACCACACGAACCTCGGCTCCCGCATCATGTCTCCCGATCTCACGAGGGAAAGGATAGGAGACAGCGTGGCCCCTGGAGACTCGGCGTCTCACACCGGTGCCGAGTCACCGCCGGCTTCCGAGCTCGCTCCCATCGAGACTCCCGCCCAGTCGCCCGCCGAGCTGCCCTTCCCTTTCAAGTTCAAGGCCCCTTCCGGCCGCGTCCACAGGTTGCAGGTCATTGCATCCCAGGGTGTTGGTGCCATGGTGACCAATGTGGTGGCCAAGCTGGGCAGCGAGGCCGACTCGATTGGCGGAGTGCCTACTGCCGAGGAGGGCAAGGTGGCCGGCGGGTTCGCGCTCAGCTACCTGGATGACGAGGGCGACACGGTGTCCATCACCACGGATAACGATCTCCTCGAGGCTATCCTGCTTGCTCGCCAGGGCCGCCGCGACAAGGTCGACCTCTTCGTGCACGACCCTGCCCAGCCGCCCGTTGCCCCTGCGCCTGCCCCTGTGGCGGTACCAGAGCCTACGCCGCCTGCCTCGACCGTTCGTGAGCGCAAGAAGGCTTACGACGACGAAGATGACGAGGATGAGGACGAAGACGAGGATGACGAGGATGTCTCTCCCGCCAGGCGCTCCCGCCGCTCCAGGACCGCGCAGGTGGCCCATCAGGAGCAGGTAATCCAGGGTGTGCCTAACGAGCTGCTGCTCCCTGGCGCGATCGTGACTCTTGCCGTTGTTATTGTCGGCGTCTTCACCATCTCGAGGATCACCAGCCGGTAGAGGCTGTGCTGAGGGGAAGAGAAGAGACGTGGTGCACTTCTCGTCATGACTTAATGAGGGCGCACTGGAAGAGTTGTACATACGTAGTGTTGGTGTACGAGCATGCTTGTCTTCGTAGAGTGTTGACTACCCCATATCGCTCTTAATTCAGTGTACTTGAGCTTCTGCTCCCAAGATTCCCAGCAAATTTTTCGCAAGAAACTCTTTGTGTGCTGTCGAGGGCGCGTGACACCCCGGGAGCGGCCGCCTTCAAGATGTCCCTACCATAAGAAAGTCCGCTGGATGCGAAGTGTACATGTACTGAAGGCATGGCTGGTTATATCGTCCATTGGTATTCGACATTCCGTCTTGCAGTTTTCCCGAATGGAACAAGAGCAAGCGCTACTATCACATTCGAATCAGAGACGCCAGAAACTGGAAAGGTGCTTGTAGGAGAAAACGTTGCATTCAAGTTTCATTAGAGTCGTGGCACTATGTTTCCCCTCCGTCCTTTTGTCATGGCCTCGAAAGCAGTTTGAAATCATCAAGAAACAGCCTCTACCATTCGACCTTCACTCCGACCTGAACCTTTCCGGTAGTTACTCAATCCCAACGGCAGCGGACTCGCGAGCTGGCCATGTGAGGGCGTCCATCATCGCGGCAGTACACATTGTAATTCTGCGTGATGTGGACATAGCACCATCCCACACGTTGACCATTTGATTCCCGATGAAGCGATCCGTAACGGCTTCCGTGCATACTGGAGACAGCGCTGCCAAAGACAGTAATGCGCCAGCAGCTGTAAGGATGAGTCGTTGCCGTGCGTCTGATGCGAAGAGTCCAGGGGCCACTTTTGACGCGGCAAGCACGGAATGCTCTGTCGCAGGGCGAGGTGAAGTCGTTCAGACCCCAGCCGGGGGACATGTTGGTGCTGGCGGAACATGTGTTGCCATTGCAAATATCTCTGAGCTTGGCTCGGGACACTGAATGGCCCTGTACGTGGACATTGTACATCATGAACTCGCCCACGGTGCCCCAATTTAGGCCTTGCTGGCGTTTGGCGGGCTGGCCGTTGTCGGAAGGTATGTCGTTGTTGTGCCCGAGGGCGATATCCTCGCAGAAGGTGGTGTTATGGACAGCCGAGCACTCCTCAAGGCTGTCGAACTCCCAGATGACACCCCTGGTATCATGAGGGAAGGCTTCGTCGTAGGCGGGCCAGGCATCGTCCTGGACGATCTCAAAGCCCTCATCGTCGTATTGAACGAGTCCCGCATCTTCCAGAGGCTGGGAGGCTTCGTCGACGGCCGGGGGCGTGGAACGAGCGGTGAAGTCGGGGGCAAGGACATGGGCCAGAGCTTGCGGCACCGTGGCCCAGGCGAGAAGGAGAGATGAGGTGAGGAGCATGTTGACTGCCCAGGTCGCGTTCTTGGTGGATTGGAGCAGCAGAAATGAAGAGATAGGAGACTCCTTTGCAGTCGTTGCTTGGAGCTTGAAGAGACGCTCTTCTGGGGAGTCTCGGAGCTTCTCCTCCCTTTTATACACCGTCTTTCAGGGACCGAGCTGCCCAACACATCTCCTCGAATTTGACGACTGCATGATCATGCGCGCTCGCGCGCTGGCAACACCAACCGCAAAACATCACGACGTGGGCCGGTCAGAAATATCGTCGGGACAGCACTTCTCAGGGGCATCTCCGCCCTGGATGGCATCACGATTGGATGCCGTCAGGCACGATGTCTGAAATCAAAGCATCGCCTAGGCACCTCCGTTTCGAGCCATGCGGCCAGTTATGCGGGCGAGCAGCGACGTCGTTGGCCAAAAACATGGTCGATCTACGGCCACCCAGACTGTTGGTACTTAACCGCCCGACGGGCGAATATCCATCGTGGCCAAGAGAACTGTTGGTGCTTAGCTCAGTTGGGCCGTGGTCTCTGAGCGTCAAGGAACGAATAACAACGCCCAGGTACCCGCCATGGTCTTGTTTTGACCCGACGACCATGCAATGCAGCCGGGCAGCGTAATTCCCGTGGTCAGCTTCAGTTGGTGTTATTAATAAGTCCTCGACATCGTGAGAAACTGGCAGTTGGCCCATCAAAAGGCCGAGAAGTGCATCTGCACGGACCACCACTTTGCATCACGTGACCCCCATTTCCGAGCAATCGGAAAGCTGCTCTCTCATGCATCCAAAAAAAGTTCCCGTACGATTCCACATGGTCCAACAACCCAAAGCATAGCTACCACCATGATCGTACGGAGAATAGCCGCCCGGCACGGTGAGCAGCCCTTTTCATGCCCTCGTGCTGTCCCCTGCTAACAATTGGCCAGGCCGGCAGGCATTTGCCTCGGCAATCCCGCGAACATGCACCCGGTTCATCTCCCAAGACACCTCGACGACAGGCCTGACCATGGACGCCATCGAGAGCATCACCGCCGACGCCGCTGCGGACAAGTTCGACGCGGACCCTGAACGTGCCGCCCGCAGGCGTGAGGCAAGGTTTCTGTCGCAAACGAGTCCCGTCGCGGAGGACGACGCAGTCAAGTCGTGGAGGGACTACCAAGAGTACCGCAAGACGCAAGGCAGTATCGGCTCCGTGGTCCGCCGCGAAAACAAGCCCCTGGACCTGCTGGCCTCGCCGCCGTCCGCGGCCAACATCACCCTCGAGCTCCTCATGGCGTCGCAGACGCACATGGGCCACCACACCTCGCGGTGGAACCCGGGCAACGCGCGGTACATCTACGGCGTGCGGCAGGACACCCACATCATCTCGCTGGAGACGACGGCGGCGCACCTCCGGCGTGCGGCGCGCGTGGTGGAGGAGGTGGCGTACCGCGGCGGCTTGATGCTCTTCGTCGGCACGCGCAAGGGCCAGATGGAGATTGTCACGCGGACGGCGAAGATGGCGGGTGCGTGCCAGCTGTTCACGCGGTGGACGCCGGGAATGATCACGAATCGCGACGTCATCCAGCAATACAGCAAGGCCAAGATGGTCAACGAGAAGGACGAGCCCGTGGAAGGATTCGAGGACCACGCGCGCGACAGGCGGGCGCTCGTGCCGGACCTGGTCGTGTGCCTGAACCCTCTGGAGAACAAGACGCTACTGTACGAGTGCGGCCTCGCGGCGGTGCCGACGATTGGTATCATCGATACGAACGCGGACCCGAGCCTGGTGACGTACACGATCCCGGCCAACGACGACAGGTATGTTCCGCGATCCGGTCGTGCTCGGAGAAGATGACGGCGTGCTGACCTGAGTGTGTGCAGTATGCGTTCCGTGGCTCTCATTGCCGGCGTTCTCGGCCGTGCAGGCGAGGCTGGCCAGAAGCGCCGCCTCGAGGAGGCGGAGGATGGCCAGGCGCAGTGGGAGACGCCCGAGGACACCAAGCGGTTCAGGCAAGCTACTTTTGATCGCTGGAGGACCGAGCACGAGAAGTGGTCGGCAGACATGGCAGCGATGGTCGCCTCTGGGGCGTCGCCAGAGGACGGCAACAGGCTGCTGGACGTGAATGAGGTGTCGAAGCAGACTTTTGTGGGCGGAGCCGCTGCTTCTGCCGAGGCCCGGGATGAGGCCAAGTAGAGATGTGGTCGGAGACGTTGGGAGGCTCTTCGCGAGAGAGAAGAGGTGTGTACAATTTATCCAAGTGTACAATCAGATCTGTACCAATAGCACAAGACTTGCACGTCGGCTCCGGAGATTACCCCGCCTCTGATGTCTTTCATGATTGATGGATTCCTAGCGGAGAGATACCTTCGAGTTTCTTGTCGAGGAGGAATTTACCCCTATTAGTAGGTATGTCTGAGTTCTTGTGGTGGTGGTGAGGCTTCAGTCTAAACACGCCCAACAGTCGAGTCAAGTCTTAGTCACGCCCTTCAGCGCGAGCGGGACGGGACATGTGATTTTAGCCTGAAAAGTACGCCCATTGCGCATTTCCCCTCCCCAAGTCTGCAAACACCACAACCTGCACTTCTCAGCACAGCTCAAGACGATCCGATCGCCCAGCACGCGCAGGCCTGCCTAAAACGCCCCCCGGTTGGCCGTTGAGCACCGCCCTTATCGGCCCCGTTTTGACGGCGCCGAGACAACCCCTGCCGCCGTCTCTCAGCTCCGGTCCACCGGCCGGCGGTTCGGAGGTCATCTGGCTCAGGCGACTTGGAATTCGCCATCGCCGTTGGTTCGGTGTGAGTCTGACATTTGCTCACGGCTTATTCACTCCGCTCGCTGAATGGATCTGTCCTGCGGCGTTCATGTGAGATGGGACGGTGGGCTGACTGGACCATTGAACAGGATGCCTTTCGCTCTCACACTGTCGCACCTTGTCGCCCGTCTCTACTAGGAGTCCAAGCACACAGATAAGCAGCCCTGGGTTTGCATCGTATGAATCGTGACGAGTCGCCAAAATGCCCGCTATGCTAGACGACCCTAACAGCCCGACCATATACCGTGTGTCGGGCGCCGCCCCTTTTCCGGATCCCTCAGCACCGCCCTCGCTGCCGCCACAGATTACGCCGCGACAAGTGACGCTCCGTGACAGGCAGACCATCGCCACCGTCGTGCCTTTCGCCTCCAAGGACCAGGTCCCGCCCTCTCTTCTCCGCTACCTCGCCGACCAGCTCAACAAGGAGATCGAGGGCGGCGACACGTATCCCATGACTGACCACATGCCCTACGAGAACTTCTCCGGCTACTGGTTCCAGAACTTCGGCGCCATCATGCTCCTCGGCTCCATCAAGGGCCCCGAAGAAGTCGCCGCCCTGTTCCCAGACAGCCTGGTCGATGGGGCCTCTACCAGCAGCACCGACTGGTCCAAGACCTGCCTCGGTTCCTTCTACATCAAGCCCAACTACCCCGGCCGCAGCTCCCACGTCTGCAATGCAGGGTTCCTCGTCACCGACGCCGCCCGTGGCCGCGGCGTCGGCCGCCTCATGGGCGAGAGCTACCTGGACTGGGCACCCAAGCTTGGCTACACGTACAGCGTCTTCAACCTTGTCTACGAGACGAACGTCGCCTCCTGCAAGATCTGGGATGCCCTGGGCTTCAAGCGCATCGGCCGGGTCAAGGGCTGCGGCAACCTGCGCTCGTATCCGGGCCGCCTCGTCGACGCCATCATCTACGGCCGCGACCTGGTTCCTGGCGAGTTCCCCGAGGACATCGTGAGCGAGGAGCGCTTCGACAAGATCAAGTACTATCTCAAGTACGGCAACTACCCGGCCGGCGCCGACAGGGCGGAGAAGAGCCGCCTGCGGAGCGCTGCCACGCATTATAAGCTGGTGGAGCCCGATGTCCTCATGCTCAAGGACAAGGAGGTCGTGCCGGATCCGAGGAGGCAGTATGATATCGCGCGGGAGACACATGTGGCCCGCGAGCACGGCGGGATCAACAAGACCACGGCGCACATTGCCGAGAGGTATCACTGGAGTCGGATTAAGGAGACAGTGAGCGATGTCATCCGCAACTGTGCCGAGTGCAGGGAGCTGGGCAAGATGCCGGCGCCAGGGAACAACGGGAGCGCCCGGGGGCGAGGGGCCGGGCTCACGAGTAATGTGACATCGCCAGGCAGTGTGGCGGGCCGGAGCGTAGGAGGACACGGCGTATCTGCCACCGCGAGCCCTGTCGCCGCCTCACCCCCAGTCGGAGGCGGCCTCTCCACGACGCCATCTGTTCTGACCGCCAGCGGCCCATCAGCTGTCCCAGTCGACTACCGATACCCCAGCCCTGAAGACCTCGCTGTTCACGGCGGCGGCATCACGCCCGCCCACACGCTGCGCGACCCGTCGGCCTCGCCTCACCCGAGCCACCAAGGCCTTCCTCTCCATAACCCGATGCTACAGGATCAACCCCATCACCACCACGACGCGCACCTTGCCTACCAACCCATCGACCCTCAGATGATCAACCAGCCGCATTCAACCACCTACGGCTACCCGGCTCACGATGCGCACGACCACGACCCCCAGACAGAGACAGACTTCCAAGCACTCCTGAACGCAACAGAGGACGGGGACACGGGGCACGAGCCGCATCACGAGGAGCCGCACCACGCGTCGCCTGCTCCGCATCCCGATCATGACGCCGCGGCCCGCGAGCGCGAACGGGAGGCCGTGGACCGGGACCTGGACATGCTCATCGAGCAGGGCGACGAAGAGGAGGACGCAGCCATGACGGGACTAGGGGCCAAGGGAGAGGTGGCGAGCAGCAAGGCGTCGTAGGGCACGCACACTTGCAGCCCTCAAGCCGTGAAAGCGAGAGCCTCAGAGAGAGCATTATCGGATTACCTCACATCAGCATCAACATCAACATGTTCAGCGGCGGATAGCGCATCCTTAGAGCAAGAAGACAAAAACCAAAAACAAGCATCACATAACCAGACCGCGGGATTATATGCTTTCGTCATGATTCTTATTTTTTCGTTCGTCCACGGTCGTGGCCAGATCTATACCGCACGCCCGCATCCCGTCGCCCGCATGTCGAACCCCGTGACTCTAGGTACTAGTAGGTATCATACAAACTCCAGACCTGACATGCCCCCTCGTCGTCTCCTTCTCACCCCTCAGCGTCTGCCTCGGCGCTTACCGCCTCGGCATGCCGCGTCCCCGACCCCGCAGCGCCCTCTGCGCAGCGCCCGGGGGCAGCTGCTGGCCGGGCGCCTGGGGCGCGGCGCTCTCCTCGTTGCGGATGGTCTCGTCGACGCCGAGGATGAGGCAGCTGGCCTCTGTGGCGGCCTGGATGGCGTTGATCTTGACGAGGGCGGGCTCCCAGACGAAGCGCTCCATCATGTCGGCGACGCCCTCGTTGTTGAAGTCGACGCCGGCCCAGGTGTTGCCCCTGCGGTGCTCGACGCGCAGCCTGTTCAGGATGTCGGTGGCGTCGAAGCCCGCGTTGTCGCAGAGCTGGCGGGGGATGATCTCGAGGGCCTTGGCGAAGGACTTGATGATCGCCTGCTGCTTGTGGGAGATGTTGCGGTCGGCGAAGCGGTGGAGGTACGCGGAGACCTCCATCTCGGCGGCGCCGCCGCCGCCGACGATGGTGTGGTTCTTGATCGAGCGCTTGACGATCATGATGGCGTCGTGGAGCGAGCGCTCGACCTCGGCGATGAACTGCTCGGCGCCACCGCGCAGCACGAGCGTGCACGTCTTCGCCTCGGGGCAGTCCTCGAAGAAGTTGAAGCGCTCGCCGCCGATCTGGCGCTCCTCAAAGGTGCCGCACGTGCCGAGGTGCTCATGCAGGATATCAGAGCACGTCGACTGGATGACGGCGCCGGTGGCCTGGACGACGCGCTCCATGTCCTCGCCGGCAACGCGGCCGGCGCAGAAGATGTCGCGGTCGGCGAAGTACTGCGTGGCCAGATCGCCGATGGGCAGCTTGCTGAGCACGACCTTGGCACCCGTCTTGTGGATGGCCTCGAGCTTCTGGTAGATGATCTGCCACTCGGCGTCGACGATGGCCTGGTACTCGGAGACCTGCTCGACGCGGACCTCGGCGTTGTCCTTCTCGGCCTTGAGCTCGAGCTCGACGTTGAGGCAGACGACCTTGGGGTCCTCGAAGGACTTGGGCTGCTGCTCGAAGCCGGCGTAGGAGAAGGTCTTCTTGAAGGCGACACCGTTGACAAAGAGGGACTCGGTGAGGGAACCGCCGGGGATCTTCTTGACGCCGATCAACTTTTCGTTCAGGTCGTCCTGGTCGAGGGAGAGCACGGCATCGACGACCACTGGGATGGTGTTAGCATATCGGGCCAAGCTCCTGTGCAGTCGGAGGGCAACATACTCTTTGTGAAGAACTCGGTGTTCCTCTTGATCAGCTTGCTCGTCATGGCCGTCGCGGCCAGCTTGGCAAGTGTTTCCCGCCTGTTACCCTCGTTGGTGTCGACGGCAATCTCCTTGATCTTGTTGACGGCCATCATGGACGCCCTCCTCAGGGCCTTGATGATGATCTGTGAGCTGACACCCTGTTCCACGTGCTCCTTGGTCTCCTTCAGGATCTCGCCGGCGAGCACGACGACAGATGTCGTACCGTCACCGACTTCGGCATCTTGCGATCGTGCAATGTCGACGAGGATGCGGGCTGCGGGGTGGACGATATCGAGGAGCTGTGGGGGGGAAACGGTAAGCACAGAGCGGGTGACGCCGTGAGTGAGGGAGGTCGCACCTTCATGACAGTCGCGCCATCGTTGGTGATCGTCTGTCGGCCATTCTCGTCGACCATCAACAGGTCACCGCCATAGGGGCCTAGTGTGGACTTGATCGTTGCTTGCACTGCCAGGCAGGCGTTGATGTTGGACACGATCTGGCCCTTGCCCTGGGATGTATCGGTTCCTGCAGAAGACGCTGTCAGCTCTTGATTCCGCAGCCGTGCACCTCCATGGCCGCTCGCTCCAAGAAGTATTGGACTTCAGGAGGATGGTGTTGGTGGGGGTTTCGCGGGGGTCGCGGACCTTCTTTCAGGACGATGATGGTTGGGGTCTGTCCTCCGAACGACATATTGAAGGCAGTGTCGCGAAAATATCTTGGTGTCTTGGGCCCTACTTCCGGTTGCGAAGCTGTTCCGTCGTCTCGATAGTTGTCGCAAGTCGGGTGCCTTGGGCGTCGTGTGAAGCTTCTTGGAGCTTCCATCCAAAAAATATTGCTGGAGCCTTTGGCGGTGGTGCACGGGCCAGTCCCCGCTTAGTCAGGTATGGAGGGGTGTGGTGGAGGTGCCCCTTTTTCTGGGGAGCTTTGACCATCCATTCATTCTCCAGGGGAAACATCACCGACGCCAGTCTGGGTCATAGGGCCGGTCCAGCTGTATTGCCGTGACAGGTATTCTTCCGACCACTCCAAGTCGATTTGCTAGTTGTTGGAATGCCTCTTCTTAAAAAAGAGGGGCTATCTGTGTTTTCGGGAATCAGAAGAGTGGTCATCTCGATTTGTAAGGCTCGGTCTTGCAACCCTCCAGATGTTCAATATCAAGATACCGAAGCCCAGAGACGAAAATGAAGCGATGAGAATCAGAGACAGATACAGCTCTTCAGGTCGAAGGAAGATAACTCACTGGGTCTGTTGATTGGATGTCCTCAGAAGCTTTACAGTGGCTGCAAGATCAAACTTATCGTGCTCCCCCATCTCGGTGAATCAGTCATAGGTGGTGTCGTCAAGCTTTTAGCAGACGTCTTGCCTGGTATAAATAAACGAGAAGAATTGCGCAATCTACTTCCTCTTTTTCTTCTCCTCAGCAACATTTGCCCACTCGCTAGCAGCCGCAACAGCTGTAGGCAATTGTCCGACGAAGTGAAGCAGCGAAAGAACCGCCCAGAAGAGAAATCTCGATGTTGGGCTTCTAGGTACCCTCTGGCGGATTGTGTGATTCCTTTCGCCGGTCGGCAGATTGAGCAAAAGGGGAGCGCGAGTCGATGGAAAGCGCTATGAAGACTATGATGAGACCACTGCGTATCTGCAAGCTGGTGCTGGGTTGAGGATCACCAGCGGGTACCTGTCTTCAGGTAACCTGATCAAGCAGCGCATGAGATCTGAGTCTTCAATATTGATTTGTTTCTTCTTCCGGTCGCGGCCTGTGCGGTGAGGGAATGGGTGAGGACGGGGAGGTACTGAGACAGACAGCAAGATGGACTAGGTACTCTCCTCGTCGATCAGGTGGGCTGGGCTCATCAATCCACGGATGACCTGAATCCGGCATCACGTAAGGACTGTTTGGAAACTTGCAATCAAGTCAGAGCTGTATTATGCCCGGCGCATGGCCATGCTGATACCACTTAAACCAAACTCCTCCCATGCTATGGCCCAGGAACTAGCCCAATGCAACACACAACGCCTCCCCAGATACCTTGCATGGTACTCATCAGTTCGATACCCCCCCTTTCTTCATATCTCATAACCCCGCCTTGAGGCCATCGACAACCTCGCGAAGCATCCTCAGACCGTAGAACTTCGCCACGTTGCCGTAAATGCCGACCTTCCTCAAGATCTCCTCCTTGTTCACCGTCTCCACCCAGCTTCCACTGCACACGCAGTGCTCCATGAACTCGTTCAGGCGCAAGGCGCTGCACTTGGCACACTTGAGGTCTTGCGTCGCCCACTCGACCGCGAATCCCTCCACCTGCGCCAGCAGCCTCTCCTCGATAGCGTTGCGATCATGCTCCGACTCGCAGAAACTGCACCGCCAGGGCCGTGTCTCCGGGTTGCTGTCGACGCCTCCATCCGCCCCCTCGCCCATCTCCGGGAGCAGGTCCGCGTCCCGGCAAAAGTCCATGTCTCGAGCCATCGTGCAGCTGTCGCAGCTCACCTGGTAGAGCTTAAGGCTGGCACTAGGGTTCTGGAAGGTTGCCGTCTTAGAGAACTCGCGCACATCGAACATGGCGAGAAGCTCCTTGCGAAGCAGTCGTGCCTCGAGCGTAATGTTCTTGTCGAGGGAGAGCACCTGCATCAGACTCTTGACGAGTTCCAGGATAGGGCCGGACCGCGCGCCGAGGCCATCTGAGTACGACGGCAGGTGAGAGCCCGGGAGGACTGGGAAGTGGTAGTCTGCTGCGAGCTCGGGGTGCAGCAGCTCCCGCTTCTGTACGTTGAGGAGATTGGAGATAGCCTTCTTAAGGGGCTTCTCGAATGCCTTGCCGAGGATCATGGTCTGGCCCTCGTCAAGATCCTTGCGATTCTGCGGGAGCTGCGTGAGGCGAGGGGTCGCGTCAGGATCCTCGCCGTTGCTTGGCCGCTTCAGTCCGTGCATGAGATTGATGAACTCGATGACCCAGTCCTGGAATGTAGGCTGAAGACGTGCCGGAAGGAACGATGAGATTTGCCAGTGCATCACCGTATCCAGACTCTGCTCCTCAGCTTCGATGACCTCCTGGCATGCTTTGCCTCCGTAGTTGAACTCGTCGTACCAGACGAGGTAATCCCAGTACTCTTTGATTTCGAGGTCGATGAAGTGGAACAGCGGCTTCGTCTTGATGGACTTGATGATGTATTGGCTGTAGGCGTAGGCGGTGCCTACCTCTGCTTTCGTCGTCTGCAGCAGGAGGCGGTTGGAGTTGGCGAAGATGACCTGCGAGCCCACCCGGCGGAAATCGCCCATCAGCTGCTGGAAGGCCTTGCGAGACATCATCTGGACATAGTAGTGCAGTGCTCGGTCGTAGAGGAAAGAGTCCGGGTTCTCAACCCATCGGACGAGGTGCTGGACCATGATGTCTGCCATGGTGTTGCCCTTGCATGCCTCCTGCCACCAGTGTTTGACCATCTCGCGCAAGACTTGCACGCCGGCATTGGAGAAGGCGTTGTCAGATGAGATGACCTCGTCACCAGCAGTACCAGCGTCTGCTGCAGGGTTGAATGAGATCGATTCGGACCCCTCCAGTTCGTTGATCAAAGAGGAGGTCAGGATGGTGTTGATGGCCAGGTTTCTGACCTCCAAGTCGATGCAGACCGAGGCAAACGTGCCCGGGTTGTTGATGGAGGGCATCTTGACAGTCTCGAGCGGTCCGGTCACATCGTCCACCTCATAGCCTGCATGATCAGGGCGTGGTCCTGCTGACCACCAGAGTACGACGTTGTTCGCCTGCAGCCGCCTGGCGTATGCAAGATCGATGAGGAACCGCGGATCGTCCTTCTCCAGATTGCAGAGAGGAACATCGCCGTAACGGGCTAGCGATGTGAGATGGATAATCCAGGAGCCGAGGCCGAGGTAGTGCCCGATCAGTCGTCTTGCCACCACGGCCTGCCAGCCCAGAGGTGGTAGTGAGCTGTCTGCAGGATCATACTTCAGTGGCAGAACGGGGAAATCGCCCAGCACTGGCACGTCGGCGATGAGCAGGTTCCTCTGCGAAGACTGAATGACCATCATCTGCGGCTTGGTCTCATCCTTCTTCATCTTCTTCACGACATCGCTGAGCTCCAGATGCAGCTTCCGCCGTGTCGTGACCTGAGTGATCTTGAAGGTCAGCTGCTCCTGGTACTGGAAGCTGTCTTGCCAGTTGGTTCCTTCAGCTTCCTGGGCATGCCTCGTCATCATGTCGGCATACATCCTGGTGATGTTCGGCAGATCCTGTCCCGAATCCCGGCTCTTTTGGAGAATGATAACGTGGGCTTGATCTCGAGTGGTGGAGAAGACGCCAAAGATCTGTCGGTCGCCTGCAGTGATGTGGGATATGTAGATATAGGCCATGTGTGATGTCTCGAGGTACGGCACCGGCTTCAGAGGCCGCTTCAACCCAGCCAGATCAAAGCCTTCCTCGAGTCCCTTGCCGAGAACACCGCGGTGAGAGTCGTCGACAGTACAGACGTTGCCCAACTGCAGGGCAGCTCGGATATTCAGAGGAAGGTGCTTCTCATACACGCCCTCGACGCTGGGGTGGTTGAACAGGAGCGTGAATTTGTCCGCTTCGTTGTAGTAGATGTCTTCAGGTACCGACAATTGGAACAAGTGACTCGAACGGTGCCCGTTGGGAAGGGTGTGGTTGACCTGCTCAACCTCGCAGCCAGAGATGTCGACATCAGGCATATCTTTGCCCTTGAGATTCAGGAAAACCACTCGGGGTACCTTGATCTTGATGGTGTGAATCTTCGAGTTGATAAGGACGTAGGCATTTACAACGCCGGCGGTTTCCGTTGCCTTGAGGTGAAGGACTTGCCATGTGTTCATGAACGTCGCCTCGGCTTGCTGCATGAAGCTGAGCTGCAGGTTGCTGCCCGCATTGTTGCGTCTGTCGCCGAAGAGCTTGCGCCGTTGGATACGGCTCTGCTTCTGGATCTTCCACTTTTGCTTCTGATACTCCAAAAAGGCCGGGTAGTCGTCGGAAGGTGACGGCATGACCTTGGGCAAGGCAGCGTATGGGTTGACCTTCTCGGTTGGTTCCGGTGACTTGCGCTTCTGAGAAGCCGGGGCGGGTTGAGAGGCGACGATGGATGCCACGCTCTTCGGCTTCAACAGCTTCGTGCCAAAGTCCTCCATGTCTTCAGCCGAGCGACCGTTGAGATTGGTAATGTCCGTCAGGGGCGCTTTGCTGAAGAGATCGGTGAGCTTCTTCTGCTTCATCTTGTCGTCCTTGATATTGATTCTCCGCTGAAGCCAGTCCGGATGGGGTACTCTGGGCACGGGGTTGCGCACTTTTTGCAGCGCGGCAGGGATGGTGACGAGCTTCTGAATGACGGATCCCAGGCGTTCCAAGTAGTAGTTCCAGTCAAGCAGATCCCTTGGGTCGGTGCTGGTCGGGTCCTCCTTGAACCACTTCCTCAAGTAGGCCCGTTTCGTGTCTTCCTCTGCCGAAAAGATGGCCACTGGAATGGCACGCTCTGTGACAGGCGCGTTCTTGGGCTTGGAGCAGATGATAAACTTGCAATTGAGGCCCTTGTCTTTCACCATCTGTTCACCCAAGAAGTCCGCAAGGCGCTTCGCAGTGGTGATGGACGTTGATTTCTGCGAACCATACTCTTCGAGAGTCTTGCTCATGCTCCGGTTCTCCGAAATCAGCTCCATCAGCTCCTCATGGGCAAGACTCGCGCCCTTGCTGTGCAGGATGTCGAGCCAGCGGTTGCAAACCGTGGCGACGGCGGTGTAGCACTCGGTAAGCGTCTCGCCATCCAAGAAGAACTTGAAGATTTGCTGCTGGAAAATCTTGATGAGCTTCAGCTCACCTCTTCGCTTGACTTCGAAACCCTTCAACTCCGCAAGACTCCCATCGTCGTTGAACACAGCGTAACGCTTCTTCAAGTTCTTGTCCGCCTCCTTTGATGTCGGGAGGATCATGGCCCTGTACGGGCCATCGACTTCGAAGAAAATTGAGTTGTCGCTATGAGTCTCATATTTGAAAGTCTTGGGATCGGTGAGAGTCTGGTACTGGTGGTTGGTGAACTTTGCATGGACCAAGTGGTTCAACATAACACAGGGGTAGGAGACTGGCAGCTTCTTGCCATTCTTCAGTTTGAAAGAGAAGTTTTCGGGGAAAGTGGCCGGAAGCATGCACCAAATACCGTCGGTGTCCAGTTCCAGGGGTCGACCCAGGCGTTCCACGAGACCACGGGCAAGCTGAATGATGGTCGCGCCTGTCAGGCATGTGACGCCGGCCATTTCAAGGGAATACCAGCGGGAGCCCTTTCTCATGACATATCCGTAGAAGGAGTTGAGAATGACCTTGTGGGCCAATTGCAGAGAGTCGAAAAGGATGATCATCTTCTTGGCTTGGTCGACCTCGGAGGCGGAAGCGCCCGATGACTTGAGGGCATCCGTCTTGCCCTTCCAGACCTTGGCCTTGCCTTTGTAGTCGTATCGGCGGTCACGGAAGTCGCGCACGGTGTTGATGTAGAACGGGTTTTCCCTTTGACAGATGATGGCCTCTTTGACAATGGTTGTCGAGTCGTGGATCTTGTGGTACACCTTTTGAGAGTACGTCTGCAGCCGTTTGCGAGACAGTGCAGCCTGCTCGTCGAGTGAGAGGTCTTGGAACGCCCTCGCCGGCGAGTTCGGATATTTTCCGGGGAATTTCTCGCTTTCGAGGGCGTGTCGAATCATGTTGTACTCGTCTCGCTTGGCCGGGATGTACTCTCCTCTCCAAGCCCACGGGAGGCGGCGGTCACAGGTCTTGCCGGGTCTGTTGAAGTCGCATGCCGCACAATCAGACTCCTGGACCATGGAGTCGGGCTGCAGACGATTCGTCGTCATGATGTTTGGGTACATAGAGGCGACGTCCAAATGGTAAATCAGCGGTCGTTCTGTTCGATTCGGCGTGTCTCTGAGTGCGCGGAGTCTTGTTGCGATTTGCTCCTTGATCTCTTCGTAGTTCTCGACGTCGTCGAAGTTCTTCTTCTCCTCGACTGTGATGGTGAACTTGAGGGCGGCATCCAGATCGTGCAACAGTTCATCGACCGCCTTTGGGTCCACGACGAAGTTCTCTGGGATATCCGACCTGAACACGCCGGCCTCCAAACTTTCGACGTGACCTCCGACGTAGGTCTCCGAATCGAGCAAGTGGCCATCCCAGAAGGCTTCTTTCGGCGCAATGTGCTTGTTGGGTAGCACAATGTCCCTCTGGTAGGCTTGCACCATGAGCAGCATCTCGCAGAGGGTGCCGGTTCCCTTCCGCAATGTGTCGTCGCCGCCCAGTGGCAAAATGGTACACAGCGAGAAGATGAACGGATGCACGTACTTCATGTACAGGTAGTAGGTCGCGACGGCATCGGAGACGGAGTATTCGGCCAGAGTTTGCGGTCTTTCGGAAGCGTACGGCGTCATCAGCTCAGGGTCGAGCTCGTCGGGGTCGTACCCGAGCTTCGCCACCGTGACGGCCTTCAGGCCTCGGGAACCTTGGGGCAGGTAGGAGTCTCGGTTCACCCAGTGGAAGCAGTCCATGTGAACGCCGTAGGTGCACTGGTAAATGTCCTCGCTGTTCTTCTTCCAGCCAATCTCCTGGTACATGTCGATACCATTGAAACTTGCTCGAGCTTCGACGTACGGCCAATCGAAGAAGTCACCGTTGTAAGTTGCGATGACTGTTGGTCTCGCCTCTTTGATGTGCTCGAAGAACCGTTCAATGACCGTCTTCTCGTCCGGCTCGTTAAAGATCATAAAGGGGCCCTGGTACTCGGGCTTCGGATTGTACTCAAAATCGGCAATGTCCTCTGAAACGATGGAACGATTCGTGATCAGGAAGCCCTGGCCGTCGATCATGTACGAAATCATCATGATTTGGTCGACTGTCGCATCGGGGAATTTCAGGGGCGACTTGCACGTTTCGATATCGTAGGCCATGACCACGGGATCAGCCATAGCCAGCCTCTCCTTGTTCTGGACGATGGAGGTCACGCCGTGCTTGACATCCACGTGGTACCAGAGTCCAACTCTGAGGTCTGCGATGCGTCAGTATCAACCAGAGCTTCCTGTCGTAAATCGGGAGGACTCGTACCCAAATCGATCAATACTCTGACGTGGTAGGGCACATCGTACTCTCGAACATCAATGATGAAGTCGCTCGCGTCGGAAAAAGCAGCATTCGGTCGTACATCGTCATCTCGTGCATCGTCAAAGAGGTCAAAGTCGCCATTTGTGCTGGAGGATCGTGTCAGGACCGCAGGCCAGTGGTGCTCAGATGTAGGGAAACTTACGCGGAGACCTCGGCATACGCATCCATCGCATCCACATTCTTCTTGTTTCTCTCGGCGATCGGCTGTATATCCCTTCTCGCTGCGATCAGGTCGTTGACGTTCAGGAATCTCAGCTCGAGAAACGTCCGCCGGTATCCCATCAGGTGGTTGGGCATGTTCAGGTCCTCCTTCTCGACCTTCTTTATCGTCTTGACACAGCCGTCGCCGGGTACCCGTTTCAGCCACTCTTCCACCTCGCTTTCGCGACCTTTCTTCGTCGCGACGAGGAAGTATGGCTCGTACTCGAGGGTGGCCTTGAACGTCGACCCGTCCTCCTCGATGAAGTAGCAGTCAAGGGCGGCGCGGCCGTTGGGATTCCTGTCGTCCTCGACTGACGTGGGCTGGGCGTTGACCATCCAGCCTTCGCGCCGGCGGCCGCCTCCCTCGTGGCGTGCGAAGCCCATGGACTCGTCGATTCGGTGGGCGAGCCGTGTCCGCTCCCATTTCTCGTCTGCTGATGTGGCCTCGGCGCGGCCGCTGGCTTCGAATGTCCGGGTCTTGCGTCCGCCATGGTAGGCACTCTTGCCCCCGCGACCGCGGAACCCCTTCTGCGGGCGGCGGAGAGAGGTGTTCGGCATGGTGCTGTTTGGCTCTGTCGGTGGCCGTGATGCCGCCCAGGGCGTGTTCTGTGGAAAGGGAGGAGGATTCGGACGGCGCTGTGCGTGTGAGCTCTCTACCGGGGTATCATGAAGAAAGGGGAAGGACAGAAATATGGCAAAATGACTGGGGAGGCTATGATCATTGACTGTCCAAACAATCAAGGCAAAGCATGCATTGGATTGGCAATCGGTTGGCTCAAGACACCCATGTCCATGAAGAGCGCCAGAAGTGGATGTGCAAATCGCGGGCGTTAATGGAAAGACGCGTTGCCGGCGCGACTTTACGCGACGCAGGGCGACGGATCAATTAACGGGGCAACCCTTGCGGGATGATGTACCTAAGTACCTTTGCGCACGGACCATATTTCGTCTGGACGTCATCTCAGGCCATCAACTAAAGATTTTAGCTGTGAAGAGGGTATCGTGAGCCTCATCCAGTCCATAGCTCATACTCCCCCCAGCAGGACAACATGGCAAGGGAGCAAGACGACCCCGGGAGCCGACAGGAGGCTCGGAAGGTGTGGCTCTGGACCCGCGGCACATCATCAACAGAGACACCCTCAGATTCTTCGACGACTCCGGCATCGACGACACCAGCACCCACAGAAGCATCGCCGCAGCAGGACCCGCGGCTAGACACGTCACGGACGCCGCCGAAGGACCTCCCGCACCTGTCGGGCAAGCTGGACCCCAAATCTTTCCAGTCAAACTTCCCCCAGCAGGCTGGCGGCGCCGCGCAGCATGCCACGGTGTCAGAGGCCCTCAAGACCATCAAGCCGGAAGACTTGATGACTGTGGCGCAGACACCATGTGCGCGCGACGGGTTTATGAGGGGCATCGTCTTCGGTGCTGTGGTGGCCGGTGTGAGGTTCGTCATGAGAGGTAGGTTTCACCTTGTCCTTGACTGGCCCAGGCCTCCGTCTTGGAGGTTCATGGTAGCTACTCATCTGGGCATCGGCTGACGATTGACAGCACCGCCCCTCAAGGTTGCACATTGGGGGATGGGCAGCGGACTTTTCGGTGCAGCCGCATCGTTTGAGTACTGCCAGTGGAAGAGACGGCAGGAGAGGGTCCGGATGAAGAGGGCCGTGGAGGTGTACCAAGAGAACCTGTCGGAGAAGCACCGGCGAGAGTACGAGGCTCGGGCCGCGGAGAAGGATGAGGCTGCCAGGCTCAAGGCTGAAGCCGAAGCCCAGAAGAAAAAGACCTGGTACAAGTTCTGGTAGGCTTGCGCCAGGCGTATGTACATGTACACCACCTTGTACCATCACTGTTCCATGCAAAATGGGAAGGGCTTCCTTTGTCATGGGAGTCAGTCAGACGACAAATGTTCTGCATGATTGTTCCTATTTAAGTCGATGCAATTTGAATATGACGAACGCCGTGACACAGCCTTGTCACAAACCGTCGAAGCCCGCTGTAGCCCTTGGGCTGCTAGAAACGCCAGCCTGGATACACCCAACCTGGGGGACCGGCTCCTTGGAGAAAATACCCCGGAAACGCCAAAGACATAGAGAATGTGCGATCTTCGTCGCTGGGATCGACCTCCTAGGTCATAGTGATGACCGCACCAGCACCTGCTTCCATGAACCTGACCCGTCTCTCGGCCATGGCCTGCTGGGCAGAGGCAGAAGCACTGGACGGGCCAGCAGTGCCACCTTGCCGCCGCAAGTTTCTTCTCGCCCTCGCTTCTTTGTCCTCACGCTTCTTGTATTCCAGGAGCTGTTGCCGTCGCTTCTGGGTCCGAATGCGCGCCAGGGCCGGGGTGGGCTTGAAGCCAATCCCGTTCACGCCAGTGCCGTCGTCATCCGAGTCGTCGGGATCGTAGACGGTGATCTCGTCCTCGTGCCAGGTCAGAGATGCCCTCAATGGATCGACCACTTCGGGAACATCGGTCTCTGCCACCTCCTGCATCTTCTTCCTCCGCCCTCTGGCCAGCGGCGGAGTGCCTGCTCGCTTCTGGCGGCTGCGGGACTTGGAGTCTTGTAGACGATTGATAGAAGGATAGGAGTGCTGTAATTCTGGCAAGCCGGAGGTGTCGGAGGACTGGGAGGTGATTCGGATCGTGATCGGCTGGGGTTCTGGCTCCGGTTCGAGGGGCGCAATTGGACCTTCTGTTGGGGCCAACACTGATAACGCAGCTGTCGGTGTGGGCGTGGGCGACGATGGGGGAATGTCGGCCACGGTATCCGCATCGAGCATCACCACCTCAGGGACCTTCTGGCGCTTGCGCATGGTGAGGCCTTCGTCACCATCGTCGCTGCTGTCGGAGTCTCTGATGGCGCTCGGCCCAGCACTGCTAATTTCATGCTGGAGTGGGTGCGGTTGCGTGTCTTGACCAGGTGGTGGTGCTGGGACTGATACCCCGCCCCCGCTTGCCGATAACCCTCGCTCGTTGAGGTCAAGACCCTTGAACCTGTGAACGACCTTGGTCCGGGGGCTTGCGCTTCCGTCGTCGTCGCTTTGGCCGTCCGGCAGGCGGAAGGAGAACTGGGTTGTAGTGTAGAGAGGCGTAATATCAATGCCGCTATCTCCCCGTTTCCTCTTGGGGGTTGCGCGCAGTGAGCCGTCGTCAGCAGCCATGCTGCTTGCTGGCGCCGGTTGCTCCGGATCTGTCTTGAGCTGGCAGATTCGTGGTGGAGGAGCAGAACAATGGAGTGTCATGGATGGTTGACTTCGGGGTATTAGTGAATTACAGAGTGATAAATCGAGGATGAGATCGTGTGTTGCGAGACTGAGGTTAAGTTGAGAGGCGGAATTGCCTCGAGCTGCCCGGCAGATAGGTGCGCAGGCAGATATGAGGCGGTGGTTCAGTTCACCTGATCCGATCCGTCTGTGCTGGTCAGGCGCGCAACGGAGCAATGAGAGGCTGCGGTCGGCGGCACCTGCCCTGATGGTGCCCCCTAGAGTTGCGCTGGTTTGGGCTCAGGTTGGCGGGCGCCCAATGATGGCCACGGCATGAACCTCCACTGTGTAATCTTCAGCAGCTGCACGGCGGACGGCGCTCCTTCGCTCCTTCCTTCCAATGGATTGCCACGGAATGATCGAGGGGTGACGGAAGGTGCAATAGCAAAGGGGTCGAAACTGCAGTGAGGTGGATGAGAGACGAAAGAAGCTCTGCAAAATTTGTACTTCGACATTGTCAAACTACTAATTAGCACCGACCATCCTCGAGATCCATTCCACACCTTCCATTTTGCTGGCGTTCAGGCCCCCAGAGCCCAAGCGCTCGTCTCAAAGACTTCGCTGGCCGCCCAGAACCAAGACCACCGCCGGAAACAGGTCCTCCGAGCCCTCTCTTCCTCCGCGAGAAAACCGAACTGATCGGTCCATCACAAAGCGAAGAATTTAAGCCATAAGTTACAGCATTGATTTACAGTCGATAGTGCTATTCTCTTGCAACGACGGGCTAATCCCTCCTCTACTCGCTCCAGCCACGGTAGACGACCCTTGCGCCATATGTCTCGCCCTTCTTCACCAGCGACTGAGACTTCCACTCGTCCACATTGACGGCGTTCACGTAGCGGCTCGGCTCCACGCAGAAAGCACTCCTCTTACCCCTTGCAGGGAGACCGCCAACCGCAGGGACGTCGATGTACTTGCCAGTGTAGAACTGGAATGCCGGGTCGGTGCTGGCCACCTCCAGATGGATCTTGGAGTCGGGGTGATACGCCTGGACCAGCGTCTTCAGCGGCGAGCCACGGGTATCCAGCGGCACTGAGCTGGCTGCCTCGTTGATGATGAAGCAGTCGTCGATATCGGGGTCCTCGGCGCCCAGTGTGAACGCCTTGCCGCCCTCGATGCCCTTTCCAAAGGGAGCGGGACCACCCGTCGGGATGCCGCCATCATCCACGGGAAGGTACTTGTCCGTCGCGAGAGTCACGACCGTGCCCTCAATGGATGGGCCGCCGCTGAGGTTGAAGTAGGAGTGGTTCGTCAGGTTGATGGCCGTCTCCTCAGCGCCGTCAACCAGCTTCGCCTCGTACTCGATGCCCAGCACGTTGACCTCCTTTCCGTCGATCTTCTGCACGCCGGCAGTGTAAGTGACGGTTGCCTCGACGGCGCCAGGGTATCCCTCGTCGCCGTCCTCGCTGAGGAGCGAGAATTGGACGGTCTCGCCGCCCTCCAGCCCCTCGATGCCGGGAATGGAGCGCACGCCCACGGGGACGGGACCCTTCCAAATGCGCTTGCCCCAGCCCTTGACACCGCCGTGCAGATGGTTGGGGCCGTTGTTGGCAGCCAGGGGGTACTCCTTTCCGCCATTGATGGCGTTGATCTTGGCGCCCTTGAGGCGGTTGGCCACGCGACCGATGGTCTCGCCGAAGAAGGGCGAGTTGTACTGCTCATAGAGCTCCTGGGTGGGGAAGCCCTGGACGATGTTGATGCCTTTGACGTTGAAGGTCTGGATGATGGCGCCCAGGGGCAGGAAGGTGAATGCGGCGTCCGCCATTGTGAGTGATGTTGGGCTTTAGTGGTCGAGGGCAGCTCAGGACAAAGGTGTATTATGCTTCGAAGAAGTCAAGACGGCGGGCGGGGGCTTATTATGCATCCCTATGTGCGACATCATCTCATCATCACCGACCGTCGTCACCCACCACCCACCTGAACTGTTGAACGCGGTTCGGATCACCACATTCAGCCTATTGTCAAATGCCGCAAGCCGCACCAGCCAGCAACAGCAGTGCTTTTGGCAGCCATCCAGAGCACCCGGATGATACGGTGCGGGGTTCTCGGCGGGGTTAATTGGAGACCGGCGGGGAAATTCGTCGGGTCGTCCAGCAACATTCTCCCCTGGAGACCAGCCGGCTTCCGGCCTTCCAGACTTTTGACTGGCGCGGATCTTTGTGGGCTCTTCTCCCGTCGGCAGAGTCGCGAGAAGGACTTCGGGGCGAGTCTCGGGGCCTTCCCAATTCTTGCCCCGTCACAGACCTAACCCAGTATCTGGTGCCGCTGTGGAGTGTCACCTTCATGAGGTAAGAAATAAGTGAACAACAGTGCCCGCAGAGAAACGCGAAGAAACGTGATAGATACCTGGGCTGAACTATACAATCTGCGAATAATAAGTATGCTGTGAGCCCTTAGCACTTGGCACAATACCGAAGGAGAGGGACATCGATCATGCCCTCCGCCGACACTCCGCGAGAGGCCCACAACATGATGGATGCCCGTGATGGCCCTTGGCTTTTTCAAGCGCAGCACTCAACCCAGCCCCTGAATGTCGAGTTCGAAGACGGTGTGTCTTTCTGGCGGAGCTCAGTTATAGCCAGTGCCCTCTCGGCCATAACTGGGATGGCCCCTCCCCTTGCGCTCCATCACCGCCAGCCCCTTGCCTTTCTCGACCTCCACCAGCTCCATGCCCATGAGCTTCTGATAGAACGGTACGGATCTTTCCCAGTCCGCTGTGTAGAGCACGCTCCGCCTCAGATCCGGCATGCTCTCGATGGTCTCCTGGACGCATCTGACCAGCCAGCTCCCAAGCCCCTCTCCCTGTCGTCTCGGGTCAACCCACACATCGGTGAAGTAGACGAAGGTAACGAAATCGGTGACGCATCGTGCAAGCCCCAGGAATGTCGCTTTCGGCTTCTTTGCGGGCGGATCGCTTGCGTCGAGGGGGTGCTTGTGCTCGTACAGGCCGAAGCAGAGCGAGTTGCGGACCGTCTCCTGCATCGCGTCGGGCGAAAGCGACTTCGCCCAGTAGAATTCCTTCGAGTCGAAGATAGATATGAGATCTTGAATCGGGATGAGGTCCGGGTTCGTGGAGACGAGGAAATTGCCCATCCTCCATGATCGCGACTGCAGGCTTGACTTGATGGACGTCATTTTTGTTTAGAGGTGTGACTGTGAAGTTGCTCGTCAACGACCCGTGGTGTTGAGAGATGCTTGCTTGACACATGGGGGACGGCCAAGGCGTTACTCACGCCGGCCGGCCGCCGGCTTTCCAATCCAAAGCCGGCATGACACAGCTCTATGATTAGTAGCTTTTTGGTAGATTTGCAGCTGGATTACTCGACCCGAGTCTGAAAAATACGTTGTCTCCAACTCGGCATCAGAGCTTTTCACTTCCAGCAGAGAGCCGACATGGTTACTCGTAAGTTCGGCTGGAGGTCTTTGGTACGAGGCAACTCGGACTCGGATTTCGGTCATGGATGGTTTATCGCTGTTTTCGCACACTCTCTTCCGTCTGATTAACTGACATTGAGCCAAGATATTGTTTTCCAGGCGCGTGCCGCCACGTCTCTCTGGCTGCCCCAAATGGAAAGGACTGAAGCCACACCACGAAGCTATCGACGCATTCTTCATAGCTCCATCTTGTGGCCGTTGGTCGGTTGCGACGTTGAGAGGCTTAGCTGTGGCTCTCGGAGACATAAACCGCCAATGTCGAGTGGCTTTGAGGGACCAAAATGCGCAGTCCTTGCCCAATTAAGCCATCGCCGGAACCGCCGACTGAAGCGGCCCCAGGAAAGTGGCCGACAGATCGAATAGTTGAATGTCCCTCCCGCTTGGCAGCTGAAGAAGCTTCAATCAGCCCTACACATCTGGGCAGGGGTTCTCCCTCCTTGTTCAGGGGACCCTCCAACGACAAGCCAAACGGAGCATATCAATCTGTTTTCCAACGTGCCACCCCTTGCGGAGGTAATTCCGCTCCCGATGTGTCTCTATTTCTTCCTCCTTGAGGAAACTGCTTTGAGTGTCATGAAGTAGCTGGCCATCACTGGTCTCCTTGGACTTATGCATGGTCTTCGTTCTGAGACCCACGGCGGTCACGGCCTGGATACTGTATAAGCTCACCAAGACAGGCAGACCGAAGACTTATTTTTATCCTGTCCCATCGAACAAGGACAGAAAATAAGGCCGCATTAACCCATTTCCCCCCCTGTCTGTGGCGTTCCGCTTTCATGATCAAGGTGATGGTGGCCTCCCGGCATAGCCAACACCAGTATGGCTCATTCACCCTCATTTGAACCCTCCGAGGCCGTTCACGATAGCCATGCGCCCCCTTTTTGCTTGATCTAGCACCGCTTCCAGAAGTGTCCGGTGCCTTGGCAAGCCTCAGCTGGACGCGTTGGGGGCATGTGTTGTCGAACGGAGGACATTTTGCCCTGCCTCGCACATGTTGCCGGCGCCGAGCCACGGGCCTGCGGCTCGAATATATGAACCGCGGCTGGTGCCCTTCCTCTTTTCATTCTCTTGCTGCAACTTCAGATTTTTCTTCTTTCCCAGTTCTTCAGCGATACCCCTTGTCCCACCAAACTCTGGTCTTTGTCGTTCTTCACTCAGGACATCACCCAACTCTCTGCCTCATCTCATAGCCACGGCGTTTGCATCCCCTCTACCCCTTACCAACCCCTACACACCCTACCAACATGTCTTTCTCCAAGACTCTCGTCCTTCTTGCGGCCCTCCCTGCGATTTCCCTCGCCAGTGAGAAGCCCAGCGCGACCTTCGCCCAGATCAGCGTCCTGAACGCCCTGGGCGGCGTCTCCGCCCGCCAGGCCGACGATTACTGCGAAGTCGAGTGTGGCATTGGCTGTATGCCCGCTGATGCCACTTGCTGCGACGCGGAAATCGGCGCCTTCTGCCAGTCCGGCTGGGAGTGTATCTCCGCTACCACCTGCTGCCCCGTCGGCGAGGTCTGCTCCGACGACTACACCAAGTGCCAGGACGACGACTACAAGGTCTGCGGCGACAGTGAGTTCCCCCTGTTCCACAAAGACGGCTGCTATCATATTTCCGTGGAGCTGCCGGGTTGCTGCATCTCATGTGCCTTCAAGTTTTTCTAACGTGTCCGCAGTCTGCATCCCCGACAGCTGGCCCTGCGATGTGACCACCGACGACGAGGATGATGACGCCGACGAGACCGAAGGCCCTGTCTTCCCCAGCCCTACCTCTTCTTTCGGCGATGATGATGATGATGAGGACGACGACGACGAGACTGTCGGTCCCCTGTTCCCCACCCCTACCGACTCCGATGACGATGAGGAGGACGACGGTCCTACTCCCACGCCTACTCGCGGCTTTGGCAACGGCAACGGCAGGGATAACAATGACGACGACGAGGAGGAAGACGAGGAGGATGAGGATGAGGAGCGCAACGGTGACGGCGGTTCCGCTGCGGCTGTCTACGGCATCCCCACCATCCTGACCCTTCTTCTGGCCGCCGGCGCGGCTGCTCTTGCCTGAAAAGTCTAAAAGCTGTCCTTTTCTCGTTTGAGAGAACGCAAATTGATGGTTGCGCGACGAGAGGCGGAGGAAGATTGCATTTTGCGGGCGTTGCGACTACCCCTTTTTCTTGAGCTGCCATAGACCAGAGGCTCGGCGCATCGGCGAATGCGGTTATTGTACTTGTATCTGGGTCGGACGAGGAGTAGCATAGCTACGACACAAGGCGGATGATACTCATGAAGCTTTCCGAGGTGATATTTGATGCGGCCGAAGCTGGGAGTGACCACCGCCTGGACAGCCTTCAAACGATCCTATTTCGCCCCAACGCCTGCCTTTGTACATGTCATTTCCAAAGATGCCCAAAACACCGCACGATATGGAGAGTGGGCATTACAAGGGGACCACTGTTCCTTCAACATGTCGTCGAACGCCGGCCTCCCGCTTCACTCCCTTCATCGTAGACCTGCCTGGCCGTTTCGATTCCTTGCCCATGCTCATGCCATTCTAATCCGAGTCTTCGTCATCGTCGCCCAAGAATGCCAGATCAGCCATCGCCCTGTTTCGTCCCCTCGCCCGCCCGGAAACAACGGCCTCCTCATCTTCGTTCCCGCTCTCGCCAGCTGCAGAGGCGCCGTTCTTGCCATCGTCCTCTCCTGGACCGCTCTCGGCTTCATCGTCCTCTTCAGAATCAGTCACCTCCTTCCTCGCCACCAACTTCCCCCGGCCCCGTGACGGGCGCCCCGAGCCCGCGCCCCACGCGGCGTCCATCTCCTTCACGGCCTCTAGGTCGTCCATGAGCTCGCGGCGCTCCTTGATCTCCTTGGCCTTCTGCTCGGAAAAGCGGCCATCCATGCCTGCGTCGCGCAGCATGTCCCTGAGGTGGCGGATCTTCGCTTTGACATCCTCGCCGTGGCGCTTGAGCTCCACACCCCAGACCTTGCGGATGCCGCACTTGACGAGCTGGCCCTGCAGCTTCTTGACCTCGGCCTCATCTGGTGTGTCGGGGGCCTTGCCCTTCTTGGGCGCTGATGTCTTGGGTGCTTTGTCTGTCTTGGACTTGCCCCGCTTCGCGGCCTTCGGCGGCTCGTCGATGAGGGAGGAGAGCTCGCTCGAGTCCGATTCGTTGGCCTTGTCTGCGTCGTCGGCGGGGGCTTCCTCGTCGTTCTCGGGCGAGGCGCTCTTCTTCGCTTTCTTCTTTGGCGCGGGCGCCGCCTTCGGCTTGCTCTTCTTGGCGGGCTTGGGCGGCTCGTCCTCGAGGGAGGAGAGCTCGCTGGAGATGGAGGGATCGACGGCTTTCCGCGCTGGCGTGACGTTGATCTCCTCCTCGGCGTCGGATTCGTCGTCGTCGAGCTCTGACAGCTCACTATCTTCCTCGTCGCTGTCCACGGTCTTCTTCTTCTTGCCCCCGTTGGCACGCGCCCGGGGCTTGGGCTTGGATTTGCGTTGGACAGGAGTTGCCTGGATCTCGTCTTCCGCGTCGGATTCGGCGGCGCGGCGCGCTGCGGGCTTCCTCTTCTTCTTGGTCGTCGTCACTTCCTCTTCCGACTCTTCGGCTTGCGCGCTGTCGCTCGCTTCCTCGTCCTCGTCCTCGTCTGGTGTTTCGGCGCGTTTCGGGGCCGCCTGTTTGCGTCGCTTGGGAGCCGGCGCGGGGGATTGCTCGGGCGACTTGCGTTTCGCGGGCTTCTGGGGTGTTTCCCTCTGGTACTTTGGGGTGGAATCGGGCTCCTCGTCGATCGCCTCCTGCGTTCGCGCCACCATGAGTACTTGGCCATGCGTGATCGTCACAGTAGGTAGATTGACTTACAACTGTGTCCTTGATGAGGGTCTTGCTGCGCATCTTCCAAGTCGGAGAGAGGAAAAAGCCTTCCTCAAGGTCGAATTTGTCTTCTACGAGCTTGCGGATGTGGTTGACAGTCAGAGCGGTCCTGTCCTTCTCCAGGACCTCGCGGACCGTGGCGCGTAGCTCGGCCTCGAGCTTCTTGTCGGAGGGGGCCATGTTTAAAGCCTGGATAACGAATGTCCACTATAATCCCACTCGAATCGCGCGCCAGGAGAGGGCCAAAGAAATTAATTAGAGGTTGTGGTGTTGCTGGGCGCGTGTTGAGGAAGGGCAACGAGTCGCGTCGGATGGGGGTCTTTGTCTTAGATGGAGGAGCATTGGACAATCTATGGAGCAAGCACCGTCGGCAGATGCACCATGACCGGGCGCACCTGCCCTGGGGAAAAGAGTGGGGTCGACAAACCCCTGCTCCCCGTTGCTTTTACTGCGCAGCTGAGGGCGGCGGTTCGGCTTTCGGGTTCTCCGGTGTAAGTGAAATCCGGTTGCTAATTCATCGATGCAGAGGAACGTTTGTAGGCATCTAATTGGAGTTTTCATCATTCAAGTTCTTTGACCTAAAAAGTAGATAAAGCCGCTTCAGATCCGATCCGATTCCAAACCAAAAACAAGCTGCTGCTGCTGTCTGACCGTTCTAGTATCTCTGTCTCTCTCTCTTGTTCGCAAAGGGTCTTTTGTCTCGACCCTGGGTACTCTCAAATCACAAGTGCGCCTCCCCAAAAATTCTATGCTCGAAAAAGTGTGTGATACAACCTGGAAACTCCCCAGAATGCTAGTGGTGCTGTTTGTGATCTTCTCAGTCACAGGCCGCGCCGCGCCTCCTCTTATCACCGTCGCGCCGGGACTCTCGCTCCGAGAGTTTACCGGGGAACGGACCTCATCTGGTAGCCGCCGTGCTGGAGCGCGTGCTTGCGCTCCTTCTCCTTGACGCCGAGGAAGGCGAAGAAGGCGAAGGGGTGGAAGAAGGTGACGGCGCCGATCGACAGGAGGACCATGCCACCGTCGAGGGCCAGGAAGAGGGGCTCGTTCTTCATGACGTCCTTGGAGATGGGCTCGATGTTCTCGAGGATACTGTGATGGGAACCGTCAGTACGAAATACAGAGGCAGGCAGCGGATATGACGAGTGGACTTACCGGTAAATGCAACGGATGAGAATGCCGGTGTAGGCAACGGCGAGGGCGTAGCAGAAGATGCGGACGCGCTTGGCCTCGGCGTCGGTGGCAGTCGCGCGGCTCATGGAGATGCGACCCTGGCTCATCAGGCGGTGGACGAGCTTGGGCGCGGACTGGCGGTAGTCAGGAGCGTAGCGCTCGGGGCTGTGGTGGCTGACGAGGGTCTCGCCCTTGTTGACCGAGCCGCGGCGCCTCCTCCAGTAGATGATCATGAGGAGGGCGCAGAGGAGCATGTTGGCGACCTGGAAGGCCACACCACCGATAACCATGTACTCGCCGAGCTTGAGGAGGGTCTCGTTGCTACCGTCACCGGTGACAGCCATGGCAGTGGCACCACCACCGATGATCTGGACAGTGATGGAGATCAAGTCGGTTCCGACGAAGACCCAGGGGTACCACACAGGCCGCATTACGGACCATTCCGGCCCGTACCAGATGACTATGTGCTTGAAGGTGACGGAGATGGCGGCGGCGACGAGCGTGGGACCCATCAGGAGAGCGAGGTAAGTGATGATGAACGAGTTGAGGGACCAGGGGTTGTCGGCGAGCCTGGTTCGCGCCCAGTAGCCGATGACTTCGAGAATGGTGCCGGCGGCGAGCCAGGCCGAGAACGAGTACGCCCTGGCGCGGATGCCGAGGTAGATCTGAAGGATGAGGAGGAAGGCAAAGGCGATGCCGAAGAAGTAGGCAGCCCCTTTTGAGAGGTAAGTACCATACATGGTAAACTCAACGGGGCACTGCGCGGTGACTTCATCGCAAGTGTCGTAGCTGGGCCTGAACGGCACCTGGTCGGCCATTGTGGCGGTTTGTTGTGTTGTAAGTGGATAAGTGGTAGGGTAGGGGGTATCAAGAGGAAAGGAGATGGATGGGAGGAGGTCAAAGTAAGCAGCCTGTCAAGGGTGGATGGCACCAGGGGACAGTCCGAAGAGGAGAGAAGGATGTGTAAGTGGTTCGTGGAGAGAGTGAGAGAGTAATGCCAGGTAGGATGGATGGATTGCGGCAGCGTGGGCCATGATATAAAAGTAAGAAGGGTCTGGGCAAGGGACCCCCCCTGATGGATGTCTCTTGGGCGCAGTCGAAACAAACGGACGGAGAGCGCAAGGCCGAGTGACGCACGCCCTCCAAGGCGACGATCATGCTGGGCGGCAGCTCAAGTGAGACCCTTGGGCTTGGGACACCACGCGTCGGTCATGAGTGGTGAAATGCGACAAAGCAAATGGCATTCTGAAAGGGCTCAGCCTCATAGGCCCATCCCGTCTCCTGCATCAAGCGCCGGTTCCAAGCGCGGCGAGGGTCGCTTCAGTCCCCGTCTGAGCTGCCGGCAAAATGAGCTGCGCCCAGTATTTTGCGTACGCCAAGAGGAATGGCGCCTGGGACGTCGCTGTTATCTTCAATGATTTGCGGCGGTAGGATTGCTGGCCGTTGGGCGAACAAACAAGGTGCGTTATAGTGCGTGTTGCGCCAAGCCAGGCACTCCCCGAGCTCCAGGGATGTTGTGACGCGTCCTAGCGCCTCGGGTTCCGTGGGACGCGGCCGTGGTGCGGGAGCCGCCCGGCGAGCCCGGGGCTCGGGACCCGAGAGCTGCTGATCCGTCCGGTCTGCCGCCGACCGGTCCCCACTGCGCCTCTCTCGAAAATCTGCTTGCATTTTAGGACGCCGTCGTCATTCAAGCCGTAGTTATTCATGAGGAGAATTATCGGGAAACTTGGGGCCCCCTTCCCTCCCTCGAGACTATACCGCCCATCCGTCCGAACCAGGGCTCGTCACAAAAATTACAGCGCGCTCTGCATCTGCGTCTGCCGTGGTGACACCTCGTGCGACCCGCTGAATCCTTCGAGTTTTGATACTTGCGCTGCCAGCCAGTCACAGGCCGCGCTCGGCCAATATGGAGGAAGAGACCCTGCCGAGACATCAAGTGTGCGGCCCGTAAGCTTGCTCGATAAAGTGGGTGACAGATCAGACAAGATGCCAAGCGGCTGTTGGTCCAGCATCGCAGCACCAAATCTCGGCAGAGAAATCAAGCACGTCTGAGACCAGACCACCCTGGTCCGGTGGCCTGCAGCTGCAACATCCCATCCCATCCCTCGTCATGGCCGCAGTCGCAGTCGCAGTCACAGCCGCCGGCCGGCCAGCCGATCGGAGAAATGCCCCAGGATGCTGACGACGCACTACGACCTCGGGGCGCGAGAGTGCCGTGGATCGAGGCCGAGGCGTTCGGGGCGCTCTAGATATAACACTGTCGTGATCGGCTTGCGAATCCTCGCGGCCGGTCCCCGCTACCTCGCCGAGGAGGCTTCAGTTCCTCACTGCATTTTCCCTCGTTGCCAGCTGCCAGGGTGGCAGTGCAGGTTGCCTGGCAGCAGCCTGTCACTCATGTCCAACAAGAGCCTTGGCAAAGCAGAGACACCCGCGGATTGACACACTGACACTGTCGGTCGCCCGACACGGAGAGCACCGGAATCAGCCTGATTGCTGGATGCTTGTCCACCTACCAGCACCGACGCCGCGCTGCGAGAAGGGTGGCATCCAGGGGTCCTCGATGCCATTTTTCTTGCCCGACGACCCCCGACATGGGAATCTCGACACCCTGCACCCCGGCGAGACGACTTTCTACCATGGTTGTGGACATGGGTAAATGAGTGAATCACACCGCTGATGCTGCCTTCGCAGGGCACCAACGCGACGCGAAGGATTCGTTGGGTGGCCAAGATCTGCGGTGCAGCGCTCGCTGCCTTGAAAATGGAGCCATGTGAGCAAACATTCCTTGGATCAGGCAATTAACGGGCCACCAAGCACCGCGCTCCAAGTGGCGATAAGCAGCGGTCTCGGTCGTGTCGGTGTGCGAGGATCCCGACGCTCTGGAAGCGAAGTCCCAACCGCATCACGGCAACCTACAAGAGAGCTCGTTTCGCTGTCGACGGTCATCATGCGACCCCCCTGAACCACTCCGCCCGACCGAGTGCTCTCCGAATGAGCCCGATTCTGCGTCGAGGTGCAGGGCCGACCTTTCGAGCGAGCGATGGTGAAATGTCGACGGCCAACGTCCGACGCCCGACTGATGCCGCAACATGCACATCTTGTGCAGCCTCCCCATTGCCATGAGAGTTTACGGATAAGGAGATCGGAGAAGGGTCATGGAAATGAATGTGCAGCCGTCCATCAGGGTCCAAGCGGTGCCCTCGAACCGTTCCCCTGCTCGTTCGCTGGTTTGTGCCATTCAAGACACTCTGAGCCCAGTCAGAATCGACATGCAGCGCACATGGGCAATGTGGCCGGTCCAGCTGTATTTGCAACCAGATAGGTAGGTATTCCTCAGAGCTGCCGAGAGTCGATTTGGCGGTCCTTGCAACTACCTTTGGTGGTGTAACACGAGGCTACCTCAATTTTCTCAAGAGGCCATCTCATATAATTGAGGCCTGAACTCAACTCTGGTCGACGAAGTGTGAGGGCGGTCCTCTCTGCTGTCTTTTCTGCAGGATCTTCATATTCAGGAGGCGACTGGGGAGGGGAGTGAAGCAAAGACCCCTGGCATGATGCGTGGAGGCTTGTTCAGGGCGAGAATATAACAGTCTTTCAGCTGACCACGCCAGGCAGACGAAGACGACGTGGAATTTTCAAGTTGTGTTCTCGTAAATGATCACGGCCTTTTACAAACGGCTTCACTCTGAGACCGCACAAACAAGCCCAGTGGATCTGTGCCTGATGTCTGGCTGAACTCTCCATCTGCCACGCAAGCGCCTGATGAGTCTTCCGTCGAAATGGATTGAGAAGTCGCCGGCTAGAGTTCACATTTCACGAGGGCAGCAGGATTTGTTTGTTGAGGCTTCTCCTTCCCAATATAAAGTACTCTGATGCCTGTTCAACTCTGAAGCAGCGCTCTCCAGAAAACAATACCAGCGAAAACCAACACCTTCATCACAACAACGCCGACATGGCCTCAACCCCTCCGACCGCATCCGAAATGGATGCTACTAGCCTGATATCTCGGGAGCTGGGCCTCTTCGTCGAGAGCAAGTCCTCAACGTTCACCTGTCGTGGATCTATCGAGATCTCCGAGTCCACTGGCGACGATGACAAGCTCTCCCGAACTCCCGTCGCTGTGCGCAGGGACCTGGTGATGGCGTCCAGAAGGCCATCTTCCCCGTGGCCGCCTCCGAGGGCGAGGCCAAGCTGGCAAAGTTGGCCCAAGACTGCCAGCCCGCCACCTTCGGCTTCAAGGGTGAAGATGTCCTCGACGAAACCTACCGTCAGGCCACAAAGATGGACCGTTCCGTCTTTTCCTCCGACTTTTGTCCTTAGGAGCTGGGTATCATCGACACCATCGCACAAGTCCTCGTGCCCATTACCGGCTCCGGCATCACCACCAACGGTGTCCGAGCTGAGCTTTACAAGCTGAACGTGCGGACAACTAACCCCTTATCAAGTCTTTAAACACGAACCAACACTGACAATGCGGCCAGATCTACTCTGCTCCTTCGGGATTCTTCAAGTCTCATGTCGACACCCTTCGATCCGAAGAACCGTTCGGCTCCCTCGTAGTCAGCCTCCCGTGCCACTACGAGGGCCGCCAGCTCATCGTCCGTCACGCCGGCCACAGCGTCACCTTCGACTGGGGAGCCTCCAAGTCGAACGCCAATTCCATCCACTGGGCCGCCTTTTACAGCGACTGCGAGCACGAGGTCTTCGAAATCACCGAGGGCCGCCGCGTAACCCTCACTTACAATCTCTACTTCGCTCCTGGCGTCGGTGATCTTGCCAGCCGCAGCCCGGCCATGAGCGTCCAGAAACTGCCCCTCTATCAAAAGGTCCACGAGGCCATCGCTAACCCCAATTTTATGCCTGAGGGCGGCCACCTCGGCATCTTCTGCACTCACGCCTACGCCCACACCTCCAGCGAGGCATACGAGGCTCTCCCCGGCGTGCTCAAGGGCGCCGACATGGCCGTATACTCTGTCTTCCAAGCCCATGGCCTTCAAATCGAAGTTAAAACTGTGCTCGATGACAGGGAGATGCTCGAGAGAATCGCGGAGTATGATGAATACAAGCGTAGTACGGGCATGGGATATGGGAGTGACGATGGTGACTCGGTCGAACACACCCCCTTCAACCGAATTGGGAACGTCGGTGACTTCACCCTCGCCGCGGTTGGCGGCCAAGACGAAGACTGCACCGAGGATATCTGAAGCTGGATGAAGGGCCCGTGGCGTCCAAAGGGTTCCAAGAAGCCAGAGGCTAACGCGGGCCGAGTGGGCATCACCTGGCTCACTCCTCCGCCCTCGAAACTCGGGCGCATGGCCTTTGTCCACCTCACAGTAAGTGAACCTGAACATCCAATTTCTCGTGGATGGAGGCAGCATAGTCGGACTGGACTGACACAAGCACAGTACGGCAATGAACCAGGCTTCTCATGGATGTACTCCTATGCCGTCATGCTGGTTGTGATTCCATCGGCGGCCAAGCGCCTCGGCCTCCAGGAGGACAAGAAGACAGAGTAACCCGACGAGCTGGCGAGCTCAGGGTTGTGGTGTGGGCAGGGCTGCTGGCTATCTGATATGCACTGGGATGGCTTCAGCTGCTCTGCCTCTCATCATATCTAACTCTGTAGTGCGAGTCCCCAACAGTTCAGTCACAATTGTCATAACATCACGTCCATGACAGCTCATACATTGCCAGCGTTGTATTCTCCTAGTCTGAGCCAGGATGACCGGCGCTCAGATACCCATAGTCGCCCAGAGCGTAACACAAATGAAACCAAAGCCCGCGAACGCCCTGCTGTGCGAGGAGACTCTCCGTCCCGTTTCTCTTCCGTTGAACTCCCGAAATCAATTTGTAACATATCATCCCGGCGGCCGACCCATCATCGCCTGTCAACGACCAGGACTTTTCGGCATATTTTTTTCATCATGACGCTTCATCTCCCGTAAACACGCACCTCAAGCAGTAGCCTCGCCTTCCTTCTCCTCCGGCTTCTGGGCACCCTGGGCGGCGCCCTGAATGGCGCCCTGGACGGCACCCTGGACGGTGCTCTTGATGGCGCTGGCGCCCGAGACGACGCTGCCGCTGATGTTGCGCAGCGTGTTGGGCTGGGCAGTCTCCGTGCCGAGACGGGTCATCTCGGCGACGAAGGACTGGCCCCACCACGCGGAGGTGTACTTGAAGACGTAGCGCTCGAGCTTCTTGAAGTTGGCCTCGCGCTGCTCGGGGGACATGGTGACGGCGTCGTGGATGGCGCCGGCGAGCTCCTCGGTGTTCCAGGGGTTCACGATGAGGGAGCCGCTGAGGCTCTGGGCGGCGCCGGTGAACTCGGAGAGGATCATGACGCCGTGGCGCTGGCGCTGGGTGGCGATGTACTCGTAGGAGACGAGGTTCATGCCGTCGCGGGTGGAGGAGACGAGGCAGACGTCGGACATGGCGTAGAGGGCGGTCAGCTCGTCGAAGGAGACGGACTGGTGGAGGAAGTGGATGGGCATGAACTCGATGGTGCCGAAGCGGCCGTTGATGCGTCCAACGAGCTCGTTGCAGACGGCGCGGAGGTTCTGGTACTCCTCGACGTCCTGGCGGGAGGGCACGGCGACCTGGACGAGGACGATCTTGCCGATCCACTCGGGGTGCTCGGTGAGGAAGACCTCGAGGGCGTGGAGCTTCTGGGGGACGCCCTTGATGTAGTCGAGGCGGTCGACTCCGACGATGAGCTTGACGCCCTCGAACTTGCGCGCCAGTGCCTCGATGCGCTTCTGGACGACGGGCTTCTGCAGGCCCTCGACGAACTTCTCGGGATCTATGCCGATGGGGAAAGCGCCGACGGTGACAAAGCGACCGTTGAAGTCGACGCCGTTGGGGGTCGTCGGGGTGGAGAGGATGCGCGAGCAGGAGGAGAGGAAGTGGCGGGCGTAGTCGTAGGTGTGGAAACCGATGAGATCGCAATGGAGGATGCCGAGGAGCAGTGACTCGCGGACGGGCAGGATGCGGTAGATCTCAGAGCTGGGGAATGGGGTGTGCAGGAAGAAGCCGATTTTGACGTTCTTCTTGGAGTCTCCGAGCTCCTCGCGGAGCATCTCGGGGAGCAGCATGAGGTGATAGTCGTGGACCCAGATCATGTCGCCGTCCTGGATGTCCTTGACAACCGTCCTGGCGAAGAGGCGGTTGACTTCCTGGTATGCGGCCCAGGCGTTTTCATCGAATGTAATCTCGCCGGGATGGTAGTGGAAGAGCGGCCAGAGGATGGAGTCTGCAGAGAGCAAGGGTCAGTTCAACGTGGCGACTCAATGCCAAAGAGGGAGACTTACTGGAGAAGCCATTGTAGTGGCGGTCGGCGAGCTCGTCATCGATAAAGACAGGGTGGGCGCCGTATTCATCCTTGAGACGCTGCTTCATGCCGGCGACTTCGTTCTCAGGGACCTCGAGGCCCGGCCAACCATACCACTGGAAGCTGGTCGTTTTGGACAAGCCACTCAGGCCGGTGACGAGACCGCCGGAGGACATGGAAAAGGAGTATTGGCCATCCTCGGAGCGCTTGATTGTGATGGGCAGCCGGTTGGAGAGGAGCAGCAGGCGGCCCGGCGCAGCGTCTTGCTCAAGCAGAGCAGGCATTGTGGATAATTGTTGTTTCAATGGTCTAGTCGTGTAGACGGAGAGTATTCCTCTTCAAAGAGCCCCAGCAGAGGTGATCTGGAGCAGTGATGGAGCTGTAGCGAATCAGCTGGTCGGTCCGGGAGTGATGCCCCGAGGGCTGGAGTCCGCAGAGGTGGATGTGGATGGCGGGGAAGCTCTGGTGCTGGAGTGGGATGAGGAGTAGAAGATCCGAGCTCTAGGTGCCGACGGACGAAGCTAGCTCCAAGCTGGTGGCAACGATCCTATGTTGGTGGTCTGTCTACCTCGATAGGTATGGATGGGGATCGATGAACAGATGCGCCACGTTGTTATGTCGGGGTTCGAGGAGCGAGGCGGGTCGGAGCTTTTGGGAGTGGGCAATGGTGAAGAAAAAGATATCGAGGACCAGGGTCAAGGCGGGAGGTACGAAGGTGAAGAAGGGATGAGGTGGGAAGGCGAACTGACGAGCAGGGATACGTCAGAGGCCGGCGGGGTTGAAGCTCCCGCAGAATGCGGGCGCCGCTAGACATCGCAGCTAATCACCGGTCAGGCCGCTGTAGAGGTCCACTCTTCAGCACCTCACCCAGAGGGCGGGCAGGCACGCCCCCTGCCAGTGAGCCGACGGGATGTCCAGCTGTTCGATGGAAGGTCCGAATGAACCTGGCGCCTCACAAAGGTCCAGCCCTGAGCATGTCACTCTCAACGAGACATGGCAGCCCTCCTCAACACCATCATGGCTCCCATCCGGTCCGCTCCGACTTACACTGATGCTACCATGCAAAACCGTTTTAAGGTAGGGTACATAGAGAAAAAAAAACGCGCGCCCCGTCCCTCTGCGGGAATATTTCATGGCGTCCGCCCCGTCCAGCCGAAGCTCGTCACACCCGAAGCCTCCCAACCGCCAGTGCCCTGGTCCCCAGCTCGCGATATGTCGTCCTTTCTGCCGAGCCAGGGACCTCTGCATGCCCCCGAAGATCCAGAATCTCGCGCAGAATCGCCCGCTGTGGCTTCGGAGCTCGTCCCGTCTCATACAGCTGCATGCTCCCTCCTGGTTCCTGCGCGAAGATCTAGACACTTCGAAAACACAGACGGCCAATCCGAGCTGCATCATCTTGTGTCGCATACATGTACCCAAGCAGATTTCCAGTCGCTGACTGACAGCCTGACAGGCCGCGAATTGCCGCATCAGATCATCATCTTCTTCTTCGTCATGGTCCTCCTCAGCTGTGATACCCAAACCATTCCCTGTGCCTCGCGATGAGACAACCAGACCAACCCCAAGCTCCTGCCGCCCCCTGTCTTAAGGTAATTTTTTCTGTTTCAAACTACTCACTGCTGGAACTTGCTTCGTCATGGCAATGCCATGAAAGAGGACACTCACAGGGCTACCCCCAGCATCGCGGGAGCTCTCGTCCGCTGTAACGTCAGCAGCTGTGTGATAAGGCAGAAAACCAACCCCAGGGGAGCTTTCATTCCGGCACGTGGAGCTGGCCTCTGTGTAACTGGACCCAACACGATTTGCTGCGACCGTTTTTCTTTGGGCATCTTTCTGCCACACGGACGATAGGGGCCACAAACTGTGGAGCTGGCAAGCTGGTGAGCTGGTAAGCGATGGGCCGGGCTGCTTGAGTGAGGGTGAGGCTCGCGTTGTATCAATACTTGGCATGGATGGCATCGGGCCGGGACATGCATGGCCTCACGTCCGGGACATTGTGAGAGCTCCCACAACGAAGCATGGCGCAGCAAACTTCACATCCGCAACGGTTTCCGAGCCATGGCGTAATCAGGACATCAGATGGATATCATTCCAGGTTTGCACGTCTAGAATACAACGCCTTTTATCTATGTCGTCCGGACAATGCTGTCACCCGCTGCCACACATTACTCCTCGGGACCGTCCATGCCGGGGCCGGGGCCGCCTTGCCTGCCCATCTGCCTGGCCTTGAGCAGCTCGTCGCAGAGTAGCAGGTTGGAGGCGATGCTAGAGCTGGACGCAACGCAGTTCCTCAGCACGCGGAAAGAGTCGAAGATGCCCTCCAGCTCGGGGTCCATGGCCTTGCCCGTTGTCAGGTCGAGACCAACAACGTTGCCGTCGGCGTACTCGTCCTGCATATCGGCGACTGCATAGGTGTCAGCTCCATTCATGTCATCATCCGAGGGCGAGTACTTACGGGCATCCTGAACATCGTGGCCAGCGTTGGCAGCCAGCGTCTTGGGGATAATGAGAAGGGCATCCGCGAATGCCTCGACACCCCACTTGGCCTTGCCCTTGACCGTCTTGGTGAAGGCGTCGCTCTTGAGATGTGCCGCGCAGGCGACCTGGTATGCGCCGCCGCCGGGGACGACGCTCTTGTCGACGATCATGTTGTACACGCTGCGCAGACCATCGCGAACGGCATCGGTGACCTGCGTGATGGTGTGCGCGTTGGGGCCCTTGATCAGGAGGGTCACGGACTTGGGGTCCTTGACGTCCTCGATGATCGTGTACTTCTCCTCGCCCAGCTGCTGCTCGTAGACCAGTCCAGCCCAGCCGAGAACGTCCGGCGAGAGGTCCTCCACGCTGTTCTGGGCGATGCCGCCGCAGATGAGCTGCAGCCTCTCCATGTTCCTCCGCTTGGCGCGGCGGAGCGCCAGGATGCCGTTCTTCGCCAGCACGTCCAGCGACAGGGGGTCGATGCCCTTCTGGTTGACGATGACGAAGCTCTTGCTCGGGTCGTTGCCGCAGACCTCCTTCTTCAGCTCGACGATCTTCTTCAGCTTGGCGTCGACGAACCGGCGCTCGCTCTCGACCAGCTTCTCCCTCTGTTCAGCGCTCGAGTAGAAGAAGCCAGAGTTGATCTCGGACTTCTCGTACTCCAAGCTCACGTTCAGCGTCAGGATGTGGGCGTTCTCGAGGCGACGGGGCATGTCGGGGTGGCGGGCGCCGTGGTCGAGGGCGAGGCCCTTAATGAGCTGGGTGTCGGAGGCTACCCTGTGCTGCATCTTCATGATCTCGATCATGTGCAGGTCGGGCTTCGCGGGGGCCTGGTAGATGGCAAGAACGGCGTCGACGATGGCGGGGGTCAGCTGGGCCGCCAGAGAGGAGTTGAGCTTGGTGGAGAGCGAGGTGCGCGCAACGTTGAGGAGGAGCTCGCGATCGACCTCCTTGGGGAGCTTGAAGTCGTCGAGGAACTTGAGGGCCTCGGCCTTGGCGATCTCGAAGCCGTCGGTGATGACGCGAGGGTGCAGGCCTTCGGAGATGTAGCGGTCGGCCTGCTTCAGGAGCTCGCCGACGAGCAGAACCACTGATGTCGTGCCGTCTCCGCAGATATCATCTTGTGCTGTCGCAGCGCGGGCGATCATGACCGCCGTGGGGTTCTGGATTTGCATTTCGCGGAGGAGGACGTTTCCATCCTTGGTCAGCTTGATCTGGGGGATTTGTCAGTCGTGAGGCAGGGTCGGTGGAGGGGCAGTATATCTCGTACTTGACCGGCGCCGTCGACCAGCCTGCGGGGGAGTCAGCGGAAGTCACGATGATGGAAGCGGAGGACTCACATCTTGATAGTGCCCAGAGGGCCAAGGTTGGACTTGAGGACATCCTGAAGACCCTCGCCGGCGCTGATGTTCACCTTGAGTGCTTCACCCCGCCGCTGTTGGTTTCTTCTGCTTAGCGAGCTGCACACGTGCGTCTTGGAAATGGAAAACGTACCCTGGACTCGGCCTTGGGGTTGAGAAGTTGCGCCGCAGACATCGTTGAGGTGTTCTATGTCGAAAACGAGGCCGTTGGGGAGTATTGTGCTTGGGTGCGGTGCTGCTGTCCAACGACTCGATGTTGCCTCCTTTTGGTGATTGACCCTAACCAAGCTCCAATGCGGGAACTTTTTTCTGCCTGCCTGCGGGCGGTGAGCTCCAAGCTGGCGCCTTCTGGCTTCGGTCGGCTTCGGTATGACTTGGCACGTGACCTCGTGTCGCTGGTGGAGTCCCTGACGCGGAATGAGACGAGCTCCCTCGTCTCCAAAGCCCCTTTCTCAATGCGCCCATTCCATCATCAACAGCTTCCGGCTCATCGCTTCTCATAATATCATGTCGTAATACGGGATTCTTTCCCCAATCTAGTTTCTCGTCGCTCCCTTCAATCTATATTTCGAGCTCCCGCGTTGGCTAGGATACGCCAGCCGTCAGCATGTTCTTCTCCAAGATCTCAACCCTGCTCTCGGCTCTGAGCCTGACTGCCCCGGCAGCCACAGTGCCAGAACATGAACTGGTAAAGCAGGTTGCCATTATTGGTCAGTGACACTTGAGTTGCCCCCGATCAACCCTCATCAGCACCTTGGGAGCTAGATGTCAGCCTGGTAGCGCAACACGTTGTGTATTTGGATGTCTGGTTTACGAATGATGGCCGCCGGCTCTTATTGTCCTTTGTGGTGCGATTCTCATTACGATGGATGATAATGCAGATAATGTACCTAAATATGAGCTGATCCTTGCTGACAACTGCTACAGGTGCTGGTCCTGCCGGTTCCGCAGCGGCCTACTTTCTTCAAAAGTTCGCCGAACAGGATGGCTTCGAGGTCAACATCACCGTCTTCGAAAAGACGGATCGCATCGGCGGGCGGACGCTGACCGTCAATGCCTTCGACAACCCGCTGGAGCCCGTCGAGCTCGGCGCTTCCATCTTCATCAAGGAGAACCACATCTTGTTCAATGCGACCCGCGACTTTGACCTCGCCGTACAGGAGCCCGACTCTGGCTCTGGGGAAGTTCTTGGCATCTGGAACGGGGAGGAGTTCCTCTACACCCAGAGCGACAAGTCGTGGGGCTGGTGGAATCTCGCCAAGCTCTTCTGGAAGTACGGCATGGCTCCCTACAACGCCCAGAAGCTCGTCAAGTCCACCGTGGCCACCTTCCTCAAGCTTTATGAGGCGCCTCATTTCCCATTCAGGTCGCTGACGCAGCGCGCTTTCGAGCTGGGTCTGCTCGACATCACCACCGTCACCGGCTCGGAGTTCCTTGCTAAGCACGAGGTAAGGTGTTCTGCGCAAACTTTTCGTGGGCATTGGCTGATCATCATAGATCTCGGAGGCTTTCTCCCACGACATCATCCAGGCGGCTACTCGTGTCAACTATGCCTCCAACCTGGCTTACATTCACGGCCTGGAGACCATGGTGGGTGCTCCAATTTCTCTGCGGCAGGCTGTGAGCTCTGAACTGACGTGCAACAGGTTTCCATGGCTCCTGAGGGCGCCATGCAGGTGGTCGGTGGCAATTGGCAGATCTTCAGCCATATGCTGCAGCAAAGCAATGCGACAGTCTTCCAAGAGACGTCCATCGCACACATTGGACTGAAGAACAAAACGAGCCCCGAGGCTGCCCCCAAGTACCTCCTGTCTACGGAAGCGGCCAAGGCTGTCCACGAGATCCCGCAGGATGCCGAAATGACGGATGACGTGCAGATCCTGTACGACCAGTACCCTATCGGTTTCGACAACGTTATTGTTGCTGCCCCGTGGCAGTATGCCGGCATCGAAGCTGCCGAGGGCGTCCTGCAGCACACCATTGACGAGATCCCCTACACCAAGCTGCACGTCACCCTCTTCGCCTCGCCCTTCCTGCTGTCTCCGTCGTTCTTCAACCTGCCGGCAGGTTCCAAGGCCCCTGACTCCATCCTTACTACTCTTGCTCCCGAGGATAAGCCCGAGGAAGGCGCCGCTGGAGTTGGCAAGGCAGGCTTCTACTCCATCAGCACCCTGAGGACCATTACGAACCCCAAGACTTCGAAGGAGGAATACCTGTACAAGATCTTCTCTGCCGAGAAAGTCACCGCTGGCTTTCTCTCCGACCTTCTCGGCGCCAAGGTCCCCGACACCTTCACTACGACTGGGACCCGCTCCGAGAACGAGGATGATGCTGCAGTTGATCCTGTCTCATGGTTCTATCCCCACGTCTTCCACTCTTATCCCATCCTGTACCCCCGCGTCAACTTCCAGGACCCTATCCTGGGCGATGGCATCTACTACACACCTGGCATTGAGAGCTTCATTTCCACGATGGAGACCAGCGCGCTGATGGGCAAGAACGTGGCTCAGCTGATTGCCAACGACCTCGCAGCTGAGGCCGCCGCTCAGAAGGAAGCCGAGGCTGCCGCCGAGGCTGAGCAGCAGGAGAAGAAGGACGACAAGAGCGGATCTATCGCCCAGAAAATCCTGGGCGGTGACGGCGCAGATGAGGCTATCATGGACGAACTGTAGGCGTCTTCGGGTTTGGTTAAAGATGAGCTTGGCTATGCTAAGATGAGAGGCTCCAGCAGGATAGACTAAAGCGCCCTTAGTTACAATACATGCAGCCCAGCAAGGTTCAGAGCCATCGCGGCAAATCCAATCGGCCAGCTGGCCCCCTTTGCCCTCTTCTCACTGCCGCTGCCGCTGTTGCCATCAATGCTGGCACTGGCGCTGCTGGCACTGCCGGTGCTTGATGCGGTGGAATCCACGCTGGCGGTGCTGTCACCGCCCGGCCCACCGGGACCGCCGCCGCCAGGAGCAGTGCCGTTGGGTGGCTCGCCGCCGGGACCACCGCCGGGGCCGCCGCCGCCGCCGCCCATGTCGCTGTCGGGGTTCTCGACGCCACCGCCCTCGTACAGGAAGGCGGCAGGGCTGATGTGCTGCGACTGGGTGGTGTTGATGCCGAAGGCAAGCCAGCCGAAGAGGCCATCCTCGATGCTGTCGCCGAGCAGGGTGTACTCCATGACGGGGTCGACGCCGTCGGTGGCAGCCTCCTGCTCGAAGATGCTGTCCTCGTTGTTGAGGGTGAGCTCCTGCGTGTTGTCGCTGTACGTCGACGTCTTCTCGACGGCGGTGATCAGGTCCTGGTCGAAGAAGGCCTGGCCGACGTGGCTGGCGTAGATGTCGTTCCCGAGGGTCTCGTTGGCGTAGAGGGTCGCGTTGGTGTGCACCATGAGGTGGATGTGCGTCGTGCGGCCGGTGTAGTGGCCCGGGACGATGGTCTCGAACTGGGCGACGCCGTCCTTGTCGGTCTTTTGGATGCCGCGGAGCCAGGTCGCGTCCAGGTTGGAAGTGTCGGAGGAGTCGCCGTTGCCGGAGGCGACGATGCCGCTGTAGACGCCGAGGGCATTGCAGTGCCATATCTCGAGGTAGGCGTCGACGGGCTCGCAGGTGTCGACGTCGATGACTTGGTAGTCAAGGATGAGGCTCACTCCCTTCTGGGTTTCGGTGACGTTGCGACGGACGTACTCGCCGCCCACGTCTGGAGGAAGATGTCAGTCTCGTCGCATGGCTATGCGTGGCGATAAGGGCTCTTACAATAAGGCCCCTGAGTAACCTCGGGTGTCAAGACACAGGAGTTCTGGCCGCTGAACAGTGTTTCGGCATCAGTGTTGAGCGTGTAGCCGAGATCCGTCTTGTTGTGGTCGGTGTTCAGGACCTCCTCAAAGTCACGCTTCTTCAAGCCTCCTGGTAATATGTCAGTGCCTTGCCACCCAGGAGGAACTTCCGGTTGTGGCAGACGTACGCTTCTCGCGAGCTGCTTGGACGAGCTCAGCACGACGGCGGGCGTTACGCTCATGGAGCCCGCGAGCCTTGAGCTTCTCGGCGCAATGGCTCAAAGAAGAACGCTTGACGGTGTTGAGGAAGGCCTGACGCTCGGCCAGCTCCTCGGAGATGTCATGGCCTGGATGGGCCGCCGCGCTGGCGAGCAAGGTGGCCAAGGAGAGGCAGTCGGAGAGGCGCATGTTGACGGTTAGATTGAGACGAGTGTAGGGCTGAATAAAAGTGAGATAGGATGAATTGCAGTGTCAGTCGCAATACCCAGCTGCTCTTCAAGCGTCTTATATACGTCTCTTTCACGAATCTGTCGGTCGCCATGCGGTGGGGAGCAATCTCAAGTGCCTCAAGCCGCGTAACCTCGGTCGACTTGAGCAAGGCCTCATCTCCCTGGGATGCCCTCAGATCGTGACAACCTCGTCATCATGGCGCCTCCAGCACGACTCAGCTGCGGGAACCAAAATAGGCGCGAGCTTCGGCAGATGTCTTTAACAGCCCGGCAATATAGCGTCGGAGAGGGGCCAGCGGCGAGCTAAGCACGGCGTACGATCCGGACTTGGCAATGGTCTGTTTCAATGGCCTGGCGGCGCATTGGTCGTCGTCAGCCCTTTTGCCAGGCACTCGACTGAAATCCCTGAGGGAGGCCGTTATAACGTATGCTTGCCGGTCTGCGCCCCGGAACCGTCCCCCCACACTTACGCGTCGCCAATGAGGGTAGTGGTGAAGGAAAGCCTCAGGGGCGCGGCCCTCGGCGGGATGTGGGCGAAGTCCCGGAAATGTGGGCGCACGTGCGGCATTGAGCTCGTGCTTGGTTGCCTCTCCAGGACGAGGATGAAGCCTGTGGAGGCTTTAATAATAAATGCCCTTCTATTCGGCAGTAAATTCCCGGCCGCGAACACTCGGGGACATAGCTGACGTATGTTCAATAGAATGAGTGATGTGGTTGAAAACTGACGAGTCGGGGTCCTGAGGGAACGGTCCATTGCTTCGAAGATGCTTCTCGACACGCGGCTGACAAGTTCAAATTTAGACTTGAATAGTTTGTGTGTTTCAAATATTAGATGATCGAATCCCCATGGTCTTCTGGCCTAAGAGAGTGTAGGACTTGTTTCGTGAGAAGAACATGGCATGGGAGGTAAGTAGTAGGCGCCGCCAGTATAAATGGGGCAGCTAAGCCTGCACTCCATGGCACCAGGACACTCAGCTTCACACCTGTGGCATCGGTCAAACTTCGCAGCATCAATTTGGCACGCACAACAAACCTGAGATGGCCTATGAGGTGCCTCTGTGCACTGAAAATGCTGGGAGCTTGCCAGAGAGACATGTCTGATGCAGGTGTCCCGAGATGCCATTATCAGCATGTCGACATTGAACCCCCAACGAATGATCAGGCCAGTAATTGATCGTTAAGTGCGAATTCATCATGCCATCATGAAGCTGATCGAGTCGCTGCCGGGGAGGTTCGGACCTCAGTGCGGCTGGCCACGGCTCACCCCAGCCGCACCCCTGAACTAGAGGGTTGGAGGTCGCGAAATCGACTGTCCTAAGGTTCAGCCAGACAACTCTAGATTCATCGTACAATCTACCTACCCAGGTTGAGATACCCGACTGATCTCACGTTTCATCCATTGCAGATGGTCTTTTCCGTTAGGCAGATCCCAGGTCTCCCATTAGTGATAAGGGGTGTATAAAATGCTAGATACAACTCCCCGGTGACTGGGTCTTCGAAGGGTAAACTGTACGCAGCAGAAATGACACTCAATGCCATGCATCCTGATCCCTCGTCTCGAGTCGCGATTGTTGGCGTCGGTCAGGTCGGCGGTGCCGCTGCTTATGCCATGATACTCGCCTCCGTCGCCAGTGAGTTGCTCCTGGTTGACAGCAACACGGACCGCAGGAACAGCCAGGTTCGAGACCTGTCCGATGCGGCGTACACAAGCAACAGCAGGACCCGCGTGCGAGCAGGCACGTACCGCGATGCTTCTCAATGCGACGTGGTAGTCATTACGGCCGGTTCCAGGGTTACCCTGGGTATGCACCCTGTCCCAAGAAAGGGGCGACGGACTGAGGCGCAGGGAAGGCTGGCTAATCATCCCTCCAGGCGAGACGTCCATTGAATACTCATACCGAAATATATCTATCGTCCGGACTGTCATGGGTGCCATGACACCGTTCAGGGAGGACGCCGTCATATTGGTCGTGTCCAATCCTGTTGATATCCTCACGACGCTGGTCAGAGATCTCTCCAAGCTGCCATCAGGGCAAGTCATAGGTTCGGGCACCTTTCTCGACTCGGTGCGACTTCGTCGACTGGTGGCGGACCAAGCCGGGGTATGCAAAGCCTGATCGCCATGGTGCTCCGCTCTGCTTGGCTAACCGGTTCCCAGCTTGCGGCTCCTTCGATAGACATGTATGTCCTGGGCGTCCACGGACAGGCCCAGGTCGCAGCATGGTCTACGGCAACTGTGGCAGGAATACCCTTGGACAAGGCCCTCCCGCCCGAAGTTCACCTCGACCGGGCCGAGTTGGTGAAAGACTGTAACCAGCGGGCGGCCGACATCATCCAGACCAAGGGGTCGACACCATTTGGAATCGGGGCTATTGTGTCGAGCATCTGCTCTTCCGTCCTCTTGGACAAGCGGAATATTCGTCCGATAAGCCACTTTCAGCCAGAGTTTGGTTGCTGCTTCAGTTTGCCGGCGGTGCTCGGGAGGAAAGGGGTCATCGCCACGATCAAAACTCCGCTAGATAGCAAGGAGGAGGAGGTCATGACCAAATCGACACGGGCCCTCAGGTGCCTTATTGATCGCTGGAATGAGTGATTTTGCTTTGTACTTCGGACTCGGAGTTTGTTAAATTTAGGTACCTCAGGAACTTGAACAATAAATTGACCAGCTTTCAATCTTGGAAACCAGGTATCACGCGCAAACACCACCACCACCACCACCCAGCCGGAAGTATCACTGCTCACACGCTGCAACTTGTCTTTTGACTGAAACAAAACTGTCCGGGCTGACAGAGATCGAATCAATACCCTCATCCACCAGGAACTTGACAAACTCAGGGCGATCACCGGGCGCCTGTCCACAAATCCCGATCTTGCACCCCTTTTTGTGAGCGGAGGAGATGGCATGGCTGGTCATCCACTTCACGGCCTTGTCCTCCTCGTTGAAGAGAGGGGCGAGCTCACCGGAGTCGCGGTCAACACCAAGAGTGAGTTGCGTCAGGTCGTTGGAACCGATGGAGAAACCGTCGAAGTAGTCGGCGAACTCGGCCGCGAGGATCACGTTCGAGGGTATCTCGCACATGACATAAACCTGGAGCCCGTTATCGCCACGTCGAAGGCCGTTCTCGGTCAGCACCTCCAGGACCCTCTCAGCCTCTTTGATTGTGCGGCAGAAGGGGATCATAACAATGGCGTTCGTGAAGCCCATGACCTCCCGCAGCGTCTTGACGGCGCGGCATTCGAGAGCGAACGCCTCCTTATACCGCGGGGAATAGTAGCGTGATGCGCCGCGGAAACCGATCATGGGGTTCTCTTCCTTGGCTTCGAACTCGGCACCGCCGATAAGCCCGGCGTACTCGTTCGTCTTGAAGTCGCTCATGCGGATGATGGCAGGCTTGGGGTGACAGGCCGCGCAGAGTGTCGCCAAACCCCGCGAGAGTTTGTCGACAAAGTATTTTGGCTTGTCCGCGTACCCAGCCGTCATGCGTGCGATCTTGACCTTTGCTTCAATGTCCTTGAGCTGATCAAAGTGCACCAGGGCCATCGGGTGGACCTGGATCATGTTGCTGACGACAAACTCCATGCGTGCCAGGCCGATGCCATCTGCAGGGAGCTGCCACCAGCGGAAGGCGGCCGCTGGGTTGGCGAGGTTGAGCATTATCTTGGTTCGTACGCGGGACAGCTCCGTCAAGTCGACGGTCTCGCTCGTCACGTCCGCCATGCCCTTGTAGACGAAGCCGACATCGCCTTGGGCGCAGGACGCGGTGATGTCCTGCCCGCTGTGAAGAACGAAAGTAGCGCTTCCAGTGCCGACGACGGCCGGGATTCCGAGCTCGCGGCTTACAATCGCGGCGTGAGAAGTCCGTCCTCCCAGGTCGGTGACGATGGCGGCCGCCCGCTTCATTACCGGAACCCAGTCTGGGTCAGTCGTCTCCGTGACGAGGATCGCGTTATCAACGAACTGATCCATGTCTCTGGCGTCATTGATGAGGCACACCTGCCCTGATACGGCGGCATCTGCAATGGAGAGTCCCGTGCAAAGCACTGGGCCGGCGTTGCGGACTTTGTAAGTCTTCAAGACCCCCGTATTCCGGCGCGAATGTACAGTCTCGGGCCGTGCTTGAACAATGTAGAGCGCGTCTGTCATGCCCTGTTTGGCCCATTCCATGTCCATGGGACAGCCGTAGTGCTCCTCAATGATGCATGCCCACCGGGCAAGCCGGAGGATCTCGTCGTCATGGAGAACGAAGACTGATCGTTCTGCCTTGGATGTGGGAACATTGCGGGTGGGCATGTCGGAATCGCTCCCATACACCATCTTGATGGCTTTGTTACCGCACTTCTTCTCCAATATCGGAACCAGTTCGGGCTGCTGCAACATGGGTTTGAAGACCTGGTACTCGTCCGGGTTCACCTTGCCTTGAACCACGTTCTCGCCGAGCCCCCATGAGGCGTTGATGATCACGACTTTGTCGAAGCCGCTTTCGGTGTCGATGGAGAACATGACTCCAGAGGAACCCACGTCTGAGCGGACCATGTGCTGCACTCCAACCGAGAGAGCGACCCCAGTGTGATCGAAGCCCTTGGCCTGGCGATAGCTGATGGCGCGGTCCGTGAAGAGCGAGGCAAAGCACTGCCGGCACGCAGCCAACACTGCCTCCACGCCCGTTACGTTCAGGAACGACTCCTGCTGGCCGGCAAAGCTGGCGTCGGGCAAGTCTTCCGCGGTGGCGCTCGAGCGAACGGCGACGCTCAACGTCCGAACTCCGAGCTTGGCTGAGAGCTCGAGATAGGCGACGGTGATGGCGGCCGCAACATCCGCAGGCCAGCTGCCTCGGAGAAAGAGACTGCGCACCATAGCCCCCGTATCGGCCAGGCTGAGCTTGCCGGCCTGCCATTCCATCACCAACGCCGCTATCTTGTCCCGGATGCGATTCTCGTCAACGTAGCGCCAGTACGCGAGAGAGGTTGTTGCGAAGCCGGGCGGCACGGGGACGCCCTTTGCGCCGAGCGCGTTGATCATCTCCCCCAAGGAGGCATTCTTCCCGCCAACAAGGGCCACGTCGCTTCGGCGCAACTTATCGAAGCTGAGCACCAGAGGCGGGGGAGGCTCGTTATTGTTGATCTTGGGCATATTAATTGACTCTGTGAAAGGAAAAACCATTCTCGAGCCAGATGAAATTGCAGGGCCTGCCATTGCTGTGAAGTCGTTGACATATAGCGCCAGGGGTCGCTGTGGCTGGTGGTTTAACAGCCCGCTGTATTTCGCGGCAGTGTGCTACTATTGACGTGCAGACTCTCCAGCTACATCCTCACACCACTTCGCGATGGTTTCTATGGACTGAACGATGTGAATTGTGAACGGGGGTTCATCACCGGAAGCCGCCGCGACTCGGAGTTTGACGAGGAATCATATGAGAGGCGGATCATGGGCAGATAGCGGACGCCTCGAGCCACTTACACTTTGGCTGGACACAATTCGATGGTCTGATATAAGAGAAATAGCCGGCCGGGTGAATGGGGCTGATCGCCCAAGAAACCATGGCATTTCCAGCAATTTTCGATGCTGCCCAGGTTTTTCCCATACATGGGAACCAGCACATCGAGATTCCCATTATTTGAGGGTGGCCGACACCACCTGGATGAAAGCCCATCGGAAGTCTAAGTCTCGCTGAGCTCTGCTGTTACTGACTCTGGTCACACTCGGGCAAGGTGGGTTCCCGGCCGGGTCTGGTGGGGCTGGATCCGGACCCGGCCGTCCGGCCAAGGTCGGGGAATGTGCCGGTGGGGGCAAAGGCTAATGGCAGAAGTCTGCCCACTTTCTTTTCAGCTGCCTCACGAGTTCAAGATGTTACGTCAAGTCGACTCGGGAATTTGGGTCATCTAGATCGCATCAATTCTGCGCTCCGTGGCCTGCACTCCCTCCAGCCTTGACAGGCGCCTCCATCGCCCGGTGTTCTCCGTCTCGCTCAGGCACAACCCGGTCTATGCCGGAGGATGTGCAAAGGTCGCGTATCCTTCCGGGGGTGGATGGATGTAATGCACCTTGCACAGCGGGCAGTCCTCATGCCTTTTCATGAACCACTTGACGATGCATCCCGAATGATACAGGTGCCCGCAGTCGAGACAACGGATGCGGTCTTGGTCTCGGAATGAATCCAGACAAATGACGCTGGTGATGTCAAATAGTCAGAATCTTTCCACATCTGTAACCGAAACAGGACCGGAGAGGCTCACCACAACCGCGCTGCTTTTGGCCCAGGGAGCGGGGGACTCGCACTGCCTTGTGTCGCCCATTGCCAATTTAGATACAGGGTCGATGGGGCGGACTCGTCGAGTCGGCGCATCGCGTCATCCATAAATTCATTGCAGTCCGATGACCAGTGAACTGGAGAATGGCCTGAAGAAGATGACGAGGAGGAAGAAGATGGAGATACTGGGTTCATGGCCATGGACAGGGGGGTACCTCTCTTGCAATGTTAGCTGTTGCCTTCCAGCGAAGGGGGAAAATATACGGACTTTTTGATGCTCAGCACAATCATTGTAATAAGCATCAACAAGGACAGAGCCACAGTGATGTATAGAACCAGACTCTCAGACGCGGAAGGGGAGGGGGCGTCGTTGAACGAGTCGCGGATTTCATTCACTCCATGCAACGGAGCCATGATGAGCGAGTCGGCGCTCGTCTGGACAAGGGCATGCTCCTGGAGGATCGGCGAATAATAGATGGTGGTACGGACTTTTGGAATGGCACTGATATGTTACTTTTCAAGTAAATGATGCTAATTGTCAACTACATTTTCATCCTGTCCCCAGCTTGATTCCATTGGGCCCAGCGCGTGTATCCAGGGAGTGGGGATCGGGCCCAGGCCTGAAAAAGAAGGACTATTGCTACCGTTAGGTGGCGGCTGAGGTCGGATGACAGGCCCCAACGAGTGTGGGTGTGCTGTCAGTCGGATTGAGAAAAAGCTTCTACCACTTCCCGCCAAACCTTGACATCATTTCACCACCGAGTGCTCAACCTTATACCTAGCTTAGCCCAAATTTGAGCTTGTGTCAGGTGGAACGAACGCCGGACTGCACCGAATCAGCCCACTCTATTGGTCCCGAAGAAACGTCCAGGCTAGGAGATCGCCGATATCAACATACAGACCATGCAAAACGGCAAGTAACGGCAAAGCAACGGGTGGTATTTAGTCCAAACAAGCCAGATGAAGATGCTCCAGTCGAAGTACGGCTTGACTCTCAAATCGAATAAAATCACACAACACCAACAATGTTCTGCTCAGCAAGCGACTGGCGAGAACCGGAATGGGAAGACTTGGACAGTCTTGGTTGTGTAAGTGAGCTACCATGCACCACAATAGCCACCTCTTCTCGGTACACGGGCGGCCGACATATCTTTGTCTCTTCTTCGCTGACAGAATATCAGACATTTTCACTTGGATCACCGATAGTTTCGGTATCAGACTCATCAAACCCATCACATGTGTCGTGGTGGGTTCCCGTCGACGAGAAGCCACCAAAAGCGGCGCACGCGACGCCGCCCAACACGGTCTTGATCGAAGAGGTATCATCATCGCCACATGATTCGAGTTCCTCAGACCCATCATCTTGCTTTGGACTTCCCCACATGAGTCTGCCAGAGGCAAATATGCAGTCAGAAGAGGCCTCTTGCCACTCTCATACCGAGGATGTTCCGGGGCCCGACCCGTTGCAGGGAAGTTCGGAGCAGGGCAATACGAATCTTGCCCTCCAAGGCCTGCAACAACCAATTTGGCTGCAATTTACAGGAGATGGATCAGTGGTCAGAGGAGACGGCTGTGATGATCAGAATCAACTCGTCAACGACGACGAGGACCTCGAGAGTCGTTCTCCCGAATCCATTTCGTCAACCAGCATCGACACTGGAGGGTCCCCGAAACTCGAATCACTTGGGCCAGATACGAAACATAACATGGCTGAAAAGCGGTATCGGGACCGTGTCAACTTGCAATTCAAGAGCCTGCGGGCCGTGCTTCCTAGGAGCGACGCCCGTGGGCCCGGCAATGGAAGGCATATGAGCAGGGGTATGATCCTGGAAGCTGCAAAGAGACACATTGGGAGGCTGGAGGATCGAGTCAAGAAACTCGAAAAGGCACAGCGCCAGTCGGTGTCACAGCTGAACAGGCTGTACAATTTGTAGGTTCTCTTTTCTCCCTGAATGGCAAACTATGATGATTTAATATGAGATGTGTTGCAATGGTATCTGTGAAAAGCTCCAACTCGGCATGGCGTCAGCGATGAACACTGCTGAGACTCTCGGGTCGCTCCGGCGAAGGGTTTCCTCTCCGATTCTCCGACATTTCGACCTCCCTCCCAACTTCCACGTCGCGTCCCCGCCCACGGCCAAACCAGTCGTTTCGTTGCTGGTCTTGCGGCGTCGTCCCCCATACGTAGTCTTTGTAGAGGCTCGGCTTCTCCTCCTCCGTCCGGAGTAGGATATGACGCCGAACGAACCAGGGTAAGAACTCCAAGACCTGGAACCGCATGAACTTCCGCTTCGATACGGCAAAGATGTAGTCCAATTCCTCCAGGGTTCGCCGCTTCGTCTCCTCGAGGAGAAGGAACACCAGGATGAGCGCCACGATGTTGAGCCCACTGAACAAACCCAGCGACCCGGAAACACCAAGCTCAGAATTGATGCTCGGAAAAAAGATGGAGAGGAGACCGGCGAAGCCGAGGTTGACAGCGATGGCACATGCTGCCCCTGCCTCTCGGTGAGATAAAGGGAACGCCTCACTAGCTATGGTGAAGGGAATTGGACCGAGGCCGGGGCTGTATGCTGCGGCAAAGAGGAAGAGGAAGACAGCTACGGTGGCAAGCCGAGCAGCCTCGTCGCTGATCTGATACGAGACTGCCGCGCAGGCCATCATGACTGCCATGACAGGTAGCGTCGCTATTAGCCATTTGCGCCGGCCCAACGTGTCGATGGTCCGGATGGCAGGGAGGCAGAAGACGAAGTTCACGACGCCGAAGCCAAGGGAGTAATGCATAGCTGTTTCCCGACTGGCATTCACGCTGCGGAAGAGTGTACCTGAGTAGAAGGCCAGCACGTTGATCCCGCAGAGCTGTTGCGCGAGAGCGACGATGGAACTGCTGATCAAGGCGTTGCGGAGGCGGCGGTCGAATAGCAGTTGTCGATATTGGCGAGGCCGATCCTTCTCGAGTAACTCTTCCTGGTCAATGGACTTCTGGATGAGATAAAAGTCTCTCAATGCTTGAAGCTCGGTGTGGCGGACTTTGAGAAGAATGCGGTACGCTTTGCCCGGGTTGTACTTGGGCGTGCTCTTTCGCATCAGGAAACGGGGACTCTCGTCACAGAACCAAGTGACCAAGATAAAGAGAGCTAGCGATGGGACGAGAGGGGAGGCAACGATCAGACCGAATGTCAACTCGTCGTTGCCGGACGTGTTGAAGATGAGGTTGAACGCGAAGCCCAGGGCAATGCCAAACGCAACCCAGAGCTGCCACGCCAGGATGGACGTGCCACGCCAGAAGCCGACAGCGGTTTCACTGGCCAGGATGGGAGTGCTCACGGCCTTCAAGCCCATGCCTACAGAGGTTTTGTTAGCATACACTATACACTGAGTTGAAGAGGTCCGAGGAAGACCTACCGATGCCGTTGATCAGCCGGATTCCAAACAACTCTTGCCAGGTCCTTGCCCATGCCGAGGCAAGCGAGGTCACCATGATAAGAAAGGCAGCAAGGGCAACGCCCCCCTTGCGACCGAGGTAGTGGTTTACTGGCAGTGAAAGGGGGCAACCCAAGAGAGCAGCAGCCAGGAAGGGGGATGCGTTCGCCGCACCGAGCTTCCAGTCCTCGGTCGTAGGAGCATCCGCCCCTGAGTTACTGGCTTCGGTGTAGATTCCGTACACTCTGGCCCACAAAGCTCCGCCATTGAAAGAAGATTGCGAAAATCCTGCCGAAGATTAGCTACGGGGGGCGATGCAGTAGGTTCGTTGCTATTTACCTTGGAGGAAGGCTGCCAGGGAGACGGTCGCAATGACCGTCCACATGCCTCGCTCGGCCAGCGGAACATCACGCTCGCGCCGCAGAGCGTATTTCTCCTCCTTCGTCAGCCTGACGGCGAGGTCTCGGCCCGAGTCTTCGCTGTCGTTGCGGGCGATGTCATCGTATAACCGAACTTCTCTCGCAACTCGAGCAGCGCGGAGAAGTTTTGCAGGATCAATATCCAGACGCGGCTGCAAGTCGGCGAGCTTGCGGATGAAATTGTCGACGTCCTCTTCGAGCTCCTCGTCGGAGAAATGGGCTGTAGGAAGACACGGTCAGCCGATGGTTGAGACATTCCATGCAGAGAAGGCCGGGCAGTGTGGCTGCGGCGGCGCTCCTCGGGAGGAGCCAACCTACTCAATGGGTTCTCGATGATAGCCTGGTCATTGACCCTTCTGTTCCTGGCATGCTCGTCGAGCCGATCATGGCCCGATACAGCAACGGGGATGTCAAAAGGCCCCTGATAATCCATCATAGAATAATGTTGTCCACGTGGGAGCGACGAGCGGGAGAGTCAAAACCCAAACTGCGGGCGAGCATCCTTCCCCCTCTCCTCTATTGTCGAGACGCCACTGGTTGGCCTGATGTTATATAACAGGAGAGCATCAGGCTGGCACCGCCCTGTCACGCCACGCGACCACGATCAAGAGCCGCATATTGGCGGGGAGAGGCGTCACCAGGCTCCCGCCCGGCCAAGGCGGCTTGCTTCTCGTGTCCGCAAATATTCGGAACGGCGGCCAGCGGTGTACAGTAAAGGCTTGCAGGGCCGAGCGTGCCCTTGACCAGCTCACATGCAACGCATGGACACCGTGATGAGTACGCGGGAACCGTCTGTGGCCTATGAGAATCATCCTTGTCAAGTAGAGGCCAAGCGACGTGGACCTGAAGGTGGCGGTGCCTTTCCTCTCGACTGCTGCTATGAGGCGAGCATCTTGAGGGGCATCCGTGGTACAAGACTGCAAGACGGGAGATGGTTAGGCGTATTCCTCGCGTAGGACGCTTCGCGCGTGATCCAGAGTACCGAGAGGCTGCGCTAACTTGGCTGATCCAAGACAGCGCCGGGCTGTGATACGCTGATGCAGCCAGCCAAGACGAGGTTAGGGGGCGGCCGTTGACAGGGGCGTCGCTTTCCAGGCTGTCGGCTACAGGCATTCAAGTCGAATCATATCGAGAGCTCGCCTTGCACGACAGCCGCCACCGGGTTGTGGGTTCCATGGGGAGGATTGATCTGCGGGCTTACTGCGCCACGAGCTCGCCGTTCGCTTCGACCAGAGGCAGAGTGAGTTGAAGTTGCTCGACTGAACAACAGAAGTTTGAATATTGGTATAGTTACGGGTACTTCATGTGATATAATACAGCCCATACTGTTCTTCATGGGTTCAAAGATGGTATTCTGTACGTATTTACGTCGTGAAGGGGGCCAGAGCCTGATCTGAGAGACATGGAGAACTCGCCCCCAATAACATCCTCTCTGCGTCACCCCGCAGAATAGGACACGGATCGGCACTTGTACCCCGTCCGGGGGGGCTGGCTTGCATCTCCTGGGACGCGGATACTGTGACTACCTGACCAGCACTGTTCGTGGCCATGCCCTCCTTGAACGTGCCCCGGCTCTCCCCGGCTGCAGCCAAGGTTTCTTGTGACCATTTCTTGCCAGCCTTACTGGGGACTCATTGGTTGTGGTTTGGTTTGAGCTGACCGAACTGTTGCCTGGCTGCTGGACATGCAAGCCATGAAAGCCGCCATGCCTCTTGGTATGAACCGAATACAAGTACATGCTGATCCTTGGCCACAGCCTTCTTCCTACCGCTTGATATTCCGCATATTCTTGCTCTCTTGGGAACACGCCGTGACGCCACTTACAAAGATATTGCTAGAACGGATGGCCGACGGGCTGGCTCGACTTTGTAACGAAATCCAGACTTCGAGAGCGCACGTGCACTCACCCATCACCCAGAATCGTTCTCGATGAGTATAGCGCAGCATTTCGACACCCTTTATAGCAAGAGCATGGTCCAGTCGTCGACGCCATGGATCCTCTGAGTATTGCCGCTTTTGTTGTGACCATCGTCCATGTGACGGGGAAACTGTCAGATGGAGTCGGGAGATTTTGCAACGACCAACGGACTGTTCCGGATGCCATCAGCGAGTTTCGAGAGACAATCCAGAACCTGCATGCCGCGTTGCTGAACATAGTACGGGTTCTCGATCATCGTCAGACGAATCCACTACCGTCGGAGAAAGAGCACAATCGAGACATCCACCGGATCTTGAAGTCCTGCAAGGTCGCTCTCGAGCGACTGAGGGACGAGCTCCCAGAGCTGGCGGAGAACCCGGGGCCTTTGGAGCGTGCGAAGAGTGCTCTATCATTGTCTCTCAAGAGAAATGTGATCCGAGCACTGCTGTCAAATATCAGCTCCTACACACAGGTGTTGCAGCTGAGTCTCATTACCCTCTCTCTGTACGTCAACACCATTACAGCCTCGAATAAAGGACAAGAGCTGACTAGACCAAGGGGATCGATGCGTGCACAGCAGCAGTCCCAGGAACAGATTCAACTCGAGATACGAAAACTCACCGATGCAATCCGATCCTCTACTCTCATATCCAGAAATCAAGGCAATGAGCGACGACCCTCGACCATCTGGGACGATGATGACACGCGCGTCGATGACACAGAATCATTGACCCGAGAAATCGAGGCATGGAGGCTGTCAGCCGATGGAGTAGCCGCAGCCATCACGTTGCAGGAGACAGACCGGCAGAAATCCGAGATGTCCCTGGCGTCCCTCCTGGCAAGGTCGTCGCCGGGGCCAAGCGCCTCCCTCTCCGCCAGCGCCGAAAAGACAGACCGGGACAGCGATGACTGGGATCCAGAGCCCGAGCTCCAGGAGCAACAGATCGGACCTGGCCGGGAGATTCTTCTGCACCAATACAAGGCCAACCAAGACATCGTCGAGCAGCTCGTTAAATGCGGTATCTTTCTGAGGGCGTCTTTCTTCCAGAAAAGAGGCATCGAGCTACGAGAACAGCTGATGCGCCCAGGATATGATCTTGAATTCCCTTTCCACGACCGAGCGTCGATGCACGAGAAATTAGCGGACATCCTCCTCTTCTGCGAGACGGACGAAGGCACTCGCGAGGCCAAGACGACGCTGCAGAGCCTGCTCGATGAAGAGCTCAAGCAGACTGCGGAGGAAAGAGACGGCGAGCGCATCAGCCGGCTATACCACAAGCTTGGTGATGTATACATCAAGCTGGGCGATCTGACCCGGGCGAAGAAATTCCTGAGTCGAGCACTCGGGCGACGTCAGAGCATCCAGCCCATCGACCTGGCCTTGGAGACGGCAGAGTTATACGAGACCGTCCTCCAGCTGAACGGCGAATTCGACGAGGCGCGCGGCGTGAGAAACTGGATCGAGGAGATCCGTCCGAGCACTTCAACCATGTCTGAGCCCGAGTATGGCGAGCTGTGCAGCTGGTGTAAGGACAAAGGGTTTGGCATTGATGCCATTAACTTCCGGTTTGACGAGTGCGATCCGATCCTGGGGAAGTCGCCGCTCCACGAGGTCGTACAAGAAGAAGAGGTTCGGATCCTGGAGAAGATGGCCAACCACGTCGTCAACTTCGAGTGTGGAAACGATGAAGGGATCCCGACACCGCTGCTCATCGCAGCATCCACACGGAACAGTGCCTCGGTCTCAGTACTACTCCAGCATGGTGCACAGGTTGACGTGCGGGACAGCGCAGGAATGACACCGCTTCACCGCTGCCAGAAGCAGGCCGGGGGTGTCCAGGTCGCACAGCAGCTTATCGAAAGATGCCCAACCATCCTCAATGAGGTGGACAAGTCCGGCCGCACAGCATTGTTCAAGGCGTGCGAGTTCGGAAACGACAAGATGGTCGCCTTCCTCCTGGAAAAGGGCGCAGACCCCAACATATGCCAAAAGCGACAGGGCGAAGCCGAACTCAGAAGGAACGTGAGCACGCCACTCATCGCCGCTATCGAGGGGGCCATCAAACGACCCAGGCAGATCAGTATTGTCGAGGCACTGCTGGCACATGGAGCGAATCCTCGCCTGACTGATGCTGACGGACGGAATGCGTCTGCGTGGGCGGTGAACCGGGGACTTGTGGGTTCAGAGATCAGGACTCTACTCCAGCGATATGCTCCGGACCGCAGGATGAGCAATATGTCAGCATCGACGGTCGCGACTAGGGCATCGCAGTCCAGCGACCCTGGGTCAAGCAGACGTGTCCTGGGCAGGATATGGAGCAGATCAGATCCGCGGCGGGCGAGCTCTGAGTCGACGCCCCTCTGAGTCGGCCCCGGGCTTAGCCAGATTATCCTGTGAGGGTTACCCTAAATAAAAATAGAACTGTCCGTTACTAGATACAAGTAGAAGGAATGTATCCTTGAAAAGGCACGCGGAGGAGACTATCGCGCAAGGCATGGCCAAGGAGCCACGCGCGCTGTCAAAGTCGTCACATTAAATCAATGATGTTGTATTGTCCCTGGAAGATGTCGAGCCCAGCCACATTCAGGGGCGCCATCTGACAATATGGAACGTTCTGGCCAGTCATTCCTGGTCTGGATCTGACCCCAGGGTGTTGAACGCGTATCTTAGCCCTGGGTCTATACTTAATTTACTCCTTTATGAGTTATCTCGCGAGGCGAAGAACCTCTTAAGGCGCCTATAGGTGACTGACTATATCATGCCTAATCCTGCTCGCGGACCGCACTGCTCGGGGTGATGTAAAAGTTCTCGATAAAAAAGCTGCCAGGGATAGTGTTATGCTCGGTGTGGCGGAATGCTCTCTCCATTGGATTTGTGCTGGACACAGTTCTACAGCTTGGTCTGAGGCGCAAATAGGAACTCGTCGACCAGGCCGCTCACCGCCCTCGCCAGACCAAAGCTGAAGATATAACCAGTACCCCCGACGCCTGCTCTGTCAGTATGTTGCTGGTCGACTACTGGCAGCATGGGGAGTCACTAACCATAGGCGTGTACGATCTTCTGGCCGTCGATCACCTCCTTTTCGACGCGGATACCGCCGTGGCGCTCGGGGCGGAAGCCGACGATGTCGCGGACGATCTCGATATTCTCTGGCTTGTCCTTGATGAACGTGAAGACCCCGGGGCTGTTCACCGTGGCCCTGCGGATCGCCTGATGCGGGTGTCAGTTGCTGGGTCCTTGCCGGGGCCAGGCGGTACTCACATCGAGACGCATGTTTAGATCCGGAGTGGGGTCCCTGCAGACGGGAAGGGAAGGATGCTCGGTCAGTGGGTGGCCTTTCGGGAACAGGCTAGGTCTAGGACTCACAGGTTCTCGGGGTGCTTGAAGCCGCCCAGGATAGCAGTGCCATCGAGCCGGGGGATAGTGTAGGTAGAGCCCTTGCCGTAGCGGGTGACGACCTTGTCCCAGTCTGTCCTGACCAGTGCGGTCTGGCCACGGACGGGATGGACGGACTTGTCCGCGACGTCGCGCAGGTCCCTCGCGCCGAGGCCGCTGGCGTTGATGATCACGTCACTGCCGAGGGGCTTGAGGTCGGAAAGCGCGCCGAGAGTGCCGCGCATGAACTTGACGCCGCGGTCCTTTAGGTGCTGGGAAAGCCAAGGGAGGACCTTCGGGGGCGGCAAGACGACGGTCCTATCTGCGGGAGGGGGTTACTTTGTGATGGCGGTTGAGAGAGAGGAGAATCTCTGATTTGACACGTACAGACCATGCTGCAGAGGCAGCCCTCTGGGACATCTGCCACGTCTTTGACGCGGAACTGTAGGCGAATGTCATATAAGCTTTGATTGATATCGCGAGGAAGGCAGGATGGGCGGAGGGCCATACCTCGGGCATGAGGTCCTTGTACCAGATGTTATCGATGGTAAAAAGCTCCCTGCTGTCGTGCAACTCTACTTTCTTCGCCAGGTGGTTAGCACACGTGAAGGGGCCACCCGGGACGCACTCGTGGTATCACCTGGATGCCAGACTCGGGGTGGGACTCGGCGAGCTCCCAGACAGTGGCGAAGGTGTCCCGCTGCATCTGCTGCTCCCTCAGGGTGATGCCGGGCGTGGGCAGGAACATGGCACCGGCCCAGGGACTCGACCACTCGGTGCTGTCAGGGTCGCCGGGCAGGTTGCGCGCGACGATGGTCACGTCATGGGTCCTAGAGAGCATGCTGGCGCAAGCCATGCCGGTAATTCTACATTTGGGCTGTCACGTCAGCCTAGTAGTGCTTCGAGGGATAAGCTGCCGACTTAGGGGTGTTAGTGGCACTGACCCGGATCCGACGATTGTGATCTTGGCCATTAGCGCTCGATGGACTGGGGACGAGTGTAACGGCAGTTCTTTGAGGGGGGTTGACAAGATAGAAATGGGAGAAACAGGCGATGGTCGCAGGAAATCTTGTAAGACTTATAGCAATGTTGAGGGCCTTCTCCGACGGCGTACTGGGCCGCCCTGCTCGGAGGTGTGTGGGGAAAAGGCGCCAGGGCGATGCTGTATACGGGAGGTCATTAGAAAATCGCCCCTCAAATGACCAACTATCGCCAGGCGGAGAGACCTAAGCCCGAGCAAAAGTATACCATATAAAGAACTGAGCCATGGCACCACCTTTGCATAGAGTCGTTGTCGCCGGTATCGGGTGCCTAACCCGGAAGTCCCTCATCTGACGCCGACGAATGGTAGGGACTCCATGCTTCAGCTCCATGCTTTTTCTGCCATCTAGATCTCTGTGATAAGTAGTAAGCTTTCTCAGTCAAAACATCACCACTGATAGCTAGTCGTCCAATCAATCCGTTCGTGGGAATTCATTGTCAGCCGAAGCTCAAGTTGTCAGGAGGCCTTATTATTCTAATTGGGCCCAGTACACCTCGCCTTGTCAGCTTCGTCCGGGTACGCGGACGGCGACTCTATTCTCGGCACATCGCCTCTAAAATAGGGTTCCAAGGCTTAGACGGCCAAGGCCTCAGTTTACGGGACCTAGAATTTTGCGAATAGTGTCCTGAAGGCTATGGCAGGGTCTCGAGGCACGATGGATGGCTTGAACGTTCAACATGCTCGTTCTTCTCAGGGGTACGCAGTGATTCGCCTGTAGGTAGAGAGGTCGACCTCGACGAGCAGAATATATATATATTAAGGCATCAAAAAGCCATTCCAGAGACAAGATTCTAGCATAGACATTCCATCTTCATTCCTCAGCACAGCAACACAATATCAAATTCATCAGCTCCTTCTCATATTTCTCTCTTCTATTTCGCAGCCTCATAAAGTCTCTTCTTGCAAGATGAAGATCACTCTTGCAGCCCTCGCTCTTCTTCTCTCTACTGTAGGTTAACCGCTATTACCTTGTTATTTCTACTGCTGCTAACCACCATCCTCAGGCCTTTGCTTCGCCCATCGAGAACGATGACGGCCCCAGTGTTGAGGTTCTCGACTTTGTCGACCTCGGCCGACATCGAGAATATCGGCTTCGAAGGCCCTATATTCGTGGGAGGGCCCAACGTCACCCTTTCCGGCACCTTTTAGTCCGTTTATGAGCAGGTTCTTAAGCTCAACCCTGACTTCAATCCCTGGGACTTCGCTGGCTACGAGGACGAGATGAGTCTTGAGGGTATCACTCGGGACAACTATGAACTAGCGATCCGAAGCCTTTCTGGTGGCAATGACGACACGGATGGCACGGGTCTGACCAAACGACATGTAAGGGGCCCTTTCTCCATTCTCCCACGAAGCTCTCCAGCTGTTTCTGTCGCGGAAATGGGCTAACGAGAATCCAGATCCAATGCAAGCAAGGCAGTCTGATCAAGAACTATGGCATGCAGTGCGTTGAAGGCCTGAGCTACCTCCGTCGCCTAGGTAACTCCTGGTGCCGCGTCATGGGGAATGGCGTCGCTCGTGTGAGCTGCTCCCACGGATGTGGCATGTACCTGTACAACAGAGTATGTCCAATCTTCTTTGCCCAAGCTTTCAAGCCAAAGCTCACAGTGTCACAGACATCTAAGAGCCGCAAGGTCAAGTGCGGAAGCATTGCTCGTGATATTGCCTCCATCTCGGGAGAGTGTGGCAAGCAAGTTGGAAGCAGCTCGTGGGCTCACGTCTGGCAGGCCAAGGGCCGCAAGTACTTCAAGCACCACTCCATCGGACTGTCCAAGGCGAAATGCTAAGTAAGGGGCATGACCTCAAACTAACACGCCACTGTGCATGTGGTAATACTTGCTTCGAGTTGGAGAATTTTCACGGCATCGAACCACAATATGGGGCGCCTTCTAGAAAGGAGGACTTTCGTTTGCACTTCACTTAGGCTATCTTCTAGCCTTATCCCTCCTCTGTTTAGCTTTGCCTTCAAACTTGCCTTCACTTTGGTACATCATTACATGTTATCATCATCTTCAGGCGTGGAATAAATTTGAAAGTAACTAATGTCTCTGCTCTTCTCCGTAACATGGCGACGACGGACTACCGCCACCTCCACAGAGGCCTTTTAACCCTCTCTACTCCCTCTGTCACGTTATTTTGCTTCATAATATTTAAAAATACTGTCTCCAGCGTACCCATCCCCACAGTGTAGTGTGCAAGTCCAAGACTTGTTTTGTGCCCTTCGAGAGTCTCCATCAGCCGAAGGACGGTGCTCTTCTCACCCGCACGACGATGTTCCTCAGCCGGCATGATGAACCGAACCTGTCCGCCGAGACTGACAGCATCGAACGAAGCGTCTGGGAACACGTGTTTAACCCACGCCTCCACGGCATGCATCTCGTCTCGGGTTGATCCTGGTGCGGTGGCGAGGGCGAGGTGTACGTTGTAGAAGTTGCTGTATTGTTTTCGGAGTTCCTGGCTCGTGCCGGTGGCCAGGATGCGGCCAGACATGATGGCCACGCTGGTGGCAAGCTCGTCGGCTTCCTCCATGGAGTGAGTCTGGGGAGGACATGTCAGCACTTCAAAATTACTAATGAATAAATGAAGGGATCTACTCACCGTCAGAAGAACTGAACGGTCAGTGGTGACGGACGAAAGCATCTTCCACATTTCCCTCTTGGCGGCGGCGTCCATCGCGGAGCTTGGTTCGTCCAGGATGAGTACTGTCGGGTTGCCTACAGCAGTGGTTAGTTATGTAGAGCTCAAATACATTCAATCGCGCCAACATACCAAGAAGAGCGATGGCCAGGCTGAGCTTTCGTTTGTTGCCGCCGGACAGTTTGTCGGTTCGACGGGAGGCGTAAGCCGTCAAACCTACCCGCCGCATCACCAAATCAACGTCCCGCTTGACATGCTTGACTCCCTTGGTTCGAGCGTAGAAGCTAAGTTGCTGTTGTGTCGTGATCTTGTCGAGGGCATCGAACTGCGGGCACACTGCGTGGGTTCAGTTGTCAGCGGAAGCCTGATTGACGCGTTGGAAAGCTCTTACCGCCAATATTTCGCCGCGTCACCTGGGCATCCTTCTGTACGCGGCTTCCCTTGACGAAGATTGCACCACTGTCGGGTTCCATATCTCCGCGCATCATGTCGGTGAGCGTGGTTTTGCCTGCGCCGTTCGGCCCAAGCAGTGCCAGCACAGAACCGGCGCCCATCGTCAGCGACACGTTGTCAACTGCGAGCTTTTCCTTGAAGGATTTGGAAACACCGTCCACATTAACGATGTCAACGGCGCCGTTCCTGTCCCTCAGAGAATCTAGCGGTATGGCTGAGCCCATCCTCGGTAGGGCCTCTTCGGGCGAGGTGCTAGCCGTCTTCTTCTGCTTCTGCCAGGGCCAGGAGATGGACCTCTGGCCGTCCAGCCAAACAAGTAGAGGTAAAAGATAAAGCACTTGGATGACTAGTAGCAGGATCGGGCCACCGTACGCGTTGATTGATCCAGGATTGTCGATGAGCTTGAACTGGCGGCAGCCCACGAGCCAGACGTTGAGACCAACGGCCATTGCCCTGAACAGGTTCATGACCGGAAATATGAGTCCAAGTGAGTAAGAAACGGCAACGAGGACGATATTCGGGTCACGAGGGTTTGGGTTAGTTGCAGCCAGCTGCGCAAGTTTGCGCCATTAGTGTCTTCTTCTAGAGCTCGGGGGAGAAATGGGACACAACATACTGAGAAGCCAACGATTGAGAGCACGTATGATACTACCATAAGACAAACCGTCAAGCCGAAGGCTTGCAGTTCGGACCTGGAGTAGAGAGACACGATGTAGCTCCAAAGCATGCTCGCAACTCCGAAAAGCCACAAGATGGGGAACATGTAGCCGGGGAAGTACCAATTCTCCACGTGCGCAGATAAAGCCAGTGTCCCAAGAGCGGCTACGATGGTGACGATGCTCATGTCGACAACAATATACGAGATCCATAGTGGGTACGGTCGGACATTGTTGGAGTACTGGAGAGCTCGCACTCTTTGTATCTTCTCGTATGCCGGATACAGAGCGAAGATTGCTGGATAGAGGGTGTACAGGAATGCCAGTAGCTGACAAGGTGGTGAGTACACTGAGCAGTGGAAAGAGTGCCGAAAAATGCCCCTAAAGAGACGAAGGGAAAACGAGGGTGAGGCTTACAATCGCAGCAATAAGGCCTGAGCCGGCAGCATCAATCTGAGAGAGTCTTGATCAGTGACCGCGGAGATGTGAAGGCAATGGAGGCTTCTTACGGGCACCGAGTTGGTAAAGAATGCCAGATTGACGGCGATGGGGATGCGGCTCTTTGCTTGACGCCAAAGATTGTGCATCAACACCGCGGCATCTTGGCCCAATTCGGGGTTAACAGCAATCACAGCCTTCCCGGACTCGTCACCCATGTATATGGCGCCTGAGCCCGAGGCGGCGCCATTGTTCTTGACAACGTCCCGAAAGCGGTCACGACCATCTTCGAAGGTGAAGTCCGAGGCAAAGTTTTTCGAGTCATATCTTGTCCCTATGGGAAACTTGTCGACGACTTCAGACACAGCACTCCGGACTTGTTGCGGTCCGACGAGGATAGACACGCCCATTGGACCCAGAGCGTCGAGGAAGCCGGAAACGGGGAGATCGACGAGATAGGGAGCTTCAAAGATCGATGGCTCAAAGTTGGTACAGTTGGGCGGCTCGTACGGAAACGAGTCCACCCCGTCCGTGACGATGAGCATCGAAGTGACGGCAGGGGAGAAGGCCAACGGAATCGCCATGGCCAAGATATACCACCAGAAGTTACTCCGCAAGATGGTGATGCGTTTCAGCGTCAGGGCAGCGAGTTGATGGAGAAAGGTAGTGCTGGAGCCCTCTCCCAACTGTTCGTTACCTCCGCCGGCAGTGAGCGGTGCCATATCGGACGTGGAGGACATGTGAGTGGGCGACTTTTCTGGGCTGCCTGGCTCCTCCGCAACGCGGAGGAAGACATCCTCGATGGTCGGTCCGGTAATCGAGAAGTCGGACAGCCCGGATGCTTCGAGATGTGCGAGAAGATCGATGGCGGCTTGGGAGGTGGGAACTTGAAAGAATGTGGCGCCTTGGTGGACGGTTGCCGGATAACCGGTTTCTGGAACTCGGTCGACATGCGGCAGATGCACCCGGTAGCCTCCTCCATACGTGTTTTTCAGTTCGGCAGGCGATCCCTCACACTTGTTTTTGCCATGGGCGAGAACGACGACTTGGTCGGCGAGGACCTCGCATTCGTCCAAGAAATGGGTGGTGAAGATGATGGAGCGTTTGGCGCGTTCGGCGAGGACGATGTTCCAGATGGCACGGCGGGAAACCGGATCCTGTGGTTGCCAGTCAGCTCGGGTACTTCGACGGATTTACCCATACCGGACTCACCATTCCAGTTGTAACCTCGTCCATGAGACAGATGGAGCTTCCGCCGGCCAGCATGCATGCCAGCTGCACCTTGCGCTTTTGCCCTCCGCTGAGTGTGCCGACCTGGTTGTGCATCTTGGGGCCCAGGTCGGACGATTCAACGAGGCTCTCCAGCTCTGCTCTAGTTGCGGATCCTCCTTTTATCTTGTCCCAAAGACCAACATGTTCCAAGACTGTGAGCACGTTCCACTGTATGTTTCGTTGAGGGCAGAGACCTATTAGCACAAACACCGTTAGTACATATCAAGCAATGGCAACGTGGAGCAGGTTTGAACTTGCCAATCTGTGAAGCCGGGCCGCTCACGGTGACTCTTCCGCCCGTGATTGTCTGTCTGCCGGTGATGAGGTCCATGGTGGTTGTCTTGCCCGATCCATTAATTCCGAGGAGGCAGAGGATCTGCCGCTTCTGACTTGAAAAGTCGAGGGAATCAACTGCAACAAAGGGGCGGATTCTCTTGCGACTGCAACAACAGCACATGCGTTTCCACCAAGAGGCGGGGTACGTCTTGATTAGGCCCCGAACCTCGAGGGCCGTTGACTGGTTGCTGGCTTTTGAGTTCGCCTCAAAGCTGCGGCACTGGTTGCTGACGCCATGCACATACCTCTCTACCAAGAAGGCAAGGAGGGGATACGCAACGATGCTCAGGCAAAGGGAAGCCCAGAGTGTTCCAATCGTGGCTTGATGCAGCTTTGGTCCCCCATTCGAGGGTGGGATGGCGTAAATGTTTGCCGCCTGACCAGCGCCTTCATACCGCGCCAGTGAGTTGAGCACGAAAATGTAGCTGCAGCTGGGGAAGCCGACAGAGAAGAGGATGGTCACGGTTGCCGAGATAGGTTCCGCCTGGGTGTCGAGAAGCTGTGCGAAGGCGGCCATGCCGACCAATGCTACGACGGCGTAAATTGCCGAGTAGCGAACGGCAAAGGTGGCGCCGAACACGCACCCGCTGGTCAGGGCCCATCCCGTGAGAACCTGCCAAAGGATCGGGATACCGGCGTTGGAGGAGGGCAAGAGAAGGGCTGCATATACTGCAGAGACAGAGGCAAGTTAGAGAGTTGTGTCACCACTGGGATGGAATCTTTCGGAGCCATGGGATGGCCTTGACGTACCTCCACCGAGAATGATCCATGTCGGGAGGTAGATGATGTCGAAGGCGATGACGAAGCTCAAGACGCGGGCAGATGCAGCACCGCCGCCCATGATATCGATCAGCTGCGCCATGCCTGACTCCCGCTCCGACGCAATCATACCAACAACGTGGAAAACATGTGATAGCATGCTAGCAAAGCAGACGATGCCCAGGCCGCTGGTCACCATTCCGGCGAATTCACGTCTGTGAAGCGCGCTGGCCTGTTCTTGCGTCGTCCGCGTGAACATGTACGTATCGGGCACATCTGTGGAGTTTGTGATTACTTGATCTACCGCCATCTGTAGCGGCAGGTACGGGTTCCGAGATGCCTGGCGTGACTCGCTCACGTCAAAGGTGGACGAGACGCTAGAGGAGCTGATTCGGAGGGTGTAGTTCCATTGTCGGGAGCCGGTGGTGCTCAGGGGAGAGTCGTTGAAGACAATCGCGGCGTAACAGTCGGTCACCCCGTTGATGTTGTTCGGGCACTTGTCAAGCAGCTGTTCCTCGTTCTGCAGTATCTCGATTCGGGGCTTGTTTTCGAGCGGTCTCTGGATTTCTTCGATTGCGGCCGAGATGTCCTCTGCCGCGCCTGGTCGCTGGACAAAGAACAATTTCGCACCTTTCGGTATCGTGTCGGAGAGCCTTTCAGCCGGAGAGAGAGATCCAGTGCCATATCTGTTGCCGGACGAGGTAAAGCTTTGGATGGCGAGGATGAGGCCCAGGGCGAGCGTCGGGATGATGATGGAACGGATAAGAGTCGAGACCCAGTGTCTGGCCAAGGTGATGAGGAAGATCTTTACAGTTAGCGCCCGCGTCTGTCGAAGCCACCGTTGAATGCCAAGTCCGGACATGGTGGTGGTGTGATGGGGACACAGCTTGGTGATCTAGGACTTCTAATGGACGAGAATTGCTCTGCAGGATATCAAAACTTCCCGCTTCACGGCCACAAAGCCCAGGTGAGAGCGGATCTGGGCCGATACTTGATCTTTGGAATCCATCACGGCGGACTGGTAGATCGAATGGCATTTTGCCAGACCACAACCCATCTCTCAGGGGATTCGGGCTGTGCACATAGTCCTCGAGTCAGTTTCTCATGGAACTCTGGACAAGAATGGGTCAGGTTAGCCAGGCAGCAGAATAAAATGCAGTCCAAAATCGTCGAGCGAAGCGAGAGCCGTCCCTGGTGTGGTCTATCTCAGTCTCCTGAAGGGATGTGGGGGGAAATCTCGGCCGGCCTGTTAATGCTGTTGCCTGGCATTCAACCGCCCACATGTCGGGCCATTTGGACCGGACATTCTTCCCGAAACCGACCGAGGAACTAATTAAAGACCCAGCGCGCTATGGGCCACCAGGGGAATACACGCCGGCTTTGTTTTAGTTCCATCTTTGCCAGCCGGATGTGTGGCAGTGCTTCGTATTAGAAGCATGCAAATGCCTCGCGCCCGGATCGACCGTGTAGCTTCTTCCCCAAGGTCGTTTATTCGGGGCCAACACTGAAACGACTCTCTCGGAGGTGGATCTCCTGGTCCGGAGGCCTGTGCTCGATGATTGATCCACTATTCCCGGCTCGCCAGGCCCCACCCGGATTTTGGCGCCCCGTGTGGGGCCTGCTGTCTTCCGTGCTCCGGGGCGGTTGATCGGACGCCGAGTATCACAGCGGCGATTCCAGGGCTTGCATATAAAAATGAGCACCTGGCCATAGAAGGCCTTCTGCTTTATCTGGATGGATTCATTATCTCCTCTTATCTTCATCCTCGTCTCCATCCCCGTCTCGGCCAGTCACTTCAGTCTGATAAGCTTCGGAGCATGAGTAAATATGGCGCCCTCGAAAGTACGCAACAGTGTGGAATCCGGTTCTACCCTCAACCTGAAGAAGGTCGACTCCAAGACCGACCCAAAATGGTCAGCCTATCGTCGCCTCGTTCCCCTCGTGGACACTGACGGGTACACTTACCCGAAAGCGTCGTCCTCACCCCCTGGAAATATGATCGTTCACGACGCACTCACTCGATTTCCAACGAGTCCCTGCACAACCCCCAACCCCAAACCCCATTGGCAGCAAATCGCCGCCGAGACGCGAGAGCTCATCACGAGATACATCAACGCTCCCACTGTCGAATCCATCGCGTTCGTCCGCGACACAACAGAGGGTCTGGGCTGCTTCATCCACGGTCTCAAGTCCAAGCCTGGCGACAACGTCGTGCTCCTTGACTCGGAGCACCCCAATCATGCCTACGGTTAGATAGCTCTGAGGGAGGCAAGCCTTGAGGTCCGACAGATCCCTACTACTGAGAAGACTGGTCTCGTCGCGGCTGGTGACGCGAATACCTTTGCGCCCTACGTTGATGACCGCACTCGAGCCATCGGCATCAGCAGCGTCATGTTCCATAGCGTCCAGCGCAACAACATCGAAGGGATCTGCGCGACATTCCGCCCCAAGGGCATCCACGTCCTGGCCGACCTGACGCAACAGGTCGGCTTCTCGCCAGTCGACGTCCAAGCCATGGGCGTCTCCGCTGCCGCCTTCAGTTTTCACAAAGGCCTCAACTGCCCCACGGGCCTTGCGGTGCTCTACGTCGATCCGGTAGTTATTGAGAGGGAAGATCCCACCCCTCCCATGGTGGGTTATGGCGCAGTTCACAACGTCAGGTCCGATCTCCTAGTCCCGGCAGACCCCATTGTGTACCACCCCAACGCCCGCCGTTATGAGCATCTCAACTGCAGTCTGATCGCCGCCACCGCCGCAAATGCGTTTCTCAAATTTTATCTCGACGAAATGGGTCCTCAGGCGGTCGAGTACCACTTGTTCAGCCTCGGCGATGCCCTCCGGGAGCATTGCCAGGACCTCGGAATCGAGATTGTTGGGCCCACATCCAAGGACCAGCATGCCGCGCACCTTTACATCTTGAACCTGCACGGAGAGCCGTGGTCCGAGCATCTGCGCTCCAATGATATCCTCACAACCGCTTATAGACTCGGCATCCGGGTATCTTTTGGGTTCTACAACAACCTGGAAGATGTTTCCAAGCTGGCTAAGGCTCTCAGAGCTGGCCTGGAGAAGGGATTCACCGCGGGAAAGACATAGATAGACATAGACACCGCCGCTCAGGAATAGAAGATACCGCCCTCGGGTAGCATTTTCTTCAAACGCGACCCTCATTCTTCATCTAGATGATTTCAGGCCTGCGCGGCCAGCGCCCATACCGTACAGCACTCATCGAGGGACTGAGCTCGATACTCGGCTTCTTCGGCTACGACTCCTAACGTTCGTACAGCTCGGTAGGTTTGGACAGTACCATAGACAACTGTCAGGGGAGCATCCTCGAGTCCGTGTTGGGTGCGAAAGTGCTTCACGAGGGAAACTATGTTCTGTCCCGCTGATAGGCAGGCCCATCGGGCTATTGTCTCTCAAGAATAAATTCGCAGATCACTTTTCATTACGAAAAACCCCTCTTGGGCAGTTGAAGCGGCCCTTGCCGGGTGGAAGGCATTTTTCCCAGTCGTCAGCCGCGTGCGAAATTTGTAATGCTCTCATCTTGTCTTCGACCTGGGCATATTCCCGTGCAATTCCAATCGAGTCCATCTATTTACGATGAGCCACTTCCAAGTTCTATGTTGATCTGTCTAGGATCATAGTCGACGGTTTCAACAGACAACGCACGTCGAAAGCAGACTCCACAAGCCACGATGAGAGCCTCGAATCCACAAGCTGTGCGCTCTCATTCAGTTGCTTTATTTGGCATAGTCGCGACAAGACATCAAGGATCTGTGGGGTAGGATTATCTTCCCAACTTCGGTGCTGGATCCCGACTGAGGACTGCATCATGCTCAGACTAGACACGACGCTCGGGCAAGCTCCGATCCGAGATAAGAGAACCACGCCTCACAGGGAAGCCGCCGCGGGATGTCCGATTTGTTCATCCAGAATGATCAACGACGATGTAATTCAAGCACTAGAGCTTGGTTGGAGTGACTCGATATTGACTAATGCTGACAGCGAAATGAAGTGTCTGTGTAATTATGATGCAGCGGGCCATCAGCTATTCCATGGCCGCTGCTCGGTACTTGAAGTCTATGATGAAAACAATGACCTCGAACAAGTGAAGTGAAAGGGGCATGAATATTGCATCACGATGCATATCATTCCATGTTGATCCAACCTTGTCGATAGAGCATCACGATCTTACATGTACCTAGCACGGTAGCAGTGACGAGGCTTGGACAAAACGCCGAGCCGATTCTCATGGAAGATGAAAGAGATCAGGGGGCAAAATCCAACAGAAGAAGGTCGCAACCTCGGACGCCTAGGCACCTGAGCCCAGAGATAAGCAATGTGCGCCATGTGATACCCAAGACGATATCTGTGCGGCCTGATTCAGGGGCTGAGGATGTCAGGGTCCCATGCAACGCCACGGTGCATCACACAAAGGTGTGGTCTGGGGCGGTCTAAGTGTGTAACGCCCAACCCGACAGCTTACCCATCGACGCACGCGTCCCGGGGTCATATGGTCGCTGCACGATGATCTGGAATGCCGATAAAGGATGTCAGCGCGGCCGCGGCAGCGCAGCCGCCGTGGTGGGCCGTGATTGCAGTAGGTAATGGCAGCCAGTGAGATCAAAGATGTCTCATGGAAATTGCTCAAAGCGGGATAGTGTTTGGGTAGTCTAGACTCGTCGGTCCCATCTGACAACCCCGAAATACCTCCATAACTCAGTGCGAAGGACGGAGTAACCCCGCTCAATGGGCGGGCAGCCCCAGGGTCGCCCATCCAGTCTGGGTGCTTGTCATGTAATCGTAGACCCTAGCAAAACGGCAGCGGCACTTGGGAATCGCAGCAAGGTTGACGATGATCCGCTCTTGGATATCTATAAATTCTTATCTGGCAGGATGCCGCCGGTCCCTCTACACCCATCCTCCCATGACAAGTTGCACACTCAGTATCACTCAAAACCTCTTGACAATTCATCCCATCGTTGAATCGGCGTCAGCCGCTTGTCCTTGAACTCTGTCACTCGCTCAAAGCCCTATCAGCACTCTCACAATGGCAACCCAGGTCATGCTTGCTGCACCTGCACCCACCATTACCGGACCTAAGATCAGGGAACCCACACGTCCGACAAATCAGCTCCCTCAGTCGCTGATTGACAATGCTCGCCAAGTTGAAAGAGTCCCTTTCGATCCCAAGAAGCACCTGAATGTCGTGGACCCTGAGAAGATCTACACCATGGAGGAGATCGGTCTCGGGGGGCAGGGCATCTCATCCACTGCCGCTTCTGCGCCCTTCTCGCTCTTCACCCCTGAAGCAATCCTTCAGATGAGAGCCGAGATCTTCAGCGAACCGGTGCTTCGGACATGCCAGTATGAGTCCGATTTTGCTAAGAACATGATTCGCGGCTATGGACCAAGGTGAGTGCCCGTCGTAGGTTGGCTCCCTGGCACCCAACTAACACATTTTTCTTCGAGACTTGCCCCTTTCATTTTCGATGCATGGCACAGCGAGGAGGTTCTCAGGCATGTTTCAAAGGTCGCGGGCATCGAATTGGTTCCGGCCTTGGAGTTCGACGTAGGACACATCAACGTCTCCATCAACGACTCGACCACCGAGATCGCCTCCGTCAAGCCGAACGCCACCTACCTGGAAGATGAGATGTCTGCATTTGCCTGGCACCGAGACAGCTATGCCTTCGTCTGTGTCACGATGCTTTCCGACTGCACCGGTATGGTCGGGGGCGAGACGGCTATGAAAACCGGCACGGGCGAGATCATGAAGGTCCGCGGGCCTTCTCAGGTAGGTTCTTGCATCGACCGTGGTTTTGCCTTTGAAAGCTAACTCGCCTCTTCAAGGGAACCGCGGTTGTGATGCAGGGCCGCTACATCGAGCACCAGGCGCTGAAGGCTCTCGGCGGGCGAGAACGCATCAGCATGGTCACATCCTTCCGCCCCAAGAACCCCCTAATCAAGGATGAGATCGTTCTCACGGGCGTTCGATCTATCAGCAACCGTTTCGAGCTCTACAACCAGTTCACGCAGTACAGACTGGAGGTACTGGAAGAACGTCTCCGTGCCGGCGCGAAGAAGATTCGCGAGCGGGAGCGTTCTGGCCGACCGTTCGACCCGGATGCCGTCCGTAACTTTTTGAATGAGCAGAAGCAGTTTCTCGAGGCCACTCTGCTTGAGTTGGAGTAGAAGAGAGGAGGGGTTGTGGCCCAGCTCTCGTGGTGGGTTCAGAGGCTGGGTGAGCGTTGCTGCGTTGTCCATGAGCGTCATTTTCATTAGCCTGCCATAGCCGGAGTTAGGAACGACGATGTCGAAGTTGTACCAGACAAGCAAGGCACTGATTTGTAAAATTGTGATGAGTTTTCGATTTCCCAGCGTGTGACCACTGGACAGAGAGGCTGTCGAATCGCTGCGTGAAATTCTGCCGTGAAAAGCGCAGGTTCGGAGAGAGTCATCGTATGATACAGAGTCACGTACCTCAGCAGATACCACGGACATGAAAAGCAGCGTCAGGCGGTGCAGATCTTTTATTGATCAATAGCCTAACGACTTCTTCACGATGTTGATCAGGGGCTTTCCCTGGACTCGCCTGTGAAGATTCTGGGCGACGATCTTGAGCACCCTCTCATTGTAGTGGTTCGAGTTCCCGCTCGCATGAGGTGTGATAATGACGTTCTTTGCCTTCCAGAGCGGGTGATCCGAAGGAAGGGGCTCGGGATCAGTCACGTCCAGTGCCGCGCCTCTGATGGTGCCGTCATTCAGTGCCGTTATCAGGTCGTCCGTGTTGACGACTGGGCCCCTGGCAACATTGCACAGGAACCCTTTTCGCTTCCCCAACGCCTGGAGTTGCTCCTTGGATATGATGTATCTCGTTGCGGGTGTAAGGGGGACCGTAATGACGAGGAGATCCAGGTTCGAGAGGAAATCGTTCAGCTGGTCGAGTCCATGGAACCATCGCGATGGTATTTCGCCGGCAGGGTCGCCGAGGCCCGGTTCGCTGAAGGAGGTATCGAATCGCGATTCCGGCGTCGGTCTTTCGTGCAAAGTAAAGGCGTGGACGTCCATCCCAAGGGCTTTTGCCAGTCGTGCGCATTGCCTGCCGATGGCGCCGTAGCCCAGCACACCCCTGGACGAGGCATTAGCGAGTTTCAGCAGAGGAAGATCAACCTAGTAGGCAGGCACATGCATTCGGAGGCCAACGGCGTCCTCGGTGTCTTCATCGGATTCAGGTGTGACCCAGGTTTGGCGCTTCTGGTTTTCCCAGTACTCATACAGGTGGTGCTGGAAGCCGAGAAACGTGGCGATCACCCATTCTGACATCTGTGGGCTGGAAGAGCGGCCGAACAACATTAGATACAAGATACACTCGAAACGGCAGCACCGTCACCGAAGAATGGCACTCACGGATGCACTCCATTCGCGGTGCAGAAGGACACGTCCGTATCCTTGAACAGAGGATCGTCTGCGACATGATTGCACCCGGCGCTGAGGAGCTGGACATATTCCAGGTTGGGCACGATATGCTTTGGGGGCAGGGCGTTCCAAGTGAAGAGAACAGTGACCTTTTTCCAAGTCTCTTCCGAGATTTCACTCGGAACCACTTTGTCATGCCTTCCACCAAAGTAAATGTGAACCTCGATACCGGGGCTGAGGGTCTTGATATGTTCGACGAAGTCCGCGGGAATCTCCCAGGGCATAAGGATGAGGATCACCTCGGGCTTTTGATTGGAGGTCGTCATGGCGGAACACGCGACGACGCATTCGACGACGATATCGGGGTGTGTTCAAGTTTATCTTAAGCCCCCCCATCTTGGAGGGGAACGGATGTTGACATTGACCCCTCATCGGATCCGGCCCGGTGGGTTGATGATAACACGGTGCGTTAGGGCGCTTTTCCCTGCTGCAGTCTAGAGATACGGGGCGATGCTGAGTGGACCGGGAGCGCTGAAGGGGCCGGTTCCCTCTCATTTTCATTACCACATCCGGCATGGATGAGAGAATTGCCGGTCTGGCAGAGGCCGGCCCGCCCATACAGTGCCCGGTTAACCCTTTATACATCCCTACATAAGTATTGGGTGCCCGCTAGGTGGGAGCATCGATCTACCGCTAACGTAGAATGCCGAAAGCCGGAGGCTGGCGCTGGCACGCTGGCCGATGCAGTGGTGGGATGAACTGGGCGCCCACTGGCAGCGGGGAAGTTACGGGGGCGAGACAGGCCCTTTTGGGGGAATGACACCGCCATTCGTGTGGGCGGGATGTGCGGGAGGCGAGGCCTCGTGATCCCGCCGCCACAAAGGCTTGGTCTTCCACGGACGGTGTGGGTGTCAAGACATCCCTTGACTCGAGTCCCTCTACCTGTTGCTCCTCATCGACCTCGAGCCAAAGAAGCGCAGCAAGACGGCTCAAGCACCCAAGATGAGCAAGACCCGAGCATTCCCGCCAGAGCCAGAGCCATGACGCGCAAGAAACGCCCGTATATCCCGAAAGTCAAGGGTGAGTCCAGTCCGTCCAAGCTGGTTAGCCTGGCCTCAGGCTCAGGGCCGAGTGAGGGGAAACCTGCTGACGCTGCGAAGGATGCTATGAATGCTCCCAACGTCGCATCGACTGCGATGGAACCAAGCCGCGCTGTGTGAAGTGCACCTCGAGAGGCATAGCATGCAGTGGGTTTGGCCCTAGATTCAGATTTCTTGATGGTTTCTCGACGAGACGTCGCAAAGCCTCCATCGGATCCAAGCCAGCAATCGCACAAGACATTGTCGCTGTGCAGCCGCCATTCTCCCCTTCACCTCCCTACCACTGTTCCTCCTCCTCCTCTTCTTCTGTCCCGTTGTCTAACATTGTGATCGAGTCTGATGAACCCCGCCAATATCATGATCCTGGCCTGAGCCCAGAGATTGACCTGGACCTTGCGTCCAGTGACTCGGACGAAAATGCCCTTTTGGCATCGATCCTCGACGATCAAGATGCCCTTGCCATCCAGTGCACCGAAGCAGCCCCTCTAGGAGGCAGCTGTATGAAAACCTTCGAATACCTGCTTGCGCAGGACGATGGCTCCGAAGAGACATGGTCCTCTGATTCCGATGAATCACTGAGCCTCGTCCAAGCACGCGAGCTGTCCCTCCTGTTGGTAGACTTGAGTCTATTTGAGCCCTGGAAGGAGTTCTTGCTCATTTACTGTGCGTCAACAGTTCTCAATCCAACTACTGTTTCCGGCTACTGACTCACTGCCCGCCAGTCTCTGAGAACATCGCCCCTGAGATGGTCGTGGTGGACGACCGTTTCAACGGGTGGCGTCACTTGATTCTCCCCGTTGCCTGTTCGAACGAGATGGTGATGGATGCCGTTTTGACGGTATCCTCATTCCATCTCGCTGGCAGGGCTGCAGGTCAGCCAGTCGCCAATGCCGGCCGACTCTATGCTCGCGCCATCGACCAGTTGCTGAACCGAAAGGACTTGGTCGAGTGGGATCCCGAGACGAGACAACATGTCATTCTCGCCATCGTCGTCCTTCTCGTTGCGGCCATGGTCAACGGCATGTCCGACTTTCCCATCGTCTTCCAGATGCTTCAGTCGGCCCTCGACGCTGTCGGCGGCGAGTCTGAGCTGGCAAAGGGGGGAGACATCGGGACTTTCCTGCTTCGCCAGATCCGCAAAATGAGAGTCTACGCGGCTCCTCTGATAAGCCAGAACGCGGGAGTCCACGCCATAACTCACCATGGGGAGGAGAGCTTCGACTGCCTCTACTACTATCATCGCCTCTACCCCGACCAGTCGCCAATATTTGACCGCATCGCCAGCCTGCGACATCAAGCCTTCACCATGTATCTGAACCGTGTGTCTGAGAGCAATGGCGGCGAACGAATTTCCGGGCAACCAAGCAATCTAATCAAGTCATTTCAGTCGAGTCTCGAGATGTTCCCCGAGGGCTCCCTTGGCGAGCACGTCCTGGTCTGGCCAGCCTTTATAGCGGCACTAGAATGCCGTACCCGCGAGCAGCAGGATCACTTCAGCCAGTTTCTCCTGAGGCAGTATCTCCGCAATGGATTCGCAAACATCCTGCGGGCCTTGGAGCTCTTGGACACGTTTTGGACTGAGGGTGAAGGGACGAGAAACTGGCCGGCCTTACTTCCCGAATTGCGCGTCTTCATCATGTAAATTGAAGGTCATATCGATCATGTAGCGCTGAAAATTGGAAACTATTTGGTCTCCAAATCAAATGAAATGCAACCCACGATCCTTCAACCGTTGGTCAGAGCATGGCACGGGGTGCCCGTTGCACCGACTCGATGACCTCCCTGGCTCCCTGCTCACCAGAACACAGGGCGCCCTCCATGTAGCCCTTCCACTCCGTCGAATACTCGGTGCCTACAAAATGGATGTTGCCAACTGGTTTTCCATATACATCCGCATACTCGGTGTAGTGGCCGATCTCCGTGATGGGGGCGAGGGCGCCCTGGCTGAAGGGCTCGTGCTTCCAGATCTGGTCGAAGACCTCGATGGGGCGGAACGCCTCGGAGTCGGCGTCGACATTGAAGGCGGCTGCGACCTGCTTGATCACAAGACTGCGACGTTCGTGAGGGTATAATTCGGACCATTCGGCGCCCATCTGCCCATTGACGAAGCAGGTCAGAGCGTAGTGGCGCTTCTCATCGACACTGGTGTCGCGAGCCAGAGTAACAGGGCCGACGTAGCTCATGAAGAAGCCGTTGAAGCCGAGATCTCGCCACCAAGGCGTGTCGTAGCATAGGATGGCCTTGTTGTAATGCCCGAGCCTGGACGAATCCATAACCTCGCGAAGCCTGGGGGGCAACGCGGGGGAGATGTTCATGTCCTTGATCATGGCGCTTGGCACTGAGATGATGCACTTTCTTCCCACGAAACGCTGGTTCTGGGTTGTCACCACGGTGACCTGCGTCTGGCGGTGTTCGATGCTGGCAACGGGCGAGGAAAGGTGAATGTTGCTGCTCCCAATGAGGTTGGCGATACCATTGGCGATCTGCTGCGAACCTGGAATCGTCGTAAATTAGCCAGCCGTTTCCCAACAGAAATCAAAGAAAGAATGAAGCTCACCACCGTGGAATCTCTGGTAGTTGCCACCAGTGTGATCATCCGCACGGATGGAGAACAACCCCCCGTTGCGGCGGCAGTAATCAATGTAGAAGGCCGCGGACTCCTGTGTTGACTCAACGCCGTGCATGACCTTGACCCAGAGGTTGATCATCTGGGCGGTCTTGGGCAGGGCGCCCAGCTTCCGAACATATTGGTCCAAGGTCATGTTGTCGTCCTCGACCTTCGGCGCCTCCCGCTTCAGGGATTCGGTTTGGATGTGGTCACGAATGTACTCGAGGTTCTTCTTTTCTTCCGGCGAGAACTTCATGCCTGTATTAGTACATCGATACCAGATGGGGGATTGCGGATGGCCCTACCTCAGGCGTGATCCCAAAGGGGAACTCGATTCTGTCATCCTCGGAGACCTGCATCACTGCCCGTCCCTCCAGTCGCTGCGTGACCATGGGCAGTCCGAATTGATGGATGTACTTGGAGATCCTGCTTTGCGTCCTGTCGTTGACCCAAGCAGCCCCGAGGTCGGCATACCCGCGCCCAGAAGCCAGGGGAACGCTCCAGGTCTTTCCGCCAACACGGTCGCGTGCCTCCACAACGACGACTGAGAGCCCAGCGTGCTGAGCCACATACGCGGCCTGGAGCCCACTGAGGCCAGCTCCGACCACGACGACGTCAAACATGGTGTGTTGGATGGAGTTGACACGGGGGGTTAGGACTGAGGGATGTTGTGGAGGTCCGGAGCAGGTACAGAACAGGAGGATGTGTGCGAGACTATGAATGCAATGATGGGAAACAGAAAACCGATCCGCGATAAACAAGGTGAGGACCTGGTCTTTTCTTTCATTTCATGCCAAAGCTCCAGCTCCAGCTCCGACTAAATATCCGGGACCACTGCTGTCATAGAGCCAAGGCCTCATCCCACGATCCGTTGACGGCTGCAGGAGGCTAGTGCATCTCGGCAGAGTCTGGAAGCTCTCGGAGTCCACATTGTCAACGAGACTTACTCCTCGTAGCAAAATGAATGAGAGACTCCGAGGAGAAGTGACAGGTTTGTCGAAGGTCTCGAGGGGCACTTCTGCGGGTGTCGACTCGAGACTTTGCCCGATTTGGCAATCAGAATGAGAGACGTGACCCCCACCCCCGACTTGGGGGGTGATCCTGGCAAAGGGGGCACCATCGTGCTACGCACCATCTGGACCAACATCAAGTAAAACGCACGGCTCGGCCGAGCGAAGATCAGTTATTTGGGACATGAGTTGCCCCAGACTTCGCCTGATATCTCGTCCCTACTCTCCTGTGTGTATTTGGTTCCATGACAGACGAGGCCATGGCCACTCAAGTTCCCATCCAGAGCCGCGAGCTTCTCGAAACAAGAGGCCTGATTGCAGGCGAATGGAGGACCGCGAAGGACCAAAAGACCTTTCCCGTTTACGAACCATCTTCTGGAGATGTGCTGCGACAGTGCTCTGACCTTGGCCGCGATGAGTTCCTCGAAGCTATCGATAGCGCATATACAGGGTACCGGGAGTTCTCCAAGTCCACGACGGCCAAGGAAAGGGGTGCGCTTCTGAGAAGATGGCACGAGCTGATGATGGCCAACGTTGAAGATTGTACGTTCATCCCTATCCACGAAGGAAAAAATCAGTCTGACGGTCGCTTCCTGCCTGCAGTGGCTATTATCTTGTCCCTGGAGAATGGCAAGACCTTAGCTGAGGCCCGGGGCGAAGTGACCTTCGCGGCATCATTCGCAGCTTGGTTCGCCGAAGAAGCTACACGTAGCTACGGCGACGTGATCCCGTCGTCCTTCAAGAACACCACGGTGATCACTATAAAGGAGCCCGTGGGAGTGTGCGGGATCATCACGCCGTGGAACTTCCCGGCAGCCATGATCACTCGCAAGATAGCGCCTGCGTTTGCTGCCGGATGCTCCGTGGTGATCAAACCGCCCAGCGAAACCCCGTTCACTGCTCTGGCCCTGGCGAAACTGGCTCTCGAGGCCGGAATACCTCCGAACATCATCCATGTCGTGCCTACCACGGATCTTCAGGCGGCGTCGGAGCTGGCGACTCATCCCAAGATTGCGAAGTTGAGCTTTACGGGGTCAACGAGGGTCGGCAAGCTGCTAACCAAGCTGGCTGCGGGAACGATGAAGAAGGTCAGCATGGAGCTCGGTGGCAATGCTCCCTTCATTGTGTTTGAGGATGCCAACCTGGACCTTGCGGTCGAGGGCGCTCTCGTCTGCAAGTTTAGGTGCTCCGGGCAAACTTGCGTGGTAAGTCCATCGTCGAGAGACAGACTTTGCAAATGTTCTTTCCAATGCTGACAATGCAACGTCAGTGCGCAAACCGCTTCTTCGTGCAAGAATCGATCGTCGACAAGTTTGCAGAGAAGCTGGTCGAACGTGTCAAGGCCATGAAGCTCGGCAAGGGCATCGAGCCCGGCACAACCCACGGCCCGCTGGTCAGCGAAGCAGCGGTCCGGAAGGTAGACGGCCAGGTTCAGGATGCCCTCTCCAAGGGCGCGGTGCTCTTGACTGGAGGCAAAGCCCCGGACCGCAACGGCTACTTCTATGAGCCGACTGTCATCGCAAAGGCCTCGAAAGAGATGGAGGTCGCAGTCGACGAGACCTTTGGTCCTCTCGCCGCGATCTTCCCCTTCCAGACAGAAGAGGAAGTCATCGAGCTTGCAAACAGCACTGATCTCGGGCTAGCGGGCTACTTCTTCACGAAGCAGCTCGGCCGTGCCATGAGAGTAGCGAAGGCTCTCGAATGCGGGATGGTCGGGGTGAACGTCGGCTTCATGACGGCTGTCGAGGCTCCATTCGGGGGTATGAAGGAGAGTGGTATTGGTATTGAAGGGAGCAAGTATGGTATCTCCGAGTACCAGAACGTCAAGGGCGTCACATTTGGCAACCTTGATGATTAGAATTGATGAATTTTGTCGCGTGGCTGAAAAGATGCTCCAAAGTGGAGGTGAGAGGTCGTCGCGGGGCTGAAAAGATGCTCCAAAGTGGAGGTGAGAGGTCGTCGCGGGGCGGCTGACTAAGCCACACGTTTTGCCCCACGTCGGGCGTCATTGAGGGTGTTCGTTCCTGCCTGCGCCTGTAGCCTCAAAGCAAGCGACGCTTCCTGCGCAACACAACAAACGTTCGCGCCAGCGGCTTTTCTTCTCCGTCTTCAACCCCGAGCCTTGACGGCAACCCACGATCACTCCCTCAACCCAGACGCTGCTAGTCGGTGCTCTACGAGTCGGACATCTTGCGCTTTCCTTCCATCTGTCCGTGTCATTAGGCTGCGCTTCGGTCACTATCCCTCATCTCATGAAGCACCGCGGCAGGCTTCATTCTACAACCTTTCGATCATGTCGAGTAAAGCCCAGCTCAAGTCGATCGCCGACTCTGTCAAGCAGTCCAAATGGGACGATGTGATACAGAAAGCGAGGGACTTCCTGGAGAGGGACGCCAAGAGTCATCAAGCGTACGACCCCTCGCTCATCCCGTCTCGCACCATGCTGACCACACGTAGTAACCTCTTCCTGGCCTTCGCTCTGGACAAGAAGAACAGGCTTGACGAGGCCGAGAAGGCCTACAAAGACGCCGCAGCCATCAAGCCTCAGGATAGTCAAGCGTGGCAGGGCCTCATCAAGCTCTACGAGAAGCAGGGCTCACAGAAGGTCTCAGCCTACCAGCATGCCGCCGTGACCCTGGCCGCTATATGGCGCGACGCCGACGACATGTACAAGTGCCAGGACACTATTGACAAGTTCATCGATTTTGTCAAGGCGCAGGGCGATCGCACACAACTCGTCGAAGCCCTCACCGTCATTCTGCCCGACAGCCCATTGTACCCTGCCCTGGAAGGGCGTGTGCCTCACCCTGCCAAAACGTTCGACACCATTGCTCAGATAACCGAGACCGAGGAGAAGAAGCGCATCAATACTCTCATCGGTGAGAGACGAACCAGGATCGGCGCAAGGGTCAGTGAGGTCACCCTCGAGGTGAAGCGCGAGGTTTGGGGTAAAAGCCAGCTCGCCCACCTCTTCCAGCAGCTCATCAACTGGACAACAGACGATGAAATACGTCGAAAGTATGAAGAGAAGCTCTTGCTGTGGTGGCACGAGTGGCTTCTGGTCGCGAAAGTGGGCAAAGAAAAGGCCGATGCGCTCCAAATCGTCCTTCAGTTGGCTCTGGATATGGTCATCATCAAGCACCCCTTCCGACTCGCTTGGGACATCGCCATCAACTGGAAGGACGGCGCCGAGATCCGAGAGTGGGATGTCAACATGCTGCGAGACTACTGCACATTCTTCCCCGAGAGCGACCTTTACAAGGTCATCACCGGATACCTTACCAGCGACATATCTCCGTTCCCGAAACAAGCCCCCGCCGCTTCGAACGATATGGAAGCGAGCTCGGAAGACGAGAGCGAAGATGACGATGGGGGCGGCGTTTCGATGGTTCCCCTGACGGACGCGGACAGGCTGATTATGATGACGGACGGCATCGCTACGAGTGAATCCCTCTTCGCCTATCGCCTGATGGGTGCGTACTACGAGCACCTGGAGGAACACGAGAGCAATGCCGAGCTGATGAGAAAGGCTTTCAAGTTCCTCGATGTCGAGCGCCACAAGACAGGCCTTGCTTTCCAGCATTCCGCAGACGCCCTGTCTCTCTTCCTTGGAACTGCGCTGGTCTTCTGGCAGTCTCCTCGCCATCATGCCGAGGCGAAGTCTCTCTTTGACGGCGTCTTGGCCCACGATCCCTCGTCTACCCCAGCACTGATTGGAGTCGGCTTGATCTACGAGGAGGAGGAGGAGCACGACGACGCAATCGACTTCCTTGAGCGCGCCGTTCAGAGAGACCCGAGTAACCTTCGGATCAAGACCGAAGCGGCTTGGGTGAAGGCACTGAAGGGCGATTACGAGACGGCCCGCTCAGAACTGGAAGCCTCTCTGCCATGGATCGAGAAGAAGGGCCAGGTAGCAAAAGAGCTGCTGGCGCTGACTCAGTTTAGAATCGGGTCTTGTATTTGGTACCTGGATACGTCCAAGGCGGCTCGCAAGAGCCGATCAGGCGCTTACGGGTATTTCCTCGAGGCGTTGAAGAACGACCTCAACCTGGCCCCCGCATACACCAGCCTCGGTGTGTACTATTCAGACTACGCAAAGGACAAGAAGCGAGCGAGGAAGTGTTTCCAGAAGGCTGTTGAACTGGCCACATCGGAAGTTGTGGCAGCTGAGCGCCTTGCCCGATCATTTGCGGATGACGGCGACTGGGACCGCGTCGAGCTGGTGGCACAGCGTGTGGTTGACTCGGGCAAAGTCAGGCCACCACCAGGATCGAAGCGCAAGGGCATCAGCTGGCCCTTTGCCGCACTTGGCGTGGCAGAGCTCAACAAGCAAGACTTCCACAAAGCCATTGTGTCCTTCCAATCCGCCTTGCGGATCGCGCCGGAGGACTACCACTCTTGGGTCGGCCTCGGCGAAAGCTACTACTCATCAGGTCGATTTGTTGCCGCCACCAAGGCCATTCAGAATGCACAGAGGCTCGAGGAGACCATCCCAGCTGACGTTCTCGGCGATACTTGGTTCACCAAGTACATGCTTGCTAACGTCAAGCGCGAGCTCGGAGAATTCGACGAGTCGATCGACCTCTACAAGCAGGTTCTTACGAGCCGTCCTGGCGAGGATGGAGTTGCCATTGCCTTGATGCAGACGCAGGTCGAAAACGCCTTGTACTCTGTTACAAAGGGCTTCTTCGGAAAGGCAGTTGAACTTGCTCTGGATACCGTCGAGTTTGCCTCCAAGGCAGAAACCAGCATCACTGTGACTTTCAACTACTGGAAGGCACTCGGCGATGCCTGTTCGGTCTTTTCAGCCGTTCAAAGCAGGGCAGTTGATTTCCCTGCCGAGACTATCTCCGAGATCATCCAGAACGGCGGCGATGGCGCGTACGAAACACTCAAGGATGTCGACAACGTGGGCACTGGTGTTCTTTCTGCAAAGGGGCTTTTCTCCGAAGACGAGAAGCTCGGCGTGGACCTGACTAGGTGCATCCATGCCACCATCCTCTGCCACAAGCGGGCAATCCACGAGTCTGCGGCGGACATACACGCGCAAGCTGTGGCTTACTACAACCTGGGCTGGGCTGAACACCGTGCTCACATCTGCCTGCCCTCTAGCATCAGGAAGAAGTCTAGTGTATACCTGAAAGCTTCCATGCGATGCTTCAAACGTGCCATCGAGCTCGAAGCCGGCAATTCGGAGTTCTGGAACGCCCTGGGTGTCGTTACCAGCGAAATCAACCCAGCTGTTGCCCAGCATTCGTTCGTACGAAGCTTGTACCTGAACGAGCGCAACCCGGCAGCCTGGACCAACCTCGGAACCTTGGCTATCCTGCAGAACGACTTGAAACTCGCCAATGAAGCTTTCACGAGGGCGCAGTCGACCGATCCCGATTATGCCCATGCCTGGCTTGGCCAAGGTTACGCTGCTCTTATGTTTGGAGACACTAAGGAAGCCCGAGGCCTGTTCACGCATGCCATGGAGATCGCCGAGTCCTCCTCTGTGTTGAGCCGGCGCCAATATCCCGTCTCCATGTTTGACCACATCTTGACCGCCCCAAGCAACTTGAGCATCACGTCACTCATCCAGCCTATTTTCGGGCTTGGTCAGCTCCAGAGCCTCAAGCCTCAGGATCTGGCTTATGGTCATCTCTCGGGGCTGTTCAAGGAGCGCGCGCGTGATAGTGCCACGGCGGTCACGACTCTTGAACATCTGTGCGAGATTCTTGAAGCAGACTACGAGGTCACCGAGTCCCCGCAGTCACTGGCCCGGTTCGCCCTGGCAAAGACGGATCTGGCCCGCTTGTACCTTGCTGCCGGCTCCTACGAGCAGGCGGTTGAGTGTGGCCAGATGGCGATCCAGCTCAGCGACGATGAGTCGGACAACGAGTTGGGCAAGGATGAGCGGAGGAAAGCCCGCTTGTCGGCTCACTTGACCGTCGGTCTGGCTCAGTACTACAGCAACGACGTGCAGGAATCCGTGCTTTGCTTCCAGGCTGCACTCGACGAGTCGGACGGCAACCCCGACGCCGTGTGCCTTCTTGCGCAGGTTCTCTGGGCCACTGGCGAGGAGGACTCCCGAGAAAAGGCACGGTCCGCGCTGTTCGACGTGATCGACAAGCAGCCAGATCATGTCCAGTCAGTTCTCTTATTGGGAGTCATCGCACTCCTTGACGGCGACGAGGAGTCGATCGAGGCTGTGGTTTCTGAGCTTCAGAACCTGCGCACGAACGACCACGTGCTCGCGTCCGAGCAGTCCCAGATCGGAGAGGTCCTGGGGGCCATGGCCGCCCTGGGAGTCAATGAGGCGGATGCCACCGATGATATCGATCCCGAGGTGATGGCACAGATTCAGACAGACATCAAGCTGTATCCCCATCTCCCTCACGGATGGTCCAAGCTGGCCGCGGTGACGGGCGAGGATTACCCGGCAGACATGGCTCTGAAGGTGGCACTCAAGGCGGTGCCACCCAGGGGCACCCTGGGGGCTGATGACCTTTCGAAGGCGTACGCGGGGACGGGCAAGGCGGCGGATGCGCAGGTCTCCATCATGTTGGCTCCTTGGGCTAAGGAAGGCTGGATGGCGTTGGGAGAGGCTATTTCTGGACGTTGAGACGGCGCATGGATAGACCAGAGGCATGGATCGTGTGTGAAGAAACGAGTCACGAAAAGTACGGTGTCAAGCGATACAGTGATAGAAATGAATTGGTCTGACCTTTTGGTCAGAGTATGGGTATCATCGTAAACTCCGTGGCACAACTTCCAGGTGACAGGTTGATGTCAAACAAACAGAAGACACGATCGCCTGTCAGCGAGGCCTGTCCGCGCCCACAGCCTCTCTCAACCTCTTCAGCCTGCCCTCCACCCAAGGACGCTGCCAGGCCTCGACGCGGCCTCCAAGAAGGATACAATTGGTCGGATCAAGCAGCACCGTGCCCCTCGCAACGACAGTCCCCCTTTTCAGCACCATCTTCTCCCCGATGGCGGTAACACCCACGCCGAGCTTTTCCATCCTCTTCAGCTCGATCCCGTAGACGTTCTGGCCCTTAAAATCCTGTAGCACAAGCCTGTGCGTCGCGTTCTTCGCCCCCGACGGTGCCGGGTTGCCTCCGCGGGACGCCGCAGACCGCGCCTCGCCCTGGGTCTGGTTCTCTGCGTCGCCTAGGTCCTGCGCGTCATCGTCCTCGCCGCCGGTGGGGAGGCGGATGATCTCACGGCCGCGGGTGCCCTCGCCGCGCTCGAGGGCCTCGAGCTCCTCGACCTGTTCCCAGCGGGAGCGGGTGAGGTTCTCGATGTCGAGGATCTGCACGGGTACGTCTGAGGTCAGGATGCGCTGGTCGACGTCCGTGCTGGTGATGTTGGGTGGGAAGGAGGCGTTTTTGGAGGAGTCGAGGAGGCCTGACTGCGTGAGGTCTGTGACCAGGAGCCGGGCTTTGGCGGTTGCGATGAGAGATTGTAGAGGCGGAGGAGGGTTCCGGGAGGTGGTGAGCGAGGTGAGCCACGAGGTGGAGGGGATGGGATGGTGAGTGGTCTGGAGAGCCTGGCGGATCTGGCTGGGGAGGTCCATGGTGATAGTTCAGGGAGGACTTTTCATGCTTGATGTACTTCTTAGAAAAAGGCAGAAGGAAGGTTTGATGCTCTTGAAACCCAGCGGAAAAGTGAGTTGCTCGATGGCACGTGGCATGCAGTACAGGTGAGGTGAGCTTAGCTTGGAGGGAGGGACAGAGGCGAGATGGTGCAGTGGGCCCCGGGTGCCCTGAAGATCATTGAGCGCCAGCGGTCGAGGTTGCCAGTTCGGGGCAGCTCAGACCCACAATATCCACTGGACCGGCATGGAAGCTCTCCCGGGCTTCCTTCAAGTTGCTGGTGCATCCAATGTTGGCAACTCTGTCCATCTCCATCCTCCGTCATCAGCATCCAACAACACAACCCGCTTGTCCCGACGCATGTACCGACACAGAACGATTTCTGAAAACACGGAAAACTCTAGAGCATAGCCATGTCTACAATTGCGTCCCCGCGTGATCCCTCCGCGACACCACTCTCCCGGCGCATCTCGAATCAGCCCTTGACACCAACCGGCTCCAATCGTCCGTCCCTCGACCTCCCCCGATCAGCAACGGCCTCTCCGGGCCCGAGTACACCCACTGCGTCGTCACTCTCAGCAGCATCGGCCGCAGCACCTCCCCAGAACAAGCGTGCCAACAGAGCCGCGCTCCGCGAATACTACAACCTCAAGAAGCAGCAGGCAGCCGCCGGGGCACCGTCTCTAGAGGTCACACAGCATTCCGAGGTGCCGGCCAGCGAACTCGATGCCACAAACTTCGATGCCGAGGCATACGTGCAAAAGGCCCTGGAGGGGAGCTCTCTGGAAGAACTGCTGCGACTCTACGCTCGGGTGCTCGGGGAGGTGAGGGCGCTTGACGCCGAGAAGAAGGCGCTGGTGTACGACAACTACTCTAAGCTCATCTCGGCCACCGAGACGATACGCAAGGTATGTTCGGCCATCCTGGCCGTAGGCACGCGGAGAGGAACTCACACCTTCCTAACAGATGCGCGCCAATATGGATCCTCTGAATCCGATGGCATCGACCCTCGACCCGGCCATTGCCCAGATCTACTCCCAGGCCTCCTCGATCCGAGAATCCCTCCGACAGAACGTCCCGCCACCAGATTCAGAAGATAGACAAAAGGCGGAAGCTTTGGAAAAGCAGCGGAGGGCGAAGCAGCTGGCAAGAGAAGTGCTCGATACACCAGAACGCCTGCGCAAGCTGGCGGCGGAGGGCAAGTTGCTCGAGGCTAGGAGGCAATGGGAGATGCCACGGCGGCTGCTCGAGTCCTGGAAGGCCAAGGGCGTGGGTGGCAAGGATGTCACGGAATGCCTAGCAGAGGGCGATGCAGCTGTTGGGAGGACGCCGGTGGCATCGCCCTCGGTAGGCACAGACAGTGGGCGGAGTTCACGAGACGAGTAGACGGCGGCCATCTTTAGATACTTGACGAAAATACCCATGCAAGCAAGCAATTTCAGCGCAGTCACCTACTTGACGATTTTAATCCATTTCATTCCTCTATACACCCTTGAGCCCCGAGCTCTGCCTAAGCGGCTACAATCTCGAAGGGATCCCGGTCGACCTCGCTCATGAACACCTTGGCCGCGGGCACGGTGGCCTTGAGCTCGCCCTCGAGCAGGGGCACCAGGCGCTCCCGCAGGAAACCACGCTCGGAGTTGCTGTGGAACACCTGCACGACGAGCACGCCCGTCTGCACCGCCTTGAGGGCGTTGTGGTGGCTGACCTCTCCCGTGACGACGACGTCGGCCCCGGCGTCCTTGACAACGTCCCATCCGCTGCCCGCGCAGACGGAGACCGTGCTGACCTTGCGGTCCTTCCATGTCTTCGGATCGGGCGCGGCGACCATGACGTGAGACATGCCGACGGCGGCACCAATGTTGGCGACGATCTGGCCTGCGGTCTGCTGCGAGGCGAAAGTTACCACGGCGCCGGCGCCAGCCTCCTCAAATCCGGGAGGAGGGTTCACCGAGGGGCGAGCCGGGGCGCGGGTGGACTGAGCATTGCCAGCGACAGAATCGGCGAGCCATGAGTTGATGCCCTTTGGCGCGGCATCAAGGGCTGTGTGAGGACAGTAGACCGCGATGCCATGAGAGGCGAGCAGGATGAGAGTTGCCTGCTGAGGGTCGTTGGTCGTGATGGACTTGAGACCAGAGAAGATGATGGGATCTATAGCTGTTAGTTGAGTCCAAGAGGCCTGCGAGTAAAATACTGACGATAGCTGACAATGACGCTCGCGCCCTTCTCCACGGCCTCTTGGGCGACGGCGTAGGTGAGGTCGTTGGTGACGAGTGCCACCGGGGCCTTCGCAGCGCTGGATGCCGTCTCGATGTTGCCCAGCAGGAGGCCGACATTGTCCCAGGCGCGCTCGGCAATCTCTTCCGGGAAACTTGACTCTCGTTAGATACAGAGACATGGGTATGTTTGAAGCCTAGGGAGAATGAATGCTCACTGCTTCCTCATGGTGTCCACCACCAGCTTGGTGAAGCCGGGGCTACTGTAGTTCTCGGAAGCCGCCATGCTGAGAGATGGTGACGAACCACGCTGGTTCTCGGGTGTCGAAGAGCAGAGACGAGCGAAGATGTACTGGCGCTGGGCAATGGGGACTGACAACGACACGGCTCTCAGTGATCGAGGGATGAAAGCTCCGTGAAGGTGTCGGATTCGCAGTTTCGGGCGCAGAAGCCTCAAGCTCATCGAAACTCGGTAAGGTGATGGAAACTTGAAGCTGTTTTTGGCCTCAAAAGTCGCTTCAGGGCGGTAAGGGCTCGATGTCTTTGCTATATTTGCTCTTGGCCAAGTCCAATATCAAAAGAGAAAGATCGTGAAGCTCTCCACAGTCTCCAATTCGACGTCATGTCGAGATATGGTCCGTGCACAATTATCCACGACCTCGATCTTTTTGTCCCAAAATCTCAGTCGCTAGACACAAAAAGCGGCTCTCAAGGCCAACCATACTTGAAGGGAATCTGTTAGTAAATAGCGGATAACTGCAACGTGACGCTCGTGGACTTCCACTGTTGGCACGACGCCGCCAATGGTGGAGTGTACCCACACCCTCGACATATGGATCCAACTTTTTCAAGAAGAGTCATCGCTCAAAGCAAGATGGCGCAGCGGAAGCGCGCCGGGCTCATAACCCGGAGGACGGCGGATCGAAACCGCCTCTTGCTATCGATACTTTTTTGCTTTTTTGGAGGCTGATAATAATCTTTGCATGCCTTTTGACATGGTTGCATGGGTCTTCGAACCACAGAATCGGCTTAGAGTTGTCTTTTGTCCTCAGGAAAGATGATACCGCTGGGAGAGGGTTTCCCCTCCCCTTTTTGTCCTAGGTTGAAAGATGCCTTGATGTGACGTCTTTCCTCATAATGGAAAGGGTATGAGGGCATCCTAACCTTCTTCTACCGCTTAAAACATCGACAACACTGAACATTTGCGTGAAAGTCCAAGTAAGAGATGCAGAGGTAGCCTGGAACTAATGTCGTGCTGACTAAATCCCGAGACCTCTTATCTTATCGGTCCTCAAGCCTCAAGAGGTAGCGGCCTCGGATCCGATGATGCCCTCTCGCCATTTATGCAGTTTGCCTCAAAACACAGACATCCGCCATGGCAGACCAAATAACAGAGGCCTCCCTCAAGGAGGCTCTGTCGCAGCGCCTAGGTGCCATCCACGTCGAAGTCACAGACATGTCCGGTATGTCGCGAAGTCCCGTTCCCTCTTCTCCGACAATACCCCGCCATCCGAGTCGTCACCCCGCGATGCGTTCAGCCGTTGCGCCTCGGTGGCCAGGAGGAGGCGCATGTTGGTCAACGTAAGGAGCCCATACTGAAATTTCTGCAGGCGGCTGCGGCCAGTCCTTCACGTCCCTCATCGTCTCCCCCCAATTCGAGAAGCAGACCTCCCTGAAGCGCCACCGCCTCGTCAACGCCGCCCTGAAGGACGAGATCGCGCTGATCCACGCATGGAGCGCAAAGTGCCAGACCCCCGCCGAGTGGGAGCGCGACCGCGCCGCTGCCGGCCATGCGGCCGGGCCGCCAATGGATGGCACGGTAGGGGGCAGAGTCGAGGGTGTGCGGGAGTAGAGGAAGAGCAGCGCAGGCATCTGAACAGCGGCCTGACGAAACATCACGAGGAGAGGCGAGTCGCCCCACGGCGCGAGGAAGAAGGAAAGCAAGCTCCCACAAGTCAAAAATACCAGTCAAATCCACTGTACCTCTATGTACAAATCGTCGCTTCGTCCTGCTGTTCCGCCTTTTGGGAGCCGTGTTGAAATGGTCTTTGCATCGCCAATGTATTGATCCATCCGCGCTGCTTCTACAAAATGCTCAGACTCCTTACAAAACCACCATCGCACGGCCGAGCCAAGAGGACGCAGCAGCTTTGGGTATGCCTCAACTGCACTAAATTCCAGCTCAGAAGAGCCCCAGTAGATCTTCGTTCGTCTTCTTCTGCTCTCCCCCGCTGGAGCTGGGCTGCCCGTGCAGCTGCATTCCCGCTGGCAGAGGCTGGTTCGCCGATGTCGCACCGAAGTTGAGGTCCGCAAAGCCGTTCATCATGTCGTTAAGTCCTCCCTGGCCACCGGCTGGCTGCTGTGGCTGCTGCTGGGGTGCCGGCGCCGGTGCGTCAAACAGGCCCATCATGTCGGCCATGTTGCCTCCAGACGCGCCACCCGCGGGGCTCGCGATTCTGTCTGGCGTGTTGACATTGCTGTTCTGCTCGGCCGATGCAGGCGCAGCGCCGTCGAAGTCGATATCGAGTAGGTTCTCGATGTTGTTCTGCGCCGATGCTCCGCCGTTGGCGCCCGAGGCGGCAGCCACCGAAGCAGCAATCGGGTTTTCGGCGGCCTCTTGTCTTTGCTCGCGAATGGCCGCACGCTGAATCTCGTCGGCTCCGAAACGACCCTTTCCAACGAACGACTCGGGGGGCTTGTGGTAGACCGAGGCAAGCGTGGAGAGCTCGGACAACAGCTGCTCGAGCAAAGCCGGTGGCAAAGACGACATCGTCGTCGAAATGGCAGGCTTCTGTGACAGCACGATGCTCTTGGCGACGTCGAGGTCGCCTGAGAGCAATCGCCAGTAAACATACGCCCTGTCGCGGATATCTGGGTTATCGTTGTCCGAAGTTGCCAGCTGGAGCACCTTCTGGACAAGGCTCTGGTTGTTGCCAGGCTTCTTCAGGAACAGCTTGACGACTGCTGTCAGGATCTGAAGCTGTGTCTACAGGAACCGTTAGTAATAATCGTAGAGGGGGGAACCGGGGTAAACAAACCTGAGTAAACTCCTCCATGAACGCGTCGACAAAGCCGCTCAAGATGTCACCGGCGTTGCTGATCTTCTCTGCATACTCTCCCACGATCCAAATCAGGGCCCCCCTTGCTTGAGGCTCGTCGAGCTCGTCGATGTACTGGCAGAGTGTTGGGATGACGCCCTCATACCCAGGGTATTTCCTGAGGATATCCTTGATGACGACAGTCACTTCCTGGACAACATAGTTGACCTTGGTCGCAATAAGATCCAGCAGCGTATTGACGCACTTCTCGCTCGCACCCTCGATCTTGATCGCGACCTGGCCGATGGCCTTGACGGCCCTCTTGACAAAATCAACGTCGACTTCGAGCGCATACTCCTTCAGCTCGGCCAGGAGCTGGTCGACGTTCTTGTCGTTCGCTATCCTGACCATAATCTCGAGCTTTTGCAGCTTGACGTAGGGCGGGTCGTTGTACTTGCAGAAGAACACCCTCAACTCCTTGCTCAGGATATCGGGCTTCGCCTGGAGCAGCAGGTCGATGTTTCGCAGGGCGACGTATTGAACCTCCGGCGCGGAAGCGACCAGCGTGACCAGCGGAGGCGCCATCTTCTTAAGGTATGACCTGACAAGCTCGGGATTGAGCGTCCGCATATGTGTGAAAACGACCTTGACGGCAGCCAGGACGACGCTGGGGTTGACGTGCTGGAACTGGGGCGCGACCCTTTCGCAGATGTGTTCGGCCTCCTTCACGTCCGTGGTCGGATAGCTGGCCAGCGTGGACAGGATTGTGACTCTCCCCCACTCGGTGCACTCGTTGAGCGCTAGCAGCAGCTTCTTCAACGTGGCAGGCGTGATAACAAGGGCTCTCGTCTCGGGCGCGGTCTCGCTGATCTCCGAAAGGGCCTGGACGGAGTTGGCCACAACCATGGGATTCGGGTCTCCAATCAATTCCTGTAGCGTCTCCAGGAAGCCGTTCTCAATGCACATCGTCGGGTTCAGGTCGAAGAGCTTCGCGACGCAAATGGCCGCTGTCTTCCGGACGTAGGGTGACTCGTCGCGTAGTGTCTTTCTCAGGGGTTCCTCCATGTAGTCAACCATCTTGCCCACCCGGATACAGCCCATTGTTCGGATGGCCAACGCTCGGATTAGAGGGTTCGGGTCTTCGGAATCTTGGACGAAGGTATTGACGGCGAGAATGCACAGGTCGGGATGCGACTTGGCATAGTTCCTTGAGGAGTGTGTCAGTGCCGATTTCGAGGCTGGAGTGGGTAGAGGCAGCGGGCTCACATTAGGTAGAGATACACCAGCTTCTTCTGGTCGAGATCCCCTGTTGCGATGTTCTTGAGGACGTCGGGAAACAGCGCGGAGACATCTTTGCCCAGTGTCATGGCCATGATGGTCTTCTGGATGGATTCTTTGCGTTCGTAGGCGTACTGCGATACCAGGCCAGCTCGCAGTTCAAAGGTCTCTCCCTTTCGAGGCACCGCAAAGGCGCCCCGAATCCTGTTGACTGCCATGATCTCGGGGCTGCTTCAGGAGGCTGAGGGGCACGAAAGCTCGGTGAGGGTGACGTGCAGGTATAAGGTGGTCGGCAGGTGCGGCCTAGGAATCCGCTGGGGCGTATTTGGAGGCCTTCGTGTCGGTCAGGCGGCCGCCCTGGGTCGGTGGGATATTCAAGCCGTTGTTGGTCGCGGGTGTAGCTTGTCAAGATCGCCAAGGTAGTGTGTGGTTGTGCTGGAATCGCCTTGAGGAAGAACACTTGGACCTTTCCGTCGGCCTGGAGCCAGCCCCTCGATAAGTGGATGTCGCGAGTCAGCTCGTTGTGCATCTAAGTGGAGAACCGTTATATCGCAGTGGCTGACTTGGGCTTATGTCATCCGCTTCCTCAGCTTGTCACTACCTCGCCGCCGGTCTCTCCAACAAGAGAGAAACGCATAGAATCTCAGCCATTCACTGAGCTGTTGAGGTATTGCGCCCCAGGCGCTCGAAGCTCGCCATGGTACGTCAAGGCTTTCTCATATCGGACTGGATGACTAACATCATTGCCGAATCTTCCCAATCTGAGGAGACTGTTCATCGATGCGAGGACAGAAGACGAAGAGCGGACGGTATCGCGGAAAGCCGTATGACCATCAATTCTCATGCTGAATATGAGCCTTCGCTGACAATAATGCGTCAGTTCTACAACTCCGTTCTCTTCATGGGCTCCATTGCCGTCTTCAGCTTGATTGCCCAGAGACTGAACGCGTCTCGGTGAGACGATCTCGGCCCCTGGTCAAGGTTTCAACATCGTCCATACACATGCGCCACGCAGTGAATTAGTGACAGCGTCAATGTTAAGCATCGTCTCAACAATGGCTTGAGAAATTTCTACCGGAGTGGCCTCTGTGGGCAGGCGCAGGGGCGGATCATGTAAACTCCAGAGTGCATGGATTCGCTGAACTCAGGCTCAAGAGGGGGGAGGATGCGACGGGAAGCAAGCTGCGCGCTGCTCCCCGAACCTGTATATCAACGTGTATATGAATCTTGTCACTCATCTTCTCCCTCATCTTCGGGTATCTGCTTCGCTCCGTCCTGTGGCACCTTGGCCTCCTGTTTCCTGAACAACCCAGCAAGGAAGTCGCTCGTGCTCGCCTCCTCCATACTCTTGTCCTCTCGTTTCTTCAAAAACCGCGGGAAGCGCAGACTCAAGCCTCTTTCGTCGCTCACGAGGCCGATTGCGGCGGTGTATGTTGGGCTGAGGGTGATGTCCGCAAAGGCCATCTCCCAGACCTCTTGCGGCTCGAACCATACGTCGGGCTCGGGACCAGAGTACTCGACGAATGCGGGCTTGCTCGATCGCGTGTTTTGTCTGACCAGATCGCCTTCGGCATCGACCCTGCCGCTACTACCGTCATCATAAAACTCCTTGTTTGCCTTGTAAAAGGCGTCCGTGAACCCGGATATGCACTTGCAAACGACTTCGAGGGAGCCAGTCTCGTCGTTTCGCACGGCAAGGAGTATGGGTGACCACCATTTCGCTTTTCTGCCCTGGCCATGCCAACCCGCGACAGGTATCATGTCCAGCGTGTCGAAAGAGGAGCTGTAGTCTTTCTTGACTTTTAGCCAAGAGTCCAATCGCTTATCCGGCTCATATGTTGCCAGGAGCGGTTTTCTTCGGCCTTTCTTCTTTGATGTGCCGTCTGCTGATTTGGTGGTCTTCGTCTTTGACTTGGAGGGGGCCTTGGGCTCCTCTGCGTCGCCGCCTTCGTCTACCTCGTCGGCTTGATATGGCAAGTCCGTAAGGTTGTCGAGAATCTTGACCATGATTCCTTCACACTTCGTATCCGTAGCGGATTTGAAGAAGTCCAGCACGGCATCGGAGTCCTGTGATGTGGCGTCCAGGCTCTTGACCAAGGTGAAGTTATGTGGCACCTCGATGAACATCGAGCGCAGGAGCTCCCGTCTCTCGCGAAAGGAGCGGTCAAGAAGCGGCTGTCCGTTGAGAAGCATGAGGTCGAAGGCGAACATGCAGACCTCGACCTGGATGCTACCGATGGCAACATCTTTCCTTGCCCGATTCGTCAGTGTCTGGAAGTTCTTGAGGTCGCCAGTCTGCCGATCGATGGCCACGACCTCGCCTTCCATGATGAAGCTATCGACGCCCTCGCCGCGAATCTTGGGCATGAGGGCGACAAGATCGGGATACTTGTCGGTCATGAGCTCCAAATGTCTAGAGAAAATAGACACCTTCCCCTTCTCGTCACAGTGAATCTGAGCTCGCTGGCCGTCATACTTGAACTCGCAGGCGAAATCTCGGCCTTGGAGCTTGGTGAGCATCTCCGAAAGATCTCGCGTGATGCTGCCCAGCATGGGTCGCAGGGGGATGTGGAGCGTCAGGCCGCACCGCAAGAGCAGCTCGTCGCAGACACCAATCTCCAGAAGAACGGGTACAAGATCATTGTAGTTTGGTCGGCGAGCAAAGCATGCCTTGACAATTTCTTCCGCTCGTGACCAGACTTCAGCCAGGTCCTCCTTCTTCAGCTTCGAAAGATCCGCCTGGGAGCGCAAGGGGTAATCCGAATCCCGCGGTCGAGACAACAGAAACGCCCTTGAGAGGGCAATGAGCATTGTGGTCTTGACAGCGCCGATACGAAGCTAGGAAGGGTCAGCGGCCGCGGAGGACGATGCAGGCTGAAGACGGGATCTCTTACATGTTGACAGAGTGTTCGTACGATGTACCGGCTCTCCTCGCCACCCCTGGCATCTTGCAAGAGGCGGTCAACAATACGTTGTTTCGCATCGTTGCTGCCTTGGCCCTGACAATTGGCAATCTTGACCAGTGACTGATACACCGCCTTGATGGTGAGCGGCTTTGGCTTTCGTAGAGTGAAACTCTGCTTCTTCTTGGCCTCGAACGCCACGTCACCGGCATCTCCGTGTCTTTCGTAGATGGCTTTGAGTGAACGGTTGTCTAGTCCACAAACTTGTTTCAATGCTTTGGATATGGCCGAACCTCCGAGGCCCAGCTCAAGAGATATGTAAGGCGGTGAGATGGCGTTTGTAGCGAGCCAGACAGCCGGAAGAAGGCTACCAGGGTCAGTCTCGATCAAAGTCCGAATACAATTTACCAGGGTGTCGACAATCTTGATGCGGCTTTGCGTGCTGTTGACGAGCACGAAGCACCGAGTCAGAAGTGCGTATGAGGCGTCTCCGGCTTCCGCTCCCCAATGCTCCTTCAGTTTGGGGGCATATTCCGAGGGATCGAAGGTCAAGGGGCTCTGGTCAAAGGGTATAGTAGTTGACACAGTATCTTCGGCCGTTGCGACTGAAGATAAGGAGAGCGTCTTCTTCTCCGGTCCAGGGACTATCAGCTGTCCTGGCGGCTTCGAGGGAGAGGGCGGGCTACTCTTCTTCGGCGGACTTGGACTTGGTTGTGACGACGGTCCAGCTGATGAAGCGGACCTGTCTTTGACCCCCTCTCTCCGGTCGCGATCCTCCTGGTCCCATTCAGCCTGAAGTTTGCGTGCTAGCTCTTCGTCCGTGAGTTGTTCCGCGTTGTTGTTGCTCTCTGGCTGAGACGACGGCAGGGCCTCAGTTGGGGTTGCGACACTCGAAGCAGTTGAGCCATTCTGCCTTTGTCTCGCAAAGAAGTATTCCAGCCCACGACTGGTCCCTGCGGCAGGGCCCTTGGGGTCATTGTTGAGCTTTCGCTTCTTGGCTGGACTGGGCATATTTAGTTGCTAGGTGGCGCTCGACTGAGGGCGAATCTCTCTATGTTGCGGCACTGAAAAACGACTGCATGATGGCATTAATCAAGAAAGAGCTCACACAGCTAGCATTTGTAGTTGCGTGGAGCGACAACGATGAAGAGACGAGCGGCTACTTCAAGCGTGTCTGTCGATGACGCTGGGGACGCACGACCTCATCGCGAAAGCACGTGCCGCCCTACTTAGCATTCAGCCACACATGTGGCTGATTAATGACCAGCACCGCCCCATCTCGGCAGCGGCACACCGTTTCTCCTGACCTCCAGCACATTTTCATCTCTGTGCCCCACCAAAGGGAAATTCCCCTCCACCACATCCAACATCACGACATCTCGTCCACGACCGCCGCCATGTTGAACGGCGAAGACCCGCCCGAGAGGCCCGAGTACATCATCAACATCATCAATGGCCTTGAGCGATACAACCCTGAGGCCGTCGGCACCCTCGAGGCCTACCTGACGGAGCAGTGCGAGCAGAAGTACACCGATTGCAATGCGAACCGGACACTGCTGAAGCTGTGAGTCTGCCCACGCCGCGCGATTCCGTCCCTTGGATATGTCTCTGTATTTGCGCCGGGCCCCTGCGGTTTTTATGATGACTTGTCAACGTTTCCTATTACCTGATCGCGACCGGGGTGGATGGACCACCCACGGCGCATCTGAAGTCAACTTTAGTTTTCTGAATCACCCTGCTTAGCCACGCACTTCACGACGTCGCATATGCCTACAGTGGATGAACTGGCGCTGACAACCCTCGCTCTTTCCGCAAATAGGTACCAGCTCAACCCCGACCGCACCAAGGACGAGATCATCACCAACATCCTGGTCAAGACCATGACCCAGTTCCCTTCCCCGCAGTTCACACTCGCCCTCCACCTCATCAACCCAAGCTCCGCCCAGCAGGGCGAGCTGGCCGAGGCTCTCGCCAAGCTGCGCACCCTCAACTCCCAGCTCGAGGGCGCTCAGTACGCCCGCTTCTGGAACGCCGTCGACGGTGACGACCTGGTCGCCGACCTCATCGCCGACGTCGCCGGCTTCGAGGACATCATCCGCCAGAACATCTCCCTTCTCATCTCTCAGTCCTACCGCGAGATCAGCGTCTCCCAGCTCGAGGCCTGGCTCGGCCTCAACGCCGACGCTGCCGCAAAGTTCGTCACCGAGGTCTGCGGCTGGAAGGTCGAGGGCAACACCGCCATCATCCCCAGCAACCCCGACAACGAGGCGAAGAAGGCCGAGATTAGGGAAGACGTCAACGTCGACATGTTCTCGCGGGTCATCCGCCGGACTTGGGAGGAGACTGTGTAGGGGACGACGGCATGCGGAAGTGGACTGTCACGCAGGGATGAACCGGACAAAATGGACCCCCCTGGAGTAGGAGGGCATCTGGGAGGCAAGGGTAGCATGGCGGCAATCACACGGCGTTTTAGTTATCTTTGGAACTGCGGGGGGATCATAGAGAACCCGCGCATGAGGAATGCAAAAGATTCACGAGACCTTGACTCAGGCAGGCTGCACTCTATTCCGCTCCTTTTGGTATGGCATATCGTTGTCGTCATCATCCTCATCATCGTGGCAGCGCAGAAAGTTCCTCACTTCTTCGCCAGCTCCTCCCACTGTACACCGCACCACTCCTCGACATATCCTGCCGTGTCATCTCCAGAACCCCGAGCCAGACAGTCCGCCTCACAAACACCGACAATAACAGTTCCCCACTCCATGCCCTCCAGCCCGAGTTCCTCTTGCTCCTCGAGCTCCGTGATGGCCTGCGGCGTCAACTGCACTTCAAAGACACGCCCAGCGCCGCAGTTTCCACACCTCGGCATGCCGCTCTTCTTCGCTGCGGCAGCCGCGGTGAGGACCTTGCCGACATTGTCCTTCTTGGAGTACAGAAGCGGCGTACCGCCGTACTCGTACCGGATAGACTGGTCTGGGTTCTGGGCCAGACGATCGGCAAACTTCTGGAATACGGCGTCCATGGAACTCTCGAACACCTCCTTGTCGATTCCGCCAGAACCACCCTGGTCGGGGGTGTCGTCGATCTCCATTTCGGTCTTTTGAGGGACTGGTGCGGGTTCGGGGTCGAGCGTCTCGTACTCTGCGTCGGAAAGATATGAGACCGGGTAAGGCTTCGGGAGCTTGTCCGCGGCGGGCCAGGGTTCTGGTGGCGGAGGCGGTCCCTGCTCGACTTTCTGGGTGTTGTTGAGGTTGAGAGTCTCGGCAAAGGTCTTCGGTAGCGCGGAGACAGGGTCTTCCTTCTTAGGCTCTTCTTGCTTCGCCGGTGCTGCCGCGGCAGACGAGGAGAACGGGTTGGAGGAGCCGCTCCCGAAGGGGTTGCTGTTTGCTGCCCCTCCCCCGCTGCTGAAGGGATTTGCGCTTCCACTCGAGAATGGATTGGCGGCCCCAGATCCAGCCGCAGGAGCGCCGCCGAAGAGCGCATTGCCCAACCCAGGTCCTTCATTCTTGGGCTTGCTGGCCTCCTCTTTTCTCCTCTTCTCCTCGGCCTCCTTGGCCTCCTTGGCAGCCTTGGAAGCCTCTACAGCTTCTTTCGATATTCTCGTGCCCCTGATCGCTCGTACGCTGCCCTGTCGGCGCTGGCATGTTTGTCGTCGGCATGCGAACACATAGAGCCGTCGGTCGTGGCCGGGAAACTTGTCGGGGAGCTCTCCGTTGAGCTGGAGAAGCAGGACCATCATGTCCTTGCAGTTACTGCACTTCGCCAGTGCGGCTGACGGAGTCTGGTCGTCAATCCATTCCTGTAGAGTACGACATGATTAGTGTTGGTGACGGAGATCAGGGAGGACGGCGAACATACTGGGACACCTCCAAGACGGCTGATGGTATCCTCCTCCGCGTCCTTGGAGGCATATCCAAGCAGGACATTTGTCTCGGTGAATTCCTGGTCTCCAACATCGGAGTCGCTGTCGTAGGAAGCCATGACGGCAGTTGGGTGTTCGCACTTGCACCGTCGCAACGAGAATATCACTTTGTCGCGGTCCGTCTTTCACCGCGGGGCAGAGAATTTGGGAAATTTTGGCGATGAGGGGCTTATCTTATCGGGACTGGTACAGGGGGCGGACATAACAGCGGTCCAAGGGGGCGGGGCGGACATAAAGCGGCGGTCATAAGCGGACGTAAGACCCCTGATTTCGCCCTCCCACTGGCACTTACATCCGCCTCGAGACCGTCATGTCTAAGTCCGTCACACTCCCTTACGTCCCAAACAACCGGTCAATACCCAGACTCTATCACCAAGCATCTGCCGGACTTTCAATCACCCCACCAAGCCATTCAATGGATCAGCCCACGCTGCCACATCGGCGTCGGAGACGGGCGGCCCTGTCGTGCATCGAGTGCCGTCGTCGCAAGATCCGATGTGACCGAAAGGAGCCATGTACGCACTGCGTGTCTTCTAAGCTTGAATGTGCTTTTCAAACCTACCGTACGCCACCAGAATATTTGGCTAAAGCGCGTAAGAGACCCTCGGAGGAGGTGCCTGATAATGATGCGCCGACGGATGCGGTGACAGCTCTCACAATGGCTGCCCCCGAGTCTGATAACGCCATACAACCACATACTACAAGTACACCGCAATCAAGTCAGCTCAAGAATTATGAGCCAGTACGGACGCAGAATCAGGATGAGGAGCATACATCCTCGATCATCTTGGACAAATCGCGAGTTTCTTCATACCACATGGGCATTGCCAACGAGGTGAGTCTGTCTTGGGACAGCTTGAGTATAATGTGCATTTCTCTGATTATCTCACCAAGTTCGAACCCGTAATCTCATGCTACGCAGCAGCTACTGGGAGAGGAGGAGTCTATGCAAGAGCCGCCGCTGGCAATGACAATAGCCCCAGCAGTTCGTTCCGAGGGGCCGAGACGGCGGGCCTCTTGGTTGAGATGAACGAGCTCACGCAACACTGCAAAAGTATCGCGAAGAGCATCAAGCAAGGACCGCCAGGAGCGTTTAGCGGCGATGAGATCACCCTCCTGCTTCGCTCTCGTGATACGACCGACGCCATGGCTAGGCTCTACTTTGCGTCTCTTGAGTCCACATACCGTATTCTCCATGCGCCCAGCTTTTGGCACGAATACGAGAGGCTCTGGAGCGACTATGAGAGCATACCAGCTGATGTCCGTTTGAGAGTTATGCTTGTCATCAGCTTGGGATCCAGCCTTTATCAATACGACGACGGCCAAGCACGTTGTGAGTGGCGTAACATGGCCAGTCAATGCATCCGGAACGCACAAACCTGGCTCGCCGGCCCCCTGAAGAAGGACAGTCTATCCCTCGGAGGCATCCAGATTCATTGCTTGACGATCCTTGCCCGGCAAGTCTTCTCCATCGGCGGCGATTTAACCTGGGTGTCAATGGGGTCTCTGGTGCACGAGGCCATGCGGGCAGGCCTGCATCGAGACCCGAGACATCTCCCGCCCACGTCTGTGCTGGAAGCCGAGCTGAGGAGGAGGCTGTGGGCAACAATCCTCGAGTTGACGGCACAGTCGTCCCTGGACTCGGGCATGCCGCCTCGCATCTCAGCGGATGAGTACGACACCGAGCCGCCCTCGAACCTGGACGATGATGAGCTGGACAACTCTGCCAGAAGCATTACACCTCGACCCAGGGCTCTTAGCTACACTGATACATCTTTGCAGCTCGCCCTTCTCGACTCACTTCCGGCCCGCCTCCGCATCCTTCGACGGCTGAACAGCCTGCAGACCTCCATCTCGTACACCGACGTCTTGGCGCTCAGCTCCGAGATCACTGAAGCATGCAACTTGAACAGCGCCTTCATGAGACGGCACAAATCAGAAAGTCGTGCAACCGTATTCCGCCATAACCTGCTCGACTATCTCGTCCGCCGATTTCTCCTCACTCTGCACTTCCCCTTCGCCACCCGTGCCCAGTCAAATCCGCTCTTCTACGGCTCCGTCAAAGCCAGCCTCGACGCAGCGATGGCCATCATATCCCCAGAGCCCGATGAGGCATTCTCCCGCCTCATGGCCATCGGTGGCGGTCAGTTCAGAGAGAGCTTCCGTGGCGCCATGATGGCCGTAGGCCTCGAGCTGCTTGTCCAGGTCGAGCGCCAGCGTCTGGATGGGACGATGCATCGCAGCCCGCACTACCGGAAGCTACTATCCCAGACGCTGAAGGACATGATCGATCTTTCCGCGGAGCGGATCCGTTTGGGAGAGACAAACGTCAAGAGCCATATGTTCTTGACCATGATCCTAGCCCAGGTCGCGGCTGTGGAGGCAGGTTCGAGTCGAGAAGCATGCGAGCTGGCGATTGCGCAGAGTGCCAGGGACAGTCTTTTGCTGTGCCGGGGGCTTCTCCAGACGCTGGCTGAGGAGGCGGCCGTTCCACTCGCATCGCCCCCTGGTACCACGGCGACGAGCGTGGATGATGAGCTGGGGGTCTTTGGGGGGATGGACTGGGATTTTGGCCTTTTCATGGATGGTGAAGGGATGACCTTGTAACAAGCGTTATTTCCGCCCTCCGGGGGGTCTCCTTACATCCGTCTCCATTTCAGCACGTCCGCTTGAAGCGTTCGTGAGAACGATATGTCCGTCGGGCGGACATAACTCAGGTACATAACGAAGAGCCCATCGGCCTTCATAATACCCCTTTCTTTCCACTCAAGAACCTCATCACTGTCTCTCTCCCACACCCTATACTTCTTCAACCCCCAGAACACACACCTCGCAGCCATGAGGGTCCTCATCGCCGGCGCAGGGATCGCAGGCAACGCTCTCGCCTTCAGCCTTGTCAGACAGGGCCATGAGGTCACCGTCGTCGAGCGCTTCCCCAATCTCCGCGTCTCAGGCCTCCAGATCGACCTCCGTGGCTACGGTATCGAAGTCGCCCGTCGCATGGGCGTTGTCGAGGCCATCCGTTCCAAGGCAGTCCCCGAACAGGGTATGCAGATCGTGGACTCCTCCAACCGTCAATGGGGATACTTTCCCATCAACGCCGATAAGCTCCGCGACGATGAGGACCCGAAGAAGCGGCCCCAGAATTTCACGTCCGAGTTCGAGATCATGAGGGGCGAACTGTGCCGCGTATTCTACGACGGGGCCAAGGACAGGGCGAAGTATGTCTTCGACACGTCGGTGGAGAGCTTCGCGGATCGCGGGGACGACGTCGAGGTGCGCTTCGCCGACGGCAAGATGGGATGGTTCGATCTTGTTGTCGGCGCTGACGGGCAGGGGTCCAGCATGCGAAAGATGATGTTCGACCCTGCAGTCGCCGATGCGGCCTACCACCCCTTCAAGGGCGTGTACATGGCCTACTCCACGATCCCCCGGCCGATCCGCGAAGGCGAGGACTACCTCGCGACGCTGTACTTCGCACCAGGGAAGCGAGGCATGATGACCCGGAGGCACAGCCCGGACGAGATACAGGTGTACGTGGGCTGCAAGACCGACTCGGAGAGGCTGCGAGACGCAGTCGGCGGCGGCAGACGCTCGGGAGACCAGGTGGCCCCTTGGGCTGAGATATTCAAGGGCGCCGGGTGGCAGGCGGACGAGATCTTCAGCGCTATCAAGGCGGCAAACAAGGACAAGGGGGACTTCTACACTGAGTGCCCGGCCCTGGTGAAGCTGCCGTCGTGGTCTCGGGGGCGGGTCGCCCTTCTCGGCGATGCGGCATGGTGCCCGACGTCGACGACGGGGATGGGCACGACATCTGCCATTGTCGGGGCGTATGTGCTTGCCGGCGAGATCGAAAAGCACTGCGGCACGGACGGGCGGGACAAGCTGGGGACGGCGCTCGAGGCGTACGAGCGCACATTCAGGCCGTTCATGGACCAGGTGCAGCGCGACTTGTCGGCAGAGGACGGCGGGGCCTTTGACAAGCTCCCTTCGTCGGCGTTCGGAGTATCCGTGTATCTAGGCATTATCTGGCTCTTTTCCGCCTTGAAGGCGAACGTTGGCCAGTGGTTTCTACGGGAGGAGGTCCAGGAATGGGACCTACCGGTGTACGATGGGATGCGGTTCGACGTTTGAGGCCTCGTCAAAGTATTGGTAGACACCTTACTTACTACATATCTCCATTCTTCACATTGCATTCTAATCCTGAAAATTCAGATGGGCTTGGGCCTGACCATTTGCGTCGGAGGGTGTGCGGTATAAGTCTTGTCGCGCCCCTGTCGGGAAAAGGGGTAGCCCTCTCCCTCACCACTAACAATTCATCAGTATATACTTGCAAGAGTAAGATGTATTACAGAAAAGGTCTATAGACGTAAACTTGAGCTTGAGTAGCCTGTCGGGGTCGTAAGGCCGCACTCACGATTCCATCCGCCTGGCAGTTCCGCCGATCCAGCAACCCCGGTCAGCGTCCTCGTCAACTGTCACCCTGATCTCAGATGGGCTGCCCATCGCAACGCCCTGCCGCACAACAAGCGTCCGGTCCTTCAGCATCCCGTTCTCCAGCACGGCCCAGCTCAGCGCCGCGGCCGCAATACCCGTGGCCGCGTCCTCCGGATACCCCGACGCCTTCGGGAATTGCCTTGCTTCCACATGCGTGCCCTTCTCTCCTTCAACGGGGTCGATGATGGCGTAGGGGTATAGTCCAGTCGATTCCAACCTTTCACAGACTTCCCTCACCCGAGAATAGTCAGGCTTCAGCCCGTTCACGCCGCTCGAGCTCCTGAGGGGGACCATAGTCTTGACCCTGCTCGTGCAGGCGTTCTGTATCGGAAAGTCGGGGTGAAGATCCTCCTCGCTGATTCGAAGCACGTCCAGAATCTCCCTGCGTCGCTCCTCATCGACGGCCTTGACCCATCCACGGGGTTGCGACACCTCCGCGACGGCTCCCCTCTGATCCCGAGCCTCTGCAATCCGAGCACGCACATTGCCCGATTTCGTCGCGTAGACAATCTCCTTTCGTCCCTGCGGAAGCCGCCCGAGCTCGTTGAGCAGCCACGTCGTGCCCGCCGTAGCATGCCCGCACATCTCCATCTCGTGCTCGGGCACGAAGAACCGAAGCTCGTAGTCCGCCTCTCGCCCGGGAGGTGGGGGGAACAGAAAGGTGCTCTCATGGCCGTACTTCTTTGCGACTGCACGCATGTCTTCGGATGACATGCCCTGGGCATCCAACTCGACGGGGCACGGGTTGCCGCCGCGCGAGTTGTCGGAGGGGCCTGTGAAGACCGAGATGAGGTTGATCGCGGACATAATGTGGTTCTGGTAAAAATGGGTTTTGCGAAAGTTGTTGAAGGATTGGCCGGTTGAGATGTTTCGGGGGAGGAAGAGTGTGACCAAGGGCGCGATTGACGAGAACTGGAGACAGCGGAGTACCGTCACTAGAGCGCAGAAGGTCGGTGTATATGGATTCTCTGATTTGATCCTTTTATTACTAGTAACTCTACCTACGGCGCAACTCAAGGCAACCTGCTGACAGGAAATGACGAAGTATTGAGTCAATGTGACTCTGCATGGCCTCCATCGCGAACCGGCAACACATCAAGCAGACAGTTGAAGCAGGCAAGTGCAAGAAAAAGCTGGATTTCCAGGGAATCATCAATCAGTCCACCTCCCTGCCCTCTAAATCCTCCTCATCGTGTGCGAAAGCAAGACGGCAAGCGTCAGGTATCTAAGTCAAACAACTGGAAAGCGCCGCCGCGCACAACGCGACTCCGACAAAGGAAAGACCCATCCCTGCTATGCTTGTTGAACCACCATCTTTCTCTCCTCGTCTCCGTCTCCGTCTGCGTCACCTCAGTATGGCGAGTTGACAATGTCATCCCGGCCCAACTTGTACCGCCCACTCGCCGGTGTTCCGATCCTGCCGGAACTCTTGCGCCCTCCGATGCTGAGTCTCGAGAAGTCGCCCGCGATGCTCTCGCGGGTCGGGCGCTTCAGGGCCTGCTTGCCGACCATGTTGACCTCGTTGGGCAGCGCGACGATGACGTTCTTGTCCGTTCCGAATTTGAAGTCGTCGGCCTTGACGCTCTCGGCGTAGCGCTTGATGAGGTAGGGCGCCTTGGCTCCCTTGAGAACCTTCTTGAGGTTCCATTCGATGATGTATGGGCCAGTGGCGGTAATGATACTCGTCTCCTCGGCGCCCTCGCCCGCATTGAACTTGGCGGGAGTGAAGCGGACGGGCTTGCCAGTCTCGTGCGCAAACTGGGCAATGTGCTCCGGAGTGAGTGCCAGGCGACGGGGCTGCGGCTTGTCCGCGGCTGCAAACGACTTCTCGAAGCCAAGCTTGCCCTCATTCTTTCCAGTCTTCTGCATGGCGTCGACCAGGAGGATGTACGTACTGCACGTAGCCAGGATCCAGCGACCATCGGCAGAGACGTCAAGGCCGAGGATGGCCTCGCCAAGGGCGGGGATGTGAGTCTTTGCGTTGATGCCCAGACGGTCGAAGAGACGGACGTCACCCTTGTTCGAGGCCACGGCGATGTATCCCTTCTCGGTGGTAGCCATCGCCGAGAAGTCGTTCTTGGAAGCGTACTGCTTCAGCTGAGAATCAACCAGCTTTGTCCCAGCCAGACGCGGGTCGACACGGAACAGCGCGTTGTTCGACACACCCAGGAAGGTGGGCTCGTGGGTCATCTGGGCGAACTTGTTCTCGGGGGCAAAGGTAACAACTGGGATGTCATCGTGGACGTTCCACTCATCCACGACCTTGCCGTACTCGAGGTCCATCCGGTAGAGCTTGTTGGGATCAGTCTGATGCTGGAGGATCATATCACGGTCCTCGTTGTGCAGCATGACCTTCTTGGGGCTGAAAAGGGCGCCCTTGGGAGTCTCGACCTTGGAGATATTGGTAGAGAACTCGAGATTGTTGGTGTTGGTGTGCTTGAACACTCCAATCTTCGATCCACGAACGACGAAGGACCTGTCGTGCTTGTAGCCGACGGCAAGCTGCGAGTTGACGTTTCCGTCATCGTCCTTGGTGAGAACATTGTCGTCCTCCTCGTCTGTGTCGTAGTGCTCGCTCCGCTGGCCTTCGTCCGCGCTCTCGTAGTCTTCCTCTTCCTCTTCTTCCTCGACATCTTCCATGGGAAGGTCATTGAACGCGTCCGTGATATACTCCTGCTCGCGCTCCTTGACCTTCTCCCACTTGATCTCGTTCAGCTGCTCCCAGAGGCAGCGAAGCAGGCCTTCCTGGAAGCGCTCAAGTGTCCCCTGGTCCTTAAACCGGAGCAACCAGGAGTAGGCGGATCCATCAGCCGTGAACTGGTTGAAGATGAACGAGAGGAACTCGAAGTTGAAGACCGGGTTGATGTCGGCAACGATCGGGATGCCGAGCCATGCTTTCTCGCCTCCCTCGATCTGAAGCCAGTAATTCCATTTGCCAACCTCGGTGACCGTGGCCGTGACAGATGCATCCTGCAGAACGAAGGAGCCCGAGGGAAAGTCGAAGAAGTGCAGTTCGGCAGTCTCGGTCGAGTAGGTCGTGATAGCCTCGGGGGCTTCGGCGGAGATCGGAGGGCCGGTAGGCTTTTCCTGATTCGATTGCGCGGGAGGCGGGGTTTGCTCGCGCTTCTGCGCCGTGTTGGCGGTGTTCTTGCTCGACCGGAACATGGCGTCGGCAGATTCGATCGATCGCGTAAGGGTTGGGCTGTGGAGCGGGCTGGCGGGAGGGATCGCAGGTTCGTGATGGAACTCGAACTGGGCGAGATCGTTGTCGGAAGCAGTTGTGTGAGGCTTTCGGTACTTGCGTTCGTATTGACACTCCTTGGCAATTCGTTCGAACTTCTCGACCTGGGACGAAGGGACGCCGGCGTCGCAGACAAACTCGTAAACGTCGCCGTTGTCTCCGCTGAGGTCGCGCCAGGCAATGACCTTTTCCGAGCCCTCGCGAATCTCGACTCGGAGATGGAGTGCCTCGTCAAGGAGGAAAGTCTTCTCGTCGCGTTCGGCGGTGAGCGCGTCGATTTCGGCGTCCTCTCCTTCCTCTTCAGCAAGAAGCTCGGCCTCGCCTTCCTCGTAGACTCTCTGGACGACGAGCTGATACTGGAAGTCCTGTCCGGTGCGGCGGATCTGCGCGGCGGCGTCCTTGAAGATGAGTTCGGAGTATCCTTTGGGCGAGAGGGGTCGGACAAGGTAGAGTTGGCCCTGGGGCAGTTCGGTCAAGGCTTCTTGGTTGCTTGTTCCAAAGATGAGCTTGCCAACTGGAGCAATATGTTAGCCAACGGGTCTCTGTCGGAAGGAGCGTCGCATGAATGAATGTAGGGATCGTCGGCGTGTCGCGAAATGGCGGGGTGTCTCGAGGCAAAGCCCTGGTGGCGGGGGCGTCACCGGGCAACGACGCACAAGTGGGATGGCTTGGCTCTTGTTGATGCGGGGCAGACGTACCGTTTCTGAGGACGAACATGGTGAAGAGAAGAAGGGAGGGCGGTCGCAGTAGAGAGGAAGAGGCGATGATCCAATTTAACGATGCGTTCGCATGGCAGGCTCCTTCTCGCGCTCTGGGAGTGTTGCTGGGATGTGGACAAAGGCAAGTGTTGGCCAGTCCGACGACGCGGGGAGGAAAAGGTTACAAGCGTCAGGAAGTCCAGGGCGGGGGATTTTTTTGGAGAGAAGCTCCTGCGTCATAACAAGCGCCTTTGGCGGCCACTGCCTGGGCTGCCTACGACATGTGGCGGTGCACGGGCCATTTGCCACAACAGACGGGACATGGCACGTGCCCCTCAGATTTCATCTTCCTTCTGCCCATCAATTCCTCTGACCAGCCAGTCAAACCAGTCTCCTTCACCACCAACAGCAGGCTTGACAGAAGCCTAGCGGCCTGCTAAGCAAAACTATCTTTGGTTCCCGTTCCCGTTGGTTGACATGGGATTTGCATTAACACCCCAGGCCCCTGCTATCATCTTCCGCGTCCTGAAGGGATGAGCCGCCCTGGGCGGTCTGGCGATGCTTGCTTTGGGGTCAACCAGACACCAACGTCGCCAAACAAACTACCTGCATCGCTCCGTCGAAAGAGGCCAAGGACGTTTGGTTTCTCAAGTTTTCCGTGACGTACGGTCAGACTGATTGCCCGAACCAGAACAGGACGGTCAAGACGGGAGGTGCTCCAGACTCATCAGCCGGCTCAGTCTTTGGAACTCATCCCAGACACTGTGATCTATCAATTCTGACATCCTTTCTCCTGAAGTCAAAAGCATGGACACGGAGGATATAGCCAGTGGCGTCCCTTCAGCGGCTTCCCACCACCTTGGCAGATAATTCCGATGGTGACACCGTAGCAACGAGCTGCCCAGTAGCAACGAGCTGCCCAGTGAGGGAGATGTGACCATCCGTGGTGAAATGTGACAGATGAACAACGCCGGTGGTGATCAAATGAATGCAATCACTCTCGCAGCTTACCACTCGCACCCAGCTGATTGGATCACTGGAGTCCCGAGGGTGGAGATACGGGGAGCTCCGATGGAGCGAGTGTCTTTCTTCGCAGAACCCGGAAGGCCAGGCCCATTGCTGAACCACACTGAAGTCGCTTCTACCTCTGACTGATTTTGAGGAAGAACGCCTCACCTGGACCTTGTTGGCTTGTGCTGAGATGGCGTCAGCTCGGAGACTGAGCTTTGGAGGTTGGTGCTCATGACTCCTCAGCAAAGGAAATGCCAAAAATGACAACTGACAACAACAGCGGCGGATTTCCTCTGGGGTGATACAAGTCAGGAGGAAAAGAGACTCATTCGCAAGATTGGTATGACCTCCCGGGGACGTGAAGATCACAGACATGTATGTTCTTACTGACCTTCTTCGCAGATTTCTTCATCCTGGTAAGACTTTAGGTGTGCGATCTCGGAACTGTGACTGAAAACCTGCCAGACATTCTGCTGCTTCAGCTTCTTCTTCAACCATCTGGGTCAGGCCCCCTGAAGTCTTTTCTCTTGTGATGCAGCGCAGTTGACTAATTTCTCAACAGACAGAGCTGCTTTTGCCAATGCATATGTGGCTGGTCTGAAGGAGGCCATCGGCCTTGAAGGCAACCAGTACAATGTGCTCTTGTCGATGGCCTCAGCAGGGTATGTCATTCTCCCTGTCAGGCCGGAACCCGAGAATTGACCCGTCAACAGCATGCTTGTGGGCCAAATCCCCAGCAGCATCATAATTCAGAGAGTCCGGCCTCGCATATGGCTGCCCTCCATGGTGGTCGCGTGGGCTGGCTTCACCATGGCCAGTGCGGCTTGCAGGACATTCAAGCAACTCTGCGTCGTCAGATTCCTCCTTGGTCTTGCAGAAGCCAGCACGTATGCAGGCTCCATCTACATCATGGGGTCTTGGTAGTAAGTTGCTGTTCATGAGAGAGCGAGGGCAAGTGGCTGACCGCAAGCCAGCAAGCCGAATGAACTCGCCAAGCGAACTGCCCTCTTTACTGTCGCTGGGCAGGTCGGGAAAATGTTTGCTGGCGCCATGATGACAGCCATCCACGAGTCCATGGACGGCCATGCCGGGCTCGAGGGGTGGCAATGGGTCTTTCTCATCGACGGCATCATCACCCTGCCTACCGCGGTGTTCGGCTTCTTCTTGTTTCCAGACATCCCGGAGATCACCCAGGCGCCGTATCTCAACAAAAAGGAGCGACAACTCGCTCTTGATCGTCTCCCACCGAAAGCCGACGACGGCCACAACATTCAACCCTGGAGCCTGGCGAAACGCGTTTTGGGACAGCCTATGGTGTGAGTCTAATGTCTCATCGTCGAAAACATCTACTGACGGGGGCGATTAGCTATGTTTGCTGCGTATTTTCGGCACTTTCATCGGCCATGCAGGCATACATCGTCCAAGGCCTCATGCTGCTCTTCATGAAGTACCACCAAGCGGCCAACGGGTTCACTCAGTCACAGGTCAATACATATCCGATCCCGACGCATGCCGTTGGCATCGTGGCCGAACTTCTGTCTTCCTTTTTCATCGACCGTTACAACAAGCGGTTGAGCATCGCCTTCCTGCTTTGCATGGTCCAGGTCGTCTGCTCCATCGTCCTCCTCATCCCCAACATGACACTGGCCGGCAATCTGACGGCGTTCTACCTGTCATCAACTTCTTACGGCATCAACCCTTTGCTCTACAGTTGGTCAAGCAATATTGCGGCCAAGACAGCAGATGACGCCGCCCGGAGCGTGATCCTCGCGTCGATGGCCGCCAGCGACGGCCTCCTCTGGACATTTTGGGGCATCGCGCTCTACCCAGCAGATGATGCGCCCTACTGGCGGACAGGATACATCTCGATGCTCTGTGTCTGCACGGTCCTGTGCGGCTGGCTGTTCGTCGTTCGCTGGGTGAGTGGCTTATACCAATGACAATTAGTCAGATCTGTAACTGACGTGCCACAGTTGGATCGATACACCACCAAGAAGTATCCTGCGTCCACGGACCCAAGGCCCTCAGACAGGCCCTCAGATGCAGAGGTTACGGACTTGCGCCAGTCGCCACATGAAAAGCGAGCTTAGAAGTCGGAAATTCTTTACAACTGAAACGACACGATGCTGCTCATACATTATAAAACAACTTGCGCTATCGAGAGAAGCCGATCGCTTACAGCTGAAGACAGTATTGTACAGGTCAAATGGGCTGCCTCCATAATCAATATCAACGTGCCGTCGAGGGCTGGCGGCCAATCTGAGACCCCAATTGTTCCGCCCCGTCCTATTTCTCAAGAAGCATGTCCATGTGTATCGTGCGCCACACTGGGTCCTCATCCACGTGGATGACAGAGAACCCTTGACGCTCCCAAAAATGGGTTGCGCCGGGTAGGAAGGGATGCGTGTGGAGGTAGAGTCTCTTGATGCCCGCAGCGGCGGCGTGTTCCTTCAGGGCCGTGAACAACTTTGATGCCAGCCCTGTTCGCCGCCATGCCGGAGAAACGTAAAGCCTGACTACTTCAACGATGCGTTCCTCCCCAAGTTTCAACTGGGTAAATCGATGGTCGTAGAAAACATGGGCAATGGTTGCGATGAGGGCACCATCTGCGCGGGCGACGAAGAAGGCGCCGTCGCTGTTCTCCAGGTATGTCTGATGGAAGGTGGACAGTTCTCGCGTCGCTGACTGGGCATGCGATGCCGCATCCAGCATGGGGAACATATCGACGCGGGCCTCCTTCACGAAGGCGACGATGTCGGGAATATCATCGGGGGTGGCATGGCGGATTTCCAAAGCCATGATCCGATGTTAGGTGCTGGGCCCGTTGTATGTACTGGGGCTTCTCTCGTGGCTGTAGCCGGGGGCGAGGCTTCCTGCGGCGTGCACTCTTGATAGGGGCACCTCACGCGAGTAAAGTGACGAGGGGATGTCAGGTGAGGGCCTCGTGATGAGTGTTCGTCCACGAGGCCAGGTCAAACTGTGAAGTTTTTGGGCGTCCAGCCCCGCAGCGTGGCTTGGGCCGATAACGGGCAGAAGATAAGTAGGTGCCTTCTCGACCCTCGAATGCCTTACCAGAAACGTAAACGCACGAGTCGGGCTTGTGCTTCGGGGATTATAGATTGGTAGATGTTCATCGTCATGGTTTTCTGAATCTGATTCACCTGGTACCTGGAATAAGCAGAGGACTTGACCAACAAGTATCGAAGGCCATCATCAGTCGGTCATTCGGGAACCAACACAAGACTAATACCGCTCCATGGGCACGGCAGTGTGTTGGACCTTCGAAATCAGCACAAAGGGGTCATTCTAAGTAAGCCCTGGGAGATCGTGTGGAATGTTGAAGTTGCCCGGGAGTTGTCCGAGCATCTATCCATTTTATTAAGCATTGGCACCTCAACCCCTGATGCTTCCGCGGACTTTAGATGGAATAGGAAGTGGAGCCACCGCGATGATGACGGGAACGACCCAAAGTCCCGGTCCCCGTACTTCCAGGTTCCTCAAGATGCCCAGTCGACTGGAAAGCCGTCTCCGTCCACCATGAAACCGACACTCCTATAGTAGGAACTACTGTACCATCGCATCAATTTCTCCAAATCCAGCACGCCCAGCCCTCGAACTCGCTGCTCGGGGCACCTTCAATGTCAACGACGGGCATCACGATCCGCCTTAGTCATCGCTGTCGGGCAGCTCAGGCGACCATCCCTGCCTGTCTTGTGCCAGTGAGGACCCATTAGCTCGTCCCTTGGCGACTTGGGGGGCTGCCAGGACGTCATCCATCTTCCAACAAGGGAAGGGCTGTCCCGGCAGATTGCAAGACCCCGACACGCACGGCGCCCGACCCGGATACGACTTCGCCGTGCTCGACCTAGACCTCCCCTCGCCTCCTCTCCTTCACCTCCTGCTTCAACCACCGAGTCGCAGCCGCAGTCTTCCGCGCCATGTCTCAATTCCGACTGACCATCGAGGACGGCCAGTTCCGCGACAGGGAGGGCCGCACCGTCGTCCTGCGCGGCATCAACGTCGCCGGCGACGCCAAGCTTCCCAGCGATCCTGACCAGTTCTCCCACATCAAGGAGAACTTCTTCGACGGCGACTCTGTCAAGTTCCACAAGAGACCCTTCCCCAAGGACGAGGCGCACACGCACTTCTCCCGACTGCGACGCTGGGGCTACAACACCATCCGCTATGTCTTCACCTGGGAGGCCCTCGAGGCTGCTGGGCCTGGCCGCTACGACGAGGAGTTCATTGCCCACACGGTTGATGTTCTGCGGATAGCAAAAGGATTTGGTTTCTATGTCATCATGGATCCCCATCAGGACGTGGTAAGTGTTGCCCGTCGACAGCGGAGGCATCCCTTGCGTCGACTAACGACCCTCAGTGGTCCAGGTACTGTGGCGGCTCCGGCGCCCCCATGTGGACGATCTACGCTTGCGGTCTCGACCCCCAGAAGTTCGCAGTCACCGAGGCTGCCCTCGTCCATAACACATGGGAGCCTCCCGAGGACTTCCCCAAGATGATCTGGGCATCCAACTACTGGCGACTTGCTGCCGGCACCATCTGCTCCCTCTTCTTCAGTGGAAGAGACCTCGCGCCCAAGTGCATCATCAACGGCATAAACATCCAGGACTACCTGCAGGGCCACTTCGCTGGCGCCGTGGCTCATCTCGCCCGACGGATACACGAGGCGGGGGATCTTGAGAACGACCCCGTCATCGGCTGGGAGAGCATGAACGAGCCAAACCGTGGCTTCACCGGCTACGAGGACATATCCCAGCTGCCGGCCGACCAGAACCTGAAAAAGGGTACCGCGCCCACCATGTGGCAGTGCATTCTGACTGGCTCTGGACGCGCCTGCGAGATCGACACTTACGACGTCGGCAATCTGGGCTCTTACAAGACCGGCAGTAAGCTTGTCGATCCGAAGGGCGAGGTGGCCTGGCTGTCGCCGGACTATGACGATTCGCGGTATGGCTGGAAGCGTGACGAAGGCTGGAAGATGGGAGAGTGCATCTGGGCCCAGCATGGCGTCTGGGATCCGGAGACCGACACCATCCTCAAGGGTGACTACTTCAAGAGCAATCCCCGCACCGGCTTGATATACACCCACGTCAACTGGACAGAGTCGCATTTCTTAGACTTCTTCCGAGGCTACAGGGACGCCGTCCGTAACATCCACAAGGACTGCATCATCATCATGCAGCTGCCGACCCTGGAGCTGCCTCCCCGGATCAAGGGCACCGCAGACGACGAGCCCAAGCTGGCGTATTCGCCCCACTGGTACGACGGCATCACCCTCATGACGAAGAAGTGGAACAAGCTTTGGAATGTCGACATCGTCGGCGTGCTGCGCGGCAAGTACTGGACTCCTGCGTTCGCGGTCAAGGTGGGCGAGCAGGCCATCAGGAACTGCTTCAAGGACCAGCACAGGACCCTCAACCTGGAGGGCAAGGAGCGCATGGGCAACCACCCCTGCATCTTGACAGAGTTTGGTATTCCGTACGACATGGACGACCAGCATGCCTATAAGACCGGCGACTACACCAGCCAGTCGGCCGCCCTGGATGCCAACTACTACGGCGTCGAAGGTTCGGGCATGGAGGGCCACTGCTTGTGGTTGTACCAGGCCACGGTGCGTCAATTTTCATCTTTCCCGCGAGTTGTTTCGTTCGCTGACTCTTCTAGAATGACCATGCGCATGGCGACCAGTGGAACGGCGAGGACCTGTCCATCTTCTCCCGTGACGACAAGCTGTTGCCGCTCTCCGCTCTGCCACCCGGCGTTGAGCCCTACCATGACGAGGTCAACGAGCTCAAGTCGACCCAGAGTAGCAGCCGGAATATTCCTGATGATGACCAGGTCGTGACCCCTGCGAATCTCAATCGCACCCTTACTAATCCCTCGATCACATCTGACCCGACTCAGAACCAGCGGGACCCCGAAATCTCGAACGCACCCGGCTTCCGGGCTGCCGAGGCCTACGTGCGCCCCACCGCCGTCGTCGTCGCCGGAAAGGTCCTCGAGGCCGGGTTCGACCTGCGCGGTTGCGAGTACAACCTCCGTATCAAGTGCCCTGTTCAGCCGTCCGACAATGCGCCCACCATCGTCTTCCTGCCCGAGTACCACTTCCCCGGTGACAACTGCACCGTCGTGGTGTCGTCTGGCAAATGGGAGCTCAGCACTGACGAGAATCCCGATGAACCGAGCTCGCCAGAATTGCAGAAGCTCAAGTGGTGGCATGGTGACGGCGAGCAGACGCTGAAAGTCAACGGCGTGGTGCGAAACCACAACATACCGCAGGCCACAGAAGAGGAAGCTGGTTACCTGGAGCAGTGCCGGCAACAGTACGGCACGTGCAACCTGATGTAAATCGAGGAGGGTTTTGGTCACATCTAGCATACATCGCTGCCGCACCCCGCGATTGTCACGAACCGGGCATGGCGTTTGGAGTAGTGTCTGTCATTATCTACCTTACCTCATGCGTACATTATATTTGCGCCGCCTCATGCATCGCGTTTTGTTTTCTGCCGCTTCATCTTCAAGAGCCTAATGCGATGCGACCCAGGATAGCGGGACGCCACGTGAGAAGAGATTCAGGGGTGACGACCGGGATCTTGGTGCCGGGGCCTTGGCGCCTGGGTCATGCTCACGTCGATCACCTAGGACCCGAGCGTTCATTTCTTCGACGACGATCGTCGACGACGACACTTGCTCATCTCAGCATTGCGCCGCGAAGCTTCATTGTTTCCTGCGCTCTTTCTTCCATTGCTTCATCTCGTGTATTTCTACCTATCTTTCCATCCATCGACACTCGATCATGCTTTGATCTTAGCCCTCACTCGCATCCATCTGCCGCCTCATTCTCAATTTCGTTCATCTCACCACCGGTCGCCACCATGATCCTTCCAAGGAAGCGGTCGCTCCTCTGGACTCTGATTCTTACGGCCTCCATCCTATATTTCTTCTGGGTCAGCAAAAATGGCGGCATAGCCGTTCGCACTTTCGGCCACCGCGTGCCATTCTGGCAGACGGTCCCAATTAACTACCCCCCTGAGTCCATCAGGCCACTACCCGCCGGAACTCCCGTCAACTTCCCGCGAGTCCAGGCCGAATTCCCTACTGAAACAGCTGAAGCCCGCGAGGCCCGCGAGAAACGACAAACTGCTGTACGCGATGTCTTCGCAAAGTCATGGGCGTCCTACCGCAAGTTCGCATGGGGCGCAGACGAGCTGACGCCCGTATCCGGAGGGCGGAAGAACCCCTTTGGCGGTTGGGCTGCGACGCTGGTCGACGCGCTCGATACACTCTGGATCATGGGTATGAAAGACGAATTCTATGAGGCCGTCAAGCGGGCTCAGGCCATCGACTTTGGGAAAACGGACATGTCGGACGTGAACATCTTCGAGACCACCATCCGCTACCTGGGCGGCTTCATCGCCGGGTACGACCTGAGCGGGGACGACAGGCTGCTGCACAAGGCGGTGGAGGTGGGTGACATGGTGTACAAGGCGTTCGACACGCCAAACAGGATGCCCATCACCAGGTGGAACTTCAAGGCCGCGGTGGAGGGCAAGCCGCAGCAGGCATCGACACACGTGCTCGTGGCGGAGATTGGAAGTCTCTCGATGGAGCTGACCAGGCTATCGGTCCTCACCGGGGATGCCAGATATTTCGACGCGGCCCAGAGGGTGACGGACGCCATGGCCGCGGCTCAGGACACGACGGCCGTGCCGGGGCTGTGGCCGCTGTCGGTCGACGCCCAGAATGGGGTGTTCGACCAGGAGGCCGGGACGGAGAGCAAGTTCCAGGGGAGGTTCACACTGGGCGCCATGGCGGACTCGGCGTATGAGTATCTCCCGAAGATGGCGGCGCTGCTCGGCGGGCTGGAGAAGGGGTACCAGGGGATGTACGAGAAGGCGGCTGACGCGGCGGTCAAGTATAACCTGTACAGGCCGATGGTACCCGGGGCGGAGGATATCCTGCTCTCGGGGGAGGTTCGTGCCAGAGACAACGGTACCAGCGCGGAGCTCACCCTGGAGCCCGAGGGGCAGCATCTCGTGTGCTTCTTGGGGGGCATGTTTGCGCTCGGGGGCCGGTTGTTCGACAGGAAGGACGACGTCGAGGTGGCGCGCAAGCTCGTCGACGGGTGCGTGTGGACGTACAAGGCGCTGCCACATGGGATCATGCCCGAGGTGTTCCACATGGCCGTGTGCGAGTCGAGAGACAAGTGCGAGTGGGACGAGAGGGCGTGGAAGCGTCAGGTCCTGGATTACCACGAGACGGAGACGGAGTCGTATGAGGATCTGATGATCGAGGCGGCGGATATCATCCAGCGGGACCGACTGCCGCCGGGGTTCACGGAGATCAGGGACCGGCGGTACATCCTGCGGCCCGAGGCGATCGAGAGCGTTTTCATCATGTACCGCGTCACGGGTCGACAGGACCTGGCCGATTCGGCGTGGGAGATGTTCCAGTCGATCGACGCGGCCACCTCGACGGAGCTGGCCAACTCTGCGGTGGCTGATATCACGGTGGCCAAGGAGGATGCCATGACGGCCATGGACTCGATGGAGTCGTTCTGGCTGGGAGAGACTCTCAAGTATTTCTATCTTGTGTTCAGCGAGCCGGGATTGATCAGTCTGGATGAGTATGTCCTCAACACGGAGGCTCATCCTTTCAAGCGGCTACGAGCCACAAGCGAATAGATAGCCTTGTAATCTGGGCCCCAGAATCTACAATATGCTTCCCGTATCTCTCGTGTAAGTGAGATCGAAGGGTGAAGCCATCCGCAGTCTAGGTTGCTTAGGTAAGCCTTGTTAGGCCAAAACAGAGTTCAGAACACGGGATGATCGTCAAAGATATTTTAAGACAGTCGCAGGTTAGCTCCGATGAATGTCGAATACGATGGCGGCGAGGCGGACTGAGGGCGGAAGACAAGCAGACGCACATGTCGCCGCGTGCAGCTGAGCGCTTCGATGGCCAATCAGTCGAGCTGATGCCGTCGGGCGCACACCGCCTGCATCCATCGTGGAGGTGCGAGGGTGCCGACCACTTGGACTTTAGGGGACTGTCCGCTGAAGATGTCCAGCAAGTCCACTGGGAGTGCTGCCCTCGCAGTGGAGTGGCTCGCTGTGCCCACTGGGACCACGATGTCGAGGTGCCCTGGTGGGCGGAACCAATCCGGTGACTTGCATCCACGCCCAAACCCCACCTCCTCCCCTGGATCTCGACTGAGATCCCCCCTTGTCGCCTCCGCATCCTTGCTCCAACCCTCCACGGCGTCGGCAGAAACAAACTGGCGTGGCATGGGTCGGCCGACAACGACACTAGCCTAGCCGCTTGCTGTGTCAACCTTGCCTGCCGTATCGCCTGCAAAAGTCGAAAGGCTGGCTGGCTGGGTTGAAGCCGTGTGCCTGACCGACCATCTTGTCGACCCTCGATTTGCGACTTCATCACCAGATGCACCAGATGGCGTTTTGAGCGACACGACACGGCTGCGCGAGTCGACTTAGTCCGAGCTTTTCGTCCAATCTTTCTTGTCCGACGCATCCTCCGCCTTCCCATTCATCCCCAGCCGCCCGTCCATTCAAGTCAGCCGCGGCCTGCAAGACGGGTCCGCGCGTCGTCCAACCTCGAGCCGCTTCCGGGTCGCCGTCTTGCCTTGCTTCATCTCCGACAGTCACGATACCGGTGCGCCCAGGGCTGTCTATCGAAGATCGCAGGGACAAGCTACAACTCACACCTCTCTCCACGGCACACGACCATGCCCGCTGCTGTCTGAGCCACGCTCCCGGTACCGCAGCGCACCCGCCCACCACGAGCTGTGCCTTTGCGTAACCTCCAATGCCGAGATCGAGACACTCGTCCTCCGTCTCCAGATCCGACTTCCTCGACAGCATCCCTACCTCTGATCCCTTCCGACCCCGGTCGCGAGACGAGATCCACAACCTCGACGGCATCGTCGTCAACGACCCCCGGACCCTCACCAACAAACCCTCCACTTCCTCTCTTGCGCCTCCGGACAGCAATAATACCCCTGGGACCAGCTCGCAGCTGCCCTCCTCGGGCTCCCGCCCCAGAGCCTCTTCCACCACCGTTGCGGCGCCTCCGCCATATCTCGTCCCTGGCTCTCCCCTCACACCAGTCAGACCAGCGACGAGAGGCGGCCACTTTCCGTTGCCGCCTCCTCCACCTCAGCCCACGATGTATCAAGGCGGGCAACGACACATGGCGGGGAGCGACCCCTCGAGGCCGTTCCCCCTTCCGCCGCCGCCGCCCATGTCTCCTCCCATGCAGGGCCAGATGAACAATATGATGTCCATGCCTCCCCCGCCCCCCAGATACCCGTCTGCCCCCAATGTGGCCGGGAGTGGCACAATGATGCCGATACCACCGCCTCCCGGCCCTCCTCCAGGTTCCTCTTTGCCCGGCCAGGCTCCCTGGCATGGCGGCTACGGCCGAATGTACGCCAACGGAAGCTTTCACGTTCCCCCTCCTCCGCCGTCCGCTCAACACCAGGCCTACAATCCCAAGATGCATGCTCAGATAGCTGCCGGCGCGACACTTACCCTCCCTCCTCCACCACCGCAACCGAGCGAGCAGATGTCCGCCACATACATACCGCATGGCGAAACATACGGCGAGAGCGTCGGAATTCCTGCCTTTGACGATAACTCAACCTACACGGGGACATCGATCGGCAGTTGGCTTACGCCAGGAGGCCCAGATTCCGGCAATACAATGGACGGTACACGTGGCGCCTCCATTAACTCAAATGCGGCGTCCACCTCGAACATACCGTACGAATTTGCCCAGCAGTGGCCCATGGACAAGGTTCTGGTGTGGCTGGCTGCCAACCACTTCTCCAAGGACTGGCAAGAGACGTTCAAGGCGCTCAACCTGCAAGGCGCCACCTTCCTCGAACTGGGCTGGGGCCACGGCGGTCGCGGTAACTTTGGCATCATGCACCAGCAGGTATATCCTCGGCTGGCTGTGGAATGCGCGAACAGCGGTACGGGTTGGGATCAACAGAACGAACGAGACGAGGGCAGGAGGATGCGCAAACTTGTCAAAAGCATCGTTACTGGAAAGCCAGCTGACGTTTCGCGGGTTCCTTCTTCGTCGCATACGAGAAAGGAGTCTGTGAACCACGGGAGCTTGCCGAGCGCCGGTACCGATGCAGAGTCGCCTAATACGCCCATCAAGGCCCCGGGGCCTGGATTCGGAGGTCGTCGCTTCTCGCAGTCCAGCAGAGCCACCACGATGCCGAACCTGCCCAGCAACAACAATGCCATGGGCTCAGAAGCGAATCATCGGAATATGCTCAAGCATCTCGATACGGACGGCCTACGCCGACTCAGCCCCGTTGACGCCGACGGCAACCACCGTCCGTCAGGACCAAGGTCCGGCAGCCCAGGCGGAAGCCCGAATCCCCAGTCTCAACCCGTATTCTCCCAGACCTCCGCATCACCACACTCGGCAAAGTTCGGTCACCGGTCAAGAAATAGCACAGACTCCGTCTCCTCGAATGCCGCCATCTACGGCTCAGGTATACCGCCAGAAGCTAGCCAGCTCCTCCGTAGTGGAATGAGCATCAACGAGATCATCTCGCGAACCAGCGAGGGCCGGACCGAAGGGCGCCGTCTGGGCCAGGACGGCGGACGACCGTCGCCACAGGGATCTACCTTTGGCGATCAGTCTGCTGGCTCCACGGAGCCCCCGTCGTCCGCAAAGGACGGCAAGAGCTTCCTCAGCTTCCTGCACAGGAAGAAGAAGCAGAAAGAAGACGGCGCTTTCCCAAGCCCGGATGACCTGGAGTCGCCGACTTCCCCTCAGCTCCACTTCAAGCCTCACTCCCTCGGCTCCAACGGCGGGGATGCTAGCGAAGCGTCGCTTGAGATACAGCCAGGGTCGGCGCACTACGAGGTCCCGGACAACTATGTGCAGAAGATTAAGTCCCCACGCTCTGCCAGGTTGTTCATTTTGGCTACAATGGACGGCTGGAACTATCGCATGTGCGACCTGACAGAAGGCGAGACACCGAAGGAGCTGCGGCAGATCATCTGCGCCAGCCTTGGTCTCATGGATGCCGAGAACACGCAGATCTATCTCACTGAGCTAGGCAAGTTCGAACATGACGAGGCGCTCGATGATCAAAGGCTTGTCACGCAGAAGCGCACGAAGGCCGATTCGATCGGCACCCTCAAGTTCTATGTCCGCCCCTCCGGATACATTGCCCAGGGCACTGGCGATATCAACGGCATCCCAGCAGCCCTGGCGCCAGGAACGCCCCTTATTCAGCCTGCTGATGGCTCACGAACGAGATCCAACTCATCGCCCCCCAGCGCGAGACAGAACATCACAGGCGAAAAGGTTGACGAGAAGCTCTCTCAAGAAGCGAATGAGTACCGTGCCGAGATGGAAAGGAAACAGAGGGAATACTTGGCCAAGAGACGGCAGGCCAAGGAAGCGACTACTCCTGATTCCGCTAACGGCTACAGCATCACTGGACGCAGTGTTGACTTTGACCAGCCCCGCAACTCTCCATTCGAGGAGAAGAGGATGGACCAGCTGTTCCCCGTGCGGAAGCCACCGGCACCACCAAGCGATCCCTCTGCGACGCTGACCAAGGTGAACTCGCTGAGGAGAACCACGCCACGCTCGAGTACCGGCTTGAGCACTTACAACTCACGGCGACCGCCCACCCTCAACGAGGAGAACTCTCAGGAGGGCGAGGACCGGGGCAAGTCGACGAGTCCCAATTTGGGAGGCATTGGCGCCGCCCTTGCCGGTATGGGCAGGGGCCTCAGCGCCATCGGGCAATCCACCGCCAACGGGCGGCAGGCGCACGCAGGAGGGCCTGGACGGGCACAGCAGGCCACTCGAGACGATCACGACCGAGGTAAGGGAGCTATGTCTACCGTAGCCACAGGTCACAAGGGCTCGGGTCGAGGCAGTCCGCGGGCAGCATCTGGTTCTCCCGGCACCATAACCTGGAGCCGGGGCGATGTGCCTTTCATCGTGCCGAATTACTCGCCCGGCGGCACGCCTTCGCTCACCGAAGCCCAACGTGACATTCATCTGGATCCACTGGCTGATCCGCATCGAGCAGTTCATCAACTTCCGTCCCGAGGTTCAGTCAGCCCGGGCTCCATACCCGCGGCACCTAGTGCCAGGAGGCGCAAGTCGCACGGTCCTGATCTGGACTTTGAAGAGTTCGACGTCAAATTCTCGAGCCCGGTTGCCCCGGCGGCGCCGGCGCCCAAGGACGATGTCTCCGACGATGACTCGGATGATGGCCTGTTCGCCATCCCCATAGCCGCGCGGAAGCAGACCAAGCCGATGCCCAGGATATTTGATGGAGATTCGGACTCGGATGAGACGAATTCGAAGAAGCCTGCACTTACCGTCGAAACTTCCAGGTCGAAGAAGGGACGGTCCGTGGCGTTCATGTCTCCAAAGACTCTCAGCAGCGCCGGTAGCATCCCGACGCCTGATGGAGATGACGATGAGTTGCCAAGTGCTAGGAGCGGACGGAGCTCGAGACGCACTCCTAACACGCCGGCTTCCGAGAGCTGGGAGTCGGAGGACAGCAAACTGGCCAGGCGCAAGTCGTTCGTCGAGAAGGATGTCTGGGCGAACCGTCCCACGGCCGAAGCGCTTATCAACAACCTGGATGATTTCTTCCCGAACTTGGATCTGGATCAGCCCGTGTTGGAAGAAGGAGAGAATATGGGGGTGCCGCCGTCGCCTGCGGAGGGTAGGGACAAGGGCCCTCCTCAGATCCCGCCTCTGCCATCGCTGCCGCTCTCTACCGGCAGGATGTCGAACCTGTACAGCAACGACAGCGATACGCTTGGGTCCGACGAGTCTACTCTCAAGGCGCTTGAGAGGCCGGCGTCGACAGTCTCGACTATTGACAGCGTGGCAGCTAGGAACATGCGCAAGTCGGGAGGTCTGGGCCGCATGAAGTCGATCCGTGAAGTGGCGCACCGCGCCCACGAGGCCAACAAGCGCTTCACGACGACATCCCGCCAGAGCGGTGTGCCTGGCGCGTCCACCAGCAGCGCGCAGAACAACACTAATCTCCTCCGCCGCAAGAGCACGAAGATGTTCAACGCCAACATCGTCCAGATCCGGCCGGATCAGCGGGGCAGCGTTGTCTTGCCCGATATCCCGCAGGACACGCTCCCCAAGCGCCAGACAACGTTCAGGTGGTTCAAGGGCCAGCTCATCGGCAAGGGTACTTACGGTCGCGTGTACCTTGGTATGAATGCCACGACAGGCGAGTTCTTGGCTGTCAAGGAGGTCGAAGTCAACCCCAAGGCGGCAGGCGGGGACAAGGCCAAGATGAAGGAGCTAGTCGCAGCACTGAACCAGGAGATCGAGACGATGCAACATCTCGACCACGACAACATCGTGCAGTATCTCGGATGCGAGCGCAAGGAGACGAGCATCTCCATCTTCCTCGAGTATATTTCCGGTGGCAGCATCGGGTCCTGCCTGCGCAAGCACGGCAAGTTCGAGGAGAGCGTCGTGGCGTCCCTGACGCGGCAGATCCTCAACGGCCTGGCGTACCTCCATCGCGAGGGTATCCTGCACCGTGATCTCAAAGCAGACAATATCCTGCTCGACCTTGACGGCACGTGCAAGATCTCGGATTTCGGTATCAGCAAGAAGACGGACAACATCTACGGCAACGACAAGACCAACAACATGCAGGGCTCGGTGTTCTGGATGGCCCCCGAGGTGATCCGGTCCGAGGGCAAGGGATACAGCGCCAAGGTGGACATTTGGAGTCTCGGGTGCGTCGTGCTCGAGATGTTCGCGGGTCGCAGGCCATGGAGCAAGGAGGAGGCTGTCGGTGCGATCTACAAGATCGCCAACGGGGAGACGCCGCCCATCCCCGACGAGATTCGGGAGGAGATCAGTCCGCTGGCGATTGCGTTCATGCTGGACTGCTTCACTGTGTGAGTACCGTCTCCGTGTCTTGACCTGATTTTTCGTTGCTAACCCCTTCTCCAGCGACCCGAACGAACGGCCCGTGGCGGACGTTCTCCTCTCGCAGCACCCGTTCTGCGACTTGGACCCGAGCTTCAACTTTTTCGACACAGTGCTGCATGCCAAGATCAAGGGCAAGAAGCTGTACGACTAGTGTCGACCGTCCGAGACATGTTCATGAGGCTGCATCTGCATGGCATAGTATATACAGTCCGGTATGCTTGTACAGCCGGAGGCCTGAAATTATCATGGAAAGAAACTTGTAAGGTGGTAAGATAGGAGGAGGAGGACATGGGATGCGCAATACCCTGCTCGAGGCTCAAATCTTGCCATAGATATAGCTGTTTGTTCATGATGTAACGACCAGGGACGGCGACGCAAGGATTTCTGGTTGGTGTCTTATTTTTATTGATAGTAATACTCGCAGACGGAAGCGCGATTGGGAATATATCTGGGTCATGTGTCCTATTTTCACTTTTATCAGCTGCAACAAGTGACATCGACCTCGGACGCCGGAGCAGCTGGCGGCGATAGACCACATGCCTCGTGGCTCCAAACGCGGTCTCAAAGCTACCCCGCAAACAGGGTCTCGGTCCACCCGCGCTAAGCCGATGGGGGGAGCTACACTAATTATCACTCGAGCTATTCCGTGGTGGGCAGGAAGAGGATGCGAGGTGGCATCGCGGTGAGACGGGCATAATGATGCGCATTGCTGCGAGAGGCGGGAATTCTCGGCCGCCAATGCCGGGAAGTCGACTGTGGTTGGGGCTTCTCCGGTCGGTACAGACAGGCCGTTGTTTCTGTGCGCGCGTGATGTGTCTGGGCGTTTCTCGGAGGACCAGGTGAGACAGTTGCCGGCGGGGTGGAATGTCAGTTTGCAAGAGGACCAGGTCGGACAGACGAAGCTCTGGGCTTGACAAGTGTTGTTATCAGTCGATGCATAGCACCGAGGTGGCCCTGCAGCAGTGGCTGGTGTCGATATCGTATCGTCCACCCTTGAAATGGAAGGCGGGTGGGACGGACCCCGACTCGGGAGGCAGCGCTAGGGGGTGCCTGTTTCGACACCACTGGAGTTGGTGTCGTGATGGGGTGCTGGAGACAAGACCCCTGATCGAAGAAATAAAGAGCGATGATCTGCCGCCTTTTAGTGAAAGGCCTGGAAGCCACCACCAGTCCGCCTTCCCGTCCACAGGGCCTCCATTGTGGGCCGCTTTGCTGATCTGCTCTCGGGCACCTTAATTGTTTAAGTACCGTACCATCTGGCTGGACCTCGCGGAGAAAGAGCGATCGATGCAGATGGCGGACAAAAAAGGGGAAAGATCACCTGCCTCGTTCTTGCTGCCAAGATCGCTTGGCCAGCCTTGGCCAATAGTTCCCGGGCTCATCGGCACCCTCTTGGCGGATTTGCACGGGCCTAGACTCGGGCGACCCCTAGAAACAACCAAGCTGGACGGCTCAGGTCCCCCCAGGGCTGGCTTTGGGCCGGATCGCTGCTAAGGTCCAGCACGTCGGCTCGTCCGTTCCCCTCGTCCCCATCCGTCCATCCAGCCATAGGTCCAGCTTCTTGTCGAGCTCCGTGTCTTCTCCCATTCTCCTCCCACCCTTTTTTTCTTCCACTGCTTGTCACCGTCTCGTCGACGGCTCGGATGCAAGTCTACATCGAAACAATGCACAGTCGATAGCTGCACGATCGCCCGTCCTCCCAGCACATCCTACAGCACATGTGTGACAACCACCCGACCCCCCGACTCCTCCTCCAGCGCCGGGCCACCCACCCATTGTTGCCCGAAAGCCTCGCCGCGCGCGAGCCAGCAGCTCGCAATGCCGCGCAGACGTAGTCGCTTCACTCTTGTCATCGCCGTCTTCATCGTCTTCATCCTCTACCGCCTCATCCAGCACTCCAATTGGGACCCTACGGCTTACACCCTCGCGCCGAGGCCTGGTACTCCCCACGTATCGACCCAGGAACCCAGCGATGCCGCTACACGCTCAGACGTAGGCGACAGCACTACCCCCCAACGGCCGAACGAAGACGAGGACGAGCAAAACCCGACTCCCCCCTCCGAGCAGGAACCTGTTCACATCATCGATCAAACCCCCGACTTGAAAGAGGACACCGCCTCGGGAGACTTCTCTCTGCCGACCCAACCCAAGGCGGACGAGCATGACCATGAGCTAAAGAAAGAGGACATGTTGGTTGCCGTCTCGGTGGTGTCGAGGAAATTCGAGACCAATCCCACGCCCACGCCTCAATCTAAGCCAGCAAACGTGAAGGGATTGGAGGACGAAGAGATTCATGCACAGAACCCTCCTGGCCGCACACCCGATAACCCGGACCAAGCCCCTCCTCCCGGACAAGTTCACTGGAAGAAGCAACCTGAGCAGTTCCCCGTTCCCAAGGAATCCATCATCCCACTTCCCACCGGCACGCCCAAGAAGTTCCCCAAGATCCAGTACGAGTTCAAGTCTGAATCGCCAGCTGGCAAGGAGGTCCGGCTCAAGCGCCTTGAGCTGGTCAAGTCAGAGGCAGTGAGGGCATGGAACGGCTACCGCAAGTACGCCTGGAACCATGACGAGCTCACGCCCGTCAGTCTGAGCAGTCGTGATCCCTTCTGCGGCTGGGCTGCCACTCTTGTTGATTCTCTCGACACCCTCTGGATCATGGGCTTGCGAGACGAGTTTGATGAGGCTGTGAAAGCCGCAGGTGCCATCGATTTTACCTTCAGTTCCAAGCGCAACGACATCCCCGTCTTTGAGACCATCATTCGCTACCTCGGCGGGCTCCTCGCCGCCTACGATGTCAGCGGCGGCCACGAGGGCAAGTACAAAATCTTGCTCGACAAGGCCGTTGAACTTGCCGAGATCCTCATGGGCGTCTTCGATACCCCCAACCGGATGCCGATTCTCTATTACAACTGGTTGCCCGATTATGCTTCGCAGCCTCATCGAGCGACCTCCGGCAGCGTTGCCGAGGTCGCAACGATGTCCATGGAGTTTACTCGACTGGCCCAGCTCACCGGCGAGGACAGATACTACGATGCCATTGCCCGTATCACCGACGCGCTCGAAGACTTCCAGAAGAGCGGCACCAGCATTCCTGGCATCTTCCCGGAGAGCCTAGATATTTCTGGTTGCAACAAGACCGCAACCGAGGAGCTTGCTCGCAGCCGCCAAGCCCAGGAGCAGGCCAAGAAGGATACTCCCAAGGATCCCGAGGGATACAAGCCTGGCCAGAGCCCCCTTAAAGAGGCTGCCAGCCCGGATGGTGAGGAGCCCTTGCCGCGTGGTGAAACATTCGAGCCCGCCGAGGGTCCAGGCACCATCGGTCGTCGCGCGGTAATGGTCGGCGAGGACGGGCAAGTTGCAGCTGGGATCAGTGATACCGAGAGCGTTCCCCGGATGGGCCAACCGGACTACCCAGAGTTGCCCGGAGCCCGCCGTGACATCGCTCCGTTGGCGGCCGACGGGACGCATGTCGACCCGGAATGCGTGTCCCAAGGCATCGCGCCTGCTGGGTATGGCTACCACCAGTACAGCATGGGTGGCAGCCAGGACTCTGCATATGAGTACTTCCCCAAAGAAGACCTCATGCTGGGCGGCCTCGTGTCCGCGTACAAGACGCTACATATCAACACGGTCGAGGCCGTCAAGAAGTGGCTGCTGTACCGCCCCATGATCCCCAACGACCGAAATGTTCTCTTCTCTGCCAAGATCATCACGAGCGGAAATCCTGCCCAAGATGCGCGGTATGAGTACGAGGTAACGCACCTCACTTGCTTCCTGGGTGGCATGTTTGCCCTCGGAGGGAAGATCTATGAGCGCCCTGAAGACGTTGAAATCGGCAAGAAGCTCACCGACGGGTGCGTGTGGGCGTATGAATCGATGCCAGCGGGCGTCATGCCCGAAGGTGCCACTGTCGTCCCTTGCGCCGAGCAGCGTAGCTGCCCTTATAACGAGTCGGTCTGGTGGGAGCACCTCGACCCTCAGGGTTGGTACAGGACCAAGAGCATCAACACCTGGGAGGCCAGGCAGGTGGAGAAGCAGCAGGCTCGTGAGGAGAAAATCAAGGCGCAGCAAGAAGCACTCCGCCAGGCTGGGGAAGAGGGCATCTCGACTCAGGGCGAAGACGAGCAGCCGGAAACCAAGGAGATGCTCACTGACGACGAAGCCACGGAGGTTGATGGGTCTGTCGAAGAGGTGGGCAAGTCTCGCCTCGACAGGAGAACACCGCCAGACAACCTGAAGGAGAAGCTGGACCTCAACCAACCCGCCAAGACCCAGAAAGTGAGCGGTGGAGTCTTGGGTCAAATCCCCATCAAGGACGACGTGTTGCCCGAGCTGCCAGATCCCAGGCCAATGTCGCACGAGGAGTTTGTCAAGCAAAAGATCGCGAATGAGCACATCCCGCCGGGCTTTGTGACCATCAACCACAGGCAGTACATTCTTCGGTAAGACTTTCGCCCCCTCCCCTTGCTAGAGTGGACATCCACTAACTCTGGTAGCCCTGAGGCAATCGAATCCGTCTGGTACATGTACCGCATCACGGGCGACCCAATCTGGCAGGAGAAGGGCTGGCGCATGTTTGAGGCCATCATCAAGGTGGCACGCACTGAGGCTGCCCACAGCGCCGTCGACAGCGTTCTCGTGGACAAGCCCACCCAGAGCGACTCCATGGAGAGCTTCTGGCTGGCTGAGACGCTGAAGTACTTCTACCTGCTTTACGCGGAGCCGGACGTCATCAGTCTCGACGAGTGGGTGCTCAATACAGAGGCACACCCATTCAAACGGCCCGTGTAGCGGGAAGCAGAGAGAGACCGGGTTAATAGTGCTCGAAAAGGGATTGCATCACAGCATGGAGTCGGCGTTTAGGATGGGAACAAGTTTTTGGCCATTGAATTTTGATGTCAGGTGTTAGTTAATCCGAGGGGAGACGTATGGAACATAGCGGGCTCATCAGGGGCATGGAATGCGTCACTCCCATATTTTTGGCCAGGTCCTGACAGACGAGCCGAATCTTCACAAGTCGCTGCTTTGGCGGTAGGCTTCATCAAGCGGTTTCACATGAACACTTGTTGCCTTTGCTAAGGCGGGAGGGAACATCGTGATGGTAGACCAATCATTCTCATTTCGCATCCGCAGACTCGTGCGATGATTCGCATCATACATACTCCTACACAGTCACCCCTCGCCGGGTCTGATCGAATGTACGTCTTCTTGCCGTCCGCCGCGAAGCCAATCATCCCGAATATACCAGCAGTCCCATTTCCGTAAAAAAGCAGCCCATGCCCCCCGATCCGAGCGTCGGAAACTCGTCAACTCTATAACCGTTGGCGGAGGCGCATCCGAGCATTATCCCATTGTCCTCGTCGTTCCACACCGCCATCGTTCGTCGTTTCGTCCCCGTCGTGCCGCTCGTGCTGTGGCGGCCATGCCGATATAACAAGAGGAGAACAAAAAATCAAAAAGCCAAACTTTGTCAAAAGCGCAAACTCCGGTCCCTGATGCTGTGGTGTCGTGCTCATCTCGGCCCATGGCGGGTATTTTCCTCCCCTGGTCGCGCCATGTCAAAATGCCGCTGCATGTACAGAATGTGGCGGGTGCCCGACTCGAGGCCAGATTCAAGTCCAGCCGAGCGACACCGCTTATGCACTTTTCTATGTCCTCGCTCTGTCCGTCCAGTGCCGGAACTCATGCATCATGATCAGTTGTCCACGAGCTCTCTAAGCACGCGGATGGACAGGATCATGACGAGCAGGCCGATTGTGACGATGATGAGCAGCGTGAAGCTGAACCAACCCAGCACCATAGCGGACGTGCCGACGCCGGACCGGACGGACCCGTTGCCGAAATCTTGTGCGATGACTGACGCTGCGACCGAGGCGGTGTGCTGCCATAACACGGAAACGAGGACGAAGATGGAGGCGATGAAGATGATGGCCAGGGAGATCTGCGAGACGGCGCGAGAGGGGAAGGGCTTGACTTCGCGCTCAGAGCCCTCCGAGTCCTCCTCTTCGTGCCAGCCGGGGAAGGTCGCGAGGAGGAGGAAGCAGATGAATGCGAAGATGATGGCGATGATGCTTGAAGATAGTCAGTATCTGGCAACTGGAGACATGATTCTGGGAAACTCACATCAGGTACGGGAACACGACCATGTCTTTGAATTCGCTCGCCAGCCAAATCAGGTTCAGGGGGTCCTGGTCGACGGAGACCTCGTTGGCAAGAGACGTGGCATTGTTACTGCACAGCCAGCTGCCGCCGTCGGCCGAGATGCAGATGCCGAAGTAGCCGACACGGGTCGCGAGGCGGGCGTCGCCGGCGATGTTAGCGATGGCGTTGTGCACGTTGTAGTCGACCTGCGCCGTGTCGGGGGTCGCCTCGTAGTTTTCGTAGTAGATGGAGAGGAGGAAGATGCCCGGGATAAGGGGCGATGATGATGAGCAGCCAGCCAGCAGGAGGGCTTCCAAGGCGAATTAGCATTGACGCATCGGAGGATTCCGAGAAGAGTACTCACACAGCAGGATAATGGAGATCGCAATGAGAATCATCAACACATGGTGGTATCCCAGGAACGGAATGAACCCTGCGCAATTCTGTCAGTCACTGTTTCTGCCCCGGATGCCACGAGGGCGAGGAATGGAGGAGACTCACGGTACCACCCCACTTGGAACTTGGCCATGTCGTCGACTGTGTCTCGACGCTTGGAAGTGTGATCGGTGGTCTTGACTCGCCGCGCGAGTTATGCGTAGTCCCCTCTTCCGTCCTCCGTCCTTCCGGAGCGACGGTTGGGTCTCGTCGGGCAGTCAGCGCTCAAACGCTGCTGGAACTCGGGACTCGGGAGGAATCAGAGGAGCGCCGAGCGAAGGCGACAGCAAGAAGAAGGCGAGCGGCCTTGCTTCGACGATTGATGGTGATCAGGAATGGAGGGAATGTCTTCTCGATGAATCGCACCGCGGGGAAAGCGTGGTCGGCGTGATCGATCTAGCAGCAAACTCCAAGTTGTCAGACAATGTGGTTGAATCGCAGACCCAATGCCGAGACTCTCTGTGTCGAGGAAGAGACAGACAGAGAGTGAGGAATGTTGGCAGAGGGAGGGAGGTAAGGTAGGAATGTGCAGGAGGAAGAAGGGCGGAACTTAGTTTTGGTGCGTTGGGCTTCGAGATGCAATGGAGAAGCGGTCACGCAGGAGGAGTGAAGGTGTACTAGTTGTTCATGAATGGGTGGAAAACCGGATGGCTGGACGACGAGATGAATCTGCAGTAGTAGGTAAGGAGCAGATCGATGTGAGGCGATCGAAGACGTGGTCACTGGTCGTCGCTCCTTGGCTGCGCTGGCGGTAACTAGGCCAACCTCCTCTATTTACCTTTTTCCTTGCCGGGGATGACGCTCATGGTTGGCCGGGAGATGCTGGTGGGGTCCTTCCGTTGGGCTGCGGCAACGCTTCCGGTCTAGCCCAAACGGGGATGGTGGCTCGTACGTCAACCCCTGTCCGCCCACTCCGTGTCAGGGGCCGGCCAGGCCGCGTCGCAGCCCGAAGGGTGCCACGGACTTTAAGTGGTGACGCGGGTGGGCCACGGTCCCGGTCCTGCGGCAACTCGCTTTCGAAGCCGCCGGACTCGAGCTATCCAGGTGTCACTCTCTGCTCTCCATCGCTTTTAAGCTTCTCTTCCCGACATGCGTCATCCATGGCAGATGGGTGCATTCTTGGATCGTGCGATTAGGGGATCCTGGGCCCTCAGGGACCACCAGCGCAAATACTTGTTTCTTCTTCATGCGTTGAGATGACGGCCAAGGCCTCGCGATGGTATCACCAATCCGTCTTGTTGTCGGGGCAACTCGAGAATCAGCTGCTGCCTGTTCCAGCACCGCACTGACACCGGCACAGAAGTCTCCCCTATCCCAGTAACTGATTTTATTCCTTCCTGATGTGGTTACCCAACCCCTCACGGTCGACAGCAGAACCCTCGAAGAGCAAAGCTGGGGAGATGTCTCGGCTTGGCTTCAACCAATTGCAAGGAGAAAAAAAGAGCTGCCTAACAACTTTCCGAGGGCCCTCGTTTTCGCTCTGGCTCGGGACCAGCGACCTCGGGTTGCGCAGCTTGCCAGTCTCGTGGAGATTCTGAGCCTCTACGCGACAAGATGATGAAAGAACGCGGGTTAGGGTCATGGATCCGTGAACAAGGGGCCGTTTGTCTGGGCTCATTGACCCAGGACGTGACTCTGCCTTCACGATGCGCCTCCCAAGCACGAGGGTGAGGAACTGGATGTCAGGCGGCTGCCAGGAGCCAGCTGCATCTGACCCGCTTCAACTCCCGCACAAAGAGATCTCGCCGAGAGCAGTTACCAGCAAGGGTTCGTCTCGCCAACGTCGTCGTCAAGACGGCAGAGAAATTGCACAGCCTCTGCTTGAGCAGTGAGCATCAAATGTGCCCCAGCTTTGTTMCCCMCCCTATGTACCACCGCCACAGATACCTCCACAAATTGTCGCCTGCCCAAGCGGACGCCCCGGTATTAGCTTCGCCCCGTCGTAAGCACGGCCCCCATTTTCTAACTATACGATTGGCGAAACTCAACCATCTTCCAACGAACTCCGCAATAGTGTAACGGTTAACATACCTGGTTTTCATTAGAAGACCACCTAAAATCCCAGGAGCTCGGGGTTCGATTCCCCGTTGCGGAAACTTTTTGACTTCCCGGGGCATATTGTAGCTATGCAGCTTGTTCCTTGCCTTCTTTCTTTCTTTCTTTTTCCTATTTCGGCGCGATCAAGAAAGTGGCTTGTAGGTTAGGTGTTGTTTAAAACTGAGAAGTTTGTGTGCGCCTGTAGCCGCGTCTCCCAATCGTGATGTTATTCACGGTACTATCTAATTACTGCTCTGCTGCAGTTTGTCATCGACTGCGCTCTACTAATATTCTTTTTGTCCCTGAGCTAGATAGTTTCGCTATATCTTATACTCTCGGATAAGTAGTGAACCCAAGATCGCCACACCGGAACAAACCAGAGAGACGAGGTGGCTTGCAGAGAGTCCCTCGACATACGCCGAGACGACTGCGCCTGAGATGTCGCTCCCAGCTTCGTCGATGAAATCCACACTAGATGCCGCTTTGCTAATAATCTACAGAACAAGTCAGTCCCACGAACATCGCATCCTGGAACTGGGGCAGTAACTTACCTCATCGCGAGCAACCCTGTCGACGCCCATTGAAGCCAGGAGCACAGCCAGTCTCGACTTCATGACCTCGATCGTCACGGCGCTGACAGCCGCCAGGCCAATTATTGCCCCGATGGAGGAAGTGAGCCAAATGCCACCCAGCGCCGGTGCTTTGTGCGCAGGATCAACAGCTGCCTGGACCGCGATGAAGACGCCTGAAACCACCATGCCCGTGCCGAAGCCACCGGGGATGATGTACAGCGACTCCCAGATGTTGGTATGGCCGTGCCATCGGAGGAGGAGCAGCAAATATGATGATGCCGAGATCAGTGTCGCCAGTATCAACAACTGCTTGTATTTCCCAGTCCTGAATCAGTCAGTCAGCCGCCATGCCCACCGAGCAAGGAGAGAACATACTTTTTGATCAGTATGCCGGAAACGATAGCGCCGACTGCATTGCCCGCGACCGCCGGGAAGAGGTATGCGCCCGCAACCGTGTTCGATGCCCTCTCTGTGACTTGGAAATACAGCGGCACGGCAAACATCAGCCCAAGCTGGGCCGCAGCCTGGGCCGAGGAGACGACGTAACCCAGCACGATGTCTCGGTGTCGAAGCAGGTCCAGCGGGAAGATGGGCTCCTTTGCCCACCATTCCTCTGTTGCGGCGAACAAGCCGGCCAGAACAAACGACGCCGCCAAAAGCCCAAAGATGATCGGGTGCGTCCAGGGCACCTTTGTGCCCCCGATCTCGAGGGGTAGGAGGAATGCGAGAATAGTCAGCGCAAGCAGTGTTGCACCCAAGAAGTCGATCCTCGCGAGGGAACTGCCTTGTGGCTTCCCAGGCCTCGGCTCCCCTGCGTTGGGGCCAGCTTGCTCTGTATGCTTAGGGAGGTACAGCACGCAGAGCACGATAGCAATCAGGAAGATAGGCGCCTGTCCCAGGAAAGACCATCGCCAGCCGATTGTGTCTGCTAGCCAACCTCCTACAGGCCCCCCCAGGCTTCGTCCAGTAGTTGCAGCGAGATTGAGACCAGCCTGCCAGGTGGCAGCGTCTCGGATGGGCACAAGGTCTCGGAACTGTTAGCTGGGAGTCTGGACAGAATGGTAATGGTGGTGGTGGCCCTGTGATACGAACCTGTGATCAAGAGCATCCCCAGAACTATCATTCCCGAGCCGCCACATCCAGAAACAATGCGCCCAAGGATTACTTCGCCCATGGATCGCCCGACACCTACCATTACGCTGCAATCTGTGAGACATGCTTCAGGTCAAGGTGTTGGTTGGGAGGGCTCACCAGCCGATGGCGAAGAAGGCATACGCGGCAATCAAGAGGGCGCGACGACCATATATGTCACTCAACTTGCCATACTGCGCGATTCGTTACCATGTGTAGTACTGTCAACAATTATACGTTCTCTGCACATACCATCGTCTGCGTCGCGGCACCAGCCAGAGTGAATGAGACAAAGAGCCAGCTCGATGCCGACAGAGCATTGAACTCGGACGCAATGGTCGGGTGTGTGGCAAGCACGAGGGATCCATCCGCATTGGCAGTGAATGTGCCGATGATCAGGATCAGTATGATCCTAAAAACCGTCGACGAGGCTTCGCCCTGCCCTCTCTTGACATCATCGCCAGTCTCAGCGGGTGCTTCGGCTGCGCCTTCGATATCTGCTGGCAGCGTATCAGCGAGCTCCGTAAACGAATCGAAGTACCAGGGGACGAAGTCATCGTCCGAGCTGTCGGAGGACGAGGTCAGGGAGCTCTCACTGGAGGAATATGAGTCGCGGCGGTTCCCTGATGACAGAAGAGGCGAGGTCTCATCGGGAGGTCCCCTCGGTTCTCCCAAGGCGGGTGCCCTGGCCTCTTCAGCCATTCTTTCGAAACTAAAAATGAGTGAAACTAAGAACGGCTGAGCTACAGGACTTGAGCAGTCGGGGTAGGATGATTCCGAACCGTGAATTGAGGAAACCAGCGCACCAAGGTGGGAGTTTCCGTCGATCCCTAAACGCCAAAGCTCGGTCTCAACGGAAACATGGTCTGACACATTTTGGTCAAGTCCCAAAGTCGCGGGTACAGTATTCGGATGGTACCATATTGCGCCATCGTGTGGAATTGCGATCTCGGATGCAGGGTCATGATAGCGCTCAGTATCCCGGCAGCTGATGGAGACGCAATGTCATGATAGCGCCCCCAAGAGTAGTCCAGGCCGGCCACCTCGCATGGAGCTGCTCTCCACGGTATATGCAATTGATAAGCTGCAATACCATGTGGACATTGACCGTTGCTTCAATGGTGGGTTCATTGGCGAAAAGGAGATGTGCCACGGCATTCACCATTGTGGCTGGAGATGGCCATTCAGTCCAGCGACGGGACGACTCGGGAGCATTTGGTCGTCGGCAGGGACAGTGCTCGATCAGGCATCATCGCCGTAGAAGAGATGGAAACTGAAGAGTCGGTGTCACATATGCAGTGTCAAGACTCATACCAAGAAAGAGATGCATTTCAATGGATCAAGGGTCCTGCCACAATTTACAGATTCTCATGTCCGTATAGCCAGTGTCCAACCAAGGATATCCTCAAACCCATTGACTCCAGGTATTCCAAAAGGCGACGCCATGCTTGTCAAATTGGGCCCCTTCGGCCGCCAGGATATGGCCGCCGGCACACCATCCGAAGCTCACTCGAGGCTGCTTCTGCTCGTAAAATTCGTCAAACCTGGACGAGAGCGCATCTCCAAGCGTCCGCACATCCCCCTTGGGATGCAGCGCCCCCCATGGGTGCGCGCAGACGGTCCCCTTGCACGTCTTCGTGACCAGCAGCAGAGAGTCCAGGCGGGCCACGACAGACTGCAGAGGGTATCCCAGGAGAGTGCTGGGCGCCGTCTCATCGGGATGCAGGAGGTTCTTCAGCTGGCCGGGATCGGTCTGGTCTCAGGAGTTAGCCAGGTTCGTGATAGCAGTCTCTCGGGAGGAAAGGCTCACAGTGAGATCGTAAAGCTCGTGCTCATTGTTGCACCACACGGCGTAGTAGAGGTTGTATCCGGAGCCGATGACGCGGAGGGACTTGTAGGTGTTGTTGAAGAGGAAGAAGACCTCGCCCTCGTCTTCGTGGTAGCCGTACTTACCCTCCGAGCCGGCGAAGCCCCAATACTCAACATTTACATGCTCGTGGCGAGTCTCCTTGGCATCCTCCTGCTCTTCCGCCGTGAGTGGAATAACGACACCATCGAAGTCGGCTCTAAGAGGCGCGCCGATCACAGAAAGGAAGGTGGGCGACAGATCCGCGTGCGTGGTGATGGCCTCCGAGACGGCTCCCTCTGGGATGCCAGGGCCGCGAATGATCAAGGGAATGTTGATGTCCTCTTCGAAGCCGCACTCTTTACCAGGCTGCAGACGGTGCTGGCTGATGTGGAAGCCGTTGTCGGTGGTGTAGAAGATGTAGGTGTTATCGAGAACCCCCGCGGCCTCGAGCTTCTTGAAGACGCCGTCAACGAGCTCGTCCACAGCCTGCAGGGCACGAAGTCGGTTTCTATAGAAGTTGTCGTTCCACTCGACATTCTCTTGCGTCAGCTTCGGTTGCTTTCGGACCCAGCTGGCACCGGAAGGGGTGTCAGGGTTGAAGTTCACTCCTCGCGGAACGACCACGTCGGGGAAGAGATGAGCATGGCGTTCAGCAGGGATCGGCGTCGTAAGCTTGAAGGTCCAGTTTCTAGGAACATCGGTGAAGTTGATGTGGCTGAAGCTTGCATCGATGTTGCTATGAGGAGCGTTCGGGGCGATGGTGAGGAAAAAGGGGTCGTTGGCCTCGAGAGCGTCGTCAAGGAATCCTTGAGCCTTGCCAGCGAGGACGTCCGTGACGTATTCTCCTTCGTGGCTCACGGGCTTGTCATGATTGCGCTGGAAGGTTGAGTTCAAGTACATGTAGGTGTAAGGGTCGAGAAGGAAGTCCTGACCAGAGTCATAGTATCAGTTATTCGGCCTTCATGAACCAAGGTCCCATTTGAAGGTGGCTTACAGAGCCATTCCAGCCAGCAACGTGGGGGCTGTTGTAGTTATCAGACGTGTGGGCGTTGAAAAGCTTCCCGGTATAGTAGGTGTTGTAGCCTTCGGACTGCAGCCAGATGGGCAGGTAGTTCTCGTTGAGGCCCTCCCGGACGAACTTGGGATATCCACCTGTAAGTTTGCTTCTGTTTAGTCTTCGTTTCTAGGATTGTTCACATTCATCTTGTAGAGCTGGGGGTGGTATGTACCGTATGGCGGGAACAGGTCGGTGACATTGGTGTTATGAGCAGCCCTGCCGGTGAAGATCGAGACTCGCGAAGGACAGCAAACTGCAGTGGTGGTGAAGTGGCGCTTATACAAAGTGCCACGGCTGAGAAGGTGCTTTTGGACCAGCGGCATGTAGTCCAGAGAGTTCATGTGCAGATCCTGGTCGTCCGTGAGGATGAAGACGACATTGGGGCGGGATGTGCCAGCAACGGCTGGAGAACCCGCGGCACCGAGGGGTTGCTGGGATTCCAATCCATTTGCAGCACAAGTAGATACAATGGCGGCCAAAGCCGACACGACTCCGAGAGACCACATTTGATGTGGATGGAGAGATCAATGATGGGAAAAGTGTGTAAGTGAGGCGATAGCACAAGGGTGGTCACGTCGTTCAATTGGGGAATCTTCACTATCAATACTTTCTTAGACTTATATATAAGAGACCTGCAAGTCCGTTGTCTGAGGATATGTATGTAAGTAATCGGGTGTTGCCGACCCCTTGAAGTCGATGGCCCAACCCGGCTCCTGCGTGCTCCGTGGTCGGGATGATGCAATCGCGAGACATGGGCAACATGCAGCCGCAAAGCGCCACGCCTAGGTCTGCGCAAAGAAGCACGAACGGTGCTCGGTCACTATCATTACTCCGAATACCCGATGTCCCGTGCTAATATTGTAGCAAAAAGAGACTGGTGTCGAGCGTGGGATGAGGGGCTCAGGCCGCGCTCGCTTGGGGCAGCATATTTCCCACCAGGAGTCGTCTCCTCGAGAAGATTATTTCAACATGAGTCTGAACAAAATGACTGAGCCAACTCAAAATCATTCATGCATTACTACCTCGCCTCCTACTTGGCATCCTTCGGCCCCTCGAGCGGGATGGCCTCGTAGTTTGACGTCCTGCGTCCCACCCGAGGCCGAGGTCCATCGCCCTCCGCCACGCTTACGACCTTGTTCTGCGACACGGCCGTCGTCCAGGGAACATCTCCATCGCTCCCAACATGCCATGGGCCAATGCCGTGCGCCTCGAACGCTGCCTTCTGCTGCATGAACAGGTGGCCCCCGAGCCACTCCCGCCTCGCGTGCACGTTCCATCGGAGCTTCCTCTGTATCCAGAAGACGACGCCCGGGAGGACGAATGCGTTGGTGAACATGACGACGCAGCCAATCACCAGGATCGCAATGATGCCGGCGACGTCGAAGTTCCTGTACCGGGCATCCCTGAGCCTGATCTTCGAGCAGAGGGCACCCTCCTCCCGGGTCGTCGGGGGGTCGAGGTACTTGTGAGACATGACCCTGCCCTCCAGCGTGTACACGGGGAAGTTCGGAGGGGCCGCAAAGCCGACCATGAGGCCCTGGACGGCCGCCAGCATGGTGTACGAGAAGTTGAGGATCTCCTCCTGCCACTGGTTCGGGGGCAGGACGGACGAGCGGAGATCGCCGCTCCCACCCCAGACCATCTCGTTGGCGCGCAGGATCTGGGAGCCGACGAGGTCCACGGCGTTGGTGATCGTGATCGACCTCGCGCAGAAAACGAGGAGGTTGAAGAGCGCCTTCTGAGACTCGTTGAAGTCCAGGCCGAGGTAGGGGTTCGTGCTGTTGTCGTTGAGACCGCCGAGGGGTGAGCACGTGAGCGGGTCGCTGCAGAACTGGTACTGTTCCGTGCACGCCAGGGTCGATGCCGCCTTTTCAGACATGAAGTACGGCGGGTTGGGGGTCCGATCCGCGCCTGACAGGTCTCTCGTGCCGTTGTTCGAGGCGCGGAACCAGGGGTCCTCGACAGGGGAGATGTATCTGGCGTTATTCAAGAGATACAAAAGGGTGATGTCGGAATCAGACACGTTGAGTTCGGGAATGGGTTCGAACTTGGTCGAGCGCGCCACTTCGCTAAAACCGTAGAACGAGGTAATGGATCTGTGTGTGACACCAGCCATTAGGAACAGGAACTGCAGCAGCGCTTCGGGGGCTTGAAAGCCTCCTCTCTTGTATGTATGGTACTCACCCTAGTCCGTACACCCGTCGAAGCCCATCCGTGCTGGCGAAGCTGTTGTTGGTAATTTCAAATGTGTAGTTCTGGGTTGAGCTCAGAGGTCCCAGGTTGTAGTATTTGTACTGAGTTCCAGGAGGATGGACATCTCCCTCGTCCGGATCCGACTCGTTTACGATCCTTTCGGAGGTCCAGGGAGTCGAATAGTCCTCGTCATCGGCACGTATAGGTGCACAGGTCAAGAGCTTGCGGAACCAGACCCTCTCGGCTGCCGGAGTGTTGATGCCCAGGTCCGTATTCGAGTTCAAGAGGCCCGTGTCCACATGAATAGCCTCAGTCTGGGCGCATATCTTGTCGTCGAAGGGGCACTCGGCTCTAAGATCCACGGTCACCGGTAGGGTGGGTTTCGTGTACCTTTTGCACAGGTTTGAGTTGTCGAGCGTTGATGAGGAGTAACAGTACCGGACGTATTCAAGGCACTGGAAAGCAGTCAATCTCGACCAGTAACTCGAGGCGGTCTGCCGGTTCAGCGTGTCCTCCTCGTGAAGCGAGGACTCGGCATCGATGGACCGCGTTGGGCCGAAGCCCACGTAGCCACAGCTGCTGCCCTTTGCGAGGACCTCGTCACTCTCGAGCTGGACCCTCGAGGACAACAAACTAGCCGCAGCGGATAGGCCTATGAAGATGAGTGCCGCGACAATCAGGGGGATGGACTTCCGCCAGGTACCCTTCATCTTAGCCTGCCGCCATGACCAGCCCATCTGAAGCAGGGCGAGGGCCGTCGCGGCGGTTGGGGGGCTGTTGCTGAGAAGAGCCTGCTGCTGGTGGTAGAGGGCCGGCCTGGGCTTGGACGTAGACCGGAATTGATGAATGATGAAGCAGAGGATCGGCCACAAGCTGGCCATGGTCACCGTCACAAACAGGGCCAAGAAGGCCGTGAGAAGGGCGCCATCGAGTGCCCACACGGTCAAGGTCCAGTGGAAGACGCTGTTGTCGTCACCGGCAGCTGTTCGCCCCGATTGTTAGCCAGTGCTAGAGGTCGACTCTTCAGGCTCCAGGACCCTGGTGATTTATGGCTACGGTACCTCGGTAGTTGTACCAGAACCCGGTGTGGACGTCCAGGCCGGACATTTTTGGCGCGAAGGAAGCAGAGTACAGGGAAAGAGAGTGAATGACAGACACAGGCACGTGTGTGCTTGACATACATACTTAAGAAATGCCCTTGGCCTGGGGTTGGGTGCTGGTGCCCAGCTTTTACATCTCCTGGAGCCAGCCTTATCAAGGCGGCGGCCCCAGACGTCACGGATGTTCAATGCGACTAACCTCCAGGGGCAGGGATGTGCAAAGGCCCCAAGCACTGACTTGTTGAAATTGTAGGCTCCGCCGCAGTTCGCTTGCCCCCTGGCCGTTCAGTCATTGGGTACCAGGCCGTGATGTGCTCCCTGGATCTGGCGAGCAGCCCAATGAAATGACGTGCCGCCAGGCCTGGCCCCTTGTTCTTGCAGTCCCTCGTCGCGTCGGTTGATTGAAGCCACTGCAATTGAGTGTGAGCTCAGGCCATCTCGTACTCGATGGCGACCATATGTGCCAAGTCGGCCCAGCAAGATCCAGAGAGTATGGAGCATCGACGGCGGTCCAGAGGCGCCAGAGAGCCATCGATCATGGCTCCCTGTGGAGAGTTGGGGAGCCCTTAAACGCAGTGGCCGGCAACTGGACCGAGATCGACAACCAGCTCGCTAGACCGGCTGAAGTGGTGTTGCAGCCGTGTGCTTCCGTCTCGTTCTTGGGCATGACATTCTTGCGGCTGTCTATAGGGAACACAATCTGAAAGGACTCGACCAAAACTTCAGCAGGATCTACGCTACGCGACAGCCAGGATCGAACAAATCCTGCAGTGCGTCGCGTGAATCGTGTCCGAGGTGTCGGGGATATTTTGGTTCATGTAAGTAAGAAATGCACTTCCAAGTGTAGCACCAGCCCATATAAGGAGATATCTTGCGCCGCGAGGTCACCCCGGGCGGCCCACCGCTTACCTAACACGGCCTAGGGCCCCGGCACCACCAAGCACCTCAAGCCACGATGTCATGCTTCCACGTCGAGCTTCACTCAGATCCACCACTACTACTTGACTATCCTCAACAAGCGCACGCCCGCAATGGCCACCTTCTCGAGCAGGCAGCCCCAGTCGGGGACGCAGGGCCTCGACATACGGGTGGAGGACTATCTCGACGACAAGCTGCAATCGACAACCGATCTCGAGAACCTCGAGGTTCTGCTCGCCAGTGTCGAAACACAGCGCAGCCAGCTCCAGTCCCAGCTCGACAATGCCCTCAAGGAGCTCGATGAAGTCCGCGACACCTCCCGAAACCGTAAAACCTCCCTCGAGCAGCGCATCCACGACTTTCAAGAGCTGCAGAACAGCATCGACGTCCGTGTCAAGATCGCCGCCTCCTCGGATGCCCCCAACCAGGCCATCGCAAGACTGCAGACCCCGATGCGCAAGCTGCGCACCGTCGAGCTTGCGCAGAAGTACCTGAGCCTGGTCCAGGAGGTCGAAACGCTGCGCAAGGAGGCAAAGTCACACCTACCCGAGAGCCCAAAGGCCGCCCTCGAACCCTACGCCAAACTGAAGCAGCTAGCCGTCAGGCTCAACGAGCTCTCGACGGAGGCGGACGATGCGGCCGTGCACCTCGTCAACCATGTCGAGGCCGTCACGGAGACTCTCTGGGACGAGATGAAGAAGACAATGTCCGCCGAGCTGGAAGCAGTGCTCTCCAAGCGGGGATGGCCAATGGTCGACCCGTCCATCGAGATGGACGACGAGTGGCTCGGCTGCTTCGAGAAGCTCGTCGACCTCCAGATCCCCGAGGTCTCGTACAGCAACGAGGTTGTCACACTGCTACCTTTTGACGCCATGTGCAAGATCTTTGTTTCCGAGTTTCGCTTCCATTTCCTCAGCGACAAGCCGACGAGCAAGCCCGACGCGGTTGGCTCGCACTGCCTGCCCTGGTTTCTGGCGACGATCGAGAAGTGGGAGGACTTTTTTAGGGACAACCTCGGCCACATGCTCGCCGCCAAATTCAAGGACACGCCGGCAGCCGACAACACGGCGTATGTCGACCCGGTCTCTGCCTTCATCACGGCCATGCTTCCCGTCCTGCGGGAAAAGGTGCACGGGGTAGTTGCGGACTCCATTAAGGTCCCTACGTTTCTGAGTAGCCTCATGGGCCAGCTCATGACCTTTGACGAGACCATGCGCTCCAAGTTTAGCTACGACGGCGGCGACCCCGAGCGCGGATGGGCAGGGTTGACCACCGAGGTTCTCGACCAGTGGTTCGAGCCCTGGTTCCTCGCGGAGAAGGAGTTCGCCATGGAGCGATTCCAAGCCATAATGGCCTCCCCAGATGCTCGGAACATCGACTACGACTATGCAACCCAAGGCAAGACGAAGCCTACATACGGCGCCGTCCGCGTCATCGACCTCCTGCGTTCCATCACCACGCAGTATGAGAGGGTGCGCAAGTTCAAGCACAAGATCCGCTTCCTCATCGGCATCCAGCTCGATATCCTAGACGAGTATCATGATCGCCTCCGCGGCTCGCTCGAAGCATACGGCGCCATCACCTCGACTGTCGGCAGGACCCTACACGGCGTCACCAGAGAGCAACAGGCTGCTCTCGACGGCACCGGTGCGTTGGAAACGCTGTGCAAGGTTTATGGAAGCGCAGACCACGTCGTCAGCACGCTCAAGGACTGGAGCAATGAGGAGTTCTTCGTCACCCTCTGGGACGAGCTGCAGGCCGGCGCAAAGCCCAGCGACGACGGAGCCAAGATTGCTGGCGAAATGAGCTACGAGGAAGTCAAGGACCGGACGTCGAATGCTGTCGGATCGGAAAACGACGACGGCGTGTTATTCGACGAGACCATCACGGCGTATGCCTCCAGGAGAAAGAGCGCCCAGGACTTCTTGGTCAGCGCGCTGGCCAAGTCGCATCAGGATGCGTTCAAGGCGTACTGCACGAGGGTGCAGTGGACTACGATCAGTGAGAACGGAGGAGACGGTGAGGCGCTGAACCAGCCATGTAATCTGAGCTTGACTAACTATATCCAGTCGACCCGACGCAACTCGCAACTACGGCAGAGCTGGACGAGCCTCTTAGGGTAAGCTGCCCGACTCCTGCAATGCAACCCAATCTTAACCTTGTGCCAGATCCTTCGCCGTAACCTAGACTTCATTGCCAAGGCCCTCAGTACCGCTGCTGCCCGCCGCGTCTGGCGCGATGCCCTCGACAAGCTCCAGGACGTGCTCTGGGGCGACGTCCTCATGCGCCACACCTTCACGGGCCTCGGCGCCGCCCAGTTCCTGCGCGACCTCAACGCCATATTCTCCCTCGTCGAGCGGTACATTCCCAACGGCCTGGCATCGCTGGCTAGCCTCCACGATGCTCTGAGTCTGCTGTCCCTGCCCGTCACCCCCCCTGAAGGCGGCGTGTCGCTCAAGGAAGCCAGTGACCGCGTCTTCACGGACAACCAGGAGGCCAAGGCGGTGCTGGAGCAGCTGGGCATCGAGACGCTGACGCCCGCCAACGCGCGGCACATCCTGCAGAGGCGAGTAGAGAACAGCGAGTAGGGGGCATATCATGATGACGAGATATGATAGAATAAAGACGCAATGCAATGTGAGATAGATTCCCCGACCTGGCAATATAAAGGGGAAAAAAGGTATAACTATACGCCGTTATATGTTGAAATATAAACAGTCCACCAAAATGCATTTTGTCTACGCCAATCCCGTTGAAATCTCTAAACACCCTCCGCGGCGGCACTAGCTGATCAGGCGCATGGTGAACTCGACCGTCGCAAACGTCGCGGCACTGACGGGCATGGCCCTCAGCAGCGTGGGGCCGATGCCCTTCCAGAAACCCCTGGCGCCCTCGGCCCGCCACGTCTGGGCGAAGCAGTCGCGCATGGTGGCGTACTTCTGGGCGGCGCCGAAGCCGTCGGTCTGCATCTTGCTCTTGATGACGTCGAAGGGGTAGCTGCCGAGCCAGAGGGCCTCGCCGGCGAGGCCGCCGTAGAAGGCGACCTTCCAGCTGGGGACGTCGCGGCGGTCGATCTTGTTGCGGGCGGCGTCGGCGTTCATGAGGTACTCGAAGGCGAGGAACCACATGCCGTAGGCCTGGGCCTCGCGGATGACGGTGACGGCCTCGCCGCGGTAGAGGCCGCGGAGGACGCCCTGGTGCGCGGAGAGCTTGCGGACGCAGTCGAGGGGCCCGGTGTAGAGGCGGTTGGCGCCGTGGGGCTGGGTCTGCAGGCGGATACGGACGTGCTCGATGGGGCCGGAGATGACGGAGTTGGCGACACCGGCGAAGGCGCCGGCGGCGTAGTACTGGCCGTAGCTGAGGGAGGAGTCGCCCAGGGGGTGGGAGGCGGCGTTGGCAGACTCGAAGTGGCGGCGGGCAGCGCCGAAGGCACCGAACTGGATCGAGACGCAGGCGCCGATGCCGATGAGGGGCGTGAGGGTGCCCTTGTAGAAGGCGAGAGGTCCTTCGTTCTTGTAGATGGCCTTGGCGGCCTCGAGCGCGGAGGAGTGCGTTGTGGAGGTCTGGAGGCGGACCTTGACAATGTCAAAGGGCTGGCCTGGTGGGAGTTAGCAGGGGCCTCGACAATTGGTGTACTCGAGAGCTTGACCGAGGTTACATACCCACGAGAACCTGCGTGATGCCGCCAGCAGCGCCGGCGAAGAGGTCCTTGGCCGTCTGGAGAGCGCCGCCGCCCTGGATCTTGTCGGCCTCGTGGACCTCGGCTCCTATGGGAGACGCCATGTCAAATGCGACGAGCGGTCCTCTTGTGTTCTCTCGTACGTCGGTTAGGACCCGTTGAGCTGGATCCCAGGAGCACTGGTGCTTATCACCCCGCTCTCCCTTTCGAGATGCGGTGCTGGTAGTATCAGGGGAGCTCGTGCCGTCAGCGTGCTGATCAGAATGAGGGACAGAGGCAATAAGCCCAATTGGCAGTGCGAGAGGGCCGCTCGTGGAGTGTCGCGAGTTGTGTGACTGAGAGTTGGAAATCAAAGAACATGTCCGGCCTCGGGGCGCTCGCCATTACTTTCCTTATCAATTGGGACCTTGTGTCAAAAAGGCGGGAGCTAGCAGACGTGGGATGGTGGGGCTCGCAACAAACGGGGATGATGGCGTGCTCGATAGCGTTAACCCAAAGTCAGCAGGCGGTGAGGGCTCACCGAGGTCGCGGCATGGCTCCTCGGTGTGCTAGCTTCAGGGGTCTGTCATCCCATTCAGGGGCACGCATCACCCAGGTCGCCGTATATCGAGAGTTGGACTTTTGTTCATCAGTCATTCGATCTTTTCTCATATCAATCGTCCTTAGTACCGCCGGATACCCTGCTTCTCGCCGGCAGCCTGCTCCTGCGCCTGCGCGCTCATCTGGATGGCTTCGTTGAGCTTCCCGATGACCTCGGGCTGGTTGCTGAAGGCAGTCGCGAGGACATCCTCCAGCTCCTTCTCGACCTTGGCAATTGGCTTGACGCCCGTCTTCCTGGCCTTCGAGTCGTTCATCAGCTTTCCCCAGCGCTGCGTAAACGCGACAATGGACTGCCGAAGAAGCTCATCGAGTTGTTCGCTCATGTCCTCGACGGTGAGCGTCTTGGCCGTCACTGTTGGCGCGGCCGTTGATGACGACGATCCCCAGAAGGACGAGCCGATGGATCCCACGCCACCGATGATGCCAGAGAAGTAATTGTACCAGTTCTGCGGGCTGAGCGTGTCCCAGATCTGGCCGAAGTGCTGCATCCCGGTAGCTCCGTCGCCTCGGATGTCTCCGATCTCAAGACTGACCAGCTCATTCTTGATGATGAGCAGGTTCTTGACCATGAACAGATCTGAGTCCGTCGCACCCTTGAGGGACTTCAGTCGCGACTCGGCCCGCTGCAGGACGTTGATGGTCTCGCGGACGATCTTGAAGATCACTTGGCTATTCTTTTGCTACTCGCTGTCAGCGTTGGAGAAAACCCACCCCGGGACATGCGGAAACTTACACTGCGCTCCTTGGGCATGGTCTGGTCATACGCAACCAAGAGCTCCAATGCTTGCTTCACAGGCGGATATGCGTTGGAAGACGAGACGCCCCCCACGACTGGCCCGATCTTCAAGGCATCATCCTTGACGGCGGTCTTGGATATTGTCTTGGTGATTTCGGCCTCGAACGCAGTATCCGTGAACACCCACAGATGCTCGGTCAGCAGACGGGCGCTCAGCTCCCTGCATTGGCGAGCAAACGGGGATTCTTCCTCGTCGTAATCCAAGACGAGATACTCGTTCATGAGCCACGCGACAACGCTGCAGATAGTCTTGAGGTTGGTAGTCTGAAGCGTCGTCTGAAGGTTCGTGGTCAGGAGAACAAGATTGACCGGGTTGGCGGCAGACCGTTGGTTTGTCTTGAGCGCCGTGTATGCCGAGCCTGGGTCGGAGCTCCACTGAAGGTCCAAGCCGAATATCTTAGTGAGCAGGTTGTTCTCATTGAACGCTCGTTCGAATGTTTGTTTGACGAGGTTTCGGCAGGCCGTCTCGGCTGACGATTCCTTCACCTCCCTCTTGAACTCGTCTACGTCGTGTGTGACCATTGGTTTCAGATCCCTGTCCCGGACGCTCAAGTATGTTGAGAACATGTTACTTGCCGTGTTGGCGTATATGTCGCGAGCCGTGCTCGTGGCGGGCTGGCCAGACTCGTCATACACGCTCCGGATGACCTTTTGGATGTTGGGCAGCAAGGAGTACGAGTCAGCAATCATCTCTCCGAAACGGCCGTATGCCAGGGCATGGCGAGTCGCCTCAGACTTCGTCGCGGCTATCTGGCTAGATATTTCGGAAGAAATCCCATCCAGGCGGTTCTGGAAGCCGACCTCGAGTAGATGCAGAGCTTTTGTCAGCAACGATTCGTATCTTGCGAGGTATGACTCTGCCTCCCGGTACATCGGCTACGTCCAGTTAGCAGGCGACTAAAACAAACAACTGTGACGAAGCAACCCACGTGTTTCCCCATGAACGCTATGCAAGAGTTCAGATTCTCCAGAACCTCGACGAAGGCGTCGTCATCCACCAGGCGTCCAGCGCCGGGCGCATTGAGTCGCCTCGTGACGTTGTCGAGGTAAGCGTAGTAGTGCAGATCAGTGCCGACGTCGTCAGCCAGCTTCTGAAGCCGCTTTTGCTCGACTATGAGCTCTTCGCACTGCGCCTTGAACGAGGTGGTCTGGGTCTCGACGTCCTTGAAAGAGTTGGACAGGGTGGTGAGGAGCTTGAGCGAGGCATTGGTGTCTTCGATGAGGGCGTCGAGGTGCCTCTCAGTGAGGGTCAGTTGATCCTGGTAGACCCTGAGGGAGTCAGCAAAAGATGCGAGTTCGTGGAGCAGTGAGCATACAGGTAATCCTGCTGGCTGGCCTCCAGAAGCTGGTCGTCGTAGTGGTCCAAGGTCGGCTTTGGGGCCAATTGGGCGCTCTCGACCTTCCCCTCCAGAGCGAGGGCCTCTCTTGTCCGGTCTTTCCTTCTTCTTTCTGTCTCCTGTCTCTTCTTCTTATGCGCATCCTTCGCGACTTGGGCGCGGACCACGTGGTAGAAGTCGGAGTAAGAGCTCGCTCGGGGTCGTAGTGTCGGCTCGGCGGGGGKATTGCTGTCTTCCAGCTCTTCAAGGAGGCTGTTCAATGGTGCTATGTGCTCCGTGGCTTGAATACCCTGGGACCCTCGTCAGAAAGCAGCATCACACGGGGTCTCTACAGGGAAGACGCACATTGGGTTGTTGGAGGAGCGACTCTTTGCGTCGATGACCTGGCCTCTGGGATTCGCCTGGCCCGGACTTCTTCGCCGCTTCCGGAACATAGCTATACCAGGCATCGTCGTACATGATGGGTAGAGCGTTGCCGACGAGATCGGCACGCGGTGTTGAATTGTCGTCCGGCTCAATTGTCTTGAGGAGCTCCGAGTCGGGCGACGGCCGAAGTGCTACGTATCGATTGTGCTACGATAAGCGATAAGCGTTTGGGGGACCCACCACAACATGCCCAGTGTAAGCCCCGCCATTGTATGCCATCTCAGTTGACGAGATGGCAATTCCGAGAAGTAATCTTATAGCGGTTAAGGAGAATGTTCCTTTAAGATTTTCCCCGGCTGCATGTAAAATTTCAAGCGTTGGCTCAAAGTACGTTTGAAGACCTAACGTAGACCGGGGATCAAGATCATACCATTGCTCTTCTTCAAGATTGATGGAAACCTCGCAGAGTCGAGGATACTTGAAGTGCTGGCATGCCAGTGCTTGTCTTTTTCTTTCCTTGTTTTGCAATCGCACCCGAGGACGTCGTTGAGTCTCCTTCACTGAGACTCAGTCCTTGGTTCTTACCAGTAAGATGCAGTTCCCGCCACTAACTGGATGGAGGAATAAATGTGCTTCGTAGATGATATTATTATACCTACGTAGCCAGGCTACCCAAATAGATAGCCCCGGGCTACATATACATACCGCTAACTCCCCCTCTGCCGTCGCGAAGCAGCAACTTACCCTCCAGGGCCGGTGTAAGTCGACTTCAAGCTGGAACATCCCGTGCACCCAGGGACAGGAGGCAGTTGAATGTCTCCACCTGAGCAACGCCCGACCCCTCATTGGCGTAGCTATGCGGGGCACTCCCGCTGTGGATCCGAGCACGGGCAGGGGCCAGCGCGTTAGTGGAAGCCAAGCTCGGCGCAAAAGATTTGGTGACCTCACGACTGGGACAGTGAACCTCTCTTCTCACTCCTCAAACAACCTGCAGCATCGCATCACTGATGGGGTCTGCTGCATCAATGTGATCGACCCACGCATCAATCACATCATCTCATACTCATCATGAAGTCCTATCGGAGCCTTGTCCGGCAAAACCGGGCCCTGCTGACGGCATCCCGCGGCACTCGCCAGTCCGTCCGGCATATCACCAACCGCCGCCGCCAGCCCGAGGGCCGGAAGGGGGGAGGCCTGCTCAAATTCGTCGCAATCTTTGCTCTCGGCGCCGGCGCTGTGTATTATTATCCCGTCCTCTTCCCCAAGGAAGAGGTACCCGAGATCGTCAAGCCCGTCTACCAAAAGGCCGAGATCGAGTTTGAGAAGGAGAGGGCGCACCCCTCGTCCAAGGAAGACAATCGCGATCTCATCAGTTCTCAGCACCTCCAGGTCAAGCATAGCTGGGAACATCCTGGCGTCTATGCTTGGGGATCCAACGTCGGGAAGGTGATCGATCCGGACTCAAAGGACTCATACATCAAGCTTCCCCGGAGGATCGCGTACTTCGACGGCCAGATCTTGAGGGACATCAAGCTCACCCAGAGCTTCGGTGCTGCCGTCACTGAGAAGGGCGACTTGGTGCAGTGGGGGCTGGGCTTTTCCAAGTCGGACCCCGCGCCTATCGAGACGCTCAAGGGCAGGGACATTGTCAGGATTGCCGTGTCTGATGACCGCATCCTGGCCCTCTCATCGAACGGCTCCGTCTATGCAGTTCCGGCTTCTCGTGCGGACCAAGGGGAGGGCACCGATTCGAAGCAGTCATCTTCTTCCTGGGTCCCTTTCTGGAGCTCGGGTGCCAGCCCGCTGCCTTCCTCCAGCATCCGAAACCTGACTCCCGCGAATCTCGGCTGGGGAGAGAAGATTGTGGACATTCGGAGTGGACTCCAGCACAGTTTGCTCCTGTCATCAAAGGGCAGGGTGTACTCGGCGGCTTCCAGCACGTCTGCGTTCCCCTCCAAGGGGCAGCTGGGTGTCCCCGGACTCGGCTGGGCGAACCGGCCTTCCGGCCCCTTTGACCAGCCACACGAGCTTCTAAGCCTCAAAGGCTTCAACATCACCCACATCGCTACCGGAGACTACCACTCGGCAGTCCTGGACAAGGAGGGCAAGCTGTTCACCTTCGGCGACAACACCAACGGACAGCTGGGCATCCAAGCCGAGGGTGGCTTCCGTACCGTCGATGTGCCGACCCTGATCCCCATCTCGCAGCTTTACACAAACACCGGTCTCTTCCCCAAGGTGACGTCGATCGCCGCCGGAGGACTGAACACGTTCTTCACGGTTGATGCCCGCCGCCCGAGCTATCAGGAAGACTCCAACGAGCTTGCCCCCGCGCGACGCATGCCGACTGTGACCGCTGACGTTTGGGCCTGCGGCAGCGGCATCTACGGCAGCCTCGGCAATGGGAAGTGGACACACGTCACTCCCGCCCCTGCCAAGGTCAAGTCGCTCTCGGCGCTGTTCGAGTTCGATGAGAGCAAGAACCAGATGGTGCCCATCAAGCTGTCCAACATCAGCGTGGGCAGCACCCACGCGTCCGCGACGATGGCCAACGTGACCCGGACGGGTGCCACGAGCCGTACCTCAGAGAACGACACAAACTGGGGCGCCGACGTGCTCTTCTGGGGTGGCAACGAGCACTACCAGCTCGGCACCGGGAAGCGAAGCAATCTGAACACCCCGGCATATATCGGCGCCCTCGATGGCGGACCGGCCAGCGACTTCCACCGGCTGCAGCTGACGCCGAGGAAGTCTGTGAGGTTGGGCGAGGACGGGAAGGGACGCAAGGCGACGCTGGAGCAGCGGGTAGAGTGTGGTCGGTTTGTGACGGCCGTGTATTCCTCGACTTAGATTGGCAGAGTTGTTTGCTGCTTTTCTTGATTGGACGGGCCCGGGATGTCTGAGCATACTGGCTGGGCGCTCGCATCGTGTATTATATGGCTGGCTGCCTCACTTACATATCTATGGATGTGTGTACGATATGGTACGGATCGAGAAGAACTCGGCGCGTCCCTCCTCTAGCGGAAGCTAATATGACGACAACTTGAAGTCTGAAAGAATGATTGCATACCTAGGTATTGTGAGAGCTGGACAAACCAGAGCATGTGCTCGCCCAATCGTCGTTGTGTGCTTGAAATAGAAACGTGGATGACCCACGGAGTCCACGGCAGATCGCTGCATCTCGTTGCTTTTGACTCTCGATCTGCATGCATATAAGTACATGTGGCCGGAAATATGTCGATGGAGTTCGTCCGAACGCGAGGGTAATCGTGTCCTGTAATTAGGTGTCAGGCTCTCTAGGAACCTGTTCGAGAGCCAGGGTTTGAAAGTGATCATTCTTTACCGGTGCCTTCTCCCTGTTGTCAACATGTCATCCTGGTCCACTGGCAATTGTTCGCAAACACCACACCTCACCCAAACTGGGCTGTCACAAACGGGCGCCCGTTCCCGGTGCAGCGGGTGGAATGCAGGTGTTTAGTGCCTGGCGTTAGCGCGTAACCGCCGGAGCAACCGCTAGCCGGGACAGGAGCTTCGAGAAGCGGGACCCGTCACTCCTGACGTGAGCACCTCGCGGCCCGGATGAAGAACGCCCAGACTTGGCCCCTTAACCCATTTCCAACGCTTCTACCCCTGTCCCTGCTTTTTCTTCTCGGTCCTGTTTCTTCTCCGGTCTGCCCGGAGGTAAGGAGCGCCAGCGAGTATGGGGGATTAGATCTTGTCAGATTCCCCTGATTTCTCTTTCTCCCGACTACTTGTACCATCAACAACTCCGTCCTCGAGCGCGCCTCTCATCCCGCTGACCCGACACCCAACCTCGACCGATCGGCGCCTCTGACGTACCGCTGAGCAGCAACCCACGAGGTCCCAAATCTGCACTCATCAAGCGCCCGCCCACCCGATCGACAGCACTATACATACCTACGTAAGTAAGGTACAACCAGCGCACGTGCTATCGAGCAACGACCACCTCGAGGCACCTGCTCCCCCCGTCTCGACGGTCTTGTGACACCAGGCGCACCAGCGCGTCAGATCCAGCAGAGATTCCCTACCGGGAGCGCAAACCAACCTGCTGGAAGTCCCTCCTTCACCGTGGCCAGGAAAGGCACCCACGTCAGCAAGCTGCGACGACTCATTCCTGGTCCTCCCTCGGCGGCAAGCAGGTTGTCTCCTTGGCCCCCAACTCCAACTCACACCTGCGCGCGTTGGCGCCCGTCCATATCAAACCTCCATCTCTCCTTTTCCTCTCCGACACTCGTGCGCAGGCCCGTACAACACCTCACACCTCCCCGACAGCCCGCCATGGAGTTGTCAAAGTTCCGGCGCAAGCCCAAGACGCCGGCCATCGCGACCGACGCCAAGTCCCTGACGCCCGAGGCCGAGTCGCCCCCGACATCCCAATCCCCCATCGCTGCTACCAACCTCAAGCCCCAGAAGCCCGGCCTGCGCAAGGGCGCTTTCCGTGGCCTGCACCTTCGCAGCGCCGTCAAGCGCGCACGCTCTCCCGCGCCTCTCGCGCCGCCCGCCCTATCCAGCTCTCCCTCGAACAGCATCTCCAACGATGCGGGCGCCGATCATCCCAGTCTTCCCATGCCCATGTCTCCCGTGTCGGTGCGCCACAGAGACGGGCAGGTCGTGGAGGACGATGAGGATCCCAACTCGAAGGTGCCCGCGTTCCTGAACCAGTCTAACGACAGTAGGCCACCACCCATCCCACCCAAACTAAGACGACGTCCACTGACATATGACCCTCCACGCAGGCCTCGAGACGAAGTTCCAGGACATGCAATGGATCGAACGAACGCGCCAGAACAATATCGAGGCCAGGGCCGCCGATGCGAACCCCAACTCGAACTATCCATACACCCTCTACAAGCTGACCGACATGAGCCACGGCCCCATGGACCGCTACTCGAACATCAAGCCCTACGAGCGAACCCGCGTGCGCCTGCGCGTTCCCGAGTCCACCCTGGACTACGTCAACGCCAGTTCCATAACCGTGCCCTCCATCGAGAACAAGCTGCCTCCGCTCCGATACATTGCGATGCAGGGCCCTACACAGAACTCGGTGGACTTCGTCTGGCGCATGGTGGCAGAGCAGTTCGAGCACACCGCCGTCATCGTACAACTGACGACGATGGTCGAGAACAACCTCCCCAAATGCTTCCCGTATCTGCCGCTGTTCGAGGAGGATGCGCCTCTTCAGCTGAACGAAATGGACGCCTGGGGCGATGGCTGGACGGCTGAGGTCCGGCTCGAGTCGGTAGAAACCCTGGAGGAGGGCGCCATCGAGCTGCGCAAGCTTATCCTGAAGATCGATCCGCCCACGGCCCGGGACGAGGTCGAGGAGGACGAGGATGGGGCCATGGACGTCTCGGCCACCACTCAGACGACGACTGAGCAGGACTCGAGAGAAGTTGTCGTATGGCATATGCTTTACACGAGATGGCCGGACTTTGGCCCCCCGGCACCCGAGGACGTACCGAGTTTTCTGGCGCTGATGAGGCTTTCCCGGGAATACTGCCTTCGCGATCAAGATTCAGACGGCCCCCGGCCATCCGAGATCGCTAGCAGGAGCATCAACTTGGGTTCTATGGATGCTCAGCAGAAGGAGCTGCCGCCCCGCATCATCCACTGCAGCGCAGGCGTTGGCCGCACTGGTACCTTCATGGCCCTCGAACACCTCATGCGCGAGCTCGACACAGGCAGCCTCGAGGAGTACGACAGCAAGGTCGACGCCAGCCCGACTAGCAGACGGCTACTCGCCAAGGACGACAGCAGGGACCTTGTCTTGCAGACCGTCGAGACCCTGCGCGAGCAGCGGCCCACCATGGTCCAGGCTCCCACGCAGTTCATCTTCCTGTACCAGACGCTACGAAAGATGTGGCTCGACCGGTACGACCCTGGAGACGCGGAGCCAGCTGCTAAGAGGTTGGAGATCGGGGATGCGTTTGTGGATTGACTCGCCGGCGACCCGGCGAAGCAAGGCTCTCCCGAGCGCGGATCCGGGGCACAGGAAAACGGGAACGACCAAGACATGGTCGAGGAATCAAGTGAAGAGGGGAGAAGACCGGCCATCGATATGACGAGACATGTCTCGGGGCATGACAAGAAGAAGCATTTCTGGAGGAGGGCGCGGAAGTGAAAGAAGCTCGCGTCTTTGTTCGACAGCAAAGCCACGGCAGGCTTGTATGATACGGAAACGAGCGAGACAGCGCGGGGCATTGCGGCGGTCTGGTGAGGCTAGTCCTCTTGGACCCTTTCTCCTCTACGGCATGGATGGGGATTACACTTGCATATTCACAGCGGCATCGACAGGCGTTGGACAGGCAGCTAGCGGGCGTTTATGGGCATGGCTCTCCCGCAGGGGTGGGAGGTTATTCCTCTTGGGCATTTGATACCAGGCAGGGCCGCGGTAGGCATAATCGAGGAACATTTTTCTCTCTGCATAGTCACCATCGGTTCCGGAACGTGATGTCTCTGGCCACATGTGTAGAAGCGAGGCAGCTCGACGTCGACATGTGACGCACCTGAAGCCTGCGTATAATTAGGGGCGTAATATCACCCCGGTGTTTGGTCTATCACGGAGGCAGTTGAGGGCAGAGCCGACGCCATGACGCCACAAATCCCCATGTCAACCTCGGGAGCGTCTCGGTCACTCGCCGTCACGGCTCTCAGACCCCGACCAACCTCCGAATCCGACGGTCAGAAACAAGGGGCCACGACGACGTCGCGGCCGAGGCCCTGCCGGGCCCGCGATCCCGGGAGGTACAGTACGAATACGCAGCGATCGTAGCGCCGAGCGAGCCGGCCCCTTCCCGGCGAGCTGGCTGATGACCCTCGAAGCGAGCGCTAGACGACCCAAGATCCTCGGGACGTGTATGTGAGATATATTACAGTGAAGTCATAGGCGCCGGGGTCCGAGGGCTGCGCCTCTCCTGAGGTGTACCAGCGTCGAGATTGTCCACGTCAAGATGCTATCTTGTGGTTTGATTCAGGGGCGGCGGCGATCACTGAGTTTGGCGTAAGATTATCAACGCTCATGAAACCGCGATCATGATCTCCAGCCCGGAGCCGAGAGGGGGCCGACTGACGCCCGTCCGCATTCACAGTGATCGTCTGGGGATTGATGTCATCTCCGAAGGGTCCTGCAAGGTGTTGCGGCACTGGGGGACGGCGGCTAAATAGGGACCTGCAGGCAGGACGGGGACGAGACAGATGCCATGTCGGTGGACGCACTGGCGCCAGTACCGAGAAATCTCTCGCCGCTGGCCACATTCAACAGCTCTGCAGGTCCGATCTGGAGGAGTGGCATGAGTGAGCGCCTCTTCTCCCAGGATTGCGCGTCCGATACCGGGTGGGCAGGCATGCAACTTGACAGCTGCAATGCCACGACGCCGCAGATGAGATGCAGTTACTTGCCGTTTCGCGTATCTGCTGAGGATGAGTTCCGTGACTGGAAAGGAAAGGGCCCATCATCGATGCATGGACTGTGCATGTTCAGGCTTTTTCAGGTGGTTCTCGACCTCTTTCTAGTCCGGTGGTGACGACGAAGGGGAGGAGGACGACGAGGGGGCGTCACGACCCCCTGTTCTTGATGCAAGCCCGTTGGAGCAAGCCAGAGTTGGGCGTGCCGCCGTCAGATGCCATCCCGCAGAGCCGATCGTGCGTACGTACATAGGCGATGGAGGGTAGGCTGCGGCAGGTTTTTCCCTCTTTCCTGTCCACGCCTGTGCCACGAGGATGATAGGCGTTCGCTCTCTCTGGGGTGCTGCTGGCCGACATGAGATGAACATGTGCCCTGCATGCATGAGCATGGCACCGCGGGGGGACCACAACCGCACTGCTCGAAAGAGAAGTTCGCGTGGCCAATCTCGGACGTCACCGAGCAGTTTTCTGGGGTAAAGAGAGAAAGAAGTCCGCGACATCTATCAGCGCTGGCTGCGAGGTGGCAGAGTCTCGAGATCGTTGTGGGGGACGTCGGACCGCCGTGGCTAATCTGGGCGTGTTGAGGGTGTCAGTTGACGGAATCATCTGCATCAGAGGGTGCCCTGGTTGTATCTAGACACTTTGGGTCTTTCATGGCCGTTATGAGATGGGGGTAGCAGCAATGCGTTGACCGGATGGCACGGTCTTGGAAGGTCCCTTGCTCAACCGCCGGCTATTGTATTCTGCCGGTATGTTCCAAGCTTCAACTACCGGGCGAGGATTTCGGCTGTGGGCGTCGTCTGAAGCAAGACCTGGGGAACAAGAAGCATCCGAGACTGATTATCGCCCGACCAGTCCCGTTGGTAGTCGGCGGTCGGCCGATTGCTCGGTGACGTTGGTGACACTTGCGCAGAGCGACAGTTTCGAATGGTGACATCGCGGCGGCACGGCCAAATGCTCGGAAAAACGACGCGACTTCGGCGAGAATCGTAGGTGTCTGGCTCCTTGGCGGCATGAAGGACTCCCTCCAGCGGCCAGATTGACACCTGTGCTGAAGCGCAAGACTAACCACCGGGAAAGAGAGTGATGATCGCTAGCATGTGATCGGGATGCCGTCGTCGGCTCGCGGGTTCAACAAGACTTTAGCCTCCAGCTCGCGGGTGTTGGCGCAACGAAGCCTCAGTGCCACGCCTGAAGTCTCCCGGCGGGCATTACCTATAACGGTAATCGGCACGACATCGACCCCGGCCGATGCGACAACGCCATGCGAGGCCATGTGCTCTACCTGCACACCGACGCTCGGTTCTGGCACCGGTCAAAGCTGTGACCCAGCAGCAGGAGCGAAGGGAGAAATGATTACCAGGAGCGAGAAGCGACAGTTGGGCCGCCATCTCTGTTTGAGGTGAGCATCGGGCTGACTGGTGACTGGTGGTTTTCGAGGGTCCGGCATCCCTGGAAAGCCAGCGCCCGCACCAGTTCGTCTATTCTTGGGATTGCCAGGTCTAGGAGACGAGAGGAGCATCATTTTGGGTTTCCTTCTGGGAGTCCGGGTCCACGAACCAGAGTGGCACATCGATTGGACCACATGCGACTTGCACCGTTTCTCATCACCTGTCCGGGGAGACGCCGTGTCGCCGGGCGAGCCGGCTACGCCCCCCGGAGGAGAGACCATGCTCACGAGGGTAAAGCGTTGAGGCCGTCACAGGGATGGCGGGTGCCGCCGTCGCTGTCGCTGGAGGTCGACGCAAGTGGTTCGATGTTGAGAGGATGCGTGGCTGCACGTTGGCTCTGGACTTGCATGGATGTTCGAGACCTCGGGTCCGAGTCCGCGAAAAGGGGTTGTCGCAGTACCTGGAGCAGAACGAGGCCGGCCTGACTGATGCTTGTTGGCGAGAGCTTCGCTCGGTGCTGGCGGTGAGGAGACGGGTAAGACAAGAGGTGCAGCCCTGCGCCTTGTCGTACTTAGAGCTGTTGGTGATAAGTGACGAGATCGACGGCGACCGGAGCCCAGTGTGTTTGCTTGGTGGGCGAGGAAGCTCGAGTCGGAGGAGGAGCCAGTGGCCAGCCAGCCAGGCCTCCCCTACCCGGTCGGCTGGATCATCCCATCTGAATGATCTTCGCTGCGTGGACCGACCCCGCTGCTCACTTGATCACTCTGTTCCGTGTTCGTACTTTTGTAAATGCGATGCAGGAGAGCCATGACTCGTGGGAAGATTGATTGGAATGCCGGCGGTCATGACCCAGGATCACAAAACGTGCTCTTCTTGCCTGCTGCTTATAGTTAAAGCAAGTTCCGTGCTTGATGTAGGAGAGACACGGACGAAATGAGAAAGGGAAGAGGATCGACCACTGTCCTCGTGGCTCTTTCCAGATGCGGAAGGGAATCCTTGGCCCGCCCGGTGTCGGTGCGTGGATGGAAGGCTTGGAAGGTTTCTGGAAGCCCGCCCAGGGATTGCCCAGGCCACCAGGGGCCGCGAATTGACACTGCGAGTGGGCACTAACGGACCCCTAGGTACCCGTAACTTTAGGGGGCAGCGGGGGCTTCAGGGGGGCTGTAAGCTCGCTAGAGCTTGGCGGGGCAAATGCCTGGGGCAATCGGGCTTCCTCGGGGGGAATGGAGTGGGAAGGTGCTCCCGAGGAACTGGTTGGTAGGTGGTACCTTCCTCGGAATGCCGCCATGCCCGGGCATCCAACTGTCCGGAATTTCTCATGGATTTCGAGGACTCATCGCTGGCCGTTCTACCCCAAGTACGAAGCATCTCCGACACGATCCAACAAAGACCGGCGTCCGCATATCTGATCCGATCTGAGTCAGTCCAGGCCAACCAAGAAGAGGCAGAAAAAGCAAGCGTCCCGTCACGCGGAAGCCCAGAGGCATGGGTACGGCTCCGAAGTCGACGACCCCGGCTCCATGACGGCCTCGTCCGGAACCAGTCAGCGGCGGTGCAATTACGCGATAATCTCCATCAAACTCCGGCGGGACGCTGTGCTTGGGTCATCCTATATACAACACTACTGCGGGAAAGGCAGCTCGCTCGCCGGCTGGTCTCCTCTTCTGTTTCGACTTGACTCGGCCCCTGTCCCGAACAGACGCTCCTTCAAGAGACTACCACGTCCTTACAAGACGGACGCTTCCAACTGCCGGCAACTTGGCTTTTTCTGGGCCTGGCAGGATTGCTTCTTGGGACGAACAGCATCAGCAGCAGGACGGACGACCTGGCAACTCCTGTGTCACATCGCAACATACCTTACACCCCGCACACAGTCAGTCCTTGTATCTCGAGTGCTGAGTGTTGCCCATTGCTGCTGCGCTGCTACACACTGCTCGCTCCGGGTAGCGCAACCAGCTCTTTTAGCTCTGCTCTGGGCTCTCCCGTCACTCTCTCATCACTCGCAGCAAGTACCGCTACTTGGCTCCGGGACATCCTCGTACCTAAACTTCGGCTTCCCTCAAAGCCCAAAACCTTTTTGTTCGCGCCGTCTCCGGCCTCGTTCCCCTCCTTTTCGTCGGCCGAATCTCGCCGGCGCGACGTGTATCAAATCACCGCAACCTCGCCCACCTCACACTCTTTTTTGCCTTCTTCGAGTTCCAGCATTTTCCCGCAACCCCGCGGCGGCGGCAGAAACGACAACAACCACGACTGTCACGATCACGGCTCACTCGTCCAGCCAAGTCTTGAATTGCAAGACAATCTCGATTCGACAGCAAGCCACACACCCTCGCTCACTCGCTCGCTTTGGTTCTGGCCATCCCTCGGCATCCTTGCTTCTTCCGCCCGCCACGTCTTCCTTCCACCGGCGATTTCCCGCTCCGCACGCAAGCAAGCAAGCAATCAAGCAAGCAGCGCAAAGTCAAGGGCACATCGCAGAAGAAAAGGCGACAGACCGCCGGCATTTGCCTGCTACCTGAGACACATCCACGGATCCCAGGCGAATCACCACGCGCCAGGGCCCCTACGTCATGACATCAATAGTGAGTTGTGATGCCTTCTCTTATCGTCTTCCCTGTCTGCCATTCATGTTCACCATACCCTCCCCCCCCTGCGCTCCTTATACCAGCACTTTATTGGGCCTACTTGGCGAGAGGCGCTCCCTCTCTCTCACCGCCTCACACACCCCTCTGCGAGTCGTCCCTCCGTCGCTCGACGCGCTCGCTCCAAGCCCACGGGCCGGCTCCGGACATTGTCATCATCCCATCCTCCCCATGTGCCGCCGCGGATACCTGCCCTTGGACAAACGAGCCACCACCACCCAACCCATGGAACATGGCCCAGCCGCAACCCTGCACATGGGTTCACCTCAGATTACCCTTCCTCATGTCCTTGTTACGGCCACCCTCCTCCATACCCTGTCGCAACTCTCCCGTCCCGTCATCCCGTCGGAGCTTTACAGGACAGACCATGCGAGCGCAATCCGGGCCATCCAGCGTCCTGTCTGGCCGTCCGCCCTGTTTGCATCCCGCGACACAACGCTCGCTCCCTGCCAAACACCATGAATCCCTAAACCATACCACTCGCTCCTCCTGCCCAAGCCCCCTTATCATGCCCTCCATCCCTCCTCCGTCCCTCTCCCCGGCTCTGTACTGTTTTCTCTCCCCCCAATATTCGTTACCTATGTTTGCCCGTCCTTCACCATGCGAGTCCCATCGTTCGAGGACATCCTGACGTCGCCGCCCTTGGAGCCGGAGCACCTGTTTATGCGCCAGCATCAACACTCTCATAGCTCGGAGGCCATGCTAACCGCCGCCGGAATTCAGTTATGCCTCGCACACTACTGCGACATCCACGGCCCCACGCCTCTGATGGTCACTGAGGGCCTGCCGATCCCCTGTTCGACATGTTACGAGGACTCTAACCCTCAGCTCATCAGAGGCGGAGCACCGACTTCGGCACCCAATGCTTCAGCCCAGGCCGCCGCGACTGTCACTAGTGCATTGCGAAAGCTCAGCATGAATGGCCATCACCCTGCTGTGCTGGACCATGACACTCAGAAAACCCCAGGCCCGATGCTACGCTCTTTATCCGAGTCTGCCGACGCCACCATGTCCCCCACGACCGCCATCGAGACCCCACCACAGAGCCCGCGCCAGGCGCCAGACCAGCCCAAGGCCCGTCGAGACTCGAGCTTTCGAAGAACCTACGACGACAATGTTACCAAGCGCGCCGGTCCCTGCGAGAATTGCGCCATGACACTTCCCCAGAAGCAGACAAGCGCACGAGACGCCGATGCCAACGCCGAACGCAACCCGACTCTACGCTCTCGCGTCCCTTGGGCCAAGGTCTACACCCCGAGTGACCGATCTGCCTCTCCCCCGCCTTCGCAAACCTCGTCTGCTAGCGACACAGACAACGAGGCCAGGCCGGCACGGCACCATGTGCGGCGCACCACCGGTTCGACAACTACCCGCTCGAGCATGTCTTCGACGACGAGGAGCTTGCCAAGCCACACCCATTACATGCGCTACACTTCAACCCATGAGCCAGTCGTGGCCGACTCCTTCTCCATAGTCCGTGCATCCTGCCTGCGAGCTCTGTCTTTCGAGACTCTGCCCCGGACGCCCCAGACCGGCCCCAACGCAGGGGGAGTCTATCCCACAGCGCCAGCGCCGCGGATCTCTTCGAACCCAACCTCGCAGCCTTTCGTCACGACCCATAGTGCTGGCGCGGCTGCCGCAGGTGGCCCCATTCTCTTCGGGGACCCCAAGACCGGCTACACCATAGCCTACATCTTCCGTATCCCCGATGTACATGCCAGAGGCCACAAGCGCGTATATGCCTTCCTTGCCCTGAGCACCCACCGCGAGCGCAACGTTATGAAGAGCTTTGGCTTCATAGCTTCTGTCTTCCACGAACTTGCCACCTGGATCCAGAAACTGGCAGAAGATGAGGCCGAGAGGGCAGCTACTGCCAGTCCGATTTCTGGAAATGGCGCATACTACGGTGCCGGAGGCGCTGGCTACGTCCCAGGATCTTCTCAGGGACTGTCCCAAGAAAGGGACAGGGGCGACGGCTATGGCGGCCCCGATCGTGGCAGCGGTAGTAGCTTCCTCACCGGTGGGAGCGGCTTCACGCGTCGTATGGGCGGTGGTGGAGGCGGTGTCGCCCTCAAGTCGCGCGGCCTTGCCGAGCTTGTCGGCATGCCAGACTTCTTCATCCAACTTCATCAGAAGTTTGTGCAGCTGCTGCTCGAGTTGGGAGTCAAATTGAGCTCCTGAGTCAATTTCTGGCCTGCTTGGATCATGACATCAGCGAGCAACTTCACCCTCCTACACGAGAGCCAAGACAAGCATGTTGCCAGATTGGTAACAGTAATGCCTAATGGCTAATCTAATTCACGGCACGGCCTACACATCATTCTGAGTTGCTTCCCAAAGCACACACAGCTTCAGACCACAGAATACCGTCTGCAGAGCGACAACACGACAGATGGACGCGACCTTCAGAAGGAGACACTGAGCGTCCCTTATACCCGAGAGGCACCTGGATGCCCTTCTCAATTTTCCTTTTCCTCGCTTTCATTGACTATCGGCGGCTCCCAAAAACTCATTTTGCATCAGCGACAATTGGCGTTTGGTTTTCCCTCTACTTCCCCATTTGTTTTCGCGTGGGATTCTATCGAGCGGCCTGGATTTTCTAGGTCGAAATGTTCTAAGATCTCTTTCAGGGGATCTGGGCACTAGCAGAGCGCAATCTCTCGCAGTGGCTCCTTTTTCTTTTGCTCTCCTCGCTGCGTCGCTCGCAGAGGACATGGGATGACATAGAGGGTTACGGCGTCAAAGAGCAATGTCACATCCCATAGAGGGATATGAACGGATGGAAAAGGACAGGAAAGAAAGGGTTGACCCCTCGAGGCTCTTCTCACGGACTTACGGATCACATAGACGGGGTGCACACTTCGCTGCTTGATGCGGCTTGGAATGAATACTAGGTGAAGCAAAGCCTCTCGGTCCTCCTCCAATGTGATGTTTCAGCTCTGGAGGGAAGGAGTCATATCTACACTTCTTACGAGGTCGTGTTCAGTCAGACTGCAACGTAGCATCGATGGGACCAGTTTGCGCAAGAAATGTATGTTGTGTTGTGTTGTACAAGACCAGAGGCACTGACTGCGTGGCCATGCGTCCGAGCCTGGGTTCTATCAACGACTGCCCCCCTTCCTCTTCCCCGCCGTCCCGGTGCAGCTTCCTCAGCCTCTTATGGCCATTCCCTGGTGAACCCGTGCGCCCATTCCGGTGGATCGTATTACACTGCTCGTCCGCCTATTCACCACATAGCGGCGTGGGAGGCGACGCAGCAAAGCGTAGAGGACCTCCTCTGCGCTGCTGAAACCAACAGCTCCTGGGGGATTTCCGCCCCTGGCGATCCGCTTATTTGTAGAAATCGAACTTGTTGTCGTCGGACGTGCCCTTGACCTGGCTGGAATAGGCGTCCTCGAGATCGCTCTGGATGATGTTGTACCTGTTCTTCCTGACGGCACGAAGGCCAGCCTCCTGCATGATAGCGGCGATGACGGCGCCCGACAGCGGGTCGTTACGGACGATGAGGGAGTCGAGGTCGACCTCGGGGGCGAGGCTCATCTTGGACGCGATGGTGGAGAAGATGAGGCGGCGCTCGCGGCGGTCGCGGAGGGAGGGGAACTCGATCTTGCGGTCGAGACGGCCGGGACGCAGCAGGGCGGGGTCGAGGGTGTCGGCGCGGTTGGTGGCCATGATGACCTTGACGTTGGCGGACTGGTCGAAACCGTCCATCTGGTTGAGAAGCTCGAGGAGGATACGCTGGACCTCACGGTCGGCACCGGTCTGGGCGTCGAAACGCTTGGTGGCGATGGCGTCGATCTCGTCGATGAAGATGATGGCGGGGGCGTTCTCGCGGGCCATACGGAACACATCGCGGACCATGCGGGGACCTTCACCAAGGTACTTTTGCACGAACTCGGAGCCGACGACGCGGATGAAGTTGGCCGTCGTGGCGTTGGCGACGGCCTTGACAAGCATCGTCTTGCCGGTACCGGGAGGGCCGTAGAGCAGGACACCACGGGGTGGGTCGATACCGATCTGCTTGTAAAGATCAAAGTGTGACAGAGGCAGCTCGACGGCCTCGCGAATCTCCTGCTTCTGCATATCCAGACCACCAACGTCGGCGTACGTCACGTCGGGCTTCTCATCGGAGCCCAGCATCGCAATGGACGAGTCGGCCTCCGGGGGGAGGATGTCGACGAGGGCATTGGAGTGGCGGTGGAGGGCGACGGAGGAGGAGGGCTTGAGCAGCTCGCGGTCGAGGGTGGAGAGGATGCGAACGACGTAGTTGCTACCTGTGGATGACTGTACGATGCCGGTGCTGCGAAGCGTCAGACCAAGCAATCAAGGTTGAGGGGAGCGAGCAACACTTACTTCTGGTCGATCGCCTCCATAAACTGCCCGATCACCAGCGGAACGCTCTGAATCCTTTTAATTTCCTCCTGAGCTCGCACCAGCTCCCTCTTCAAACTCCTGCGAGGCGCGTGAGCTACGACTCTCAAAACGTTGGCACAGAAGGTTTACCGACCTCTGCTCATCCTTGATGTACTCCTCCTGCAGCTGGATGTACTCCAGTTGCCTTTGCAGCTTCTTCAGCGTTGCGTAGTCATCGCCGCCTTCTGTCGACAGGCCTTCGAAGTTCTCAATACTAGGGATCGTCGCGGACGTCGTCTTCTTGTGTGGAGGGACGCTGTTTGCCGGGTTCTCGATGAGTACGTCGCCCATTGTGTCTGCCTGTCGCCGATGTCGATTTGAAGAGACGTCTGTGCTTGGGGGCGATCGAAGGTTGACGTCGGAGCGAGGTTCGTTGTGGATGATGGCTGGTTGTTGATGATGGCGGCGAGGATAGGCCTCGAGCTCTTTGTCGCTGTAGGCGTCAATGGGAAACGCAGCCTCCAGCCTCCTTAGTCATCCAAGGCAACCTGATGGGTCCACCAGGTCACTTGGCCCAAGCGCAGTCACGTGTACCTACCCCTGCCTTGGCCTGCATCGATTGGCGTCAAGCTCCCGCCCCAGAGTTAGGCGTGCTGGTGTCCCGATTGGTCGATAGGCAGTTGCAGGTGCCCGAGCGGGGCGCCTGACGCAAAAGGCTCCACTGTCTGTTAGCTCACTCACCTCCATCACCGAGTAACTCTAACAACGTCCCCCACCCCGCTGACCAGCTCCCACCGTATCAGTTCCGGATGGGATGATGTGCGGCGTGATTCACCATTCGGTCAGGGAATAGTAGGTTGTCGTTGAGCCGGTCCGGCCGCCTGCCTGACGCCTGCCTTACCTGAGGTGAATCCCATTCAGTGCTGGCACTGTACAACCTCTCCTCCTTCTTCCTCAGCCTCCGACTAATACTTCGCCTTTTGTCACTCGTCAACCTTCCAGCCTCTGGTACTCAACAAAGGCAACACTCGCCGCCGTTGCGTTTGCGTCCCTCTCGCCGCTTCCTCTCGTCGCCAGTCCCGTCTTGGTACGGGAGCCCTCCTTTCGACGTCTCGACCTGTTCTTATCGTGGCCGCCGCATCTCTCGACCTCCTGTCGCATTGTCCCACGCCCGCCTCCGACACCATGTCGTCCTCGATCGTCATTCCCAAGACGCCCTCGACGGCTTCCACTTATCGGGTCGGCGAGTCGTCGTCCAAGACGTCGGCGAGCTCCTCCTCGTCCTACTCCGACTCTCCTAGGTCGACCGCCTCGCCTTCGGTCCAGGCCCAGAAGCACAAGGCTTCCCACCAGCGCCGACCGAGCCTGCTCAGTATGTTTCGTACCCAGGGCTCCAGGCTGCCGTTCGCTTTTGGAGTATGGTGGCTAACAAGTATTACAGGCACTGCCATCTCCAAGCAGGAGTGCACGACCATCAACATCGGCGACCCGGACGGCCCTCCCCGCCTGGTACGTACACTCCGCATGTGGCCCCGTAGCTTGACATCACTGCTAACGACTCACCAGCTGTCCTACCTCTCCTCCAGCCAGGGCTATCTGTGGAATCCCGGTATGTTTGCTGTTTGCCTGAGCGACAACTGCGTGCTGACCGCCTGTCCAGAGATCTTCCTGCCGCCGTACGTCGACTGCGACTACGTCCCTCTCGAGAACCGACGAGACCCGGTGCACGACATCGTCCTCAGCGATGAGGAGTCCAAGAGCATGCTCCCGCAATGATCTTCTTCGCCCATGCACTACTTTGGGGGCTTTGCGACTTAGATCCCTATACCCGATCGTTTTAGACCGATGATTCCCACGAGAGCGTCTTATCCCTACCATTCTCCATCGGCGTCCGGACGCAACCATTTCCCCTCTTTCGGTACCATTCGCACCACCTCATCGACCTTTCTTCTCAACTTTTATTCGCGCACGAGACCACGCCGGACTGGGATTTCATGGATCGGCGACAGTTGTTTTTCTCTTGGTAGCCTGGTCGCAGTATTACGGAGTCTTCATTAGTTCTTCTTCGGGCATGGGATGTCACTTGGGAGTTTGGGATTCTTTCTTTGTTTCCTTCGGTGTACACGGTTGTTCTGAATTCTGGATCCGGGCGTCAAGCTTATCTGGGCGTCAAGGCTATCCCCTCTGACCTGACCAGACGAGGAGATCAAGGTTCTTTGCTCTTTGACAGTTGCAACTATAATTGAGTTGTGTTACCCACACCAGTGACGCCAGAGGGATGGTGTGACTCCCTCCGCCGTTTTCCATGTGGTGGACACTGTCATCCGTGGCGGCCATAGCCGGCCAAAGGGAAACCGGCAGCAGATGGCGCAAGTTGGTGAGACTATTTTCAGCAACGCCGTGGCTTGCTTGGCCGTAATTCACAACAAGAGAGACGTTCAACAAAACAAGCGACACGAAACAGACCCTGGGCCGCCAGCCCAAGCTCCTGAATATCAGCCTGTGACACCCCATGATGTGCCCAAAGCGCCCAAAGTCGACTGCTAGCCACATCAGGCAACTCTCGGCAGCGCCGTTTCTTCTCACCACATCAGGCAACTCTCGGCAGCGCCGTTTCTTCTCACCGAATGCCTATGTATGCACTTACGTGTCTGAGAATGAGCTGCTGCTCGATGTCCAGCATCTCGACTCGGCCATTCTCCGCAACAACGTCAAGGGGTGAACCCTGCGCCCCAGCCTCCCCACCGAAGTCGTGGTGATGATTCGGTCGTGGGGCGGAAGCGAATGCAGGTCCGCCCCCGCGTCCACACTGTAGCGTTCCCTATTCCGGGATGGGCTGCGCGAGGTGAAGCCTCACTGTGTTAGTTGGATCGGCATGGCCGGTTGCACGACAGCGCAATGACATGTTTAGACTCAGGTATTTTGAGAATTAGGCCATGCGATTTTGCGATGCGCGACCCGGAAGCTCCTTGCACTCTCTCACTGACAAAGAGCTCCCCAGCGGCTTGAGAGCTGACGTCGTATTGAGTTCGGGTGATCCAGACTGACGTAGCACCTGGGGTCCGATCTCGGCAAGCGCCGGTTCAGGGCAGGAGTCAAGATATGATAAGAGTGTAACGATAAGATAAGGATATTCAGCTTCAAGTGGGTCCATCCTCTCGCGACGAGTCGAAGTAAACATCAAGACCAACAGCAAGAGACCGAGCAATACCCATTCTACAGAGCCGAAATGGAGTCAGAAGCAGCGGTACAGCGGAAAATCGAGCTCCAGTCCCCGGAAGATTTGGCGTATCTCATCGCGAACGTGCGCCGCGCCGCGCAGGGCCATCTCAACGATGCGTTCCCTCTGTTGGAGGGGTCAGAAGACGACGTACTGAGGACACAAATCGAGAAGCACATTAATGAAGTACGTGACCGAGCATCCTCTCCGAGATCTGTGGTGATTGGATGGTCGAGGGACGCATTATTGACCTCCATCTAGTACATCAACCAGACATTCAACCACGCCGCGCCGAACCTCTCCATTAACGGCATGGACGCCGACCCGTCCCTATTCCTCTCTTCCGACGCGACATCCCTCTCCCCTTCGAAGCAGAAGCAGCCAGAGCCTCAAATCGAGTACGAGCCGTGGGATGGGCGTCTGCGTGAGCGCGTTGAGGACCTGGCAAGACAGGAAGAGGAGCTGCTGAACGAAATTGCGGCGCTGAAGAAGTCAGTTCCCGCACATGTGGCGGCTGAGACAGCGCGGCGGTACAGAGAGGCGGCAGAACGGGACGACGCGGCGATTAAGGAACGGAGACAGGCCATCGAAGATGCAGTGGCTGCGAGGAAGGACGGGGTCCTCGAGATTGACCGGCTAGATCGGCAGGACGCCATCGAGACGGCGCATAGGAGCGCCATTGAGGGGCTTGGGAAGGTCAAGAGGGAGATGCCAAGCACTGTTGCCAAGATGGAAAGGGCGAGAGTGGCCGGGGAGTATGTCGTGTCAGAACGTGCTTAGGCTGGTACACGCTGCATCTTCAAAAGCACGAAGTCCTTTCCTGATGCATAATGACGGCCTTCTTTCAGATGTTGATTACGTACAAACCAGCCATGCAACTTTTGGTTTGGTGACCGGCCTTGGGCATACTAGAACATGGACAACTCCGGGGAATCAACTCTGCAGCGATTTGAATACTGTTGCATTTGTAGCACTGTTTGTAACATGCACCCACCTCTCCATGTGTTGTCTTCGGTTCCCATGATGTAGCCCGTTATTTCGAACACCTTCTAGCTTCAGTTCCAACTCGTACTTGCACAACTCCCAACACCGTGTGCTCTTCGACACCATTCACCCACAACGCTTTCAAACAGCAATGATTCATTCGAGCATGTCGTCTATGCCGCAACAGTCGCGACCTTCTGGCCGTCAGCACCAGCAGTCTCGCCACCCGGGTTCGTGAGAGCAGGGTCCTTCTCGGTGCCCTTGAGAGCCTCGAGGGCGGCCTCCTTCGCCGCTTCCGTATCGAACCAGGGCACTTCTACGTAGGGGGGCGCTTCTCCATTTGCCAGTGCCTTGGCTTCCTCTAGCCAAGGGCCGGCATTGCTGAACTGGCAGGGATCCAGCTCATTGCCATCCTCGTCCACGTTGGTCCCATCGGAGGGGCACACACATTTGCCGCCGTACTCCTTTGGGAGGTTCTCGGCGGGAATCTGGGCAAGGAGCTCCTTCTGGTAGCCACTGCCAAGGATATGGATCTTCTTGACAGTGACGGGGTCGAGCCAGCCCTTGACGATGCTCCAGACGCCGGAGAAACCCCAAGGGGCGTTGATGATGTAAAGCTTGCCAAGGCGCTCGGGATAATAGTTCTGAGAGATGACGGAGGCTTGGTTGACATAGGTGTAGACCTGGCCGGCCTTAGTGATGGAGACACCCTTCATGTCCATGATGGTGCAGAAAGTCTCGACGAGCTTGCCAGTCTTGCGGGAGGTGGCGGGGAAGCGAGAGCCGGCACACTTCTCGTACTCCACGGCGAGGTTGTCCAGCATGCGTTGGTCGGTGGTGATCTTTCGCATGGCGTTGAGATCGATATTGCCGAGCTTTTCGATGTACACGGGGCGACCGTCCTGTGCGAGTATCGGTGTCAGTCTCGAAAGGCGAGTCCATGGCGGCCATTGCTTACCTTGTCCGTTCCGTGGT